>CM031234.1:553275347-555865347 GCA_018340775.1 Taxus wallichiana var. yunnanensis
TATCTTTATCCTACATTTCATCCAAGTCAAAATGATCACAACATTATTTCAATTATCAAAACCTATGAAGTGTGGCGAAAGATACCACCGTTAGAAATATATATAACCATGTCCACAACATCTCAACATTAAATATAACATATCTCTAATAATCCAAATGCATCGTATATGAGTTGAATTAACAATCTGTCCAATACTTCTAACATCTAACATCATACTAAATAAAAATCCATAATATATCTATAAGTGTAGTCGAAAAGATATCGAAATCAATAATAATAAAAAGGTGTCGAAGGGAAGTGGGCACTACATTCCCCTCCCCTTAGACTTGACTTCCTCCTAGAATTCATTGGAACAGGTATGGAAACAGAACTTGCAGTAAGGTAGCATCCTCCCATGTAGCTACAGCCTCAAAGATATTTGTCCCACTTTGGACCCAAACCTGGTCAATCTCTTTGTCGTGAAGGCCTAGGGTCATGTGCTCTATAATGTAGACAATTTCCACCATCACTTTCCCTTGATCTTGCACCTACAATGCGGCCCAATCTAGCACTTGAGAAGGATTATAAATATATCTCCTAAGCATAGAAACATGAAACACATCATGGATGCAAGACAAATTGGGTGGCAACGCTGGGCGATAGGCCAAGGGACCGATGCACTCCAAGATCTCAAAGGGACTTAAAACCTAGGAGCAAGCTTAGAAAATTTTTTTGTAATGGATTGGGCTCTTATGCAGCCGACACGAAGAAACACCTTTATTCCTACCTCAAAACTATGATCTATCCTATGCTGGTCCACATACTTCTTCTTACTATCTTGTGCCTCCCGCAATCTCTCGTGATCAAGATAACCTTCCACTCCATATCCTCGCAATAATGATGGCCCAAGAGAAACCCCGTCCTCTAACTCCGTCCCAACTAATAGGTGTCTTGCACTCTCTATCATATAATTCTTGAAAAGGAACCATGCTTATCAAACTTTGAAAACTATTATTGTAGGAAAACTCCACCAAGCACAGTACTCCTCCCATCTTGCTTGGTGATCCATGACGTACATCCTAAGCATGTCCTCTAAAATTTGATTCACCCACTTAGTTTGACCATCTGTCTCAGGTGATATGCTCTACTGAAATTGATCTTCGTCTTAAGGGAATGTCGCATGGTAGTCCAAAAGTGGGAAGTGTATAAGGGATCGCGGTCACAAATGATCTTCCACAAAATCCCATGTAATCTGACAATCTCATCAAGATATACCTATGCCACCGCACCGGCCGTGTAAGTGGTCTTCATTGAATAAAAATGAGCTACTTTCATCAATTTGTCCACCATGACCATGATGGCGTCGTGGTGGTATCTCAATTTCGGTAACCCAATGATGAAGTCCATGGAAATGGTGTCCCACTTCCACTCTGGTATATCGTGAGGAAGGAAATGGTGTCCCACTTCCACTCTTGTATATCATGAGGAAAGAGAAGGCCAGCTGGATGTTGATGCTCGGCCTTCACTCTCGAAAATCTAAACAGCGTGACACAAACCGAGCCATGTCTCCCGCATTCCTCTCCAATGGTATAACTGCTCTCAAAGTGGTGTGCATCTTCTTCACCCTAGGATGGGTTGAATAAGGTACACGATGAGCTTCTATCAAAATTTCCTACCTCAAGTCTCCATCTCTAGGAACATATATCTGACCTTTGTGTCTGAGAATACCATCTATCTCTACTTAAAATCCATCGATCTCCCTCAAGGGGTCTCTAGGACTTGATCTTTGATCTAGATGCAAGGTAGAAACTATCATGAGGAAGTCTGTTTTGTAAAATCCTACTCCGTAAATTTATACCCACTGAAGTAGCCATAGCCACGTGTCCCCATCTACTCAAGGCATCTGCAACCAAATTATCCTTCCCCTTCACATTCTCTATCTCCATATCATACTCATAAATCAAATCCATCTAACGCCACCGATGAGTGTTGAGATTGGGCTGCGTGAAGAGATGACGAAGAATCAAGTGATCAATCATGAGTGTAAATATTTGACCAAGAAGAAAATGTCTCCATAAAAATAAATCATGAATAATTACCACAATCTCAAGATCATGAGTCGATAATTGAGCTCATAATACTTGAGTTTGCGAGACTCAAAAGCAACTACGCTGCCCTCCCTCGGATCAACACACCTCCAAGTCCTGCCAAAGAAGCATCTGTGCAAATGTAGAACTCAGCCTAAGGATCCGACACTCGCTAGGATGGGTGATGTCGTGAGGCATTCCTTTAGTGTAATGAAGGACTTCTCACATCCGTGTGACCAAACAAACTTATTTCCTTTCCACCGAAGAGGAGTGATGGGGTGTGCAATCCAAGAAAAGTACTGGACAAATATCCTATAATATCTAGCCAAACCCATGAAGCTGCACACCTCGGTCACACTGGTGGGTGTTTTCCAATCCATGATGGCTCAAATATTGAAAGGGTCGACTGTGATACCTTCCCCATAAATTATGTGGCCCAAATACTGCACCTCTATCTGAAAGAATGCACAATTCTCCAAGTTCCTGTAAAGATGTTGCTCACGAAGACACCAAGAACTCAAGAAGGTGATCCTCGTGCTCCTCATGTGTACGTGAGTAAATCAGAATGTCATAAATGAATATGACCATGAAGAGATCTAGAAAATTCCTAAATACCCCATTCATCAAGCTCATTAACACTGCAGTGGCATTCGTCAAACTGAAAGGTACCACTGTGAACTCGTAGTGGCCATATCTCATATGGAATGCGGTCCTATGAATATCCACCTCTGTAATCCTGAGTTGATGATACCCTAACTTAAGATCTATCTTGGAGAAAACTATGGTCCCCTTCATCTGATCAAAAAAATCATCTATACGTGGAAGGGGGTAACAATTCTTGATTGTTACTTTTTTTAGCTGACGGTAATCAATACACAACCGTAGAGATCCATCCTTCTTCACAAAGATCATTGGTACACCCCAAGGGGATATGCTAGGACAGATTAGGCCTTTATCTAAAAGGCCCTCAAGCTGTAACTTGAGCTCACATAGCTAAGGAGTAGTCATCCGATAAGGTTCTCGTGAGATAGGCTCTGCACCCAGAACCAAATCTATGTGGAAATCTATCTCACGTGGGGGAGGTAACCCCGTAGATCACCTAGAAAAACATCAGAAAACTCTCTCAATATGGGATGGTCATCAAGGGATGGTCCACTAGACTCATCCTTAGATTTTTCACTAATCGTAACAGCATATATTTGACAACCCCATCGTACACACCACTTAAGTTACATAGCGGAGATAGTGCGAATGGAAATGCGCCTCCTAACTCCTGATATGACAAACTCCACTCCTAGATCATGGTAACAGTCCACTCTAGCTCTATGTGCAAACAACCAGTCCATGCCCAAAATGACACCATAAAATCCTAATGGAAGGATTCAAAGATCCAAGGTAGTGGTGAAGGGTCCCAAATCCACTACACACTCCTTAACTAAGGATTCTACAGAAATTTTGGCTCCAAAAGCCATCTCCACATCCCAACTACGACCCTTCCTAACTGCCACTAGCCTGCAATTCTCTAATAAGGATGTTGTAATAGAAGAATCAGATGAACTAGAATCAAATAATATAGAGGCAGAAATACCACCAATGCTACCTATCATCTCTATCACGATACTCTGGTGCTCATCCTAAAAATTCTTAACCGCTACGTAGATCCAATGGCTCCATGCCATATCTCTAATAGTAGGCTCTAAGATCTACGTCTTACCCTTGTTGCTAGGGTTCTATGGGAAATCTCTCCAATGATGTCTAGTAACACCACAACCATAACAATTACCTGGTCCTCTCCAGTGAGATGTAGCTCCAACCAGTACTCTAGAGGTCTGAACTATGGATCCTAATGATCTAGCTACTGCAGATCGCCTGAGGTCTCTACTAGCAAGCTCCTACTAACTCGATCTCTTAGTGCACCATGTGTTCGATGGGACCCCTAGGAGGAGGCCCCATACTCCACCCTCTCTGTGCATCAAATCTCTGAGGAGGTCTGTAAGGTGGGTGGATTTGTTGCTATTGATGAGGTGGTTGTTGTGGTGGCCTCGAATGAATCTTGTCCTAGAATCATGCCCCCACCACATGGAGGAGGAACTGACCCCCTCGATCTGTCATCCTGCATCTGTTGGATGTGGCTCTGAACTCTATCTCTAGCTTGTTACGTCTTCCCCCGTGTCTCCTCTGCAATATAGGCCTTCTCCATGGCCTCTACTAATGTCTGTGGGCAGTGAATGTGCACCACACCACCCAAATCCAAGTTCAGGCCCCGGATGAACCTATGAATCCCTATCTTGCTCATCCTACATATAGTCGATGTAATGGAGTAGGTCTAAAAATCAAATCTCATACTCAGCTATAGTCATCGATGCCTGACGAGGTCGTGAAACTTGTCTATCCACTACTAGAATAAACCTCTTGGGAAAATACCTACTCCTGAAAACGCTCCTCAAATAGCTCCCAAGTAATTGTCTCTAAGTTAACATGGAGCTTCTACTCCTCGGTCCTCCACTAGACTCCTGCTTCATCCCTCATAATATGGATTGCAACACGAGATTTAGTGTTGCTAGTACAAGGGCAGAGCTTGAAGGATCCACTCAAGCTCACCAACCAGGCCTCTCGCCTCGAAAACCTCTTGTATCACCCAAATAGTGAGATGGTCATATCTTCAAGATCTCCCTGATATGGTCTGTAACTAATGTTTGACAACCCCTAGGTCTCTCTGCATGCTCCTCCCTCTATCTACGGCTTTGAGACTTGTCCCTATGTCTTGAAATCCTGTCCTCATGTCCTCTCTATGGTGACTCTTCCCTAGCCGACTCCATGTAGAATATCTCTACCCTATACTCCTCACCGTGTCGAGGGGATACATAGGCCTCCACTAATGGCTCCATGTCATGTTTAGCAAATCTTCCTCCCAAGGGCTCTCTCGCGTATAAGCGGCATTGACGTCCCAAGTGTCTCGTAGAATCTGAGGTAGAATGGCTGCACTTTCTGACTTGATCTCGGTGGTGGTATATCTAGGTCTATGTGAAAGGACCCTCGTCTCGATCCATGCCTCCCATTTACTCAAGGCAAGAGTTATTTCATCATTCTAGGTTTTATTCGATTTTTCTATGTTATCTAAATTTATACAATTATCGACATTGTGGTTTTCTATATTTAAAAGAAACCAAGTTTGCACTAGGTTAAATGTTCATGTTTCATATCTTCTAGGTGTGCCCAAGGGTCCAAGCTTTGAACTCACGGCTCTAATACCAAGTATAATGCCTACTAAAATGCTCACACGAGACCTAAGTTGAATATCCGACACCTAAGGTCTCCAACAACACTCCAAGCTCCACAACTCCAAGAAAGATAGATCTCTCAAGATTGTTTGATTCACAACAAAATGGGGGAGAGGCAATGCTCTCCACCCAACCAAGACATCCAATGAAGAGGAGAAGCCATCCTCTTCATTGGCCCCCGAGCCCCAACCACATCACAATGGAAGATGATTTCAACACATGGCAACAACAAGCTTCCACAATACTTAACAAACATAGTTTCACAATCCATTCCATCCACATTCAAACACAACAACAACACAAGAAAGAAGAATCAACAAAACAACAATATAACAAGGCTTATCAAGAAAGCCAAAAGAGCAAGACCTATGGGGAGGCCACTTATGCCTCCCAATGGAAATGGGTGCCCACCTTAAATCCTCCAATGCATATCTCAAATCCCCTAAAAATCTTATGCCTCCCTCAAGTACCCCTTATACCTCCATATACTCTTATGCCTCCCTCATAACAAGAACAAGAAGAAATGCAAGCATTCCTCATACAAGGTGGGGCACCCAACCCAAACTCCCTCCACAAGAAAGTAAACTCTTATGCCTCCCTACATTAAATATCCCCATAGTCTCCTCCTACTCCAAACTTAGGAAATCTACCCATACCCAACAAGCATTCCAAAGGAAAACAACACTCAACACAAACATATAAACACAAAATTAAAAAAACATAATTTAAACAAAGGTGAAGCTCCTACCTCTCCATAGTAGAGCTTGTTCCAAGAATGAAATTCCAAGCTCCTCAAAACCAAGCAAGCATCCACAAAGCTCCAACAATCCACAAGCACTCCCAAAATCTTCTAACTCTCCAAAAATTCAAGAGTCCAAAATGATCAAGTAACCCCCAAACAAGAAAAAGAGCAACAATAAATAGAAAAGGGAGGGAGGATGAGGTGGCTCCATGTAGGATGCCACATCACTCATCCTCAACTCCACCTCACTTGGTCAAACCTCAACCCCAATGCACCATAAATTGGTGGGTGAGAGGAATGACAAGATACTTGCACACACAAACTAAGCCCACACCCGAAAGGACAAAATTAAATATTTGAAAGAAAGTGCAATAAACATTTCACCTTTTTTCTCTTCCCAAAACACCTAATGGGGTCTAATTTTGACCCCCCAACCCATAGGTAGGGTTGGTATATCAATTTAAGAGGTGTGGGACAAGTTTAACTTGTCCCACAAGCCTTTAAAATTTTCCCTTAAGGTCAAATTCGAGTTTCCCATGAAGGGTAGAGTGTACAACACTCAAGATCTTAAGCATTCAACACACAACACAAAATCCAAGAGCAAATCAATTCTAATAAATGAACTCCATTTGATCACATGTTTAATTAGTTTAAGACAAGGTTACATTGGCTTAATTAAGACACTACAACCCACTAATAATAAAGGGGTAAAACATACATCAAAATCTCAATAATTAAAACAAGTAAATTACATTACCAAAAAAACACATACTAACTTTAATAAATAAAAAACAACTAATTAAAAAGACAACACATGACCCCTTGGTCACAATTTCCCCCTAACCAAAATTCAAACACACACAATTACATGTTGCCATGGTGACCCTTGTTGAATTCATCAAGAATTCCAATGTGGTTGGTCTCCAATCCCCGATGTTTGTTGTGAATATATATATATATATATATATATATATATATATATATATATATATATATATATATATATATATATATATATATATAACTACAAAAATACAATATACCTCCTTCGGCCTCGCGGCCGTATTAAAACATTCAAATTAAATATGAAATTTAAATCTAAAATCATCAATATATATATATATATATATATATATATATATATATATATATATATATATATATATATATATATATATATAAACAAAACATCATCTACCATTTCTAACATTTTATCTCTATTCTACATTTCATCCAAGTCAAAATGATCACAACATTATTTCAATTATCAAAACCTACGAAGTGTGGCGAAAGATACCACATGTCATTAATATATATAACCATGTCCACAACATCTCAACATCAAATATAACATATCTCTAATAATCCAAATGCATTGTATATGATATGAGTCGAATCAACAACAGTCCTAATGCTTCTAACATTTAACATCGTACTAAATCAAAAGCCATAATATATCCATAAGTGTATTCGACAAAGATTTCGAAATCAATAATAAAAAAAAGTTTCAAAGGGAAGTGAGTACTAGACCCTTCCCAAGACCTCAAACATGTGAGAATAGGTAGGATAAAAAAATCATGTAAATAAATCAAAATGTAAAAATCATTTAACAATACAAAAGTCCAAGTTACTTTTAAAATTTTCAAAAGAAGGGTTATGGTGAAAAACACATGTTAAAATTTTGAATGAAAATTTTAAATCTTACAAAAAAGTGGTGAGTTCTACAAACAACAATCACCTCCTTCTTTCCATGCGCTACACATGACTCATATATATGTTAGACAAACCATATTATTTTAAATTACCAAAAATTTTACTATAATAAATATACTACTATTATAATACTATTAAGGTCAAATCCCAAGTTTCAAAAAATTTTGATGACAAATCGGGAGTACTTGAGCACAAATACCTAAAAACCAAAGATTTAATATTACCATTTAGGGTTTTGACCTTTCTTTGGGATTCATTCATATTTTTATCTACAACCTTGTAATTAATTATACTTATTTATTACAAGGCCACCTTGAGAGGTAAAGAAAAGAGATAGGATCAACTTGGGCACAAATATCTACCCACTTGGGAGCCTGCACAACATAATTTGAAACAGATTGAGTGTGTAGAGTGTTGATGTGTGTACTTTCCTTGTCATCTTATGGTATTATCCACATCACGTGGTGAGTCATCTCACTTAGATGAGGTCATAGGTCATAGGTGTCTTAGGGGTATGACGGATTTCATCATACGCATTAGTGTGCTTAAGTGTTTCATATAGGAAGTACTATAATACCCCATTTTATGGCACCAAAATACCAACTTATAACTCTTAAAAGATCTAGTTAATATTTTTTAAAAAATTGTTTTTTTTTTTTTACTTCATTAACAATTAATCCCAACCATTACTTACCACTATTTTATTTTCCATATTCTTTACAAGGTTAACTATCCCCTTATTTACTTAAAATATGACAAATTCTCTACCGTACTAAATAATTGATTACTCAACCAATTTCTTAAATATCATTTAATACAAAAACACCATGACTTAAAAAAAGAATCCCTAGGTTACATTTTATTAAATTACCCCCAACTTATTCATTTTCACCCAACCCATTAAGATACCTATTATTACCATAAAAATAAATGGGGGAGGATCATTCTCGGGCCCTTAAATTCTTCTATTCTCTACCCTTGATCTTAGGGATTTCCTAAAATCCCTAATCCATCCTTATGACTCCTTTTATATATATATACACACACATATATATACACACACACACACACACACATATATATATATATATATATGTATATATATGCACACACATATATATACATACATATATATATATATATACATACATACATATATATATATATATACATATATATATATATATATATACATATATATATATATATATATATACATATATATATATATATATATATATTGTGTGGGTGTGTGTGTGTGTGGTTACTGACCACACACCACATAAGTATTTGTGTAGGGAAGGGGGCCACCACCCTCCCTCCCCCAAAACTTGTATTTATTTATTTATTTCACTTATAAATTTCAAAACCTCTTTAAAAAACAAACCGATTACCTTGCATTTGGAAGCCATTAATACGTTAAGTCCAAGTTGAATTTTAAAAGTGTGTAAGTGTGTGTGTGTGTGTGTGTGTGTGTGTGTGTGTGTGTGTGTGTGTGTGTGTGTGTGTGTTACAAAAATTGAAAAAGAAAACAATAATTTCAATTCTAAAACAATTTATTTTCACATATAAAATGTATAATTATATTTGTATTTATAAGTATTTTTACGTATATTTACTTACACACACACATAACTTAGTTTGGAGATTATAAAATAAATCAACATATACCTTTTATTATTTTGAAACAAAAGAGACACTCATTTAATACAACCTCCACAAGGCAAGAAATTAGTTTTCTTACACACCACAACACATACTTTGTAAATTTCAAATCAATATCTTATGGCCTTAATAACAATATAAATGAAGTTTGATGGTTGGCATAAGATGAACTTCGATGGTGCCTCCAAAGGCAACCCCGAAGTAGCAGGTGGTGGAGGTTTTATCGGAATCATAAGGGTCATCTAATCGCTATATCTTGGACTCATGGGTAAACAATCCAATCACTATTCTCGAGGCATTATCATCTCTTTAG
This sequence comes from Taxus wallichiana var. yunnanensis, assembly GCA_018340775.1. Lineage (NCBI taxonomy): Eukaryota > Viridiplantae > Streptophyta > Pinopsida > Cupressales > Taxaceae > Taxus > Taxus wallichiana. The sequence goes on from CM031234.1 coordinate 553,285,130, forward strand.
GAATCATAATTCCTAGGACTCTCAAAGTGGATTACCTCATTGTGGAAGGAGATTCTATGAACATCATTGACAACCTTTTCAAAATCCAAACTCGAGAAAGACCATAAGAGACTTTATTAATGAAGTCTCTAACCTATGTAATGGTCTTAACATTATGTTCCAACATGTGTATAGGGAAGGAAATAAATCAACGGATGCATTAGCTAATGTTGGGGTTCAAATCAATAATTATATATCAATGACACCCCCATGAAGTTCATCCCATCATTATTAATGAAGCCAATGCACATCTCAACAACACTCATTAATCAAGCCAGCTTCTACATGTGTGGAATCCTTCACCTATTTTTTTAATAAAATCGAATTCATTCAGTTTTATTCTCTCCACACCTAAAAATTTGACTTTTTGTTTGATTTCAAACAGTTTGGAGAGAGCCGTCAAATTTCAGCACAAAAATTAATAGGATCTTAGGCTATCGGATTCTGTCGGAAGAACAACTTGTTGTCTCCACCTCAAATCTACGTTTTCGCTAGCTTGTTTCAAAATGGGAGGAGCTCCTGCAAAGTGTTGTTCACTCAAAATTTCCCTTTTTTTTAGAAAGTCATTTTCAAAATTTTGAGTTTTGAGTGTTTTCTCTGTTGTCTTGCAAGTGTTAAAAGTCATGAAATTGAAAATCCACAGTTTTGGGTCATTTTGTATGTATTTCGGGCCTGTCGGACATTTTTGTCCCGCGTGTCCCAAGTTCAAAAGTGCGTCATGTTCCCCGATCGGCCGATTTCCCCGAAGTTGTCCCATTTTCGGGCCCGTCGGAACTTTTCGTCCCAAGTGTCCCAAACTTAATCGTGCAAGTTGTTTCATTTTCGGTCGAAACACCCGAACCGCGTACTTCGCACTTTCGTGTCCCTAATGTCCCAAGTCAAATTGTGCAGTGTTGTTTCATTTTTGGCGAAACACACCGAATCACGTACTTCGCACTTTCGTGTCCCTAATGTTCCAAGTCAAATTGTGCAAGTTGTTTCATTTTCTACGAAAACACTCCAACCGCGTACTTCGCACTTTCGTGTCCCTAATGTTCCAAGTCAAATTGTGCAAGTAGTTTCATTTTCTACTAAACACCCGAACTGTACTTCGCACTTTCGTGTCCCTAATGTCCCAAGTCAAATTGTGCAAGTTGTTTCATTTTCGGCCGATTCGCCCGAACCGCGTACTTCACGCACTTTCGTCCCAAATGTCCCAGGTTCAAACGGGCCCTTTGTTCCATTTTCGGTCGAAACACCCGAGTCACGTACTTCGCACATTTTCGTCCCCATTTGTCCCAAAGAGCATTTGTGCGTCTTCTCCTGCTTCGCCCGACCGCCGAGCCGCGTGTTTCGCGCATTCACGTCTCACATGTCCCAAGCAAACCAAGTTCCATTCATACTTAGTTTTTCCCGCTCACCCCGAGTATGTTGCTTTTCAAACCGATAGATATGAATTTAATGCGTATTGATCACCTTTATCTCTCCAAAATGGCTATATAACGGCCAGACCTCCTTTTGCATTTCTCACACTCGCTTCCTTACTATCCTTGCTCAAACCCTTGCAATCTAATTCCCCGCGCGTATATCCCTTTTCACTGTAATCCCTTCCCAAAGTCTAGTTTGCAGCTCTGTCACTATCAATATGAAGATCAATTTCCAGGGACAAGAACAAATCTCGCCACTCGAATCCGCCATTCCCAATATTGGGGACAGTGAACCTTGGCATCTTGACTTCGGTGATTTTTGGGCAAGGGTGGCAGATGAAAACCCTACTCCAATGGCACAAATGATTCACGACAGCGGTTTGGCCTTTGCTGGCGGTTTCCCGATCTCGGTACAGTGTGCTGATACCGTGCTTTCATGTGGAGCTCACTTCGACCCCGCTTCGAGTGAATTGACCAATATACACGGGGAACTCATTGCCAAACTAGATGCTTCCGCCATTAGCGCTGCTCTAAGGATCCAAGAAATGGATAATGCCATAGTCATCTCATCTCTCGGATCAAGACAAGCTCTGTTCGATCAAGAACCCTAAAAGGGAGCATCTCACCTATCCAAAACCCTAATCCGAAGATTTCAATGAAGAATTGTCCGATTTCATAATTCTGCTGGCTCGGGTTATGGGTTTGCCCACTACCAACGAATTTCACTTCTGGATGTGCCCGCTCATCAGTATGGTGTGCGAAGGAACACAAAATATCAACTAGGTGGAGATCATCAGAATGAATTTGGTAGAGCATCTATCCAACGTGCAGCAAACGAAGAAATTCTATATGACTTCGTACCTGATGTACACTCTGGCAGCATCAAGGCAGTGGTTTGGTTTCTCTTACATAGATGCTCACAAAGATGACCCAGTATATGCCTACCGCCCGCAGGTTCACCCTGGAGACCAAGCAATCGTAATTTCAGAAGGGTCAACGACGCTTTCACCATGTATGTGGTCAGGCTGCTCGAAGGTGACACTGCCAGGAGGTTTTCTGATGAAGCTATGACTCTGATATCGCACTACGGTGCCTACTTCATCCAGTTCAGAAAGTTCTCTTATATCAGGTTAGCCGGCTATGAGGGCACCCCTCTGAGACTGCCCATGTTCTGCAATGATAAAATGGCCTTGATAGAGATATGCAGGCAACTAGACAAGTTGCACAGAACTTGCAGAGATAAGAAGATTTCTGGCTTGCACTTTCCCATCTCTTTGGGAAATTATACCTGTAAAACAGCCCTAGATGCACAGAATGTAGAAAGAACCCTGGTTCCCATCACTGTTCACTTCTTCAAGCCAAGGACTTGCTTCGACTTGAAGAGGTTCATTGGGCAGAACATCAAAATAGTCTATCATCATAGAGCTGATACAGAAGACTATTGGGCCGATTGTGCTGATGATTTTGAGGCTAGAAGGAGGCACTATGGTAGATTCTCCTAGCAATTAATCCAAGAACTTGGCCTATATCAAGTTCCTGAAGGACTAAAGGATGACAACTCTAATCTATACTCGTATGAATATGAAAATGTGGTTAAGCACACCCCTTTGGGGGACTTGGATTGGAACAGGAAAGAGAAGGATGATCTGGCTGAGATCCTTGCTCCAGTCTTAGTCAGGACTAAGGTCTGGTTTGATAGGAAAGTTCGAGAGTTCAGGAGGCATTCAGGAGAATCCTCTTCTAAGGATGCTTCAACACCAAGAAGAGAAGCATCTATTCCAAGGTCGGAAACACCAGTGAAGACCCCTCCTACCTCATCAACTCAAGGACCTGCAGCTTCCACTCCTTCTTCATCCACTCAAGTGTACCAGAAGAAACTCAAGGAGGTTAAGAAGGAGCCTGCAGAAAGTGACCCTCAAAGAAAGCAGGCAGAGTTACCTATGGGACCAGAGAACATCATTGTTCTCAGTGAAAGTGAAGAAAGTGAAATGCCAACCCCTGCAAATGCTCCTGAAGACCCAGCTGATAAAGATAAAGAAGTCCAGAGCACTGAGCTTCCAGGTGCTGTAGATCCTTCTACCACAATTACCTCCAGTGCCCCACTCACATCTCAACTTGAGTCAACAGCTGCGCAGACCTTGAGTGTCATGAGCTCCCTGTCTCTTGGTCCCCTTGCCCCTCCTGCTAATTATTCTTCCTCTTTTGCGTGGGTGCAACCTTTGGTTGACAAAAGGAAGAGGAAATTTTCCTCTCGAAGCTCAGGACCAAATTTTGATGCTGTGGCAGCTTTGTTAGGTACTACTCCTTCTCGTGCTAAAAGGGCCAAAACCACCTCCAGGATAGTATCTGGTGATCAGTGGTCAACAATTCTTGGAGATTGCTAAACCTACAACAGACAAATCAGAGCAGAATTGCAGGCATCTGACTTAGAGCTCTCAATAATTCCAATGGGAGAGTCTACCCCTGAAGGTGAGATTCACAACCTCCAGGAAATAGTCACAAGATTCATTGGGAGGGTAGAGAAAGGGCAACAAACTATTGAACAATTGGAAGAAGAATAGCAAGCCCAAGTTCTCACAGTTTCATCAAGTCTCTTTTGTCTAAGGACAAGGTTTTGGACCCTACACCATTGACTACTCTCCCACCTCCTGTAATTCTAAGCCAAGATGAAGTGCAGAGTATTAAAGATATGCACAAGTATTCCATCTATGGCAGAGCTATTGAAGCCGTGGTGGATGACATGCTTGTTGCTGGATTAAACTTCATCGATGAAGCTTTCAAACTCCACGAAAAGGTGAGCAATGTGCAATCAAGCTCTCCTCCACTATCAATATCCTAGACAAAGAGCTCAAACTCGGAGCAAAGCAGCATAGTAGACCTCCGAATCATGGGACAGATGATGAGAACATTTTATGGCGAGTAAAGTTTTTGATGATGCAAAGGACAATCTGTCGAAGTCCTGGGTCTACAGTGTGGAGTGGAAGATCAAAGTCCTGGAGGAGGCTTTGGGAGAATCAAGAACAAGTTCCAGGTATGGACGAAGCTTTCAAGACATTGGTCGTCTCACTTTCAAAGATATACACTGTCATCTTCGTGGATGAAAATTCTGTGTTTCCTTTTCCTTGCAAGAAATCAAAGCTCAATCTCGAGCTTTTGTAAAAGATGATTTATTCAAGGAAAGCTCCATCTCCAAAGAAAAATGAAGGAGATCTCGCTCTCTTCAATCTGCCATCGAAGAAGCAAATAAAGATTATCATACTCATGTCCAGTTTGATAAAGAGATGGAGAAGTGTCTGGGATTTTGGACTCGCCTCACAAACCAACACATCACCCTCGTGGCAGTAGATATAGCCAAGTCATTGAAGAGATTCAGCAAGAATTCTCGAAGTTAGTGGGTCCCTTTCGTGACCGCCACCTATCTTCTTCCCCTTTCTTTTCTCTTCTTCCCTTTCTTTTTCGTTTTCTTTGTAATAAGTTGAGGTACTGTGATTGGCGGTCCTTAACTATTCTTTAGTTAAAAGAAACGGTTACGAAGAGTAACTGAATTGTAAGCTATATAATGGCCTTCTTTACGCCATTCTAAAAGGAGGAAGAACTTGGCATATTTTCTGAAAGTGTAAATAGATCACAAAGAAATCAATACAAAAGGGCCTTCCATTCATTGTCTATCTAATCTCTGTTATCTCTGTGTTTTCATTTAATTTTGTGAAGATCATTTGTCTCTAGTTTGTTAGTCTCACTGATTGCATATTTTCAAATATTGTGAGTATGGTGATCTTGTATAACCAAGAAGGAACTTTGTGTCCTTGATTAATGAATCTGAAGAAGGTTATTTACAGAACTTTGTGTCTTTAAATTTCATCTTATTCATCCAATGCAAATGATCTTGTTTTAAATTCACTACAACTTCGTATACATAAAGAATTATTTTGTTATCTATAATTCTGCATGTTGCTTTTCTGCTCATCCTCGTATTCCCTTTCCTCAGTCCTTTTGTAACTGATGATCCTTGTAGGAAACACTTTCGTAATATCCAAGTTCAACCATAAAATCACGTCTCAGTACATTTGTAAATAAGTTCGCTTTCTCGAATAAGGGAACCTCTCCCATTAAAGAGGAGGGACTTCTTGTCCCCCGATCAAGCTGCTTTCTTAAAAGTCCTATTTGACGACCAATAGTTTTTGGCGACTCATTGGGAAAATCGCATTCCAGCCTGCAATTTTTATCATCCTTTATCTCGGCGACTCCGCGTTTTACTCGAGGGAGAAGGGCCCTTGGTATCAAAGATTCGCGCTTTACTTTTGGAGCAACAAGGTTTTCCTTTCCCTTCAACGACAAACAAGAAGGACCCGCTCGACAAGCACTCCACCCTGCTCAATACGTAATAACCCTACGGGTGTTATTCCTTCGAGCTCGCTAGTCCTAATCTTCGAGCTTTGATCCTTGCTAGTGTTACAGTTCCTCTCCAAGCCGTTTTCCAAGAATGGCGGCACCATTACCATGGGGTCATCGTGTCGGGCCCCTAGCCCTTACTCAGCCTTTGCATGAGTTACCCAGAGGTAACCGGAAGAACTTCCCTAAATTCAAAGGTGATGGCAAAGTGCATCCTGATGAACACATCGCAGCCTTCGTTGTTGCATGTGGAGTTCTGGGAGTCGAACATGAAGACGTCTCCGTAAGGCTGTTCGTTGAGACGTTACAAGATAATGCTGCTGATTGGTTCTACCACCTTCCGGCTGGTGCTATCACCGACTGGGACACAATGAGAACTCAGTTCGAAAACCGTTTCAAGCCGGCAGAAGATGTACATGCCTTGCTAGCCCAAATCTCTCAGATAAAGAAAGATTCACAAGAGCCCATGAGAGAATTTGTGGCCCGATTCAACAAATTGATCAATAAAATTCCGCAGCTTACCCGACCTGTTGATCAAATTCAAAAATGTTTCTTCCTAAATGCTCAATCGCCCAAAGTTAGTTATGCACTAAGAAGGGCTAATCTCGCAACATTGGTTGAGGATCAAACCCTCGCTGTTAGTATCGAGGATGATTTGATCATGTCGTGGAATTTGAGAAAAGACCCTTCCAAATCTAAGTCTACTACTTCTTCCTCTTCCACCCTCGGACCTAATACTTGATCCATTAGTTCGAAACTTGCAAATGATCTTATTGATATAAAGAAACAATTGGCTCAAAGACGCTCCTTATGCAGACGTTCCAAGGAGGAATTTTCAGCCCAGAAATCATTTGCCTTCTTCTCAAACAAGATTAGTACTTGAAGGAACTCCTGTTAAAGTCCCTGTCAATGCGACCTACGAAGTGGAAGAACCAGATGATGATGGAGATAATGAAGCTTGCATGAGTTTCATGGAAGAAGTTGATGATGAAGCAGACGAACTTGAGGGATCTCGAGTAAATTTCTTCACCACGGAAGGTGTCGATGATGGAGATGATTATGATGAAGTAGTAGCAGACATGAATAGCGAATCATTCACTGTCATGACTCGAGAGCAGACAAGTCAGAGGGAGAAGGTGACACAGCCCATCAAGAAATCTAAGGAGCAGCTGACAACTATTCTCGTGATTGCAAAAAGAGGATCTCCTATCCCTACCTCATCTACACCAAAGGTGAGTCTTATTAATCCTACTACTAAAATTGCTTCTTATTTCTCTCCTAAAGTTGATAAGCCTAGAGTACCGAATGATGATGGCCCGTCCACTTCTGGATCCTTTGATATTGTTGATCACCTAAAAAGACCAAGGTCCAAATCTCAGAAGTTGAGTATTATCAAACACATCCCAAAGCTTTTGCTAAAATGATCCACTTTGTCAATTCCCACTCTAAGACCACCTCTAAAGGCCTTTTCCCACTCCTCCTTCTGCACCACAGCCTAGTCCGTAGCAGCCATCACCTCGCCTAATGAAAAAATCAAGCCTTTTATGTAACACTTCTTATAGCCGGCCATAGGCTCAAGAATTGTGTCATAGATTCAGGAGCCTCGATAATGTCATGCCAGCTAAAGTAGCTCATGCCTTAGGCTTGACCCTCACTCGTACTTATGGATCTTGCTACTCTATGGAGAGTAAGGAAGTGCCTCTGGTTGGAAGAATTAAAGATGCACAAGTGGCTTTTGCTGCTTTGCCTGAGAAGAAAGTTTTGGCTACCATCCTAGTAGCAGACATTCCTCCTTCATATGGAATGTTGCTAAGTAGGAACTTCTGTAAAGATGTGGGTGGAGAAATTCAAATGGATTGGTCACATGCCCTTGTACCTGTTAATGGACAAATGAAGAAGTTGCTACCTGAGAAGCAGTCTGAGTATATTGTGCAGAAAACGGATGACCCTAAAGCACAAATACTCTACGAGGATATGGGGCATGGTAACTACATGATTATGTCCCCTGATGAAATCCCACCCCCCAAAGTGTCTCCTAAAGATCCTAATGGGGTTTGGATTTTAGAGTTTGATGGAAGTTGTTCCTCAGCTGGTTCTGGAGCCGGTGTCCTACTGGTGTCACCTGAAGGAAGCCTACACCCCTTTTCATTCAAGTTACAGTTCGAGAATACTAATAACACAGCAGAGTACGAGGCTCTCATTCTCGGATTGCAAGTGGCCAAAGAACAAGGTGTAAAGAATCTTCTGGCTCGTGGTGATGCAGAGCTGATTGTAAAGCAGGTCAGAAACCTCTTTCAGGTAAAAAATGGAAGGCTGAAACATTACCGGAATCAGGTTTGGGATTCCATTGAATTCCTTGATGCTTTCTCTATTGAAGCAGTACCTAGGGAAAAGAACAGCAGGGCTGATTCACTAGCTGTCTCAGGGTCACTACTGATTCCTCATCCTGATTTCTCTCAAGACAAGTTCACCATTGAGATGATCCATCGACCCAGTGTACCTGATAATACCAATAACTGGCAGGTTTTCAATGATGATCAACATTTTCTTTCCTTCCTGGAACTCAAGGGTAATTTTGAACAACTGTATTTTGAGGGAAGTGACAACCTACCTCGTGAGAGTGTGCCCTTTGACAAAGCAGTCACCCAAGGGGAAGAAACAGATCAGGAAGGGTGCATTAAACTCAAGGGGAATAAGATTCCTAAAGGATTGGTAAGCTTAGAGGAACTATTTGATAAACATGACAGGTATGTGAAGTCTAGGGCTTCTACTGGACCTCAACAATCAGCTGAGCATGAAAAATCAATATTGGGAGTTCTACTGATCCTAGGCTAGTGAATATTGGAAAATGTTGCACAACAGATGAAAGAAGAAAAGCAATTGATCTTCTAAGGAGGTATAAGGATGTTCTTGCTTATTCTTATGAGGATCTAAAAGCCTTCAAGCCAAAAGATATGCAGCATTCTATTCCTCTCAAACCAGGAATTAAACCTTTTAAGCAGAAACAGAGGCAGTATAATCCCAAAATAGCTGACACCATCTTTCAGGAAATTCAGAAGTTGTTGAAGGCTAAAATCATTTTTCCCATTCACCATTCAACATGGATTGCAAATATTGTGCCTGTTAGGAAGAAAAATGGTGAGATCCGCATCTGTGTAGATTTCAGGAATCTGAATCAGGCTTCCTTGAAGGATAATTACCCTTTACCCATGATGGACCAGGTCTTGCAAGTAGTAACAGGGTCTGAAATGTTATCCATGCTCGATGGATTCTCGGGATACAATCAGGTAGAGGTTGATACTGCAGATCAACACAAGACAACTTTCACTACTCCTTGGGGTACCTTTGCTTACAAGAGGATGCCTTTTGGGCTCATTAATGCTGGCGCCACTTTTCAAAGAGCTATGGACCTGGCTTTTGGAAGTTTGAAAGGGAAGTGTATTGTCATATACCTTGATGACTTGACTGTGTTTTCTAAAACAAGGGCAGATCATTTCGACCACCTGGAAAAAGTTCTGCTGAGATGCAGAGAGCATGGGATCTCTCTGAACCCTAAAAAATCTGTCTTTTGTGTCACAGAGGGAAAGTTATTAGGGCACATCGTTTCCAAAGATGGTATTAAGATTGATCCTGAACGAGTACAAGCTATCCAGCAAATCCCTCTCCCAACAAGTAAAAAGGGCGTGCACTCTTTCTTCGGTAAGATCAATTTTTTAAGAAGGTTCATCCCTGATTTTGCAGAGTTAACTTTGAATATTTCTCAGATGATGAAAGGGAAGCAAACATTCGGTTGGTCTTCTGAAGGAAAGGAATCCTTTGAAGGTATCAAGAAAGCTATCGCTAAAACTCCTGTTTTAGCCTGTCCTGATTTCAGCAAAGATTTTATTATCTATTGTTATGCCACAGATAATACCTTAGCTGCTGTTTTGACTCAAGAAGACTCTAACGAGCATGAGCTCCCAATTGCGTTCATGAGCTATATTCTGAAAGATCATGAGTTGAAATACACCATGATGGAGAAACATGCTTTTGCAGCGGGTTAAAGTCCGCTGCCAGCTTTCGCTTTTACATCCTCAACTCTCATTCCATGGTATTGGTCCCGTATACAATCACAAGTCGATTCTCACACAACGAAGAATTTGGATCCAAGAGAGGGAACTAGGTTGCTAAGGTCCAAGAGTATGACATTGACATCAAACCGACCAAGCTGGTTCGTGGAAAAGGCCTTTGTGAGCTCATTGCTGAAGGAGCCAAACATGAGTTCTGGAGGAGAAAGTTGACCTTCCTACCGCTCTGCTCTTAGCTCGGTTGATGAATGGTATGCTGACATCGCCCATTTTCTCACCTATGGGGAATGCCCCTCTCATTTAACTGCCAAAGAAAAGAGGACTGTTAAATTGAGGTCAGCGCAATATGTATTGTGGGAAAATGCCTTGTTCAAGCGTGGGTTAGATGGGAGATTTTTGAAGTGTGTGGACAAGGAACAACAGAGAAAGTTGCTCTCAGCTTTTCATGATCAGGCATGTGGAGGGCACTATTCATCAACGGTTACAGCTCATAAGATACTCCGTGGAGGATATTACTGGCCTTCCTTGTTTAAAGATGCATCCAAGTGGGTTGATAAATGTGAGGCTTGTCAGACCTTCGTGGGAAGACCCAAACTGGCCTCTTTGCCTCTTAAGCCAGTTGTAATTGAAGAACCTTTTCAGCAGTGGGGTTTGGACTTCATTGGAACACTTAATCCTGCTTCTAGTGCTGGTCACACTCATGTGCTAACTGCCACTGACTATTTCACCAAATGGGTAGAGGCTATTCCAGTCAAGAGTACTACTTCTGAAGTGGTGTGCAGCTTCATAAAAGAGAACATCTTGGTAAGGTATGGTGTACCTAATAAGATTGTAACAGATAATGCTTCGAATTTCTCCTCAACTGAGATAATGGATTTCTGCTACGGGTATGGCATCTCCCTGGCTCATTCTTCAGATTATTACCCCCAGGGAAATGGGCAAGCAGAATCCACTAACAAAAATCTGGTGACTATTATAAGGAAGTTGGTCAATGAGTCTCAACGAAACTGGCACAAGAAGCTCTATGATGCTCTTTGGGCAGACAGGATCACACCTAAAAGAGCCATTGGAATGTCCCCTTTTCAAGTGGTATATGGAGTAGAAGCTCAACTGCCAGTAACAGTGGAACTGCCGGCCTTGCACCTGATGAAGGCCATTGAAGATACTAGTTTCAGAGATGCTTTGGATAAGAGAATTATGTACCTGCACAAACTGAATGAGGACAGATTGGTGGTTGCTGATAGGATATCTGTTCACCAGCAGAAGGTAAAGGTCCTGTTTGATAAGAAAGCCAGGTTCAGAGATTTCCAAGTTGGAGACACCGTGCTGTTATGGGACAAAAGACATGAACCTCGTGGCAGCCATGGAAAGTTTGATTCCCTTTGGCTCGGACCTTTCAAGATTAGACACTTTGCTGGTAAGAATTCTTTCTACCTTGATTACATGGATGGTTCTCCTCTCCCACTTCCTTATAGTGGGCAGTATCTCAAGTTGTTCAAGTCATAGGTGACTAGGGAGTCTCTTGTATATTCTCATGCACGCTTTTGCTTTTCCGTTTTTCTCCTTTCGGTTTCTCCTGTGTTTTGGTGTGTTTCGTATTGGTTTTCTTTTGACTCCGTTGCCCAATGGATAAGGTATTGTTCTGCTTCCCCTGAGTTTGTCTAAGTTCTTGCCTTGTCTCATTCCTTGAATTCATGCCAAGTCATCCCCAGAAGGAGCCAGCTGTTGTTCACTCAAAATTTCCCTGTTTTTTAAGAAAGTCATTTTCGAAATTTTGAGTTTTGAGTGTTTTCTCTGTTGTCTTGCAAGTGTTAAAAGTCATGAAATTGAAAATCCGCAGTTTTGGGTCATTTTGTATGTATTTCGGGCCTGTCGGACATTTTTGTCCCGCGTGTCCCAAGTTCAAAAGTGCGTCCTGTTCCCCGATCGCCGATTTCCCCGAAGTTGTCCCATTTTCGGGCCCGTCGGAACTTTTCGTCCCAAGTGTCCCAAACTTAATCGTGCAAGCTGTTCAATTTTCGGCCGAAACACCCGAACCGCGTACTTCAGCACTTTCGTGTCCCTAATGTCCCAAGTCAAATTGTGCAAGTTGTTTCATTTTTGGCCGAAACACCCGAACTACGTACTTCGCACTTTCGTGTCCCAAATGTCCCAAGTCAAATTGTGCAAGTTGTTCCATTTTCGGCCGAAACACCCGAACCACGTACTTCGCACTTTCGTGTCCCTAATGTCCCAAGTCAAATTGTGCAAGTTGTTTCATTTTCGGCCGAAACACCCGAATCACGCGTACTTCGCACTTTCGTGTCCCTAATGTCCCAAGTCAAATTGTGCAAGTTGTTTCATTTTCAGGATTCGCCCTTTGTTCCATTTTCGGTCGAAACACCCGAGTCGCGTACTTCGCACATTTTCGTCCCATTTGTCCCAAAGAGCATTTGTGCGTCTTCTCCCTGCTTCGCCCGAATCGGCCGAGCCGCGTGTTTCGCGCATTCGCGTCTCACATGTCCCAAGCGAACCAAGTGCCATTCATACTTAGTTTTTCCCGCTCACCCCGAGTATGTTGCTTTTCAAACTGATAGATATGAATTTAATGCGCATTGATCACCTTTCTCTCTCCAAACGGCTATATAACGGGCACCTCCTTTTGCATTTCTCACACTGCTTCCTTGCTATCCTTGCTCGAACCCTTGCAATCTAATTCCCTGCGCGTATATCCCTTTTCTCTGTAATCCCTTCCCGAAGTCTAGTTTGCAGCTCACACTATCAATATGAAGATCAATTTCCGGGACAAGAACAAATCTCGCCACTCGAATCCGCCATTCCCAATATTGGGACAAAGTGAACCTTGGCATCTTGACTTCGGTGATTTTGGGCAAGGGTGGCAGATGAAAACCCTACTCTAATGGCACAAATGATTCACGATAGCGGCTTTGGCCTTTGGCTCAAGGGCGGTTTCCGATCTCGACAGCAGTGCCGATACCGTGCTTTCATGTGGAGCTCACTTCGACCCCGCTTCGAGTGAATTGACCAATATACACGGGGAACTCATCGCCAAACTAGATGCTTCCGCCATTAGCGCTGCTCTAAGGATCCAAGAAATGGATAATGCCATAGTCATCTCTCGGGATCAAGCACAGGCTCTGTTCGATCAAGACAGTGACAAATACAAAGCACGAGTGGCAAAGTCCTAGGCTAAAGAACCCTAAGAAGGGAGCATCTCACCTATCCAAAACCCTAATCCGAGCAGACTTCAATGAAGAATTGTCAGATTTCATAATTCTGTTGGCTCGGGTTATGGGTTTGCCCACTACCAACGAATTTCACTTCTGGATGTGCCCGCTCATGAGCATGGTGTGCGAAGGAACACAAAATATCAACTAGGTGGAGATCATCGTAATGAATTTGGTAGAGCATCTATCCAACGTGGCAAAGAAACGAAGAAATTCTATATGACTTCGCACTGATGTACACTCGCAAAGATCAAGGCAAAGGTTTGGTTTCTCTTACATAGATGCTCACAAAGATGACCCAAGATATGCCTCATCGCCCACAGCTTCACCCCAGAGACCAGCAATCGTAATTTCATAAGGGTCAACGACGCTTTCACCATGTTTGTGGTCGCCGCTCAAGGTGACACTGCCAGATATTTTCTAATGAAGCTATGACTCGATATCGCACTACGGTGCCTACTTCATCCAGATTCTGAAAGTTCTCTTATATCGTTAGCCACCATGAGGGCACCCCTCGAGACCGCCCATGTTCTCGCAATGATAAAATGGCCTTGATAGAAATAATCAGGCAACTAGACAAGTTACACAGAACTTGTAGAGATAAGAAGATTTCTGGCTTGCACTTTCCCATTTCTTTGGGAAATTATACCTGTAAAACAGCCCTAGATACACAGAATGTAGAAAGAACCCTGGTTCCCATCATTGTTCACTTCTTCAAGCCAAGGACTTGCTTCGACTTGAAGAGGTTCATTAGGCAGAACATCAAAATAGTCTATCATCATAGAGCTGATACAGAAGACTATTGGGCTGATTGTGCTGATGATTTTGAGGCTAGAAGGAGGCACTATGGCAGATTCTCCTTGCAATTAATTGAAGAACTCGGCCTATATCAAGTTCCTGAAGGACTAAAGGATGACAACTCTGATCTATACTCGTATGAATATGAAAATGTGGTTAAGCACACCCTTTAGAGGACTTGGATTGGAACAGAAAGAGAAGGATGATCTCGGGTGAGATCCTTGATCCAGCCTTAGTCGACTAAGGTCCGGTTTGATAGGAAAGTCCGAGAGTTCAGGAGGCATTCAGGAGAATCCTCTTCTAAGGATGCTTCAACACCAAGAAGAGAGGCATCTATTCCAAGGTTGGAAACACTAGTGAAGACCCCTCCTACCTCATCAACTCAAGGACCTGCAGCTTCCACTCCTTCTTCATCCACTCAAGTGTACCAGAAGAAACTCAAGGAGGTTAAGAAGGAGCCTGCAGAAAGTGACCCTCAAAGAAAGCAGGCAGAGTTGCCTATGGGACCAGAGAACATCATTGTTCTCAGTGAAAGTGAAGAAAGCGAAATGCCAACCCCTGCAAATGCTCCTGAAGACCCAGCTGATAAAGATAAAGAAGTCCAGAGCACTGAGCTTCCAGGTGCTGTAGATCCTTCTACCACAATTGCCTCCAGTACCCCACTCACATCTCAACTTGAGTCAACAGCTGCAGACCTTGAGTGTCATGAGCTCCCTGTCTCTTGGTCCCCTTGCCCCTCCTGCTGATTCCTCTTCCTCATTTGCGTGGGTGCAACCTTTGGTCAACAAAAGGAAGAGGAGATTTTCTTCTCAAAGCTCAGGACCAAATTTTGATGTTGTGGCAGCTTTGTTAGGTACTACTCCTTCTCGTGCTAAAAGGGCCAAAACCACCTCCAGGATAGTATCTGATGATCAGGGTCAACAATTCTTGGAGATTGCTAAACCTACAACAGACAAATCAGAGCAGGACTTGCAGGCATCTGACTTAGAGCTCTCAAGAATTCCAATGGGAGAGTCTACCCCTGAAGGTGAGATTCACAACCTCCAGGAAACAGTCACAAGAGTCATTGGGAGGGTAGAGAAAGGGCAACAAACTATTGAACAGTTGGAAGAACAGGCCCAAGTTCTCACAGGTTTCATCAAGTCTCTTTTGTCTAAGGACAAGGTTTTGGACCCTACACCATTGACTACTCTCCCACCTCCTGTAATTCTAAGCCAAGATGAAGTGCAGAGTATTAAAGATATGCACAACTATTCCATCTATGATAGAGCTATTGAAGACGTGGTGGATGACATGCTTGTTGCTGGATTAAACTTCATCGATGAAGCTTTTAAACTCCACGAAAAGGTGAGCAATGTGCAACCGAAGCTCTCCTCCACTATCAATATCCTGGACAAATAGCTCAAACTCTGGAGCAGCATAGTAGACCTCCGACTCATGGGACAGACAGATGAGAACATTTTACTGGCGAGTAAAGTTTTTGATGATGCAAAGGACAATCTGTCAAGTCCTCGGGTCTATAGTGTGGAGTGGAAGATCAAAGTCCTGGAGGAGGCTTTGGGAGAACTCAAGAACAAGCCGGCGTAAGGGCGAAGCTTTCAAGACATTGGTCGTCTCAGCTTTCAAAGATATACACTGTCATCTTCAGGATGAAAATTCTGGTTTTTCCTTTCCTTGCAAGAAATCAAAGCTCGGCCCGTAGCTTTTGTAAAAGATGATTTATTCAAGGAAAGCTCCATCTCCAAAGAAAAATGAAGGAGATCTGCTCTCTTCAATCTGCCATCAAGAAGCAAATAAAGATTATCATACTCACGCCGAGTTTGATAAAGAGATGGAGAAGTGTCTCGGATTTTGGACTCAGTCTACAGCCAACACATCACCCTCATGGCGTAGATATAGCCGAGTCATTGAAGAGATTCGTGCAGCGATTCAAGTCGGTGGGTCTCTCTCGGTGACCGCCACCTATCTTCTTCCCCTTTCTTTTCTCTTCTTACCTTTCTTTTCCGTTTTCTTTGTAATAAGTTGAGGTACTGCGATTGGCGGTCCTTAACTATTCTTTAGTTAAAAGAAACGGTTACGAAGAGTAACTGAATTGTAAGCTATATAATGGCCTTCTTTACGCCATTCTAAAAGGAGGAAGAACTTGGCATATTTTCTGAAAGTGTAAATAGATCACAAAGAAATCAATACAGAAGGGCCTTCCATTCATTGTCTATCTAATCTCTGTTATCTCTGTGTTTTCATTTAATTTTGTGAAGATCATTTGTCTCTAGTTTGTTAGTCTCACTGATTGCATATTTTCAAATATTGCGAGTATGGTGATCTTGTATAACCAAGAAGGAACTTTGTGTCCTTGATTAATGAATCTGAAGAAGGTTATTTACAGAACTTTGTGTCTTTAAATTTCATCTTATTCATCCAATGCAAATGATCTTGTTTTAAATTCACTACAACTTCGTATACATAAAGAATTATTCTGTTATCTATAATTCTGCATGTTGCTTTTCTGCTCATCCTCGTATTCCCTTTCCTCAGTCCTTTTGTAACTGATGATCCTTGTAGGAAACACTTTCGTAATATCCAAGTTCAACCATAAAATCACGTCTTGTGTACATTTGTAAATAAGTTCGTTTCTGAATAAGGGAACCTCTCCCATTAAAGAGGAGGGACTTCTTGTCCCCTGACTGTTGCTCTTCTTAAAAGTCCTATTTGACGACCAACACAAAGTCAAGCCTATTTTTTACCCATAATGACAAGAAAAAGTGGAACTCGGGAAACCCTCAACATTATGGGTTTCATGGATTTTATTCAAAGGATTAAGGGGCATGATCTCCACATCTACATCTAATTTCTAGAAAATTGGAAGGACATAAACGCCAACTTCAAAGGCGGGATTTCAATATCTCCGAGAACTTTATATCCTTCATCACAGGGTTAAGCATGTATGGCAATAATTTTTTCAGAAACAAATTCGACAAAGAGGAAGAAGAAAAATTGTTCCTAAATGATGGGGAAAGTATTGACATCAAAAATAATCCATCATCTATTCCCTCATCTCGTAGCCATTTGATTAAGTTTCTCGTATGATGGTCCACTACATTATTCTCGAGGGAAGGTTTTCAACTCTTCCTCTGCATCATTTAGTTCTCCTCAACCATTTCAAGTGTGAAGTCAAGGTAAGTTTTCCTTAATATATTTTGCACTCCTTATAGAAGTTTGTTTTGGAGGTCCAAGGTCGTAAGAGGGTATCTCGACCGCATCAAGGGTTATTTTTCCGATTAACCAGTTCATTCTTGATGTAGTGGCTAATGACCCTACCCCTTCTTTAGCTATCCTACCTCCTCATCAACTCCGTATCCACTCCAAGAATCCCCTTTTAGTGACACTTTGTATGTGAACCCCCTCTAAAAATTGATTCTTAGAAGCAACAATAAATATAAAGATCCACTTGTTGAAGAAAACCCCATTGTTGGCTTCCCTATTGACCCCATTCGTCAGTCACCCCCATTGTCTTGGAAAATTTCACCCTATAAGTCGATACCCTAAAGACCATTGAAGATAATGTGGATTATCTCCTAAAGGTTGGCATTAAGAAGACAGATTTTGACTCCACTTCCACACTCATAGAGGAAGTTAACACTCTCTCTACTCAATTCGAGCTCTTAAGGAAAAGCAAAACAATAAATTGGCCATCCACAAAGCAGTCCTAGATCTTCTTCAAGTCCACATTCATCAAATCTGTGAAATTAGTGGTATTCTAACCTCATCTTGGAAGAATGTAAGGATTGCCAAGAATTTAAAATATTCCAACTGGGATCCTAATATTAGAACAACATTGAATCTCTACCATGCACTCAGTATTTCTCTTAAGGTTTATAATAGGTCTTCTTGTTAGTGCCTTTGTCTTTGTGTTCTATGCGCAATCACAGTGGTGCGGTTGTAAAGTTGCGCTTTTCTATTGTATGTCTATTGTTAGGATTTTTATAGGCATTATCCCCGCCTTAGTACTTTCATGTTTCTTTTGTTTGGTTGGGGTGTGGCCCCCATAGATTAAAACCACGTTGTTCCTCCTTGTTTATCATGGTTTTTTATCCTTTTGAATGTAAAACTAGGTAAGGTCCTCTAAAACCTTTTACCTCTAGTAAAACAAAATATAAATGAAGTTGTTTTTCATGGCTTCCGAAGTTGCTTGTAAATCAAAATGGAATATTTAGCTAGTTTTATAAAGAATTCACCTATGTGATTATTTCCAAGTTTAACATAGGGGAAACAAAAATTGCATTAAAATTATTCATTTAGGGGTTTATTCCAGACTAGAACTACACTATCACTTTACCTTCTTTGTCTAATATATGCTAAGAGATGACATAATGAAAACTCGCATTCTTCTTTTCCATTACTCAAGCAAATCCAACAACATTTGATTAACTAAAAATGAACTAGTAAGTATGAAACTTATTTTTCTTAATACCGCAATAAGATAAATAGTGCAAGAGTAACCAATTCATAAATATCAACCTACTTTCATTTCATTAACTTTTATTTTTCTAAGCAAGATAAAATGCAAACTTCCTATCCATAACCCAAGCCCTTAAATATGCTTTTTAAAAGAATACAAGCCCACCAAAACTTTCATTATGTAATTTTTACAAACATACACAAGGGAAAGAATACAAGTTTACAATATAATCTAAATTTATTCTCAACAAATGCAAGTATAACCAAATCTTTCGTTTGAAAAATTTTACAAACATACACAAAACTAGGGATAATTTTTGTGAATATTCATAAAATAGAAAAAAAAACATTTTCGGAAAATTTGAAAATGTGATTTTTTCAAGGCGGTCGATTTCCTATTTGCCTAAAATTTACAGTATATATATTTTTTTGGGGTCAGCTTCACCTACATTTGAAAACATCTCCTATAAAAACCTAGGTGATTCATCGGGTAGTATACTATGGTACTACCACCAATAGCTTACCAATATTGTGAACTCGCATACTCTAAGCACCAAGAGATTGTTGTTATCCTGTTAGTAGTTTAGAGTCGGGTGACAGATGGTATTATTTGATGCATGACCCATTGAATTTGTTGATGCATGACAAAAGGGTTAGTATTTGATGCATGATAGGGATATAGTTGACGCACGACAAGGAGGTATTGCAGATGCACGACAAGGGGGTTTGTTGTTGACGTGTGATAAGGAGGTATTGTAGATGCATGATAAGGGGGTTAGCTATTGACGTATGACAGGGATATAGTTGACGCACTTTTGACATGCGACAGGGATAGTTGACGCGTTGTTGACATGTGACAAGGAGGTTAGCTGTTGACGCATGACAGGGATATAGTTGATGCGTGACAAGGATAAAGTTGACACGTGACAAGGAGGTATTGCAGACACACGACAAGGGATTTAGTTGTTGACATGCAATAAGGAGGTATTGTAGACGCGCGATATGAATTTTTTCTCTGACACACAACTTGGTTATTTTCCTTGTGCATGACTCTTTTAAGAATAATGGAAGGTGCTAGTCCTCAGAATGTGAATACCATAAAAGTAACTAAGAAATATCAGAAGTTCATGTTCAAGTATTTTGGAAACTCTGCTGATATAGATATCGCAAATACCAACAACCATATAGGTGCTACTAGAAAGAATCGAATACGACTATGTGGAATGTAATATTGAGGTGGACATGCATTCCGCACAAGATCAAACAAATGGCACCTATGATAATATGCCGAGATCTTGAAGATATAATTTTGAGATGCCGATCCTCAAGATATTCTTCTTGTTGGGGTGCAACCAGAGTGCTTCAAGATATCACACATACAAATACTCCACAAAATGGAACACGAAATAAAATTAAAATTCTATTTCATGAAAGAGGAAACCAGTGATTGTGATATTGCTAAAAATTCTACTCAAAAAAGTAAAAGATTAAAAACAAACAAGAATATGTGGACCATTGGCGGAGACATACCGGTTTGATTGGGATGCCAAATTTACATTTATCGAACATGTAAAATCATCTAATTCAAAAGAGATCCCATTTGAATGTACATGTACAATATGTAAATTGGAAATTAGGAAAGCAACAAAAAATGCAAATGAAGTTGGACACTATAGAAAAATATTGTGGAAAATAATATTTGAGTATAACGGGGCATATGGCTAGAAAATCAAAACACACATGTGAAAGACTGAAAAATAATGCATGTATGTTAAATACCCAGTGGATTATGAAGTAGAGAAGAAAAAACATAGAAATCTCGTGGAAAAGGGAGGAACGATCACATCGTAAATTGGTAAGATGAATCAAACAAATCTACATGCAAAACTCATACAGTTCTCTACTTTATTTCACATACTAAAGAAAGGAAGACTGATTTTGGATTTCCTTGATTTCAAAGTTTTGTATCAATATAATGGAATGCTTTGAACGATTACCTCAGTCTCATTGGTCTGAAAGTAGTGAATGGGAAATGGAAAAATTCCTTTCGATGATAAAGAAGGAAGATTTGAAAGGGAATGTAAAAAAAATCAAATTTTATCTCTCTTTCAATTGATGAAGTGACAAAGTGATGACAAAGACTTTGCATGTGTATGTATCCACATCTATACTTTAGAAAATCATATAAGGACGCCTCATCTGCTTTGGGTGTTATGAAAATGGTTGAAAATCGTAATGCCAAAAACCTACATAAAATAGTTGTTTCTCATTTGAAAGATATTGTTGGAATGACTGATTATGAAATTGCTACAAAGTTGGTATGCATTGGAGCAGATGGTGCATCTATCATGCAGGGTCACCAAATAGAGTTGTGTGTTAGATTACAAACAACATTGGCCCCATATATGCTACCAATTCACTGTATGGCTCGCATAATGAATTTAGCGTATAAAATGGTAAGCAACTATGAAAATGTTGCTAAATTAGAAGACCTTATAAGAGAACTTCATGCCTATATGGCAAAGTAGCCCAAAGTGATTTCTTGAGTTCCAAAAATTCACAATTGGAATTACATATGGAAAAAAACTTCTGAAAGATGTTGAGATGAGATGGATCTCTTTGTATGAACTTGCATGCAGAGTTTGTGAGGATTATCCTTCGTTGGTTGGTTTCATGCACAAATATCGTCATGAATTTGATAGGGCGAGGGACTTTTTGTTCCGTTTAACTGATTTGGAGAAATTTCTTACATTGGTTGGTATTCTTCCAATGTTGCAGGAGATCAATACACTGATGAAGCATGCACATGGGAGATTAATCTATATTGTGGATTTTATACGGATGAGAAAAATGGTATGTCAAAGTCTTGATATCTTTTATTGTTCCCAAGATAGTTTTGATACACATATTTTTGAGAATTGGAAAGCTTTATTAGATCTTAAAAATCCTAGTAACTATTTGAGATTTAATATCCATGATCACCTTTGCATCACTATTAATGGGAGAGACATACCACTGCACATTTTGTAAAAATGTCAAGATATTACAAGATCGGAATGAGAAGATGTTCTCGTGACACGTAATCTCTTTGAGTCTGTTATAGTTGAAGCAAGAATAAATCTTAAAAAAAAATCAGAATCCTTATCATTAGAAATTAGAGAACATTTCTCCAAAGATAAAATTCTTGAAGCAATGGGTGTGATGAATCCTAATTTTTGGAATACTTAAGGTGGTCGTGTAGACTTTGTAAGAAATCATTTCCATAAATCCATGGTTACAATAATGGAACATTTCACAAAGACTTCAGAGTCAAAGGGTATGGAAATCAAAGGTATACTGAATGTCGATTTATTAAAGTTTCAATCAACAAATTTTGCAACAACAATGAGGAACCAATATAAAAATTTAGACGAACCTTCCAAAAAGTGTTGCTATTACTAGGTTGTGGCATGGAATCCATCAAATTTCTATCTTACAAGAAGACATCGTGAATATTTCAGATTATATGAGTTAGGCCAAAAATGATATTGGTCATGGAGGACGAAAGGGTTTTCAATGATTTATCATTTATAAAATCAAAACTAAGAAACAGGTTGGATTAAAATCTGGAAAGTTCCATGAGGTGTTATGTATCTCACTACTCCATGGAAACCTTTTCTTTCAACAGAGAAATTATGCACTAGAATTCCCTTTGCGAAAGAAGAAGTGTGAATAATATAGCTACAAGTACAGTTGTCCCCAATGATAAGAGTGGAATTGGCGCATCGTCACACTCTCTGAGAAGAGAACATCGAGTTTGAAGAAACTATTGACAATGGATAGTTTCAAATTTAAATAGGTATCTCCTTCACCTTACTTTTATTGTTTGTCACCTTAAATTTTGTTTCATCTCTTGTTATCATTAAAGATGTTACAGGTATATATATTTACATTTATTTAAATACTATTATTTTATCTTTTTTTTTTAAAACATGGGTTGACATCCATCCGAGGAAGCTCACACTTCTCGGGACTGACAATGTCAAGCAACTCACCCATCTATCTTCTAATCCATTTCTCATGTTGATTTTTCTTAAATCAAAGATCTAGCACACTACAAAGGATGATTTCAAAGCCATCTAAAACACTAGAGGTAACTTAAACCCTATCATATGACATTTCTTGATTTTTTACAATTATGTTTAATTTATTTTTATATTTGCAAAATGCTTTGATATATTTTTAAAACTTTGTGGGATAAAATCACACAATCAAATTTTACAAAGAGGAATATTTTTCCATATTATACAATTCATAATCCATGATCCATTATACAATTCATCATCCATGATCATGCTTGAAGCTAAATCTACATCTACATAAAATTCATCATCATCCATATATATCATATCATAATCCTGACACTCCAATTATTATTAAAACAATTATTTATCTATTTTAAATGTGCATAAATGTCTATGTCCTAACACATTCCATTTTTAAAAAATTTATCTATTATCATCATTCATCATCATCTATATCCATTCTAATGTCATCATATCATTACAAGTATAGAGAAGAATATTTTGAGAACATTTAAATGTCTCTATCATACTACATTCCAAATTTTCTTATAACAATTATCCATTATCATCATCCGATCCCATGATCGTGCTTGAAGCTAAATCTACGTCCACATACAATTCATGATAATCCATATCTATGAGACTATGATTCTATTGTAATGTCATCATCCACATCTAATGCAATCGTCATTACAAGTAGAGAAGAAACATAAACACCATATACAATCTAGAAATTCTATACATAATATATAGGAAGTTATAGAATTAAAGATTATATTGTATTTCAAATTTTCAAAGGCTATCAAATTCAAGTTTCAATTTTCAAATCCAAATAATAAAATTCAAATGCCATGACCATCACATTCAATGTTTCAAATATAGATTCTATTTTTCAAGTTTCCACACTCAATAATGAAATTTTTCAACCCTCAATTTTCTATACCCCTTTCCACTCTTGTACTCCTTTCCCCAATGGATTCTCCACCTGTAGCCCTTTCCCCAATGGCAGAAATAATCCAAAAACTTATGAGATCTTCCACAACACTATCTAGATTCTTTAAAATTATTTCTTCTTGCTTTGTTACATCTCCATGGGATAGCAAATTTGGATCAGCAGCTACCTTGGTTTTGAATAAAATTTCAGGGTCGAAGCCATGCTCTTTAATTATCCGCTTCAGTGTATTATTTTGTTTGTTAACCAAAACAATATTTTCCTTAAAATTCCTCAATGCAGATAAACTATTCTTTGTGGTTTCCAAGTCAACTTGGAAAACCTTTGCTTGACTCTTCAAATTTTCATATTTCAACCGCACAAAAAATAAGTGATGTCAATTCAACATATTACTAAAATAAGAAAAATTCAAATTAACAAAAATATTGTTTGAACTCGATAATACTTACGACCGCCACTCTATCTCTCTCAGCATTTGCAACTGCTACCAAATCCTTGTCCTTAGACCATTGGTTAAAATATGTCTAGGCCTCAGAACTAATATTTTCCAATTCGATTAATGTCTTATCCAAAATGACATCTTTATAGTTGTTGTTATACATGATAGTCCCACTTCTTACTTGGGTAAGTAAGGAATCCATATTCACATGTTGATTCTATACTGCAGCATATAAACTATCCCTTTGGCAATAATTTTCATAACGACTTATTATCTAATTGATAAGTACTTTAGCCCTTCTCTCCTATTCTATGAGCTGACCAATATGAAGTAGAATAAACTCATCGACGTGGGATTGAAAATCATAACCAATTAAGTTATCTAAAGGAAAAGGTAGCAACTATTCACCATCTGAATCTGAAGAAGATGATCTTGCTAGAGAGGTATGGGGATTTCGGGTTAATCAATTGCTACTTGTTTCTTCCTTTGGGTGGCCTGATCCTGTTTGTGATAAAATAAATCAATAGTCAAACAAATAAATCTAAAGTGAAATGTAGTAGTGAAAGTTGAATAAAATATGTTGAAATAAAAGTATACCTACTAGCCTTGAATCATCTCACGTGTATTGAAAAATCCTGTTGGGTCATTGCTATCAATGCCCAAGTAATATTCATCTAAATTTATATTATTTAAAACTGATATGCCCGTTGCACTGGGCAAGCCACCAAGTGAGAGGGTTGGAATTCAAACGAGGAGGCAATGTTTAGTGTCCCACTAGGGGCCGGAGGAATTGGCATGCATTTACCAATGTTCTTTTTTCCTGATCCTCTGGTTGGCATTTTGAATATTATTGGTGGAGGGGGTGGTGCCATTGTTTGTACAGAAGGTGGAGGACTGCAATGTGCTGAAAATTTCAAGAAAAATCATATGAAAAACTAGAAAACTATGCAAAAACTACGAAATTAAATGAAGTAATATTCAAAACTTGTACCTTGTTATTGAGGGGTAGTTTTTCACGGTGCTTGAGGTGGCCGTGTTGGAGTAGTAATTGATGGTTTTTGAGTTGTCTATTGCTTGGATTGCTGAGATGGTTGTTGAGAAGACATAAATGCATGTGAATGAACTATATGAATTGGGGAAGATGGTTGACTTTGAGAAGCACTTGTATGGTCCAAAGTCCCTACAATGTCATCAACATACGATTATATGTCAATTCAATATGGTAAAATTTAAATGGGAAAATGAAAATACAAATTTGGAATTTGTAAATAATACATGTAAGGGTATTACTTCTCTGGCGTTTAACGAATTCAAATGGTTGGTGGTTCGGAGATGAGTGAGCTTCCATTTCAGATTGTGAATCTCCCGACGCCTCAGCGTGTTGTTGGCCTCTTCCTCTTGATGTCGCCTTTTTTGGGAAGGGCCTCCAAAGATATTCTCTCAAAACAAAAATAGTTAATACTTGTTATCGTCTAATGTTGAAATACAAACTTTAAAGTTCATACCGATGTTCTTGAAATGGAATTGACAAATTCATCAACGCCTTGACTGTGTAAGTGGGAATTGGTTTTTCTTTTAAATTTAAAAGAGCCTCGTAATAAAGGCCAAGGAGAGTTTGTGGTGTGAATGACTGGGTTTTCTAAAGCTTTGCATTTGTAATTTCAGATCTTTTTTTTTTTATAAAAAGGTGCACCAATCAAATTTTTGCTTTGTGATAGTTGCAAGAATGTATGCAATGGCCCAGTTTGGTATATTTGTTTTCCGACCCTGCAAAACTATTCTGGATTGAAAGAAGGAAATCATAGCATCAAGAAAGTGGTGTGCAATTCCTTGTGTATCCACACCACATCTGGATTTATTGACATGACCTAAAATGCCAAAAAACTGTTGGAATTAATATAAATTTGAATTGTATCAAAATCAAAAACTAAATACAAAATGACAAATGAAAGCAGTTTACACTTACAATCAACATGGAAAATGAAATTTGATTCGAGGTATTTCTTATCGTCTTCGATGAGTGTTTCCTTCATTGTAACAATGGGTAAATTTTTGAATGGGAGGCCTATAAACCGATGAATATCAGCTGGGTCGATACCGAATTGAAACAATCAGCCATCACGGTAACATTAAACATGTTGTCCTCTATATTGTACGAGGAGAGAAGGTAGTTCAAAATATCATGGTCTATTTCAAAATGGGGCATCTTAACAAGCCCACCAAACTCACATGCATCAATCAAATCCTTGTATTCCGAATTCATTTGTAAAAGCAGTCTGGATGCGGGGGCACAAAGGGTTCCTGTAGAGTATCTTTCCCATGGAAATAACTTGTGGGTTGACTAGATTTTCCTCTTGATTTTTGTCTTGAGCTTGGGATGCACTTGTAGTCACCATTGTAGTTGTCCTTGAGCTTGATTATACCTGACCTAGATAATGGATTCCTGTATACAAGAAAATTTGAGAGCCGGAAAGTGTAAACGTGAAAATGACTGATGGGAGGGTATTTATAGAAAAACACACGTCAACAACCCTTGTTGACATGGGTCAACAGGGTTTGTTGACGCGCATCAACCATGCATCGTTGTCTCCAACTCAAAAAAAGTGGGTGAAAATTTAGTTCTGAAAAATTGGTAAATTCACCTTTCAAAGGTGGCCGGTTCTGGGGATATTCGCTAGGTATTTTCCACCTCCAATTTCCAAGAGGTCTCTCGAAAATGAACACCGCACAAAACAATGGTAGAAACATTTTACAACTTGAAGGAGTAAGCTTACAATGTGCTCAATAGCAAGAGTAGGAGTCATTATAATATGAGAAAGAAAAGATCCCAATGCAACAAGATTTCTTCTCATGAAGAGTAATAAGACTTAATCCCATTACTTAAAATCTTCAAAATACTTACAAAGGAAGGAATAACACAACATTTGAATCAACACTTATTTGTACATGATACACATACATCCCAAAATGGGAGATTACAAGAAGATTTTACAACATAATTTTACAAGAACCAAGTAAAAACCAAGTGGAAAAGATTTCCCCAAAAGTGGGAAAGTAACATGACAAAGTCTCCAATTTTATCCATTAATCTTCAAGCTAAAATCTACATGTTTTTGATTCCATAAGATCTTCAAATCACAAGGAAATAGGTTTTGGTTACCTCCCAACCTATTGGCATCATTACATGACATATTCAAAGTATGGAGGACATGATAGCCTCCCTCCAAGACCATGGGAGAGAGAGCATACATGCCTTTGTTATGAACAAGTGAATAGGGTAGGTGAAAAAAACATACAAGCACATTTCACACATATACAAAAATAAAAATCAAATCATACACAAGGAAAAGCTCCATGCTTCCCCCAATATGGGGAAGAGTGGTAAGAAACAAATAAGAACCAAGTGGTGAATCCAACCATAGGAAACACAATTAACACTCCATACAACCTCCTTATATCTCCAAACACATAATCACTCCTTATCTCTCCAACCCATGCACCAAGCCTCCTCGGAAGGATTTTGAAACCATTAATATTTCCTTGCCAAGGATGGGGAAAGAAGTCCAAACCATATGAAAATATTTACCCCACATCAAACCATATGATGGAGGAATAGACAAAACCATCATGGATTGCCCATCAATCCATGTGGTGAGAAGGTATTCATCTATCTTCCCCAACACTCCAAAATAAATCACAAGCGTGGTGGATGGAAAAAATACAATAATAAAAATCCACATATACACCGATAATCCACATATAACAACACAAACAAAACACCATTTTCATTTCATAAACATAAGTTATTTTTCATAAGCAAAAACATAGAAGAAGAATAAGGAGGCCTACCTCAAACAAGCTCTCCAAAATCTCTATGTAATCCACAATCCAAAGCTCCTAGCTCCACAAGCACACCCAAAATATCCAACACCCAAATGCAAGAATGACCAAAGAGTCCCAACCCCTCTCCATGAGGGAATATTAAAATAAAACCAATAAAAAATTCCCCCAAATGAGAGGGTGACATGTGTCACCCTTCTCATCTCCCCACACAAAGATTCCAAAAAACAAAAAAAGAATAAAAACTCTCATTTTGAGGTAAACTCCAAATTACCCAAAATGTGATTAAAACCAAACCTCTACAACTTTTAATACACACACAAAAACCAACTCACTTACAAGAAAGTGATGTGTGAGGGGTCAAATGGGAGGAAAATATCATTTGGCATTGAAAATAAACCCCCTACCCATAGGTAGGGTCCAAGGGGTCCTTTTCCATGATAGAAAAGTTCCCAACATGAAAAGTGATCACCAAAATTGCCACTTTTAGCCCAAATCCGAGTTTGGGCTAAATTACACAAGAGTTGAGGTGGTGGGGCCCACCCAAGTGTCACTTAGCTGGTCCTATTCCTCTAACAACCCACTTAATTAATACTAAACACAAAATATTAAAATTAGGGACCACTATGTCCCTAAACAAGCTCAATACAACTAAATAAATTACAAATAATAAAATTTTACAAGTAGGGGTCACCCATGGTGCCCAAATACAACATGCAACAATCAATAAGGCTTCACACTATAAAAATGGCTAGGATGGGGAGAGAAAAGGAAAACATTTCCACATTTTGCATATTTTCAAGGGAGAGATAAGGATGTATTTGAGTGTTTTGTGATGTGCACATGGAGGTTTTTTGGTGGAACCCTATTTCACTTGGGAGGTAAAAGGAGGTGGTTCCCATATTTCCTTGCTCCTTTGTCTTATTTTCAAGCCTATGTGTTTATTCAAAAATTGTAAATCTTTTTGCCTGTGTTTATTTGAATGTGTTACAATTTTTGGATTGTATGTTTTGTGGAAGCCATTATAATTGTGAATTTTTAAAATTTGCAAACTCTCCCTATTGTTCTATATTAGTTTATAACTCTGGGGCCAATAACGAGGATGAATTCTCCTCCTTATTGGAATAAAGGTTGGGCGGAGAGCATTGCCTACTCCCCTTTCCTTGTATGGTGATTTGAAATTGAGAAGATGCAAGAGTGCAAAGTTGAAGCTATGGAGTTGGAGGATGATCTTGATATGAAGACCTTTGTATTTGAGCCTATGAAAGAATCCTATTTTGTAAATTTGGCCATGTTGTTTCCACTTAGAGTGGAATTCTTGGAATTCTTGTATTTTAAATTGATGTTCTTGTAAATTTAATTTTTCAAATTTGTAATGTTATATTTGAAAGGAGAAATTTCAAAGTTGTATTTTGCTGGAAAGGAAACTCTTCTAAATATGGATTTTGTACAAAGGTTGTAATGTGTATCCATTTTAAAGAAATGATATTGTTGTATGTAAAGTATATGTTGGTTTCGTTTGTATTGTTGGCAAACTTGATTTGAAAAGATAAAAGAAGAAGTTTCATTTGAGTATGTTTATACCTTACCTCCTCTTTGAACTAGTTGTAAAATGGTGAAATTATTATGGTCTATTGTTGCATTTTTTTTTACATTGCAAAACAAAGAAAATGTAACTCAACTAAATCCTTGGTTGAGAAGAAATTAGTCTCCCCTCCGTTAGTGAAACTCTCTCAAAAACAATAAATCTATTAAACAATTAGACCCATTTAAATATGCATACTTTGTTATATTAAATTTAACCGCCTAAACTTGAATTGGGAAATACAACACACAAAAAAGGCTACATATACAAATATATATATTTATATGATTGTATGTATATACAAATAGATATATTTATATAAATTATGGTTGTATGTTTAATGATATATTCAAATATATCATATGAATTCAATGTTGAAATGCCTTATACCAAATCGACAATGCATTGTTTAGCACAGAGTATTAAATAAAAAAATTGTGTGAATATTTTTGGGCATGCACTTGTTTAAATAAATGAACTGTGGGTGGGGGAGGGAACCGCCCCACGCCAACCCATATTATTTATAGTATGAGGTTCGGTGGGGCGGCACCTTTCCCATGCCCCCTCCTCAAATCTAAAACTCCACACTATTATAAAATTGTGACTCTTTTCTCTTTTACACAGAGTGTCGTGTCTATTTTTGGCCGAACTATAAACTCATTTTGTTCACACACACACATGTGTGCATGGAAAACCTTAATTCATGAATATACATCATTGTTTAACAAAAATAAAATGGGGCAAATAATACCCATAATAGAAATAGGTAGATCTCCCATTTAACACAAAATATTACAAAAAGTAGAGTTGTGCAAACCCTCCTTAGCTTTCATAGCTTTCATAGCTTTCATAGCTTCAATGGCTTCAACTCCTTCTCTTTCTCCCAAATCTACAAAACAAATGGTGCAAATGAGAGATTAGGGCAAAAAAGTGAATAAAAGAAAACTCATAAGGATTTTTAGGGCAACCTAGATCTAAGGGCTCATGTTGTTTTGATCTAATGGTGGAGAATGAATCCTACAACTTTTAAGTTGTGGATTTTTTTGGGAATGGGTTTTTAAAATATTGAGTAGGGGTTCTAACTAATGGGGCCACCTAGGGGTTAGAACATGGTTTTAAACTATAGAGTATTTAGACTTGTCTAATTAAATTTTAAATTGCATATGGGAACTTTTAAGTAAATAAATTTAAAGGAAAACTAAGGGGGCTAAGCAATGGAATTAAGATAGGAAATATTTAAATGAAGTAATGGAACTTAGTAAGAATAATTAAATCGTAATATTAATTGGGAATAAATTAATAATAATTAGTTATTAATTTAATTTCAACTACCATATAATTGTGTAGAAATTTTAATCGGGAATTAATTAAATCGTGACTAATGTTTTACCTTGCAACCTTTAAAAAAATCCGTAAGTTTTTCCCTAATAAATTAATAGACTTTGGTGTGATTTTGAACGTCAAAATTGTGTGCGTACATTCGTGGTTTCTATTCCGCCAAATTCATGCAAGATACGATCTTGGCCTTCATCCTTATTATTTAATATCCCGTAAGATTTGTATCTTGATGGATGACTAGACAACATTTTTTACACTATCATACACACATGGAACTACAACACATTTGATTTGTTCACTTTTTTAAAAAATCAACTCATCTAAAAGTGAGCATAGTTCACATGTTTATACCCCTCAAAAAGAGAGTAAATATAAATTTTCCACTTGAAGTCTCTAATATTTTAAAAAGGTCACAAGCCATTATAAATAGATTTTTAGAATAACTATACATAATTATTTCTTTTTTCAATTTCGAAGTCATCTATAAATTTTTAGAATCCTTATCTATTTTTTACTTTTATTTTTTTCAATTTTATAGTCATATATAAATATATATGTAAAAATAAGTGATTTGTTTGAGGAAAAATAGTGTCATATTTCATGTTAACCATAAAATATTTGTAAAAATTTGTACACTCTTTCACCTTGAAATATGACCATAATGTGTATATATAGCAGCAAACATTATACATCTTTTCAATGGACCATCAGCGCTATCCAAATATACAAAACAAATTTACACTCCACAACCCATTATACAAAATGATTTTTCAAACTAACTTTACATTGACATCCTCACAAGACTTTTCGGGACCTTTTCAACAAAATCTGTACTATTTTAATTTGTCATTTTACTTTGTTTTTTATATAGATATTTTATAAAATATCTTAGATACTTTACAAATATCTTAAATAATTTATTCTAATAGACACATAGTAAATTAATCTAAATTTAAATTATTTTATATAGGTCGTCTTGTTTGTATATAGTATACAAATAAAATACAGTCTACTTTGAAATTCAAACTAAATGACATTCTCGTCTGCAAGAATTAGTAAACATGAAATTTTCTGGACAATTCCTCCCTTGAGATCAGGATGTACAAATGAAATCGGGAAAAAAATTTCACGTTGAACTTGGTCATAGATCATAGCTGCGTTAAAATAAATTTATTTTTATATATAATTATTTGACTCAACATACTTATAGCCTATTTAGTCAATTAGGAAAAGTGGGCAGGGGCCAGCAATGAGCATCACCGATCTTTGAAAAACAATTAGGCACTGTGGCCGCAAGTTTTCCTACCTGCTCTGCAAAGGTACTGGAGCCAACTTTGCAGTTTCCATTTCCCACATAGATATGGCTGAGCAGAAGTACAAGGCCTTGCTGCCCCATGAAGCCCAAGATTCAGAGGAGTACAGAGGTAGAAGCTCCAGAGAAGACGAATGGCTCATCCACGTCAAAGAGGGCCTCCATTCTCACAGTCCTATTGCTCGCCCTCCGACTGTGTGCATCTTCACCGTCCCCAAAATCCTCATCGACTTCAACCGCCATGCTTATGTTCCGCAGGCAGTTTCCATTGGCCCTTCTTACCACGCCAACAAAGATCTCTCTGACATGGATAGCCACAAGCTCAGGGCTGCCCAAAAGATGATGGGGAGGATCCCCCTGGGAACAGGAACAGACATCAATTTTGTTGTCTCGGAGATTGAGAAAATGGACGGCCAAATCAGAGGCGCCTACGAGAAAATCCTCGACTGCAATTCTGAAACCCTGGCGTGGATGATGCTCCTGGACGCTTCTTTTCTCTTGGAGCTTCTCAGAACCCTCGCCGGCAAAGATCATTTCGATTCCTCTGAGTCTAACAGTATGTATTTTGAACCCCTTTTCGATGAAAATAGAATCAAGTCGGTCGGATTTTCTGTACTCGGGGACATTATAAAGTTAGAAAATCAAATTCCCCTCTTCGTCCTCGCAAAAATATTAGAATTGGAGGCTGGATCAGAGAAAGAAGCACAAACCATGCTCTTCCAATTGCTTTTAAATGCGGCTTCCACATTTTTCCCATTCAAAACCCGCAGCTCTCACTATTTGAGCGAAATTCACCGTTTATAGGCCGCGATCATTTTTGAGTTTCCTTCACGGAATAACCCTCTCATTTTTGCGGCGCGAAGTCGTCTTCTTCTTCTTCCTTATCAACTGCAGAAACGCGGTTTAATCAAGTTCTCCCTTCTGTGTCAAGGTTATGGAAAGGCGGAATATGCATCCGGCCGTGTACCGGAGATGGGGCAATGCTCTGAGATTCGACAAGGAAGAATCTGCCCTTTACCTTCCGGTCATAAAGATATCTGAAAACACCGAAACTGTTGTGAGAAACCTGATGGCTATGGAGGCGTTTCTACCGTCTGAATTACAGGTTGTCTCTTGCTACGTTGGTTTGATGAACAGTTTGATTTACACAGAGCAGGATGCGACTTCGCTGAGGACGGCGGGGATTTTTTACATCTATGTGGGAAACGATGCTCAGGTGGCTCAGATGTGGGAGGGTCTGTGCAAGGGCATGGCCATATCTTCGCTTCAGCCCCTCAAGCTTCTGAAGAAGGAGATTATGGAGTGTTACAGAGCCAAATGGAGAGCTCGAATGATCGAGTTTTACATGAACCGTTTTACAAGGCCATGGCGTACCACGGTGTCTGTGATTGTTGCAACATGTATTTTCGTGTTTACATTTGCTCAAGCCCTTTCTTCAATGTATGGCTTCAAAAAGACTGGTCCCTGAATTAAGTTCTATTTTGTATTTAGCTGTAGTTTTTCGGAAGTTCATGGGAAAATGAAAACTTCCCAGCAGTTCGATGAGCAAAATGGTATTCATAAACGTGGACAGTTTGTTGCTTACTTTTTCGTTAGTATAAGCGTCAATCAAACGACGCAGATAGACTTGTTCTGCGCAGAGAAAAGGATTTCTTCATTTGCAGGACACTCGGTGATAAATTCGAGCCCTGAAATTAGAAAAATATAGGTAGTTGTTGTACAGGTACAAAATGAGTCTTTCCCTATAAAGGGGAGCCCCGAAAACTTTCAGGGGCTGGTTGGGAGGTGCAGCTGCGTGTTTTTTTGTGCTTCTATCCAGGGAACTTTTGGTTGTTTAATTGTTTGTTTCTTTAGTGGAAAACTCAAATTTCTCAAACCGTTCTAAATAGAGAGGAAAACCATAGGACCATCAGACTCTGAAAGGGCTTCTAAACTCGACGCATTTCCAAATAAAAATAAATAAAAATAGTCAATGGCTGTTTGGTCCATTGGTGAAGTTGTTTGGCTCACGTAGAGCTCACCATGGATTAATACTTGCTGAATGTAAAGGATCCTGACATGGAAAGTCAAGCATTTGAAATTTCTCTCATAGTTGAGTTCACATGTATTTGATATATATCTTTCATTTCATATGTTTATTTGGAAGGAAAGTCACATTTTAAATTTTAATATAAAATAACAAATTTGAAATGCACTAAAATTGGGTTAGATCTAAACTTGTGCACTTGATATCTAAAAATTGGGCATATGATGTGTCACCTTGTGATTGGCTACTTTAAACTATTGTTGGGCACGAGTTGTACAATAATATGTAATTTGTATAGCTACTTTTCATTTAGTTAAGAGTATTCACTTCTTAAATACCCCTCCTTACTTCCCCACCCAAGTATTGGGTCATTTCCCCTAAACAATATTTGTAATTTCAATATTACCAAACGTAAAAGAAACATATGATTATAAGGTAAGACAAAGCACACATCGAGAAAACATCAAGCATTCTAGATTGTACGCCTTGCCTCACCATCATCACACCATACAATATACAATACCATCATGATGCGAAATTTGAGATAAGTCATTTTTAAATTTGAAAATTCAATATAATGTTTTTCACAATTCTTTTTAGATTTTAATAATTAAAAATGGAGATCACAACATTAAATGAATGGGTTATAACTAGCAATCGCATGTAAATGGTGCAATGGAAACCTCAAAAGGGAAACTTGAGGAAATTAAACTTGAAGTAGTGAAACATTACAAGAGGAAGAGGGTCAATGAAGAAGGGGATTAAGGGAGGAGTGCAAGGAAGGGAAAATGTTATGGGGAATGTAGGTGAAACTGTATTGGATTCATATTTGGTCTCACATGAGTTCATTGAATCCGGTGAAGAAAGAAACATAAACATTTCAAGGAAAATGACAATAGACAACGAAAAAATTGATGATGCAAGATGTGAGAATTTGTGCTCTGCAATATTTTTCCTATGAAGCCTCTCACACACTAAACAAGGAATGCACACGATGCGCACAATACGAGTGGAGCCAAAAGGGATTCCATAGACAAAGTTAATGGAGATGGTCACTCATTTGAAAGCATGTGCTTACTCAAATCCCTCTACCATCTCACAAAGACCACGTACAAACATAACCCTTAAGAGAATACACTAACGTGTTAACATATGAATGTGATATTGAGTCATAAACACATCTAATTAAAACAAGTATATTGATAATAAATTAATATGTGTTAAAAAAATAATGGAAAAAAATCTATCAAGTCGTACACTAAATAAAAATTGACATAATTGGTAAATTTTGACACTATACTATCATAATTGTTCAACCTAGAAATTAGTTAAGAGGAATGTTTTCTTAGCTTCTTGGTCACGAGAGAACATAAGACTTTGAGACTCATCCTTAGGCTCAAACTATTTTGTTGTATCAAGTCTTTCTTTTAGGTGTTGATTGGTGTTGTTGGAAATGCCTCATTTGGCGCTATGAGATAGGTGGTTTCTTGAAAAATTGCATGTTCTATGTGGGGATGGGAGGAGAGGAGCCGATAAAAATAGGTGATTGTCATCGAGGTGGTGTCTCTTTTGGCCAAGATGAAGCTAATGATGGTACATTGAACACTTTGACTGCACAATCTCCTCCTCCACCAATGTATAACATCCAATACATGAATTTAAGTATTGTTGGGTTTTTAAAATGATACTTTAACAAACCACAATCAGGGGACAACAAGTCCCTCCTCTTTAATGGGAGAGGTTCCCTTATTGAAAGCAAGCAACAAAACTTATATACAAATGCACAACTTTCAAAGTGTGGATTCCTGATACTCTGAAACGTTTTATGCCCAAAGATCATCAATACGAAAGAATGGAAGAATTAAGGAGATGAGAGAGGAAGAACATAACAATACCTTCAGGAAATATAGATGGCAGAGTATAACCTTATATGTATTGAGCCAAGGAGATGTAGAGTAGAATCATTCACTTTCATAACAAATATAATTCCACAGACACAAAGTTCCATAAATCATATAAACAAGAACACAAAGTTTCTTATCATAAAAGATGGATGATTCACAAATTTTCATAGACAAGGAAAGAAGGAATAGCAGAGGAAGAAAGGGAAAACTTTTGTATTGATTACTTTGAATATATTACATCCACAGAGTACCGGATCCAACAACTATACAATAGCGTGAAGAAGCCATAAAATAACTTTTAAGAACGGTTACATTCGGTTACAAAAAGATGAAACTAATTCAAGAAACCGACGTCTAAACTTCTCTAAAACCTCGGCCATTTCCATGTCTAGTGGCAAAGCCGAGGATGCATTGAATTACACGAAATCCTAGTTTGAGAGCAAATAATAGCTTTGTTTTCTTCTCTTGTCTACTACACTCGATATATCACACACCATTGATATTACACAAGCATATATTAAACACAGAATATATTGCGGTATTGTAATTCACACATACGATCTATTACAATCCATTCTTCTACATCACATTAACTCTAACTCTAACAATGTGCCCATACCTATGCACTCCATTATATAGGAGTTGCATAGTATCAACCCTCCTAACAATCTCTTTGTCTTCATGTGCAAATTTTCTCAACAAGCTTTTTTTGCACATGAAACCAATCTACCCAGATGGTTTCAACAACATTAATAATATTGATAATAAAACACTATCTCATTGTTTTATTATCTAACACACTAACTTACTAATTACCATATAGTAAATACTATTTACTATATGTAATATTACATTTACATTTACATTAATATCATCCATGATAATATTATATCCATATTAACAATGATATCCTAATGTTCACACTACAACACATAGAATATCTCCAACATGAATTGAGGACGTTCATCCCGCCTTTGAAACTTTGAATTTGAGCCATCCATGTGGGAGAGATTTAAATTGAAGCGAGCTGAGGACACCTTTTTGTATTTTGTGCCTTTCAGAGAAATGGCACTTCGGAACATTTCGGCCTGCCCCATCCACTTTTGATATAGACTCGACACGTGGCTTTACTTGGTGGTGATGGAGTCACGACTCATTTTTGCAATTTTAACTCTTTTCAACGTGGGCTCAAAACTCAAATTGCTCGCCACCTACCTCCCTGCTTTGATCGATGCGGGCTCAACATTTGACTTTATCCATTGGCATGAACGGGGCCGCGGGTCGCTTTATAACTTTAAGCTCTTTATGGAAATAAAGCCAAAATTCCCAAATCGCTCTAACGGCCCGCTTTCTCGCTTTGACTTTTCAAAGCATCAAAAAAAAAAGGGCCCGCCTTTCCGCCTCCACTTGAATTATGACCATGTGTCCCTTTGCGGGCTATTTCATTATTTTTGTGTTTTTGACTAACTTCCTTTTGTTTGGCGGGGCCATATGTTTGACCTTGGACACGTGGAGGCTCAACGCACACATTTGGGACTTGCCTCTAGATTTTGCCTTTGAAGTTACATCGAGCTGACATGTGGAGGCTTCCACAAACCCTTCTATACTTATCTCGATTCAACGGTTGGATCTACCCCTTCTTTGACTGACCACGTGGCGAGCCCGCACACACTGGGGACCCGCTCTTGATTCTTCCTTTGAAGTTGCGCCAAAGAGACATGTGGGTTCTTCCGCCGATTCTTTTATACTTAGCCGATTCGGGCCTGCTTCCCACTTGACTTTTGTTAGACCCTAGACATGTGGAGAGTTGGCACTTATTTGAGTTTTGTCCCCTAGGTCTCACTTCTGAAGTTGCGTCGTTGAGGCACATGGAGGCTTCCACCGACCCTCTTGTACTTAGTCAATTAAACGGTCGGCTCTGTCCCTTTTTTGGACCTGGGACACGTGGAGGGCTAGCGCAAGTTTGGGGAACCACCTTTGGCTTCGACCCTTGAATTTTTGTCGATGAGGCGTGTGGCGCCGTCACCGAACCTTCCATACCTAGCTGATTTGGGCTTGTTATGTCTTCTTTTCGCACACAGGACACGTGGAAAGCCTATGCTCATTTGGGGATTGTTCCTTGGGCCCTGCCCTTGGAGTTGCACTTGTTGAGACACGTGGAGGCTTCTGCTACCACTTGAAACAACCAATCAGGATCCTTTGGGCCATGAGGCCATTTGACACTTTTGCAACAAATAACAAAAGTGACAAGTTTAAAAGATAAACCCACCACGCCGTATCCAATCAGATATGTCCATGTACCCATGGATGTTGGGGCACAAATTGACAGGGAAGATATGCCCGTCATTCACGATTGTGGAAAAAATAAAAATAAAAGGGAAAACCCCACCTTTACGCCCAAATTTTAAATTGTTCTCCATGGAATGAAAAATTGCAAACAATACTAGGCTCTACGCGATCCACAACCAAAGAGAAGGATTGACAATGACATCCGAATGAAGGAAAAGATTTTCAAGCAAAAGCACAAATTACTCCAAGGTACCAACTCAAAATTTTCAAAACTTGACTTCAAAAAGAGGGGAATTTTGAGGGTGACAACATTGGCTCTTTCTGGGGATGACTTGACAGAGGAATGAGGCAAGATCAAGAACCATAGAAAAATTTGGGAAAGCAGACCAATACCTTATCCATTGGGAAAATAGAGTCAAAGGCAAAACCAATACGAAGAAAAAACACACGAAAGGGAAACAAAACAAAAAGGAAAGACGAAACAAAACAAAAAGGAAAGATAGAAACAAAACACAAAGGAAACGACCAAAACCAAAACACTGTACATAATATACAGAAGGACTACCTAGTCACCTAGGACTTGAACAACTTCAAATACTTCCCACTATAAGGAAGTGGGAGAGGAGATCCATCCATATAATCTAAATAGAAATAATTTTCTCTAGCAAAGTGCCTAATTTTGAAAGGACCAGGGCCAAAGAGAATCAAACTTACTATAGCTTCCTCGAGGTTCATGTCTTTTGTCCCACATCGAACAATGTATCCCACTTGAAAATATCTGGGTCTAGCTTTCTTGTCAAATAAATCTTTCACCCTCGGTTGATGAGCTGAGATTCTATCAAAACTCCTCAGAATTGTCTTCATCCAAATGGAGATATATGATCCTCTTGTCCAAGGAACTGGAAAAGCTTGAATCTTCAACAGCCTTCATTAAGTGAAAGGCTGTAATTCCACCATTACTAGCAACTAAGCTTCAACACCATACACCACTTGAAATGGAGACATCCCAATTCCTCTTTTGGGTGTAATTCTATCTCGCAAAGAGCATCATAAAGTTTCTTGTGCCAATTCCTTTGAGAGTAATTCACAATCTTCCGAATGATGGTTACCGATTCTTATTTGGTGATTCCGCTTGTGCATTCCCTTGGGGGTAGTAGTATGAAGAATGAGCAATGGAAATTCCATAACCATAGCAGTAAATCCATCATCTCGGAAGAATAAAAATTTGAAGCATTATCAGCCACAATCTTGTTTGGTACCCCAAACCTTATCAAGATGTTCTCTTTAGTGAAATTACACACCACCTCAGAAGTAGTGCTCTTGACTGGAATAGCCTCTACCCACTTTTTGAAGTAATCAGAGTAATTAGCACATGAGTATTCCCAAAGACTAGATGGTGGATTAAGAGTTCGAATGAAATCCAATCCCCACTTTTGAAAAGGCTCATCAATCACTACTGGTTTTAGTGGCAAAGCAGCTAACTTAGGCCTCCCAACAAAATTATGACAAGCTTCACACTTACCTACCCATTTTGATGTATCTCTGAAAAATGTAGGCCAATAGTACCTAGCACGAAGGATTTTATGGGCAGTGAGCAGGAGAGAAATGGCCTCCACAAGCCTGATCACGAAAAGTTGAGAACAACTTCTTATGTTGCTCTTTGTCTACACAATTCAAGAATCTTCCATCTATGCCTCACTTGAACAAAGCATTCTCCCATAATACATACTGTGTAGACCTTAACTTAATATCCCTCTTTTCCTTAGCACTCAAGTGGGATGGACACTCTTCATAAGTAAGAAAATGTGTAATATCAACATACCATTCATCTGATTGAATTAAGAAGAGGACAATAGGAACATCAACTGCTTCTTTGGACAATTATGCATAAGCTCCTTCAACAATAAGCTCACATAAGCCTTTACCCTAGACTAGCTTAGTTGGCTTGATATCAAGGTCATATTCTTGGACTTTTTCTACCCAATTGCCTCTCTTAGTTTTAAACTCCTGTTGTGTAAGAATAGACTTGATGGTTGTATCAGGTACAAGCACAACAAATTGAGAATTAAGAATATAAAAATGAAATTGCTTGACAAATTTGACCACTGCAAAAGCATTTTTCTCCATCATAGTATATTTCAATTCATGAGCTTCCAGAACATAGCTCATGAA
Source organism: Taxus wallichiana var. yunnanensis (assembly GCA_018340775.1). Classification (NCBI taxonomy): domain Eukaryota; kingdom Viridiplantae; phylum Streptophyta; class Pinopsida; order Cupressales; family Taxaceae; genus Taxus; species Taxus wallichiana. The sequence goes on from CM031234.1 coordinate 553,325,438, forward strand.
GGCAATTGGAAGTTCATGATCTTCAGAATTCTTCTGAGTTAGCACAATAGCCAAGGTATTCTCTGTAGCATAGAAATATATGATAAAATCCTTGCTGAAATTAGGACATGCTAAGATGGGAGTTTTAGAAATGGATTTCTTGATACCTTCAAATGCTTCTTTACCCTCAGAAGTCCAAAAAAAGTTTTGTTTTCCTTTCATCATGTGAGCGATGCTCATAGTTAGTTTTGCAAAATCAGGAATGAATCTCCTCATGAAGTTTATCTTACCAAAGAAAGAGTGAACAACCTTTTTCTTGTGGGAAGAGGAATCAGCTGGATTTATTGAACTCTTTCTGGATCTATCTTGATTCCTTCTTTGGAGAAAATATTCCCCAATAACTTTCCTTCAGTGACACAAAAGACAAACTTCTTAGGATTGAGATAAAATCCATGTTCTCTGCATTTCTAGAGGACTGCTTCAAGACGTTGAAAGTGATATGCCCTTGTTTTGGAAAAAGCAGTCAAATCATCAAGGTACACAACAACACACTTTCCCTTTAGGCTGCCAAAAGTCAAGTCCATTTCCCTCCGAAAGGTGGCACCAACATTGATAAGACCAAAAGGCATTCTCTTGTAGGCAAAGGTGCCCCAGGAGTAGTGAAAGCGCTTTTGTGTTGATCTGCAGTATCGACTTCCACTTGATTGTATCCAGAGAATCCATCAAGCATAGACAACATCTCAGATCCTGTGAAAACTTACAAAACTTGATCCATCATGGGAGAGGATAGTTGTCTTACAGAGATTCTGATTCAAATTCTTGAAATCCACACAGATGTGAATCTCACCATTCTTCTTCCTGACAGCACAATGTTGGAAATCCATGTTGAATGATGTATAGGGAAGATGATCTTTGCCTTTAGTAACTTCTGTATCTCTTGAAAAATAGTGCCAACAACCTTGGGATTGTATTGCCTTTGTTTCTACTTGAACAGTTTGATCTCAGGTTTCAGAGGGATAAAGTGTTGCATTTCCTTTGGCTGGAAAGCCTTGAGATCAGCATACGAATAGGTAAGAACATCATCATAACTTTTTAGTAGATTTACTTCCTTCTTATTCTCCTCTTGAGTGCAGTATTTTCCAATGTTCACAATATTGGGTTCATCAAGACTCCCAATATTAATCTTTTCACATTCAGTAAACTTGAGCTCCTTGGGAAGCTTTAGACTTAATGTACCTATCATGCTTATCAAACAAATCTTCCAAACTCACCATCCCTTTAGGGATCTTGTTACCTTTCAATTTGATGCATCCATCTTGATCCATCTCTTCCTTAATATCTCCTTCATTAGAGGATACACACTCTCTAGGAAAAGTCTCACTTCCTTCAAAATACAACTGGTCAAAATTATCCTTAAGCTCCAAGAATGAGAGAAAGTGTTGATCATCATTGAAAACCTGCCAATTACTTGCATTATCTGGTACACTAGCTCTATGAATCATTTCAATGGTAAATTTCTCCTGAGAGAAATCTAGGTGAAGAATCAACAAAGATCCTGAGACCGCTAGAGAATCAGCTCTAGTGTTCCTTTCTCTTGGCAAAAATTCAATGGAGAAAGCATCAAGAAACTCAACAGAATCCCAGAAAATATTTCTATAATGCTTTAATAACCTATTATTCATTTTAAAAATATCTCTGACTTGTTTCAAAATCAGCTCTGCATCACCACCAGCATAAAGATTCTTCATTCCCATTTATTTTTCCATGTTCAATCCAAGTATGAGTGCCTCATATTCAACTATATTGTTTGTATTTTCAAAACAAAGCTTGAAAGAAAAAGGATGAATGTTCCCTTCTGGAGAGGTCAACACCACTCCAGCTCCAAAACTAGCTGAAGAGAAGCTTCCATCAAAATCCAAAGTCCAAATGCCATTGGGATCATGAATCACTCCCTTAGGAATTTTTGCCTCATCTTGTGACATGATCATGTAGTTACCATGCCCTATATCTTCATAGAGTATCTGTGCTTTTGGATCATCGGTATTTTGCACAATGTATTCATTCTATTTCTTAGGTAGTAGCTTCTTCATTTTTCCATTGACTGGGATCAAAGCATGCAACCAATCCATTTGAATTTCACCTCCTACCTCCTTACAGAAATTTCTACTCAGCAACATCCCATATGAGGGAGGAATATCAGCTACCAAAATAGTGGCTAAGACCCTCTTCTCTGGAAAAGTAGCAAAAACTACTTATGCATCTTTAATTCTTCCAACCAAAGGCACTTTTCTACTCTCCATGGAATAGTAGGAACCAAAGGCACGTGTTAGAGTTAGGTCCAAAGCATGAGCTAATTTCATAGGCATTACATTTTCTCGATGCACCTAAGTCTATAACACAATTACTGAGTTTATGGCCAGCTATGAGAAGAGTCACATAGAATGGTTCAATTTTCTCATTAGGGGAAGTGACTAAAGCCACAAGGCTTGATTGAGGTGAGGAAGATGGAGTGGGAAGAATACCTTTAGAAGTGTTGGATGAAGCTTTGGATTTGGAATTGACAAAGTTTACCATTTTAACAAAAGCTTTTGGATGGGTGTGGTAAAACTCGGCTCTGAAATTTGGATTTTAGTCTTTTTGAGGTGATCAATGATATCAAAAGATCCAGAGGTGGATGGGGCATCATTGCTAGGAACTTGAGAGAATTTTGGTTTATCAGTTTTAGGATTTGAAGGACAAAAAACTTTGGAAACTGAAGTAGAAGAAGGGTAATTATCATTACTCGCCTTTTTTGTGGAGGCAGTGGGAATAAGAGCTCCTCTTCTTGTAACCATTGGAATAGTTATAGGAAATTCCTTAGATTTCTTAGCAAGTTGCACCAATTTTTATTTTTTTTTCATTTGCTCCTGAGTCATAACAACATATGACTCACTGTTCATCTCTGCCACTCTTTCATCATATTCATCTTCATCATCCATAACTTCAATGGTGAGGAAATGAACTTGAGATCCACCAAGTTCCTCCAGTTCTTCATCAACATCTTCTTCTGGTTCTTCATAGAATTAATTAAAATCCTCATCATCGGGGTCTTCAACTTCACAAGTTGCATTGACTGAACCTTGATGGGTGGGCCTTCAATATCCAATCTGGTCTGAGAAGAAGGTAGACAGTTTCTAGGCTGAAAATTCTTCCTTGGAATATCTTAGTAAGGAGTATGCTGAGCCAATTGTTTCTTGATAGCAATGAGATCATTTGCAAGCTTCTGTACTAACTGATCAGAATTGGCTCTAGGGGAAGAGGAAGAAGAAGAAGCTTTAGATTTAGAGGATTCTCTTTTCAGTTTACTAGACATGATTAAATCATCCTCAACACTGATAGCTAAATGTTGATCAGCATCCAGAGTTGTAAGGTTAGCTCTCCTTAGTGCATAACTCACTTCGGGTAATTGGGCATTGAGGAAGAAGAACTTTTGGATTTGATCCACTGGATGAGTGTTCTATGGAATTTTATGAATTAGCTTGTTGAATTTAGCCACAAACTCCCTCATGGGCTCAAATGGTTCCTTCTTGATATGAGAGATTTGAGCTAATAGAGCATGCACATCTTCAGAAGGTTTGAAACGCTGCTCAAACTGAGTTGTCATGGTATTCCAATTAGTGATTGACCCAACAGAAGATGATAAAACCAATCAGCAACATTGTCCTATAATGTCTCCACAAAAATCTTAACAGAGACATCTTCATGTTCAACCCCAAGAATCCCACATGCAACAATGAAGGTTGCAATGTGTTCATCTGGATGAACCTTCCCATCACCCCAAAACTTGGGAAAACTTTTCCTGTTACCCCTAGGTAACTCATGTAATGGCTGAGGAAGAGCAAGAGGCCCAACCTATTGTCACCAAGGCAAAGGGGTTGCCATCTTTGGAAAATTTGATCAAGGAAACCGAAACACCAGCAAGTATCAAAGCATGGAGATTAGGACTAAGATGTTCTTGAGGAATGCTATCCTTGGAATTTCTATTTTTAACATGAGGTGTGCTTGTAGAACAAGTTCCTCTATTCCTTCTTGCTGGAAGAGAGAAGTTTTGTTGCTCTAGAAGTTGAAAATGGGAATCCTCAACCCCAGAGATCTTTCTTCCCACGTGTATACCATAGAGTCGCCAAACCAAAATGATCTTGAAGTTGTTCTTTTAGAAAGGGATCCATTTGAAATGAAATCCCTAGCAGAGTCACCAAAAACTGTTGGGTTTTTAAAATGATACTTTAACAAACCATAGTCAGGGGACAACAAGTCCCTCCTCTTTAATGGGAGAGGTTCCCTTATTGAAAGAAAGAAACAAAACTTATATACAAATTTAAAACTTTCAACGTGTAGATTTCTGATACTTTGAAACGTTTTATGCCCAAAGATCATCAATACGAAAAGAATGGAAGAATTAAGGAGATGAGAGAGGAAGAACATAACAATACCTTCAGAAATATAAATGGAAGAGTATAACCTTATACGTATTGAGCCAAGGAGATGTAGAGTAGAATCATTCACTTTCATAACAGATATAATTCCACAGACACAAAGTTCCATAAATCATATAAACAAGAACACAAAGTTTCTTATCATAAAATATGGATGATTCACAAATTTTCAGACAAGGAAAGAAGGAATAGTAGAGGAAGAAAGGGAAAAATTATGTATTGATTACTTTGAATGTATTAAATCTACATAGTACCAGCATCCAACACTAACAATGGCGTGAAGAAGCCATTAAATAGCTTTCAAGAAAGGTTACATTCGGTTACAAAAAAATGATGAAATTGATTCAAGAAACCGACATTTGAACTTCTCTAATGCCTCGGCCATTTCCATGCCCTCAGCGAAAAAACCAGACGCATCAAATCGCAGACATTCATCATGCCTTCGTAAACTTTGAATTTGAGCCATCCACGTGGGAGAGATTTAAAATGAAGCGGGCCCGAGAGCGCATTTTGTATTTTATGCCTTTCGGAGAAATGACACTTAGGAACATTTTTTCCTACCCATCCGCTTCTGATATAGGCCTGACATGTGGCTTTACTTGAGTGGCGAAGGAGTTGTGACTCACTTTTAAATTTTAACTCTTTTCAATGTGGGCTCAAAAACTCAATTCCTCCACCGACCCGCCTCCCAACTTTGACTTTTGATGCGGCTCAACATTTGAATTTATCCCTTGGCATGAGCGGGGCCGTGGGTCACTTTATAACTTTAAGCTCTTTATGGAAATAAAGCCAAAATTCCCAAATCGCTCCGACGGCCTGCTTTCTTGCTTTGACTTTTCAAAGCATCAAAACACAAAAAGGGCCCACCTTTTCGCCTTTGCTTGAAACATGACCACATGTCCCTTTGTGGGCCAGTTCAGTATTTTTATGTTTTTGACTAAGTCCCTTTTGTTTGGTAGGGCCATATGTCTGACCCTGGACACGTGGAGGCTCAGCGCACATTTGGGACCTACCTCTAGATTTTTCCTTTGAAGTTGTGCCGAGATGACACATGGAGGCTTCTGCAAACCCTTCTATACTTAGCTGATTCAATGACTAGCTCTACCCCTTCTTTGACTCTGACCACGTGGTGAGCCTGTGCACACTTGGGACCTGCTCTTGATTCTTCCTTTGAAGTTGTGTCAAAGAGACACATGGAGACTCGTCGTTGGTTATTTTATACTAAGTCGATTCAGGATCTGCTTCCCACTTGAATTTTGTTGGACCCTAGACACGTGGAGAGCTAGCGCTCATTTTATTTTTGTTCCATGGGTCTCACTAATGAAATTATGTCGTTGAGGCACGTGGGGGCTTCCTCCAACCCTCTTATACTTAGTTAATTAAACGGCTAGATATATCCCTTTTTCAGACATGGGACACGTGGAGGGCTGGTGCAAGTTTGGGAAACCTCCTTTGGCTTCGGTCCTTGAAGTTACGCCGATGAGGCATGTGGTGCTATCCGCTGAACCTTCCATACCTAGCCAATTCAGGCTTGTTCTGTCTTCTTTTCGGACCTGGGACACATGGAAATCCTATGCTCATTTGGGACTATCCCTTGGTCCCTGACCTTGGAGTTGTGTCATTGAGATGCATGGAGGCTTCCGCTACCACTTAAAATAGCCAATCAGGATCCTTTGGGCCATGGGGCCAATTTGACACTTTTGTAACAAATAACAAAAGTGACAAGTTTAAAAGATAAACCCGTCATGTCGCATCCAATCAGAGATGTCCACGTACCCATGGATGTTGGGGCACAAATTGATAGGAAGATACGCCCGTCATTCACGACTATGGAAAAATAAAAATAAAAGGGAAAACCCCACCTTTACACCCGAATTTTAAATTGTTCTCCATGGAATGAAAAACTACAAACAATACCAGCTCTACGCAACCGACAAATGACTAAAGAGAAGGATTGACAATGACATCCGAATGAAGGAAAATATTTTCAAGTAAAAGCATAGATTACTCCAAGGTACCGACTCAAAATTTTCAAACTTAACTTCAAAAAGAGGGGCATTTTGAGGGCGATATGTACCACCATTGTTGTTTGGTGAGTCGTTGTTCTAACCCAACATTGAGCACCCTCTTCACCTTTCACACTAGTGAAACTAGAGTCAAGCACCCATCACGTCTGACAGAGACCTGATGTGATGTTGAATTCACAGGAGAATTTTGAGATGGGAAGTGACACATCCAAATCATTGCAATGTTTATTTAGCCATACTTTAGAGTCTTCCTATGGTAAGTCATTATAACTTTGTTTTCGACTTACCAATAATATAAATTTTATGACCGACATTTTTCTAACATATGATCTACATTACCAACACAAGGTGGGGATTGAAATATGCAAATAATAGTTATCAAAGTGGAATTATTTATAAAATACAAAAATAAGTAAAAAAACAATATGCATGGAATGTGGGCATGGAAAACAAAGTATTTGTAGTGCCTTGGCCAATGTATAAGTAAAAAGATCATGCACACATATGTCCCATTATTTGGAAGGTGAGGAAGTAATCTTGTGTCGTAGAAGTAAACTTATTGCATATGGGTTGAAATAGAAGAAAAGGAAATTAACATTTTTATTCATTCAAAATACAATAATAAAAGCCACCTTTTTAGGACATTAATGGGGGTTCCTAAACCTCACCATTTTTAATGAGTGCGAGAGATATAGGATCATTTGTTAATGGATATAAGGGAGCATTGGTGTTCGAGATATGTTTTTACCTTTCTACTTGAATTAAAAATTGAAATAATAAAAACAAATTGACCTCGGAAGATGTGGGGTTTAACGATACCCATAGATGATGGTTGTTGATGCTCGATGTTGATAGAAGTTGTGCTCCATCCAAAAGTGTGTACAAGCTCTTGTCCTACGAAGAAACCTACACTCAAAGACACTAAACAAAATGGATTAGATAGATAGAGAAGCAATTTGCTCGGAAATGGCCGATTCTAGGAATCCAAAGAGCTTCCTCGAAGGATGTCAGCTCGCCTTGTAAATAATCAAGTGAATTGTAATGGATAAATGATAAATTATAAATGGATACAAGATGGATAGATGCAAGAATAGTAGATACAGATTACTAGAATTCAAGATCAAATGGCAGGCCTTGTTCAAATTCGAATGTGGCCCAAGCTAGGTGGATGCAATCTATATACGTTTAAAGTAGTCATACCAGAATTCATCACCTTATTGTTCAATCTTGTGTAAGAATTCAATATGATCTTCGATTTCTTGTTACATGTTAGGAAATCAGATTGTACACGATTCAATTCATGAATGATGTCAAATTGTTCCCAGTAGAAAGGTTGTCAAACTATTAGAAGTGAGTGAATGCTTGTGATTTCATGTGATTGACCAAGAATTTCCATCTAACAATAAGCCATACTTGAAAACATGTTAGAAGCAACAAGCATGATAGAAACATATATGATAGACTGATAAAAATTGACAAGGAGTAAAATTGATAGGAATCACTAGTGATTAGGCCAATCGTTGGTGATTTAGGTGATTTTTGACAGTTTAATAAAATCAAATGTTTGAAGTTTTTGATTAACGTTTTATGTTGATTTTTGAATGAAAATGATGAAAAAGAGGTAAAAAAATATATAAGAGATACCTAGAGGTTATCATGGATTTACAAGAATCCTCAAACCTCACTTGAGATGACCTAAGATGGTTGGTGGAGTCTCTGAAGTTGAATGTCCAAAAATGGTCCAAAAAAAGTTTTGAAAGGCTTTGAAAATACTTGATGAAGATTGATAATGATGATCACTGATGATTTTGATGTTCTTTTGCTAAATGATGATATGTAGAATGTTGAAAGACAACATTGAAAGCAAGAGCTTGATATTTGAAATTGAGGATCCTGGATGGAGGCTAAAAAACTACTATTTATAATCGTTGGCGATTACTTGAATCGCCAATCAATCTAGGTTTTCGGGGTTTGGAAGGGTAAAGCGATTGAAAACACTTCCAAAATTATTTGTTTAGTTTTGGCTTCAGGTAAATAGTTTTCTTAGTTGTTGGGGACAAGGTATGATGGCTAAGGGGGTTGTAAAATATGTTATATGTGATTTTTCTTTATTTAATTTTGATTTTTAGGATGATTTTTGGTGATTGAATGGGATTTAACAGTTATAGAAAGGTTAATTATGTGTGGTAAATATGATAAAGGGGTTATGAATTAGGATAAGGTTATTTTATGAGTTTAAATGATAAATTGGATTAATAAATGATAAAGGGGATGAAGGGTGCAAATTTTTGGTGTCTACATTTGCCCCTTTTTGTCTAGTAGTTTGATGTTGAAAAAGTGCTAGACAAAAACAATGATGAGTTGATTTTAATGGGTGATCCCCCTCAAAATGGGGTGACTATAATGCAGTGTAAGGAACAACAGTTTGACCAATTTTTTTGGAAAATGTGACATGTGTTTCATTAAAAAAGTTGCCCCATTCCGAAGGGGTACCGAAATGAGGTATGCTACCATGGGATCAAGTGATAGGGGAACCAAGGGGTTCAATGCCTATGGATATATGATCCGCGAAGGCAGGCTATAATGATGAGGAATTCAAGTGATGGGGAGTTGAAGGGCTCGTGTCTCATAGACATATGTCATATCCCGAAATTGATTTGATTGTTCAATGTTTAATAATTAGATGATTGGGGTAATTTGAAGGAGGCAAGATGCTTTGAAAAAGGTGGTAAATTTTTTTATTTTGCCAAAATATTGATATGTGGATAAAATGGGATGAATCACGGATGATTTTGAATGAATCGTTGGTGATTAAATAAATCATTGGCGATTAGGGTAAAAACAATTTCGGGGCTATAAAAGGTGATTTTGACAAAGATGAACAACTCATTTTAGAAAACAAATCCACACGATTGCGAGAGTGATTAAGGGAAGAAAAAAATGCGATTAAGTGCGATGACATCCTCCAACAGGGATTGAAAACCTACTCATGCAAAGGTAGGCTCGATTGTGTTTGTTTTTGAGTGAATTTTAATTGTTATGGGTAGATTTAGGACGTTTGAGGGCATACGTATTTCAAATATCATAATATCTAGTGATTCATGCAATCGTCAACGATTGAGATGAATCACTTTGCGATTTGACTTCTAAATTTGTAGTTGATATTTTTGAGTGGCAGCTTCTTAGTTTTTATGACTTTTTTTTATTAATTTGATGTTGTATGTGTGCTAATTCTTATTTATGTTTTTTTATGTAGGTGGATGTGAAGTTGACGATCCGTGACAGGATACCAATTATTTGTAGGAGGTACGAGATGATATGTTGGATGAGGATTGAGAGTATGTGGAGGTTGTGGGTTTTGGAGGGATGAGGGATTACGTGAGAGTAAACGGATGTCGTGGTTTGATGTTATCATTGATGGAGAGATGGAATCCTTCCACCTACACTTTGTGTTTATCTTGACGAGAGAGGTGGTGATTACATTAGAGGATGTACATCGATCATGAGACTACCAAAGGTGTGCGAGGAGATCATTTTTACTATTGAGAATTCGAGACAAGATGTCATGATGAGGTTATATGGGGATGATGTGGATGATGTGAAGTATATTTTGGGGTTTCACATATTAGGAATTATATTTTCCATCGAGAGAGGTATGTACTAGGATGATTATTGCCATTTCATGTTTTTCTCTACCTAATTCTGGAGAAGGTAGGTTCCCTTGGATGATGATGGGGGTCGTAGCTAAGATGATGGAGAATCTAATGGTATTTGAGTGGGTGTTGATGCTATTATCTCAAACATATAGAGATTTTTGGTCTGAAAGCTCACAAGAGATTTGGTATTGATATAACTTTCTTACTATAGTGTTGGGCATACAAGCACATATCTATTGCTTAGCCACATGGTTTATCATTGCGGATAGAAGATATACATGTAGGCTTCATGAGATGAAGATAAGATATGGGTATAGCGAAGAGGAGGAGGAAGGCTATTTATTACAAGGACATGTTAAGTGGACTATAGGTGGGTAAGTGCACCAAGTTGGGGGTCTTAAAAGTGGACAAGCCGAAAATGAACAAAACATGATCACATTATGTTTTCTTAGGTTCGAATTCACTAGCCTAAAATTCCTACGCATTATAACACGATCATGTTGTAAGAACGCGTATGCGTCTCTAGTCTATGAAATGTGTATGCATTTTGAGCTATATGAAATTTAAGAGGACTAGAAGGATCCATATTTACTAAAATAAATGTTAAGTATAAGAAAAATAAAAGTATAAAGAAATAATAAGAAATAATAAAATGTTAAGTTAAGTATAAGATATCTAGAAACAGAGTTTTGAAAATCTAATCAGTCGAGTACTTACTCATTTTCAGAATTTCAGCAATGACCTAAAACTTTCAGGCCATATATATTGTAGTCGGTCTTTGTTTCTTAAAAAACATATAGTCGTTTTGTAGGTTTTTGACCTTCTCGGATTGGATTTTTTCCTAGCACTACTTGAATTGGTTCAAATTTTGAAATTTTGTCCATAATTCACTTTAGTGACCATGAATCAACTCTATAATGTGTGTCTACTTCTTATTAAAATGATATCCTCACTTTGTAAATAGAGGATTCTTCCCTTAATTGGATTAGACTCTCCTATGGTAAAAATGAGGTGATTATAATGTGCCTCCTCCTTAGGGCTCATGGCTTAGGGTTGAGAGTTTATGGTTTAGGGATAAGGATTTATGGTTTAGGATTTAGTGTTTAGGGTTTAGTTTTTTACGCTCGGGGTGGTTGGGGTTTAGGGTTTAGAGTTTAGGGATCGGGTTTAGGGTTTAGTTTTTATGGCTCGGGGTTGAGGGTTTAGAGTGTAGGGGTTGAGATTTCAGGGTTCAAGATTTAGAGTTTAGTGTTAGGGTTTAGGGCTCGGGTTTAGGGTTCGGTGTTTAAGGTTTAGGGTTTGGACTTAGGGCTTAGGGTTTAGGGTTTATGGATCGGGTTTAGGTTTTATGTTTTAGGGTTGAGGGTTTATGGTTTATGATTTAGGGTTTAGGATTTAAGGCTTAGGTTTTAGGGTTTAGAGCTCAAGGTTTAGGGTTTAGGGTTTAGGGTTTAACACTCATGGTTAAAGGTTTAGGGCTTAGGTCTTAGGGTTTAGAGCTTGGGGTTCCGAGTAGTAAAATAGGGTTTAGTGTTTAGGGTTTAGAGTTTAGGGTTAAGGGTTTAGGGTTTAGGGTGTATAGTTTAGGGTTGAGGGTTTATGATTTATGGTTTAGGGCTCAAGGTTTATGGTTTAGGGTTTAGCATTTAGGGATCAGGGTTTAGGGTTTATGGTTGAGGGTTGAGGGTTTAGGGTTTAAGGATTATGGATTATGGTTTAAGTTTTAAGGGTCGGTGTCCGTGGTTTAGGGCACGAAATTTAGGGTTTATGGTTTAAGGCTCGGTTTTAGGGTTTAGGGCTCAAGGTTGAGGCTCACCCATTCACTCACAGTAATGTTTTGTGTCTTGCCCATTCTTATTAGTATTTACATAGAGTATTCAACTAAAAGGGTTAATCTACTTTGTAGGCGAGAACATTCAAAGGGAGTCATCATAATTTGATGTCTTTCATCCGTGATATTTTGGAGGGAAATTCCAGATATCCAAGAACAATTTGGTACAAAGAAATGTTACCCAATACATCTATCTTCTTTTTCCCATCGCATGGGAACTATTTCACTCATTGTAATGTTTTTTTCTTACCCATTCTTATTAGCATTGATCATGCAGTATTCAATCAAAAGGGTTCATCTCGCTTCGTAGGCGTAACATTCAAAAGAGTCATCAAAATTTGATGTCTTTCATCTATTGATATTTTGAAGGAGGGAAATTCTAGATATCCAAGAACAATTTGGTACAAATAAATGTTTTTATGCTCTTTTGAATAATTCTTTCAGCTTCTGAAGATGTCAAAATGAAGGTTTCATTTGAAGAACAAAGCTTGATATGTCTAGTGCTTGTGTAAGCTAGAAATTTGAGAGGATTTCTGAGGTTCAAGTTTATTTTCCAAGATGCATTACTCCAATATTTGAAAATGTTTCTCCAGATGCAACGACATTCCAATTCGAGACACTCATGATTCCCGAATGTCCAATCCTTCCACAAAACCTAGTAGTCCTCGATCCTTGGATATAGGAGACATCGTTACTTGGCTTCCATTTATAATGATAGATATATTTGTAAATTCATGTTATGACCTCTAAATCTGTATGAATTTAAAGTTGTTAGAAATCACATCACACCCTTCACTAGGCTTGATGACTACCCCTATCTTTTTGAAGGATCTTTTGAAAGCATCCATGGGTTTTTCATAGAAGGAATTATCAATGAATGGAAGGTCACTAAGTCGTAGGCCATCTGAATCCCATACATAAATAAATAAGAAAGATTTACTAGGCAATTGATAACCCCTTTTTTCTTAGTCATTCCCTAGTTGATATGCTTATTTTGAAAACTTCACGAAGTTCTATCAAATTTGCTATCAATTCAAGTAGCAAAAGAGATTTCTCTTTCTCTAGAGAGAGAGGACACTACACGCAATTCGATTATGATTTTATAACTCTACATTGGTATATTCTTTATGTTTCTTCCATTTCCTTTGAGATTAATTTTTGTGTTACGATGGTTATTTTTTCCAGCTTCCAATGGGTCATCCTAGCTTGCATAATACCATACATGGAAATATGAGAAATGTGAAATTTGTTTTAGAGTGTGAAGAAATTGACATTCAAGAGCACAAGTATATGTGGGGAGAAACATGTTTGGCAAAGATGTGTAATATGCATTGCAAGGCACAAGGTAGATGTCATATCCATTTAGTTTCTTATCCCACCTCTCATAAACAAGGTAGTTTTACAAGAATACTCAATGATGGTTCTAGGCACGAGACTAGGAAATATGGTCCTAATATTGATATTCAAAAATATGAACTCACTCATGAGACCTACTGGAAATATATGAGGTTTAGGGGTTAGAGATTAGGGCTTTGGATTTAGTGTTTAGGGTTTAGGGCTCAGGGCTTAGGGTTCAAGGTTTAGGGTTTAGGGTTTAGGGTTTAGGGTTCTGAATTTAGTGTTCGGGTTTATGTTTATTATTTTGGTTTTAGGTTTTAGGGTTTATATTTTAGGCTTTAGGTCGTAAGATTAGGGGTTGAGGTTTAGGTTGTAGAGTTCGGGGTTTAGGGTATATTATTTAAGACTCAAGGTTTATGGTTTATGTTTTAGGGTTTAGGGTTTAGGGTTTAGGATTTAGCATTTAGGGCTTAAGGTTTATGGTTTATGGTTTATGGCTCATGGTTTAGGGTTTAGGGTTTAGGGTTTAGGGTTTAGGATTTAGCATTTAGGGCTTAAGGTTAATGGTTTGGGGTTCGAGTTAAGGGTTTAAGGTTTAGGGGTTAGAGCTCACATCTTTGGATTTAGGGTTTAGGGCTTAGGGCTCAGGGTTTAAGGTTTAGGGTTTAGGGTTTAGGGTTTAGGGCTCATGGATCAAAATGTAGGGTTCAAGGCTTAGAGTTTAGGGTTTATGGTTTAGGGATTAGGGTTTAGGGTTCATGGTTTAGGGTCTATGGCCCAAGGTTCAGGGTTCTGAGTTACAGTTTTAAGGTTTAGGGGTTAGAGCTCAAGGCTATGGATTTAGTGTTTATGGCTTAGGGATAAGGGCTCATGTTTTATGGTTTATGGTTAAGGGTTTAGGGTTTACGATTAAGGGTTTAGGGTTTAGGGTTAGGGTTCGGATTTAGTGTTTAGGGTTGAGGATTTATTATTTTTGTTTTAGGCTTTAGGTCTCGGGTTAAGGGTTAAGGGTTTAGGTAGAAGAATTCAAGGTTTAGGGTTTAGTGGTTAGGATTTAGGGCTTAAGGTTTAGGGTTTAGGGATCAGGATTTAGGGTTTATGATTCAATGTTTATGGTTTAGGGTTTAGGTTTTAGGAGTTAGGGTTTAGGATTTAGTTTTTAGGGTTTAGGGTTTACAATTTAGGGTTAATAGTTCATGATTTAGGGTTTAGGGCTTATGGCTTAGGGTTTAGGGCTTAAGGCTCAGCATTTAGGGTTTAGGGCTTATGGCTAATGGTTTAGGGTTTAGGGCTCATGGGTAAGGGCTGAATTTTTAAGGTTTAGGGTTTAGGACTTAGGGTTTAGGGTTTAGGTTTTAGGGTTTAGGTTTTATTGTTTAGGGATCATGGTTTAGGGTTTAGGGTTTATGTTTAGGGCCTCGGGTTTAGGGTTTAAGGTTTCGATTGTAGAATTTAAATGCTAAAAGATTTAGGTGAATGTTGAAATCCTAAAAATTACCTATGTACTAACCAAATTATACTATAAAAAAATATCTCCTAAATCGTGACTAATGGAGCTATGAGACTAGTTCCATGAGGTGAAGAGTGACCCTAATTTCTTATATTTACTAAAATAAATTTAAACTATACATTTTTTAATAAATGAAAAACTTATACTAATTTCTTAAACATTTTATAAATAGAAGCATGCCAAAAGCACATATAATGTTTATACTATGAAGAACGTGTATGCACTATAATGTGTATGCAGCGTTATAGTGTGTATGCGATTTTTTTTTTACTTTTTTCGAGACATGCCTCAAGGCTTGGATCCGGTTTGATCCCAAGCTGAGGTATTGACCTATACAAGAACAACAAACAACGTGTTTTGTAGGAAAATATGAAAATTCCACTTCGTCATGATAAATCAACATAAACCGATCGATTGGTTTTAAAAAAATTATACAGCGATGTAGAGGAGAGTTTATTCTTTTTAAAAATATATTTTTTCAAAATTTTTGACTAATGTAAGGTTTCCTTGTTATTTATTTTCTAACTATACCTTTTTAAAGCTATTTTTTGAAGTTTAATTTTGTCGTGTATCGTTTTTTTTTTGGCTCATCGAAATTGAATAGCAATTATACCAAATATTAAACTAGCCTTATTCTATACATATTAAAAAAATCTAATTTTGATACTTTTTAGGTAGTTAGGGGGCATGGTCGGAGCTCCATTATGTTTTAAATTTAAAATTCATGTACTAGATAAGTCATAAGAAAAAAATACTCGCTCAAAAAATCTTTAAAAAAAAATGGATCCCAAACTAGATGCTCCTAGCTATCTTTCTACCAAAGGGTTTTCAAAAATACTAAATGGTGCTCATAAAATGGTGGTAGACGTGAAAGTCACTCTATTATGTTTTTAACAACATGAGCACTTGTTGGTATTTTAGGTATTTGACCCAGATTAAACTTATATGCTTTTAATAAAATTTAGCTTAGAAAATAGACTCAAAATGTTATAATTCATGTTTACAAAAAAATCTTCCAATTTTGAGTGTAACTATCTCAAAAAACTCGTCACAATTCAATTTTTTATTTTCATAAAAATACGTCCACCGAAGACCCCCTTTTAGCACCCCATCTTGGTGTACTTACCCTTGGTTGGGGATGTCATGTGGAGACCTTACTTAGATTTTCATGAGTGACTTGGGTATGAGCATGATATTTCTTTCATGCAGCAAGACACATGGGTACATGTGAGGAGAGGGGATGAGTATGAGATGGTTCGGTTTAGCCATGTTAGATGATAGTTTGGATTGGTGCAGGATGTTCCCGAGGAGCTAGTGTAGTATAGATGGGAAGATGGGGATTTCGAGACTCCCAAGGAAGTTATGGGTAGACCTTGTATTATCGTTGAGGAGTGTGGGGCAATGGGCCCAAATGATGATGGAGAGGTAGTTCGATAGATGATGCATGGATCACAGTGAGTACGATCGGTGGTGGACTTAGGCATACGTGAGCTTTTGAGAGGACCCGGTGGTACAAAAGACTCGAGGAGAGTGCATGCTTGTGTTGAGGGAGCACATGAGACTATTTAGATTAGTGATGATGAGGGTGAGGAGGATGAGGATGTAGACAAGGATTTGGTAGGCTGCGGTGGCAGATTTGATGACGGAGAAAGCCACAATGGAGGTAGAAAGAAATATCGTGAGGAGGGAGAGAGATTATTTTATGGGAGTTCAAGATGCATTTATTGCAAAGCACGATAACATAGTGACTGAGTGAGATGGGATCGGGATTCATTTGGATCAAGAGGTTGTAGATAGGGACGGTATCACCAAGTGAGGGATACATTGAGGAAGGCCCTAAGTATCACGGGGTCTTCCATATCCGGCGAGTTGACAGCTCATGCATAGGATAATAGCCAAATGGGGGCACCATGTATGGTAAGTGTAGATCACTATTAGTCTTTGTGTGCGGAGTTGATGTATTATGAGGATATGGTGATACACAACTTTCCTAATGTGGTGTTGTATGCGGATCATCTAGCACAGTGAGGGGCAATGCCTAATGTGAGTGTAGTGAGTGTAGGTCAGCCACCTCGGGTGTCGAGAGAGAGAGATGGTGGAGTTGTTCGGGGTGGATATAGATGTGGTCAAGATGGAGATGGTAGTGTTATCCAGGTTAGTGAGTTTATATATGAAATCTATTTTATTGAATAGAGATGATATGTTTTTTTAGAGACTTGATGTATGCATCTCTTAAAAGATTTTGATATTTATGATTTTGAATATATACATATGTGTGATTTTTATGATGTATTCAAAACTTTGTATTATATATATGATGATGAGATGGTTGTGGTTTATCTTGTTTAATTTTCATGTGTTGGTGATGTATGTTGATATCAAGGATTTTTTTAGTGGTGAATATTCATAATTTGGTGAATATTCCATTTTAGGAAAATTTGAAAAGGAAACTTTTCTGAGCACGTAAGTGACTTGTTTCGCTAAATTATATATATATATATATATATATATATATATTTAGGGTCGATTTTGCCTACTTTTGAAAAAAAAAAATCTCCTATAAAAATATGGCTGATTCATCGGGTAGTATACTACTAACTTACTACTATTTTACTGAGGTACCGACATATCAAGTATTGTGAACTTGTAGGGTAGGTTGTTGACACATGAAAAGAGGTTTTTTATGCATGGAAGGAAGTTGTTTACGCACTCATCAAGGTTTTTTATGTGTGGAAGTCCTATGTTTTTGACACATGACATTAGATTTGTAGTCATATGACATCAAGTTTGTTGTCGACGACATCAAACTTCTTGTCATGTGACAAAGCAATAATATTGCTATCGCACTATAAAAACTTACTTTCATGTGACAACAACCTTGTTACACCTCAGTGTTGCGTGATAACAAGGTTATTGTCATGTGACATGTAAGTTTGTTGTCATGTGACAACAACCTTACCTGTCACATGACAAGAGGTTTGTTTTCGCACGACAATAATCTTGTTATCGTACGACTAAAAATCTCTTGTCGTGCATCTGCAGCTTTTCTCGTTGCATAAATTGAAAATGAAAGATTATTTTGGGTGAAAAATTTACACACAAACCCTAGAAAATTTGCCATGTTCACGAAAGTGGTTTTGGGGATATTCGCCAGGAATATTCCACCTTCAATTTCCCATAGGTCTCTTAAAATGAACCCCGTTGATATGTATGTTTTGAATGTGATGTCCTAATTTTTTTATGTTTATTTGATATGACGATGGTAAAATATGATTTATATGATTAAAATGTTAAGTATATTAATGGGGTATGAAAGATGTGAAATAGGGATTTGATGATTATGTGTGTTGTGACTAAATTGTGATCTTTATGATAGTTTTTATCAAAATGTAACTAATGAGATATGAGTAAAAATGAAATGATTTCTTTGATATGGATTTGATACATACGTGATGGGTATAGAAATGTGAAAGCACTTGCACTTTCAGCCTTAATAATAAAATTTAAATGAGATTGTCAATAGGTAGTTACACAAGATCTTAATCATGGAGATGGAGTGATAAGATGTACCTTCCTAAGACATGAAAAGGGGGTACATATATAAGACATGTGGGAAGAAGGGTTCTCCTTTTCAATAATTTCATAGAGAAATGCCCCACTATACATATTCTTGATTTTTCTGATGTAAGCTAATCGATGCAGAAGTTTTCCTTTATGGAAAACCCGATCGTTAATGGCAAGATTTCTTAGGATGCTTTTTATATTTGACTTTTTGAAGGTTGGTCAATGTGGGAATCATTTTTACATGGGTATCCATCCTTCGAGAGAGTGGTCTATAATTTTGACTTTTGACTTTTAATTTATACAGATAGTCGTCCTTCAAGGGATCGATCTATGATTTTGAATGGTAGTTGTCCTTCGAGGGATTAGTCTATTATTTTTATAAGATGCATCCATGCTATTTTGAATTTATTTAGAGCTAAGGAAAAAACCCTAATAGACTGTCTCAAGAAGGGGAAGGCTATGTACATGACCTACATATACATGCCCCATGTCATGTTTTTAATTAGTACAAGGTTAGATCAATGTAATGATTATGGGGTTCCTACTAAGGAGGAACTTGTCCAAGTGAAAGATGTGATGAATAGATCTGTGGTGCTCATCTTTAAGGTGTTTTAGGATGGTGATGGAAAACCACATACTCTCAAATCATTACGATGAAGATATGGATGGTTAATGATGGGATAAGATGTTGGATAGAACTACTTTCATGATGATTAATCATTTAACAAAGAGAAATGATGGAAGTTCAAGGCATTCAAAGGTTCCTTTTCAGGTTCACCATCAAGGGAGGCAAGGTGATACACTCTCGAACCATACTTATGAGTGATGATGTATGGACTGATCCAATTAGGGGAAAACTTTCCACATTTACTCCGTTCTAAAGTAGTGAAATTTTTATTTTCTTTGAGTATCGATCACCTATTTTGAAGTAACATTCTTTTACATGTTTATTGTAGGCTCATTCGACATGTTCTTGATAGTTTTTATGATGTTTCGGGCCATTAGGATTTTTCATCTAATAATTCAAGTTGTGCTAAGCAGTAATTTCGATATTCTTCATCTGGGAATGAAATCCTTAAGGGATACACGTAGTGAAGGAATTCAGAATTCAAGGGGTAGGACATCCTCAGAGCCATAGAAAAGTGAAAAGGGCGTAGCACTTGTAGGATTATGGATGCTAGTTCAATAAGCCCAAAGAGAAAACGAGATTTGGAGATGCCAATTCCTTCCTGCATCATCTACTATTTTCATAAGGATTTTAATGAGTGTTTTGTTAAAGGATTCATCATTTCCATTTTCTTAAGGATAATATGGTGATGAGAAGATGAGTTTGATGTTGAACGTGTCACGAGTTTCTTAAGTTCTTTTTTTTTAAATATTTTCCATTATCTGTGATAAGTTTATGTGGAATGCCAAAACGACATATGATGTATTGATATATGAATTTGGTGATGGGTCCTGATTTAGTTGAGGTTAAAGGAATAGATTCAACCCATTTAGTGAAATATTCAGTAGCTATGATAATGGAATGATGTTTTTGAGATGACTTAGGATTGATAGTACCAATGAGATCTAACCCCATTGAGAGAAAGGCCATAAGTCCTGAGTGGGTTGTAATGCTTGACTGGGATATGGATGAGATCTAAATGTAGTTGGCATTTGACACATTTCTTAACGTATGCACAACAGATCCGATTGATAGTAGGCCAATAGTACCCTAGCCACAAGACATGTTTGGCGATGACATTTCCACTAAAATGACCTCCACAAATACCGTCATGGACTTCTTTGATTTCTTTGATTGATTCATGAGATTTAAGGCA
Source organism: Taxus wallichiana var. yunnanensis (assembly GCA_018340775.1). Taxonomy (NCBI): domain Eukaryota; kingdom Viridiplantae; phylum Streptophyta; class Pinopsida; order Cupressales; family Taxaceae; genus Taxus; species Taxus wallichiana. The sequence goes on from CM031234.1 coordinate 553,345,641, forward strand.
TCTTAAAAAAGACTGTCAAAGCCATGTTTATAGAGGATACCACTTATGATGACAAAGCGGGTGGCGCGTTGAAGAAATGATCGTTTAGAATTTTTTGATAATCTAGAGGGGATTTTAGATTTAGCAAGATAATCATAGATTTGAGAATACCACAAGTATGTTGGATTGTCTTAAATGGTATTGATAGAGGGAGTTGATTTTAATTCAAGGTATAATATAATCATTGAATGACTATGAATACTTTGGAGTTGTCTTTTGATTCCTCAATTTTTAGGAGAATGAGGGATCCTAAAGAGGTCATAGTTTTTGCAAACTTGTTAGAGGATCGCGGGATGGTTGGATGGTATAATGATCAAAGGCTTCAAGGAGAAAATCAACAATAACTTTATATTTCTGTAAGATTTCATTTTTACATTGATATTCTCCTTTGATTTGATTGATGACAAGTTGTGAGTCTTTGTAGATTTCTAAGATGTGAACACCTAGGAGAATAGTGTTCGTAAGGCCCATGATTAAATTTTCATACTTTTTCATGTTATTAGTGCTTTCAAAGCTAAGTTAAAATTATAGTGGAATAGGAATTCCCAGGAGGTATGATAACAACGTAAACCTCTTACCCTTTCTCGAATTTAGATCCATAAAAGAAGAGGGTCATTTTGATAGGGATGAATTCATGTTCGTCGATATGGTTAATAGATTTATCTTGAAAAATTTTGTTAGGAAGTTGATTGTCGGAAGGGGTGTGATAGCAAGTTGGTCCTCACAATAGTCTAGCCCTTGATAGATTTCTGTGATATGAACTCGAGGTCGAACTCTATCATAAACATAAGCCATCGAGTTATACGGTCACTGTGATATGGTTTTAAGTGGATTGAAGCTAGTAACAACATAGGTATTATGATTAAGGAGATAATGACATAGTTTAGAAGTGACGAAGTATAAAGTGCAACATATTTTTTAAACTTCGGTATAACGAATTTCATAGTCGTGAAGTGTGCGAATAATATAGTATATGGCTTATTCATGACCTTGGTGATCATGGTGAGAAAGCGTAACTCCTAAGGCATGTTCTGAAGTAGATATGTATAAATAGAATGGATCCCCATCATGAGGTGTAAGCACATGTGGTGATAGAAGGTAATGTTTAAGTTCGTCGAAAGGCCTTCTAGAAATTAGAATCCCATTTAAATTCTACATCCTTACGAGAAGATGATGAAATGGTTGAAAATTGTGATATAAAACGTCGAATGGATTGCAATTTACCTTGGAGGCTAGATAATTGTTTAATATTAGATGGGGGAGGCATTTTGATGATTTCTTTAACCTTGGCTGGGTCCACTTCAATACCTCAGATAGATATGATGAATCCTAAAAATTTTCTAGTGAGAACACCAAAGACACACTTTACAGGATTAAGACGAAGGAAATATTGAATAAGGTGAGTAGATGGATTCAAGTATGGTAAGATGATCTTTGCATTTTTAGATTTTCCTAAGAGATCATCAACTTAATCTTCTATTGTTTAGTGGATGAGATCATGAAAATATAGGTCATAGCACATTGATAAGTGGCTCTTGCATTTTTAAGACCGAAAGGTATAATGCGGTAGTAGAAGGTTACCCAAGGGGTGATAAAGGATGTTTTATTTTGATCATCGGTGGAGATGAGAATTTGATTATACCCATAAAATCCACCATGTGAGGAGAGGGAATTTCATGGCTAGGTGTTAGGTTGACAAGCTTATCGATATTCAGAAGGGGAAAATCATCTTTAGGTCATGCCAGATTGAGATCCCGCAAATTATTACGATACGTAACTTTCCTAAGGCTTTGGTTATGGGAATGATGTTAGAGATCCATTGTGGATAATCGATGGGTATGATGAAGTTAGCAGATAAAATATGTTGTAACTCTTCTTTAATAAGGAGAGCCATGCGAGGATACATCCTGCATGGATTTTATGCTTAATGGGCTTGGCATTAGGATAGGTGACGATGTTGTGTATGACAATGTTAGGATCGATACCAAGCATATCACTATATGACTAGGAGAATTCTTAGCTGTATTTTGATAAGAAGGTGGTGAAATCATCTAATTCTTGTGGGTTTAATGATTGAATGACTTTAACTATGCAAAGTTCCTAAGGGGTTCCTAAGTTAAGGTCGATGGTGGATTTGTTAAGAAGGGTTGATGTGTCGGGTGGTAGGGATTTCTGAAGGAATCGTGACATTAAAGGATATCAATGGTGGGTGAATATTCTTCAATCATTTATAACAAGATGAGAGGAAGTCATTTGGTGACATGATTGGATTGATAAGTTAAGGGTCCTAAGGAAATAGTATTGACTAAAAAAATTTAGGTGGGATGGATATGGTGTCATCGAAGATTCAATGGGATCATCTGACTCGGTGGATGGTGATGGTTCAAATTTAGTGATGTGTACGGATATGGTTTGTTCGGGTGAGTCAGTAGTGGGTATTTTATATCCTAGACCATATTTTTCCTATGGTTTAAGATAATGTTGGATGATTAAGTCATGTATTCCTTTTCATAACGCCCAAAACTCAAAACCTTTCCAAGGACATTGTTGAAGATACATTCGAGAATTTTTTTGATTATATAAAGATTTGAAAATCTAATGAAAAGGGCATGACATGATGTTGTTCAATGGATTGAGATGAAGGGAAATCAAGTCCCCCATAGATGAGGTTCATTTTTAGATATGTGGGACCATAGGAGATAACATCTCCTACATCGGGCTCGTACATGGGTTTTTTTTTAAGGTGACCATACATCTTAGGTGTTGGTATGGATTTAAGCATGAGGAGGCGATACTCCCCCAGTGTGAGGCGTTGCATAACGTCATTAAGGGAAGAGTAATCTGGTAGTTTGGATGAAGGGATGGTTGTGCTAGTAGATGCTTCATCAGAATATTTGGATGATGTAGGTTTGGGTATGAGAACATTGTCTGGGTGATATGTCATGTTATAAAAAGTGAAGGGATTTGGATCTTCGGGGAAAGTGGATGTATGATCTTCGTGTTCATATTTAAGGCATTGGTGGAGTGTATAAGGAACACACTGCATAGTGCATATCCAAGGTCATCCTAATAACATGTTGTATTGGAACTCTCCTTCTATGATGTAGAAGAGTTCTGGTAAGGTTTTAATGCTGACTTTAAGAGTTAAGATAACAATGCCTAATGTGGGTGTAATGGTGTCGTTGAAGGCTCGTAGTAAAACTAGATTTTGAGAAATGATGGTGTGAGGTAATTTAAGTTGATTAAAGGAAATGGATGATATGATGTTAATAGTTGTGCCTCCATCAATCATGACCCTCTTAATGAGGACATCATTGATTTGAGTGGTGATGAAGAGTGGTAAGTCATGGTCTTCTGGTCTAAGAGATGATATTTTTGATGACTCAAATGATATGAAGTGGATGCTTTAAGGGACCCTAAAATTTTTTGAAAGAGAGGGGGTCATCTCGATGGTACTGATATTGATTGGAGGGATTTTATCATAGCTTTCTTATGGGAAGGTGATGTTTGAACCAGCTCGTAAAGTGACATCTTGATGGGAGCTTGGTGTAACTATTTGATAACAACCTTCTATACTGTGGTGGATGAAGGTGGTGCAACAAGTATCGAAACCTTAGCTTTAGATAACGTGGTTTGATTAGATGATTCAGAGCTATAGAGATGGATACTTTAGGTTTTTCAGATGAAGCAACTAGCTCAAGAGGTGGGGTATAACTACAAAAATTTTGGATTTATTTGGTTCTAATGAATCACTATTGTAGTTTTGTGAGCGGGTAGTTATGTGAACAACATCAACCTAATGGGGAGAAATTTTGGATATGGATTCTTTGGATTTGGATGATGGTGGAGATGTTAGTTTTGTGTGTGGTTCTAAAGGAAGGTAGGTCGGTTTCAAATTTTCTTAGCGATTAAGTGAAAGGCTCTACAGTCCTCTATAGAATTTCCTTGTGTCCTATGATAGTCACAAGAGACATTGAATTCATACCAAGAGGGATTCCATCCTCGAGGGTCATATGGTTTAGGAGGTGGTAATGTTATGAGTGATTGTTGAAGGAGGTCATCTAGGATAGTTGCATAACACCCCTTAGGTGTAGATGTGGATGGTGATGGGGTTTCTTTTGATTTGATGTTCGGGTGAGGCACAACCTTGGAAGTGGTGTGTTTATTTGTCTGTTGAGGAGGATTCTTATATGGTGTAACGGATGAGGGATATGGACCCAATATATATGCTTGATGGGTTGGTTTCAAAGTTGAGATGATAGTGACCTTCTTAAAAGGGGGTGGTATGAAGGTTCGAGGGTCATGTAAGCAATACTGATCATCGAAGGCATAATAGGGGATTTTAAAGACTTGGACAATGGTTTATTTTTTGAGGTCCCTTCATGGTTTTCTTAGATGAGCTAGGTGTGGATGTTGAGGTAGTAGATGTGGAGGGTTGATATTTAATGATAGGCTTAGGGGGTGTTTCTAATTTTTTATCAGATGTGGGTTTAGAAGCATCTTGAGGAGGTGTGGATGATGTGGATGTAAATTTAGTAGTGTTTTTAGTGGATGTAGACTCGATGGTTGTGGATTGAGATTCGGTAGATGTAGATGTTGGTCCAGCGAATGTAGATAAGATTTCAAGGGTAGGTACAATCTTATTGATAGTATTGATGGTATGATGAGCATGAACATTGTTCACTTGTGGTTGATTTGTATATGGAGAATGATTCGGGAAAGTTTATTTAAACACATCAATATTTTGGTTTTGGGGTGCATTCGGATTGTCTAAATGGAGTTCACCTTTATCAATCAAATCTTGAAGGAAGTTTCGAGAATAATAGACACATTTTGATGTCGTGTCCCTTAACCCTATGGTATTTACAATAATTATTATCCCTATACCAAGAGGGATTAGATACAGATGTGTCGATAGGATAGATGGGTGGAAGAGAGATCATATTAGCAGCGAGGAGTTTTTCAAAGAATGCATTATAGGTCTCTCTCGATGGGTGTGTAACTACATTGTGGACAAGAACGCTTAGTAGAAAGTTTTTCCTTAGGATCATATTTGATGACTATGGCATTGGATGATGATTTGGACTTGTCAAGATTGGAGGATGATTTAGATGAAAAGTCATATTTTGGCTTCTTAGGTTGTAGTTTAACTTTTCCTTCTTCGAGGGCTCGCAATTCTAATTTATGGGCCATGGTGAAAGCTTCATCAAACATCTGGAATGACTGGATTTGAAGTGTGGATGAGATGTGTTTAGCACATGAATGAAAGAATAATTCAATTAATTTAGTTTGTGGTAATGTAAAGGATAATGATTGATTATACCCCTCCAATGGGAAAAAAATCAGCTATAGATTCATCTTCAAATTGTTTAATGGTGTAGAGGTCATTGATGGTGATTTTGCGGGTGATATTTATAGAGAAGTGTTCTAGGAAGATTTGTGTGAGTTATGTGAATGAGAAAAGGGAGTACTGAGGATGTTATTGTACCAATCCAGGCGGACTAACAAGAGACATGGGGAAAGTCCTTAGCATTAGATCTTGGTCGTGGGCTATGAGATAACAAGTGTGGCGAAAATAATGAATGTGTTGTTGGGGATATTATTTACTATAGAATTTGATAAACTTTGGAAGTTCCCAGTGAGGTGGATATGCTTTATAAGGTACTGAGGGGTGAATGGGCTCATTACAGATTTGTTCATAGGAGAGCACATTCTTAGGACTGAGGAAGTGGCTTCGAGGTTGGATATTTTGTTCATGAGAGCTTGAAGGGGGTCAGTTGTGATGGTTGTTGTAAGGATGAGCTAGGTTGATTGAATGAAAACTGGCTAGGCTATGGGTATAATTGATACTACTAAGGGATATTCTGTTGATAAGGGATATTTTGTTGGTAAGGAATGTTAGTGGGGATATTGTAAGTGGATTGAGACACTAAGGGTTGTGATGGTTGCACATATTGATCGGGGATGGGATATTATGATGATAAGGGATATTTTGTTGATAAGGAATGTTAGTGGGGATATTGTAAGTGGATTGAGACACTAAGGGTTGTGATGGTTGCACATATTGATAGGGGATGGGAATATATGTGTTAATAAGAGGCTATGATGGTTGGGGGATATGTTGGAAGGGAACAAATGTATAGGTAAGGGGTTATGAATAAGTGAGCGGTTATTGGAAGTGTATAGAAGAAGCAATAGAGGATGGTGCTTGTTGTGGGATATTCTGAATAGGAATATATTGGGGTATAGAAATGATTGGTTGTGATGGTTGAGGTACATGTTGTGAGATAAGAGTAGAAGATGGTAACGAAATGGGGTGGGTGCTAGCAATAGCACTAGTGTTGACTAGAGGGATAGATGCAGGAATGGACAGTGTTTTTATGAACGGGGTTGGTGTTTTGTTGAGAAGGTGGTGGTTGAGATATAGTGATAGAAATGACAGCAGTAGTCACTAGTGGTGTCCGAATGGTGAGGATGCTTAGGGGTAGATGAAGAAGAATTAGGATTGTTTTGAAGAGGTGTGGAACCAAAGGGAAATATGAGGTGAAATGTAGGTTATTGGGTAGACGTGTCTTGAGAAGAAATCATATGAAGATTAAAAATAGGAATGAAAGACATGAAATTAGATGTTTTGGGTTGAGTATGAGGTGGATATGGGTATAATTTTTGAATGATGGGTTCTGAGTTAGGTTAATAAGATGGGAAAAACCACACAAAGTATCAGGAATGTACGGAGGTGGTTCAAGTACTGATGGTTGAAGTTTGACACCCCTAGCTACAAGGTAAGCATTAAGGGCCATGAGGTTTGAATCCAAAATATCTGAAAATATGGGATCCCCACTATCAAATAAGTGAGGACTAGGAGGATCAAGGATTTCAAATGATGTAGATTAAGAGCTAGGAGAATGTGGTGGTTCTAACTCTTCTATCTGAGATAGATGAGAGCTTTGACAATGGAGTAGGCATGCGGAATCTAAAAGTGTTTTAAGATAATTTCATTATAACACTCATTTTATTCCTCCCAAATTCGTTGATTTTCATATTGAGGTGTGGATATTTCTTGATTTGGATCTATAATTGGTTGATATTGTGGGGTTTGATGGTGTAGATTATTTGAACGAACTAGACATGTTTTTAGATGTTTGGACATGGGATTGTTGTCTTATAAGTACCATGATTAAAAATGCACAATCACCTACAAATGAAAGATAACTAAGTGGGTTGATTACAAACAATAGACAAATCAAGTAGAATGAATTTTTAGATTATCTTGAATTAATTAAGAAAAGATGAAATGTGTAAAATGGTTGATGGGGTCCTAGGAAATGGATGTCTATGAATAGTTTCAAGAATTTTTAAGGCTTGTGTCCTCTATATACCCGAAGGTGCATGAGGCTCAAATTTATTCTTGTGCCAGTACGAGGCCCGATATTGGGACCTACCCCCTCACTTCACGGTCTCACAGTGATAAGGGAGTCGATGCTTAGACAATATACCTTGAAAACCAATTTTTATACTCGCCATAACACTCGAGTCGGTTCCCTATTGGGTGATGAAATCCCAATAGTTATCACCTAGGTAGGAGTGTTTGATGCAAATTTTATATTTTATGTGATTTTGTTGTGTGTGGGGGAAGAATCAAGTGAATGCAATCAGTTAACCTTCCTAATTAAAGCTATATGATCAAGTAGTATGTAATGTTCATTTTAATCCCAAAATAAATGATTGATTTCGATGAGGACAGACAACAAATATGCAGTATGGAAAGAAAAAATAAGGGAAAATGACTCACCTTAATAACACTTCCTTTTAAATTTTTTTTGTAATTTTTGATTTATATATATATATATATATATATATATATATATATATATATATATATATATAGCAATATCACAATCCAACAAGAAAAAAATCCTCCGAGAAAAGAAAGCCTGCAATAACGAGTTAGCGAAAAGAGAAAAAAAATAGAAAAAGCGGTTAGAAGACTGACTATTGAGTAATCAAAAGAATTCATAGAAATTGTCGGTGATTGATCGAATTGCTTAGCAATTCATCTAATCACCGTGATTGACCAAATTGCTAGTGATTACAGAGTAGAAAAAGATATGAAAAATATGAAATTTGAATAAAAGAAATAAGGGGAGTTAGGGTCCCACCATGCATGCCAAAATGTTTAGAGATGTTTTTACCTTTCTACTTTAATTAACAAAGTGAAATAATAAAAACAAACCGACCTCAGAAGACACAGGAAAGACGATACCCGTAGATGAAAGTTGTTGATGTTTGATGTTTATAAAATTTTTGCTCCATCAAACATTATGTACAAGCTCCTGTCATGTGAAGAAACTTGCATTCAAAGACACTAAAAAATGGATTAGATAGATAGAGAAGTGAGCTGCTCATAAAATGTTGATTCTAGGAATCCAAAGGGCTTCCTTGAAGGATGTCATCTCGCCTTGTAAACAATCAAGTGAATTGTAATGGATAAACGATAAATGATAAATGGATACAAGATATATAGATGCAAGAATAGTAGATAAAGATGACTAGAATTCAAAATCAAATGGCAGGCCCTATTCAACTTTGAATGTGGCCTAGGAAAGTGTGGATGCAATCTGTACGCATTCAAATTAGTTGCACCATAATTCATCAACTTCTTATTCAATCTCATGTAAGAATTCAATTTGATCTTCAATGTCTTGTTCGGTGTCAACAAATTGGATTGCACATAGATTTAATTCGTGAATGATGTCAAACTTTTCCCAATAGAAAGGTTGTTTGACTATTGGAAGTGAGTGAATGCTTGTGATTTCATGTGATTGACCAGGAATTTCCATCTAATAGTAATTCATGCTTAAAAACATGTTAGAAGTAATGAGCATGATAGAAATAGATATGATAGACGATACAAATTGACAAGGGTAAAATTTACGGGAATCGCCAAGCGATTATGATGATTTTTGACAATTTAATAAAATCAAATGTTTGAAGTTTATGATTAACATTTTAGGTTGATTTTTGACTGAAAATGATGAAAAAGAGGTAAAAAAATATACAAGAGATACCTAGAGGTTATAATGGAGCTAAAAGAAGCCTCAAACCTTGTTGGCAAATGACATGAGATTGTTAGTGCATTTTGCAAGTTAAATGTTGAAAATTTGATCCACATAAGATTTTAAAGGCTTTGAAAATACTTGATGAAGATTGATAATGATGTTCACTAATGATTTTGATGTTCTGGTGCTAAATGATGACATGGATAAAGTTGAAAGATGACATTGAAAGCAAGAGCTCGAGATTAAAAATTGAGGATCCTAGATGAAGGCTAAAAACTACTATTTATAATCACTAGTGATTACCTGAATCGCCATGATCTAGGTTTTTTGGGGTTTGGAAGGGTAAAGTGGTTGAAACCACTTCCAAATAGGGTTGTTTATTTTTTCTTCGGGTAAATAGTTTACCAAGTTATTGGGGACGAGGTATGATGGTAAAGGGGTTTGTAAAATATGCTATATGTGATTTTTATTTATTTAAGTTTGATTTTTAGGATGATTTTGGGTGGTTTAATGGGATTTAACAACTATAGAAAGGATATTTACATGTGGTAAATATGATAAAGGGGTTATGAATTAGGATAAGGTGATTTTATGAGTGTAAATGATGAATTGGATTAATAAATGATAAAGGGGGTGAAGGGTGCAAATTTTTGGTGTCTATAGTTGGTGTTGTTATTCCTTTCCTTTTCATTTTCCTATCTATGGTAAACCCATATGTACAAGATTTATTATCCTTCCGAAAGCATGGGAAGAGGGGATCATCATTATCGGAAAGATACATCACATCAATTCAATGTATCTGATCACCTTTTTCTACTTGTAGACACCAAAATTAGGCCACCTTAATTTGTACACATGCGTACACACCCTAGGATAACCCTTCATAATCTCACAAAAATTCACCTATCTAACGACTTACATTTACCATTCTACCACTCATAACCACTAGTAACCTCTCAGAACTACAAAACAAACAAAATCATAAAAACTAAAATAAACCTAAACAACCCAACCTCCCTACAAATTCCAAAACAACCCTAGACCATCATAAAACCCAAAAATCCTGTAAAAGGAAATGGTTGAAACCAAATTCAACCATTTTCCTCAAAATGGACAAAATTAGTGTAATTTCCTACAATTGATGCATATTAAGTTGAAATGACATCAATCCTATAAAAGATGGCTCAAACCACTACCCAAGGATCTAAAAAATTACATGTGAGAGTCCCAAGATTTTGAAATTCGTGCATCGAGCATATGTGAAGTGGTCAGAATCTCCTGTTGTCTTGCACTCCCTTTGAAACAATCCTATTCAACATCTATCCATCTCAATTTCATCCACCTCAAACGTATGTCATTTTATTCAATTATGTAAAAAGTTGTTCCCATATTTCATCATATCAAAATCTAACTATTTTTATTTAAGAACATTCAATCCTCCATTCAAAATCATAAGAACCACAACACATTACCCCGATCACAAACAATTTTAACAACATTTTGCATCGATAGCCTAGATCGACACCGATATGTTAGATCGTCGTTGATTCCTATCTAAATATCTTACTTTACATATATGGCATATCTTGATATATTTTCCTAATATCTCGTAATCATGGCTAATCCTATTTTTCTTGTAATATTTTATTTATGTTAGATGACCATCCCATGAGTAGCTTAAGAGCCTCGATACTATTTACAACCTACCTATCATTCGTCAACCACTCATGTGGGAAAAATATAACATCGACTACGAGTTGAGAATATGCGTCATCATCGTTGTGCCTAACCTAGGTGACATCCTTGATTAGCCGGACATTCTCCTCAAACACACTAATGAGGAAAATATCTACCGGAAAACATTTTCAATCCTCCTCAACCTATTATCGAGGACGTTGATTGAGTCTCGACATCCATATATTACACATCCAAATTATCTTATTTGTATCATCTATTATATTATCGTATTCCTAGCTTAATTGTCTAAAAGTGAATTGACACCCATTAAAGGAAGTCCTTTGGCTTCTATTATTAGCCTTTTCCAAGAAACTTGTCTCATTATTATCTATATCTTCCTTGTTAAGTTGTCTAAAGAACACCCCTCGATTTTTACACACGATAAACACAACAATCATTCTTCTTGATTGATTTCTTTGTTCATAACATTCAATAATATAATACAAATATATAGGAAAGGATATCCGAGACACCCCAAAATTACATTTCTGTTTCCACTTGTTCCCACTATTATTCTACTATACCCTATTATTCAGCCATTTTCAATTAATTGATTGAATTAATTAATTAGTACCTATTGTACCCTTTGATTAATTAAATTAATCCCATGTACCCTTTGTATCCCTTTGGCTGAATTAATTGTTATTTTTTAATTAAATAATTAATTAATTAGGTGTGTGCACATCCTAGTCATCTGCCACTTGATCAAACTCCACTTAGACTCCACTTGGACTCCCTATCCTTACCCTAGTTAACTAAACTTCTAAAATCCTAGAAAGGCGGGGGAAATTAAAACAAATGTACAACCACATTTTTACATGAAGCTTTTTATAATTAATCCATTTAATGCCCCCAACACTATTGCAAATTCCCAAAATGTTATTTTTAGCATACTCATTTATCCATGTGTAACCAATTTCAACTACAAACTTGCTTTCTATAAATTACAGCTTAATTTCCTTTCAAATCCTCTTGAATATGACATACAAAAACTCTGTTGAACTGTGTCTGATAGCATTTGCATTCAAATCTTAGAGAGCACTCAAGAGCATCCATAAATCATCTCTAACATCAATCTTGCAAGGTTTCATAAGAGACCCTTATTCAAGAGGTTTGCATATAAGGTTCTTATAAATGTTTTCATGTTTTGTTTATATTTCATTCTTAGGTGATTTTCTATGGAATTTTTTATTGTATATTCACCTGGATTGCACTACTCAATGAATTTGACATTGAAATTGTCAATCAAAAGGCTATCAAAGGTCAAGAATTGGTAGACCAACTGGCCGCAACACCACTACCAGGTTCACAACCGCTAAATTTTGAATTTCCAGAAGAAGACTTGTTGTACATAGAAGCAACACCCTTATGGAGATAATTCTTTGACGGATCTTGTAATATCCATGGTTCTAGAGAAGGAATTGTCTTGTGTACACCGGATGGAGACCTCATACCTAAATATTATCGTATCAACTTCCCTTGCACAAATAACATAGTAGAGTATGAAGCACTGATAGTAAGCTTAGGGTTTTCTATCTCATGTTACCTACAAGAATTGATAGTTCTTGGTGATTTTATTCTATTCATTAATCAAGTTAATGAAGAATATCAGGTAAAAGATGAAAAGCTCTTACCTTATAAAAGAATGGTTGATAGCCTTAGAGGGTATTTCGGATTATCAATTTTGAACAAGTTCCTCACGTATAAAACAAAGTAGTGGATGCCATGGAAACTATCACTTCCCTTCTTTCATTCAACACTAATAAAACTCACAACGAGTTCCTTGTTGAACATCTTTTGGTGCCCGCATATGAATTTTCGGATTCCACCATGGTTTGTGAGATTGTTGGTCCTGATCATCCCTAGTACCATGATATATACACCTTCATTCAAACTAAAGCATATCCTCCTAATTTTAATTCAGATAATAAAATATCCTTAGCACAACGTGCTTCATGCTACACCCATTATCGAAGAGGATATGATGGAACTCTCTTAAGATGTCTCAATCAGGATGAAGCTAATCAGACACTAGTTGAAGTACATTTAGGTATTTGCGGTGCCCATACCAGGGAATAGTCCTTGCAAAGAAGATTTTACACATTGGATACTACTAGCCCACAATGGAGGAATATGCATGCAAATTTGTGAAGAAATTTCAGGCTTTCCAAAAACAAGGTAATCTCATTCATGCACTATCCCAAGCCTTACAGCCTATTACTTCACCTTGGCCCTTTTCAAAATGCAAACTCGATTTAATTGGAAAAATAAAGCCCACATCTTTTGATTGCTACACTTTTATTATAACCCCCACTGATTATTTCACCAAGTGGGTTGAGGCTATGCCTCTTACTAATGTTATTGGGTGCAATATTTCTAAATTCATCTTCAACCATATTATCTATCATTTTGGCATCCCACTGCTATTATCACTAACAATGGTGGTTCTTTCAAAAATAAGGATCTCAAAGCCCTAGCTAAGAAATATAATATCCACCTAAAATGGGCTACACCCTATTATCCACAATGCAATGGCCAATCCAAAGCATCAAACAAGACTATCAAGTCCATTATGGAAAAGACAATCAATAAACACAGACGTAATTGGCATACATAGTTATATCCTACCCTCTGGGCCTACTACACTTCCTTCCGTACACCTACAAGAGCTACTCCTTTTTCCCTAGTATATGGCTCTGAAGCCATATTACCTATCGAAGTTGAGTTGCCTTCACTTTGTGTCTCCCTCCAACATCTCATTCATGAAGAGGATTACCATGTTGCACACCTTGCAGAGATGGAATTATTGGATGAGAGATGGCTTCATGCCTTAGACCATATGCAGGTATATCAGAATAGATTGCACCATAATTATAATCGCAAGATCAAACCTTGATAGTTTGAAATCGTGATTTGGTCCTAAAGGAAAATAAAAAGAACACAACTAAACCACGAGAAACAAGGAAAATTTGAGCCTAATTGGTTGGGTCCTTATATTATAACTACTAAATTTGGATTTGGTACATAAAAACTATCTACCAAGGATGGAAAAGAGTTGAAGGAGCCTATGAATGTCATTCATCTAAAGAAGTTCTACTCCTAAGTCTTTGAAGAGTAACCCTTGATCGGGGCATATAAGTTCATCCAATTCGTTGGCATTTCACTTTATTTTCTTCTTGTAATGTTTCACCTCATCGTGTGTCACATGTTCTCCTTGGCAGGTTTTCATGCCCATTGTTTACCACCATTGTTCACCTTCCATTTAGCATGTCGGTTTTGACTTGGGAATTTCCTTTCCCTCTTCTTTGGCGTGTGGTTCAAAATTCCAAAAAAAACCAAAAACATTCAAAAACATCTCACAAAAAAATACAAAAACAATATAAAATTGTTCAAAATCCCAAAAACAATATAAAATTGTTCAGAAAATACAAAAAAAACATACAAAATGTTTCAAAATGCTTAAAAAAAAAACTCACAATCGTAATTTTGTTCACCATTTTCTTCATTTGATTGTTCCCAATCATCTTTTCCACAATCAAGCCACTCTTTGCAATGTTAATTTACATAGGGACATCAATTGGCTTTGGCATTCTCTTGGGGAAACTTGACATTTGTATATATTCACTTCTTTATTAGAATTTTTACATTAGTGTGTTTTTGTTCGCTAGCTTATTTGTTTGTTTAACATTTGTACATATGGAATTTTGTAGTGTATATCCTTAGCTTATTTTATTATGTTTGATAGTTCAAATAACCAGATTTCTGTGTATTTGTATTGCGCTCCTAGACCAATCACAGGAAATTTATTCCCCTCTAGTTCACATATAACTTTGGTGTGGTTCTTTCCTATTCATATTGGGTTTATTTTTGTTACTTCTTTTTATATCTTTTGTCATTTGCATGTGTCATGTTTTCCTCCCGGTTTATTTAAGCCATGGAATCTCTTCATTTTTGTTTGCATTTGTATTTCCAAACTTGCGAAAATCTGCAAAAAATAAAATACGAGTCAAAATAAAAAAATCAAATATTTCAAAAATCCAAAAAAATAAAAAAATTACAAAACTTTCAAACAAACATTCACTTATCATATAAATCCTACAATTAGAAAACACTTAAAGTGAATCATTCAACATTTCAATACAATCTTGATAAACGCATACATTTTATCTATTACCCTAGTGATCATGTAAATCCTAAAACTATCACTTTCTTCCCTTTGCATGATATATGCTAACTCTGCTTGGGGCAAGCCAAACAATTGTTTTCCTTCGTGATATAACTTCACGTGGAGAAATTTCAACTTTGATCATTTGCACAACGGATTCGAAAGAGAGTCATAAGGATTCGCTCTAACTTCGTTCTTCCAATATAATCCTATCTCCACTTGGGAGAATTTGTATCTACTTGTTGGTCGTCAAATAGGACTTTACGAAGAGCAACAGTTAGGGGACAAGAAGTCCCTCCTCTTTAATGGGAGAGGTTCCCTTATTCAGAAACGAACCTATTTACAAATATACAAAACATGATTTTCTAGGTTAAACTTGGATATTACGAAAGTGTTTTCTATAAAGATCATCAATTACAAAAGGACTGAGGAATGAGAGTACGGGAATGAGCAGAAAAGCAACATGCAGAATTATAGATAACAGAGTAATTCTTTATGTATGCGAAGTTACAGTGAATTGAAACAAGATCATTTGTATCGTATAAATAAGATGGAATTTAAAGACACAAAGTTCTGTAAATAACATCTGCTAGAACACAAAGTTTCTTAACATAACATAGATTCATTAATCAAGGACACAAAGTTCCTTCTTGGTTATACAAGATCACCATGCTTGCAAAGTTGGAGAGTATGCAATCGGCAAGACTAACAAACTAGAGACAAATGATCTTCACAAAAATTAAATGAAAGCTTAGGAATAACAGAGATCAGATAGACAAAGAATGGAAAGCCCTTCTGTATTGATTTCTTTATGATCTATTTACACTTTCGGAAAATAAGCCAAGTTCTTCCTTTTAAAAAAAAATGGCGTGGAGAGGCCATTATATAGTTGTTTCACTCGGAATGATTCATTCCTTTTAGAAATGCAGAGATAAGGGTTGGGGCTAGGAGGAATACCTGTGAGAATGTCGAGATGGTGTGCGCGCACCGTCAGAGAAAGATCAGGTTGATCGTGAAGAACTCCTTTTGTCTTGGAAGGACTACCGGTTATCGACGAAGATGCAAGTCCAAGAACTCTGATGACAAAGGCAGAACTCTAGGTAGGATGGCTTGACACACAGAAGATGAGAGATCTCCCTCCCGATGATCAGCTGAGTATCACGGGTGGTTCGGCTATTCCGTCAGCAGATTCCTGGCTTGATCTCCTTTTGCTGCAACTCTCCTTGTCTCTTCACTCGTCTCTGCTCGGCCAAGTGAAGATCCGAATGCTCTTTATCGCTCCCAATGATCTCTGTTGATTCAAAAATCCTTCGACCCTTGTTTCTGGTTAGGGGAGCCCATTTTACAGGGAACCGATGGCGGTTACGTAACCGACGGGCAATGAGTAGAACCGGCATCGGTAGAAGGGAAAAAGTAGGTTATTTTTAGTAAAATAGCCCACCTTCCCCGCTTTCTCCCGAGAGATTAGTTGCGGGCTTGGTCAAGTGACTAGAAGGTCGGTTTTGGGTGCGAAAGGGTCATTAGTCATGGGTGTAGGTGTAGACCAAGTTATAGGTCTTAATTAGGTTAGTTTAGGGTTAGGGTTAGGGTCATGATGAAGTGGCAAAATGAGGTGGCGGTGTGAGATGATGTGGATTTATCAATTACAAGGTAATTAATAAATAATTATGTAAGGTTTAGGTGATAAGGTTAGGTTGTAAGATGAGATGCGGGTCACAAGGGGTCGTAAGACACAAATTTGGTGTCTACATTAGCCCCTTATTGTCGTGTAGCTTGTTTTGTAAAGCTGCGTGGACAATAATATGAAGTGGTTTCTCCTGTTAAGGATATAGGTAATCCCCCTCAAATCTATCACAGATTGAGTGAACAGGAAATCAGGGATAGGGTTGATAAAGGGTAAATGTTGTAGAGAGGATGGTAAGGTGGTGGGGTAGGTCCAGGAAGCGAGACGCATGTTGAAATGCGATAGGATGCGACTAGGGTACATGATTTGACGAGCAAACCAGCAATGTATAGGCAAAGGTCGATAGTTTATCCAAACAAGGGTGATATAATCCTGGTATCCAAGGCATAGGAAGTAGCTCCAGGGTATATAACAGGTAAGGTACAGGAACGTTTAGGCATGTTCGGCAGTACCAAATGGTTGGTTTGGTTGAGATAAATGTCACGGTCTAGGTCTAGGCAAAGTTGGTCAACAGATCAAGTCAGGGACCCTAATCATGCTAAAACACGAACAGGTGAGCTTGATGGAACAAAAAGCTACATGATGGGTGGATAAAAGTGTATGTTGTTGATGTTGGGTAAGGTATTGAAGTGATACGGCCGTGGGTTGGGCCAAGTTGTTGGGTTACGGCCTTGGGTCGGGCCGGAAGGGTAGAGTGAGGCCTTGGGTCGGGCCGGATGGGTAGGGTGAGGCCTTGGGTCGGGCCAAATGGGTAGGGCGAGGCCTTGGGTCGGGCCAAATGGTTAGGGCGAGGCCTTGGGTCGGGCCAAATGGTTAGGGCGAGGCCTTGGGTCGGGCCAAATGGTTGGTTGCGGCCTTGGGTCGGGCCAAATGGTTAGGCGAGGCCTTGGGTCGGGCCAAATGGTTAGGGGCGAGGCCTTGGGTCGGGCCAAATGGTTGGGGCGAGGCCTTGGGTCGGGCCAAATGGTTGGGGCGAGGCCTTGGGTCGGGCCAAATGGTTAGGCGAGGCCTTGGGTCGGGCCAAATGGTTAGGGCGAGGCCTTGGGTCGGGCCAAATGGTTGGGGCGAGGCCTTGGGTCGGGCCAAATGGTTAGGGCGAGGCCTTGGGTCGGGCCAAATAGGTAGGTTGAGGCCTTGGGTCGGGCCAAGTTGTTGGGTGGCGGCCTTGGGTCGGGCCAAATGGTTAGGGTGAGGCCTTGGTCGAGGCCAAATAGGTAGGTTGAGGCCTTGGGTCGAGCCAAGTTGTTGGGTGGCGGCCTTGGGTCGGCGAGGCCTTGGGTCGGGCCAAATGGTTAGGGTGAGGCCTTGGGTCGGGCCGGATAGGTAGGTTGAGGCCTTGGGTCGGGCCAAGTTGTTGGGTGGCGGCCTTGGGTCGGGCCAAATGGTTAGGGTGAGGCCTTGGGTCGGGCCGGATAGGTAGGTTGAGGCCTTGGGTCGGGCCAAGTTGTTGGGTGGCGGCCTTGGGTCGGGCCGGATGGTTAGGGTGAGGCCTTGGGTCGGGCCGGATGGTTAGGGTGAGACCTTGGGTGAGGCGAAATCACGGGGCGACAACTTTGGATTGTTCATACTTATTACACTGTTGGGCCTATGAGCACATTGTTTGTGTGCAACCAATAGGCCGACCCATCTAGGTAGGAGAGACCGGAGTACAGAGGTTGGGATTCAGATGATGGGTCCAGACAGAGCAAGAGGCAAGATCTCAGGCCGTGACGGGTGACATTGAGTATTACAGGCAAGTATGGGAGAGAGTGACGATTGCTGATATCTGTTGGAGGCCTTACGGGAACTATATGGTAACAGAGAATATAGCTGAGGAGTTGAGGGGTGTAGAGCGATTGAGGTGGATCGCAGGCACAGGCCAGGTGAGTATGAGAGGATTCCTCTAGATCGCGTGCAAATGACAATTCCTATTTGTGCAAGATATACCCCTGGCTTATAGACCATATATGAGGATCGACGCCGAGGCAGCATTCTCACCTCCCCGGCCAACACCTCCAGAAGGGCCAGAGGAGATAGCAGCCGATCGCAGGGTAATGGATGCAGGAACGACAGAGGCCTATAGGTTATGGTGGGTAGCAGAGCTGCGAGGTGTACGTGATCGCCACGACATAGGCCGTGTGCTTACAGCGAGAGAGATCGTCTGCAGAGTTTAGTTCATCAGCTCCAAACACAGATGAATGAGACAAGAGGATTGTTAGCGGGTGCGGAGTCGTAGGCGGAGAGACTAGAGGCTGGATTCCTCCATGCGAGAGGGCGTATTCATATGTTACAGGAGAGATTGGTAGATCAGTGGGCGGTACCAATAGCCGTGGTACCTTTGAGGACGGAGAGGCCCGGCGAGAGGCGTCGACGATCACGATCATCTCCTGGGTCGGGATGAATCGTGAGGGTCTAAGTAAATGTTAGCAAGGTATAAGAATAAATAAGGATGCCGACCTGCGTGTCGATGATAGAGAAGATGTATTTGTTTAACATCTAGATAAGACTGAATATGTATGTTGATTTGATAATAATAAGAATGTTTGCGTTGTGATTTTTGGTGTTTTGAAAAAGGATAAAGAGGAATGTGATTAAATAGAAATACACAAAAAATATTTATATTTACCACACATGATAGGTTATGGTAGGGGGTGGTCGAGCTAACCTTGGGAGACCCCATGTCTCCTAAGTGCTGCCTACATAGCCCATTGCACAAAGCAAGGAAGGGCCTCAGACCGATGTAGTTCTCCCTTAGGACCAGGGAGAGGTGAATTTAGGCAACTTGGTACGATTAGGCAATTGGTTGGTTGGTAAAAATGTTGATATTAATATTGGTAAGGTAAGGTTGAGGGTGTTGGTAATGAATTGGTGATGTTGTAAAAGGTATAAGGGAAGCGAAAGTTAGCCTACCCAAGTGGTAGGGAATCATGCCCTGATTAAGATCAACACACAATCCTAGATGCGAGGCAAAGAGGAAAGATTGCTCCGTAGGTGAAAAGAGCTAAACAAACCACACAACGTAGAACGAGCTTGAAGCCCTAGGTACCGATGCATAGACGAGAAGTCAATAGGTGAAAAGAGTTGTATGATCACAACATATCGAGTGTACGTTACGTCCCTTGAGTTGAAACAAATGGTGAGGTGAGGTGGATGATATAGCTTGAGGTACAGAGAACTTGTTACAAAGTGAGTGTTCGACGAAAGAGAACCTACCCTAAATAGACAAGTCCATGACCCAAAAAGTTCTTTTGAAGGAGGCTTTTATTTCTTGAATATAGGCGATCGATGCGGAAGTCTACAGGATATTGATTGTACTTTTCTTGAGGTCTTCACAAAGCTGATCCATGTGAGAAGCTTCTCATAAAAGGCGACCGTGTATAGCTGTCCTTCGAGGAGCAATCTATATATAAGGTAGATAGCTAGATGTCCTTTTGACGTGAAGCATCTAGTTTTTGTAGGAAGTTTGACTCAAGAAAATCCCATAAGAATACGGCTTATTTTAATACTTTGAAGTCATGGACTAGACTAAAAAGGGAAGGCATTGCTGAGGTGAAGTGAGAATCAAACTATGTGAGCTTGATTTTTATTATGAGGTGTAGGAAACAAAGTGTATGTGGTGGTAAGTGAGCTCAAGGGACGAGCGGCAGGTAGATAAGAAGTGATATAACACTAAATTCAACAGTAGAATGGTCGAAGATGCAAGGCATTAAGGGGTTCAGGCTCAGGTTTACCATTAAGCGAAGCTAAACGATAAGTGCCTGATCCATAAGTGTGAGTGATTATATAAGGCCCAATCCAATTAGGAGCAAATTTTCCACGTTTGCTCTTTTCTAGTTTGGTTACATGTTGATTCTCTTTGAGGACAAGATCACCAACCTTAAAGGTACGCTCATGAAGTCGCTTATCATAAGCACGCTTGATACGTTTTTGATAGATTTGGAGGTGATCAAGAGCTGTAAGATGACGCTCGTCAAGAAGCTCCAATTGGGCTAACCGCTCTTGGCGGAAATCATCATTGGTGAGAATATCCTGAAGAGATATTCTAAGGGAGGTATTTGTACTTGAGGCGGGGACAGCCTCGGTACCATATACCAAAGAAAAGGTGTGGCATTAGTGGAGGTACGAATGCTTTGTACGATAAGCCCAAAGGGCAAAGGGAATGTGATCATGCCAATTTCTTCCGGATTCATTGACAACTTTCATGAGGATTTTGGTTAGGGTTTTATTAGAAGATTCAGCCTGACCATTGCCTACGGATAGTAAGGCGATGAGAAACTAAGTTTGATACCAAAGTTGTCACAAAGGTCTTGTAACAACTTGTTTTTAAAAGATTTACCATTATCATTATTAGGTGATGAGGAATACCACAACGACAGATAATGTGATGGTTAATGAATTCGACAATTTTTTCTTTTTTGATTGAAATGAGTGGAATGGCCTCCACCCATTTTGTGTAATATTCGGTCGCTGTGATTATCCAACGGTGACGTTGTGAAGAGGTCGGGTGGATCTCACCAATAAGGTCTAAACCCCATTGTGAGAAAGGCCAAATATCTCGTGCGACCTGCAGCGGATGGCTAGGAGTATGTTGAAGGTTGGCATGTTGTTGACACATAACACAACGCTTAACATATTCGTAGTAGTCATTGTTAAGAGTAGGCCAATAATAACCTAGGCGAAGGATTCGTTTAGCCACGGTAAGGCCACTAAAATGTCCACCACAAATCCCATCATGGACTTGTTGGATGGTATAGGTGACCTCCGCACTTGATTAGACAAAGAAGGAGGATGCCATCAAAGCCATGTTTATAGAGGAGTTCCCCATGACAACATAACGTGAAACACTTTTAAGAAAAGCACGTTTTAGTTACTAGTAAGGTCGAGTGGGAGAACAGAGATTGTAAGGTAGTCGTGAAATTGGTGGTACCGGTATCCTACTGAATTAGTAGACACGGTATTTATCATAAAAACTACCGGGGTTGAGTAGGATGGGGCAAAAATTTGTTGGACCAAGACGAATAATTCAGAGTCAGTTGATGAAGCTGGAATTTGCGAGGCTAAGCAAGCCATAGTATCCGCAAATTTATTAGTGGAGCGGGGAATGGTTTGGATAGAATAGTGAATAAATAAGGCTAGAAGTGAATCCACGTAGTGTTTGTACTTTTGGGGTTCCTCATTTTTGCATTGGTAGATGCCCATAACTTGATTGACTACCAATTGAGAGTCGCCAAAAATATTGATAGATTTGATACCTAAGTGTATCGCACTTGGAGACCCGAACAAGGGTCTCGTATTCCGCCGTATTATTATTAGTGTAGGGGAATCAAGCCGAATGAGCAGAGGCATAGGTTCAGCGTCAAGAGGATGAGAAACAACGCCGGCTCCTCCGCCCAGCGCTGGCATTTAGATCCATCGAAGAAGAGGGTCATTTGATACGACTCTTCCCAGAGTGAAAGAGTGGCGATGAGTTCGTCTCTGGAATGTAAAATTGGTAAATTGTTCTCCTGTAAAGGGGCTTCCATGAAGTTGATCTGCGATGGTTTGTCCTTTGATTGATTTTTGGTTGAAAAACTCAAGGTCGAGGTCGGTGAGGAGCATAAGCCATCGAGCGATGCGTTGGTTTAGATGTGGTTTGGCGTACATATAATGAATGGGGTCCGTGTTGGTGATGACAAAAGTTTTGTGATTCAGGAGGTAATGTCGGAGTTTGGTGGCTACGAATGATAGGGCTAGGCACAATTTTTCTACATGTGTATACCTAGTCTCGTAATCCACGAGGGTACGACTTATATAATAAACGGCCTGTTCTCGACGTGCCGAGTCCCGATGTGCGAGCATAGCTCCTATAGCATGGTCAGTGGCGGAAAGATAAAGGTAGAAAGGGCGGTCGTCCTGGGGTGGGATAAGCACGGGTGGCTGCAAGAGATAGGATTTGAGAGCTTCAAAGGCTTGGTGACACTCTTCACTCCATTGAAAGGCAATGTCTTTTTTAAGAAGGTGATGGAAAGGGTGACATCGATCCGAGAGTTGAGAGATGAAACGCCGGATGGATTGAAGTTTACCCTGCAAACTACGCAATTGTTTGAGGTTTTTGGGTGGGGGAATTTCTAGGATAGCTTTTACTTTAGATGGATCGACCTCGATGCCACGCAAAGAGACGATAAAGCCAAGAAGTTTTCCCGAAAGAACACCAAAGACACATTTCTTTGGTTGAAGACAGACAGAATATTGCAACAGGCGATCGAAAATAATGGTTAAAACATCGAGATGTTCACTACGATGTTTAGATTTGCCAAGAAGATCGTCGACGTAATCTTCAAGGATAGTGTGCATAATGTCATGAAAAATGTAGGTCATAGCCCGCTGATAGGTTGCACCAGCATTCTTAAGGCCAAATGGCATTACACGATAACAGAAGGTTCCCCAAGGATTTATGAAGGTAGTTTTATGTTGATCGGCAGGGGCAACCAAAATTTGGTTATATCCAGAGAAGCCATCCATGAGAGAGAGCATCTCATGGCTCATGTGAGATCAACAAGTTGGTCAATACTAGGTAAGGGGAAGTCATCCTTAGGGCAAGTGAGGTTAAGATCCCGGAAATCCGTGCATATCCGAAGTCCCCCCGTCGCTTTAGTGACAAGTACGATGTTAGAAATCCATTGAGGATAGTCAATAGGCAGAATGAAGGAAACAGAAAGGAGTTGTTGAAGCTCCTCTTTGACCAAGAGAGCAATGCGTGGATGCATTTTCTCAATTTTGTTTGGTTTGTTTGAATCGGGGTTTAGAGTAATGTTATGGACGGAAATGGTAGGATCAATTCTGGCATGTCCACGTAGGACAAGCGAAAGCTTGGTTGCGGGTACTGGAGAAAGGTAGTAAAGGCGGCTTGTTCTGATGTGTTAAGGGATTGTCCGATCTTCACAATGTGAGGATCCTCCTCCGTGTGGATGTTGATTTCTATAGTCGATTCATTCAACATGGTTTGAGTTTCAGATGGTAAGGTGCGTTGAATATAGGAGTCGTCCGCCCCAAGGTAAGTGAGGATGGAGTCGTCATCCTGGCACTCAACAACATTAATCGAAGGCGAATCCTCTTCGATCATGTCTGGATACAGAAGGGGAAGAGAAGATGGGTCCTCATTATCGCGTTGATAAGTGAGAGGACCTATGAAGATAGCATTTATGAAAAAAAAAAGTTAGGAGGGATAGATTCAGGGTCCATCGATTCTGTGGGTGACGAAGGCAAAATGGGTGATGATGGTTCGTAGGGGGTGACATCGTTGTCTTCTAGAAGACAACTGACACGAGGTTCCTCCTGTGTAGGTGTTTCAGGAAAACCGAGACCACTGCGATCATTGTGTTTGCATGTAGTGATGGGAATGAGTGTATGTCGGCCTTGTTCATAAAGACCAAAACCAAAGCCTTTCCAAGCACAAATGTTGAGTCAAGAAGGTGAGGGCGAAACGATGATTTGTCAAGTATTGAAAATCGGATTGGAAGGGAACCACACCAAGAGGAGGTTCAGGGGTAATGGAGGATGCGTCAACACCCCCATATGTTAGGTTGGTGCGGCAATGGGGTGGTCCGTAAGAGATTACCTCCCCCACGCGACGGTCGTAGGTGGGATGTGCATGTAACTGTCCGTACTCCTGCGGGGTATGGAAAGAACTAACGTTATATAGGCGGTACTCCCCCAGCGTAAGGCATTGAAAAACATCTACTAAGGGGTCGGAGGTTGGGATGTTATCTGCGGGAAAGGAAGTAATATTTGTAACGGCGGTTTCATTGGTTGAAGGTGTAGGTGCGTCGGAAGTAGATGGCTGGGTTGGATGAATGGGTGTCTTGGCTGGTACAAGTACATCATTAGGGTGATACAACATATTGCAAGTTTTGAAGGGGGGAGGATCAGCTTTTACGGTGTAGGACTTCCCCTCGTACTCAAATTTTATGCATCTATGTAATGTTGAGGGAACGCATCCCATAGCCGGATCAGGTGACCTAGCAATATGTTATATTGGAACTCTCCTTGAGGACATAGAAGAGTTCGGGTAAAGTACGTGGTCCTACCCGAATGTTGAGGATCATGGTGCCTAAGGTAGAGGTAATAGCGTTATTGAATGACCGCAACATGATGGGATTGGCGCACATGTAGCTAGAAGGGATATTCATTTGTTGGAAGGATTTTGAAGAGATGATGTTTAGCTAGCGCCCCGTCAATCATAACACGGCGTACTGAATATCCCAAACGTATCTTGAGATGAAAAAGAGCAGGTCGGGATCTTCTGGGACCAAAGTCGATAATTTCTTCTTCGGGAAAGCGGCAAATGCTTGCATACGAGAGAGCAAGTGGTTGAGGAGACAGATTGTTTAGTGAGTGAAGCAACGTGATTGGGCGTTAGAATAGAGGTAACAGGCAAGGTTTCATTAGGTAAAACCTCTATCCCTTGAAGGATCTCAACGAGAGCTTGTCGATGAGATTCAGAAGTCTGAATGAGATCATACAGTGTCATTTTTACGGGTGATTGGTGAAGCTGTTTGATCATAGTTCGGTGGGCAATGCCATTAGAGACGGGATAGGCGGGTCCGCGAATAACCACTTTAGGTGGTGGTGCAATCGGGATGGTTGACGGAGAAAGAGATGCCACAGGTGTGTTTTCTTTTGCTTTCCCATTGTTTTTCTGCCCTCGAGTAGCGACACTAATCATATTGATCTCGTGAATACGAGCGGAGGAAGATGGTAGGGATAGGTCTTGGTTTTCGATAGGTGGGGCTGTAATGATGATAGATCTTGGTGAGGCGGGGACAGGTGGTATAGGAGAGGGAATGAAGCTAAAGGTCTCTCTCTTCATAGGTTATCTTTCTTAACCTTTACATCGAGAGAGGTGATGGGCCAGTATGGCTTTCAACGCTTTGCATCCCTCGTCATGTCCCTGGTGTGCGGTGGTAAGCGCGAGATTTTAGACTCATCATAACCTATAGGTCGAGGTTTAGGCAGGTCATAAGGTCTAAGTGGGGGTAGGGAAATGGTTGCATTCTCCACCAACATAGCAAGAGATTTTGGCGTAAGATCCTTTGAGTAGGTCGAATCGGAGGAGGATGAGGGTATTGGTTGTGTTGGTTTTGGTAATGTTTGGGCGTGGTTGGTTCGTACGGGTGGTGGTTTAGCCGAGGGGTGTTGACACGTGGTTTTCACTAAACGTGGTTTCTTTGGTGTAGAAGCTATATTCAGCTGGTTAGATGATGAGGCTACAGATGACGTGGTAGCGGGAAACAACCACGGAGAAAGGGGAGTGACAGAAAATAAATCCTTTGATGATGGAGTTCGTTTAGGGTTGATAGGTGGACAGGATACGCGGGGTGACGGTGTTGCTATACCCTTGGATTTCTGTATGGGTGCAGAAGGCATAGGTTGCTTTAAAGAAAACGCAGGAGGTATGATATATTGATGTAAGGTAGAGGGATGGGGTCCCAATATGGAAGGTAGGTGTGACGATGATGGTTTTAGTTGTGATAGAGGCATAGGTTGAGGAGATTGAGTCTGTCTCCTAATGGGGTGGACGGCTTTATTTTTAGATAAATCAAGCCGCTTAGGTGGGTGTGTTAGACTAGGTATGGGTGAGGTCCCAGCGTAGGGGAAGATTTGGTTAAGTTAATAGAAGTGGACGGGGCATTTGGTAGAGGTGAGGGGGGTGAAGGTGAGAACATGGGCATTTTAAGCTTCTGTAAACACTTCGGGTATATGGTGGAGGCCTGAGGATCGGTCATTTGCATTTGAGTAGAATATGGCGTACTCTCAGCGTTCCCATAGGACTGTCATCTTACGTGGAATGCCAGGTCCTCACGTGTGAATAGGAACTTTTGTACGGAAGAAAGACGGGTTGTGATTCCAGTCCACTGTGGGTGTGATACAGGGGGTAGATGAGGCACTGTATCAATAGATGTTAAGAGGTCGACTGGTCGTTGAAAAGATTTAGGTGATGAAGGACTAATAGGTAGGAGGGCGTGTTTGAGAGGATCTGTCATATTTAAAGAATATGGTGATGTCGGTTCAAGAGGTTTCTCGTCTAAGGATGACAAAAGAAGTGGCGAGCCTTCCTCTTGTACAGCAAGAATGGTAGAAGGAGACGTTTGGGAAATAGATAAATTAGATAACATCCGTTCACAGTCTTGTAGGGATGTGGTGTAAGCAGACTCATTGATGAGAAGAGAAGTCAGGCAGCTAATTCCTTGATGGGTAAAGGCGGCAAGGATTTCAGTTTGTCTTGATGGTGAGGAAGGGGTTTGGTTTCCTGCGTTAGTGAAGAGGCTTGATTGAGGATTTTTTCGATAGAGGTCTTTGGCTGGGAATCGAAGACTGCATGGATCTCATGAACACTCTCCTCGGCTAAGATATCCTGGTTTACGTTACTGTTGGATGAGTGATTTGGGAATGGTTTGTTGAAGATTTTCAAATTTCGGTTGGCAGGGGCATTAGGATTATCGAGGGCTATATCCCCGCGATCGACCATTTCCCTGCACTATGTTTTTCAACATCTTGCAGTTCTCATGATTGTGTCCCTTCACGCGGTGGAAGTTACAGAAGTCATTTTCTTTGTACCAGGAAGGTATGGCGCGAGTGGAATCAAACCCGGAATGAGGTTTAACAGGAGGTAAGGTAATGGCTCCTGCTTTGAGCAATTTTTCCAAGATGACACCATAAGTTTCTCCCAAGGGAGTGTAATTGATGGGCTCGGCTTTGTACTTATAGGTGGTTTTTGGTGGGGTATTAGACGGTGTTTGAGATTTGACCATCACCGCGTGGACAGCTCCTTTTGATTTTGAAGAAGTGGACGTGTGAGGAGTGGTGGTGTTTGGTTTATTGGTAGAATCTGGAGTTCGGAAATTGGGGTTTTTGTTGCGCAACCGCAATTTCTCTTCTTCTAAGGCTCGAATTTCTAGTTTCCGAGCCATGGTAAAGGCCTCATCAAATGTGCGGAAAGTTTGAATTTGAAGAGTAGGAGAAATGTGCTTAGCACATGCTGCGTAAAAATTTCGATAAGTTGACTGAGGCAAGGCATATGGAAGTTGATTGATAAGGCCCGCCATCGTCCAACGAAATATGCGATAGATTAAATCTTTGAATTGTCGGATGGCATAAAGGTCGATGATAGATACTTTCTTGCAATGTTAATGGAGAAATGATCCAAGAAAGATTGGGCTAGTTGGTTAAAAGAGAAGATTGAGTCTTTGGGTTAAAGCAATTTGTACCACTCAAGGCGGGTCCTGATAAGGACATGGGAAAGGTGCGGAGTAACAAGGCATCATCATGAGCAATCAAATAACAAGCATGTCTAAATGATCGCAAGTGTTGTTGAGGGTCCTCTTTACTGTTAAAACGGGTAAATTTTGGTAACTCCCATTGAGGAGGATATGAATGAAGGGGGATAGAAGGGTGAATGGGCTCCCGACAAACTTGCTCGTATGTCAAGGCGCTACGACTTCCTGAAACAGAAGCCTCCAGGTTTTGCATTTTGTCCATCATTTGTTTAATTAGATCAGTAGTTGGATGAGATGATGGTGTGGTTGTGGTAAACGGAGGCAAATTGGGCCAAGGACCACCGCTAGACACTGGTGGGGTTAAGTGTTGATAAGGTGTGGAGGATGAATATGTTGAGGCAACCGAATAGGGATGTCCCATATAGGATGTTGAGGTCACTGGATACGTGTATGGGAATGAAAAGGTAGGCGGAGCTTGAGAAGGAAAGCTCGTGTGGATAGGTGGCAGAGAGCAAGTCATGAACGGAGCAGTCTGCAAGAGAGATGAGGTAGGGGCAGTCGGCGGTAATGATATGTGGGGTCCAAGATTAACCAACGGAAAGCCAATCTGAGTCGTATGAACCTCTGAAGCCGTCGGATTGGGAGACGGGGCTAGAGATGCAGGAAGCAAGGCGGTGTTATCAGGCGGAGTGGGAGCTAAATGAGCAGCTATACTAATAGGCATACCAACAAGGAGCTGACCATCAGGCGTACGGTCAGGGGTATGAGACAAATAGTATTGTACAGCGCTAGAATTAGCATCCAGAAACTTGGCAAAGTCCTTATCTCCCACAGGAATTTTAGGAACCTCGCTGGTATCCGTAGGATTCCCCACAGAATGTGAAGGGGTGATTCAAGCAAAGAAACAGAGAAAGTATGTGAAACCATGGCGCGCTTGCTTTGAGTGATAACAACCATGGACAGGAGTTCACAGTAGGGTTTCAATCTGTCGAGAGCAAACAAACTCAGGCCGTAAAATTGGTCGATTCTTGGTTTGTCGGGGAATGGGAAAGATAATAACCGATATCGGTCTCATCGATGTCGGTTATACCATAGCCGGCGTCGGTCGAGTAACCGATGTCGGTGTAAGAAGTCTGGGCTAACAAGATATAAAAGGCTGCTAATTTGATTTTTAACAACGTTTAGTATACTTGTCCAATTATTGATCACAGAAGATAGAGTATGAGAAAGAAAACAGAACTAAAAACAAGCAAGATGCACACGCAAATCCAGAGACTAACCCTAGGGTTAATTTTAATTATCATGGGCTTATGCCTTTAGATGTAGAATGATGTCAGAATCCTAAACAAAAGACTTAGGGGAAATGTCAAGTTTGTTTTGGCTTATAAGGTTACCTCAATCGGGCGGAGGAATACCGCGGAAAAGGGGGGATGTTTGAGCTGTTGTGTTAATTGTGAAGTGATTTGGTATGTGTTGTGCAGTGAAAGTAAGATTAATTTCCTGTCAATACCGTGGATATCACCCCACGTGTACGACACATTACTTAATCTATGTTCGCTAGAATTGAAAACAACAAGCAAGAATGCAACACGTGTTTTAAACCCAAATCGAAAATGATATTCGATGAAGCAAAAGAGATGACTTTCACTAATGCGAGATGTAAAAATCAAAGCAAGTTCTTTTATCAAAATAATACAAAACCTTGTGAATATCTTTTAGAAGAAGAAAACAAAGTATACTCCCATATGAAAGCAAGTAAGAAAGAAAGAAACCCAAAATGGGTCCCACCAAGTGCAAAAATGTTTCACTCGGAATGATTCATTCCTTTTAGAAACAGATAAGGGTTGGGGCTAGGAGGAATACTGTGTAGAATGTCGAGATGGTGTGCGCGTACCGTAGAGAAAGATCAGGCTGACTGTGAAGAACTCCTTTTTGTCTTGGAAGGACTACTGGTTATTGACAAAGATGCAGGTCCAAGAACTCTGATGACAAAGGTAGAACTCTAGGTAGGATGGCTTGACACACAGAAGATGAGAGATCTCCCTCCCGATGATCAGCTGAGTATCACAGGTTTCTGGCTATTCCGTCGCATTCTTGGGCTTGATCTCCTTTTGCTGCAACTCTCCTTGTCTCTTCACTCGTCTCTGCTCGGCCAAGTGAAGATTCGAATGCTCTTTATCACTCCCAATGATCTCCGTTGATTCAAAAATCCTTTGACCCTTGATTTTGGTTCTGGGGAGCCCATTTACAGGGAACCGATGGCGGTTACGTAACCGACGGCGGTCGAGTAGGAACCGGCATCGGTAAGGAAAAAGTAGGCTATTTTTAGTAAAATAGCCCACCTTCCCTGCTTTTCTCCCGAGGGATTAGTTGCGGGCTTGGTCAAGTGACTAGAATGTCGGTTTTGGAGTGCGAAAGGGGTCATTAGTCATGGGTGTAGGTGTAGACCAAGTTATAGGTCTTAATTAGGTTAGATTAGGGTTAGGGTTAGGTCATGATGAAGTGGCAAAATGAGGTGGCAGGTGAGATGATGTGGATTTATCAATTACAAGGTAATTAATAAATAATTGTGTAAGGTTTAGGTGATGAGGTTAGGTTGCGAGATGAGATGCGGGTCACGAGGGGTCGTAAGACACAAATTTAGTGTCTACATAGCTTACAAATCAGTT
Organism: Taxus wallichiana var. yunnanensis; assembly: GCA_018340775.1. NCBI lineage: Eukaryota > Viridiplantae > Streptophyta > Pinopsida > Cupressales > Taxaceae > Taxus > Taxus wallichiana. Next base: position 553,376,228 of record CM031234.1, read on the forward strand.
ACTCTTTGTAACTACTTCTTTTAACTAAAGATTAGTTAAGGATTGCCAATCACAATACCTCAACTTATTACAATGAATCCGAGAAAAAGAATTAGAAAAGAAGAGAAGAAAAAGGAGGAGACAGGTGGTTATGACTGAGAGGGGCCCACCGACTTCAAAATTCACTGCCTGAATCTCTTCAATGCCTCGGCTATGTCTCTGCCACGAGGGACTGACGTGTTGGCTGTAGACTGACCCCAAAATCTGAGACACTTCTCCATTTCTTTATCAAACTCGATATGAGTATGATAATCTTTATTTGCTTCTTCAATGGCAGATTGAAGAGAGCAGACCTCCTTCATTTTCTCTTTGGAGATGGAGCTTTCCTTGAATAGATTATCTTTGACATAAGCTCTGAATTGAGATTTGATTTCTTGCAAGGAAAGGGGCACACCAAGTTTCATCCTGAAGATGACAATGTATATCTTTGAAAGTAGATATAACCAGCGTCTTGAAAGCTTCACCCTTTTGCCAGCTATTCTTCAGTTCTCCCAAAGCCTCCTCCAAGACTTTGATCTTCCACTCCACGCTATAAACCCAGGACTTTGACAGATTATCCTTTGCATCATCAAAAACCTTATTTGCCAATAAAATGTTCTCATCTCATCTGTCCTATGAGATGGAGGTATACTATGTAATCGCTCCGAGAGTTTGAGCTCTTTATCTATGACCCCAATAGTGAAGGAGAACTTTTTTTGTAAACTGTTCACCTTCCCGTGGAGTTTGAAAGCTTCATCGATGAAGTTCAATCCTGCAACAAGCATATCTTCTACCATGGCCTCCATAGCTCGCCATAGACATAATACTTGTGCATGTCTTTGATACTCTGCACTTCATCTTGGCTCAAAATTACAGGTGGTGGAAGAGTAGTCAATGGGGTAGGGTCCAAAACTTTGTCCTTAGACAAAGAGATTTGATGAAACTCGTGAGAATCTGGGCTTGTTCCTCCAACTGCTCGATAGTTTGTTGCCCTTTCTCTACCCTCCCAATGACTCTTGTGGATATTTCGGAGGTTGTGGATCTCACCTTCAGGAGTAGACTCTCCCATTGGAATTCTTGAGAGTTCTAAGTCGATGCTTGCAAATCTTGCTCGATTTGTCCACTGTAGGCTTAACAATCTCTAGGAATTGCTGACCTTGAGCATCAGACACTATTCTGGAGGTGATTTTAGATTTCTTGGCACGAGGAGTAGTGCCCAACAAGGCTGCGATAGCATCAAAATTTGGCCCTGAGCTCCGAGAGGAATATTTTCTTTTCTACTCTGTCAACAAAAGTTGAACCCATGCAAATGAGGAAGAGGAAGCGCGGAGGGGCAAGAGGACCAAGAGACAGAGAGCTCATGGCGCTCAAGGTTTGCCGACAGTTTGTTGTCTCAAGTTGAGATGTGAGTGGGGCGCTGAGACGATCACCGCAGAGGAATCAATAGCACTTGGAAGTTTAGTGCTCTGGACTTCCTTATCTTTATCTGTTGGATCTTTAGGAGCATTTGCAGGGGATGGCACTTCACTCTCTTCACTTTCACTGAGAACAATGATGTTCTCTGGTCCCAAAGGCACTTCCACTGCTTTCTTGGAGAATATTTTTCCACAGTGCTCTTTCTTAACCTCTTTGAGTTTATTCGATACACTTGAGTGGATGAAGAAGGAGTGGAAGGCTGCAGTCCTTACGTTGATGAGGCAGGAGGGGTTTGCACGGTGTGTGTCTCGATATGGGAGTCGATGCTTCCCTCCTTGGTGTTGAAGCATCCTTAGAAGAGGATTCTCCTGAGTGCCTTCTGAGCTCTCGAACTTTCCTGTCAAACCAGACCTTAGTCCTGACTAAGACTTGAGAAAGGATCTCAACTAGATCATCTTTGTCTTTCTTGTTCCAATCCAAGTCCTCCAAGGAGTGTGCTTAACCACATTGTCATACTCCTATGAGTATAGATCGAGTTGTCATCCTGGAATCCTTCGTGAACTTGGTACAAGCCGAGTTCTTGGATTAATTGCGAGAAAACCTACCATAGTGCCTCCTTCTAGCTTCAAAATCGCCTGATCAAATTTTCAGTAGTCTTCGTATCCGCCTATGATGATAGATTATTTTGATGTTCTGTTCAATGAACTTCTTCAAATCAAAGCAAGTTCTTGGCTTGAAGAAATGGACAAAGGATAGGAACCAGGGCTCTTTCTATGTTCTCGCGTCCCAAGGTCAAGTTTTACAAGTGTAGTTTCCCAAAGAGATGGGAAAATGCAAACCAGAAATCTTCTTGTCTCTGCAGGTTCTGTAATTTGTCTAATTTCCTGCATACCTCTATCAAGGCCATCTTATCACTGCAGAACATGGGAAGCCTCAAAGGGGTGCTCTCATAGCAAGAAGCCCGATATAAGAGAATTTTCTTGAATTGGATAAAATAAGCACCGTAGTGCGATATCAGATTCATGGCTTCATCAGAAAATCTTCTAGCAGTATCACCTTCAAGCAGCCTAACCACGTACATGGTGAAAGCATCATTTACTCTTCAAGAAATTGTGATTGCTGGTCTCTAGGTGAATCTGCGGCGGTAGGCATATACAAGATCATCCTTGTGGGCATCAATGTAAGAAAAACCAAACCATTGTCTTGATGCCGCCAGAGTATACATCAGGTACGAAGTCATGTAGAACTTCTTCTTTTGCTGTACATTGGACAGCTGCTCCACCAAATTCATGTTGATGATTTCCGCCCAGTTGATATTTTGAGTTCCCTCGCACACCATGCTGATGAGCGGGCACATCCAGAAATGGAACTCATTAGTAGAAGGTAAGCCCATAACCCGAGCCAGCAGGATTATGAAATCTGACAACTCTTCATTGAAATCTGCTCGGAAGAGAGTCTTGGATAGACGAGACGCTCCCTTCCTAGGGTTTTTAAGCCATGACTTCGCCACCCACGCCTTGAATTTGTCGCTGTCTTGATTAAACAGGGCCTGTGCTTGATCCTGGGAAACAACAATGGCATTATCCATCTCTGGGATCCTCAGTGCAGTGCTAATGGCGGCAGCATCTATCTTGGCGATAAGTTCCCCGTGTACATTGGTTAATTCACTCGAATCAGGGTCGAAGTGAGCTCTGCATGAAAGCACTGTATCAGCACATTGCACCGAGATTGGGAAACCTCCAGCAAAAGCCAAACCGCTATCATGAATCATCTGCGCCATTGGTGTAGGGTTTCAAATGCGTCTGCCATCCTTGCCCAAAATCACCGAAATCAAGATGACGGGCTTCACTGTCCCCAATATTGTGAACGCAGACTCAAGTGGCGAGATTTGTTCCTGTCCCTTAAACTTGATCTTCATATTGATACTTACTAGGAGGATAGAGCCACAAACTAGACTTGGGAAGGAATTACAGAGGAGGGGATACGGCGCGCGTTTTCAAATGCAAGGGTTCGAGCAAAAGATAGCATGGAAGCAATGTGAAAAATGCAAAGGGGGTATGCTCATTATATAGCCAATTAGGAGAGAGAGAGACAATGAATGCGCATTTAATACATACCTACCAATTTGAATAAGCATGATATTCGGGTAGAGCGGGAAAAATAAGCACGAATGACACTTGGTTCATTTGGGACATGTGAGATGCGAATGTGCGAAACACGCGGCTTGGTCGATTCGGGCGAAGCGGGGAAAAGATGCACAAATTCCTTTTGGGACATTTGGGACGCAAGGGAGTGAAACACGCGACTCAAATTCTGATCGTGCGAAAAGGTGAAAATGGGTCCTAAGAATTTGGGACATTTGGGGCGCAAGCACGCTGCGCACACGGTTCGGTGATTTGGCCGAAAATGGAACAACTTGTACAACTTGACTTGGGACATTTGGAACATGAAAGTGTGAAGTACGCGATTCGGGTGTTTCGGCCGAAAATGGAACAACTTGCACAATTCCATTTGGGACATTTGGGACAAAAAGTTCCGACGGGCCCGGAAAAGACAAACTTCGGAAATCGGCCGATCGGGGAACAGAACGCACTTTTGAACTTGGGACACGCGGAACAAAAATGTCCGACAGGCCCAAAAAACACACAAAAAGACCCAAAAAGCAGATTTTCTCAATTTCACGACTTCGGTACATTAGAGAAGACACTTAAACTCAAAATTTTGAATTTTTACTTTCATAAGAGCAGGGAATTTTGAGTGGACAACAGCTGGCTCCTTCTGGGGATGACTTGGCATAAATTCAAGGAATGAGACAAGCTAAGAACTTAGACAAAGTCGGGAAGCAGACCAGTACCTTATCCATTGGGCCACGAGTCAAAAAGTAGACCAATACAGAGGACAACACACCAAAACAAAAAGGAAAGAAAAACAAAAATGCTGTACAGAATATACAAAGGACTCCCTAATCACTTATGACTTGAACAACTTGAGATACTGCCCACTATAAGGAAGTGGGAGAGAAGAACCATCCATGTAATCAAGATAAAAGGAATTCTCACCAGCAAAGTGTCTGATCTTGAAAGGTCCGAGCCACAGGGAATCAAACTTGCCATGGCTGCCACGAGGTTCATGCCTTTTATCCCATAACAACACAATGTCTCCAACTTGGAAATCTCTCGAACTCTTTTCTTGTCAAACAGGACCTTTACCTTCTGCTGGTGAACAAATATCCTATCAGCAACCTCCAATCTGTCCTCATTCAGTTTGTGAAGGTACATAATTCTCTTATCTAGAGCATCACTGAAACTAGTATCCTCAATGGCCTTCATTAGATGCAAGGCTGGCAGTTCCACTATTACTGCAATTGGGCTTCTACTCCATATACCACTTGAAAAGGAGACATTCCAATAGCTCTCTTTGGTGTGATCCTGTCTGCCCAAAGAGCATCATAGAGCTTCTTGTGCCAGTTTCGTTGAGACTCATTGACTAATTTCCTTATAATAGTCACCAAATTTTTATTAGTGGATTCTGCTTGCCCATTTCCTTGAGGATAGTAATCTGAAGAGTGAGCCAAAGAAATGCCATACCCATAGCAAAAATCCATTATCTCAGTTGAAGAGAAATTCGAAGCATTATCTGTTACAATCTTGTTAGGTACACCATACCTTACTAAGATGTTCTCTTTGATGAAGTTGCACACCACTTTAGAAGTAGTGCTCTTTACTGGAATAGCTTCCACCCATTTGGTGAAATAGTCCGTGGCAGTTAGTACATGAGTATGACCAGCACTAGAAGCAGGATTAAGTGTTCCAATGAAGTCCAAACCCCACTGTTGAAAAGGTTCTTCAATTACAACGGCTTAAGAGGCAAAGAAGCCAATTTAGGTCTTCCACGAAGGTCCGACAAGCCTCACATTTATCAACCCACTTGACGCATCTCCGAACAGGGAAGGCCAAGTAATATCCTCCACAAAGTATCTTATGAGCAAGTGACCGGGTGATGAATATTTCCCTCCACATGCCTGATCATGAAAAGCTGAGAGAAACTTTCTCTGCTGTTCCTTGTCCACACATTTCAAAAATCTCCCATCTAAGCCACGTTTGAACAAAGCATTTTCCCACAATACATATTGCACTGACCTCAATTTAACAGTCCTCTTTTCTTTGGCAGTTAAATGAGAGGGGCATTCCCCATAGGTGAGAAAATGAGTGATATCAACATACCATTCATCAACTGAGCTAAGGAACAGAATGGTAGGAAGGCCAACTTTGTTCTCCAGTAATTCATGCTTAGCTCCTTCAGCAATGAGCTCACAAAGACCTTTTCCATGAACCAGCTTGGTCGGTTTGATGTCAATGTCATATTCTTGGACCTTAGCAACCCAGTTCCCTCTCTTGGATCCAAATTCTTGTTGTGTGAGAATTGACTTAACAGTTGTATCTAGAACCAACACCATGGAATGAGAATTGAGGATGTAAAAACGAAACTGCTTAACAGCTTTGACCACTAAAAGCATGTTTTTCCATCATGGTGTAATTTAACTCATGATCTTTCAGAATATAGCTCATGAACGCAATTGGGAGCTCATGCTCGTTAGAGTCTTCTTGAGTCAAAACAAGCAGTAGCTTATTATCTCGTGGCATAGCAATAGATAATAAAATCTTTGCTGAAATCAGGACATGCTAAAACATGAGTTTTAGCGATAGCTCTCTTAATACCTTCAAAGGATTCCTTTCCTTCAGAAGACCAACCAAACGTTTGTTTCCCTTTCATCATCTGAGAAATATTCAAAGTTAACTCTGCAAAATCAGGGATGAATCTTCTTAAAAAATTGATCTTACCCAAGAAAGAGTGCACGCCCTTTTTGCTGGTTGGGAGAGGAATTTGCTGGATAGCTTGTACTCGTTCAGGATCAATCTTAATACCATCTTTGGAAACAATGTGCCCTAATAATTTTCCCTCTGTGACACAAAAGACAGATTTTTTAGGATTCAAAGAAATCCCATGCTCTCTGCATCTTAGCAGAACTGTCTCCAGGTGATCAAAATGATCCGCCCTTGTTTTAGAAAACACTGTCAAGTCGTCAAGGTATATGACAATACACTTCCCTTTCAAACTTCCAAAAGCTAGATCCATAGCTCTCTGAAAAGTGGCACCAGCATTAATGAGCCCAAAAGGCATTCTCTTGTAAGCAAAGGTACCCCAAGGAGTAGTGAAAGCTATTTTGTGTTGATCTGCAGTATCAACCTCTACCTGATTATATCCCAAGAATCCATCAAGCATAGATAACATTTCAGATCCTATTACTGCTTGCAATACCTGATCCATCATTGGCAAAGGATAATTATCTTTCAAAGAAGCTTTGATTGTGTTCTGAAATCAACAGAGATGCGGATCTCGCCATTTTCTTCCTAACAGTACAATATTTGCAATCCATGTTGAATGGTGAATGGGAAAAATGATTTTAGCCTTCAACAACTTCTGTATTTCTGAAAGATGGTGTCAGCTATTTTGGGGTTGTATTGCCTCTGTTTCTGCTTAAAAGGCTTAATTCCAGGCTTAAGAGGAATAGAGTGCTGCATATCTTTTGGTTTGAAAGATTTCAAATCTTCATAAGAGTAAGCAAGAACATCCTTATACCTTTTAAAAGATCAATTGCTTTCTTCCTCTCATCTGCTGTGCAACATTTTCCAATGTTCACGAGCTTAGGGTTAGTAGAACTCCCAATATCAATCTTGTCATACTCAGCTGATTGTTGAGGTCCAGTGGAAGCTCTAGACTTCACATACCTGTCATGTTTATCAAATAGTTCCTCCAAACTCACCAATCCTTTAGGAATCTTGTTTCCTTTGAGATTGATGCATCCATCCTGATCCGTTTCTTCTCCTTGGGTGACTGCTTTGTCAAAGGGCACACTTTCATGAGGCAGGTTGTCACTTCCTTCAAAATACAGCTGTTCGAAATTACCCTTGAGTTCAAGGAAAGAAAGAAAGTGTTGATCATCATTGAAAACTTGCCAGTTATTGGTATTATCAGGTACACTAGGCCGATGGACCATCTCAATGGTGAACTTATCCTGAGAGAAGTCAGGATGAGGAATCAGTAGTGACCCTGAGACTGCCAACGAATCAGCCCTGCTGTTCTTCTCCCTAGGCATTGCTTCGATGGAGAAAGCATCAAGAAATTCAATGGAATCCCAAACCTGATTCCGGTAATGTTTCAACCTTCCATTTTTTACCTGGAAAAGACTTCTCACTTGCTTTACAATCAATTCTGCATCACCACGAGCCAGAAGATTCTTTATACCTTGTTCTTTGGCCACTTGCAGTCCAAGAATGAGAGCCTCATACTCTGCTATATTATTAGTATTTTCGAACTGCAACTTAAATGAAAAAGGATGAAGGCTACCTTCAGGTGACACCAGTAGGACACCAGCTCCAGAACCAGCTGAGGAACAACTTCCATCAAACTCTAAAATCCAAACACCATTAGGATCTTTAGGTGACATCTTGGGGAGTTGGATTTCATCAGGGGACATAATCATGTAGTTGCCATGACCCATATCTTCATAGAGTATTTGTGCTTTAGGATCATCCGTTTTTTGTACAATATACTCAGATTGCTTCTCAGGCATCAACTTCTTCATTTGTCCATTAACAGGTACGAGTGCATGTGACCAATCCATTTGAATTTCTCCACCCACATCCTTACAGAAATTCCTACTTAGCAACATCCCGTATGAAGGAGGAATATCTGCTACTAAGATGGTAGCCAAAACTCTCTTTTCAGGCAAAGCAGCAAAATCCACTTGTGCATATTTAATTCTTCCAACCAGGGGCACTTCCTTACTCTCCATGGAGTAACAAGATCCATAAGTGCGTGTGAGGGTCAAGCCTAAGGCATGAGCTACTTTAGCAGGCATCACATTGTTTGAGGCTCCTGAGTCTATGACACAATTACTGAGCCTATGGCCAGCTATAATTGGGTGAGGTGACAAAGAATACTTGGACTAGGTCAGGTGCGTAAGAAGGAAGAAGAGTAGGTAAAAGGCCTTTAGACGTGGTTTTAGAATGGGAATTAACAAATTGAATCATTTTGGCAAAAGCTTTGGGATGGGTTTGATAATACTCAGCCTCTGAAATTTGAACCTTAGTCTTTTTCAGATGATCAATAATATCAAAAGACCCAGAAGTAGATGGGCCATCATCACTTGAGATCCTAGGTTTATCAACTTTAGGAGAAAAAGAAGTAACTTTACTAGTAGGATTGACAGGACTCACCTTTGGTGTAGATGAAATGGGGATAGGAGATCCTCTTTTTGCAATTACAGGGATAGTTGTCGGCTGCTCCTTAGATTTCTTGGGGGGCTGCATCACTTTTTCCCTCTGATGTGTCTGCTCTCAAGTCATGATAGCGAATGATTCAGCTGTTCATGTCCGCTACTACTTCATCATAATCGTCTCCATCATCAATGCCCTCAGTGGTGAAGAAATTAACTCGAGATCCCTCAAGTTCATCTTCTTCATCATCAACTTCTTCCACCAATTCCTCACAAGCTTCATTATCCTCATCATCCTCTGGTTCCTCAACTTCACAGGTAGCATTGACAGGAACTTTAACAGGAGGTCCTTCAAGTGCTAATCTTGTTTGAGAAGCAGGAAAATGATTTCTGGGCTGAAAATTTCTCCTTGGAACGTCTGCATAAGGAGCATGCTGAGCCAATTGTTTCTTTATGGCAATGAGATCATTCGCAAGTTTTTGAACTAATGGATCAGTATTAGGTCCAGGGGTGGAAGAGGAGGAAGCAGCAGACTTAGATTTGGAAGGGTCTCTCCTCAACTTCCCTGACATGATTAAATCATCCTCGACACTAACAACAAGAGTTTGATCCTCAACCAATGTTGCGAGATTAGCCCTTCTCAGTGCATAACTAACTTCAGGCGATTGGGCATTTAGGAAGAAACATTTTTGGATTTGATCAACAGGTCGAGTATTTGCCGGAATTTTATTAATTAACCTGTTGAATCGGGCCACAAATTCTCTCATGGGCTCTGGTGAATCTTTCTTTATCTGAGAGATTTGGGCTAGCAAGGCATGCACATCTTACTGGCGGCTTAAAACAGTTTTCAAACCTAGTTCTCATGGTGTCCCAGCTAGTGATAGCACCAGCCGGAAGGTGATAGAACCAATCAGCAGCATTATCTTGTAAAGTCTCAATGAACAGTCTCACGGAGACGTCTTCATGTTCAACTCCCAGAACTCCACATGCAACTATGAAGGCTGCGATGTGTTCATCAGGATGCACTTTGCCATCGCCTTTGAATTTAGGGAAGTTCTTCCGGTTACCTCTGGGTAACTCATGCAAAGGCTGAGGAAGGGCAAGGGGCCCGACACGATGACCCCAGGGCAATGGTACCGCCATTCTTGGAAAAATGGCTTGGAGAGGAACTGCAACACCAGCAAGAATCAAAGCTCGAAGATTAGGACTAGCTGGCTCTGAAGGAATACCACCCGTAGGACTTCTATCTTGAATAGGTGGAGTGCTTATCGAACGAGTCCTTCTATTTCTCGTTGAAGGGAAAGGAAAACCCTGCTACTCCAAAAGCTGAAACTGAGAGTCTTCAATACCGAGGGCCCTTCTCCCTCGAGTAAAACGCGGAGTCGCCAGATCAAAGGATGATCAAAAATTACAGAACTGGAATATGATTTTCCCCAGTGGAGTCGCCAAAAACTGTTGGTCGTCAAATAGCACTTTACGAGGAGCGGCAGTCGGGGGACAAGAAGTCCCTCATATTTAATGGGAGAGGTTCCCTTATTCGGAAACGAACCTATTTACAAATATACAAAACATGATTTTCTGGTTAAACTTGGATATTACGAAAGTGTTTTCTATAAAGATCATCAATTACAAAAGGACTGAGGAATGAGAGTACGGGAATGAGCAGAAAGGCAACATGCAGAATTATAGATAACAGAGTAATTCTTTATGTATGTGAAGTTACAGTGAATTGAAACAAGATCATTTGTATCGTATAAATAAGATGGAATTCAAAGACACAAAGTTTCTTAACATAACACAGATTCATTAATCAAGGACACAAAGTTCCTTCTTGGTTATACAAGATCACCATGCTTGCAAAGTTGGAGAGTATGCAATCGGCAAGACTAACAAACTAGAGACAAATGATCTTCACAAAAATTAAATGAAAGCTTAGGAATAACAGAGATCAGATAGACAAAGAATGGAAAGCCCTTCTGTATTGATTTCTTTATGATCTATTTACACTTTCGGAAAATAAGCCAAGTTCTTCCTTTTTTTTTAAAACAAATGGCGTGGAGAGGCCATTATATAGCTTACAAATCAGTTACTCTTTGTAACTACTTCTTTTAACTAAAGATTAGTTAAGGATTGGCAATTGCAATACCTCAACTTATTACAATGAATCCAAGAAAAAGAATTAGAAAAGAAGAGAAGAAAAAGGAGAAGGAGACAAGTGGTTATGACTGAGAGGGGCCCACCGACTTCAAAATTTGCTGCCTGAATCTCTTCAATGCCTTGGCTATGTCTCTGCCACGAGGACTCGACGTGTTGGTGTGTGATCCCGACCCCAAAATCTGAGACACTTCTCCATTTCTTTATCAAACTCGACATGAGTATGATAATCTTTATTTGCTTCTTCAATGGCAGATTGAAGAGAGCAGACCTCCTTCATTTTCTCTTTGGAGATGGAGCTTTCCTTGAATAGATTATCTTTGACATAAGCTCTGAATTGAGCTTTGATTTCTTGCAAGGAAAGGGGCACACCAGAAGTTTCATCCTGAAGATGACAATGTATATCTTTGAAAGCAGATATAACCAGCGTCTTGAAAGCTTCACCCTTCTGCCAACTATTCTTCAGCTTCTCCCAAAGCCTCCTCCAAGACTTTGATCTTCCACTCCACACTGTAAACCCAGGACTTTGACAGATTATCCTTTGCATCATCAAAAACCTTATTTTCCAATAAAATGTTCTCATCTGTCTGTCCTATGAGATGGAGGTCTACTATGCAACTGCTCCAGAGTTTGAGCTCTTTATCTATGACCCCGATAGTGGAGGAGAACTTCTGTTGTAAATTGTTCACCTTCCCATGGAGTTTGAAAGCTTCATCGATGAAGTTCAATCCTGCAACAAGCATATCTTCTACCATGGCCTCCATAGCTCTTCCATAGATAGAATACTTGTGCATGTCTTTGATACTCTGCACTTCATCTTGGCTCAAAATTACAGGTGGTGGAAGAGTAGTCAATGGGGTAGGGTCCAAAACTTTGTCCTTAGACAAAAGAGATTTGATGAAACCTGTGAGAATCTGGGCTTGTTCCTCCAACTGTTCAATAGTTTGTTGCCCTTTCTCTACCCTCCCAATGACTCTTGTGACTGTTTCCTGGAGGTTGTGGATCTCACCTTCAGGAGTAGACTCTCCCATTGGAATTCTTGAGAGTTCTAAGTCAGATGCCTGCAAGTCTTGCTCTGATTTGTCCACTGTAGGCTTAGCAATCTCCAGGAATTGCTGACCTTGAGCATCAGACACTATTCTGGAGGTGATTTTGGCTTTCTTGGCACGAGAAGGAGTAGTGCCCAACAAGGCTGCGACAGCATCAAAATTTGGCCCTGAGCTCCGAGAGGAAGATTTTCTCTTTCTACCGTCAACAAAAGGTTGAACCCATGCAAAAGAGGAAGAGGAAGCAGCAGGAGGGGCAAGAGGACCAAGAGACAGAGAGCTCATGATGCTCAAGGTTTGCACAGCTGTTGTCTCAAGTTGAGATGTGAGTGGGGCGCTAGAGACAATCACTGCAGAGGAATCAATAGCACTTGGAAGTTCAGTGCTCTGGACTTCCTTATCTTTATCTGTTGGATCTTCAGGAGCATTTACAGGGGCTGGTACTTCACTCTCTTCACTTTCACTGAGAACAATGATGTTCTCTGGTCCCAAAGGCACTTCCACCTGCTTTCTCGGAGAATATTTTTCCACAGGCTCCTTCTTAACCTCTTTGAGTTTCTTCTGATACACTTGAGTGGATGAAGAAGGAGTGGAAGCTGCAGGTCCTTGCGTTGATGAGGCAGGAGGGGTTTGCACAGGTGTGTCTGATATGGGAGTCGATGCTTCCCTCCTTGGTGTTGAAGCATCCTTAGAAGAGGATTCTCCTAAGTGCCTTCTGAGCTCTCGAACTTTCCTGTCAAACCAGACCTTAGTCCTGACTAAGACTGGAGAAAGGATCTCAGCCAGATCATCTTTCTCTTTCTGTTCCAATCCAAGTCCTCCAAGGGAGTGTGCTTAACCACATTGTCATACTCGTATGAGTATAGATCGAGTTGTCATCCTGAACCCTTCAGAACTTGGTACAAGCCGAGTTCTTGGATCAATTGCAGAGAGAACCTACCATAGTGCCTCCTTCTAGCTTCAAAATCGTCTGCACAGTCAGCCCAGTAGTCTTCTGTATCTGCCCTATGATGATAGATTATTTTGATGTTCTGTTCAATGAACTTCTTCAAGTCGAAGCAAGTTCTTGGCTTGAAGAAATGGACAGTGATAGGAACCAGGGCTCTTTCTATGTTCTGCGCGTCCAGGGCTGTTTTACAAGTGTAGTTTCCCAAAGAGATGGGAAAATGCAAACCAGAAATCTTCTTGTCTCTGCAGGTTCTGTGCAATTTGTCTAATTTCCTGCATACCTCTATCAAGGCCATCTTATCACTGCAGAACATGGGAAGCCTCAAAGGGGTGCTCTCATAGCCAGCAAGCCTGATATAAGAGAATTTTCTGAATTGGATAAAATAAGCACCGTAGTGCGATATCAGATTCATGGCTTCATCAGAAAACCTTCTAGCAGTATCACCTTCAAGCAGCCTGACCACGTACATGGTGAAAGCATCATTTACTCTTCTGAAATTGTGATTGCTGGTCTCTAGGGTGAACTGCGGGTAGTAGGCATATACAGGATCATCCTTGTGGGCATCAATGTAAGAAAAACCAAACCATTGTCTTGATGCCGCCAGAGTATACATCAGGTACGAAGTCATGTAGAACTTCTTCTTTTGTTGTACATTGGACAGCTGCTCCGCCAAATTCAAGCTAATGATTTCCACCCAATCTATATTTTGAGTTCCCTCGCACACCATGCTGATGAGCGAGAACATCCAAAAATGGAACTCATTAGTAGAAGGTAAGCCCATAACCCGAGCCAACAGGATTATGAAATCTGACAACTCTTCATTGAAATCTGCTCGGAAGAGAGTCTTGGATAGACGAGACGCTCCCTTCCTAGGGTTTTTAAGCCATGACTTTGCCACCCGCACCTTGAATTTGTCACTGTCTTGATTAAACAGGGCCTGTGCTTGATCCTGGGAAACAACAATGGCATTATCCATCTCTGGGATCCTCAGTGCAGTGCTAATGGTGGCAGCATCTATCCTGGCAATAAGTTCCCGTGTACATTGGTTAATTCACTCGAATCAGGGTCGAAGTGAGCTCCGCATGAAAGCACTGTATCAGCACATTGCACCGAGATTGGGAAACCTCCAGCAAAAGCCAAACCGCTATCGTGAATCATCTGCGCCATTGGTGTAGGGTTTGCGTCTGCCATCCTTGCCCAAAAATCGCTGAAATCAAGATGACGAGCTTCACTGTCCCCAATATTGTGAACGGCAGACTCAAGTGGCGAGATTTGTTCCTGTCCCTGAAACTTGATCTTCATATTGATAGTAACTAGGAGGACAGAGCCGCAAACCAGACTCGGGAAGGAATTACAGAGGGAGGGGATACACGTGCAGGTTTTCAAATTGCAAGGGTTCGAGCAAAAGATAGCATGGAAGCAATGTGAAAAATGCAAAGGGGGTATGCTCGTTATATAGCCGATTAGGAGAGAGAGAGACAATGAATGTGCATTTAATACATACCTACCAATTTGAATAAGCATGATATTCGGGTAGAGCGGGAAAAATAAGCACGAATGGCACTTGGTTCATTTGGGACATGTGAGACGTGAATGCGCGAAACACGCGGCTCGGCTGATTCGGGCGAAGCGGGAAAAGATGCACAAATTCCTTTTGGGACATTTGGGACAAAAGGGCGCGAAACACGCGACTCGGCCGGATCGTGCGAAAAGGTGACAATGGGTCCGGAAGAGTTTGGGACATTTGGGACGCAAGTACGTGAAGTACGCGGTTCGGGTGATTCGGCCGAAAATGGAACAACTTGTACAACTTGACTTGGGACATTTGGGACAAAAAGTGCGAAGTACGCGATTCGGGTGTTTCGGCCGAAAATGGAACAACTTGCACAATTCCATTTGGGAAATTTGGGACAAATAGTTCCGATGGGCCCGGAGAAGACAAACTTTGGGGAAATCAGCCGATCGGGGAACAGAACACACTTTTGAACTTGGGACACGCAGAACAAAAATGTACGACAGGCCCAAAAAACACACAAAAAGACCCAAAAACGTAGATTCTCTCAATTTCACGACTTCGGTACATTAGAGAAGACACTTAAACTCAAAATTTTGAATTTTTACTTTCATAAGATCGGGAATTTTGAGTGGAAAACACTACTTAATCATCATTGTGGCACACATTAGGGGTATGGCTGATTCTTTTCTTTTTCAACTTTGTGTTGTATTGTTTATGCTTACTCTTTTTTGGACCGTTTACAAGTAGTGTGATCACATATTGGTTCCTTAAATACCCTGGTGCCGACACCTACTTTGTATATTGGGTTTGTTTTCCTTTTTATCTTTTCTTTGTTGTGTGTGTTTGTTTACACACATCTGGGTTAACCATCTTAATTCTTTCATAATCATGGTGACAACTCTATTGTGTAACAACAAAAATTAGGTTTCTCTAAAAATTACTTTATAAATAATGCTCATGCTATGAACACAATCCTTTCCCATCCTTGTTCCAATCCCTTTCTTTATTCCTATCAAGTGGTTTTCCACCACCTTGTTGTGTCATCCACCCACTTGAGGGGGCATTCCTTTACCATTTTGCATGTTGGGGCATCTTTATGCTTCACAATTTTCCGCTCATCGATCTACATGCGTCTACTATCTTTAAAAGCACTATTACTTCGCAATAGCACTTTAAAGAGGGAAAAATGTAGACACCCCAAAATTACATTTTTGTTTCCACTTGTTCCCAGTATTATTCTAGTACACCCTGTTATTCACCCATTTGTAATTAATTGATTAAATTAATTAATTAATACATATTGTACCCCTTTAGATTAATTAAATTAATCCCATGTACCCTTTGGCTAAATTAATTATTATTTATTAATTAAATAATTAATTAATTAAGTGTGTGCACATCCTAGTCATCTAGCCACTTGATCAAACTCCACTTAGACTCCACTTGGACTCCCTATCCTTACCCTAGTTAACTACACTTCTAGAATCCTATAAAGGTGGGGGAAATTAAAATGCACGTACAACCACCTTTTCGGATGCAAATTTTTGTAATTAATCCATTTACTGCCCCCGACACTATTGCAACTGCCCACAATGTTATTTTTAGCATACTCATTTATCCTGTGTGTAACCGATTTCAACTACCTTCTACTTCTATAAATTACAGGCTTACTTTCCTTTCAAATCCTCTTGAATCTAACATACAAAAACTCTGTTGAACTGTGTTTGTAGCATTTGCATTCAAATCTTGGAGAGCACTCAAGAGCATCCACAAATCATCTCTAACATCCATCTTGCAAGGTTTCACAAGAGACCCTTATTTGAGGTTTGCATGAAGGTTACTAGAAAGGTTTGCATGTTTTGTTTATTTTTCATTCTCAAGTGATTTTCTCTACATACAATCTCCTATATTTTAAGAGCCAATACAAAAAAATAGACAAGTATGAAATCCCTCGAATCTCTCTAACAAAATCCTCTACATGAGTTGTTACAAACAACCTCACATACACACACGCAACGATATAACAATATAATGTTTGCACTAAAAATAATATTTTCCTAATATTCCCCCTTAGTGCAAACATGGGGAAAACCTATCTTTGTATTTGCACTTTCTCATGATCTGGTTATTTTCATAGGATGATCACAAACCTCAAGGATGGTTTTGCAAATGGTTGACCAAAAATTGACAATGGTGGTTTTGAAATTGGTTTACCGCAAACCACAAAGTTATGGTTTTACGAATGGTTTACCAAAAACCAAGAATGGTGGTTTTACAATTGGTTTACCACAAACCACAAATGAAGGTTTTCAAGTGGTTGACCTATAACCACATCATGATGTGCCAAATAATATTATCATCCCTCATCAATATCTCACTTCAAGGAATAACATAAGAAAATCAGTTGAATTCTGCTACTCATACGCACAAAATGAAAACTGGAAATGGAACATTGGATCACATTCCCCCCTCAATGTGGAATTTCCACCTATTGAAAACAGGAACATTACAAATCATAACACACTTGACGCACTACTAGAAGTAAACACATAACAAAAAATTGCCACCAAACCTTGGTTCGATCCCGTCGTAGGTGACTGATGAGAGTTCGATGATTGACCGCCTACCTATGATGCCTCCCGCCTCTAATATGACGTTGCTAGTTCAGCAAAATGTGAATTTTAAGCTCAATTACATGCCTAAATCGAACGTCGATTTCAACCGAATATGCGTTCGTAAGACAATTTTGTTTATATTTTTACAAATTTTACAATGACACTTTACAAAAATGACTCAACTTTGACACTTTTGATGACATGAACTATGCCTTTTGATTTTGATGGAATTTTGACATAATGGAAACTAACACATCAAAAGTAATAACTAATTAATTTTTAGAATAATGATGACACTTTTACAATTGACAATGTAATTGACCCACTTCTTATGAAGCTATATATAAATGACTAAACTCAAATCGTTTCATTATAACATGATCTAATATAGATCAACTCATACTCTAAACTTTGACATATTGATGCTAAACACATATATTGACTGGAATGTCACAATAAAAACTTAAAACATAAACATTAATGACTATTATAATTTACAAGACTTTATATCAAACAATTGACTCTAAAAAATATAGCATTATAACTAACAACTATTAAAAAAGACTTAAAATTTTTCCAGGACCAAATTAAACTTATAAACATGACTTGAAACTTGACTAAATGTAAAGATTTACTAATACGTAGTACCTAAAACCGTGGGTTGGGAATCTTTGAAATCATTCATGTTCTTGGTTGTAGGGGAACTTTTTTGAGTGCACAATCGATGTCGCTTCCTTCAAGAGGGAGCTGCTGAGAGGTCCTTATTGGTGGAAGAAAATGTAAATACGGTCTGTCACAGGTAATATACAAGTTCCTTGAATTTAAAAACATTTCACATCACTTTGATGATAACTATTTACTCCGTTCTAAGAGGCAAAAACCTAGGATGAAACCTAGACACAAAGGAAATTCCAATGTAAACACAAGTCGTTGCTCTTTTAGTGCATCCAAAGTAAGACCAACGTGTCGAACCAAGACCATCTTACTTGTTATTGATGATAGTTGAAACTGTGCACTCTGAGAGTCAATAGCTGGCCTGAAGATTCCGTGCTCAAGAGTGTCGATGTATTTGAGGCTTTTGATTCAAGTCTAATGCAAAATCGATGGTGGAGGAGATTTGATGCAAATACAATCAATGCCAATGAAATGTTGGAGCCCAAAAGTGTGACAAATTTTGTAGGCTTGACACACACTGCGTACGTCTCTATTAGCTCTTATCTAGCACCAAATTAATCAGAAGTACGAGACTTAATGAAAATAATAACGTATTAACAAAATATTGATTATGGGGTTTTTAGAATACATTCAGATCAACATAAACTAGAAGACAACCATTCACAGGGCAATGGAGAATTACAACTGCCCCTCACAAATTATTAGAACTCCATAACTCACTCGATGCTAAATAAAGAACACCCCTCGAGTTTTACATAGTAAACACAACAATCATTCTTCTTGATTGATTTCTTCGTTCATAAGATTCAATAATATAATACAAATATATAGGCAATGATCTCCTATATTTTAAGAGTCAAGCCATAACAATAGACAACTATGAAATCCCTCAAATCTCTCCAACAAACTCCTCTACATGAGTTGTTACAAACAACCTCACATACACACCCAACGATATAACAATATAATGTTTTCACTAACAAATAATATTGTCCTAAAAATTTCTATGTGTGTACAGTACAAGTTCCCATTCCATTGGAAAAGGAGTTTCTTGCACCCATTTGGATCTCATACCTTTCGTCATCATTCAAGAATATTCACAAATCCTCTCCTGGAAAAGGAGTTTCTTGTGCTCGTTTGGATCCATTACCTTTCATCATCATTCACATGGGTAGAATTAAACCTCGTTATTTATGAGTTATAGTGATTTATTTCACACTTTAAGACTGAATCATAAAATCTACTAAAACAACTGGCATGCCTCGTGTGACCCTGGTCCTTTTTTATTAAATTCTACATTTCTATAGTAGAACCTATTTTTATTTACTTTTTGCATGCTAGCTAACTTTTCAACTTGAGTTCTCTAGTGAATTCTGGAAGGTATAAAAAATAGGAATATTTAGTGAATATAGAGGTATTTCAATCTTCTCATGTTTCTACTCTCTTTTCGGTCCCTTTTTGCCTTTGCATTTAGGGTTTTTTCTCATCAAAAGGAAATTTTTCTTTTTAGGCTTAAAACAAACTTGCATTTCCATATTTGCTTGATCATCTAGTTTAAATAGGGGTTAAAAGCTATGTTTATCACTTTCCTTCACACACTCGTCAAAACCACTTATAATAAAATTTGTATTCTAAACATCATCTCCCAAGTCTACCTACTTAAATTTCATCAACAAGGCGCAAGCTTACATGATGTTCTCGCCACTTTTCCTAAATAACCAGTCAAATAATTATATATAAATAATAAATTTATTTGAACACAATTATGATCTATGTCTACGTTCAACTCCGGGATTTTTTTCCCACAAATGAAAACCCACCCGATTTCATTCATCATGCTCAAGATATATGAAAGCGCCATCTCAAGGAAGGAATTGTCCTCCATTTCATGTTTAGGAATTGTTTTGTATAATTTCATGTTTAGGAATCGTTGAAGAGGAGAATGTCATTTATTTTGAATTTGAAATCTTACTAAAGTAAATACGGTCTCATATTCTATTTGTATACTACATATAAATAAGACGATCTATATGAAATAATTCAAATTGATATTAATTTAATATATGTCTAGTATAGTAAAATATATTTCTAAGATATGTAAAAGAATAAATTAATATAAAAAGTTAAAAATAAAATAATTGAGAGATATTTGCAATGCCATGATCAACAACGAGTGAGCGCGATGGTATACGGGACGAGCGTGCTAGAACATCAAATGTGGGTGTTTCAAATAGATGCCATTGCTACATCAAAAATGTGGGATGCAAAAAAATTTAGAGCGAGAGCACCAAGAGCCTTTTAAAATCTCTCCAACCTAGTGTGTAGGTGATCCTCACCTTACGATTCTTGATTCAATGATAAGAAAAGACAGATTAAAACACATGGATATTGGAAGTTTCGTTGGCCTTAGACGTAACATTGATTTCTTAAGATATTGGTGTAGAAGGAAATGGGGCTATAAGTTGGAGGTTACGTAACTTGCGGGGATTATTTTCTATTTTTTTCAAGAGGAGTTGGATCTACAAAAGGTTCTTTAAGGATCACCATGGTCCTATGGGAAAGCTACTCTTAGCTTTCGTCGATGGAAACCTAGGTTGTTATAAGAGATTAAATTTTAGAAACTCCTATTTAGATCCTGTCTACCAATATCCCCTTATATTTATGGGAAACTAACATTTTTGGGGGATTGCAAGATCTATGGGGATTTTGATTGCGATTGATGATATAGCTAAAACTAGATCTAGATTGGTCTTTTCTCAACTCTATATCAACATCCCTATGGGGTCCAAAATTAACCCAAATAAATTTGGAATTAGAGTATGATAAATGGGAGAAAAATATGGATATTGAAAGCTTGCCAATTATTTGTGACAAGTGTAGAATTAGGAACTATGTGTCGAAGAGTCATTGTCTTGGAGTTTTGCCGACTCGGATGGAGAAAAAGCGTAGACTTCCGACATCTGTCCCTCGGATCGATGATATAGAGGATTTGGAAGATGAGGGTGAAGATGTGAAGGAGGATGGTGAAATAGTAGCTTACATGATGGGCGATGTTATACCTATGGCGCCGGCAGAGAATGGTGTAAACTGTAGAGTAGTTGATCCGGTGGGTGTTGGTGTTCTACCAAAGGAGGTAGTGCTTGGGACTATGAATGTTCATTACAACAAAGTGAAAGTTTGGGGGAGATGATTGGGTGGGATGAACCTGTTCAAAATTTAAATTTTGAATCATGTTTTAACTTATTCAAAGTGGATCAACAACAATATTAAATGATGATTCTTATTGTGACTTGGATGAGGTTTCCATGTTCGCTAATAAAAACTCGGTCAAGATTGGATAGTTGGATAATGATGTGGATGGATGACTTGTGGTGTTCCTCGAGAAAATGGAAAGTAAGTCTCATGGTGGTGTCATGTTGGAATCATTTGATTCTATGGGGGATGGGGTGGGTGGACTCCGGTCTAACCTTAAAAACATAAATATGTGAAGTCCGATCATGTTACTCGGATTTGTAATTTGAAAAATGGAGAGTGACAATTGTTGGATTGGTGAAGGTATGGATTGTTAGCATGAAATTTTTGATGATATTATGGATGAATAGATTCCAGGTCTAGTCTCTTGGTGTGTTGTTGCTTTTTATTAGTTTTTTTATCTTGATGTTTTTTTGGTTGTGAGTTGTGATGTCTCTTAGTTATTAGTCTTTTGTAGGCTTCAATGGGTATACCCATGGCCTTGGTTGTTTGTCTTTTGATGGAATATTTATACGAGGTAGGGTTCCCTTAACCATCCTTTACCTATAGTAAAAAAATGAAAAATATCTAATATATTTAATAAAATTTCTATAGAAAAGAATAAAGTAAAATAAAAAGTTAATCACATATTTCATTGAAAAGATTTAGAAATTTCTTATGAGGATGTTAATGTAATTTTAGTTTGAAAAATCATTTCGTATAATGGTTGTGTAATGTATTTTGTTTTTTTGTTTAGACGGATCCGATTAAAATCTGATGCATTAAAAAAATTATAATTAAGAGGAATCACTAGTGAAAAGGGTTAATGATCCAACTGATTGACTAGTTCCACCCATGAGGTAGAGCCAATGTTTTATGTGGCAATGGCCCCATCTTGATTGATCAAGGGCTAAATTCCATGACTATGTTAGCATAATTATTAATACATTGTTTAATATATGTAGTTATGGTTTGGGTTTGTTAGGTCAGCTTATGATTTTGTGGAATTTATGCCTGTCTTCATGGAATCTCCACCTAATCGGTGGTTCCCTTCAACCGTACCTTCCATCTCGTATATATCTACGTATTTAATGAATGTTTATTAAGGCAAGTCATTCGAATATGTATGCACTCTTTGGATTCATTGGTATCATAACAAGAGGCATTGCAAGGCGGAGGTGTGGAAAGAAACTAAAATGGGTGCAATATTAATGCAGGAAAGAGCATAACATTCTTATTTTCCACTTTGCACGGAAGTTCGTAACAACCAACACAACATTAAATTAAAATAGCTTCATACAATGGTCACCGTATTCAAATCGACACATTTTCTACAAATTTCATGTTATATGTGCCTATATACAATTTATCTTTGTTGCAATTTATTTATTGATGGCACAACACACAACCATGTTAAGGAGACCGTAATGTAGGCCTATTGTTATGATTGAAGAAGCATCAAGTGGAATGAAAAATCTTATTTTGGTAAATAATAAGCTCATTGCATCTTTTTGCAAATACATTCAAATATTTGCATGTAAAAGGAACCAACCCAAGTGTTCAAATAATCAATTTGAATCAATTTGATCAATCTCGAGACCTACTTGCCCAAATGTTTTTCAATTAGTCATTTTCAAAGGAAGAAAAATATCAAGTTAGCAATAATAGAATTTGCAACTATAATGTCAAAGGAAGCCTCCAAAGGCATTTTGTAGCATATTCTGGTGGAGAAATGAATATTTCATTGGTTATTATAGGAGGCTTTGACAAGCACCTAAAAGAGAACATCAATTATCTACAAGAATTGAAATACTTAGCACAAAAGGAAGGGGTGTCGACAAAGTAGTTTTATCCCATCATGCTCAACAGAACATAGGAATGCTTTGTTGTTAGAGTGTTGCTATGTTCTTTATACTTCAAGGAGGAGAATTTTGACATTGTTCCTCTTAAACCCATGGCATCTCAAAATCTAGTTATTACTTTTGAAAGTGGTGGTCCCTTATAGAGCTTAAAACCAGAGTGAAGGATTCTATCAAAAAGGGTATTAAGTTTGCAAATGAGCCGTAAAGCCATATATGCTAATAAAGTATCAACTCACTCGAGGTTGGAGGATACATGAAGGTTGGAGGACAATTGGCATCGTCTCGACACTCACATACAACAGGTCGCATCGTTAATTTGGTGATGTTTTTGTTAGTGTTTTTTTGTTGTGTGTGGTGTTGTTTCATTGTTTGATGTGTGTAATTTAATAAAATGCGAGCATTTTCTAGTTTGGTACCTCTTGAATGAAGAACATTGTGAGGAGAAAAAGCACTAAAGTAGTACTTGGTTTTTATGTAAAGGGTTTTGGAAATCCGAGAAACCACCAAAGTGTATAGTTGAGACCTTCGGTCGCTTTTAGGTTCATGGTGAACCTGTAGTCAAAAAACCATAGGGGTTTGTGGTAATCCAAGGAAACTGGAAACCATCGAGGTCTTCTCATGGAGATACACTTAGGTCATTTCCAAGTTTGTGGTATTCTGCAGGGAAAAAACAAGGTGTCACCAAGACCAAGAAGCCACAAAGATGGCATGCCACCTCAAAGGTGAGTAGGCTACACGGAGAGTGTAATAAAATTTTCTTGTGTTTTGAATAAGAAGGGTTCCACTATCTTGAAATATGATGTTTAAAGACAATGTATTAAGGGGGAATGTTGAAAAAATTAATCCATTATTTAAATGTTTTGGGTTTATTATGTTGGTTATATGATTAGTTTTACCTCCACGTGGGCATGTGTGTATGTTTTCCTCCATGTAGGTAGGTGTGAAGTTGGCTATAACCGTCAATAATCATATATTCTTCTCCTCCTCGCCGAATAATAATTCGATCATTTATGCATTCTCATATTTCCTTCCAGACTAGACATTTTGTGGTGAATGGTACTTGTTCGGATAACATTGGTAGCTAGATAGAGATCCTTACATAGGAAAACAAACTAACCGGGTTCATATTCAACCTGTAAAACTCAAAAACAACATTATCTAGATCAAAAACACCTTATCTCAATTTTACACTATATATGAGTCACATCTCGCGATTGTTTTATTCTCGAACTACATTCTCTCACACTCCCATACCCATTTCGACATTTATTCTCGAGTCATGATTTTCCCATCTTCATCGTAGGTGCAACTACCCTATGTTTTTAACCAAAATTATTTCGAGACCGATCACAGCGTGACTTCCTGCAAGTTTCCATCAATCAAATTTATTACATTTTATTATTTTTCAAAATAAAATCTAGATCCATTCTGAGCGTGATAGCCTTGCAATTTTCCATCAATCACATTTTATACATTTGATCACTTTTCAATTTTTCCCAGATCCATTTGCAAGTGTGACTTCCTTATGATTGTTTTTAGTCAAATTATTTTCCCATTTTCTTCCATTCTCGGTCATCTTATTCATTTGGTTGATTCATATTTTACATTCCCAGTCACATGTGTGACTTCTACGCATCTTTATTGCACGTTTAAGTCACTTGTACACTTCGGTCAACCCCTTACGTGCTACGATCTACCCCCTTGCATGCTTTATTCCCCTACGCACTTCATCCTAACCCTTGTATGCTTTGGTATTCCCCTTGCACATTTTAGTCACTTGTGTGCCCCGGATAACACCTTATGCATTCCGATCCCTTGTGCACTCGATTTTCCCCTTCCATGCTCTTGTCCCTTATGCACTATAATCTACCCCTTGCACGTTTTGGTCCTTGTGCACTCTGGTCTGTCGCCCTTGTGCACTCCATTACCTTGTACATTTGTTGTCGGCCCCAAAATTCCCCTCTTTTGAAGTCAAGTTTCAAAAAAATTGAGTCTATACCTTGGAGTATTGAATCACGTCAAGCCTGGCATTGTTTGGAGTTTTATTGTTCATGGAGAAGAATTTGAAAGTCGGGTGTATGGTGAAGTTCCTCTCCTTCTTTTTTATTTTCTTCCCGCATTTGTGAATGACAGACGTATTTTCCCGTTAAATTTTGCCCAGATCCATGGGTAATATGTGAATATCTTTGATTGGATGCAGTTTGGTCACATTTAAAGGTTTAGCAGAAGCCTCCACATGTCCAAATGGCACAACTCCAGGGGTAGGGTCCAAGGGACAGTCCTCAAACAAGCACAGGGATTTCCGCATGTCCCAAGTACAAACCGAAGACAGAATAAGCTAAATTTGGCTAAATATGGAAGGCTCAAAGCAGACAACACCACGTACCTCATCAGCGCATCTTCAAAATTCAAACATGGGGGTAGTTATCAAATTTGTGCCATCCCTCCACATGTCCTAGGTCTAAAAAGGGATAGAGCCGATCGTTAAAATTGACTAAGTATGGGAAGGTTGGTGGAAGCCTCCACGTTCCTTAATGACGCCATTTCAGAAGTGAAATCAAAGGGTCAGTATCTAAGTAGCGCCAACTCGCCACATGGTTAAAGTCAATATGAAGATGGAGTTGGCTAATGAAAAGTCCAAGACCGGTGAAAGAAGGCACGCGTCACTCGGCCACGACTTGAAGGGTGTTTCCAAACCAGAAACTCAAATGAGTGCCAGCCCTCCACGTGTCTAGGGGTCAACATAAGTCAAGCAGAAAATTGGCCCAAATCGGCTAAGTATAAAGGAACCAACGGAGCTCTCCACATGTCAACCTAGCGTTGCTTCAAAGGAAAAGAATGCAAGAGGTGTTCGCAGGCCCGCTCCAATCAATTTCTCCCACGTGGGTGGCCCAAATTTGAAGTTGTAAAAGAAAATCGAATGGCCCATGTTTTAACTGGTAAAATAATGTAATGACCGTATATTTAAAAAATTGGTTTTTCCACCATTAACGTTTCTTTGCATTTTCAAGAATTTGAAAGGGCGTGGATGATTGGAATAAGTTGTAACTATTTCTTGCTTTCTCAAGGAAGTTGTAACCGTTTCTTGTGAGCTATATCATGAGATTTCAAAGCCATTATATGGGTTGGAATTTTGATTATTTTGGAACTGTAATTTTGAATTGGAAGAAATCAATACAAAGGTTTTTCCCTTTTTCTTCTACTTTCTCTTTCCTTCTAGTTCTGATCTATGAATCATCTAATCCTTGCATGCTTGGAAACTTTGTGTTCTAGTTTGTACAATCTCCATAACTTTGAGTCTACGAATTGTGTCTGTTATAAACGTGGATGGTTCTATTTTGTATCTCATTTGCACAATACATATAAGGGTTTTCTCTGCCATCTCTTTTCCCTAAAAGTATTGTCTTCTTCTACCTCCCTCCTCTCTTCAAAGTCTTCTATCCTCATGTATTGATAACTTTCCAAGCTTAAAACACATTTCAGGATATCGAGAAACCACCATTGAATGAAATACTATGCATTTGTACATAGGTTTTTCCCCTGCTTTCAATAAGGGAACCTCTCCCATTAAAGAGGAGGGACTTACTTGTCCCTTGACTGTGGTTTCATTCTAAGTGCAAATCTGAAACCCAACAGTTTTTGGTGACTCCGCTGAGGGAATTTGTTCAAAAAAATTCCTTTCTAAAAAAAAACTAATTTGATCATTTATTTTATCTGCGACTCTAAGATATACTCGTGGTAGAAGGGCTCTTGGAATTAAGGATCCCCAATTTCAACTCCTAGATCAACAAGGTTTCCAACTTCCTCCATCAGGAAGAAATAGAAGAGCTCGTTCCATAAGCACACCTCCTGTTGAAGACAGAACTCATGGTAGTACCATTCCTCAAGCAAAAATTAGCCCTAATCTTCGTGCCCTAATTCATGCTTTGGTGTTTTGGTTCCACTTCAAGAAATATTTCTAATGATGGCAGCACCTCACCTTGGGGTCAAAGAGTTGGGCCTCTGGCTCTTCCTCAACCATTGCATGAGTTACCTAGGGGTAACATGAAGATTTTTCCCAAATTTAGAGGTGATGGCAAAGTACACCCTAATGAACACATTGCAGCCTTCATTGTTGCATGTGGGGTCCTTGGAGTTGAACATGAGGATGTATCTGTGAGGTTGTTTTTGGAAACCTTGCAAGACAATGTTGCAGATTGGTTTTACCATCTTCCGCTAGGACCATCATTGATTGGAATACTACGAGGACTGAATTTGAGCAGCATTTCAAACATGCTGAAGATGTGCATGCTTTGCTAGCTCAGATTTCTCAAATCAAGAAGGAGCCACATGAGCCTATGAGAGAATTTGTGTCCAAGTTCAACAAGTTGATTAACAAGATTCCAATAAATACTAGGCCTGTTGATCAGATTCAGAAGTGTTTCTTCTTGAATGCTCAATTGCCAAAAGTAAGCTATGCACCAAGGAGAGAAAATATTACAACTTTGGATGTTGATCAAAGATTGGCTGTCAGTGTGGAAGATGACTTGATCATGTCTGGAAAGCTGAAAAGGGATCCTTTCAAATCCAAAGCATCTTCTTCTTCCTCTTCTCCTAGAGGTAATGCAGATCAGTTGGTGTAAAATATGGATAATGACCTCATTTCCATTAAGAAACAATTTTCTCAAAGATGCTCCATATCAAGATGTTCCAAGGAAGAAATTCCAACCTAGAAATCGCTTGCCTTATTCTCAAACTAGGTTTTCCATTGAAGTTCCACCCCTCAAGGTGCCAGTTAATGTTGCTTGTGAAGTTATTGACCCTTATGATGAGGAAGAAAATGAGCTCTATGATGAACAAGAAGAGGAAAATGATGAAGATCTGGAGGAGCCTAGTGGTTCTTGAGTTCATTTCCTCACCACTGAAGGTGTGGATGATCAAGATGGCTATGATGATGTAGTGGCTGAGATGAACAATGGAGTCATATGTTGTTATGACCGGGAGCAGACCAACAAAAAGGAAAAAGTGGTGCAACCTGCAAAAAGATCCAAGGAGTACCCCACCACCATCCCGGTGATTGCAAGAAGAGGAGATCCTATTCCTACTACTCCCACCCAAAAGGTAAGATCTGCTAGTCCTTCTCCCTCTACTTCTACTTCTAAGGATTCTTATCCAACAAATGATAAAGCTGATAGATCAAAATCTCCTCCTACTCCTAGTAGTGATTCCCCATCCACATCTAGATCTTTTGACATTATAGACCATCTTAAAAAGACCAAGATTCATATTTCTAAGGTAGAGTTCTATCAAACCCATCCTAAAGCCTTTGCCAAAATGGTTAACTTTGTAAATTCTAAATCTAAAACCCCAACCCATTCTTCTAAAGGCCTTTTGCCCACTCCTTCTTCTCCACCTCAACCCAGCCTTGTGGCTACAGTCACTTCACCCAATGAGAAGATCAAACCCTTCTATGTGACTCTCCTCATAGCTGGCCACAAGCTTAGAAATTGTGTCATTGATTCTGGTGCATCTGATAATGTAATGCCTGCAAAATTGGCTCATGCTTTAGGTCTAACCTTAACCCGCACTTATGGCTCTTGTTATTCCATGGAAAGTAGAGAAGTACCTTTGGTTGACCGAATTAAAGATGCATAAGTGGCTTTTTAATGCTTTACTGAGAGAAGAAGGTCTTGTCAACCATCTTGGTTGTTTATATCCCACCTTCCTATGGCATGCTGCTAAGTAGGAACTTTTGCAAAGATGTTGGAGGTGAAATCCAAATGGATTGGTCACATGCCTTGACCCTATCAATGGGAAGATGAAGAAGCTACTGCCTAAGAAACAAGCATAGTATATTGTGCAAAAGATAGATGATCCTAAAGTGCAAATACTATATGAATACATTGGGCATGGGAACTAGATGATCATGTAACAAGAGGAGATAAGTCTGCCAAAGGAAGTGTTTCTTGATCCTAATGGTGTGTGGACTTTGGAGTTTGATGGAATTTTTTCCTTAGCTGGTTTTGGAGCTAGTGTAGTGCTCATTTCTCCTGGGGTAAGGTTCATTCTTTCTCCTTCAAATTTCAGTTTGAAAATACCAACAATATTGTTGAGTATGAGGCCCTTATTCTTGGGTTGAGCATGGCAAAGGAAATGGGAGTGAAGAACCTTCTTGCTCGTGGAGATGCCGAGCTAATTGTAAAACAAGTTAGAGACCTTTATTAGGTAAAGAATAGAAGGTTGAAACACTATAGGAATTTGGTTTGGGATTCCATCGAATTCCTTGATGCTTTTTCCATTGAAGCTGTGCCAAGGGAAAGGAACACTAGGGCTGAATCTCTAGCTATTTCGAGGTCCTTGCTGATTCCTCATCCTGATTTTCCTTAGGAGAAATTCACCATTGAGCTGATCCATAGACCCAGTGTGCCTAACAATGTAAATAATTGGAAAGTTTTTAATGATGACCAGCATTTTCTTTCTTTCTTGGAGCTTAGAGACAACTTTGATTAGTTGTACTTTGAAGGAAGTGACAATCTTCCTAGAGAGTTTGTGTCATCAAATGAAGAGGGTGTCAAAGAAGAGATGGATAAAGATGGATGCATAAAACTGAAAGGCAATAAAATTCCTAAAGGGATGGTGATTTTGGAGGATATTTTTGATAAACATGATAGATATATGGAGTCTAAAGTTTCCCAAGGATCCCGGAAATCTACCGAGACTGAAAAAGTGAATATTGGGAGTCTTGATAATCCCAAAATGGTCAAGATTGGAAAATGTTGCACTTAGGAAGAGAAAAAGAAGGTGGTGAATCTGTTGAAAAGGTATGTTGATGTTCTAGCTTACTCTTATGATGATCTTAAGGATTTTCAGCCTAAAGAAATGCAACATTTCATTCCTCTTAAGCCTAGGATCAAACCCTTCAAACAAAAGCAAAGGAAATATAATCCAAAGATAGCTGATATAATTTTCCAAGAAATACAAAAGCTTTTGAAGGCTAGGATCATCTTCCCCATCCACCATTCAACATGGATTGCTAATATAGTGCTCTGTCAGGAAGAAGAATGGTGAGATCCAGATTTGTGTGGACTTTAGAAATCTAAATTAGGGTTCTTTGAAGGACAACTACCCTCTCCCCATGATGGACCAAGTATTGCAAGTTGTCACAGGCTTAGAGATGCTATCTATGTTAGATGGATTCTCGAGGTACAATCAAGTAGAGGTGAATACTACATATCAACATAAGACTACCTTACGACTCCTTGGGGCACCTTTGCATATAAAAGGATGCCATTTGGTCTCATAAATGTTGGTGATACTTTCCAGAGGGCCATGGAATTGGCTTCTCGCGCTTTGAAAGAGAAATGCATTGTTGTGTATTTGGATGACTTGACAAAGTGTTTTCTAAGGCAAGAACAAATCACTTCCAACACCTTGAAACAATATTTCAGAAGTTTAGAGAGCATGGGATTTATTTAAACACCAAGAAGTATATGTTTTGTGTCATAGAAGGAAAGTTATTGAGACACACTGTTTTAAAGGAAGGAATCAAGATTGATCTCGAGAGAGTTCAGACATCCAAAGAAATCCCTTCTCCCATCAAGTAAGAAAGGTGTTCATTCTTTCTTTGGTAAGATCAATTTCCTAAGGAGATTTATCCCCAATTTTGTAGAACTTACTATGAGCATTTATCGCCTGATGCAAGGGAAGAAATTTTTGCTTGGTCCTATGAAGGGAAGAAATCATTTGAGGACATTAAATAGACTATTTTCAAAGAATCCAATCTTGGCGTGCCCTAACTTTAGAAAATATTTCATTATCTATTATTATGCCACTGAAAATACCCTAGCTGTTATGTTAGCCTAGAAGAATGTTGAAGATCATGAGCTCCCAATTGCATTCATGAGTTATGTCTTGAAAACTCATGAGATGAAGTACACCATGATGGAGAAACATGATTTTGCAATTGTCAAAGTTGTCAAGAAATTTAGGTTTTACATCCTTAATTCTCATTCTGTGGTGCTAGTGCCTGATACAACAATCAAATCCATTCTTACTCAGCAAGAATTTGGAACCAAGAGAGGTAATTGGGTAGCAAAGGTGCAAGAGTATGATCTTGATGTTAGGCCAACAAAGATTATTTGGGGTAAGGGCCTGTGTGAACTCATTACTGAGGGAGATGCCAAGGAGTTGTCCAAAGATGAAGTTGATGTCCCTATTGTTTTGTTCCTCAACTCAACAGATGTATGGTATGCTGACATTGCTCACTTTCTAACCTATGGAGAGTGTCCATCTCACTTGAGTTCCAAAGAGAAGAGATCCATAAAACTGAGGTCTACACAATATGCGCTATGGGATAATGCTTTGTTCAAACAAGCCATAGATGGAAGGTTTTTGAAGTGTGTAGACAAGGAGAAACAATAAACTTTGTTCTCTCGCTTTTCATGACCGGGGATTATGGACGCTCATTTCTCTTCCGATGTAATAGCTCATAAAATAATTTGTGCTTTGGTTATTATTGGCCCACTCTATTCGAGAGATGCATCAAAATTGGTTGGTAAATGTGAAGCATTTCAAATGTTTGTTGGAATACCTTGTTTCGCTCGGAATGTTTCGTTCCTTTTAGAAACAAATAAGGGTTGGGGCTAGGAGGAATACCTGTAGAATGTCGAGATGGTGTGCGCGTACCGTAGAGAAAGATCAGGCTGACTGCGAAGAACTCCTTTTTGTCTTGGAAGGACTACCTGCAAATAAGAACACAAGACCACAAGATTTTGATTAGACAATAAATGAGGAAACTGCCTTGGGCCTAGGAAATATAAAACTTCCTTTCGAAGGTGGTCAGTTTCCCTGCTAATATGAATTAACACAAAAGACTGTAAAGTATCAATTAAATTACTTTGTTGAACTGGGTAGGGGAAAGGCTGGTTTTTGGTTATAGTCAGGATAACCGATGGCGGTTACTGATAACCGATGGCGGTTACTGATGACCGACGTCGGTAGGGTCTAGGATCTGTGGGTTGGTTGTTTTATGGGGTGGTTGTGTTGTTTGTAAGGCTGTATATAGGTGATATTAGGAAATAAGGTGATGAGAGGTAGATGAATGATAGTTAGATGCAATGGCACGCATTGGTAGTGGATTCAGGAATGGATTTAAGAGGACTGTGATTCAAAAGGCATAAGAAATGTTATAACAGGGGACATGCAAGATGTGACTTACTGGTTTTGACGAAGATGCAAGCTGATCTCCTTTCAGAACATTCTCGTATCTCCACTCGTCTCTACTCGGTCAAGTGAAGATGTGGACTCTGTTTCGCGCTCCCAATAATCTCTGTTGATCCGAAAATCCTTCGACCGATCCAAAATGAAAATTCCGATCCGTTGTTTTGGTTTGGGAGCCCATTTATAGGAACCGATGGCGGTTGCGTAACCGACGGCGGTCGAGTAGGAACCGGCAAATGTAAGGAGAAAGTAGACTATTTTTAGTAAAATAGCCCACCTTCCCCGCTTTTCTCTCGAGAGATCAGTCATGCGGGCTTGGTCAAATGACTAGAAGGTCGGTTTTGGGCGCGAAAGGGGTCATTAGTTATGGGTGTAGGTGTGGACCAAGTTTTAGGTCTTAATTAGGTTAGTTTAGGATTAGGGCTAGGTCATGATGAGGTGGCATGTGAGGTGATGGGGATTTATCAATTACAAGGTAATTAATAAATAATTGTGTAAGGTTTAGGTAATGAGGTTAGGTTGCGAAATGGGATGCGGGTCACAAGGGGTCGTAAGACACGAATTTGGTGTCTACATTAGCCCCTTATTGTCGTGTAGCTTGTGTTGTAAAGCTGCGCGGACAATAATATGAAGTGGTTTTTCCGGTTAAGGATATAGGTAATCCCCCTCAAATCTATCATAGATTGAGTGAACGGGAAATCAGGGATAGGGTTGATAAAGGGTAAATGTTGTAGAGAGGATGGTAAGGTGGTGGGGTAGGTCCAAGGAAGCAGACGCATGTTGAAATGCAATAGTACGACTAGGGTACATGATTTGACGAGCAAACCAGCAATGTATAGGCAAAGGTCGATAGTTTATCCAAACAAGGGTGATATAATCCTGGTATCCAAGGCATAGGAAGTAGCTCCAGGGTATATAACAGGTAAGGTACAGGAACGTTTAGGCATGTTCGGCAGTACCAAATGGTTGGTTTGGTTGAGATAAACGTCACGGTCTAGGTCTAGGCAAAGTTGGTCGACAGATCAAGTCAAGGACCCTAATCATGCTAAAACACGAACAGGTGAGCTCGATTGAACAAAAGGTACATGATGGATGGATAAAATAAAATGTTGATTGTGGGTATGGTATTGAAGTGATACGGCCGTGGGTCGGGCCAAGTTGTTGGGTTACGGCCTTGGGTCGGGCCGGATGGTTAGGGTGAGGCCTTGGGTCGGGCCAAATAGGTAGGTTGAGGCCTTGGGTCGGGCCGGATGGGTAGGGTGAGGCCTTGGGTGGGACAAATAGGTAGGTTGAGGCCTTGGGTCGGGCCAAATGGGTAGGGCGAGGCCTGAGGTCGGGCCGGTTAGGTAAGGGTGAGGCCTTAGGTCGGGCCAAATGGGTAGGGTGAGGCCTTGGGTCGGGCCAAATGGGTAGGGTGAGGCCTTGGGTCGGGCCAAATGGGTAGGGCGAGGCCGAGGTCGGGCCGGTTAGGTAAGGGTGAGGCCTTAGGTCGGGCCAAATGGGTAGGGTGAGGCCTTGGGTCGGGCCAAATGGGTAGGGCGAGGCCCGAGGTCGGGCCTGCTTAGGTAAGGGTGAGGCCTTAGGTCGGGCCAAATGGGTAGGGTGAGGCCTTGGGTCGGGCCAAATGGGTAGGGCGAGGCCTTGGGTCGGGCCAAATGGGTAGGGTGAGGCCTTAGGTCGGGCCGGTTAGGTAAGGGTGAGGCCTTAGGTCGGGCCAAATGGGTAGGGTGAGGCCTTGGGTCGGGCCAAATGGGTAGGGCGAGGCCTTGGGTCGGGCCAAATGGGTAGGGTGAGGCCTTGGGTCGGGCCAAATGGGTAGGGCGAGGCCTTGGGTCGGGCCAAATGGGTAGGGCGAGGCCTTAGGTCGGGCCGGTTAGGTAAGGGTGAGGCCTTGGGTCGGGCCAAATGGGTAGGGCGAGGCTTGAGGTCGGGCCGGTTAGGTAAGGGTGAGGCCTTAGGTCGGGCCAAATAGGTAAACAAATGGTGTTCAGCAAAGGTGGATATAGGCGATATGTGGTTAAAAAGGGGCAAATGGTAAATAAGGGCAAAAAAAAATTGGGGGAAAGTTGGAATAAAAACCGATGTCGATTCTACAGGACCGATATCGGTTAAGGAACCGATACCGGTTCATTAGGGCAAAATGAAACCGATATCGGTTATGGGCGAAAAACCTATAAAAAGAAAAATACGGCTTGTCATTGTCACTTTTGTTATTTGAAAACCAAATTGATTTGTCTGACATGGAGAGTTGAGATTGGAGGTTTTATTGAGTGAGGTGGAGCTATTTTGCTGGAGGAGTGAGTTGTTTGCGGGCCCGAGTGAGGAGGAGGCAGCAGTTGATTGGCCGGGGACCCAGCAGATCAGAATTGGAGCTATGGCACAGGCAGGAGGAGCAGGAGGGGCTGGACCAGCTGGACCACCACCACCCATCCCACCACGATGACGTGTCATCGTTCGGGTAGGTTCGGAACTCTTTATTTTGTGCATTTGAATGGTATTAAGCTAAATTGGGGGTTTGGGTAGGAATTTACATGTTTTAGAAAATAATGAGTAAATGGACGTAATTTGAAAAACGAAGAGGATAGATGGGTAAAATAGGGCAAGGCGGCTGGGTGGGTAGGTTTTTAGGGTGTTTGGGTGGGTAGATAAGTAGAAAAATGCAAAAATGTGGGTGGGGGGGCCGCGCGGGGGTTCGGCTCCGGGAAATGACAGTGACCGATGTCGGTCGCTAAGCGACCGGCATCGGTCACAAAATTTTAGGGGCTGGGTTCTGTGTGGTTGACCGGCGTCGGTGGGAAGAGGGCCGTGGTCGGTTGTTTGGGACCGGTACCGGTCCGTAGTGTTTGTGTTGTTTTGTTTTGGTTTGTTTTGTTTTGGGGTTGGGTGGGTTTGTATGGGTATGGGATTTGTATGGGTTGGGGTTGGGTTGGGTTTTGGGTTGGGCTTGTTTTGGGTGGGGTGGGGTTGGTTTTGGGTTGGGTAGGTTTGGTTTGATTTTGGGTTTGGGGTCGGGTAGGTTTGGTTTTGGGTTGGGTGGGTTTGGTTTTGGGCTGGGTTTGGTTTTGGGTTGGGTGGGTTTTTATGGGTATGGGATTTGTATGGGTTGGGGTTGGGTTGGGCTTGTTTTGGGTGGGGTGGGGTTGGTGTTGGGTTGGGTAGGTTTGGTTTGATTTTGGGTTTGGGGTCGGGTAGGGGTTGGGTGGGTTTTGGGTAGATTTTGGGGTTTGTTTTGGGTTGGGTGGGTTTTGGGTAGAGTGGGGTTGGTGTTGGGTTGGGTAGGTTTGGTTTGATTTTGGGTTTGGGGTTGGGTAGGGGTTAGGTGGGTTTTGGGTAGATTTTGGGGTTTGTTTTGGGTTGGGTGGGTTTTGGGTAGATTTTGGGCTTTGGGTCGGGTAGGATTTTGGGTGGTTTAAAAGGGGGTTTAGAGGGTAAAGTAGATGTTTGTGATAAAGAGTAGGTCTAAGGATGTGGGTTGGTTTTGCAGCACGTCGCCAGCTTGACGATGCGGATAGATGCCCCACTGTTGGTGCGGATGCTACCACACGTATCTACGGCTCATTGGGCGATCATGTGCGAGGTGGGACTCGGTGGAGTCCAGCGATACAGAGCTATTGATAGAGATCACAGCCTGATGGTCGCCCTCATCGAGAGATGGGATCCGGCGACCAATGTGTTCCATCTCCCGACTGGGGAGATGACTATCACATTGGAGGATGTGTATCGCATCCTTCGACTGCCGATCGAGGGAGAGGCAGTGTTCCAGGTAGATTCGGAGACGGCGATGGACAGCATCCTGCAGGTTTTTGGAGATGCAGCCGCGCTACTTACCTATCACAGCGCGAGTATCGGGTATGGTGACATGTACCGTGCGCACCGACATGAGACACGGCTAGCCGTGCTGATGATGATCGGGATCACCTGCTTCGCCCTCCCGGACTCAGAGGGAGGCCGCTTTCCACGGGCATTGATGGGGGTGCTGCATGAGATGGTGGAGGAGCACACCTGTTATGCTTGGGCACCAGTATATCTGGTGCAGTTATACAGGGAGCTGTGGGGCTATCGCCGGATGAGGCGATTTGGGATTTGTTCGACGTTTTTACTTCACTGTTGGGCATATGAGCACATCATATGCATCGCACGATAGGGTTACCGCAGCAAATGGCCACAGTCATATAC
Source organism: Taxus wallichiana var. yunnanensis (assembly GCA_018340775.1). Taxonomy (NCBI): domain Eukaryota; kingdom Viridiplantae; phylum Streptophyta; class Pinopsida; order Cupressales; family Taxaceae; genus Taxus; species Taxus wallichiana. The sequence continues at coordinate 553,412,363 of CM031234.1, forward strand.
GAATACAAATTTTCAGAGGTGGTTGGGGGTCGTGGGGCAGCCACGAGCAGTGCTTGCAGGTCGGGATGTCGCCTATTATAGACATTTGTTAGAGGGCCTGACAGCTGGTAGACATCGTATGGAGACCTTACAGAGGTCATCACCCGCACAAATGGAGCCCACTTACAGTTGCGCCCGATCCAAAGTACACATTCCTCGGATAGCAGGATTCGAGGCCGGAGAGTACGAGAGGATACCCCTGAGAGGGTACGCAGGCGAGATGGGGCTGCGACAGACGAGCCACCTCCCTTTCCTCAGTACAGGAGGGATGATGTAGAGGCCCCACTGCCTGCACCACAGCCCTTGGATCCAGATTGGGTTGCTGAGAGGCCAGCAGATGACACAGTAGATGATGCTGGTTGTACAGGAGCATACATGGTGTGGTGGGCTGGTCAGAGAGCGGCGAGGGTAAATGCACCCGCACGGCCCGACTTGGCAAACTGCAGGTGACGATTGTAGAGAGAGAGATTAGCTCGGGGTCGTGCACACTATTACGGACAAATGGCTTTGCCGCACAGTACGTATAGGTGTCCTATAAGGGCAACTAGCCCAGCACGTGACAAGTAAACACGAGCACCACCACCACCAAGCATGGCAGCGCCACCCAGCCCAAAGCAGTGCAGTACCACCACCAAGAGCGGCAGTATAGCCACACAGCCCGAGCACGAGCCCGATACCACCACGGCCACAGGCACCACCAGCGGCACCATCACAAGCACAGGGGGCACTGGTAGTAGGAGTCCGGGGACCAGCCCCAGTACTCTGCAAAGTGGCACGGACGAGATATATGGAGGCGAGGCGGAGGCCCGGTACTATCAAGATGTTCTTGATGGTACCGAGAGCTGATTATCAGCCATATGCAGCTTATAGAGCAGAGACCTCCCATAGTCAGAGATCGCAGGGAGGTGCAGCCACAGCCGGCGTGTCTGTTACAGGCAGGAGGCGAGAGGTGCCACAGGGACTAGCAGGGAGAGGTGCTGAGGGCGGTGGGGAGAGATGAGGGATCCCGGCATGGTTTTTTTATTTGTATATTGGATATGGGCACCGGTCTGCGAACCGGTTATGTTTATAGAGGCCTGCGTGCCTACATATTACTCATTTATTCATTCATTCATTTATTGTATACCGGCCTGCGAGCCGAGTACGGGTTGTACAGTTGGTACCGGCCTGCGAGCCGAGTATATTTTTGATATGAGGGACCGGCCTGCGAGCCGAGTCGAGATTATTGATAGTTATTGCGGCCTGCGTGCCGGCTTTGTTGGATTATGAGATCACAGAGGCCCCGATGCAGGGCACATTGTATATTTGAAACTTGTATATATATATAGAGATGATGTTTTGATCCACATGTTGTGTTCAAAATGTTTTTAAGTATTTTGTCGATGGTTTATGATATAGAATGTATGATGAGTTTAATTGACATGTTGATATATGGTTGATGTTGATGTTTTTGTTTTTGCACGTATATATGGATGTCATGTTATATGATGAAATGTTGCATGTTGTGGGCTGGTTTTGTGACATTGTTACATATGTATCTGATGAGTTGGATCCAAATGATGTATAGAGTGATAGTTTTTTGATATCCTTAGTTGATGGTTTGTTTGTTTTTGGAAAAAATAGACGATGTTAATGAAATTGTAATGATATGTGTGGTGGATGAACAAATATGGATAATGGTGTTGTTATGCAGGGAAAAAAGGTGGGCGCGATAAAAAATTAGGTAAAAAAATGAAGAAAATACTATGTTTCAAAAAGGCAGGTGTATAACCGATATCGGTTAGGTAACCGACGGCGGTAGTTAGTAGACCGATATCGGTTATATAACCGATACCGGTTATTTAGGTATGAGCTTTTCTAAAAATAAAAAAGCTAGGGTGGCAACTTAAGTTCTAATTTTGAGAGCCATGCAAGAAGTTAAATACGTGAATGCGACGCTTTTTGACGACTGGGACAGGTATTTGAATGAGAGATTTGAGTGATAAGGAGAAAAGAGACAGGGTATTGCATGAGAGATTTAGGTGATAAGAAAAGAGACAGGGAGAGTGAATGTGATCTAAGATTCAGAAGCCAGAAAGGTGAATTTAAAAAGGGTGGTGAGCATGGCAGAACGAGGAGAAACATCCAGCAGGCAGGGACGAGAGGGAAGTCAAGGGCCACCTCCAACTGCTGCAACTCCAGAGGTAAATGTTTTGGTTGTGATTTGATTTCTGCATGTTTTGTGAATAAGATGGGGGAGAGTAGGTGGGTAGATATGAGAAAGAAAACATGATAACAAGGGTTGCAGGTGAGGTAAGTGTTACGGGGTAGGTAATCAAGGGTTTGAGGTATGTTTGTATGTATAGAAAGGAATAAACGAGCAATTTATTGTCGTAGGTAGTTGTTTTAGGAAAGGTGTATGTAATTGACAGTGACCGGTATCGGTTAGGGATAACCGCTATCGGTTCATCGAACCGATATCTTGGTTATTCATAACCGATACCTAAGCATTCGGAGGAATTTCGAATGTGAGAAAAAACCCTAATGGATTGAATGGTTGTTTGTTGTTTTGATGTATGCAGGCAGAGGCAGGGTTGAGGATGAATGATAGTGTGCAGCGCTGTTGTCACAAATCCGAGCGGATGTAACACCAGCGGAATGGAAATTGATAAATCGTTTGGGGTTAAGTGGAATCCGTTATTATTCACAAATTGCACGTAACCATGCTATGTTGCAGGCATTGATTGAGAGATGGAATCCCGAGACAAATACCTTTTATCTGCCAACAGGGGAGATGACAAGACATTGGAAGATGTGTTCCGTATTTTGAGACTCCCTATTACAGAGAACCAGATATCGAGCCTTACCTAGCGCGGCGCGGGAGCGATAACAAGATAGTATTTGGGCCATACGCACGAGATTTGACACAGCGAGGTTTATCATTTACGTATGGGGTAATGTATGCAGCACACCTTGAGGAGACAAGGTTAGCAGTGATATTAATGATAGCGGTAGGTATTATGCGTTACCGAGGCGGAAGGGGAATATTTCCAAAGGCATTGATGTGTGTTATTTGGGAGATGATAGAAAGGAACGTGACTTTTGTATGGGCACCTGCATATTTGGCGGAGCTATACAGGGGTCTATGGGCTTGTAGGCGAAATCACAGTACGACGCTGGATTGTTCATACTTATTACACTGTTGGGCCTATGAGCACATTGTTTGTGTGCGACCAATAGGCCGACCCATCCAGTCAGGAGAGACCGGAGTACGAGAGGTTGGGATTCGACGATGGGTCCGATGAACAAGAGGCAAGATCTCAGGCCATGACGGGTGACATTGAGTATTACAGCCAGGTATGGGAGAGGGTGACGGTTGCGGATATCTGTTGGAGGCCTTACGGGAATTATATGGTAACAGAGAATATAGTTGAGGAGTTGAGGGTGTAGAGCGATGAGGTGGATCGCAGGCACAAAGCGGGCGAATATGAGAGGATTCCTCTAGATCGCGTGTGGCGACAATTTGGATTTGTGCGGATATACCCCTGGCTTATAGACCATATATGAGGATCGACGCCGAGGCAGCATTCTCACCTCCCCGGCCAACACCTCCAAAAGGGCCCGAGGAGATAGAACCGATCGCAGTGTAATGGATGCAGGAATGACAGAGGCATATAGGTTAATGTGGGTAGCAGAGCTGCGAGGTGTACGCGATCACCCTGACATAGCTGTGATTACAGCAGAGAGAGGATCGCTGCAGCGTTTTGGTTCAGCAGCCCAAACGCAGTGAATGAGACAAGAGGATTGTTAGTGGTCATGAGTCATGAGCAGCGAGACTAGAGGCTGGATTCCTCCATGCGAGAGGGCGTATTCATATGTTACAGGAGAGATTGGCAGATCAGTGGGCGGTACCAATAGCCGTGGTACCTTTGAGGACAGAGAGGCCTGGCGAGAGGGGTCGACGATCACGATCATCACCTAGTTCGGGATGAGGCGTGAGGGTCTAAATAAATGCTAACAAGGTATAAGAATAAATAAGAGTACCGACCTACGTGTCGATGATAGAGAAGATGTATTTGTTTAACATCTAAATAAAACGAGATATGTATGTTGATTTGAGTTATAATAATAAGAATGTTTTCATTTTGACTTTCGGTGTTTTGAAAAAGGATAAAGAGGAATGTGATGAAATAGAAATACACAAAAATATTTATATTTACCACGCATGATAGGTTAGGGTAGGGGATGGTCAAGCTAACCTTGGGAGACCCCATGTCTCCTAAGTGCTGCCTATATATAGCCCATTGCACAAAGCAAGGTAGGGCCTCGAGACGATGTAGTTCTCCCTTAGGACCAGGAGAGGTGAATTCAGGAAATTTGGTTGTGGTTAAGCAATTTTTCGGTTGGTAAAAATATTGATATTGGTATTGGTAAGGTAAGGTTGTTGGTGTAGGTAATGAATTGGTGATGTTGTAAAAGGTATAAGGGAAGCGAAAGTTAGCCTACCCAAGTCGAGGAGAACCATGTCCTGATTAAGATCAACACACAATCCTAGATGCGAGGCAAAGCGGAAAGAGTGCTCCGTAGGTGAAAAGAGCTAAAAAAACCACACAACGTAGAACGAGCTTGGAGCCCTAGGTACCGTGCATAGACGAGAAGTCAATAGGTGAAAAGAGTTGTATGATCACAATATATCGGGTGTACGTTACGTCCCTTGAGTTGAAACAAATGGTGAGGTGAGGTGGATGATATAGCTGAGGTACAAAGAACTTGTTACAAAGCGAGTGTTCTGACGAAAGAGAACCTACCCTAAATAGACAAGTCCATGACTCAAAATTTCTTTTGAATGAGGCTTTTATTTGACTGAATATAGACTGATCGATGCGGGAAGTCTACAAGGGATATTGATTGTTTTATTCTTGAGGTCTTCACGAAGCTGATCAATGCGAGAAGCTTCTGATAAAGGCTGACTGTGTATAGTTGTCCTTCGAGGGAGCAGTCTATTTATAGTAGCAGAGATGATTTTAGTGCATAGCTGTCCTTCGGGGGAGCAGTCTATATATAATAGCAGCAATAATTTGGCATATAGCTGTCCTTCGAGGGAGCAGTCTATATATAATTTAGATAGCTAGATGTTCTTTTGGCGTGAAGCATCTAGTTTGGTAGGAAGTTTGACTCAAGAAAATCCCATAAGAAGGTGTTATTTTAATACTTTGAAGTCATGGACTAGACTAAAAAGGGAAGGCATCATTTAGGGGAGGTGAGAATCAAACTATGTGAGCTTGATCGTTATTATGATGTGTAGGAAACAAAGTGAATGTGGTGGTAAGTGAGCTCAAGGGACGAGCAGGAGGTAGATAAGAAGTGATATAACACTAGATTCAACAGAGAATGGTCGAAGGTGCAAGGCATTAAGGAGTTCAGGCTCAGGTTTACCATTAAGCGAAGCTAAATGATAAGTGCCTGATCCATAGGTGTGAATGATTATATAAGGCCCAATCCAATTGGGAGCAAATTTTCCACGTTTGCTCTTTTCTAGTTTGGTTACATGTTGATTCTCTTTGAGGACAAGATCACCAACCTTAAAGGTACGCTCATGAAGTCGCTTATCATAAGCACGCTTGATACGTTTTTGATAGATTTGGAGGTGATCAAGAGCTGTAAGACGACGCTCGTCAAGAAGCTCCAATTGGGCTAACCGCTCTTGGCGGAAATCATCGTTGGTGAGAATATCCTGAAGAGATATTCTAAGGGAGGGTATTTGTACTTCGAGAGGCAGGACAACCTCGGTACCATATACCAAAGAAAAAGGTGTGGCATTAGTGGAGGTACGAATGCTAGTACGATAAGCCCAAAGGGCAAAGGGAATGTGATCGTGCCAATTTCTTCCTGGATTCATTGACAACTTTCATGAGGATTTTGGTTAGGGTTTTATTGGAAGATTCACCCCACCATTGGCTTGCATGGATAGTAAGGCGATGAGAAACTAAGTTTGATACCAAATTTGTCACAAAGGTCTTGTAACAACTTGTTTTTAAAGATTTACCATTATCTCGTTATTAGGCGATGAGGAACACCAAAATGACAGAGATAATGTGATGGTTAATGAATTCGACAATTTTTTCTTTTTCATTGAACGAGTGGAATGGCCTCCACCCATTTCGTGTAATATTCGGTCATTGTGATTATCCAACGGTGACGTTGTGGCGAGGTCGGTGAATCTCACCAATAAGGTCTAAACCCCATTGTGAGAAAGGCCAAAGATCTCGTGCGACTGCAATGCCGGATGGCTAGGAGTATGTTGAAGGTTGGCATGTTGTTGACACATAACACAACGCTTAACATATTCAGTAGTAGCGATGCGTTATTGAGAGTAGGCCAATAATAACCTAGGCGAAGGATTCGTTTAGCCACGGTAAGGCCACTAAAATGTCCACCACAAATACCGTCATGGACCTGTTGGATGGTATAGGTGACCTCCGCCCTGGTTAGACAGCGAAGGAGGATACCATCAAAGCCACGTTTATAGAGGAGTCCCCCCATGACAACATAACGAGAAACGCTTTTAAGAAAATCACGTTTTCCGTTACTAGTAAGGTCAGGTGGGAGAACATAGATTGTAAGGTAGTCGTGAAATTGGTGGTACCAGGTATCCTGCGAATTAGTAGACACAGTATTTATCATACAAACTACCGGGGTTGAGTAGGATGGGGCAAAAAGTTGTTGGACCACAATGAATAATTCAGAGTCAGTTGGTGCGGCGGGAATTTGCGAGGCTAAGCAAGCCATAGTATCCGCAAATTTGTTAGTGGAGCGGGGAATGGTTTGGATAGAATAGTGAGTAAATAAGGCTAGAAGTGAATCCACGTAGTGTTTGTACTTTTGAAGTTCCTCATTTTTACATTGGTAGATGCCCATACCTTGATTGAATACTAATTGAGAGTCACCAAAGATATTGATAGACTTGATGCCTAAGTGTAACGCAACTTGGAGACCCAGAACAAGGGCCTTGTATTCCGCTGTATTATTAGTGCAGGGGAAATCAAGCCGGAATGAAAGAGGCATAGGTTCAGCGTCAAGAGGGATGAGAACAACGCTGGCTCCTCCACCGTGCTGGCATTTAGATCCATCGAAAAAGAGGGTCATTTGATACGACTCTTCCCTGAGTGAAAGAGTGGCGATGAGTTCGTCGGGGAATGTAAAATTGGTAAATTGTTCCCCAGGTAAAGGGGCCTCCGCAAGTTGGTCTGCAAGAGTTTGTCCTTTGATTGACTTCTGTTGTACAAATTCAAGGTCGAGGTCGGTGAGGAGCATAAGCCATCGAGCGATGCGTTGGTTTAGATGTGGTTTGGCGTACATATAATGAATGGGGTCTGTGTTGGTGATGACAAAAGTTTTGTGATTCAGGAGGTAATGTCGGAGTTTGGTGGCTACGAATGATAGGGCTAGGCACAATTTTTCTACATGTGTATACCTAGTCTCGTAATCCACGAGGGTACGACTTATATAATAAACGGCCTGTTCTCGACGTGCCGAGTCCCGATGTGCGAGCATAGCTCCTATAGCATGGTCAGTGGCGGAAAGATAAAGGTAGAAAGGGCGGTCGTCCTGGGGTGGAATAAGCACGGGTGGTTGCAAGAGATAGGATTTGAGAGCTTCGAAGGCTTGGTGACACTCCTCACTCCATTGAAAGGCAACGTCTTTTTTAAGAAGGTGATGAAAAGGGTGACATCGATCCGAGAGTTGGGAGATGAAACGCCGGATGGATTGAAGTTTACCTGCGCAAACTACGCAATTGTTTGAGGTTTTTGGGTGGGGGCATTTCTAGGATAGCTTTTACTTTAGATGGATCGACCTCAATGCCACGCAAAGAGACGATAAAGCCAAGAAGTTTTCCCGAAAGAACACCAAAGACACATTTCTTTGGTTGAAGCCTGACCGAATATTGTAACAAAGCGATCAAAAATAATGGTTAAAACATCGAGATGTTCACTGCGATGTTTAGATTTGCCCGAAAGATCATCGACATAATCCTCAAGGATAGTGTGCATAATGTCATGAAAATGTAAGTCATAGCCTTGGCGATAGGTAGCACCAAAGATTCTTAAGGCCAAACGGCATGACACGATAATGGTTCCCAAGGAGTTATGAAAGCGGTTTTATGTTGATCGGGTGGGGCTACCAAAATTTGGTTGTATCCCGAAAAGCCATCCATGAGAGAAAGCATTTCATGGCCCGCAGTGAGATCAACAAGTTGATCAATACTTGGGAGGGGGAAGTCATCCTTGGGGCAAGCGAGGTTAAGGTCTCGGAAATCCATGCATATCTGAAGTCCCCCCGTTGCTTTAGTGACAGGTACGATGTTAGAAATCCATTGAGGATAGTCAATAGGCAAGATGAAGGAAACAGAAAGAAGTCGTTGAAGCTCTTCTTTGACCAAGAGGGCAATGCGTGGATGCATTTTTCTCAGTTTTTGTTTGACTGGTTTGGAATCGGGGTTTAGAGTGATGTTATGGACGGAAATGGTAGGATCAATTCCTAGCATGTCAAGATAGGACAAGCGAAAGCTTGGTTGCATGGGTACGAGAAAGGTAGTAAAGGCGGCTTGTTCTGATGTGTTAAGGGATTGTCCGATCTTCACAATGTGAGGATCCTCCTCCATGTGGATGTTGATTTCTATAGTCGATTCATTCAACATGGTTTGAGTTTCAGATGGTAAGGCGCGTTGAATATAGGAGTCATCCGCCCCAAGGTAAGTGAGGATGGAGTCGTCATCCTGGCACTCAACAACATTAATCGAAGGTGAATCCTCTTCGATCATGTCTGGATACAGAAGGGGAAGGAAGATGGGTCCTCATTATCGCGTTGATAAGTGAGAGGACCTATGAAGATGGCATTTATGAAAAAAAAAAGTTAGGAGGGATAGATTCAGGGTCCATCGATTCTGTGGGTGATGATGGCAAAGTGGGTGATGATGGTTTGGTAGGGGTGAAGTCGTCTTCTTCCAGAATATAGCTGACACGGGCGTCTCTCGTGTAGGTGGTTCGTAAAAACTGAGACCACTGCGATCATTGTGTTTGCGGGTAGTCACGGGAATGAGTGTATGTCGGCCTTGTTCGTAAAGACCAAAACCAAAGCCTTTCCAAGCATAGCGAGTCAAGAAGGTGAGGGCGAAACGATGATTTGTCAAGTATTGAAAATCGGATCGGAATGGAACTACACCAAGAGGAGGTTCGGGGGTAATGGAGGATGTGTCAACACCCCCATACGTTAGGTTGGTGCGGTAATGGGGTGGTCCGTAAGAGATTACCTCCCCCACGCGACGGTCGTAGGTGGGATGTGCATGTAATTGTCCGTACTCCTGCGGGGTAGGGAAAGAACTAACGTTATATAGGTGGTACTCCCCAGCAGTAAGGCGTTGAAAAACATCTACTAAGGGGTCGGAGGTTGGGATGTTATCTCGCGGGGAAGGGAAGTGGTTTTACGACGGTGGTTTCATCAGTTGAAGGCGTAGGCGCGGTTGAGGTGGATGGTTGAGGTACATTTGAAGAGGATGGTTGGGTTGAATGTATGGGTGTCTTGATTGGTATAAGCACATCATTAGGGCGGTATAACATATTGCAGGTTTTAAAGGGGGGAGGATCAGCTTTTACGGTGTAGGACTTCCCCTCGTACTCAAATTTTATGCATCTATGTAATGTTGAGGGAACGCATCCCATGGCCCGGATCCAAGGACGACCCAGCAATATATTATATTGGAACTCTCCCTCAAGGACATAGAAGAGTTCGGGTAAAGTACGTGGTCCTACCCAAATGTTGAGGATCACGGTGCCTAAGGTAGAGGTAATAGCATCATTGAATGACCGCAACATGATGGGGTTGGCACACATGCAACTAGAAGGGATATTCATTTGTTGGAAGGCTTTTGAAGAGATGATGTTTAGGCTGGCGCCCCCGTCAATCATAACACGACGTACCCGGATATCCCGGACGTAAGCGGAGATGAAAAGGGCAGGATCAGGGTCTTCTGTACCAAAGTCAACAATTTCATCTTCCGAGAAACTGACTGCAGCGGCTTGTTGTACAGAGACAGAAGTGGTTGGGGTAGTGGGTTGTTTGGTGAGAGAAGCAACGTGATTGGGTGTTAGAATGGAGGTAACAGGCAAGGTTTCATTAGGTAAAACCTCTATCCCTTGAAGGATCTCAACGAGAGCTTGTCGATGAGATTCAAAAGTCTGAATGAGATCATACAGTGTCATTTTTATGGGCGATTGATGAAGCTGTTTGATCATAGTGCGGTGGGCAATGCCATTAGAGACGGGATAGGCGGGTCCGCGAATAACCACTTTAGGTGGTGGTGCAATTGGGATGTTTGACGGAGAAAGAGATACCGCAGGTGTGTTTTCTTTCGCTTTCCCGTTGTTTTTCTGCCCTCGAGTAGCGACACTAATCATATTAATCTCGTAGACCTGAGATGAGGAAGATGGTTGGGATAACTCATGGTCTTCAAGAGGTGGGGTTGTAATAATGATAGATCTTGGTGAGGCGGGGACAGATGATATAGTAGAGGGAATTAAAGCTAAAGGTCTCTCCCTTCGTAAGTTGTCTTTCTTAACCTTTCTATCTGGGAGAGGTGACTGATGAAGGATGGTTTTAAAAGCTTTGCATCCCTCCACATCATGTCCTGGTGTGCGGTGATAGGCGCAGATTTTAGACTCATCATAATCTATCGGTCGAGGTTTAGACGGGTCATAAGGTCTAAGTGGGGTAGGGAATGGTTGCATTCTCCACCAACATAGCAAGGATTTTGGCGTAAGATCCTTTGAGTGGGTCAAAATCGGAGGAGGATGAGGGTATTGGTTGTGCGGGTTTTGGTAATGTTTGGGCGTGGTTGGTTCGTACGTGGTTTTGGTAATGTTTGAGCGTGGTTGGTTCGTACGGGTGGTGGTTTAGCCGAGGGGTGTTGACACGTGTTTTTTATTAAACATGGTTTCTTTGGCGCGAAGCTATATTATATGGATGATGAGGCCACGATGATGTGGTATCGAGATAACAACCACGGGAAATAGGAGTGACCAAAACAAATCTTTTGATGATGGAATTTGTTTAGGGTTGATAGGTGGACGGAGATACGCGGAGTGACGGTGTTGCTATACCCAGGATCTCTATATAGGTGCGAAGGCATAGGTCGCTTTGAAGAAAATGCAGGAGGTATGATATATTGATGTAAGGTGGAGGGATGAGGTCCCAATATGGAAGGTGGGTGTGACGATGAGGGTTTTGATTGTGATAGAGGCACGGATTGAGTTTGTCTCCTAGGTGGCGGGGCGATTTATTTTTGGATAAATCGAGTCGCTTAGGTGGGTGTGTTAGACTGGGCATTGGTGAGGTCCCAAGCGTAGGGGAAGATTTGGTTAAGTTGATAGAAGTGGACGGGGCATTTGGTAGAGGTGAGGGGGGTGACGGTGAGAACATGGGCATTTTAAGCTTCTGTAAACATTTCGGGTATATGGTGGAGGCCTCAGAATCGGTCATTTGCATTTGAGTAGAATAGGGGGTACTCAAATGTTCCCATAGGATTCGTCTATCTTCTGGAGAATGACAGTCCTCACGTGTGAATAGGAACTTTTGTACGGAAGAAAGGTGGGTTGTGATTCCAGTCCACTGTGGGTGTGATACAGGAGGTAGATGAGGCACTGTATCAATAGATGTTAAGAGGTCGACTGGTTGTTGAAAAGATTTAGGTGATGAAGGACTAATAGGTAGGAGGGCGTGTTTGAGGGGATCTGTCATGTTTAAAGAATGTGGTGATGTCGGTTCAGGGGATTTCTCGTCTAAGGATGACAAAAGAAGTGGCAAGCCTTCCTCTTGTGCGGCAAGAGCGGTAGAAGGGGACGTTTGGGAAATAGATAAATTAGATAACATCCGTTCGTAGTCTTGTAGGGATGTGGTGTAAAGCGACTCATTGATGAGAAGAGAAGTCTGGGCAGTTAACTCTTTTATGGGTAAAGGAATGATTTCACGTTGGCTTGATGGTGGTGAAGGAGGTTCGGACTCCTGTGTTAGTGGAGAGGCTTGATTCAAAATTTTCTCGATAGAGGCTTTTGGCTGGGAGTCGAAGACTACATGGATCTCATGAACACTCTCCTCGGTTAAGATATCCTGGTTTACGTTACTGTTGGACGAGTGATTTGGGAATGGTTTGTTGAAAATTTTCAAATTTTGGTTAGTAGGGCGTTAGGATTATCGAGGGCTATATCCCCCGCATCAACCATTTCCTGCACTATGTTTTTCAACATCTTGTAGTTCTCATGACTGTGTCCCTTCACGCGGTGGAAGTTACAAAAGTCATTTTCTTTGTACCAGGAAGGTATGGCACGAGTGGAATCAAACCCGGAATGAGGTTTAACAGGAGGTAAGGTAATGGCTCCTGCTTTGAGCAATTTTTCCAATATCACACCATATGTCTCTCCCAAGGGAGTGTAGTTGATGGGTTCTGCTTTATACTTATAAGTGGTTTTTGGCGGGGTATTAGACGGTGGTTGGGATTTGACCATCACCGCGTGCACGGCCCCTTTTGATTTCGAAGCGGTCGATGGGTGAGGATTGGTGGTGTTAGGTTTGTTGGTGGAATCTGGAGTTCGGAAAGTGGAGTTTTTGTTACGCAACCGCAATTTCTCTTCCTCTAAGGCTCGAATTTCTAGTTTCCGAGCCATGGTAAAGGCCTCGTCGAATGTACGGAAAGTTTGAATTTGAAGGGTAGGAGAGATGTGCTTAGCGCAGGCCCGCGTAAACAGTTCGATAAGTTTGGTTTGAGGAAAGGCATACATAAGTTGGTTGATAAGGCCCCGCCATCGTCCAACGAAGTCTACGATAGATTCGTCTTCAAATTGTCGGATGGCATAGAGGTCGATGATAGATACTTTCTTGGCAATGTTAATGGAGAAATGATCCAAGAAAGATTGGGCTAGCCGGGTTAAAAGAGAAGATCGAGTCTTTGGGTTAAAGCAACTGTACCACTCAAGGCGGGTCCCGATAAGGACAATGGAAAGGTGCGGAGTAACAAGGCATCATCATGAGCAATCAAATAACAAGCATGTCTAAATGATCGCAAGTGTTGTTGAGGTCCTCTTTACTTTAAAAAGCTGGTAAATTTTGGTAACTCCCATTGAGGAGGATATGAATGAAGGGGGACGAAGGGTGAATGGGCTCCCGACAAACTTGCTCGTATGTCAAGGCGCTACGACTTCCTGAAACAGAAGCCTCTAGGTTTTGCATTTTTTCCATCATTTGTTTAATTAAATCAGTAGTTGGATGAGATGATGGTGTGGTTGTGGTAAACGGAGGCAAATTGGACCAAGGACCACCGCTAGACACTGGTGGGGTTAAGTGTTGATAAGGTGTGGAGGATGAATACGTTGAGGCAACTGAATAGGGATGTCCCATATAGGATCTTGAGGTCACTAGATACGTGTATGGGAATGAAAAGGTAGGTGGAGCTTGAGAAGGAAAGCTCGTGTGGATAGGTGGCAGAGAGCAAGTCATGAACGGAGCAGTCTGCAAGAGAGATGAGGTAGGGGCGGTCGGTGGTAATGATATGTGGGGTCCAAGATTAACCAACGGAAAGCCAATCTGAGCCGTATGAACCTCTGAAGCCGTCGGATTGGGAGACGGGGCTAGAGATGCAGGAAGCAAGGCGGTGTTATCAGGCGGAGTGGGAGCTAGATGAGCAGCTATACTAATAGGCATACCCACAAGGAGCCACCATCAGGCGTATGGTCAGGGGTATGAGACAAATAGTATTGTACAGCGCTAGAATTAGCATCCAGAAACTTGGCAAAGTCCTTATCTCCCACAGGAATTTTAGGAACCTCGCTGGTATCCGTAGGATTCCCCACAGAATGTGAAGGGGGTGATTCAGGAAAAGAAACAGAGCAAGCATGTGAAACCATGGTGGCGGCTTGCTTTCGAGTGATAACAACCATGGACAGGAGTTCACAGTAGGGTTTCAATCTGTCAGGAATAGAAACAAACTCAGACTGGTAAAATTGGTAGGTTGCTGGTTTGTCAGGAATTGGAAAAGACAATAACCGATATCGGTCTAAAGAACCGGTGTCGGTTATACTATACTGCGACGCCGTCGAGATAACCGATGTCGGTGTAATAAGTCTGGGCTAACAAGATATAAAAAGGCTGCTAATTTGATTTTTAACAACGTTTAGTATACTTGTCCAATTATTGATCACAGAAGACAGGGTATGAGAAAGAAAACAGAACTACAAACAAGCAAGATGCACACGCAAATCCAGAGACTAACCCTAGGGTTAATTTTAATTATTGTGGGCTTATGCCTTTAGACGTAGAATGATGTCGAATCCTAAACAAAAGACTTAGGGAAATTTCAAGTTGTTTTGGCTTATAAGGTTACCTCAATCGAGCGGAGGAATACCGTGGAAAAGGGGGGATGTTTGAGCTGTTGTGTTAATTGTGAAGTGATTTGGTATGTGTTGTGCAGTGAAAGTAAGATTAATTTCCTGTCAATACCGTGGATATCACCCCCACGTGTACGACCTGTTACTTAATCTATGTTTACTAGAATTGAAAAACAACAAGCAGGAATGCAATGCACGTGTTTTAAACCCAAATCGAAAATGATATTCGATGAAGCAAAAGAGATGACTTTCACTAATGCGAGATGTAAAAGCAAAGCAAGTTCTTTTATCAAAATAATACAAAACCTTTTGAATATCTTTTTAAAAGAAGAAAACAGCAAGTATACTCCCTATATGAAAGCAAGCAAAATGAAAGAAACCCAAAATGGGTCCCACCGGGCGTGCCAAAATGTTTCACTCGGAATGTTTCGTTCCTTTTAGAAACAGATAAGGGTTGGGGCTAGGAGGAATACCTGTAGAATGTCGAGATGGTGTGTGCATACCGTAGAGAAAGATCAAGTTTGATCGCGAAGAACTCCTTTTTGTCTTGGAAGGACTACCTGCAAATAAGAATACAAGACCACAAGATTTTGATTAGACAATAAATGAGGAAACGCCTTGGGCCAGGGAATATAAAACTTCCTTTCGAAGGTGGTCGGTTTCCTGCTAATATGAATTAACACAAAAGACTATAAAATATCAATTAAATTACTTTGATGAACTAGGTGGGGAAGGGCTGGTTTTTAGTTATAGTCGGGATAACCGATGGCGATTCTACGATAACCGATGGCGATTCTTGATGGCGACCGACGTCGTAGGGTCTAGGATCTGTGGGTTGGTTGTTTTATGGGGTGGTTGTGTTGTTTGTAAAGTCAGATATAGGTGATATCGGAAATAAGGTGATGAGAGGTAGATGAATGATAGTTAGATGCAATGGCACGCTAGGTAGTGGATTCAGGAATGGATTTATGAGGACTGTGATTCAAAAGGCATAAGAAATGTTATAACAGGGGACATGCAAGATGTGACTTACTGGTTTTGACGAAGATGCAAGCTGATCTCCTTTGCTGTAAACACTTCTGGTATCTCCACTCGTCTCTACTCAGTCAAGTGAAGATGTGGACTCTGTTTCTCGCTCCCAATAATCTCTGTTGATCCAGAAATCCTTCGACTGATCCAAAATGAAAATTCCGATCCGTTGTTTTGGTTTGGGGAGCCCATTTACAGGGAACCGATGGCGGTTGCGTAACCGACGGCGGTCGAGTAGGAACCGGCATCGGTAAGGAGAAAGTAGACTATTTTTAGTAAAATAGCCCACCTTCCCCGCTTTTCCCGAGAGATCAGTGCATGGGCTTGGTCAAATGACTAGAAGGTCGGTTTTGGGCGCGAGAAAGGGGTCATTAGTTATGGGTGTAGGTGTGGAACATGTTTTAGGTCTTAATTAGGTTAGTTTAGGATTAGGGCTAGGTCATGATGAGGTGGCATGTGAGGTGATGGGGATTTATCAATTACAAGGTAATTAATAAATAGTTGTGTAAGGTTTAGGTAATGAGGTTAGGTTGCGAAATGGGATGCGGGTCACAAGGGGTCGTAAGACACGAATTTGGTGTCTACACCTAAGTTGGTTGTTTTGCCTCTCAAGCCTGTAGTGATTGAAGAACCATTTCAACAATGGGGTTTAGACTTCATCGGAACTCTTAACCCATCTTCTAGTGATGGAAATACCCATGTGTTGATTGTGATAGATTACTTCACCAAGTGGGTGGAGGCCATCCCAGTCAAGAGCACTACCTTTGAGGTAGTTTTCAACGTCATTAAGGAGAACATATTGATTAGGTTTGGGACCCCAAACAAAATTGTGACTGAAAATTATTCCAACTTTTCTTCTACTGAGATGATGGAATTGTGCTATGGGTATGGCATCTCACTTGCTCATTCTTCAAATTACTACCCGCAAGGGAATGGACAGGCAAAATCAACAAACAATAACTTGGTGAATATAGTTAGAAAGCTTGTGAATGATTCTTAGAGGAATTGGCATAAGAAGATATACGATGCACTTTGGGCTGATAGAATTACACCCAAGAGAGCAATTGGAATGTCTCCTTTCTAAGTGGTGTATGGTGTGGAAACTCAACTGTTAGTCACAGTGGAATTTCCAGCCTTGCATCTGATGAAAACCATTGAAGATGCAAGTTTTAGTGATCTTTGGATAAGAGAATTTTGTACCTTCAGAAGCTTGATGAGGACATATTGCAAGTGGTTGATAGGATAATAGCTCATCAGTTTAAAGTGAAGGATTTGTTTGAGAAGAAAGCCTAATGAGCCATGAGGAAGCCATGGTAAGTTTGATTCTCTTTGGCTTGGTCATTTTAGAATCAGACATTTTGCTAGAGAGAAATCTTTTTATCTGGATTACATGGATGGTTCTCCTCTCCCACTTCCTTATAGTGGGAAATATCTGAAGTTGTTCAAGTCTTAGGTGACTAGGTGGTCCTTCTGTATATTATGTACAGTGTTTTAGTTTTGGTTCGTTCCTTTGTGTTTCGTTTCTGTTCTTCCCTTTTGGTTTGTTTTGTTTCTTTTCCCGTCTTGTGTGTGTTGCCTTATATTGGTTTTTCTTTTGACTCCTTTACCCAATGGATAAAGCACTTGGTCCTCTTTCTCTCGAGTTATCTACAGTTCTTGATCTTGCCTTGTGTCTTTGTTCTAAGCCAAGTCATCCCCAGAAAGAGCCAGCTGTTGTTGGCCCCAAAATTCCCCTCTTTTCGAAGTCAAGTTTAAAAAAAAATTGAGTCTATACCTTGGAGTATTGAATCGCATCGAGCCTGACATTGTTTGTAGTTTTCTTGTTCATGGAGAACAATTTGAAAGTCAAGCGTATGGTGAAGTTCCTTTCCTTATTTTTATTTTCTTCCCACAGTCAGGAATGACAGGCATATTTTCCTCATTAAATTTTTCCCTAGCATCCACAGTAATACATGAATATATTTGATTGGATGTGGTTTGGCCATATTTCAAGGTTCAACGAAGCCTCCATGTGTCCAAACGACACAAATCCAGGACAAGGTCTAAGGTGATCCGCAAATAAGCACGAGCTTTCCCCGTGTCCTGTACAAAATGAAGACAAAACAAGCTAAAATCGGCTAAGTATGGAAGGCTCAATGGACATTGCCATGTTCCTCATTGTCGCACTTAAAAATTCAAACACGGGGTAGTTCTCAAACTTTTTCCAGTCCTCCACGTGTCCTAGGTCCAAAAAGGGACATAGCCGATCATTAAAATTGACTAAGTATGGGTGGGCTGGTGGAAGCCACCACGTGCCTTAACGAAACCATTTCACAAGTCAAATCAAAGGGTCGGGTCTCTAAGTAGCGCCAGGCTTTCCACATGGTTAAATTCAATTTAAAGATGGAGCTGGCCATTGAAAATTCCAAGACCAGTAGAAGGAGACACGCATCAGCTCAGTGCAACTTCAAGGGGCATTTCTAAAGTAGAAAATCAAATGAGCGCCAACCCTCCACGTGTCTAGGGGTCAACATAAGTCAAGCGAAAATTGGGCCCGAATCGGCTAAGTATAAAGGAATCGGCAGAGCTCTCCACGTGTCAGCCTAGCACTGCTTCAAAGGAAAAGAATAAAAAGATGTTCCCAAACCCGATCCAATCAATTTCTCTAAAGTGTGTGGCCTATATTTGAAGTTGTACAAGAAAATTGAATGGCCCATGTTTTAACTGGTAAAATAATGTAACGACCATATATTTAAAAAACTGGTTTTTCCACCATTAACGTTTCTTTGCATTTTCAAGAATTCGAAAGGGCGTGGATGATTGGTTAGTAACGTTTCTTTCTTTCTCGAGGAAGTTGTAACCATTTCTTGCGAGCTATATCATGGGATTTCAAAGCCATTGTATGGGTTGGAATTTTGATTATTCTGAACTGTAATTTTGAATTGGAAGAAATCAATACAAAGGTTTTTCCCCTTTTCTTCTATTTTCTCTTTCCTTCTGGTTCTGATCTATGAATCATCTAATCCTTGCATGTTTGGAAACTTTGTGTTCTAGTTTGTACAATATCCAAAACTTTGAGTCTTTGAATTGTGTCTGTTATAAACGTGGATGGTTCTACTTTGTATCTTATTTACACAATACATATAAGGGTTTTCTCTGCCATCTCTTTTCCCTGAAAGTATTGTCTTCTTCTTCCTCCCTCCTCTCTTCAAAGTCTTATATCCTCATGTATTGATAAATTTCCAGGCTTAAAACACATTTCAGGATATTGGGAAACCACCATTGAATGAAAGATTGTGCATTTGTACATAGTTTTTCCCTGCTTTCAATAAGGGAACCTCTCCCATTAAAGAGGAGGGACTTTCTTGTCCCCTGACTATGGTTTCATTCCAAGTGCAAATCTAAAACCCAATAATGCTCACGGTCGATCCTTTTATCTATCTCCTCACTTCACCTTGGTTGTAGGCATGACCACCTTGCAACCATCCCGCAACCGCCCCACAAATGTTTCTCACCATCTTGCCTAACCCCATATTTTACATCTTTTATAACCCTCCCTCTCTATCGATCCACCTCTCTTATACACTCCAATTTGCAGATTGCAACCGATTCATATACCAAATCACCACTTTGTACGCCCTACCCGATTACACCCGTGACCAGACATTCACCACTCCGGCTCTCCAATTCTACATCACCTTAGGGCCACTCACCCATCCCTCTACTCCTCAACACCACACACCCCACCTATTGGTCACACTTATGGCTAACCTCAATTCCCTCTACCATCACATTGTTCACCCCTTCCCTTAGTTACCTCTACCCTCTCCTCACCCATACCTTCCCTCACTTCGATCTACCCTTGCCTCGCCCACCCTTCTTCCCACCCGATCATGTTTATGATCAAGTCGTAACCACACCTAGCCGAGACCCCTTTATGCACACTCCACCCTCTTACATGATTCATTACGTTGGTCCGAAAATCATTGAGAGAGATCTATGGATAGACGAGCCAACAGTGTGTAGGGCATAGCCCCTCTTTGAGTCAGCAAAGCGAAATTGGTTTATTGCTATTCTACCAGCAGGAATCATGCAAGTCTCACAATATTCTACCTTCGGGGGTTGGGATCTCATCCCAGTAGGAGTATTTCCAACTGTAAAAGAAGGGAAAGGAACGAGGTGGGGAGATGGAAAATATCTGAAGGGAGAAAAGAAATGAATTCCAAAGTAGAAAGGTCAGAGGATCTATGTTTTGGGCTGGTAGTAAACAGAGCCGAACTTACTCACATAGATGAACAAAGCAATACTGATGAATAAATGACAATAAAATAGGAGTAGATTCAATAGAACAAACATACAGATCTAACATAAGAAAGCTCGATGTATAATACGGTATTCAAAGACAAAGTCTAAATATTGTATTAATATTTCCTTCACATTAAAAAAGCTCAAAGTATTTTCTTCTTACTCCTATTTTTCATCCGAAAAGTATCCACTCACTTGAATATAACAAGTATTCAAGTATTTATAGAAGAAGAGAAGAAAAGAAGGCCAAAACAAAACCAACAACCTAATTGAAAAATATCTTACAAAATATCTTAAAGTCATTTGTTGACTTTTGACAACTTAGTGGATGACATCACCCCATGGTGCAACATGGATGATGTCATCATTTGTGTCAAAACACTCTTAGATATTTAAAAAGAAGAAGAGAGGAAGGAGACTATTTGTCATCGTCTCGCATTGAAAGGGAGTGTCCCGCTACATTGTTGTTGCTCGGGAGAAGTAATGTTAAATTGGGGTCGATATTCCATGAACTTGTTGATCATGGGCTAAAGCTGATCCTGAGCAGGATCCTTGTGGCGATCGCTAATAACTTCGCAAGTTTCACGTTCATCCATGAGCCTTTCTGGGAGCTTGGCATATTCATTTCTAGCCTCTATCGGAACCCTATAAAGTCACGATAGGCCAGAAGGTTGTTGATGCATTTGGTGTCAAAAGTGGCTTCTGGCCCTAACCCTTTCGAGATGATCTCCTTGAAGATCCGAATAGTTTGGTCTTCCTTCCTCAGGGTGAAAGAAGGAGTGAGCAAGCCTAGGGAGATTCTCAGGATGATTTGCTCCATCTGGTGCATAGCCTCCAAGGCTTCCTCTTTGACTTTATCTATCTTTTCGAGGACAAACTCCAACTGATCAACCTGGTAGTCCAAAGTAGAAAGGATTTTGTTGGGTGCTCTGGGGTGATTGAAGATGCCAAACTTAACTAGATCTTCGACTGAACAGTCAAGCATTTTCTGGAAGGTCTCATGCTGCAGCCTAGCATGGTCCAACTCTTCGGAGATGGGTCCCGCAATCGCCTGGAGTGCCTTGTTTGCCTGATTGATGTTCTGATACAACTCGGTGAACTTGACGATTACTCCCTCACTTTCCTTGAGGATTTGATCTCTCTAGGTGGACATGTCATACCTTTTTCACTGATTTTGGTGTATTCATTTATCTTATCCTAGCTCAGGGGCTCTGGAATTTGGGTGGCAGTTGTAGGAGGTGCACTGCCCATTTTCTGCAAGGCGTGGAGAAGATGTTTATTTTGCTCCTTTAATAGCCTCTTTTCTTCCTTTGCTTCCTGAAGCTTCTTGCAAAGGGTGTCAACTACAGATAGGGCCTCTCCTTGAAGGCTTTCTGAAGACATTCCCATTGTGACTTGGGTCACTGTATAATCTATCGGAGACATATCCTTTTTATGCTTCAAAGGATTGGGATATGCAATCTCCATTACTCTCTCTCTTGACGCACTCGAGAAAAGCGGGTTACGAGTTTTTGCTTCTTGCCACCTTTGATGGGATGACAGAGAGAAGTCCATCGGTGCGATAGGAACTTTCCTCTTTTGTTGGTTCAGTCTTTGAGAGATCCATGCTGGAATTATGGGAGTAGGACCGGAAGCGAGAAGAAGGAGCAGCAACAAATGAGGAAAATGCGTTGAGACACTTGGTGGCGGCATTGAATGAGAGGCCAGCAAAGTACTCGGGAGAGGAAGGGATACTTGTAGGGGAGGTAGACATGGGAATGGAAGGGAGCTAAGAGATGAGGAAGAAATGGTGGGGGACAGACTCTGCGAGGAAGAGAAGATGGATGACGAGGAAGAGGGAATAGTAGAAGGTGGGGAGAGGACATGACCAAAGGAATGGTCGTTTGGGTCATGCGAGGAGGGAAAGAGGAGAGGGAGAAGGGATAGAAAGGACCTCAATAGTTGTAGTAGTGGTGACATCCTGAGTGGATGTGCCCATCGGAACATCTTCAGCCGCTTCTTCCTCTGGGGAAGCCAGAGTTACAACTTGTTCTTGCGTGGTGGAAGGGGGACTCTCAGGAGCCTCTTCTTGGGTAGAGCTTGACTCGCCCTCTTTGTCTTTGCCTCTGCCCTTTGGTAGATGTTTTGGCCTGGAAGGTGCGTTGCCCAATGGAGATGTAGTGAAATCTACCCCGAGGTAGATGAGGCCATTCATCCTGCACCAGTGCTCTATTCGCCGCAGAGTTTCTTTGACCCTTTCTTCAATGGTTTGGGGCGCTTTGGTTCTGTCGATTGTAGTAAACAACCAGTTCGTCCCCATCCATGTCAAGATATACCTGATCAACTTCTTGATCGGTAGTTTGATAACCTTTTGGGACAATGGCCATGCCGTACTGAATGATCTCTGCCAGGGCCAGGCGAGAATGGTCCTTTCTTCTGAGCTCAACCTCGTGATACAGGTCGATGTAAATGTCCTTGATCTCGGAATGTGGATAGGATCGATATTTTCCTTGGGAAGGCAATTCCTTGGATCGAAAGTGGGTCTTGCCGGGAAGTTATGCTTCAGATTGAGCAGTTCTAGCTCGTAAACATCTCCCAAGCTTTGTGGTGGGAGAGACAAGTGTACCTACCCATTGTGAGGGGAAAAGGAGTTCCACCCTTCTTTCTCTTTAAGCACTTTTATGGTAGGTCACAAGTCAGGCCGGACGGATTCCAACAGATCAGCTTGGGGTATAGCATATCTTGGCAATTTGGTGGGTTCCCCCATGAAGTTGGCTGCCCTTTGATAGGTGAAGGTGGGAAATTGCGTGAATAAGGCTCCCCACTTCTCCGTTGCTACAACAATGCTCTTGGTCGTAATGCACCGTGAGTCATGTTTGGCCTCAAAAGCGACGATGACATAGAAGATAAGCGTCGTTGATCTTTATAAACTGTGAAATACTATTTCCCACTTTAGCTCAGGTAGTATTCATATATTTTCACTTGGGCCAAACCCCACATCGCATCAATCTTTGGATATCCCTCTCCAAGGTTGCAACATAAACTACGTAGGAGTTCATGTAGAACCTCCCCATTGTGGTGAGTTGTTGAAGCTACTCGGATATAGTGTTGCTTAAGATCTCCGCCCACTTGAAGCGTTGATCGAGGCACATTCTTGTTCATTGTCTCCGTGCACAGAGCATCCATTTATGAAAGTAGTGGGCGTCGAAAGCCCAAAAACTACTCGGGAACGTGATGGTATCACTTAGTTCCTCGGAGAAGTCACTTCGGTGAATAACACCGTGGCCATTTGTTACCACCTTTTTTTTTTTTTTAGGTACACCTCATTCATCAATTGCATACACACCGGTCTTCGTTTTCCTCCCAAGCCTTGGTGCAGTCTTCTTGGCTTACGGCCACAAAGTGCGGTGGTGAGGATGCCAAACATAATTTCAAAGTGCCGGTGGTCGGGTTGATCATGACCTCGCCCTTCTCATTCTCGACGCATCTGGTGTCTTTGTTGTAACAACGGGCCACCACCATCATGAATTCGTTATTTCTTGTCTGTGACAGGATCCCCCAGTAAAGTGCAAGCCACTTCCCACTAGCTTGTCCATCCAGGGGACTTCCCGTGACTCTCCAGGTTACAGCACGAAATCCTCCATGTCAATGTGTCCGAGCTCGGAGTCTCTTATATCAAGGTCACATTCGCCCGGGATTGGGCATCCCGACCCTCTGATATTTGTACTTCATCTCTTCCTTTATAAGCTTGGCTTTGCCCTTAGAATTGGTTGGTCTCTTGCTTGATGTAGACATATGTAGTTTATAACTTAGTTGCTGATCTGCAAGAAGAAGCGAAACCCAACGTAGAAGAGTCATGTTAGCTGTTTGATCTCCCATTAAAGCATTGATAGAAGGAAGAGTTAGCAATTTTAAGGCATCAGGGCACAGGGCGCATGAACACTGCAGTGCAGGGTTAAATAGTATGGCACATAGAAAAAGGGTGTTACAAGGGAAAAATCAGTGCCAAAGGGCACAAGGTGCATGGATATTGCACATGAAATTTTTGTTGTTTCAAGCAGAAGTGCGCCTACGCCATTCATGTGTTTTATACTGGGCGCAGATAATTTTCATGTTGCAGACGGGGACGGGATGCGCTAAGGCGCATGTATTTTTCTTATTACGAGGAACTTTGTGCGCGAAGGGGAACTTGGCATTGCGCGAGGATGGTTTGCATGACATTGTGTTCTTCGTAACATGGGATGCGCTGCTGCTACTGTTAAAGCGATTTATACTTGGTGCAAGTAAGGTTGGTGTTGCATGAGTGCGGTGCGCCAATAAGCGCGAGTTTATTCTTTGTTACATAGGAATTCGGTGCACCAGAGGTGCGGGTTAATGGGTGTTGCAAGTGAGTTCGGTGCGCCATTGGCACGACTGTGCTTCATGTTGCAAGGGTGGCGATTGCGCCAAAGGGTAGAAAACGTAGTTTTGGAAACGCGTTTTGAATTCTTCTATATCTTATAGATTTGTGATCTTTTAAGCTTCTTTTCGGGGTTTGTAGATGGTGAAGTGGGCACCACGAAAAGATCTAAGTGATTTTGAGGCGAACTCTCCTTACAAAGATCTGGAAAAAGGAGGAAGAGCATGGGAGAAGGACATCAAGAACAACAAAAGAGGGTTGACAAATCCATGCCACCTATTACACAAATAAACAACCAGCAAAAACAAGAGGAAAAAGACCACTTACCTGGAATATATATAACGTGAGAAACGAAGCGGGGGCCACGAACGTGATATGAGGATGAAAGGCATGCTGACAGGTGCAGAAGAATAAAAACTATCACGTGTGTTTTTTTAATTGTGAAAGTGATAGATCAGATGTGCCTATATATAGGCAAAGGTGTAATAAATGCGCCAACCACTTTTTGAAGAGGCGCATCAAAACACCTGTCGACACTTCAAACTTGGCTGTGCGCCCTTTGGCACACCAAAACTCGTGTTAACACGTGATTATGTGTGCCTTTGGCACACCAAAACACGGCGCAACAAAAATGTTGTTGACATGAAGGCGCATGCACCCACAGCGCATGCAAGAAAGGTGCAACACGGGGAGGTGCACCAAAAAGTGTGTCGACACCATAAACAGTGCACCAAAGGTAATGAAGGGGAGCATGAATACTCTGTAAACATGGATAAAAGGTGTGCCCACCTAAAAAAGGACCAAAAATGGCTAAGTTCGGAAAACTAAATTTCCCGGAAAGGGATCTTGCACCATTTCGAGCGAAGAGGGTCCCTAACAAGGACCGAACAAAATTTTGATTTGGTTACCCGTGAAATTGCCCTTGTCAATTTTACGGGATAACAGCTAGCTCTTTCTGGGGACTATCTCCGAAAAGAACTCGGGGGTAGAGAATCCCATATTTTCATGTGCCTATCCATTGGGTGGAGAGAGAGTCAAAAACAAGGGTGACGAAAAGGAAAATGCACAACCAAAAAAGCAAACACACGACAAAAAAAACACAACAAAAGCAAATCAGATGAAGAGAGCAAGCTCTACTTCCCGAAGATCTTCGAATGCTTTCTATAGAGAAGCGAAGCTCGGTTCCATCTAGATATGAGAGATAGAAGTTTGTTTCACTGGAAATGCTTCGCTTCCTTATAAAGCAGATAAGGTTAGGGTTAGGAGGAATACAGATGTCGAGATGATGTGCGCGTACCGTAGAGAAAGATCAGGCTGACTGCGAAGAACTCCTTTTTGTCTTGGAAGGACTACCTGCAAATAAGAACACAAGACCACAAGATTTTGATTAGATAGTAAATGAGGGAACTGCCTTGGGCCCAGGAAATATGAAACTTCCTTTCGAAGGTGGTCGGAGGGAAGCCTCCCCTTCCTTTCGATATATGAGTTAACACAAAATACTGTAAAATATCAATTAAATTGCTTGGCTGAACTGGGTAGGGGAAAGGCTGTTTTTCCTGGTTTTTGATCAAAGGAACCGATGCCGGTTACCTATAACCGATGGCGGTTACTGATAACCGATACCGGTGGGTTCTAGGATCTTCTGGGCTGGTTGTGGAGTTTGTAATGGCTGATTTTTGGATAGTTTTTGGGAAACGGGATGGTTAGAAACAAAAGAATGACAGCTAGAGGCAATGGTACGTTGGATAATGGATCCAGAAACGGATTTGGGAGGACTGTAATTCCAAAAGCATAAGAAATGTTATAATGGAGGACATGCAAGATATAACTTACTGGTTTTTGACGAAGATGCCAGTTGATCTCCTTGGCTGCCAACTCTTCTGGTTTCTTCACTCGTCTCTGCTTGGTCAAGTGAAGTTCTGGACTCGCTAATCGCTTTGGACTCTCCTTTGATTCAAAAATCCTTCGACTGATCTCCCAAAATGAAATTCCGATCCGTTGTTTTGGTTTGGGGAGCCCATTTACAGGGAACCGATGGCGGTTACGTAACCGACGGCGGTCGAGTAGGAACCGGCATCGGTTAGGAAAAAGTAGGCTATTTTTAGTAAAATAGCCCACCTTCCCTGCTTTTCTCCCGAGAGATCGGGCCATGGCTTGGTCAAGTGGCTAGAAGGTCGGCTTTGGGTGCGAGTAAGGAGGCATTAGTTATGGATGTGAGTCTAGACCAAGTCATGGGTCCTAATTAGGTTAGTTTAGGGTTAGGGCTAAGTCATGGTGAGGTGGGCAAGTGAGGTGGCGGGTAAGGCGATGTGGATTTATCAATTATGAGGTAATTAATAAATAATTGTGTAAGGTTTAGGTGATGAGTTTAGGTTGCGAGATGAGATGTGGGTCACAAGGGATCGTAAGACACGAATTTGGTGTCTACATTAGCCCCTTATTGTCGTGTAGCTTGTTTTGTAAAGCCGCGCGGACAATAATATGAAGTGGTTTCCCCTGTTAAGGGTATAGGTAATCCCCCTCAAATCTATCACAGATTGGGTGAACGGGAAATCAGGGATAGAGTTGATAAAGGGTATATGTTGTTGAGAGAATGGTAAGGTGTGGGGTAGGTCCAAGGAAGCATACACATGTTGAAATGCAATAGTATGACTAGGGTACATGATTTGACGAGCAAACCAGCGATGTATAGGCAAAGGTCGATAGTTTATCCAAACAAGGGTGATATAATCCTGGTATCCAAGGCATAGGAAGTAGCTCCAGGGTATATAACAGGTAAGGTACAAGAACGTTTAGGCATGTTCGGTAGTACCAAATGGTTGGTTTGGTTGAGATAAACGTCACGGTCTAGGTCTAGGCAAAGTTGGTCAACAGATCAAGTCAAGGACCCTAATCATGCTAAAACACGAACAGGTGAGCTCGATTGAACAAAAAGCTACATGATGGATGGATAAATTAAAACGGTGATTGTGGGTATGGTATGGTTAATTGGTGCGGCCTTAAGTCGGGCCAAATGGTTAGCGGCCTTGGGTCGGGCCAAATGGGTTGGTTGCGGCCTTGGGTCGGGCCAAATGGTTTGGTTGCAGCCTTGGGTCGGGCCAAATGGTTTGGGGGTCGGGCCAAATGGTTTGGTTCTGCGGCCTGGGCCCTCGGGCCAAATGGTTTGGCCGCGGCCTGGTCGGGCCAAATGGTTTGGTTTCGGGCCAAATGGCCGAGGCCTGGTCGGGCCAAATGGTAGGTCGAGGCCTTGGGTCGGGCCAATGGGTAGTGGTAGGTTGAGGCCTCGGGTCGGGCCAATTGGTAGGTAGGCCTCGGGGGCCAATCAGGGTAGGTCGAGGCCTCGGCCGGGCCAAAAAGTAGGTTGAGGCCTTGGTCGGGCCAATTGGTAGGTTGAGGCCTTAGGTCGGGCCAATTGGTAGGTTGAGGCCTTAGGTCGGGCCGAATAGGTAAACAAATGGTGTTCAGCAAAGGTGGATATAGGCGATATGTGGTTAAAAAAGAGGCAAATGGTAAATAGGGGCAAAAAGATAAAATTGGGGGAAAGTTGGGATTAACACCGATGTCGATTCTACATGACCGATATCGGTTAAGGGACCGATACCGGTTTTTTAGGGCAAAAAGGAAACCGACATCGGTTAAGGTCGAAAAACCTATAAAAAGAAAAAATACGGCCTGTCATTGTCACTTTGGTTATTTGCAATCCAAATTAACTTGTCTGACGTGGAGAGTTGAGTTGGAGGGGTATTGAGTGAGGTGGAGCTATTTGATTGGCGGAGAGAGTTGATAGTGGGCCCGAATAGTTGAGGAGGCCGCAGGTGATTGGCCGGGGACCCAGCAGATCAGGATTGGAGCCATGGCACAGGCAGGAGGAGCTGGAGGGGCTGGACCAGCTGGACCGCCACCACCCATCCCACCACGACGACGTGTCGTCGTACCGGTAGGTTCTAAACTCTTTATTTTGGTGATTTGGTTGAGTTATGTTGTTTTTGGGATTTGGGTAGGAATTGGTAGTTTGTAGGAAATAATGGGTAAATGGAGGTAATTTGAGAAAGGGAGAGGGTAGATAGGTTAGATAGGCTAAGGCGGCTAGGTGTGTAAAATTTTAGGGTTTTTGGGTGGGTAGATGGGTAGAAATAGGTAAAAAATGAGTTTTGGGGGCCGTGCGCGGGTTCGGCTCGGGTAGTGACAAGGGACCGATGTCGGTCACTAGGCGACCGGCATCGGTCGAAAAAAGAATAGAGTGAGGTTAAATGGGGGGACCGGCATCGGTCTCGTATCGGCCGGTATCGGTGGGGGAGGGATGGGTTGAGGGTGTTGGGTTGGGTTGAGTTGGAGTAGGGGATTGGTTAGGGGTTTAGGGTTTAGGGTTTAGGTTTTGAAGGTGGGTTGGGGGTCTTGGTGGGGGGGGTGGGTCAGGGTTGGGTTGTTGGGTTGGAGTAGGGGATTGGGTTAGGGGTTTAGGGTTTAGGGTTTAGGTTTTAAGGTGGGTTGGGGGGCTTGGTGGGGTGGGTTGTGTTGGGTTGGGTTAGGAGTGGGGAAGGGGATTGGGTTAGGGGTTTAGGGTTTAGGGGGTTTAGGTTTTAAGGTGGGTTGGGGGGCTTGGTGGGGTGGGTTGTGTTGGGTTGGGTTAGGAGTGGGGAAGGGGATTGGGTTAGGGGTTTAGGGTTTAGGTTTTAGGTTTTAAAGTGGGTCTGGGGGGCTTGGTGGGGTGGGTTGTGTTGGGTTGGGTTGGGAGTGGGGAAGGGGATTGGGTTAGGGGTTTAGGGTTTAGGGTTTAGGTTTTAAGGTGGGTTGGGGGGCTTGGTGGGGTGGGTTGTGTTGGGTTGGGTTGAGTTGGGGTAGGGGATTGGGTTAGGGGTTAGATTTTGGGTGTTACAAAAGGGGGTTTAGATGGTAAAATAGATGTTATAATAAAGAGTGGGTCTGAGAATGTGGGTTGGTTTTTTTTTTTGCACGCGGCCAGCTGACGATGCGTGATAGATGCCTCCACTATCGAGTCGGATGAGGCCACACATATCTCGCGCGCATTGGGCCATCATGCGCGAGGTGGGGCTCGGCGGGGTCCAGAGGTACAGAGCGATCGACAGAGATCACAGCCTGATGGTCGCCCTCATCGAGAGATGGGATCCGGCGGCCAATGTGTTCCATCTGCCGACCGGGGAGATGACCGTCACATTAGAGGATGTGTATCGCATCCTGCGGCTACCGATCGAGGGAGAGGCCGTTTCCGTGCAGATTCGAGATCGCCATGGATAGCATAATCGCAGTTTTGGGGATGCAGCCGCGCTTTCTTACATATCATAAATGCCGCGAGCATCGATATGGTGACATGTACCGCGCACACAGACATGAGACACGGCTTGCCGTGTTGATGATGATAGGAGTCACCTGCTCCCGCCTCCCGGATTCAGAGGGAGGCCGCTTCCCACGGGCATTGATGGGGGTGCTACCGAGATGGTGGAGGAGCACACTGTTGCATGGGCACCAAAGCAGTATCCGGTGCAATTATACAGGAGTTATGGGGCTATCACGAGGAGGCGATTTGGTATTTGTTCTACATTTTGTTGACTCATTGGGCATACGAGCACATCGTATGCATCAGTGCCGGAGGGCTACCCCAAAGAAAGCCTGGCCACAGTGTCGTGGTACCGATATGGATTTCGTGAGGTGGTTGGGGATCGTGGGCCACCACGAGCAAATTGTTGCAGTCGGGATGTGGCCTACTATAGACATATGTTAGAGGGCCTTACAAAGAGAGACATTATATGGAGACCCTACAGAGGTCACCACTGGGCAGAGGAGCCCACAGATACCGCGCCCGATCCAAGATACATTCCGGATAAGCAGATCGAGGCCGGAGAGTACGAGCGATACCCTTAGAGAGGGTACGCAGCAGATGGGGCCGCCACAGACGAGCCACCTCCCTTCCCCGCAAGACAGAGGGATGATGTAGAGGCCCCACCGCCAACACCACACCTCGGGATCCAGACCGGGTAGCGAGAGACCAAAGGTGAGGGTGTGGATGATGCCGGCACGCGGCAAAGATACAGTGTCCTGGTGGGCAGCAGAGCAGCGAGGATAGTACCGCCTGCGCAGCCAGACTTGGCAGCTGCATCGCAGAGAGAGATCAGCCCGGGGCAAAGCAAAGCTATTACAGGGACAAATGGCACGCACAGCACGTATAGGGGTCCTACAGGCAGCAAATGCTAGCCCAGTGCTCAGTGCACAGCACAAAAAGACCACCACCAAGAAGACATGACCCACAGTGCAGTATACAGTGCACAGCAAAAATGCACTTCAAAGAAGAAAGAAAGACCAAGCGGCCCCCAGATACCACCATGGCCACAAAAAGCAGTACAGCACAGCATTAGTGCAAAGACTCCACCAAAGACCACAAACACAAAAAGTGCAGCCTGTGGGATATTGGTGTTAGGTGCCAGGGACCACCCCCCTCCTTCAAAGGGCGAGAGATCGTTATATGGAGGTTAGAGCAGAGGCCCGTTATTATCAGGATATTCTTGATAGTAGCGAGTCGAGTATCGTGCGTATGCAAAAGACATAGGCGAGACCTCACACCCCAGAGATCTCAGGAGGGGCAGCTACACCTGCGTGTCCGTGACGGGCAGGAGGCGAGAGGCACCACAGGACCAATGGGGAGAGGTGCCGAGGGCGGTGGGGAGAGCCGATAGATCCCGACATGGTTTTGTATAGGACATGGGCACCGGTCTGCGAACCGGTTGCATTGATAGAGGCCTGCGTGCCTACACTTATTCATTGTTTTGATTTATTTATTTATTATATACCGGCCTGCGAGCCGAGTACGGGTTGTACATTTGATACCGGCCTGCGAGCCGAGTATATTTTTGATATGAGAGACCGGCCTGCGAGCCGAGTCGATATTTTTGGTAGGTATTGCGGCCTGCGTGCCGGCTTTGGTATATTATGAGATCACAGAGGCCCCGATGTAGGGCACATTGTATTTTTGAAAACTGGGATATATATATATAGATGATGTTTTGATCCACATGCTGTGTTTAAAATGTGTTGAAATAAATGGTTGGTAATATATAGAATGTGTGATGAGTTTAATTGACATGTTGATAGATAGATGATGCTGATGTTTTTGTTTGTTTGTGCGTATATATGAATGTCAGGTTATGTGATAAATTGGTGGTTTTGTGACAGTGTGATATATGTAACTGATGAGTTGGATCTAAATGATGTATAGAGTGATAGTTTTTTGGTATCTGTAGTTGATGGTTTGTTTATTTATAAAATAAATGATGTTGATGAAATTGTAATGCTATGTGTGGTGGATGAACAAAATGTGGTAAATTGTGTTGTTTATGCAGGCAAAGAGGCGGGCGACAAAAATTTAGAGGAGAAATGAAGAAAAGAACCCTGTTTCAAAAAGGAAGGTGTGTAACCGATATCGGTTAGGGAACCGATATCGGTAGTCATAGACCGATACCGGTCAACTAACCGATACCGGTTATTTAGGTATGAGCTTTTCTAAAAATAGAAAAGCTAGGGTGGCAACTTAAGTTTTAATTTTAGAGCCATGCAAGAAGTTAAATACGCGAACGCGACGCTTTTTGACGACTGAGACAGGGATTTGCATGAGAGATTTGGGTGAGAAGGAGAAAAGAGACAAGGAAAGTAAATGTGATCCGAGGTTCAGAAGGCAGAAAGACAAAGTTGAAAAGGGTGGTGATCATGGCAGAACGAGGAGAAGCATCCAGCAGGCAAGGACAGGAGGGAAGACAAGGGCCACCTCAAGCTGCTGCAACCCAAGAGGTATCATTTTGTTTGTGATTTAACTACTGCATGTTTTGTGAATAAGATGGGGGAGAGTAGGTGGGTAGATATGAGAAAGAAAACATGATAACAAGGGTTGCAGGTGAGGTAAGTGTTACAGGGTAGGCAATCGTGGGTTTCGTATGTTTCAGATGTATAAAGGAATAAACGAGCAAATTATCATGTCGTAGGTGGTTGTTTTTAGGGAAGGTGAATATAATCGATGGACCGGATGTTAGGGAGAACCGTATCGGTTACTTAACCGATATCGGTTATGTATAACCGGTACCGGATTCTGGAGAAATTTCCAGAATGTTTGAAAAAGACTCTAATGGATTGAATGGTTGTTTGTCGTTTTGGCGTATGCAGGCAGAGACAGGGTTGAGGATGAATGATAATGCGTGCATTGCTTGTCGCTAATCCGAGCGGATGTAACACCAAATGAATGGACATTGATAAATCATTTGGGGTTAAGTGGAATCTGTTATTATTCACGAATTGCACGAAACCATGGTATGTTACAGGCGCTGATTGAGAGATGGAATCCCGAGACAAATACCTTCTATCTGCCAACAGTGAAATGACAAAGAATATCGAAGATGTGTTTCGATTTTGAGACTTCCTATTACAGAGAACCAAGATATCGTGCACTACCTAACATGCACACGGGGAGCGATAACAAAGATTTGGTCCATACGCACGAGATTTGACACAAATGAGGTTTATCGCTTTCATATAGGGTAATGTATGCAAAGACACCCCGAGGAGACAAGGTTAGCAGTGATATTAATGATAGCAGAGGGTATTATGCATTACCGAGGGCTAAGGGGGAAGATTTCCAAAGGCATTGATGTGTGTTATCCGGGAGATGATAGAAAGGAATGTGACTTTTGCATGGGCACTGCGTATTTGGCGCGAGCTATACAGGGGTTATGGGCTTGTAGAGGCGAAATCACGTAACGACACCGGATAGTTCATACTTATTACACGTTGGGCCTATGAGCACATTGTTTGTGTGCGACCAATGCCGATCCATCCAGGCAGGAGAGACCGGAGTACAGAGGTTGGGATTCAGACGATGGGTCCAGATGAACAAGAGGCCGATCCCAAAGCCGTGACAGTGATATTGAGTATTACAGCAGGTATGGGAGAGAGTGACGGTTGCATGATATCTCGCTGAGGCCATACGGAAACTATATGGTAACCGAAATCATAGCTGAGGAGTTGAGAGGTGTTGAGCGATTGAGGTGGATCGCGGGGCACAGGCCAGGTGAATATGAGAGGATTCCTATAGATCGCGTGCGGCGACAATTTGATTTGTGGCAGACATACCACAGCTTATAGACCATATATGAGGATCGATGCCGAGGCAGCATTCTCACCACCCCGGCCAACACCTCCAGAAGGGCCTGAGGAGATAGCAGCCGATCGCAGGGTAATGGATGCAGGAATGACAGAGGCCTATAGATTATGGTGGGTAGCAGAACTGCGAGGTGTACGTGAGCGCCCTGACATAGCGGTGATTACAGCAGAGAGGGATCGTCTGCAGCGTTTGGTTCAGCAGCTCCAAACGCAGGTGAATGAGACAAGAGGATTGGTAGTGGTTGCGGAGTCACGGGCGGCGAGACTAGAGGCTGGAGTTCTCCATGCGAGAGGGCGTATTCATATGTTACAGGAGAGATTGGCAGATCAGTGGGCGGTACCAATAGCCGCGGTACCTTTGAGGACAGAGAGGCCCGGCGAGAGGGGTCGACGATCACGATCATCACCTAGTTCGGGATGAGTTGTGATGGTCTGAGTATATGTTAGCGAGGTATGAGAATAAATAAGGATGCCGACCTGCGTGTCGATGATAAAGAAGATGTATTTGTTTAACATCTAAATAAAACTAAATATGTATGTTGATTTGAGTTATGATAATAATAAGATTGTTGGTGTTTTGATTTTCGGTGTTTCGAAAAAGGATAAAGAGAAATGTGATTAAAATAAAAATACACAAAAATATTTATATTCACCACACAAGATAGGTTATGGTAGGGGATGGTCGAGCTAACCTTGGGAGACCCCATGTCTCCGAAGTGCTGCCTACATAGCCCATTGCACAAAGCAAGGAAGGGCCTCAGACCGATGTAGTTCTCCCGTAGGATCAGGGAGGGGTGAATTTAGGCAATTTGGTACGGTTTAGGCAATTTGTCGTTTGGTAAAAATTTGATGTTGGTAGGGTAATGTTGTTGGTGTTGGTAAGGTATGGGCGATGTTGATGTAGGTATAGGTAAAGCGAAAGTTAGCTTACCCAAAGAAAAGGGAACCATGTCCTGATTAAGATCAACACACAATCCTAGATGCGAGGCAAAGAGGAAAGGGTGTCCCGTAGTTGAGAAGAGCCAAACAAACCACAGATTAACATAGGATGAGCTTGAATCCCTAGGTACCTGCATAGGCAAGAAGTCGATAGGTGAAAAGAGTTGTATAATCACAACATATCGGATATACGCCACGTCCCTTGAGGTTTGTTGCTTTGACAAATGGTGAGGTGAGGTGGTTGATATAGGCGGGGGCTCTGAGAGATTGTTACAAGGTGATTATTCTGATGAAAGAGAACCTACCCTAAATAGACAAGTCCATGACTCAAAAGTTCTTCTGAATGAGGCTTTTATTTTATTGAATATAGACTGATCGATGCGGAAGTCTACCAGGGATATTGATTGTTTTATTCTTGAGGTCTTCACGAAGCTGATCAATGCGAGAAGCTTCTGATAAAGGCTGACTGTGTATAGCTGTCCTTCGAGGGAGCAGTCTATTTATAGTAGCAGATATAATTGTAATGCATAGCTGTCCTTCGGAGGAGCAGTCTATATATAATAACGGCAATAATTCGGCATATAGCTGTCCTTCGAGGGAGCAAATATATTTAATTTAGATGACTAGATGTTCTTTTTAGCGTGAAGCATCTAGTTTAGTAGGAAGTTTGACTCAAGAAAATCCCATAAGAATACGGCTTATTTTAATACTTTGAAGTCATGGACTAGACTAAGAAGGGGAAGGCATCGTAAGGGGAGGTGAGGGGTGAGCTTGATTTTATTTCGAGATGTAAGAGACAAGTGTATGTGGTGGTATGTGAGCTCAAGGGACGAGCAAGAGGCGGATAAGAAGTGATATAACACTAATTTCAACAAAGAGAATGGTCGAAGATGCAAGGCATTAGGGGCTCAGCTCAGTTTACCATTGCTTAAGCTAAACGATAAGTACCCGATCCATAGATGTGAGTGATTATATAAGGCCCAATCCAATTGGGAGCAAATTTTCCACGTTTGCTCTTTTCT
Source organism: Taxus wallichiana var. yunnanensis (assembly GCA_018340775.1). Taxonomy (NCBI): domain Eukaryota; kingdom Viridiplantae; phylum Streptophyta; class Pinopsida; order Cupressales; family Taxaceae; genus Taxus; species Taxus wallichiana. The sequence goes on from CM031234.1 coordinate 553,447,624, forward strand.
AGTTTGGTTACATGTTGATTCTCTTTGAGGACAAGATCACCAACCTTAAAGGTACGCTCATGAAGTCGCTTATCATAAGCACGTTTAATGCGTTTTTGATAGATTTGAAGGTGATCAAGAGCCGTAAGACGGCGTCACAAGAAGCTCCACTGGGCTAACCGCTCTCGCGGAAATCATCGCAGGTGAGAATATCCTGAAGAGATATTCTAAGGGAGGGTATTTGTATTTCGAGAGGCAAAACAGCCTCGGTGCCGTATACCAAAGAAAAAGGTGTGGCATTAGTAGAAGTACGAATGCTAGTACGATAAGCCCAAAGGGCAAAGGGAATGTGATCGTGCCAATTTCTTCCAGATTCATTGACAACTTTCATGAGGATTTTGGTTAGTGTTTTATTAGAAGACTCGGCTTGCCCATTGGCTTGTGGATAGTAAGGTGATGAGAAACTAAGTTTGATACCAAAGTTGTCACAAAGGTCTCGCAACAACTTGTTTTTGAAAGATTTTCCATTATCTCGTTATCAAAGCGTGAGGAACACCAAAACGATGATAATGTGGTGGTTAATGAACTCGACAATTTTTTTCTTTTTTTTGATTGAAATGAGTGGAATAGCCTCCACCCATTTTGTGTAATATTCGGTCGCTGTGAGTATCCAACGGTGACGTTGTGAAGAGGTTGGGTGAATCTCACCAATAAGGTCTAAACCCCACTGTGAGAAAGGCCAAAGATCTCGAGCGATCTGGAGCGGGTGGCTAGGAGTATGTTGAAGGTTGGCATGTTGCTGACACATAACACAACGCTTAACATATTCGTAGCAAATGTTATTGAGAGTAGGCCAATAATAACCAAGGCGAAGGATTCGCTTGGCCACGGCAAGGCCGCTAAAATGTCCACCACAAATACCGCATGGACCTCGCTGATGGTATGAGTGGCCTCCATGCCGCTTAGACAAAATGTCAAGGAGGATACCATCAAAGCCACGTTTATAGAGGAGTCCCCCATGACAACATAACGCGAAACACTTTTAAGAAAAGCACGTTTGCACGCTTACTAGTAAGATCAGTGGGGAGGACAGAGATCAGTAAGGTAGTCGTGAAATTGGTGGTACTGTATCCCGTGAATTAGTAGACACGATTTATCATACAAACTATCGGGGTTGAATAGATGGGGCAAAAAGTTGTTGACCACGACGAATAATTCGTAGTCAATATGCAAGGGAATTTGCGAGGCTAAGCACGCCATAGTATCCGCAAATTTGTTAGTGGAGCGGGGAATGGTTTGTATAGAATAGTGGGTAAATAAAGCTAGAAGTGATTCTACATAGTGTTTGTATTTTTGAAGTTCCTCGTTTTTGCATTGGTAGACGCCCATAACTTGATTGACTACCAATTGAGAGTCGCCAAAAATGTTGATAGATTTGATACCTAAGTGTAACGCAACTTGGAGACCCAGAACAAGGGCCTCGTATTCTGCTGTATTATTAGTGCAAGGGAAATCAAGTCGGAATGAAAGAGGCATAGGTTCAGCGTTGAGAGGAATGAGAACAACGCCAGCTCCTCCGCCGCGACTGCATTTAGATCCATCGAAGAAGAGGGTCATTGGGTACGACTCCTCCGTGAGGGAAAGAGTAGCGATGAGTTCGTCGGGAAATGTGAAATTGGTAAATTGTTCCCCCGGTACAGGAGCGTCCGCAAGTTGGTCTGCGATGGTTTGTCCTTTGATTGATTTCTGGTGGATAAACTCAAGGTCGAGGTCGGCGAGAAGCATGAGCCATCTAGCAATGCGTTGGTTCAGATGAGGTTTGGCGTACATGTAATGGATGGGGTCTGTATTGGTGATGACGAAAGTCTTGTGATTTAGAAGGTAGTGTCGGAGTTTGGTGGCAACGAATGATAGGGCAAGGCACAATTTTTCTACATGTGTGTACCTAGTCTCATAGTCCACCAAAGTACGACTTATATAATAAACGGCTTGTTCGTGATTCTCAGAGTCACGATGTGCAAGCATGGCTCCTACAAACATGTGGTCTGGTGGCGGAAAGGTAAAGGTAGAAAGGGCGGTTGTCTCTGGGGTGGGATAAGCACGGGTGGTCAGTAAGAGATAAGCTTTGAGAGCTTCAAGGCTTGGTGACATTCTTCGCCCCATTGGAATGCAATATCCTTTTTAAGGAGGTGATGGAAAGGTCGACACCGATCCGAGAGTCGGGAGATGAAACGCCGGATAGATCGAGCTTACCTTGTAAACTACGCAGCTTGTTTGAGATTTTTGGGTGGGGGCATTTCTAGGATAGCTTTGACTTTCGATGGATCGACCTCAATGCCACGCAAAGAGACGATAAAGCCAAGAAGTTTTCCCGAAAGAACACCAAAGACACATTTCTTCGGTTGGCGACAGGACATGAATATTGTAACAAAGCATCAAAATAATGGTTAAAACATCGAGATGTTCACTACGATGTTTAGACTTGCCAAGAAGATCGTCGACATAGTCTTCAAGGATAGTGTGCATAATGTCATGAAAATGTAGGTCATAGCCCGCCGATAGGTAAAGACCAAAGATTCTTAAGGCCAAATGGCATGACACGATAACAAAAGGTTCCCCAAGGAGTTATGAAGGCAGTCTTGTGTTGATCGGCAGGGGCGACCAAAATTTGGTTGTATCCTGAAAAGCCATCCATGAGAGAAAGCATTTCATGACCCGCAGTGAGATCAACAAGTTGATCAATACTTGGGAGGGGGAAGTCATCCTTAGGGCAAGCGAGGTTAAGATCTCGGAAATCCGTGCATATCCGAAGTCCCCCCGTCGCTTTCGTGACAGGTACGATGTTAGAAATCCATTGAGGATAGTCAATAGGCGTAATGAAGGAAACAGAAAAGGAGTCGCTGAGTTCCTCTTTGACCAAGAGAGCAATGCGTGGATGCATTTTTCTCAATTTCTGCTTGACTGCCTGAATCGGGGTTTAGGTGATGTTATGGACGGCAATGGTAGGATCAATTCCCGCATGTCAACGTAAGACCATGCGAACGCTTGGTTGCGAGCACAGAGAAAGGTAGTAAAGGCGGCTTGTTCTGATGTGTTAAGGGATTGTCCAATCTTCACTATGTGAGGATCTTCCTCCGTGTGGATGTTGATTTCTATAGTAGATTCATTCAGCATAGTTTGGGTTTCAGATGGTAGGGCGCATTGAATATAAGAATCATCCGCGCCTGTAAGTGAGTATGGAGTCGCATCCCGGCATTCAACAACATTAATCAAAGGCGAATCCTCTTCGATCATGTCTGGATACAGAAGGGGAAGAGAAGATGGGTCCTCATTATCGCGTTGATAAGTGAGAGGACCTATGAAGATAGCATTTATGAAAAAAAAAGTTAGGAGGGATAGATTCAGGGTCCATCGATTCTCGGGGTGATGATGGCAAAGTAGGTGATGATGTTTCTAGGGGGGCAACGCCTTCCTCTTCCAGATACAAATGACAGAGGTGTCTCTTGTGTAGGTGTTTCGAAAACCGAGACCACCGCGATCATTATGTTTGCGTGTGGTCACGGGAATGAGTGTATGTCGGCCTTGTTCGTAAAGGCCAAAACCAAAGCCTTCCACGCACAAATGAGTCAAGAAGGTGAGGGATAAACGACGATTTGTCAAGTATTGAAAATCGGATCGAAGGGAACCACACCAAGAGGAGGTTCAGTGGATAATGGAGGATGTGTCAACACCCCATACGTTAGGTTAGTGCGGCAATGGGGTGGTCCGTAAGAGATTACCTCCCCACGCGACACCGTAGGTGGGATGCGCATGTAATTGTCCGTATCTCGCGGGTAGGGAAAGAACTAACGCAGATATAGCGGTACTCCCAAACAGAGGCGATGAAAACATCTACTAAGGGGTCTGAGGTCGGGATGTTAGTCATGGGAAGAGAAGTGGTTTGTGCGATGGTGGTTTCATCACCAAGGCGTAGGTGCAATGAGGTGGATGGTTGAGGTACATTCAAGAGGAAGGTCAATAATGTATGGGTGTCTTAATTGGTATAAGCACATCGCTTGGGCGGTATAACATATCGCAAGTTTCAAGGGGGAGGATCAGCTTTTACAAAGGTAAGACTTCCCTCGTACTCAAATTTTATGCATCGATGTAATGTTGAGGGAACACATCCCATGGCTCGAATCCAAGGACGACCCAAAGAATATATTATATCGAACTCTCCTTCAAGGACATAGAAGAGTTCGGCAAAGTACGTGGGCCTACGCGAATGTTGAGGATCACGGTGCCTAAGGTAGAAGTAATAGCGCTATCAATGATCGCAACATGATGGGGTCACACATGCAACTAGAAGGGATGTTCATTTGTTGGAAGGCTTTTGAAGAGATGATGTTTAGGCTAGCGCCCCCGTCAATCATAACCCGACGTACTCGAATGTCTCGGACGTAAGCGGAAATGAAAAGGGCAGGGTCAGGGTCTTCTGCACCAAAGTCGATAATTTCATCTTCCGAGAAACTAACCGCAGCGGCTTGTTGTTTTGAGACAGAAGTGGTGGGGGAGATGGATTGTTTGGTGAGAGAGGCAACGTGATTGGGTGTTAGAATGGAGGCAACGGGCAGGGTTTCGTTGGGTAAAACCTCTATCCCTTGAAGGATCTCAACGAGAGCTTGTCGATGAGATTCAGAAGTCTGAATGAGATCATATAGTGTCATTTTTACTGCGATCGATGAAGCCGTTTGATCATGGTTCTGGGCAACTCCATTAGAGACGGATAGGCGGGTCCGCGAATAACCACTTTAGGTGGTGGTGTAATCGGGATGGTCAAGGAGAAAGAGATGCCGCAGTGTGTTTTCTTCGCTTTCCCATTGTTTTTCTCGTCCTCGAGTAGCGATGACACTAATCATATTAATCTCGTAGAGACCCGAGATGAAGAAGATGGTTGGGATAATTCATGGTCTTTAAGAGGTGGGGTCAGAATAATGATCGATCTTGGTGAGGCGGGGACAGATGGTATAGTAGAGGGAATCGACGCTAGAGGTCTCTCCTTCGTAAGTTGTCTTTCTTAATCTTTCTATCCGGAGAGGTGACTCGCGAAGGATGGTTTTTAGAGCTTGCATCCTTCCACATCATGTCCAGTGTGCGGTGATAGGCGCAGATTTTAGACTCATCATAATCCACAGCCTCGGGGCTTAGACGGGTCATAAGGTCTAAGTGGAGGTAGGGAGATGGTCGCATTCTCCACCAACATAGCAAGGATTTTGGCGTAAGATCCTTTGAGTGGGTCAAAATCAAGAAGATGAGGGTATTGATTGTGTGGGTTGTGGTAATGTTTGGGCGTGTTTAGTTCAGTATGGGTGGTGGTTTAGCCGAGGGTGCCGACACATGTTTTTCACTAAACGTGGTTTCTCGGACACGGGTTACGCTCAAATTGGGTTAGATGATGAGGCTACAGATGGCATGGTAGCGGGAAACAACCACGGAGAAAGGGGAGTGACAGAAAATAAATCCTTTGATGATGGGATTGGTTTAGGGTTGATAGGTGGACCGGATACGTGGGGTAACGATGTTGTGATACCCTTTGATCTCTGTATAGGTGTAAAAGGCGTAGGTCGTTTTGCAGAAAACAAAGGAGGTATGATATATTGGTGTAATGTGGAGGGATGAGGTCCCAATATGGAAGGTGGGTGTGATGATGAGGGTTTTAATTGTGATAGAGACCCGGATTGCGTTCGTCTCCTAGGTGGCGGGACGGATTTATTTTTGGATAGATCGAGTCGCTTAGGTGGGTGTGTCAGATTGGGCATTGGTGAGGTCCCAAGCGTAGGGGAAGATCTGGTTAAGTTGATAGAAGTGGACGGGGCATTTGGTAGAGGTGAGGGGGGTGAAGGCGAGAACAGGGGCATTTTAAGCTTCTGTAAGCACTTCGGGTAGATGGTGGAGACATCAGGATTAGTCATTTGCATTTGAGTAGGAAAAGGGGTACTCAAACGTTCCCATAGGGCCTGTCTATCTTCTGTGGAATGACAGTCTCCAGGTGTGATTTGTAATTTTGGTACGGAAGAAAGGTGGGTTGTAATTCCAAATCCATCATGGGTGTGACACAGGAGGCAGATGAGGCACTGTATCAATAGATGTTAGGAGGTCAACCGGTCGTTGAAAAGATTTAGGCGATGAGGGACTAATAGGTAGGAGGGCGTGTTCGAGGAGATCTGTCACATTAAAAGAATGTGGTGATGTTAGTGTAAGAGATTTCTCGTCTAAGGATGTCAAAAGGAGTGGTGAGCCTTCCTCTTGTGTAGCAAGAGTGGTAGAAGGGGACGTTTGGGAAATAGATAAATTAGATAGCATCCGCCTGCACACTCAGAGGGATGTGGTGTAAGAAGACTCATGATGAGAAGAGAAGCCCGGCGCTTAACTCTTCTATGGGTAAAGGAACGATTTCGCTTTGGCTTGATGGTGGTAAAGGAGGTTCGGCCCTGTGTTAGTGAAGAGGCTTGATTCAAAATTTTCTCGATAGAGGCTTTTGGCCGAGAATCGAAGACCGCATGGATCTCATGAACACTCTCCTCAAATTAAGATATCTTGGTTCACGTTGCTGCTGGACGAGTGATTCGGGAATGGCTTGTTGAAAATTTTCAGATTTCGGTTAGCAGGGGCGTTAGGATTATCGAGTGTTATATCCCCTGCATCAACCATTTCCTGCACTATGTTTTTCAACATCTTGCAGTTTTCATGACTATGTCCTTTACGCGGTGAAAGTTACAAAAGTCATTTTCTTTGTACAGAAGGTATTACATGGTGGAGTCAAACCCAGAGTGAGGTTTAACAGGGGGCAAGGTGATAGCCCCAGCTTTGAGCAATTTCTCCAATATCACATCATAGGTTTCTCCCAAGGGAGTGTAGCTGATGGGTTCGGCTTTGTATTTATAGGTGGTTTTTGGTGGAGTATCGACGGTGGTCGATTTGACCATCACCGCGTGGACAGCTCCTTTTGATTTAGAAGAGGTGGACGCGTGAGGAGTGGTGGTATTTGGTTTATTGGTAGAATCAGGAGTTCGGAAAGTGGAGTTCTTGTTGCGCAACCGCAGTTTCTCTTCCTCTAAGGCTCGAATTTCTAATTTTCGAGCCATAGTAAAGGCCTCGTCGAATGTACGGAAAGTTTGAATTTGGAGGGTAGGGGAGATGTGCTTAGCGCAGGCCCGCGTAAACAGTTCGATAAGTTCGGTTTGAGGCAAGGCATACGTAAGTTGGTTGATAAGGCCCCGCCATCGTCCAACGAAATCTGCGATAGATTCGCCTTCAATCAGTTTGATGGCATAGAGGTCAGTGATAGATACTTTCTTGGCAATGTTAATGGAGAAATGATCCAAGAAAGATTGGGCTAGTTGGTTAAAAGAGAAGATTGAGTGCTGGGTTAAAGCACTGTACCACTCCAAGGCAGGCCCTGATAAGGACATGGGAAAGGTGCGGAGTAACAAGGCATCATCATGGGCAATCAAATAACAAGCATGTCTAAATGATCGCAAGTGTTGTTGAGGATCCTCTTTACTGTTAAAACGAGTAAACTTTGGCAACTCCCATTGAGGAGGATATGAATGAAGGGGGACAGAAGGGTGAATGGGCTCCCGACAAACTTGCTCGTATGTCAAGGCGCTACGACTTCCTGAAACGGAAGCCTCCAGGTTTTGCATTTTGTCCATCATTTGCTTGATGAAATCTGTGGTTGGATGAGGTGATGGTGCCACAGAATAGGGATGTCCCATATAAGGTGTTGAGGTTACTGGATACGTGTATGGGAATGAAAAGGTAGGCGAGCTTGAGAAGGAAAGCTCGTTGGATAGGTGGCAGAGAGTAAGTCATGAATGGAGTGGTCTCAAAGAGAGACGAGATAGGGCAATGGTGGTGGCGATACGTGGGGTCCAAGTTAACCAAAGGAAAGCTAATCGGGTCGTATGAACCTCTCAAGCACTTCCGGATCGGGAGACGGGGCTAGTGATGCAGAAGTAAGGTATTGTTATCGGAGGAGTAGGAGCTAAATGAGCAGCTATACTAATAGGCATGCCTATAAGGAGCCGACCATCAAAGCGTACGGTCGTGGGTATGAGACAAATAGTATTGACAAATACACTGGGATTAGCATCCGTAAATTTGGCAAAGTCCTTATCTCCTACAGAATTTTAGGATCTCATGGTGTCCGTAGGGTTCCCTATGTAATGTGAAGGGGGTGATTCAGCAAAGACACAGAGCAGCATGTGAAACCATGGCGGCGCTTGCTTCCGAGTGATGACAACCATGACTAGAACACCCAGAAAGTTTCAATCTATCAAGAACAAAAACAACCTCTCGAATGGTGAATTTGGCAAGTCAGCGCTTTGTCGTGGGCTGATGAAGACAAGAATCGATATCGGCTTAGTAACCGTGTCGGGTCACATGATCAAACGACGTCGGTCCCTTAACCGATGGCGGTGTCAAAAATTAAGGATAAGAAGATATAAAAGGCTGCTGATTTGATATTGGTAACGTTGAGTATGTTTAGCAACTTATTGATCACAGAAGACAAAGTATGACAGAGAAAACAGGATTTGAAAACAAGCAAGAGGCACACGCAAATCTAGAGACTAACCCTAGGGTTAATTTTAGTTATCGTGGGCTTATGCCTTTAGACGTAAGATGATGTCAGAATCCTAAACAACAAGACCTAGGGGAAATGTCAAGTTTGTTTTGGCTTATAAGGTTACCTCAATCAAGTGAGGAATACCGCTGGAAAAGGGGGATGTTTGAGTGTTGTGTTAATTGTGAAGTGATTCGGTATGTGTTGTGCAAAGAAACTAAGGTTAATTTCCTCGTCAATACCGTGGATATCACCCCCACGTGTACGACTTCGCTACTTAATCTATGTTCACTAGAATTGAGAACAACAAGCAGAATGCAATGCACGTGTTTTAAAACCCAAATCGAAAGTGATATTCGATGAAGCAAAAGAGATGACTTTCACTAATGCGAAACCAGAAAGCAAGACAAATTCTTTACTAAAATATATAACAAAAACAAAGAACAAAGAAATATGCTTCCTAAAATGAAAATAAGCAAGAGAAAGAAACCCAAAATGGGTCCCACCGGGCGTGCCAAAATGTTTCACTCGGAAATGCTTCGTTCCTTATAGAAACAGATAAGGTTAGGGTTAGGAGGAATACCTGTAGAATGTCGAGATGATGTGCGCGTACCGTAGAGAAAGATCAGCCGATCGCGAAGAACTCCTTTTTGTCTTGGAAGGACTACCTGCAAATAAGAACACAAGACCACAAGATTTTGATTAGATAGTAAATGAGGGAACTGCCTTGGGCCCAGGAAATATGAAACTTCCTTTCGAAGGTGGTCAGTTCCCCTGCCGATATGAGTTAACACAAAATACTGTAAAATATCAATTAAATTGCTTGGCTGAACTGGGTAGGGGAAAGGCTGTTTTTCCTGGTTTTTGATCAAAGGAACCGATGCCGGTTACCTATAACCGATGGCGGTTACTGATAACCGATACCGGTGGGTTCTAGGATCTTCTGGGCTGGTTGTGGAGTTTGTAATGGCTGATTTTTGGATAGTTTTTGGGAAACGGGATGGTTAGAAACAAAAGAATGACAACTAGAGGCAATGGTACGCTGATAATGGATCCAAACGGATTTGGGAGGACCGTAATTCCAAAAGCATAAGAAATGTTATAATGGAGGACATGCAAGATGTAACTTATCGGTTTTGACGAAGATGCCAGCTTGATCTCCTTGGTCGCCAACTCTTCCGGGTTTCTTCACTGCCTCGCTTGGTCAAGTGAAGTTCTGGACTCTGCTAATCGCTTTGGACTCTCCTTTGATTCAAAATCATTCGACTGATCTCCCAAAATGAAATTCCGATCCGTTGTTTTGGTTTGGGGAGCCCATTTACAGGGAACCGATGGCGGTTACGTAACCGACGGCGGTCGAGTAGGAACCGGCATCGGTTAGGAAAAAGTAGGCTATTTTTAGTAAAATAGCCCACCTTCCCCGCTTTCTCCCGAGAGATCAGGCCATGGGCTTGGTCAAGTGGCTAGAAGGTCGGCTTTGGGTGCGAGTAAGGAGGCATTAGTTATGGATGTGAGTCTAGACCAAGTCATGGGTCCTAATTAGGTTAGTTTAGGGTTAGGGCTAAGTCATGGTGAGGTGGGCAAGTGAGGTGGCGGGTAAGGCGATGTGGATTTATCAATTATGAGGTAATTAATAAATAATTGTAAGGTTTAGGTGATGAGTTTAGGTTGCGAGATGAGATGTGGGTCACAAGGGATCGTAAGACACGAATTTGGTGTCTACAAAGTTATTCTCTCCATTGAGTGCTTCATCTTGAAAGGCCCTCTCCATAAGGAATCAAATTTTCTGTGCATGCCCTTCGGCTCTCTTTGTTTGTCCCACAAAAGGGAGGTCTCCCACCCGGAACTCTCTTTGCTTAGCTTTTTTATCGAACATCCTCTTGACTTGATTCGATGGTCGGTGATCTTTTCGACCACTCTTACTCTCTTTTCTTGAGCTCTATTAGATACATGATCCTCTTTTCAAAAGTCACATCTTCAATTGCCAAGCAGGAGTTCCGCAGAAATGGGAAGCTCGGCATCGGTCCCATATAACACTTGAAAATGTGACATACCGAGAGACCTCTTGGGAGTAATGCGGTCCGCCCACAAAGCGTCATACAGTGACTTGTGCAACGATTTGTTGATTCTCATCAACTAGCTTCCGTATGATGGTCACTAAGTTTTTGTTACTGGATTCTGCCTGACCATTTCCCTAAGGGTAATAATTTGAGGCGTGGGCCAAAGTTATCCCATATTCATAGCAAAACCGATAACTTCCCGTGAAGAGAAGTTGGAAGCATTATCAACAACAATCTTGTTTGGAACGCCAAACCTTACAATGATATTTTCCTTGATGAAACTGCAAACAACCTCGGAAGTGGCATGCTTGACAGGTATGGCCTCAACCCATTTGGTGAAGTAATGTGTTGCTGTCAGGACATAACTATGTCCGGCACTCGATTGGGGATTGAGTGCACTAATAAAATCGATTCCCCACTGCTTGAATGGTTCATTAATGTTTCGCTTTCGCCAATAGTACTGGCCCGATGATCTTGTGTGCCGTCATGGAAGAGGAGAAATGGCCACCACAGGCTGAATCATGAAAATTCTCAAGTAACTTTACCTGTTGTGGCTTGTCAACACATCGCAAGAAGACGCCATCTATTCCGTGTTTGTATAAACCGTCATCCCAGATGACATATCTGGCTGCTCTGAGCTTTATAGTGCACTTCTCCTTTGTAGTTAGATGAGCTGGGCACTCACCATAGGTGAGAAAGAAAGCAATATCGGAATACCACTCGTCACTGGTCGTGACAAATAGAACCATAGTTAGTGAATCAGCTTTCTCCAACTGGTTTTGTACTCCATTGGCGCAATCATCCTTTCCATCAGGGCCTTCTGAACCTTGGTTTTCAGCCATAAGCTGACATAGGCCCTTGCCTCTTACCAGCTTAGTTGGTTTTATATCCAGATTATACTCCTGGACTTTTGCAATCCAATTCCCTCGCAAACTCCCCAACTCCTGTTGAGTTAGGATGGACTTGACTGCCGTGTCAGGGACCAGTACTGTCGTATGAGAATTTAGAATGTAATACCTGAAGTTCTTGACTACTTTGACAATGGCGAAGGCATGTTTTTCCAATTGAGACATCTTTAATTCGTGAGGCTTGAGGGGAGAGCTCATGAATGCTATTGGGGATTCAACATCCTCAAAATTATTTTGCATTAAGATAGCCGATACAGTATGTTCGGATGCATAGCTATACATGATAAAATATTTGGAGAAATCAGGACATACCAGGACTGGCGCGTGAGCGACGGAGGCTTTTATGTCCTCGAACAACTTCTTTCCTTCTTCACTCCATCGGAAAGTTGGTGACCCTTTCATCATGTCTAATATGTGGCGAGTCTTTTCAGCAAAGTCAGGAACAAAGCGCCTGAGAAAGTTCACCTTTCCGAAAAAAGAGTGAACGCCGGTTTTCTTGTAGGTAAAGTGAGGCTCTGAATAGCCTTAACCCTTTCAGTATCTATCTTCGTTCCTTCCTTGCTTACAATGTGTCCCAGTAACTTTCCTTCTGTGACTCCAAAAATAGACTTTTTCGATTAAGGGAAATCCCATGCTCTCGGCATCTAATCAATACTTGCTCCAAATGATCACAATGATCATTTCGTTGCTTAGAGAACACAGTTAAGTCATCCAAATAAACCACGATGACCTTCCCCATCATGCCTTTGAATGCGAAGTCCATTGCCCTCTGGAAAGTAGCACCAGCGTTGGTTAAGCTGAAAGACATCCTATCAGAGGTGAATGTACCCTTAGGGGTAGTGAATGTTGTTTTAAATTGGTCTTCAGGTGAGACTTCAATCTAATTATAGCCCGAAAAACCATCAAGCATGGATAGCATTTCGATCTAGTTACTTGCTTGCGAGAACTTGATCCATTATGGGAAGTGGGTAGTTGTTCTTCAGGATGCTTGATTCAAGTTGCGAAAGTCTACGCAGATGCGTATCTCACCATTCTTCTTACGTACTGGCACAATGTTTGCCACCCAGGTACTGTGATGGATAGGAAAAATGATCCGCGCATCCAGCATTTTCTGAATTTCAGCCTAGATAGTACCTGAGATCTTAGGATTGTAGTGTCTCTGCTTCTGGCGAAAAGGGTTTGACATCCTCTTTCAACGGGATGTCATGTTGGACATCCTTTGGCTTGAAAGACTTTAGATCGGCATAGGACCATGCCAATACATCCATGTATTTCTTCAGCAACTTGACAAATTTCCACTTCTCTTCGGGTGTGCAACATTTTCCAATGTTCACAGACTATGGATGTTCTACCAAACCTAAATTAACCGGTTCGGTTTCTGGGGAGGAGTTAGGATCATCTCGCCTTTTCTTCTTGAAAAAGTGATCATGCCTGTCAAACAACCGTTCCAGAGAAACCAAACCTTTTGGGATTTTGTTTCCTTTTAGCTGACATATGCCGTCACTTCCTTTTGAATCACCATCTTGATCAACAACGATTCACGGCATGTGGAAGTAGATCCTTCAAAATGAAGCTCATTGAAATTTTTTTCCTTTTCTAGGAAGGCAATGAGTTGATTGTCATCATTAAATACCTACCAAAGGTCTGAGAATTATGTCCATGCGCGTGGGCGAAAAACCATCTCAATGGTATATATGTCCATTTTCAAACCCGGGTGAGGGAGCATGAGGGATGCTTTGAGACGGCCATGTCATTCGAGCTCTTGGGATAGTTTCTATTGAAAAAGTGTCAAACTCCTCGATGTTATCCCATACCGCGTTGTGGTAATGCCTGAGCCTTTCATTCTTCACTTGGTATATCCTTTTAACTTGATTTACGAACAACTCGCATCACCTTGTACCTTTAGATTTTGATTCCTCTTTCCTTTGCGGCTTGCATGCCAAGTAGCAAGGATTCATACTCAGCAGTATTATTTGTGTTGAAAAATTGTAACTTGAAAGAGAGGAATAATCTCCTCTTCGAGAGATATTAGTACGGCACTGGCGCCACACCCGCTAGCCACGCAAATTGCAGCCAAACCGTAAAGTCTAGATTTTGTTAAGATCTTCTACTTAGACGAGGACATCCCCCTTGTCAGACTTGGTAGACAAGAAATAGTTTCTCATCCCTAATGATTCGAAGAGAATTTGGGCTTTGGGATCATCGGAGTTAGTTACCAAGTACTTCTTTTGAGATTCTGGCTCCAATGTTTGCATTATACCTTTGATGGGAATTCTAGCCTTAGACCAATCCATATGAATCTCCCCACCAACTTCACTGCAAAAGCTCCTTCCCAGTAGAATTCCATATGCTGCTGGAATATCGGCAACAAGGACGGTCATCTTTACTCTTTTATCTGGAAATGCCGCAAATGCAAATTACACGTCTTTGATTTGACCAATCAACGGAACTTGCTTAGTTTCCAAGGAGTAACATCTGCCAAAAGGCTTGGTAAGGGTGAGGCCCAGAGCATGGGTGACTTTTGCTGGCATGACATTATCGGAAGCCCCAGAATCAATTATGTAGTTACTTAGCTTGTGGTCATTGATCAGGAGGGAGAGATAGAAAGGTTCTATCTTGCCTGACGCAGATGTCGAGGCAACATTTATGTGAGATGTAAGAGGAGTAGAAAGGATTCCTTTCGGGGAAACCTGAGTAGTTGTGACAGCTTGGCGTTGGATATATTCGGTCAACCTTGCAAGCTATTCGGGGTTCGACTGAAGATACTCGGCTTCAGAAATTTGGATCTTGGTCCTTTTAGCATGATCAATTATGTCAAATGTGGCCAAGGGTTGCATGGGTGAAGGAATGAGTCCCTGATTTCGCAAGGGTGGGGTAGGATTACTGGTCTTGATAGGAATATGAGAGGGTTGATTTAGAGGGGGATAGGAGAAAACTATTTCTTTGAAAAAGACTTAGTAACAGACTGAGCAGGAAGGGGATTACCTCTTTTTACAATGATTGGAGGCATGTGTGACACAGTCTTTTCTTTTTGCGTATTGGCAGCCACTTCTGCTTCTTTTCCTTGTGAGCGGGTAAAAACAGCATATGATTGTCCGCTTGCATATCCTTGGGTACCCTCCTCTTCATCAGATTCTTCCTCATCAAATTCCATATACCCGATAGTAGAGTCGTCAGTCGGTTCACCGACCTCTTGATCATCTTCACCTGGTGATGAAGGCTCTTCATAATTTTGCTCCTCCTCTTCGATTTCAGCTAAAGCATTGATCGGAGGGGCCTCAAGCGCCAACCGTGGAGCGGTTGCAGGCAAACGTGGCCTTTGTGGGACGTTGTTAGAAGTGAAGCCTCTTCGTGGAATATCCTGGTATGAGGAGTTGGGGGAAGCTTGGGCTAACTACTTCTTTAATGCGAGCAAGTCATTTGCCATCTTTTGGAATGCCGGATCAGATGAAGGAGTGGGAGGAGTCGAAGCTTTAGGCTTGGACATTTCTCTTTTTAATTCGCCAGATATTAGCAAGTTATCTTCAATTCGTATGGCGGCAGCTTGGGTGAGAACCAAAGTAGCGACTTGTTCTTGTAAGAGTAAGAAACTTACTTTTGAGCTCATGGCGTTGACGAAGAAACACTTCTGATTTTCCGGTGTGGGCAGCATGGCAGGTGGAACCCGGTTGATTAATGCATTGAACCTGGTGATAAAATCACACATGGTTTCATTGACCTCCTTATTTAGGTGAGTAATCTTTGACAACAACGCAAACACGTCTTTGGAAGGCTTATACCTGTCTTCAAATGCAGCCCGCAAGGTGGCCCAACTAGTAATAGATCCGGCCGGCAAATGCTGAAACCATTCTCGCGGTAGATCCTTGCAAGGTCTCCAGGAAAAGGTGAACCGACACATCTTCATGGGTCACATCGAGGATACTGCATGACATGATGAATGCAGATATATGTGAATCGGTGCTTTGGTTTCCGCTCCCATCAAATTTGGGAAAATTCTTTTGATTTCCATGTGGGAGCGCGTGAACAGGATGTGGTAAAGCCAAAGGGCCCATAACATTTCCCCATGGTACTGCCATTTGAATAGCTGGAAAGAGAACGCGTGCTGGGAGGATGGTCCCACTGAGCAACAAAGCACTGCAAAGTGATGTGGATGTACCTTGTGAGAGATGCTTCCTTCGTGGAGGTGAGACACTCTTGGATGACCGGTTAGCTGAACTTAGCGATGAGAAGCATGCCGGTGTTACACTGAAGTTGTGCCTTTGAAGCAGATCGAAGGTAGGATCAACTTCTCCATGAGCTCTCCTGCTACGAGTAAATGGTTCACCCGCCAATGTACCTTCCAGATCTGTAATATTTCGGAGCGAGATCCTAAAAACTCTTTTTGGTTGCACTTGCTGATTTTTTTTTGAATTTTCTCGCAAAAATCAACATTATGCTTTTTTCAAATATTTAAATTTTATCCTTCTTTTGAAAACCGATTGCGGTTTCTTATGGAAAATACTAACTAGGATAAAATGATGGTCAACTTAGTAAGCTGATTTTCAGATCTAGAGTTGACTTTTTGTAAGGGTTTCAAACTTTGCAAAACAACAAAAATCAGATCTAGGGAAATATGTGTACTTTTGTAAAAACCCAGCGAACTAAAGATCTCTATCTAGCTCAGATCTATGGACCTCAGAAGAAAATTTTCAATTTGGAGCACTTTTTGCAAATTTTTGGATTTTTAACAAAAAGTTGATTTGCAAACAGTAGTGATTTTTCTTATTTTTACTGATTTTCTAACATATCACTACCATATGTCTGTTAGATCTATTCGATCCCCAGTAGAGTTGCCAAAAACTATTGGTCTGAAAATCTATCGAGAGAGCAGATCTATGGATAGACGAGCCAACAAAGCAGCGGGGCATAGCCCTCTTTGAGTCAAAGAAAGTGAAACTAGTTTATTGCTATTCTACCAGCAGGAATCTGTGCAAGTCTCACAATATTCTACCTTCAGGGGTTGGGATCTCATCCCAGTAGGAGTATTTCCAACTGTAAAAGAAGGGAAAGGAACGAGGTGGGGAGATGGAAAAGATCTGAAGGGAGAAAAGAAAAGAATTCCAAAGTAGAAAGGTCAAAGGATCTATGTTTTGGGCTGGTAGTAAACAGAGCCGAACTTACTCACATAGACGAACAAAGCAATACTGATGAATAAATGACAATAAAATAGGAGTAGATTCAATAGAACAAACATACAGATCTAACATAAGAAAGCTCTGATGTATAACACATGTATTCAACACAAAGTCTAAATATTGTATTAATATTTCCTTCTGTTACAAAAAGCTCAAAGTCTTTTCTTCTTACTCCTATTTTTCATCTGAAAAGTATCCACCCACTTGAATACAACAAGTATTCAAGTATTTATAGAAGAAGAGAAGAAAAGAAGGCCAAAACAAAACCAACCACCTAATTACAAAATATCTTACAAAATATCTCAAAGTCATTTGTTGACTTTTGACAACTTGGTGGATGACATCACCCCATAGTGCAACATGGATGATGTCATCATTTGTGTCAACACACTCTTAGATATTTAAAAAGAAGAAGAGAGGAAGGAGACTATTCGTCATTGTCTCGTGGTCGAAAAGGGAGTGTCCTCGCTTCATTTTTTCTCGGGAGAAGTAATGTTAAACTAGGCCCGATATTCCATGAACTTGCTGATCATGGGCTGAAGCTGATCTTGAGCAGGATCCTTGTGGCGATCGCTAATAACTTCAAAAGTTTCATGTTCATCCATGAGCCTTTCCGGGAGCTTGGCATATTCATTTCCAACCTCTATCAGGAATCCTATAAAGGCACGTCAGGCCAGAAGGTTGTTGATGCATTCGGTGTCGAAAGTGGCTTCTGGTCCTAATCCTTGCGAGACGATCTCCTTGAAGATCCAAATAGTTTGGTCTACCTTCCTCAAGGTGAAAGAAGGAGTGAGCAAGCCTGGGACATTCTCAGGATGATTTGCTCCATCTGGTGCATAGCCTCCAAAGCTTCCTCTTTGACTTTATCTATCTTTTCGAGGACAAACTCCAACTGATCAACCTGGTAGTCCAAAGTAGAAAGGATTTTGTTGGGCGCTCTGGGGTGATTGAAGATGCCAAACTTAACCAGATCTTTGACTGAATAGTCGAGAATTTTCTGGAAGGTCTCATGCTGGAGCCTAGCATGGTCCAACTCTTCGGAGATAGGTCCCGCGATCACCTGGAGTGCCTTGTTCGCCTAATTGATGTTCTGATACAACTCGGTGAACTTGACGATTACTCCCTCACTTTCCTTGAGGATTTGGTCTCTCCAGGGACACTGCCATACCTTGTTTGCCAATTTTGGCATATTCATTTATCTTATCTTTGCTCAGGGGCTCAGGAATTTGGGTGGCAGTTGTAGGAGGTGCACTGCCCATTTTCTGCAAGGCGTGGAGAAGGTGTTTGTTTTGCTCCTTTAATAGCCTATTTTCTTCCTTTGCTTCCTGAAGCTTTTTGCAAAGGGCATCAACTGCAGATAGGGCCTCTCCTTGAAGGATTTCTGAAGACGTTCCCATTGTGACTTGGGTCACTATATAATCTATCGGAGACAGATCCTTTTTATCCTTCAAAGGATTGGGATATGCGATCTCCATTACTCTCTCTCCTGACGCACTCTGAGAAAAGTGAGTTACGAGTTTTTGCTTCTTGGCCCCCTTTGATGGGATGACAGAGAAGTCCATCGGTGTGATAGGAACTTTCCTCTTTTGTTGGCTCAGGTGCTGAGAGATCCATGTTGGACTTATGGGAGTAGGACCGGAAGCAAGAAGAAGGAGCAGCAGCAGTGGAGGGAAAATGCGTTGAGACACTTGGTGGTGGCATTGAATGAGAGGCCAGCGAAGTACTCAGGAGAGGAAGGGATACTATAGGGGAGGTAGACATGGGAATGGAAGGGAGCTGAGAGATGAGGGAAGAAATGGTGGGGGACAGCTCTGCGAGGGAAGAGAAGATGGATGATGAGGAAGAGGGAACAGTAGAAGGTGGGGGAGAGGACACGACCAAAGGAATGGTCTCTTGGGTCATGCAAGGAGGGGAAAGAGGAGAGGGAGAAGGGATAGGAAGGACCTCAATAGTCGTAGTAGCGGTGACATCCTGAGTGGATGTGCCCATTGGAACATCTTCAGCCACTTCTTCCTCTGGGAAGCCAGAGTTACAACTTGTTCTTGCACGGCGAAAGGGGGACTCTCAGGAGCCTCTTCTTGGGCAGAGCTTGACTCACCCTCCTTATCTTTGCCTCTGCCCATTGCTAGATGTTTTTGCCTAGAAGGTGCGTTGCCCAATGGAGATGTAGTGAAATCTACCCCGAGGTAGATGAGGCCATTCATCCTGCACCAATGCTTTGTGTTTGCCATAGAGTTTCTTTGACCATTTCTTCAATGGTCCGGGCGCTTTGTTCGCCGATTACGATGTAAATGTGCCACATCCCCATCCGTGTCAAGATATACCTGATCAACTTCTTGATCGGTAGTTTGATAACCTTTTGGGATAATGGCCACGCCGTACTAAATGATCTCTGCAAGGGCCAGGCGAGAATGGTCCTTTCTTCTGAGCTTGACCTCATGATACAGGTCGATGTAAATGTCCTCGATCTGCGGAATGTGGATAGGATCGAGTTTTGCCTTGGGAAGGTAATTCCTTGGATCGAAAGTGGGTCTTGCCGGGAAGTTGTGCTTCAGATTGAGCAGTTCTAGCTCTGCAAACATCTCCCAAGCTTTGTGGTGGGAGAGACAAGTGTACCTGCCCACTGTGAGGGGAAAAGGAGTTCCACCCTTCTTTCTCTTTAAGCACTTTTTGTGGTAGGTCACAAGCTAGCTGGACAGCTCCAACAGGATCAGCTTGGGGTACGGCATATCTTGGCAATTTGGTGGGTTCCCCCATGAAGTTGGCTGCCCTTTGATAGGTGAAGGTGGGAAATTGCGTGAATAAGGCCCCCCACTTCTTCGTTGCTACAACAATGCTCTTGGTCGTATGACCGTGAGTCATGTTTGGCTTCAAAAGGCAGACGATGACGTAGAAGATAGCGTCGTTGATCTTTGTAAACTGTGAAATACTATTTCCCAGCTTTAGCTCTGGGTAGTATTCATATATTTTCACTTGGGGCCAAACCCCGCATCGCATCAATGCTGGATAATCCCTCTCCGAGGTTGTAACATAAACTACGTAGGAGTTCATGTAGAACCTCCCCATTGTGGTGAGTTGTTGAAGCTACTCGGATATAGTGCTGCTTAAGATCTCTGCCCACTTGAAGTGTTGATCGTGCACATTCTTGTTCATTGTCTCCAGTGCACTGAGCATCCATTTATGAAAGTAGTGGGCGTCGCCGTAAAGCCTAAAAATCTACTCGGAACGTGATGGTATCACTTAGTTCCTCGGAGAAGTCACTTCGGTGAATAACTCAGGCCATCCGGTTACCACCTTTTTGTTTTTTACGTATACCTCATTCATCAATTACATACACTTGGTCTTTGTTTTCCTCCCAAGCCTTGAGTGCGAGTCTTCTTGCTTACGGCCACAAAGTACCGGTGGTGATGGATGCCAAGCATAATTTCAAAGTGTCGGTGGTCGGGTTGATCACGACCTTTCCCTTCTCATTCTCGACACATCTGGTGTCTTTGTTGTAACAACGGGCCACCACCATCATGAATTCGTTGTTCACCAGACTTGACGGGGATCCCCAAAGAGTGCAGAGCCACGCCCACTAGCTTGTCCATCCAGGGGACTTCTGTGACTCTCCCCGGTTCTCGGCCCGAAATCCTCCATGTCAATGTGTCCGAGCTTGGAGTTTCTTATATCAAGGTCGCATTCGCCTAGGATTCTGCATCCCGACCCTCCGATATTTGTACTTCATCTCTTCCTCTCGTAAGCTTGGCTTTGCCCTTAGACTTAGTTGGTCTCTTGCTTGATGTAGACATATGTAGTTCAAAACTTAGTTGCTGATTTGCAAGAAGAAGATGTGAAACCCAATGCAATAGAGTCATGTTAGCTATTTGATCTCCCATTAAAGCATGGACGAAGGAAGAGTTAGCAATTTTAAGGCGTCGGGCGCAGGTGCATGAACACTCATGGATCTGGGTTAAATAGTATTGCGCACATAAAAATGTGTTACAAAGGAAAATCAACGCCAAAGGGCGCAAGGCACATGGATACTTCACATGACATTTTTGTTGTCGCAAGCGGAAGTGCGCATGCGCCATTCATGTGTTTTATATTGGGCACAGATAATTTTCATGTTGCACGGGGATAGGATGCGCCAAGGGGTGCATGTATTTTTCCTGTTACAGGGAACTTTGGTGCGCCGAAGGGGAACTTGGTGCGGCACGAGGATGGTTTGCATGACATTGTGTTATCAGAATAGGATGCGCCTGCACCGTTTAAAGCAGTTTATACTTGGCGCAAGTAAGGTTGGTGTTGCATGAGTGTAGGGTGTGCCAATGGCGCAGGTTTATTCTTTGTTACATATGAATTCGGTGCACCAAGAGGGCATAGGGTTAATGAGTGTTTTAAGTGAGTTCGGTGCGCCATTGGCATGACTTTGCTTCATGTTGCAAGGGTGGCGATTGCGCCAAAGGGTAGAAAACGTAGTTTTGGAAACGTTTTGAAGTCTTCTATCTCTCATAGATTTGTGATCTTTTAAGCTTCTTTTCAGGGTTTATAGATGGTGAAGCGGGCACAACGAAAAGATCTAAGTGATTTTGAGGTAGAACTCTCCTTACCAGCAGATCTGGAAAAGGAGGAAGAGCATGGGAGAAGGACAACAAGAACAACAAAAGAGGGTTGACAAATCCATGCCACCTACTACACAAATAAACAACCAAAAAAAACATGAGGAAAAAGACCACTTACTCGGAATATATATAACGTGAGAAACAAAGCGGGGACCACAAACGTGATACGAGGATGACAGCATCTTTGACAGTGCGAAAGAATAAAAACTATCACGTGTGTTTTTTTAATTGTGAAAGTGATAGATCAGATGCGCCTATATATAGGCAAAGGTGCAATAAATGCGCCAACCACTTTTTGAAGAGGCGCATCAAAACACATGTCGACACTTCAAAATGTGTGCCTTTTGGCACACCAAAACTCGTGTTAACACATGATTATGTGCGCCTTTAGCGCACCAAAACACGGCGCAACAAAAATGTTGTTGACACGAAGGCGCATGCGCCTGTCGCATGCAAGAAAGGTGCAACACGGGGAGGTGCACTAAAAGTGTGTCGACACGACAAACAAAGGCGCTAAAGGTAACGAAGGGGGCGCATGAATACTCAGTGTAACATGGATAAAAGGTGCACCCACCTAAAAAAGGATCAAAAATAGCTAAGTTTGGAAAACTAAATTTCTCGGAAAGGGATCTTGCACTGCTCCGACGCAGAGGGTCCCCGACAAGGACCAGAATTTTTTTTGATTGGGTTACCCGTGAAATTACCCTTGTCAATTTTATGAGATAACAAGTCCCCTCCATGCACGCTTCACCCTCTTGCGTTCTTTAGTCCCCCCATGTATGCTTTTCCCCCTTGCACACTCACGGTATCCTACGCTTATTTCAACTTGGTATTTCCTTC
This sequence comes from Taxus wallichiana var. yunnanensis, assembly GCA_018340775.1. Taxonomy (NCBI): domain Eukaryota; kingdom Viridiplantae; phylum Streptophyta; class Pinopsida; order Cupressales; family Taxaceae; genus Taxus; species Taxus wallichiana. Next base: position 553,469,794 of record CM031234.1, read on the forward strand.
TTGTAGACACCTAAAATTGGTTACTCAATTTAATGTGCCCCGTGTTTTCTTACCTTTTCTAGTCTCGGGTAACTGGTGCACTTTTGTATCACTACTTCGCTCTTAGGGTATTAATTAATTATCTAATTAAAATGCCTATCCTAAGTTTGTTCCACCCCATTATATTTCACCCATGGATAATCAAACATTAACCATGTAATTCTATCTTCTACATTTATTCCAACTACTTATTCACCCCATATCACTTCCTAACCTCCCGTGTCACTTTTATCCATCCATCCCACCTATTTCTCCTCTCCTGGAACCGCAATGAAATTTTTCCCGTATTTGAGTTGGAGGGATAATATTCTTATCCTCACAAATCATACCTTTTCGCCTACTTTAGGAGTCTGTTCCTTGATCGATGCTCGACCGTTCCTCGATCGACGCTAATTTTTTAAAAAGTGTCAATTTTACCTTGGTCGGCGCCCGACTATAAACACACGACCGAACTCGATTATGGTTAGACAGGTAGAGACTTGTGAAATAGTGAAAATCTTGAGAAAATCTTGAAATTATCAATTGAGAGAGAGTGAATTTTGTCCAAATCAATCCCTGAGAGGTGCACCATTATTCTACCCACATAACATCAATACCACTTAGGTTCTTCAACCTCCGGGTGACTCCATTTATCCATCCAGCCAAGGTGGAACTCTCGTCCATATCTCTGCAGCCTCCCGCAGTCTCCACAATCCAATCACCATCAATCACCAATGAAGTCATGTCATTATTTTTTCCCGGTTGACATCGATTAAGCATCAATTGATGCCAATTTGTCTAAATAGGTGTCATTCCAAACCACCGACGCCGATCACCGCCCGATCGATGCCGACTAGTTTGTAGAAATGTACATAATCTAGGTGACACAATTTCATCTTTGTTTTTACAGTTTCCTGCTTTCTTTTAGTTTCTACTACTGTTTTTACATTCTCGTCTCAGAACTTAAAATCATAAAATATAAACATTTGCTTACATATTTTATCATGTACGCTTTTATTCTTAATTGAAAATGTGAACTGACATCCACTGAGGAATCTAATCACTTCCTGAACCACTTTCCGGTTGTTCACCCTTATATCTTCTAACGTCATCTTTTTCTATCAAGTATTCATGCATCGCAAGTTTCTTGGATCTACTCCACAGGATTGCTCGTGTGCACCCATCTTAATTCCATCAGGATTTCTCTCCATCTACATCTTCAAATCTTGTCCAATTAATCAGGTATCAACTTTATTTGAGTTTTTCAGGGTTTTTGTTTAGTTTGGTGCATTAACTTGGACAGGTAACAAGCGCGAAATTCTTGATCTACATTCTAGCACGCCCAGTGGGACCTCACCAAAGTCCCTTATTGGTAAGTTCATCTCTTTTCTAGTTTTGAGCTTTGTTCTTTTTCTTCACTGATTTTCATCAGTTGTTCTTAAGCATTTCCTTTCATCGTTTCGGTCTTGCTTCTTTCATTTCTAAATTTGCAAAGTTAGGTTCCTTCTTTTTTGCAAATCTCAATTCCAATTTCTATTTCTAAAATTAGTAAATCCTTCATTTGATTTCAAATTTGCATTTTTGATCCATCTCTTTGTGTAAAATTGTCATTTCCTTGAAAGTTTTCTAGTTTCTTAAAATAGAAATTTCCTTTCCACTAGTATCTTGTTGGATTTGTTTGCGTGTTCTGCTTAACCCTATTTTACAGAGTGGTTTGCTTGTTCACGGGATTTTTGAGGGGAAGAGCTCAACAACACACTTTTTGAATTCCACACACCTTGGAGAGCTAAATCTACTGGTATTTCTCTTTTACGGTGTTTTCTCCTTTTTAAGAACTTAAAAAGAACGTGTTTGTTTTTTTTTATCACACTCAAACACTTCGGTTTTGGTCCTTAAAATGAATTAATCATATTGGGAAAGAACTTGTTTGAATTTTCTTCATTGAAATCAAACATTTCAGTTTTAGTGCTTAAAAAGAACAGTTTCTTTTTCATTTCTGTTGTATGTTCTTCACCTAGTTTTAAATAGGTTGGAAAATTAATCAAAATTATTAGTGACACTATTTGATTTTTTATTTTTCACCTTTGCACACAAAACCAAAATCACTAGGTATAAAGCATTTAAACAAAAACTCCTTCCATGGCCTTGCCTACTTGGAAGTGACATCCAAGAGGAAGAGCCTATGCGGTACTCGGGCCGTGCTATAAATTCATGGAATTTCTGGTATATATTGGCAAAGCACCCGACTCTCTTATCGTAGCGGTGTGTGAAGTGCGGGGGTAGGCCCCTATATCAAGCCACGTACCAGTCTTTTACTGAAGTTCCTTCAGGAATCCTCACCAAAACATTCCCTAAACCATCCTTAGTTTGGCCAATTGAGTAGTCCCCGTTCTAAAAGCTTTCCCTAACATTTTATTTCTTAAAAAGCATGAAAATTTAAAAGAGATAATCACCTACGCTGCTTGAATTATTTATGCATTAATTAGGTTAATCTCTTTCTGTGTTTGTGCTTGTTTATGACGGTCATCACCCGGTCACAATCTAGAAAAATGGCTCAACTAGCCTCTTCCTCATCTAAGACCCCCACTAATTTGGATGTTTCGGCACCCCTCGGGTCTTCTTTGGGACCAATGTTAGTTGGTTCCCCATCTTGGTCGTATAATCCTTTCTATCATCCTAAAGCGATCCCATCACAACCAACTTCCCCCAATCCTTCAGAGGTGTCATCTGCTTCTGATATAGAGTATGTTCCTCACGGAGATCTTGAATTTCAGGAACTCCTTGACCACAACCCGGTAGCCCTTATGGATTACTTAGTGCATAAGTCTACTCGAATATCTGATCAAGGACCACCGATCCAACAGTTTACGATTATTCTCATGAGCCATCCTAGGCTCTCATAGAACAGTTAGCATGCTTCTTCTCACCTCAAACCATGAAATAAGGTGGCGAATCTATGCCTCCTTTTTCTCTTCCACCAACCATGTCAACTGGTTCTCAAATGATGCTACCTATCCCTAGTACAAAGAGTTGCTGCCTCGGCTACCCCACATCCTACTTTTGAGAGGCCCTTTTCTTCAGCTATAATGAGTGCGTCTACACACCCACAAATTGCTGTCAATTATTCTATGTCATCTATTACATCTCACAGTCAGATCTCTCTTTGAGCCAACCCCCTCCTACGAGTCATTCGCCCTCTTTCTCGTCTTCCAAAGTGGATCTTTCTTCTAATGCTCCAGCAACAATGACTTTTACCCATCCTTTGGCGTCGGTACCCTTAATAACTAATCCGGTAGTCAAAAGCCTCATTCAGAGTTTATTTCCCATGTCACAAACCATATCAAATCAAATCAATACCCACATTCCTCAATCCATTCCGATTCAGTTGGCAAGTGTAGGAACCCACCAATCACAGGCTCCATCTTTCATTCAACAACCTTTCTCTCAACCACTTGTCATCTCACAGCCTATTTATACTCAAGCTCCTTCACACCAAATACCTCACCAGTGTCACCTAGAACACCTGGTTATTCCTCTTATCATCCTATTAATTAGCAGATGAATCCCCCATTAACGCCTTAGCAAAACATACCATTCACTTCTCATACGGGACATATCAACATGCCCCCTCCTCAATCTGATGTCATCCAACTTCTTTTCAAGAAAATCACAGACCTAAAAGCCTCCACCAAAGGGGCTCACCCTTCATACTCTTTTGAAGAAGTATGTAATGAACCGATTCATCCATCAGTGGATTTTAAGCCTTATCCTCCCCAATGGGAACTTCCTAAGTTCTCAAAATTTCATATTCGGGAGGATCCTCAACAACACCTGCGAGCATTTAAACATGCTTGCTACCTTATAGTCTAGGACCAGGAGCTTATGCTCCATACCTTTCCTATGTCTTTAGCAGGGCCCGCTTTAGACTGGTACAATAACATACCCCAACATTCTCTATTTTCTTTCTCTTAATTAGCCCAGATGTTTGTTGAAAACTTCTCAATAAACATCGCACATAAGATCTTGATCACAGATCTTTATAAAATTTGTCAATTCGATGACGAGTCTATCACAAACTTTTTCACTTGTTAGAGAGGAATAATAAATCAGTTGTCCTTCTCCCTCCCTCAATCTCAACAAATCAATTTGTTTACTCAATCTTGCACCAATCATATTTCTTCCACTTTAAGGATTCAAACCTTTTATACATTTGAAGAAGCCTTTACGATGGCACGCAAACTTGAGTCTCACGCCATCGAATAAGGAAAGTTAAAACTTCACTCTAAGTCTAAACCAGATTTTTCTCGGTTTACAAAATCAAACCCTTCTTCTTCTAACAAAGATAAGAATCAAGGGTCCACAAATGCTATCGTATTAAAAACATCACAATCTGATAACACTTCTAATCAAACACCTCGAGAGACTCTTCATCTTCTCAAAAAGGACCTCCGTCATCTCGGTCTTTTACTTCGTTGGGGGAATCATATGCTTCTATCTTAGAAAAAATGTTGGAAGTTCACATGATCAAACTTCCTCCTATTAGAAATTTTGATGAGAACCAAGAATGACCATTCTGGTATCATGAAAATGACTTCTGTCGTTATCATAGAAGCAAAGGCCATGACATTGAACGATGTTAGACCTTCAAAAATATCATCCAAAAATTCATTGATAGAGGTGAGCTCATTCTAGATAACCCAAATGCCCCCCAAATCAGACGCTTGACATTTTTAAACAACCTTTTCCAAATCATTCCCCAAACAATGACGCTTCGGGGTCTCAAAAACCAAACATGCATACTATCAGTTCCATTTCTACTGATAGTTCTTCTTCTAATTCTGAGCCATCTACAAACATGTCGACTGAATCAAAACTTCCTTCCACTCCTTCAAATTATGAGATTCCACCATCCTCGGATGGTCCATCTTCAAGTCTTCCTTTATTGTTAGAGACAGATTCATCTCCCTCTACCTCTCTATCTGATCTTCCATCTATTCCTGAGACAATGTCATCTTCATCTATCTCATCATCAGACATCCTTTCGGTGCTTGAGTCATTTACATCTCTTCAAATTTCCACTACGAATACATCTTCATTTGTCTCGTCTACTTCGCTCCCATTTTTGCCACTTACCATGCCTTTGGTCAACATACCCATAGTTGTACCAACTTCTATGCCTTTGGAAGTGTCTTCGATCTTGACTCTTCCTGTCTCTTTTCCTACAATAATTACACCCACAATTACTGCATCTGAAGTACCCTCCTCATAAGAGGTTGCTTCTTCATTACCTACCTCTTTCACCATCAATGCTTCCTTGCCTATTAAGGAAACATCTAAAGAGATAGCATCGACACCTATACTTCCGACTCCTAGACTCAAACATAAATAGTTGGAATTTAAGTCTAAGGTCACATCATTAGTATCGTCTCCTTTACTTCCTCCGAAATGGTTACAATCACCTTATGCGGTCAAAGTTGTCACCATCCCTGAAAAGGGAAAACCAATATTTCGGACCATCAAAACTCTTGGTGCCCTCCCTCAAAAATCCCTCTCTACGCCTCATAAAAGAGTGGATTTATCCATTGAAAAGGTGTCTTCTTCTATAACACCATCTTCACCGGTGCCTCGTAAAGTGGATTTACCTACTGGAAAGGCGTCACCTCTTTTATCAAAACCATCATCTTCGTCACCAAAACCAAGGCACCCTTTGTGCCTCCTATCAAATCTATTTTGGGAGCTCCTCCCCCATCTAAATTAGTCTTATCTAAATCATCGTCTGTTTCAGCCAAGCAGCCTTCTTCATCTCCGAAGACTAAAACACTTGTCATGTCTTCGTCATCTTCAAAATCTATCTTAGGAGCTCCTCCTCCACTAAAATCAATCTTGCCTCACTTGCTTCCATCTCAAGCACCTAAGGCCGCTTCTCCCAGTGTTCAGAAGAGAAAAATAGTCCCTAAAAAGACTGTCAAACCAGATATGTAGGATCTTTTACCTCGGCAGTCTGCTAAGACTAAAGAGGTTCCTTCTTCACCTCTATCCACATCTTCGTCTACCGGATTTTATACTGAAATTCTTCACCAACTTATCCAATCTTCATCTATGTCGCCTCCAATCAAACCCTATATTCCCAAAGGATTAAAACCTTCATGGTTCAACTCTGATTTGATTTGTGCTTACCATCACACTCCAGGTCATGACACTAAGGGATGTAAAGCCCTTCAATCTGTCATTAACAACCTCTTGGAAGAAAATGATCTCCTGTTGGAAGAGGAGGAGGAACAAGTGTCTCCTATCATCCCAACTATGTCTGAGCCTGAATGGTCTATTCAGCCCCCAATTCTATTGATATCACTCCGGATGATCTTCCACCCTCTCAAATCAATGCAATTCATATCGCCACTAGAACACAATAGTACGATAATCCATCATCTTCTACACCTCTCGACCACGAGTCATTATTTCTGCTGCCCTCGAAGGAGTTCCTCCTTCCTCATCGGCCCCGAGACCTCGGGTCTCTATTCGTGCTTCACCTCGGGCTCAGATTCCCGTGTCAGTTGAGGAGAGTGTTATGAAACAACTCACCCATGCTCCAGTCAAAATGTCTCTTTTTGACCTCATTCAGTCATCTCCCCAACATCGCTAGGTTCGATTGATAATCTGCGCCGCATCACGGTGAATTCAGATGAGCCCCAGCCTTTCGAGATGGTTGTTGGATTGAATAGATCATCAACCACCATCTCCTTCAGGATTATGAAATTCCTCCCCTTTCTTCTGAGGATTTAGAGGTTCCTCTCTTTCACAGTTCAAATCAATAACACTACGTTAAAATGCACTATGATCGACAGTGGTGGTGCTACACTCAATGTCATTTCCTCCCACACATTTGAGCAACTTAAGTTACCAAAGAACGTAGTGTCACCACCGCCTTTCACCCTTCGATCATTTAACGATCAGTTGGTAGTTACTTTAGGAACTGTGGTCCTGCCCATTCGGGTAGGTAAGAAACTTCTTCATGAGATTTTTTACATTGTCAAAGGAAAATTCCACTACAATATGATCCTCGGATGCTCCTGGATCCGTATAATGCACTAGCATCCCATCAACCTCCATCGATGCATAAAATATCAATATGAGGGAAAAATCTATACTCATCCAGGAGACCCTTTTCCATCCACACAATGTGACATGACCACAAGGTCTGTCCCTCCAAAGGAGAATGCTGATTCTCCTAATGAGGCTTCATCCTCTTCCATACCTACAACAAAACTACTAGATCTACAAAATCTGGAAGATACGTTGCAACGTTTTTTGCTAGGAGAACTTCCCTTCTCTCTTTTGATGCCCATCTCAAACCTAATGAGTATGGTAGGCCAGACAAACAACCTGAATATCAACCAGGTCTTGGCCGCATCATCACCATTGGTCTACCCAATCAATAAAATGAATTCATCTACGGTGGTCTTGATACACCTCACTATCATCCAGATTCTCCTCCTAGGGCCAAACCCTATTCGGTAGGGTTTGATTATCTACAGAATCCCGCATTCGCAAAAACTTATCTATATCGATGCACGTGGAAGGGATTTGTCCTGGGAAAGAATGAACAAGGTGTTCATGACCTCGCATCCATTACAACTCTTAAAACACATCAAAAATTTGGTTTAGGGTTCAAACCTCTCTCGAAAGCCACCATCACCATTCTCACTAAGCCTCTTTCCATTGAGGAGCCATCTCCTCCCATCAGGTTTGAAGCATCACTTGATGTGGATGACACCATTTCCATCCTCCCTAACTTTATTTTTTAGTCAATTCCATTTCCTTAGGTCCACTGACCTATAAGACTAATGGCAAATCCACTTCCATACCATTGGTCTTCCCTAAATAGTCGAGAGATGACTCTCCTACTATCAATACTATCCACTGTTCGGATGATGATTCTGTCCTTACTTATCTCGAGGTAGAGGATTATCATCTTCCTAAAACCATTCCTTCAGACACATCTACACTTCTTAATGAAGCCACTATCGACCTTAATATAGGGACTTCTAAAGACCCTCGCATCATTAAGGTCGGCCAATCTCTTAACCCACAAGAGTTAGGAGACTTTGCCGCCTTTCTTTCCAACCATCGCCAAGCATTTGCTTGGTCATATGAAGATATTTCGGGCCTTGATCCTAACATCGTGGTCCACAATATCGTTACTCTTCCAGACATCAAACCAGTTAAACAAAAACTATGTAAGATGCATCCTTGTGTAGCTCTCCTCATTAAAGAAGAGTTGCAGCACTTGCTTTCCGCCAACTTCATCCAACCCATTGACTATCCACAATGGGTTTCAAATGTAGTACCAATAACCAAAGCTACTGGGAAAATTTGAATTTGCACCAACTTTTGGGATCTTAATCTCGCTTGCCCAAAAGATGATTTCCCTCTACCTAATATCGACCAACTCGTGGACTTAACTGATAGCCACGAGATGCTTTCTCTTATGGATGGTTTCTTTGGGTATAATAAAATTCTCATCGCACCAAAGGATCAGCACAAGACTTCCTTCATAACTCCTTAGGGAATTTTTGTTATTACATCATGCCCTTTGGTCTTAAGAACATAGGGGCGACTTATCAACATGTAATGACCTACATCTTCCATGACCTCTTACACAAAACTATAGAAGATTACGTTGATGAAATCCTCGGTAAATCCAAACACCGTCAGGATCATCTTCTCATCCTTGTGCCTCTCTTTGAGAGACTCATTTATTTTTGTCTTCACCTAAATCCATCTAAATGCATGTTTGGCATTCTCACTGGTAAACTCTTAGGCTTTATCATTTCTATCAGGGGTATTGAGGTCGATCCCACAAAAATAAAGGCTATCATTGAGATGCCTCCTCCTTCCAACTTAAAGCAGCTCCGTGGTCTTCAAGGATGCCTTCAATCAATGTGTCATTTTATCTCGCAACTTTCAGACCATTGTCAACCTTTTCATCATCTCCTCCATAAAAATATTCATTTTGAATGGGATGAGCGTTGCCAAAAAATCCTTTGATGATCTCAAAGCTTATCTTCTTTCTCCACCTATGCTCACACCTCCACGTGAGGGGGAGCCATTCTATCTTTATATTTCTATGACTGACCATGCTCTAGGAGCCATGATCTCACATCAAGATGCTAATGGTAAGGAACATGTTGTCTATTATATCAGTCACACTCTTCATGAGTATGAAACTCACTATTCCAAGCTGAAAAGTTGTGTTGTGCTCTCTTCTTCGTGACTTCTAAACTTCGTCATTACCTCCTTAATCATAAAACTCACATTGTTACGAGTGTCAATCCACTCAAGATAATGCATGTAAAACCTATCACAATGATCATATCACTCGTTGGCTCATGCTCATGACAGAGTTTGACCTTGAGTTCATCTCGTAGAAATCTATCAAGGGTCAAGTTATCATTGATCAATTAGTTGATGCCCCTCTTCCGACACTCAAGTCCCCCTCACTCAATTCCCAGATGAGTACAACCAACAAATCGATTTCGGTCTGTCTCCTTTTAAATTACAACTCTTCTTTGATGGGTCCAAGAGTTAGCAAGGGGGAGGCGCAGGTTTCGTCATGATTCCTCCTTGGGGTGCACCTATCCCTGTCACACACAAGCTTAACTTTGAATGTACCAATAATATGGCTGAATATGAAGCCCTCGTTTTAGGTCTTCAAAATGCCATTAATCTCAGTGCTTTCCATATCGACATCTTCGGTGACTCTGAGCTCATCGTTAATCAAGTCACTGTGTCTATTAGTGCAAAAATGATATCCTTCAAAAATATCGCGATATCATTCTCTTTCAGCTTCAATATTTTGATAAATTTACTATCCAGGATATTCCTCACACTCGTAAACCAATTTGCAGATATGATGGCTTCTTTAGCCTTGCTTATTCCTCCATTCACTGAAGACTCGTGACTTTATGTGGTTGTTCAAATTATCTGACCAACCATCTCATCTCGTGCGCTTAACTTCAATCAACACCGTCAAAGACTAACGCTCAAGATGAGTGTTATCAACACATTTTTGATTATCTATCCTATTCAATGCTTCCTCCAGATTTGACTTCCAATGGCAGAAGATATTTTATCCAACGCGCAAACCGCTATGCTATTCTGGGTGGAATCCTTTACAAACGTGGTTTTGAGGGTATTTTTCTTTGGTGCCTCAAAACCCTGAATCATCTAAGGCCATTCAGGAGGTCCATGACAGTATTTGTGGTGGAAACTTTGGTGGTTTGGCCGTGGCTAAGCACATCCTATGTTTAGGTTACTATTGGCCTTCTCTTAATCAAGACTGCTTTGTGAATATGTCAAGAAATGTGTCAAGTGTCAACAACACACTAATCTTACACATATCCCTAGTCAAGCTTTGCAACCTGCAACGGATTTGTGGCCTTTTTCACAATGGGGTCTTGATCTCGTTGGTCTCATCAATCTGCACTCTTTGCAGCAACATCACTCTATCATTACTGCCACATAATACTTCACTAAATGGGTGGAGGCTATTCCTCTTTCATCGACCAAAGCTAAACCTATTGTTGATTTTGTCTATCAACACATCATTTGTCGCTTTGGTGTTCCTCACAAACTCATTACAAATAATGGAAAGTCTTTCAAAAACAAATATTTACAGAAACTTTGTGACACCTTCAATATTAAACTCAGCTTTTCTTCTCCATACTATCCACAAGCTAACGGCCAAGCTGAGGCTTCTAATAAAACTTTGTATAATATCCTCGTAAAGGTAACTAGTCGAGCTGGTAGGGATTGGAATTTACACATCCTTTTGCTCTCTGGGCTTATCAAACTAGCATTCGTACCCCTATCGGTGCTACTCCCTTCTCTCTCATCTATAAGTCTAAGGTTGTCCTTCCTTTGGAAGTCTAGATTCCCTCTCTTCACGTCTCTCTCAGAGAGTTTTTCTCTGATGAGGACTATCATCAAAACCATCTATCACAGCTTGAGTTGTTAGATGAACGTCATCTCAACACTCTTGAACATCATCAAGTCTATATTTAGTGTGTTAAGCGTGCTTATAACAAGCATTTGTCAAAGCAGTGTGACTTCCAAGTCGGTGATCTTTTCTTAAAGAAAACCAAAATGTCACTACTCGAACGGAGTCAACGTGGTAAGTTTGCTCCTAATCGGATGAGACCGTATGTTGTCACTCATAAGTATGGGTCGGGGCTTATCGCCTGCCTTCCATAGATGGTGTACCTGAAATGGAACCTCTTAATTATTTGCATCTAAGGCCCTTCTACTATTAAAATCTATCTTACACGATCCTAGTCGCGAAACAGGTCTTTCATCCATCCATAACCAGTCATGTATTTTGTAGTGATTTGGAACTATGTGGTTCTCCACGTTATTTCTTTTTATACCTTAAATATGAGTACCGTGGATCTACTCATGGCATTTTCCATACGGATTTGTTCCTCCTCATGGTAGGAATACCTTAATCACTACTTCATCTGCCCTAGGTGTTCATCTTGGTCAAATCCACTTGGGGCATGAGTACGTACTTGTATACATTTTCTTTCCCTCTATTTGATTTATCTGGTCTAAACTCAGCTTCTTCCAAAGCTAAAAAATAAAGATGCTATCCTAGTCCCAAAAGATAGACTAATCCCTCGAAGGACAACTATCCATGCCTTATCAAATTAAATAAAAACATAGACCATTCCTCGAAGGATGGCTACCATCAAATTCAAAATACAGACCACTCCCTTAAAGGATGGTTGTTTGTTTTATGGCATTTTGATCCTTTGCAGTAACAAAATTCCTCTCTCGGCCAGTTTGTTCACTTGTTAGCATCTTTGAAAGACTTCCTGTATTGATCAGTCTTTCCATATCTAGCAAACTACCCGCATTGATCAGTTTGCTTTTCTATCAAAATAAAAATCATGAAGCTATGATATGAGACCTTTTTCGATCATATTGAGACCCTGTTTTCCCCATATGAGCACGTATTTAATCCTTCATGTGTTCTGGCAAGATGCATACTTATCTTTCATCCTTATCTACCTCCTAGATCTGGTTTGTGACTAACTAGTGTCGGTTTATTTTATCTCGTGCCTATGGCCTTGTGTGCATCATCTTTCAACTTACCATCAAGATCTCTATTTATGGTTAGTTAGGGGACTAACTTATCATTCTTTTTCCTATCTAGGTGTAGTGATTTTTATTTCTAAGGGATAAGATCATTGCATCACTTTCTTTTCATCAAATCAAATGGACATTACCCGTGTTCATTTGTTATTTATCCAGTTAAATTGACATTTAACATGTTAATTTAATCAATCAAATATATCATCTATCTATGCTCATCTTATCTACTTCATCTAAAAACATCAAAGCAACATATATTATGTGGATCCATCTATCCATCTATCTATAACATGTTAATTTAGTCAATTATTCATCCATGACAAATCAAAATTAAATCACATCTATCTATCTGTATCTATCAAAGTTAAAAGCATGAGTCCAATCACATAACACAAAGATGCATATATATATATATATATATATGAATGGCTTCAAATCGAGCCATATACATCGTATCAAAAATGCCTTCAAATCGAGGCTACATCAGTATATCTCTACAAATATCATCTCTATATAGTAAAATCTGACAAGTGGAAAACATTGTCTCCTCCTCCCTCCTCGGGCACGGGCTCTCTCTCCTGACCAGCACCTACAGAACTAGAGGTGCCCACAGTCATGACCCTATGACCTCCTCGGTCTCCCCGGTGCTCACACCCTCCGATGCACCGGCAAGGTGGATGTCGTTGTCCTCCTCCTTGCTCCGTAATGAGGCACATCTGGGGCATGCTGTGTCAAGGCATCCTTATAGTATCTCACCTCGGCAAGGAGATCCTAATAGGTACTCAGACTCACCATGCTAGGTGCTCTCAATGGTGCTATTACTGGTGGTCCTCTTGTTACAGCACCCTGTGCCCCTGACTCGAATGTGGTGCCTGTATCACCATATTTGGCCCTGAGGGCCTCTCTGTGTCTGTGATATCTATCCCTCTGTTGGATAGCTATATCCCACTCCTAGAGAGTGGTGTCTCTCTCTTGTATTGTTGTGTCCCTCTCCTCCCTCAGAGTCTTGATCTCCTCCAGAGTAGTCTGGCGTGTTTGTACCAAGGTGGCATGCTCTCCCTGTAATCTCTCTAACTCCACAGTTGTATCCTCCTCGTCTGACTCCATAGACGCTGTGAGATGTCATGGTAGCTCCTCGTGATACCACACCTCATAACCCTCATCCACTCCTACATCATCATCATCATCTGTGGGAGGTAGGGCCTCCTTGAGTGGATCTGCTGGGATTAGTATTGGTAGATCTATCTCCCTGTTGTCCCATTTATACAACACATATACATTCGAATAATTTGTATCAATCTGAACTATCTCATCACCCGTATAAATGGGACCCACTCTAAAATCTCTAGCCTACAGCCCTTGACCACTCTACTGTGTCTCAGCTCCACTAAGTGGGCATCCTATCCAGCCCATGTAGGATAGACCCTGTATGGCCTCCATATAACCTGTGATGGTGTCAGAGTCCTAAATCTCTAGGAATACCACTCTGATGATCTCCCTGTATCTCCGGGGGCCATGTCTACCTGCCATCGTCGAAACCCATAATCAAGGGCTCCCTCTGCTCCTGGCATCCATGGAAGTCCAGACGGTCTAATCACTGATATATGCTCATAAGCCCAATAATGGAGCACAAAACTAACGTCAATCCCAATTCGTCTGCCTGTGGAATACATCCACAACTCATGATATATCTATGCTAAAAGGGCATCGATGAATGTGAATACCTACATGAACTCTATGATATCATAGACGCAGTCAAACAGGAGCAATGGGAATCATCCACCTCCAAAATTTGCTAGTGCATAATATGAGATAGCCATCTGATCAATGCTATCAGTCTACTCCTAGGGTCATCCTTCCGACATGTGAGGCTATCCTCACAGCCCCGGACACTATCTCTGAATCATTTGCCATGTCCCCATATAACCGTACCAGGGCCCTCCTCTTACTCCCGTGGAGTAATCTCTATCAGGTCCCCTGTGATCGGAAACTCCGAGGATCCTATAGATTTCCTCATGGGTGATATTCATCTCACCCGTCTCAAAACCAAAAAGTGCATGTCTGGCTATCCCACCACTACATCAATGCTCGCATCATCTCCACGTCTTAGGGTACCCGCTAATAATAACAAAAACCCCCTAGTCCGGCTAACTCCAGATGGCGCCACTCAACATCTGTCACATCTGGCAATATAGTCTCCAGTAGCTCAGGAATAGCATCCCGCATGTGTAGGACCTCTCGTGCCTGCATCACATCAAACATTGTCATTAGGTTCATATTTATCAAAATCAACATCATTAAAATTTCATCAAAAATTTTCTCAAAAGCTTCCAAATGTTTCATCTTTCTAACCGACGCGGACTCACCCATTGGCACCATTTAATTTACAGCCAATGCCAATTGTATTCCAATTGACGTCGATTTCATACTAGTTGGCACCGATTTTGTCAATCGACGCCGACTAGGAGGCAGAGCACTAAAAACACCCTCTTGCCTCCTACTATAAAATAACACAAACATACAAGGCTAAGGAAGGACCACTTACCCCTGGCTATGTCCTCTTCCTCTTCTGACCACTCCTAGAAGCTTCCATCTCACTCAAATTCAATTTTTGACTTTTTTTAAATCAATCATCACAATGCAAATGAATCATTACTGTTGTCAAAAACATGCACCCCCCCTTGCTCATTTTTTATGGCCAACTCCTTTGTTCCCCTTATCTGTGCCTCAGTCTCCATTTTTTTTTATTATCGTGCACTAAAAGTTTCGGAAGTGGCACCATTGATAGAGCTTTTATCACCTTTCCGAAAGGTAAATTTTATCCCCTAACTCCTCATATTTTTCAAGTTACGGCTCGGCGGAGTTTTTGTGGGAAATTTTCCCCTAGCAGGCCCATAGCCAATGGGAAGCCGCCACGTGTCCTCGAAGTGGCAAGAGCAGAGGAAAACTTAGAAAAGCTCCAAGTTTTGGGTGACAAATTTGTGAAAGGAAAATTTTGGCCCGCAGCTTACTTGCGAATCGGGAATGCGCCACATGTCGAGGGGGAAAGCGGTTGGAAAAATTTCGCTAAGTTTTTGGCGCAAAGGAGAATTTTTGAGTTTTGGCCCGCAGCCAATGAGGTGTTACCACGTGTCCCAGGGGAGATGGCGGGCGTCGGGGAGAAATCAGATTTTTGGCCAAGTTTTGGTCAAAAAGGTCAAAACGGAAAATTTGGCCCGCTTGGCCCGCGAGCCAATAAAACGTCACCACGTGTCCCCAACAAAGCAAGTCGGGTTTGCAAGTCAGGTTCGCATGGCGTGAAAGCATGTCGAGTCCGCCAAAACCCGACACCAAAGAATATGTCGCATGGTCGCCAAAACCCGCCAACAAAGGAAATTGGGTTTCTAAGCCAAAACTGTGTCGGGCGAGCAAGTCAAATACATGTCGAGGACCTCCTGACTCGACACAAAGGGAAATGAAAGCATGTCGGAAGGGTCACCAAACCCGACACAAAGGAAATCGGGTTTCTAAGTTGGGAAACCAGGTCGGGCGAGCAAGTCAGGAATACATGCCTCGAGGACCTCCTGCACTGACACAAAGGGAAATGAAAGCATGTCGGAAGGGTCGCCAAACCCGACACAAAGGAATTCAGGTTTCGGGAAACATGAGACATGAAACATGCAAATCGCAAGGCATGTCCCGATGCTTGAGAGTTCCGCAAACCCGACACACTACAAAGGCAAATCGGATTTCCGGATCGGGAAAGCAAGTCGGGTTCGCATGGCGCAAAAGCATGTCGCGGCATCCTCCAAACCCGACACAAAGGAAAACTTGGAAAATGGCAAATGAAGTGGGTTTCGGGAAAACGCAAACATCAAACACATGCCGGGGCTTCTTTCAAACCCGATTCAAAATAATGTCCGCTATAATGAGATGAGTTAGGTGCGGATGTGGAGGTGGTTGGAACAAATTTCGATTTTTTCACTCCTCTTTTTCTTCTATAAAATGTAAAGGAGAGGCTGTTTTTCAGTGGTTGGACATTTTTGTTTTGTGCCTCCTCCCTTCTTCTCCCTGGCAGGTGGATTTGTGGAGCAAAGGACCTTCCCATTCGAAATTGTAATGCAACCTTGCCTCTTGGCATTTTGCAGTGTTGTATCACCCTTTGGAGCAAATTAATGCATATATGTGGATATTTCTTTTCCCTCTACGTGTTTATTTGCGTCCTTTCGATCTTCACTGTGAATCTAGCTATCTGTGCATATCTTTTGCATTACATTTTATTGGTTTGTGTTAATTGGCAAGACATATGTTCTTCATTCCTCGGTGCATCACCCCCTTAGCTTAGGTTTATTTATATGCATTTCTCTCTCCCTGTCTCCTTGGTAGTTAGAATAGGTTTTTGGTAAACCCTCTGCGTTTCATTGGTGCATCTGAATAGAGGAATAGGAGCCGGCCTTCATCCGGAGAGCTTTTCCGATTTCGCAAGGTCCCACACTTGGGAAAAGCTCCATGTTGTGCAATCGCACTGAGACTTTCAACCCGTCGCGCCAAGGAGTCCTGTGGGTGCCGCTGCGATTTTGCCCAACAGCTTTTACACACCCTGGGATAAGAGGTCATTTCCATCAAGATTAGAAGGAGTTTTCATGAGTTTTGGGCTAGAAAAGTGCAGTTTTTACAACTTTCAGATTTTGCGCCTCCCAGCCTGAACTCCGAAATCAATTTTCAAGGGTTTATCTTGCTCGAAACAGGCCGAAATTTTACCAGTTGGTAGATCCGAGGGAAATCTTCAAAAGGGTATTTTTAGTTTTTTGATACTCTGATTTCCAAAATTTCAGGTTTTTAGTGATTTCAGGTTTTCGGGGTCCGAAAGCATCAAAGCAAAGCACTTTTCCTATACGCAGGTTTTCGGGTTTCAGGGATGTCGGACATGTTCCAAGTTCCGACACATAGCAATTCGGGTTCTGTGAGTTGCATTGCACAGCCTGAGTTCCGCCTGTAGCTTTCGGGAATCCGCAGTTGCACGACAGGGGCCAAGATTCCAGATTGAAGATTGTTCCCCCCTGGATCCTTCAAATTTTTAATCTCTATTTCAATATTGTCAAGTTTGGTGTGTAACTTGGCAAAATCTAGCCTTTTAGAGGCATATTCAAAAACACATCTGGCGACTCCATCTGATCAGCAACCCATTTCTCTGAGTTGCAGACCCGTTTCCATTCATTTCCATCCATCTTTCTTTCCATCTCTTTCATTCTTTTCCATTCCATGAAGTTGTGCAACCATGACTTCATTTCCATCATGGAATTCACATTTCCAACAACAGCAATGTTTCACACCTCCAACACGTTTTACAAATCCTCCAGATCAGCATGCATACTCATATGAACAGCAGTGCCAAAGTCAGTTTGGCAATGGAGCTTTCCAAGAGTGAGAGTATGCATATAATGAAGACCATCAGATGCAAGATGCTGGTCTGTTGGAGAAAATCCAAAAAATGGAGGTGGGGATAGTGCAGTCCAGGGCTCAAGCACAAATGAAAGCTTTTGGAATCGGTTGTGGAGCACCTTGTCCATGGGTGGGACCTTTTCCAAGGCATTACACCCTCGGAGAAACTTGACTTCATGATTGCAACGCCGCCTTTGCTTGCAAAGTGGATTCAAGGAATAGAGGTGTATGAGAGAAGTATTCAAAGAACCTTGTCAACGGGTAAGCACACGATCTCATGCCTTTCTATTTCCTCTTTCCCAATCTGTTTCATTCCAGCAGTGTCAAGTTTCAAACCCTCCATCTGCTAACCCAAATGTTGAATCCATGTCTCCACCTCTCAGTCTTCCATATCATCTCGATTCTTCTTTCCTTTTCCCTTCCAAATAGTCATTCCCTCCACAAGAGCTAACAGAAACACCCCCTCCTCCAAAGAAACAAGAGGTTTCACTGCCTCCACCACCACAAAAATTTGTAAAATCAGTTGAGTTTCAACCCATTCCTCCTTTTGCATTCCCAATTCCATGTGGGGAAGAAGAAATTGCAAAAATCAGTCATCAAGGACAGCAAGAGGAAGAGCCAAGAAAAGAAGAAATGATTAAGAGCTTAGTAAGTTTGGCTCTTAAATTTGGAATTGAGAAGATCCCTTTGCTGGTAAAGCCTACGGAAGAGGCTAAGGTTGAACAAATGGTGGTCAGACTGATTTTATCAGAGAAGAGAAAGAAGAAGATCTGAAGATCTCTACTTGTCCTCTCTGAGAGCAGATCAAGAGTTTGACTTAAAAACTTCATGCTGGAGGAAGAGTTACATCAAGAGCAAGATTGCCTTTGAGTAATAGAGGAGGGAGAAGCTGCTCCAAATCCAAATGAAGAGGAGCACATCCTAGTTGTGGAGGAGGAAAGTGCAGATCCAAGGGCTCTGACCACAAAGCAGGCTACAGGAGAACCTTCAGTTCTTCTTTCTACTTCACCTCTCCCAAGTTCTAGTACTGAAGAGGAGTTTGATCTCTCAAACTCAATATTGGAGAGTGAAGGAAACCATGGTGGTCAAGTTGCAGATCAAGAGGACACCATGGAGGAAGTTGAACACGAACAGCGGGACAGCAATGAGGCAGTTTACCTGTCAGATTTGGAGGACTGTTTTGATGGAGAAGAGCCGGTTGAGTTTTCACCATTCTCTCTTTCATCTTCCACATTCCAAACACCAGAGCCTCGTTGTCATGAAGGAGAGCATTCATTTGCAGCACTTTCGCATCTTATAGCAGCTCTTTGGAATCAAAATTGGAAGATTTTAATCTTCCATGTTCTTCATTGGAGGAAGAGAAAGGACAGAAGGATTCCACCATTTCTTCCACATCATCCATTCAAGAGGGTCTACGAGAAAACTCCATTTTTGGAGTAGAAAATCAGAGCTATGGGCATATCAAACGGATCAGACCTTGCCCAATCAGGTATTTGGCTTCATTGGAGCCAAAGGAGAAGCCACAACCGGTCATGCTCGCTTCTGAGCATGAGGGTGAGTTACAGAGTACCAAGGATCAGCTGCCATACCTCTCCAATCCAAATGCAAAGCAACTAAAAGAGGTATTGGATTTTTCAGTTGATACCTTGATGATTTGGATAGAAGACCAGCTTCTTGTTGATTTTCCATCCATCCAAACAGCCATGATCAGTGCCAAATCAATTGCATGGCTGCCAATTTTGAAGAAAGGAAACTATTTTGCACAACCAGTTGCAGGGTTTGTTTAGCTTGCCTTTGCTTCCAGCTAGAGTAGAGTAGGTAGGTTTGCTTTCAAAGAAAAGAAGTGCTTGTAAACACTCGCATGTTCCATTTGGGACATGTATGATTTTCAGTTTTGTACATAGTTTTGGTGTTGCTGGTTTTGCTCTGGCACGGTTCTTTTCAGTGGCTTTTCTGGTGAGAAAAAATCTAGGTTCAATGGGTTTCCAAGCGGTTCAGAGGGAAGTTTCAAATTTTAGATCAGTTCCAGGCTTACTTATGACTCCATGCCCAATGGATGCTTCAGGCAACTGGTATCTTCATCTAGCAGGCAGATGACCCCGCTGAGTCGCCAAATTGTTGTCAAAAATATGCACCCCCCCTTGCTCATTTTTTATGGCCAACTCCTTTGTTCCCCTTCTCTTGTGCCTCAGTCTCCATTTTTTTATTATCAGGCACTAAAAGTTTCTGGAAGTGGCACCATTGGATAGAGCTTTTTATCAGCTTTCCGGAAAGGTAAATTTTCCCCTAACTCCTCATATTTTTCAAGTTACGGCTCGGCGGAGTTTTTGTGGGAAATTTTCCCCTAGCAGGCCCGCAGCCAATGGGAAGCCGCCACGTGTCCTCGAAGTGGCGGAGAGCGGAGGAAAACTTGGAAAAGTTCCAAGTTTTGGGCGACAAATTTGTGAAAGGAAAATTTTGGCCATGCGGCTCATACTGGGCGAATCGAATGCGCCACGTGTCGAGGGGGAAAGCGGTTGGAAAAATTTTGCTAAGTTTTTGCGCAAAGGAGAATTTTTGAGTTTTGGCCCACAGCCAATGAGGTGTTGCCACATGTCCCAGGGGAGATGGCGGGCGTCGGGGGAGAAATCAGATTTTTGGCCAAGTTTTGGTCAAAAAGGTCAAAATGGAAAATTTGGCCCGCTTGGCCCGCGAGCCAATAAAACGTCGCCACGTGTCCCCAACAAAGCAAGTCGGGTTTGGAAGTCGGGTTCGCATGGCGTGAAAGCATGTCGGGAGTCCGCCAAAACCCGACACCAAAGAATATGTCGCATGGTCGTCAAAACCCGCCAACAAAGGAAATCGGGTTTCTAAGTCGGGAAACCAGGTCGGGCGAGCAAGTCAGGAATACATGCTCTGAGGACCTCCTGCATCCCGACACAAAGGGAAATGAAAGCATGTCGAAGGGTCGCCAAACCCGACACAAAGGAAATCGGGTTTCTAAGTCGGGAGACCAGACGGGCGAGCAAGTCAGAATACATGCCGGAGGACCTCCTGCACCCGACACAAAGGGAAATGAAAGCATGTCGGAAGGGTCGCCAAACCCGACACAAAGGAATTCGGGTTTCGGGTTTCGGGAAACATGAGACATGAAACATGCAAATCACAAGGCATGTCCCGATGCTTGAGAGTTCCGCAAACCCGACACACTACAAAGGCAAATCGGATTTCCGGATCGGAAAGCAAGTCGGGTTCGCATGGCGCAAAAGCATGTCGCGGCATCCTCCAAACCCGACACAAAGGAAAACTTGGAAAATGGCGGCGGAAGCGGGTTTCGGGAAAACGCAAACATCAAACACATGCCGGGGCTTCTTTCAAACCCGATTCAAAATACAGTCCGCTATAATGAGATGAGTTAGGTGCGGATGTGGAGGTGGTTGGAACAAATTTCGATTTTTTCACTCCTCCTCTTTTTCTTCTATAAAATGTAAAGGAGAGGTGTTTTTCAAGGTTGGACATTTTTGTTTTGTGCCTCCTCCCTTCTTCTCCCTGGCAGGTGGATTTGTGGAGCAAAGGACCTTCCCATTCGAAATTGTAATGCTACCTTGCCTCGGCATTTTGCAGTTGTTGTATCACCCTTTGAGAAAATTAATGCATATATGTGGATATTTATTTTCCTCTACGTGTTTATTTCAAGTCCTTTCGATCTTCACCGTGAATCGCTATCTCAGGCATATCTTTTGCATTACATTTTATTGGTTCGTGTTTATTGGCAAGACATATGTCCTTCATTCCTCGGTGCATCACCCCCTTAGCTTAGGTTTATTTATATGCATTTCTCTCTCCCTGTCTCCTTGGTAGTTAGAATAGGTTTTTGGTAAACCCTCTGCGTTTCATTGGTGCATCTGAACAGAGGAATAGGAGCCGGCCTTCATCCGGAGAGCTTTTCCGATTTCGCAAGGTCCCACACTTGGGAAAAGCTCCATGTTGTGTAGTCGCACTGAGACTTTCAACCCGTCGTGTCGGGAGTCCTGTGGGTGCTGCGATTTCACCCCAACAATTACCATTCATCTTTTCTTTATTTATAGGTTCTTGGGGCGGTCGACGCTAATTATTGGGGTTGGCATCGATTCTTCAGTCAACGCAATTAGGTATGAGTCGGCACTCGATCGCTCCCATCGGGCCGATCGGGTAGATCTTGGTATGTTTTCTCATTTCATCACACCAAGATGCTCTTCGCTCTTGTCTTAGTATCTTGTCTTGTGCATGTGTCACCCGTAACATCATTGTCACCGCCATTGTTTCTTTATTTCAAGTACTTGTATCTTGTTGCCTTGCATAGCCCACGTGTGTGTCACTCGTAGCATGGATTTGCTTGTCATTCCCCACTGGGGCATCTCATCATTATATCTTGTACATGTGCCACACATAGCACACTTGTTTTGCCTAGTCTCGGCAAAGATTTCTATTATAAAGTCCACTATAGTGGCCATATGTCGATTTCCGCTATGGCTCTCCTCTCGAGACCGTCACTTCATCCTTCTTGTCTAAGCGCTGATGTTTGGCTTGTCTCTCTGATCGTTGTTATGACCTTATTTCCACCTTTTGGCACATATTTTCGATGTTATCACCCATTTCAAGTTTTTTCCTATACATGGGTAACTCATGTTTTTTTGTAACCTAAAGATAACGGTCCAGAGCACTAACGCCATCTCATTCAAGGTCTTCTAGTTGTCCCTACCAATGTCACTCTTTGGTTGTTATGATTTTGCACAACCTTTAACTCACAAGTCTCAGTAGCCACTAACGCCGCCTCATACGAAGACCGTCTAGTCTACCCTACCAATGTGATTTCCTTAGGTTGATGCCTTTTTTATTTTTTACGTGCATCATCAATGATAAAATCTACTCTAGACATATAGCTGGGGCATCCTCTCTTCTCTTCTTTTTCATCTACCTTTTTCAAACTCGGGATCGGTTGGCTTTTTTGGGGCCAACCCCTCCCTAGTTTGAGGGGGAGCACATCATCAATATTCTTCCTTTCTTCCAACTCCTTGTTTTTGTCTCATAACATTGCTTATCGCAAGTTACTCAACAAAAAGGGGAAAATGTAGACACCTAAAATTGGTTACACAATTTAGTGTCCCCGTGTTCGCTTACTGCTTCTAGTCTCGTGTAACCTTGCAATCTTGTATCACTACTTCTCTCTTAGGATATTAATTAATTATCTAATTAAAATGCCTATCCTAAGTTTGTTCCACCCCATTATATTTCACCCATGGATAATTAAACATTAACCATGTAATTCTATCTTCTACATTTATTCCATTTCTACTTATTCACCCCATATCACTTCCCAACCTCCCATGTTATTATTATCCATCCATCCCACCTATTTCTCCTCTCCTGGAACCATGCAACGGGATTTTTCCCATATTTGAGTTAGAGGGATAGTATTCTTATCCTCACAACTCATCCCTTTTCGCCACTTTGGGAATCTGTTCGATCGGCGCGCCGACCATTCCTCGATCGACGCTATTTTTTGGGAACGACACGATTTTACCTCGGTCGGCGCCGACTATAAATACACGACCTGAATTCAGTTCTGGTTAGATGGTAAAAACTTGAGAAATGGTGAAAAGCTTGAGAAAATCTTGAAATTATCAATTGAGAGAGAATTCTATCCAGATCAATCCCTGAGAGGTGTATCGTTATTCTGCCCACATAACATCGATACCGCTTAGGTTCTTCAACCTCTGGGTGACTCCATTTCTCCATCTAGCCAAGGTGGAACTCTGTCCATATCTCTGCAGCTCTTGCGGTCTCCACAATCTAATCATCATCAATCACCAATCAAGTTGTCTGTGATTTCTTCCTAGTCGATGCTGATTAAGCATCAATTGATGCCAATTTGTCCAAATCGGTGTCGCTTCCAAACCACCGATGCCAATCACTGCCCGATCAACACCAACCACAGTAGAAGGTACAGAATCTAGGTGACATATTTTCATCTTTGTTTTTATAGTTTCCTACTTTCTTTCAGTTTCTGATGCTATTTTTACATTCTGTCTGCAACTTAAAATCAAAAAATCTAAACATTTGCTTACATCTTTTATCATGTATGCCTTTATTCTTAATTGAAAATGTGAACTGACATCCACCGAGGAAGCTAATCACTTCCCGACCCGCTTTCTAGGCAGTTCACCCTTATATCTTCTAACGTCATCTTTTTCTGTCAAGTATTCATGCATCGCAGGTTTCTTGGATCTACTCAGATTTCTCGTGTGCACCCATCTTAATTCCATCAGGGTTTCTCTCTATCTACATCTTTGAATCTTGTCCAATTAATCAGGTATCAACTTTATTTGAGTCTTTCAAGGTTTTTTTGTTTAGTTTGGTGCATTAACTTGGACAGTAATAAGCGCGAAATTCTTGATCTACACTTACTTGGTGAATTAAGAATGACTATCCTCTTAGAGATCCATGTACACACTTAAAAACTTTTCTTCAAATCCCTATGACATTATTTGTTGACATTTCCAACATTGTCATCTCTGTAATCACTTCCATTCCCTCAAACAAGACACTAGTGGTTCTAAACCCCTTGGAAAATGAGAGAGCGGAATATCAAGTTAAAAGAAAAATCAAACAAATCAAAAGCAAAAGTCCAAATTCAAAAGAAAAAATAAAAAAGTTAAATATCAAACACTATGTCTCACCGAGGTCTTTCTAAGATCTCTACCGGGGCTATGGATGCTTGGACAGCAAAAGAGAGAAATGTTGTGACTAGAATCAAATGTATCTTCGTTGGTGTTATAGACGCTTGAATGAAAACGGAGCAATGTACGGTGTACAATTTTTTTTCATTTCATCTATCATCAATCACCTATTTCAATAACACCTACACATTGGATTATGTTTTCATTTATTATCTTGTAAACGTATTCACTTCAAGAAGTAATTAAATTTCACAAGAACACACAGGATCTTGATGAGACATGAGGCTATTATGTCATCATTGTGATGTTTAGACCTTAGTTTTGATGATGATGTGGATGGAGATGAAATGGACTCACTAGAAGGAGCGGTGATCACAACCTTAGGTTTCGATGGGGGTATGGATGAGGTAAACTCCTTAAGAGGAGGGATAACAATGAGTGTATTTAATTTTTTTGTTTTGTTGGTTTGGAGTCATATGGGCTAGATTAAGTAGCTATCCGAACAACATTGATGAATAAGGGGGACCATCCTTAGAATAATAGTTGCTTGGTGGTGGGACAAAAATAAAATTTTGTGATGAATGAGGGGACTTGTGTATTTTGGTGGATGAGGTTGATGATGTAGATGTTGAAATGGTTATGGATGAGGATATGGAAGGAGGAGATTGATTTTTTTTTAGAAGAAGGTCATCCTCCTCATTAATATTGTGGAAAACTGTTTGAAGGGATTTATAATGTTTCATGTCATGTCCTAGGGTGTGATGATAAGAACAAATAAAATTGGATTCAAACCATGATGGCTTATTAGTATGTTGATCGAAGTCTTTGATAGGAGGGAGTGTGATGGTCAAAAATCAAAGAAAGCGTTAAAGAACCTTTGTATATGATTCGATTAAAGTATTGAGATGAGCTTTGTCTTTGTGATAAGTTTTGGATTTAGAAGAAGAGGTGGATGTTTGGGATGTAGGTGTGTAAGATGATTTGGATTTTAAAGGTTGAGTCTTAGTATTTCGAGGTCTTGATGTCTTGGATTCAAGTTTAGTGATGGTTGATGTTCTAGAAGGAAGATCAAGTTTTAGAGAAGTGTTGGATGGTTTTGATTTGGATTGATTGGTGGGTTATGGTGTTTTGGATGAAGAGAATGGCCCTAGGAGAGATGGAGGTGGTCCTAAGATAGATGATGTGGCATTAGATTGTTTTATATTAGGTGGAGGGATGTCTATCTTTTTATGAGGACGTGAAAGGGACCTTTGAGGAAGCATGCCAAGGGTCTTAGATTTTTTTTTTGAAGGGGTACCCTTGGGAGGGATGAAAATGATCTCAACTGGAGGGTCTGAAGGTTGTGTTTTTGAGGTTGATATTGGTGGAGGGAGTAACTTTTGTTTGATGAGATCTAAATAAGGTGAAGATTGGGTTGATGTGGAAGTTTCTAATTTTTTATATTAGATGAGATCATCACTTGAAGTTATTATGAGTTGGAGTGCTTTAAAAAATATTCAAATGATGAGAGCGATATAGGAGGAGAAGATGGTGTAGATGTGGTCACAATAGTGGATGTGATTGGTGTGGGTAAAAGTGTAGAAAGGGGAATTGGGATAGATGCTAAGGATGGATATAATATAATAGGTGGGGGTGGAATAGATGTAGGTGAGGTAGTAGGTATAGTCAAATCCGATGAAGTAGATATGGATAGTCATGAAGTAGATGTAAGTGCAGGATCAATAGTAGATATGAATTTAGATGTGGATATGATTGGTATAGAGATGAGGATAAATGTTGGTGAAATTTTGGATATAGGGGTCCAATGTAAAAAGAAGTAGGTTTAATAGTTGGTGAAGTAGGTGGAGTTGTTGATGGGGTAATATCTTGATCAATGGTATTGGTAGTGTTGATGGTTTTAATGGTGTGAGCATTGGGTGGTTGAGTACTAGGGAAGTGGTTTGATTTTTGGTGCATGATTAGGAAATGGTTATTTGAAAACTTCAAGTGGTTTTTTTTTAATTATTATTGGCAAATAGTGTTTTTGAAAGGGACTATACCCTTGTACACCAAGGCTCGTGGCTTAATTGATAGTTAAAGCACAAGAGAAGGATCAAAATCCAAATAGCACAATTAAGCCCGACAATGAGAAAACAAACTGCAAAGTGGTTGGTTAGGAGGTGTATTAGGATTATTCACTTGAAGGGTGCCTTAGTTGACGAGTTTTTGGACAAGATATTTGAAGGTTCGACATTTCTCTATATCATGTTTGCAATCTTGATAGTATTTGAAATTATAATCCTCACGATACCAACCTATCTTAGGTCTTGATTAATCAAATGGTCGAATGGGGATAAGTGTGATGAGATGAACCACCATTAATTTATCAAGTACCATGTTATATGAATCTCCAAGAGGAGTGTAGTTAGGTTGTGGTCTAAGATCTCTTTGTTGAGGCCATGTGCTAGAGGTGGGTGTGGAAGAAGACTTAACCACCATGACATTGGCCACACTCTTGGATTTGTCATTGTGTGTAGATGGTTTAGTAAAATTTGTTTGATTTAAGCTTAATTTGGCCTTGCTCAAGGGCACAATTCTCAATTTTATGAGCTATAGTGAAAGATTCTTTTAATGTCTGAAATGATTGAATTTGTAAAGTGGATGAGATAATCTTTGCACAACAACATGAAAATAATTCAATGAACTCTATTTGTGGAAGGGTAAATGATAATTTATTTATGATTCCATGCCATCATGCAAAAACAATTTATGATAGACTTGTCGTCAAATTTTTGAATGGCATATAAGTCTGTAATGGTGATCTTGTGCGCAATGTTGATTGAGAAGTGTTATAAGAAAATATGCACGAGTTGGGTGAACGAGAACAATGAGTGTTGGGGATGCCATTGAAAGCAATCCCATCTAGAGCTAGAACAAGACATAGAAAAGTGTGAAGCATTAGGTCTTGATCATGGGAAATGAGATAACATGCATGCCTAAATGCATCAAGTTATTGTTCGGGATCTTCCTTACTATTAAATTTGGTGGATTTTAGAAGCTCCCAATGAGGAGGATAGGGTTTGATTGGGATTGATGGATGGATAGGTTTGTTACAAATGTTTTCATAAGAGAATGTGATCTTAGGTCCCAAGGTAACAGCTTCAAGGCTAGCCAACCTATTCATCAAGGCATGCATGGGGTCATTTGAAGTGGTTGGATGAGAGGTAAATGGTTGTGGTTGCATGACATGAGAAGTGGCTTGATAAGGTTTTTGGTAGGCTTGTGAATGAGTGGGTGTTTAAGGAATTTCTTGATGAGGATGAATGTAGGTCATTGGTTGAGATTTGATGGGTTTTTGCAATGGTTGATGTTGATAAATAGGAATGTGATGTGATTGTTGAGATTGGGTTAGTTGTTGAGAGATGGGGATATGAGTGATGATAGGTTGAGATTTTTGGGGAGGTGGATTAGATGTTATGTAATTACAAACACTCATAGGAGGAGGTTGGGAGGTGATGAAATTTACATGAATGTGTGATGTGAGGGGTAAAGAGTGATTATGTTGTTCATATATAGGAGGCAATTGTTGAAAGGATTGGATGGGGAAACTAGTGATGATAGTGGACGAAGAAGTGATAAGAATGGAAGTAGTGATAGTTTTGTTGATGGGAGGTAGATTAGGAGGAATGGGTGTGACTAGCTAGGTGTTTTGATAAGGTTGATGATTGTTAGAAGAGGATGGATCTAGTTCATTTTGGGCCGTGATGAGCTCATTTATGGCTCTAGGGAAAAAAACTGCAAGTTGTGAAGAAACAACTTGGGTTGTTTCAGATTGGAATGATAATCATATATTCATTGAAGGTGATAGGAAGTTGGGTTGAATTTTTAAGAAGGTAACCATGGAGGCCTATAGGATTAACATCAAGGAGTTTTTGGAACTCTACACTATCGTGACGGATAATGGGAGGTCCAAAATCTTCAATCAATTTAACAAATTGAGGCATGGTCGGCCTCGACGGGATGGATTGATGTAGGAAAGGATTGTTCTCATCATGGGTGGTGGTTTGAATAAGAGTTCCTTGATGAGGCATATTGATAAATCAAAGGTGGGGTTACCATGGAAGAGGTAACCATAGGCATGGATGAGACAATAGTCATAGTAAATGTTTATTGGGACGAAGCGATGGAATTGTTTGATGTAAGATTTTGTTCCATTTTCCTATCTAAAGAGCATGTGATAATGGAAATGAAAAAAACAAGAAAAAAATAGCTATACTAATTAAGGAAAACAAGTCAAGCATGCAATGTTTTCTTTATCTTGATTAATTAGAAAATGTGAAAAATAAAAAGGGAAGTGGATAACGAGGGTACCTAGGAGATGGAAATCTAAGGTTGGTTTTGGGTAGTTTTGGATGGGGATTCCTCGATATACCTGAAGGTATGTGAGGCCCAAATCTATGCAAGATTTATAATGCGGCCAAAACACCACGATGACTTTCCTATTGGGTGATGAAATCCTAATTAGGTCCACCTGGTATGGGATTGTTTTGATGTGTGTGAAAAATGTGAAATGCAACTAATTAAACCCATAATTATACTAGATTTACAATCATGAATGCAATAGGTTCATTTTAAGCCCAAAACCAAATATGAAGATTCGATGAGAACAACCACACAAGGAATGGAAAATGTGATGCAAAAGGAGAAACTAAGACAAAAAGAGGAATACCTAGTTTTCACTTTTCCTTTTTATCTGATCTTAAAAATAAAGCAAGCGAAGAGAAAATCCAAGCAATCCAAAATCCCAACACAGAAAAAAAAAATAAAAGCCTCTACCTATAATGTTAGTGGAAAATAGAAGAAATGTGGAAAAATAAAATGAAATTCAAGAGACTCACCTAAAAGGGTGGTCCCACCGGGTGTGCCAGAATGTTGGACTAAATTTTCTCTTTCCTATTCAGATTAGTGAACTAGATACTAAATAAAATCAAGCAACTCAAAACATGCAAGGGTTTAAGGTACCTTGGGATAAGATGGTGATAAATGAACAGCGCAAAGTAGATTCCTTGCTGCAAGCTTGATGGATCTGCACAATAAAGATAACTAGAAGGAAAATGGATTAGATGGTAGATGAGGGGGTTTCCTAATGAATTCAATTCAAATAAGTGAGAGATTTCTTATATAGATGTCATCCCCAATATTTGATAAAAAAATGATAAAGAATTGAATAACATGCGAGAATCCGAACCTATACAAAATCTAAAATTGCAAAACTAAAAGAAAAGTGCAAATCTCATATAGATCAAAACAAAATGAAATATACCTGGTTAGATCGATGATGACCCAAAGCTAAAGAGGTCCAATTGAGGACAACCAGGGGCAAATGGATCACAACAATAACCAAAAATGTGGATCTAAAAATCTATCTATGCAGATCCAAAAATGATGAAGACTGTAGTAGTGGTAAGAACTCACAGAGAAAACTCAAACAAGGGAAACAAAAATGATATAGGAAAATGATAATCTAAATGGGTAGGATGAAAATATGGCTCGGGTCGACGGCAATCTGGTTGAGTTGGCAAATGACCAAAGACTTACATAATAGATTTGGACTAACATAGAGATGGAATTATTATGTGGTGGCAATACATAATAATAGACTATTGTGGATCTAGATGGAAGAATAGGTAACAAAATAAGGGTGGGGTTGATGGAGACTTGGCAAGAGCGATGACGACCGACAGAGTGACAAAGACTTGGGCTGATCTAGGCAAGGCAAAAATGGATGGGTTGGGTTGACAAACTGCACACAAAATGGATGAAAGAGAAAGATAGATCTAAAGCCTCACGGCACCTAGACTTGTAAAATGTTAGTAATTAATAATAGTAATAAAAATGATGCAAAAATGGAATAAACCAACAAACGGGCAAGATAAACTCCCCATTCTCCATAAATGATGCAAGCAAGATCAAAGGGACTCCAAGAAGACTAAAACAATTATAGAGAATCTCAAGAATGAAGATAAGCTCTCAAAACACATGAAATATCTTATGATGCATCTTTTGGATTGGGGGGAAATGTGGCTTTATAGGGTCTATGATGACTTGGGTGGGTCATTGCCAACTACAAAGAACCATCCATTTGGGCGGTGGGAGGATGCCTAACTCAAGGCATCAAGCCCATTAGAAGAAGGATTAGAGTTTTGAAAGGCTTAAGTGGGTTAAGGTTATATAGGGAAGTGAAATGGGTAAGTGAGGGATGAAATGGAGTAAATAAAGGCTAAAAGGATCCTAGGGATGAGAAAATAGGTAGTTTAGGGATGATAACCAACCTAGAGAAGAGAAATTGGGGTTGATTAGGATTAACTAAATATTGAGATGAATATTAGGGGATAATTAATGAGGATTGGAAATAAATTAAAATGGATAGGATGATAAATGGAAAGATGGGAATATTATAAAAATATGAATTAAAATAGAAGGGGTCTAGATAGATGACCATGGTGAAAGAAGCAAACGTGGGGCGAAAAGGGTAAAGATACCAAATTTTTGTGTCTACATATTCCCCATTTTGTCGAGTGGTTTGTACAAGCAAGTCACAAGACAAAAAAGATGAAATAAAAAGGGTAGTATGAAGGACTATGGAGGATTGATGATGTTTTTCCCATCAATTGAGGGATAAATGACACAAAGGGGAATATATCACAAGGTTGAAAAGAGATAAATGAAGGACGGGTGGTAAAAGAAGGAGCTTGAAAACAAGAAGGTAGGGCAAGATGCCCCAAGCAAGAAGGATTCAAAAAATATTAAAAATATGGTTTTTATTTTAGGAGTCACTTTGGTAGGAAACAAAGGTCATGGTCTTCAGGGAGATGACGAAAATGTCCTACGGGCCTGTGATTCGGTGAAAATCACAGCGAAATGGAGGGAATCTAATGGGAAATCACTCAAATGGATGCAAAACATGGGGAACAACGAGTCATACACATACATCAAAACTATGCAACACTAAATGTGAAAATAATGAGAAATCCTTCATAGACGAGAATCGATTGAGAGGTATGTGTACACGAAGGACAAGGATGAAAATAATGGTTCCCTGGAAAAGGGGAAAAAATGGCCAAGGAGGTAAAAAGTGAAAAGTGCTAAGATGCCCTAAAAAAGGGTTTAAATATATGGCCACAAAAGTGGACTTGAGAGAAAATAGAGATGATGATATGGAGCCCCCGTAATGAACACAACAATGAAGGAGGGAAACACGGGTAGATGGTGCCCAAGGCAAGTCGACAACGACTAAGGCTGATTGTTGGCGACCCAAAGGGATCGGTGGTGACTAGGGCGGAGGCTATGTAAGCCCAAAAGTGAACCGACTAAGATCATTTTCACACCACAAAATGACAATTTGAAAGCTTAGATCTATAAAAGGACATTGAGACTTGGAGAAGGATGGAGGCCGGAGGAGTAGATAGAGGGACTTGCCTCGAAGGGAAAGAGTTGAGGATTTCGACATTTCCTTTATAGATTTTGATGATATCTCTACTTTGAGAGAGGGCCTTAGAGGCCAATGATGTATCAAATACTTTATGATATATATATATATATATGATTTTTTATTTTATCATATTCTATCATGTGTCAATTATATGATGTTGATTATTTGATTTATATTGATGATGATGTTAATGTGAATGTGCGATGATGATCATATGTTTGCTTAATATTTTATGATGATGGTGAATACACATAAACATGACTGGATGTTTAATATAAATTTATTTGAAAATATATGTGATGGATGATAAACATGGATGATGATAGATAAGAATACATGATTATATATGAAATTGTTGATAGATAGCATATAGATTATTTGGATAAAATAGATGTTATGGTAATAAAGAAAAGAGAAAAAAGATAGATGTGAAAACTAGAATAGATTGCAACTTGATGATTAGCGAACTATAGGTGAAAACGATACTACATCATACCAAGGAATGCACGAGGAACCCATGCCTCCAAATACATTAGAGGTAAACAAGAAGGAGGATCTAAGTAATGCAATGCACATGCAACCAAAATATGTGTTAACACATAACCAATGATAGTTAGTTATACCAAAGATCATGAGGGAAATATGGATGAAATGAACTCATAAACCTAATTTCAACATGACAAAGGGGTTTGTGATGTAACTTGTAAGTGGGAAGATGGTTCTCCATAGGTGGATTTACCTATATCTATGCCCTAGCTTTGGGTAGGGGAAAGAGAAAACTGATCAATGTGGGAAGTTTGCTATGAGAAATCTTATCAATGCGGAAGATTTCTTAGGATGATGATAAGATATAAGGTTGATCAATGTGGGAAGCCTTCACTTCCATGATATAAGAGAGTAGCCATCCTTCAAGGGTATGGTCTACTTTATACATTTATGATTTTGATGGCAAGAATGATATACATGATAGTCATCCTTCAAGGGATTGGTCTATTTATTATTTTGTTTTTTTCCTCTCTTTTTTCTTTTGACATGAACAGTTGTCCTTCGAGGGAGAAGTATTTTTTTGATAACTTTTACTTTTGATAAGAGCATCCAGAAAATTTTAGTTTTTATGGGGAAGAGCTGAGAATAGCTAGGTAGACCACCTAGAAGGGGACAATGAATGTACAAGTGACACATTTGGACCCTTAGCATGGTTTCAATAGGTAAACAAGAGGGTGATGGATGTAATGATCGTGGATTTCTCACCAAGAAGGGAGAACCTATCCATAAGTAAAATGTTATGGATAGAGCCATGGTGCCCATATTTAAGGTCATGTCTAGGAAAGTAACGGTAGACCACATAATTCCAAATCATTACAATGATAGATGGAAGAGGCTAATGATGGAGGAATGATCTAAGGATATGACTAAGTGCTCACTAGTAGGTATGCTAACAATAGAATGGTCACAAGTGCAATGCGTTAAGGGGTTCCACTTATGGTTTACCATCAAGGGAGGCTAAATGATAGGCTCCCGACCCATACTTATGTGTGATAATGTAAGGTCCAATCCAGTTGGGGAAAACTTTCCATGTTGGCTCCTTTCTAAAGTAGTAATGTTATGATTTTATTTAAGGACAAGCTCACCAACATTAAATTCATGTTATTTTAGGTGATTATTGTTAGAACACTTGATGCGCTCTTGATAAATATGATGATTCTCAAGAGTGAGAAGGTGGTGTTCATCTAAAAATTGAGTTGTGCTAGACACTCCTGGAGATAATATTCATTAGAAATAAATTTGTGAAAATTTACGCGTAAGGACAAAATTTGAACTTCAAGGGAATAAGGACTTTAGATCCATAAACAAGAGAGAAGCACATAGCACCGGTGGAAGTGTGGATGTTAGTACGATAAGCCCAAAGAGAAAAATAGATATGAAGATGTCAATTACGGCTTGATGGATCAATAGTCTTGGAAATAATGTTAGAAAGAGTTTTGTTAGTCACTTTAGGTTAGTCATTAGATTGGGGGTAGTAAGGATAAGAGAAGATAATATTGATATTAAATGAATCCAAAATCTTCTTGAGATCTTTATTTTTGAAGGACTTTCCATTATCAGTGATGATTTTATGAGGAATACCGAAGCAAAAATAATATGTTGATAAATGAAGTTAGTAATTATATTATCTTTTGTTGAGGTGAGTGGAATTGTTTGTACTCACTTGTTGAAATACTCAGTTACAGTGATGATAGAATGATGACCTTGTGAAGAGTGAGGATTGATATTGGGCCAAACATCTTGGGCTGGTTATAAGTCTTGGCTAGGAATGCAAACAAGATTAGAATATTGCTAACACTTTTCACATTTCTTAAAATACTCACAATAATCACGATTGAGAGAAGGAAAATAATAACAAATTATGAAGAACACACTTACCAATAGCTAAGCCACTAAATTTTCCACCACAAATGTCATTATGGACTTCTTGGATAACACGAGAATACTCATGGGATTTAAGGCATCAAAGGAGAATACTGTTAAATCAACGCTTATAAAGCATTCTACCAAGGATGATATAGTGGTTAGCACATTGAAGAAAATACCTCCTTCCATTCTTAGATAGATCGGAGGGAATGATAGATTTGGATAGATAAT
Organism: Taxus wallichiana var. yunnanensis; assembly: GCA_018340775.1. Lineage (NCBI taxonomy): Eukaryota > Viridiplantae > Streptophyta > Pinopsida > Cupressales > Taxaceae > Taxus > Taxus wallichiana. Next base: position 553,504,198 of record CM031234.1, read on the forward strand.
AAAATATATGAGAATACCAAATATCTTACGTGTTGGATGTAATAAGATTAACGTGAGGTAACTCAAGGGATGGCCAATCAAGACAATGAACAACAACATAAAGTTTGGCTTCATCTATATTCCATGGAATGAGAGATGCAAGAGAAGACATTGTAGAAGCGAACCGATTGGATGATCGAGGAATGACTTGGATAGTGTAAGAATCAAGACTTCAAGGAGGAGAAAGACTATATGTCTATATTTCTAAAGGGTGTCATTTTTACATTGATACTCATTGGTAACCTATTTGATGATAAGTTCATAATCCCCATAGATTTCAAGAATTTTAACATCTAAAAAGGAAGTAGTTTCAAGACCTAAGATAAGGGCTTCATACACTGCCATATTGTTTGTACACTCAAAATAAAGCTTTTCAACGAGGGGAATAGGAGTATCCCAAGGAGGAATGATAATGCCACTAGTTCCTCCCCTTACTAACACTTAGAAGTGTTGAAAAATAGGGTCATGCTAAGGGTAGAATACTCATAGTGAAAGTGGTTTATGGACTCATCTAGAAACTACTCATGAGGAAGATGTACACTAGGAAGAGGGGATTTAGCTAATTGGTCTATGATAGCTTGGCCCTTGATAGAATTTTGAGAGATGAACTCGAGGTTAAACTCGAGTCATGAGCATGAGCCATCAGTGATGCGATCATTATGATATGGCTTAGAATGCATCATTTTGAGAAGATGAAAGCTAGTGATGACATAAGTCTTGTGATTGAGAAGATAGTGTCAAAGCTTAGAAGTGGTAAAGAATAGGATGCAACACATCTTTTTAGCTTTAGTATAGCTATTCTCACAATCGTGAAGGGTGCGACTGATGTAATAAACAACCTACTCATGACCTTGGTCATCATAATGTGCTAACATAGTCCCTCGAGCATGATCAGTGGCACAAACATATAGATAAAAGGGATCCCCCTCGTGGATGTGTAAGCAGTGGTGGGAATAAGAGATAATGCTTAAGATCATAAAAATATTTCTAGTAATTATCATCCCAATTGAAACTTTCATCTTTACGAAGAAAGTGATGGAAGGGTTGGAAATGATTTGAAAGTTACAAGATGAAATGACAGAATGATTGAATTCGGCCTTTTGAGACTGTGAAGTTGTTTAAGATTGGAAGGAGGAGGCATCTCTAGGATAGCCTTGATTTTAGTTGGGGTCAAATTAAATACCTCTTATGGACACAATAAAGCCAAGGAGTTTTCCAGTTAGCACTCCAAACACACACTTGGCTGGATTGAGACAGAGGAAGAATAGAATAAGGCTCTCAAAAGGAATTTGAGGACAATGAGGATATAATTTCATGTTTAGATTTACCTAAAAGATCATCGACATAATCCTTTATTATCTTATGGATGAGGTCATGAAATATGTAAGTCATGACCCGCTGATAGGTGGCTCCGATATTTTTCAAACCAAAGGGCATGATGCGATAGCAAAATTTCCCCTAAGGAGTGATGAAGGAGGTCTTATGTTGTTCTTCTGTGTGATGAGAATTTTATTATAACCAGAGAAACCATCCATAAGAGAAAACATCTCATGACCTACGATAAGGTCCACAAGTTGATCGATGTTAGGAAGGGGGAAGTCATCTTTAGGGAAAGCAAGATTTAGATCTTGAAAGTTTATGCATATATGAATTTTTCTAGACTCTTTTGTGATATGTATGATATTAGAAACCCATTGGGGATAGTCAATGGGGATGATGAAGTTAGTGGAAAGAAGGCATTGCAACTCCTCTTTGACAAAGAGGGAAACTCGAGGATGCATGTAGTGAAGCTTTTTCTTAACTGGCTTGGCATTGGGAAAAGTGAAAATGTTATGGATGGCGATAGAAGTATTGAGACCTGACATGTCAGAGTATGACCGTGTGAAGGCCTAGCTATGACGAGAGAGGTACACGGTGAAGGACTCAAGTTCCAATGGATCAAGGGATTGACCCACTTTGAGGATGCAAGGCTCTTGAGGAGTCCAGATATATTGATATCGATGGTGTCTTCATTGAGAAGAGTGGGAGAGTCATATGGTAAGGTATTATGAAGATAAGAATCTTCTTCCCCCATGTGGGAAAGAATGGTGTCATCCTCAACGTAGTGGAGAATGTCGATGGTAGAAGAATCATCTTCAACCATTTCCAGATTGTGAAGGGGAAAGGACCTAGTCTGATTTTCACACTGATAAACAACCGGTCCCAAGGTGATGGTGGAGACTAAAAAAATCTAGAAGTGATATACATGGTGTCATATGAGTCCATAGCCTCATAGGATGGATAAGATGGAGAAGGCATGTCCATAAGCATCATAGATGGTGGGATGGGATTATTACAAATATATTGTGGCATTATTAATAAATTGTAATATTATTAATAATGAGTTAATACAACTCATATTAATAATATAGTTAATTTTTGTGTGTGATTGAATTTGTTGAATAAATAACTCACATAGATATTTTGGTGTGTGAGATAATAAAGGGATTTGAGAGATATTAGGAGATAAGTTTGAGAGATTCATGGAGAGAGATATGAGGGATTGAAGATGAGTGTTGACTCCACCATTGTAGGAGATCAAACACTATAAATGTAATTGACATCCGGAATAAATTAATATGAAGATTATTATTTTGTGAATAATAATATTGATTTTTCCTCTGTAAAACTGATCCAAAATTATTAATGGACTTGTGATAATTGGTGAGGGGTGGCGGTGATTGTTTTCCATTTCCCCGATTGATGAGAAGAATTTAGATAATTTTTTAGTACAGTCATATTTGTATAGTTTGTGATCTGCATGTATTTCTCTCTCAACACGGCGACCTTGTTTTTTATTGATTGCATTGCTCTATACTTTGGATCGAAGGTGATATTGAAATTTGCAGTTGTGTTTTTTTCCATCAAATCTTTTACACTGCAATCTGAGCATTACTGGCGTGATTGGCATTAGTTTATAGCAGGTGGGACGGTTACAGTTGTTTCTGTCCATACAATTTCAGTCTACATATCGTGCAGATCCAAAGATGTCGCCTCAATTTACCCAAGCCTAAATGTACCTGCTACGTTTGAGGTAGTTACTGTGATTAAGCTTTAAGCACTTCTCCTGGTGGTCGATTGGCCATTTTAGCACTTATACAAATCTATCTACCAAGTCTGCGTTGGTATCTGTAATCAGAGTTCCGCAACGTATATGTTGTCAGATCCAGCGCTAGAAGTTGTTAATTTCATGTGGTGGTGGACTACGAGTTTGGCATCTTCTATCTTGTGCTCAAATAGTTAATGTAGGTCATTTCATTCTCAACTAAGAGCACAAAATCTTGTATGGGTACCGTCCAATCTAGCCACATATGGGGACCTGTGCTGCAAATTATCTATTCAGATGTGTCATGGCATTAAAAATATTCAAATTACTCAGCCATATTCGTGCTTCACGAATCATGGAATCATCTAGTCATCCGATTCACCTCACCAATAATAGGAAATATGGTTTGTGTCTAGAGTTTTAGGATTTAAAATTGTAAGTATGGCTGGGTCAGGTGTTTTAATTTAGTCTATTTTTTTATTGTGTATTTATAAGGCTAGGAGTCGTGGTATTCGGTTAGCCTTTTTCAAATAGTCAATTTTGTCACCGTATCAAGAGTCTAAAGTTTCATAGTTTTGTATATTTAGCTTTGGTCAAAATATTTAGTTTTTCGTTGACATTTTAATGAGTCCTCGCATTGTCATAGTATTTATTATTTTTTAGTCTTTGTCCAATGCAATTGTTAATAGACATTTCTAATATTTATTCTATCATTGTCCGATAAAATATTATGTGTCTTCATTATAAGTGTATAATCTATAGTATTTTGTGAAGACTTAATTCATAGTCAAGTCCGTATATTAGTGATGTGTAATATGTCATCCATCAAATTATTTAGATTTTGTATGTCTTTAGTTATTAAGTCATTTTCATATAAAAAGTAATCTCATTTTATTACTTTTTAGTCAAGTCGAGTCTTCTTGTCCAAGTCAAAAGTGTTGTCAAAAGTCATATAATTGTAAAAAGTCCTAAAAATAAAATAAAATTCCTTATGGACGCATTTTTGGTGTTATCCGACGTCCAAAAAAATGAAAGTTTTCACATTGAAGGAGGGAAGAAAAGAATAAGCTCAATGTGGAAACAAATGTGCTTCATGTTCACATCTTGTCGAGTTAGCAACACATATATTCATTGGAGGACGGAGAAACAGAGGATGCAGGTCAATCAACACCTCTCATCCGTCACCAATGATGGGGCTGCATTATGCTGTGGTGACAATGTGTGTGTGTGTGTGTGTGTGTGTGTGTGTTTTCTTTTATTTCAGATTTGCAATATGATTTCAAGTTTGTTTGAATAAGTGAAATGTTCACATTGAGGGGGGGAACTAGAACATTGTCTCAATGTTCAATTTTCCCTCTATTCATTTTGTATTCAGTAAGTAGTGGTTCCTACATAATTCCCTAAAGGAAAGACATAGTGGACAGATGAAAGCATAAAGGAAAAGTAGCAACGTGATATTTGGGTTGTTGGTTGTCATGTAAAACCATCCTTTGTTTTAAGTTTTTGGTTGTACTATAAAACCATCCTTTGTTTTAGGTTGTTGGTTGTCTTGTAAAACCATCCTTGTTAAGGTTGTTGGTTATCCTACAAAACCATCCAGATCATGAGCATGCATGGGTGACAAGTTGTAGAAGGAAGTGTGATTATTTTTTCTACCTTGTCAACATTAGAGGAGTGTATATTGAGAATTAATAATGTTAAAAATAGGGAGTGAATATTACAAATATATTGTGACATTATTAATAAATTATAATAATATTAATAATGAGTTAATACAACTCATATTAATAATATAGTTAATTTTTGTGTGTGAGTGAATCTGTTGAATAAACAACTCACGTAGCTATTTTGGTGTGTGAGATAATAAAGGGATTTGAGAGATATTAGGAGATAATTTTGAGAGATTCATGGAGAGAGATATGAGGGATGAAGATGAGTGTTGATTCCACCATTTTAGGAGATCAAACACTATAAATTTAAACTCTATCAATGTAATTAACATCCGAAATGAATTAATATGAAGATTATTATTCTCGTGAATAATAATATTAAGTTTTCTTGTGTAAAAATCATCCAAAATTATTAGCGATCGACATATTTATCTTGATAACCTAGTCCAAAATTTTCATGAGGATTTCGGCATTGATCAATATAAGGTCATGTTCACAATTCTCATAACATCCCATGCCAAATCCCTTCCATGCACAATGGTGAAGATAGGTGTGGGAAAAGGATGGTTTGTTGAGGAAGCCATAAATGTTGATACATGGTTTGGTGTGAGGATGATCAATGATGTGAGAAGAAGGGCATCGACACCACGATAGATGGTATTGGTGATTTTATTGCAAAATCACAGCACCCTGAATGTCTACAACCAGATGGGTTGAGACTCTTAGTGTGATTGCAAAACATGGAGCATCTCTCAAAGTGTGGGACCTTGTGAGTTGAGAGAGCTCTCCAGATTAAGGCCAGTTCTATTCCTTTGTTCAGGTGCACACAAATAAATTGTAGAGGATCTATTCTAAAACCTACTCTATCTTACCAAGGAGACATGGTTGAGAAGATACAAAAAATAAACCTAAGCTAACGAGGTGATGCACCAAAGGAATGTTAGACACTCATTTTGCAATTTAACACAAACCATAGAAATGCAATACAAACACCATGCATAGGTAACCAAACTATAATGAGATATCGAAGGAAACAATGAAACACATGAGAGGGTCGAGAATCATCCACAGACATATATTATTGCTCCAAAGTCGATACAGTACATTATAGTGGCCAAGAGGAAAAACTTAGCATTACAACTTGAATGGGGAGGTTAGGACTCCATGAACTCGTCTGCAACTGAGGAGAAGGGAGGGTACAAAATAGAAATGTCCAACCCTTTATAATGAGCCCAACTCCTTCCTTTATAGATGCAGTGAAGGGGGAAGAAGAAACAAGGTGGGAAACTTGATTTTGAAGCTCATCTACGGCCATTAATGCCATTGTAAATCCACCCACAATCTGTCACGTCCGCCGCTCTATGTTTTCTCGGCATGTTGAAGAAGGGAGAACGGCGGATCAAATCAAATCTAATCTGGTTGTTGGGGACAATCAGATTGCATATTAATGGCGTGAAGATGTTTCCTTGATTTTCACCCACCTAACCTCCTCAAAATTAAAGTTTCAGGTTTCCATGGTGTAGACGAGGTCGAGACCTTTCCAATGGTGCCAAATTTGTTGAGTTTCGAGCACTAATCGAAAGATATGTCTATTTGAATGTTTTGAAGTCATGTCCATACAAAAATGGTGAAAACCAGTTAGCAGAATGGGTCTGTGGGCCTGAAATTTACTTTTCTCCTTTTGGCACCAAAAATACAAAATCCAAAAATTACCCCTGCAGCCCCACAATTCATTTTGCCAAAAAATCATCTTCGGGCCCACCGGTCCGCAATTTCCATTTGGGAGAAAAGTCCTCCTAGGCCTGCCTTCCCACATGCAATTGAGGTTTGACACGTGGCTCCTTAGGCATCAGTGGAGGTGCGGCTCATTTTTTCACTTTACACCTTCTCGAGGCAAAAATTTCAAACTACCTTCCGACAACTCGTCTTCCACTTTGACTTTTCAACATGGCCACGTGTCAAGTTGGCGCTAGTTTGGGGACTACTTTTGGATTCAATCTTTGGAGGTGCACCGAAGAGACACATGGCACCCTCCATGGCTTGCTTAGTTTCCTTGTGTTTTTGGCTAAGTCCTTTTTCTTGGCAGGGGCCATAAGTTTGACCCTGGACACGTGGAGGCTTCGCGCTTGTTTGGAAGCCCACTCCAAATTTTACTTTTGAAGTAGCGTCATGCTAACACTTGGCTCCATCCATCGGCCTACCTCTGCTTTGAATATTCAAGCCTCGACTCTATCATTTTTTTTGGACTTGGGACACATGGAAGGCCCGTGCTCATTTGAAAACCCGCTCAGGATTTTATCTTTGAAGGAGCGTTGTGTCGCCATGTGGCTTCTTCCGCCAACACCTTTATACTTAGTCATTTTGGGCCCACTCTCTTTTGGTCCCTAGACACATGGAAGCCTCGCACTCATTTGACTCTCCGCTCAAGGTTTCACTTTTGAATGTGCGTCGTTGAGACACTTGGCACCCTCCACTGAATCTTAGAATTTTTAATGGCTGGTGCAACTTTTGGGGCTCTGGACACATGGAGGCTTGGCGCTTGTTTGAGTCTCCACTTTTGGATTTAATTTTTGAGATGCGCCATTGAGACACTTGGCAGCTTCCACTAATTCTTCCATACTTAGCCAATTTGGGCCCATTAAATCATTTGTGAAGCCTCGAAACCTTTGAGTCTTTCTCCATTTCTCTCCTTTGAGCCTCTAGTTTTCTTTGACACTATTTTCTCCTTCCCCAACCCTGCTCCTCCATTTTAGAGCCCGTCTACAACTTGTTTGTTGGATTTGAAATGTGGGCTCATAGACGGACCGTCCTTTGGATTTCTTCCTCACAGGGGTCGTGTTTGATCAATTTTTCCGGGGGAAAAATTGAGATAACAATTTGGCAACTCACGGGGACGTCTACCTGCTAGATGAAGATATCAGCTACCTTGTTGTATACATTGGACATGGAGTCATAATTGATAGCTTGGTTTGATATGAACTTTGGAAATCCCATCCCTGAGCCACTTGGATGTTGTTGGTACCAGAGATGACCCTGAATTCACCCCACTACTCTGGAAATGGACCCTTCGAGACCCAATTTTAGTTGTTATGTATTTGTTCTATTTAAAATTAGCAATATCGGAGAACTATGGGTCTCCCTAATACAAATGTTGAAGGTCCTGGCGCATTCACTTGGAGGCACATCGAAGTGTATAACAACGCAAACCTGGAGCAAAAAAACATGTGCCACAAAACTTAAGGGAAAAAAACTCTACACTACAAAAAAAATGTGCATACACACTTAGGAAATTAAATTCCTATACTAATATTTATAGGGCGAGGAATTTTCCTTTCATAGAATGTTTGAGGTAGATTCCATTTACTTGAATATGCAATTCTTCGCCATCCAAATTAACCAGTTGAAAGGCATTGCTACTTGTACATCTTGTGACCATGTAGGGGCCACTCCAAATGGCATCAAACTTGGAATGCTTTCCTAGTTTTTCCCGATCTGCATCCCACTTTAGAACTAAGTCCCCCTCTTAAAAGGTCCTTGTTCTTGCTTTCTTATCAAAGGTCTTCTTGATCGATGCTTGATCTTTCTCCATGACCTGCATTACATGCTCTCTTTCCTCTCCTACTTCCATCAACTCTGCATACCTGATTTCCATAGGTTCAAACTCAGCCAGTTCTAACTACTTCATGAGCTCTAAAGCAAGAAACTCCAATGATATGGGAAATACTACCTCTTTTCCATATACAAGCTTGTATGGGAACCTTGCCTGTGGACCTTTTGGATGTGATCCTATCATCCCATAGGGTTGATTTGAGATTTGTATGCCAAGTTCTCTATTTTCATCAAGAGTCCTTCTATAATCCTTAAGGTTCTTGTTTGTGGAATCTTCTTGGTCATTACCCTGAGGGTAATAGTTTGATGAAGTGTTGAGGTATACACCATTCCTGACATACCCATTCAGTGATCCTTATACTAAGGAATGCCAATGCATTATCTGATATAATAGTGGCAGGGACCCCAAACCTAGTGGCTATCCCTTCATAGAAATCCAAGATGCTGGATTCATTTTCCTCTTTAAGTGCCACTGCTTCAGTCCACTTGGTGAAATAGTTTGTTCTTTGTAAGTATCCACTTGTGGCCTTGGATTGAATTTGGGTTAATCACTCCAATGAAGTCTAGTCCCCATTGCATGAATGGTTGATCCACTGAGATTGGACGAAGGGGAAGGGCTGCTAACTTTTCCTTCCCTGTGAAGAATGCACACTTTTGGCACTTCTTGACCCATGAGTAGTAGTCCCTAAACACTATACACCAATAATAACTAGCTTTCATGATTTTGAGAGTTGTTATTCGAGGAGAAAAGTGGCCTCTTGTATCTGCATCATGGAACTCATGCAATACATTTTCAATTTGGCCTATCCCAATGCACCTCAATAGGACATTATTGATATCCTTCTTGAACAAAACACCATTGATAAGTACATATGGGATGGCTTGTAGTCTAAAGTATCTCCTTTTTGCTTTGTTCCATTCTAGAGGGCACAAACCTATTTGGAGATAGTGCACCAAGGTTTGAGTCTAACATGGAACATGTGTATCATTAGCTGGCTTCTCTTGATCATTCTATAGTAATAGGACAACCTCTATTTCATCCACTGAATCAGCTTGTTTCTTGGAATCGAGTTGCTCACATAGACCCTTTCCATGAACCATTTTAGTCACTTTTATCTCAATGTCATATTCCATTACCCGAGTGATCCAACCTGCTCTCTTCTCATTCAAGTCCTTATTCAGGAGAAAATACTTGACACTAACATGAGATACTAGCAGTTGAATCTTATTGTTCGAGACTAAGTGTCTGAACTTCTTCAAACTCCTGATGAAATCAAGGACCTGATTCTCAATGAAAGATTACTTTACCTCATAATCCTCCAATCTTTAACTGAAGAAGGCTATGGGATTTTCTGAACCTTCTTTCTTAGGTTGAACCAAGATAGCCGAGATTGTGTCTAATCCTCCAAAAGCATACATCATGAATTCTTTTGAAAAGTCTGGGTTAATAAGAGTTGGGGCTTGTGATATTGCGAGCTTGATGGCCTCAAAACTCTCTTTTCCTTCTATTGTCCATTTGAATGCAAGACTCTTCTTCAACATCATTTTTAAAGGCTTCAAAAGAGTGGAAAAATCAGACACAAACCTATGAAAAAATTTTATTCTCCCCAAGAAGATTTGGAGAGACTTTTTGTGTTGTGAAATGGGAGTGACCGGATGGCTTCAAATCTTTCAGGATCAATTATTAACGCTTATCTTGAGACAATGTGGCCCAAAAATTTCCCCTCATGAGCTAGGAATGCACACTTCTTTGGGTTTAATGACACCCTGGAAAACCTTCTACATGTTTGAAATACATGTCTAAGGTGGAAGAGATGATCTGTGGTATTTTTCAGAAGATGGTGATAACATCTAGATACAACATAACCATATTGTTGATCAAGCCTTTGAATGCCATGTCCATAGCTTTTGGAATGTTGCTCGACATTCGACAGTCCAAATGGCATATTCTTATAAGCATATGTTCCCCATTTGGTGGTGAAGACTGTCTTGAATTGATCCTCCTCTTTCACCATTATCTGATTATAGCCTAAGTATCCATCTAGCAATGAAAACCTCTCAGAGACAGCTACAACCTACAAGATCTATTCCATTGATGGAAGTGGGTAGTGATCTTTGAGTGATGCTTTGTTCAGATCATGAAATTCCACATAGTCTTATTTCTCCACTTCTTTTCCTCACAGGCACCAAGTTTGCAACCCAACTTGAATGCTTGATAGGGAAGATGATGTTGGCCTCAATTAGCTTGTTCAACTCCTTTCTCATGAGAGGCTCAATGTGAGGATTTATTTGCCTTTGCTTCTATCTGAAAGTCTTAGATACTAGATCCAACTTGATACTTGCCAACTTGTGTTGTTGTCTAGGATAGCTGGCCTCACAACCAACTTGATATAGGGCTGAAATTTATCACTCTTGATACTCTCCACAACATCAAAGGTTTCCCTAATTTCTGCCAATCTGTCTACCACTTCATTCTTTTTCCTTGGGATGGAATTGATGTTGAATGCTTCAAAATCCTCAATGAGGTCCCATACCCGGTTCTTATAGTTCTTTAGAAGATCATTCTTGACAACATTTTGTCCTCAGACTTGATTTGCAACTATTTTGCTATCTTCAAACACTTACAAGTTCTTTATACTCCTTTTCCTTTCCCAATGCAATCCATGGACCAAAGCCTCATACTCTATTGTATTGTTTGAATAAGCAAATTGGAAACAAAAAGCTGAGTAGTATTTCATACCTTGAGGAGAAACAAACATATCCCCTCCTTTGGATCCTTATCTACTCCTTGATCCATCAAAGAACAATTTCCATACTTCATTATCATCTTTGTGTTCTGGCTTAATGATGTCAGGAAGAGGGTGATTCTCCTCATGCAAATAGTAGACTCCTAGCTCAAATTCCTCCATCTCCTTATAGGGGTCAAAATCATGCCTCTTGTTCACCCACTCATCGAGGGTCAAGTCTGGGATACACCCCACCTTGGTATCTGCTTCACAAGTGCTTGGGAGGTCCTCCTAATCAAAGGATGAACAATTGGCATTGATCGGGCTAGGTACATAAGACTCAATATGGTAATCTGCAATGGGCTCAAATCTAATTGTGGCCTTAGCTCCATACATTGTTCTAAAAATAATATGTACGACCAATCAACATACAGATAGCCTCCTATTTTAGTAGTGAAGTCTTTAGAAAAACACAATGCAAAATGTGGTGGCAAGTCTATGACTGGTACATTTTGCAATACAGTCACATTAGGGCATGTGTGTAGTGTGAGGCTCAAATTCTTGATGAATCCAACCGTTGTTACCATTGTCCCATCCATTTGCACTACGCCCTTAGAGATGACTTTGTATTGAAGACCCAACTGATCAGCTATTTACTTTGGCATTACCGAGCTACTTGCTCCCGAATCAATCATGTAATTATGTACCAATTTGTTCCCAATGTTCAATGAAAAATAGAATGGAGGGGGTTTTAGATTCTTACCTTGTTGTCCTCCATTATTTCCTTCAGGCTGAGAAGCATTGGTAATCAATTTCTCTTGTTGGTTGGGGGGCTGATTTGAGGCTAACCAATTGGCCATAGCATCTTGCAATAAATCCCTCTACCCTAGGATAGCCAATGACTCCCACATTGAAATATTCACATTTTTTATTCACTTGTTTAATGATGTTAAATGGGGATGATCTATATTTTTGCTTGCCTCTTCCCTAGTACATTTTTCTCTTGCACCTGGGTCATTACAAATGGTGTCTGAGTGGGTCTGGAAGGTGGATTGGGCTGACTCTACACATTGGGAGTTACACTTTGAGTGCCAATACCTTGTGGAATAATAGAGGGTTGAGGATTACCTGAGTTTGATAATTGTCCCTCTCAAATATTCCTTTTCTTGGACCGTGTATTGGCAGCTACACTTTGAGAAGGTGTTTGATTCATCCCACAAAAATCTTCAGCCTACCAATTGACAAGCATGGTCTCACTTGGAGGTGCCTCTTTCTGGGTTTCTTGCTACTAATTTTCCTCTTGACTGGGATCTTGGGACACACCAATGTTCTATACCATCAAGGCCTGGTTCAACACACCATTGAAACACATTGATTGGTTATGGGGCTGACCACATGGGAAACACCAATTATATTCTTGTGCCATATTGTTTTGTGTTGGAACCAAGGCCCTTGATGTTGAAGTTGTGTTTGGATCATATGGTCGGTAAGGCCTAGCAGCTTGAGGTTTCCCTTGGTTTTTATTTTGACTTACAGCTTGAGTTGGTGGTCTATTTTGCTGGTATGGGGGCTTAGCTTGATACTAGTTTGAGGTCTGATATGGCCTAGAACTCTAAGCTTGTTGCCTCTTAATGGTCACTAGCTCATTCCCTAGGTTTTGTAGTTGTTTTATAACTTCTTGTAGCTCTTTTGAAGTGCTAGAGGATGAGGTGGAAGCTTCAGTTGAACTCTGATTCCTTGGAGTAGGTATGGGAGCTAATGTGGGTGTTTGACTAGTGCTTGGAGCTCCTAGTTCTGGGTATAGAGGCATAGGTGGCCTAGGAGTAATTTTACCAGCCTGAATTAAACAATTTTCAGCTCTAATGGAAATGTTATAGGTTGCAGGTAAGGTTATGCCTCCCATTGATTGAATCATTAAGGAAATATCAGAATTTAAAGCTCTAAGAAAGTATAAGAAAGCACCTTCATCTGTGGGCCTCATGGCCAATGGAATCATATCCCATGTCCTTTGAAATATGAGGTTGAAATATGGAAACTACTCATTAGGGTCCTCTTGATTGTTGTCAGTTTCTCCAACAAGGATATATTATCTCCCTTCTCTCCAAATTGATTATGAAGAGCTCTGCACAGATGGTCCCAAGTCTAAATAGAGCTTTTGTTAGACTCTTGAACCATTGTGAAGCTTTACCCTTGAGTGAAGAGGCTAAAAATTTGACTGCAATGTCCATCTTAGTGATCTCCTAAATTGCTCAGACATTTGCAATGTCTTGAATGTGATCACTAGAAGAAGTCCGGTTCTCTCCAAAGTGAATATGGGATGCTCTTTAATTCTGCGCAACCGAGGCTATATTTTCTACATTTAGGGTGAGTGGGCTGCTACCAATGAAATCGACATAGGGGTTGGGTGGTTGTGCCATTATGATTATCCTAAGAACCCTTGTTGATTGAATGAATGGCCTACTAGGAGGAGGTGTTGACAAGGTTATGTTTGGTGGAGATGGAGACCTTTGAGTTCTTCTCCCCATTCCCCTTCTATGTCTGGGGACAAGTGTAGATAGACAAATAATCCTTCTTCTCTAGTTCTTGATCTGGTCTGAATCCTTCTCATGAATTTTCCAATCATGGGCTAACTGAAAATAGTGGACTCTAACCCTTTGATTCATCGGATGTGTAATTTCAAAGCTTCTTAAAATCTCAAATTACAGCAAGTGCACATCAATCTTGCTACAATAAAGATGGAGACTTCTTGGTCCCACTAGGCATGCCAAAACTATTAGTGCAAAATCACAACACTTTGAATGTCTACAACCAGATGGGTTGAGACTCTTAGTGTGATTACACAACATGGAGCATCTCTCAAATTTGGGACCTTACGAGTTAAGAGAGCTCTCCGATTCAAGTCCGGTTCCTATTCCTCTGTTCAAGTGCACACAAATAAATTGTAGATGATCTATTCTAAAACCTACTCTATCTTACTAAGGAGACAAGGTTGAGAAGATACAAAAAATAAACCTAAGCTAATGAGGTGATGCACCAAAGGAATGTTAGACACTCATTTTGTAATTTAACACAGACCATAGAAATGTAATACAAACACCATGCATAGGTAACCAAACTATAATGAGAGATCGAAGGCAACAATGAAACACATGAGAGGGTTGAGAATCATCCACAAACATATATTATTGCTCCAAAGTTGATACAATACATTATAGTGGCCAAGAGGAAAAACTTAGCATTACAACTTGAATGGGGAGGTTAGGACTCCACGAACTCATCTCGCACCAAAGGAGAAGGGAGGGTGTAAAACAGAAATGTCCAACCCTTTACAATGATCCCATCTCCTTCCTTTATAGATGTAATGAAGGGGGAAGAAGAAACGAGGTGGGAAACTTGATTTTGGAGCTCGCTACACGGCTATTAATGCCACTAAAATCCACCCACAACTGTTGAGTCCACTGATCTATGTTTTTCTCGGCGTGTTTAAGAAGGGAGAACAACGGATCAAATCAAATCTGATCTATTTTTGGGGAAATCAAATTGCATATTAATGTAGTGAAGATGTTTCCCTAATTTTTAACCACATAACCTCCTCAAAATTAAAGTTTCAGGTTTCCATGGTGTGAATGAGGTCAAAACCTTTCCAAAGGTGCCAAATTTGTTGAGTTTTGGGCACTGGGTTGAAAGATATGTCTATTTGAATGTTTCAAGTCAGGTCCATACAAAATGGAGAAAACCAAGTTAGCGAACGGGTCCACGGGCCCGAAATTTACTTTGCTTCTTTTGGCACTAAAAAATACAAAATGCAAAAATTGCCACGAAACCCTACAATTCATTTTGACAAAAAATCATATTCGGGCCCATCGGTGTATATTTTTTCCATTTGGGCGAAAATTCCTCCCCAGGCCCACCTTCCCGCACACAATTGAGGTTTGACATGTGTCTCCTTGGGCATCAACAGAGGTGCAACTCATTTTTTCACTTTACACCTTCTCGGGAAAAAGTTCAAACTGCCTCCGACGACCCGCCTATTGGGTGCTTGTTTGATCTCACCCCGTTTGTTCAAAAATTTCCCAATCTTTCTCGGTTTGTTGTATTTTGTATCTCCCGAATGGATGCGTACATGTTTTATCTTTACCATGGTGTTATAGTAAATCTTTCGCTATGGTTGTGGATTCTTGTCGAGCCATAAAGTTTTTGTAAATTCTTTGTCCTTGAAGAAATATTCAATTCGGCACAAATGGTGAAGTTCCCCCGCATCTTACTGTTCGAAAAGCGTGTTTTCCTATAAAAATTTATCTCTAACGCCTCAGAAATACATGTTCATTCTTGATTAGATGTATCCCGAAGGCTTTTTGGTGAAATTTGCCACTTTTGTCTCATTTGTAAAAATACCAATTTGGCCCGTGGCCTCGATAGTCTCTCGATTGGCTATTCGGCAAATATGAAGCAAGTAGGGAAAAGTCTTACTTTGACCCCGAAGATGGACATGTGGTAGTTTTTCAAGACAAAGGCGGGAAGGTGGATCGGCGGAACATTTTGAATTTTTATCTTTTTATACGAGGAGCAAAGTTATGAAATAATTCGTAACTCTATTGGGGCCCACATCGGAAGTTAGAAGCGGCATGGAAAAGTCTTACTTTTACCCCGGAGAAGGACACATGGCATATGTCCAAGTTATAAGTGGGTAGGTGGGTTGCAGAGCATTTTGTAATTTTTTGCCCTTTGTACAAAGAAGAAAAGTTATAAATTGATCCACATCCCATTGAGGGACAAGTGATGTCACATGTTTGAGATTTGTTGAAAATTCAAAAGTGGGAAGGCAAGCTTGCGAGAGAGCACTTTGAAGTTTTTTGGCTCAGCATTGAAAAGTCAAAGTGGGGAGGCGGGTCGCCGAAGGTTTTTGAAGATTTTTCCTTTTTGTGAAAAGGATCAAAGTATAAAAATGAAGCATGACTCCACTGGGGCCCACATCAAAATATAAAAGCGAAATGGGTCACCGGAGGAAAATTGGAAATTTTTCCTTTTTGTTAAAAAGGGTAAAATTGTAGAAATGATCTGTGACTCCATCAAAGGCCCAGATTAAGCCACGTGTCAAGCCCGTATTTCAAAGGTGGAGGGGTGGGGCAAAATGTGAAAATTGTGCATTTTCTCCAAAAGTCATAAAATGCAAAAGGCACCCCAGGACTGCCGTTTTGGCTCTAATATTCCACATGGATGGCTCTAATTTAAAGTTGTGAAAGGGTAGAATCAATGGTTATGGTGCGATGCATCTGGTTTTACCACCATTAACGTTCCATGACTTTAGGGGATGCAAATACGCATCATTTTTCATGGTGAATCTGAATGATTTCTTTTTGTTTCTATCAACAAAGTGTAATTGAAGTGTTGTGGAGCTCGAATTTGTGAATTTGAGGAAGTGCAAGAGTTGATATTTTGAAAAAGAGTTACTCGGGCACCTGCAGAAAATGAATTGCCAGATCCAACAGAGAAAATTGCAGAGGAAAGAATGAGGAGAAGGAAGCTATAGGCGCAAAGGATGAAAAACGTGTTGCCAGAGGAGATGACTGGATGCCCCAATTAAAAATGATGGAAATATCTGAAATGATTCACCTTTTGAACACCTAGAAACTTTTTGTTGTAAATCTATTAAACATCACTTTTTGGAAATCATGATCAAATATGTAACAAACAAAGGTTCCTTGAATATTTTTTGGGGGGAAAGCTTTAATGTAAATGAGTGCTATAAAGGGCATGAGTTAGTCATGTAAATGGTCGGGGGTTGAATTCTTACGAGAAAATTTGAGAAATCCCATCTTCCTGAGAGACCATCTAAGAAACCTGTTAATCTCTTGTGTTTTAGATTTGATCATGTCAAGATGGTTGCGAGTGTACAACCATTGACAAGCTCTGAGACTGTTCAAGAAACTTTCCCACCGATAAATCTAATAGATCTTGAATTAATTTGTGTTGATCTTGGAAAAATTATGTTTGTTTTTATTTCAAAATGTTTTCTAATGGTTTTAATGTTTATGTTGTAATCTTGTGTTAAAATCCCTCTGAATCAAGCAGGATCTCGTCCCTATGATAGTTTAGTGGAATTTGTAATTTTATTATGAGAAGAGCCTTCATCCTATAATGAGATAAGCAATTTATAATCACTTTATTTGTCATTTTGTTGATAAATATTTTAGGTAAGCCTTCGAGTGTATCTTAGGCATGAGAAATTAGGGGTCTTTAATGTTTAATTGAGTCTTTATCTCAAGCCTTCGTGTTAAATTATTGGAGATTTTGTGAAACCATGAAAATATGGGCCTCCATTGATACACACCTTCTAGTTGAAGGAATATTTTAGCTATTCTGAAGCATTCTATCATTTAGTTTTCCAATTTTTGTGAAGGTTCTCAAATATCTAGAAAAATCAAGTTTATCCTACTTAATCTACCACCAAAAATTATTCAAAAAAATGAATCCTACCTGAACTACCCATGTTTTCCCTATATGTCCACAATTGAATAAATTCTCCTGTTAAAATATACGAAGCAATCGGGATTCCCGCTACGCCCTTAACCTATTGCTTGTATTAGGATATGAGTAGCCGACTTGTGGCTTACCATATCATTTATACTTTCTCATGCTTAATAGGTCAGCCTGGTGATGGCCATAACATATGAATAGTATATATAGAGGATTGTAGGTAGTAGTTCATTATCATTTGAGCATTTGAGTCTTATTATATGGTTTGGAGGTTGCCCCCTCGAAGTGGTGAAGCTATTACAATTGCATATTGAGATCATTATTCTGAAATATTGTGTTATTTGGTGTTATATTGCTGCTCATAATCTGAATTATACTAGTAATTTCATTACAAGTGGTATCAAAGCTGCGATCTGGGCCAAAATTAGGGCAAAAACCCTAATTTTTTGTTTCCACAATATATTTTGAACTAGAGAGAATTGGTGGGAGATATTTTTACCAGAGTTGTAAACATTTCAAGTAAGGTTCCCTGAAAATTTCAGACTTTTTTTATTTATTTTTCACAAGTTATTACAAATTTAGGGTTTTTCATAAAATCACTCCCTAGGGTGAAAATTGTGGAATTTTTTCAAGTTCTTTACATTTTCAAAAATCTTTGAAAAAAATAGTATTAGTATCTTCTTTGTGTTTTTTCTTGTTCGGCCGAATTTATATCGAAACCCTAAACCCTAAGGTTTGATATCATGGCGGGGCCTTCCATAAGAGAAAAAAAGAATCCGGTTACTCAGGTAAAACCCCAGATAAAGATGAGATAGTGATTGAAGAGATGGATTTAAAAGGGGTAAATACAGATTCCTCAACACTAGGGTTTACTTCAGTTGATCATAAGGTGAGTCAACTTGAGTATGAGCTGCGAAATGTACAATCTGAGATGGCCTCTAAAGGAGACATAGCCCAAATCAATCATCGGTTGGATGATATCATACAACATGTAAAGGGTAAACAGTATGGCCCAAATCCATCCCATATCAACCAAGGAGGATCTTCAGTTCAAAATCATGGACAAAATAACCATGTTGGATCACTTTTCCAACCCAATTAGAATCCAACTTATTCGCAACCACGAAACATGATGCTGAAAGTGGATATGCACAAATTTGATGGTAAAGATCCCCTAAATTGGATAAATCAAATGGAGAACTTCTTTGAGCTACATCAAACACCATCAGGACAAAAGGTGACATTGGCATCCCTGTATCTTGAACCAGACCAATTCGTTTGGTATCGATGGTTATGTGCTCAGAGGCAGAAGAATGGTCTCGGTGTCACTTGGACAGTTTTTACTAAGGAGTTGCAACTACACTATAGTTCCAGTGTTTCAGAGAACTACTTTAGTCAATTAGCAAAGTTATGACAAATAGGATCAGTCAAAGATTATGTGCATCAATTCCAAAACCTATCCTTAAGGGTGGAGAATATACCAGAAGAGAATTTGAATGACCTATTTCTTGGGGTTTTAAGGACCACATCGAGCATGAGGTACGTATGTTTAATCCACTCAAGCTTTCTGATTCTATTATCATGGCATGTTGAGCAGAGGAAAAAGTTCTTTGTAGTAGGAGGCTGCCTTTCATTAACACCAAAGACCGTAGTATCTCTTCCCCTTCATTTTCTAGGCTAATTAGACTGACTCTTCACCAAATGGAAGAAAATAGAGAAAAAGGATTATGCTTTAACTGTGATAGAAAATATGGACCGGGACACAAATGTGCTGAGAAGAAGTTGTTCTATATTGAAGGAGGTAATGAGGATAATGAGGATGATGAAATTATAGGAGAGGTTGAGGAACGTAGAAGAGGAAGTAGAGGATCACCAACCTACAATTTCTTGCCATGCATTGTCAGGTATTAGTACTCCTCAAACACTCAAAGTTATTGGCTATCTCAAAAATAGAAGGTGACAGTGTTGATTGACTCGGGGAGTACTCATAACTTCATAAATAGTAAGTTAGCTTCCCACCTCAATTGTTTTATTTACCCAGCTCCAGAAATGCAAGTTATGATTGTGGATGGTGGGACAGTCAAGTGCACAGGAAAGTGCCATAGTATCAAGATTTCCATGGGAGACTACATGTTAGACTCACCTATGTTTTCTATTTATATGGGAGGGACAAATATTGTTTTGGGTGTCCAATGGCTCACAACTTTAGGTACTATAGAGATGAATTTCCAAGAATTGTTCATGCGATTTCATTCAGATGGAAGGAAAATACAATTGAATGGGATGGTAGCTAAGTCTCCACAAATTATTATCTCTCATAAGATGTAAAAGGTTCTTAGAAAAGGAGTAGATGGATTTATAGCAAAGTTATTTTCCATAGAAGTACAAAATACAGAGTCTTCAATGCCACCCAATCTTTAGAAGATTGTTGATGCTCACTCATCTATTTTTTATGCAATTCCAAAGGGACTACCACCAGTTAGGGATCATGATCATGCCATTCAATTGATTCTAGGGAGCCAAACACCTAACATCAGACCATACAGATACCCATATTCCCAGAAAAGTGAGATCGAGAAAATGGTTCAGGAAATGTTGAAGGCAGGTATCATCAGGCCTAGCTAGAGTGCCTATTCTTCCCCAGTGGTCATGGTACGTAAGAAGGATGAAACATGGAGGATGTGTCCAGATTACCGAGAAATCAAAAAGTATACCATCAAAGATAAGTTTCCTATTCCAATAATTGATGATTTACTTGATGAATTGCATGGTGCTATTTATTTCACAAAATTAGATCTTCGTTCGGGTACCATCAAATTAGAATAAAAGAGGAAGATGTTCATAAAATGGCTTTCAGGACTCATGAGGGCCATTATGAGTTTTTGGTAATGCCTTTTGGTCTTACAAATGCACCTTCAACCTTTCAAAGCTTGATGAACACTGTTTTCAGGCCATTTTAAGGAAATTTGTATTAGTTTTCTTTGATGACATATTGATTTACAGTAAGACATGGGAAGAACACTTACAACATGTAAATAAAGTGTTGGAAGTTTTGGAGAAACATACTCTCTATGCAAATCCA
Organism: Taxus wallichiana var. yunnanensis; assembly: GCA_018340775.1. NCBI lineage: Eukaryota > Viridiplantae > Streptophyta > Pinopsida > Cupressales > Taxaceae > Taxus > Taxus wallichiana. The sequence goes on from CM031234.1 coordinate 553,524,886, forward strand.
TCTAAATGTTCTTTTGGTGTACAAGAGGTAGAGTACTTGGGTCACATTGTATCCCATGAAGGCGTCAAATTTGATCCTCAGAAGATCAAAGCTATGGTGGAATGGCCAAGGCCCAAAACTCTCAAAAATATTCGTGGGTTCCTAGGACTAACAGGGTACTACAGAAGATTTGTGCGGGGATATGGTAGAATAGAAACCCCACTCATTGCATTGCTAAAGAAGGATGCCTTCCATTGGACAAACTTAGCCACTAAATCCTTTGAGCAATTGAAGGAAGCCTTGTGCAACACCCCTAGTTTTGGCTACTCCCAACTTCTCAAAAACCTTCATTGTTGAATGTGACACTTCAGATTAGGATTGGGAGTAGTTCTAATGCAAGAAGGAAGACCAATTGCATTTGAGAGTCACCAATTCAAAGGAAAATATCTACTCAAACTGGTCTATGAGAAAGAAATGATGGCTATTCTTCATGCGGTCAAGCAATGGAGGCCCTATCTCATGGGTAGACACTTCAAGGTAAAAACTGATCATGATAGTCTCAAATAATTTTTGGAGCAAAGGTTATCATCTGAGGAACAACAAAAGTGGGTAACAAAAATGTTGGGTTATGATTTTGAAATCATATACAAAAAGGGTAAAGAAAATGTAGTAGCTGATGCGTTGTCCATAAGGGATACATCCACAGATGCCTTACTATGTTGAATGTCCATGTTGATAGCCGATTGGGTGGATGAAGCAAGATTGGAATGGGATCAAGAAAAGGATACACAATATCTAATACAGAATATCAAGCAAGGATCTATGACATCTAACAAATTTGAGTGGAAAGGTAATGCCCTATGGTACAAGGACAAGTTATACTTGAGCAAATATTACGAGTTGAAGCATAAGATTCTTGCGAGCTACATGCCTCGCTTTTGGAGGACACTCTGGGTTTTTAAAGACATATCATAGAATAAAAAGAGAATTATTTTGGGAAGGACTCAAGGGGGATGTACAAAATTTTGTATCAGAGTGTTTAGTGTGCCAACAAAACAAAGGGGAAACAATTAAGACACCAGGTTTGTTGCAACCCTTACCGATTCTTAGCATGAGATGGGAGGAGGTCTCCATGGATTTCATCACTAGATTGCCTTGTTCAGAGGGTAAGAATGTTATTTTCGTGATTATGGATAGGCTCAAAAAATATGCCCATTTTTGTGCCTTATCACATCCATTTGCAGCTAGTACAGTCGCAACTATTTTTTTGGAGACAGTTCAAAGGCTACATGGAACCCCAAAAATAATTGTAAGTGATCATGATCCTATTTTCACAAGTAATTTTTGGACAAAATTATTTTCATGTTTGGGTACTCAGCTAGCTCACAGTTCATCTTATCATCCTCAAACTGATGGGCAAATGGAAGTGGTCAACAAATGCTTAGAGGGGTATCTACATTGTTTTGTATCAGATAAGCAGGAAAGATGGATTAAATGGCTACCACTTGTAGAATGGTGGTATAACACATATTTTCATACCTTTCTCAAATGACCCCATTTTTAGCATTATGTGGATACCATCCACCTTCTATCACTTCCTCCTTGAGGGTGCAAACTAAGGTTAGAGATGTTGAGGAACACATTCAACATCAACAACATGTTTTGGCTAGTTTAAAGGAGAATTTAGCATTAGCACAAAACAGATGAAACAATAAGCGAGATCAACATCGTAGTGAAAGACATTTTGAATTGGTGACTTGGTTTTTGTATGTCTCCGGTGTTACAAACAGATGTCTCTAAAGCAACGAAAAAGGACAACAAACTTGCTCCTAAATACTATATCCCTTATCGGGTTCTACTGAGAAAATTGGCAAGTGTTGCTTCTAAACTAGAGTTTCCTCCATCTTCACACATACACCCAAAGTATTCCATGTTTCATGCCTGAAGAAGGTTATTAGACAAAAATTTGAATCCCAGACAGAGTTACCAGAACTTGACGAGGAAGGAAGAATCATTTTGGAGCCAGAGAAGATTCTACAAACACGTACTAAGAGGTTGAGAACCAGAGACATTAAGGAATATCTGATCAAGTGGAAGAATCTGAGCATAGAAGATGCCACCTAGGAGGATGAAGGTTTTCTACAGCAACATCCAGGATTATTCAACATTGAGGACAACATTGGTTTGAAGGGGAAGGGCATGCTATGCCCTTAACCTATTGCTTGTATTAGGATATGAGTAGCCGACTTGTGGCTTACCATATCATTTTATTATATCATTTATACTTTCTCATGCTTAATAGGTCAGCCTCAAATGATGGCCATGACATATGAATAGTATATATATATAGAGGATTGTAGGTATTAGTTCATTATCATTTGAGCATTTGAGTCTTATTATATCATTTGGAGGTTGCCCCCTCGAAGTGGTGAAGCTATTACAATTGCATATTAAGATCATTATTCTAAAATATTGTGTTATTTGGTGTTATATTGCTGCTCATAATCTGAATTATACTAGTAATTTCATTACAATTCCATAATGTATTTAGTAACCTAACCTTGTTTAGAAAATATCACCATTCTTTAGAAGTGAGAACTCGTGAGAGTTAAATTGTGGTGCATTGATCATATTTTCTCAAGGTTTCCTTTCAAATTTTTGTAAAGAAGGATATCTTCATTCTCCTTCACCAACAAAGGTTACAAAATGGGTGCTCACACTCATTAAAAGCCACAACCTAAAGTAGTGAGGATAGATCAAATCCTTTTGAAGGTGCTATCTATTTCTCTAATGCTTGAGTGACAAAGAGTCAGTTGAATCTCCTCCCTGGATACAAAATGACTCATAACATGATTTTTCTATCTATAAGTGTCTTGCTAAATCTGTGATGCTACTCATCTTGCAAAGGAGAATCAATTTGGATACCAACACCTGAATGGTGCCATTTTCAAGGAATTATTAGCGTTTCCGGGGATTATTTGAACTCCGAGACTTATTTGTGTGGGAACAACACCATATTGGCTCCATTTTCAGGGATTAATTGAACATCGGGACCTATTTGTGCAGCCACAACACCTGATTGGAAATGTTTCCGGGGACTTATTAGCGTTATCAGAAATTATTTGAACTCTTGGACCTATTTGTGTCAACAACACCAGATTGACGTCATTGTCGAGGATTCTTCAAAGGAATTCTCATATCGACCCTGGTAATGTTTCTTACATGATCTAAGTGCAAATATGTTATTTAAACGTCATCCTTTGTTTAGATATCTGTAAGATTTGTGAAATTACAAGTTCTATGTGTAATATCTCCAGTTTCTAGTGGTTATTGCACTAAATTTATATCATCAGTGATAAATACTAGTAGAGGAAGGTCATATCTGCTAAGCTTTGCATGAATTAGGTGTTGATAGATATTTGACAAGTCATTTATAGTGCATTTGTACAACTAAGGTGAAAATACTTAATGGCGACTCCGTGTTGATTTAAATTTTGATAAATACCAGTGCTTTAACCTATTTTAAGTGAATCTGTCACTAATCTTTACAAATCTAGAGGGAAGAAGATCTTTCTTCATTAGAGAACCTACCAGAAAGTTGTTTCTAGAACTGGGAAAGACAAATTCAGAAGGAAAAATATTTTGGAAAATAGTTGGAGATCAAAAATCAAGAAAAGAGTTATCAATTGTGGAAACTGATCAACCTGTCATTGAAGATTGTCATAATTCCTCAAGTGCTTCTAAATCAGGTAGTGTTTTTGTAGATAAGAATTCTCCATCTGGAGAGGGGCCTTCATTTTATTTGAAAATTTTACATCTCATTTTGTCCCTATGTTTTCCAAAGCTGATAGGATCTTTCAAGAAACAGAGTTTTTAGAGAACATTCATTCTGAGAAATTCATTCTTGTGCCCCACAGACCCCTCACTCCTCATCATTTTATATCTCCTATAAATTCACTACCTCAAAACAACATGGCCCAACCCCCACCCAGACCTCCATTTATTGTTAATACCTTTAGTCCTATAAATTTTAGAGGTATGGATGGATATCCAAATGCTGTGCCACAAGATGTTAGAAATAGATTGCCTAAATTTCAAGGGAATAATGCTATCACTAGTGATCAACATTTAAAACTTTTTGTCAATATGATGGAAGACTTTGAGATTGAATTTGAGGATGTGTACATAAAATTGTTTATTCATACTCTAGAGGAGGATGCACGTGACTGGTATAAATCTTTACCAGACAACTCAATAGACTCATGGATAGAAATGAAGAATGCTTTTAGATTGCAATATGGGGATAAGATAGATCCTAGGTTTATTTTGTTTGAATTTGAAAATATTAAGAAGAATCCTAAGACCGTGAATAGGCTACCTACCTATAATCCTGAGGCCAAGTGATGTTTCTTGTTTAATAAAATACTCTGATGCTTTTGACAAAAAGGTTGCCTATTATTTAAGGGACAAGAACCCAGAACATTGAGGCAGGCCTTCACCATGGCTTTGTAGATTGAAAATAACATCAAGGAAGTTGGTAAGCCTCATAAGAGGGAAGGTATCAAGTTGATCAATCTTGATAATCCTCAGTCGAGCAAGTCTGTTGATCTGGAAGAGGTTGTAAAAACTTTGGCCGGAGCTATTAAGGAAATATCCTATAAACTGGCCAGAGCAAAGAAGGGATTGGACAAGGTTCCCAAGGTCAGCACAAGCCACAAGGTCAATAAATATTTGCAAATCATCCTAGGGGTGATTGAGATCTAATGAAAGAGACAAAGGACCCATGTGTCGGAAATAGACAATCCCAATCCCATGAAAATAGAATCATGCCCGATCCTTTGACTACCGAGTTGTTTGCTTGGAAGAAGCCAATGAAATTGAGTGGTGTGACAGATGTTTCTTACCACATGCCCCATGTGATGAAGAAAAAGAAGTTGAGGAAGTTGATGATGATGAGAAAGATGATGATGCATGCATGATGGATTGCTCTACAAGTTTACAGTAGAGGAGCAACCTCAACTAAGTTAATGAGTGCAAGAAATGTTGAAAATTTATGGGATTACATTCATTAGGTATTACCTCTTCCTCCCATTAATTCTTTTGATATTGACATGGTATAAGATTTTGAGTTACCTAATAATTATTTTGATTACTTAAGGGCATTAATGATTAAGAAGTTTGATGGAGGAATTCCTTCAGAAGAGGACAAACAGTTGTTAATGAATGCAATGTAGTTGGCCACAAAAAGAATATAATACAAGAAGAAAAGTTGTCAAAGGGGTAGGGCCTCAGGCCAAACCAAAAATTCCAGTGCTTACCAATATCCCTAAGGAAACTCCTAATAAGGATGCATCTAGAAAAGGCTTTGTCACCCCAAATAAAACTTGTGTTCCTCCCCATGCTCAGACTATGAAAAATTCCATGCCATCAGATGAATTTGTAAACCTTCCTCCTAACATTGCCTTACCCAAATATGTTCCTTGTGACATAGCCCAAATCTTGAGTCAGATCAAGATTACTATTCCTATTGTTGAATTGCTTAGAATCCCTAAGAGCATAAGAAGAGGGCGTTTGAGTATTTGGGGCTTAAGGAAGAAAAGGTCACCCAGGGTAAAAGGTAAACAATGTAGAGGTTCCTCCTACCATTGCAAAATTAGAAAAACCACAAGCATTGGAGGAATTGGGTGAACCACTTGAGGTTTATTTGGGAACTTCTCTGGTTGAGTCTCAACTAAATGTGGATCCATTTTTACTACTTTGATTATTAAAGATATGTTGTTACATAACCACATGTTTGATTCAGGATCCTCATGTAATGTAATGCCTCTTGAGATTATGAATGAGTTGAATCTCAAAGTAACAACGGCTTATGGGAAATGTACTGCCATGGATTCAAGAGAGGTGTGAGTAGTTGGATGTGTCAAGGGTTTAGTAATGCAATTGATAACATATCCAGGCAAGTACTTAACCTTAAATGTAGTAATTTTGGATTGTCCCACTAAGTGGGGAATGTTATTATCCAGAAAGTGAGAAGCTAGTGTGGATGGAAGCATGTAAATGGACATGTCTTATGCCACCATACCAATTGAGGGAAGCCTTGTGAATTTTCCTGGTGAAAATAAAATGTTATATCTCATTGAGGACCCCAACAATGCTTCTTATGAAGTATTGCACATAGACATTGATGTTGATAACTCTTTGAGCTATGTTGTTTTTGAGTATGAAGTTGATCAATGCATATATCCTGAGTAGGTTGAATTTCCTGGGACTTTGATGTTTGATATAGCCTCGAGAGATGTTGAAAACTTGACCCATGCACAAAGGATAAGACTGAAAAAATGTGGTCAGATAGCAACTTGGATGGAGAAGAGAAACAATCATGTGACCGAATGTTAAAGACGTGTATCATAACTTCTTAGAATGGTCATATCCAGAATCAAAGGCACTTGAAAACTTTCCTTGATTGTTTTTTCTGAATTAGGGTGCACACCATTGTATAGTGTATAGTCTTTTGGTTTTGTGTTGCTTTCATGTTTTTCTGTTTCGGTTTCTCCTAGTCCTTAGTGACTAGTTTTTGTTGGTTTCTCAGTTCATCTTGGGGTAGTTGGTTAGTGTCTTTCTACTCTGTAGGATTTTTCTTGACTCCGTTGCCCAATGGAGTTTTGGCACTTTGTCTCGATAGTTTGTTCTTATGGCACTTGTTAGGTGTGCCCATCCCCGAGTCGAGCTGATGTTGGTGCTTGATTTGATCTCACCCCATTTGTTCTAAAAATTTCCCAATTTGCTGGTTCGTCATATTTTCTATCTCCCCGAATGGATGTGTACAAGTTTTATCTTTACTAAGGTGTTATTGTAAATCTTTCTCTATGGTCATGGATTCTTTGTCGAGCCATGAATTATTTGCAAATTCTTTTCCTTGAAGAAAGATTCAATTCTGGGTGCAAATGGTGAAGTTCCCCTACATCTTACTATTTGACGGGCATGTTTTCCCTATCAAAATTTATCTCTAACGTCTGCAGATACGTGTTCATTCTTGATTAGATGTAGCCTAGTGGGTCTTTTTGGTGAAATTTGCCACTTTTGTCTCATTTGTAAAAAATACCAAATTGACCCCACGCCCGATAGTCTCTAATTGGTTATTCAACAAATATGAAGTGGTAGGGAAAAAGTCTTATGTTGACCTCGAAGATGGACATGTGGTAGTTTTTCAAGACAAAGTCGGGAAGGCAAAACATTTTGAAGTTTTTTGCCTTTTTGTATGAGGGAGAAAAGTTATGAAATAATCTACAACTCCATGCAGGGGTCACATTAGAAGTTAGAAGTGGAAAATAAAAAGTTTTACTTTGACCCCAAAGAAGGACACGTGGCATATGTCCAAGTTACAAGTGAGGAGGCGGGTCGTCGGAGCATTTTGTAGTTTTTTTCCCTTTTGTACAAAGGAGAAAAGTTATAAATTGATCCTCAATCCCGTAGGGGACAGAGTGATGTTGGGACAGAGTGATGTCACATGTTTGAGTTTTGTTGAAAAGTCAAAAGTGGGAAGGTGGGCTTGCAGAGCACTTTGAATTTTTGGCTTAGCATTGAAAAGTCAAAGTGGGAGCGTGTCACGGAGGTTTTGAATATTTTTTCCTTTTGGTGAAAAGGAGCAAAATATAAAAATTAAGTGTGACTCCGTTGAGACCCACATCAAAATATAAAAGTGGGAAGTAGGTCATTGGAGGAAAATTGAAATTTTTCCTTTTTTAAAAAGGGTAAAAATGCATAAATGAGTCACGACTCCATCAAAGGCCTAGATTAAGCCACGTGTCGAGCCCGTATTTCAAAGGCGGAGGGGGGGAAAAATGTGAAAATTGTGCATTTTCTCCAAATTCATAAAATGCAAAAGGCACCCCCATGCCCATTTCGGCTCTAATCTTCCACGTGGAAAGCTCTAATTTAAAGTTGTGAAAGGGAAGAATCAATGGTTATGGTGTGATTCATCTGGTTTTTCCACCATTAACGTTCCACAACTTCAAGGGATGTAAATACACATTATTTTTCATGGTGAATTTGAATGATTTCTTGTCGTTTCTATCAGCAAAGTGCAATTGAAGTGTTGTGGATCTCAAATTTGTGAATATGAGGAAGTACAAGAGTTGATATTTTGAAACAAAGTTACTCAAAACCTACAAAAAATGAATTGTCAGATCCAGCAGAGAAAATTGCAGAGGAAAGAATGAGGAGAAGGAAGTTATAGGTGCAAAGGATGAAAAACGTGTTGCCAGAGGAGATGACTGGATGCCCTAGTTAAAACAATGATGGAAATATCTGAAATGATTCACCTTTTGAACACTTGGAAACTTTTTGTTGTAAATATATTAAACATCACTTTCTTGAAATCATGATCAAATATGTAACAAAAAAAGGTTCCTCAAATATTCTTTGTTTGGGGGGAAGCTTTAATGTAAATGAGTGCTATAAAGGGCATGAGTTAGTCATGCAAATGGTCGGGGTTGAATTCTTACGAGAAAATTTGAGAAATCCCTCTCCCGAGAGACCATCTGAGAAACATGTTAATATCTTGTGTTTTATATTTGATCGTGTCAAGTTGGTTACGAGTGTACAACCATTGACAAGCTCTGAGACTGTTCAAGAAAATTTCCCTTGCTAATAAATCTAATAGATCTTGAATTAATCTATGTTGATCTTGGGAAAAAAATTGATTGCTTTTATTTCATAATATTTTCAAATGGTTTTGATGTTTCAGTTGCAATCTTGTGTTAAAATCCCTCCGAATCACGCAGGATCTCATCCCTATGATAATTTAGTGGCATTTTAAATTTCATTATGAGAAGAGCCTTCATCCTGTAATGAGATAAACAATTTAAAATCACTTTACTATCATTTTTTGATAAATACTTTTTGTAATCCTTCGAGTGTATCTTAGGTGTGAGAAAGCAGGGTCTTTAATGTTTAATTGAGTCTTTAGCTTGATCCTTTGTGATAAATTCTTGGAGATTGTGTGAAACCGTGCAAATATGGGCCTCCATTGATGCATACCTTCTTGTTGAAGGAATATTTTAGCTATTTTGAAGCATTCTATCATTTAGTTTTCCAATTGTTGTGAAGGTTCTCAAAGATCTTGAAAATCAAGTTTATCCTGCTTAATCTCCCGAAAAAAATTATTAAAAATGAATCCTACCTAAACTACCCCTATTTTCCCTGTATGTCCACAAATGAATAAATTTTACTACCAAAATATGTAGAAGAAATCAGGATTCCATAATGTATTTAGTAACCTTAACCTTGTTTAGAAAATATCACCATTCTTTAGAAGTGATAACTCGTGAGAGTTAAATTGTGGTGCATTGATCATATTTTCTCAAGGTTTCCTTTCAAATTTGTGTAAAGAAGGATATATTCATTATCCTTCACCAACAGAGGTTACAAAATGGGTCCTCTCACCTTGGTTGAAAGGCACAACCTAAAGTAGTGAGGATAGATCAAATCCTTTTGAAGGTGCTATCCATTTCTCCAACATCTGAGTGACAAAGAGCTAGTTGAATCACCTCCCGGCTACAAAACAACATACATGATGATTTATCTATCTCTAGGCTTCTTGTTAAATCTATGATGTTGCTCATCTTGCAAAGGAGAATCAATTTGGATACCAACACCACCTTCCTTCTTTGACTTTCAACATGGTCACGTGTCGAGATAGTGCTAGTTTGGGGACCGATTTTGGATTCAATCTTTGGAGGTGCACCGAAGAAACACGTGGTGCCCTCCGTGGCTTGCTTTCGATTTCCATTGTGATTTTGGCTAAGTCCTTTTTGGCTTGACGGCCATAAGTCTGACACTAGACAAGTGGAGGCTTCACGATTTTTGGAAGCCCACTCAAATTTTAATTTCAAAGAAGTGTCATGCTTGACACTTGGCTCCTTCCACCGGCCTACCTCTTCTTTGACTATTCACCCCCGACTCTGTCATTTTTTAGACTTGGGATGACCTTTGAAAACCCGCTCAGGATTTTACCTTTGAAGGAACATCATGTCGCCACGTGGCTTATTCCGCCAAGACCTTTATACTTAGTTGTTTTGGGCCCACTCTCTTTTTGGTCCCTAGACACGTGGAACCCTTGCACTCATTTGAGTCTCCACTCGTGGTTTCACTTTTGAATGTGTGCCATTGAGAAACTTGGCACCCTCCGCGACTCTTAGAATTTTCAATGGATGGTGTAACTTTTAAGGCTCTAGACATGTGGAGGCTTGGCACTTATTTGATTCTTTTCTTTTGGATTTACTTTTGTAGATGCGTTGTTGAGACACACTTGGCAGCTTCCACCGATTATTCCATACTTAGCTAATTTGGGCCCACTCTGAATCATTTGTGAAGCTTGAAACCTTTGAGTCTTTCTCCATTTCTCTCCTTTGAGCCTTTAGTTTTCTTTGAAACTTTTTTCTCCTTCCCGATCCTGATCCTCAATTTTAGAGACCTTCTGAACTTTTTTGTTGGATTTGAAATGCGGATCGTCGCATTTACATACCGTCCCTTGGATTTCTTCCTACACAGGGTTGTGTTTGATCAATTTTTCCAAGGGAAAAATTTAGATAATAGGTGCAAAGATGGGGTGGACCGAAAGGAACAATATCCCTAACTTTGGTTTAGTACATTAGAGATTTTTTGGGTCTACCGAGGTGATGAGGCATGGGAAAGGTGTTGATCATGAGAAGACAATACTCCCCTAGCATAATTTTTCCATGAATTTATCTAAGTAATCATCATTGGGAAGATTGGATGAAGGGATGGATGAACTAGTGGATGTTTGAGATGGGTAGTTTTTGGGAATGAGGACATTATTAGGTCAATAGGTCATGTTGCATACTTGAAGGGAGGGCCGTTACTAGGAAGTTACAATATTTCTCCCTCATCTTCATATTTGATACAACAATGAAGTGTGGAAGGGAAAAAACATGGAATGAATCCAAGGTCGTCCGAAAAGGAATTTGTATTTAAACTCCATTTATGATATAAAATACTTCATGGAGGATATTCTAACAAACATGGATAGGAATGAAAACCATCCCCAAGGTGGGAGAAATACCATCACTAAATGCATGAAGGACCATGGGTGTTTGGGCAACATTTGATTTAGGATCTTGAGTTGATCAAGGTATGTGATGGGATGATGTTGATACTTGCCCCATTATCAATCATGGATCATCGAATGAAGGTATCATTGATTCTAACCATGATGAAAAGGGGAAGGTCATGGTCCTTAGGTGGGATATCTAGGATCTCAACATCATCAAATGATATGGAAGTAGAAGCCACAAGTTCTCCCATGAGAGATGTAAAAGGAATAGTCTCATCACTAGATGTTGGGATACATTTCAAGGTTTCAGTGAGATCCTACCTATGTTATGGAGATCTTTGGATGAGCTCATAAAGTGACATATTAATCGGGGCTTGATGAAGTTGTTAGACATTGATTTTTTTGATAGGCTAAGGAGCGACTAAGATAGAAACCTTAGGTTTTGATAATGATGTGGATGGAGATGAAACATGCTCACTAGAAGGAGCGGTGATCACAACCTTAGGTTTTTATGGGGGTGTGGATGAGGTAAACTCCTTAGGAGGAGGGATATCAATGAAGGTCTTTGATTTTGATTGGGCTATTGGTTTGGAGTCATCTAGGCCAGATCGAGTAGCTATCCAAACAACATTGATGAATAAGGGGGACCATCCTTAGAAGAATATTTTCTTGGTTGTGGGATGACAATAAAATTCATTGATGAATGAGGGTAATTATATATTTGGTGGATGGGGTTGATGATGTAGATATTGAAATGGTTGTGGATGAAGAGATGGAAGGAGGAGATTGATTTTTTTCAAGAAGAAGGTCATCCTCCTCAATAATGTAGTGTAAAATGGTTTTAAGGGATTTACAATGTTCTATGTCATGTCCAGGGGTGTGATGATAAGCGCAAATGAGATTGGATTCAAACCATGATGGATTCTTACAATGTGGATCAAAGGCTTTGATAGGATGGAGTGTGATGGAAGATACTTGAAGCAAGTGTTGAAGAACCTCCACATGTGATTAGACTAAAGTATTGAGAAATGTTTTCTATTTGTGAGAAGTTTTGGATTTAGAAGAAGAGGATGTTTAGGATGTAGGTGTGAAAGATGATTTGGATGTTGAAGGTTTAGTCTTAGTGTTTTGAAGTCTTGATGTCTTGGAAACAAGTTTAGTGATGGTTGATGTTCTATAAGGAAGATCAAGTTGTAGAGAAGTGTTAGATTATTTTGATTTGGATTGAGTGGTGACTTGTGGTGTTTTAGATGAAGGGACTGGCCCTAGGAGAGATGGAGATGGTCCTAAGATAGATAACATGGCATTTGAGTGTTTGATCTTAGGTGGAGGGATGTCTATATTTTTATGAGGACATGAAAGAGACCTTTGAGAAAGCATGCCAATGGTCTTAGATTTTTTTGTGAAGGGGTAACCTTGGGAAGGATGACAATGATCTAATTAGAGGGTCTCAAGGTTATGTTGTTGAAGTTCATATTTATGGAGGGAGTAAATTTTGATAGTACCAGGGGTAGAAAATTCACGTTCGTATGGATCACAATAGTTTTAGGTTCTTCTTTGGATAGAAGGAGATCAATGATCGCCATCAAAGATGGGTGAACAAGGTACAAACATATGACTTCAACATAGAGTACACTAGAGGTAAGAATAATATTGTTGCTGATGCTTTATCTAGGAGACCTTACCTTACTTGTTGAGTATTCCAAAAATCAGTTTGCATGTGATATCATGGATGGTATTATACAGGATGACCGATACAGAGTAGTGGATGATCTCATTTTCTACAAGGATATGATTTTCCTTGTACCAGGATCCAAAATGAAGGAGAAGATCCTTCGAGCAGTACATGATACACCACTAGCTAGGCATCATGGGTATTTCAAAACATACTAGTTTATCAGGGAGAGATTTGCATGGAAGGGGATGAAGGATGATGTCCTTAATCATGTCAGAGAGTGTATGGTTTTCCAGCAAACCAAATCCGAGTAGTCTTTTCCAGCAGGATTACTTCAGCCTCTCCCCATTCCCGAACAAAAATGGGAAAGCATATCTATGGAATTTATCACAGGGCTTCCTTTGTGCATGGGCATAGCTGCATTTATGTTGTAGTTGATCGGTTAATTAAGTATGCTCATTTATTTTCCCTACCCAAGGGGCATGAGGCAGTGGATGTGTCCTGGATCTTCTATACAGGTATTTTTAGGCTACATGGGTTGCCTAAAAATATTGTCAGTGATAGGGAAAATATCTTCATGAGAACCTTTTAGCAGAATCTTCAGACTAGCACGAATGAAGTTGACTTCAAGCACTAGCTACCACCCACAGACAGATGGCAAACATAGATAGTCAATAATTAGATAGAGGGCTACTTGCAGAGTTATGCGACATGACATCATCGGGCATGGATTAGATGGTTACACATGGGTGAGTATTGCTACAATACCACCTACCAGATGAGCATAGGTATGAATCCTTTCTAAGCCTTGTATGGGTACGATGCTATGACATTTGTGGATTTGGTATTACTAGATAGCCAAGCTCCCAAAGCTTGAGATTGGTTATAGGAGAACCAAGATATTCTAAAGGCTCTCAGAGAGAACCTTCAAAAGGCATAGAATCAACAGAAGGTATATGTAGATCGACATGATAGAGAGGTATTTTGAGGTTGGGGATCTAGTATTCCTACGTTTGCAACCATATAGGTAGTCCTCACTGAAGCAGAAGGGTGCAGAGAAATTGAAACCACGATTTTATGGTCCGTACCGGGTAGTTCATCGAGTTGGGGTAGTTTCATATGAGCTAGAGCTACCGAAGCATAGTAAGATACATAATGTCTTCCATGTTTCATTCCTTAAGAAGGCACTCGATGGCATATTGTACCATCTATAGAGTTGTCGCCACTAGATGAGGAGGGGAAGTTGGTGTTAGAACCAGAATCCATTATTGAAGAGAGATAAAGGGGGATTAGGATCAAAGTGACCACTAAGTATTTGATGCGATGGAAGGGATTTCCACTTTAGGTTGCTACTTGGGAGGGAGAGTAGATTTTTCAGCATCTTAATTTGCATTTTCTTGAGGACAAGAAAAATTTGGGAAGGGAGGACTGTAATGTCCCCTTTCCTACGCCAAAGGCCTAAGGGCCAATCCGAGTCCAAGCCTTGGTCATACCCAAGGGGCTGTGGATGCTGGGATCTATTGGGTATGAATATCTAGTCCATTTTGTTATAATTCTTCATTGACATATGCAAAAAGGTGTGTTGGAAGGACTAGATGTTACGTTTTATCATTAGGAAGGGGCCACATGCTACTAATATTCTAATTTTTCATTTAGGGGTCACTTTTGGACCATAGTGACTTAAAAAGGGAAAAGTAACTTAAGTTACTTTTATTTTATCGGCCCTTCCAAGGGAAAAATGTGACTAGGGTTTATTGGGGCTCTTTTGCCTTGGAGAAGTTATATAAGGAGTTGGGGAGAAAGGAAGGGAGCTTTTGCATACCTAATCATCTTCTTTCATGTGCAACTATTGTTTGCAAATCTATAACTTGTGGAGTGAAATCCCACAAGAACCCTAGCTTCGGTGGTGAGAGATCCATCCCTAGCTAGCAGGGCATTCTTCGGTAGTGAGAGATCTACCCTAGCTTGTCATTTTGGAGCTATTTTTAGGGCTGATTTACAAAGATATTTATAGAGGTTTTAGAGGAAGGGTTTTGAGGTTTTGGAGACATTTGGGGAAGATAATCAGAGGGTTTTCAGATCATATTTACGGCAGCCATTTGAGCAGGGTTTAGCATCACTGAGAAGGCCCTTTCATCAATTTCCAACCCTTTTCCAAGCTAGGTGACTTGTTTGGAATATTGCAGCCTTTATTTGGAGGGTTTCCAGTTGGCCATTTTCAGATCTAAAGGTTGAAATATCATCTCCTATGTTTGTAAATGTTATTTCCAAAGTCTCATAATTTTTGCACTTGTATTCGAGAGTTACGAATTTTAGAAATTTTCTAGTTGTCTAGGGCATGCTATAATTTTTTGGCAGCATTATATTATCTGAAAAAATCCAAAAAAAATTCTTATGTTCTTTATAATATTAAGCTCTCTTTAAATTTTCAAGTAATTCGGTGGATATATTTGGAGATATTAATTTTCTTTGGTTTTCTGCCCTAATCATGTAAAATATGCAAAAATCAATATTTTATTTGGCTGCAAATTTTCAATATTTTGTGCATTTTTAAGTGGTATCCCACAAGGGATATTTCATGGACTTGATAGATTATGGGTGTATTTGTAGCGGCATTGATGGACGGTAGCTGAGCTTCAAATCAAGTTTCCCACCTCTTTTCTCTTCTCCCTTCACTGCATCTATAAAAGAAGGAACTGGGCTCATTATAAAGGGTTGGACATTTTATTTTGCACCCTCCCTTCTCCTCTGGTTTATAGATGAGCTCATGGAGTCCAAACCTCCCATTCAAGTTGTAATACAAAGTTTTTTACCTCTTGGCTATAGTAATCTACTGTATCAACTCCAGAGGAATAATATGTCTATGGATGATTCTCAACCCTCTCATGTGTTCATTGTTATCTTCTGATCTCTCATTGTAGTTTAGTTATCTGTGCATGGTGATTGTATTACATTTATATGGTCTATGTTAAAATAAAAATGGGTGTTTAACATTCCTTTGGTGCATCACCTTGTTAGCTTAGGTTTATTTCTTTCACATCTTCTCAACCATGTCCCCTTGGTAAGATAGATTAGGTTTAGAGTAGATCCTCTGTAATTTATTTGTGTGCACATGAATCGAGGAATAGGAACCAGCCTTCATCCGAGAGAGCTCTCTTGATTTAAAAGTCCCACACTTTGAGAGACACTCCATGTTATGCTATCACATTGAGAGTCTCAACCCAATATGTTGCAGACATTCAGGGGTGCTGTGATTTTTCACTAACAGTTTTGGCATGCCTGGTGGGACCAAGAAGTCTCCATATTTATTATAGCAAGATTGATGTGCACTTGTTGTAATTTTAGATTTTAATAAGCTTTGAAATTGCACATCTGATGACTCCAAAAGAGGCAAAGTCCACTAGTTTCAGTAGCCCACGCTCAATAGATTCATGAGAAGGATTCGACCAAATCAAGAACTAGAGAAGAAGGATTGTTTGTCTATCTTCACTTATCCCTAGACAGAAGGGGAAGGGGGAGAAGAGATGAAACATCTCCATCTCCACCAAATAGAACCTTGTCAACACCTCCTCCTGGTAGGCCATTCATTCAATCAACAAGGGTTCTCAGGCCAATCATAATGGCACAACCACCCAATCCCTATGTCAATTTCATTGGTAGCAACCCACTCACTCTCAATGCACAAAATCCAGTCCCAGTTGCAACATTAAAGAGCATCCCATATTTCATAGAGAGAACCAACTTCTCCTAGTGATCACATTCAAGACATTGTAAATGTCTACGCAATTCATGAGATCACTGAGATGGACATTGCAGTCAAATTTTAGCCTCTTCACTTAAGGGTAAAGCTTCACAATGGTTCAGAGTCTAATAACAAGCTCTATTCAAAATTGGGACCATCTGTGTAGAGCTCTTCATAATCAATTTAGAGATAAGGGAGATAATCTATCCTTGTTGGAACAACTGAGAATAATGAAGAGGGCCCCTAATGAGCATTTGATAGATTTCAACCTCATATTTCAAAGGACATGGGATAGGATTCCACTGGCCGTGAGGCCCACAGATGAAGGTTCTTTCTTATACTTTCTTAGAGATTTAAATTTTAATATTTCCTTAATGATTCAATCAATGGGAGGTACAACCTTACATGCATCCTATAACATTTCAATTAGAGCTGAAAATTATTTAATTTAGGCTAGTAAGATTTCTCCTATGCCACCTATGCCTCTATATCCGGAACTAGGACCCCTAAGCATTAGTCAAACACCCACATTAGCTCCCATGCCAACTCTAAGGAATCAGAGTTTAGATGAAGCTTCCACCTCATCCTCTAACACTTCAAAAGAGATACAAGAGGTTATAAAAAATTATAGAACCTAGGGTATGAGCTAGTGACCATTAAGAGGAAACAAGCTCAGATTTCTAGGCCATATCAACCTCAAACCCAGTACCAGGCTAGACCCCCATATCAGAAAAATAGACCACCAACTCGAGGCTACAAATCAAAATAAAAATCATGGACAACCTCAAGTTGTTAGGCCTTACCAACCATATGATCCAAACATAGATTCAACATTAAGGACCTTGGTTCCTACACAAAACAACATGGCACAATAATATGATTGGTGTTTCCCATGAGGTCAGCCCTATATCCAGTCAATATGTTTCAATGGTGCGCTAAACCAGGCCCTAATGGTATAAAACATTGGTTTGTCCCAATGGCCCAGTCAAGAGGAAAATCAATAACAAGAAACCCAGAAAGAGGCACCTCCAAGTGAGACCATGCTTGTCAATTGGCAAGCTGAAGATTTATGTGGTATGAATCAAACACCTCCTCATAGTGTGGTAGCAAATACATGGTCCAAGAAGAGGAATATTGGAGAGGGGCAATCCTCCAATTCAAATGGTCCACAACCTCTATTTCCCCACAAAGTGCAACTCCCAATGTGTA
Organism: Taxus wallichiana var. yunnanensis; assembly: GCA_018340775.1. Lineage (NCBI taxonomy): Eukaryota > Viridiplantae > Streptophyta > Pinopsida > Cupressales > Taxaceae > Taxus > Taxus wallichiana. The sequence goes on from CM031234.1 coordinate 553,542,565, forward strand.
GAGTCAGCCCAAGCCACCTTCCAGACCCACTCAGGCACCGGTTGTAATGACCCATGTGTAAGAGAAAAATTTACCAGGGAAGGGGCAAAAAAAAGCTATGCCCATTTAGCATCATTTAACAAATGAAGAAAAAAATGTGAATATTTCAATGTGGGAGTCATTGGCTATCCCAGACAGGGACCTATGTGCAGGTCATGTTATGGCCAATTGGTCACCTCAAATCAACCCCCAATCAATAAGAGGAAGTTCTTACCAATGCAGATCAGCCTGAAGGTAACCATGGAGGACAATAAGGTAAGAATCTAAAGCCTCCTCCCTTCTATGTTTCATTGATCAATGGGTACAAGATAGTGCATAATTGCATGATTGATTATGGAGCAAGTAGCTCTGTAATGCCAAAGCAAATAGCTTACCAACTAGGTCTTCAATACAAAATCATCTCCAAGGGCGTAGTCAACTAGATGGGACAACGGTTTCAATTGTTGGATTCATCAAGGATTTGAGCTCACATTACATGCGCATGCCCCAATGTGACCGTATTGCAAAACGTATTAGTCATAGATTTTCCACCACATTTTGCATTGTGTTTATTAAGAGACTTCACTGCTAAAATTGGAGGCTATTTGTCTACTGATTGGTTACACATGCTTTTTAGAATAAGGTATGGATCCAAGGCTATGATTAGATATGATCCCATTGCACATTACCATATTGAGCCTCATGTACCCAGCCCAATGAATATGAATGTTCATCTTTTGATCAGGAAGACCTCCCAAGCACTTGTGAGGAAGATACCAAGGTTGAGTGTATTCCAAACTTGACTCTCGATGAATGGGTGAAAAAGAGGCATTATTTTGACCCTTATAAGGAAATGGAGGAATATGAACTAGGAGTCTACTATTTGCATGAGGAGAATCATCCTCTTTCTAACATCACTAAGCCAAACCACAAGGATGATAATGAGGTATGGAAGTTATTCTTTGATGGCTCAAGTAGTAGATAAGGAGCCAGAGGAGGAGCTATGTTGGTTTCACCTCAAGGTATGAAATATTACTCAACCTTTTGTTTCCAATTTTCTTGTTCAAAAACATGGTAGAGTACGAAGCTTTGATCCATGGACTACATTGGGAAAGGAAAAGAGGGATCAGATACTTGCAAGTGTTTGGAGATAGTGAGCTAGTTGCAAACCAATTCCAAGAACAAAATGCTGCTAAGAATGATCTATTAAATAACTACGAGAAATGGTATGGGATCTTATCAAATATTTTGAATCATTCAACATCAGTTCCATCCCAAGGAAGAAAAATGAAACAACAGATAGAATGGAAGAGATTGGGGTAGCATTTGATGTAGTAGAGAGTATCAAAAGTGATAAGTCTCAGCCTCATATCAAGGTGGTTGTGAGACCATCTGTCCTAGATAATAACACAAGTTGGCAGGTCTTCGAGAATGATAAAACATTGTCAACTTTCTACAAGAAGAAGCTGAGTTCTCCACTAGAAACCAAGACAAGTTAGAACAATGTTATGGTGACCAAGTGGTGCAGTTGAGAACCAACAAATTACCAAAATGCCTTGTAAACTTGGAGTCAATCTTCAACCCAAATTATAAATTCTAGAAGGAGAAAGCAAATATCCAAGTAAAGGGTGAAGATTTAGAGCCCATTTCCATAGAAGAAGGTAAAACATTGTGAATTGGCAAGGTAAGTACTCAACAAGAAAAATCTAAATTCATTCAACTTTGTCAAGAATTCCCATATGTATTTTCCTGGACTTAAAAATATGTAAGAGGTTTCAACCCAAGATTGGCACAAAACACTATCATGTTGGATCTAGGATCTAAGCCTTTCAGATAGAAGCAAAGGCCAATAAATCCTCACATTGAGCATCTCATGAGGAAAGAGTTGAACAAGCTAATTGAGGCCAGCATCATCTTCCCTACTAAGAACTCAAGTTGGGTTACAAACTTGGTGCCCGTGAGGAAAATAAATGGAGAAATCATGTTGTGTGTAGACTTCCATGATCTAAACAAAGCATCACTCAAAGATCACTACCCACTTCCATCGATGGAGAAAATCTTGCAGGTTGTAGCTAGCTCTGAGAGGTTTTCATTGCTAGATGGATACTCAGGCTATAATCAAATAATGGTGAAAGAGGAGGATCAGTTCAAGACAACCTTCACCACCAAATGGGGTACATATGCTTATAAGAAGATGCCATTTGGACTGTCAAATGCTGGAGCAACATTTCAACGAGCTATGGACATGGCGTTCAAAGGCCTGATCAACAATATAGTTCTGGTGTATCTATATGATATCACCATCTTCTCAAAGAATGTTTCATCTTCCACCTTAGACAGGTATTCCAATGGTTAGTTAGGTGGTGCATTAGGGTTATCCAATTGAAGGTCACCTTGGTCGATGATTTTTTGGATAAGATATCTGAAGGTTCAACATTTCTCTATATCATGTCCACAAACTTGATCATATTTGAAATAGTGATTCTCATGATACCAACTTGTCTTAAGTCTTGATTCATCGAATGGTAAAATGGGGGAAAGTGTGATGAGATGAACCACCATCGAATACCGTGTTATATGACTCTCGAAGATGATTGTAGTTAGGTGGTAGTCTAGGAGCTCTTTGTTGAGGCCATATGTTAGAGGTGGGTGTGGAAGAAGACTTAACCACCACGTCATTGGCCGCACTCTTAGATTTGTCATTATGTGTAGATGGTTTAGTAAACTCTGTTTTTATTTTGTTTGATTTAATATTAATTTGGATTTTATCAAGGGAATGAGTCTCAAGTTTACGAACCATAGTGAAGGATTTTTCAAAGTCTAAAATTATTGAATTCGTAAGGTGGATGAGATATGCTTTGCAAAAGAGCATGAAAATTATTCAATGAGCTATGTCTATGGAAGGGTGAATGATAATTGATTTATCATTCCACGCCATCTAGCAAAAAAAATTGTGATAAACTCATCGTCAAATTATCAAACGGTGTATAAGTCTATAATGGTGATCTTGTGTGCAATGTTGATTGAGAAGTGTTCTAAGAAAAGTTGTGTAAGTTACGTGAATGAGAATAATGAGTGTTGGGGGATACCATTGTACCAATCCAATGTGGGACCAACCAAAACATAGGAAAAGTACAAAACATGAGGTCTTGATCATGGGAAATGAGATAACATGCATGCCTAAATGCATGAAGGTGTTGTTGGGGATCTTCCTTACTATTAAATTTGGTGAATTTTGGAAGCTCCCAATGAGGAGGATAGGGTTTGATTGGGACTAATGGATGGATAGGTTTGTTGCAAATTTTTCATAGGAGAATGTGATCTTGGGTCCAAGGGTATACCTTCAAGATTAGCCAATGTATTCATCAAGGCATGCATGGGGTCATTTGAAGTGGTTGGATGAGAAGTAAATGATTGTGGTTGCATGACATGAGAAGTGGCTTGATAAGGTTGTTGGTAAACTTGTGAATGAGTGGGTGTTTGAGGAATTGCTTGATGAGGATGAATGTAGGTCATTGGTTGAGATTGGATGGGTTTTTGCAATGGTTGATGTTGAGAAATACAGTGATGTGATTTTTGAGATTGGTTTATTTTTGAGAGATGGGGATATGTACTTGTTGAGGTATATGATGAGTGGGGATATGAGTGATGATAGGTTGAGATTTTTGGGGAGGTGGATTAGATGCTATGTAATGACAAATACTCATAGGAGGAGGTTGGTAGGTAATGACATTTTAATGAATGTGTTATGTGAGAGGTAAGGATTGATTATGTTGTTCGAATATAGGAGGAAATTTTTGAAAGGATTGTATGGGGACACTAGTGATGATAGTGGATGAAGAAGTGATAGGAATGGAAGTAGTGATAGTTGTGTTGATGGGAGGTAGATTAGGAGGAATGAGTGTGACTAGTTGGGTGGTTTGATAAGGTTGAGGATTGGTAGAAGAGGATGGATCTAGTTCATGTTGGGCCATGACGAGCTCATTCATGGCTTTAGGGACAAACATTGTAAATTGTGAAGAAAGAACTTGTGTTTTTTCAGGATTGGAATGATAATCATAATTTTTGGAGGGGTGACCCATCGATAGGAAGTTGGGTTGAATTCTTAAGAAGGTAATCTGAATGGCCATGGGATTAGCATCGAGAGTTCATGGAACTCCACACTACCATGAGGGATAATGGGAGGCCCAAAAGCTTCAATTGATGTAATGAATTGAGGCATGGCCAACCTAGATGGGATGGATTGATGTAGGAAAGGATTGGTCTCATCATGGGTGGTGGTTTGAACAAGAGGTCCTTGATGAGGCATATTGATGATCAAAGGTTGGTTCACCATGGGAGTTAACCATGGGAATGTGGTAACCAATGATGGAATGGACAAGATTTTGTTCCATTTTCCTAGCAAAGTATAATGTCATGAAACAAAACAAGAAAATAATAGCTATAAATTTTTTTTTGGGATGAATCGATGGAATCGTTTGACACAAAATTTTGTTCCATTTTCCTAGCTAAAGTGTGTGTGATAACGAGCATGAAACAAAACAAGAAAATAATAGCTATACTAATTGAGGAAAAAAATTCAAGCATGTAATGTTTTCTTTATCTTGATCAATTAGAAAATGTGAAAAAGAAAAAGGGAAGTAGATAATGAGGGTACCTAGGAGATGAAATCTAAGGCTAGTTTTGGGTAGTTTTGGTTAGGGAGTCCTCAATATACTCGAAGGTACGTGAGGCCCAAATATGTGCAAGATTTATAATGTATCCAGAACACCATGGCTGATTTCCTATTGGGTGATGAAATTTTAATTAGGTTCACCTGGTATGGCATTGTTTTGATGTTTGAATTTGAGTAGAGTGTTTGGATGTGTGTGAATAAATTTGAAATATAACCAATTAAACCTCAAATTATACTAGATTTGTAAGAAAGATTGCAATAGGTTTGTTTTAAGCCCAAAACCAAATATGGAGATTTGATGATAACAACTACCCAAGGAATAGAAAATGCGATGCAAAAAGGAGAAACTAAGACATGAAGAGGAATACCTGGTTTTTTCTTTTCCTTTTTATCTAATCTTAATAATAAAGCAAGCAAAGAGAAAATCAAGCAATCCAAAATCCCAACACGAATAAGAAAAATCCAAGCCTCTACCTATAATTTTAGTGGAAAATAGATGAAATGTGGAAAAGTAAAATGAAATGCAAGAGAATCACCTTAAAAGGGTTGTCCCATTGGGCATGCCGAATGTTGGACTAAAAATTCTCTTTCCTTTTATATTAGTGAGCTAGATACTAAAGAAAATCAAGTAACTCAAAACATGCAAGGGTTTAAGGTACCTTGGGATAAGATGGTGAAAATGAATGGGCACAAAGTAGATTCATCACTACAAGTTTGATGGATCTGCACAACAAAGATAAATAGAAGGAAAGTGGATTAGATGGTAGATGAGGGGGTTGTCAAAAAAGTTAGTTCCAAGAAGCATGAGCTTCCTTATGCAGATTTCAACCCCTATATTTGATAAAAGAGGATAACTTAAATGATAAAGGACTAAATAACATGTAGAATATGAACCTATACTGAGAATTTGAAAATGCATAACAAAAGGAAAGTGCAAATCTTATATAGATCAACACAAAATGAAACATACCTAACTAGGTCAATGATGACCCAAGCTGCAAAGGTCCAGTCGATGGTGACCGGGGTAGATGGATCAAAACAATAACCAAAAATGTGGATCTAAAAAGCTATGTATGCAGATCTAAAGATGTTGAAGATTTGTAGTAGCTGGTAATAACCTACAGAAAATATTTGAAATAGGGGAAACATAAAGGCTACAAGAAAATAAGAATATAGATGGGTAGGATGAAAATATGGCTCGAGTCGATGGTGATTGGGCTGATTTGGCGGTGACCGAAGACCGAATTATGGATATGGACCGATAGAGAGGAAAAATTATGGATCTGAGAACTGTATGTGGTGGCAGAACAAAATAATAGACTTTTGTGGATTTGGATGGCGAATAGGTAACACAACAAGGGCAGGGTCCATGGTGACTGGGTTGATCCTAGAAAGACCAAAAAGGATGGGGTGCATTGACAATCTTCACACAAAATGGACAAAAGAGAAAGCTAGAACTGAAGCTCTAATGGAAAATAGACCTACAAAATGTTAGTAACTGATGATAGCAATAAAAATGATGCAAAAATTGAATAAACCAACACAAGGGTAAGATAAACTCCCCAAATTATCCACAAATGATACAAGTAAGCGCAAAGGGACTCCAAGAAGATTGAAACAACTGCAAAGAAGCTCAAGCATGAAGATAAGGTTGCAAAATGTATAAAATCTCAGATGATACATCCTTTGGATGGGGAAATGAGGATGTATAGGGTCGATGAAAATTTGGGTGGGTCGCCACCAACTAGGAACCGTCCATTTGGGCGGTGGGAGGATGCCTAACTTGAGGCATCATAACCATTAGAAATGAGATTGGGATTTTGAAATGCTTAGGTGGGTTAGGGTTGTATAGGGAAGTGAAATAGGTAGGTCAAGAATGAAATGTAGTAAATAAAGGCTAAGGGGAGCCTAAGGATGAGAAACTAGGTAGTTTAATGATGATAACCAACCTAGAGAAGAGAAATTGGGGTTTTAGGATTAACTAAATAATGAGATGACGATTAGGGGATAATTAAATGAGAATTGGAAATAAATTAAAATTGATAGGAAAATAGATGGAAAGAAAGGAATATTAATAAAAATATGAATTAAAGTATAAGGGCTAGATAGGTGACCATGGTGAAATAATCGAATCTTTGGGCAACAAGGGTAGCGATACCAAATTTTTGTGTCTACATTACCTTGCAATTATTTCTCATCACCGTTAGTTGGGGAAACACTACTCTCACGCTCTTTAACTTACATCCATTCTTATTCTTATCTATCCTTGTTTTCACTCATCATGCCTTCGCCAAGGTTCATTTTCTATCATTATCAATTGCTACTTTTCATCCCACATTATGTTGGCTAAACCTACAGCTCCAAAAATTGTCACTTGAGGGGAGATATTATACAAAACCCTTCTCATCTAATCTTATCAAGGAACATTTTAATGGTGAATTTTTGTAAACTCGTGAATATTAGGGGTTTTGAAAATTAGAAATGGCAAATTTTCAGCAGTTGGCTACTACCCAGTTCGCCTAAAATTTTGGCTGACAAGTCCTTTGTCTGGGTCAGTTCATCTACTATTTACACTTAAAAACAAACTTATGCATGTATTTCACCAACATTTATAATCAAATTGTGCTCATATTCATTGAGGTATAATACATACGGTTCGGGCGATGCATATAAATTTATAAGTATTTATTCATTGTATTTATTCCTTTTTTGATACATAAACAAATGTCCAAGCATGTCATCCTACACCTCTAGGCTCTGACGACCATGAAATAAATGTGTGATTACACATGGGAGAGACAAATATAGAAGGTGATCATCCAACCCAACACCGTCTCGAACATGATAGGTGACCATCCAAAGTTAAAGAGATAGTCATGGTGGTAGATGTGCATCTATATCTGTGGTAGATGATTGTCGAACATTGTAAAACTATTAGAGAAGATACGGTCATCCAACACAATTCATACAATGCAAAAGAGATGGTCATCCAACACATTTCATACAATAGAGAAGAGACAATCATAAACATAGTTCGTACAATTCAAAGAGACATCCGTCCAACACAGTTCATACAATGCAGAATAAATCGTCACTAACCTATTCTAAGTATAGATAGATAGACTTCTAATAATGTTTTTCCGATAGGGAAGTGACGGTTGTCCAACTATTCCAGATAGAAAGTCATCCAACCCTATCTATCTAACATGGGAGAGCTGGCCATCCAAATGTATGAAATCTAGGAAAACTACGACTACCAAATCACCTTTGCCATGAAATAGTTTTTTAGAAATTCGCAATCAAATCAAAAGTTGATTTTGGAGATTCACCACCCATTCTAAACTAATTTTTCAGAGGGGGGTCTTAAAATGAACCTTGAATCTTATGCCACCCAATCATCATCATTTTAGTCAATTAACTCAATAGTTTCAACATTACGAAATCAACCTATTGATCCCTTCACAAACTCCAACTAAAGTGGCCCATCGATCTGCATTTCCAAGTTCCTATCTATCTAGTCAACTATCTAAGCCCACAACATTGACAACCATTGTCATAGGGTTAGATGACCCCCATTTAGTCTTCATTTTTTACATTGCATCTTGCCTGCTGCAACATGTAGCCCAAAAAGGTGGGAAATGCAAACACTAGAAAACATGCAATTCACATAAGGTCTCTTATTAAAAAATACCAAAAATATCATAAAACACAATAATCCCAAAAAATCAAATAATCCCACAAAAGTAACTAAAAATTTAAAACCCCATAAATTGGTGATAAAATACACCTCATCACTCATTTACTAACCCTCACCCACTCACATTTAATTTTGTCCATCCTAAAGCAACCTATTTGCATGCCCAATGCACTATGGACTCTTATCATTACACCTACCTATGCATATTGCACCCATATGTGTCACAATCCCCTATGCACTCAAAAACTATAAAAGACCACTCACCCCCATAATTTCATTCTCTTAGACACCATAACTCTTTGTGCACTTGATCCCATACTTAAGTTTTTGCTTCTTTGCTCACATATTTCGTATTGCATGTCTCTGGAGAGGTGAAGGCAAATAAAAATGATAAGTGCAACTTGTTGAATCATTGTTTTGGCATATTTCAACACAAGTGTCACCACAACTACATCCGGCTTGTAATATCCGTGTAATTTTTAGTGAATCGCACCCGCGACCGAGTTAGGTATACTTTTCATTCGCATGCATTGTTTTGTCCTTTTACTTCAAAAAAAAGTATAAAGAATGAAAATTTGCATTTTAAGGAATCCATTAAAATTTTGGCATCTGTTATGTTGATTGTCTTCTAGTGCTTCTCCAATATTTTCTTATAAATGTTTAACAATTAATCTCCTCATGTACCTCATCATGGAAATTATAAATGTTAGGGAAGATCTATGTTGTATGCATTGGTGAGAGATTATTTAGAAAAGTGGTAGTAATTGAAAAAATAGAGCTCATGGAGGTTGGAGGAGTTAAGAACCCATTATTAATATATAAAATCATATAGTTCAATATACATGATGAAAAGGGTCATGCATATTAATAAATTTTATTTTTATTGATATTTATGACATAGAAGTGAGCGGGCAAAGCTTTAAATATGAAACATATTGTCTTAACAATTTGATTGCAAATAACGTACCGTTATCTCTCCATTAATCAATTTGATTATAAATACTAGACTACATATTTACACACAAATCATACAATTTATTACCTAACTAGCAATCACATGTGTACAATGCAATGTGAATGCCGAATGATATATGTTATTTTTTTAAAGGGATAGTTATTATTTGTGTAGTTGATTTTGTTTAAACTAAGGGTGATTGATTTTGTAAGTGTAGAAATATTATGGTTCCATTGGCATATTATTTATGGGATCAAAGAAGTATGGAATCTTGTACAACATTTACAAACGAAAGAAAAAAATGATTATTGAGATGGGAGATTCCCTTATTTGTTTATTTTGGGTTTGGCTTTAATCTACTGAAAATACAATGATGAATTCTCAAGGGAAGAGAGTTCACCTTGAAAACTTAATTAATAAACAAATATAACCAACTCACCGCATTACATGATCAAATCTGGAAATCATCATCAGATAACTACATTGTTCAAGCAATTTGCAGACCACGAAAGCAAACTATACCGATCAATTCCGCCATTGTTTTTATTCTCATCATCTTCAAAGAAACCTCTGGTAGTGCTAAAAATCGCAGAGGATTCGGGAAATTCACCAAGATCTGCATACAAGTCATCATCTTCTTCATCTAAATGACCGTTGGATCGAGAAATACAGAGCTCTACATCCTGCATGAATGACGAAAGAGGTCTACAAATAGGTTGGGTTATTTTAAATTGGGCTAGCTCTTTTTTGTTTGTTTTTGTTAAGTTATTTTTCTTTTTAGAGTTACAGTAGTTTGTTGTCTTCATACCCATGACCCCAAGAACACCACCTGGTATGTTTCCAAGGAAGGAAACCAGATCCCAGAATCAGAACCAGAATCCAAACAGTACAGGTAGAAGGTGGGGTTATGAAGAACCAGGTAGGTTGTACATTGACGATATGCTGATTCGAACATTGTTTTAGTAATATCTACATATACTTCATCAGTGAAAAGAATTCATATGAGAGTAACATGTATTTCTAACATGGGAGCCCGTGCTTCGGAGTCGAAGAAAACATATATATCTGATTTTCAGTAGTGTAGACATGTATTTCAAGCATGAACACATTTGAATCAACAAAAAGGATGTACGTGACATTTTACAGTTGTAACACCCCAATCTTCAGCCTATGAATGTTGGATTTCAGTAGTTTTCCATTAGATCAAACAATGTAATAGGTATAGTTTGTGCAAATTACAGACCAGAGATGCTAACTTTTCATGTGAAGTAGAAACATACCCAACCAAATATAACAATGTAAAATTTTAATTATTAAGACTTTCAGGCTTCAGCTATCAATCTTAGATCATTCAAAGAATAAGAAATTGCATTAAATGTGAGAGGCATTTGTGCCTCGTTACAAATTGAGATTCACTTAAATGTGAGAAGAATCGATAAACTGGCATTCTAGAAGCACAAATTGTCTCACTAAATTGCTCTTCATATATCATTGAATGCAATTTTTACAAATAAATTTTGAATCGTTAAAACATCACTTGAAATTAAAAAGTTTATTACACAAAATCCAACATGTTTACAAGGAAAGTGCCAACCCAATTACAACTTCTTTGAGGCTTGCGATTGCATTACAAGTACCTTTCTTGTAGGATTGCATGATAGAAATTTAGCATATACCAGAGCAAAAACTTATCTGCAAACATATGAATTTCCAACGATTAAGACGAATTTTTCGAATACTTGCATATCTCTCAATATTTTCAAAGATGATCCTGTAGAAAAGAGCGTTTTATCTTTTAATTTGTGTAATCGGTAAGAAAAGAAGACACGAGCTTTAGATAAATATAACATTGGTGAGAGATGTGTACCTACATCTTTACCACAAATTGAATGCACAGAGATCATCGTCAATTGAAAGAGCTGCACATGCTTGCACCACTAGGGAAATGAAGTTCATACAAATCAAAATCAGCACAGCCTCAACAAAGATCAGATCCTTATGAGTCCCAATTTTTCCCTGGAAGTGATATAATACAGAAAAGGTCTAGTCAAGCTTTAGACCCCATATTTATGTTGGCTTCCTCTTGCTGTCTTCTACATTTTTGGATTCATTCTTCCTCGGCTGACCTTCAACTATCACCGAGCCATGAGGCCAAACAGAAGAAACTGTTGGTACAGTAACTCTATGCAAATCACTGATACCATAACTCCACATACCGACATCCAAACCTGCACTTCCAAAACCATATAAAATACCTTATTGGCTCAAAAACAAATTGTCTCTCATGACTTGTGGAGTCTCAACTCCACCAGCAAAGGATTGTGTCAGTGCTGATGTTTGAGTATTTACGATAATGTTTTTTCTTGCATTAACTGCATGAAAAGCATTATTCCCAGGTGAACCTCTACTTCTATGATGATCTCCTCCGCTCCACTACCACTGATTATTTCCCCCTTCCCTTGGCTTCTATGCTTTGTTTTCTCTACCCTAGGAGTAATTCAAAGGGTGGCGCTGCATGTCCCATGCTGATGATTACTTTCCCATACAATCAAAATCCTCAACAAACCACACTTGTCCTTTTTTTATCGGTGATTGTTGAATGACGATGCCATCACTATTGTTGATGAGTAGAAACTTACATGGGGTCGCCACCTTCAGATGCTACTTCCACTCCACATCATCCTGTCTATATTTATGCAAGGGCTAAAACTACAAACACAATCTCACTTCAAATTTTTTTCTACCACTTCTTATGTTGACAAATATCTCTTTACATTGTTTATGCATCATCTAAGACAACATCCCAGGTCCCCTCCAAGGATTGACATAAATATCATGTCATTTCTTTATAATACAGTTTCACATTGTTTCTCCTTTCCGCATTCTCCACCCAAGAACTTGTCCACCCTCTAATCCCTTCTACTTCACCCTTCTTCTTCTCCTATTGTTTGTCTCCCCAATATGACTCCTCTATAAGATCCCCTTCGACATTTCCATTGTATATTCCACATATGATTGCTAATTCAGCTATATAGTTAAATTAGAATCCTAGATTGAAACGGTCTGCATTCATAATTAAAAAACAATGTGTCATCGAAATTCGATCTATTTTAATGTATTTTAAAATCCAATTCCATTGATGTTTGAATAATCTCTTTGTTTATGGATGGTGATGTTACAACTACACAGAATTCGAAAAAAATGCTTGGTAAGAAATTTATGATTATGTACAATCACGGAAGAATTTGCACCACACAAACATAGGGCAATGGAAATGGATTAGATATTTTCTGAGGGAGATCCTGCTTGCCGTTTTCTATAGAATCTCCTTTATCTGTATCTATATTCTAATATTTAATTAAGTAGAGCTACAATTTCATGGCAAAATTTATCTTTTCTAAATTAAATTTTCTGGCATGTTTGTTCTATTGCGTCAACACAGCTGGTATTTTCATTCACGCCGGGCAATTAGAACAAGGTCTGAGCTTCAATTTCACTAAATTTGGGGCGTGCGATGCAGGTGGAATTAATTGTGTGACTGACGCTACTGTCTCCGACCATGTTGTCCATCTTACAAATAGTAGCAGTTCCAAGTATACAAACTCGGGGAACCAAACAGCGAGATTGTGTATAATAAAACCACCATTCCACTCTCCTCCATAGCGGATTTCAGCACCCACTTTCGATTTGCTATGAATTGTTCAAAGTCTGATGATGGGGGTGACGGAATAGCCTTTTTCCTCACCACTAAAGGATTATTGGAAACTTATATAGCCACGAAAAGATTAAGCACAACAAAATATAAAGCGAGTAAACAAAATTAAATAGCCAAAAAGACACAAACCATAAACACAGATTTACGTGGTAAAACCCTCAAGAGGGAAACATCCATGGAGCAACGGTATCGATTCTCTTATTGTTCAAATCTGAAATTATAATCAAGCACAGACTCTTCCTCTTACAACTCTATTTTTTTTTGTGTCTAGCCTCAATGGGCATACATGGATTTATAGCATTCTCACAAAACTGAATTCATTAATGCGTTCCTATCCATATTCTAACTAAAGTTGTCTTGTTACAACAACAAGTTGAATAATAGGATCTTGATCCACCAGAAGAGGAATGGTTGTCATCTAATCTCAACAATCTCCACCTTGACAACAATTAACCTGATACCTTGCTCATTGCTCATCACCTTTTTTGCAAGCCAAGAGAAGCCAAGCACCACCGCAGCTTCTCTAATATAACCGGTTTCGTGAACATGTCTGCACAATTCTTTTGAGTGTGGACCTTATCAAGAATCACCTGTCCTTCATCAACAACATGTCTTACATAATGGTATTTAACTGGAATATGTTTCGACTTACTATGGTAAGCTGGATTCTTAGCCAAATAAATTGCACTTTGACTATCACAGAAAATTTTTACACTTTTTTGAAACTGTCCTAACTCACCCAATAAACCTTTTAACCATACTGCCTCTTTGCAAGCATGTGAAGCAGATACATACTCTGCCTCAGTAGTGGATAAAGCAACAATGCTTTGAAGCTTTGACATCCAACTAATAGGACCACCTGCAAGAGTAAAGACATAACCTGAAGTAGATCTTCTTTTGTCCAAATCACCTGCAAAATCAGAATCAACATAACCGCAAACCTTATCACTGCAACCATCAAAAGTGATACAGTAACTGCTTGTGCCTCTAAGATACCGAAGCACCCATTTCACTGCTGCCCAATGTTCTTTACCTGGCTTTGCCATGTATCTACTGACAACACCAACTGCATGTGAAATATCTGGTCTAGTACTAACCATCACATACATCAAACTTCCTACTGCATTAGCATACGGTACACAAGACATATACTCCTTTTCTTCATCATTACTAGGACACAAACCTGAAGAAAGTTTAAAATGCGAAGCTAAAGGGATATTCACTGGTTTCACTTTATCCATATCGAATCTCTGAAGTATTTTCTCCACATACTTCTCTTGTGATAACCATAGCTTGCCTTTCGTCTTGTCTCTGTGTATCTCCATGCCCAAGATCTGTCTTGCTGCTCCTAGATCCTTCATATCAAATGTCCTAGCCAACTGAGCCTTTAACCTGCTGATATCAACCATGCTCTTGCTTGCAACAAGCATATCATCAACATACAATACCAATATAATGAACATGCCATTATCTAACCTTTTAAAGTAAACGCAATGATCATATTCACTCCTGGTAAAATTATGGCTCACCATGAAGGAATCAAACTTCTTGTACCATTGTCTTGAAGACTGCTTCAAGCCATACAATGATTTCTTGAGTTTGCAAACAAACCTCTTGTTGCGATTTTGAACGAACCCTTCCGGTTGTTCCATGTAAATTTCCTCATCTAAATCTCCATGTAGAAATGCAGTTTTAACATCTAGCTGCTCTAATTCAAGATTATGCAATGCAACTAGTGCTAACACCATACAAATAGAAACAATTTTTACAACTGGCGAAAAAATATCATGAAAGTCAATACCTGCTTCCTGAGAAAACCCTTTTGCGACCAGCCTCGCCTTGTACTTTGAAATAACATCATCAACACCTTTCTTCAACTTGTATACCCACTTACAACCAACCGATTTCCTGTTCTTAGGAAGTTCCACCAGATCCCATGTTTTGTTTTTAATCAAAGCATCAATTTCCTCTTTCATGGCATGTTTCCATTTGTCACTATCTGAAACCTCTATTGCTTCTTCGTAACAACTTGGTTCTCCTTCATTAGAAATTAAAGCAACAGAAGTGACAAAATCATCATACCTACTTGGAACTGATCTGATCCGTGTAGACCTTTGTAGAGCTTGTTGTGGTATTTCCTCAATTTCCTGAGGTGTTTCAATCTGCTCATCCTCCTGAGTGATTTCCTCATGAATATCCTGCTCACGGACATCTTCATGATTTTCACCCGTGGATGAATGTATATCAAATTGAATTTGTTGTGACTGTGGTACATCAACTTGTTTCATAACATTCTTTCCATCCGATTTCATGAGGGAAATTTCATCAAATATAACATCTCTGTTTATGATGATCTTATGGGCAGTAGGATTCCATAATCTATACCCCTTCACACCATCACCATATCCAACAAAGACTAATTTATGTGACTTAGGATCTAACTTGGAACAATGACTCTTCGGAATAAGTGCATAGGCATCACAACCAAAAACTCTAAGACTAGAATAATTACATGGTTGACCTGTCCATACCTCTTGTGGAATCTTGCAGTCAATTGTTGTCGATGGTGATTGATTAACCAAGTAACAAGTTGTAAGCAAAGCTTCTCCCCACAATTCCTGCTGCAACTTTGCATTACTGAGCATGCTCCTTGCTCTCTCGAGAAGAGTCATGTTCATGCGTTCAGCAATGCCATTTTCTTTCGGAGTGTACACAGTGGTTTTATGCCTGTCGATCCCTTCATTCTTGCAATAATTTTCAAACTCCTTAGAAGTAAATTCCCCTCCATTATCTGTTCTAAGACATTTAATGGATTTACCTGTGCTCTTTTCAACCAAAGCTCTAAACTGTTTAAAAGTGTTAAATACATCAGCTTTCCTCTTTAACAAATAGATCCAAACTTTCCTCGAGTAATCATCTATAAAACTAACAAAATATGATGATCCTCCATATGAGAGTTTCAGAGCTGGACCCCATAGGTCTGAATGAATATAGTCTAGGATACCTTTACTTGTATGTTTTCCAGGTTTAAACTTCTGTCTAGCTTGTTTCCCATTAACACACTTGCTCACGAACTTTAAATCTACAGCTTTTAAACTAGGAAGAAGTTTACGATCAGCAAGTACCTTAATTCCTTTCTCGCTGATATGACCCAGTCGTTGATGCCATAAGCGAGTGGATTCACCTACATCCTCTGATGCGACTCCTGCTTGATCAATTTATGTCCTTCCTTCAAGTTTATACAGGTTCCCGACTCTGTTAGCTTTCATGACTATCAAGATACCTTTTGATATCTTCAAAACTCCACCTTGAACTGAACCCTTATGTCCACTAGAATCCAGAACTCCCAAAGATATCAGATTCTTTCTCAAGTCAGGCACATGTCTCACATCTGTCAGTGTTCTAACAATCCCATCATACATTTTAATTCTGATACTCCCTATCCCAACAGTTTTACATGTAACATCATTACCCATGTAAACTACCCCATCATCAATAGATTGATATGTAGAATACCAATTCCTATGCAAACACATGTGATGGGATGCCCTGCAAAACGCAGTCAAATCATAATGGTACTGTGAGACAATAGACGTAGATAATACCTCATCAACCATACCTGAGTCCTTCTCGGCTATGTTAGCCTCCTTTGTAGAGTCCTCCTCCTTAGATGCCTCTTTACGTTTCCAGCAATCTTTCTTGAGGTGTCCTGATTTGTTACAGAACCAACACTTCAACTTGCTCTTTTTGCCCTTCGACTTGGATCTAGCTGGGCCCTTCGAATGTTGTCCCCTCTCAGTAGTTCTGCCTCTGGCCATCATAACTTCTGTTGTCGAAGTTTCCAGAGAAGATCTCTTTCGAGTTTCCTCAGATATCATAGCTCCAACAACAACATCAAAGCTAATGACCTCTTTAGAACTAAAACTAATAGAGGTTACGAAATGATCCCAAGATTCAGGCAGAGAACTTAATAATGTTACCGTCTTATCTTCATTCGAAATTTTGTCACCCGTGCTGTCCAATTTACAAATAAGAGTATTAAAAGTATTTAAATGTTCCAAAATTGTCATACCTTCCTTCATACGCAAGGTATACAGCTGACGCTTTAGGAGGATTCTATTCGTCAAGGATTTAGTCATATACAAGCTTTCTAGTTTTGTCCAGAGTCCTGTTGTTGTTGTTTCAGACACGATGTTGAATAATACATCGTCGGCCAAGCATAGGCGAATAACACTGAGAGCACGAGTTTCCATCTCGTCCCAGTCATCATCTTCCATACTCGCGGGTTTCTTTTCCTTTCCTACGAGTGCCTTCACAACACCCTGCACACACAGTATATCCCGCATCTTGACCTTCCATAACTCGAAGTTATTGCTACCGTCAAATTTCTCGATCTCGAATTTAGCACTCTGTGTCTTTGCCATCACGCTTCAACGCAGTGAATGAATTCGCCCTTCAAACTCGCCCCTCGTGGCCTCCCTCCAACCTTGCTCTGATACCACTTATTGGAAACTTATATAGCCACGAAAAGATTAAGCACAACAAAATATAAAGCGAGTAAACGAAATTAAATAGCCAAAAAAGACACAAACCATAAACACATATTTACGTGGTAAAACCCTCAAGAGGGAAACATCCACGGAGCAACGGTATCGATTCTCTTATTGTTCAAATCTGGAAATTACAATCAGCACAACTCTTCCTCTTACAACTCTATTTTTTTTTGTGTGTAGCCTCAATGGGCATACATGGATTTATAGCATTCACACAAAACTGAATTCATTAATGCGTTCCTATCCATATTCTAACTAAAGTCTGTCTTTCATACAACAAAGGTGAATAATAGGATCTTGATCCACCGAGAAGAGGAATGGTTGTCATCTAATCTCAACAAGGATATGCCTACATTGTTCCAAAATACACCAACGAAGGATGGTATGGTCTTGTTGGAGATAAACTTGATGTGGTACTTGATATCTTTGCTATCGCATTTTCAAATTATGATGGGGTTGTGGGAACTTTAGCAAAACAATTTACTTGATTATTTGAAAAATGTTATATTTCATGGTTTAAATAATGGGACAATATGGGATGCATGGATCAACTACAAAGAACTCAACGGAAAAACTAACTTCGAGTATATATTGCATGAGTGGTTCACACTGATCGAGAAGTCGCACAAAAATTTCATTTCAGCACAATCTGTGATTTGTCTCGAATATTTGTCGAGAAATGTCGTGGTAGGATTTTTGTCTCATGACTTTGAATTCTAGGGAGAAACAAAATATCTTTTCGTGGAGCTTCAACAAGACTTGTATTCCAACAACTTCTTCAAAAACTTAGAAAGAAAGGGTCGAAAAAGGTAAGCGGTTCCACAAAATTAGTTCGAGTGTTGGATTTGGTGTTTCAGCTGTATAGTAGAAAACGTCCAGACGGGCGTCAAAGTGTCAAATTTAAGACAGTCATAGAAACGTCTGCAAGGGCCTTTCCCATAGGAGAACGCCTTCGGCTTAAAAACAAAAAGGAACTCGCACCAATTGACACAATTTTAAAGGGCTCTTCATAATTTAATAAGTATGACCGAAGTTGCAATCATGATGTTTCTGTCCCCATTAATTATGGAGGTTTGAATTTTCAAGCTATTTGATATTTTCGTGATAGTCGGACAAAATTGGCGAATCTCCATGGGCTTGATATAGCTACCGGAAATTCACACTAGCTCAAGTTTGACCGGTGGCCAGAATTTATTTTTAAAAAGCAAAAAAATATAGTGACGGTAAAACATTGTGGATTTTCATGACATTTAATAATATTTTCAGAACGAACTCACGAAGGGGCGCATTCAGAGGCAGATGGGAATGATCGCTTTTGTGAATCAAACTTGAACAATGTGACCTGGAACTTATTCCTTGGCATATCTTTGTTTTCTAGGCTTAATTGATTCGCTACTCAGCCTAAACTTCCGATTCAGGTCCTCCTTAATCTGCCTAATTCAGCTGCTTCTTATGGCTGACACCCAAGATTCAAAGGAATACAGGAGTACAGGCGAAGGCGAATGGCTCGTCCACGTCAAAGAGGGCCTCCATTCTCAGAATTCTATTTCCCGTCCCCGAGCGTCTGCATCTTCAGCGTCCCCAAGATCCTCATCGACTTCAACCGCAATGCATATGTTCCTCAAGTAGTTTCTATTGGCCCTTATTACCACCAGAACAAAAATCTTCACGACATGGATAACCACAAGCTCAGGGCTGCCCAAAAAATGATGAAGAGGCTGCAAGGAGGTGCAGCAACAGACATCAACTTTGTAGTCACAGAGATTGAGAAAATGGACGGCAAAATCAGAGACAGCTACGAAAAGGTCATCGACTGCAACTCGGAAACGCTAGCGTGGATGATGCTTTTGGACGCGTCTTTTCTCTTGGAGCTTCTCAGGACCCTCGCCGGCAAAGATCACTTCGATTCCTCTGAATCTGAATGTACGTATTTCGAACCCCTTTTCGATGAAAATAGAATCAAATCGGTCGGATTTGCATTACTCGGGGACATTGTAAAGCTAGAAAATCAAATTCCCCTGTTCGTCCTGGCCAAAATATTAGAATTGGAGGCTGGATCAGAGAAAGAAGCACAAACCAGGCTCTTCCACTTGCTATTTAACGCCGCTTGCACGTTTTTCCCTTTCAAACATCTGCAGCTCTCAGGATTTGAGCTAGATTCGCCGTTTATGGGACGGGATCATTGTTTGAGTTTCTTGCACGGCTTAACCCTCTTTTTTTTTCCGGGGCAAAGTCTTCGTCATCTCCGTTACCAACTGTAGAAATACGGTTTAATCAAGTTCTTCCTTCTGTCTCAAGATTAAGCAAAGGTGGAATATGCATCCGGCCGTATACTGGAGATGGCGGCATGGCCCTGAGATTTGACGAGGAAAATTCTACTCTTTACCTTCCTGTCATTAAAATATATGAAAGCACCGAAACTGTTGTGAGAAACTTGATGGCCATGGAGGCGTTTCTACCATCGGAATTACGGGTGGTCTCTTGCTACGTTGGTTTAATGAAGAGTTTGATTCACACAGAGCAGGATGCGACTCTGCTGAGGATAGCCGGGGTTTTATATATCTATGTCGGAAACGATGCGCAGGCGGCTGAGTTATGGGAGGGTCTTTGCAAGGGCATGTCCATATCTTCACTTCAGCCGCTCAAGGTTGTGAAGAAGGAGATTATGGAGTGTTACAGAGCCAAATGGAGGGCTCGGTTGATCGAGTTTTTCACGAACCGTTTTACAAGGCCATGGCGTACCACAGTGTCTGCGATGGCTGCAACATTCATTTTCGTGTTTACATTTGCTCAAGCTTTGTCTTCAATGTATGGCTTCAAAAAGGCCGGTCCCTGAATTGAATTTCTACAAACTTTTGACTCGAAAGCAACGAGGGACATAGATAACGGGTCGAATAAAATTCACCAGCACGTTGATGAACAAGTGGCATGATAAAAACTTCATGAATTTTATAGATGTGGATGGTTTCTCATATAGAAATAAAAAACCGACCAACGTAGACAGCCTAAATTTAACCCATGAAATTACAAGTAGCAACTGCAAATGAGTTGCAAATTAAGTCGGAAGTGATATGAAGTTGAAATTAGTTTATGTTTATGGTTTTATTTTGATGTCAATAACTAAATTAAAATATTGTATCCATGGAACTACATATTTGTGAGTCATTTTGTCAAATATTTCATGTTTTGTGTATACTAATAAATTTTATATACATGTCGACACCAACATTAACTATAACTTTCAAAAATAGAGGTCCATATCTTATTCTAAAGCTCCCAATTTGTTACAAGTTGGGAATATGCTAATAAGGGTTGCATAGTCTTACTTTACACCTACCAAATACTTTTGACAAGCAAATGCATTGATGGATGTCCTTGTGCATACCATTGATTCATTGCAGTCCACAAGATCACATTGTATTGCTAGACATTTTATCAAATAGTCTATGTTCCTTGCGTATGATTCTACTTTTTTGATACGTGTCTACCAGGTCTCCTACAACTACATTTAACAAAAAAACATCTTTCCATTTTGGTTTGATGAATGTCGATGTCTTGATCCAAAGCTCCCATTTTGACACAGGATGAAATGATGGTAGCAAAAAAACGTGATAGCATAAAAATTGCTAAATAGTTTCCAAGGCCTTTCCACCAAATACATTTTGTTAAAATCATGCAACCATTGCACTCTAATGAACAATTTACATGTACAATATAACTATTAGGGCACGTAAAACAACATATGAAAAAATTCCATTCTCCATTATGCTTTGGTGAATGCACATACCCTTTTCGGCATAGGTTGGGAGCAAGTTGGGAGTATGCTTTTTCCAACCCTTGAGAAATGGCATGAAATTATGAGTTATATAGTTAAATGAAACCTTGTTTACACCCACACACCCCATATCAATATTTGAGATGAAAAGGGAAATGCGGTTAGAAATGGGATAATAATCCTTTGTTTAGATATGTTGATACATGCCCAAGGGGTGCTCAAGAATAATGATACAATCTCATATACGAAAAACAAAAAAGCACAAAGTAGGATTTCCCTCATTATAGTCTATCAAACAATTCATGTACCTTGTGCATGTTTCTAAGAACCAATGTGGAAGCTTGATGCAATAGTTGCCTCGAAAAATTAAATTTGACAACATGTATTAAATGTGATACCACGGTGGACCTACCAACCTCCGTGGAGCTTAGAATTTTGGATAGAATCTCTACCCATCAATTACATTATGAAGGATTACCTTTCAGATGTAGGAAATGTTTTTCTTTGGGTCACTTAGCCTCAACTTATACTAGTGTGAAACATAGAGAGAATGCTAAGGTATCTTGGTGGAAAGATTCCCAACCCAACATGTTGGTTGTGGGAGATGATCCAGATGATTCATTAGAGGTTACAGATGTCAAATGAAGATGAGGTACAATATAATGATGACACACTCATTTTTCCTTATGTTTTGGGGGTTGAGGGTTGAGCTTTCTAGTGGTTTTTCGCATCCCTTGGGTCCGTCATCTAGCACTAATTCTGTTTGCAATAAAGAGTCTCTTGAAATCATGTTACCAATCCACAATGAAGAAAATGAGGATCCTAATAGGATGGTGGATTGGATGGTAGTGAAAGGTAAATTTTTTTTTTTTTTTTAGATCCACTTTTAAGATGAACTTAAGATTCCATAGTAAGGGTTTAAATGGGTAGTCTTGGTTCTTGTTTTTGGGCCTTGCTCCTTGGTTGTTTATCTATCGGGCCTTCTTTCTTTGTCACACTTGTTGTTAGTAGCTAGAAGAGGTTGCTCTTTTTGTTCTTGAGCTATATCTTTTTCCTTTTGTAGACGGGGTTTTTTGGTCCCCTCAAAACCAAATTCATATTTAACATATCTTAAAAAAATGGAGTTGCTCGATAATACAACAAAACAATAAAGTCACTCCCACCATACAAATTTTACATGTTTCTCCACCAAAGATTACCAAAAATAACTTGGCCAATTGTCCGCATCATTTAGAAGCTCACTCAAATGCAATCTAGTCAGTTGTTCAAAAATATATAAGGTAGCACTTTAATACCACTTAAACCTAAAGAGGATCAATTCTACTTATTTAAGAACAAGTTTCTTCTCCAATTGATTATCTCCATATGAACATATGTCAAGTTATGACATATATATTCTATTAATCTAGTATTATAACGTGTTTATTTCTTAAGAAACTACAACAAACAACATTTGACAAAAAAATGACTTTCCATTATGCTCTAATGGATGTCCATACCATGTTCTAAAGCTCCCATTTTGGCATAGGCTAGGAGTATGCAAAAATGGTTGTGGAATCTAGTTTTAAATCCCCCTATTGTGTTTTCCTAAGAGTTTGAAAGGTATTTGAACAAACTTGTTTTGTGCATATCCTACAATCATTGTAGTTCATGAGACCGAATTTGTTTGAGGAATTTTTGATACAATTCACGTTCCTTCGTATGATTGTACAACCTTTTGCATAAATTTATATAAGAGAACTTCTAATTACAACGAACAAAAATAAGATTCCCATTATGTTATGATAAATGTTTGTGTTTTGTTCTAATGCTCCCATTATGACACAAGCTAGAAGGATTGTAGAAAATATTGTGGGGTCTAAATTTACACTACCACTTGCATTTGTTGGAAAACTTCCAAGGCATTTTCAAAAACACATATTTTATGATATCTTGAAATCATTGTAGTCCATGAGACCATATTTCTTTTAAAAACATTTTCCAAAAATTTGTATGTATTGTTAATGCTTCCATCTTTTACATACATATCTACCATGCAACTTGTAGTTACATATGATAATAGTCTATTCTCCATAATTCTCTAGTGGATGTTCATAGCCCGTTTCACTGCTCCTATTTTCGTTGAGGTTGGGAGTATGCTAGAAAAAGTTAATTGGTCATGTTGGATACATGGTGGTTACATTTGGTGAAACACTATCAATGATTCACGAGGATGTACATGTCCTTTGTAAGCTACAATTATGGTATTCCATAAGGCAACATCTCATTTAGTAAATAGTAATATGGAGTTCAATGGGAGATGCAAGCCCTTATCTTTTCCCTTTTTTTAGAATAACACCATTCTCACAAATCCATCACACTTTCCTTGTTATGAAGTCCATTTATGTGTTCAGCAAACCAAATTTCTCAAAGATGGATCACGCTTCTTCAAGATATGGTCTCCATTTTCAATTTTCATCCACAATGGATCATGAAGGCACCAATACATGGATATGAAATAAGAAGAAGTTGTGGCACCTAGCCCCATATGAACAACCCTCTTTTCTTCATTCACTCCACAAATATGTTAGGAAGATATGTGTTGTCAAGATCTCTTGAGTTTGAAGCTGCAGGTTTAATATTTGAGCACTTTGATAGCCCAAACAAGGGGCTACTCATTCGCTTATAGAAACGCAGGCCAAGGCATTCATTTTTGTTTTTATAAGAAGTTATAGCTTCTAAATGATGCATACATGAAAGAATGCAATTTTCAATTCAAGTAGCTTTGTGTAAAGTAGATTTTGAGATGTGGCTCAAATTTAATATCTTGAACATGATAGAAATATAAACACAATACAAAATAATAATAATCAAAATTTTATTCATGTAGGACAATATTACACTCAAGAGATTATACTTTATAGGAGGATGATCTCCTAAATACAAGGAGTCAACTTAATCGCATATCCCTAAACTCTCACATGTCTTATCTCTAGACAACTAAGAGATCCACATATCTCTCACACACTCCTATTATAATTTATATGTGAGTTGTTATCAAAAATCACTCTACAATATTATTGTAACTCACTCACATTAATAATATAAATATTAATGGAGTACTAGAAAAGGTTATTCCTAACATTCCCCCTTAATGGGAACATGGTAGAAACATAATCACACTTCATATGAAGCTTTTAGCCTCTACTTGCTCATGATCATAGTCCATAACTCAAACTGAAGGTAGAAAAATATTTCATATACTTCTCATCAACCATGCACTTTCTTGGAACTCATCTACTTGGGAAATAGGAATTCATCAACCACCATGGGAACTCATTTGACCATGTAAAATAGGGAACTCATCAACCAAAACACCGTGGGTTCTACAAAGATGAATTCTAAATTTGTTTAACCTTCTCAAAGAAATGATTTTCATAGGATAACCAATAACCTAGGTATGATTAAGGACAAACACATCTGTTCATCTGCTTCAAGTACCATGATGTTGCATTTCATTGTGCTTTCAATTTTTCACTATATATTTACACTAGGGGATTCAATCATAATTATTCTCACTTATTAAATACATGAGTAGGAATATACTTATGTTTGTATTTTGTAATACCACACAAAACAAAAAATAAAAACACACCATAGTGGAAAGAAAACAAACAAGCAAAACAAAATGTCACCAATTTTAGACGTGACCACTGTCATTGGTGACTAACGAGAGGACGTTGAAATTCCTCCTTCCTCTGTTTCCTCCATCCTCTAGTATACAATCATCTAATAGAGGTAGTCTTGATCACTTGAATGTTTTATATTAGCATTATTTTCTTCCTCCTCATTCTCTTCTATAATGTCCCTCTTTCTCGGATAATTTTATCGAAGACCTTTGGCCCATTTTGTCTACCCAACAGCCAAAGGGGGAGATCAAGGGTGACTTAAGTTTTATTAATTTTATTATATTGTGCAAAATTAAAATATAACATTATAAAAACACATATAATAAATTAATAAACTTAACATTAAAATGAAACCTAGAAAAGTGCATAAAAAGAAAGCACTTATTTAATTTGTATTTTCTAGGGAGAAATGCGACTTGCTCCACGAGGTTAAACAAAATAGAAAAGTGTGTCTAAGGTTCCATTAAAAAAATTGATTTCGCCTAGGGAAGTGTAACAATGGGAATGAAGTTGATTGGTTGCAACAGAGGTCACTTTAGGTCCCTTTTCCTTTGTAAAGAAGAGGTCAACTTACTTGTAGGGAATTCCATATTTATTTGATATTTCTCTCTTGCATTGGAAGCTTTGAGATTTTTGTAAATAAATCCAAGGATGAAAACCCTTAGGATTTATCCCTCTTGTGGATGAAAACCCCAAGAGCATTGTGATGAATTTCCACACATGAAAATCCATTGATCTTCACAGCTTTTTATCATTTCTGTAGTGTGTGTTGAAGAATAAATTTGCAGCAATGGATTATCATATTTTCTAGTGTCGGGTGACCCATGTTTTGGGCATTCTATGTTATTTTAGAGGTATTTCTAGTCTAACTTATATTGCTATTTTCCCGATTGCTAATATAAATAAAATTGAGCTAGTTTTCATTAATTTTGGAAGGGTTTAAGTATTGTTTTTCATCGCATACATTTGGTAGATTTCTAAGTTTTTTTTTCCAGCCCTTATTTTTTGTTAAAAAATCAGTATTCTATTCATTGAGACTGGTATAATTTGATATCAATTTATGAAAAGAAAGATATATAATGGATTGAAGTTTTGTTGATTTTTTATTATAAACCCATTCACCATTTTTGAATTATAATTGTAGTAGATCAAATTGGGTATTGCATGGTTTATTTTATCATTTTTGGGGCTGATTTGATTCACAAATATCTACATTCAAATTTAAGAGCGAGAAATATTAAAGTGTGGACTGTTTGTAGTGAGTCTATGCCATTACCTTAGTCACATTTCTAAGGAAAAATTCAGGTTTAGTGGGTAGGGATATTTCAATGGTATCATAGAAATGTTCCTCCTACCTATAGGGTTTTGATTGATTAGATGCAACCACGAGAGATTGGTCCACACAAAGATTACACACGTAGATGAGCATGACTAGAGGCTAGTCTTGAAATAGGTATTGGAGATAAAACCATGGGTGATAGATAGGAATATCCTCATAGCCCTCCCCGGGATGAGTAAGAGGATCTAGACAGAGAATGTTTTATGATAATAGTAGCCACTCGATAGAAGCTGATTTAGTTCATGAAATGTATGGGCTTTGTTAGTACTTGATTCGCCAGATCTTTGAGAAGGCCACCTACCCGAAGCCCACCTCCCCGCCTTTTGAATTTTCAAAATACCACGTGTCTTAATGGTACATCTTGAGATGGTCCCAAAAGTAGAGACCCCGAACAAGCACGGGCTCAACACGTGTCTTGGTCCGATAAGTCTATAAAAATTTGAAAGTTCAAATAAAGGCGCCATGTTTCTTTGGTCTGAGACAGTCTCGTTTGGCCATTGAAAATTCTAAAAAAAAGGCAGAGTGAGCAGAAGCCTCTAATTGTCCTCCTGGCACTTCTTCAAAATAAAAATCAGGGGCTGGTCCCTAAACATGTGCGGCCTCTCCACATGTCTTAGGCCATTTTAGGGAGTTTCCTAAAAAGTCTACGTAAGAAATACCTGATAGAAACCTCCACGTGTATTTAAGGCGCAACTTCAAGATGGTCCCCAAGAGTGAAGACTCTGAATGAGCACGGGCTCACCACGTGTCCCAGGCCTTAGAAAATTTCTTTTAAAAGTTTAAGTACATAGCGGAGCCTAGCGGAAGCCTCCACCTGTCCCTCTGTCGCATTTGTTAAGGTGGGACCCTGAGGTAGATTTTCAAATGAGCGCCAGCCCACCACGTGTCCACTACCTACCAAAAGTGTACCAGCTACATAAAAATTTGTCTAAGTCCAGGGAAAAGTAGCAGGATACTCACGTGTCCTCCGACGCAACTCTAAGGACAAACCAAAATGTGAATTTTCAAATGAGAGCAGTTCCTCCATGTGGACAAGTTTTGGGTCGAAGCAAGTCATAAGGTTTTTAGAGTGGCCCACCAAGTTGAATCCAACCAAAAAGATCCATGTTTCCATTGATGTAGAGATTTAAAATTGACGGGAGAAACACACCCGTCAAGCCGTAAAAATGCAGGGAAACCACTGTTTGAGCCCGAAGATGAAATTTTCTTCAAGGACAAAGAATTTGGAAATGTTGTAATGTTTAAACATGATCCTTCAAGCTACATTCAATCACGTTTCCTCAAGTATCTGGGAAAAAAATGGCAGGGAAAACAACACACGACTATGGAAAATAGAAAAGAAGGAACATGTCCGAGTTTTATGACCAAGTAATAGACTCCTTCACATGGTCAGAGGAATAAAAACAAATTTTGGGCATTTAAGAGATCCTCGGCCAAGGAAGGAACTAACCATGGCAACTGAATGGAGGACAGAGTCTTCAAGCACCAACACGGGAGATAAAAAATGTGACAGAGACCGGAAACTAAGGTATTTTAATGGCAAACGGGGTGAGACTAATTTAAGCACCAACAGGATCTACTCGGACAAGTTGGCATTAGCTAGGCTAAGAGATAGATATGACATGAGAGATAGATCCATATCGGTTGTCATTAGTTGCAAGAGGCACAATTGATCACCTTTAGATATTGGTAGTGTGAGGGGATTTCCTTGTCGTGAGAGGAGGAACACTCATACGATGACGTGAGGCCTACCCGCAGACAACGAGAGGCCTATGCAGCCTAGTTTCTTTCCTATAGATGACCCACCAAGGTTGAAGATCCACTTGAGGGAGTGGCCTTCTAGGACAATGTTATGGAAACCAGTGATGAGTGGAGGAATTTACCACAACATGTGAGGGATTTTTTTCCCTTTTTGTAGTATCATGCCCAAAGGA
Organism: Taxus wallichiana var. yunnanensis; assembly: GCA_018340775.1. Lineage (NCBI taxonomy): Eukaryota > Viridiplantae > Streptophyta > Pinopsida > Cupressales > Taxaceae > Taxus > Taxus wallichiana. The sequence goes on from CM031234.1 coordinate 553,570,894, forward strand.
GAGATAGTTTGAGGGCTAGATTGGATAGGAGGCCTAGATCTCATCATAACAGGGGAGCTGATGCGGGCTATCAATAAGGTGATTCTTTCCACCTTTGATGGTAGTGATAATATTAGTTCCAGAGCTTGGATTCATAAGCTCGACATGTATCTTACCCTTAAGCCTATGCAGGAGTAGGAGGCTATTCAGTTCGTCACTCTACACCTTGAGGGAGTAACATATGATTGGTGGCATCATGGAATGGTCACATAAAAGCATAATATTTTGTAGTCTTATAGGGAGTTCAGTGAGATATTGATTGTGAGATTTTATCACAAGGACATGGAGCTATACTATAGAGATTTGGCATAGTTCCATCAGAGTGGACGTGTTGATTCTTACATCAATAATTTTCAACGCATAGCAGTGATGGTTCTAGAGATGCCTGAGAAAATGGTAGTGATGTTATTCATAGAGGGGCTTCATGATAGTATGAGAGGATTGGTCAAGGCTCTTAAGCGTAGGATGTTGCATGATGCCAATCAGATGGCATTAGATTTGGACATATCCCCCACTTCTTATCAACCTAATAAGAAGTTTCCCATGAGCTCCAAACCATTTCGGTGCTATACTATTCAACAAAAGAGTGCGCCCCCTCCTAGTGTGGATCACGATACTCATAATGAGTTGAGGAGGAAGAATTTTTTCTTTCATTGTAAGGATCCTTGGGAGCCTAGACATCATTTCCTTGGTAAAGTCAAGATGCATCTCATGAGTTAGTTTCATATGTGGATGATGAGCCCTTACCAAATACAGATTCGGATGACAAAGATAGTGGTCATGTTGAACGTAAAGAGCAGCCCCAGATAGAAATTGGAGAGAATGAGGCATTGGGTTCATCCAATGTTACTATTGCTTCACTTTCAAGAGTCCCTAGATACCATCCTTTTTGGTTGAAAGGAGTAATCAAGGGAAATAGGTTGTTTGTTTGATAGACAGTGGAGCTACACACAACTTCATAGATGAGGGGTTAGTTGTGAAGCGAGGATTACAAGTTGAGGACTTTAAGGGGTTTAATGTATGAGTTGCAGACGGATTTGCTATGAGTTACACTAAGAGGATTCCTTAGCATAATATCTAGATGAGGGACTACACATTAACCGATGATATTTTACGTAGTTGGTCTCGGTGAGAAATATACAATGTTGGGAATTCAATAGATACAATCCTTGGTAGGTATGTACAGGATTTCAAGAGGATGGAGTTAGAGTTTATGGTGGATGGGAAGAAGATTGTGCTTAGGGCTCTTTCTGATGGTGGGCCTAGAGTTGTTTCAACACGTAGGATGGAGTCTATTGTCGAGACATGGAGAGGTTGCATAGGTAGCCCAAAGTGCTTCATTTTAGCCAAATCTTCTTCGAGATAGTGGGAATTTGTGCGTACCCAAAAATGTAGGTACAATACTGCCGAAAGAGGTTACGAAAGCCCCAATGATGATTCAGGTCTCTTCGCAAGGTGTTCGAAATCTAGAAAAAGCTCACCAAGTGTATGTTTGCATCCCAAATGCTTTATCCAAGCTCTGTGTGCTTCATTCTATCCTCTGCCCCCTTTTTCTTTGCATTTTGGTCTTAAGTGACAGGACCACCACCCTACTTGGGTGGTGGTCCCGTGACCACCGCCCAGGATAGGGTGGCGGTCCTATAACCACCGCCCCGTGCGGGTGGCGGCGGTTTTTACGCGTTTTCTAGAACATTTTGACGAATGTGTCAAACATAAAAATTCAACTTTCACCCACATTCTTCACCCACTTTGGCTTGCATTTATGTTTTGGCCACCCAGTAAATAGTGTTTTCCCTTTGTTTATAGTAAAAGAGATCAATTAGGAGTTACTCTCTGGTAAATGCAAATGTTATAAATAGTCAAATTACTTTCAAACAAATGGCCCCTCTCTTTCTCTGTTTAATTATTCAGTTTGTTTGAATTTCTTGCTTAGATTTCCAATAGTTTCATATTTTGCATCAGTTATCAGCCTTCCCTTGTTGTTTAGAGATCACTTGATCTTCTTGTTTCCATCTTACTTCATTGATGTTCCATACAATCGGTTTAGCATAGGACCGTTTCATTTTAAATTAGAATCCATCTTAGAGTTGCAGGTTCTATTTGTCACAAAAGATAGTTTCTAGAATTCTCGGCATATTTGTGTTGTATTCCCACAATAAATCCTGCTAGGAATTGCATAGTCAAGCTCTGTTCACTTGCACTATCCCTCTCTTACTTGCATTGTATTCGGTCTATATCCAAAGTTGTCATTGTTCGAGTATCTTCTTCTGCTGACGCTATCATATACACACTTTTCTGGATTCACGAGAACACGAAGGAACAAGGAGATCACACTGAGGGGACAAAGTCACACACAACCGGATTTACCATTATTTTGTAAACTCCAGGTTTGAGCTATCAAAGTTCTAGTTATAATATATCAAATAAAGTAGTAAATTATTTCATTTTAGTTAAAACTCACTCTCGATATCACCAAGGAAGCTGTGGGGAATGATAGTTTCTGAGAAACTATGATTCATTCCTCACTTCTGAGGTAGGATTGAGAGTCTTTCGATTAAAATTAGTTAGTTATTTAGATATTTAGGATAAACTCACAACTACACAGGAAAATAGCTATACCAGGATACTTTGTTTGTTTTGATTTTGTTATTAGATTAATCGTCCATTTTCTGAATATATTAGAATAGCTATTCTTTCAATTTCATTAAAATACTTCATCAAAAATACAAAAATAAAAGAATATATGCATAGTGTAGATATATCTTTCATAATTAGCTTATTCGTTTCAATTAAAATTGAATCATCTTTACATGACAATCACGGGACCTAGAGAACCCAGAGAATACATATTTGAACCGATAGTACCTCAACCAAATCTCCCCACAACACTAGCTGATATAGATCAAGACCTTAGGATTCAGGTTTTTCAAACAACAATAAACCTATGAGCAGTTAGTGAACAATTGAGAGAGTTAAATATTGAAGATGACAAGGCATACACATTTTGGTCAAATCACCCTAACTATAGACTCGCCTCACGATAGGATATCCGTATGACCATACAAGAACTGAAAGAGAAAAAATATTTGGTTGCGATCCTTTAGTTCCATAGACCAACGCAGAGACCTCCTCATCGACATAGATACTTGGCTTACGTATTCAAGTTACGAACACCCGTGAGGTATTCGAGAAAATTACACAACTTCTAGTTCTAAACATAGAGGATGAAAAGGTCGTGACAGTTGTGATCCATAGGTCCCACAACCCAACAGGCCTACCAATCAAACAGACATTGACGCTAGTTTATGTACACTAGTATTCAGATCCTCACCACTTCCACCAGACATCATTACACAATTTTCCATATTAAACTTAGTGGCAAATCAGGCTAGGGATTTCTAGACTAGACCAAAGAATTGTCCATAAAACTCTGGAGGATCCACTACACCTCTCATCACCATTTTCCATGACCTTGTTTGGAAATATACATGAAGCACCTATAGGTCATTTTCCATGTATCCAATAGCCAATAAATAGGATCTCGACAGAGCTCGACATTGATTGGAGCCTCCGAGAAACTATTATATCCGAACGATCCATTACACCAATTCAGGTTAGGAGAGCCTTCTTCACCTTAGATTCACAGATTCCATTATTGCGTGTCGAGGATATAAGATTTCCCAACTAGTTTTTCCTTATCCATGTATATTCCATTCTCACCATTGTCTCAAAGACGACCTCGGGAGGTCGGGTACGAAGAAGAGTTACTTGTAGATTCTCATTCTCGCATGTCACTTTTATATCATACGAATCCTTTTCATGTGGACATCAAGTCGATCTTGAATATACATGGCCAATTTTTTGGTGACATTCGTCCGAGTAGACCTCTGACGGGGGATTTGAGCATGTCATAGAGCTAGAGGAGGGTGTTAAGCTTGTGATTACTACGCCTTATCTCCATCCTAATAAATTCAAGGATGAGATAAGTAAGGCCATCAGAGAGCTCTTAGATATGGGATTGTAGTCACAAAATCATGCACTTTCGGCATTATGTAGCCCTATCTCATACTACTATTTAGAAGGTTCTTAGTGAATAAAGTGTTGGTACACAAATTTAATCCCCTTCAAAGACCGAGCAGCATAATGGATTTTGACAGGACACTCAAAGGCAGATAGATAATAAGTTATGTCATTTTGTAGCCGGGGAAGCAATCTATCGACTTGTTATCACTCAGGTTTCAAAAGGAGTGGGTAACACCTTAAAAGGATGTGATTTGATCCTAACTATTTTAGGTTTTGCCTTTCAACTAAGGTAAGAGAACCTATTTTGTAACCTCTGTTATTGAATAACAATGATAAATCCTTCTTTTGCATAAATTTTATAGAGAAGACCTTGGGAAAATATGATCAACACACCAAATCTGACTCTCATGAGTTGTCACTTCTAGATCATGGAGATATTTTAACAAGGCAAAGGTTACTAAAGACATTTGGGACCCTGATTGCTTTTGCATGTTTTGTAATCAGAGATTATGCATTTGTATGCACACAGGAAAAACAGGGGTAGTATAGGTAGGATTGGTTGTTTTTGAATAAATTTTTGGTGGGAGGTGGGGCAGATGAACTTGATTCACCAGATCCTTGAGGAATCTTACAAAATGGAAGGTTAAACCAACAAAATGCCACAAAATAGCTAAAATGTTTCTTTAACTAGAATATGTGCTTCAATGAAGGCCCAGATTAGCACTTTTTCACACAATCTTTGAGATTCTATCACGAAGGCTTAAGTTAGAAAATCCAACAAAGAATCAATATCTGATTCAAATCATGCCTAAGGTACACCCAGAGGCTTACAGAAAATCTCTGTCAACAGATGAAAGAAAAGTGATTTTAAATCATTTATTCCAATCCCAGATGAAAGATCTTCTGAGAAATGAAATTGTAGATGCCACTAAACTATCACAAGGATTGAGGCCTGTGTGATTGAATCAGATTTTAATACAAGATTGCAATAGAAACAAGAAAAACTACTCGCATACATTTAGAAATAAAACAAACACATTTTTCTCAAGACAACACAGAATAACTTGAATTTGATTAAATCTATCAGCAGGGAAAGTTTCTAGAACAGTCTCAGAGCTTGTCAATGGCTATACATTTGTAACCACCTTGACATGATCAGATTTAATACAAAAGAGATATACAAGCTTCTCAAATGACTTCTCAAAATGATGGGCTCTGTCAAGCTTTTTCTATTAGAAAATTCAGTCCCAACCCCTAACACTCCAACCATTTGCATGAAAAATTTGTGCCATTTATAACATTTATAATAGAGCCCCTTTCCCCCTAAAATCTAGACCTTGAGTGCTACTAGTGCTTTCCATGATCACGATCGTGATTCTTAGAATCATATCTGTAAAAAGTCACAGTGCTCGAGGGGGAAGATCTCATCGAATATCTCTTGCATTCAACTCCTTCCTCTGGTAGATCACTCTTTCTTCAATTCGCTAACCACTTCTACCCCTAATCTCAAATCTGGCTCCTTACATGCTTAGGAGAAGAAAAATGGAAAATCCGATCGACTACGATAGTCAGACCATTTTAATGGCGAAAGACATCTTCCATATCTCCCCACCAAACTCAGATATCAACATTAACTCCCCTCTCTACCTAGCGTGTAGGAGATACCAAGAATTCATGAAGACTCACACTTCCAGGCATGTTTCAGTAAAATGGGGGGAAAATCATATTCATACTCTTGGATGTCATTGATCTTTACTTTGAATTTGGGTTGTCCACATGGAAGATTCAAACTTAAAAACAAACCTGGGGTTTCCTCTAACTTTTACAACTTTTGGAAAAATGGAAAAATTTCACATTTTATTCCGCATCTCTGCCCTCAAGAAATGAGCCTGACACATGTCTTAAGGTGGGTTCTAAAGGAACCATGGATAAATTCTACCATTTGACCCTCTTTTTGGAAAAAGGAAATTTTTCCAAGTTTTCCCCATAGCTCCGCCCTTCCACTTCAAGTTTCCAATGTGGGTCCCAAAGAACCACACTTCCTTTTTTACTTTTAACTCTTTTTCCCACAAAGGGAAAATTTTCCAAATTTCCTCCAAAGGCCCACACCTCCGCCATTGACTAGAGCAAGCTTTGACCTTTCTTCCATCGGGCTTGCATGGGCCATTTTTGATATCTTAACCCTTTTGAGCATAAGAGGCAAAAATTCTAAGTTTCCTCTATGGTCCACTTCCCCACTCCTTTTGACTTGTCAAACTGCCACGTGTCACTATGGCGCACCTTGAGATGGTCCCCAAAAATTGAGACCTTGAATGAGCGTGGGCTCACCACATGTCCTAGCCTGAAAAAATTTGTTTGAAGGCTCGAAGCTCAGTGGAAGGCGCCAAGTGTCATGCTCTGGGCGTCTCCTTTGGCCATTGAAAAGTCCAAGAAAAATGTAAAGTGAGCGAAGGCCTCCAAGTTTCCTCCTGGTGCTTCTTTAAAAGACTCTGAGTGAGTGCGGGCTCGCCACGTGTCCCTGTTCTCCACCAAACTATTTTAGCTACATAAAATTTATCTAAGTCTAGGAAAAGTAGCAGAAACCTCCATGTGTCCTCTCGGCGCTACTCCAAGGCCAAACCAAAAAGTAGATCTTCAAATGAGCGTTGTTCCTCCACGTGGACACATTTTTAAGTTGAGGTGATTCATAGAAATTTTGAAGTACCCAACTGAGCCGCATCCAACCAAAAGGTGCCACATCCCCTGTCGATGCAAGGATGTAAATTTGACCGGGAGAAACACTCATCAAACCGTAAAATACTAGAAAAATGATCATTTGAGCCCAAAATGAAAATTTCTCCAAGGATAGAGAATTTAGAAATGTTACAAGGCTCAAATACATCCATCAAGAGACACATCCATTCATTTTTCTTCAAGTATTTAGGGTAGAAACAATGAGGAAGACAAATCCTGGCCATGGAGAATGGAAAATATGGGAGAACCCGAGTTTTTAGATGAACAAAGAATAGGAGACCCAAATTACAGACCTTTTCTAGAGGAACAAAGAAACAAGGAGCAAACCATGGACCCATAAGTGATCTACGACCCATGAATATATTAAAAATGGAAACAAAGATTAACCAGGAACAACACGGGGAAAAATAAAGTGATAGAGGCTCGTAAATCGATAGATTTTCAAAGGAAAACTGGGTGAAACTATTTTGAGCACCAACATCAGCTCCGACTCGGGGATGGGCACTCCGTGTGTGAGTGCCAAAAATATCCATTAGGTAACAAAGTCAATTTGTAGAGCAGAGAAACAAAGCCATCTCTAAAAATGAAACAGAGAAACCAACAAAAATAGGTCACCGAGGACCAGAACGAACAAAAACACAAAAGATAAGAGACAAACAACAAACTATACACTATACACAATATTTTTTCCTTGATTTCAGGGGAATCAATCCAAGAAATGCTTCAAATTCCTGCCATTAACAGGAAATTCAAGTAGTTCACCATCTAAGTCCTTGAGGAAGAAGGTATGCTCACCAATCCTGATATCAATGGAGTAAGGGCCCATCCATAATGAGTCAAAATTTCCATGCTTTCCCTTATCCTCATGTCTTCTATCCCATAGCAACACAAGATCTCCAACATTGAAGGCCCTGGGAGTGACCTTCTTGTCAAATAACTTCTTCAGCCTTGCTCTGAAATTTACATGCCTCTGGTGGGATGCCCTCCTCTCTTCATCAAGTTCAACAATTTGGTTAATGCGAGCATCATAGGGACCTACCTCTTGATCCTCCAGCGTTGAATGAACTGATATGAGGATAATTGCATATGCGGGGGACTAGGGCCTGTGTTCCATACACCAACTTAAATGGACTCTTTCCAATGGCTCTTTTAGCAGTGATCCCATCTACCCAAATAGCAAAAATCAACTGTTCACACCACTTTCTCTTGTTTAGCTCCAAGGTTCTTCTAATAATCTTCAAAAAATTTTTGTTACTTGGACTCAACTTTTCCATTTCCTTGGGGATTGTAATTGGAGGCATATGTCAAGTTGATCCCATACTCCTTGCACATTTCCATCAAAGTTTTAGCTCTAAAGCTCATGGAATTTTTAGCAACAATCTTGACTGGCACCCCAAACCTACAAATGATATGGTTCAATAGAAAATCCATGAAAATTTGGTGTGTTTCTCTTTTGGTGGGGATTGCTTCCACCCACTTGGTGAAATAATCAGTGGCTACAAGAATCCACTTATGGCCAACACTTGAAGGGTCTGAAATATCACCAATGAAATCCATTCCCCATTTCTTGAATGGAGCTTCAATTGATATAGGCTATAAAGGAAGGGAACCTGAAGCTTTCAGTCTTCTAGAGAAGCGCTGCAACTCTCACATCTTCTAACCAAAAGAGTTGTATCCCTAAAGAGATTTGGCCACCAATAACCAGCCCTCAAGATCTTGTGTTCTATGACTCTTGCAGCAAAATGTCCCCCACATACTCCATGGAGATCAGCAATTATCTTGGGGATTCTTCTTCAGTAATGCATCTTAAGAGGACTCCCTCTGGGTTCTTCCAAGCCAACCCATAATCAGTAATGACATATTTCTGGGAGGCCAACTTAAGAGCCCTTTTCTGGTTCTTACTTGAATGCTTAGGGTAGTATAAGTGTTTGAGATATAAAATCACATCCTTGTACCACTTAGAACTCATCAACCTTTGAAAAACACCTTCCCTTTCTTCTTCTTCTACCTCATTTACCTCAATAGTTTTCAATTTTCTCTCAACCTTAAGCTTAGCCAAGCCCAAACCTCTCACCAAATTCATGGTTTGGATATCCATATCATATTCTTGCAACTTGTTCACCCACCTACATATTTTTCTTGAGACCTCCATCTCTGACAAGATGTCCTTCACCATGGTGTGGGGAACATAAGAAACCACTTTAGAACTTAAAATGTAAGGTCTAAAAACCTTTGTTGCTTTTACCAAGGCAAATGCCTACTTTTCCATGATAGTGTACATCATCTCAACCCCCTGCAAGGCCTTACTAAAAATTCAATTGGCCTCTCATCCCTTAATCATCCTTCTATAGCAGACAAAAGTAATAGAGTTCTCCAAGCAAAGGAAAACAGTTGGAAAGGATTCTTATAATCTAGAGCTGCCAAAACAGGGGCATGTTTTAATGCCTCCTTGATTCCACTAAAGGCTTGGATGACAGCCTCCTCCCATTTGATGACCGGGTCTTTCTTCAACGCATGGAAGTGATTGGAATGGTCAACTCAACAAAGTTTGATATGAATCTTCTGATGAATTTTATCTACCCAAAGAAGGACTAAATTCCCTTCTTGGTTCTTGGGATTGGGACCTTGTTGATGGCCTCTACTCTTTCTGGATCAATCATCACTCCTTCTTGTGACACAATGTGACCAAGAAACTTTTCCTTCTACACTCCAAAATGGCACTTCTTTGGATTGAGTGAGATGCCATATTCTCTACATCTTATTAGCATCTTCTCCAAGTGTAGCAAGTGGTCACTTCTCTTTCTAGAAAACACAGTCACATCATCCTGGTAGATAAAAATAAACTCATTGATGTAACTAGCAAAAGCAACATCCATTTCTCTTTAGAAGGTGGCTCCAACATTCATCAGACCAAAGGGCATCCTGACATACACATATGTTCCCCAAGGAGTAGTAAAGGTTGTCTTGATCCTTTCTGATTCCTTCACCACAACTTGGTTATAACCAGAGAAACCATCCAAGGTAGAGAGCAATTCAGACCTAGTCACTAACTGCAACATGTTCTCCATATTTGGTAAAGGATAATTATCCTTCATTGATGCTCTGTTCAGATTCCTGAAGTCCACACATAACCTGATATCACCATTCTTCTTTCTTACTGGTACTAGGTTTGCAACCCAAGAAGAATACCTAGTGGGCTGAATAATCCCTCCATCTCTTAGCTTCTTCAGTTCCTCTTGCATCTTGAGAGATAAGAGTGGGTTGATTGGCCTCTGTTTCTTCTGAATGGATTTGCATTAGACTCTAAGGGAATCTCATGTTGAAAGGTCCTCTCTGTATGCTTTTAGTTCATAATAGGTCCAAGCCATGCAATCTTGGTATTTCTTCAACAATTGGATGTATGACTGCTTCTCCTCCTTATTGAGATTGCTGCCTAACCAAATTTTCCTTGGCTTCTCCTTTGTGCCAAGGTCATGCTCCTCAATATCCCTTGAGGCTGCCATGCATCTATTAACAATGCGATCAACATTATCAAAATTGGACTCAAGAGCAACCAGTCCTCTAGGAATGGTATTGGTTTTTAGTTGGATGATGCCCTTTCCAAACAAGGTTTCTTTTCCTTCTGTTGTACATACCATTGGCTCCAAATCAATGCATTGATCAAAAAATCTCCCTTATTCTACAGAAATTTTGATCTGAGCATCATCATCAAAACCTGTCAATGTTTAATGTTATTAGGGACAAAGGTCTTGTCAATACCTCAACATCATATTCACAATATGGGGACATTGTACAATTGTCAAACCGAGACCCCAACACTGCAAGCTTGTCTACCAAGTCATTGAATTTCCTATCATGATGCACTATGTTGAATGAATCAAACATCTCAATAAAATCCCAAACTACATGTTTATACTTGTTTCATTCGCTGATTCTTTGTGGCATACAGTTTTCTGACTTGTTTTACAATTAATTTTGAGTCTCCTTTGACAATGATGTCCTTGATACCATATTTCCAAGCAATTCTTAAACCCAACAATAGTGCCTCATACTCAACAATGTTGTTGGTGCACTCAAAGTTGAGTTTGAAGGAAAAAACAAATTTTTCCTGACTAGGAGAAAGTAGAACAACACCAAGCACCATTCCCAAACTTAGAGCAAGCTCCATCAAAAATAGATTCCAAGGAGAGCCCACTTGTTCAAGACACCTACATTCCTCAATCTTGTGCTCCTTTCCATCAACAAATCCTACAAAGTTGTCAGCATCAACATTTGTGTACAATACTTCATAGGATGCATTGTTGGGATCCTCAATAAGATGCAACATTTTATTTTCTCCATACAACCTGACAAGGCTGCCTTCAATTGGAATGGTGGCATAGGACATATCCATTTGGAAACTCCCACCAACACTAGCAGCCCATTTTCTTGATAGTAGCATGCCCCACTTGGCTAGGCAGTCAATGATGACAACATCAAGTTTTAAATTTTTACCTGGGTAAGCTACAAGCTACACCACCAAACCCTTCACACATCCCACTACTGGAACTTCTCTGGAATCCATGGTAGTGCACTTCCCATATGCTACTTGTCACTTTGATATTTAGCTCGTTCATGACTTCCAGAGGCATGACATTACATGATGCCCCTGAGTCAAACATGTAGTTGTGTAGTAGTCTGTCATCCTTAATGATCAAAGTGGTGAAGAATGGATCCACATTCATCTGAGAGTCCACCAAGGATGTCCCCAAATAGACCTCAGGTGGTTCACCTAGTTCCTCCAATGTTGGTGGTGTTTCTAATTCTTGAATGATTGGAGGAGTCTCCACAATATTTACATTTCTGCCTAGGGCAGTCTTCTCTTCTTTCAATCCCAAGTATTCAAATGCTCTCTTTTTGTGCTCAGGAATCCTAAGCAACTCAAAAATTGGAACAGAGACTTTGATTTGACTTAAAACTTGGGCAATATCATATGGGACATTCCTTGGCAAGGCAATATTGGAAGGAAAGCCAACACACTCATTAGGTGGTACAAGATTTTTGATAACTTGGGCATGAGGAGGGATATGATTTTTGTTTAGAACTGACAGGGATTTTGGCAGATGCCTCTTTCTTAGGAGTCTCTTTAGGAATGTTTGAAAGTAAGGGAGCTTTTGGCTTGGCTTAAGGCCATGTCCCTTTGATAGCCTTATTTCTTGTGTTATATTCCTTCTCTTGAGCAACAACAACATTCATCAATAATCGTCTCTATCCTCCTCAGATAGAATTCCTCCATCATACTTATTTATCATTAAAGCCCTTAAATATTCAAAGTCATTATTGGGAAATTCAAAATCTTGTACAGTATCTACTTATAAAATATGAGAGGGAAGAAGAAGAGGTACCCTATGAATGCAGTCCCAAAAAGTGGCAGTAGTCTGGCACTTATCACCTCAATTGAAGTTGCCCCTTGTTGTAAGCTTGTGGAACAATCCATCATGCAGACATCATCATCATTTTCATAAGCTTCTTATTCTTCTTTATGATATTATTCATAAGGAGAATGAGGCATGAAACATTTGTCACACCAATCAATGACATTTGTCTCCTCCACAACAACAAGTCTAGAAGCCAAAGCATCAGGCATAATTCTATTTTCCCTGCATTGGGGCTACCTGTTTCCAAATCCAATGCAGTTCTTTGGCTCTATCATCAGATCTTTGGTGATTTATAAACCTGTTTTTACCTTGTTTCTTGTGTTGACCTTGTGAGTTCTACCCAATTCCCTTCTTAGCTTGGGCTAGTTTGTAGGAAATTTCCTTGACAGCCCCTACCAAAGTTTTCACAACCTCCTCCAAATCAACAACCTTGCTTGTTTGAGGCTTTTCTGGTTAACCAGCTTTACACCCTCCCTTTTTGGAGGCTTTCCAATTTCCTTGATGTTGTTCTCTATTTGTAGAGCCATGGTGAAGGCCTACCTCAAATTTGTGGGGTTCTTGTCTCTTAAGTAATATGCAACCTTTTTATCAAATGCATCAGAATATTTGATCAAACATGACTCATCACAAGGCCTTATCCTAACAAACAATCTCCTCAAGGTATTATTAAACCTTGTGTTGAAATCATGTACTGACTCATTAGGATTATTTTTTATGTTTTCAAATTATGTCAAAAGAAACCTAGGGTCAGTTCTATCACCATACTATGCAATCTAAATGCATTACTCATCTTAGTCCAAGAATCAATAGAGTTATCTGAAATGCTTTATACCAGGTCCACAGGCATCCTCTTCCAAGGTATGGATAAACAACTTGATATATACATCTTCATGTTCAATCTCAAATTCTTCCATCATATTGATAAAAAGATTTAGATGTTGATCACTAGTAATAACATTGTTCCCTTGGAACTTTGTCAGTTGCTCCTTACATCTTGAGGAACTGTATTTGGATAACCAACCATTCCCACAAAATTTATAGGTCTAAAGGTGTTTACAAAAAAGGGGGTTTGGGTGGGGGCTGGGCCATGTTGATTCAAGAAGGTGACCCTGGAGGGGTGAAAAATTGATAAGGGGCTGAGGGTCCTTGGAACACAGGAGTATAATTTTCAAAATGGATACCCCCAAAGGCCTTGTCTCTTGGAAATCCCTATCAACCTCAGAAAAGACAGGTGTAGAATGTGAAGCAAACTGTTCAAAATCAAATGAAGGCCCTTCTCCAGGTTGGAGAATTCAATTCCACAAAGAGGTTTTCTAATTCAGAGTCACTTGAATAGCAGTCTTCAATGATAGGTTGATCACTTTCATCAATGGAGATCCCTCTTCTTGTCTGCTATTCTCCTACATCTCTCCAAGCTTTGCTTCCTTCTGATTTTTTTTCCTAGCTCCGAAACAATGTCCTATCAGGATCCCTAGCAAATAAATATCTTCTTCCTTCCATCTTTGCCAATATTAGTAACAAATATGACTTTGAAAGAGTTTTAAGACACTAGTACTCATTAAAAATTAGATCAACAGGATTCACCACTAAGGATTTCCACCTAGTTGTGAAAATGCACTAAATATGATCTGTCAAATGTCTGTTAATGCTAGAAACTAGAAATGGAAAGATTCTAACCTTTCTTTACCCAGATTTATCAAATGAAATCTAGTGCACTAGGTGTGAAAACTGAAAGAACTGCACACAACACTTGGAGCATACAAGAAGTGTTTTACCAGGGTCTAAATGTGAGTTGTAAGTCCTCGACAATGGCACCAGAAGTGTGTTGTTGATGGGCTAGATGGATATGAAATAGCAACAAATCAACAAATCGATCACAACAACTTAAAAAATCCCTGGCAACGACGCCAGAAGTGTGTTGTTGACGGGCTAGATGGATATGAAATAGCAACAAATCAACAAATTGGTCTCAGTAACTTAAACAATCCCTAAAAACGGCGCTAGAAGCATGTTGGTACCCAAATTTAATCTCCTTCAAATCTTTGAGAAACATCATGGATTTTGACAGGACACTCAGAGGCAGATAGATAATCATGTATGTCATTTTGTAGCTAGGGAAGCAATCTATCTAACTTGTTAGCACTCAGGTTTTGAAAGGAGTGGGTAGCACCTTAAAAGGATGTGATCTGATCCTAACTATTTTAGGTTGTGCCTTTCAACCAAGGTAAGAGAACCTATTTTGTAACCTCTAGTTATTGAAGAACAATGATAAATCCTTCTTTTGCATAAATTTTATAGAGAAGACCTTGGGAAAATATGATCAACACACCAAATCTGACTCTCACGAGTTGTCACTTCCAGATCATGGAGATATTTTCACAACAAGGCAAAGGTTACTAAAGACATTTGGGACCCTGATTGCTTTTACATGTTTTGGTAAAAAGATTATGCATTTGTATGCACACACAAAAAAAGGGTAGTACGGGTAGGATTGGTTGTTTTTGAATAAATTTTTGGTGGGAGGTGGGCAGGATGAACTTGATTCACCAGATCCTTGAGGAATATTACAAAATGGAAGGTTAAACCAACAGAATGCCACAAAATAGCTAAAATGTTTCTTTAACTAGAATATGTGCTTCAATGAAGGCCCAGATTAGCACTTTTTCACACAATATTTGAGATTCTATCACGAAGGATTAAGTTAGAAAATCCAACAAAGCATCAATATCTTATTCAAATCATGTCTAAGGTACACACAAGGCTTATAGACAATCTTTGTCAACAGATGAAAGAAAAGTGATTTTAAATCGTTTATTCCAATCCCATATGAAAGCTCTTTTGAGAAATGAAATTGCAGATGCCACTAAACTGTCACAAGGATTGAGGCCTATGTGATTGAATCAGATTTTAATACAAGATTGCAATAGAAACAAGAAAAACTACTCGCATACATTTGGAAATTAAAAAAACACATTTTTCTCAAGACAACACAAAATAACTCAATTTGATTAAATCTATCGCAGTTTAAAGTTTCTAAAATGAGTCTCGAGCTTGTCAATGGCTGTATATTTGTAACCACCTTGACATGATCAGATTTAATACAATATATATATACAAGATTCTCAAATGGCTTCTCAAAATGATGGGCTCTGTCAAGCTTTTTCTATTAGAAAATTCATTCCCAACCCCTAACACTCCAACCATTTGCATGAAATTTTTGCCATTTATAACATTTACAATAGAGCCCCTTTCCCCCAAAATCCAGACCTTGAGTGCTACCAGTGCTTGCCATGATCATGATCGCGATTCCCAGAATCAGATCTGTAAAAAGTTTCCAGGTGCTCGAGGGGGCAGATCTCATCAAATATCTCCCGCATTCAAATCCTTCCTCTGGTAGATCACTCTTTCTTCAATTCGCCAACCACTTCCGCCCCTAATCTATCAAATCTAGCTCCTTACGTGCTTGGGAGAAGAAAAATGGAAAATCTGATCGAGCATGATAGTCAAACCATTTTAATGGTGAAAGACATCTTCCAGATCTCCCCACCAAACTTAGATATCAACATTAACTCCCCTCTCTTCTGGCATGTAGGAGATACCAAGAAATCATGAAGACTCGCACTTCCAGGCGTGTTTCAATAAAAATGGGGAAAATTAGATTCAGACTCTCGGCTGTCGTTGATCTTTACTTTGAATTTGGGTCATCCACATGGAAGATTCAAACTTAAAAATAGACCTAGGGGTTTCCTCTGACTTTTTACAACTTTTGGAAAAATGGAAAAATTTCACATTTTATCCTGCATCTCTGCCTCGAGAAATGAGCCTAACACATGTCTTGAGGTGGGTCCCAAAGGAACCACAAATAAATTATGCCATTTGACCCTCTTTTTGGAAAAAGGAAATATTTTCAAATTTTCCCCCGCAGCTCCGCCCTTCTGCTTCAACTTACCAATGTGGGTCCCAGGAACCACGCTTCCTTTTTTACTTTTAACTCTTTTTCACACAAAGGAAATTTTTCCAAATTTCCTCCAAAGGCCCGCACCTTCGCATGTTGACTAGAGCAAGCTTTGACCTTTCTTCCATCGGGCTTGCGGGCCATTTTTGATATCTTAACCCTTTTGAGCATAAGAGGAAAAATTCTAAGTTACCTCTGATGGTCCACTTCCCCACTCCTTTTGACTTGTCAAACTGCCACGTGTCACTATGGCGCACCTTGAGATGGTCCCCAAAAATTGAGACCTTGAATGAGCGTGGGCTCACCATGTGTCTTGGCCTAGCAAAATTTGTTTGAAGGCTCGAAGCTCAATGGAAGGCGCCAAGTGTCATGCTCCTGGGGTAGTCTCCTTTGGCCGTTGAAAATCCAAGCAAAATGCAAAGTGAGCGGAGGCCTCCAAGTGTCCTCCTGGCACTTCTTTAAAAGACTCTGAGTGAGCGCAGGCTCGCCACGTGTCCCTGTTCTCCACCAAACTATTTTAGCTGCATAAAATTTATCTAAGCTGGGAAAAGTAGTGGAAACCTCCATGTGTCCTCCCGCGCTACTCCAAGGCCAAACCAAAAGTAGATCTTCAAACAAGCATCGTTCCTCCACGTGGACACATTTTTAAGTTGAGGCGATTCATAGAAATTTTGAAGTACCCAGCTAAGCCGCATCCAACCAAAAGGTGCCACGTCCCCTGTCGATGTAAGGATGTAAATTTGACCAGGAGAAACACCCATCAAACCGTAAAATACTAAAAATGATCATTTGAGCCCGAAAATGAAAATTTCTCCAAGGATAGAGAATTTAGAAATGTTATAAGGCTCAAATACATCCATCAGAGACACATCCATTCATTTTTCTTCAAGTATTTAGGGCGAAACAACGAGGAAGACAAATCCCAACCATGGAGAATGAAAATATGGGAGAACCCGAGTTTTTAGATGAACAGAGAACGGGAGACCCAAATTACAGACCTTTTCGGAGGAACAAAGAAATAAGGAGCAAACCATGGACCCATAAGTGATCTACGACCCATGAATAGATTAAAAATGGAAACAAAGATTAACCAAGCACAACATGGGGAAAAATAAAGTGACAGAGGCCATAAATCGATAGATTTTCAAAGGCAAACTGGGCGAGACTATTTTGAGCACCAACGAAAAGTACTAATTAATCCCACCTTTTTGGCCATCTTCTTCTACTTTTATTTTTTCATTCCCACAAATTTTCATATACATGCCCAGTCTATTTTGGCACTTTCTGTTGTTTTATCCCAGACAAGGTGCCCAGGTCCCACCCGGGCACCCCAATCCTTTTCTACTTTCTCGCCACTTTTTGGGTTTGTGTCTAGCCATTTTCATCCTTATCTTTTTACTAGTTGGCCATGTCGGGGTTAATTATGAAATTAGATCAAGAGAACCCTATAAATATATATTTGAGTCCATAATGAGGGACACAGGTGTCATTTACTATTATCGCTCTATCTAGAGTTTCATCCATTCCATCATTTGCATCCACATAGTTCCATTCATCAAGACTAGAGATCTGCATTAACACACACTTCATAGGGGGGATTATATTCTATTCCATGCACACATGTTATTACATTTTCTACATTTAGTTATTGCTCACTACTTCACATAGTGTGACTGGCACAAGAGCACCTAGGGCACGACATGTACACACATACAAGAACTACATTTGGGTTTGAAATGTAGTGCAATGCTTAGTTTAGTAAGCCCATTGTTGTGGTAGATGAGGTCAGTCTGACCCATTCATTTTACATATTTATTTTTAGGGTTTTGATACTTCTTTTGTCTTTTGTAGGTCTTCAACATCATCTTGCTTCATTTGGTACATTCGGTGTAGTTCAGCAAATCCAGTGTGACAATCGATGAGGGTTACATGTCATCTTCCAACCCTAGAAGAATCAAGTTCTAAGATTTTTCGAGACCATGGCGCCTATTCCGGCATACCAGGGCACCCAGGGAGGCCCACTACCCTCGTGGGCACTTCAAGGTATGCTTATATCTTTGATATACACCCTTTTCGAGACCTATGTGCAGCCATTCCTACTTCTAGAATTTCCAATCAGACTTGTGACACTCTGCGACAATCATCTATAATAAATTGAGTTCTTTCCTCACTTTATTCTTGCACATTAGGGTTTCATTTCTATTAGTTTAATTATTTAATTACTTCATACTATTTTAGTGCATTTATTTACAACATTTATGTCCTCCTAGATTAGATTAACTATTACTATACTTGTCTTAGTTTAGTTAATTTTAGTTAATCAAGGACATATCCGTCCTAGTTCTAGTCCCTTTACATCTCCAGTTGTATTGGTGAATAAGAAGGAAGGGACCATGAGGATTTGCATTGATTACCATGCTCTCAACAAGAAGACTATCAAGAACATGTATCCCATCACTCGCATAAATGAGTTATTGGATGAGTTATATGGAGCTATCTATTTTTAAAGATAGATCTTCGATCAAGACACCATCAGATTTGTGTTTGTGATGAGGATATTCACAAGACAACCTTCGATGTCAATACGGGAACTATGATTTTTGGTGATGCCATTTGGCCTCACTAATGCACCTGCTACATTCCAGTCATGCATGAACCATCTCTTCAACAAACAGTTGAGGAAGTTTGTGCTAGTATTTTTCGATGACATTCTGATTTACAACAGGACATGGGAGGAGCCTTTAATGTATCTTGATGAGGTACTTAGCAACATGGAGACACAATCTCTCTTTTCTAAGATGTCCAAATGTGAATTTTTACTTACATATATTTTTTTATCTTGGGCACGTCATTGGGGACAATGGGGTTAAGGTTCATCAGGAGAAGATACAAGCTATGTAGGATTGGCCACCACCTAGGAACATTTCAGACTTGTGTGGATTCCTAGGATTATGTGGTTACTACTGAAGGTTTGGTAGAGGTTATTACGAGCTTGCAGCTCTATTGAAAAATATTGCATGGAAGGGGGCCTTTAGATGGACAAGATGAGGCACGTACGGTATTTGATATGCTAAAAATGGTTATGAGAACTTTTCCGTTTTGGCTCTTCCATATTTCTCTCGACCCTTCATATTAGACTCGTGATGCTTCTAGTTTGGGTATTGGTGCGGTTCTTATGCGGGACCACCATCCTATTCCCTATGAGAGTAGGAAGTTGAGATACAATGAGAGGTTGTGCTCCACCTAAAATAAAGAGATACTCACCATTATGCATGCCATGGCGAAATTTAGATAATATTTGGTAGGTGGGACGTTTGTGGTGAGGACTGACCGTAATAGCTTGAAATAATTTTTGGAACAAAAAGAGCTTAATGAGAGGCGGAAAAAGTGGATCAATATGATCCAGGTGTTGATTTTGACATTGAATATGTCAAAGGTAAGAAGAATGTAGTGGATTTTGCACTTTCCGAGAAAATCACATCTTTCTACCCTATATTGTTTGAGTGAGATTTCGATAGATTGGAAATCTCAACTATTAGTTGAGTATTCCAAAAATATTTTTGCATGTGATATTATGGATGGTAAAATTCAAGATGAGCGATAAAGGGTGATGGCTTATTTGATTTATTATAAGGGCATGATTTACCTAGTTCCTGAATCTAAGCTTAAGGAAAAGATTCTACATGCCTTTCATGATGCACTACTTGCGGGACATCCAACCTCTAGGGTATTTCAAGACATACAAGTAGGTTAGAGAGAGATTCTACTAGAAGGGTCTCAAAGAGGATGTCCATGCCATTTCCTTGAGTGTGTGACTTGTCAAAAAAAAATTCAAGGCATATTTTTTCAGCGAGGTTTATTGAATCCCTTGCCAATTCCAGAGCAAAAATGGGAAATTATTTCAATGGATTTTATCACGTGTCTTCCCACGGTGAAAGGGAATGACCACATTTGTGTGGTGGTTGAAAAATTGACAAATTATACAAACTTTTTCGCTATTTCAACCGGCTTTAAGGCAACCCATGTGCCTGATTTTTTCTTCCATGAAGTATTGATTGCATGGACTTCGGAAGAACAGTGTTAGTGATCGGGATAACGGGTTTTGAGCACCTTTTTGCAGGAGCTTTTCCGATTGGTTGGTACAAAGTTGATTTTGAGTACCATTTATCACCCTCGACATATGGAAAAACAAATATTGTGAACAAATGGATAGATGATTATCTTTGCAACTATGTTTCGGGGTAATAGAAGGCATGGGTGAAACGCATTTGTATTTATGTGAGTATTTCTCTAATACTACTTACCACATGTTTATTGGTATGAACCCCTTCTAAGCATTATATGGGTATGATGTGACATCTTTTGTTGATTTGGATTTTGGGTACAATAGAGCTCCTAAGGATCAGGAGTGTTTACAGGACAGTCAGGATATCCTTAAGGTACTTAACGATAATATTCAACTTGCTCAGAACCAGCAGAAGATGTTTGCATGGACCGACTCGAGGATTGGAAGATCATTTAAAGTTGGATACATGATATTTTTGCATCTACAACCATATAGACAGAGTACTCTCAAGAATATTAGTGCGAAAAACTTAAGCCTCAGTTTTATGGGCCATAAAGAGTGTTAAGGAGAGTTTGAGAGGTAACTTATGAGCTA
The DNA here is from genome assembly GCA_018340775.1 of Taxus wallichiana var. yunnanensis. Taxonomy (NCBI): domain Eukaryota; kingdom Viridiplantae; phylum Streptophyta; class Pinopsida; order Cupressales; family Taxaceae; genus Taxus; species Taxus wallichiana. Next base: position 553,591,721 of record CM031234.1, read on the forward strand.
GAGTTACCTTCTAAAAGTAAGATACATCGTTTTTACATGTTTCTTGCTTGAAGAAGGCATTGGGGCAGCACGTGGTTTCTTCTACTAAGTTGCCACGCTTGGATTAGGAGGGGACATTAGATCTAGTCCCCTGAGGAGATAATGGACATGAGAGAGAGGAGATTGAGGAGTAGAGTAATCCAAGGATACCCGGTTAGGTGGAGATATTTTCCATTGGAGGATGCTACATGGGAAGGAGATTCTATACTTCAGCATCCTACATTATAGTTACTTAGGGACAAACAATCTCGGGAAGGGAGGACTGTAGTATCCGTCTTTCTCAAATAATTTTATCGAAGACCTTTGGCCCATTTTGTCTACTTGCCGGCCAAAGGGGAGATCAAGGGTGACTTAAGTTTTATTAATTTTATTATATTGTGCAAAATTAAAATATAACATTATAAAAGCACATATAATAAATTAATAAACTTAACATTAAAATAGAACCTAGAAAAGTGCATAAAAAGAAAAGCACTTATTTAATTTGTATTTTCTAGGGAGAAATGCGACTTGCTCCATGAGGTTAAAAAAATAGAAAAGTGTGTCTAAGGTTCCATTAAAAATGTGATTTGGCCTAGGGAAGTGCAACAAAGGGAATGAAGTTGATTGGTTGCAATAGAGGTCATTTTAGGTCCCTTTTCCTTTAAAAGGAGAGGTCGACTTGCTTGTAAGACATTCCAGATTTATTTGATATTTCTCTCTTGCATTGGAAGCTTTGATATTTTTGCAAATAAATCCAAGGACAAAAACCCTTAGGATTTATCCCTCTTGTGGACAAAAACCCAAGAGCATTGTGAGGGATTTCTACTCAGGAAATTCCATTGATCTTCACATATTTTTATCATTCCAGCAGTGTGTGTTGAAGAATAAATTTTCAGCAGTGGATTATCATATTTTCTAGTGTTGGGCGACCCACTTTTTGGGCATTCTATGCTATTTCAGAGGTATTTCCAGTCTGATTTGTATTGCCATTTTTCCAGCTGCTAATATGAAGCAAATCGAGTTAGTTTTCATTAATTTTGGAAGGGTTTAAGTATTGTTTTCAGTCACATACATTTGGCAGATTTATGAGTGTTTTTCCATTCTATTCATTTTGACTGGTATAATCTAAGACCAATTTATGAAAAGAAAGATATAGAATGGATTGAAGTTTTGTTAAGTTTTTATTATAAACTCAGGTCACCATTTTTAAGTATAAATGCAGCAGTCTCAGTTGGGTATTGCATGGTTTATTTTATCATTTGTGGGGCTGATTTGACTCACAAAAATCTGCATTCTAATTTTGGAGAGAGAAATATTAAAGTATAGACTGTTTGTAGTGAGTTTATGCCATTACCCTAGTCGCATTTCTAAGGAACAATTCAAGTTCATTGGGTAGGGATCTTTCATTTTTTTCTTCATCAATATCCATGACATTTTATTGTAATTTTCCATCGTGTAAATCTTGTGCTCTTTTCCTACAATTTATAGACAAGTGACCATATTGTTTGCAATAGTAATAAACAAATTGTTTCTTTGTATCTTTAGAAGTTGATCCCTTATTAAAAGAAGATTTTGATCTTCTACAAGGTCTATCATTTTTTTGTACATCACACTTTCCTTTGGATCAATTTTCCACCAATTTTCTTAGTTCTATTTTCTTCCTCTATTAGAGAAGAAATCAAATCTTCTAAACTTGGATTTATTTTACTCAATGTGAAGACCATGTTAGAATAGTTGGGTGACATACTATTTAGCAATACATCAACATTAGGCACACCAATTTTCATTCTAGCTAACTCGATTTAAAATACAATGATACTTACTTGATGTGTTCCATCTTGAGCCCGAATAGCTTTTTCTTGAGTGCCACTGTTTCACTTCTTGTTTGTGACCTAAACAACTTGTTCAACGTTTTCCAGATGAAATTTGATGTCTTTGTTATATTTATATGATGTAAGTAGGCATCCGCATAAGATAATCTTAGACCAATAATTGCTATCACTTTTCAATATCTACTTTCCCACTTGGCTGTTTCATTTGAATCGTTTCCTTTTCATTTTCCCCTCGACAATTTCCCATATATATTTGTTAATTGAAAATAATTGAGTTTGAACTTGTCGGTATGGAAATATTTACGTTTAAAATTTTCTATATGACTTAACTTATCCATTTTGACCCCCACAATGTGAAATTTTCTATTTTTAAGACATTAATTTCAACCGATAATGTGTCCTATTACAATGAAGAATTTTGAATAAATGATTAAAACATACTTTAAAAATAATAATTAATTACCTTTTAACATAACACTACTTTAAAAACACCCTCACTATAAATAATCACCCTTTCTTTATTAATTGGGCATTGAACCTTTGACTTGGTTTATAGGATTTTAGTGAAAAAGTCATCACCGCTTGGGCTTTTATCAAGTAAATGTTTGAAGTGAAGCATATAATATTTGAATGTTGAAGAAACCACATACTTAGTATATAATAAAAACCACACACCTTTTTATCCTTGAAATGAGTTTTTGAACTCATGCTTCTTTGTGGGGTAGTGTTCGGGGCTATATTGACTGTAAGTTGACTTGGAAGATCTATACAATCATTTCGATATATAGGTCATGGAAAAATGGATTTTAGAATATGATTGATATGATCCACATATGAAGGTCCGAGCTTTTGAAACCAGAGAGTTCATAGAGTGATTAATACATGTGAAGGTTTTTGGATGACATTTTTGTGCACATGACCATTACGAAACATGTGAGAACTCCAAGCAATGCATCTACACATATTTGTAATGGTCCTGTGCAAAGAAATGACAGATAATCCACAAGAAGTGGTGTCAAATGGTGGTAGATCTGACCACCCTTTCATTCCTAATGCTCTTTCTCTACACACTTTACACAGAAAATCAATTGGGGAAAAATAGAGTGAAGCCGCCCCTCTTTCCTTTCTACTCCATGAATGATTGAAACTAGAGAGTTCGTAGAGTGATTGATATATACAAAGGTTGTTGGATGGGATTTCTATGCATGAGGCCATTGCCCAAAAATTTCATTATGGTAAAGGTTGGGAGGATGCTAACAAAGGTTGCGAGTCTAGTTTTACACTAGTCGATTACATTTTCCGAGAAAGGTTGTAAGACCTTTTCAACAAATCAAGTTTGTGTATATCCTATGATCAATGCAATCCATAAAAGCACATTTCGTAAGATATTTAATCAAATAGTTCACATGCCAATTACATGCTTCTACATTGTGTGTGTGTGTGTATGTGTGTGTGTGTGTTATATGTGTGTGTGTACGTACACACACACACACATCAAAGTATAAAAATTATAACATTTGTCGAAACTCTCATTCTATCTCAATCGTACTCTGGTGTATGTCCATGTCCACTTTCGAACGTCCTATTTTACCACAATCAAATTACACGCATTTTATAAAACTTCTAACCAATAAAAAGAGAGGAAGGTCACCCATGACTAATGGACGATAAGGAAAGATCACCCTCATGTAGTTGAGTAATGTAAACCGACCTCAAATCAATGTATAACCTATTAACCTCAAGATTAACTATCTCAAAAATGAATTCCCACGTTGCAAAGGCCATTACAATTGATGTTCCTTATATTATGTCAAGATCCTCATAAACTATGTTGAGGATAGCAAAGGTATACAATATTAACCCTAACAAATTAGTGATACAATTATATATCATGTCCAGTTTATTTCATATTCATATTAAATGTTCGAAATAAAAAATGCTTGCAGTCTAAATATGAGTAGAAGATGATGATGTAGAAAATAGGTAATATATATCCGTCCCACCCATATTGAAACAAACTATTTGAAAACGGAACCGATGGCGTTAAGTGGACTTATAGTATTCCTTAGGAATAGAACGGTGGTATTACTTAGGAATAGAAGATGTTAGCTCTAGTATTGCTTAAGGCGCTCATAACCCTTAATTCGGCACTTTGAAATGAAGGTTTGCATGAGTTTACATTAAGATCATAGAGAGAGCAATTTTTTTCGCAATATTTAACCAAAAACGTGTGCAGACAACAATTGTGTATCACGGTCAAAAAACATAAGCAGAAATGTTCGGAGGGAAAGTAATGTCGGGAAACATCTGCCTATAAAATCAACGAGAGGAAGCTGCTAGAAATACAAACGCTCACTAGTAAAGAGAAGCCTTGGGCATAAAAAATAGTGTTTTTGTGTAGCTACCAAATGAATATTTCCTTGGAGCCCTGAATACCTTGATATTTTTAGGGGCTACTTAGGAGAAGGAGTTGTACATATGGCTAGATAAGTCACTCCAAAACCTTCCATTACCATATTCTTCATTTTTTAATTGATATTTTCCTTCCACTTTTGAGCACATTCAAGCAAAGTCTGCAGAGAAAATTGCAAGGTTATAGGCTCACGTGGTACGTAGAGGAGTGACAAACATTTTACTACTAGCATACCTATCTTAGATGAATCTATGTAAGATATGCCGAGAGGTATCATTCTCGACATATCTTACATAGATTCATCTAAGATAGTATAATAGTAGCATCTGTAGGAGTTCCATTTTACATAAGATGATACAAAAAATAAAGTTGGGAATGGAATGTGGACATTTAGTCCATGCATGAATGACTGGATGAGAACATCTTCAGTTGGTGACTTAAGACTCATATTATTAAACATAATTTCTAAACCCTAAATCTTAAATGTGGGCCTAAGATCGGGGTTTGTGTCTAGGGTTTAGGGTTTTGCACTCGGATCTTTGCATGAGTGTTTACGAATTACGTTAGTGTGGGTGAAATCTAAAATTTTGTGGGGGTACAATTTTTATCATTGGTAAAAGAGACTAACACTATTTTAACTTAAATTAGAAGGGCATTTACAAACCAAACCTTTCTTTTGATTATTTTCTTTTACAAGAATTCATTTAGTCATAGTTCTTTGATAGATTTGGACCCCTTAGATAGGGTGGGACAAGTGCAATTTTGATCGGTGAGCCTCTCATACACGTAAAACAAAACTATCAATATTATATGTCAACTACACAAGCATGATAGGTCCCTAAAAATAATACATGAATGATTGGATAAGAGGAATCAATTTACACTCAATGTTTTCCATTTGTAGACATATTTGGATGGAAAATGTGACTCACACATACTTCATAAGATCACAGACACAAGATAATTAGATAAAGGGTCTGGTGAAACCTGCATAACCCATTTGAAGGGTTCTTCAAGATGCAATGTATTTAAACAAAGTGATATATACCTTATAGTAATACTATTTGAAAGAAGTAGTATTTGACAAATATGAGCCTGTATGAAAAGTGAAAAATTGAACTAAAGGGACATATACTTCGAATGGCCATAGGAATAAATTAATTGTTAAACACAACTACGTCAACATTATCAAATGTGTTGACTTTATTTGTATGTACTCTCAATGGGGTAGCAAATAAGTTGAAGGAAAATTGTAGTGTGAGTAAGACATATATTTTTTATTTGGTCTATAGACTTTGGCGAGGGGAAATTTTCAAGATAATCAACATTGAATCCAAACCAAAAAAAAAAAGATTTTTGTTAAAAAAAAACTTGTCAATTTTATTTCCATCAAGAGTTTCCAATCAAAAATAGGTAATATATTTGATTGGAAACTTGTCATATTCATATTAAATGTTCGAAATAAAAAATGCTTGCCAGGTCTAAATATGAGTAGAAGATGATGATGTAGAAAATAGGTAATATATATCCGTCCCACCCATACTGAAACAAACTATTTGAAAAACGGAACCGATGGCATTGAATGGACTTATAATATTACTTAGGAATAGAACGGTGGTATACTACAGACAAAATTTAGAAGAAGATTCGCTATTGAATTTCTTGTTATTTTAAGTCCGGGGAAGCATTTTGGTGATGACAGCGTTTGGCGATGTGAAATTGAGAGCGAATGGAGTAGAATTTTCAAACTAAATGCGTAATCTTTACTCTAAAGACCACTGGTAAAAGTTGAAGTCCGAAGAACGTAGAGCAACATAAATCTTGCCACTTTTTCCCATATTTATCATACAGAAAAATAGACACCTAGAATTAAAACCTGTAACAACTTTTCTTTTCTCCTTTTCAAGTATTTTTCGAGTGGGATACTTTCAAAGTCCATATCAACACAGCTCTTCTGCTTCACAACCCAAAGCAATCCTCTCACCAAAACATGGCGGCAACCGACCAGTCCCTATTTTAATTTATTCAAGCTTCGCATGAGCTCAATCCATCCAACATTTGCACATACAAAGAATATTTGATGGGGAAATGAAATATAGGGGATTAAGGCAACTCTCTAAGGTGTTAACATTTAGTGGGGGCGCTAATTTATTTTATTTTACTATAGTTTTTATGAAGAGTATATCAATTTATTAGTTTCATATATGCTAGTAGTACTTAGTGTGCAACCTTAAATACCAATTCAATTCAATTCATTCAAAATAAAATTAAAATTACATAATTATATTAAAATTACATAAGTGTCTTTGTTGTAAGATTCTTAAATTTAATTCATACTCATGTATTTTTCATATTTTGTATTGTTTTGAAGTCTTGGAAGTTGTTTTTGGAGGAGAGATCAAGAAAGGTGAATATGTAAAGAACGTGAGAAAAAAATAGTTGGAAAATATATGAGAAAAGGAGGATTATGATAGACTATATGTTAAAGAATTAATAGGGATTTTAGGCAGTAGTAGCTACAAAACAATTAATACGAAGTTTTTCTCGGATGGTAGAGGCATAACATATCAAGTAATAGATATTTGGTTTATAGAAGATGTTAGCTCTAGTATTGCTTAGGGCGCTCATAACCCTTAATTCAACAACTTTGAAATGAAGGTTTGCATGAGTTTACATTAAGATCATAGAGCAAGCAAATTTTTATCAATATTTAACCAAAAATGTGTGCGAACAACAATTGTGAATCGCGGTCAAAAACATAAAAAAATGTTCGGAGGGAAAGTAATGTCGAGAAACATCTGCCTATAAAAACGAGAGGAAGCTGCTTTAGAAATACAAGCGCACGCTGGTAAAGAGAAGCCATGGGCATATAAAAAAGTGTTTTTGTGTAGATACCAAATGAATATTTCCTTGGAGCCACGAGTACCTTGATATTTTTAGGGGCTACTTAGGAGAAGGAGCTATACATATGGCTAGATAAGGCACTCCAAAACCTTCCATTACCATCAATAATTCTTTAAGCATTTTCATTTTTAATTGATATTTTCCCTTCCACTTTTGAGCACATTCAAGCAATGCAGAGAAAATCGCAAGGTTGTAGGCTCATGTGGTGTGTATATGAGTGACAAACATTTTACTACTAGCATACCTATCTTAGATGAATCTATGTAAGATATGTCAAGAGGTATAATTCTCGAGACGTCTATTTTGAATTTTTGACTTAAGTGGAATAGGCACCTCGAGAATGATACCTCTTGGCATATTTTACATAGATTCATCTAAGACAGGTACACTAGTAGCATCTATAGTTCTACTTTATATAAGATGATACCAAAAATAAAGTCAAGACTGGAATGTGGACATTTAACTTTGTGCATGAATGACCTAGATGAGAACATCTTCAGTTGGTGACTTAAGACTCATATTATTAAACATAATTTCTTAAATGTGGGCCCGAGATCAAGTTTAGAGTTTTGCATTTGGATCTTTGTATGAGTGTTTACAGAATTACGTTAGTGCATGGGTGCAATCTAAAATTTTGTATGGGTGCATTTTTATCATTGGTAAAAGAGTCTATTTCAACTTAAATTGGAAGGACATTTATAAACCAAACCTTTCTTTGGATTATTTTCTTTTACAAGAATTCATTTAGTCATAATTCTATGATAGATTTGGACCCAGGACAAGTGCAATTTTGATCGGTGAGCCTCTCATACACGTAAAACAAAACTATCAATATTATATGTCAACTTCACAAGCATGATAGGTCCCTAAAAACAATACATGAATGATTGGACAAGAGGAATCAATTTACACTCAATGTTTTTTTATTGTAGACATATTTGGATGGAAAATGTGACTCACACATACTTCATAAGATCACGAGACACAAGATAATTAGATAAAGGGTCAGTGAAACTTGCATAACCCATTTGAAGAGTTCTTCAAGATGCAATGTATTTAAACAAAGTGATATATACCTTATAGTAATACTATTTGAAAGAAGTAGTATTTGACAAATATGATCCCGTATGAAAAGTGAAAAATTGAAATAAAGGGACATATACCTCGAATGGCCACAGGAATAAATTAATTGTTAAACACAACTACTTCAACATTATCAAATGTGTTGAATTTATTTGTGTGTACTCTCAATGGGGTAGCAAATAAGTTAAAGGAAAATTTTAGTGTGAGTAAGACATATATGTTTTATTTGGTCTATAGACTTTGGTGAGGGGAAATTTTCAAGATAATCAACATTGAATCCAAACCAAAAAAAAAAAGATTTTTGTTAAAAAAAAAATTGTCAATTTTATTTCCATCAAGAGTTTCCAATCAAAAAGTGACATAAACTTTATATTTTTCATATGACATGTAGAAAAACATAGAAAGAAACACTCCCACACATGAATACAACTATTGCTATGATATCCTAACTATATTTGCACTATACAAGTTAGGCAATTGGCTAACAATAGTACATGAATGAGTGGACATGAGGGATCAACTTACACTCAATTTTATCCTTTTATGGGTGTATTTGGATTAAAATGTGGCTCACATATGCTCTATTAGGATAACAACCAAATGATTGTTTGGTAGAGGTATTTCTTAAACTGCATAAAATCCATTTGAAAAATTCTTCAATGTACAATACATATAAAAAAACATTTCATACACACTACAAGATGCTTATTATAAGAAATAATTAATATTTTATGAACATAGACACGTCAAGATTGTAAAATATGTTCAGTTTCCTCCCTCCCGCTCGCAAAGGTCCCGCAAATATTTTCAACATAATCTATAATGAGAAAGACCTTAGACTCCTTTAGGTTATGGACCTTGGTAAGAGGCCCTATAATTACAAAAATTAAGGAAATTAGAGAAAGACTTCCAAAATTACAATAAAAGTTCACATGAAGAACAAAACACATAAAATTCCAAGCCATCTATGTTTTCCTTGACAACTTCAACACTTCAAGTTCGACATCAAAAATATGTTATTCCCCTCTATTTATATGCTCATGGTTTCCAATTACAATCTTCTATAAATAAAATCAGACTCAAATCCCATATTTTTAGTGTTGGTGTAAATATATTAATTACACCGAATAAGCTCATTAGAGAAAAAATTTATATTCTATTTTAATTAGGAGAGATTGTTCTAACTTCCGAGCTTGTTGAGATTCTCTCCACTCCTTGTATGGAATTAGTTATCTCCTATTTTAGCTTGACATTCCTATTATTTAGGAATGTCAAACTACCTATTATTCCTATTTAATTGTTTCTCTCAGATGGTGAGAATATCAGAGATTAATCTATTTTCTCTGTTTCTAATTATTGAGTTCTTATTTATTTTTCTTCTCTGAGTTATTTATCTGTGCTTGCTCTTCCTGTACTAGATCCCGTTGCTCGATTTTTCATGGTATCAGAGCATTTGCTGTTGCAGGAGAGTTGAGCCAGCCACTATCCACTTAGAAGATTATTTGTTTGCTGCTACGTGCGTCTAGGGTCAAGCTAAGAGTGGAAGCAATCAGTGCATCTCCAACTATAATGTATGATTTCCAATCTATAATCTTGGCGCTAGGAATAAAAGTATTTTAAGAGGTCACAATTTCATTCCTGCAGATCATTGTATGCACTTCCCAGTTTGGCGCATTGTAGATCCACCCGAGTGAGGTTTTCAATGCATTCTCAGCATGAAATCAGCTTAGAATGTTGCTTCATTGGTCTAATCGCATAGTTTAAGGAGCAATACAAATCTTTGGTCGATATATGCATTAATGTGAATGCGTTCAACCTGTGAAAGAGAGATCTTTTTGGACAGTCTGTATGTAGATCAAATGTCATTCAAATTTCAATATGCATCATTAGAAATTTTTACTACAGTCCTCCATTTGGCCACGTATTTATCAGGCATTTCAGCTTAACATTTACTTCCCCCATATTTCAAAAGCATTATAAACTTGTGCGCAATTTCTTGCATTTTTTCTCTGTTGACTCAGTCTCTCTATGGTTTGCACTGGAGTTTCTAAATTTACATGCATTCATTGACGCCAAGGAGGATATCTTCTTCATTGGACATGTATCAGATCTACCTTGAGGTGATATTATTATTCTAAATCGATTGACCAGATAAGTGCAACACCTATACCGGTGCACTATGTGTCAACAATTTCTACCTCAACTCTTCTCGATCATGGCTTCCTGGCTCACATCATGGTTTAGTTCCTTTGTGCTTGACCTCTGTAAGCTCATCTTGTGCTCCCCATTCCTCTGTTCGTGTCTTGTGCATTCTAGTTGCTTTTGGTTTCGATGCATGTGCTACTAGTTGCCTGTGATTTTCGTGCTCGTGCTTTGGCCTTAGCTGCTAGTTCGTGCTCCTGTTGAGCTTTGTGCCACGTCATCCTTATTCCATTTTCCTCCAACCTTATTCTAGTATCTCATTATTTCTGGGTGGTTCTATATTTAAAACATGTCGAGAGCTTTTCTATTCTCTTCGTCTTCTTCCCACGCTGGAGAGCTACGACTATTTGAGCAGCTGAACTTGACCAACTATCATACATGGAAACTGAAAATGTAGTAACTCTTGCAGTCTCATGACTTATGGCGAGTGTTTGATGATACAGTTACTGCATTCACCACAGAGAATGATAAATATTTGTATGCATGCAAACAAGATGAAGCTCTCGGATTGATTGCTTTGAATGTAGTGGATAATCTCCAGTTCCACATTTCCTCAGAAACAGCTCTAAAAGAGGTATGGGAAAAATTTGAAACATTGTTTGGCAAGATAAATGAGTTCAAATTAATTCAACTAGATCACGAGCTAAAATCTTTGTCACCTTCAAATTTTCCTTCCATAGAAGAATTTCTGTCAAAATTTAAAGAGATTTGTAGTCAGTTGAAAGTTGGTGGTAAAACTAAAAAGGATGACGAATGCATCTATATGATCTTAACTAAACTAAAAGGTCCCTTTTCTGTATTTACGTCAACCTTCTTTTCTACTATGGATGCACTAGGCACTTAGTTTAAAATGCCTTCATTTGAACAGTTTTGTGAACGTATCTCATGAGAACAAGCAAAATTAATCTCTCTAGATGCTATGCCTACCTCGAATCATGCTCTTATGGCCAATTCGCCTAAGAAAAATTGAAAAAACAAACCCAAGAGAAGTTATGATAATTATGTGTCTTCTCACAATGTGGTTTCTAACCCTTCATTTCCTTCTATTGATAAACCACAACATAATGGAAAATCAAAGAAACCATTTCAAAGGGGTGTGTTTGAACCTTGTGCCTTTTGTGGGGGAAAAATCATCCCGAATCTAGATGTTTTTTAAAATTGGAAGCATTAGAAAAGGCTTTAAAACAACACAAGATCACAGTTCCATCACCTTCATCTGCTTCAAATGTTGGCAAGGGTAAGGCTCTTTCTGCTAGAGCTTCTTCTCCTTTACAAGACCGGTGGATTCTTGACTCAGAGGATTCTCATCATATTAAACATTGCAGAGATTTGTTGACTTATGTTTTTGCTTCTGACACTTCATGATTTCAAAGGGCAATTTTGCTTCTGTAGATGTATTGGGTTATGGTACTGTAAATATGCCAAATGGGCATCTAAATGATGTTCTTTATGTTCCCCATATGTCTAAAAAATTTCTTTCCATATATCAAATTTGTAATTCGTGACGGTAGAACTATTGAATTCTCACCGAGATAGGGTTGTAATCATGGAACTTCATGATCATGATGATATTGTAGATACATGATCCGTGGATCCATGTTCACGTTTGTATGTATTTGATATTTTTGATAACTTTGCAGGATCTTCACTAATTTCTCATACTAATTATTTGAAAAAATTATGTCACGAGAGGTTTGGTCACCTCAATTACAAATATCTGGAGTAGCTATCTTCGTAGAATATGGTCACAGGACTTTCGAAGGTAAAATCACATGATGGTGTCTACCCCAGTTGTATGTTGGGTAAGCAACACTTGGATCCTTTTCCAAAAGGACAAGTAAAAAGAGCTAAGGATCTTCTTTAATTGGTACATAGTGATCTTACTTATTTTCCTCATAGATCATTTTTGGTGCTAAGTATCTACTCACATTCATAGATGATTTTACAAGGAAAACTTGGGTGTACTTTCTCAAATTTAAACGTGATGTCCTAGAGCATTTCAAAAAAATTTAAGCTATTGTAAAAAAACAATCTGGACATTGTATTAAAATACTCCGCACGAACATTGGGGTGGAATATGAAAGTAATTAATTTACTACTTTTTGTGCTAATTATGGAATTGTGCACCAGTATAATGTTCCTTACACCCCTCAAAGAAATGGATTTTCTGAACGGAAAAATAGAACACTAAAGGAAATGGAAAATTACATGGTCCAATCCAAGAACATGGTACCTCAGTTGTGGGTAGAAGTAGTCAACTGTGTAAACCACATTCAAAATAGAATGCCACATAAATTAGTGCAAGGGGTTACTCCTAAGGAGGCATGATCGGGTGAAAAACCTAACGTATCAAAATTCTGGGTTTTGGATGCAAGGCTTGGGCCTTTGTCCCTGATGAGACTCGGAAAACCATGGAGAAGAAAATAAAAGAACTTATTTTTGTTGGCCATTATGAGCATGTGAAGGCATATCGCCTTTTCGATCCCACAACTAAATATGTTGTATTTCGGTGGGATGTTCGAGTCGATGAGACCGAGGCTCCTTTGGATCATACATTTATTCCTTCTCCATTATTATCTCCTTCTCCTACCACTGATGATGTTTTTGATGGGCACTTTGATATTGCTCCTACTCCTACTCCTGCTCGGAAATGATTGAGATCTACATTGGCTACAACAGGTGATCTGGCGGGTGATTCATGAGATCTATGATGCACTAGAGCTGAGACTTCTGATGTTTTCGATCATCGTCCCTATTCTGTTATGGCTCTTATGAGCCAAGCTATTTCTAATGATCTTGTTCTTTTTTCACAGGCATCTAGACAACCGAATGGGATTCAAAGAATGCGGGATCAATATTCTTTTCTTATGAAGAATAATACTTGGGAGTTGGTTCCTCTTCCTAAGGGAAGAAAACTTGTAAGATGTAAATGGGTCTATAAGACAAAATATGCAACTAATGGATTGATAGAAAAATACAAGGCACGCCTTGTCGCCAAGGGGTATTCTCAAGTTAAAAGAGTAGATTAATCTGAAAAATTTTCTCCCGTAGAAAATATGGATTATGTCCGCCTTGTTATCTCTCTTGTTGCTTCTCATTAATGGTCGAGTACATCGGATGGACACGAAGAGTGATTTTTTACATGGTGATCTCCATGAGGAGATTTATATGTAGCAACCTCATGGGTTTGTGAATGAATCTTCACTATTTTGTAGACTTCAGCGTTCACTCTATGGTCTCAAACAAGCCCCTCGGGCTTGGTATGAGAGGATGGATACTTTCTTATTGTCTATTGGCTTTCATCGTTGTAAGACCGATCATACAGTTTATGTCCTGAAGACTAGATGATGAATTTCTACTATTGGTATTGTATGTTGATGATCTCCTCATTACTAGTAGTTCAAATTCTCTAACACAGGACATTAAATGAAAATTGAAAGCAAAATTTGATATGACAGATATGGGATTGTTGCACTACTTTCTTGGCCTACAAGTTCACTAGTCATGTTGAGGGAATCTCTATTTTTAAGAAGAAGTATGCTACATATTTGCTTCGAGATTTCATATGACTGATCGCAAGCCATCTCCCACACCTTACCATTCAGGTATTGAATTGACTATTACATGTAAGTCTAACTTAGTAGATGCCAATTTGTATAGACATTTGGTTGGGAGCCTTTTGTATCTCACTCATACTCGTCCAGATATCACCTTTGTTGTTAATTTTGTCTCTCGTTTTCACATGAGCCTCATGAGAGTCACCGGGAAGCAGCCAAGTGGATCTTAAGATATATTCGGGGGACTTTGAGTTTTGGTATTCATTACACACCTCAGATGTTCTCGGTATTGAGGGCTTTACTGATTCTAATTGGGGTGCATGTCGCAATATTTGCAAATCCACATCCGACTTCTTTTTCATCTTGGTTACGGTCTAGTTTCTTGGTCTTGTAAAAATCATAATACTATTGCATTATCATCCACCGAGGCTAAGTATCAAGTGCATCTGACAACAGTCGGGAGTTTCTTTAGCTTCATCGATTCTTGGTGAGTTTGGTTTTTCATAGAGTGTCCTTCCATTATTTGTTCGATAACCAAATTTCTAATCATATTGCACGTAATCATGTTGAGCATCATCGCATGAAGCATATAGAGATCCACATGTACTTCATTCAACATCTGATTCAGGATGGGGTTGTTTAGATAGATTTTTTCCTATGGTTGATCAGCTCGTAGATATCTTCACTAAGCCCTTGGCTTCGCCTCGCTATCTGGAATTGCGAGACAAACTTGGGGTGAAGGAAGTTGTCCTTGGGGGGAGCTTGTATAGTCCTTCCTTCCTTCTTTTCTAGTATTGTATCGGGTACCTTATTAGGCCTAGTAGCCAGGACCCTTTCTTTTTTTTTGCTCCCTAGCATTCGCTTATGGGAGGGTGTTGGTGTAAATATATTAATTACACCAAATAATCTCATTAGAGAAAATTGTTATATTTTGTTTTAATTAGGAGAGATTGTTCTAACTTCCGGAGCTTGTTGAGATTCTCTCCACTCCTTGTATGGAATTAGTTATCTCCTATTTTAGCTTGACATTCCTATTATCTAGGAATGTCAAACTACCTATTATTCATATTTAATTGTTTCTCCGGATGGTGAGAATATCATAGATTAATCTATTTTCTCTATTCCTAATTATTGAGTTCTTATTTATTTTTCTCCTCTGAGTTATTTTTATGTGCTTGCTCTTCCTGTACTAGATCCCGTTGCTCGATTTTTCATTTAGTTCTACATTTCATAAAAAAATTGGTATATTGCATCTAAATATGCTAAAACAAGCTATTTTAATTTAAACAAAAAGAATCCAAATGTCTTTTCTAATGTAAAATTCAAATTAACCAATATTGTAGGAAATCAAAAAATTGAGAACAACATTATATGAAAAAAATACAATCGCTTTAATATTGTGTAGGCAATGGGTAAAACATGAGATGGATAATTTCCATGGGTATCAAGATTAACAACTCTTAGTAAGGAAATGCTTGGGAATATTCACATGAATTTATTTTATGTGATATTTAACTTAGAAATTGGGTACATAAATATCATTAGGTGTATAGGATTTTCCAGCTGCACTCACACATCATGTAGTCATTGCCCCCATACATCAGGTAGCCAATTTTCTATCTGGGAAAAAACCTTGTACACCAATAAATAGGTCCATTGAATAATACGTTGGATATCCATTCAATGAATAATAAGTCATATTAAATATTTGGACCCAACCCAATACCAATATTGGACTCTTAACATCTATGTGTTGGAAGGACAATCATTAAGGAGTGAATCAATTTCTTTACAAACTTTTACTTCAATTATCTTTATCCATTCATCAAACCATCATCATATGAGCAATGTTAACTTAGTTAAGAAAATCATCAAACAATGTAACAACCATCCACATAAGTAAGAAACACAAGAGAACACATGAACACCTTATTTATGTGGGAAACCCTCAAGGGGAAGAAAACCCACTGATCTTTTCTTATATATATAAAAATTCAAGATTTAGTGAAGCAAAACTCCACGAGGAGCACCAACCCCTAATTTATATAGCACTAACTAGACTTTAGCAATCACCAACTTGCAAGGAGGCTATAACCCTCTGATTTAGTGAAGAACCAACTCCACAAGGAGCACCAACTCCATGAGGAAGAACCAACTCCCTAGGGTTTTAGAAAGCACCCAATTACAAGGAAGACTCAACACTAACTCATCCACCTAGAATTTTTTTCACCTTTACTTTGTTGTTGATCAACTGATGATGACACTCTATTATCTCTTCTTCTCTCCTCAAACTTCCATGGTATGCTTCTTCTCTATCTTCTTTTCTTCTTCATATTTGTCTACTCTCTATCTCTAATGTATGATCAGTCACATCATAATCCTCTCAATCCTCTTGCACATACTCTGATCCTCAAACATCGACTGACATCCATACACCTTCTCATCTACTCTTGAAGACTCTTCAAAATTATCACTTATCATGCTTCTTTACCTTCTCATGATCATGGAAAAATTGTCTTCTCCAAGTGATTATCTTCATATATTTAATGTAGATACATTATTCATGGTATTTGGGGCCTCATACACCTCTCTTCAAGTTTTATAATTTCTATATGCTCTCATTATTCTCAACTCCTGCTCCCTCATTCTTCTACACATGCCTAAAACTTCCATACATATACATACATACAATATATATATGTATATATATATATATATATATATATATATATATATATATATATATATATCACTTACTCTTATCTCTTCTTATTCCATCTATCTTTTCATATTCATCTACCTTTATAACTGATTAAGTGACTCTTCACTTCTTATGAGTCGTCCCTTCAAAGATCCATCATTGACTAGTGTCATTTGACCTTCCATATTAATTCATTGCATGTGTGTTGCACTGCATGGCTACACTTAGGTTGTACGCTTGATTTTTTTTGGATCGTTTTCCATTCTATGAACTTAATAAGACCAAAATACTATATCTTGTAAAAACATATTAGATCTAAACTAGATGGGGATGGGAAGATAGAAGATACCTTAATTAACATGTCATACCTTTTTCCATGATTACATTTTCATACTCACCCTTGAAACCGACTTTAGCCTCTGACTCTCTTCAACAATGACCTAACCTCTGCAAGATGATTAGATTATTAAAACCTTCATGGTGTGTTCAAATTCTCTCTCTCACCTCAAGATGAAATCACTAACAACACACAACAAGCACTCCATGACCTTTGACATCAATAACAATACTTTCAAAAATCTCGCCCTTTGTCATTGATGGCAACTAATTAACTAAAAAATGGAAATGATGTAAGCAATTTAATCTAATCTATGAGGACATAAAAACACAATAAAGAAGCATATAAATGAATTAAGCAACTAATATAATAAAATTAAAACCATAATGTGCAAGAGAGAAGAGGAAAGTACTCATCTGAATAACGATACGCACAAGAGACTATATCACAAAGGTGACATGAAAAAATCTAGTAGGAATGAACTAAGCAAAATCTCTAAAAAGGATGGATCTAGAGTATCTAGTTGGACTGGAGCACTTGGAGAAGGACTAGGGTGCCCATGGGCATTCTAGTCTACAAACCGGTGCCCTATCTCGCGCACAAGCTCTAAAATTGATTTTCACTAGTATGAAAAATGATTTAAAACCCTCACTTTCGGTTGCATTAGATTCATTTTCCCGCACCAAGTGTTGAAAAAATCCAAGATGAAAGAAATACCTACAAGACCCCAAAACAAGCATCAAATCCTAAAAAAGAAAAATGCATATGAAGGGGTCGGACTAACCTTAGCTGCCACAATGGTGGACTTACTAACTAAGTGTTGCACTACATCTCATACCCAATGTAGTTTTATGTGTAAGTGTGTGTGAAAATTCCCTAGGTTTCTCTTGTGCCAGTTACACTTTGTGAAGTAGTGAGCAATAACTATGTGTAGAAAATGTAATAGAATGTGTGCATGAAATAGAATATAATCCCTCCCCCTATGAAGTGTGATGTAGATGTCTTATCCTTGTGCCTTGATGATGGAGCTATGTGGATGCAAGTGATCTATAATGCAATAGATGGATGTAACTCTAGATGGAGGATAGTAGTGAATAGTGCTAGGTCCCTCATTATGGTCTCATAATTTTATATTTATAGGGTTCTCTTGATCTAATTTTGTTATTAACCCCAAATCAGGTTGACCACCAAAAATACAAGAAGATAAATGACTAGAAAGATCCCAAAATATGGCGAGAAAGTGAAAAAGGATCAGGGCACCCCTGGTGGGACCAAGGCACCCACGGGCACCTAATCGAGGCTATAATAACATGAGATGATAGAATCGACTAGGCATGTGGATGTAAAATTTTGGTAATGGTGAAATAACATAAAACAAGATGGCCAAAAGATGGGCGTTAATTAATACTTTCTTCACTCAATAACATTTCTACATAGTAGTATGAAACCGACATAAATAATGTCTAAAGTGCATGATTTTGTGATTACATTTTCCCCACTTTATGTTGGTGAGCGGAAATCTCCAAACATAAATTAAATAAATATGTGTACCTAAAAACATGTAGCTCGATCAAGAAGGCATGTAAAAGGACTAAAAAAGCATGGAATGACAAAAATATGATGGAGCATGGAAACTAAAGATGAAAAATGCAAAAATGTGATGAGAGCGAACCTAGGGTGGAAATGCGTGTGTAGATGTTGTTGTGTAAACCTGCATGGTTAGTATGCAAGGTGTGTCATCGTTGTTGTATTTGTTTTTGTTGCCCCCAATTTGATTACTTGTTTCTCATATGGATGGACTTGCAAGGAGAAAATGATCAAGTAGTCAAATATATATGTATGTAAGTGTAAAATGCTATGTAAAATATGCATGTGTATGCATGTAAATGTAAAGTGTGTAAAATAAAAAGTGTAAATGAAACATTTCCACCTAATCCATGTCAAGAGAAAGATGAAGAAGGATATCCTATACATCCAGTAGGTTTTTTGGGTGATTCGATGTCATAGGCCAAAGAAGTATATGGAGGTAATTCTTGTCCTCCAACCTTTAACTCGATTCCTTGAATTATGTGTGAAGAGATCTTTACACTGTCCTGGTTGTTTTGGTGATCCAACACCACTAGCCGAAGTAGTGTAGGGAGGCACACCCATATAACCTCTAAGCCTGTAATTTCTTCCTAGAATGCTAAGGACTTTGTGTCCTATAAAATCCGTTGTGTATGGAGTTCGTAGATTGGTCTGAACTCATTCGTTATATGTAAACCCACAATGTCAAGGGCATAAATTGTATTGAACTAAACTAGTGTAAACACGTTGTGTAGACTATAAAATTCCCAAATGATGCCCCCTCTTTGAGGGCCCATGCGATGTCACTGATAGGAGAATACGACCACAAAAGAGGACCAATCACATGAACTCTATAACTCTACCATGCAAGGGCAAGGGAATGCGCTTGGTAGAAACCAAGGTGCACACAAACAAGGATGAATATCCAAAAAAAGTGTTAGTACGATCAAGTTTGCATGTAAAAGAGACTTTGTAATCTACACAAACAATGTAAAAGCTACCAAGCAAGGTATTGTAAACACACAAAAAGACAAGGAAGCCGCATAAATAGGGTTGCAAACATGGGACATCACTCATAGTGTCGTAAGAAACACAAGGCCATAATTTTTGAAAAAACAAACAAGTGTGCACACAAAACATAGGGCAAAGGCCCACATACAAGAAGCAAACAATGACAAACAAGTAAAAGAAGTAGTCATGGAAACATGTAATCCTACAAAACAAGTGTTGCACATGAAACACCCGTTAGCATGTTAGAGAAATAACCAATATGTCAAAGCATGAATAACCAAGTAATGTAAAGTGCTAAGTACAAAATGAAACAATAACACTGGAAGAAACAAATGTGGATGCCCTCAACGACCAGTATAGGAAGGTAGAAGGTGAGCATCCATGCTACATGTAAAAGATATTTATTTGTGATCACAACAAAAAAAGACATGAACACGCATGTGTGGATGATATAGATAATGACATATAAGAAATCAATCTAACATGTGTAGTAAAGTGATCATGTAAAACACTAGTAAACAAGAGTAAATGCCCCCAAGACAATGCAATATGTTGTGGATGGATGGAATGGAATGCAAGATGGAATGATAGGATCCACATGCCCCGAATGAATGGAAGTGTATATAATGAGGTTCATTTTGTTTTCCCCCTCAATAGTTAAGAATGAACCGTAAACGAGAGTGCATCATCGGGAAATGGTCAAAATGTGTGTTGTGTCTAACGTGTTGTGATGAATGTGTAGGTGTAGTGATGAGATGAGACCTAACAAAGATGTGTGTGTGAACCTTATAGTCAAGCTGTATATCACGACTAGATGAATGTATAAGTGATTATTTATCCTAAGCATATATCACTATAAGATGAATGGATGAGTGATGAGCCCTAAGTTTATATCACTACAAGATGAAAAGAGGGAGTGGTGATGTAACCCAAGGTGTATACCACTACAAAATGATAGAATAGGTGATGATTTATCCTAAATTGTATGTCACTAGGCTAAAATTTCACATGATGAAAGGTCTAATAGTAAATGTGTGATGAGTGTAAGGTCCATTTGATTTTTAAACCCTCAGCATTGAGTATGGACCGAGGAACTAAAGTGTGTCATATGGTAGTGAGTGTAACATGTAGAAGATAAAATAGTAGTATATGTAATGATGAAACAACCATGTGATATATAGAATATGTAAAAATGTAGTGTGTAGAATGCGATGCTAGATGTGTAGAATGCGATGCTAGATGTGTAGAATTTATAAAATGTAATGTATAGTATGTAATGTAACATGTGTAGGTAGACTAATAATTTAATATGTAGGATGGAATGATGTTAGACTTGTATGTAATGAAGACTAGTATAGTATGTAGAAAATGTATGACATGAAGATGCGTAGTGTATGATGTATGGTATATGACTATGTATAGGATGTGAGGCAATATGTGTAAATAGCCTAATAGTGTATGATGTAAAATGTGTAAGATGAAGACTAGTATAATGTATGATGTATGAATGTGGAAATGGCACAATGTTGTAGATGAACATGGAGAATGTATGGTGTATGGTGTATGACACATGATGTGTGACTAGATGCAAATGTAATGCTTAGAGTATAGTGTGTGGGATTCATGTGTAGTAATCCCTCAATAGTCAAGTGTGAACCAAGCACAAGAGTGTGTCATCAGGTAATGACGATGCTAAAATGTGTGATGAAAAATGCCTATATGAAAATGCAAAGATGATGATGCTATGATGAAATGGGGGGGAGGTTTATTAGGTGTTATGCCCCCCAAGTATATAGAAATGAGTAAACTAACCAATGATAGTGAAGGACGAAGGTCCTCCACCTGATGTCTATGAGGATGAAAGTGTAGGACCATGGTCTAATAGTGGTGGTATGGTAGACAAATGATGTGTTGGTGAATGAAGTCTATATGCGTGTGAAGATGAGGATATGATGGAGTTCGTGGCGTATTAAAATGTGTCATTGATGGAGATCTATGCGATGTTATGTTTGAAGGTGATGAATATCTATGTAGAATAAAATTATGAGGTAGTAATTGATTGCAAGTTGTAGTGACTGTCCTAGGAATGGGCCTATGTCATTATGTAGGACTAGCGGAACGATGCGGTTGTGTAGACGGTACTCGAGTAGGTGAACTAGGAGTAGACTATGCTTTGAGAAATATAGAATGAGATGTGTTATAAGAAGTAGATGACACATAATCAACCATACGAGGAGATGACAACAATGGAGTAGATGGAGGGACACCATCAAGAGAAATGACTTGTTTATGATGGATAAACTTGAGGTGTAAGTGATTCATAGAAATGATAGAGCAAGAGTGACAAATCCAATTAAGGCCAAGTAGTATGTCACATCCATCAACTGTGTTTCCAACGAGGAAAGGAACAAGTAATGTAAGAGGACCAACTATAACATGTAGTTTGACAACACCAAAGTGTTTGTTGAAAGGATATTCAATTTGAGATGGAGGATAACCGATAGTCCTAAGAAGTGAAATAGAGCATGCACTAACGGGCCATGATGGGTCAACCTTAGTATTATTGATGGAGGTCAATGTTATCACCGAATCACAATACCCTTATGTTTACACAAGTGCATATACATGAGCTCACGGTGTGATTGGATAACATAGGTACTATCTCCAAGTTGTGGGACTTGCTACTTGAGATAGACCTCCGAGAAAAGTTAGTTCTTGCTCCTAAACTACATACATCTACTCTAATATAGGAAAAACTAACTATCGTAATCTAACCTTCTAAGGTACCAAGGAGAGAGAATGAAAAGAAAAATTAAAGCCTACACTACAGCGGTGATACACCAGAGAGGAGGGAGTGAGGGTAGTCTTCCAATGTGTGAGATACAGAAGCAAAGTGCACACTAGAAGGGGTGATAACAGTTCTCCACAATCTAGCAAAATGCATTCACAACAACATCTCAAACATACACAATGATAATGGATCCCTACAAGAGAATGAATAGACACAATATATATGCAATGATATTGGAGGGGCAAAGAGAAGGAAAACAAACATAGCAAGGGAAGATACATCCACGAACTCGTATTTATTGCTTCATTAATATGCACAGTTCAATCTCTTACAAAATAAGGGCCGGATCACCATGCAAGGAGTCCACTACAAGGGCTTGTAACACATTGGCTTCACAAATAAATTTTGATAGAGCTTTGCTACAACAAAACTACCTCTCTCCCTTTACAATGAGCCCAACACTCCAATTTATAGAAAAATAAGAAGAGAGAGAGAGAGGAAAATGGAAATCCCGAAATATGTCCTTCAACCACTTGTAAGAGGTATTAAATGGAGTGAAATGATGTTTTGTTGCTTGCAAAAATGCTCCCATACTGTCCCATGACTTGCAATAGTGAAATATGTCAGCCCATGCTTCATTGAATGCGTCCAACTACCAAATAAAACACTATTCTAAACTTGGCCGTGTTTTCAGGAAAATATCCATCAATCCCTCATCAAATCTATAATTTATTGATTTTTGTGTGTTAGGATCAGAAACATGATTCCAACGGTACCAATTTCATGTGATTTTGTTGAGAAATGCAAAAGTTATGGCCTTTTGAGTGCGAGCAGCTATTTTGGGTCTGCACAGGATTTTCTATCATTTGATGGGAATGAGCATTAATTGACTGGAGCTGAATATGTTTCTTTTATTTTAATATATATACCCTCATAAAAATTAATTTGATGCATAGGACATCGTGCTCATTCCAGAAAGTCCAATTTTATGAAAATCGAGCTCGAGTCAAAAGTTATGGTTGTTTGAAGTTCGGGAGGTCAAACATTGAATTTTTCTCTTCATTGCGGATATTTTGGCAAAATCAGGTCCACATGCCCCGGATGCCCTAGACACATTCTTCCACATTTCCCGATTTGGGCTTCCTTTTCCTTATGTGTCTACCGTTGACCAGGTCGTGAGTGTCAATGACCTCCACATCTCCGCAACGCCTGGTTTCCTTTTGCGGCCTTTTTGCCTTTAGGCATCCCGCACGTACTTTTGTCCCAACTATTCCACAGACCATGTGGGCCGAAAATTCCAACTTCACCGATTTCCCTTTGACTTCATAATTTTTGGCAATTCACACCCCGCATGTCCCTGTTGAACTTGTGCGGTCTGGGACACAGAAAGCTAATTTAGCCGATTCCTTTGTATTTCGGCTCCAAACTTGGTATGACAAACCTTGGTACGATCTGCAGCCTCCAGACCCGCAATGCATTAAAACAAGCCCATGACTTCATTTTTGGATTTTTTCAATTTTTTCTAACTTGTTGGATTTTTTCCTTGGATGGGGAAGTTAGAGAGAAACCAAAGGGACCCCAAAACATGATTTTGGGCCTTGAATCAATTCTACTTGCTCGGGACTGAAGAATCTGATGCATGTTATCAAAATTACCTTGAGGGGTGAATTTTGGATAACATTCGATCCAAAAGATGCCTTGATATTTAAATGATTGGATATAAACTTCACATGATAATCGATCTCGAAAAAGAAATGATTGGTGGAGAAGTGTCAATGTTTTAACTAAGAAGTTGAGATCCCCGATGGGGAGAATATACTACATGATAGACATAATTAGCAGAGGAATCGGTCATTTTTGTATTATGTTTTTACAAGGGGTTATTAAAATTCTTAAGGTTATGGTTTTCATTAATAGGTGTAGATGTTGTAGATTTCGGGAGCTCAATTTGACCATTGTCAAGTAGATCCTGAATGAGATGTCGTAACTGGAAACAATGATCAGTGGAATTTCCTATGCACTGATGATAGTCATAATAAAAATTTCATCGAAGTTACACCCTTTTGATCGAGATTTATCAAGTTGTAGAGGCTTGACAGTAAGGTAATAAGATTAATGTCGATGAGTTGCGGTAGCAAAACACTTGGAAGTGTACTAAACTTAGTAAAATTATGCATGTATGGTTGTGGTCAAAGCTACCTAGGAGTAGAAACTTTGTTTACATTGGTTTTTACTTCCATGGTTTTAGTTGTAAAAGGCTTAAAGGTAGGATTTCTCTAAAACGTGTGGATGATGATGTTTTCTCTTGATATTTAAGTTTTCCTATTGCCAAGAGTTTAGTCTCACGAATATTGAGAGTGTGAAAAAGTTGATAGAACGAGGAAGAGGTCTCAAAGAGAACGATCTCTTGAAGTGGTGGTAATATAATTTGAATAAATAAATCTTGAATCTTGGAATCCTCAAGTATGTTAGTCATCTTAGATAAATTGTGTTTGTATCGCAAGACATAATCAAATAAGTGTTCGTTGACCCTTGCTTGAGTTGTGCCAGTTGAGCATAAGAAATATTAGAGCCAATGTTGATAGAGAAATGGGTGAGAAAGGTGTCATCCAAATGCATGAAAGAGACTACCAAATGGACATGTAGGTCATAAAACCAATGCATCACATAGTCTTGTAAACTATGAGGAAAAAGCTTGGCAAGTATGGTGTGATCATCCGCATAGTCAAGACATGCTACGTGGAAAGCTCGAAGATGCTCTTGTGGGTCACCATGGCCTTTAAAAATAGGTATTTTGGGAGAGATTAAGTTAGGTGGAAATACATAAGCAGAGATAGCTGACGTGAAAGGGGTATGTAGCAATGAATTAGAATCTAGAAATGGTGATCCTCTAGAAGTAACAAATTGGAGCTGGAAAATTTGATTTTGCAAATCCTGATATAAAGATGAGAAATCAGGAGTGTTCGACGAAGATCCAAGCTTCATATTAGGAGTGTTAGGGGTGGGTAATGGGAGTGGTATTTATAACAATAGGAGAAAAAACATAAATGGGTGGAATAGAGAGCATGGGAGTCGAAGAAGACATGATTGAAGTGGAAGCATCGTGGGCTTGTTGAGCTGAAATTAAAGCATGCAAGACATAATGAAGATGAGTAGGGTTTTTGCAAACAAATCTTTCCATAAGTCAATAATAGTATTAAGTTATTCTTGGTCAACATTGGTGTCTTCATTGTAGGATTTCTCACTATCGGATATTTTGATTTCATGAAGAGGAACACGATTGTAATTATCTAAAGGTTTTTCAGCCATAGATGTAGTAGCATCAACCATTGACCTAGGAAGCTGATGGGTAAATGAAGGGAGCTCATAATATTGAAGGGACCCAAAATGACCGCTATGGGTAATGGACATAAAATGAAAGAAGGAAGACAAATTCACAAGTCGGGTTCACCAAAATGATTAACTAAAATGGAAATGATGTAAGCTAGTTAATCTAATCTAGGAGGACATAAAAATATTGTAAAGAAGTGTATAAATGAATTAAGAAACTAATATAATAAAAGTAAAACCCTAATGTGCAAGAGAGAAGAGGAAAGAACTTAGCTTAATAACAAATTCTCATGAGGACTATGTTACAGAGGTGACAGGAAAATCTAGAAGTAGGAATGAATGTGTAGAATCTCCGAAAAGGATGGATCTATAGTATTTAGTTAGACTGGAGCACCTCGATAAGTAATAGGGTTCCCACATGTGCTCTACTCTTCAAACTAGGTGCCCTAGTCTACGTAAAATCTCTAAAACTGATCTTCACTAGTTTGGTAGATGGTCTAAAACCCTCACTTTCAGTTGCATCGATTCATTTTCTTGCACCAGGTTTCACCAATAATCCAAGATGAAATAAATACCTACAAGACCCCAAAACAAGCATCAAACCTAAAAAAAAAATGCATATGAAGGGATCAGACTGACCTCAACTGCAATAATATTGGACTTACTAATTGAGTGTTGCACTACATCTCAAACCTGATGTAGTTCTATGTGCAAGTGTGTATGAAACTTCCCTAGGTTTCTCTTGTGCCAATCACACTTTGTGAAGTAGAGAACAATAAATATGTGTAGAAAATGTAATAGAATAGAATCCCTCCCTATGAAGTGTGATGTGGATGTCTTAGCTTTGTGCCTTGATGATGGTTCTATGTGGATGCAAGTGATCTCCAATGCAATAGATGGATGCAATTCTAGATGGAGGATAATAGTGAATAGTGTTAGGTCCCTCATTATGGTCTCATAACTTTATATTTATAGGGTTATGTTGATATAATTTCTTAATTAACCCCGAAATGGCCGACCACCAAAAAGATGAGAAGGAGAAACGGATAGAAAAGCCCAAAAGATGGTGGGAAAGTGCAAAGGGACCAGGGCCCCAGGGTGCCCCAATCGAGGCAAAAATAACATGAGATGACAGAAGCTAACTGGGCATGTGCATGTAAAAGTTCGGTAATGATGAAATAAAATAAAACAAGATGGCAAAAGATGGGGGTTGATTAATACTTTCTTCACTCAAGAACCTTCTAAATAGTAGTATGAAACTAGGATAAATAATGTCTAAAGTGCATGATTTTGTGACTACAACAACCATTCTTAGAAACACAATGAAAACCACTATTATTCTCTCATATCTAAATATTATGAATCATTCTCCCCCTTTCTAAATCTTCTCCCCCTTTGACATTGATGAAAAGGGTCTTCTACAATGATCTATGAACACAATGAGATACTACATCAATTTTCTATACCAAATATTTGAAAAAACTCACCTTATGGATACCAATTGTTGAAATCTTGGAATACACCTCTAATAAATCAGCTTCTTTCTATATCACTTGTCTTGACTCATCACAACATAGAGCTATAAAACTCCCCTTGAGAAAATAATTCTCCTCAATGACAAACACACTTTCACTCAATAAGATGAATACGAGGATATCATGATCATACCTGTAGCACTCTTGATTCTCCTCCTTTGATAACACACTTATAACTTCACCATACTTGTAATTAGTTGTTGAAAGATCAACCAAACTTAGAAACAAACTTGACATGCTATGTTCCCCCTATCTTCATCAAAGGATACCTATTACTTTCACCTTCTTGCAAAAAGTCTCAAAAGCATCATAGGAACATGCTCCCCCTTACTTAATGCATACTTCATATCAAAATACCAAGATCACTCACCATGTCATTTTCATGATAGATCATAATCAAATTACAAGCACATGACTGATACTAATGGACCAATGCACAACTACCAAATGCTACCAACCGTTGGAATAATGAACAACTTTACTTTCTTCTTAATAGCTCACAACATGTCTTCATAGCTCATCATACCTTATTAGTACTTCATATTATATATCTAACTAATTAGATATCCCTTAGATCACTATTTATTGGATACCAAACTTGAGTCCATGCAAACCTCGCTCACTTGTTCTTGAAATAACTATCATAAACCTTATCAAATAAAAACAGAGAACTACACCTTTTCTTCATAGACCTCATGCAAAAATAAATATGAATATGATCAATTAAAACAACACAAGCACTTGCATTCCTTTTTATTGTGATTCAAAGAGCCAACAATATCCCCCTAATTCCATACTCTCTTATTTTAAGCCACACAAATGATAACAAGCTACTTCATTTAGCTAGATCAGTCCTAAAACCAAGAATATTTTTTCAAGGGAATAATCTAGAAAAATGCAAGGAAAAGGAACATTCATGAATGATCAAAATGATATCTCGACCAATGGAACCATGATACAAACCTTACACTACTCTGTCAACCAAATTTTTCAACTAGGATATGTTTCAAAAATAGACCATTGTTTTCTTTATGATATGTAAATCGGGACTCTTCAACATATGAACATAAAACACTTTATTCTTCATACAAATACCTTTAATGAACAGTTTATACATACTAATTTTTCAATGTGCATACCCATGTTTGACTTGTTAGCCTACCATCTATAAAAAATTTTGTATCATTCTAACCTCAAAAGGCTCTCTATGCTCAAACATATATACCACATTCTTTAAGCCTTCACAAACCCTCTTGAAGCTCAACATATTACAACATAACTCCAAAGCAATAACTAAATTGATCAAGACATTACATACATATTGTTTCATGTGTTTTTGCAAGGGCAAAATTCAAGGAGAAAACATGACAACTTTACCCTAGTGTCAATTTTTTTGCTTGTAAGCCCTCCTAAGCACTTCTCCGGATATATTTTCCCTCTATGTCAGGCATACACTATCCTTTAAGTGCTCATGTGTGTTATAATAACCTTTCCCATGTGTTTTAAATGTGAAATCAAGATCATGAAGTCTTCTGATGCAGCGCTTCTCAAGGTAGAATCTTCAATGAGCCTAGAAGGGTTATTTTTAGCCTTTCTAGACAGGTGTGCACCCCTAGAGCAGAGTTGAAGGACCAAACTCATCGGGAGGTAGTATTGATGAGATAAGAATTTTTTTCAAGTGGTTTATGAATATTTAGGAAATATTTGAAGGTTTGGGGACAAGTTCGGTCAAATTGGGTTTTTGAAGGTGAAGGAGCTTGTAATTCAAAATAGCACCTAAGCTTCGGGAAGTGATTCCAGGAGCTCCGTAATGAGTTGGAGGTCCTAACAAGATACCATTTGAAATTTAATTCAATTCTTTAAATTATGGTGGTTTCATATTTTTCATGAGACATATGCGCTTATTTCTATAGTCTATTTTTCAGCAAGCACATCTTGTGGTCCCGAGAAAAAGGATATTTTAAAGGGGGTTGTAGGAATAATCATAGCATGGTACCCATCCCATTCTTATAAAAAAATTGATTAAAATTCATATAAATAATTTCAAAAAATACCTCTGGATGCTCCAAAACTTCGTTGTCAAGTCTCTCTCCAAGGTAAGCTTTCGAGACATAAAAATTTCTGCATGCTCCCATTAAGCCCCTTGGATCATCATATGACCCCAACGAAAGCCCAAAGTTTCCATTTAAGCCCCTTCTCACCAATTCTCAGCTCTTCCCATCGCACAATCACGAAGTGACACTTTTCACTCCTAGGTGAGGGTACACTTTCTTGTCCCATCCCCTTGGGACAATTGGGACACAAAAATGTGCCCCATGCCCATGCTATCCCTTGATTCACCATGTGACCCTAGGAAGGCTCTGTAGGAAAATTTTTAAAGTTCTCTCCTCTCCACCTCATCAAATCATATTCCACCACTTGTCACTCCCAGGTGAGGGTGCATTTTTCTACCCCATCTGTCTCGTCCCCTTGGGATGGTTGGGACACAAAAATGCACCCATTTCCATCCCTGTGTTTTTTTTCTCTCTCCTCCGCCAAGCAATCAACCTTCACCACTTGTCAAATAAGGTGAGGGAAAAATTTAATGCCCCATATTTCCCATCCCCTTGGGACAATTTAGACACAAAATTGCACTCCATCCCAAGAATATGTAAAAAACCAAAATTTGTAAAAATTCCAACTTTCGTGTTTCTTCCCTTTGTGTGTGTGTGAGAAAGGTGCTTTGCCGGAAGAAATTATAAAACCATTTCCATCCTCATCCAATCTATTTTTCCTCCATTCCTTAATGGTCATTATTGTAAAACAATAAAAAAAAATTTTTTTGTCCAAATACCATGCCCATTTTTTGCCAGATTGACTCCATGGCCAAAAACATTAAAACCTCATATCTCCCAACCTGTAATCGAAATCAAATGAAATTTTCATTGGCTCTCTCTCTCACATGCCTATAAGAAGAAAGAAATAGAAAACTCAGGGTGCCCCTAATTTTTAATGGAAGATACTCTATATTTCTACCCTAGCTCGCACTTTTTCAAATTCCCACTGTTCCGATGGACGGTTCGAGCTAGAATTTTGAGCACAGAGTCCAGAAGACAAAACTATTCTAGAGAAATCGATTTCATCTCAATTCAAGGTTTGGAAGTATATTTTCTAAAAATAATAAGTACTTGGTGCTTACACTTACTATAAATATAAACTTTACTAGAATAACAAAACCTTTCAAAGAAGTGAACTCAGAAAACAATAGAGATGAGAAACTAGGAAATTCTGGCCAAAAAAGTAAAAAAGCACAAAAAAGAAAAAAATCAAAAAGTAACTTTATAAAAAATAAAGTGTCTCAAAATGTAAAAGAAACATCTAAGAAATTGTTCCTAACATGTTAGGGGTCCCATAAAACTGATTTCAAGTCAAAAATTAATATTTCCCAAAATAACGGCTCTTGTATCCCAACAACTAAAAATAGAAAGTTCTAGTTTTGAATGCAAAAAGTTGTTGTCATCTCTATTTTGGCTCATCTTGTTACTTTTCATCAGTATGAAATTAAAATTTTCTAGTCTCAAGCCCGTTTCATCTTTGTCATCAGATTACTCAAGTGTGGGTGATAGTGATGTTACCCATATGGATCTAGAGGACCTCAAGAATAGAATGTTAGGGTGACCCAGGGAACCTATTGAAGATAATGTATATACAAGCAAGTTATATGTTGCGGGTGGTCATCTCGTGTTAGTTTAAAGCATACATTTGGTGTTTGAATGCTCCCATCATTATGATCCAAACACTTAAA
The DNA here is from genome assembly GCA_018340775.1 of Taxus wallichiana var. yunnanensis. Classification (NCBI taxonomy): domain Eukaryota; kingdom Viridiplantae; phylum Streptophyta; class Pinopsida; order Cupressales; family Taxaceae; genus Taxus; species Taxus wallichiana. Next base: position 553,622,788 of record CM031234.1, read on the forward strand.
CCATAAGAGCTGATGAAAACTTGGTCCCGACAAGTACTCACCTCTAATGCAATCTCTCAATATATGCAAATTCCAATATGGAGAAATGTGGTTGTCATCACAAAAGAGTTTGCATCAAGTGAGTGGTCTAAGACCAAGTCATATATCCAAGAGCTTGCTCTTGTATCATGGTTGAAGCAAGGTATAAATCCCTCATGTATGTCAAAATCCCTCTTCTAAAGTGAGTTTCAAGAGGGCTTATCAGATGTAATCATCCTCCTAATCTAACTAATGGGAGAAAACACCACAAGATATTTCCATGACTAGATGGAATTTTTCATTCTCACCATCATCAAAGGCAAAAAAATGATAGATTATGGGAAAATCATTAGTGACAACTTACACCACCAATTGCTTCAAGTGTCATCTTCCAAAAATTCTTCTTGAATTCATACTTTGTCTACGCCCTTGCAAGCACGAGACCATTTAGGGGTTGGACACTCACCCAAAAAAATTCTCATAAGGCTTTGAAATATGAGAAACATTTACACTGGCCTTGAAAAAAAGAAACCAATACTTTACAAGAGTGAACAATGCATTCGTGATATTGTTTTGTCATACTGTTGAAAGGGAACCCTCACTCAAGGATGTCTTCACAAGTTTCTACTCTAATCAAAAGGTACAGGTATTTTTGCATATAATTTTCAAAATTTTCCTAAATCCAAGTGTCAAGTTTTGAAATTTCTCCACAAAGGATGCCCCACTATCTCGAGGAACCGTATTGTGTTGTTCAAGCTATGTAGGAAGCTTGTTCATGTCAATACTAAGTGAGAAACTCGAAGAAGAGGATGGTTGATTTCCTATCTTTCTAGGGATTTTCTCTTGCAAAATTGCTCGTGAGGTTGCCAAAATGGAAGCTTCCTTCTCTCCTATGAACATATACTCATACACTTCTAGAGAATATTTTTATATCCTAAGTGATCCAAATAATTTTCACCTCCCCGACTTACATCATGTTCCACATGTTAAAGACTACTAGGTGAATTGTGCCGATGATTTCAAAGTCAGAGAACGAGATCACAAGAGAATGAAAATCAAGAAAATGAGAGGATTCAATCTTGATTGGTATGAGGATGGCATTTAATATGATGGTATGGAGATGTATGACCCATAATATCAAGCAGTGAAAGCCACACCCCTTCCGCAAGTGTCTTGGAGAATTCGCGAGCTAGGGGATATAAATGAGTGGAATGAGGTTGTCATCAAAAGATCAAAAGAGTGGTTCAAAAGGAAGAAGGCTACCCTCATTGCATCAAGTAAATATCTTATTCTCCAATGGCATACATCCCATAATTCCTCTTCAAAGGCTATGGAGAAAGATCCCAACCGATGCAGGGCCCAAGCAATTTCATCCATCAATCAAAGCAAAAACAAAAAATTTGTAGTCATTTTTACACCCACCAAGAACAAGGGAAACCCATGCGCACCGATCTATCACCCGTAGGGCGCTAGGTGCTCACCCGAGGCACGCGTGGGCATTGAGTCTTTATTTTATGTGATTTGAGTGGGAAAACATCATCTATGATCCAAACTTAAAGGAAGTGAGTGGAAATGAGACATGTAAGCATCATAGAGCTCAGAATGGCTTCTAGATCAAGTGTAGTCATTCCAGACAGAAAATTACTTAATAGATTAAGAACTGAATCAAAACAAAAAGGGAAATGTGCAAGGATTTAGACTCATTCCATAAACATGCATAAAATAGAACCATGAAGATATGTAAATGCACTAGAATCATTACTGATCATATTCATATAAACTGGTAACCTCATTACATTCATTAGATTCATTACAGAGCATCATAGAAAGGTAGATCAAGTCATGCATCATAACTGGATTCCTATCCTTTAACTCTCAAAATGAAAATTTAAACCTCCAAGCCCTTGGTACATCCATCTCCTATGTTTTATCTACCCAACCCAAACAGAGTTCCTTTATAACATTTCTGCAAAGCTCTCGCTCCCTCTTCCTCTCTCTATATCTTTTCTTCTAAGCACTTGTATTTATAGGCCGCTTAAAATTCCAACTCACCTTTCTGAGGCTTTAGATCCATCACCAAGTGTCCATATGTGGTCCTCCATGGGAGCATGCTCCTCCAGGCCTAAGCTCTCCACTCCTTTTCATGATGGTCTTCTAGGAGCTTCCATCGCATGGCATATTCCTTCCTAGGCCAACCTATCACTAGGCTGGCACCTTATCCACTCCACATGCGCATTCGGGTCATGCTTTTCTCGTGTCCTACCCGATACGCCAAATATGGCTAAGTCCCAAGACCTTGTCCTACAGTGCGCATCACGGGTTCTACTAAGACCCTCCTAGAACCTTGCCTTGCACGCCCATTTCTTAACTTCAGTCTTGCGTACTCATGCGCCTTTTTGGACTTAGTCAATATTTTAGGGGCCCAACATCACCCCACACTACACCTATTCTCCGCCCGTGGGAACACTTCTCTAATGAATAAAGAATCACAATAGACTTAATGTCTTGGGAAAAGAATAAGGGAATGAAGAATTTAGGAAAGAAGAAAGAATGGGGAAGTGATGGCATTATTACAACAAGATAGGAAAATATTTTTGCAAGTCAGCCTCTAACTTGTTCCAGGCATCAAATTCATTTTGCACTCTCTGGAAGAGGTCACCGACTAGGGCACTTACCTCCCCAAAACTTAGTCCATCTCCTTGAGCGTTCATAGTGTCAACAATTTTTTCCAACTCCTTGCCCATGTCCTCAAGCGCATCCATCCTTCTAGTAATCTATGGGTATAGCTCCTTTATCCAGTTCTTGATTATACCCCTTAGGGCCTCAATAGCTTCTGAATTCTTTTCAACCTTGGCCAGGATTTTATCTCGCTCTGCTCTGTTCCCTTTTTTTCTTTTCTTGGAACTCTTTAAGCTCTACTTCATAGTTGGCGACTAGAATACTCGCCACTTTATCTTTGTCTGCGCAGTTTTCATATGCGGCCTCAGTGGTATGGGCAGCAATCTTTACATCAGCAAGGAATTTGTTGTATTCAGCCATGATTTCTACTACCTTTAATTTTCCTCCTTCTCCAGGCGCGCTACTACTTCTTCTGCAGATTCTGAGGCTAGAGGTTTCCTCTCCATGGTGAGGATGCATGTTAAGTCTTCAAGGAACTCAAGGGAAGATCCATACTTTTGTGCGGGCGGCATTAAGTCTGGATGCTTCAACGTAATGGCATCTGTGATGGATTCTACCTTCTTATGTACTTCACGCACCCTTTCCTTTTCTTCCCTAAGTTCACACTTTAGCTGAGTGCTAATTAACTCCTCCTTTAAATCCTTGGCCTTCTCTTCTAGCTCTTCCTCCTTCTTTTCTAGTTCTACTTCTAGAAATTTTATCTTGTCATTCCATCCAAAGAGCCTAGCTTCAACCTCAACTGAGACCTTATTGAGCACGTTGCATAACTGCTCATCTAAAAGCTACTGAGCATTTACCAAGGGGTTGTCTCCTTTTAACTCAAGAATTTTCATTATCTCCCCTAGCTTACCTCGAACTCTGGCTCATCGATGTGGGACTCAATTTCCCAAGAGAGCATCTTCCTTGTCCAAGGGTATGCACCTTCTTCATCAAATGACTTCATTTCCAAGAGTTGATCTGTTGGAACTGTGCTTTGGAAGCGTGCACATAACACCTTGCTAGGATCATTAATGTAGCTCATTCCTTGCCTTTGGATCTCCATGCGCTTTCCCCCTATGTGTGTGCCCTTAGGAATAGTTACCGATAGACTGGGGCCTCCCACGCTACCATGATATTTCCCTACGCTTTCTTCCTTATCTTCTTCCATCACTATATTAGTGTTGCACTCCAATTCTTGTTCTACCAAGGCTTCAATGATTTTTTTCTTCTCTTTCTACCACCTTGTTTATTTTCTCCTTCGTGAGGCTTGGAGTTTTCGATCTGTGTGCCAACCTCTTCACTTCTTCCCATGTTCTAGGTGCCTTCCTCCTCCTAGCTACCCTTATGCCGCATGAAAAGGAACTCATGTTCTTCTTCTCCGCCCTCTTCTTCTGAATCATGCATGCTGAAAACAAGTGGTTCCCAGCCTCCTTCAGGTTCATCTTCTTCATCATCATCCCTCTCACCTATGTATTTCTCCAAGCTCTCTATTTCCTCCGAATCAGCTTCCTCCATCACCTTCTATTTCTTCCTAACTAGGGATTCTAGTATAGGAGATTTTGCTTTCTCTTCCTAGCTCTGCTTTCTTCTATCTTTCTAAAGTTCAAATCTCTAACCTGTGAAGAATACTCTTTTTTGTAAATTTGTGCCCTAGTTTTCAAACCCTAACTAGAATATCTTTTCACAAGACGACGCTTCTCCACAACTCTTCCCACACCCATGAATTACTTCCCTCCCGGTTTGCAGATCCAAACTAGTCGCTCATGGTTAAAATTTTCTAATTTTTTTCTTTGCACGGATCAACTCTGAAACCCTAGTTCACAAAAGCTCTTCCTCTTTGTATTCACAAAGTAAATAATGAAGTTCCCAACCTTCTATTTATAGTTTTTCCCACTTTTAGCATTAAATGCCACTTCACCTACCACCATACTTTAACACTTAATGTAGATTTTTCAAACAAACCCGTCTTTAGTGCCTTAACTCACGTACCCAACCTTGCACGGAAAATTCTCCAACCTTTTGGCATGCAACCAATCCATCTTGACAAGAGACTCTTACGTGTGTGTAACCAGTGCCTTTGAAGGCACTTCTTCTATCATGATTTTTACTCTTGCCTACCTCATGTTGTGTTTGCACTTCTTCCTCTCTTGTACGTGGATCCACAATGTAGCCTTACCCTGACACCAACCATCCTTTTTCACCTTTCCTTGCATGCACTTCCTTCATAGGGCCATTCAACTAGGCTTTCCAACGCAATCCTTCTTGGTGCTTCATACCTTGTAATTTCTTCCACCTTACTCTACCCCACACTAAAATGATGCGGGTTCTTTGTGCATTCATAACCTTCAAAAAGTAATGAGGTTATCGGCACCCAAGGTACAAAACAAAACAACAATGAGAAAGGGAAACACAAGAAAAGGAACATGCAATAAAGGAAATCCTGAACTATCTGCAATACTGCCTTATTACAAACACCAAGAAGACTTATTTATAGTAGGGATTTAGTCTACTCCCATTGAAGTGACTGAAATCTCGTCACATCCAGCTTCTTGTAATCGGCATGCGCCAATCAAGGATGTACAAGATGATGTAGGGACCCAACCAATGCACATTCAACTTCCCAGGATGGCGCAAAAACTTTGAATCATACAGTAAGACCATCTTCCCAACCTCAAACTTCTTGTTCTTAATGTGACAATCATGCCATGCCTTTTTTTTTTTTCTTTTTCGGTTTTAACGGCTCCACCGACTAATGATCGTCTCTCACCTAATTGCATTAACTTGTCAATTATTTCTTCTATTGTTTGTTCATCATCTAATCCTCTTGCATGCATTATACCTAGAGAAGGTAACATGAATTCGATTTGAAGGACAACCTTTGTGCTAAACACCAATTGAAATGGTGTGGCCTTATTCAACCTCTTGTAGGTTGTCTTATATGCCCAAAAATGGTGATACTTTGTCATCCCAATCTTGTATGTCAACATCACGATTTTAGTCAACGTGTGGCTAAGTATTTTGTTAAATGCCTCAATGAGTTCCATTTTCTTAAGGGTGATAGGGAGTAGTTTTGTGATGGGCCACCATGAATTCTAATAGCAGAATCATGACCATTTCATTGAGGAAGTGCGTACCTCTATCACTTGTCAAATTCAATGGGCATCCATACCTATTGATTATGTTTTCCCATAAAAATATAGCAAGTGGTAGCTGTTGTACAATCCTTTATAGGTGTTGCCTCTTCCCACCTTGTCAAATAATTTGTGTAAGTGAGGATATACCGTGAACCAGTCCTTTGCACCACTGGCGAGATTGGTCTGACAAATTCGATAGCCCATTTCTCAAATGGTTTTACATTGGCTATTGGTCGCAAGGGAATTTCATCCCTTTTTCCAGGTTTGCCAAGGTGCTGGCAATGGTCACAGGCCTTGAAAAACTCAATGCAATCTTGATAAATGGTCTCCCACCGAGCCTCTGCGAAGAGTATCTTCCGCACGGTTACATTCCCCGCATAGTTTCCTCCTGCAATCCCACCATGTGCCTCTTCCATAATTGTAATGTGCTCATGTTCTAGCATGCAACAACGTAGAACCTCATCATGACCCATTTTGTACAGATCTCCACTAATTAGCATGTAGGGCGTGGCGCGTATGGCCAACTTCTTCTTCTCCAAGGCCTTCATTTTGATTGGTGCCACACCCATTTTGAGAAATACTACAATATCTTCTAAGTCTAAGGGCATGCACCACAACCTAAATAGTTGTGCATCTGGCATGGTATCCTCAATGCTTTGCGCGTCCTCCCTTGAATCAATCCTAGACAAATGATCAGGTCCAAAATTACTTTTTCCTAGTTTGACAACCACCGTGAACTCGAATTCTTGGAACAATAGTACCCACTAACATATGTGCCCTTGTAGAATGGGCTTGTTCACCAAGTATTTCAATGTCATATGGTCAGTGTAAAATATAAAAGGGGTTTCCAACAAATACTGTTTGAATTTATGAAGTGTGTAGATCATTAACAATGCCTCGCACTTAGTTATAGTATAATTCTACTCTGCTAGTGTCAATTTCTTGCTTACAAAGCACAAAGGATGATCAACAATCCCTTCACTAGGATGTGCAAGTACTACTCCAATGGTGGTCCCTAAGGCATCCACATGAACATGGAAAGGCTTATCCCAAGAAGGGAAACGTAGGATGGGCACGGTGACAAGCCTATCCTTCAAAGTGTCAAATGCCTTCTATTGTGCCTCTCCCCAATGAAAGGCACTTTTATGTCTAAGTAACTCTTCTAAAGGTGTGGTGATCTTGGCATATCCCTTGATGAACTTCCTATAGTACCCATGTATGCCCAAGAAATCCATGCACTGCACTTTGACTAGTAGGCTCCCTCAATCCCACAATTACTGCAACTTTTGTGAGATCTACTAGTAGGCCCTCCTTACATATGATGTGCCCCAATAATGTTCCAAACAGGTAGTAAAGACACATTTCTTAAATTTAAGGGATATCCTTAACTACCGACACCTTTCAAACATCAACCTTAAGTTGTCACAATGGTCCTTCACTAACCCATATACTATCTAATCATCCAGGTAGACTTGAAGGAATTTGTGGATGAAGTCCTAGAAAGCTTGTACCACAATGCACAAGAACACAACAGTGCATTCTTAAACCCAAATAACATGACTATATAGGAAAAAATTCCCCACTCAGTGGAAAAATTTGTCTTCCTTTGGTCCTCCTTTGTGATCCTTACCTAGTGATAGCTCGAGAATCCATCTGTGAAAGAATAGACCTCATGCCCTGCCACTCCCTCTAAGATTTCTTCAGTGAATGGGGTTGGGAAAGGATTAATGATACATATTGCATTCAAGTCCCTGTAATCAACACAGATCCTTATCCTTTTGTCCTTCTTGATGCTAATTACCATTAGACTTATCCATTCTAACTCTTCAACAACTTCAATAATGCTCGACGCTATCATATTATCTATTTCCTCCTTAACCTTCACGTGCGGAGTTAGGACTCATTCAAGATATAGTCTTTTCCCGATGGGCAAGACACCTTCTTTCAGATTTATCCTCATCTTCCCAAAGGAATGGTGGACGTCTTTAAGCTCATGATACCCACATGAGAATAAATCCTCAAACTCGTAAAAGATCAATGATCTTAGAGACTTCTTTCTCTAACCAATAGCCTCCAATGATAGCCTCTTTAGGCTCTTCTTTTGAGTCAATGTTAACCTTCTTTGTCTTTAAAGGTTCATGATAGGCGTGCACCCATCCATCAGCACTATTTATGACTTCGTGCATCCCTACAGAGTGGTTAACATCCAACTTCTCTACTTCTTCTCCATCAATAACATACACCATCTTTCCTTTTTATTTTTCTAAACATGCACACTCAAGTTGTATCTCTTCTGTTTCTTCTTCCTCAAAGCGCACCTCCAGGCTAGGTTCACCTAGCAACTCTAGTAGCCTATCTTTTGCCATGGCACTATCCCCAATGGTAAGGCACTTGATAACCTGCAATGCCTTATCCACCAAGGGTTTTTTACTCCGATACTTAAATGTTTGAACGAGATCAGCTGCTAACTCTTTCCAATTCCCTGTCTGGCAGCGTGTGTCTCAGAATGAATGTACCATGCACGCGCACAACCTTATAGGGTGGAATATAACTTGTGAACCCATAATGAAGGTGGCAATGCTTCTACACTTCCCATCTAGACTGTCTCACATGCTTGGATATGGAAGGAAGCGGTCTCTTTACCATGGTAGTATTTTATAGTTGTGGGCACGTTACTCCTACAAAACCTTACAGAGAATGCAATTCTCACCTCGTGCCATTCCAAGAGATTATCCTAATGCATTGCCCACTAGCATGTAACAGTTCCGAGTAGGACGTAACTTAACATCCCCTTCGTTCATTTTCCTCCTTCCACTGAGCTTCATCTCCTCGTAAAAATACCTCGGAAGGCTCCTCCTAAGCACTTAGGTAGCTCCTTTCCTTATAGGTGCCGGAATGTATGCGCCTTTGTCATCTTTTCACCGATCCCCTCAAATTTCATCCGATTAACTCATATTTTCCATGCACCCAATTATCACATGCTATCTTGGTAGTGTCACTCCCTCTCGTGGGATGAATTATCTCTCGGAACCCCGATTAAGTGCACATATATTCTATCCAGGACCTCTTCTCTAAAAGGTTCAGTATAGGGTGTTGATTTCCCATCATCCAGGGGTATGGTGTCCTATTCCTCCTCATTTTCAAAGCTTATGTATCCCTTGTTGAACCAAAGATCTGCATTGTTCTTATAGCACCATGGGCACCCAAGTAGTGCTGGGAAATTGTCTTCGCCTCGGCAAGCACCAAGACTTCAAAGTCCCCAGTAAACTTAGCCCCTTGAATGGTGATAGTTACATCCTTTAAGACACTAATGGGCATTGCCTTCATTTTGTTCACCATATACAACACATTCGAAGATGGTTGTAATGTAGGTCTTCCCATCTAATGCCATGCATCCAAGGTGAGAACATTGACCTCCGCACTTGTGTCAATGAGGATATTACTAAGGAGCCATCCATCCATGACCGCATTTAACGTGATCTCCCTATCATAGTCAAGGTTGTGAGGGGGAAGGTTTACATGCAAGACCTGCCTCTTGTGCTCTTCTCCGACGTGTGGTACCTTCTCTCTCAACCATGCTCCTAGCAAGGGAATAATATTCTCTTGCCTTAGCATTTTACATACTTCCTTGACCTCATCCAGGTCATCCTTTGGTGCCTCGACCTTCCTTCTTTGCTCCTCCCTCCTAGACTGCTCCTTTAGACATTGGATTTCTCCTTATAAACTCTGAATGACGTCCATGGTTTCTTGATATACCTCCTTTTGATGTGCAGGGTCTGGGTACTTCCCATGTACCACTTCTTCCCTTGAAACCAGGTTCTTCTTTTGTGGCATTTCCTTTGCATGTATGGCCTCTACTCTTGTTGTTACCATAACAAGTTCCAATCCTACATCACGTGTCACTCATGGCATCCATTGTGTGTCATCCTTATTAATGCTTACCATTGCAATGCCCTTGTCTTTCCAGTGCTGTTGATTCATATGCTCAAACAACTCAGGGAACTCCTCATACTTGTGCTTCTTCCTGTACCATGAGCACTACAATAAGTCTGGGCACTCACGCTTGTAGTGGTCTGTAGACCCACAATTAAAATAGGTTCCACGTGGGAACTCACTTCTTCCTCCTTCATGGTTACCATGACCACGAAATCCTCCACGAAATCCCCTTCGACACGTACTCCATCCATGCTCGCTCCTCATAATGGCGATCATCACCCTTAGAAATACTTGACAATACTAGTCTAGCACACACCATGATTAATGGCCTCATGGATCCGATCAATAAGCCTACAATAAACTTAAGGAGGTGGTGAGGCCCCCGTCCTCCCTGGTCCGCACCCTTGGATTCCTCTAGTGTTTCCTCCTCCATTGGATCCACTAGATCCACTGGATCCTTTACCCCCGATCCACTAGTTCCACCTCCAAATCCACTAGTTCCACCTCCAGATCCACTAGTAGCTAGTAATGGGCCTGAAGTGGTCACACCTAGGGTCCCCAACGTCCCACTAAACTACGTGCCACCATGTGTAAGATTGTTCCACTACCGATGTGTGTCCCACAACACTCCCGACACGTTACCCATGCCTTGTGTACTTACTCCTTACCCAAAACTTCCCCCAAACATCGGGATGGTATGTTCAACCATAGAAGTCCCAAACAAGAAATTGTATCTCCTGGGTACAAATTTGTCACTTCCACAGAATACCAATCCCAGGTTATCAACACTCCTCTGATTTGGAAGACCAAGCACCAAGGTTTGGTCGCTAGGAGGTTTCGATGCACGCCAATGACTCTTGTCTCTCCACATTATGAACTCTTATCGAATCCAAAGGGATCTCTCTCACACGCTTTCCAAGATAGGGTAGCATAGACTGCTTAGGTTCCACATCCTCTGCATGAACCTCAACTCCTTCCCATTATGTCTACCTCCATAGATCCATCACACTTGCAACCTTGCATTGTCTATTAATTCCCTTTCACATGCTTCACTATACTTGAGTCATCTCTCCTCCCTTTCTTTCTTCATCACAATGTCTACCACCTTCCTCCACCCTAGCTTCCTTTTCCAAAGGCTCGAATGGTTTAGCCAACCATCGAAGATGCCTCTAAAGTAAAGTTAATAATCAAGATCTTCATTTCCAAAGGGATAAAGCACGTAGAAACTATCCTCTAGGCTCCCATAGAAAATAGAACTCGGTGACTTCTAGAAAAGAATATGTATAAATAGCATACTCCAAAGTGCAGGCTAGCCAACACACCTTTCCACCAATGATCCACAGCACGAGTCCACATCAAATCTACATCCTGCAGCCTTTGGTATTCTTCTTGGGTCCACATGTGGGATCTACAATACCAGCTTGATCTAGATGCATATACTGAGAGCCATTCATACAGCTCTCTACTGGGAAGAAACAAAAAAATGTTTCATAGAACTCATGGTAGAGGTTCTCTTCTACCCATCTATGTGCATTAAAATCAGGTCTAGTGATGAATCTCTAAGAAAATTATTCCTCCGTGCTCTTGAACCATGATTCAACACTTTCCAAAGTTAGGCATCCATCTCCTATGTTTTATCTACCCAACCCAAATAAAGTTCCTTTGCAGCATTTTTGTAGAGCTCCACTCCCTCTTCATCTCTCTATATCTTTTCTTCTACGGGCGCTTGTATTTATAGGCCACTTGAACTACCAACTCACCTTTCTAAGGCTTCAGATCCATCGCCAAGTGTCCAGATGTGGTCCTCCATGGGAGCATGCTCCTCCAAGCCTGAGTTCTCCACTCCTTGTCATGATGGTCTTCTAGGAGCTTCCATCGCATGGCATATTCCTTCCTAGGCCAACCTATCGCCAGGATGACACCTTATCCACTCCGCATGAGCAGTGAGGTCATGCTTTTTTTGTGTCCTACCCGATACACCAAATACAAACTAAGTCACAAGACCTTATCTTGCAGTCACACATCATGGGTTCTACTAAGACCCTTCAGTAACCTTGCCTTGTGCACCCATTTCTTAACTTCATTCTTGTGTGCCCATGTGCCTGTTTGGACTTAGTCAATATTTTATGGGCCCAACAAAATTGATCCCTTTACTCATTGAATATCTTGTTTATAAAAGTTTGCAAAGTATAAAATTGACCTTAGAAAGAATTTATAGCTCATTCATTAATTCTTTACGATTCAAATTAGACACATACACTATTATTTCATTACATTCTAAGCCTTCAACAACATTATTATCCCTCAATTCAAAAAACTTGATTCAAACTCCTTCTTGTTGTCTTATTTTCCACTTCTTGCTCACAAAAGAACTTAGACAAATATAGCCAAATTTTTCTTATGGATTAATTAGGATTTAATATTAACCTTCACCTCTATTTTTACCTTCTACTTGTATTCCCTTCATTCAAATACATTCACAATATTCAAAACTTAATCTTTTCTTCTATGTCTTTTAATTGTCCTTATAGCCCCTTAAGACCCTGACTCATGGATCGACTATGCATCTGGGATTTTAAAATTACCCAAGAAGATTTGAAAGATTCATTATTTTTTCCTATGATATACAACCAGGATCCTAAATTTTCAGAGCTCAACTCCACCTACAATTCATGATATTTCATCTTTTGCAATCTAGACAATTGAACCTTACTAGTCCGACAAAGCGGTGAGAATTAAAACTATATAAATTTTCTGGGTCTTAATTTTATGGCTCCAAATTTTTACACTACGTGTGTATACGTGATCATTCACTCTACGTAAAATTTCATACTTATAGCATTCTTCTATCTCCTGAAATTCAACAATTACAAGTCTTATTTTGGACTAAACATCACAACTTCCTCCATAAACTGTCACGTAAAAAACTTGTTCTATCCAATGGTCTTCTAAAATTCCTTTTCCAACCTCTAAAATACCATTGTACAGATATAATCTCAAAAATTTTGTTCAAAATTTGAGGTTTTGGGGCATGAAAACTTAGTTTCCATCAAGCCCTAGTTGTAGGTCTGTCTATAGCCCGTGAGGCACTTGATCCTTTATAACTTTCTCTTATTTTTTCATCAATGCTCCAAACTTCACTTACACATGGATTTTCCTCTTAAAATTGTTCTTGGACTAACATTGAATCAACAATTCATACTATATTTTATATTTCTCACGTTTTCTTGACTGTACATATTTGTATAGATAGAGTTTAAGGTTTTTCACACTTTCTTTTACAAAAGAATGGAGTAGAGACTCTTTATGGGTTTGAGGCTTCCTTATTCTTGTTCTACCATGTTGTTAATCCACAAGATTGATTCACATCTCACTACAATGTTTTCACCCATAAATCTCAGCATGCAACTAACAAGAATTACTCTTACTAGTGCTAGAATAGAGCCTGAGTCTTTTCATTTGATTTCATCAACCATCATGGGTTACATGCAAGGTTTCTTCCATGGACTAGGATATGTGCCATGTGCATTAATTTTCCAACAATATTTCTTATCATGAACAATTATATAATGCTATAATTTCAAGAAAATTCACTATTACCAGAACTCACAGTCTTAGACAAATCTGAGCATGCGGTCACAAAAGTTGATTCAACTTACATTCTTGCACCACACTTTTACTCACATACTTGCAATTTTTCATGATATAATGCTTATAAGAGAGGGTTTAGAAGCATTAATATCATAAGGAAAAGATATCTTCTACCAAAAATATCAGTCATACTCACAGAACCAACATTTCCATACATGTCACTGTATTATATTACAAAAATGAGAAGTATTCTTCTTTCCACCATTCTCCATGTCTTCTTTTACCTATGCCAACCTTCCACACCTTGATCCACTTCATAATATTGAAATTTTTATCCTCCTTCCTTAATTTGACCAAAACTCCATGTTTTGAGAGATATTCTCTCACCCATGTTAGAAAATAGGAACCATTACTCCATATTTGACCTCTTACAACAATAACAACTTGATCCTAGGATATTTCAACCTCCACCTATGTAGCTATAACAGCTCACACTTACCTAGGACTTAACCAACTCACTTACACATTCAATTTTCACTCTTACAATTTTACATTATGGTGAAAACCATTACAATTATTCAAATACTTGAATTTGGAGGGAAAGCTAAACTAGACAACTAGTATGAATTTGTATGCCATAAGGAGATTGATTTTCTTTCATGCTCCTACATCACCATATCAGCTCACTTAGGAGAAAGCTCAAATCGAGAGGCAGTGGAACTAGAAGCTCCTCAGTATAGAAGGTTACATAAAAAGGTAAGGACAACATAGGACCTTGTGGTTGATTTGGAGCAAGGGGAAATTGATATGATTCATCTTTCAATCCCTCAATAGTCTCAAAGTTTCTCATCCTCTATTTTTGCACCAGCCCTTCCTACACAAGATGTTCCCTTCTCATTCAAAGCAAGAGGCTGCAATATTTCCAAATTTTGAGCCCGAGATGAATGAGATATTTCCATGGGTGTAGGAAATTATTGTTATCCATATTTCACCCCCAGAAAAATATTGGATCAGCCACAACCCCACATGGAAATAATCATGGAAAACACATTTAAATATTGCAAACTAGATGTAGACGGACTCTACAATGGAATGGCGGGGCCTGTAAAAGTTTAAACAACCTGTGCGAGAAGAAGGAGAAGAAGCAACAAAGTATCGAAGTTTTTTGAGCTTAAGACCGTTCGGAAAGATTCTAAAATCGACTAAGTATGGAGGAGGTAGCGAAATAAACACATGTCTATGCGGTGATTCTTAAAAGTTGAATCCAAAAAAGGAAGCCCAAATGAGTGTTAGGCTTCCACACGTCTAGAGCCCCAAAATTTGTGCGACCAGTTGAAAAGCCTTCGGCTAGACAGAGGGTGTCGGTGTCGGCTCGGTGAAAATCCAAGCCCAGGAACCAAGGGTGGGTTCTCAAACTCACGCCCTCCTCCACGTAGAAAATAGTCAACAAAGGTCAAAAGGGAAGATAGGGTGGGCCTCAAAAGGAGTTAAGTATTGAAGAGCCATCGGAGAGAACCACGTGTCCTAATGATGCTTCTCCAAAGATGAATCCATAAAGGGAAGATCAAACAAGCGTTGCATCTCCACGTGTCCCGGAGGCTAAAACGGAGGCGGGGTCAAATTTTCAATAGATTCAAAAGGTAGATAAGGCGGGTCTAAAAACTTGGCCAAGTATAAAGTGTAAGCGGAGGTTGCCAAGTGTCTTCTTGGCGCATCTCCAAAAGTTAGTCCAAAGGAAGAGACCCAAATGAGTGCGAGCTCTCTACATGGCCCAGAGTCCAAAAAGATAAAATGGACCGTTGAAAATTCCACAGTGACGGAGGTGCCAAGTGTCTAAATGACACCGATTCAAGGATTGAATAGAGAGATGGTCTCCAAACGAGTGCTAGACTTCCGTGTGTCCCAGGTCAAGAAATATGCCTGTTGAGAAAAGTACTTAGCCGAGAAATAAAGAAATTGAGCATGTTGGCGAAGAAGCCGTGTCATCCCTACACCATTCCAAGAGTAGAACATAGAGGCCACTTACAATCAAGTGCTAGCCTTCCACGTGTCCCATATTAAAAAGGGGCCCATTTTTCAAATTGGTTTTCCCACCCTTTTGTACAGAACCCGATACAAACTTCGAAGGGGCATATCTTTCGACTCGGGGCTCGAAATATTGAAAATCTGACACCATTGGAAAGATCTCGGCCTCACCCACACCATGGATATTTGAGACATGAAGTTTGGGGAGGTTAGGTAAAGAAAAATGGAGAAAAAATCCTCGGGGACATTAATGTGGGATCCATTTGCCCCAACAACTAGATCGATTCAATATGCTTCGTCGTTTCCTCCTTCTTTAAGGCACCAAACCAAAGATTGATACAGTCAAGATGGATTTGGGGGAAGATTTTTTCAGAGGCATTAACAGCAGTGGTTGAGCTTCAACCTACTTTTCCCACTTCTCTGTCTTTCTTCTCTCTGATCGAGTCTACAAATACTAGGTTGGGACTCATTGTAAAGGGTTGGACATTCTTCTATTTTACAAGCTCCCTTTTCTTCTGGTAAAGGAACTTGTGGAGTTTCCAGAACTTCCACTAGATTGTAATACATTTTCTACCTTTTGGCCACTTTGTAATGCATTGTATCAATCTGCAAAGCAATAAAATACGTTTGTGATCAATTTTAGATCCTTTCTTGTCTCTTTTACTTTCATCTAGTCTTTCATTATAGATCTGGTTATCTGTGCTTGGTTATTGCATGCATTCTCGTTGGTTTGTGTCTATAAGCAAACCAAATGTTCATCATTCCTTTGGTGCATCACATTATAGCTTACTTTGATTTCCTGCATTGCTTTTATCCACGTCTCCTTGGTAAAACATAGATTAGGTTTAGGAATAGGCCCTCTGTAAGTTCTCACGCATGCACCTAAATAGAGGAATAGGAACCAACCTTTAATCTAGAGAGTTTTCTCATTTTCTAAGTCCCACACTTTGGAGAAAACTCAATGTTATGTGGATCACACAAAATGACTCTTCCTTAGAAAAGCAAATCTATAGAACTCATTTAGGGGTGTTGTGATTTGGCACTAACAATTATCACAATAGAAGAACACACACTTCAATAGGTAGAATTCCCTAAATTATCAGTTGTAGCCTCAATTGTTAAAGGAAAGAATGGAAATTTGGCTCAAACAACTTCACGCTTCTTCAAAGGTGCTTCAAACAATCAATATGTTGAAGTAGTCCAGCCGAAGGTGATTAAGCCCATTGAAAAAATGACCACGGTTTACTACAAGATGAGTATCATCCCCTTAGGCCTAGCAACACATGAGGGAGATGCACATTTGTTCAAGGAATCTTCTACCCACCATCTCAGGAGGAATGAGGAGTACAAGGATAATATTGATTAGTTGGAAGATCACTTGAAAACAATCACCTCGTATGTGTAAAATTTCCTAACTTGAATGCATCTTCATCTCTTCCAATTGAAGAAGTTACTCCCATCAATATCTTTGACCCAAATTCCATTAAGAAAACACAGGGTTTCACCATGTAGGGGTGAGAAAATGAAAAATGGGTGAATAAGATTGTGGAAAAGGGGAAAGTGTTGCTTCCGGAGATGATCTCATTATTCAAGTACATATGTGTGATAGTCACCAAGGTTCAAATGACAAGGGATGAAATTGAGAAAGAAAAGGAACACTGGGATCAAGTGTTTCCATTGGTGATGGAGATGGGGAAAGCTCATTCTCACGTATTGGTAGACATGAAGGTATTTAATTCCCCATCTGAGGATTAGTCACAAGTATGGGCCAAAACTCTTGTCACCCGGTATAAGATGCTAAACCATGCTCTAGGAGAGTTTGATTCAAATAAGGAATGTGCCTTTAATATGCAAGATGATGTCAACATCAAGATGCAGAAGCTTGGAGTGCTTGCAATTGATGAAAAAACCTCTACAGATGACTTGTTCTATCCATTTGAAGAACTTTTCAAGCAAGAAGCCGGGAATCCCTTTTCCTTCAACGAGGACACTGGGGTCCCTCACCAAGATAAGGGTTGTGATATCAAGCACTGTGAAGAAACATCAGTCTTGGTTCACAAAGTGTAAAAACATCTATTCCATCTTGGATAATAATATCAAGTCAATGATTTTTTTCACATTCCTCAAAGCCGAGAAATTTGCACACTGCAGTGGCTCGATATAGAAAATATTTCAAAGGAGCGTATATATCCCTCAGGATACTCAACAAAAGTTCACACCGAGAGAGAAAAAAATCAGCAAGAGCTTTGTCTCTATCTCGAGTAGTTCTCTTTTCTTTTCTCTCTCTTTCCTCCCCCTCCCTCTCTTCCTTCATGTTCTATTTCTTCATTATGGGGGTTTGGACTTTTCGTTTTTTCTTATTCACTTTTCGTCTTATTCTCTTTTGTCTTATGTGAATATAGTTTACATTGTAATAAGTCACTCTCAATTAATAAAAAGGGGACTTAATTTTATTCCTAGGAATATGAAAATTCACATGTTGTAAAAGACTAATGAAAGGTCATGTGCGGGGTGGGTGAAGAGTCTTTCTGAAATCTATATATTTTAATGGCTTCCCCATTCCAAAGGGTTGTCAATTTTCTATTTTCATGAGTAGATAACTCCTAGGAATCATAAAAAGATAATAAATATTCCATTTTCCTTATCTACATGCTTCTTCTATCCCTCTCAATGTATAACTTTGCCAATATGTCAATAAAGAAAGGAGTTTCATGCTTTTTTGGATGAGTGAATAAATGGAATTTTATGTCCATGGTTTCATCTTGTCTTGATATAACTTGCAAGGTTGTTATTCTATCTAATTTTTGTGTTAATAATTTCTTGTTAATCCTTGCAATAATTTGAGATTCCCTACTTGCAGTATTGATCCCTCTCTTAACTTCCCACTCTCACTTTCCCACCTTCCTAGAAAATTTATCTCTTACACAAATTGCAATAATTTTACTGGGTGCGGTGGAGTGTGCATGTTGGATCCCTAGCCTCCTAGCCAACCATAGAGTTGTACTTTCTTGTTTATGCACAATAATGGAGCTTCTTATTCAAGCAGGGACCTAGTCCCATAGCATTCATGGAAACCCACAAATTTATCCTATCGAAAAATGATTTCACCAACGGTTTTGGCACCCACCATGGGGCATAGGTTTTTATTCTATACCTTATATACGAACCAAAAATACAAAAAAATATTTAAATATTAAAAATAAATAAATAAATTTAAAAATCCATAAGCCTTATGTCTTCCAATTGCTATTTAGGGTAACCCTCCAATCCAACAACCTACACTTGTTTTCCTTATCCAAGAATACATTACTTGAGACTTGAGGGAAACAATTTGGCATAACAGAGAAAACTTCTCCCACTACTAAATATCTACAATGGTTCTAGAATATGAAGAAAAACATGGAAAGGCATCGAAAAGGGAGTGACAAGCTCAAGTTCAACAAAGGAGATCTTAATTCAATCCAAAGTTTGTAAGTTAGTTGACCATTGATATACTAGGTCTGAGAGACAAACAAGAAACCTTGATCCTGTCTTTGAAGAGCTCCAAAGGAAATAAGAAAAAATCAACAATTCTCGTTATTCTCTACCTCACATGAATTTTTGTATTGATGGATCAAGTAGTGTTAAAGATCTTGATCTCACCCCTCTTTCATCATCCCAAGTTTCCCCAATTTCTCTAAATCCATTGGATATAGAGTCCCTAGATCTTAGAAAATATTTTGAATACTTTGTAGAAGAAGAAGCATTAGAAGAAGAAGAAAAAAAAAGCAGAGGGTGAAGAAGAGATAAGAATGATAGAAGAAGAGAGATACCTCCACCAATTGTTCCATTTGGAAGAAACACAGTCCGATCCCCTCACTACTCTAATTCATGAATTTCCAAAGGGATATCTCAAGAGTTTTCCTAAATTTAGATGAGACGGTACACAACTCCTAGAAGAGAACGTAGTGGTGTTCATAATAATATGTGGTGTACTAGAGTGGAACATGAAGAGGTGTCAATGAATTTGTTCATGAAATCTTTGCAAGATAAAGCAACATAATGGTTATATCTCCTACCAACTATATCCATCACTTGTAGGGAGGACATCAAAACTAGTTTTGAGGATAGATTCAAATCCACTAAGGATTTCCAATACCTCTTAGTGAAACTAATGCAAATGAATAATGAATCTAATGAGACTATGAGGGATTTTTTAGCCCAATACAACAAGTTAATCAATAGGATACCCTTCAAATTTATTCCCTCGATGATAACATAAAGAGATTCTTCATAAATGCTCAACTGCATGAGGTAGGATTCATTCTCTAAATATCCTTAGCTAGGAATCTTAAAGAAAATCAATACTGTGTGATTAAGATAGAATATGATCTAATTATGTTTGGAAAAATATATAATACAAATGGAAATCAAAAGTTCAAAGCTCCAATCCCACCACCACAAAACCCCGGGTTCAAAAATTGGTGAATGACGTGATCAAACTCAAGAAGCAACTTGCGAAGAGTACATTAAGGGATGATCAAAATAAGAAGAAATTTCCAAAAGAAAAGGATTGCTCTACCTCCCCGCAAGCTTGCTCTTGAGGAACCTCTAATAAATGCAACTTGTGATGCAAAAGAGGAGGAAGAAGAAATTGAAGAACTAGAAGATGAGAATGAAGATGGCAACATTCTTGAAATTGAAGAAGTTGAAGATGATGCACAGATTGATTTCCTTGAGTATTCTTCAGGAGAAATGATGATGATGATGAAGAGGTACCAATTTTCTCGTGTTCCGTATTTACTCTCTCTCAATCTCAAAAGGGATCTTCTTCCTCGGAGGGCTCTTGTGAAAAAGAGGAAAAGGATGATTCTCTAGTGGCACTCCACAAAATAAGATAATCAATAGAGGATCCCCACTCCCACCTTCAATGGAATTAGTGAAGGAGAAACCAGATCCAGTAGCAAGCAAGAAGCAAGCTACCACACCAAGTAAGTCTTATGGTGCTTCTCCTAGCTCTAATTTTATATCTAAAGCTAGTTTTGTAAAATCCTCCAATACTCCATCAAAATTAGCCATTGCCTCTCACCTAGCTATGCCATCTACTAAGAATATCAAAAATTCTAAGACAACACCTCCTCCACCTTGTAAAATATCCATTGTCCTAGGATTATCAAGCACATTAACCTCGAGATCCTTTTGATATAATTGAGCATGTGAATAAGTCTTTAAAATTTTAGAATCTAAATTTTTGCAAATGCACCCTAAACAATTTGAAAGGCTTGTTAGCTATATCAAGGGTATTAACCTAAAGCCCAATGCTGAAAATTCTAATTCCAAAGGGTTACTACCAACACCACCCACCCTGCCAACACAAAAATTCTTGCACTCATTTTATCCAAAACCAACAAAGTAGAACCATTCTACCTTTCTCTCCTGATTAAAGGCCACCAACTGAACAATTTCATAATAGACTTTGGCACTTCAGATAATGTAATTCCAATTAAATTTTTAAATTCCCTAGGATTTACATTGACATGATAAATTATCTCTTGCTATCCTATGGAGTCTAAACAGGAGTTCTGCTTGGTAGGAAGAATCAAAGATTCTCAGAGGTGGCCCTTGCAGGGGTTTTCCGGATAAGAAGTTTTTGCTAACCATTATGGTGGTGGATATCGCATCATATTTTGACATTTTGTTGAGAAGGATTTTTGTAGAGACTTGGGTGGTGAGATACAAATGGATTGGTCTTCTGAAACCATTCCAGTGAAGGGTGAAATGAAGAAGTTGTTGCCAATGCGAGAAAATGAAGTACACCAAAAAATCGAGAAATCTAAAAGCGAGATATCTTGTTTCAAGATAGTGGTGACTAACTACTTCTTTACTTTTAAATAGACTAGAATCTGCCTCTCCTCGTGAAAGGTGAAGAATACCAATTGTGGAAAATGGAATTCGATGGAAGTCTTTATAGTGAAATATATGGAGCTGGAATTATTTTGACTTCTCCTTCAGGTGATTTATTTCCATTCACGTAAAAATTGTTGTTTGATAACACCAATAACACTGTAGAATATGAATCCCTTATCCTCAAAATGGAGGTTGTTTATTCCATGGGTATCAAGAAAAAAAAGTGCATGGGTGATGCCAAGATAATTTTCAACTAGGTAAGGAATAAATATCAGGTTAAGAAACCAAGGCTCAAGCACTATAGGAATCGGGAATGGTATTACATCGAGTCTTTTGATGCTTTCTCAATCCAATATGTTCCTCGGAGAAACACAAAAAGTTGAATCTCTTACGCTTTAGCTTCCTTGATGACTTTTCACCCGTCTTTCAATAAGGACAAAGTGCCTTTTGAAATGGTATTCGAGGATGAGTATACTAGAAAATGTAATTCATTAGCAAGTATTAAATGATGACAGTCAACTTCTCACTTTCATGGAGCAAAGAGGTAATTTCAGTAATTGTTTCTACGAGGGGATTGATAATCCGAACTAGGAGTCTGCATTGCGGATGATGATAAAGAAGGGAAAGACAAAGTTTATTTAGAAGGTGTCATCCATCTTAAGGAAAAAATATTCCAAAATGCCTTATGTAACTCGAAATAATTGTTTGATAATCATGAAAAATTCATCAAATATAAAGCTAATCAATCCTCTTGGTTCCCAATGACTTTGAAAAATAAAATATTGGCACCACCAAATAGCCAAGAAGGGTAAACATTAGAAAATGTTGTTCACCAGAAGAGAAGAGAATATTCTCATTATTAAGAAATTACTCGATGTTTTTGCATATTCCTATGATGAGCTCAAGTCATTCTAGCCCAAGTAAATGCAACATTCGATCCCACTTGAATCCTCGAATCCAATCCTTTTAGGAAAAATTAATGATAGTACAATCTAAAAATTATAGATACCAT
Source organism: Taxus wallichiana var. yunnanensis (assembly GCA_018340775.1). Lineage (NCBI taxonomy): Eukaryota > Viridiplantae > Streptophyta > Pinopsida > Cupressales > Taxaceae > Taxus > Taxus wallichiana. The sequence continues at coordinate 553,645,048 of CM031234.1, forward strand.
CAAGGAGCAAGTCTTGAAAATGTTGAATGCAAGAATAATTTTTCCCATCCATCATTCCACATGGGTGGAAAATATTGTTTTAGTGCAGAAGAAGAATGTAGAAATAAGGATATGTGTAGATTTCCACAACTTGAACTAAGCTTCACTAAAGGATAACTACCCACTACCTATCATGGATCACATCCTACAAGTGGTCACAGGATCATAGATTCTCTCATTACTTGATGGATTCTCTGGGTACAACTAGATTGAGGTAGCGGAAGAAGATAGATCTAAAACAGCCTTCAAACTCCATGTAGCACTTTTACCTACAATAGAATTCCTTTTGGCCTTATCAACGCAAGAGAAATGTTTGAAAAAGCAATGGATTCGGCCTTCAATATCTCAAACATTACATCATCATCTACCTAATTATCTAAAAATATTTTCAAAGAATCTAGGATATCATATAAAAATTTAGTTTTTTTTTATCAAGTGTCGATAACATGGAATCTCTCTAAATCCCAAGAAGTACATCTTTGGTGTTACTGAAGGGAAACTCCTTGGGCACATTGTGAACAAGGAGGGGTAGAATTGATGTAGAGGATAAGGAAATCCAAGAACTATCCTTGCCAACATGTAAGAAGGGAATTCATTCTTTCTTTGGAAAGGTAAACCTCCTCTGTCGCTTCATCCCAAATTTCCCGAGATGAAAAAGCATATCACAAAAATATGAAGCCTCAAGAAATCTTAAAATGGAACAAAGAAGGAAAAACAACATTTAAAGCAATCAAAGATGAAATTTACAAAGCTCCCACTCTTGTATGTCCTAATTTTGACAAAGAGTTCATTTTTTATTGTTATTCTCCATATCACATGCTTTCCAACATCCTAGTTTGAAATAATGAAGAAGGAATTGAAGCTCCCATTACTTTTATGATTTGTCCACTGAAAAACATGATTTGAGATACAATCAAATGGAGAAACATGTTTACGATGTGGTCAAAGCAATAAAAAGTCTCATGTTTTACATTCTCAACTCCCACACCATGGTGATGGTCCCAGGCTCCACAATCAAATCAATCCTAACTCAACAGGATCTAGGAGCCAAGAGATGTAATTGGGTGGTGAGAATTTAAGAGTATGACTTGGAGATCTAACCTTCAAATCTAGTCTAGGGAAATTGTTTGTGTCGGTTGATTTCGAGAGGATGAAGCTTTCTTGGCTCAAAGATGATACAAAGGAATGTTTTTTCTATGAATGTGTAAGTAAAGAATTACCCTAAGTGCTCTTTGTAAATACCACCAATGAGTGGTACATTGATATTGCCTACTTTCTTACTTATAGAGAATTCCTAGATCACCTTGACTACAAGAAAAGAAGAACTCTCAAACTCAATTCAAGTAGGTATGTCATTTGGAATCATGTACTATACAAGAGAGGACTCGATGGATTTTTCTAAGGTGTGTGGACAAAGAGTAGAAAGAGAACTTGATAAAATCATATCACAATCAGGTTTGTGGTGGGCATTTCTCCACATTTGTGACTGCTCACAAAATTCTACATGGTAGGTATTATTGGCCTACCTTTTTCGTAGATGTTTAAGAATGGATTTCCAAGTGTGAACCTTGCCAAAAATTTGTCTAGAGACCACAAATTTTTTTGATTCCTCTCCGATTGGTGGTAATCAAAGAACTGTTTCAACAATGGGGTCCTGGAATTCATCAAAGTTCTCAATCCTCATTCAAGTGTAGGGCATACCTACATGCTCACAAAAATTGACTACTTCACAAAGTGGGTGGAGGAAATTCCAGCCAAGCAATAAAATTCTGAAACAATATGCAATTTCATCAAAGAGAACATTATTGTCTATTTTGGTATCCCTCAAAATATTTTGGTTGATAATGCCACATACTTTTCTTCCATGGAGTTAACTGAAATTTTATATGGTAATGAAATCTCGCTATCACATGCATCAGACTACTACCCACAACGGAATGGTCAATTTGAGTAAAGTATTAATAATATTGTGACCATTTTCCATAAGCTAGTTGATGATAACCATAGAAAATTGCACAAGAATCTCTACGATGCACTGTGGATAGACCGGATCACTCCTAAGAAGGAAATTGGTATGTCACCATTCCAATTTCTCTACGACATCAATGTAGAGATTCCAGCGACTGTTGAATTGTTAGCTCTCTAATTATTCAATGTAATTGAAGATGGCCAATACCATGACTCCCATGATAAGAAAATCTTGTTTCTCGAAAAACTTGATGAAGATAGATTCAAAGTCGTAGATCTAATAAAGGAGCATCAGTTGAAGGTGAAGAATTTATTTGAAAATAAAGGAAAGGCCAGGGATTTCAAAGTTGGAGATATTTTCCTATTATGGGAAAAAAATATAGAATTGAAAATAATCCATCAAAATTCGGATTCCTTGTGGCTTGAACCATTCTAGATTCGGGAGGTCATCCATGAGAAAATTCTTTCTACCTCTCATATCTAGATGACACCTATCTGGAATTGCACCGCATCGAGATATATTTAAAGTTGTACAAACAATGAAAGTGGGTTATCCCCCATATGTACCATAGGTGAATTTAGGATGTGTGTTTCCCTTTCTTGTTGTGTGTGTTTTTCCCTTTCAGTGTGGTGTGTTTCCCTTTTTTTTTGTGTGTGTGTGTCCTTTCAGTCTATCTTTTCTTGTATGAGACTTTGTATAGCCCAATGGATAAGGCACTGGTTCATATCATATATTAAGATTATGGAGTTCCTTCTTACCTTGTCCTCACTTTGTTCGATCCAAGATAAGTCCCCAAGTGAGATCCAACTATTGTCATGTGTTTTTGCAAGGGAAAAATTCAAGGAGAAAACATGACAACTTTGCCCTAGTGTCAATTTTTTGCTTGTAAGCCCTCCTAACCACTTCTCTGGATCTATTTTATATTTGTTTCAGGCCTACCCTATCCTTTCAAGTTCTCATGTGTGTTTTAATAAACTTTCCCATCTTTTTGAAATGTAAAATCATGAACATGATTTTTTTTGATGCATGCTTCTTAAGGAAGATTCTTGATGAAGCCTAAAAGGGTTATTTTTAGCCTTTCTAAGACATGTGTGTACCCCGGAGTAGGGTTGAAGGACCAAATTCATCGGGAGGTAGTATTGAGGAGCTAAGAAATTTTTTCAAGAGTTTTAGGAATATTTAAGAAATGTTGAAGGTTTGGGGGCAAGTTCAAATAAAGAGGGCTTTTGAAGGTGAAGCGAGCTTGCGGTTCAAAATAGCACCCGAGCTTCAGGAAGTGATTATGGGGGCTCTATAATGAGTTAGAGGTCAAACAAGATAACATTGGAAATTTAATTTAGTTCTCTAAATTATGTTGCTTTCATATTTTCATAATACATAGGCACTTCTTTCCACACTCTGCTTTTTGCAAGCACATCATGTAGTCCCGAGAAAAAGGAAAATTCGGAGGGTTATAGGTAGAATCAGAGCATGGATCCCATACCATTATTCTAAAAAAAATAGATTAAAATTCATATAAATAATTTCCAAAAACAACCTCTAGATGCTCAAGAAATTTCGTCGTCAAGTCTCTCTCCAAGGTAAGCTTTTGGGACTTAGCCAATTTCAAGGGTGGACACATGTCATCACTAGAAGATGGAAAAAATTTGCATCCCATCTTTCCCATCCCCTGAGGACAATTGGCACAAAAAAATTCTACCATTCCTTTTTAAGCCTCTTAGATCATCATATGACCCCAACAATGCCCAAAGTTGTCAGTTAAGCCCCTTCTCACCTATTCTCAGTTCTTCCCATCGCGCAATCATGAAGTGACATTTTTCACTCCCGGTGAGGGAAAATTTCCTATCCTATCTATCCCATACTTGTAGGAAATTTGGGACATCAAAATTTCCCCATGTCCATGCTAGCCCTTGATTCACCATGTGACCCCGGGAAGGCTATGTAGGCCAATTTTCAGCCCTCTCTCCTCTCCGCCTCATTGAATCAACTTCCGCCACTTATCACTTTCAGGAGAGGGCACATTTTTCTACCCCATATTTCCCTTCCCCTGGGAAATTTCAGAAAAAAAAATTCTCCCATGTAAATCCCTTTCCCGGTCCCTCATGCGACCTAGTTTTAGCCCCCCAGGGAGCTTTTCAGTGTTTTCTCTCTCCTCCACCAAACAATGAATCTTTGCCACTTATCAAGATGTGGTGAGGGTGTATTTTCATGCCTCATCTATCTTGTCCCCTTGGGATAGTTGGGACACAAAATTTCTCTCCCTCCCAATAAGATGTTAAAAACTAAAATTTGCAAAAATTCCAACTTGTCTTGCTTCTTCCTCTCGTGTGTGTGAGAGAAAGGCGTTGCCAGAAGAAATTATTAAAGCCATTGTCATCCTCCTCAACTCCATTTTTCCTCCATACCTTCATGTTTATTACTTAAAAAACCAAAAACTTTCTTTTTTCTTGAAACCATGCCCATTTTTTCCAGTTGATTCCATGACCAAAACACATGAAAAACACATATCTCCCAACCAGTAATCGAAATCAAACGAAATTTTCAGTCTCTCTCTCCCATGCACCTACAAGAAGAAAAAATAGAAAAATTAGAGGTTCCCCTAATTTTAATATTAAAAAACCCTAGATTTCTTCCCTAGCTAATGCTTTTTCAAATTCCCACCATTCCGACAAACTGTTCGAGCTAGAATTTTGAGCAAAAAGTCCAAAAGACGAACCTATTCCAAATTAAGCTTATTTTGTCTCAATTCGAGGTTTAGAAGACTATTTTATAAAATATTAAGTACCTTGTGCTTGCACTTACTATAAATATAATATTTACTAGAATAAAAAAACCTTTCAAAGTAGTGAACTTAGAAAACAACAGAGATGACAAACTAGGAAATTCTAGCCAAAAAAATATAAAAAAGCACAAGAAAGAAAAAATAAAAAAGTAACTTTATAAAAATAGAAAGTTTCTCAAAATGGAAAAGAAGCATATAAGAAAATTTTCCTAGCATGTTAGGGGTCACACAAAACTTATTTCAATTCAAAAATCAATATTTCCTAAAATAACAACTCTTATATCCCAACGGATAAAAATAGAAAGTTCTAGTTTTGAGAGCAAAAAGTTGTCATTTCCGTTTTGGCTCATCTAATTACTTTTAATCAGTATGAAATTCAAATTTTCTAGTCTTGATCCCATTTTGGCTCTATCATTAGAGTACTCTAGTGTGGGTCGATAGTGATGTCACCCATATGGATTTGGAGGACATCAAGAACATGATGTTAGGTGGACCCAGGGAACTGTGGAAGATAAAATCTACATAAGCGGGTTGTATGTTACATGGTGGTCACCCTATGTTAGTTTAAATCATAGAGTTATTTTTTTAATACTCCCATCATTATGAGCCAGACACTTGAACCATAAGAGCTGATGACAATTTTATCCTGGCAGTACTCACTCCCGATTCAATCTCTCAATATATGTAAATTCCATGTCTGAGCAACATAGTCATCATCATCAAAAGCAGTTTACATCATGTGAGTGGTATAAGAACAATTCATATCTCTAAGGCCTTGCTCTTGGTTCATGGTTGAAGAAAGGTAGAAATCTCTCCCATATGTCAATATCCCTCTCCCGAAGTGAGTTTCACAAGGGCTTCTCAAATGCAATAATCCTCCTAAGCCGAATAATGGGAGAAGATACCACAAGATATTTCCATGATTGGATGGAATTGTTCATTCTCACCATAATCGAAGGAAAAAAATTATATATTTAGGGAAAATCATCGGTGACACTTACACTACCAACTTCTTCAAGTGATAGCTTCCAAATAATACTTCATGACTTCATACTTGGTCTATGCCCTTGCAATAATGAGACCATTAAGAGGTTTGACACTCTCCCAAAATGTTTCTTAGAAGGATCCTACATATGATAAATATTTGTACCTAGCCTTGAAATAAAAAAACCAACACTTGCAAGAGTGAATGATGTGTTCACGATGTTTGTCATTAGACTATTGGAAGGGAACCCTCACTCAAGGATGTCTTCACAATCTGTTGCTCTAATCAAAAGGTATGGGTCCTTTTTCATACATTTTTCAACCTTTTCCTACATCTAAGTGTCCAGTTTTCAACTTTCTCCATGAAGGTTGCCTCGTTATCTCAAAGAACCGGATTGTGTTGATCAAGTGACTAGGCAACTTGTTCATATCAATAGTAAGCTAAGAAACTGAAATAAGAAGAAGGGTTTACTTCCCTATCTCTCATGCAAAAGTGTTCACAAGGCTGAAAATGTGGAAGTTGTCTTCTCTCCCATAAACATATACTCATACACTCCAAGGTCAGACTTCTATATCTAAAGTGATCTACCTACTTTTCACCTCCCCGACTTGCATCATGTTCCACAAGTTGAAGACTATTGGGTGAATTGTGTCGATGATTTCGAAGTCAAAGAATGAGATCACAAGAGGATGAAAATTGAGAAAATGAGAAAATTTAAGCTTGATTGGTATGAGGATGGAATTCAAGATGATGACATGGAGATGTATGACCCAGAATATCAAGCAGTGAAAGCCTCACCCCTTTCGCAAGTGTCTTGGAGCATTCGTGAGTCAGGGGATATAAATGAGTGGACTAAGGTGGTCATCAAAAGATCAAAAGAGTGGTTCAAAAGGAATAGGGATTCCCTCATTACATCAGGTAACTTCCCAACTCTTCAATGGTAGGAAACCCATCATTCCTATTCAAAGGCCATGGAGAAAGCTCCCAACTCAACTCACTCAGGGGAAATCTTAAATTGAAAGGTAGTGGAACCAAAAGCTCCTCACTACAAAAGGTTATATAAATAGATAATGACAATGTAGGACCCTATGGTTGATTTGAAGTAAGGGAAAATTTATTTAGTTCATCTTTCATCCCTCAACAGCTCAAATATTTTCATCCTCTATTATTTCACTAGCCCCTCCTACACAATATGTTCCTTCTCATTCAAAGCAAGAGGATACAATATTACAAATACCGAGCCTAAGAAGAATGATATATTTCTATGGGTGTGGGAAATTATCGTAATAGAATCCTACACGATTAAACAGTAGTAGTCCCTGAATTCTCATCTATAGCCTCAATGGTCAAAGGAAAGAAGGAAAGTTTGCTTAAGCAAATTCATGCTTCTTTAGTGGTGATTTGAAAAATCAATATGTAGAAGTATTCTAGCCAAAGGTGATTAATCCCATTGAATAAATTACCCCTGGATGACTATGAGATAAACACCACCCCCTTAGGCCTAGCAACACATAAGGGAGATGCACATTTGTTCAAGGAATATTTCACTCCCCTTCTCACAAGTAATCAAGAGTACAAGGATAAGATTGATCGGTTGGAATTTCACATGAAAGTATCATCTTGAGTACGTGTAAAATTTCATATACCTGAATCCCTCTTCATTTGTTTTATTTTAAGAATTTACTCCCATCAGTAGCTTCAAACCATAGTCCATTAATAAAACACGGGGTTTCACCATGCATGGCCAAGAAAATGACAAATAGGTGAACAAGATTGTGGAAAAGGGTAAAGTTTTGCTTCGGAGCTGATGTCATTGTTCAAGTACAAATGTGTGACATTCACCAAGGTTAAAATGATAAGAGGTGAAATTGAGAAGGAAAAGAAACATTGGGCTCAAGTGTTTCCACTGGTGATGGAGATGGGGAAATCTCATTCTCACGTATTGGTAGACAGGAAAGTATTCAATTCCTCATCTGACGATTTGTCACAGGTATGGGCTGTAACTCTTCTCACTGGGTACGAGATGTTGAACTGTGATCTAGGAGAATTGGATTCAAATGAGGAGCATTCCTCTAAGATTCAAGACGATGTCAAAATCAAGATACGAAGCTTGGAGTGCTTGCAATTTAAAACACCTATGTGGATGACTTTTTGTAGCCATTCGAAGAACTCTTCAAGAAAGAAGCTAGGATAACCTTTTCACGAGTACACACTAGAGTCCATCTCGAGATAAGGGATGTGATATCAAACACTTTGTGAATAAATATTATTCTTGGTTCATAATGTAAAACCAACAATGACATCTTGGATAATCGGATCAAGTCATTGAATTTTGTTCATATTCCTCGGCCGAAAAAGTTGCACTGCGACAGGTTTGATATAGGTGAGAGTTCAAAGGAGTAGATATCTCCTAGGGGTACTCAAAAAAATTTCACTGAGAGCAAAGAAAATCAGCAGGAACATTACCTCCATTTGAGTAGTCCTCTCTCTTCCATCCCCCTCCCTCTCTTCCTTCATGTTCTATTTCTTCATTGGGGGTTTGCACTTTTCATTTTGTCTTGTTCACTTTTATCTTATTCTCTTTTGTCTTATGTGACTATACTTGACATTGTAATATGTCACCCTCAATTAATAAAAATGGGACTTAATTATATTCCTAGGAATACAAAATTTCATATGTTGTAAAATACAAATGAAAGGTCATGTGGGGGTAGGTGAAGAGTCTTTCTGAAATCTATATATTTTAATGGCTTCCCCATTCCAAAGGGTTGTCAATTTTATATGGTCATGAGTAGATAACTACGAAGAATAAGAAAAACATAGAAAATTCTTCTATTTTCCCTCTCTACATGTTTCTCATATCCCTCTCATTATACAACTTTGCCAATATGTCAATGAAAAAGGATTTTCGTGTTTTTCTCGGATGAGTGAATAAATGGAATTTTATGTTCATGGTTTTATGTTTTCTTTATATAACTAGTAAGGTTGTTACTCTATCTGATTTTTTATGTTAATAATTTTTGGTTAATCCTTGAAAGAATATGATTTTCCCTACTCTAGACACAAAATCACACACTTTAGTACATTTCTATTTCATAAACACATGTTAGCATTCATCTCGATTCCGAAGAAAGAAAACTAGTAATTGATGACTATCCTTGGCCTCTTTTTATATGTATCTTGTTTTCTCTTTGGTCTTTTACACCCTATAGCCCAGTCAAATTATTTTACTTGTTTGTATTTTATGGCTCTAAAGACAAGCACCCAACTAGGACAAGAGCACCCGGTGCCCCTTTCCCTTATGGGTGCCCCCGACCCTTTCTTACCTTAATCAATCATTTTTGGTCTCTTTTATCTTTTGGGAATTTTTTTCACTTATGGGTCAACCTTCCATTTATCAATTACAAAATTCGAACAAGAGAATCATATAAATACATAGTTATGTGTTCAAAATCAAGGAAGAATTAAGCATTACTATTACCACCTAAGCTTACATTACAAAGGCACTAAATCACTTAGAAGGCATCCATCTAGCATCCATTCAAGGGATATGGGTTGTATACTTCTACATATCTTTGCATAAGAAAGGGAAGTCTATTTTATTCCATCCACACATACTATTACATTGTTACATTCTAGATCTAGTATTCTATTAGTTGTGTAACTTGAAAAAGGGCATCCTTCTACACACACCAGAACTACATGGATTATGAGATGTAGTGTAGTGCTCAGTCATAAGGTCACTATTTGGGTGACCTATGGGGTCAATTCAACTCCCCATTCTACATTTTCCTTTTAGGTTTGATTTGTTTTGTGGGTATGTGCAGGTGAACTTATTTCTTACGGAGTTACAAGTACCTTTAGCGATCAAGGAGTGAATATCAAGTCAAATACACGAGCCAACAATGAAGACTTGCAACACGAAGAAGGTAGATCTTGAGATCTTGCAAAGTCACCAGTGTCAAGATCCGGTCACAAATTCCTAGCGCCTTTTCCCTACACTTTGGGTGCCCCTATCTCACTCGTTCTGAGTTCCATAATTTGCAATGAGAATTTGTGACATTGTTTTTAGTCTATTCAACACCTTTTCTTTCCCAAATCACTTCCTATTCACTCGGAAATCATCTTAGTATTCGTATCTTTCCTTCTTACTTGGGGTTTCATATTGTGCATGCTTGTTTGCTTGTTTCATTTCTTCATTCCAACATTTATATTCCATTTGGTTCAATAGTGACTCTGAAATATTTAATATTTAATTAAAATTAAATTAAATCATTTGGTGATCCCCACTCGATCATACACTCGTATCAACATTTTGTTTATTCTATCCAATCTTCTTTCATGGATCCTAAAAATTCTCTAATCTCTTTGCATGATTTACATCAAATGCATTCGCGTTGAAAAATTGTTCTCCAAAAATCCCTATACACTATGCATCTCCCTCGCAATACACCACCCACTCAAGTAAGTTCCATTTTTATCGTCTATATGATGACTCTATCGGTCCTAATCCTCCATCTAATCAACCCATATTAGAGTCAATTCAAGCTTTACATTGTTTATTTCAAGACAAAATTCAAGCTATGGAAACAATGATTACATCTCTTAAAGCTGAAATCCAACATCTCAAGGATGCTTCTCAATCCCATGCTAGTTATTCTTCTATATCTCATCATACTTATCTGTCTTCTACATGTGCTCATATCACTGAACCTCAAGTCTTACCACTCCATGTGCCTCTCAAGTTTGATCTAAATGTTAAGAAACATGATATTATTCCTGATCTCCTTAGTCACCAATTGATCAAATTTCCAACTACTCATTTTTATCCTCCTTATCATCTTTCCAAATATCAAGGTCTACCCTTTTACAATTATCATATACTTAATGGACATAATGAAAATGATTTTTATGCTTTAAAATGAAGAATTAAGCACCTTGAGCATTAGGGTTTTATTTCATTTGCTTCACAACATTCTCGCTACGTACTCACCTTCAATTTCAAAATACCGATGGGTTCCTATATATTTTTCCTTCCATGTTTAATGAGCATTATTCCATAGTTACTAATTTTCCTCCCGGGGCCATTCAAGAGCCTCCTATCCAACCCTTTCCACCTAAGCAACCACCTCTCAAAGTCATTCCATCCCTTCCTCCTCTCAAGCCTTCTATAGCGTTACCAATTCCAACAAAGCAACCTCTTCTCAAAAGCATTCCATCCCCTTCTCCTCTCAAGCCTTCAGAGACACCTATAATTACGCCCAAGAAATTTAAATACTTAAATTGCGCTAATTATCCCATTTCTCACAAATCAACGACGTATCGTCAAAAGCGCTCATTTTCCCTCATATCATCATTAATTAATTACACTAAGCTAATTAATTAAGTTGCCTATCCAACAAATACCCTAATTAACGACCTTCCGTTAATAAATCACCCCTTCTACCTAGACTAATTAATTATTATTAATTAATTAGCTTTCCCTTCCATTTAACTAATAAATCAATATTTAATTGATTTAATCCCCTTATAATAGCCTAAATCACACTAATATTCTTCTAATTGGCTTCTATAAGCTTACACCTACCTATTAGTTAATCACCTTTGATTAATTAAAATACCCCAACTCCCATGATTTGTTAAACATGTATTAAACCCTTCTAAAGTAAGGTTACCTTTAATAAAGCAACCTTATCCATTCCTAATCATGTTTTACCTTTATCCCACATTCATGAGAATGTGTTGAATCCTTTATCCTTTGGGCTATATAAAGAGCCCTCCACCTACCTTTTTACTTACACCTAAACTCCTTAGAGAGAAAATGCAAAGCATATAGCAAAGAGACTAAGAGCTTGCACCTTGCCCTTTTGAGAGTTCATCATCTTGAAGAGTTAAGCCTCTTTCTTAAGTTCTTAGGTCATATGGGAGGTGTCAAAAGGGTCTTGTAGCCCAACTTTGATTAGCCCCCATTCCTAGGTTCTTGGAACATTAAGGACAACTATTTTGATAGCCATGGAGCTTACTTAGGTCTATTCATTTATTTTTGTTAGAGAATAGAGGAGTTTAGATATTTAGCATTGTTAGTTTCAAAGTTTGTATTGATGAATGCTAGCATCTAACCCTTGTTTAATTCTTATCATGATGGTGTTTATGCTTTGTTTTAGCTAAATTGTAGAACTATTTTAGGTGGTAGTTCTTGCTTCATTAGATTTACCATTAATAAAAGTATACATGCATACATTTGGCATGCCCGGTGGGACTTACTCCATTGTCCTTTGCACTTAATTTCAAGTTTTTGTAGTTAAGTTTTATTTTTGGTTACTAACCCTCTTTTACACATGTTGATCTAACTTTTTTTTTAACTTGTTTTGTTGAGTTTGCATGTGTTGGGTATTCTTTGTAGGTATGAACGAGGTGAAGTGATGTAAAAATTGGAATTGATGGGAAAATTTCAAGATTTATCCATGTTTTCATTTTTAGAGCTTACTTTTTTAACATTCTACATGCTAGTTTTATCAATTTCTTGAAAATTTTAAATTCTTGAGCATGTAGGTTAGTGTTTGATAGTGTTGAGTCTTCTATTTACATATTAATGTGGTGGGTTGCTGTCAAAATTTAATCTTGGTGAGAAAATTTCAAGATTTCATCATGTTTTCATTTTTAGAGCTTACTTTTTTCAACATTTTACATGCTAGTTTTGTCAATTTCTTGAAAATTTTCAATTCTTGAGCATGTAGGTTAGTGTTTGATAGTGCTAAGTCTTCTATTTATATATTAATGTGTTGGATTGCTGTCAAAATTTAATCTTGGTGAGAAAATTTCAAGATTTCATCATGTTTTCATTTTTAGAGCTTACTTTTTCATCATTCTACATGCTAGTTTTGTCAATTTCTTGAAAATCTTAAATTCTTGAGCATGTATGTTAATGTTTGATAGCGTTGAGTCTTATATTCATATATTAATGTGATGGGTTGTTGTCAAAATTGAATCTTGGTTGGAAAAATTTTCCCATTTTGCAGATTAAGGGACGTTTTTTTACTTTTTGAGTGCATGTCAAGTGCATACCCATGAGCATAAGAGCATATGTGTAACCCATCTTCCGAAGGCCATAACTTTTGCTCCCGAATTCGAAATGAATCCATTTTTTTGTGTTGGAAAGGTATTGAAGTTAAATATGCAATGAAAACATAAATTTGAGATTTATACTTACAGAAATTGCAAGTTTTTCTATTATTTTAAAACTGGTCATTTTCTAACATGTCTAATGTTTTGATGAATGTTGTATTTCCATGCTTACTTGATTTAGACCAAAGCATGTGTATGTTCTTATCTTGAACCTTTTGGTGATCTTTAGAATAAAAAAACTTTGATATCTATCTTGTTAACATTGGGATTAAACTTGGAAACTTGATTATTCATTTTGCTTAAGGGAATGGACCTTTTACAAAGTATTTTTCAATGGTCCTTTGATTTGAAGTTTTCATTTCTATATAGTTGGGATAAAGTTTGTGTATGATCTTCTCTTGCACCTTAGGGTGATCTTGAGAATCAAAAGCAACTTTAGTCTTCATTTTATAACATTTGGTAAATTGGAAACTTCATCTTTCACTTTTGGTTTAAAGGAATGAACATTTATCAAGAATTTTGTATGGTTCATTGATTGAAAAGATTTTCTTTACTTTTTAGTTGGATTATTTGTTGTGTATGCTCTTCTCTTGCATCCTTGGATGATCTTGAGAATCAAAAGCAACTCTTAATCCTCTTTTAAATAATGTGATTTTCTTGGAGAACTACTAACGCTTGAATGCAGGACCTAAAAACACTTGTCAAAGAAAGGAAGAACCAAAATAAAATCAAAAAATACTAATACAGTTGTTATACAGGTTTCCAAAAGGTGTTCAAGAAAACCACACCTAATTAAACAAGATAAAAAGAACAACATATTCAAAAATTATATTGCAGGTTTTGGAAAAGGGTAGTCCCTCTCCGCTCAACTGGAACATAACCCTTTGGCATAACGCCTTAAGCTACAACAATGGGGTGGTTCCAGAATCCCAAAGTAGTCCACGCAAGAGGAACCTTGTGGATGAAACGGGAAGTGCTCTGCACTACCTACTTGACTAATGATTCCTTTGTGAGATAGAGTTAGGTTGTCAGTTGTGGTGACCCCAGTGATAGTACACGTAGACGCACTAGTTACCTCTTTTTCTTGAAGGGGGTAAAGTAAAGCCGAGATACTCCCAAACTAGTCGGTGTGAATTTTTGGTAAATCGCGCTCACTCGTGGCAACTTTGTAACACCTAGGGCGAGAGAACCACCTAGGAGAATATACTTTGGCCAGGAGCCCACTTTGACCATTTGAAAATAGTGTTGAGTTGTGAACCTTCTTTTTGAGAAACGTGTGACGTATTACTTTCGCCTAGTTTTTACTTGCCTTAGGGTGAGGCAAAACTCTGCTGAAGTGAGGCTAGCATTTTTCGTCATTTTTCTTGATTTATTTCCTTCATATTATTTTGACACTTTGTTGATCAAAAGAGGTGTGATTACCTTTGTGTTTCCATTCGACTATTTCTCTCACTTTTATGTTTGTTTATGCCCATCCATGTTTGCGGCTAGGTTAGTTAAACGTCTAAAGTGAGTGGAGGCATTTTCACGTCATTTGGTAGCCATTGTGATCTTGATACCCACGTCAAGATCGTCATTGTAGTTAGGCGTGGTTCATCACTGCGGACTTCCATAGAGGAGTTAGCTTGTTTGTCTCGTATCATTACAATTTCGATATTTACATCTTGTTTCTTGTAAACTCGACATAAATACCTATATTGTACGGTTACGCTGCACACATTCTTAACTATTCCTAGCTATACTTTGAGCTTTTTTTTTGTTCGGTTTTATTATTACCTCGATTTCAAAAGGTGTTAGGCACTACCATTTGTGCATGTTATATCAATAACACCTTAATATCAATACTTCACTTTCTTGTAAAGTGGGTTAACATATCTTGGTGATATTGTTGTGTCATTCACAAATTGTAATTGGCACTTTTTGAGATATAGGTCTTAATCAAACTTGAGCTTGCTCATCGTATATCTTGATTGGGAGATCACATTTAACTTCGTGTATTTACTTACGTCTTGTTCATTCCTTTGAACTTGGCATAAGTGGAGACATCTTGTTAATCATCTGGCGTCATAAATTACTTTGAAACGTAGTCTAGGAGGTACTTCATTTGATTAAGTTTTGGTACCAAATGATTGTTTCATTGGTGACTTTATCACTCTATCACATTGGTATTCTCACACTGTTAATTTACTCTTAACACGTACATCTTGTGTTTTACTTAGGGGTAGTCATTGAATTTTGAACAAATCTACAACTTACCTTAGTGAAATTTATCACGAAAACATGGCTCCCAAGACGCGTCTAGGGTTAAAGAAACAAACATATGAGGAACAACAGGCGCAAGCTTGGGAAACCTCTAACAGACAAGGGTCAAACCCATTTATTGGACATGATCTAGGACCACTATTTTCTACAGAAAAGGAAACAGAAGAAATGGTTGATCATAGTGGAAATGAATTAGAATCACCACACGCAGACTTTGATTTTGACCCCACTCTACTAGATGAGTTTCTCCTTAGAAACAAAGATAGAGTGTTGGCACGGGTCGTGGAATTAGGGGCCAAATTGCCCACCGAGAATGAACCAATATTACCTACAAATGACACTACTAAGGAAGAACACCCCCTTATCAATATGGAAGATATTTTAACAGTGGGCATGCTTCCACTTCTTACGCAGAAAATGATAAAGTGGTAGGGCATAGAATACCCCTCATCAAAGTTCCACGAAGAAACAAGATAGAACATGAGACAAGGGAAGAACCTCCACAATACGAAGAGGAAGAACCTTTAGATGAAGAAGACACAAACCAAGTCACAATCCAACAACAACTCAGTAACCTAAGCTGACAACTAGCTTTGCTTACTTTCCAGGTACAGAAAGAAACAAACAAGAATGTTCAAAATTCAAGGCCTAAGTTTAGGATCCACGAACTCCATCGAGAAAACCAAGGAGAAGAAGACACGGGGTATCATCATGTACACGTACCCGCTTCTCCCACTAGAGAACAATTGCTCACACAAGAAGTGCAATCTATGAAAGCAACGCTTGCGAGCATACAAGAGAGCAATATAGGGAGTATTAGGAAATACCAATACGAAGAACTATGCCCCTATCCTTTTGATAAGACAATGACCCTTCAACCCTTTCCAAATAAATTTGATATGCCAAAGTTCGAAAATACAAAGGAAAGGGAGACCCAAGGGATCATGTTAAAGATTTCTACATGGCATGTCAAGAGGTGTCTTATAGTGATAATTACCTCATCATACTTTTTCCTAAGAGTCTCGGAGGTCAAGCATTGGAATGGTTTACACGCTTACCACGAGGATCAATTTTCACCTGGCCAGAATTGGCGGAAAGATTCGTGCGTCATTTCTCGTATAACATAGAGAGTGACATCACCATGGCAGACTTGTGCGGCATAAAACAACACCCAAATGAGACCTTCGCCAGCTTCCTCCAACGATGGAGAGGGATAGCTAGTCGCTTCCCTTGCACTTTCCCTGAGAAGCAGCGGTGGTCGAAGATATTTTCGTCCCTAATCTCAACCCAGATATAGCTTTTCACCTCTAAATGCATTGTGTTCGCACCTTTGAGGAGGTTATCGAGAAAGGGATTCAAATAGAAAAGGCTCTCATTGCCAAAGGCACCCTCAAAACCCAATCTAAAGACAACCAAAGTGTCAAAACCACTTTGAAAAGATAAAGATCTTTAACAAAAAAAAAAAACATGGTGGGAGACGGAATCACTGATTCCAAACGTGTTCAAACGGTCCAAACCAGTCAACCTTTTAAACTAACCAAGGGCCCAATTCAACCACCACCAAAGCAACGAACATTCACCTCCCTCAATGAACCGTTGTCCCTCATACTAAAATAGTTGGATGCGGCCAACATGATGACCTATCCTACAATGCAACCATTTGATGACAATGCTCCTAAACCTTCATGGTATAAGGAGCATGAATATTGTGAAATGCATCATGTTAAAGGTCATAAAATAGACAAATGTTTGTGACTTCGCCACTATATTCAAGACCTCATTGACAATGGGGAGATAGAGGTGGATAACCCTAGCCACATGCAAACACCTAATGAGAAAATGGGGATTTATAAGGAACCATTCCCCAAGCATGATAAGTCAGAAAAGACAAAGCCGGATCGGGAGAGTCATCCCAAACCTATAAAGCCACGAATTACTTATATACCAAAAGAGATAACAATCATTACGATTCGCTTATCGGATGTATTCACTCCCCTACTAACTGTGTCAATACCATCCGGATCAAGGGAAAGGACTGCATTGTGGTAACAAGGCGTGCCTGCCTCGTGATTCTAGAACCCTCTCTGTTGACCCCATAAACTGATAAATATAACCTTTTAGAACAACTTGAGAGGACACCTGCTAAGATCTCAATCTTAGATCTTCTCAAGATATCCAATGTGCATAAGGACATTTTGTATCAAACTCTTCAGGGGTCGGGAGTGCCTTTAGAAGTCGATCCTATGTACCTTCAAGCCACGGTGGAAAATATTACATCAAGTGAGCATCTTACTTTCAACCATAGGGAGATCCCTACCACGAATCCTACACATAATCTTCCCTTGTACATCGAGGTAGTTATCACCCGCAGGAAAATCAAACGGGTGCTTGTGGACAACGGATCGGGATTGAACATCTGCACACTTAAGTTGGTCAAACAATTGGGACATACGGAGGAAGATCTTGAGTCCCATATTATTACTATCACCACATACGAAAACATGGAAAGAGAGTCAGCAGGCACCATTACGCTACCCATGGAGGTGGGCCCCACTTTCCATCAAACAAAGTTTCACGTCCTAGACTTGGAACTTCCATATAATATGCTTCTAGGCCGACCATGGATTCATGCCATGCAGGCCGTGCCATCAACATTTCATCAATGCATCAAGTGAAGCATGAGGGACATACGATTACAATACTAGGAGATTCAGAGCCCTTTGCTCATTATAGAGCTCTTAATAGCTTTACACGAAAGGGTACATATGCATGTCCCTCCACAGATATAGTTGTCCCTCTTCATTTTGAGGCCATGGAATCTCGAGTAGATTCAAATTCTCTTAGTTCTTACGCTCATGGGGTGTCCACTTCCACATCTCCATTTGATTCATGGGAGATGAAAATTCTGGAATATGGTTGTGGGGAGTATAATGTACAACAAGCACTCTTGGTTTCTGACCTCTCCTTGTCACCCAAGACTAGAGGTCAACCCAACTACCGCTTCAGGAGACCTAGAGAGGAACACACTATTGGGTCATTCCTACCTGGAGGCTTGTTAGCTGAGGAAAAATTACTTGATCCACCTACTACTTGGGTCCCTAAGGACACTCAACCATCTTGTTATCAAACCCCGAATATGAAAAATCTAGCAGAATGATGTACTCCATGGGCTACAAAGGCCTAGGATGTGGGAGGAATGAACAAGGACAAAGAGAACCAGTCCCTCTTCCACATTTCAAAATAGAAAGATATGGCATTAGGATTCACCCTTATGGAGCACACCCCAACGATCAAGATGCGACTTGTTCTGAGCATGAGGATAGCTTTGAGTACCTAGACAGTGATACGGATTCCCATTGTAGCCTATATGAGGATCTGGCCTCCACGAACCTTTTCATGAACAATGTTGTCTGACCCATAACCCCCACCAAACCGACCCTTGACCTTGTGTACCCTTCCCTTGTTGAATGGGACCAACAACGTCACGTGCCACTAGATTTATTTGAGAATGACGAGGCTATTGCAGAGTTCATGGGCATAAGGGATACAATTCCCATTGGAGATCACAAGAAAGGTTTCTTTATTGACTTAGACACCTGCGCCTACTTCGGCGAGGAGGCTGAACTTCGTGGTCGACAAAATTTAAAAAAAGCGAGGGCAAGAGTTATAAAGAAAATCCTCGGCAAAATCAAAGTCCAAGTCACACAGGTGAAAACCTCTTTGAGGCCTTTGGTTAACAAACAAATAAGAAAATCAAAGGACAAACAAAGTGACCATGCCAAGGATGAAAATCTCGTAGAGACATCCTTGGATGAAGATCTCAACCTACCTCCCGATCCTACGCGTATGGAGGATTTATCAAAATTGTTAGTTGAAGAAACCATTGATGTCAATATTGGTACAGAAGAAGATCCCAAGATAGTAAAATTGGGAGCATCACTCTCAGGCTAGAGAAAAAAGACGTTCACTATGCTACTGCGAGAGTTTATTGATGTGTTCGCATGGTCTTACAAAGACATGCCCGGCTTAGATCCAACTTTAGTCGTGCACAACCTGGTTGTGCACATAGACACTAAGCCTATCAAATAGAAGCTCTGAAAGATGCACCCAAGAGTGGCCTTGTTAGTTAAAGAAGAGTTGGAAAGGTTACTTGCAGCAGGATTCATCAGGCCAATTGATTATTCTGAATGGATATCGAACATTGTTCCTGTCCAGAAGAAACCTATCGGTATCCGAATCTGCATAGATTTTAGGGACATCAATAAAGCTTGCCCTAAAGATGACTTTCCATTGCCCAACATTGACATGATTGTTGACTCAACCGCAGGGTACGAAATGCTATCACTCATGGATGGCTTTTCAGGTTATAATCAAATTAAGATCGCTGAGGAAGACCAACACAAAACAACTTTCACAACTCCTTGGGGCACCTTCTGTTATCAGGTGATGCCATTTGGCCTTAAGAATGTGGGAGCAACTTATCAGTGGGCCATGATAGTAATCTTTCATGATATGATTCATGACATCATGGAAGACTACGTAGACGACATCCTGGGAAAGTCCAAAACAAGAGAGGATCATCCTATCATTTTGCGGCGTATCTTTGAACGCCTGCGTGAATACAAATTCAGATTGAATCCAAAGAAATGTGTCTTCGGTGTGTTATCTAGGAAACTATTGGGCTTTATTGTGTTGAGACAAGGTATTGAGGTAGATCCCACTAAAGTGTCTGCCATCACTGAAATGCCTCCACCTGAGAATATCAAGCAACTGCGTAGCTTGCAAGGGAAAATTCAAGCCATTCGCCGCTTTATCTCCCAGCTTGCAGATAAATGTCACTCATTCACCCATTTTCTTAAAAAGGATGTCGCTTTCCTTTGGGGACCCAAGCAACAGCAAGCCTTTGCTTTTCTTAAACAATACCTGGCTAATCCACCTATCCTCATGCCTCCTACTCCAGGAGAACCACTTTTGCTCTATATTTCCACTACGCAATACACTATTGGTGCGCTGCTCACCCAATATGACCTTAGCCATAAAGAGAAAGCGGTGTACTATCTGAGTCGCACCCTCATCACCTATGAACTTAATTATCCTCAGATTGAAAAGGCTTGTTTGGCCGTCGTTTTTACCTTTCAGAAACTTCACCATTACCTGCTAAATACTAAGACCAAGCTCATATCCAAGGTCGACCCACTCAAGTATTTGTTTTCCAAACCCGCCCTCATAGGTAGAATGGTTAATTGGATCATTCTACTCAGTGATTTTGATATAGAATTTGTCCATCAAAAATTAGTTAAAGGACAAGTACTTTCTGACCAGCTAGCGGAAGCACCTTTGCAAAGCACAAAACCTTTGAGTCTGGATCTGCCAGATGCATCTTTTCTCTACATTGAAGAATTTGTCGTATGGCAGATACATTTTGATGGATCTTTTACGTTTCATGGTTCAGGTGCAGGAGTGGTCCTTATTACTCCTTCGGGTGATCCTATACCATAGGCTTTCCACCTGGCCTTCCCTTGCACGAAACAACATTGCGGAATATGAAGCACTCATTGCAGGGATGAAGCTAGCCATCAAGTGGAATATTCAACATGTTAAGGTTGTAGGTGATTCGCAGCTAATCATCAAACAGTTAATGATGAGTATAAAGTTAAGGATGATAAGCTCATACCTTACAAAAAGTTAGTGGAAACTCTAAAGGAGTATTTTGTGCGCATCACCTTTGAGCAGATTCCAAGAGCACAGAACAGATCGGCGGATGCCATGGCAATGGTGGGATCTATGCTTCGTATTCCACCAGGGAACAATGATATGCCATTCTTTGTAGAAAATCTATGCCAGCCCGTGTATGACATGCCATAATCTTGCCTGGCTTGTGAGGTTGTTGGTCCCCATTCCCCATGGTATGAACCCATCTTCACCTATCTTAAGGACAATAATTTCCCTCCTAATATCTCCCATTCTGAAAAGAAAATCCTGATTCGCCAGATAGCCCGTTATACCCTTTTAGGAGGTACACTTTATCGTCGTGGCTACGATGGGAATCATTACATTTTCTGGATGTGACGGAGTCAATCCAGGCAATTAAAGAAGTACACGAAGGAGTATGCGGAGCACATACAAACGGAATGGTCTTGGCTAAGAAACTGTTAAGAGTAGGTTACTATTGGCCCACCATGGAAACTGATTGTTGTAATTATGTTAGAAAATGTGTGCTTTGCCAAAAGTATGGAAATTTCATCCATGCTCCATCACAACCATTGCAACCAATCACTACCCCGTGGCCATTCTCTAAATGGGGACTTGATCTAATAGGGAAGCTTACTCCTACCTCATTTGATGGTCATACACATATCATCATAGCTACAGAATACTTTACAAAATGGGTGGAGGCTGTCCCTTTAACCTATGTCACAGGAGCACATATTTCTAAATTCATCATGAATCACATTATTTGCCGATATGGTATCCCTGCAGCCATTGTCACAGATAATGGGAAGTCATTTAAGAACAAAACTATGAAAGGCCTTTGCCAATGGTTCCAAATTAGATTAAAATGGTCCACGCCATATTACCCTCAGGGTAATGGACAAGCTGAGGCAACAAACAAGACTTTGGTAAGGATAATGGAGAATATGGTTAGCAAAACCGGTCGAAACTGGCACCTACAAATCCACCCAGCCCTCTGGGCCTACCGAACATCAATTCGCACTCCTACGGGTGTGATGCCATATTCCCTAGTGTTCGGGACAGAATCTATCATCCCTTTAGAGATTGAACTCCCATCCCTACGAATTTCTCTTCGGGACTATTTGGATAAGGATGAAGATTATCGAGTGGCAAGATTGGCTGAGTTAGAGCTCCTAGATGAGAGGTGCATTCACGCTCTTAATCACCTGAAGGTATATCAACACAGAATCTCCCACAACTACAACAAGAGAATCATCCCTCGCCAGTTTGAGGTGGGTGATTTAGTTATGAAGGAGAACTAGTTCAACACCAGAGTAGAGCGAGAAAAGAAAGGGAAGTTCGAACCACACTGGTTAGGACCCTATGTCATAGTTGCCAAGTATGGCACAGGGGCATACAAGTTGGCTCACCCCAATGGTGATGAGCTCCGAGAGCCCATGAATTCCATGCATCTTAAGAGGTTTTATGCCTAAACATGGCACAAGAAAGTCATAAAAATCACAAAAAATAAAAAAATAAAAAACATAAAAAAAAAATCGAAAAAAAAAAATCAAAAAAAAAAAAGAAAAAGCAATTCGTCCACTAGTGAAAACCATGCAATTGTGGCACTTTGGACAAGTCCTTGGGTGAAAACCGGTTTCCGGCGCCTCGGGAGGATTCTTTGTTCACAAGCATTCTGTATTAGAAGGGTAGTTGTCTTTGGCCTGGACCTGGTTCTGCCTTCGAGTTTCCTTGTGCACACCATTCAGTCCAGCCTTGATCCGGCTTTGCCTTCTTCTATTCATCTGTGAGGGATGTGGTCTTTCGTTATTTCCCATCTTACGCTAGGGGCAACTCAACGAGTTCACCTTCTTGTTCATAAGCGTGTGGCTTATGCCCTTGTATATTCCCCACCTAATGTTGGGGGCATCCATGCTTTCTTGGTTACCTGCACATAGCTTTGGAAAACTGTTAAAACCACAAAAACAATATAAAATTGTTTCGAGAAAAACACAAAAATAATATAAAATTGTTTTGAGAAAAACACAAAAATAATATAAAATTGTTTCGAGAAAAACACAAAAACAATAGAAAATTGTTTCGAGAAAACACAAAAACAATAGAACATTGTTTCGAGAAAACACAAAAACAATAGAACATTGTTTCGAGAAAACACAAAAACAATAGAAAATTGTTTCACAAAACACCAAAACAATATAAAATTGTTTCACAAAAACCTAAACAATAGAAAATCAGTTTATGAAAACATATCTTACAAAAACATTTACTTGCATTGTCTTGTTTTCTTGCTTTGCTTGTTGCTTGTATAGTGTTTTGCGTGCTTGCTTTTGAGTTATTTGTTGCTTGGGTGTACTTTGTCATAGTTTATCTTTTCTTCCTTAGAATAGATTCATTCTTGCTTGTGCATATTGTAGTGGATTTCGACATGCTAGTGTGTTAATTCTTTCTTTCTTTCTTAATGCATTTGGTTGTGTTTTGTTACTTGTTAATAAGGCATGGTGATTCATGGTGTATTGCATTGATTCCTGGTGTTCTTTGTAGCATTTGGCTGTGTTTCTTGCATGTGCTCTATTTTTTATCATTCACATCACATTACCATCACTATCATCACATCTAGCATCATCTATACATCATATATAAACAAAAATGCTAAGTTTTACATCATGCATGTATACTAAGCTAATCATCACATATCATATCATCAATGGGGGAAAGAGGGGTTGTGCATAATCAAAAATCTATCCCCCCACCAATATCATCATATCATCCCGTCCATAGACATCAAAATAACACTTGAAAACAACATTTGATATTGTCTATAGATCTATCATCTACAATCCACAGCACGCCTCAAACGATCACGTGCGATCACCATCTCTCCTGAGTGTCAGAGCCTCACGGTAAGTTTTCTAAACTAAGTGGTTAAAATGAACTGATTGTGATGTTTTTACCCCCCCTGGGGGGTATATTAGCCTGTTTTTCACTGATCGGACGGCCAGGACACCCGTTTCGCTCACCGTTTTCTCCTCTGTTTGCTGTGGAATAATTATTTTTATCTTATTTTTCACTGTATTGGGGATTTTTTTGTCCAATACCCCTTTCTTCTCCCAGACAATTTTATTGCTCCCTGGCGATTTTTATTCTTCTTCACACCCTCGTAAATAATTATTTTTCAAATAATTATTTTTCTTCATTTTTCCACTAAACAAGGACATTATTTGTCGTTTGTTTCTCTTTTCTTCCACCTAGGGCACTTTCTGTTGCCCCTAGGCCCTTCGCTTTCTTATTCTACTTTCTTCTACTGTTCACCATGGTTTAGAAAGCAAAAACAACAAAAAATATATATATATATATATATATATATATCAAAAAAAAATCCAAAAACAAGGCAAAATTTTTCAAAAAAATTCCTAAAAAGTAAAACACCCTACAAAATGGTAACTTACTTCTTACGGCTGAAACTTGTGTCTTGCGCATGGTATTTTCTCCATATCCTGTTGGTTTGTCTCACATCTTCCCCTGATTAATATGACTCGTGGATCACCGGATTCACAACCATTCACAAAAGCTAGTTGCTTGCTTTGTCTATACTCTGGGGCACTTTTGGTTGCCTGGTGTTGTTTCGTTGCGCACAAACACTTTTCATGGACCCCGTGTCCATTTTCCTTTCCCCTTGCATGTATCCTTGCTTGGGGCATCATTTTTAACCCTTGTCATCAATCACGAACTTGTGGATCTCTTCAGCACTGATAACAAAATATTTGTACAACTGTCTTGACCGTTGTTGGGTTGGATATGTGCATTCATACTTGTTTTCCCTGTTATATGAGCTTGTTTCCTTCTCGTATTGCATTGCATTTTTGTATGTTGCATGGATTTGGTGTTTTCAGCAATAGAAAATCATTCGTAGTATGGATTTTCATGTCATTCTACCTTTGTCGTATGCTTATATTTTTCATAAGGACCGATAATGTAGTTCCTATGGAAATATGATGACATCAAATTGGTTCCAAACAAATAAGTGGCTAGAGGTTAAGATATTCTCTCCTCTCATCCATATTTCTTCTACACCACTTCCCTTTCACCCCTAATTCTCCCTCTCCTCGGGGCATCCTGCCTCGTCCCCATTCTTCTGCCTACTTCTCATCTTTTTCAATCATCGATCGGCTTCCTTCATCACCCCATCAACACTCGAGGGGGCATCTCTCCCTCCTACTAATTTTTCTTCTATCCCTTCAAAATCTCTTCTGTCTACTATCTTTTAAGTGGCATCACTTACGCCACCCCAAAGAGGGGAAAATGTAGACACATATAATTATGCCCAAGCAATTTAAATACTTAAATTGTGCTAATTATCCCCTTTCTCGCAAATCAACAATGTATCGTCAAAAGCACTCATTTTCCCTCATATCATCATTAATTAATTACACTAAGCTAATTAATTAAGTTGCCTATCAAAAAATACCTAATTAATGACCTTCCGTTAATAAATCACCCCTTCTACCTAGACTAATTAATTAATTAATTCTTTCCTTCCATTTAAATAATAAATCAATATTTAATTGATTTAATCCCCTTATAATAGCCTAAATCACACTAATATTCTTCTAATTGGCTTCTATAAGCTTACACCTACCTATTAGTTAATCACCTTTGATTAATTAAAATACCCCCAACTCCCATGATTTGCTAAACATGTATTAAACCCTTCTAAAGTAAGGTTACCTTTAATAAAGCAACCTTATCCATTCCTAATCATGTTTTACCTTTATCCCACATTCATGAGAATGTGTTGAATCCTTTATCCTTTGGGCTATATAAAGAGCCCTCCTCCTACCTTTTTACTTACACCTAAACTCCTTAGAGAGAAAATGCAAAGCATATAGCAAAGAGACTAAGAGATTGCACCTTGCCCTTTTGAGAGTTCATCATCTTGAAGAGTTAAGCCTCTTTCTTAAAGTTCTTGGGTCATATGGGAGGTGTCAAAAGGGTCTTGTAGCCCAACTTTGATTAGCCCCCATTCCTAGGTTCTTGGAACATTAAGGACAACTATTTTGATAGCCATGGAGCTTACTTAGGTCTATTCATTTATTTTTGTTAGAGAATAGAGGAGTTTAGATATTTAGCATTGTTAGTTTCAAAGTTTGTATTGATGAATGCTAGCATCTAACCCTTGTTTAATTCTTATCATGATGGTGTTTATGCTTTGTTTTAGCTAAATTGTAGAACTATTTTAGGTGGTAGTTCTTGCTTCATTTGATTTAGCATTAAGCAAAGTATACATGCACACACCTTCTACAACGTTACCAATTTTAACTAAGCAACCTCCTCTAAAAATCATTCCATCCCCTCCTCCTCTCAATTATTCTATAATTTTATCAATCCCAAATAAGCTACCACCATTCAAGATCCCTCCCCACCCTACTCCACTTCTACGTCCAATTCTATTTTTCAAACAAGACTAATCCTTACATTGATGGCCGAGACACATTTAAAACTCCATCACCATTGCAACATCTCTCTAGTATAATCACATAGATCTCCATCACTCACACACTTGGGGGCATCACGTTTTCTTCTCCCCCTTCAATTCCTACCAATTTTCGA
The DNA here is from genome assembly GCA_018340775.1 of Taxus wallichiana var. yunnanensis. Taxonomy (NCBI): domain Eukaryota; kingdom Viridiplantae; phylum Streptophyta; class Pinopsida; order Cupressales; family Taxaceae; genus Taxus; species Taxus wallichiana. The sequence goes on from CM031234.1 coordinate 553,671,511, forward strand.
TAGTATCTACTATCACACTTAATTCTCCATGCTTCATGATTCATCTTTCTACGCATTTTCAAACCCTTTAATACACACACCTTGTATCGTCATTACCCTATAATGCACTCTAGTTCCACAGATTCATACTCGACTACTGAGGGTCTAAATCTAAAATGAACCTCACCACATTCACTTTTCATGCTTTATGCTTCATGATATATCTTTCTAGCACACATTCTCAAACCATTTCCCGATGACACACTATTGTTCTATGGTTCATTCTTGATTGTTGAGGGGACATTTATAAATTAACTTCATCACATACACATCCTCTAGGGGGCACGTTGGTCCTACCATATTCACCCATTGCATACCATTTCATCACACTCATTCACTAAATTTTCATATCTTGGTTGCACTTACTCTTTCTTTCTTATATTACTTACATGATGCACTTTACTTACTATGTTATCCTCGAAACTTGGTATGTCATCATTATCTATATCATATACACATGTGCATTCACTTGGTCTCTAGTTATGAATGTAGATATCTTACATATTTTTATAGACTCGCAATGATGTTTTGAATTGTACCTTTTACCAATCCCACCAAGGCTCCTGGGGGCATCTACCTTTCCTACTCTCACACATTACATTTGTTATTATTTCATCATTTACTACTTATACTTTCTAGCACATTACTTTTCATTGATACATACATGCCTTGACATATTTATTATCTTTCCAACATGCTTTGAAGGGTTCTTCATGTGTAGAATTTTTCTTGCAAGACTATATGCCACCATGGTTATCCGACATTTTTCTTGATATTGTTTACCACCTTCTACTATTGTTTGCAGGATTTTCCCTATTTCTTATATGTTGTTGGTTGCTTCGACCACGATTGTCTTGTGACATTGTGAGCAATGTCCAGTGTTTGAAAGTCACTTTTTACATCCATCTTGTTTGCACACTTTCTCAATTACATTATCTTTTATTGCATGTTTTCTCCTTTTTCTACTAAAACATGTTACTAGCCACTTTGTTTGCATGTACCTTGGTTTATATCATACACATCCCCCATGCAGGATCCATTTCAGCTCGGTTTCGTCCTCTTATTTGGACCGCATGCTCCTACATTCATCACATGCACCCTAAATGAGTGAGATATACATTGGGTGAAAAAGTCACCCGTCAATAGCTTAGATCTAAAGTACAGATCTGAACAACACAAGAACAATACAAGAACATGGTCATAGAATGGCCCCGAGAATCGACTTGGGTCCTCAAAACAATATAGACACCAGTGCCCAATATCGAGACAACATCACATGTGTTCCTATGTCCTATCCTTGGCACCTATGTCTTAGGGGCAATAACAATCAGCAAATCAAATCAAAGCACAGTTCATAGAAGCCTTTAGAGAAATTTTACGATTCACGGGCACAAACCTTCAATTACAACATGCATGAAATATACTACAATCATTTCAATCGAACTAATTTAGAATGATTAGGACAATAGGAACAAATCGGGGACATACCATCTACAGTGGTGCTTATGAGGTAGAGTCATAGAAGGAGAGTAACACTAGACCTATCTCGCCAACACTTTCTCATTGGCATGAGATCACCAAAATACTTGTTCTTTGGCATGATATCACCCAAAACTCTTACTTGGCATGATATCACCCAAGAAACTCATTCCTCATAGCATTATAGGAAAATTTCCTATCCTTTTACACTCTTTTACATCAGTGCACAATTTTATTCACACATGTTTACATACTTATATACATTTTTCTTTGATGTATCATATACATGACTTTGACTACATTATTTCTCTTATTTTACAAGTCTATCCTTGCAAGAAGCTGCATGACCACACTATAACAATATGTACAATGCATACGACTCACCCCTAGGGTCACTTTCATTTTCTAGTCTCCATGGTTCATTTTGCATCATTCCACATTGTTGTACAAAATAACTCCCCTATTTATTTTGAAAATTTATTGTTCCATTCTCGGATCTAACTTAATTTTTAATTTTTATACTCTATTGGTTTCTTTCATTGATACATATTCTTGGTTAGCTTCTTCATGTGCATCGTGCACACTCTTTCTCGCTTCTTCCTTGTGTTTTCTCTTCTCTTCACTTCCTTCTATGTGCTTCCAACTTATCCTTTATTCTTCTATCTCATTCCATTTTCCCTATGTGCACCCTCCTTATGTGTTCACTTTACTTATATATTGCATACTTGTATACCTTTGCATATATGCACCTTTTCTTCCTATGTCTTGTGTATCCTCTAGCGCACATTCACATATTCCCACATTCCTCCTTCTCGTGCCTCTTTCTCTTGTGCACACACCAATTTCAATCTTCTGCACCATTCATTGAGTGTCATGTGTCAACCTGTCAGATAAAGTGTAGAAAACACAACCTATCATAACATACCAACTGCGTGTCGAATCCTTATAGTGAATGAATGCGTGACACATGAAAAAAAATACAAAACAAATAGACAAGAAGCTGAATCCTTCAGCCGATCATAACATGTCACATTTCCTATGTGTTCATCTTTTACTTCACATACTCAAATCACCATAAATTTTTTTCATAGCTCAGATTTTGATGCGCCTTGTCTTATTAGAAATATGCTTTGACATGGGCTATACATTAGGCCTTTTCAAATAATTTTTAATGTGGGATTTCATAGGTGAAATGGGAAAATGTGACTTCAGCCATTAATGCATAGATTCAGATTGACTCAACCACCCAAAAATATCATATTTTGTCTCTTTTCATGTTATCCATTTTTACCCCCTTAGTAAAAATGGAAAACTTGAAAAATTGAACTTAGGGCACTTCATGGAGTTTCAATGAAGAATCTAGAGAATACGGGTAATTTTTATGGTCTTGGGCATTTGGAATTATTTCATGTACTTCACATCTTTCTTCTAGGATTCAAATTCCATACTTAGCTAATTTGTGCAAAAAGTGGTAAAAATGGGAAGTTGGTGGGGTTATATAACTTCTTTACTTCTTAAAAATGAATAAGTAAAGCTATTCTAAAAGTCTTATTTATACTACCACTTTTATTATGGAAAACCAATAACCATCTACTTTAAAAATAAATCAAGTAAAGCTATTGCGAAATCCCACAACACTAACGAAACCGAGCAAGGAGTAATGCTAGAAAATGAAGTTGATTCCACGAGAATCAAAACTAGATCGAAGGAACTCCATGCTACTTAGACCTATGATTGATCCAATTTCGATGATGGACAACGATTTGTCCCTTTTTAGACCTCAATGCCTCCAATGCATGATGCTAAGCCTCTTTCAAGACCTCAAGCCTCTAATGCAAGATGTTAAGTCTGATGATTAGCTACCATTCAAATGTGCAATGAATGCCTTGACACTCAATGACATTTCGAGCTAATATTTTGAGAGATCCTTATTTTGAAAAACAATATCAGGTACCATTCTACTAGATTCCCATGATGTCTTCTTCACGTAATGAAGTTCCGACCCGATGTCAATTTCAATCGATGATTCATCTACCATTCTCGTTGCACAGCATCCATAATGCCTCTACACAAAATGAAGTTCCGAGCTGATATCTCACGAGCTCAAAAATGGTGACTCCATCCCCTACGCACGACTACTACCTCTACATGGTATGAAGCCTCTTATTGACGATGACTATCAGGTACCACTCTGTTGCACGGTCACAATGCCTCTACATAGAATGAAGTTCCAACCTATTGTCAGATGCCAACGGTGTTCAACTACCATTTTGTTACACGGTCACAATGCCTCTACACATAATGAAGTTCCGAGCTAACACTAGTGAGCTCAACTATATACACATGTGGCTGACAAATATCCAAGCTTAATATGAGTTAAATCATGTATCTAAGTTGTAATAGGTACTCAAAATCTAATTAGGAGATATGTTTGGAGCATTAATCCAATTTTCTAAGTAAGAAAATCCACTGAGTATGGTAAATCTTTCTCTCAGCATTTTCTCACAAATTTTGATCTCCAAAAATACTTATACTATTCATCAATCTGAATTATGTAATATATAATTGAAATTTTTTTGACTTACCCATTTTAAAGGACTTTTACTTTCAACTATTATCTGGTCCTGGGTTGACTTGTCAACCGGTGGTGGAGTAAAAACTCTTTTGTCATTGCAATAGGCCTTCATTCCATCTTTGACTTGCCATTACTCTGATGGAGAGATGGATGCAGTTTCCATAAATTTTCCACCCAGTTCCCATTCCTATGGCAATGAGCACAAAAATTCCTCTTAATTTCCTTCTTCTGGGATGAGGAACTCTTTCTGCCATTTCTTGACTCTACATGACGAGATTGGTCTTTCTGATTTCCCATGTTCCTAACAAATGACATCAACTTATTCATCAATGCCCTTCTCTTCTAGCATCTGGCCATAGAATGATTATGCAATCCACAAAAGGTACATGGAAAGGAATTCCACATCTTCTGAAAATCATAACCATACTTCTTAAGATGAAAAAGTGGATAATAAGTTTTATCGTGCTTATGATCGGGTAATAAACTAGAGGTGGAATCTCATTACCTCTTCATTGATTTCTCTTACCACATCCTTCATGTGACAATGAAGCACAACTTTCATGATTAGAATATTTTTGCATTACTAGTGGGGTATTCACTTTGCTTTTAGAAGCTTTTCTTCCATTAGCATTCTTGGAGCAATCTCCAATTTCCATTCCCACACTAGGATAACCCAAACCTGCAAAACGAGGATGATCCTTGACTCAGTATTGGGTTAGATATGTGTTGGCCATTTTTACCAAGGTCTCTTCCATAAAATCTCATTTTATCTAACAATTTGGATATAACACCTCTAGTATTCTTTTCAAATGAACCAAAGACATCATTACCTGAATCTAAAACCGAATGGGAGGAAGAAGATTCACGTGGTGAAAAACTTACAGTGCACTCATCTGCCATGGTCTCTACATTTGAAGTTGAAGGAATTTACTTATTTTGATCACCACACTACACCTTGCCAAGAGCTCATCCTTGGTGTGCAGTTCTTATTTCAAGAAAGCATTCTCCTCTTCCAAGGAGTAATACATTGATCGCAAGAGAGATTTCTCTTCCTAGATCTAGGTGATTATAAGCTTCAACCTCATCAAGCTTCACTTGTTTAGACATCTTTCCCATAGTGTACTTGTACCATGTTCACACAAACTGAACCAACTGCACTAACTTGAAGCAATCACTCTATTAATCAGATTTACTGGAAGTAAATATGGAGTTAAACCAGCTCTGATACCAACTTGATCCGAAAATAGAATGAAATTTTTATCTACTCGATCTTCGGACCCTTGTAGGATTATCAAATTACCGTTTAATTTTTACCCGTTAAAATCAACTTAAAATAATGTAATAAGTATGACACTTTGCAAAAGGGTTGATTATAGAGTTCGAAATTGCCTACGTCTTTGGGTTCTTTCGAACCATTCCACTAGTCAAAACTTGTAAGTTACAATAGTACTTTCACAAGAAAACCTAATGGAAACTATTAAGAACTTTCTTAGAAGAATATCCAGACCTTCGATGACAAGGGTGAAAAATAGCACCCGACTTCCCCTTTCTTGGCGTATTTGGAAAGCTCTATGGCACCAACTCCATTGTTCGAATCCTTCGGATCTCGATCGTCCTTCCAGATGCTTCGTAATTCCCTATGGCACTTTGGTTGATACTCCAGGCTTCACAATAATTTAGTGTGGCGCTATGGGCTGGCTAGGTAGTATTAAAAATCCTAGTCACAATAATTCCTATTTAAATAAATAGGTCTTCACAACTTTATAATAAGCCTAATAAATAGGTCTTATCAAAATAAAACTCTCCTCCACTCGCTTGGGCAATATTCCTCAAGCTTTTTTCTTGAGCTTCCAAGTTGTGTGTTTTTCAATGAAAGGGGTCCCCTATTTATACTAAAATAGGGTCCTTAAAATAATGCCTTAAATTTTATCCTAAGGCTATTAAAATCCTAACCGTGGCTTATAGATAGGGCAACTTGCATAATTGAGTGGGTAATATCCCACATAATCCTCCTTTAGAAAATTCCATGTGATATGGATGTTTTTAAAAGAATGGGTAATATCCCACATAAGGTGGAGGGTAATTTAGTTTACGCTTTATTAAGTCCTTTCCCACACATGCATAGTGGTCATAGGACCACTTGAGGCTGACCACCCCCTCCTCCTTCTCACGTGGAAGCTTCCACGCATGGCTTGGTTTTCCCCCACCATGTGGACTTTGGCTTATCATTGGGAGTTGGCGGATTACATATTGGCTGCTATGTTTGGAGTGGTGTGTTGTTTGGTTGTTGTGACTGCCAAGGTATGTGGAAATGGTTCCCGAGGTGTAACGTGGAAATAATACCAAGTATAATAAACTCGGTCAATTCTCAAAACATTACAAATTGAACTAGCATAGTAACATGGTGAATATAATCTAAAATTCGACCATATAATACTATGATATTAAAAATGAAATATGGCTAATTGGTGGTAAGCCACATGATGGATTGTGGACCCACCATGTCGGCGATAACAAATTAGTCCACACTGTGGTCGGGCTCCCCTCCGTTAAAAAAGGTGAGCCTCTTGTCGTGACCACCAAATTTTACACCTATCGAAGACCGGAGGTCGAAAACCAACAAACGACTCCCTTTTACCTTTTCACCATGTGTCATTGGTCCAATATTGACTTGTTGACTAGAGTTGACTTTCTTTTTGACTGAATTTTGACTGAACATAACTAGAGCTCCCAATGTTTGTTTGTCGTGTTCTCATAGTTAATGGAAAGCTCTCAAAAAGATATTCTATACTTGCCATGATTTAGGGATGTTTAGGGAACTATTGAAATCAAAAATTATCCCCGATCATTCTTCCACAAGCTAAGATGACATGGGATGGTGGATTTGACAGTGTTATAGGCACATTTGCAAGCATTTATTTCTTGTTGTTAGTGATTGGATTTGAAAATATGAGTTTCCCTCTCTTTCCCTCCTCTTCTCTTCCCCTTTCTTCTATATAATGTAGAATAATGCTCATTTGTAAAGGTTGGACCCTCTTGGTTTGCTAAGAGCATTGTTCCTTGGAATTTTGAGTTGCAGACCTCAAATCGGTTCACTATATGTGGATACTTGCCTCTTTCACCATTGTAATCGATCAGTGCATTATTTGGAAGCAATAAAATTTTATTTTGTGGTTATTCTGTCCCTAGTTCGAATTTAATTACATATTATTTCCTTTTCCCCTGCATTTTTATTTGTTATGCATTCTTCAAGTCCCTCACAGGTTACTTTTTTGTTGTGCTCCACAAAAATAAGTGAGTGAGTGTTGTTTCAAACTATGACTCATTTTCCTACCCCCTGTGCACATTTTACCTTATTTTCACTCAGTTGAGAGTGTTCATCCCCCTCTTTTGGTGCTATCACCTCCCCTAAGCTTAGGTTTCGTTTTCATGCATCTACTTCTCACCCTGGTCCCTTGGATTCATATAGTAGTGATAAGTAGTTGCATTTCCCTTCATAGGAGTAGTGTTAGCAATAGAAGTAGGCAGAGGAAGCCGTCCTTCTCCGGAGGTATGTCTTAATCACAATTTCTACAACTTGGAGACATTCACATGTTGCCTCAAATCCCCTATTCATCCAAATTTGGGATGGGTCTAATTTTGAGCTCTAACACATGCTTTACTTGTCCACTCGGTATGCATTTCATAGCACACTCTACATGGTTATCAGGTACACATATTCTATCTAATTTATGTTATTGAGTATTCAATCAAAAAATAAAGTGGGGGGAAAATTTAGACACAAAATCATGCACTTGGGTACATTTCAAGGTCCTAAAAGTATACTAGCATTTACATGATTCTTAAGTGATAAAACTAGTAATTGACAACTATCTTCATCCTCTTTTCTTTGTTTCTTGTTTTCTCTTTGGTCTTCCACACCCTATATCCCAGTCAAGATTTTATTAATTTATCATTTATGGCTTCGGACACCAAAGACCCAAATAGGACAAAAGTGACCAGTGCCCATGTCTCTTCCGGGCGCCCTAACCCTTTTCCACCATACTCGCTCCATTTGAGCCTCTTTTATATTTTGGGCATCTATTTCTCTTACGGTCTGGCCTTCCAGTTTTCAATTACCAAATTCAAATAATGGAATCATATAAATACATAGTTATGTGTTAAAAATAAAGGACCAAGGTCTAAAAATTACTATTATCACATAAACTTGCATTTAAAAGGCACCTAAAGCACTCAAACGCATACATCTAACATCAATTCATGGGACAAGGGTTACATCAACTCTACATACACAAAATAAGAAGGGGAAGTTCATTTTATTCCATCCACATATTCTACTACATTGTTACATTTAGCTACATCCTGCTATCAAATGCAATTTGCAAAAGGGAATCCTAGGGCACAATTTCTACACATGCTCACAAGAACTACAACGCTTAGTTTTAAGTTCACTCTTGGGGTGATTGTCGAGTCAATTTGACTCCCCATTCTGCATCTTTATTTTTTTAGATTTGATGTGGTTTGTGGGCTTATGCAAGTGAACTCTTCTTTTTCATATTATAGGCATCCTCGGCGATCAAAGAGCAACACACAGGTGATCAACATGGAATATTCGTCACACTTTTACATTAAAGATCCGAGTGGAATATTTGACCATTTTCCCAGTCATGGGCACCCGTAAGAGGTTTCCAGCACCTAGGCACCTCTCCAACACCAAGTGCACAGTCCAACCTTATTCCCGTAGTCTAAAATTTACACACAGTGTTTTGACACTCTTCCCAGCTTTTTCATCACTCTTCCCTACTCATATCATCTCCATATTGCAAGTAAATTAGCTAAGGCATTTATCCTTCTTCTTTGCTTAGGGTTTTAAATATTGCATCTTAGATTTTTGTGTCACTTCTTTATTTTAGCATTCATACATTATTTGGTTCAAGAATGACTCGAAATATTTAGATTTAATCTAAATTAAATTAAATCACCTACTTACAGTATTAATCCCTCTCCTAACTTCCCACTCCCACTTTCCCACCTTCCTAGCAAATTCCTCCCTTGCACAAATGGAAATCATTTGCCGCAGATGAAGTGGAGTGTGCTGTTGGATCCCCACCTCCTAAACAACTAAAAAGTTTTTTTGTTTACACACAATAATGGAGCTTCCCATTCAAGCAGAATGACCTAATCCCATAGTGTTGTTGAAACCCACTAATTTTTCCTATCGATAAATTATTTTTCCAAAACATACCTTATAACACATTTCTCATAGTTGTATAAGTCTTTAACATGACATTACACCCGCAACACACTCCATGGTGCTTCTTTTGATGATGAATGCCTCTATGAAGTTTAATAGAGACACTTCTTCTTCTTAGGGTACTTAGAACAACATGAACTCAAGATATTCCCATATCTCCATTTCTTTCTTGTAGTCATGGGGCTGATAATCTATTTTTAGGATCTCATGGTATTATTCGGCGTTTAGGCTTGATATCAAAATCCTTCATCTCCTCTTAAACCTTTGACCTATTATCTATCATAAAAAACTATACACTTTGTTATTTAGGATGATTTCAACTCAACTGATTTTACTTTCTTCCTCTTTTACTCCATCTACACGATCTTCATTCTTAAATTTCTTAATTGTCTTAGGTTACATTTACATTAAAATTTTCCTCCGTAATTTCTATTTTATTAATGTATGTATTAGGAATAGGATGTTGTTAAGTATAATTAGTAGTGGCATCCAATAGAAGATAACGGCGCCGTCAGTACGGTGCCGCCAATAATGTAGAGTACGGTAACAGTCAAAGTACAATAGGAATGTTGTAAAAAGTAAATATTTGTCGTAAGTGGTCCAGTAATGTTAAAATGTCAAAGTTGGGTCTACATGATTAGGAATTAGAAATATTATATTTGTAATAAGGACAAAGAGTGATGTCATAAATATTTTGTATATTTTATTTGTGGAAAAGTCTAAAAAGGTGGAACCCATGTGAGATGATAAGGTTTATCTTATCTTAGAAGATAAGCCTACATGTAAAGGCAAGAGTTTAGGCATGGAATATGATTGGCTGGAAGAGATTTCCTATCCTATCTTAGAGATAAGGTAGATAAGTCTGAATTCCTATAAATAAAGAGGCCACCCCCCCTCATTTAGCATACAAAGAAGTAGTGAGAAATATTGTATGAGTAAGTGTGTAAAGGAAGCCATCATTTTTGAAGGTGTGTTAAAGAAGCCATTAAGAGGTGTAATTGTGAAGTTTCTCCCATAGTTATTGTTTGAAGGCAAGTGAAGTTAATAACACTTGAAGAACCTCATGGGTGAGATTGTAACAATTTCATGTTGATATTATAATTTACACTGATATTTCATATTTATCATTATTCCTTCTTATCATAGTCTATGGTATTCTTGTGTTATGTTTGTTGTTGTGTTTCCAGATTACATCCACCAAACTAAGATCTCGTGCATTAGTTAATAATCATAGCACGAGGAGTTCCCGGTGAAGAATTATCATAGTGTCGGATTGGTGTTGTGACAGTTCCTCTTTCATTTTCTTCATAGGATCTGATTTCTTGACATACATCTTATTTATTATAGGATCTCTAACCTTCTTACCCTGTCCTAAATGATTCATGATGACAAAATCTCGCAATATGGCCTCTTTCATGACAGATATAGAAAAAACACTCTTACTTCTTGATTGATATGAGCTATGACTCTTTCCATAATCCAATGAATATTCAATCTTGAAGGATCTTCTTCTACACTCTATTTTTCTATGACCAAATTCATTACCCGCATAACAATGACCTTTAAAATATTTTTCATACCTCGTAGCATTAGGTTGTCTAACAAGGTTAGTCCTTCTAAAGTTGGTATTTTTTTCATGCTAGCATCCACCTTGTTATCCTTCTAATATTCAAAGTTTTTCTAATCATCTTGATTGTTTTTCTTATGATCACCATTGAAACCAAGACCTATTTTATCATCTTGAGCCTTTTGACCACTCAAGATACCCTTTGAAAGCCTCGGATCTCTTCTCAAACTTCTCAAAATTCTACAAATTTCCTTTTACTTGTTATATTTTTTCCTTCAAAATATTCATCTCTATTTCATACATGATATAATCTTCCTCTTTAGTATTTAGGTTTTCCACCTCTTACTTGAGCTTAGTATTCATCTTTGACCTTGAGGCTAATTGTCATACCTTTAATATGAAATTCCATCTCCTTAATTATCTTATAATTTAAACTATCCAGGTTGATGATTTCTTATTCATACTTTTTGGCTTCTTTGACCATGTCATACTTCAAAGTACATATCTTATCCTCAAGAACTTTGACCACAAATCTCAACTCTTGGTTCTCTTTCCTCAGTTTCTTAGCCAACTTGTGCTTTTAGGATCTCCTTCATGGTTACTAAACCTATTTCCAAAAGAACTTAATTTGATACCAATTTTTGAAAACATAATCATTGGGGGGCTGAATCAGTGTCTTTACAAACTTTTACTTCAGTTATCTTTATCCATTCAGCAAACCATCATCATATGATAAATGTTAACTTAGTTAAGAAAATAATCAAACAATGTAACAACCATCCACATAAGCAATAAACACAAGAGAACACATGAACACCTTATTTACTTGGAATAACTCAAGGAAAGAAAACACATTGAACTTTGCTCATACATAACCAAATTAAAGATTTAATGAAGAAAAAAATCCACAAGGAGAACCAGCCCCTAATTTATCTAGCACCAACTAGACTTTAGCAAGCACCAACTTGCAAGGAGGATACAACCCCCTGATTTAGTAAAGCATCAACTCTGTAAGGAGCACCAACCCCTAAGTTTTAATGAAGCACCAACTCCAAAAGGAGGCACTAACTCCCTAGAGTTTTAACAAGCACCAAACTGCAAGGAAGACTCAACTCCAACTCATCCACCTGGAATGTTTATCACCTTCAATTTTTTGATCAACTAATAATGACACTCTCTTAGCTATTCTTCTCTCCTCAAACTGTCATGGTATGCTTCTTCTCTATCTTATGCTCTTCTTCTTATTTATCTTCTCTCTATCTCTGATGTATCAGTCACATCATCATCCTCTTAATCCTCTTGCACATACTTTGATCCTCAAACATCAACTGACATCCATACACTTGCTCATCTGCTCTTGAAGACTCTTCAAACTGCTCACTTTGCTTACTCACTCATCATGCTTCTTTACCTTCTCATGAACATGGAAAAATTGTCTTCTCCAAGCTGATTATCTTCATATATTCAATGTAGATACATTATTCATGGTATTTAGGGCCTCATACACCTCTCTTCAATCCTTATAGCTCACTCATGCTCTCATTATTCTACAGTGCCTAAAACTGCCCTTATATATATCACTTGCTCTTATCTATTCTTATTCCATCTCTACCTTTTCATATTCATCTAAATTTATAACTTATTAAGTGATTCTTGACTTATTATGATTCAGACCTTCAAATATCCATCATTGACTAGTGTCCTTTGGTCTTCCATCTTAATTCGGTGTATATGTGTTGCACTCGGGATGTGCTTTGCCTTGGTTTTCCATTATGTGAACTTAATAAGACCAAAAATGCTATATCTTGTAAAATAATTCAAACTAACACTCAAAACTTCATCAACATACCCAAATTATCATGTCATACCTTTTTCTATGCTCACATTTTCATACTCACCCTTGGAAATTGACTTTAGTCTCTTTAATTTCTTCAACAATGACCTGACCGCTGCAAGCTGATTATGAAAACCTTCATGTTGTCTTCAAATTCTCTCACCTAAAAATGACATTACTGAAAACACACAAAAGAAACTCCATGACCTTTGACATCAATGACAATAATTTCAACAATCTACTATGAGGAAGGTAAATGAACACATTAAATCCAAAAAGCACCGTGCTCGATGTCAAACTTGGTTCTCTAGAGTGATAACCAGATGACCCAAGTCAATGTAATGGTTGTCCTCTATACATAGGGAATGATGATAGTCGAGCTGAGATTTTATGCTCATCCCAAATGTTTTTGTATGTTTTCACCGTATTAAAATTTGTAAAATAGTTTGCATGTCCTTGTTTGACGTGAAAGAATTTGGAAAAACCATCATTATCACTATGAACACATTTAATGTAAATATAAGTGTGGCATTACATAGATATTTAAATAACACATTTTATTGAAAATGTGGTTATATCGAGAATATAATCCCCGATGATTGAGTTTTATAACCAATAGAGTTGGTTTCAAGTCTAAGCGATACGATCTCCATCTCTCTATTGATAGGTATAGGTATAGGTCCCTGTGTCACACGGTTGATCTATGACGAGGCCGAAAAATTACCCAACACTTGTGAATACAACTAAAAACTAATTTATTTTTTAATTTAAAAAATTATTTAATAGGGATTGACAAGCTGATTAAAACTAATTAACGTCCTAGATTTTTAGTTTTACGGATGGGGTCACCGTCAAATCTCATTCCCGATGATAGTTTATTTTTATTGGGTAAATCATGATGAAAAGTGTATAAATACACTTGTTGCACCCATGACACTATACATAACAAATTTAATGTTCATTACAAATATTACCCACCCACATTTATTCAAGTATAATTGAAAAATTCATATTGTTGCGATGGATGTCCTCTATACAAATGAAAGGAACATTGATATGCCTCATCCAAGTCATGGAGGATGGATATATAATGCCTATTGGAGTAAATATGAAGTCATGTGCATTATTTCATAAAATGCATTTCACAAATTATTTATTTAAGTAACTTATGCCATATTTGTTCGTGGAAAATGTTGAATCCATGGAGATAATAGAATTATGTGAATGTCACACCATTATCTCACACATCCATGTGCTTTGAATCCCCATGATGAATGGTACATTATTTCCATTAGGCCTCTAATAGAAGAAAAATGATTCCCTATCCTCCGCATGCCACAAGTTCAGGCTCATTGCATCATCCACATGTTTTTGAGACCTCTTTGAGTGAACTCTTTTCCAAGCATTCACCACATGTTTTCTTGTTAGGAATTCATCCCTCTTGTTAAATCTCCATTAAAATAGGGTCCATGAAATGTTTCTCATAGATCATGTCTACCAAAACACCAATCAACAAAAAATATTCAATATAATTGTTGCAATCAATTGAAAAATGAGGAGAAAACATATCCCATGACTCATTACTTGTGTCATTCACACCATGACATATATCTCCATTGGAATCACAATGAAAACAATCATTATATATTATTATAGATACATCCAGGTCTTCCATACATCACCTTGATAATGAAATGAAACTAAAAACCCCTTTTCTTTTGGAATCTTTGGTTGGTATTTTGTTCCTATTATCATCATCAAAAATACACACCAATAGCTACATGAAAACACAAAAATACATTAGTTTAAATGACACCCATCACGTTCAAAGTAAATGGCATATAAAAATTATTGAATAGATTGGCTTGATTGCAACATACCAAGAATACGACTTAGTTGTATGCCCAGTGTAATCCAATGTTTCATTGATCCTATGAGTGGTGTAGTTAAATATATTATATGCAATATCAAGAGCACCTTCACCTTGTACAAAGGCCTCAACTCTACTAACTAGGATCAGCTGTACAAAGATCCATTCCTACTCCTTCACCAATAATAATCCATTCAATTTGTTTGCTATTGAAAGGCATCTTTCCATCACTAATTTATTGGATGTGAATACTGCACATACTCTCCTATTTACTTTTTCTTCCCATCATATAAAGGATAACATTATATGAGCATCATGGATGATGAAAAAGATTAACAAGAACGAGTGGAATTTTTCGAGTTTGTGTGTTTTTCAACATTCTCTTACGTTCACTAGCATTTTTTCAGCCTCCTTAATAAGCTATAATTTCTAATAGTCATATTGCTTAATTTACTACATAGATAGAGAAGAATTCTACATACATAATTGCAGTAATTTCAACCGAGTTTTGTATCCATCATTTTCCCAGTGACCATTTTGATTCGGAGTTTTTTTTTCAATATCTTCTTTTGTTCATTTCCATGTGCTCAACTTCCTTTACATGATGTAATTTGAAACACTTGTCTAATTTATAATCTACCAATCGATGGATATAGCTTCTATATAAACTTGATCACATCCATTGCAACTTTTTTTGTATTCAACCTTTCTCTCGGTACATGTTCAATTTCATAGTTTGTGTGTTATCCTCTGAAGTTCACTACCATATGCTTAGCTTCATTTACATTATGAATTTTCAACATGCATCTTTTTAATCTACTACATTGATGGTGATAGATTTTGCATACCTAATTGGAGCCAATACAACTTTTATTTGCATCCAACCTTTTTCCAATGACCGTTCTAATTCGAGTTTGTGTGTTTTTAATATCCACTCGATGCACTACCATATGCTCGGCCTCATTTAAAAAAATTATTTGAAACAGTCTTCTACTTTAATCTACAACATTAATGGAGATATCTTCTATGTAAACCTAATTCAAGTTAGTGCAACTCTTTTTGTAACAATCCTTTCTCCAAAGTGACAATTCTAATTCAACTAGTTTGTGTGTTTTTGACCTCCACTTAAGTTCACTAGCATCTATTATGATTGAATTTGTAATGTGATTTTCATCTAGGAATGTGCAAGTATCGATAATGTAGAAATCATGACAGTTACATGACAAGGTATAAACCTCTGTCTATAAAATAATCTCATATTATTGTTGAAAAACACGTTATGTTTTTCAACTACATAAACATAATTGGAGTTAGTGCAACTATGATTTTCATCCAACCTTTCTCCAATGATCATTCTTCATACTTTGTGTGTTTTTCAATCCCCACTCAAGTTCAATGTTATATGCTTAGCTTCATTTACAGGTTTTAAGTTACAACAATCATCTACTAGTTTCTACGTAAACCTAATTAGAGCCAATACAACTCTATTTTGTATCCAACATTTCTCTGGTGCATGTTCATTTTCGAGTTTTTTTGTATTTCAATCTCCTCTCAAGTTTTATGGGCCTCGTTATTGGTTCATAATTTAATCAATCTAGTTGATGTCATTATAACTAAGGCAGTGTTCAAAGGCCATATGCAATAAGATCTTTTTGTGGAATTTACAATTGTTTGGAAATATTCTTTTTTAAGGGGGATCTCCTAATTATAAGTCTTTAAAGTTGAAATTTAAGCTATGTTATAATAAATATTGTACAAACTATTTGAATTGAATGAAACTAGTTAACTTGCAGAATTTAAATACTCACACAACTTGATGGAAATTGAAATTCTTAAAATTCAAAACTCACAAGGATTTTAAAGGAAAGCACACTTATTGAAATAAGATTGAAGGGTTGAAAGTCAAATAATAGAAAGCTTCTAGAAGGAAATTTCACACAACTTAAAACAATTAAAATTACTAAAGGCAATAGATGTAAAGAAATTATGAATTATTATATGAGTTGAACTACTATAGATTTACTATCATGAAGGAGTGAGTGGCTATTGATAAAATGTTTCAGCAACAAAAATAGTTAATACAGAAAATACCAAAATTTCTAGGTCTCGGGGTGAGTGGGCCCTTGCTCTCTCGTTGATCGAATGACAATTGCACACTAATTCACCAAAGAAACAATTTTTATTGATTTCAAAAGTTTTGGATCATATAGAAAAATTACAATAGTACAAATTCTCTTTCTAACTCTATCACAATCAGTGAGGGTGGATTATATCATCCAGCTTCCTCAACTAACACCTAAAAAACTATAAGAAGAATCCTTATTTAAATAGTCGGTATAGAGTTCCCAAATCATCCCCATATTTCAAGATGAAATAGTGGAGAACATTAAGGAAATTGTTTAACAAAACAGATTACATGATCTATTATAAAATTGGTGTTTCCATTCTAGCATGTGTTGTTACGCATTAGATGTGTGCTCTAGGCTAGAAAAATCCCACTTTTTCTAGTTCGTTGTCACTAGATGGAAAGATCTTGAAGTTTTCACTCAGATCCTAAAGCCCAAGGTAAAAAATTGCAGCATTCCGGAAAAACTATGAAGCGATTTGAGATACTCCAAAGTGAGATAAGACACTCCAAAGTGGGCCGAGACGAGACAATCAAAGTTTGACAATTTTTAGACTCTTGATCCCAAAACTCTACATCCTGGTCAAAAATATTCTTTCTTCAATCTGTACACACAAAACTAAGTGCTTTTTAATTTTTATTTTAGTTATAACTTTAGGATAGAACATATTTACACACTAATCCAGCAAAATGCATACAATCTCTACTTTAAATTAAGAAAAAATTATAAAATGCATTCAAATTCAAACAAGGGAAATATAAATGATGTCATTATTTATCCAATTAATGGGCTCATCATTCTCCCCCACACTTACTTTTTTCAAGTCCTCTTCCAAATAATTTTCCAAATTCCGGATAAAAATATCTTGTCCTCCAAATATTTTCTTAAGTCAAAAACACTTTTATGAAGTTCCCATATTTTTCCTTTGAGACACAGAATCCTTCATTTTCTTCAACTTGTTTTTTCTATTTCTCAAATAATTTTATGTTTTGCAATGCTAATTCTTGTCATGAAGGCATGGGAAAAATAATAAGTGTTGGTTTAAACCACATTCCAACCCACTTACATCCTTGCGTCGATAAATTCTTGGGATCATATTTACAATTTCCATTGTTCTCCTCATTCCCATCTCAAATTTGTGGGAGAGAGTACCTCTCTCCTTTTCAAGGGAATGTTTAGAGTATCCCATCTATTTTCACATCTTTTCATTGCTTTTACAAACTTTTTTTGAACAATTGCAATGCTCTGTTTTAAACTGCGTGAATGTGATGTTCCTAAATTTTGGGCTAGTAAGCCCGAGCCCTTATTTTTTTAATTTTTCCATTTGGTTTGGGATATTGAGGTCTCATGCATATACCTTTTGTCTTCACCTTCTCAAATTATTCATTGGTCCTTTGATTCTATTCTATTTGATTTTTTATGGTAGAAGATAAATATCGCAATTGGGACTCTCCCACATAGAGGTTAATAAAAAGTATGACATGTGACCTAATAAAAGATTACATAGGTAGAATTCACACATGAGATTCTGATGGTCGGGAACTTTTGGTAAATGCCTCCAAGAAGTCTATTTCATTATTTATTTCAAATGGAAAATCACATGCCATTCTTGATAAGTTCCATCTATAAAATTATTCTTACATGAAGGTACTATATGCTGAGGAAGGTCTTCTACAAGTAAGAAATTTTCCCCTAATGCACAAGCAGTCTGTAAGACATCTTTGATCTTTTCCTTATCTTATTGTGTTTGTGTTTTTCTTTTCTTTCTTATTACAACTAATTCTTCAATCTCTTATTTTGAAGATTTAATTTTTCAAAATTATTATAGATGTTATGTTAGACATTTCTAACTCCTCAATACTTAAGGAAGTATGAACTTCCTAATTAACTTTTATTTTAGTGCTAGAAAGAGCTATTTCTTATTTTTCCTTGCATTGCATCTTAAGTTCCTTAATTTGTACTTGTAAAGAAGAGATAAGGGTTTCTTTTGTTTGTACCTTTATCTTCAAAAACTCCAATTCCTCCTGTTGTTGCTTGATGATTTCTTCTGTTTAAAGAAAAGGAGTGATTGTTGGAACAATTCTTCCTCAATATATTAACTTACTGAAATAGGGAACATGGGTTCCTCTTCTATCAGTGGATCTTTCCCTTTTTATGTTCCTTTATTGGAAGAAGAAAGTTATACCATAGATTCGGTGGCCCTATGTTAAGTAAACTCTTTGATTCCTTCGGGTTTGATTTATTTTTGTTCTTCATAATCTCTTGTGGTTAAATTTATGCTACCCAAAATCTCTACAGCCTCCTCAAGGTCTTTATCTTCTTGAAGAAATAATTTCCTCTTTCTTCTCGGAGGAGAAACAAAATATTCCTCTCCCAACTTTCTTAATCTTCTTCTTCTCTTGGAAATTGGCCCAAATAACGTGGTGGTAAACATCTAAGCATGTTTGGAGTTAAGTACCTCATATTTTGCTTCATGTTGGATTAGGTGCGGAGTTAATTTGGGTGCAACAAGTGAAGAGAGATAATTTATCTTCTTATCTGGAAGTTTTTCCATCTTTTATATCAAATGTTCCATTCCTTTTTACCCTTCTCTATGATGGAATGTTGGCATATCAGCTAAATGAGGCCTTGGTGTCTAATTCTTCCTTTCTTTTCTTTGTCTTCTAGTTGTAGTTTGGATGTTGTCATACAAAATTCGGTAGGTTTATTTGATGCCCTGGCTTGTGTAAACCTTACCTTAAATGAATTAGAATCCACATTGTATCACAACCTAGGATATTGTATTCACCATCACGGTGAAATACTTAACTATCCATAATGCAACCATTCTATATGGTTCAGGAAGGGTATCCCTCTTAATACCTTTTACATTATTTGAATTGTTTAGGGCCAATTCAGATTCAAATTCTTCATCCTCATGGAAAATTTGAATTAGGTCTTTGTAAATGGACCTCTTTGTAATTTGCATCCCCTCACAAGGGATTCTTGATATTTGACTTATAATGTAACTATTAACAAAAATCTTATTACCCCTTACCTTTAAAGAGATTCCTTTGAAATTTTTGAGGAATTATTTGACTATTGCTTCTTTATAGCCTTGGAATTTCTTTATAAATTCCAGCCACCATGATTCTTCAAACAATGTCACCACTTGTGTATCTTACAAAATAAGTGCGTGGACTGCGGCTCACGAATACTTATTTTTTTCCCATCCTTTAGTGATGGAGAATAGTTCAAAGCAGAGTGACTGAAAATATTCTCAAGCATAGTGGTTCTTGGAGAAAAATTTGGAGCAAAGGTAGTACGGAAAATTCAATATAAGAGTTTTTGTATCACCTTCGTGCTACTTTGGATTGTGTCTGGATTTGAGAGAGATGAATTAATTCATAGCATGTGAGTCCTTGTTAACTGTGAATCTGAGGTTACATGTGAGACTTTTCATTTCATCCTTCCTTCCACACATGTGAAGAATCACCTCCATTTAATGCAATGATTTCTAATTGAGGGTGGTTTTAAAAATATTTATGACCTTTGATTTGAATATTTCCCACTTATTTGAATAATCACAACATTTATAACTTTTTAATAATTCTAAAAATAGAGATTATAACACTTTACCTTTAATAGTAACGTAATTGATTTTGTTCCCTCCATGTGTCCTACAAAAATAATATTCAATTAGTGACTAACAGTCAAGAAATCATGCCTTATTAGTTTTGATTGCATGCTTTGGTGGAAAATCCACCATTTCTGGTTTTCAACTTTTCTTTTATTTTCTTTTTATTTTTTTATTTTTTTGAAGAGAAGAACCGTCATTTACTGGTTTTCAATTCTTCTCTTTTTATTGGCCTTCCTTTATTTTCAAATATTTTCTATGAGGGAAGAACTAGGTTCTTCCTCATGGTTGAGTTCTCCTCCTAATTGGAATTGTTGTAAAAATTCTTGTTTATCTAATGGATTATGATATATCTTCAATTTGTGTCCATTAACCAGTAGTTTTTTGGTATTCCCATCAATGGGAAGTAATTGAACTGATCCATTATCAAATACCTTTTGAATCTCATATGGGCCCACCATCTAGTTCTAAATTTTCCTAGAAAATCATGGTATCTAGAATCAAATAATAAGGCCCAATCTCCCTCTTGAAACTTCCTTCTTTTGATATGGGTATCATGGCATTGTCTTCTCTAAAATTTTAGGAACGCATTCCTATGCGGTGCCTACATCCTCATCTCATCCAATTCATTAAGTTGAAGTATCCTTTGTTGTTGAACTTCATCTAACTCTATTCCAATTTGAATAGTTTTTCTCAATGTTTGTAATTCAAATTCAATGGGAAATATGGGATTTTTTTCCATATATAAGTTCATATGGAGAAAACCCAGTGGTAATTTTCCAAGTGATGTTGTATGCCCAAACTTCCTCTGGTAATTTATTCACCCAATCTTTTATGTTGGTATCAATTATTTTGGTCAAGATATTTTCCAATTCTCTATTAGTTACTTCCACCTACCCATTAGCTTAAAGGTGGTAGGGTGATGACTTTCTATGGTTGATTTGGTAAAGTTCCATAAAAGCTTTGATCATATTTGACATAAACTAGTCTCCTTGATCTGAAACAATACTTCTTGGTGCTCCAAACTTGTGCATGATCTAGTAATATAGGAAGTTTGCTACTTCTTTTCTAGCTTGGGATAAAGCCTACACTTCAGCCCATTTAGTTTCATATTCTATGCAAACTAAAATAAATTATTTTACTTGGGAGGATGGCTTTATGGGTCTAAGAAAATCCAATCCCCACAAATAAAAAGGTTCAAGAACCAATTGAGGTTGGAGAGGCATTTCACTGGACAAGGTGGGTTTTCCCATCCTCTAACATGCATCACAATGCCAAATATATTTCTTCACACTTTTGTGAAGACAAGGCCAATAGTATCCATCCCTTTTTTACTGAATAATGGCCTCCTGTTGATTCATCGTGACATGATTTAATGATATCATGGACCTCATCTTATCGAAAACACATGCGCAACACCAAGTTAGATCCACATTTAAATAAAATACCATTTACCCATTTAAAATTAACACTCTCTTTAATTAACCATTTTTTTGTTTGCTAGTGAACTTTTCAGAAAATTTCCCTATTACCAAATAGTTTGCAATATCAGCAAATGATGGTGAACTTGTAGATATAATATATAATTTCTCATCATCGAAATTTTCATCGACAGGCCCTCATCTCCGGTGTTTCTAAGTTTGAAAAGAAATCAGCAACCAAGTTATATTTTCCTGGGTTATCAATAATGGTAATATCAAATTCTTGTAAAAGTAGTAACCACCTAATAACCTTACCTCCCACTATTGTTTTGTTCATTAAGTACCTGATAGGTACATGGTCATTATACATAAATGTCTTATACCATGTAATATAATGAAAAATTCATTAATGGCATACACAACAGATAAGAATTATTTTTCGAGTAGTGTAATTATTTTCCATGGGAATGAGGTTTCTGCTAATATAATAAATAGCATACATCTTATTATGTTCATCCTTTTGTCCCAATATTACCCCTATAGTAGTGTTAGAGGCATCAATATGAATGTGGAAAGGATGTTTCCAATTAGGTCCAATTAGTCTCGAAAATGCATCGGGTGGGCGGATTTATGGATAGACAAGCCAATAGTGTGTAGGGCATAGCCCCTCTTTAAGACAACAAAGCAAAACTAGTTTATTGTTATTCTACCAAGGTAGGGAATCACAAAGTCTTACGGTATTCTACCTTCGGGGGTTTGGGATCTCGTCCGTAGAGTTAGTTCTAACGAAGAACAGAAAGGAATGAAGGAAGGAATAGAAGAAAGATGGATCTGAAGGGAGAAAAGAAATGAATTCCAAAGTAGAAAGGTCATAGGGTTTATGTTTTGGGCCAGTAGTAAACAGATCCAAACTTACTCACATAAACAAACAAAGCAATACTGATAAAAAAATGATAAAATCATAGGTGAATCCAACAAAATAAGCATGCAGATCTAACTTAAGAAAGATCTAACACATAACACAGGAATTCAAGACAAAGTCTCAATTTTTGTATTAATATGTGTTCTGTTACAAGAAAGCTCAAAGTCTTTCTCTCCTCACTTCTATTTTTCATACAAATTTGCTCACCCCGAATACTACAAGTGTCCAAGTATTTATAGAAGGAGAAGGAGAAAGAAGACAAAAAGGAGCCAACCACTATTTACAAAATATTTAAAAGTCAAATGTTGACTTTAGGGAAATTTGGTGGATGACAACATCCCATGGTGCAACATGGATGATGTCATCATTTGTGCCAACATACTTTTAAATATTTTTACAAAAAAGGGATTTATCCCAGGAGGAAGGAGCCTATTCATCGTCATCCCTTGGCTTGAAAGGAGTGTATTACTTCCTCAGGAGAGGTAATGTGAAACTGAGCTCGATACTCCATGAAATTTCTGACCATCACCTGAAGTTGATCCTAAGCGGGACCCTTGGTGTGATCCCCAATGACTTCACAAGTTTCTCATTCATCTCTAAGTATTTCAGGGAGTTTGAAGTATTCATTGCCTGCCTCCATCAGGTAACCAATGAAGTTGCGACAGGCCAGAAGGTTGTTGATAGATTCTACATCAAAAGTGGCTTCTGATGTGAAACCTTGCGACGCGATTCCCTTGAAAATCTAAATAGTATCATCTACCTTCCTCAAGGTGTACACTGCACCGAGTAACCCTGGAGACATTCTTAAGATGATCTACTCCATTTGATGCATGGCATCCAGGGCTTCCTCCTTGATTTTGTCTATCTTTTCCAAGACAAACTCCATTTGGTCAACCCGATAGTCTAAAGCAGCAAGGACTTTGTTGGGTGCTCGCGGGTGATCAAAGATGTCAAATTTCACCAAGTCATCGACTGGGTAGTCAAGCATCTTCTGGAATGTCTCGTGTTACAACCTGGCATGGTCCAACTCTTCGGAGATAGGTCCTGCTATTGCCTGGAGTTCCTTGTTCTCTTGATCTATATTTTGATAGAGCTCTGTGAACTTTGTAATCACTTCCTCACTATCTTTGAGGATCTACTCTCTCCAGGTAGACACTGCTGCACCTTTCTCACCAATCTTGGCGTACTCATTTATCTTCTCCTGACTAAGAACTTCGGGAGGGTCGGTGGCAGTCATAGGAGGGGCATTGCCCATATTTTGCAGGGCTTGGAGAAGATGCTTTTTTCTCTTTTAATATTCTCTTCTCTTCCTTTGCTTCTTGAAGCTTCTTGCAAAGGGCATCCACTGCATATAAGACCTCTCCTTGTAGGCTCTCTGATGATGTTCCCATTGTGACCTGAGTCACTATAAAATCTATAGGAGACAAATCTTCTTTCTTTTTTGTGGGATCAAGGTACGCGATCTCCATAACCCTTTCACCTGAAGTGCTTTGAGAGAAGTGGGTTATAGCCTTTTTCTTCTTAGGCCCTTTAGCCGGAATAATGGAGAAGTCCATGGGTGCAATAGGGACTTTCCTCTTGTGTTGGCTCAGGTGTTTCGGAGATCCATTCTAGACTTAGGGAGTGGGACCAGAGGAAGAGGAGGAAACGGGGGTGGAAGAAGGAGCAACTGTAGTGGACACGGGAAATGTGTCGAGACACTTGGTGGTGGCATTGAGAAAGAAGCCAACACTCCAATGCTCATGGGGTTAGGAGTCACTGCAAGAGAGGGAACCGTGGGGGCGGAAGGGATCTGTGAGATGAGGGAAGAAATGCTGGGGGACAGATCCGTGAGGGAAGAGAAGATGGAGGAAGAGGGAGGGGGAACGGTAGAAGACGGGGAGAAGACACAACCAAAGGAGTGGTTGGTTGAGTGACATGAGGAGGGGAAGGAGGAGCAAGAGAGGGAACGGTTGATACTTTGCCAGTTGTAGATGTGACAACATCCTGAGTGGATGTGTCCATTGGAGCACTGGCCGCTTCTTCTCTTCCTAGGGACACTAAGTCCACAACTTGTTCCTCGGCGGTGGAAGGAGGGCTCTCAGGAACTTCTTTCTGAGTAGTGCTTGCCTCTCCTTCTTTACCTTTTCCTTTTCCTTTAGGTAAGTGTTTCACCTAGTGGGTGTATTCCCCAGGGAGGTGTGGTAAATTCTACCCCAAGGTAGATGATACCATTTTTCTTGCACTAATGCTCGGTGCACTACAGAGTGCCCTTGACCCTTTCCTCTATAGTCTGAGGGGCCTTGTTTCTATCAATTTCAGCAAACGGCCAATTTTCCCCATCTATGTCTAGATAAACTTGATCAACTTCTTGATCAGTTGCTTGAAATCCTTTTGGGACGATAGCCACACCATATTGAATGATCTCTGTCAGGGCCAATCCGGTCGGGAGTGATCCTTTCGTCTGAGCTCAACTTCATGATATAGGTTGATGTAGATATCTTTGATTTGAGGGACATGAATTGGATCGATCTTTTCCCTTGGAAGGAAATCACGAGGATCAAAGGTTGGCCTTGCCAGAAATTATGCTTCAAATTGAGCAATTCAAGCTCTGCAAACATCTCCTGGGATTTGCTCTATGAAGTGCAGGTGTACCTACCCACCGTGAGGGGGAATGGAGTTCCACCCTTCTTCCTTTTCAAACACTTCTCATGGTATGTGATGAGCTGTCTAGACAGCTCCAACAAGATCAGTTTGGGTCCCGCATACCTTGGTAATTTGGTGGGCTCTCCTAAGAAGTTAGCGGCTCTGAGATAGGTGAAAGTGGGGAATTGCGTGAATAACACTCCCCACTTCTCTGTGGTGGTGACCATGCTTTTGGTTGTCTGACCGTAAGTCATGTTGGGCCTCAAGAGGTAGATGATGCCATAGAAGAAGACATCATTGATTTTACTGAATTGGGCTATGTTGTTCTCCAGTCTTAACTCTAGATAGTACTCGTATATCCTGACCTGGGGCCATATCCCACACCGATTCAATGTTGGGTAGTCCCTCTCTGAGGTAGCAGCATATACTACATAGGATTTCATATAGAACCTCCCAGTTGTTGAAATTTGTTGAAGTTACTCCGAGATTGTGTTGTTGATAATCTCTCCCCAGTCAAAATGCTTGATCAAGAACATTTTTATTCATTGTTTCCAAATACCTAAGCATCCACTTGTAAAAGTAGTGGGTATTAGGTAGCCCAAACACCCTACTCAGGAAGGTGATTGTGTCACTCAGCTCCTCTGAAAAGTCACTGCAATGAATGATTTGTGGCCACCTGCTTGTCACCTTCTTATTCTTGAGGTACACCTCATTCATTAACTACATACATTTGTCTTCATTTTTAGTCCATGTCTTCATGTAATCCTCTGCTTCTGTGCTACAAAATGTTGGTGGTGAGGGATACCCAACATGATCTCAAAATGTTGGGCCGTGAGGTTGATTATCACCTCGCCCTTCTCATTTTTGACACATCTTGTGTCCTTATTGTAACAACGACCCACCAACATCATAAACTCATTGTTGATTGCGCTCACTGGGAGCCCAGCAAAAGTGCAGACCACTGCCAACCAATTTATCCATCCATGGGCTACCTGTGACCTTCTTGGTTCTGGCCCAGAAGTCCTCCATGTCAATGTGCCCGAGTTCTAAATCTCTGATATCAAGATCGTACTCTCTGGCGAGTCAGGCATCCTGACCCTTTGGTATTTATATTTCATTTCTTGCTCTATTAGCTTGGCTTTACCCTTGGACTTAGTTGGCTTCTTACTTGATGAAGACATGTGTGGATCTAAGTTTAGTTGTTGATCTACAAGAAGAATCAGGGAAGTCCATTGTAGAAGGGCCATGTTAGCTGTTAAGTCATCCATAAAAGCTTACAGAATGAAAAGTTAGCAATTTATGAGCCTCTCGGCGCAAGGTGCAACTTTACTGCAGGCTACAGGGACTTAGAAAAGTGAGGCGCACTTTGGGAAAGTGTTACATGGGAGAAAGCAGTGCCAGAAGGGGCGCGGGGCACGGAAAGGCTACACACAACATTCAGATGTTGGTGTCAAGGGACATGCACTTGCACCATTGGAAGTCTTTTAGTGGGGCACAGATAGGATTGGTGTAACAGAGTATTATGGTGCACCAAGGCACAGATGAAAAATATGTAACATCAAGGTGAGGTGCGCTAAGGGGTTAAGCTTTGTGTGGCATGGGAAGGGTTTACATAGCATGAAGTGTTGTTGCTATTGTAGGTGCACTCGTGTCGGCACCTTAGGAATTTTTCAGTTTTTTACAAGGCACGGAAAGGGCTTCTATTGCGTGAGTTCACAGTGCACCTTGGTGTGACTATTTTTGATACAGCATGACTAAATGGTGCACCAAAGGGGCATGACTATGTTTAGTGCAACACGTATGAAAATTGCATCGTGGAAGATAGCAAGTCGATTCTCTTCATTTTGTGGTTTTTACTCTCTCAGTTCGATTTTGATAGCAAGGGGTTAACCTTGGCAAAGCAGGGGACAGAGGAGACATTTTGAGGTAGAGCCTTCCAAATTTACAAATCTAGAAGGAGAGTGAAAAATGTCTTGCAGGTGGGTTTTGCAAAATGGGTTGGGATTGTGTTATCTTCTTAGGTTCATTGTTTATTATCAAAATCCTAACCACCTAAACCAACATAAAAACCACAAAAAATCCATAAGAAGGGCAAGGGCCACTTACTAGGAATATATAACGATGAAGGAGATGATGTGGGGTCCACGAACGTGACAAATGGCAACACGCGGGGCTGACAGGAACGCTGACAAGCACAGAGGAATAACTTTTCACATTTTTTCAATTGTGAAAATGACAGGTCGATGTGCCTATATATATAGCAAAAGGTGCAATAAATGCGCCACCAACTTTTTTCTATGGCGCACCTAAGTGGATGTCAACACAAAGGGATTTGTGCCATGGCGCAGCTTTGGGAGTGTCGACACTACATTTTTAGCGCCCACAACGCACTTTAGAAAGTGATAACAAGATGGTGCTTGCGCCTTGGCGCACCTTTGAGAGGCGCAACATTTGGAGTGTTGACACTCCCTAGAATGTGCCAAAGGAATAGAGGGGCATAGTTTTGGTTGATGTAACGCGAATGAAAACTACGCCCAACCCAAAAAGGTTGAAAATGACCAAGTTCTAAAAACTAGATTTTCTGGAAAGGGATTTTATGCCATTCAAATGTTAAGAGACCTCAATGGGGAAACAAAATAGAAATTTTGATATGGTTACCTACAAAATTTTCCTTGTCAATTTTACAGGATAATAGTTGGCTCTTTCTGGGGACTATCTTTGAGCGAAGCTTAAGGGTAGAGAATCCTAGATCTACATGTGCCTATCCATTGGGCTACAGAGTCAAAAACAAGGGTGACGAAAAAGAAAGGAAAACACACAACCAACAGAAAGCAATCACATGACAAAAACAAACACACAACTAAAGCAAACTGTACAAAGAAGAGAGTAAGCTCTACTTCCTGAATATTTTGAGATGTTGCCCGCTATATGGAAGCGGGAGCTCAGTTTCATCTAGATATGAGAGATAGAAGCTATTCTCTCTCGTTGAGCTGCTTGATCTTGAAAGGCCCTCTCCAAAGAGAGTCGAATTTCCCATGCATGCCCTTTGGCTCTCTTTGCTTGTCCCATAAAAGGATGAGATCTCCCACCTAGAAATCCCTCTGCTTAGCCTTTTTATCGAATAGTCTCTTGACTTGATTCTGATGTTTGGTGATCCTGTCGACCACTCTTACTCTCTTTTCTTCAAGTTTTGTTAGATACATGATCCTCTTTTCTAGAGAATTCTGGAAAGTCTCATCTTCGATCACTCGTGCCAAGCACAGAGTAAGAAGTTCCGCATAAATGGGGAGCTCAGCATTGATTCCATATAACACTTGAAAAGGTGACATACCGAGAGACCTCTTCGAGTAATACGGTTTGCCCACAAAGCATCATACAATGACTTGTGCCATGACCATTTGATTCTCATCGACTAGCTTCCGTATGATGGTCACTAGGTTCTTATTACTGGATTCTGCCTGACCATTTCCCTAGGGGTAATAATCTGAGGCATGGGCCAAGGTTATTCCGTATCCATAGCAAAAACTGATAACTTCCCATGAGGAGAAGTTGGAAGCATTATCAGCAATGATCTTGTGTGGGATGCCAAATCTCACAATGATATTTTCTTTGATGAAGTTGCAAACAACTTCAGAGGTGGCATTCTTAACAGGTATGGCCTCCACCCATTTGGTGAAGTAATCTATTGCTGTTAGGACATAACTATGTCGACACTTGATTGGGGATGTAGTTCTTTGATAAATTCAATTCCCCATTGCCTGAATGGTTCATCAATAATGACGGGCCTGAGGGGAAAAGCAACCAATTTTGGTTTGCCAACAAACTATTGGCAGAGCTCACATTTTTCTACCTAGGTGGCTGTATCCTAAAATAGCGTTGGCCAGTAGTACCTGGCCCGAATGATATTATGTGTTGTTACAGATGAGGAGAAGTGACCACCGCAGCCAAGTCATGAAAACTTTCAAGAAATTTGATCTACTACAGGTTTGTCAACGCATCGCAAGAAGATGCCATCAATATCGCGCTTGTATAAACCATCATCCCATATGACATATCTAGTTGCCCTGAGTTTTATAGTCTGCTTCTCCTTTGAAGTTAGATGGGCTGGACACTCACCGTAAGTGAGAAATAAAGTGATGTCGAGAATACCACTCGTCGCTGGTTGCAACAAATAGAACCATAGGTAGAGAATCTACTTTCTTAAGTTCACCTTGCTTCCCGTCGGTGCAATCAACTTTCTCTTCACAGACCTCTGAATCTTTGTTTTCAGCCATAAGATGACATAGGCCCTTGCCTCTTACCAGCTTGGTTTGTTTTATGTCTAGATCATACTCTTAGACCTTTGCGATCCAATTCCCTCGTAAGCTTCCTAACTCCTGTTGAGTTAGGATAGACTTAACTATCGTGTCAGGAACCAGCACTACCGTATGAGAGTTTAGGATGTAGTACCGAGAAGTTCTTCACTTTGCTTTGACTACTGCAAAGACATGTTTTTCTAAGCGAGGCATCTTCAATTCATGAAGCTTGAGAGGGGAGCTCATAAACATGATTGGGGATTCAACATCCTCGGGTTCTTCTACATACATGGCGAGATACGGTATGTGCGACGCATAACTTGTAAATGATAAAATCCTTAGAGAAGTCGGGACATACCAGGACAGGTGCATGAGCAACGGAGGCTTTTATATCCTTGAATGACATCTTTCCTTCTTCACTCCACTAGAATGTTTGCGACCCTTTCATCATATTTAATATGTGACGATTCTTTTCAAATGAAGTCGGGAATAAAACACCTAAGAAAAATCACCTTTCCGAAGAAAGAGTGAACACGATCTTGCTCTTAGGTAAGGTAAGGCTCGAATAGCCTTAACCCTTTCGATGTCTATCTTTTTCCTTCCTTGCGACAACATGTCCCAAAGAACTTTCCTTCTATTACCCAGAAAATAGAATTTTTGGATTTAGGGAAATCTCATGCTCTCGGCATCTAATCAATACTTGCTCCAAATGATCACAATGATCATTCACTTTTGGAGGACATAATTAAGTCATCCAAATAAACTACAATGACCTTTCCCATCATACCTTTGAATGTAAAGTCCATCGCTCACTGAAAGGTGGCACCAGCATTGGTCAAGCCAAAAGGCATCCTGCTATAGGTGAATGTGCCCCAGGGAGTAGTGAATGTTGTTTTGAATTGGTCTTCAGGTGAGACTTCAATCTGATTATAGCCCAAAACCATCAAGCATGGATAGCATCTCTGAACCGGTTACTGCCTGTAGAACTTGATCCATTATGGGTAGTGGGTAATTGTCCTTCAAGGATGCCTGATTTAGATTGTGAAAATCTACGCATATGTGTATCTCACCATTCTTCTTTCGTATGGGCACGATGTTCGTGACCCAGGTATTGTGATGGATAGGAAAGATGATTCTCACATCCAACATTTTCTGTATTTCTACCTAGATGGTACCCGAGATCTTGGGATTGTAATGTCTTTGTTTCTGGTGAAAGGGTTTGACATCATCCTTTAACAAGATGTCATGTTGAATGTCCTTAGGCTTGAAAGAATTTAGATCGGCATAAGACCATGCCAATACATCCATATATTTCTTCAGCAATTTGAAAAACTTCTACTTTTCTTCGGTGTACAACATTTCTCAATGTTCACAAATTGTGGATGTTCTATAGTACCTAGGTTGATAGATTCAGTCTCTAGAGAGGAGTTAGGATCATCTTGTCACTTCTTCTTGACAAAATGATCATGTTTGTCAAAAATCATTCCAGAGAGACTAAACCCTTCAGAATTTTATTTCCCTTGAGCTAACATATGCCATCACCTTCTTTTGATTTGTTTGTTTGACGTGGATGATTCACGACATACGCAATAGATCCCTCAAAATGAAGCTCATTGAAGTTATTAGCTTTTTCTAGAAAAACAACAAGCTGATTTTCATCATTGAACACTTGCCAGTGCTAACAATTGTCTGGCACACTTGGGCGAAAGACTACCTCAATGGTATACGTGGTTGTTTTCAACCCTGGGTGAGGGAGCATAAGAGACGCTGAGATGGCTAATGAATCAGCCATGTCATTTTGAGCTCTTGGAATAGATTTTATTGAGAAAGTGTTGAATTCCTCAATGTTGTCCCATACTTGCATTGCGGTAGTGCCCAAGTATTTCATTCTTTACCTGGTACACCCCTTTTACCTGGTTGACGATCAGTTCGGCATCACCCTGTGCTTTTAGATTCTTGATTCCTCTTTCCTTTGCAGCTTGCATACCGAGTAACAAAGATTCATACTTAGCGGTATTATTTTTATTGAAAAACTACAATTTGAAAGAAAGAGGGAAAATCTCTTCTTCTGGGGATATCAGGATGGCTCCAGCACCACATCCACTTGTTGTGCAACTACCATCAAACTACAAAGTGTCCATATCTTGTTAAGGTCCTCCTCCGGATGAGAACATCCATTCTATCAGACTCAGTGGATAAGAATTAGTTCCCCATCCGTGATGATTCAAAGAGAATATGGGCCTTGGGCTCATCAGAGTTGGTGACCAGGTACTTCTTTTGTGATTCAGGCTCTAATGTCTGCATTACACCCTTGACGGGATTCTAGCTTTGGACCAGTCCATATGAATCTCTCCACCGACTTCTCTGTAAAAGCTTCTCCCTAGTAGAATTCCATATGTTGTTGGGATATCAGCAATGAGGATGGTCATCTTTACCCTTTTCTCTAGGAATGCTGCAAATGTGAACTGTGCGTCTTTGATCTGACCAATTAATGGAACCTGTTTGGTTTCCATGGAGTAACATCTGTCGAAAGGCTTGGTAAGGGTGAGGCCTAAATAATGAGTGACCTTTTTGGGCATGAAATTATCAGAAGCCCCAGAATCAATTCTGCAGTTTCTTAGTTTGTGACCATTGATTAGGAGGGAGAGATAAAAAGGTTCAATTTTGCCTGATGCGGAAGTCAAGGCAACATTTATGCGAGATGCAGGAGGAGTGGAAAGGATTCCTTTTAGGGAGATAGGAGAGGGGATGACATCTTGGCTTTAGATATATTTGGTCAATCTTAAAAGCTACTTAGGATTAAACTAAAGATATTCAGCCTCAAACATTTGAATCTTGGTCTTTTTAGTATGATCGACTATGTCGAATGTGACCAAAGGTTGCGTTGATGAAGGAATGAGTCCCTCATTTTGTGATGGTAGGGTAGGGTTACTGGTCTTTATGGAAACAAAAGAAGGCTGATTTGGAGGAGAGATGGGAGGAAAATATTTCTTCATAAAAGGTTTAATAGGAGGTTGAGCAGGAAGAGGATTACCTCTTTTAGCAATGGTTGGAGCGTGTTCAACACAGCCTTCTCCTTTTGTATCCTGGCAGTAACTTCGGCTTATTTTCCTTGTGAGTGGGTGAAAATAGCATATGAATGTCCACTTGCATACCCTTGGGTACCTTCTTATTCATCAGACTCCTCATCTTCAAATTCCATATACCTTATTGTAGAGTCGCCAGTCGGTTCACCGAAATCTTGATCATCTTTGCCTTGTGATGAAGGTTCTTTGTAAATTTGCTCATCTTCTTCGATCTCGACCAAGGCATTAACCGAGAGGGGCCTCAAGTGCTAACCTTGGAGCAGCAACAGTAAACATGGCCTTTGTGGGGCGTTGTTGGGAGTGAAGTTTCTCTGTGGGATATCCTAGTATGGAGTGGTAGACGAAGCTTGAGCTAATTGCTTCTTTAATGCGAGCAAGTCGTTTTCCATCTTCTGGAATGTTGGATCTGATGAAGTGGCTTGAGAAGGAGTTGAAGCCTTAGGTTTGGACGGCTCTCGTTTTAACTTGCTAGATATAAGTAGGTTATCCTCTATCCAAATGGCCACAGCTTGAGTGAGACCAAGGTGGTGATTTTTTCTTGTAAGAGTAAGAAAATTACTCTTGAGCTCATGACATTCACAAAGAAACACTTTTGATTTTTTGGTGTTGGCAACATGGCAGGTGGCACACGGTTAATCAGTGAATTGAAATAGGTGATAAAATCATGCATGGTTTCATTGGCCTCCTTCTTCAAGTGATTAATCTTTGACAGTAATGCAAATGCATCTTCTGAAGGCTTATACATGTCTTCAAACATAGTTCGTAATGTGGCCCAACTGGTGATAGATCTCGGCCGACAAGTGTTGGAACCACTCTGCTGCAGGTCCTTGCAAGGTCTCTAGAAAGAGGCGTACTGACATGTCTTCATGGGTCACATCTAGGATGCTGCATGACATAATGAATGTAGATATATGTGAATCTGTGCTTTGATTTCCACTCCCATCAAATCTTGGGAAATTCTTGCGGTTTCCATGAGGGAGTGTGTGAACTAGATGTGGTAATGCAAGAGGGCCCATAGCATTTCCCCATGGTACTGCCATTTGAAAAGATGGAAAGAGGACGCGAGTTGGGAGTGTAGTTCCGCTTAGCAGCAATGCACTGCAAATTGATGTGGAAGCCCCTTGTGAAAACCAGTTCTTTTGTGGAGGCGAGGAAGTCTGGTGACCGATCAACTGAACTAAGCGATGAGAAACATGTTGGCGTAATACTGAAATTATGCCTCTAAAGTAGATCAAAAATAGGGTCAACTTCTCCATGAGCTCTCCTACTATGGGTAAATGGCTCACCTACCGTGTATCTGTTCAGTGTCCAGTGTAGTGATTTGGGCGAAATAACTCTTTTTGTTTGTACTTGCTGATTTTCTAATTTTTTTGACAAAAATCAGCAGCATGTACTTTTTTAAATATTTAATTTTATCCCTCTTTTGAAAATCGATTGTGGTTTAATGACAAAGATTAGTGAGGATAAAATGATGGTTAACTTAGTAAGCTGATTTTTAGACCTTAAATTTTATTTTTGCAAGGGTTTGAAAATATTTGTAAAAATATCGAGAATCTCGGATCTATAAAAATATAGAGATTTTTATAAAAACTCAACGAACTAAAGATTTCTAACTGGTCCAAATCTATGGATCTCTCAAGAAAATTTTCAATTTGGATCACTTTTGCAAAAAAATTAGATTTTAAACAAAGAGTTAAGATTTGCAAACAGGTAGTGATTTTTACAGTTTTATCTATTTTCTTAGTCTCCCCAATAGCTTTAAAAACTGTTGGTGTCTTTTAGCTGACATAACACTCACATAGATCTGGTTCTTTCCCCAGCAAAGTCACCAAAATCTGTTGGTCCAAAATCTATTGGGTGGGCGAGATCTATGGATATGCAGCCAACCGTGTGTGTAGGGCATAGCCCTCTTTGAGACAACAAAGTGAAACTGGTTTATTGCTATTCTACTAGCAGGAATCTATGCAAGTCTTATAGTATTCTAGCCTTCAGGGGGTTTAGGATCTCATCCTGGTAGAGTTAGTTTTGACGAAGAACAGAAAGGAATGAAGGAAGGAATAGAAGAAAGATGGATCTGAAGGGAGAAAAGAAATGAATTCCAAAGTAGAAAGGTCAGAGGGTTTATGTTTTGGGCCGGTAGTAAACAGAGCCAAACTTACTCACATAAACAAACAAAGCAATATTGATAAACAAATGACAAAATCATAGGTGAATCCAACAGAATAAGCATGCAGATCTAACTTAAGAAAGATCTAACACATAACACAGAATTCAGCACAAAGTCTCAATTTTTGTATTAATATTTGTTTTGTTACAAGAAAGCTCAAAGTCTCTCTCCTCACTTCTATTTTTCATACAAATTTGCTCACCCTGAATACTAAAAATGTCCAAGTATTTATAGAAGGAGAAGGAGAAAGAAGACAAAAAGGAGCCAACCACTATTTACAAAATATTTACAAAATATTTAAAATTCAAATGTTGACTTTAGGGCAATTTGGTGGATGACAACATCCCATGGTGTAACATGGATGATGTCATCATTTGTGCCAACATACTTTTAAATATTTTTACAAAATGGGATTTATCCTAGGAGGAAGGAGCCTATTCATCGTCATCCCTTGGCTTGAAAGGAGTGTCTTGCTTCTACTCAAGAGAGGTAATGTGAAACTAAGCTCGATACTCCATGAACTTGCTGACCATCACCTGAAGTTGATCCTGAGCGGGACCCTTGGTGTGATCCCCGATGACTTCACAAGTTTCTCGTTCATCTCTAAGTCTTTCAGGGAGTTTGAAGTATTCATTTCCTACCTCCATCAGGTACCCAATGAAGTCATGCAACATTCCGTAAAGGTTGTTGATAGATTCTACATCAAAAGTGGCCTCTGATGTGAAACCTTGTGACGTGATTCCCTTAAAAATATGAATAGTATCATCTACCTTCCTCAAGGCATACACTACACCGAGCAACCCTGGAGACATTCTTAAGATGATCTACTCCATTTGATGCATGGCATCTAGGGCTTCCTCCTTGATTTTGTCTATCTTTTCCAAGACAAACTCCATTTGGTCAACCCGATAGTCTAAAGCAACAAGGACTTTGTTGGGTGCTCGTGGGTGATCAAAGACATCGAATTTCACCAAGTCATCGACTGGGCAGTTGAGCATCTTCTGGAATGTCTCGTGTTGCAACCTGGCATGGTCCAACTCTTCGGAGATAGGTCCTGCTATTGCCTGGAGTTCGATGTTCTCTTGATCTATATTTTGATAGAGCTCTGTGAACTTTGTAATCACTTCCTCACTATCTTTGAGGATCTTCTCTCTCCAGGTGGACACTGCTACACCTTGCTCACCGATCTTGGCATACTCATTTATCTTCTCTTGACTAATAAATTTGGGAGGGTCAGGCGGTCATAGGAGGGGCATTGCCCATCTTTTGCAGGGCTTGGAGAAGATGCTTGTTTTTCTCTTTTAATATTCTCTTCTCTTCCTTTGCTTCTTGAAGCTTTTTGCAAAGGGCATCCATTGTGGATAAGGCCTCTCCTTGTAGGCTCTCTGATGATGTTCCCATTGTGACCTGAGTCACTGTAAAATCTGTAGGAGAAAGATCTTCTTTCTTCTTTGTGGGATCAGGGTACGCGATCTCCATAACCCTTTCACCTAAAGTTCTTTGAGAGAAGTGGGTTATAGCATTTTTCTTCGTAGACCCTTTAGCTAAAATAATGGAGAAGTCCATGGGTACAATAGGGACTTTCCTCTTGTGTTGGCTCAGGTGTTCAAAGATCCATTCTGGACTTAGGGGAGTGGGACCAGAGGAAGAGGAGGAAACGGGGTGGAAGAAGGAGCAACTGCAGTGGACATGGGGAAATGTGTTGAGACACTTGGTGGCGGCATTGAGAAAGAAGCCAACACTCCAACTCTCATGTGGTTAGGAGTCACTACAAGAGACGGAACCATGGGGGCGAAAGGGATCTGTGAGATGAGGGAACAAGTTCTAGGGAACAAATCCATGAGGGAAGAGAAGATGGAGGAAGAGGGAGGGGGAACGGTAGAAGACGGGGAGAAAACATAACCAAAGGAGTAGTTGGTTGAGTGACATGAGGAGGGGAAGGAGGAGCGAGAGAGAGAATGGTTGATACTTCGTTAGTTGTAGATGTGACAACATCCTGAGTGGATGTGTCCATTAGAGCACTAGCCGTTTCTTCTCTTCCTAGGGACACTAAGTCCACAAATTGTTCCTCAGCAGTGGAAGGAGGGCTCTCAGGAACTTCTTTCTGAGCAGTGCTTGCCTCTCCTTCTTTATCTTTTTCTTTGCCTTTAGGAAAGTGTTTCAGCCTAGTGGGTGAATTCCCCAGGGGAGATGTGTGGTAAAGTCTACCCGAAGGTAGATGATACCATTTTTCTTGCACCAATGCTTGGTGTGTTGTAGAGTGCCCTTGACCCTTTCCTCTATAGTCTGAGGGGCCTTATTTCTATCAATTTTGGCAAATGGCCAATTGTCCCCATCCGTGTCTAGATAAACTTGATCAACTTCTTGATCAGTTGCTTGGAAATCCTTTGGGACGATAGCCACACCATATTGAATGATCTCTGTCAGGGCCAGTTGGGAGTGATCCTTTCGTCTGAGCTCAACTTCGTGATATAGGTCGATGTAGATATCTTCGATCTAAGGGACATGAATTGGATCGATCTTTGCCCTTGGAAGGCAATCACGAGGATCAAAGGTTGGCCTTGCCGAAAATTATGCTTCAACTTGAGCAATTCAAGCTCTGTAGACATTTCTCGAGATTTTCTCTGTGTAGTGCAGGTGTACCTGCCCACTGTGAAGGGAATGGAGTTCCACCCTTCTTCCTTTTCAAACACTTCTCATGGTATGTGATGAGTTGTCTAGATAGCTCCAACAGATCAGTTTGGGTCCCACATACCTTGGCAATTTGGTGGGCTCTCCCAAGAAGTTAGCGGCTCTGAGATAGGTGAAAGTGGGGAATTGCATGAATAACACTCCCCACTTCTCTGTGGTGGTGACCATGCTTTTGGTCATCCGACCGTAAGTCATGTTGGGCCTCAAGAGGTAGATGACACCATAGAAGAAGACATCGTTGATTTTACTGAATTGGGCTATGTTGTTCTCTAGTCTTAACTCTGGATAGTACTCATATATCCTGACCTGGGGCCATATCCCACACCGATTCAATGTTGGGTAGTCCCTCTCTGAGGCAGCAACATATACTACATAGGAGTTCATATAGAACCTCCTAGTTATTGAAAGTTGTTGAAGTTGCTCCGAGATTATGCTACTGATAATCTCTCCCCAGTCAAAACACTGATCAGAACATTTTTATTCATTGTTTCCAAATACCTGAGCATCCACTTGTGAAAGTAGTGGGTATCAGGTAGCCCAAACACCCTACTCAGGAAGGTGATTGTGTAACTCATCTCCTCTGAAAAGTCACTCGCATGAATGAATGTGGCCACCTGTTTGTCACCTTCTTCATTCATTAACTACATACATTTTTCTTCATTTTCAGTCCATGTCTTCACGCAGTCCTCCTAGCTTACTACTACAAAATTTTGGTGGTGAGGGATACCCAACATGATCTCAAAATTTCAGGCCGTGAGGTTGATTATCACCTCGCCCTTCTCATTTTTGACACATCTTGTGTCCTTATTATAACAACAGCCCACCAACATCATAAACTCATTGTTGATTGTGCTCATTGGGAGCCCTACAAAGTGCAGACCACTGCCAACCAATTTATCCATCCATGGGCTACCTGTGACCTTCTTGGTTCTGGCCCAAAAGTCCTCCATGTCAATGTGCCCGAGTTCTGAATCTCTGATATCAAGATCACACTCTGCAAGTGAGTCAGGCATCCTGACCCTTTGGTATTTATATTTCATTTCTTGCTCTGTTAGCTTTGATTTACCCTTGGACTTAGTTAGCTTCTTACTCGATGAAGACATGTGTGATCTGAGTTTACTGTTGATCTACAAGAAGAATCGGGGAATTCCATCGTAGAAGGGCCATGTTAGCCGTTAAGTTGTCCATAAAATCTTACAGAATGAAAAGTTAACAATTTATGAGCCTCTCGGGTGCAAGGCGCACTTTACTGTAGGATGGAGGGACTTAGAAAAGTGAGGTGCACTTTGGGAAATTTTTTCATGGGAGAAATCAGCGCCGAAAGGGGCGCGGGTGCGGAAAGACTACACACAACATTCAGATGTTGGTGTCAAGGGATATGCACTTGCGCCATTGGAATTCTTTTAGTGGGGCACAGATATGATTGGTGTAACAGAGTATTATGGTGTGCCAAGGCGTGGATGCAAAATATGTAACATCAAGGTGAGGTGCACCAAGGGGTTAAGTTTTGCATGGCGTGGGAAGGGTTTACATAGCATGAAGTGTTGTTTCTTTGTAGGTGCACTCGCCTACCGGTGCCTTAGGAATTTTGTAGTTTTTACAAGGCGTGGGAAAGGGCTTCATTGCGCTGAGTTCACAGTGCACCTTGGCGTGACTATTTTTGATACAACATGACTAAATGGTGTGCCAAAGGGGTGCGACTATGTTTAGTGCAACACGTATGAAAATTGTGCCGTGGAAGACAACAGGTCGATTCTCTTCATTTTGTGGTTTTTTACTCTCTCAGCTCAGATTTTGATAGCAAGGGGTTAACCTTGCAAAGCAAGGGATAGAGGAGAAAAGGGGTAGGGGTCCATTATGAGGTAGAGCCTTCCATATTTGCAAATCTGGAAGGAGAGTGAAAAACGGATTACAAGTGGGTTTTGCAAAATGGGTTGGGATTGTATTATCTTCTTAGGTTCATTGTTTATTATCAATAATCCTAACCACCTAAACCAACATAAAAACCACAACAAATCCACAAGAAGGGCAAGGGCCACTTACCAGAATATATAATGATGAAGGAGATGATGTGGGGTCCACGAACGCGACAAATGGAAACACGTAGGGTTGATAGGAACACTGACAAGCACAGAGGAATAACTTTTCATGTTTTTTCAATTGTGAAAATGACAGGTCAGATGCACCTATATATAGCAAAAGGTGCAATAAATGTGCCACCAACTTTTTCTATGGCACACTTAAGTGGATGTCGACACAAAGGGATTTGCACCATGGCGTAGCTTTGGGAGTGTTAACACTATATTTTTAGTGCCCACAATGCACTTTAGAAAGTGATAACAAGATGGTGCTTGTGCCTTGGCACACCTTTGAGAGGCGCAACATTTGGAGTGTTGACACTCCCTAGAATGTGCCAAAAGAATAGAGGGGTGCAGTTTTGGTTGATGTAACGTGAATGAAAATGTGCCCAACCTAAAAAGGTTGAAAATGACCAAGTTCTAAAAACTAGATTTTTCGAAAAGGGATTTTATGCCATTCTGAACGTTAAGGGACCTCAACGGGGACCAAAATGGAAATTTTGGTATGGTTACCTGTAAAATTGCCCTTGTCAATTTTACAGGATAACAGTCCTCTTAACACTAGGGATGAAGTGAAATTTTCCTTAATTATTTCAAAGGATTCTTGACATTTCTCATCCCAAATGAACTCACAATCTTTCACTAGCAAAGAAAACATTGGAGCAGCAATTTTACTAAAATCCTTGATGAAGCACCTATAGTACTTCTACATGTCTAAGAAAGCTTATAATGTCTCGTTTAATTTTTGGGTATAGGAAGATTAGAGATTAATTCAATCTTCTTTTGATCTACTTTTATACCTTGGGATGAAATATGATGCCCAAGGACTATCCCTTCATCCATCATCATGAAACACTTCTCATTACTCAAAGATAAGTTTTTTTGTTCACACCTTGTTAATAATTTGTCTAGATTAGCCAAAACCTCTTCAAAAGAGTTCCCATACACTATAAAATCATCCATATATACTTGCCACACAATCATTAATTAAATATTAAAATATGGCCAAAACAACTCTTTGAAAAGTAGTTGGTGCATTACATAAGCCAAAGGGTAGCACTCTATATGCAAATTTTCCCCAAGGGCAAGTGAATGTTGTTTTATCTTGATATTTTTAGCCACTTTTATCTTATTATAACGGTTATCCAAAATTCACCCCTCAAGGTAATTTCGATAACAAGCATTATATTCTTCACCCCAGAAAGTAGAATTGATTCAAGGCCCAAAATCATGCTTTGGGAGGCCCCTTTGGTTTCTCTCAGTAACTTCCCCATACAAAGAAAAATACAAGAATTTATAAAAATGGAAAAAATCCAAAAACAATGAAGTCACAGCTTGTTTTAATGTGTTGCGGGTTTGAAGGTCGCGGGTCATACCAAGTGCGGATCGTACCAAGGTTCGTCGTACTAGGTTTGGAGCCGAAATACAAAGGAATCGGATAAATCAGATTTCTATGTCCTGCGCCACACAAGTTCAACAAGAATGCGTGGGACACCCATTGCCGAAAATTTTGAAGTCCGAGAAATCGGTGAAGTAAGAAATTTTGGCCCACACAACATGCGAGATAGTTGGGACAAAAGTACGTGTGGGATGTGCAAAGGTGAAAAAGCTGCAAAAGGAACCATACGTTGCGAAGAATGTGGAGGTCAATGGCCCTTATGTCCCAGATTGGTGGATGCATAAGGACAAGGACAACACGTACATGCGGACCCAATTTTTCCAAAATAGCCGCAGTAAAGAAAAAGGTCAATGTTTGACCTCCCGAACTTCAAAGTCAAAAGGGGACCCATCTTTTTTCCCACCCATTTGTATGGATTCGATACAAACTTTGAAGGGGCATATCTTTCGAATCGGGGCTCAAAATATTGCAAATCGACACCGTTGGAAAGATCTCGGCTTCGCCCACACAATGGAGGTCTAAAACTTTAATTTTGAGGTGGTTAGGTGAAGAAAAATGGAGAAAAATGTCTTCGATCTTTCAATGCAAGATCTTCTTGCCTCAACAACTGGATCGGATTCAATTTGTTTCCACTATTTCCTCTTCCTTCAAGGTGCCAAACCAAGGATCAATGTAGTAAAGACAGATTTGGGGTTAGATTTTATCATAAGCATTAACAACAATGAGTTGAGCTTTAAACCTACTTTTCCGGTTCTCTCTCTCTCTTTCTTCCCTTTGGTCGAATCTATAAATACGGGGGCAGGATTCATTGTAAAGGGTTGGACATTCTTTGTTTTGCAGGCTCCCTTTTTCTCCTAGCAAAGAAATTCGTGGGGTTCAAGCCTTCTGTTAAAATTGCAATAAGTTTCTACCTTTTGGCTATTTTGTAATGAGTTGTACCAATTTACAGAGCAATAAAATATGTCTATGATCAATTTTTGATCCTTTCTTGACATTTGCTTTCATCTGGTCTTCCATTATAGATTTGGCTATATGTGCTTACTTATTGTATGCATTTTGCCGCTTTATGTCTATTAGAAAAATAATTGTTCGTCATTCCTTTGGTGCATCACCTAGTAGTTTAGTCATTTCTTATTTCTTACACTCCTTCTAACCCTGTCTCCTTAGCAAGTTTTAGATTAGGTATAGAAATAGATCCTTTACAAATCCTCATGTATCCACCTAAACAGAGGAATAAGGAACCAACCTTTAATCTGGAGAGCTTTTTCCATTATGCAAGGTCCCACATGCTTGGAAAAGCTCAATGTTATGAAATCACACCGAATGACTATGCCTTAGAAAAGAAGACATGTAGAACTCATTTAGGGGTCCTGTGATTTTGCACTAACAGTTTTGGCACACCCGATGGGACAAAGAAGTCTCCATTTCATCACAGCAAGATTGATGTGCACTTGTTGCAATATTAAGCTTTTAAGAAGCTTCAAATTTGCAAATCTTGTGACTCCAATAGAGAAAGAATCCACTAGTTTCAACAGCTCAAGTTTGGGAAATTTATGAGAAAAACCCGGTCTAGAGCAAAGAAAGAATTATATTTGAATACTTGGGTCTATCCCCAGAAGAGAAAGGAGAGGAAGAAGAGTTCGAGGTATCCATCTCAACCAAGAATAACCTTGCAACACCTCCACCGCAAGGCCTTTCTTATAGCCTCCGCAAGGGTTCTTAGGCCAATCAAAATGACACAACCAAATCCATATGTCAACTTCACCGCAGCACCACTCACCACCCCGAATGCACAAAATCCAGTCTTGATTACACCATTAAAGAGAATCCCATACTTCACTGGAGAAAACCAAACTTCTCCTGGTGATCATGTCCAAGATATTGCAAATTTCTGTACAATCCACAAGATCCATGAGATGGACATTACGGTCAAGTTGCTAGCATCCTCACTCAGAGGTAAAGCTTCACAATGGTTTAGGAGTCTTGGAGCAGGATCTATCCAAAATTGGAACCAGCTGTGCATAGCTCTTCATGACCAGTTTGGAGAGAAGGGTGATAACTTATCTTTATTGGAGTAGTTGACAACAATAAAGAGATCCTTGAATGAGCAAGTGACAGACTTCAACCTCAGGTTCTAGTGGACGTGGGATAGGATTCCAACAACAGTAAAGCCCACTAATGAAGGTTCCTTCTTATACTTTCTTAGGGATTTAAATTCTGATATCTCTTTGATGATTCAATCAATGGGGGTACAACCTTACCCAGCCTATAGCCTTTCCATAGGGGCTAAGAACCATTTGATTCAGGCTGGAAAAATCACTCCTAGGCCATCCATACCTCTATACCCTGAGTTAGGAAACCTAGATACCAGCCAAGCACCCACATTAGCTCCTATACCCACCCCCAAGAGTCAAATCTCAGTTGAAGCTTCCACTTCATCATCTAACACCTCTAAGGAACTCCAGGAAGTCATGAAACAACTTCAAAACCTAGGGAATGAGATGGTAACCATCAAAAGACAACAAGCTCATAGTTCTAGGCCGTATCAGCCTTAGGCTCAGCCCCAGGCTCATTATCAAGCTAGACCCCAATATCGACAAGACAATAATAGGCCACCACCTCGGAAACTAAAATCAGATCCAAAACTAAGGACAGCCCCAAGCTACTAGACCCTTCAGTCGTATGATCCAAAACAAATTCACCATCAAGGGAATTGGTTCCCTGCATGTAACAATATGGCACATGAATATGGTTGGTGCTTTCCGTGTAGCCAACCACACAACCAATCAACATGCTTTAATGGTGCTCTAAATTAGGCCTTGATGGTGCAAAAAGTATAGTTCCACAAGAACCTATCCAAGAGGGAGATTAGGAACAAGGAGATCAACAAGGTGGACCCCTAGATGAAACTATGCTAGTAAATTAGTAGGCTGAAGACTTATGTGGGATGAATCAGTTCCCTTCTCAAAGTGTGGCTTCCAACACACGGTCCAAAAGGAGAAATATTAGAGAGGGCCAACCACTGAACTCAGGGGACCCTCAACCTTTCATCACTCAGCAAGGTCCTGGTGCTCCAAGTACAACTCCCAAAATATAGAACCAACCCAAACCACCTCCCAAATCCAATCAAGTACCGGCTGTAGAAACCCATGTATAAGAAAGAAATGTGTCTAAAAAAGGGGCAAAAAAGGATAGCACATTTAATATTATTGAGTAAATGAAGAAGACAAGTGTGAAAATTTCACTATGGAAATCACTAGCCCTTCTAGGGCAAAGGGATCTATTACATACTACCATGCAAAATTGGTCAAGTTCAAATCAACCCCCTAACCAGCAAGAGAATGTGCTTGCCAATGCGCTTCAACCATGGAGAAACCATGGAGAACAAAATGTAAGAACCTAAGACCTCCCCCTTTATATGTCTCAT
This sequence comes from Taxus wallichiana var. yunnanensis, assembly GCA_018340775.1. Classification (NCBI taxonomy): domain Eukaryota; kingdom Viridiplantae; phylum Streptophyta; class Pinopsida; order Cupressales; family Taxaceae; genus Taxus; species Taxus wallichiana. The sequence goes on from CM031234.1 coordinate 553,715,982, forward strand.
TGATTATTGGAGACGTATTGGTGCACAATTGTATGATTGATTATGTGGCTAGTAGTTCTGTGGTGCCCAAATGAATAGCTAATCAGTTGGGTCTCCAATATAAAGTCGTCTCTAGAGGAGTAGTCCAATTAGATGGGATAAGCAATGAACACTATTGGAATCATCAAGGATCCGAGTCTCACTCTACACACTTTCCCTAATGTGACTATTTTGTAAAACATTTCAATCATAGATTTTCCACCACATTTTGCTTTATGTCTGTCCAGGGACTTCACTGCCAAAATTGGAGGCTACATGTCTATTGATTGGTCACATATGCTATTTAGGACAAGGTATGGGGTGAAGGCCACAATCATATCTGAACCTATTGTTGGTTATCATATTGAATCCTATGTGCTTAGCCCAATCAATGTCAATTGCTCATCTTTTACTCATAACACCTCTTAAGAACTTATGAAGCAAATACCAAGGTGGGATGTATCCTAGACTTGACTCTTGATGATTGGGACAAAAAAGTCATGTTTTGACCCCTAAAGGGAGATGAAAGAATCTAATCTAGGTGGCTACTACCTATATGAAGAAAACCATCCCCTTCCTAACCTAATTAATCCGAATACAAGGATGACAATGAGGTATGGCAATTATTCTTTGATGGCTCAAGGAGTAAACAAGGAGTTGGAGGAGGAGCTATGATTATGTTCCCCAAAGGTGTGAAATATTATTCAACCTTCATATTCCAGTTTTCTTGCTCAAATATTACTACTAAATATGAGGCTCTGGTCCAAGGTCTTCATTGGGCAAGGAAGCTAGGGATCAAGAACTTGCAAGTGTTTGGTGATAGTGAATTGGTTGCCAATCAAGTCAGAGGACTTAATGCTGTCAAGAATGATCTACTCAAGAACTACAAATGTAGGGTATGGGATCTCATGGAGGACTTCGAGGCTTTCAATGATTGTGTCCATACAAAGGAAGGAGAATGAAGCTGCTGACATACTTTTAGCAATAGGAGCAACGTTTGATGTGGTTGACAGCATCAAAAGAGACAAAGAACAACCACATATCCATATAGTTTTGAGACCAGAAGTTCCAGATAACAACACATGTTGCCAGGTATTCAGAATGATCAACAAATCATTAAATTTTTACAAGAAGAAGTTGAATTCTCAGCTTAGAAACCAAAACATACTAGAGCAATGAAGACAGGGAATCGGATAGTACAACTGCATACAAAAAAACTTCCCAAAGGCTTAGTGACATTGGAATCTATTTTCAATCCTAATGATCAGTTCAGAAAGGAGAAGGATAACATGTAAATCAAAGGAGAATATTCATAGTCAATCCCAGTTGGAGGAGACAAAACACTTCAAATTGGCAAAGTGGCCACCGAGCAAGAGAGGTATGAATTCATACAGCTTTGCTAAGAATTTCTAGATGTGTTTGCTTGGAGTTATGAAGACCTAAGAGGGTTCAATCCAAAACTAGCACAATACACAATCGAATCGGATCTAGTGCTCAAATTTCCACCACCATGCGTAAGTAGAGACCAATCAACCCATATATTGAGCCTCGATGAAGAAAGAGTTAAACAAGTGATAGAGGAGAGCATCATATTTCTAATCAAACACTCAAGCTAAGTTGTAAATCTAGTCCCATTTAGGAAGAAAAATGGAGAAATCGGGTTGTGTGTTGACTTCAGTGGAATTAAATAGATCCTCCCTCAAAGATCACTACCCACTCCCTTCAATGGAGTAGATCTTGCAAGTAGTTTCCGGGTCATAAAGGTTCTCTCTCCTACGGACGGCTACTCGGGGGTACAACCAGATCATGGTGAAGGAATATGATCAATTCAAAACTACCTTCACCACCAAATCGGGCATATATGCCTACAGAAAAATGCCATTTGGATTGTCCAATGTCGGAGCCACTTTTCAAAGGGAAATGGATATGGAATTCAAAGGGCTGATTAATAAAATAGTGTTGATCTATCTAGATGACATTACGGTGTTTTCCAAAAATGCAGCAGACCACCTTTTCCACCTAAGGCTGGTGTTCCAAAGGTGCAGAAGTTTTGGGGTGTCATTAAACCCCAAGAAATGCATATTTATGGCCCATGAAGGCAAGCTTCTAGGCCATATTGTATCAAAGGAAGGATTGGAAATTGACCCGAGAGAGAGTTCAAGCAATAAGAGCATTACCATTGCCAAGTCACAAGAAGGCTCTTCAGAGCTTCTTGGGAAAAATCAATTTTGTCTCGCATATTTGTTCTAAACTTTTTGCCATTATTAAGCTAATAATGTTGATGCTTTAAAGAATAGCTAAGCATTCAAGTGGAAAGCTGAAGGAAAATCAAGTTTTGAGGCTATCAAGGAAGCCATATCACAAACCCCAACTCTTGTGAATCCATGTTTTTCCAAAGACTTCATCTTGTATGCCTTTGGTGGCAGTGATACAATTTCTGCAATCTTCGTTCAAAAAAAGAGAAAGTACAAACATCCAATTGCTTTCTTTACCAAAGTCCGGAAGACTATGAGGTGAGACACTCCTTCATTGAGAAGAAGGTCCTTGCGGTGATCAAAGGATTGAAGAATTTTAAGCATTTGGTTTCAAAAAACAAAATCAAACTATTGGTCTCACATGTAGGATGGATCACTCACTCATGTCATGAAATATGACATTGAGATAAATGTCACCAATCTGGTCCATGGGAAGGGGTTGTGTGAACAACTAGCCTCAGGTCAACAAGATGAAACAAACAATGAAAAGGAGGTTGTTATTGTTCTACAAGATGATCAAGAAGAAGGAGAGACAATGTACCTACTCCTTGTTGGACCCAAGACATGGTGCACTTCCTTCGAACAAGCATGTGTCCTCATAGAATGAGTAAATCAAAAGGATAAATTTCAGATTACATGCCATCCCATATGTTCTTATTGATAGTGTCTCGTTAAAAGAGACATCAATGGCATTCTGCTAAGATGCATTGGGATAGATCGTGGAGAGAATGCTACAAGAATTCCATGTTGAAGTAAGGCTTGGAGGACATTTCACTCCAAGAGTGAAAACACTCAAAATAATGAAAGCAGGATATTATTGTCCTAGAGTGTTTAGTGACTACTACACATGGATCAAAAGGTGCAAGAATTGTGCATTCTTCAAAGGTAGGGAAAATCTAACAAGACACTTCCATTACACCTAATCTCAGTCGACCAAACTTTAATGCAATGGGATTGGACTTCATTAGATTCATCGATCCAAAATTAAGCCAAGGTCACAAATGGATCATGACAAAGGATGATTATTTCACCAAGTGGACCGAGGAAGTGGAACTCAAGGAATCTAATGAGTCTAGTATCCTATATTTCTATGAAGGGATAGTGACCAAATTTGGATTGCCATCCACCATCATATCATATAATGCATTAGAATTTACAGGTTCTAAGATCATAGGATGGTCGGTTAAGAATGGGACTTATTTGAGTACTTCATCAAACTATTACCCTCAAGGTAATGGCTAGGCTGAGTCCACAAACAAAAACCTACTAAAGATCATCAGAAGAACTCTTGATGAGAATCAAAAGACCAGGCACACAAATCTCAAAATGGCCTTATGGGCTGATAGAATAATGCCTAAGAGATCTACAGATAGCTCTCCATTCAAGCTCATCTATGGGAAAGAGGCAGTGTTGCCTATATCACTTGATTTGCCAGCATTGGAACTCATGAAGCAACTAGAGATGTCTAAATTTGAACCAATGGAGGCCAGGTATGTGGAGCTGATAGAATTAGAAGAAACCAGAGAGCATGCTCTCCAACCAATAGAGAAGCATCAAGATTCAATCAAGAAATGCTTTGAAAAGAAGGTAAAATCAAGGACCTTTTAGGAAGGATATCTGGTTTTGAAATGGGATGCAGATCGAGAAAAACCAGGAAGGCATTCCAAGTTTGACACCATCTGGAGTGGCCCCTATATGATCACAAGATGTAAAATTAGCAATTATATCCAATTGTCTACATTAGAGGGTGAAAAGTTGCAGATTCCAAAGGAACGGATCTACCTTAAGCACTACTACTAAAAGGAAAGTCTCACCCTGTATATATTAGTTAGTTTCTCTTTCCTCTAAGTGTTTGTGCACATTGTCTTGTTGTAGTGTAGGTTGCTTTTCTCCTAAGTGCTTTACACACTCTGCATGTTCCATTTGGAGCACGTATGTTTTAAATTTTTATATAGTGTGGTGTTGTTTTGTGGCTCTTGTGCAGTCCATTTAGAGAGACAGATGAAGCCCTGGTTAAAACAATTTTCTACTCTCAGAAACCTTCATTTTGAGATTTCTTATGAAAATTGAGAGTGTAAGCGGTTGGGCTCATGAATCAAAAGTAGAATCAGGATCAAACCATCATTCTTGACTCCATGCCCAATGGATATGACAAGGTAATTGGTATTTTCATCTAGTAGGCGAGATAACCTGTTTGAGTCGGCAAAACTATTATCCAAAATTCACCCCTCAAGGTAATTTTGATAACACACATCAAATTCTTCAGTCCTAAGAAAGTAGAATTGATTCAAGGCCCAAAATCATGCTTTGGGAGGCCCCTTTGGTTTCTCTCTAACTTTCCCATATAATGAAAAATTCAAGAAGTTAGAAAAAATGGAAAAAATCGAAAAAAATGAAGTCGCAGGCTTGTTTTAATGTGTTGTGGGTCTGGAGGCTGCGGGTCGTACCAGTGTAGATTGTACCAAGGTTCGTCGAACCAGGTTTGGAGCCAAAATACAAAGCAATCAACTGAATCATATTTCTATGTCCCAGACCGCACAAGTTCAACAGGGACGTGCGGGACGCCCATTGCCGAAAATGCTGAAGTCAGGGAAATCGGTGAAGTCGAAACTTTTGGCGCACATGGCCATGGGACTTTTGGGACAAAAGTACATGCGGGGACGCAAAGGAAAAAAATCCACAAAAGGAACCATACATTACGAGAATGCAGAGGTCAATGGCCCTTATGGCCCGGTCCAATGCGAACACGTAAAGACAAGGAAGCCCGAATCGGGCGATGCGAAAGAATGTGTCAGGATAGCCGACGACACGCGGACTCGATTTTTCCGAAATAGCCGTAGTAAATAAAAAGGTCAATATTTGACCTCCCGAAATTCAAATTCAAAAGGGGACCCATCTTTTTTACTGCCCATTTGTACAGATTCGATACAAACTTCAAAGGGGCATTTTTTTGACTCGAAGGGCTCAAAATATTGCAAATCGACACCATTGGAAAGATCTTGGCTTCTCCCACACACAATGGAGGTCTGAAACTTTAATTTTGAGGTGGTTAGGTGAAGAAAAATTATTAAAACGTCTTCAGGCTTTCAATGTAGGATCTTCTTGCCTCAACAAGTGGATCGGATTTTATTTGTTTCCATTGCTTCCTCTTCCTTCAAGGTGCCGAACCAAGGATCGATGCGGTAAAAGAAAAATTTTGGGGCAATTTTATCGGAAGCATTAACGCAGAGTAGTTGAGCTTCTTCCTTCCCACCTCTCTCTCTCTCTTTCTTCCCTCTGATCGAATCTATAAATACATGGGTAGGATTCATTGTAAAGGGTTGGACATTCTTTGTTTTGCGAGGCTCCCTTCTTCTCCTAGCAAATAAAATTTGTGGGGTCCAAGCCTTCCGTTAAAATTGCAATATGTTTCTACCTTTTGGCTATTTTGTAATGAATCGTACCAATTTACATAGCAATAAAATACGTCTGTAATCAATTTTGATCCTTTCTTGACTTTTTCTTTCATCCGGTCTTCTTCCATTATAGATTTGGCTATCTCGTGCTTGCTTATTGTATGTGTTTTTCCAATTTATGTCTATTAGAAAAATAAGTGTTCGTCATTCCTTTGGTGCATCACCTGGTATTTTAATCATTGCTTATTTCTTACACTCCTTCTAACCCCATCTCCTTGGCAATTTTTAGATTAGGTATAGAAATAGATCATCTACAAATCCTCACGTATGCACCTAAATAGAGGAATAAGGAACCAACCTTTAAAATAGGGAGGTTTTTCCATTATGCAAGGTCCCACACCTTGGGAAAAGTTCAATGTTATGCAATCACACCAAATGACTCTGTCTTAGAAAATCATACTTGTAGAAATCATTTGGGGGTGTTGTGATTTCACACTAATAATAACCATTAAACCCATCCAAAAAGGATAAGAGTTTATTTCCGGATAGATTATCTAGGACTTGGTCAATAAATGGTAAGGGAAAATAGTCTCTCAATGTGGCTTTATTAAGCTCTCTATAGTCAACACAAATCATCCACTTCCCATTTTTCTTAGGCACTATTTGATGCAAGGGCATGTAAAATTCAATTTTTTATTTGTATAATTATTTAGTAAGGTCTAGGAGTCAATCATGTTGTCCTTTTAGGATTTAATGGTTAAAATTTTGATTAGGAGGTTTCCCTCAATTTTGGAATATTTTGAAATTTTGACTTTCTAGTGCCAATTTTGGCTTTCTAGGTTATGTAGGGGGTTTTTAGATGCATTTCAAGCATGTCTATAGGTTTTCCTTGTCTTTTTATGTTTTTGAATGATCTGCAAATCAAATTTAACTAGCAATTGTGCACACACATTTCTTTGCTTTGTATTGATTTTCGATGTAAAAATTGAGCATTATATCCTTTTGTATTTTTAATAAAAGAATTAAAACTGCAAGTACTGTGCAAATATTTAAAGAAATGAAGAGAATTCACCAGCAATTTGACACAAGAATTGATAACGGAGTTTGGCGCTTGAGGCCTACGTCTCCGGGTCTGGTTGAATGGGACTGATCTATTAAAATCTTGAAAATAATTCTTTACAAAGAATTCTACAAAATTATTACCTTCTCATAGTCTTCCTCTATCAAAAATAACAGGGGTTGCTTTTTACATCTCCTCAAAATTCCATTCCTAGCTCAAGTTATGAGCATTTCAATATTTTTGCATAGACCCGAATGCTATTCAAATAAAATAACACTCCTTTCATATTGTTTCTAATCCCCCTAGCATACCGGCTGGGTGCTTATCCTTTTACACGGCCCACCCGGGTTCCATTCTCCTCCCCATGCATTTGACTTATCTCTTAGGGAATAATATCCCACATTTGGATTAAAGTGGAGGAGGTTTTAAAAGGTGGGTGGTGCAATGTTTAAGTGGCTTAAGAGCCACCTTAGCTGTGGGAAGTGGGCACATTTTTTGGTTGGAAGGATAGTGCATGGATATGTATAGACATAGTATTTTTAGGCACCTTGAATAATGCTTATGGAGGTTAAGACAAATATAATGCGTGGAATATGTAATATGGAATTGGATTAAATGCGTGGAATATGGAATTAAATAAAATGCGTGGAATATGGTAATTGCATAGTTTAAAATGGCATATCAAATAGTCCCACATGCATAGCACAAATGTAATTAGAGGCATATATATACACAAGTTGGTATAGTGATAAAATGAGAAGGAGGCCAAGACACCCCTCCATAATCGAGTGTGTCGAACCTGGCTGAGGGCCCCCAGTAGTAAATAGCGGGGTCCATTTGTCCGTGAACGAGTGTCCAAGACTCAGCGTTCCCAAAAACCACTTTTAGTTCGTCACACAAATTGTCCACGTGTCGCAATATAATTGAAACACGTAGCAAGCGTGCACATGGCTAACTCCGCATAAAACTCCAAATTTTTCCAGTTGCCCAAAAATTTCAGCGGGCTATAACTTTTGCAAACGAGCTTCGTTTCCTGCAAACAAGATATCGACGGAATCGTATAATTTTTCTCCACACTTTAAAAATGACTACAAATTATTCTAAGAATATCTTAGATCGGTGTTTCTCTGTGAGGATCCTTTGGATCATTCCTCCCCACTGAGAAACTTTTGGACCCCAAAAGTCAACTTAATTGGTGAATAGGTGAGGGTATTTCTCCCTCACCTTTCCGTTTCCATCCATTTAGCCTTGTTTGGATGCATGCCTTTGAACCCAACATGAAGATACTCAATATCACCCCTTCACGAAGTTCTTACTTTCCTGTCCAAAATGATGTCTTCCTGCAACTCATCAAGATACTCAAGAGAAAAATCATCAATGGAAGGCATTATGTTAGAATCATCATGATCAACAATCATAGGTGGTTCATACAATCTTAAATTCTCAACATTTACAACTGAGTAGATTTGCATATATGGAGGTAAATCCAACCGGAAAGTGTTGTTACCAATTTTTTCCAATATTTGGAACGGACCATACCGTATAGGTTTCAATTTTTTACCTTCACCTGTCAGTCTTTCCTTACTGATGTGAAGCCAAACTAAATCACCAACTTTGAACTTGTGATCAGTTCTATGTTTATCATGCCTAACTTTGTACTTGGCCTGACTTTTCTCCAATTATTCATGGACATACTGATGAACCTGTTGTATTCTCTGCACAAATATTTTAGCCTTGTCAGAATCACTTGCACCATTAACATCAGTTTTATGTCCATAATATATATCCAATGGAGAATTAGGCAGATATCCATAACAAGTCTCAAATGGAGACTTCAAAGTAGAAGAATGTAAGGCATGATTATAAGCATGTTGCACATAATAAAGATGCTCATCCCAAAAGTTAGGATGTTTGCTACTATAGCCCCTAAGTAATTGTCCCACTTTGTGCGGTTTACAACCTCTATTTGACCATCATCAGTGGATGAAAAGCGTGCTCTTTTTTAGTTTCAGTCCATTAACCCCCACAATGTTGACCAAAATTCCCCAAGAAATCTAGAATCCCGATCAGATATAATTGAAGTAGGTAAACCAAAATGAACCCAAACAAACTAAAAAAACAAATGTGCAGTTCCCTCACCAGTTATTTGTTTAGTACATGGAACCAACACACACATTTTTCTAAATTTGTCCACTACCACATATAAGTAATCATGTTTCTTCCGTGTCATGGGCAAGCCTCCTACAAATTCCATGGAAACACTTTCCCAAGGCCTTATTGGAACAGGAAGAGGAGTGTAAAGTCCTAATTTCCTGTTACTTGGCTTGTTTGTGGCACAAAGAACACATCCCTTAATATACATGTTTACATGTTCATGCATTCTAGGCCAATAACAATATTTTTGTAAATGTGCAACTGTCTTACTAATACCAAAATGCCCTGAAATAAGAGAAGTATGTGCTTCCCTAATCATATGCACATGCTCATTTTCTGGAATACAAAGTTTTCCAAAATGATATAACAATCCTTCATGCAAATGATAATCTTTTTCTCCTACTTGTTTCCCACTTACTAGATCCTCATACACTTCTCTAAAGTCAACATCATTTACATATTGTTCCTTGTAACTAACATGAGCCAAAGAACTATGTTGCAAAATAATATATGCTACTACCACTGGTGGTCTAGATAACATGTCGGCAACCTTTTTTGAATACCTTTTTTATACCTAATTACAAGATGAAATTGTTGCAAAAATCCCATCCACCAAATGTCTAGACTACTGCAATTTGGTTTGTGTTTGTAATTATTAGAAGCGATTGATGGTCGGTATGGATAATTATTTATTTTCCCATTAAATAATGCTTCCACTTTTTAACACTTTGAACAAAAGCATACAACTCTTTATCATAAGTTGGATAGTTTCTTACCACACTTGTAAAGGTTTCTGAATGGTAACACATTGGTCGTTTGTTCTGCATCAAAACTGCCCCCATTGCGTAGTCACTAGCATCTATCTCAATCTCAAATGAATGTTGTAAATCCGGAAGTGCCAAGATCGGAGTGGTACTTATCTTCTCTTTCAGTGTATCAAAGGCTTTTTGTTGTTTTCCTCCCCACTGAAAGACCTGTTTAATACTTTTCAAAGCATGCAAAGGAGATGCAATATATGAGAAGTTAGCAATAAATTTTCTCCATCTTGAATCGCACCTAGAAAACTTCTAACTTTCGTCACATTTATGGGTCTAGGCCCTTTCACAATAACCTCTATTTTTGCAGGATCAATTCTCAATTCTCCATTTCCTACAATATAACCCAAGTAAATTAAAGATGTTTTTCCAAATTCACATTTTGACATCTTCAAATACAATTTCTCTTTCCTTAGTGCATCTAAGACTTTCTGGATGTGTTTAACATGTTCATCCCATGACTTACTGAAAATAAGAATATCATCTAAGTAGACAATAACAAAATTATCAATGAATGGTCTAAAGATTTCATTCATAACTCTCATGAATATTGCTGGTGCATTGCACAACCCAAAAGGCATCACTAACCATTCAAACAATCCATGTTTCATTTTAAAAGAGTTTTCCAAACATCACCTTCTGCAATTCTTACTTGGTGATAACCACTTCTTAAGTCTAACTTAGTGAAATAAATTGCATTCTTTAATTGATCCAGTAAATCATCTATTCTAGGAAGAGGGTAACGATTCTTTATAGTAATCTTGTTTAAAGCACGGAAATCAACACACATTCGCCAAGTGCCATCCTTCTTAGGAACCAATATAATTGGTGAACCACATGGGGATGTACTTGGACAAATTATACCTTGAGCCAAAATTTCCATTACCTGTCTCTTGATTTCCTCATTCTCTACTACTGACAACTTGTACATTCCGATATTGGGAAGAGGTGCATCCTGAAGCAACTATATCTCATGTTGAACCCCTCTTTTGGGAGGTAGACCTTGTGGATCCTAAAAACATCATCAAAATGAGAAACAATTTTTACCAATTCATCCTTATGTTTCAGATCATAAGTCTCAAAAGCCATCTCATGTTCTTTTTCTTTGGATTTGACCACCATGAGCACAAAACTTTTGCTTGAGTTTACAAGCCTTTTCATTTGACCTGCAATTACCAAGGATAGATTATTCTTTTCACGGTGAGCTCTAATAATAAACTCAATTCCATCCTTTACAAGCAAATATTTATTTTATTCCCTATAGAAGATTGCTTTACGATCATACAAATAAGGAATTCCCAAAACCACCCCACAAATATCCAAAAGAACTACATCCAATTCAACCTCATCAATAAACTTGTATGTAATGGAAAATCAAAGTACAAGTTTCGATTACTGTGAGTTTTGCATCATCACAAACCCACCCAAAGGATAAGGCTTAGGATGTGGCTTAGTTCTGAGTCCTAATTTCTTAACAACCTCCTCGAAATTAGATTAGCTTGAGATCCACTATAAAAAAGAGTATCAATTTTCGTATTCTTTAAAATTACTCTAATGTGGAAAAGCTCATTCCTTTTCTTATCATCAAGTATAGTTTGTTTACTACAAGAAGATGCAACATCTATAGTGTTATTGTTGTGATGTGAATCCAACTGCAAGAGGTTGAAATACCTCCAAAAACACACATAAACATCTTTGCAAATAAAACCAAGAGTTTCAAAATAGCTTACTTCTCATTCTGGAATTCACACTGATCTATTACATCATTACAATTCTCCTTTTATTTCAAGACTACTCTAAAACCCTAAAATGCCAAAAACCCTAAAATGAAAAACAACTCGGATTGACCCAAAAATTTGCGTGCCAAATATGCATTCATAAATTAGGGCTCACGTGAAATTTGGACTTATTCTAACAAGCACAACAAAAATTATTAAAGTTCTAAGACCTAGTCAAAAGTGGAAAAAACATTCAGAGCCAATTTTAGGCCACTAGATGATGGAAACCGAGCCCGAAAACGTGCCAAAAGCGAGCACAACCTTGTAGCCAATGTTGACCCCAACATAGTACTAATGTATATCTAGCACCTGTAAAATTTCGTGGATGATTCAACGGTCGATCAAAAGTTATGGCCTCTGCAAGTTATGCTCCCGCATCATGTTGGAAATTAAAAGAGTTGATTTACCTTGAAAACTCATAGCTGTGATTTTGATTTCATCACCTGGATCAAAACCAAGATCATGCACTATAGTGTTTGTTTTCTTTTCTTTTCCTTTCTTAACCATCCATTTAGGCTTCTTTTCAGGATGTAATTTCCAACATTTAGACTCATCATGGTTTTTTTTACAATGATTACAAAATGGTTTTTCATCTTCCTTCTTAATAGTAGAGTTTGTTTTATGCTTACCCTTTCCTTTTCCTTGTTCTTTCAAACCTTTTCCTTCAGATTGCTTATTCTTTTGATTAAAAGAAGAGAAAGAGGACTCCTTTGTCATTTTCCCTCGTGCTTCCAAATGGGTTGCTTGAACACATACTGCATCAAGATTAGTAGGACCTAAAACAAGTATCATATGCCTTAGATAACTATGCAATCCACCAATATATTTGAGCAGTGTTTCTTCTATGTTTAGGGAAATTCCCAGAATTAGAGCCCTTTTCCTAAATTCTTGTGTGTATTCTTGAACACTTTGTCCCTTAGTTTGTCTTAATGTTTGCCAATCCATCATAGCTTGTTGCTTATAACCAAGAGGATAAAATTTTTGCCTAAGATTTGAAACAAATTTAGACCAAGAAGTGATTTCTATACCTTTGTTTTCTTCCACTTCCTGAAGCTTACTCTCCCACCAAATGAGTGTTGTGCCACCCATCCGAAGAGTTACCAGATGAATATTTGCTTCATCATCAACAATTCTCTGAACCCTGCAATATACTTCTATTTGCTTGACCCAATTATCCAACTTCTCTACATTTAGCTCTCCAGTATACATAGGCAATTCAAACTTGATATCTAAATTTAATGAAGGAAAATCATATTTTGAAGAGTCTCTTTTTGGAATATCAGAACTAGAGATTTCTTCTTTCTTACCTCCTCTAGTTCCCTTTTCCTTTTCCTATCTTGGTACATTTCTTCCACCATTTCCTTCATCTGTTGGAAGGATTGACGAAATTCTTCTACCTCTCGATCCTCCATTATAGGACTTCGAGACCGTCTGGTACCAATTTTGGGATCTCCTTCAACTAACTCTCCTTCACCCTTCTTAGATCGAGACCTTGTTAACATCCAACACACAACTTGCAATCCAAAACACATTAATCTAAACCAAAAATCAGTCAAAACCAGCTCTGATACCAATGATCTGAAAATCAAATTTAACTAGCAATTGTGCACACACATTTCTTTGCTTTGTATTGATTTTTGATGTAAAAATTGAGCATTATATCCTTTTGTATTTTTAATAAAATAATTAAAACTGTAAGTACTATGCAAATATTTTAAGAAATGAAGAGAATTCACCAACAATTGACACAAGAATCGATAACGGAGTTCGGCGCTAGAGGCCTACGTCTCCGGGTCCGGTGAATGGGACCGATCTATTAAAATCTTGAAAATAATTGTTTACAAAGAATTCTAAAAAATTATGACCTTCTCATAGTCTTCCTCTATCAAAAATAACAGGGGTTGCTTTTTACATCTCCTCAAAATTCCATTCCTAGCTCAAGTTATGAGCATTTCAATATTTTGCATGACACCGAATGCTATTCAAATAAAATAACACTCCTTTTATATTGTTTCTAAGCCCCCTAGCATACCGGCTGGGTGCTTATCCTTTTACACGGCCCACCCAGGTTCCATTCTCCTCCCCATGCATTTGACTTATCTCTTAGGGAACAATATCCCACATTTGGCGCAGATTAAAGTGGAGGAGGTTTTAAAAGGTGGGCGGTGCAATGTTTAAGTGGCTTAAGAGCCACCTTAGCCGTGGGAAGTGGGCGCATTTGTTGGTTGGAAGGATGGTGCATGGATATGTATAGACATAGTATTTTTAGGCACCTTGAATAATGCTTATGGAGGTTAAGCCAAATATAATGCGTGGAATAGGTAATATGGAATTGGATTAAATGCGTGGAATATGGTAATTGCATAGTTTAAAATGGCATATCAAATAGTCCCACATGCATAGCACAAATGCAATTAGAGGAATATATATACACAAGTTGGTATAGTGATAAAATGAGAAGGAGGCCAAGACACCCCTCCATAATCGAGTGTGTCGAACCTGGCTGAGGGCCCCCAGCCAATAAATAGTGGGGTCCATTTGTCCGTGAACGAGTGTCCAAGACCGGCGTTCCCAAAACCACTTTTAGTTTGTCACACAAATTGTCCACGTGTCGCAATATAATTGAAACACTTGGCGAGCGTGCACACGTCCAACCTGCACAAAACTCCAAATTTTGCCAATTGCTCTGAAAATTTCAGTGGGCTATAACTTTTGCAAACGAGCTCTATTTCTTGCAAACAAGATATCGACGGAATTGTATAATTTTTCTCCATGCTTTAAAAATTACTACAACTTATTCTAAGAAGATCTTAGATCGGTGTTTCTCTGTGAGGATCCTCTGGATCATTGAAACCTTATCTTGGGTTTAAGGTGGTGTAATAAGCACTTAAAGCTTCATATAAGCCCCTTCTTATAAGATAAGACTCCACATATAACCTTGTACATGTACCATGAAGGTAGTTACATGAGAGGATTTGAAAAGTAACGTATAAAACTTACTTTTGTAACTATTGTCTTGATTGATCAATCGAAGGTTGTGTTTTGGAGCTCCAAAATAAGTTTTTGTGAACATTTGTTGAATAACAGTCTTTTGATGGATTGAAAATTGCATTTTAAGAAATTAAAATATCAAATCATCTAATATTGACTGTAATTTTTTAAATTCAAGTGGGTAAGGAGGTTCTAGTCCATGTTTCTTTGTGAAGGGAATGATCTTGATAATGACAAACGAATAAGACATTGAGAGAAGTTGAAATATGTTAATGGAGTGGAGAATATTTTGTAAAGATTGTTCAAAGTGAATTAAGCATTTACGAAGATGCTACAGATCCTAATACACCCTTCTTAATTTTTGGAGTCAAAAAATATTGAGAGTTGAGGAGGAAAAATTCAATTACATCTCTAAGTTTTGTCTCGGTAGTCAACTCTGTCAATAGGGTTTCATGGAGGAAAAAAACCTTTATATCAAATTTCACCTAATCGAATATCCTAAAAATTTGTAGTAATGTATGTGGTTAATTCATGAAAGTGATGAAAAAGGAACCAATTTGATTTTCTTTGTGACAAGAGAGAAATTAGTGACGGAGTTTTTACTGATCGTGGAGACCCGGAAAAGGCCGAGACAGAGAATTGGGTGATGGAAAATCATGAGTATTATCTTTGAAAGTGTTTTCGGGAATAAGTTAGACTAACAAAATGTTAACATAAGACTAATTATACTTGGGAGAGTTATTTAACTTCAATACTATATTGATAAGGCAAGTTGGCTCAAGAACCTCCCTCCATTGTTGACCACACATCCCTAGAAGATTGACAAGGTGAGTATCAAACAACCTAGAGTCTTGAACCTTTGAGAATCCTATTAAATTAGCAAGCACTTGTTTCAATTTGAACTAGATAATGTTGTGATGTAGTATAAATAGGGTAAGTAATGATTCTTTGGGTAAAGATTCAGGTTTTAGGATTCATTTTTCCATGAAGAAGTTGATATCTTAAAATAGGGGTCGAGAGATGGAAGTAAAATCTTGAATGACAAAAAGGAGGCTTATTGGATTCTTTGTTACTCAAGGGTCGGACATGGAAGTCAACAATCAAGGTAAGATTACTCTTATTGAATCTTATTATTGCTCATTTTTGGATGATGTCATAAAATGGACCGCAAGGAGTTGACCAAGACAATTAGACAATGAAGATATAGACCAAGAAACAAGATCAAAAAGTTGGTATGTCAATGCAAGAAAAGGGTTGTTTATGTGGACTAGAGGTTGAGATCAGGAGGCTTAGAGTTAAAGATAAAATGAATGTATGATATGCCTTTGATTTTGCATCATAGTGGTATCAAAGTAGAGAAGGAGAATAAATTGATAAGAAAGTGATAGAGAGAGAAAGAAAGAAGTAGTGAAGAAGAAAGAGTTTGAGAGAGAAGTGAAGAATTGACAAAATTCCACCAAGAAGAGTGGGTGGAGGTGGAAATAGAGAACAAATCAAGTGTGTTGAGTTAGTTTTTGTGCTAAGAAACATTCAAGACATGTTAGGAGCACTAGAGGTCTCCCAGAGAAGAGGAAAAGCATTGGAGGATGACAGTGATGATGAGAGAGAAAGACCAGTGGCAGTAGCAAAAGGAGAACAAGAAGAAGAAGAAGAAGGACCAGAAGTAAGGATATTGAAGGTAGTCATGGGAGAAAGCACAAAGCCAAAGATGAAGGTACCAGAGTATGGAGGAATTCTACATCTAGAATAACTCATAGACTGGATAGCCAAGATGGACAAGTACTTTGATTTTGAGAGCATTGCAGAGAACAAGAAAGTGAAATTTGTAGTCACCAAGCTTATAGGACATGCTGCAGTATGGTGGGACTTTGTGCAATAAGAAATATTAAGTAGAAATAAATAAAATATCAAGAAGTGGGATGATATGGTGGCCAATTTGAAATGTAATTTTATTCTGTACACTATCAAACTAGTTTATTAAAAAAGTTGCAAAATTTGAGGCAACGATAGTTAAGTGTAGCTTATTATACTAATGATTTATACAAAATAGCTATGAGGCCTAGTCATATATAGGATTATGTTGAAGAAGTGGAAAGGTATGTGAGGGTTTGAGGTTAAATATTCAAGATGAAATCATTTTATTTCATTTGAGATCAGTAGAAGAAGAATGTCGGGAGGAAGCCTTGAGGGTAGAGGAAAAGTTGTCAAGAAAATAAAATTAGTATTTGAGAGGTAGAGGAAGAGGAGTAAGAGGAAGAAATCAGCGAGACATGAACAGGGAAAAAAGTAACAACAAGCAAATGAGGAAGAAATGAATGGTTTAGAAACACATATTTCATTCAAAGGTGGATACTTGTATAGAGGTAGATGTGGATATGGAAGATGCAGAAGTGAGTTCACTAGAAGATGTTTCAAGTGCAACAAAGTTTTGGACATAGATCATTTAAATGTCTTGAATATCCTTAAGCAATCAGTAGTAGGGCTAATGAAGCAAGAAACCAAATAGCACATGCAGATGAAGAAGAGAGTGTAGCATCACCATCCTTGGTAGAGGATCCTGAATTTAAAGAAGCATTGATGATGAGAAGAGATTTGGTGAATGCAAGCAAGCATGAAGAACCATTGCATAGGAGAACATTGTTTAGAACCATGTGCAAGGAAAATTTTAAGTGTTTCAAACTCATCATAGATAATGGTAGTATTGATGATTTATTATCATATAAGATGGTTGAGAAGTTAAACTTGAAAAGAATGAAGCACCCTCATCCCTACAAGGTATTTTGGGTTTAGAAAGAGCATCAAGTTTTAGTAAGTCATCAGTGTTTGGTTGATTTTCAAGTGGTTATGTATCATGATCAGATTTTGTGTGACATATTTCCCATGGATGCATGCCATATTCTATTGGGAATACCATGGAAATTTTATAGGATAGCTATCCATGATGGGTTGAAAAATACCTATACATTTGTGAAGGATGGAGTTAAGCATACTTTGAATCCATTGAGGATAGAAGTGCATGACCTAAGAAGTAATCAAGGGTGATGTTTATGAGATTAAAGGTACTCTTTCAAAAAGGAAAAGAAGGTAAAGTGATGAAGAATGGAATTAGCACGGTCAAGAAATTATGGCGGTGGATAAATGGAGGGCATGAATACCAAGAAAAATTGCAAAATAAATTGAGTATGGAAGATTAGAATGAAATTACAGGTCATGATGATCAAAAATGCAATGGTGGTGAACTGATAGAGGCAAACAAGAAGTGGTTTAACTCAACATATGAGGTAAAATCAAACCTTGCAATGGAGAAACTCAGTCATAGGAAAAGTGAAAAAACAATCCAAGGAAACAAGAGGTTGCAAGAGCAAGGAGAAGATAAGCATAAGGAGGAAGAGATGGCAATCAAACATGAGAAGGAAATTCAAGATTTTAATTATAATCTTTGTTTGAGTATTTTTAGTGCAAGTGTGTTGGAGGGATCAAGGGTGGAGCAGTCACATAGAGATGTACTTGTAAAAAAAACACCAAAATTTCTCAATCTTGAGAGTAAATTGAGTCAAGAAGAGGCAAAAGGAAAAGACAAATCTTGTGTTATAGTCAAGGAGGAACAAGAGACCTTCTATAAGGTAATGAATCGAGATGTTTAGACTTAGCCTCTCTTTGTTGGAAAGGACGAGTGTACAATCCTATGGAAAGTAAGAAGCTAGTGGTGGTGGCTCATTCAAGAATGAAACAACTTGTTAAGAAAATGATACAACCCAAAGACACACACTGAGGCACTACATACAATCCAAGATAATTCTCGGAGGTCATGCCAAATTGGAAACAAATAAAGAAAGGGCAAGAACCAGGTTTGCAAGCACAACTTCATGAAAGCTTCTTTTTTCCCTTGGTAGTATGATGTAGAGGCATCACTACAAGGGTATGTAAAGGTCAATTTTTGGTTTGTATAAGTCTTTAGTAAGGTCTCAGAGTCATTCATGTTGTCCTTTTAGGCTTTAACGACTCAAAATTTGAATTAGGCGGTTTCCCTCCATTTAGGCTTATTTTGAAAATTTGAATTTCTAGAGCCAATTTTGGTTTTCTAGGTTATGTAGGGGGTTTTAGGTGCATTCAATTATGTTTTTGGAACCTCATATTGGGTTTAAGGTGGTGTAATAAGCTCTTAAAGCTTCATATAAGCCCCTTCTTACAAGATAAGACTCCACATGTGACCTTATACATGTACTATGAAGGTAGTTACATGAGAGGATTCAAATAGTAAGGTATAAAACTTTCTTTTGTAATTTTATTCTTGATTTATCTATCAAAGGTTACATTTTAGACCTCTAAAATAAGTTTTTGTGCACATTTGTTAAATAACAGTCTTTTGAAGGATGTAACTATGTGTAAATATGTGACAAGGTATTTAAACTTGCATTTTAAGAAATTAAAAGATCAAATCATCTAATATTTATTGTAAGTTGTTAAATTCAAGTGGGTAAGGAGCTTCTATTCCATGTTTCTTTATGAAGGGAAGGATCTTCAATGTTGACAAGCGTAAAAGGACACCGAGAGAAGTTGAACTTTATCAATGGAGTGGAGAATATTTTGTAAATATTATTCAAACTAAATTAAGCATTTAGGAAGCTCCTACAAATCCTAATACACCCTTCTTAAGTTTTGGAGTCTTAAAATATTGAGATTTGAGGAGGAATCCTTCAATTACATCTCTTAGGTCGGTCTCGGTAGTTAACCATGTCTCTATGGTTTCTTGGAGAAAAAAACCTTTATCTTGAATTTCACCCGATATAATATCCTAAAACTTGGTAGTAATGTTTGTGGTTAGGTCGTGAAAATGATGAAAAAGGAACCAAGTTCATTTACTTTGTGACGGAGAGAAATCGGTGGCATTTTTTTGCTACTGATCGTGGAGATCCAAGAAAGTCCAAGACAAATAAGGAAAACCATTTTTCATTAATTGACAATCCACGAGACTTCTAGCCCAGTGGAAATAGAGCATAGGGTGATGAAAATTCATGAGGATTGGCTTTGAAAGTGTTTTAAGGAATAATGGAGATTGAAAAATGTTAACAAAGGACTAATTAGACACAGGAAAGTTGTTGAACTTCAAGACTATATTACTAAGGCAAGATGGATCAAGAACCTCCCTCCATTTTTACCATAGATCCCTAGAAGGTTGAAAAGGTGAGTATAAAACAACCTAGAGTCTTGAACCTTTGAGAATCCTATTAATTCGAGAAGGAATGTGTCAATTTGAACTAGATAAGACTATGATGTAGTATAAATAGGGCAAGTAATGATTATTGGTGTAAAGGGTCATGTTTTAGGGTGCATTTGGCCATGAATAAGTTGATATCATCAAATAGGGGGTCAGAGATGGAAGGAAAATCTTGAAAGATCAAAAAGGAGGCTCATTGGAGTCTTTTCGATCAAGGGTCGAGATAGGAAGTCAACAATAAAGGTAATAGTATTGTTCTGAATCTTATTGTTGTTCATTTTTGGATGATGCCATAACATGGAATAGAGAGGCTAACCAAGACCATTAGATAGCAAGGTATATACCAATAAATAATATAAAAAAGGTGGGTATGTGAATGTAAGAAAATAAGTTGCTTAGGTTGACTAGAGGTGAGATCGGGAGGCTTGGAGTTAAAGAGAAAATGAATGTATGATATGCCTTTGATGCTATATCACTATTACAAGTGGTGAGACCCATTGAATATTTGATATGGGATAGATAAATCCAACTTGTAATAGATTTTCTATTTCTATTTTAACCATGTCTCTTAGTGTTGGGTTTATCATTCATTGTGGTTGTCGACTAGTTTAGTATTGCTTGTGTAGATGTGATGAGTACATATGATAGGGTGAATTCCTTTCATATCATTGTAATCCCAAGAAAAAGTGTTAGTATGGTTTCTCGGCACATCAAAAATTTGGTCTCTTCATCATTAGTTAGCCAACTATTGATATTAACTTCTTTTCCTAGATAAAGGGAAATTTGTTTCATTCCTGGATAGACTAAGTTGACAATTTTAAATTCATTCAACAATGAATTTAATGGAAATTCATGAGGTAACAACCTATGGAATGTAGTCATGTCCTCAAAATTCAGATTTCCTTGTGGAATTAGAATTGTTATAGAGGACAAGTGGAACTTGTTAGAGAAATATTTTGATCTGAATCATTCCATTTCCATACATATATTTGAAAAGGGGTTCATTCGTACCCATCATCGATACTATTATCTCAAAGCGGTTTTAATTCTTGATCCGAATTTAAACAAGAGGGTTATGCAACATAGCTAATAGTCCCTGAAGTAATCTAGGGAGACTCCGAAGTACCCTATGGAGACTCGAAGTAGAGTTCATTTTAATAAGACCCCTATGAAAAATTACTTTCGAATTATTGGCGAATCTCATAAATCGACTTTTGAATCATTAGTGAATTTCTAAAAAATGTTTTGTGGCAAAGGTAATTTCACAGGGCATTGTTCCTTGTTTTCACAATTTTTGCCGAGTAGGTTGGACGGGTGGGTTGGACGGGGGTTGGATGGGTGGGGTTGGATGGGTGGGTTGGATGGGTGAGTTGGATAGGTGGGTTGGATGGGTGGGTTTGGACGGGGTTGGACGGGTGGGGTTGGATGGGAAGGGGTTGGACGGGTGGGTTGGATGGGTGGGTTGGATGGGTGGGTTGGATGGGAAGGGGATAGACGGGAAATGGTTGGTCGGGTGGGTTGGACATGTGAGGAGTTAGACGGACAAGGGTTGGACGTGGTGGGTTGGACCGATGAGGGTTGGTCAGCTAAGGGTTGGATAGGAGGGTTGGACGGGTGGGTTGGACGGCGTGGGTTGGGCATTGTTACCAATGTATTTAATGTTCATTAATGATACCCCTGGGCCCTATAAATACCGTTTCAAGGTTCATTTTTTCACTTTTATCCATAAATTTCCAATGCTCTGAGCTCTCCAATTTTACACCCAAATTTCACTTCTCCCTAATTTCAACAATAGCCAGTACCAAATCTATTCCTACACCCAAATTTCAATACAAAAACCTCATGTGCCCACAGATTTTAGCTCTACTAAAAGTAAAAGACACTCCAAAGGATTGGCTCGAAAAATCATAATTTTTCGGCTTGTGAACATGCCCCAATTCAACACTGATACATTAGTCCTTGATTACCTACTCGCCTCTTACAATGACAATGATGGAAAATTTTCCATTCTTCTCATGCATCTGAAACGTCGTCAAATTTATTTTTCTATTGAACCGAGGACGTGCATCGGTTAACAAGTTTACCTTTCAAAAATAAGTTGCATGTTACTACAAAGGTTGTCCTTACAGACGAAGACAAAAATTTTGGAGTCTCATTACAATGTATAGGTTGATGGTAAGTTTATTATTTTCAAATGATTTTTTTCTTAACATTACTCGACCACACAAAGGATCTAACGTTTCCTTTCTGTAATTGCAGCTCCTCTTAATCGTTCATCAAGAGGCCTTCTTCTACAAGGTATTACAAACAAATTCTTTATTGCAGTTGCTTCACTTTTTCAGGCCAGGATTGTATTACAGGGCAGATGTGTAGACATTCTATATTGGGCAGTTCAGTATTTATTACGGACACTAGTAGGTCAACAATTCGATTGGTGTAGTTATTTTTCCAACAGAATAAAATCAGATATCTCCCATGCTGCAAAGCCAATCAAACTGATAAATCGAGGATTGTATTTTCTTGTTGCAATTTTATTCTTGCTTTCTATAATGAAGCGTACTATGAATTGACGCAACATAAGATTCCTACTGCAATCAATGATAAGATGATTGGTCTTAGTCTCAAAGAACAATAGTAACTGATTACTTTTACTATTTACTTGTTATAACGATTTCAATTTGAATATTTTAAATAAAATAATAATTGTATGATTTTATTTTACAGAGAAAAATTATAGCTACAGACATCTCATAAGGAGGAAATTGCTAGAGGTAAAGCCCCTCTAGAGGTCTCTTCGATTCGACATGGATTCAACAGAATCAACACGAGTAAGACCTCATCAAAAGCAACCTAGGGGGTCGATATGCACAACACGTTTATCATCACATTTAACTACGGTATGAATAATGAAGTTATCTTTATATATAAATTACAAATTCAAACAATTACTATAGATTATGTATTCTAATATTTCTACTAATCTTTTCTACATGTATTGTATTCAAAAACTACTGAGATGGATGATGAATATCAAACTCATTCTGGGTGTGGAGATCAAAATGTCACGATTGTGTCTCCGTCTATGCAAGTTATATTGTGAGGTAGTTTGATTTGTATATTTTGTTTCCACATTTTTTATCATTTACAAAGCCCTACCATTATATTATAGCAATTTGTTGTTTGCTTCATACAGGTAATATGGCTTCAGGTCATTTTCCACTTGTAAGGAGGCCACCAACTCCTCCAACACGTCAAGTATAAACACAAAGGAGGACTTCAGGAAAGAATATTAGGATTCCTGCAGAGTTATCAGGAACAATTCATCTTGCTACAACTGAATTTCCTAGGTTGTCACTAGGTGGTGTTTTAAGTGTAACAGCCACATATCTTTTCAACAACATCACCCTTGATGAGGAGTATTTAGGCTTCGATAGTGGGGATGTAGAAAAGAGTAACTATTTTGACACCCATGACATGATTCAATCTACTCCACCTCAACAACAAAATGTGCATGGAATACAGGGTAGTGACTCTCCTCCTCCCCCAAGGGCTGCTCCACAAACAGATGATGAAAAAATACATTTTATATTAGAAAATCTGATATCAGATAGCATGGGGGAAACAATTCAAGAGGTTGTAATGTCTGATGTGGATTTGGTGCGGTCTTGGGAGAGGAGAGAAAAATTTTGATAAAATAAATAAATACTAGATACCATAATCATGCTCAAAGGAATTCATTTTTCATTGCCGTAGAGAGCCAACCAACATGGCAGGATGTTTTGCTAAACAAAGCTCAATTAGGGACAATTTCATATAGTAATGATTACAATGATGAAATTGTAGACATAATGCTAAACAGGTTGGAGAATATCAATCTTTGAAGCACAGGCTTACTACAACAAATGGTCTAAAGACAAGACTAATGTTTTAATAGAAAATGCAGAAAAAGAGAAAGTCATTTGTGAGTGGGCATTTACTTTTACATGAAAAACTAAAAATTATCTGATATTATAACCACTGCAATATATTTTTTCATATTATTTGATAGACTAAAAATTTAATATTTCTATTTTGTAGGAAAAATATGAAAATTTAAAGAAAGAAGTAGCTATTTTTGAAGCACATTTGAAGAATGCCCGCAAAAGCCTAAATTATTTTATACAGTTGAAGGAAAAACTCATTGTTATTAATAAACAAAATAATACATTGAGAAGGATAATAAAGGAACATAAGATGGATCCAGAAGTCTTACTGAAGGAAAAGATAGATGTAGATGCAACACTTTTATCTGTAAGAGATGTAGCAATGGAGGAGATGAATATACTAGAAAATATCAACATTGTAGTAGGAGATATTCAGGCATCAGGAGTTATTCCTCCATCTCTTACACAGGAAAAAGAAAAACCTTCACCTACATCATAAAATTTGATAAGTTAGTAAATTTCACCATGTGACAAGTGTGTTGTCACAATTCCGACACTAGCGTAGGAATTAAAAGATAGTGGCCAGCCCTTTTTTATTTTTTATTCCGTGTGGCAGACGTAAGGACAACTATGATTTTGAATCATAGGTAGAAAAGAGGATGACCTCGTAATGTGTCCTTATATGACAAAACTTGTTTGGAAGCTTTGAGATGTTATAACAACCCCTTTTTTGAATTGTATTGGTGACAATGCTTTATGAATTTGTACTTTTTCATAAAGTAATCCGCCACATGAGAAATCAATTTCAAAAGAACTTTGGAAGTTAGAATTGTATAATGTTACTATATATTAATACAAACTATGTTTCTTTTCTATTGTTTACGTAAATGTTGCTTAAATTTACACTATTTTGTTTCTTTACGTTTCTGAATTGTTGCAGATGTAAAATAAATAAATTAACAGATATAAAAGATGAATGTGTCCTTATTTTAGTCTAAATTTG
Source organism: Taxus wallichiana var. yunnanensis (assembly GCA_018340775.1). Lineage (NCBI taxonomy): Eukaryota > Viridiplantae > Streptophyta > Pinopsida > Cupressales > Taxaceae > Taxus > Taxus wallichiana. Next base: position 553,740,592 of record CM031234.1, read on the forward strand.
AAAACCAAACATAAAAAAACAAATGGCATAATTGAAACAAATAATGACATTGTTGCAATGGTGAAGGATCAAATAATGACAAATATAATATTGCATTTATTGAAAGTTGTAATCATTGAATGAAGTACATAAGTAGTCTCAATAATGTATAGAAGAAATGAAATCTATGTGAATTCAAACAGTCTTGGAGCAAAACTTTCATTTGTGTCTTGAAATCAAGCGTAACATGATGTTTGGATGTGTCTCAATCCCACAGGTTAGGAAGAATATTACTTACTCCTCTTCTGTCTACTAGTGAATTCCATAATGCCAGTGCTCTATCATAAGGAAAAGACTCCATTGAGTAACTCGATACATACAATTTGAGACAACTTTCTAGATTCTTATCTAATTTGTTTCAAAATTTTGATTTTAAAAAGGATAGTGCACTGAAAACCCTCTCATCTTCCACAGAACCCGAGAATCATTGTTCGGCAGAGCTCATACAACTTAATATACTTGCTCAAATCTTCACTTAGGATACTACTAGAATAGATATCCTTCCAAACCCTTTTCATGGCACTGTAATCCTGTGGGTTTTGTAGAAGCTAAACTTGTTGTATCATTGTATTAGCAAAATCCATTGACTATGAACTAAGTAGTTTTCTTTCCAAAATTCCTTCTACAGAAACTCCATTTATCTCTTCAGTCTTACAAAAATGATCAGTAAGATCACCCATGTTTTTGACAAATAAAGGACTAATAGATGTATAAGGTTTGTTGCATGACAAATTCTAGAACTGCATGGATTTACAAGTCCCATTGCTTGATTATTGTATGATTTTGAATCTTTCCTAGATCTCTTTAGCTAACGATTCAGAGATCTTTCTCAACTTATTCCTAGTTTCGATTAATACTGCATCATATAAATTTCATGTCACTTTTACTTCTTCTATTTCTGAGTTAGCCATATCAATTATTTTTTGGTACGTATGAAGTGGAATCTCTTTTCCATGTGTTGTTATACACAGATGATCATTTATATTGTACTTTAAGAAGCACCTAGAATTTTCAAATCTGTCAATGCATTCCAGTTTTCAAAAGCAGCACCCTGAAAAATCCCATCAGAAATATATAAACTTTCTAGACTCCAACAAACATGTCTTCTGAGTCTTATAAAGTTTGTAATGTAGAAAGACCAATCTTGAGCATGCTTCGTTAAAATATTAAGCTCCCTCAACATGGGAAAAATACCACAAAGTGTGAGTAAATTTTATATGTCAGTTAGACGGCACAATAGATCTTTAGCTTTATCTACATCCATGCGGTATTTAAACATAAATCATGTCAATGAAGGATATTCATCATATATTCTACGGAAGCTTCGTACATAGATATCCATCTGGTATCTACATCTTTGAGAAGTTTTTTTCCCTTTGTTAGTCCAATAGCAAAATTTTGAAATTCTAAAAATATCTTAGGACTTGCAAGAATAATAGGCATGGAGATCACGTATCAATTCCTCCACTTTAGCTACATTTTCAAATGTGATACCAATTTTGTAGGAAAGATTCATTATGTGAGCCATGCAGTGGAAAAAAACCATATATGGAGAAATATTTGTCTGAAGTCTAACACACAAACCATTTTTCGCACCTTGTATTACAATTGCACCATCAGTTTCAGCACAAACTAATTTTGTTGCAATGGAAAAGTCATCCATTCTAACGATATCCTTCAAATTTGATACCACCAATTTATAAATATTCTCAGAATTGCAATTCTCTATCATTTTATGAATTTCCAAGAGGTGTGGAGTCCTCATTTCATTAGTAAATGTGTAAACATGAATACATATCCATGAAGTATTATCGACTGTAGTAACCTCATCTAAAGAAAGGGAAATATACTTTGCCTTTTGAACACACAGTTTTAGATCCTCCTTCTCTACCAGAGATAGACATTTTGCAATCTCCCAGCTACTAGTATCTAACCAATGAGATTGAGGAACGTTATTTAAACCAATAACTTGATACAACATTCTATTTTCTCTAAAATCTGACATCGGTCTTCCCCTTTTCATTATATGAAATATAGTTGTAAATTGAATACCCTTTGCTTGCATTTCGCCTCCATAGCTTTGCTCAATTTTTCTACTATGGTCCCACCTTTTTCATTTACATATTTGATACATTTTTGTTCCTTTTCGTACTCTTCTGTGCATTTTACATGTAGACCATCTTTTGCATCTTTCCATTTATGTGTTCTGACTATGTTGGCATCCTTGAGATTTTGGGAAGTGTATATTTTCCCATAGTGTTTTTCAATTGTGTCTAGTTTTAGCTGCATCGTGTGATCCTTGCCCTATTTCTAACCACATATTTTGCATCGAAATTGTGTTGGAACATCATTATAATTTTCAATGTGCACAGGTTCAATAAAAGGATATTTTATAGCCCATTCAAACTGGAATTTCCTTCTAATTGTCTAGTTTTCCATCTTTCTTCTAACATATTTTCTTTTTTTCCTTGGGATTCAACTTTTGCATCTAGGTTATCAGCAAAAATATTTTGAATCTCATGTCTCCTCTTTCTGGAAATAGACCTTGGAGTAGAAGCTTCATCTCTTTGGTGTATCCTGAGAGTTCGATGAATTTTCTTGTACTTCTATTTCATCAAGGGATGGAATGTTTGCCTCAACATATATTGGATCATCAATATCTATAAATTGATTATTTTGTGAAGGAATTTCTAAAAGTCTGCAAATAATTTTATAAAATTGTTACTTATATAGTATTAATCTTATCTATAGTTAAATTTTTACAGTACAAATGTCAAAGAGTTCCAAGAATAGTATCATAAACATAATTATTAAATTTTGTAAGATAAAATAACCAGTAAATAACACTTGCCACATACGATATTTTCAAAAAGGCGAAAACGACTTCATTTTTGTGATTTTCCAAAATAGCCAAGCAAAGTATTGGCACCCTTTTTTGAACTTATTGAATTTGTAATCTTCTTGCCCTGATTTCTAGTATCCATGACTACTTACTACTTAGGGCCTTAGGGGTGGCTCTTATGTTCCAAGGCTCTGAGAATGGACGGTAAAGGGTTGGATGGCTAAGGGTTGGATGGATATAGGTTGGATGGTTTAGGGGTTGGACAGCTAGGGTTTGGACAATTAGGGGTTAGGCAGTACCTAGGGGTTGGACAGATAGGGGTTGGATGGCTAGGGGGTTGGATGGCTCAGGCTGGACGGAATAGAGTTGGATGTTTTAGATTGTAGAGTATGTCGGATCAAGGCTAGATGGCTCGAGTTGGACATCTTAAGGTTGGATAGCTCATATTTGGACTTCGGTTTTGGTGGTGAGATTTTCTTATGTTTACTTTGGTGAATATGTGCACGATATGATTCGAAATGGTGGCGAATTACATTCATAACCTCTTATATATGTGTAAAATCTAGGCGAAATGAATAGTATAAGGGACATGTCGGCTGAATTTTTTGGTGAATAAGTTGGCTCTGAACAACATAATATTCGCCATTTCGAATTTCCATAATCCTCGATTTTCACAAGTTTACGAAAAATTTGCCACTAAAATTTTCCCTTCTCTAAAGTAAACTGGGAGACTCTAGAGAAACCCGAGGGCACTCTGAAGCATTGCTTTATCCTTCTCTAATACTCATGTGGATTCCTCCTCAATTTCTGCAACATGATTTTTAACTGCAATCATAGCCAAAGAAGATAAGTTACAATTGGTTAACTCATAATCATCAACCCAAATGTATTCTTTAACATATACAAATGGTTGTGCTGGTGGAAATAAGGAAATTTGTTTTGCATGCATTCCATTTGATATAACTATGTATCCATATTTGTAGTCTATTAAATCTGCAACATTAGCTAACCATGGACTTCATAAAATGATAGGGCATCCTCGTATTTTTTTAGGTTGAAGGATCATGAAGTCTGTAGGGTATTCCCATGATTCTACTATTACCATAACATCTTATATTACCCCTTCAAGTTTAGCAATAGATTGATCTGCCATTTGTAAAATGGTAGCGGTATGTTGTAGTCTCATCAAAGACAGCTATTTCAAATTATTTTTGTCATGACATTAATAGATGCTCCTAGGTCAATCAATATGTTTGGTATATTTTTTTTCATATTTTTATGGTAATAACTAGATTGTCAGGGTCACCATACTTAGGAATCAATGACTTCCCCGACAACATGTCGCAAGTTTTCCATCTACGGGTATGGTATTGGGATAATGTTTTTTTCTTCCTGGGGTTTTGATACAAATATTTTTGGCCAACCTATTTACTTTTGGAATAGATTTAATGGCTTATAACAATGATATATCAATGTTTAATTTATTTATTTCCCTAAGCAAATCATATTCTTTGTTAATTATTTCCTTGATTCTCTCAAGAAAAGGAGCTGGTGGAGAAACTATGGGTTGCTCCTAATGTTTGTTTGTTTTCTCCTCATATTCATTTTCTTTCCCTTTATCAAGTGTTGGATTCTCATTGGTTTTTTTATTATGAAAAATGGTGGTTTATTCATAATTTTTCCTAACCTTAGTTGACTGTCCTTATAATCAATGGCATTTACTCCCATAAATTCTTGTCCAACTCCAAAGACAAAGTGTCTATTTTCCTATTCTTTGGATTGGCCACGAGGATGTAATGGAATCTATGGTTAGAATACGGCTCTGTTGATTGAGGCTAAACAACGGGAGGTGGAATTAATGCTTGTTGTGGGTGTTTTTTTAGGTGTAAATCTTCTCTATTGTGGATAACTAGTAGGATGGTTTGGATATTATGTCCATTATGGATTAATCTAGGGTGGTGATAAGGTTGAGACATCCATAGTTGAGGTGTCCGAATGAAATTGATTAGAAATCTATGGCTGGGATTTCCATTCAGATGGAGCCCATGGCATTGGTGTTCCATTCAAAGGGTACATATTTGAAGCCCTTGCAATCATCCATAGATTAGGGATGTTCCTTAGCATGAATTGTGGTGATGTTTGAGAAGGTTGATTACTTTGATTTTGTAAAAATTGAGGCCTTATGTGGGTGTTTGTTTGAGTTGGTTTTTAAGGGCTGCTATGAGCCAACAATATTTAGTAGCATGATCCTTATCACATATCCCATAGATTTCCTTTTTATCTAGAAGACAATCTCTAAGGGCATGTTTTTGCCTACATCTTGGAAAATACATTTCTAGTGGTTCAATATTTGATTTTTCTTGTACCTACATACAATCTAGAGTAATGTTCAAGGGTGCCAAAATATTTGTCTTGCAGTTGGATAGTTCTTCCATTAATTTCTTTAGATCAAGATTGGTTTTCTTAGCTCTCCTTCTCCTAGGGTCTCCCCTTCTTCTAGAGTAATTTCTACAAACTTGTTCAATTTGATGGAAGGTTATATGATTCACATATCCTCCTTCCATTGGATTAATAGGTTCTCTTGACTCTCATCCAATCCTTTTAAGAAAATGGTTTTAGTTAAATATTCACTCAAAGGATGACCAAATTTTCTATGAAGAAAGAGGAATCTATCCAAGTAATCTTCCATATTTTCATCTTCATTTTGCTTGACGTGGAAAAACAATTCTTTCCTATTTGTTCCTTTGCAATAATCCTAATACTTATCCAAAAAAATCTTCCATTTCTTCCCAAGAGTGGATGGAGTTAGGTGCCAAACTCATGAACCATCTCATGGTTGAATCCTTAAGTGTAGAAGGAAAAATTTTCAACTTTTGGTTATCAGTTCTATAGTCATATGTTTGACAAATTACTTTGAATTCAAAGAGGAACTGGTTTGGATATTCATAGGCCATGCCCTGAAATGTAGGAAATATAGTAACAATAAAAATATGATAAGTAAAAATCCTTTGTGGTATAATAACTTTTGCATTATGTGGGTTATGATCAACTCTTAGTTGTTCATCTACCATTCTTTCCCAATTAACTTTATACAAAAATTTCCTTTCATGTGAAAAATAGGGTGTGGGTGGAAGGCTACTAACCTGAGTTTGATAGCTCAAATTAACTAGATATTCTAGTCTATATTTTCTTAGATATGAAGGCCCTACTTTAGGAGAATGTTTTGAAGTTTGTGGTAAAGCAAGGGTTTTATCCTATTGAATTGATGAGTCTAATGCTTCTTTTAATTGTGTAAATTGATCCCGAGAATGGTCAGTTTGTGGTTAAGTACCTTTTGGTATGGATCTACCCTTTACATCTTTGGGTGTACTCATATATTTATTTTACTAGGTAGATTCTTATGGAAATTTTCAATTGAATGATTCTTATTGACACTATTTTCCCCATAAATGGTGCCAAAAATGATGATCCTCGTTGTTGGTTTAGCATTTAATCAATCTCATTAATGTCATTATAACCGAGAAAATGTCGAAAGTAAATATACAATAAGATATTTTTGTGAAACTAACAATTGGTTGGTGATATTCCTTTGTTTGGGGGTTCTCTCAATTCTAATCCTCTAAATTTGAAATTTCGGACATGTTATAACAAATATTGCACAAACCACCACATGGGATCAAATATAGAGAAAGGGGGGGTTTCGAGCCTCGAGTCTCAGTATAGCCTAGCTTTGCCCCCGAGGCCCTATATTGAATTGAATGAAACTAGTTAACTTGCACAATTTAAATACTCACACAACTTGATGCAAATTGAAATTCTTAAAATTCAAAACTCACAAGGCTTTTAAAGGAAAGGAAAATTATTGAAATAAGATTGAAGGGTTGAAATTCAAAGAATAAAAAGCTTCTGGAAGGAAATTTCACACAACTTAAAAAAAAAAAATTACTAAAGGCGATAGATGTAACGAAATTATGAATTACTATATGGGTTGAACTACTATAGATTTACTATCATAAAGGAGTGAGTGAATAGTGATAAAATTTTACAGGAAGTAAATAGATAAATGCACAAATGCTAATGAAGAATTCAACAAAAATTGGCTAATATAGAAAATACCAAAAGTTTTAGGTCTTGGTGCTTTCCAAATTTCTCGTTCCTAATGGGGTTAAAGCACTAGCTACTAAGGAAACTAGAAACTCATAAAGATAGAGGCTTTATGTTACCTAGGATGGCCGATGTTGGATACGAGAATTGAATGATGGATCTCTATTGAAACAAGATCTACAAAACTCGAAAGATTGGTTTAGATAGATAAGTGTGGGGTTTTCCTAAGCGAGTGGTTCTAAGAAGCTTTTGAATTCCTTGGCAGATGTCAACCCTCATTTGTTAGATGAAAGGATGTGAAAGCAAAAAGTATGCAGAAATAGAATTGTCACTAAATCAAGAAATGACATAAACCTATCTAAATATAGCTATATCACAACTACAAAATAAAGGTTACTTGATCGGGTTCAACGGCAACCTAGACTCTACACATGTAGGTTGATGATGACATAGGAAGATGAATCTAGATCTTTAGATGAAATATACAAACTGTAAGGTGCAGGGAGAAATACGGAAGCAAATGAGGACTGTAGCTATTGTAGGAGGATCTGCGAAGAGAATCAAGGACTAGGAGATATGAGAGATGAGAGAAAGGAGGATTTATATAGGTTATTGTATGGACATTTCCTGGTTGATGGTGACCAAGGAGGATTGGTGGTAAGCTGTAGCAAGATTGGGATGATACTTGAGAAGAATATAGCTAGATATAGCACTGTAAAGCACTAGAACAAGAACTAGAGGTGGTGAGTTATGGTTGGATGTTGCCCTAGACCTGCAAAAGCTTAATCTATAAGAAATCAAAGATAATTTGATAAAATATTTGATAAATCACTATAAAAACAAGATAGCTCATGAATAAATATCGTGAGTGATGCAAAACACGTTAGATCTTTGGATGGGATGTATGTGACCGCATTGCAGAAGCCTCTGGAAGTAACGAAGAATCTCTAGTTGCTTTCTGATTGCTTAATTGTCTAGTGATTTCCCATGATTACATGTGAAATGGAAATAAATCAACATACTTATATGGTCAAAGGTGAATAGGTTGGGTTGCCACCGATTACGGAAAAACTTTCCCTTACACGCTTGCTTTTTTATTTAAGGCGGGGTTTGATGATTTTAAAGATTTGGATGAATGCTTTAAAGCATATTGGTGGGATTAGATGACTTGGGGATGAATCCAAGGTAGTTAGGGAATAAAAATAGATGGGATGAAAGCTAGAAAAGCAAGGGGATAGGTTTAGGATAAAAGCATCCTAATTAGAAAGTTGGTTAGGGCAATGGATGAGGGTATTAATTAATTAATAGGAATTAATTAATTAATAAGATCAATGTGGATGGGATAGTTGGGCATGTAAAATATTAAAATGATTAATCAGTTAATATTTATTAATTAATTAACAATGATTAGATGAGGAGGATGATTAAATTATAAATATGCGCACACGGGAAAATGAGGGCATAGATGCCTATTTTAGGTGTCTACATTTTTCCCCTTTTTGATGAGTGGTTTTCGGTAACAATCCATGAGACAAAAACAAAAAGGGTTGGCTGAGGATAAAGGATTCATGATAAGCTCCCCTCAAATGGGGGATCGATGTCTTCAAGGAAAATCAATGACGCATTTGAAAAAATTTCTTGATAAAGGGTGGGTGGGTGATGAAAAGATGGGTGAAATAATAACCAAGGCAAGATTCCCCAGGAAAAATGGATAGCAATAATGATGGCGGTGACTCCAATATCACATTGGTAGGGGAAAATTTCAATCTAAACAGAGCCAAACAACAATGTTCTATGGACCAATGGGTGGGTGAAGATCACTACAGTATGGATGTAGGATGGGATGACCAATGGGTCATGGGAAATTCATCAAAAATATGTGCAACTAAATACAAAAATTATGTGAAATCCTTCATACACGAGGAATTGAATGAAAAGGTCATGCATTCACAATGAATGAGGATGAAAAGATATGGTGCCCACTAGGATATGAAAATAGGCCAAGAAGGTAATAGATGAAAAATATGGATGAAGAGATAATATGACCCAAGAGGGGAAGGTATGGCCATGAAGGAAAAAGGGAAAAAATAAAATATGCCCCAAGTGGAGAAAAGGAATGGCCGAAAGGGAAAAAAATTATAAATGCATGTCCCAAGATGGGGAAAAGTATGGCCACAAAGGTGGACTTTGATGAAAAAAATGGTGCCTATATGAAAGGCACAAATATGGCCATAAGAGTGGACTTGATATAATGAATGTAAAGTGTGAAGGGAATATTGCCTCAAAGGAGGACTTCGTGTGTAGATTAGATAGGATTACAAAATGAAATGCCCAAAAGAGAAGGGATTAAAATTCCCAAAGGAACAAAGGATGTGACCACAAAGGTGGATTTCAAAAAAGAAAAGTATGCCCAAGAGAGGGATAGGTAAATGGCCACAAAGGTGGACTTTGGAAAAATAAATATGCCCAAAGGAAAGGTAGATAAATATGGCCACAACAGTGGAATTTGTGAAGAATTCCCAAAGGGAAGAGTGCAAGGATTAGGGAAAATCCAATCGATGGCAACCCAAGGGGGTCGATGGAAATCTAGTGTCTCGTGGGCTATATAAACCAAGGGTCACCGACGATGCTCATTTTCAAGTACAAACTTAACAAGAGAGAACAAAGAGAGAAAAGAGAAATTGAGAGATGGAGGCTACTAGATTTCCAAGGAAGCACCAGAGGGTGCGAGAGGATGGTGAGAAAGTAGAATCTTTTAGAAGCACATATGATTCCCATAATCATGATAGAAAATAATTACTTTGGATCACAAGAGAGGCCAAAAAGCTTTTTTTTTTTTTAACCAGTTGATTTAAATGTGTAGATACAAGTATGAAGGAAAATAAATTATTTGAATGTTGAATTCATGAAGACAAAAAAACCTTTCAAGGAATTAAGTATTGATGATATTGTCGTCATGCAAATGTGCAACAAGGAAAATAACAATTTTCGAGCATGACAATTATACCCATGTGTTAAATTTTTCAATTCCTATCATTCCAAGACACCCTAGGTCTATCCATTCAGTCCAAGTGACCTCTCGATTAATGTTATCTCATCCCCCTAGGTGATTTAGGAAATTCCATTCATTCCCCTAGGTGATTTTAGGAGTTCATTTACAAGCTACGAGCGGTGCAATTGTGGGAAGGGCTATTACTGGCCTTCCTAAGGATGAGGCAACCCCATGGAACGGATCAGAAGAACCTAAGTGGATGTGGAGGTGATTCAAAGTTCTTGGGACATCATGGAAATTATTCTAGAATATTTTGGAAGGGCTCGGAGAAGTTGGGGTAGTTTCACCAGAATTAGGGTTCACAGGCCTAATTAGCACACAGGCCAAAACAGTAGATGAGCTTTGGAAGGTGATTCCGAGAGCCCCAGTATGGATTTAGTAGAACAAAAAATCATCTCAAGAAATAAAATTACAAGCCCTACATGATAGTGAAATCATATTTTTCACAATACTTTGGTGCATTAGCTCTGTGCAAGCAGCTTTTCTCGAACAAGTGGAGTACCAAATCAAAAATTCATTTTTTTAGGGAAAAAATGAAAGAATAAAGACATGAAAAACCCTCCTTTTGATTCTAAATTCTATTTCTAGTCAGGATCATATAAAAAATTTCCAAAAAAATCCATCGGGAGCTCAAGTTATTATCGTCACAAGTTGTCCTCTCGGAGAAAGTTCAAGACTTAGCCAAATTTTGGGAGGATATGTGTCAGCTCCATGAACCTGGTGGTATTTTATGTCCCCGAAGTCCCTAAGGGTTAGGTACATCAACCTTGGAAAAATGCACCCAGCCCCCATGTGACCTCTGGAACCCCATATGACCATCAACATTGTCAGTTCAGCCCCTCGGAGTGCAATTTGGAGCTCAAATTCCTTCTTGTTGGATCAACACCACGTGTCAGCTCCAGGACCACCATGGAATTTGATGTCCCTCACGTCCCTCATAGGTCAGGTACATCAGACCTTTAAAAATGCACCCATCCCTCTCTCATCATGATTTTAAAAATTCAAATATTTACCTACTTCTAACTACTTCCACTCCCGTGCACAGCCATATCTCCATTCTTCCTCTGCAACCTCCTTACCATCAATCCACCATTGCTAAACCTTGAACCGGAACTTTCATAGAAATAATCTCCTTCACTCCATGAAATCATACAAGTCTCATAAGGAATTTTGAGCAAACGAAGGAGAAACGAAGAACAACGAAGAGAACAATAGAAAATCTCCATAGCCAAAAATGGGGATTCACAAAAATCTTGCAAACCAGGTCAACGAATCAACAAATCAATTTTTTCTATTTATTCATTTTTCCAAGACCATAAAAATATATACTTTCAAACTCTCCTCTCATGCAATAGATCATTCACAATGAAGAAATCTCCTTTTCGGCTCAACGAAGAAAGAAGTGGGATTTCCCGTCAAACCAATTGTCGGATTGAAGTAAGATTTCACGTGAAGCACCAGAAGAAAAAACCCACATCAGAAATATAAAAAAATTCACAAATGGAGGAGAAAACCAGACCTACAATTTTGAAGTACATTAATGGTTGTCGTGTCTAAAAGCATTACGAGGTCTAAAATTTGAAAGTTTAAAATCTCCTAGACTAATAAGCAGATAGTTCTAAAAATTCGGAGGGAGATATTGGGAAAAAAAAACATATCAAAAACTTTTTCCATGTCAATCTAACCTCCAAAATCCTACTTTCTAAAAATAGCAAGTTTTCTACATAGGGGACTACTATTTTGGGAAATTCAGCAAATGAAGACTTTGCAGAGGAGACATAGACATTGGAGGTGTACTACAACTAAGAACTTGTTGGAGCGGAAATTTTTGGCACAAACTAAAAATAGTAAGTGGTCCCACGAACACCTACTAAAAATAGAAATTTGATCTAGAAAGAGTGAGGAACGTAGGGAGAAAGGGGAATCAGGGTCACAACATCTAGTTGAGGTTTGAGGAAGTTGCCTTTTCATACTTACTAAAAATAGTAAGTTGTTATTCTAAGGAAAACATGAAGTAGAAGTGTATGGGACAAAATATGGCTTAGCCCTTCACTGCGAGTATGAGATAGAAGATAACGATGTCTTATACATGGACCTAGATGACTTAAGAACTCACATGAAATCCAAAGACCAAAATAATATTGAATATCAGATATTCACTAGTGGCTTTTTCACTGCCGCAAGACACCTAGTGTCTATCCAAAGTCATGAGTTGGTCCTAGCCTACTCTCACCACTATGAACCTAAAACACGAACCATCTAAGCTGATAATGGTACATCAATGGTGGTCATTATCCCTAGAACCATCTCTCTTTCTTTGTAGATACCAACATCACCCAACATGGTTTCCATCTCAAAAGACAAGGCCTTGCACAATTGGGAAACAATGGATGCATATATGCAAGGGGTTATACTTTGGGGTCATGGTTGAAAACAAGGAGAAATCCCTCAAGGATGCCTAAGAATATTCCAAGGTGTGAGTTCGAGAAGGATATTTGGATGTCATCACTCTCCTCAGTAGAGTAATGGGTGAAGCAAGTGCAAGAGACTTACAAGACTAGGTGGGCCTTTTCATCTTGACATTGATAGAAGGAAAGCAGATAATTGACTGGGGGCATATCATCAGTGACAATCTCCATCTACAACTTCTCTAAGTACCCATGATGAATAAGTTCCACATGACTTATTACTTGGTCTACCTCCTCACTAGCTCAAGATCATTCAAGGGATTAGCTCTCATGCAAAACATTTCCACCAAGGTGCCTGCGTTCGAGAAACTTCCACAAGTGGTGATGGAGGAAATCCATAGGCATTTTTCTCATGTGAATGATGCATTCACAATGTACGTAGTCTAAAACTTGGAAGGAGATCTGGAAGCTAGGATGTCGTCACAAGCAACATCCTTGATCAATAATTATGGCTCTTATTTCATACAATTCTCAACATTCTCCTACTGCGAGTTTCTGGCTTCAATCAAGCACCTCTAAGACTGCCCAAGTACCTTATTCACCAAATTATATTGTTCAAGCTTTGTAGATAGATCATTCAGGTGAATAACAGGCTCAAAAGTAGGAGGAAGAAGTTAATTCCATTTCCTATCTCTCTCGAGGTATTCACATGCAAGAGCTCAAATGATGCATCTCATTTAGAGGTTGTTTTTGCTCATTTGACTTTGTATTCCCACATCGTCAGGCCTAATTTTTACATCCGAGAAGATCCTGAATCTTTCTATGTCCCAAAATTGCAACACAAGTCGCAAGATAAGGATTATTGGGCCAATTGCACGAATGAATTTGAAGTGCATGAAAAGGATCATATGAGGATGATAATTAGTGAAATGAATAAATTCAATCTCTCCCGGTATGAAGATATTTTACAACATGATTGGAATGAGATATATGATCCTAAGTGCATGGCAGTCAAGATGTCCTCTGTACCTTCAATCAACTGGTATGTTCATGAATTATGGGATATATCGGATCAGATTGATAAGGTGGTATGGAGAATGAGAAATTGGTTTCAAAAGAAGAGAACCATGACCATCCAGTCATGACGAATTCCTCCGAGTCAGAAGCAAGCCTCACATCATTCATCTTCAAAATTCATAGAGGTCACTTCCAGTTCTAAACACTCCGGAGTGAGTTTGAAAAGGAAGGCCATAGATTTAGAATCTTCTCCTCACAAGAATACATTGAAGAAACTCATAGTAGAAGAAGGATCATTTGCATCACTATTAGAGGAATATTTGATAGTAGAAATGTAGGAAGAACACCCCATGACAAAGGCACAAGTGGATGAAGAACACATGGTTCAAGATTCAGTCTTTGAGCCACCATAGGATGTTTCCCCTCTTGATGACACCCATGCCTCTCTCATTCAGGAGTTTCCTCCTCCTTCAAAATAGGGTACCATTGGTGCACCTATCATTGAGCCTAAGTCTAATGAGATGTTTCCTTAGATGCAGGAAACAATTTTCCCTGATACCCGCACTATGCAGCAAGTGGAAGCTCCTGATCTATCAGTGATTATCTCATTGGCCAAAGAAAAATATCAAGAAAGCTCGCACATATAGCCTCATGTTTCTATAGTGGGGAAACGAGTAATCAATACATCAAAGTAGCTTGGCCTAGAGTAATCAAGCCCGTGGATGAGATGACACCAATGACTATGAAATGAGCAAAATTCAACTGAACTAAACTCGTGAAGGGTATTTACACATGTATCAGTAATCTTCCGCTCGCATGGTGGCAAGGAATAAGGAGTATAAGAATAATATTGATGAACTAAAGGAGAAAGTGTGAACTCTATCATTCTATGTGCAACATCTAGTTGATCCTAATGCCACGAAAATTCCCACTGAGGAAGTTGCACCCATCAGTAGCTTCAACCCAGAATCCATCAGGAAGACACGCAAGTTCACAATACAAGGTCGAGAGAATAATGAATGGATCAACTCAATCTCTGAAAAAGGAAATTTAGTTCTCCAAGAAGTAGTCAAAATCTTCACCTATATGTGTGCGATAGAAAATAGGACATGAACACTTAGGGAGGACTTGGAGAAAGAAAGGGACTATTGGGAACCTTTGGGCCCAGTAGTAGATGAAATGAGAAACACTCATCGCTAGGAGTTGATCAACATGAAGATTTTTGAAACTCCCTCAGAAGACTTGTCACATGTATGGGTGAGGTCCTTAGCAATCAGGTTTGAGGCAATCAATCGGGCCATCACAGAGCTGGGAGAAAAAAGTAACAATCATACAAATTACGGGATAGTATAAATCGAAAACTCGGAATCTCGAGTGCCTGCATGGTTGAAGATACAACTATCGATGATTTGATTGGTCCATTTGAAGAGTATGTCAAGAAAGAGGTAAACAACCCCTCATCCTTCACTAAGGATACCCTCGACGTCCTCTCAAAGATTCGGACCTCTATTGTGTTGGTACCTAGATTTACTCTTCTTCACAAACCAAACAAAGATCATGGATTTGACAGACACTCAAAAGCGATATAAATGATTATGTATGTCGTTTTGTAGCCAGGGTAAGTAATTTATTTGACTTTTTAGCACTCGGGCCTTGAAGAAGTGGGAGCACCTTAAAAGGATTTGATATTATGCTAACTATTTTAGGTTGTGCCTTTTAACCAAGGTAAGAGAACCTATTTTGTAACCTCTATTATTGAAGGAGACACAGATACCTTTCTTTTGCACAAATTTTATAAAGAAAACCTTGGGAAAATATGATCAACACACCAAATCTGACTCTCACGAGTTGTCACTTCTAGATTATGGAGATATTTTCAATACAAGGCAAAGGTTACTAAAGACATTAAGAGATCCTGATTGTTCTGCATATTTTTGCAAGTAGATTTTGTTCCTTTGTTGATACACAGGGAAAACAGGGGTAGTTCAGGGTGGATCAATGGTTTTTAAATGATTTTGGTGGGAGATGAAGCAGGATAAAGTTGATTATACCGGATCTTTGGAGGGACTTCACAATAATGAACAACTTCACAACAGAAAGCTTCAAAACAATAAAGGCGTTCCTTCACTGAAGGTGTGCTTGATGAGGCCCAGATCAGCACATTTTCACATAATCTTTGAGACTCCAACATGAAGGCTCGAATGGAAGACTCAATTAAACACTAAAGTTTCTGATTAATCACGCCTAAGGTACACCCAAAGACTTACAGACAATCTTTATCAACAAATGATAGTAAATTGATTTTAAATTTGTTTATCTCATCCAAGATGAAGGCTCTTCTTGAAATGAAATTGCAAATACCATTAGACTATCACAGGGATGAGATCCTGTGTGATTTCACAAAAATTTCAGTGTAAGATTGCAATAGGAACGATAGAAACTATTTACAGACATTCTGAAAATAAAGTAGACACAAAATTGCTAGAGATTAGACACAAATTAATTCCAAAATTGCTTAGATTCATCAGCAGGGGAAAGCTTCCAGAGCAATCTCAAATCTTTTCAATGGCTATACATCTGCAACCAACTTGACATGACTAACACGAAAAGAAACTATCATGTAACCTCGCCTTTGGCCTCTTGGGAAGATGGCTTTCTCAAATTTTTTTCTCAAGAATTCATACTTTGACCATTTGCAAGAGTAATCTCATTGCATTTATAATACACCCTTTACATCCAATTTTCCCCCAAAGAGGAATATTTGAAGCACCTTTTGCACATATAAAATCATGATTTACAGAAAGTGACATTCAACAAATTCACAAAAAAGGTTGCCATGTGTTTTCAAAAAGGTGAATCATTACAAATATTTTCATCATTGTCCTAACCCCAGGCATATTCTTCATCCTTAGCACCTACTGACACCTTTTCCCCTCATCATTTAACATTTTTGCCTCTAAATTTTTACTCTCGCAACTTCGGATCCGGCATTTTGCATTTTTACACGTGCTCAAGCAAAATCCACTCCAAAAGTACCTCATATTTACAAATTGAGATCCCAAATTGATTAAATTGAACTTTGTAGACCAAAACGACACAAATTTACAAAAAACTTGATGAAGAATGATGCAAAAAATGCATCTCCAAACATCCTGGAGCTTCAATGGTAGAAAAATCAAATGAAATGCATAGCTACCGTTGATTCTACCTTTCAACTTTTAATATGAGCCTTCCACATGTAAAAATGTGATTGAAAAAAGGCCTGCGAGCACTTTTTGACATTTCATAACTTTTGGAAAAAGAAAAAATTTCCAAATTTTTCTCGTGGCTCCGCACTTCCACCTTTAGCTTCTGATGTGGGTCCCAGCAGACCTGCACTTCATTTTTTCACTTTATACTTATTTCCCAAAAAGGAAAAAAATCCACATTTTATTTGCGGGTCCGCACCTCCATTTTGACTATTCAACACTAGCATTACTTTCCTTTCGGGCATCGCTTCAACTTATAATTTTATCCCTTTTTACAAAAGGCCAAGAACCTTAAATAACCCCGAAGCTAAGTTTCTCCATCTCCCCACCTTCCACATGTCTCAATGGCACATTTTTAGATGGTCTCGAAAAGTAGAGACCCCAAATAAGTACGGGTCAACACGTGTCCGAGTCCAGTGAGAGTCACCAAAAAAATTGAAGGTTCAGCGGAAGGCGCCATGTGTCTAGGGTCCGAGGTAGACTCCTTTGGCTAGACAGAGAAATGAAAAACAAATTCTAAAAATTTAAGTGATCTTCGACCAAGGAAGGGACTAATCATGGCAACCAAATGGAGGACGAGACTTCAAACACCAACACAGGGAGATAGAAAACATGACGAAGCCGCAAACCGAGGAAATTTAATGAGAAATGGGGCGAGCCTAATTTGAGCACCAACATACTACACTTATCGCAAAGAAACATTCTTCATGGTTCAGGAAGTGTAAATACATCAACAATGTGTCCAATGGATGGATAGAAACCTTAAGCTATATTCGCATTCCTCGTGCCGACAAAATGGAACATACAGGAGCTCATTTAAGTAAAGATCTTGAAGGAACAAAGTCCTTCTCAAGAGTGTGAAGTGGAATCCATTCATGAGCTAGATCAAATCCACTACAGTGGCTCATCCTTTTGCATAATTCTTCTTCTTTCTTCTTCTTCCTCTTCTTTCTCTCTCTTCTCTTCTCACCCAACACTCTCTCTCATCAATGTTATATTCTTGCGTTGAGGTTTGCACTTTTAATATAACTTTAAGTGACTTTAGAAATATAATGTAAACTTTAAGTCACCTTGTTTTTATAAAAGGGACTTAAATATTTAAATGGAATATGAATAGTCTAAAGTCACATTAAAGTATTTGAAAATTCATCGAGAAGATGAAGAGTTGCCTTCTCTTCTATAAATTGTAACAAGCTCCTCATTTGAGCTTCTTCTAAACTCCTCTTAAACTTCTTAGATGTTGGAGTTGTTTTTTTTTTTAATTTATGAGAGAGATATCCTTGTGAAAAGAGCAAAAAGATAGAAATTTTCTTCCATTTTCCCTACTCAAAAATGTCTTCTACTTTTATGTTATGTACAATTTTGCATGAGCTTCAATAAAGGAAGAAATAATTTTATCCTTTTTTGACTGAGGACTTTAGTGATACTTTTTGCTCATTAAACATTATTTGGTCTTGTTTTTGTTACGCATATTTATTTTCTTCTAAATTCAAGTTCATGTAATGAAACTTTTGACTGGTGTACAAGTCTCCGATATTCTACTTGAAGCATTAGTTTTCTCTTTTCTAACTTTCTCACTCCCTTTCCCACTTTCCTAGAAAATTCCTCTTGTGTAGATATACGTAAGATTTTTCCACAAGGTTAGTGGAGTGCCCTATTCGATCCCGGTGAAAGGCCACCGGATAAAACTCACATTTTACTCATTCATGCATGTACAACAGCTACACCGATTAAGTAGAGGTACTTAGACTACGAGAAAATTAGCAATATAACCACCAATTTGTTCCCGAAAAATTTTCTTGCAAACAATTTTTTGCACCCACCGTGGGGGAATATTTAGCAGCATCTACACCCGAATACGACCTGAAAGGTCGAAAAATACAAATAAATCAAAAATTCAAAATTCAAAAAAAAGAAAATTTCTAGAATTTGAATAGCTATATGAGCCTCATGTCTACAAACCATGGCTATTCTGAGAAATCCTCTTGTTGAAAGACCTGAATTTCTCTTCCACATCCAAGAGGATATTGCTTTATATTTGAGAGAAGTTATCTAGCACAATAGGAAAAGTGTCAATCACTACTTCATTGCCACAAGAATTATTGACCTTGAAGAGGAACGCGCTATTGAATTGGAAAGGAAAAGACAAATTCTAGCACTGCAAAGAAGAGCATAGATTTCCAAGCTAGTGGATAGAAGATACACCTAACAACAGAGACAAGGAGGAAAAACCAACCCCACTTTTGAAGAGATTCAAAGAAGACAAGAGTTGTTCAGAATTCAAAGGTCTCCCTTTCATCAAGAAACCGGTCATGTTGGGAACTCCGAGAATTGCCAATATTTTGGATGGTGAATTTCCATACGTCAACGAAAACCTTGAATATTTCACTGATGTAGAGACCAAATAAGAAGCTA
The DNA here is from genome assembly GCA_018340775.1 of Taxus wallichiana var. yunnanensis. NCBI lineage: Eukaryota > Viridiplantae > Streptophyta > Pinopsida > Cupressales > Taxaceae > Taxus > Taxus wallichiana. The sequence continues at coordinate 553,759,717 of CM031234.1, forward strand.
GAGAAAGAGAATCAAGAGCGAAGAAGAAATAAGATCTCATCTCGAAGAAATTAAAATACTTCAAGCTGAGTTGGATGCAAGAGTAGCAACAAAAGCCACGGCCTTAGAGAATGTGGAAGCTAAAAATAGAAATAGAATAGGGGATCGTGATCATGAGGTCCATAGGCCTAACGTACCATGGGTGGGAAACACCAGCCCACTCACCCTTGCTCAACCACTAAACAAGCTACCAAGAGTCTCAAGAAAAAACTTTCCAAAATTCATAGGGGATAGTTCTCAACTCCCCGAAGAACATGTAGCAGGATTTATCACCGCTTGCGGTGTATTGGGCGTTGAGGATAAATATGTGTTAGTCCGGATCTTTATGGAGTCACTTCAAGAAAAAATTTCTGAATGGTTCTATATGCTACCCCCAGTGTCACTGTTGGGAAGATATAAGAAGTGTATTTGAACACAAGTTAAAGACCATGGAATATTGTTAGGATCTCTTATTCCAATTGGTACAAATGAAGAAAGAAACCTATGAATCAATTATTGACTTCATAGTAAGATATAATATAGTGATAATAAGAATCTCTCAAGATGTGGTACCTCATGAAAATAATTTGAAGAGATTCTTCATCGATTGCTTTACTGCCATCGAAGTAGGTTTCTTCCTTAGAAGAACCTAGTCAATAACATTGAGTGAAGCTCGGGACCACGCGATAGAAAACGATGACGATCTAATCTTTTCTAGTAAACTAAAGGCCCAAATGGAAAGAAAATGGATAGAATTCAAGCTTAGTCACCACGGACCTAAGTTCCAAAAAAATGGCGAATGACTTGGTTACCTTGAAGAAGTATTTCTCCAAATCACAATGTTGAATAATCCAAGGAAACAAAATCCTCCAAATAGACCAAGGATTTCTCCACCTCCGCGTGGCTCACTCTCAAAGAATCACTAGTCAATGTCATCTCGTAACACCAAAAAAAGAGGAGGAAGTGGAGATTGAAGAACCTAAAGAATAAAATGCAGGGACGATGACAACTATCTTGAGGTTGAGGAAGTTGATGGTGATACGCACAACGGCCTAATTGAGTACATTGATGATGAAAAAGCTCCAATTTTCTCATGCGTAGTTTTCACTGTGCATAATCCAAAAAGGTGTTCCATCTTCAACAAAATGCGGTAAAGGACAAGAAGAAGAAAGAAGATTCTCATGTGGAGGTTACACAAAATAAAACCATCAGCAGAGGATCGCTTCTACCACTTTCGATGGATTTGGCTAAAGAAAAAGAAAACCCACTAGTTAACAAGGATCGTGCTACCACACCAAATAATTCTTCTAGTCCTTATCTCGATCCATAGGGATCCATAAAAACACACCACTTCATCAATTCCATCAGCACCAAGAAGGAGAAACAAGAAAAGTGAATAAATTGAGGTAAATGGAGGTTATGGAAAGAACCACCACTGCGTGCGGAGCGATGGTTTCAGAACCACCTCCCTACAAGGGAGGTGGTTTTGAGCAACCACCTCCTGTAAGGGAGGTGGTTTAGAAACCACTGCCCAGCCAGGGCGGTGGTCCTAAGACCACCGGTCTACTCAGGGTGGTGGTCCTCGCACTTTCGAACAAAAAAATAAGAATGGACGTGAATTTGAAGCACCCAGTCATTTCTCTTCCCTTCCATGCCCTTTCACATTCTCCAGTGCACATGAGGACATGTGAAGACCTATAAATGCATGAAAGGAACAAGAGAATAAGGATTTAAAGATCCAAAGAGATTGAGAAGTAGAGTTTAATGAGAGTAGTCAGCAAGATCTTCAATGTTGGAATGGAATTGTAGGAACAAGGTGTAGAAATAGAGCAAGCAAGTAATTGGAGAGAAGGTTTACATTGTTACTTATTGTAATTTGTAATTGTCTATATTAGACCAATAAAAGTGGGAAGAAAGAGCAATTTCCCTTCCCGACTGGTTTTCCTCCATTGGAGGTTTCTAAGATAAAATTGTTGGTGTTTAAGTTTGAATTATTTCCTTCTCTACAATTTTCCTTTCTATAGCACTAGATAAATAGTCACGAATCTCTAATTTTCAACCAAATCTGTAATTTTCCAAAGTTGAAAGTAGAATAGCATAGTTGTGTGATTTGTAGAGTTCCAAAGTAGAAGTTTACGAGATCATTTTGGTATCATAGCTGATTATATATCCAGGATCGTGATATTTGAACCTTTCTTGTGATTTTGTATAACAGTGACAAGGTCCAAAGGCAAATAAGTTTTACCTTGCGAGCCAGATATTTCTACAAAGAAGTGGAAATAGAGAATTCGAGCTCAAATGGAGGAAGAGAACTTGGTCTGTAGAGTCGAGATGCTAGAGACAATAATGGATAGATTGCATAGAAAATAAGAAGAGGTTTCAGATCTACAAAAGATGGCTTCAGTTAAGAAATATTCCATGGACTCAGTGGTTCGAGCACTAGCCGAAAAAATCAGTATTAGAAAGTGCCACAAAGAGGAAGGATGAGAAGAGCATGAAGAGACATGAATTGTAAGTGAGAAGGTAAAATCTGCAAATACACCTTTTAAAGTTGAAACAAAAGTGGAAATAAATAATTTTGAAGGACAAGTAGATGTCAAATTACTAGATAAATGGCTAAAATAGTTGGAAGTCTACTTTATTGTGCAGTAATAATGTCACCGAGGCACAAAGGGTCACCTTTGCACATCTCAAAATGGAAGGTCATGCTCTGGTTTGGTGGGAAACCCATCTAGCCACTTGTGAGAAGAAGAAACGTCCTATTGTCGGTAAGATTGGAAAGGTTTTAAATAATTGATAAGATCTAACTTCTATCCTATTGGCCATAAGACTGACATGATGATTAAGTGGTAGTACTTTAGATAGGGCAGTGGTCAAAGCGTGCAAGACTACACTACGGAATTTTGGAGACAAGCCATGTTGCTTAATATGGACTTGGAGGATGAGGACATTCTGACCAAGTATTTGGGAGGAATTCACACTCACCTTCAGAGGAAGGTAATCTCCATGAAGCCCAAGGATCTCAACTAAGATAGTGTACAAGATTACTACATTGATTACAAGAATAAGTAATGAGAAATATAGCCAAAGGGAGACCAAATCAACAAAAGATATAGCAGGACAAAGAACAAGGGAAGACAAGTAGCAGAGGTAAATGGAAAGGTAAACATGCCGCTACTAATTTGCATACTTGCAAAGATCCTAAGAATTTCTGTAAGAATTATGATGTAAATGGACATACTGACGCCACATGTTGGAAGTTGTATCCGAATTACACCCAAGGCACCGAGCCAAGGATTCCAAGAAATCCATGGCCACTATGAAGACAGAAAGAGAGGTGGAGATTGAGGATGATTCGGATGTAGACGAGAGGCTAGGATACATGGCCACTAACATGTATGGGGCAGCAGAAGAAGAAGAGATGAGCAAGCTATTTCAAATCAGGATCCAAATCAAGAAGACTAAGGTAAATGCTTTAGTAAATTCTAGTTCTTAGTCAAATTTTATTTATGATGCGGTTGTAAAACAGCTTGGTTTGCAGACTTACACGCATCCACATCCATACCCACTAGGATGGGTGAAGAAGGGTGTAGAAATACAAGTTACAAGGAAGTGTAAGTTTCAGTTTGGGATAAACACCCAATACATAGATGTATTAGAGGCTGATATTATTCCACTTGATTCATTTGACGTTGTCTTGAAGTTCTTACTTGTATATCAAGGATGTTGTGTTCATAAGGAGGGAGAACGCTCAGATGGGTCAAGGATGGAGTCATTTTTAACATCCGGGCACACCAAAGCAAATCAAAGAAGGCTATGGTAAGTGCCAACCAAGCACCAAGACTTTTTCAGGAAAATCATCAGTTTTGTTTGCTTTCATTGGAAGAAAAGAAAAATGGACATGAGAGCATGGATATTTCTAACCAAAGGATGGAAAATTTGGATAGTGCTTGTCAGTTTTTGGAGAATAAGCCACCGCAAGAACCGCTCATTCAAGGAGCAAAAAACTTCCACTATGTAGTCACCATATCTACCTACGGATTCACTGGACCTAACTGTGGGGCAGCAAGAAGAAGAGGAGATACAAGGAACAATGGTGACTATAGCAGCAATGTACTTGGGGAGGATTCAGCCAATCTATCTCAAGGGACAAAGATAGGAAAGGACTAAACCACTATAGTATGGGACCTTTGCCATACTTGAGCAGGTTGAAGAAAAAACCTTTAGGCCATACTTCTTGCAGATGCACGTGATAGTAAGTTGTAGGAGCTCACATCCACTAACGTCATCTATGCATGACAAAAAACAAAAGATACAGAAGTTACCTTCCAAAGAGGTTTATACTCGAGGCAACTCGGAGGAGGATGTAGCACTAGAACAATAAACCAGAGATCCACATGAGTCTTGGCAGCTTGGACGAGAGAAGACACCAAGCCAAACCCAGCGATACTCGAATGAGCATGAGAGGGAGTTGATTCCTATACCACTCCCCCACTAAGCTTTTTGGGACCAAAATCCTCCTAATTAGGGGAGGTATGATCCATAGGGATCCAGAAAAACACACCACTTCATCGGGCCCATCAGCACTAAGAAGGAGAAACAAGAAAAGTGAATAAATTGAAGTAAACGGAGGTTCTAGAAAGAATTGTCGCTCACAAGTGCAGAGTGGCGCTTTGAACCACCGCCCTACAAGGAGGCTAACTTGAAACTACCACCCGGCCGGGCGGTGGTCCCGAGACCTCCGATCCTAAGCACACGAATGGACACAAATTTGAAGCACCTAGCCATGTCTCTTCCCTTCCATACCCTTTCACATTCTCCAGTGCACTGGGAGGACATGTTAAGGCCTATAAATGCATGAAAGGAATAAGAGAATAAGGATTCAAAGATCCAAATAGATCGAGAAGCATAATTTAATGAGATCGAAAGTGAGCAAGATCTTCAAAGTGTTGGAATGTAATTGTAGGGGCAAGGTGTAGAAATAGAGCAAGCGAGTAATTGGAGAGAAGGTTTACATTGTTTCTTCTTTTCATAATTATTATAATCTATAATTGTCTATATTAGACCAATAAAAAGTGGGAAGAAAGAGAGCGCTTTACCTTCCCGAATATTTTTCCTCCATTGGAGGTTTCGAGGATAAAATTGTTGGTCTTTGAAGTTTGAATTATTTCCTTCTCTGCAATTTTCCTTTCTATAGCACTAGACAATCAATCACGAAGCTCTAATTTTCAATCAAATTTGTCATTTTCCAAAGTTGAAAGTAGAACAACATAGTTGTGTGATTCGTAGAGTTCCAAACTAGAATTTTACGAATCATTATCCCAGCTCAAAAATTGCTAAAAATAATTCTCCTTCAAATGTTGTTTCCACTAAAACATCTAAGGTGCCATCAAAACCCACATTCCAATCTCCTTCCAAGCCATTTACTACACCCGTGAAGGAAAATTCAACCCCAAAACAATAAAACCTTCGCCATGTAAATCTTATATCATTCTTGAAACCTCTACCTTTCCTTCCATAACCCCATTTGACTTTGTGGAACATACAAGAAAAACTAAAGTACATATCTCAAAAATAGAATACCTACAAACGCATCCTTCCCAATTGATAGTTTCATTGATGTAGTCCATGGTGGTAATCCTATAACATCAGGTCCAAATTCCAAAGGCCTACTCCCACACCATCCACACCACCTTCTCAAAACATTATAGTCCTCGGTGCCTCCAAAACCAACAAGGTTTAACCTTTCTACTTGTCACTCCTCATTAAAGGCTTCCAGCTAAATAATTGTATCATAGATTATGGAGCCTCAGATAATGTGATTCCTATCAAAGTTGTAAATTCTCTAGAATCACCTTAACTCCGATTGAATGGCACATTTTATTCAATGGAATCCAAATAAGTGCCATTGGTAGGAAGAATCAAAGATGCACAGGTAGCATTAGCTGATTTTCCAAATAAGAAGGTGCTTCTAACCATCCTAGTAGGAAACATCCCAAAGATCTTTTGGCATGCTATTGAGCCAAATATTCTACAGAGACTTGGGTGGAGAAATAAAAATGGATTGATCATCTATAACTATTCCAGTGAAAGTTGAGATGAAGAAATTATTACCAAGAAGAAAGATTAAGTTCACAATAAGAAATTTTGATTATCCAAAGCCAAACATTCTTTTTCAAGATAGCGAGCTAAGCAACTACTTCCTCACATCAAAAAAAGATGATAAATTTTCACTTCTTATGGAAGAGGAATAAGATCAAGTTTGGACAATGGAATTTGATGGTAGTCATTCCAGGTGCAGTGCATTCAGGAGAGCAGTGTGGTGTTGTACTCTCCTTCCGATGAATTGTACCCATTTTCCTACAAGCTGCAATTTGATAATACAAATAACACAACGGAATATGAAGCTCTCCTCTTAGGAATGGGTGTAGTAGAAGACATGGGAATCAAGAAGCTGAGATGTTGTGGTGATGTGGAGGTGATAGTAAAGCAAGTCCGACAACAATATCAGGTGAAAAATCCAAGACTCGGCATTATAGAAATAGAGTATGGGATTTCATTAAATCTTTTGACGCATTTTTCATTGAAGATATCACAAGAGAAAAGAAATAAAAGTTTTATTCTCTTGTTGTGTTGGATTCCCTAGTGACACCTCATCCTTCTTTTGGTAAAGACAAGGTGACCATTGAAATGGTAGTCAGGCCTAGTATACCAAATAATCCTAATCATTGGCAAGTCTTTAATGATGATAACCATATTCTAGCATTTTTGGAACAAAGGGATAATTTCAATAATCTCTTCTTTGAAGGAAGAAAAAATCCACACCGAGAAGCGGTAGCCAAAGAAGAGAAAGAAGGAATTGAAGGGATTGATGAAGAAGGAGTGATCAAATTGAAAGGGAACAAGATTCCTAAAGGCCTAGTTTCTTTGGAAGACCTCTTTGACAAAAACGATAGATTCATTCAAGAGAAATAAAAACAATCTTCTCGGTGCCCAGCTGATTTTGATAAGGAAAACATCAGCACCCCGAAGGAGCCAAGGATGGTCAATATTGGAAAATGTTGCTCACTCGAGGAGAAGAGAAGGTTTGTTGCATTACTCAAGAAATATTCAGATGTTTTGTCCTACTCTTATGATGAACTCAAATCCTTCCAACCAAAGGAAATGCATCACTCAATCCCCTTGAAGCAGGATGCCAAGCCATTCAGAAAAAACAAAGGCCATATAACCCAAAGATTGTTGATACCATTAAAGAGGAGGTAATGAAGATGCTTAATGCAAGGATTATCTTTCCCATCCATCATTCAACATGGGTGGCCAACATTTTTCTGGTGTGGAAGAAGAATAATGAAATAAGAATATGTGTAGATTTTTGTAACTTGAATCAGGCATCATTGAAGGAAAATTATCCTCTCCTATCATGGACCACATTTTGCAAGTAGTCACTAGATCTAAAATGCTTTCATTTCTTGATGGATTCTCAGGGTATAATCAAATCAAAGTGGTAGAAGAGGATCACACCAAGACAACCTTCACAATGCCTTGGGGAACTTTTTCCTATAGTAGAATGCCTTTCGGCCTAATCAATGTGGGAGCTACATTTCAAAGGGTGATGGATTTGGCATTCAAAGATTTAAAACATTGCATTTTCATATATCTTGATGATCTCACAGTGTTTTCAAAGAAGAGGGGAGATCATATCCATCACTTAGAACAAGTACTTGCAAGGTGTAGAAAACATGGCATATCACTAAATCCAAAAAGTGCATTTTTGAGTCACGGAAGGCAAGTTAATTATGAAAAACATGGAGCACACATTGATCCTGAGAGAGTACGAGCCATTCAAGCACTATCTCTGCGCCTGACAAGCAAGAAAGGAGTTCATTTATTCTTCGAAAAGGTGAATTTTCTTCATCGCTTTGTTCATGGGTTTTTGAATTAACAAATCACATCGCCACCATGATGAAACCACAAAAAATTCAAATGAAACAATGAATGGAAGGCAATGTTTGAAGACATCAAAAAATCCATTGACAAGGCTCCGAATCTTGTGTCTCCAAATTTTAACAAAGAGTTCATCATGTATTGTTATGCATTAGAACATACCCTCTCTATCGTTCTTGTTTAGAAGAATGATGAAGGCGTGGAAGCACCTATTGCTTTCATGAGTTGTCTTTTGAAAAAACACGAACTAAACTACAACTAATTGGAAAATAATGCTTATGCAATGGTCAAGGTTATAAAAAAATCAGATTTTACATCCTCAACTCTCATATGGTGGTGATGGTACCTAGCAGTGTAATCAAGTCCATCTTGACACAATAGGATCTTGAAGCTAAAAGAGAAAATTAGATTGCAAAGACTCAAGAATATGACTTGGAGATTTGACCCTCCAATCTAGTAAGGGGAAATGGATTGTGTAGATTGATTTCTGAAAATGAAACACTCAAAGCTCAACATGGTGAATAAAATTGTGTTTTCTCAACTATTTCCGAAAACAATCCATAGGTTCTCTTTATAACCACTACTGATGAGTGGTATGCTAATATTTCCTATTACTTAACTTATGGATAATTCCCTCCTCATCTTGATTACAAGAAAAGGAGAACACTCAAGCTAAAGGCAACAAAGTTTGTAATCTAGAATCATGCACTTTACAAGAGAGGTCTGGATGGATGCTTCCTCAGGTGTGTAGATAAAGAGGAACAAGAAACTATTCTTAAAGCATACCATGATCATGCGTGTGGTCAAAATTTCTCGGGGATGGTCATTGCACACAAGATTCTCCAAGGAAGGTATTATTGCCCCATACTCTTTGCAGATAATCGTGAATTAGTTTCCAAATGTGAAGCATGCCAACAATTCATTGGGAGACTACAACTTGCTACACTACCACTCAGGCCAGTTGTTATTGAAGAACCATTTCAAAAATAGGAACTAGATTTCATCAGTGTTCTGAATCCTCTCTCAAGCACAGGGAACACCTATGTGCTCACCATGATAGACTACTTCACAAAATGGGTGGAGGCCATTCCACCAAGCAAGCCAATATTGAAACAAGATGTAGCTTCATTAAGGATAATATCATGGTACGTTTCAGAGTACCATAGAATATTGTAGCAGATAACACTACCTATTTCTCTTCAAGGGAGTTGACCAAGTTTTTCTATGGCTACGGAATCTCTCTATCTCATTCATCTAACTACTATCCATAGGGGAATGGACATGCCGAATCAAGTAACAAGAACATTGTGACCATCTTCCGTAAACTCGTAGATGAAAACCAAAGGAATTGGAAAAAAAAATTGTATGATGCATTGTGGGTGGACAGGATCACTCCTAAGAAGGCAATAGGTATGTCACCATTCCAACTATCAGTATGGGGTCGAAGCAGAAATTTCCCTCACGATCAAAATTTTAGGGTTAGAACACCGGTTGTACAGATAATACATCAGATCTAAGCATACATGCAAATAAAAGTGGATATTCTACCAAAAGAAATATACATAACAAGAGTTATAAATCAACACCATATTTAACGTGGTTCACCCAAAGGTGGGATACGTCCACCAAGAAACAAGGCATCTATTATCCAAATATTTCACGAGATATATAATGAAGATTTACAATATTCCACACCTCTCATATGTACAGTATTGTCTTACTCTCAAGAATTTTCTTCTTCTCCAAGAATTCTCTCTCTCACAATTATTCTCACAATAATCATCAAATTTTTCAAGTTCTTCTTAATTCTTACTTCTAAACCCTAGCTTTCATGCTTATATAGGCATATACAAACTTAGGGCACTTAGCTATGTAATTACAATCAATAGATCTGCTTTAATACTAAAAATATATTTAATTCCCGTGAGTCAATCAAAACACCCACACACAGCTAACCGATGTCCGTTAACCCTAACTGATGTCAATTCCTCCTTTCTTGACTGATTCCAGTCATAGGTGACCGATGTCGGTCCCTCCATAACCGATGTCGGTTACTATGTTTTCCAGCAAGTTTCATATTGCATGCTAATTTGAAGTAATTGAGCTCCACAACTCAACAATATCCCACTTGGAGATTAATTACTACACTATACATGTACAACGTCATTCTTGGATCCTTCCTTATCTTTGTTTCTTCCTCTTCAAGTCTCAAACTCGAAGACCAATAGAAGTGGAGTGTAGCTCTAAATTATTCATTACTAATGGCTTTGTTAGCATATCCACAAGGTTTTTACTTGTATGAATTTTTTCCAGATTCAACCGCCCATCCTTCAATCCTGTCGTATGAAGTGATACCTCAACTGAATGTGTTTTGTTCTTAAATGAAACATTGAGTTCTTTTCCAAATGAATTACACTTTTACTATCACTGAACAATTTACAATCACCTTGCTCCTTTCCCAACTCTTTCATGAACCTACTCATCCATATCATCTCCTTGCTAGCCTTTGTAGCTGCAACATACTCTACCTCTATAGTAGACAAAGCCACAACCTTCTGCAATCTCAAAATCTAGTTAATTATCATCCCACCTACTATGAAAATATATCTATTAGTGCTCCTCCTACCATCTAGATATCCAGCCATATCTAAATCAACATAGCCGCATAATGAGATATTCAAACCTCCATAACATAACTACATGCTAGATGTCCCTTTCAAATACTTGAGTATCCACTAGACTGCTTTCAAATTCTCTTTATCCGGATTGGCCATATATCTACTCATAACTCTCACTTTGCTGTAATGTTCATTCTAGTACAAACCATATCATACATGATAATCCCAACTACTTGAAACACATGGTACTCATGTCATGTGTTTGACCTCCTCATGTGATGAAGGACACTAATCTTATCTCAATTTGAAGTGTCTAGCCATAGGTGTACTAATAAGTTTCACATTCGCATCTTGAACATTTCTAACACCCTCGATATAAGCCTCCTAAGACAAATACAATTTCTTGTTCTTGTTGTCTTTGTATATTTTCATGCCAAGGATTATTTTTGTAGCTCCTAAATCCTTCATAGAAAATATGTGAGCTAGCTTTCCTTAAGCTCACCAATGCCATGCATAAGAGATCCTGTAATAAGAATATCATCTCATACAATAACAAAATAATATAGATCACATTTTAAAGCTTCTTTAAATATACACAATGGTCATATTCACATCTCAAGTAACCATGCTCATGCATAAAACTATCAAACCCCATGTACCATTTCCTTGGAGATTTCTTGAGCCCATATAGGCTCGGTTTCAACCTACACACTAATTTCTCCTTACCCTTGACTTCATACCCAAGTGGTTTTGCCTATAAATATTTTCATACAAATCACCATGAAGGAAATTCATCTTCAAATCTAGTTTCTCTAAATACAAATCATGTACTACAACTAAACTCAATACAAGATGCAGTCTTAATAATAGGAAAAAAATATTTCACCAAATTCAATACCTACTTTCTGTGAAAATCCCTTTACTAAGCCTTGCCTTATACCTTTTCTATCCACCCTCTTCTTCCTTGATCCTATAAACCCACTTGTTCTACAATGTCCTCTTACATGCTGGTAACTTAACCAAATCCCAAGTTTGGTTCTGTTCCAAGGAGTCCATCTCCTCATCCATGGAATTTTCCCACTATACGTGGGTCTCATCCTACTTTACTTCTTTAAAACTCTCTGGTTCACCATTATTAGTCAATATTAAATAAAATAAAGAAGGTGTAAATCATTCTGGAGGTTTACTTACCCTTTGTGACCTTCTCATAGGAGTTTGGGGTACTGGAGGCTCATTCTGGACCTCCTAGACATTCGTATCCAAATTTGTCAGTGATCGACACTTTGGTCATCGATAACGACGGTGTTTACGCTAACCGATGTCGGTTTGAATCTTACGTAATCGATATCATTTCTACTAACCAATGTTGGTCAAAATGTCAATGACACCGGTTATTTTGTAACCACCGCTCGGTATTACTTTTAAATCTAAGATTTCATTTTCATTCATAAAATTATCAACCGGTTCATCCTTGGGTACCAAAATTTGATCCCTATACATTCTCTTTTCATTCCATTCAATGTCATGAATCCTAATAATTTTAGAATTCTCTAAATCCCAAAAATAGAATCTGAAATCACCAGATCCATAACCAATGAAAGTGCATCTCTTAGATTTTACATCCAACTTTTTCTATTTTCCTTATCAATATGCACAAAATCTTTTGAACCAAAAAATTTAAGAAAATAAAGATCTACCTCTTTTCTCGGTCTAAGCTTCCTCTAGTATTCCTCCATCTAATGAACTTAAAGGCCCATGGTTAATCAAATAAACATTTGTATCAACTGCTTCTACCTAAAACTGCAAGGGAAATCCAAAATGTATACTCATACTTCTAGCATGTTCCATGATTATTCTATTCATTCTTTCAGCAACACCGTTCTCCTATGGTGTTCATGGAACCGTTCTTTCTCTACGCATCCCATTCACTAAAAAATAATCATTGAAATCCTTGCTACAGTATTCACCACCATTTTTCAGATCTAAGGCACTTTAACTTTGAATTTGATTCATTCTCAACAAGGGCTTTCCATCTTTTAAAAGTTTCAAAAACATCAGATTTATATTTAATACGATAAACCCATACCTTTCTTGTATCATCATCAATGAAAGTAACATAATATTGGGATCCTCCATGAGAAGCTACCTAAGTTGGTCCCCACACATCGGAGTGTACAAGCTCCAATTTTTGTTCCTTCTTAGTTACCCCAACTTTGAGAAATCTCACTCTCTTTTTTTTCCAAAAACACAATGCTCACAAAAATAAGATCTAAAAATTTCAAATCTAATAACTTACCATTATCCTTTAATATTTGTATTCCTTTTTTACTCATATGGCTCAACCGATTATGCCACATACATGCATCGAATCTCAATTAGATAATGCAGAAAAGAATTAATAACATAGGTAGATAAATATAACATGCATACTTTCTTACCTCTTTCCGAACAAAAGCACCTTTGGTGACTTTCCAAGAGTCTTTTGAAAATGTAGCCATGCAACCAGCTTCACCTAGTTGCCCTGCATAAATAAGATTCCTCCTGAGGCTTGGCACATGCCTCACATCTTTCAATACCCATGTATTTCCATTCTACAATTTTAGATGAACTTACCCTTTACTAGTAATAGTGCAAGGTTCATCATCACCCAAATAACCATGCCCAAAATTTCCCTAGACATAATTTCTAGAATAACCCTTATTAGGGGTTGCATGGAAAGAAGCTCCTGAATCTAAAACCCATGATTCAATTCTATTATCTAAATAAATAATAAGATCATCTTGCATTACCTCTACTGCAGCAATATTTTCTTCTTTACCTTTGTCTGGTTATTGGTTCTCTTTATCCTTTGACCAACAATATTTATTTGTATGTCCTTTCTTTCCACATTTCCAACAAGTAATTCCCTTACCTCTAGATTTAGATCTGTTATCCCTTGAATTTGATTTCCCATTACTCTTACTCTTGGATCTCTCCTTCTGCATGCCCCTATTTTCTACATTCAAAGCATTCTCAGATAATGATTCTTATGTACTCTTCCTACGAATTTCTTCATTCAATATTATATTAACCACATCATCAAACTTCAAAATATTATTAGCAAATGTTGTATTACTAACAACCATTACCAATTTATCCCAACTATTAGGCAAATAACATAAGAATAAAAGTTCTTTCACTTCATCATCAAATGATATATCAACTAATTTTAACTGATTTACAATAGATCTGAAATCATTCAAATGACTAGATGCAGATCCACCTTCATGCATCTTAGAACTAAATAGTTTCTTCATCAAATAAAATTTATTTGAAGCACTAGGTTTTTCATATAAATTAGCAAGATATTTCTTTAACCTATCGTAGAAGTCGCTTATGTAATATTGGAAGCCACAGATGCTACTAGGTCAATCTTATAGATCCCAAATCCTCATCAATCATTTTTGTAGGTCTATAATTTTCATCCAAAGGTAAATACAAATCTCTTTGATACAGATAATCCTCAATCTGCATCTTCCATAATTGATAATTTCGGTCGTCAAATTTCTCTACCTTGTATTTGTTTTCTTCTACCATAATTATAGCTCTCACTCAATTAGAAAACCCTCTGTGAGTAAATCTATCAACACACAAAACCCTTAAAAATATATCTGATACCAGTTATTGGGGTTAGAACTCGGTTGTCAGACGATAATACATCAGATCTAAGCATACATGCAAATAAAAGTGGATATTCTACCAGAAGAAATATACATAACAAGAGATATAAATCAACACCAAATTTAACGTGGTTCACCCAATGTGGGCTACATCCACCAAGAAACAAGATAATCTATTATCCAAAGCTTTCACAAGATATACAATGAAGATTTACAATCTTCCACACCTCTCAGATGTATAGTATTGTCTTACTCTCAAGATTTTGTTTCTTCTCCAAGAATTCTCTCTCTCACAATTATTCTCACAATAATCATCAACTTTTGCAAGTTCTTATTAATTCTTACTTCTAAACCCTAGCTTTCATGCTTATATAGGTGTATACAAACTTAGGGCACTTAGCCATGTAATTACAATCAATAGATCTTCTTTAATACTAAAAATATATCTAATTCCCGTGAGTTAATTAAAACACCCACACACAGTAACCGATGCAGCTAAACCTAATCGATGTCGGTTCCTCCTTTCTGAATTATGCCGGTCATAGGTGACCGATGTTGGTCCCTCCATAACCAATGTCGATTCTTATGTTTTCCAAAGAAGTTTCATATTGCATGTTAATTTGAAGTAATTAAGCTCCACAACTCAACACAAGGAATAAAAGATTCCAACTCTCAAGTTGCTACAGGGACTATAAGATGGTCAAGATCTGAGGATTTCATTGACAAGAGGATCTTATTTCTTGAGAAGCTAGAAGAAAATAGACTTTGAGTGGTGGACCGTATTAAAGAACACCAGTTGAAAGTAAAGAATATTTTTGATAAGAAGGCCAAAGTGAGAGAATTCAAAGTTGGAGACTTCATCCTGCTATGGGACAAGAGAAGGGAACCAAAAGGCAGCCATGGAAATTTTGATTCATTATGGCTTGGCCCATTCCAAATTCATGAAGCTTGTGGCAAGAATGTTTTTCTACTCTCATATTTGGATGGAATGCCATTGGAATTTCCTCACAATGGGAAATACCTAAAATTGTATCATCAGTGAAAGAGGTTTGTCCCTTGACTTGTACCATAGGTGATTTTTAGGTGTGTTTCCCATTTTTTTGTGTTTCGTGTGTTTCCTTCCCGTCATTTTGTGTGTATGTGTGTGTGTTTCCTTCTTCCATTCCTTCTCTCTTGTAATGTTGTACATGACTCTACAAGTCCCAATGGATAAAGCATTGGTCAACAAATCATATGGTCTAAAATTGAGATTCAGGATTCCTCATGTCAATTCTTCACTACAATCAATCCATGTCACATCCCCAAGCTAGAGCCAATTGTTGTCATGCAAATGTGCAACAAGGAAAATAATGATTTTCGAGCATGACAACTATACCCCTGTGTTAAATTTTTCAATTCCTATCATTCCAAGACACCCCATGTCCGTCTAATTAGTTTAAGTGACCTCATGATTAATGTTATCTCATCCCCCTAGGTGATTTAGGAAATTTCATTCATTCCCCCTAGGTGATTTTAGGAGTTCATTTGCAAGCTACATGCAATTGTGGGAAGGGTTATCACTAGCCTTCCTAGGGTTGGGGCAACCCCATGGAGTAGAGAAGAAGACCTAAGTGGATGTGGAGGTGATTAAAAGGTCTTGGGACATCATGGAAATGATTCAGGAAGATTTTAGAAGGGCTCGGAGAAGTTGGGGCAGTTTCGCTAGAATTAGGGTTCACATGCCTAGTCAAGCACACATGAAAAAATAGTCGTTGAGCTTCAAAAGGTGATTCTGAGAGCCCTGGATGGAGTTAGGATAAAACAATCATCATTGTAAAGAGAATTTTAATTCTTATATGATGGTGAAATCATATTTTCACAACACTTTGGTGCATCAAGTCTGCAGGTAGTTTTTCTCAGGCATAGGTGGAGTTCCAAATCAAAATTCCAATTTTTCAAGGATTAAATGGAAGAATAAAGACATTATACCCTCACCATTGGATTAAAAAGTCCATTTTCAGTTAGGATCATATAAAAATTTTCCAAAAACTTCCATTAGGAGCTCAAGTTATCATCGTCGCAAGTTGTCCTCTCGAGCAAGTTCAAGACTTAGCCAAATTTTGGGAGGACACGTGTTAGCTCCAGGAGCCTAGCAGGATACTATGTCCCCAAAACCCCTAAGATTAAAGCACATCAACATTGGAAAAATTTTCCCATCCTCTATGTGACCTCTGGAACCCCATACGACCATCGGCATTACTAGTTTAACCTTCAGTGCAGGTTTGGAGCTCAAATTCCCTATCATCGGATCAACGCCACGTGTCATCTCCAGGACCACCGTGGAATTTTATGTCCCTCACATCCCTCATAGTTCAAGGACATCAGACCTTGAAAAATGTTCCCATCCCTCTAGGAGAGAGTTTTTGTCACCCATGTGACCCACTTTCAGCCCCTTAGTGCTTTAACGCTAATTTTTGAGCATTCACTCCCTATTGTCAGATCAACGCCACGTGTTAGCTTCTTACTTACCATGGAAATTGATGTCCCTCACATAAATTTGAGGTGAGGGATTTCAGGGACAAGAAAATATTCCCATCCCTCTCTCAACATGATTTTTACCTGCTTCTAACTCGCTTCCATTCGTACTGTGCCATATCTCCATTCTTCCTCTGCAACCTCCTTGTCATCAATCCAACATTGTTGAACCTCGAACTAGACCTATCACAACAATACTCTCCTTCACTCCATGAAATCATATAGGTCTCAGAAGGAATTTTGAGCAAACGAAGAACAACAAAGAGAACAAAAGAGAAAATCTCCATAGCCAAAAAATAGAGATTCACAAAAATATTGCAAACCAGTGCATGAATCAATGAACTTTTTTTGTTTATTCCTCTATCCAAGACCATCAAAACATACTTTCAAACTCTCTTCTCGTGTAAAAATCATTCACAATGAATAAATCTCCTTTCCGTCTCAACGAAGAAAGAAGTGGGATTTCCCGTCAAACCGGTTGTCAAATTGAAGTAAGATTTCATGTGAAGCACCAAAAGAAAAAACCCATAAGAAATATAATGTTTTTTACAAATGGAGGATAAAATAGAACCTCCAATTTTGAGGTCCATTAATGGCTACCGCATCTAGAAGCACTGCTAGGTCTAAAATTTGAAAGTTTAAAATCTCCTAAACTATTAAGTGGATAGTTCTAAAATTCAAAGGAGAGATATTGGGAAAAAAACCCATATCAAAAAATCTCGATCCATGTCAATCCGACCTCCAAAATCCCACTTTCTAAAAATAGCAAGTCTTCTACATAGGGGACTACTATTTTTGGAAAGTCGGAAATAGAATAACTTGCGAAGGATACATAGACATTGGAGGTGCACCGCAGCTTGTTTAAGAACTCATCGGAAAGGATATTTTTGCACTTACAAAAAGAGTGAGGAACACAGAGAGAAAGGGGAATCAAGGTTGCAACATCCATTTCAGGTTTGAGGAAGTTTCCTTTTCATACTTACTAAAAATATTAAGTTTTTATTCTAAGGAAAAACATGAAGCGAAGTGGACGGGATAGAAGATGGCTCAGCCCTTTGCCTGCGAGTAAAAGATAGAAGACAACGATGTCTTGTATATGGACCTGGATGACTTAAGAACTTGCATGACAACCAGAGACCGAAAGAATATTGAAGATCATATATTCAACAATGGCTTTTTTTTGCCACAAGACACCTATTGTGTGTCCAAAGTCATGAGTTGGTCCTATCCTGCTATCACCACTATGAACCTGAAACACGAACCTTCCAAGCCGAAAATGGTACATCAATGGTGTTAATCATCCCTAGAACCACCTCTCTTTCTCTGTAAATATCGACATCACCTAACATGGTCGTCATCTCAAAAGAAAGGTCCTTTCATGATTGGGAAATGATAGATGCATATGTGCAAGGGGTTGCATTGGGGTTATGGTTGAAAAAGGGAAAAATCCCTCAAGGATGCCTAGGAATCTTCCAAGGTGTGAGTTACGAAAAGGATATTCGGATTTCATCACTCTCCTTAGTAGAGTAATGGGCGAAGTAAGAATAAGAGACTTCCAAGACTGGATGGGCCTTTTCATCTTGACATTAACAGAAGGAAAGCAGAGAATTGACTGAGGGTAGATCATCAGTGACAATCTCCATCTGCAACTACTCCAAGTACCCATGACGAAGAAGTTCCACATGACTTCTTACTTGGTCTACCTCCTCACTAGCTCAATATCATTCAAGGTATTTACTCTCATGAAATACATTTCTGCCAAGATGCTGTGTTTGAGAAAATTCCATAGGTGATGATGGAAGAAATCCATAGGAATTTCTCTCACATTAATGATGCATTCACGATGTACATAGTCTAAAACTTGGAAGGAGATCTAGAAGCTAGGATGTCGTCACAAGCGGCATCCTTGATCAAGAAGTATGGCTCCTATTTCATACAATTCTCAACATTCTCCTACCTACGAGTTGTTGGCTTCAATCAAGCACCGCTAAGGTTGCCCAAGTACCTTAGTGACCAAATTGTATTGTTTAAGCTCTACGAGACAAATCATTCAAGTGAATAATAAGCTCAGAAGTAGGAGGAAGAAGTTTATTTCATTTCCTATCTCTCTCGGGGTATTCACATGCAAGAGCTCAAATGATGCATCTCATTTGGAGGCTACTTTCACTCATTTGACTTTGCATTCCCACATCGCCAAGCCTAATTTTGACATTCGAGAAGATCCCAACTCTTTCTATGTCCCATAATTGCAACATGAGCCATAAGTCAAGGATTATTGGGCTAATTGCATGGATGAATTTTAAGTGTGTGAAAAGGATCATATGAGGATGAAAATCAATGAAATGAATAAATTCAAGTTCTCCTAGTATGAATATATTTTGTAAGATGATGGGACAGAGATGTATGATCCTGAGTACGTGGAAGTCAAGATGTCCTTTATACCTCCAATCAACTGGTATGTTCGTGAATTAGGGGATATATTAGAGCGGACTAAGAAAGTGGTAAGGAGAACAAGAAATTGGTTTTAGAAGAAGAGAACCATGACCATCCAGTCATGAGGAATTCCTCCGAGTCAGAAGCAAGCCTCACATCAGTCATCTTCAAAATTCATAGAGGTGACTTCTAGTTCTAAACACTCTGGAGTGAGTTTGAAAAGGAAGGCCACGAGTTGGAAGCTTCTCCTCACGAGAAGATGCTAAAGAAACTCGAGTAGAAGAAGGCTCGTTTTCATCACTATTAGAGGAAGATTTGATAGTAGAAATGTAGGAAGAACACCCCATGACAAAGGCACAAGTGGATGAAGAACACATGGTTCAAGATTCAGTCTTCAAGCCACCACAAGAGGTTTCCCCTCTTGATGACACCCATGCCTCTCTCATTCAAGAGTTCCCTCCTTCAGAACAGGGTATCATTGTTGTACCTATCATTGAGCTTGAGTCTGATGATATGTTTCCTTAGATGCAGGAAACAATTTTCCCTGATACCTGCACTATGTAGCAAGTGGAATCTCCTGATCTATCAGTGATTGTCTCATTGGACAAAGAAAAATATCAAGAAAGCTCGCACATATAGCCTCATGTTTCTACAGTGGGGAAACAAGTAATCAATACATCAAAGTAGCTTGGCCCATAGTAATCAAGCCCATGGATGAGATGACACCAACTGACTATGAAATGAGAAAAATTCAACTAGAACCAGAAAATCATGAAGGGTATTTGCACATGTATCAGCAATCTTCCACTCACATAGTGGCAAGGAATAAGGATTATAAGAAGAATATTGATGAATTGAAGGATAAAGTGTGAACTCTATCATTCTATGTGCAACATCTATTTGATCCTAATGCCATGACAATTCCCACTAAGGAAGTTGCACCCATCAGTAGCTTCAATCTAGAATCCATCAGGAAGACACACAAGTTCACAATACAAGGGCGAGAGAATAATGAATGGATCAACTCAATCTCTAAAAAGGAAATTCAGTGCTCCAAGAAGTGGTCAAACTCTTCGCCTATATGTGTGTGACAGAAAATAGGACATGAACACTCAAGGAGGACTTGGAGAAAGAAAGGGACTATTGGGAACCTTTGGGCCCAGTAGTAGATGAAATGAGCAACACTCATCGTTAGGAGTTGATTGACATGAATATTTTGAAACTCCCTCAAAATACTTGTCACATGTATGGGTGAGGTCCTTGGCAATCAGGTTTGAGGCAATCAATTGGGCCATCACAGAGTGGGGAAAAGAGGAACAAGCATAAAAATTGCAAGATAGTATAAATCAAAAAAACTTAGAAGCTTGGAGTTCCTACAACGGTTGAAGATAAAATTTCTGATGATTTGAGTATTCCACTTGAATATTATGTCAAGAAAGAGGTAGATGACACCTCATCCTTCACCAAGGATACCCTCTAATTCCTCTCATAGATTCGGGCCTCTACTTGCACTTATCACAAAGAAACATTCATCATGGTTTGGGAAGTGTAAAGACATCAACAGTGTGGCTGATGGATGGATAGAAACCTTAATTTATGTTTTCATTCCTCATGCCAACAAAGTGGAACCTATAACAGCTCATTTCAGCAAAGATCTTGGAGGAACAGAGGCCTTCTCAGGAGCGCGAAGTGGAAGCTAGTCAGGGAGCGAGATCAAATCCACTGCAACGATCTCATCCTTCTACATAATTATTCATATTTCTTCTTCTTCTTCTTCTTCTTCTTCTCTCTCTCTCTCTCTTCTCAACCAACGCTCTCTCTCATCAATGTTATATTCTTGTGTTGAGGTTTGCACTTTTAATATAACTTTAAGTGACTTTATAAATATAATGTAAACTTTAAGTCACCTTGTTTTTATAAAAGGGACTTAAATATTTAAATGGAATATGAATAGTCTAAAGTCACATTAAAGTATTTGAAAAGTCACCGGGAAGATGAAGAGTTGCCTTCTCTTCTATAAATTGTAACAAGCTCCTCATTTGATCTTCTTCTAAAATCTTCTTAAACTTCTTAGATGTTGGAGCTATTTTTGTGAATTCATGAGAGAGATATCCTTGTGAAAAGAGTAAATAGATAGAAAATTTCTTCCATTTTCCCTACTCAAAAATGTCTTCTACTTCTATGTTATGTACAATTTATGCCTGAGCTTCAATAAAGGATGAAGGAATTTTAACCTTTTTTTTTACTTGAGGAGTTTAGTGGTACTTTGTGCTCATTAAAAGTTATTTGGGCTTATTGTTGTTATACATATATGGTTTCTTCTAAATTCAAGTGCATGTAATGAAAATATTGGCTGGTGTATGCGAGTCTCTTATTTCCTACTTGCATCATTAGTTTTCTATTTTCTAACTTTCTCACTCCCTTTCTCGTTTTCCTAGCAAATTCCTCTCTTGCAGATATATACGCAAGCTTTTGCCACAGGTCGGTGGAGTGCTTCAGCTTGGATTACTATCCGAAAGGCCACCAGGATAAAACTCAAATTTTACTCATGCATACAGTATGGAAAATGCATAGGTTAAGTAGAGGGACTTAGACTCCCAAAGAATTGGCAATATTACCACCAATTTGTTCCCAACAAATTTTCTCGCCAATAGGTATCATATCGAAATTATTCATTGATTTTTACTTTATGAAAATACAATCAAAGTAATGCATGCATCCCATAATTGATCAAATACTATCATAGTTCTAGTTCAGATTAAAAATGAAGAAATGAAGATCTAATTTTGCAAATCCATAAAAGGATCATAAGTCCATAACTAAAGATTCAAACAAATAGGATGCACACGGAAAAGTACAAAGAATCATGTCATTGTATATTCGATTTAGACTTTACTTCTTGACATACTTATTAAAAATAAAGGGACCAAGAAAACACATCTTCAATCCATTTTAGTACATATGCTAAGAATGAAGCAGATTCAAGTTTAATAGAGCAACAAGAGTTAAAAGTGAATCTACAATGGTATTACATCTTTAAAGCCAAAAATCAGCTCAACAAGTCATGAATAATTACATAACCAAGTTAAATTACAAACCGAAAAGGCATCTTACCAATGATCTTAAGGAAAAAACTCAATTTCAGTGATCTCATTTCATTAATAGAAGGTAGAAAACTTTCATTCAAAATTGTATTAAGAAAAGTAAGACTCTGCTACAACAATGAAGTTCAAGGAAGTATATCTTAAAATTTTGGAAGTAACAAGGTGTATCAAGAAAGGAACATCTACAGTATGAGGATACGGTAGGTTTTACCTTTTCAAAAGTGCATTGCATGGTTAAATCCATAACTTTTTAATAGTCACAAAATAATAATCAGTTCAAGAGGATACTACATCAAAGCAAAATACGATACAGAAGATCAAATACGCTTTCCTTTAATTTCCAAATCTCAAGAAATCTATAGTGAAGAAAGATGTAGCTACATAAAAGAAATTTAAATCAATAGAAACAATGCAAAGACCTTATAGATAGGAAGTATGTTGATCAAGAAATAAGTGTTTTAGGCCACTTTGGAGAAATACATTTTACACTCAAGGACTAAGTATTTAAGCACTCATGATAAAAGAACCACCGCTTCAAAGATTTACAAACATGATTGCGAAGCAATTATAAAAGGTATTTATGCATATTCGAACATCAAAGAGTAAAGAAATGTTTGAAAAGTAACATATTTGAGTTACGTATTCATCTCCAATACAACAAATCAACAAGATCATCGAGTCCCAATTTGATCAAGTATTCCAATATACTTTAAAAGAAGAATGCACATCTTCAAAAAACATCAAGGTATAAAAATATTGATGGGTATCATCAAGAAGTGCTCAAATTACATGTCGGAAAATATTATCAAGATAAAAGCTACAGTTGATGGAATGGAATTGTTTCAAATTTTCCATGGAAAGGAAATACAAACACACTATTTTTTAGAGAATGAAATTTATGTCATAGCATTCGAAGCTAGACTTGAGCACAACTGTAGTAAGTATCAAAGATTCACATTGACATTACAAGCATGCCACAAGTATTAGGTAGAGGATTATTAAAGTGTAGGTACATATGAACTCAAATAAGTAGATAAGAAAAGTTCCTTCATGATATGCAACATTAGAGATAGAATGAGAGCACTAGTTTTGGGTCGTTATCAAGATGAGAAAAAGAAAACTCTCATTTTTCATCTTTTATGATCTTCACATAAACTCAAAATGGAGTAATGTTTGCACAACTACTATTTTTCTCTAAAAACAATGAAGGGGACGTCAAAATATTGAAGTATTCATGAAGTATCTACAAGGTTCGAGTCAAGACCAGAAGTTTCTCACAGATTAAACAATCAACTCAAAGTAAATTCTATAGTGAATATCAACAAGAAAATTAGGTATAGCCCATTTTTAAATGTAAAACAAACAATATAATTTTCAAGCCTCTTGACCTAGAAAAGATTAAATAATGTCACCCATTACAAAATCGGGTTCATATTAGCAAGTAGAATACGAAGATTCTAGGTACTCATATGCAGAGCAAATAATAACAACTCGAACCCAAATCGGGTTATGGAAGAAATATGAAAAATATGGAGGCGGATTTTACAAAGAGCCCACGTGCCTTGCCTTTCTCATAGAATAGCAGATATAAAAAATAATAAACACAAATACCCATTCATATTTTTCTCCTTCCTAGCACATATTTCTATTTCGAGCAATAATTAATCCAAATAATCAAACCTTGTCATGGGTATGAACGAAATATCGACAAAATACAATCAATGGAGGAAGAAAGCTTGAATGTCCCGAATTTGCAAAGAAGAATGCTTCATTTTTACAACCATTAAATATTCGGGTAAATTTTTGCAAGAGCTCAAAGAAAGAAATGAAAAACTTACCGAGTTATGGGTCGAATATTGAATGCGAACGAAGATCAAGACCCATACCGAGGATTGAACTCGAGGCTTGAAGTTCTCACAAAATGGAAAAAGAAATCATAGAGCCACAAATCTCATACATGTCTCAAGATATCAAGCCAAAGAAAGGAATGAAAACAACTATTACATTTCAAAATAGATGAACTTTTGTTGAAGAACAACTGCCAAAACTTTCCTTCTTGAAATATTCACGCATAAAACCTCCCGAGGTTATTTCATACATTTTTTTAGCTCAAGAAGATCAATAATGGAAACCATTTCCTCACGAAAACCTCGCAGAGCTCATGAGAAAGAAAAAAATAGCAGAGACACCAATATGGTCGAGTCAAGAGATCAAAAACTTCTAACAAAGGTAGGAACCTCATATAAAATGGTCAAAAAGAGCTCGAAAAGAAGTTAAATGATAGAGAAACCAAATTCATGCACTCGTAAAGCTTCAAAGAAGCTAAAAATGCCAAGAATCAAGCTCGGATCATAAAAATGGAGGCCACAAAAACCTTTGTCATGGATTCGCCCACATCAAACAATACAAATGAATGGAATGAATTAGGTTGATTTTTCTTTAACTCGTCCAGCTGACCTCTTAGTTACACTAACTCATCTAAGTTAATAAATCGATGGTAAAGATTGAAGTGGCACAAGATCCAATGTTTCCAAGTTATAATCCATCATCTACTAGGAGGTAAAAATTGATGATCAAGATCAAACAAGTACCAAGATCAATGTACCATACCCATCCAAAGGTTAATGCAACACAGCTCACCTAGCGAGTACGAGAATCGATGGCAGAGAAAAAATGGTACGAGATCGATGATGGAGAATCAATTACTCAATTAAATTTAAACTTCAAACTTAACCACAATCACTGTCAACTCCACCAACGTTAAGAGTACAAGATCAATGGCGGGATCATTTTTACATAATCAATACAAACTCGTAGTCACCTTCAAATCAACCAGAGAGTTAGATCATACCACCGACAATCAAAGTATGGGTTAGATCATCATGGGGAGGGGACCAGCCCCAAATAAATCATTGCATTGGCCTTATTAGGTTCTAAACTATAATCACGTACTATAGATTATTTAATAATGACATGATAATAGGTATGCAATGATAGATCAAACAAAAGAGTGGCCTAATGGCATTTAAACAATGATTATTGTTTGAATCAATCATATGCCACGTAATATCAAAGAGGGAAATCAAAGGAGTTTTATTTCTCGCATATGCACAAGTGGCCCCACAAGTTGTAAGAAGACAAAATTTGATCATGTGCACATGGACATGTGGTCCCCACATTGCAAGTGGAATTATTTTTCTTAATATAAAGACAAAGGGAATTATTTTAATTGCACTTAATGTATTTGTTGATGATCATCCTTGATAGATCGTGCTGTCAGTCGTCATCGAGAATCCTTAGGTTAGTGGGACATTCACCATAAGGAGACTTCCAGATTATAAATAAGTTGGCTCTTCTCTATAGTGTGGGATGAGGGTTAGAAAGACAAAACAAAACCTTAATTTAAAAGGGGGCGATGCACCAAACAGGCTTCCTAGGAGATCAATCAAGACCACAACTGTCTGAAAAGGGAAACAGTGAACAACTGAAAAGGGTGGTCGAAATGCACCACAGGTTAGAAAATACTCACACGGAACACTACTTCAAACTACTTAAGCATAGCTTCAAAGATAGTAACAACATTGGAAGATGCACAATTTCTACATGAGAATAAAGGCGATCAGAGACAATAAAGATACGTAAATGATGAACAGAAAACACCACAAGACATATATATTACTCCAACAATTGTGCACAGTATTACATTTAGAAAAGAGGCAAGCTTGCTGTTACAAAACCCAAGAAGAAAGCTAGAGCTTCAAGATCTCTATTTTTACAAAAGAGGGACTTGAGACAGAGAAGAACATCAACTGATTCCCAAAATTATCTCTAACTACTTCTATCTATATCTATATATCTTCAACCATATCTATATATAGGAGGAAGAGAAGATAAGAAACCTTCCTACACTCCTTTCAACTACTTTTAATTATGACCAATGGAGCGAAGTGATAGGAAAATATTTTTAAGATCTCTCTCACACTTCCATTATCTACCCCTTCTAAAAGGTGAGAGCCATGCCTATTTAATGCATCTTTACTATCTTGCAACCGAATCCCTTAAAATGGACTCACCTTTTGAGGAACATCCCTTCGGCTCTTTATTACATGACCAGATATTTCAATCTTTTGTGCATTGGTTTCCAGCCTCATGACCCAAATGGCATGTATTTTGTCGCTATACTAAAACGACCCTTTGAATGTAGATGAATAACTTGAGTCTTTGTAGGTTGGCATTCTTCACATGAGACTATGCATTAACTCGCTACTAAAATGATGGCCATATGACCCTTCACCTCTAATATTTTAAAAGGTCTTGAGCATTAAATATTTCAGATGAGTCTTGTAATCACTCATACATGATACATGGCTTGTCACCCCTTTTGGGTCCTGCTTGAAACTAGAGTCTACTTATTGTGAGACCCACGTGGGAAGCCCTCGCATCTTTAGGATTTTTGTTGCCCTTCTTGGTTCTGGGAATGCGTAGTGTCGACACTTGGCACCAACCATGGGTACACTATTTATTCTTTTAGAGAGTAACGTCACAACTTGTTTCTGGGTGGGACCCCTTTTTGTTAGTTACACATGGAAACCCTGTGGGTTTCGAGACCTTGCCCCCTTCTTTTGACTCTTGAAGTTGCAATGGTTGGACACTTGGCATCATCTGTGAGCCTGCTCTGCGTCCTTTGTGTTTTGGAAAAGTCCCGTCTCCGAATAGGCTTTGAAAATTTCAAAAATTTCTTGTCTGTAGGTTTTGGATAATAGTATTTTTACATGCCTCCACAAAAGGACAGTTCATAGATAGAAGCCAAATTTATCATTTACAAGTGGATTATGCACAGTGTCACATCATGCAAAAGAAGGCAAAGAAGATGCACTTGCATGGGAGATGACTTGAACAACGAGCAAGAGATATTATTGGATAATTTTTATTCACCCAAGTATATTAATTGCATTTAAAATAGAACAGTCAACTACACTTTGATTAGAGTGTATTTTTGTAACTAAGGCTATTAATGCCTCATTATAATCAGCATGTCTATTTTAATTCCTTTATTTATTCATGATAAAGGGGTAAAATTAGCATACGTGGGAGAGTATATACCATAGTCTATATTTAGGAGGGGTTGGGTGAAGTATTTTTGCTATATATTGTGTGCACTAGAAAATCACAAGGATGAATTTTTGGATGTAGGAGTGTTGAAGCATATTTTTGCCATTTTTGCCCTTGAATGAGAACCAGTTATTGCCTTTCCAATTATTTGCAATGGTGTGTATATTTATATTATCTCTTGTGAATGTTAATTCCCTGATTTAATTATCTTACCTTCTGTGAATATGGTTTTTTTTGTATAGTCTTAGTGTTTATGTTTAACTTTATGTGTTGTTGTCATTTATCCCTCATTACATAAGTGTTTTGCGTCAAGATTCTGTTGAAAACCATTAGTTCATGCATCTACAATTTATTCTTAATTTTATTTTGCGTGTACTCAGACAAATCCTCAATAAATTTGGTGTATCACCCCATTTCAATTCAGTTACAACAATCGTTTTACCCTCAAAATCCTAAAAAAATAGTTTAGGGTACATCAATAAGGAATCGGACTTGATACAGAGACTCACCTGAACAATAGGTATACCTGCAAACCTAAGGTGTTTCGATTATATACACGTAGTGAGAGAAAAAGAAAGCTTAGAATCCCTGTTGTCATCTCTTAACAAGGGTTCAATTCTAAGAGATAACATTTTTGGCACACTCGGTGGGAGATGGATCAGATTTGCAATAGATTACAACAATTTACAATAGATTTACAGCAAAATAAAATCACTTTTGGAAGAACAAAGCTGCAAAAATCCATTGAAAATCAAAATAAATTATTTGGCGATTCCGTAAGGCTGATTTTAGACCATTTTTACAACATGTTCCATGCCTAAAGTGACTACAAGATCATCGGTAAGAGGACTTCCTATTGATTTTACTTCTTTCCCAAAAATTCTACAAGAAGAAGAAGAGTTGGCAATACCTTACCTTATAACAGGCCTAGTTTTGGCAACCCTCCTCCCCTTCCTTCACCACGTGTTAATCTTGTTGTTCAAATTCTTGTTATTATTATGGCTCAATAACCAACCACCACCACCTAGAAATTTTGTGACCTTTACTAATTACATCCCTTTAGTAATTCAAGTCTATCATGATATACTTGTTGTTGCCTTGAAAATTTTACCTTCATTTACTGGTGAAAATCATATTACCCCTACTGAGCACATTAAAGATATTGCAGCCCTTTTTGCAATCCATAACATAACTCATGAAGATGTAGCCTTGAGACTCTTAACTACATCATTTAAAGGACAAGCTTTGTAATGGTACATAACTTTACCGATAGGGAGCATAACAACTTGGGATGAATTAGGGGATCAACTACTTAAGCAATTTCAAGACAATTCTGATCATTTATCTCTCATAGAACAACTATCTACAATCAAGAGAGATCCTCATGAATTTATGGCTAGTTTTAATATTAGATTTGCTAGAACTTGGGAAATAATTCCATCCAGTGTTAAGCCTCAAGATGATCATGCATTTCTATACTATCTTAGAGCTTTAAATAGCAACATTTCATCCATGATATAGTCAATGGGAGGAACTACACTCCCAACATCTTATGATATTGTTATTAGGGTTGAAAACAACCTTATTCAAGCTGGTAAATTAGCCCCAAGACCTTCTATGCCTCTTATGGAATATTTGGCACATGTTCCTCATTCTATTACAAACTCATAGAATTTGATGTTGCAACACATATAGATGTCATATTTAAGGCCTTACATACAATGGGGAACAAACTAACATCAATTGACAATAAATTTACCCAATCTAGTAGGCCTTACCAAGCTTCATATCAGCAAAATCAAAAAAATAGATAGCCATACCAAGCGAGAATCAAAATTATAGGTAGCCTTATTAGCCAAGACAATTTGATCCTAAGGTTCCTAGTTCATCTAGCACTCTTGTTCCAATCAACATGGCTTTAGAAGAATGGTGTTTACCTTGTAATCACCTCATTCAAATCTAATTTTCCAAATGCATTCCTGAATATAAGCCTTGTTGCAAAACCTCAATCTAAAGCATTATTTATGCCTCAAATAGAGGGTGGGCAGCAAGATGATCAGAATCAGAAATCACCTGAATAGAACTTAGTCAGTTTTGGAGAAGAATATTTTATCACAGTTATAACTAGGTCTCAAGAAAGGGCTCGAGATAAAGAAAAAAAAGCAAAATAGAATTGTTTTACCTACGATTCTTGATAAATCAAAAATATAGGTCAAAAAACAGTAAACATTTATGTTGTTCCTTCAAAAATAGCAAGCAATTCAGCTCCTAAAGAGAAATAATTTCAGCCTGATCCTAGAAAATTATTCATTCCTCATATTTGAAGTTGTTGAAGCAGAGTCAGTTTTTTCTAAAGCTTATGCTAAAATTGTAGAAGCTTTTTCAAAAATTGTTGCTTCTTTTAATATTGTTGAGGTAATGAAAAAACATAATATTAATATTTCATTATGGGATGCTTTGAGTATTCCAGGACAACAAGATTTACTTTCTCATGAGCTTGCTAAGTTGCAGATTTCTTCAAAACCAACAAAAGGAATCTCATAAAGAAGATATGGTTCTTGGTACAATCGAGCAAGATCACATGAAATAGGTTAAGTGGATGGTACAAAAGGTTCTAAATTCTCATGATATTAAAAATCCACCACCTTTTTATCTATCTTTGATTATTGGAGATCATTTAGTTCATAACTACATGGTTGACAGTGGTGTAAGCAACACAGTAATTCCTAAAGCAATCACGAGACAAATTAGGTATGTAATATGAACCTACAGAGAAAAGTGTGTTGCGGTTTAGATAGGATGGTAACTAACACATTTGGCATCATTATAAATTTGGAGGTAATGTTACATATTTGTCCAAATGTTTCTATTCTACAAGATGTTACAATTGTAGATTTACCTCCCTACTTTATTTTATGTTTATCAAGAGATTTCACAAGAAAGATAGGAAGTTATCTTTCATCGATTGGTCATTCTTATTCTTTACTACAAGGTATGAAACTAAATTTACAGTTAATTTAGAGTCTTTGGCTAGATTTCATATTGAACCTCATGTTTCAAATGTTGTAGCAAATTATGCAACCATAGATCAATCTAATTTTGACATCACATCACATGTTTCTACATTATATGGTGTTTCTAATCTATTTATGGATGAAAAAACTCAAGAAGAACATGTTTATGATCCCTTCAAGGAAGCGGAAGAATATTTATTTGGTGTTTATTGTTTGCATGAAGAAAATGCACCAATCCCTTGTTGTCCTAAAATAGAAAAAACAACAGAAGGCTTATGGAAGCTTCATTTCGATGGAGAAAAGAAAAAAAAAGGACAAGGTGCAAGTTTGATGCTTACTTCCCTACAAATGAAAGGTATTTTTCAGCTCTAAGTCTACAATTTTCATGTACTTGTAACGTAGCTGAATATGAAGCATTAATTCATGGCCTACAATGGGCCAAGAAAAGAGGTATCAACATGTTACAAGTTTTTGGTGATTCAGAGTTAGTGATTAATCAAGTAAAAAACTTTAATGTGTGTAAGAATTCATTGTTGAAATCTTACAAGCATATAGTTTTAGACTTAATTGATGATTTTGATGTTATTAATATTCAATCTGTTCCAAGAGCTAAAAACAATATGCGAAAGACTGAAGTTGGCTCTAGCTTTGAAGTACTAGAACATATTGAAAATAGCAAAGTATAACCACATATAAAGCTAATTATTAGAACTTCAATGCCTGATAATGAAGAAAACGGTAATTTTTCAAAGTTGATGAGAAAATCTATAGATTTCTACAGTAAGAATCTAAATTTTATGTAGTTAATAAAGAAAAACAACAGATTTATATGGTGACCAGATTGTTTAATTGAAGATAAACAAGTTGCCTTAAGTACTGGTCACATTAGAAGATATTTTCAGTTCTGATGATCAACTAAGAAAGGATAAAGGAAAGATCTCAACTCACACAAATAACTACGAAGAGATCTTAGTTGATGATGAAAAGAAGTTATTTATCGAAAGGTATGTTCCTTAGCTGAAAAATAATCTTTCATCAATTTATGCAAATAATTCAAAAATGTTTTTGTTTAGAAATACCAAGATTTGAGAGGATTTGATCCCAATTTAGCTCAACATACCATAGAGTTGTAGCCAAATTCCAAACCAGTTAGGCAGAAACAAAGGCCTGTAAATCCTAAGATTGAACCTTTGATGAGAAAAGAGTTATCCAAGTTGATTGAATCGGTATTATCTTTCCAGCTTAAGCACTTAAGTTGGGTACTTAATTGTGTGCATGTTTGAAAAAAGAATGGCAAAATCCAACTAGGTGTGGACTTTAGAGATCTTAACAAAACTTCATTAAAAGATCATTATTTGTTTCCTAATATGGATCAAATTTTAAGAACAGCTTTCATAGTCAAATAGGTTGTCCCTTTTGGATGGTTATAGTGGATACAATCGATTCTTCGTGTGAAGAACATAAATACAAAAAAACCTTCACCACAAAGTAGGGTACTTATGCTTACAAAAGAATGCTTTTTGGACTTTCTAATGCCGGTGCAACATTTCAAGGTACAATGGACATGGCTTTTCATAACCTATTAAATAAATACATACTTTGGTTTATTTATATGATGTAATCTTGTATTTTTGAATAATTCGATGATCATCTTATGCATCTAAGGCATACTTTTCAGCTTTGCAGACAATTTAGAATATCTTTGAATCCCAAAAAATCTATCTTTTAGTCCATCAAGGTAAATTACTTGGACATATTGTTTCTAGACAAGGTTTAGTTATTGATCCTTTCAAAATTGAAGCAATTTCACAACTATCCTTGCCTCATCATAAGAAAGCATTACAAATTTTTCTTGGAAAAATCAACTTTGTTAGAATATTTGTTTCAGATTTTACAAAATTAATCAAGCCATTAACAGCCATGTTAAAGAAAGATAAAAATTTCCCTTGGACAACCGAAGGAAGAAGAGTATTTGAAGAAATAAAAACAGCTATTCCACAAGCTCCTACTCTTGCAAATCCAAATTTTGATAAGGATTTCACGATATATGCACTTACAGGAGCTGAAACCATTTCAGTCATATTAACTAAGGTTAATGATGAAAATATTGAGAAGCCAATTGCCTTCTTGAGAAGAGTTTACATGACTACGAGACAAGGTACACTTTTCTTGAAAAATAAGTACTTGTAGTAAGAGGATTAAAGAATCTCAAGTACATTTTTTCCAATATTAAAATGCATGTTTAGTCTTTCATCCAAGTGTTAAAGTGTTCTTGCTAAACAAAGAATAGAATGAGAAGAGAGCATGATGGATCACAAAGGTGATGGAGTATGATGTCGACATATGTATTGTAAAAATAATTTGAGGCAAAGGATTATATAAACATCTAATTGCTGATATGGAAAAATAAAGCAACTGTGGAATTAGAAAATTCATTACAGGTATGTTGAAATTAGGTATCAACAGAGTTAAATTTTTTTATCATAGCCTGAAAATCAACAACTTAAGTTCAAGGATCAAGTTAGATGACTAATTTGATTAATTACTTATAAGAAAGCACTTCGGTACTTATCCTAAGGTATGGATGATAATAAATGAAGGTATTTTAGATAACAAGGTGTACCTTATGTTTTCATTGATGGTGTGTTGTTCAAAAGGGATATAAATGGAATCTTGTTGTGATGTATTGATTATGATAGAGTGCAGGAATTATTATCTGAGTTCCATGAAGGACATGCAGGAGGTCACTTCTCAAAGACGTCATCTGCAACCTTAAACGTTATGAAATCTGATTACTATTGGCCCAACATATTCAAATACTGCTTTGAATGGATTAAAAGATGTAATAAATGTGCATTCTTTGTTGGAAAAGAATGTTTAGCTTCGTTGCCTTTGCAACCTATTTCAATGGATCAGCCTTTCATGTAGTGGGGTCTTGACTTCATTGGCATGATAAATCCACCTTCATCACAAGGACACGAGTGGATATTGACTGCCACGGATTATTTCACACGTTAGACTAAAGCAGTAGCCTTAAAATAAATTAACGAGACTTCAATCTTGTCATTTTACAAAGGTATAGTTTGCATATTTGGTGTTCGAGCAACTATAATTTTAGATAATGCCTTTCTTGGTGCAAAGGTAATAAATTGGGTTGTCAAGCACGGTATTTATTTGAGTAATTCATCTAATTATTACCCACAAGGTAATGGATTAGCTGAAAGCACTAACAAAAATATTTTGAAGATCATCATAAGAACACTCAAGGATAACCAAAGAGCTTGGTATCTGATGTTAAATTCAGCACTTTGGGCTGATATAGTGAATCCTAAAAGATCAGTTGGTAATTCACCATATAAACTTGTTTATGGACGTGAGGTAAGAATGCCTATTTCAGTTGAGTTTCCCGCATTGGATTTACTACATCAAATGGAATTACTTGATAATGAACCAATGCAGGTTCATTATACATAATTAATGGAGCTACAAGAGCTAAGATATCAAGCTCATCTGAACATGGAAAAGAATCAAAGACAGATCAAGAGAACATTTTATAAAAAGGCTAAGTTTAGAGTCTTTAATGAAGGAGACATTGTGCTGAAATGGGATGTTGATCATGCAAATCTAGGAAACCACATGAATTTTGATACAATCTGAGTGGTCCTTATATGATTTCAGCTTGCAAGGAGCACAATGCATTTCAGCTTTCAAGGATGAATGGAGAAGAACTTATCATTCATGTGAATGGTATGTTTCTTAAACATTGTTATTGAAAATCCTACATTGTCTAGTTAGAGTAGGATTTCCCTTTCAATAAGTGTAGTTCATGCACATTGCAATGTTTTTCAATTCAATAAGTGCATTTGTGCACATGATCTAGTTTACTAGATCCTTTCCCAACTTTAGGTTATTTTTTAGAAGGGTCAGTTTTTCAAAAAGGGGAGATTTTATTTATATGTTTTGACTTCATGCCCAATGGACAAGTGCAAGACACTAGTCTATAAGCTAGCTGGAAACTTTCCCCGAAGGATCTCCATAAATGTTGACAATTTTTGCACTTGTGCAAAAATGGGCAACTCAAAACTTTGTTTTCGATGGAAGGAATTGATGAATGAACCTAACTAAGGGGGTATTTATAGTTTAATTGAGTTTTTAGTTAAGTGAATCAACAAGGCAAAAAGTATTTGTGTGTGATGTTACGGAATACAACACCTCACATATGTTGTTATCTCATGATCAACTTCATCAAATATGTACAAAAGCTCAGAAGAACTAAAGCACAACCTTGAGGTAGGTGGAGATAAGGGTAGACCTAAGAGGTTAGACTCGGAAAATAAAACAGAGTTCTTGTTTGCATTCATCGAGAGTTCATTTTTAAGTTACAGATTATTTTCAATTTGATTATTTCCTATGATTAAGTGTTATTAAGTATGTATTGAGTTGTTTAATTCATTGTACAAATCATAAAACCCGGAAGTAAAAGGAAGTACACAACTCAATTATAGAAATAATATCATTTATTCATCAAGGAAATTTAATGTTTCTCACACAAGCCGTGGAATATAACTTATGATTATTGAAATAAAAGATATATGTACTTAAAACTAAAAGCAAAAGAGTATAGAAGAAACTCATCATTGCCTTGGGTTTTCTTTCATTCTTATCTGTTTCAAGTTCCATCTCCTTCATCTTCATCTTACGCATCCGTCGGTTCATCAACTTACCTCGAAAAGAGAAAAGAGAAATACATTAGTTAAGAGCTCATGGTTTGGTCTATACTAATGTGCTATCTAGCTTCAGAAAATGAACCATTTGAGATCAAAAAGCATAAGGTACATCAAAGTAACAGATGTAGATTTGAGAAAGAAGTATCTTGCAAAATCACATATAATTCCCATAATCATGACAAAAAGAAAAAGAAAGAAAAAAAAGAAAATGGAGCACAAGAGAGGCCAAAAATCCTATTTTTTTCTAACTAGTTGGTTTAAATGTGTAGATACAGTATGAAGGAAAATAAATTCTTGATTGTTGCATTCATGAAAACAAAAACAACCTTCCAAGGAATTAAGTATTGATGATATCATATCAAAAAATAGTCATTATCTTGTTACTTTATGAACATACAATCAAAGTAATGCATGCATCCCATAATTGATCAAATATTATCATAGTTCCAGTTAAGATTAAAAGATGAAGAAATAATGATGTCATTATATGTTCAATTTTAGACTTTAATTCTTGACATACTTATGAAAAATAAAGGGACCAAGAAAACACGTCTTGAATCCATTTTAATACATATGCCAAGAATGAAGCAAAGTCAAATTTAATAGAGTAACAAGATTTAAAAGTGAATCTACAATGGTATTACATCTTCAAATCCAAAAAAATCAGCTCAACAAGTCATGAAGAATTACATAACCAAGTTAAATTACAAACTAAAAAGGCATCTTACCAATGATCTTAAGGAACAAACTCAATTTTAGTGATCTCATTTCATTAATAGAAGGTAGAAAACTTTCATTCAAAATTTTATTAAACAAAGTAAGACTCTGCTACAATAATGAATTTCAAGGAAGTATATCTTAAAAATTTGGAAGTAACAAGTGTTAGTGTGAGTTATCCTATGTGTCCTCCTCTCATGTTGGAGGGTCATCTCACATGGGTTAGGTTTAGGGTTAGGTTTAGGGTTTCATATGTGTCATGCACTAGGGTTACTCAGCACCCTATATGTACCCCTTTTCTATTCATTTATGAGCATGCCAAGACACTCCACTGTCTTTCCTCTATGCAAGCTTTGTTTCTGTTGAGCAAGTTCTTCCATTACTGATCAATTTTTCCTTGCTATCACTGGAGCTATCACGATTCCGTTGGAGTGCAACTACTTCGTGGTGCCTCGTTTCCGATTCGATTCTTGCAAACTCTTTTCATGGTATCAGAGCTGAGATTGGGTTAACAGCACTCAATTTTTTTGTTACAATTACTCTTACTTGGTTTCATTATTTTACTCTACATGCAAGTCTTTTGATCACTATTTTCTGGAAATTATCTTGCAAATATCTCTAACAAGCTTTCTCGGAAAGTTTTTTTGTGTTTTTTTCTTGTGCATGTGCAAGTTTTTCAAAATACCTTGAAAAATCAGGGGTTTTTTCTGCTCTTTTTAATTGGATGTAACCAAATCCAAAATAGAGATTCATTTCATTTTTTTTTAATTATTAAAATGGAAGTGAAATTTTTTAAGATCTCTAGTTTTTGCAGGATATTTGTCTCTGCATGATACTCTGTGGTTGCAGGATCTTTGTGTTCTTCTGTCGTGGTTGCTTGTAAATGGACTTTTGTTGTGCCTAGTCTATGTGGACTGTTCAAATTTATCGCTTAGCCTTGTGGACTATGCAAACTCTTGTGTGGACTATTGTGGATTGTTGTCTAACTTTTAGCTTTGTTTTAACACCAAATACCACGCGCAACCTGCAAATTTTTCATTCACCTACGTTTTAACCAACTCTACCACATTTTTTTAAGGGGTGTACATTATTTGCGTGGACTGTAGACTTTGTTCCAACGCACTTGCAAAGGACTGTCGCCTCTTTCACTTGGTGTCCACGCACCTACAAACAATTCTTTTATCTCTAAACCTGTTCTTACTTTGCCATTCGCCTTTTTAGATAATCTTCGCCGTTGTTTTTTCCGTGAGGAAGGAAGGCCATGAGGAAGGTCTTGTGGTAGGCGGTTTTTTCAACATTTTTCTGCACAGTCACCTTTACAATCGCCTCTTTTCATGTTTCTTTGATACAACATTTTTGGTAAGTTTTCTATTTCTTTCTTTTTTAAATCTTACTCTCAAAAAAAAACCTCTGCTTTTTACAAAAACAACCCGTGTTTTTCTTTCATGCTAAGTTTTTGTTTGATAAAACAAATCAAACTTTTTTTGGTAAGTTTTTAAAAGGTTTCTAACTTACCATGATTTTTAATATCTATCAAGTTTCTAAAATCAATTTAGAAATTTGTTTTAATTAGAAGTTTCAATAGATATTTAAAAGATCTTAATTAAAATTCTAATTCTTAATTAATTCTTGTAATTAATTAGATTTAATTTAATTTAATCTATCTTTTATTAATTTCACATTATTTAAACACTATATTTCTTTGGCATTATAAAATTTGGTCTATTGCCTTTTTTTTATTAACCTTTCGTCGCCGAGTGCCGAAGACGAAGGGTGAGGTCCAGGATAGGCAGGTGGCTAATCCCCCCTCGCAATACAAACAAACCCTATCTCAAATTCCATGTCTTTTCAACGAGCATACATATGACACCTTTTGTATGCATTCGTGGCACTTTTTTTAATCCATTTGCAAGCTTATTGGATTTTTCTCATCAATTGCGGGAATTAGTTTTTTCTCTAACTTTTGACTCGTTGCTCAGTTTTGAGCACTTCTTTAGTCAAAGTTTCACACACTCTAGATGATGGGATCATTAGCTTTGTAAATACACTAATTTTATAAAGTGCCACATTTTGGGGGGTGTCTTTGTATTGCTTAATTGAGCTCATTTTTTTAGCTTTATTCTTTTCCTTTTTTTCGTGGACTTGTGAGCGCGTCCGCCACAGTCTTATGACAAAGGGATTCTTTCTTGTGACGTGAGACATTTTTTCTCACCACCAGGGTTGGATTTCACCTCCTTTCTATTTTTGCTTGCCGTGTCGATCTGTTGTGCCCTACGAACCTTGATTGTTGTCTCCACCATTGTGCGTTATTACGCTAATTGCAAGGTGAGTGACAAACTGGTTCTCGGAACACAATGATCGCATCAGAATCAACGCCCGAATTATAAAGTGCCGAAAGTTGGGGTTGTTATTGTCCTGGGTGGTTGTGTTTCTTTTCTACATTTCTTTCTCTCTCTCTCACTATGGATGCACTTTCAATTCCTTTGCTTACGCCATTCAAATTTTTCGAATGGAGATCAAAAATAATAATGAAACTAAGGGGTAAAGGGTTATTCCGCATCACCATGGGAACTGAGACTGAACCAGACGACGAACCTAAAAAATCTAAGTGGTTAAACTGTAGTGATGAAGCTTTAGGTCTTCTGTATATGATTCTCCTCTTTTGCTCTTCCACAATGAGGCGTCGCTCAAACACCTACATCTGCATGGAAAACACTTGGATGCGATGTTTGGACAACTAGATGACATGAGAGCGCATGAGTTGGAAAACGAACTACTAGGGTTAAATCCTAGTGACTTTGAAAACCTACAAGCCTTCTTCTTGAAATTTGTCCACATTAGATTATTGTTAAAAGGATGTCAAGTAGAAAAGAAAGATTCTCAACTGATCTTGTCGATTCTCTCTAAGCTAGGTCCCGAATATTTTGTCTTCATGTCAACTTTCTACGCTACAAAAGCTACTTTGGGCGATACTTGGACGATGCCCTCCTTTGACTATTTTTCATCCCAACTCATTCGAGAACAAGACAAACTCATTCAAATGGGGTCTCTCAAGTCCAAGTCACATGCCCTTGTAGCAAGTACTAGCGAAAGGAAAGAAGACTGAAAAGAAGAAAGAAACAAAGGATCAACCTAAAAAAGAAACCAAGATCAAACCTAAAAATGACACAAACACTTCGACTTCTAAGCCTAAGGCACAGAAAAGCAAGTATTCGTGTTCCTATTGCAAACTGGTCACGACGAGCAACACTTTGTTTTAAGAAAGTTGATCACTTATCTCATTTACTTGAGAAAAATAAAATAAGTGTTCTGAATCCATAAAACAAAGTGCTCAAGGTTTGAGTCTTCTACCGCAAAAGGTGCTAAAAATGATAAGAAGAAAGGAAAGACCCTTGTAGCCAAAGTTGGTCCTTCATCGACATGGATTATAGATTCCGATGCCTTGCACCACGTGGGTTCTTTACATGTTGAGTTTTCCAAAATCAAACCTTATGGAATGTCCCAAATCACGATGGGTAATGACACGACAGTGTCAGTCTCTGGTAGTGGATCGGTAGAGATGGATGGGGGAACATTTAACCAAGTGTTGAGTGTTCCTGATCTCTCTACCAATCTCCTATCGGTTTACCAAATTACTCACCTTGGTGAAGGAATGTGAGTGGAATTTGGTCCTAACTCCATGATTATTCGTGAGCTTAACAATGATACTACAGTGGCTAAGGGAAAGGTAGATCACCATTCACGGTTGTACACATTCTCCCACTTTACTTCTTGGTCCCAAAATCATCGCGTGGAGCGGATCTATGGACAGACGAGCCAACAAAGGTGTGCGGGCTTAGCCCCTCTTTGAGACAAAGCAGCGGCCGGTTTGTTTATTGTTATTTCTACTTAGCAGGAACCTATGCAAAGTCTCACAGATTCGCCTTGGGGTTGGGATCTCATCCCAAGAGAGTGTTCCAGTCAAAAGAAAGAAAGGAAAGGAATGAAAGAGGGAGAAGAGAAAGAACAGATCCGAAGGGAGAAAAGAAATGAATTCCAAAGCAGAAAGGTCAGAAGATTTATGTTTTTAGTTTGGTAGTAAACAGAGCCAAACCTACTTGCATAAATAAACAAAGCAATACTGATAAACAAATGACGGAAAAGTAGATATGAATCCAAGCAGATTAAACATTAAACACATACAGATCTAACGTAAGAAAGATCTAATGTATAACACAGCTATTGAGCACAAAGTCTGAATAATTGTATTACTGTTCTTTTCTGTTACAAGAAAGCTCAAAGTCTTTCTCTCCTCACTTCTATTTCTATCTAAAAATGTTCACACCGAATACAACAAGTATTCCAATATTTATAGAAGATGAGGGAGAGAGAAGGCAAAATGGAGCCAACCACTTATTTACAAAGATAT
Source organism: Taxus wallichiana var. yunnanensis (assembly GCA_018340775.1). Taxonomy (NCBI): domain Eukaryota; kingdom Viridiplantae; phylum Streptophyta; class Pinopsida; order Cupressales; family Taxaceae; genus Taxus; species Taxus wallichiana. Next base: position 553,799,985 of record CM031234.1, read on the forward strand.
TTACAAAATATCTAAAAGTCATGTTGACTTTGACAACTTTGATGGATGACATCATCCCATGATGCAACATGGATGATGTCATCATTTGTGCCAACACATTTTAGACATTACGAAAAGAAAGTCGGAGAATAGAGAGAAGAAGAAGAAGAAGAAGAAGAAGCATTACTCATCATCATCATCCTCGCGAAAAGGAAAAGGGGTTGCTGCTTCTCGATCTTTTGCTTCGGTGATGATATGTGGAACTGAGCGCGGTATTCCAAAAACTTGCTGATCATTGGCCCAAATTGATCCTGTGATGGATCCTTGTGCCGTTCACTGATTGCTTCGCAAGTCTCCCGCTCGTCTATGAGCTTTTCCGGGAGTTTGGAATAATCTTTCTCCGCCTCGATAAGGAACCCGATGAAGTCCCTACAGGCCAGTAGGTTGTTGATAGATTCAGTGTCGAATGTGACCTCTGGCCCTGTCCCTTGAGAAGCTATCTCCTTGAAGATCCGGATAGTGTCATCAGCTGATCTCAAGGTAAGGGAAGGAGTGAGCAACCCTGGAGTCATGGCGAGGACAATTTTCTCCATTTGATGCATTGCATCCAGGGCCTCTTCCTTTACCTTGTCTATCTTTTCTAAAACAAATTCCAGCTGATCTATCTGATAGTCCAGAGTGGACATAGTTTTGTTGAGGGCCCTTGGATGACCGAAGACTCCGAACTTGACCAGATCTTCGACTGAACAGTCAAACATTTGTTGGAAGGTCTCGTGCTGGAGTCTAGCATGTTCTAACTCTTCTGATATCGGACCTGCTAATGCTTGGAGTTCCTTATTCGCCTTCTCGATGTTTAGGTATAAACTGATATACTCGGCGATTACTCTTTCACTATCCTTGAGGATCTGGCTCCTCCAAGCAGAAACAGCCATACCCTGCTCGCCGATCTTTGAATACTCATTGATCTTCTCCTGACTGAGCAGCTCAGGAGTCTCGGCAGCAGTTGTGGGAGGTGCACTTCCCATCTTCTGTAAGGCTTGAAGCAGGTATTTGTTCTACTCCTTCAGCAGCCTTTTCTCCTCTTTCGTTTCCTGAAGCTTTTTGCAGAGTGCATCAATCGGAAAGAGATTCCCCGGAGACTTTTACGAGGATGTCCCCATTGTGACTTGGGTCACGGTGAAATCGGACGAGAGGCAGATCTTCTTTCTCTTTGGGGGTCGAGTGCACGCTATTTCCATGACTCTCTCACTGCAGCCTCTTCGAGAAGCGTGTAACCGGCTTGTGCTTCTTTGCTCCTTTAACCTAATGACCAGAAAAGTCCATCGGAGCGATGGGGACTTTCCTCTTTTGCTAGCTCACCGAGAGATCCAAGCTGGTCCTATAGAAGAAGGACCAGAGACAGAGGAGGGGACAGCCGCAGTAGAAGAGGGGAAAAACGTGGAGACACGCGGCGGCGGCATTGAAAGAATAGCCGAAGAAGTGCCCACGAGAGGAAGGGAAACTGCAGCCGCAGAAGACATAGGAAGGGAAGGGAGCTCGGAGATGAGGGAAGAAATGGAAGAAGACAAATCAGCGAGGGAGGAGAAGATAGATGAAGAGGCAGGGGAAAGGGTAGAAGAAGGGGCAGAGGACACGACCAAAGGGGTGGTCGTTTGAGTCACTCGAGGAGGGGAAGGAAGAGAAGAAGAAGGGACAGAAGGGACCTCTGAAGTTGTAGCAATGCCGACATCCTGAGTGGATGGGCGTATAGGACTATCCTCTGCCGCTTCTTTCTCTGGCGAATCCAGAGTTATTACTTGTTCCGGCTCTGTGGAAGGAGGACTTTCAGGAGTCTCCTCTTGGGTGGTACTAGATTCACCTTCTGCACCTTTGCCTTTTAGCTGCTTTCTTTGACCTTGGAGGTGCGTTGCCCAAAGGGGAAGTTGTGAAATCTACCCCGAGGTAGATTAGTCCGTTCATGCGGCACCAGTGTTCCGTTCTCCGCATAGTCTCTTTGACCCTCTCCTCAATTGTTTGAGGAGCCTTGTTCCTGTCAATGGCCGGGAAGGGCCAATCATCCCCTTCCGTGTCATTATACACTTTGTCTACTTCATCTTCCGTAGTTTGGAAGCCTTTGGGGACGATGGCCACTCCATATTGAATAATTTCTGCCAATGCCAAGCGAGAATGATCCTTTCTTCTTAGTTCCACCTCGTGGATGATATCAATGTAAATGTCCTCAATTTGAGGGACATGGATCGGATCAAGCTTAGCCCTTGGCAGGCAGCACCTCTCGGGTCGAAGGTAGGCCTGGCTGGGAAATCATGCTTCAAGTTAAGGAGTTCCAGCTCAGCATACATCTCCTTCGCCTTGTGGTAGGTGGAGCATGTGTATCGGCCTACTGTGAGGGGGAAAGGAGTTCCGCCCTTCTTTCTTTTGAGGCACTTTTCATGGTACGTGACCAGCTGTCTTGATAGTTCTAATAGAACCAGCTTTGGTCCAGCATACCTCGGCAACCTGGTTGGTTCGCCCAAGAAGTTGACCGCCCTCAGATAGGTGAACGTGGGAAACTGGGTGAACAAGGCCCCCCACTTCTCCACGGCTGACACTGTATTCTTGGTCGTGCGGCCATGAGTTAAATTTGGCCGCAACATGCACATGATGTGATAGAAGAAAACATCATTGATTTTAGCAAATTGAGGGATGCTATTCTCCAGCCTCAGCTCTGGATAATATTCGTATATTTTGACCTGAGGCCAAATTCCGCTTCGGTTGAGCCCTGGGTAATCTCTTTCAGATGCAGCAGCGTAGACTACGTAGGAGTTCATATGGAATACTCCTGTTGTGGCGAAATGATTAGTCATTTAGCTGCCGAGATATGGTCTTATTATTATTCACCCCAGCAAAAGCGCTGATCGGGCAAATTCTTATTCATTGTCTCCAGGTACCGCAGCATCCACTTATGGAAATAGTGGGCATCTGAAAGCCCGAAGACTCTGCTCAGGAAAGTGATAGTATCACTGAGTTCCTCTGAGAAATCACTTCGGTGGATAGTCTGAGGCCACCGGGTCACCACCTTCTTGTTCTTTAGGTAGACCTCATTCATCAACTGCATGCACTGGTCTTCATTGTCTTCCCAGGCCTTGATGCATTCCTGTTGGCTAACAGCCACGTAGTTCCGGTGGTGAGGGATGCCAAGCATTAACTCAAAATGACGGGCAGTGAGGTTTATGACTGCCTCGCCCTTACTGTTCTCGACACATCTTGTGTCCTTGTTGAAACGATTGCGCAATCACCATCATGAATTCGTTGTTTACAGCGCTGACGGGGATTCCTCCGGCGAAGTGCAGGGCACTGCCTATTAACTTGTCCATCCATGGACTCCTTGTAACTTTCTGAGTTCTAACCCAGAACTCATCCATGTCAATGTGACCCAATTCTGAGTCTCTGACATCCATACTGCACTTAGCCTGCGATTCGGGCATCCTGACCCTCTGATATTTGTATTTCATCTCTTCTTCTGTCAGCTTAGCCTTTCCTCTTGGTTTGGTGGGTCTCTTGCTTGACGTAGACATGTGTCCTTTCGAACTCAGCTGCTGATCTGCATGAAGAAGAAGTGAGACCCAATCCAAAAAGGTTGAATTAGTCATTTGATCTTCCATTGGAAAGCTAGCAGAAGAAAGAGTTAGAGATTTTAAGGCTCAGGGCGCAGGAAAAATGCAACTGGCAGGCCAAATAGATAAGGCGCACAGAAAAGGAATGTTGCAGAGGTTATACTGGCGCCAAAGGCGCATGGCGCATGGATGAAGCAGGTTGCATTTTATAGCAGGGCGCATGGAAAGAGTATGTTACATGAAGGTTCGGTGCGCCCTTTGGCGCATGGATGGATTATGTAACATTAACAAATGGTGCGCCAAAGGCTTTGGCGCGGCGCATGAAGGGTTTACACAACATCATGTTACTGCAATGGAGGGTGCGCCCGCGCCTTGATAGCTTTATACTTGCGCGAATAAGGCTTGTGTTACATGAAAGCTGGGTGCGCTCCTTGGCGCATGGAAACGGGATGTAACATGGATAAATGATGCGCCAAAGGCTTTTAAGGAGGCGCGGGATTTACACTTGTAGCATGCAAAAAGGGCGCGCTTTGAAGGCGCATGAGTTCTAGATGTAGCAGGACAAAAGGCTGCGCCATTGGCGCGGGTTTTAATCATGTAACATGGCGGGTAGATGCGCCAAAGGGGCGCAACTGTTTTAAGTGTGACAAGACGCGCCAGTGCGCCATAGAACTAAACTCATTGCTCAATCATTTTCATTCTTTCTTCCATTTCAAAGATAGCATGGACATATAAGGTTTCATATAAAAAGTTTGGCAGACCAAGCCCTTTCAAAACAGCTCCCTTCCAGTCAGATCCGGAAAGAGGGAGGGAAAGGAGGAGAAAAAGAAGAAAGGAAGACAGGACAGCACGAGGGAAACTAGCTCAAACCAATCTTATTTTAACACCGGCTAGCAAACCACAACGCAGACCAAGAACACGCAAAGAACCGAAAGCACGAAAATGGAGAAGAGGGAGAACCTCTTACCTTAGATATATAGCAAAAATGAGAGCGGGTCCACAGGGCGACGAAAACGACGGAGCAGAGGCTGACAAGTCCAGAGTGATCACGTGCTCGACAAAAAGAATGAAAATGACATTGGGCGCGCACTGATATATATAGAAAAACTTGTCATCAATGCGCCAACCACTTTTGAAATGGCGCATGAAAGTTGCTGTCGACAGGGGAAAGCGTGCGCCCTTTGGCGCACCAAAACTTTGTGTTGCAGCGAGATTATGTGTGCCCTTTGGCGCACCGAAAAGTGGAGCAACAAAAGCAATGTCAACAATAAGGCGCATGCGCCTTGGCGCACGCAAAAGAGACTCAACATCCTTTGGCGCACCGAAAGACGTGTTAACATGGAAAACCATGCGCCAAAGGCTTTTAAGGGGGCGCACCAAAACTTCGTGTTACAAGGAAAATCCATGCGCCCAGCCAAAAAAGGCTCAAAAAGACTAAGTTCAAAAACTAGATTTCCCGGGAAGGGATTTTACAACATTTCGAACGCGAGGGATCCCTAACGAGGGATCGAAAAAAAAAAATTGGTATGGTTATCGGTAAAATTGCCCTTGTCAATTTTACGGGATAACAACTTCCGATTCTAAGCCCACTTCCTTGCTCACTCATGCAAATGAGGTTAGTAAGCTATGGCATGAGCATTTTGGACATCTAAATTATCACTACCTTGAACAATTGAGTCAAAATGAAATGGTCAACGGTTGCCTCGCGTCAATTTTTCTAAGGGTCTTTGTGAGGGTTTTACCCTTGGAAAGCATCCTGAAAAAAACTTTGAAAAAGGAAAAGCATGGAGATCCACTCGTCCCTTGGATCTTGTTCACAGTGATGTTTCTGGTCCATTTCCTTCTCCTTTGTTTACTAGAGCTCTTTATGTGCTAACCTTCATTGATGACTATTCACAATATACTTGGGTATATTTTCTTAAGCTCAAGTATGAAGTCTTTGAAAATTTTCAGGACTTTAAGGATCTTGTTGAGAAACAGTAGAATGGTCTATCGTGTTCTTTGAACCGACAATGGAGGTGAATATGTAAACAATAGGTTCATGTATTTCAGCATTTCTTACGAAGGGATCTCTCTGAGCATACTGATTGCTTATAGCCCTTCGCAAAATGGAGTCACGAAAGAAAGAACCGTACTCAAGGAGATGGCCACTTGTATGATTCACTCAAAATCTCTTCCTTCGTAGTATAGGGCCAAAGTAGTGAATTGTGGAAATTACATTCGTAACCATGTTCCACACAAGGCATAGAAGAGGATGACACCCTTTGAAGCCCGGTTTGGATGCAAGCCCGATGTTGAGCACTTTCGAGTCTTCGATCCAAGGCTATGGCTCGGATTCCCAAGAAGAAACGTAAGGCTTTGGAACCACAATCCAAACCTTATATCTTTGTAGGGTATCCTGATGGCATGAAGGGATATCGATTGATGAATCCTAATTCTCATGAGCTGTATATTGAGAGAAGTGCTAAGTTCGATGAGTCTTCTTTGACTTATACTTCTCCACCTATTGAGGTTCTTCACCACCGATTCGGATTCGACTCATCGATGATGATCTTGTTGAGTGTGCTCCTCTTCCTGATCCTCCCGACCATCGACCTTTGAGTCTTCCCGATTTTTATAGTAGTGATGATGAGGACTATGTCTCTTTTCACTCAAGTGAACAATCTTCCGACTCTAAGCTTCGATCCTCCCGGTCCCCTTTAGGCCGGAAAAATTTGCAAAGTCTTTGGAGATTTAGTTGGAGATACTTCGGATATGAGATGTACTCGCTTAGATTTCGTTGGACCCCACACTTTCTTCGCCTCGCCTATGATCCACAGTATTTCTGGGAGGCTTCGGTATTCTGAGTGGGATTCGCCATGGATGAGGGTATTCCTCTCTCATGAAGAACGATACACGGATCTCACCACTCTTCCGAAAGGAAGAAAAATCGCTCAGTGTAAGTGGGTGCTCCAAACAAAGTATGGAGTAGATGGAGACATTGAAAAGTTTAAAGTGTAATTAGTAGCTAAGGGTTTCTCCCGGATAGTATTGGGTTGATTATACGTAAACCTTTGCTCCCATTTGCAAAGATGACTTCTATTTGACTAACCTAGCCATTGCACACAAAAAAGATGGAAAGTCCATCAAATGGACGTTAAGAGTGCCTTCCTTCATGGTGACCTAGAGGAAGAGATCTATATGGAACAACCTCCGGAGTTATTTCCAAGATGCCTCCCTCGTTTGTAAGTTAAAGAAGTCTCTTTATGGCCTTAAACATGCCCCTTAGTCTTGGTATGCCATGATGGACTCCTTCTTACTTACATCGGGGTTACTAGGTGTCATTCGATCCAAATGTTTATATTCTATGGAAAGATGACTCCATCCTCATTCTTGTTCTATATGTTGATGACTTGTTGATCACAGCAGCGGCTCTTCCTCTATTATTGATTCGTGAAGATTTCCTTAGCCAACAAGTTTTCTATGACTAACTTAGGTCTCGCTTCATTACTTTCTTGGGATCCATATTTCACAATCCGACTCAGAATCTTGATTTCACAACCTAAGTATGATCTTGATTTGCTAGCTCGCTTTCGGATGTCGATTGCAAGTCTTCGCCTACTCATTTTCTTTCTGGGGTTAAGTTGGTTTCATATTGCTCTACTCCCTTGGTTGATGGTACTCTTTACCGACAGTTAGTTGGGAGCTTGATCTACTTGACTCACACTCGACCGGATTTATCATATGTTGTTGGGATCATGTCTAGATTCATGCAGGAGCCACATGAGCTGCATTGGAAAGTAGCTAAATGGATCCTTCATTATGTTTGTGGCACTTATGCTGATGGCATACACTATCATGAAGGGGTTGATATTGACTTGATTGGATTCACATATTCTGATTGGGACGGTGAGTTAGATCATTAGAAATCTACTTCTGGCTACAGTTTCTCTCTTGGTTCGGGTCCTATTAGTTGGTCTAGCAAGAAGTAGAATGCAATTGCGATATCATCTACAGAGGTAGAATTCGAGGAGTAGTTAACACTTGCCACATGAAGCTATTTGGCTACAGGGTATTCTAACAGAGTTTGGCATCCACTTTTGGTGGCCTACCATTATCTACTGTGATAACACGAGCACAATCTCTATTTGTATAAATCCAGTTCAGCATCAGTGGGCGAAGCACATTGAGATCCATATGCACTTCATACGGGAGCTTATTCATGATGGTATCATCGACATTCAGTACATTCGACAAATTTGATCGATTACGGACTTATTCGCCAAGCCTTTCACTGAGATGAAGTTTCTTCACTTACGGTCTCTTCTTGGGGTGAGGTCTTCTGTAGTTGCCCATCTTCTTAGGGCTATGTAGTCCTTCTTTTCTTCTTCTTCTTCTTCTATAAATATTGTGTTTGTACATGGGCACCTTATCGTGCCTTTTAGTTGTCGGGCCCCATTGACACATCTTTCTTAGTTGTTTAGGAGTGTCTTCCTCTTCCATCCGACCGATCACACCCGCTACCCCCACTTTGATGAAGGGTGTGTTAGTGTGAGTTATCTTATGTGTCCTCCTCTCATGTTGGAGGGTCATCTCACATGGGTTAGGTTTAGGGTTAGGTTTAGGGTTTCATATGTGTCCTACACTAGGGTTACTCAAAGACCCTATATGTACCCCTTTTCTATTCATTTATGAGCATGCCAAGACACTCCGATGTCTTTCCTCTATGTAAGCTTTATTTATGTTGAGCAAGTTCTTCCATTATTGATAAAAAAATTCCTTGCTATCGCTGGAGCTATCACGATTCCGTTGGAGTGAAACTACTTCGTGGTGCCTTGTTCCGATTCGATTCTCAAACTCTTTTCAATGAGGTGTATCAATAAAGGAACATCTACATTATGAGGATACAAAGATGGAGATTTTACCTTTTCAAAAGTGCATTGCATGGTTAAATCCATAACTTTGTAATACATCATGGAATAATAATGAGTTCGGAGAAGACTACATCAAAGCACAATATTGATACGAGAAGATCAAATACAGATTCCTTCGATTTCCAAATCTCAAGAAATCTACAGTGTAGAAAGATGTAGCTACATAAAATAAATATGAATCAAAGAAAAATGCAAATATATTACAGATGGTGGTTTGTTGATCAAGAAATAAGTGTTTTAGGCCACTAGAGAAATACATTTTACACTCAAGACTAAGTATTTCGGTGTTCATGATAAAATAACCAGGCTTCAAGACTTACAAGCATGATTGAGAAGTAATTATAAAGGTATTTATGCATATTCGAACATCAAAGAGCACGTGATGTTTGAAAAGCAACATATTTGAGTTCTGATATTCATCTCTAATACAATAAATCAATAAGATCATCGAGTCTATATTTGATCAATTATTCCAATATACATTAAAAGAAGAATGCACATCTTCAAACAACATCAAGGTATAAAAATATTGAGGAATATCATCAAGAAGTGCTCAAATTACAAGTTCGAAAATATTATAAAGATAAAAGCTATAGTTAATGGAATATAATTGTTTTAAATTTTCCATGGCAAGGAAACAATACAAACACACTATTTTAAAGAATGAAATTTATGTCATAGCATTTAGACGCTAGACTTGAGTACAATTGCAATAAGTATCAAATATTCACGTTGACATTACAAGCATGCCACAAGTATTAGGTAGAGGATTATTAAAGTGTAGGTACATATGAACTCAAATAAGTAGATAAGAAAAGTGCCTTCATGTAACATTAGAGACAAATGAGAGCACTAGAATTTGCAGAGGAGAAGCTACATTTCTTTGAAAATACAATTCTAAATGCAATGAAACCATCAAAGGACTAACCCAATTTTGGGTCATTATCAAGATGAGAAAAAGGAAACTCTCATTTTTCATATTTTAAATCTTTTATGATCTTCACAGAAACTCAAAATGGAGTAATGCTTACACACGCTTACTATTTTTCTCTAAAAATAATGAAGGGGATGTCAAAATATTGAAGTATTCATGAAGTGTCTACAAGGTTCCAGTCAAGACCAGAATTTTCTCACAGATTAAACAATCAACTCAAAGTAAAGTCTATAGTGAATATCAACAAGAAAATTGGGTATAGCCCATTTCTTACTTGTAAAACAAACAATATAATTTTCAAGCCTACCAAACTAGCAAAGATTAAATAATGTCACCCATTACGTAAGTGGGTCCAGAGTAGCAAGTAGAATACAAAAGATTCTAGGTACTCATATGCAGAGCAAAGAATAACAACTCGAACCCAAATCTAGGTTATGGAAGTAATATGAAAAATATGGAGGTCATATTTTACAACATCCCACATGCCTTTCTCACGAATAGCAGAGATATCAAAAATAATAAACACAAATACACATTCGTATTTTCTCCTTCCTAAAGACGTATTTCTATTTTAGAAGCAAGGATAAATCCAAATAACCAAACCTTTTCATGGTTATAAATGAAATATCAACAAAATACAATCAATGAAGGAAGAAAGCTTAAATGTCCCGAATTTGTAGAGAAGAATGCTTCATTTTTACAACCATTAAAGATTCAGTCAATTTTTGCAAGAGCTCGAAGAAAGAAATGAAAAACTTACCAATTCATGCATCGAATATTGAATGCAGAGTGAAGATCAAGACCCATAACGAGGATCAAACTCGAGGCTTGAGGTTCTCACAAAATGGAAAAAGAAATCATAGATCCAAAAATCTCATACATGTCTCAAAAGATTCAAGCCAAAGAAAGGAATGAAAACAACTATTACATTTCAAAATGGATGAATTTTTGTTGAAGAACAACTACCAAAAATTTCCTTCTTGAAATATTCATGCACACACAAACCTCCCGAGGTTATTTCATACAATATTTTAGCTCAAGAAGATCAATAATGGAAACCATTTCCTCACGAAAACCTCACAGAGCTCGTGAGAAAGAACAAAATATCGAGACACCGATATGGTAGAGTCAAGAGCTCAAAACTTATAATAATGGTGGGAACCTCTTATAAAATGGTCAAACAAAGATCCCAAAGAAGTTAAATGACAGAGAAACCAAATTTCTGCACTCGTAGAGCTTCACAGAAGCTAAAAATGCCAAGAATCAAGCTCTGAATCCTAAAACTGGAGGCCACGAGAAAAAAAAATTGAGGGCTTTTCCCACATCGAACAATGCAAATGAATGGAAGCGACAAAATCCAATGATGCGGTACACCTAACTAACCTCTCGCTTACCATAACTCATCCGAGTTAACAAATCTATGGCAAAGATTGAAGTTGTACAAGATCCAATGATGCCAAGTGCTAACCCATCATCTATCGGGATTTAAAAATTGATGGCCGAGATCAAACAAGTACCAAGATCAATGGACCATACCTAGCCAAATTTCAATGCAACACATCTCACCCATTGAGTACGATGAATTGACTAGAGAATAAATGGTATAGAGATCAATGATGGAGAATCCATTACTCAATTCAACACAAATCCAAACTTAACCACAACCACCGTGAACTCCACCAAGGTTAAGATTACAAGATAAAAGGACAAGATCCATTTTACAGAATCAATGCAAAATCAGAGTTACATTCAACTCAACTAGAGTTGGATCATACCACCGATAATCAAAGTATGGGTTGGATCATCGTGGGAAGGGACCATCCCCAAATAAATCATTGCATTGACCTTATAAAGGTCTAAACTATAATCACGTGCTACATATTATTTAATAACGACATTATCATAGGTATGCGATTATAGATTAAACAAAAGAGTGGCTTAATTATATTTAAACAATGATTATTGTTTGAATCAATCATATGCCATGTAATATCAAAGAGGGAAAATAAATGAGTGTTATTTTTGCATATGCACAAGTGGCCCCACAATCTGCAAGAAGACAAAAGTTGATCATGTGCACATGCACATGCGGTCCCCACATTCCAAGTGGAATTAGTTTGCTTAGTATGAATACAAAGGGAATTATTTTACTTGCACATAATGTATTTTTTACATGCCTCCACAAAATGACTGTTCAGAGATAAAGCCAAATTTATCATTTACAAGAGGATTATGCACGAGTGTCACATCATGCGAAGAAGACAAAAAGATGCACTTGCATGGAGATGACTTGAACAGCAAACATGAAATATTACTCTAATTTTTATTCACCCAAGTATATTAATTGTATTAAAAATATAACAGTCAACTACACTTTGACTAGAGTGTTTTTTTGTAACTAAGGTTATTAATGCCTCATTGTAATCAGCATGTCTATTTTTATTCCTTTATTTATTCATGATAAAGTGTTAAAATTATCATGCATGGGCGAGTACAGATGTAGTCTATTTTGAGGAGGGTAGGGTGAAGTATTTTTGCTATATATTATGTGCACTAGCAAGGCACAATGAGGAATTTTTGATGTAGGAGTGTTGAATCATGTTTTTTCCATTTTTCCTTTGAATGAGAACTAGTTATTGCCTTTCCAATTATTTGTAGTGGTGTGTATGTTTCTATTATCTCTTGTGAATGTTAATTCCCTGATTTAATTATCTTACCTTGTTGTAAATCTGGTATTTTCTAGCATAGTCTTAGTGTGCATGTTTAACTTGCTGTGTTGTTGTGATTTATCCCTCAATACATAAGTGTTTTGCCTTAAGATTCTACTGAAAACCATTGGTTCATGCATTTGCAATTTGTTCTCAATTTTATTGTGCATATACTCAGTCAAATCCCTTAATAAATTTGGTGTATCACCCCATTTCAATTCAATTACAACAATTTTTTTACCCTTAAAACCCCAAAAAAATAGTTTAGGATACATCAATAAGGAAATGGCCTTCTGATCTTAGGAGACTAACCTCAACAATAAGTATACCCAGAGACCTTAGGTGTTTCCATTGTATCTATGGAAGTGAGAGATAAATCAATCTTAGAAATCATGTTGTCATCTCTCAACAAGGGTGCACTTCTAAGATATAGCATTCTCTTGTGGAGAGATGGGATAGGAAAATTGGTACATTTTCATTCAGGACAGGGGAGATAACTATGACCCTGAAGGACGTGTATCGGATTCTCATACTACCAATAGAGGGGGAGTAGATAGTTCCCATGACTAGTGATGACAGATTGGCGGTTCTAACATGGATGTTTGGAGTCAATGTATCCCTTATCGATTTTATTCAGGGAAATTTTCTTATGAGTAGAGATATGAGGTTGGTGTAGCATGCAGTCGATTGATTTGCATGGTGATGATTGCAGTGTCCTACTATGCTTTTCTAGACTCGGGAGGAGCTTGGTTTCCATGGGCGTTGACAGGTGTAGTGGCCAATGTTTTTAACCACCAGACACTGTTTTCATTTGGCGACACATTATTGACTTAGGTATCATGAGCTAGCTGGATATAGGTCTAGTAGGAGATCGAGCTAGATGTCGAGTTTTACTACACTGTTGGGCTTATGAGCATATAGCATTAATTAGGCCACCAGGGGCTTCCATGGGTCACATGGGACCATATTTAGCTGGAGGTTGGATTCTGAGGTGGAGGGTTGATCAGGCCTTTAGAGACATGGGAGAGAGAGGGGTAGATTGGTATGTTGATAGATTACCGAGCTTGATGTAGATCAAGTCGGATGGAGAACATACCGATATCTACTCATTTTGCACGGTGTGGATGTAGAGTTTCAGGGTATGATATGGACACGTTGGGTCTAGGAATGGAGGCTTGAGATGATTGAGGTCATGTAGTTGTGAGTGAGACGACAGTTTGGGATCATTGATCAATCCAATGTAAGATCCCATTTTGTATAGGAGAGAGAATTTGAATGGGGGTTGTTAAGCCCTATCATCATGGTGGAGCCACCGGAGAAGGATGTTTTGACATGGGATGATGATGATGACGTTTGGGTTGGATTTGGGTACTTTGATTTGCATTAGTATCATGGGTAGCTTGGGAGCCGAGGAGGGAGGAGAGGAGGGATTAAGGATATGGAGGTAGATGTTGAGGTGGCTCATGGAGAGGTGGAGATGAGGAAGTAGGAAAGGCTATAGAGGTGGCACACTTGCATGCCTAGCTATATTAGAGAGAGGGTAGAGCGAGACATAACTCTACAAAGAATGAGATGTGGTCACACAAGAGAAAGACTGGGTGATTCGAGAGAGAGACCGCTATCATAGGCGGGGAGGCATGCGGGGCCTGCTTTGGAGATCTAGGCTACTATTGTAGCAGAATTGAGTTGGCTTGTGGTACTTAGGCGTAAAGACCATAGGGATCATGTCAAATGGCTCCCCTGGTATGATTGGGATGGATAGGTATCTAGTGTTGGCCGTCGAGGCCAAATATTACGAGGATATCGTGATCCATAGGTTGTCAAAGATGCTTAGTTATTGGGTTCATGTTGAGAGCCGGGCGGTAGGTGGATTTGAGCCATTGAGGAGCAAAACGAGTGTGACTCATCCGAGCTGGGAGGAGGGATTCCAGGAAGGAGATGATGTCACACAGGGTTCAGGTGTTATACCTTCCCCTGGAGGAGAGGTTATAAGAGTATAAGACATATAATTTATTGATTTTGATAGTATTTCAGCTCTAAGGAGCCCCTAGAGGGCCATGATGTATTGACACTCATTTTTTATACATGATATATGATATATGATTTTGATTAATGGATAATTATGTGTTATATTTGACCATGAGTTTATTGTATGGTGCAAGATTTTAATTTTTGTATGATGTGATGATTTTAGATTAGATGGGATGATGATTTTAGATGTGATGTGATAATTGATTAGATGTGATGTGATGATTTTGATTAGATGTGATGTGATTATTTTAGATTTGATGTGATATGATAATTATGGTTTCTTTGAAATGCATATTTGGTTCATATTTGATGATGATGGTGAAATGTGTGGATAATGACATGGATGTGTGATGTGGTGATTAGGATTACATGTTTTGTATTTAAATTTAATCATGATGGTGAAATGCATGTATGATTAGATGATTACTTTAGATTCAAATGTGAATATGGATATAAATGTGTGATGTTAGGACTAAATGCTCCATGTTATTTATATTTGATGATGATGATGAAAGCAAATTAAAAGTGGATGTGATTAAGAATGAATTTTTATTAGATGAAATGAAGAGAGACGCATTAAGGAATAGATGTGATGGGGCTAGGATGAAAACACTTTACAATAATGGCAACCAATAGGTGCAAACAAAACTATGCTATAGCGAAAATGATGAGGAAAATATGCCTCCAAATGCATTAGAGGTAAACAAGAGGGGGATCAAGTAACGCAAGGCACATGTGACCAAAGTAGATGTTAACAAATAACCAACGATAGTTATTCATTTGACAGATCATAAGGAAATGATGGATGAGATGATCTCATAGACCTAATGTTGACATGAAAAAAGGGGTTTGAGATGCACTTGTACAGAGGAAAGAGGGTTCTCCAAAAGTGGTGTTCCCTAAAATATGCCCCAACTCTAGGAAGGGGAAAGAGAAAGATGATCAATGCGGGAAGCTTTCTTAGGATGTTGATAAAATGGAAGGTTGATCAATGCGAGAAGCCTTCAAATTCCATAAGGAGTAGCCATCCTTCAAGGATATGGTCTACTTTTTACAATGTATAAAGATGGTAAGAATAAATGATAGCCTTCCTTCGAGGGATCAATCTATTTTATTTTTTATTTTGATTTGATGCTTTTATTTTGTTTTCTTTTTTTTTTCATGAACAATTTTCCTTTGAGGGATCAGTTTGTTTTTGATAAATTTGATTTTTATTTGAGCATCCATGATTTTTATTTTACATGGGGGAGAGCTAGAACTAGCTAAGTAGACCACTTAGGATGGGATAAAGAGTGTACAAGAGACACCCCTGGACCTTTTGCATGGTTCCAATAGGTGAATAAGAGGAAGATGGATGTGATGATCATGGAGTTCCCACCAAATGAGAGAACCTATCCATAAGTAATATGTTATGGGCAGAGTCGTGGTGCCTATATTTAAGGTCACATCTAGGAAATGATAGAAGACCACATAGTTCCAAATCATCACGATGAGAAATAGAAATGGCTAAGATGGAGGAATGATCTGAAATCATGACTAGGAGCACATTGGTAAATATGATAACAATAGAATGGTCATAAGTGCAATGTGTTAAGTGGTTCCATTTCGGTTTACCATCAAGGAGAATAAATGATACACTCCCGACCCATACTTATGTGTGATAATGTATGGTCTGATCCAGATCGAGGGAAAAAATTTCCATGTTGGCTCCTTTCTCAAGTAGTGACGTTCGATTTAGTTATGATTTCCTACATTAATGTTGCATAAGGTCAATAGGACAAAATGAAGGAATGAAAATAAAAGCAAAGTGCAACTTATTAGGAAATCAAGTGGCATGTGTTTAAGATGAAGAAATGGTCTCTTAGGGAAATAAGATAAATATAATTAGATGAAATGAGCTAAATAAAGATTTTTCAATATACACCGTAATGGTGAGTTCAAAGCCATGGTGCTTCCAAGGGAAGCATAGATATGGCCATAAAGGTGGTCATAGGAAGAGAAGATAAAAGGCGATCGGATGAACCATGGTGGATGAGATAAGATGATGTCAATATGGAAAGGAACTAATCCATGAACAGACAAGTCCTAGAAATAAGTCCCCTAGCACGAGAGGATGAATCGATGGGAACAAGAGGAAAGGTGTTAAAGACCTAAAATCGGGGAAAGATGATTCCCCAGCAAAAGGGATATGGATAAGATAGTGGATGTGAAAGGATATGGATGTTGGGAAGATGGTGTATTAAGGAAAATAGTATCAATGAACAAGGGAGGACCCTCATTAAGAGGTTGATCAAATGGAGATGTGGTGAAAGGGATCGGATTTGCTACGAAAAGTTAGTAGATGGTGAAGGGACTCATCAAGGAGGTCCTCTCGCTCAATAATATCATGGAAAATAGTCTAAAGGGCCTTATAATGCTTGGTATCATGACCCGGGGCATGATGGAAGGTGCGAATGTGATGAGAATTGAACCATGATGGCTTTGGACATTTGGATCAAAGGCTCGATAGGTGGAAGCATGATGGTAAAAGTCTCAAGAGAATGTTTGGAGGACCTTCGTATATGATTTGATATACACTAAGAAAACTCATTTAGGATGGTGGAAAGGTAAATATGGATTGGGTCAGGGTCTAGGTGGTCTAGAAGAAGAAGCTGGTGGTGGATAATTTAGGCTTGAATGGTTGGGTAGATGAAGGTACTCTAGAGGAAGGAGTTGTTCATATGAGAGAATCAAATGTGTGGATCGTGATAAAGAAGAGGGGCCTAAGATGGATGGATGTAGTCCCAAGATAGAGGATGGGGACTCGATTCTGATTGGAGGATGGCAATCTTCTTGTGAGGACACTCAAGTGACCACTTGTGGAAGGATGCTAGGTCTTTAGATTTGGATTTTTGAGGAGTACCCTTGGCGGGGATGACAATAATCTCTATTGGGGGATCTGGTGATGGCATGGTGGCTGGATGGTGGAAGTAACTTTTGCATGATGGATTATAAGGAGGATAAAGATTGGATAGATGTGGGGATGTCTGGCTGAGTGGATGAAATAGGAGGGTCACCTATAGTGGCTTCCAACTAAAGGGCTCTCCAATATTGCTCGAATGATGAAGGTGGCGTAGCAAGAAGAAGGATATAATGGGGATGTGGTCACGATAGTCATGTGGTAGGTTTGGGTAGAAGTAAAAGGGAACTGGTATGGAATCCAAGGATGGCATAATAGGAAAAGGTGGAAGAGATGTGGATGGGGGAATAGGGTCTGATGTAGTGGTTTGAGTAGGTTCAAGTGTGGAATCAATAGTAGGAGTAGGTGTAGATATAAAAATAGGGTGTTTAGATCATGTGGTTGATAATGTCTATGTGAGATGGTGTAGATGGCGATGATGGGCTAGGATAGAGGGATGAGTGTAACCATGAGTGTTTTGAGAGGCATATAGGTGGATTGAGGAAGTGTACAAAAATGTAGATGTGGATGTGGAAGATGAGCTAAGCGTGTCAAGATCACTAAGTGGATGAGATAAGTGAGGAGGGATGTCGAGGAGATAGGTGACATAGATATGACGTAGATGTGACAATGTCATAGGTAGGGAATAGGAAAATAAATGTGTGATAATGATGTCAATGTAAGTGTGGTGATAGTGTAGATGTAGAGGTAGTTCGGCTAAGGTTGATGCAGATGTAGTGAGAGTAGGACTATGTGGTTGTAAGAGAAGTGGTAGAAGTAAGGGAGGTAGGAAAGGTGACTGTAGATGTGATGGATGTAGGAATAATGTTAGAAGGGGCCAAGGGCACAATATTTAGGATGGAATTAGATGAGGAAATGGGTGAGACTGATGTGGAAATAGGTGTCTAATGTATGGTGTTGATTGAGAAGGGTTAAATTGATGTGATGTAGTAGATGAACTCGATGGTGGGGATTGGAAATGGCTGCCTAAAGATGTCATGTGATGAAGATGGGGTAGCTTGGGAGGATGTAGGAGTATGGTGATGAAGTGGAATCATAATGAGATGATGGAGATGGGGCAAGAATGGGGAGGTCTAATATGGTAGGCTCATCGGGGTATCCCTCGGTGAGACAGGAGGAGAGATGTCATAAGATGGAGTAGGATCTTGCTTGACTGATACCTATAGAGAAGGAAATCATGGATGGGGTTCTCATGAGGAATATCCATAAGAGAGGTGGGTATGGTAATGTGGGATGACCCCGGAAGATCATGAGGTAATGGGGATAAAGGTGGTAAAGGAGAAACAGGTGAGGATAAGGGTGATGGGGACAAAGGTGATGAGATACGAGGTAATAGGGTATAAGGTGATAAAGATGAGGATGGAGTATATAAGGCAATGGGGACAAACCTAGGTCTACATATTGATATGGTCGAGAGATAGGAGGTCTATGGTGAAGATAGTCATAGATAGGGCTAGAGGAAGCTCTAGAATCAAACGACGATTTGGATGGATCATTGAAGACTCTTTGAGAACTTCTCAAGGAAAAGTTTGGATCCATTTTTTTAAACAAGAAAGCAAGAAAATAATTCCTTTTTATGTTTTGATTAAGAAAGTGTGAAGAGGATGGATATAAATGGACCTAGAAGATGGAAAACTATGTTTGGTTTTAGGTAAGTTGTGGTTAGGAAATGTCTGAAATGGTCTCTTGTTGGGTGATCAAATCCCAATCATTGAACCAAGTGAAAGAATGTTTTGATGTGTTAATTTATTTGTGAATTTTAAGGTTGTGTGTGATAAGATGTGAGATGCAAGTATTAAACCCCTATTTAGACTATGTGTGCAAAGCATGATGCAAAAGGAAGGTTCTTTTTAAGCCTAAAACAAAATGTGATGTTCGATGAGTACACAAACAAGAAGGGAAGGTATGATGCAAAAAGAGAAAATAAGGAAAAGGATAATAATTGGGTAACTACTTTTCCTATTTTCTACACTTCTCAAATGATGAGCGATCCAAGCCACGAACCAGCAAGCAATAAAGCAAGGCCTCATGCTGCAAAGCAGTTATGAAAAAAAACAAAAAAAGCAAGATATAGAAAAGAAATAAACCACCTAAAGGGTGGTCCCACTGGGCATGCCAGAATGTTGTCTAAATTTCTCGTTCATAATGGGGTTAAAGCACTAGTTACTAAAGAAACTAGCAACTTAAAAGATATATGGTTATATTACCTCGGATGGCATGATGCTTTAGATACGGGTGTTGAATGATGGATTATTACTGATAATAAGATCTACAAAATTGAAATAGATTGGATTAGATAGATAAATGTGGGGGTTTCTTGACTAAGTGGTTCCAAGAAGCTTTTTAATTCCTTGGCAGATGTCAACCCCCATTTGTTAGATAAAAGGATGTGAAAGTAAAAAGCATGCGAAAATAAACTATCATTAATAGGAAATGACAAAAACTTATCTAAAATATAGTTAGATGACAATAACTAAAAATAAAGGTTACCTAGTTTGGGTCGATGGTGACCCAGACTCTACACAGGTAGGTCGACGGTGACCTAGGAAGATGAATCTAGATCTATAGATGAAATATACAGACCTACAAGGTCTGGGAGTAATCTGAAACTAATGAGGACATGTAGCTACTGTAGGAGGATCTATAAAGAAGAGAATCAAGGACTGGGAGATAGGATAGATGAGAGAAAGGAGGATTTATATAGGTTATTGGATAGGCAAGTCCCTCTTCAATGGTGACTAGGAGGATCGATGGTGACTGTAGTAGGGATTGGGAGAAGGCCAAGAAGAAGATAGTTAGATAGATATGGCAGCTGAAAGCACTAGAACTAGAACTAGAGGTGGTTGAGTGATGGATGGATGCTACCTCTGGACCTGTAAAAGGTTAATCTACAAGAAAATCAAAGATAATCTGATAGAAAATTTGATAAAATCACTATAAAAACAAGAGAAATCTCATGAAGGAAGATCGTGAGTGATGTAAAACATGTTAGATGATGGATGGGATGTCTGTGAATGTTGCAGAGGCTCTAGAAGTCATGAAGAAGCTCTAGTTGATATCTGATTGCTTAATTGTCTAGAGATTTCTCGTGATTTGCATGGAAATGGAAATAAATCAACATACTTATAGGGTCAATGGTGACCAGGATGGATCACCGAAATCATGGGAAAGTTTCCCTTACATGATTACTTTTTATTTAAGGTGGGGTTTGATGATTTTAAAGAGTTGGTCAAATGATTTAAAGCATATTGGTAGGATTAGATGACTTGGGGATGAATCCAAGGTAGTTAGGGCATAAAAATAGATGGGATGAAAGCTAGAAAAGCAAGGGGATGGATTTAGGATAAAAACATCCTAATTAGAAAGTTGGTTGGGGCAATGGATGAGGGTATTAATTAATTAATAGGAATTAATTAATTAATAAGATCAATGTGGATGGGATAGTTGGGCATGTAAAATATTAAAATGATTAATTAATTAATATTGCTTAATTAATTAACAATGATTGGATTTGATTGAGGAGGATTAAATTAAAATATGCGCGGCAGGGCGAATGAGAGAGCATAGATATAGGTGTATAAATTTTTCCCCTTTTTGTTGAGTGGTTTGTAGTAGCAAGCCACGAGATAAAAATAAAAAGGGTTGGATGAGGATAAAGGATTGATGATAAGCTCCCCCTCAAATGGGGATTAATGACGTCAAGGAAAATTGATGATGTATTATAAAAAAATCTTAATAAAGGGTGGGTGGGTGATGAAAATATGGGTGAAAGAATAACCAAGGAAAGATTTCCCAGGTAAAAAAGGATCATAATAATGATGAAAAAATATGGCGGTGACTCCAATATCACATCGGTAGGGGAAAATTGTGGTCTCAACAGACCGAAAACAACATTCTGGACCAGGTGAGTGGATGAATATCATTGTAGTATGGATACAGTGGGGGATGACCAATGGGTCATGGGAAAGTCATCAAAATATGTGAAACTAAATGGAAAAAGTATGTAAAATCTATAGTACATGAGGAATCGAATGAAAAGGTCATGCATTCACAACGAACGAGGATGAAAAGGCATGGTGCCCAATGGGACATGAAAATAGGCCAAAAGGCAATGGATGAAAAAGATGGATGAAGAGATAATATGCCCCAAGTGGGAAGGTATGGCCACAAAGGTAAAAGGAAAAATTAAAATATTCCCCAAGTGGGGAAAAGGTATGTCTGCAAAGGAAAAATGAAAAAAATAGTAAAATCATGTCCCGAGATGGGGAAAATTATGGCCACAAAGGTGGACTTTGATGAAAAATAATGGTTCCTGTATGAAAGGCACAAATATGGCCACAAGAGTGGACTTGATATAATGAATGTAATGTTGAAATATGGCCTCAAATGAGGAATTTGTGCGTAAAGGAGGATAGGATTAGATAAATGAGATGCCCAAAAGAATGGATTAAAATTCCCAAAGGAACAAAGGATGTGACCACAAAGGTGGATTTGAAAAAAGGAAAGTATGCCCGAGAGAGGGATAGGTAAATGGCCACAAAGGTGGAATTTGGAAGAATAAATATGCCCAAAGGAAAGGTAGATAAATATGGCCACAACAAGTGGACTTTACGAATAAATTACAATGCTCATAAGGGAAATAATTATGTCCAACAACAGTGGAATTTTTGAAGAATACCCAAAGGGAAGAGTGCAAGGATGAGAGGAAAAGCTCAAAATTATAATTGTAAGGGCTAATCGACTACAATTCAAGCCAATCGACGACGAGTCCCAAGGGGTCGATGGTGATCTGGTGTCGGTGGGCTATATAAGCCAAGAGTCATCCAACGATGCGCATTTTCACACACAAACTTAATGAGAGAGAGAAAAGAGAGAAAATAGAAATTGAGAGATGGAGGTTGCCAGAGTTGTGAGGAAGCACCAGAGGGTGCAAAGGATGGTGAGTAACAAAAACCACACTAGTTTTTGATTAAATTTAATGTTTTATTTATTTATTTTGCGTTTTTGTAAAAAAATCGATGATGTCAGGAGGTGGTGGCGATGACCTAGGTGGGTCAACATCGATTGGGCCCTAGGGCATGTTGATTTGACCATGGATGCGTTGACCCAACCTAGGTCAGCATCGATTGGGGTAGGATTTGAAAAATTAAGTGTTAGATTTGATTTGGATTGAAATTTAATGCATTTTGAATGAATTTTTGGATCATGGGTTTGATATGTGTATGTTTTTCTTGTGATTGCAGGCCCAAGAGACCTTATATCTCATAGACCAAGTGTCTGCTCTTTACGATAAAATCGGGGGACGTGATAGATGTTGAGTAGGACCATCTATCTATAGTCAGATTAGGTGGATTTAGACACTATTAGAGGATCCCACGAGATGTGGGGCTTATGATTGCTCTTGTAGAGATGGGATAGGTAGACTGGTACATTCTGGTTTAGGACAGGGGAGATGACTATCACCCTAGAGGATGTGTATCGGATCCTCAAACTACCGATAAAGGGGAGAAGATAGTTCCCATGACTAGTAATGACGTATTGGTATTTTTGACACGGCTGCTTTGGAGCCTATGCATCCCTTATCATATTTTCTTCAGGGGCATTTTCTTATGAGAAGATATATGGGGCTAGTGGCACATACGCAATCGATTGATTTGTATGGTAATGATGGTAGTGTCATGTTATGATTTTCCAGACTCATGAGGAGATTGGTTTCCATAGGTTTTGGCGAGTGAAGTGGCGACATTGTTAACCACCACACAATTTTTTTCATTTGGGACCACATTATTGGCTCAGGTTTATCATGAGCTAGCTAGATACAAGATTGATAGGAGATCAGGTCCGGAAGTCGTATTTTTACTTCAATGTTGGGCTTACAAGAAAATAGCATTGATTAGGCCACGGGGACTTTCATGGGTCACAGGGGACCATATTCACTGAGATTAGATCCCGAGGTGGAGGTACGATCACACCTTCAAAGATATGGGAGAGAAATGGGTAGATTAATATGTTGAAATATTGGTAGAGCTTGATGTAGATCATGTCGATGGAGACCGTATAAGATTTTCCCACTTGGCCTAGTGTGGATGTAGAGATTCGGGGTATGAGATGAGACACAGTGGGTCTATGGATAGAGGCTGAGATAATAGAGGTCATGCACTTTGACAGTGAGATGGCAATTTTGGTGATCATTTAGTTAGTGCCACATGATCCCATTTTGTATAAGAGGGGGATTTAGACAAATAGTTGTCAAGCCCTATCATGGTGGACCCATTGGAGGAGGATGCGGCATGGGATGATGATGATGATGACGTTGGGCTTGGATTTGGGCACTCGATTGGAATAATACAACATGGGATGCTTGGGGAGATGAGGAGGGAGGAGAGGAGGAGATTGAGGATATGGAGGTATGTGTTGAGGTGGCTCCTAGAGGGGGTGGAAATGAGGGAGAACAAGAGGATACATAAGTGGTACGCTTGCATGTCGAGATGGATCGATGAGGAGTAAAGCAAGACACGGCTCTACAAGAGTGGTATGTGGTCATATTGGAATGAGATCGGGTGATTCGGGAGAGACACTACTACCATAGGCATAAGGAGGCCTATAAGGCCCACTTTGACATCTGGATACCATTGTAGCAATTGAGTAGGCTAGTGGAATTCAAGCGAAGCACCGCATGGGTCGAATGATTTCTCCCTCGACATGATTGCGATGGATAGGTATCTAGCACTAGCCACTGCTGAGGATAAATATAATGAGGATATCGTGATCCACATGTTTTAAAATATGTTTCATTACTTGATATAATCTTAAGAGATAGATAGCGAGTGGAGTTGGTCCATCAAGAATTTCGGTGAGTGTGGCTTAGCCAAGGCAGGAGGAGGGATTCTAGGAAGGAGGTGATGGCACGAAGGGTTTAGGGGCTATACCTGCCCCTAGAGGAGAGGGTCTTGAGAGTACATCGTATATTTTTACTAATTTTTATAGTATTTCAGTTACGAGGAACCCTCAGAGGGCCATGATGTATTGACACTCATTTTTATACATGATATATGATATATGATTTTGATTCATGGATCATTATGTGTTATATTTGTCCATGTGTTTATATGTATGGTGAGATTATTTTAATTTATTGTATGATGTGGTGATTTTAGATTTTTGTATGATGTGATGATTTTAGATTATATGAGATGATGATTGATTAGATGTGATGTGATAATTATGGTTTTTTTGAAATGCATGTTTGGTTCATATTTGATGATGATGGTGAAATGTGTGGATAATGACATGGATGTGTGATGTGGTGATTAGGATTACATGTTTTGTATTTAAATTTAATCATGATGGTGAAATACATGTATGATTAGATGATTACTTTAGATTCAAATGTGAATATGGATACAAATGTGTGATGTTAGGACTAAATGCTCCATGTTATTTAGATTTGATGATGATGATTAAAAATTTACATGGGTAAAATGAAAGCAAATTAAAAGTGGATGTGATTAAGAATAAATGTGTTATTAGATGAAATGAAGAGAGAAGTGTTAAGGAATAGATGTGATGGGGCTAGGAATAAAAAAACTTCACGACAATGGTGACCCATAGGTGTGAACGAAACTATGTTATAGCGAGAAACAGGTGAGGAAAACATTCCTCCAACTACATTGTAGAGTAAACAAGAGGGGGATCAAGTAATGCAAGGCACATGCAACCAAAGCAAATGTTAGAAAATAACCAATAATAGTTAGTCATTTGATAGATCATAAGGAAATGATGGATGATATGCTCTCATAGACCTAATATTGACATGACAAAAGGGGTTTGAGATGCACTTGTACAAAGGAATGAGGGTTCTCCAAAAAGTGGTGTTCCCTAAAAATATGCCCCATGTGGGAAGGGGAAACGGAAAGTTGATCAATGTGGGAAACTTTATTAGGATGTTGATAAAATGGAATGTTAATCAAATGCGGGAAGCATTCAAATTCCTTAGGGAGTAGCCATCCTTCAAGGATATGGTCTACTTTTTTTCTGACAATGTATAAAGATGGAAAGAATAAATGATAGCTATCCTTCGAGGGATCGGTCTATCTATTTTATTTTATATTTTGATTTCATTCTTTTATTTTGTTTTCTTTTTCCTTTTTTGCATGAACAATTGTCCTTTGAGGGATAAGTTTGTTTTTGATAACTTCATTTTTATTTGAGCATCCATGATTTTTATTTTTCATGGGGAGAGTTGGGACTAGCTAAGTAGACCACTTAGGAGGGGATAAAGAGTGTACAAGAGACACCCCTGGACCTTTTACATGGTTCCAATAGGTGAATAAGAGGAAGATGGATGTGATGATCACGGAGTTCCCACCAAAGGGGATAACCTATCCATAAGGAATATGCTACAGGAAGAGCCGTCGTGCCCGTAATTAAGGCCACATCTAGGAAATGATGAAAGACCACATAGTTCCAAATTATCACAATGAAAAATTGAAATTGATAAGATGGAGGAATGATCTGAAATCATGACTAGGAGCACATTGTTAAATATGCTAATAATAGAATAGTTGCGAGTGCAATTATTTAAGTGGTTCCACTTCCAATTTATCATCAAGGAGGTGAAACGATAGTCTCTCGACCCATACTAATGCATGATAATGTATGGTCTGATCCAGTTAGGGGAAAACTTTCCACATTGACTTCTCTCTAAAGTAGTGATGTTCGATTTAGTTATGAGATCGCCTACATTAATGCCACATAAGGTCATTAGGGTGGGATGAAGGAATGAATAATAAAAGCAAGTGTGACTTATTAGGAATGTGAGTGGAATGCATTTAAGATGAACAAACGGTCCCTTGAGGAAATAAGATAAATTCATATTAGAGGAAATGAGCTAAATAAATATTTGTGCAATAGACACCACAATGGTGAGTTCAAAGCCATGGTACTTCCAAGGGGATACAGATATGGCTAGAAAGATGGTCATAGGAAGAGAAGATAGAAGGCGTGATCGGATGAACCAAGGTGGATGAGATAGGATGATGCCGAATATGCAAAGGAACTAATCCATGATCATAAAAGTCATAAAAATAAGTCCTCGTAGTGTAGAAGAACGAATCGATGGAAACGAGAGGAAAGGTTCTAAAAGACCAAAAACTAGGGAAATATGTTTCCCAAAGAAAAGGGATATGGATACAATATTAGATGTCAAAGGATATAGATGTCAGGAAGATGGTGTATCAACGAGAATGGTATCGATGAACAAGGGAGGACCCTTATTAAGAGGTTGATCTGATGGAGATGTGGTGAAAGGCATCGGTTTTGTTGTGGAAAAAGCATTAGATGGTGAAGGGGACTCATCGAGGAGGTCCTCTCACTCAATGAGATCATGGATGATAGTATGAAGGGCCTTACAATTCTTGGTGTCATGACCCGGGTATGATGGAAGGTGTAGATGTGATGAGAATTGAACCATGATGGCTTCAAATGGTTGGGATCAAAGGCTCTATTAGGCGAAGTGTTGATGGTAGAATTTTGAAGAAAATATTGGAGGACTTTCACATATGATTTGATATGGGCACTTAGAAAATTCCTATAAGATGGTGGCAAAGGTAAAGGTGGATATGGTCGAGGTCAGGAGGTCCGGAAGAAGAATTTTTGGTGGTAAATTTAGGCTTTGATGGTCAGGTAGATGAAGGTACTCTAGAGGAAGGAGTTTGTCCTAGGAGAAAATCACATGTTGTGGATCGTGATAAAGAAGAGGGGCCTAAGATAGATTTATTGCTGATCCCAAGATGGAGGATGGGGACTTGGTTCGATTGGAGGGATGTCGATATTCTTGTGAGGATTCCCAAGGGACCGCTATAGAAGGATGCCAAGGTCTTTATATTTTGATTTTTAGGATTACCCTTGGCGGGGATGACAATAATCTCTCTTGGGGATCCGGTGATGGTGTGATGTTTGATGGCAGAAGTAATTCTTACATGATATATTCTAAGGATGGCAATGATTGGCTGGATGTGATGTTCTCTGTGTGTGTGTGTGGAATTGTGCCCTGGGTTGCTCTTTTGTGTGTCATACTTGAAGTGGCAAGCAAGTAGCTATATGTAGAATGTAAATAATGTGTGCATGGAATAGAATAAACTCCCCTCCTATGAAGTGTGATGCAAAATAACCATCATGTTTCCCTTTTAATGGAGCTATATGGATGCAAATGGAGCAATAGAAACCTTGATGGATGCAACCTTAGGTGGTGATAGCTAGTGCTTAGTACTTGGTCCCTTATTATGATCACATAAATTTATATTTATATGATTCCTTCGCTTGATTTCATAATTAACCCCAAAAAGGGTGACCACTAAAAATATAAGATGCTCAAACGGATAGAAAGGGACCAAAAAGTGAGAGTAAAATGTAAAGAGAATTGGGGTGCCCAGAGGAGACAAGGAAACCCGGCACTAGCATCATTTGGGCGCTCCAAAGTAATGAAAAGGTAAAACTAAAGTATGAAAAGATAGAGTGGGAGAATAAAGGTGCAAGACTTAAAGTAGATATAGAAAATAGTGAAAGATGGCCAAAGACATGGGTTAATCAGTAATTTTCTTGCTTATGAACCATATGAATAGTATTATGTGATCGAGACTAGATATTTACCCCATGTGTGTGAGTTTGTGTCTACATTTTTCCCTACTTTATGTTGGTGAGTGGAACACTCGTTAACATAAAATAGATAGAGATGCGTACTTGATATCCATGTATATTGATGTAGAGAATGTGCCGAGGGACCGGACAACGCGTGGAGTAAAAAATATGGAGCATGGAGACTAAAGATGCAAAAGTGTAAAAGGTGATGAGAGTGAACCTAGGGTGGAAGAGCATGTGTAGATGCAAATGTATAAGATGTACCTGCATGTTAATGTCGATGTGTGTGATGTTAACTACTTTCTTCCCATACAAATGGACCTACAAAAGAGAAGATGATCAAGTAGTCAAATATGCATGTATATGTGTAAAAATGTGTGTAAATATGCATGTATGTATGTAAAAATCATGTAATGAAAGTATGAAAAAGTAAATTTTGAAAATGAGAAAAAGGAACAACTACAACCGATTCATGATGAGAAAGAGGGTGTAGAAAGGATCTTGTAGATGAAGTGCGAGTTTTTTGGTAGATCTCATGCCACTGGCTGAAGAAGTGTAGGGAGGAAAGTATGATTTATCCCCCAAGCTATAACCACTTCCCAAAACTATAGATATCTGTCTACTATTTGGTTTTTTGGACGATCCAACGCCACGGTCAAAGTAGTGTAGAGAGGAAGGTCTGATTTATCCTAACATGTAACTGTTCCCTAGAATGTTAAGGACAATCTACCCTATAAAATCCATTCGTATGGAGTTCTATAGATCAGTAATGAACCCACTCACTTTGTGTAACTAAGGACCCAAGTATGATCCACGAGTCTTGAACTTTGTTAAACTAGACCGGTATTGTGCTTTGTATACCCTTTATTGGGTAATTCATTCACCCAAATTATGCCCCCCTCTTTGGGAGTGCATGTGATGTCGCAGAGATGGAGGAGTGGCCCTAAAGAGGACTAATCATTAAAACTAAAATTATGCCCCTGTAAGGGGAAGGGAATGTGCTTGGTAAAAACCAAGGCACACGCAAACAAGTGGCTAGGAAACAAGTGTTAGTACAAGAAAATACAAACATGCATGTATAAGATGAAGTGTAAGCTAGACAAAAAATGTGTAAGATAAAACACGCAAGAAGACAATGTAGACCATGAAAAGTGGGTTGCAAACATGGGACACCACTCACGGTGTCACAATAAAATCAAGGCTGACAAATAAAAAATCATACAAGTGTGCACACAAGACAAAGGGTAAATCCCACAAACAAAGGCATATAATGACAAACATGTACAAACAATGTAATCAAAACCATGTTGGAAAGTAATCTGTAAAATAAATGTTGCACATGAAACACTTATTATCACCCTAGAAATATAACAAGTATGTCAAAAGCGTGTATAATCGATAAAGTAGTGTTCTATGAAACAAAATGAAACAATAGCACATATAGTGCACGGAATTGGATGCCCCAGGAGCCACTTTGGGACCGGGACTAGGTATTGCGCCAAGCATCTATGTTGCATGTAATGGATCTATAGAACCTATGATCACAACTAGAAGGCAAGTGAATGTGCATGTGTGTATAATAAATATAATGACATACAATATATCTATCTAGCATGTGTAATAATGTGAACATATACAAGTAAATATAAGCAAGAGTAATGTAACCAAGATATATAATATGCTGTGGATGGATGGAATGGAATGAAAATTGAATGATAAGAGCCACGTGCCCCCCGAGTGAATAGAATTATATGCAGTGAGGTTCATTTGTTTATGCCCCCTTAATGGTCAAGAAAGAACCATAAATGAGAGTGCATCATCAAGAAATGGTTGAATTATGTGTTGTATGTAGTGTGGTGTGATGAATGTGTAGTGATGACATAGAGATGAGGTGTGAACATGTGTGATGATCTAGTCAAAAGCATATATCACTAAAAGATGAGTACGAAAAGTGATGATGTAGCCTATAGAGTATATCGGTAAAGAATGATCAAAATAAGTTATGATGGTACTAGAGTATGTGATGATGTATCCTTTGGCGTATATCACTACAAGATGAGCATGAGTGGTGAATTAGCCAAAATCGTATACAACTAAATGATGTAAGTGAGAGTGATGGTGTATCCTATGGAGTATATCACTAATTGATGTTAGGGGAAGTGATGATATATCCTATGGCATGTATCACTAACCTAGGAATGTCACATGAGGACAAATATTGAATGGCTGAATGTGTGAGTTTGATAGGATCCATTTGTAATGTATACCCTCAACAGTCCAGTATGGACCGTGAGTCTAAGGTGTTTCATTGGGTAGTGAGTGCACCACGTATAAGTAGATATGTGTAGTAGATGTGGTGATGATAATTCTTCATGTTGTGTGTAATGTGTAGTGTATAATGTAGGATGTATAGTATAAATTTAAGATGTTTGAGGTATGTGTAGAATGTGTATGATGTATGAAGCACAAGATGTATGATGTATGATGTAAGATGATAAAATTGTAAGATGTGTGAAGATGTTCCATGTGTAGTGTCTATTATGTAGTGTGTGAGGTTCATGTGTATAGGATGCCCTCAATAGTCAAGTGTGAACTGAAGCACAAGAGTGTTTCATCGGGTAATAACAATACAAGTGTGTATCACGATGTATATAGTTTATGTGATAGACTAGTTTTGAAGTGATGAGGAAATAATATGCTTGTAAATGTTGGTGGTAAATAAGTGTGATGCCCCCCCAAGTGTGTGTCAATGATGGATATTTATGAAGCGATGCAATAGGTACCATTCCATTATGGGAGAGCATTGTATGTCGTGATAAGATAGGGTCAACATAATGGTACACCAAAGAAATAGTAGTACCACGCGATCTTTGGAAAATTTTGAAATCTGTCTTGCCATCGGTAGGAGTAGTTATTTTGACAAAATTGATTGGGTTTGGAGCATGTGTGGGATTGATGAAGCTTCATAAGTTTTGATAAGAGAAGAAGGTGGACTGATCTTTAGAGTTGGTTGCATAATTTGACTTGGTAATGTTATGGATGACTTGAGAGGAGGAGGTGTTGAACTGATTTTTAAAGGAGGTTGCTTATGTTGACTTTAGGGTTCATTTTAAGAGACCTTCGGGAAATTGAAGGTGGAAAATCCCTGACGAATATCCCCAAAACCACTTTCACGAAATAGGCAAATTTTTTGGGGTTGGTGTAAAAAAAATTTACATGATTTTCCGGACATGCGACAGTAAGGTTATTGTCGTGTGGCAGCAATTTTAATGTCGTATGATAGCAACCTTTTTTTTCAAGTGACAATAAAGTCATTTTCACACGACAACAAGGTTGTTTTCACATGACAACAACCATGTTGTCGCGTGTAAGCAAGGATGTTGTGATATCGCATGATAATAATCTTTTTGTCGCACGCCAAAGAAACTCACTATTTCACGATTTTAAAAATACAAATCCCTATCATTTTTTTGTAGCCTCCTATCATGTTTAACACATGATTTTCACCCATCAACAACCTCATGTCGTGCATCAACAACATGCCCTGTAATTTCATGATACTTGATATGTTAGTACCTTAGTAAGCTAGTAGTAAGTTAGTAGTATACTACCCAATGA
This sequence comes from Taxus wallichiana var. yunnanensis, assembly GCA_018340775.1. Taxonomy (NCBI): domain Eukaryota; kingdom Viridiplantae; phylum Streptophyta; class Pinopsida; order Cupressales; family Taxaceae; genus Taxus; species Taxus wallichiana. The sequence continues at coordinate 553,831,358 of CM031234.1, forward strand.
ATCACCTAGGTTTATATAGGAAATGTTTTCAAGGGTTGGCAAATCTAACCCCTAAAAAATGTACTTTACATTTTAGGCGAACAGGACACTTACTTGCTCCAAAAATTCACCTTTACAAATTTTCCTAAAATGGAATATTCACCAAATTATGAATATTTGCCACTAAAAATCCTTGGTTGACTTGGTGATATCATAGATGACTCGAGAGGAGGTGTTTTATTGATTTTGAGGGGTTGACTTTCCTTATAATTGATGGCATGATGCCCATTAGACGAATCAGATGTAAGAACCCATTGAGATGTAACAAGTGGAGAGGACCATGTAATAGAACATTGTATGTTAAATGAGATGAAACCTTGACACTCAAGATGTTTGATTCTTTTTTGTAAGGCATAGCAATAATTTTCATTATGTCTATTGAGTTGATGATAATTTCAATATGGAAGACCTTTATATTTTGCAATTCGATAATGAGGATAACAATGAGTATATGGTAAGCTGATTAATTGATGATTTATGAGTTTTGGAAGAATGTCTTGTTTCTTATCATTGATTGAAAACTTGAGAGGTGCAGGGAGAAACAATATTTTAGGTTCACTAATATGAGAACATGTAGAAGACATGGAATGAATATTGGATATAGAAGGAGAACAAACATGAGCCTGAGAAGCGTCCTTAAGATGTTGGATTTCAGATTTTAGAGATGTAATCATGGATTCCATAGTCTGAAATTTATCTTGAAATAAAGAATGAAGGGCTTGAATGGATTTGCAAATAGATTGATTGGATTTGGAATCAAGATAGTCCTCAGAAAGACGATCGAAAATAGCATTGAATTGAGCAGGCAACATGTTGATAGGAAGATACATAGTCTCTAGGGTTTTTTGGAGAGTGTCTTTACAAGATGGGTGCATTTGAATCAATTAAAGCAAAGAGACTTGATAGACCTTAGGAGCCATGATGGAAGAAAAGAAAGACCTAAGGGTATTCGAATGTGGGCTCACCCAAATTATTATGCTAATATATAATATATTAGCCTAATCTAATTCAAGTTTACATAAGAAATAAATAAGAAATGAAATAACTGAAATACACTCAAACAAACTAAGCAATGAAATGTATAAACCCTAATGTGCAAAGAGGGTTGGAAGAGCCTTAGATGATTCACAGATCTTGCGGTATTATGTCGTAGTGGATACCGATGAATAGGAATGGGATACCATCATACAGATCCCGAGAAAATGTAGATCCTAGAGATTTAGCTAGACTGGGGTGCCTAGAAAGGGATTAGGGAACCTTGGTATGTAATCTTGGCGCCTAGTCTATGTGGGAAGTTTGGAATCCAATTTCACGAGTCACAAAATAGTGTGAAGCCCTCGCTTCTTATCTCTTGTATTTCGCACCTAGTTCGTTGATGTCACAAAGAGACCCGCAATGAAGAATCACCCGAAAACCAAAGTATGAAAACCCTAAAAAAATAAATATGCATATGAATATTTCAGATTTTCCTTAGATGCCACAATGTTGGTCTTACAGTGAGCATTGCACTACATCTCGGACTCCAATGTAATTTTGTGTGTGTAGAAATTTTTCCTAGGTTTCTCTTTTCGTGTCACACACTTGAAGCAAATGAGCAAGTAGCTAGATGTAGAATGTAAATAATGTGTGCATGGAATAGAATAAGCTCCCCTCTTGTGAAGTGTGATGCAAAATAGCTATCCTTTGTCTCTTGTGATACAACTAGATAGATGTAAATGGAGCAATAGAATCCTTGATGGATGTAACCTTAGGTGGTGATAGCTAGTGTTTACTTTGCTTGGTCCCTTATTATGATCACATTCAACTTTATATTTATATGATTCCTTTGCTTGGATTTCATAATTAACCTTGAAAATATTGACTACCAAAAAGATAAGATGCTCAAATGGCTAGAAATGACCCAAAAGTGAGAGTAAAGTGTAAAGAGGATTGGGGCACCCAGAGGGGATGAAGGTTCCCGGCACTAACATCCTAGCTAAGCGCTCCATTATAGAATGTAGAAACAAAAATTAGGTTGTATCACCCTTATAACCTCATTAATTAAATAAACCATACCTTATATATTCATATCCCATAGTGCACATGATTAATTGAATTAATTTATTTAATTAATGTCCTCACCTGACACCTCATCATGGACCTATTCTTAGCATGTTCATTCTAACTAGGACTCAATATCTACTTACCATAACTTACCGAGAGACTTAGTCTAACCCTAACACTAGATTCCTATTCTTTCTCTAATAGCATTCCCACTTACTTACATGGAAAATACCATTTTAGACCCGAACCAACGAGCAGAACTGGTAAAAAGATAGCCAAGATCTATTATTTTTGCAAACCTAGGATTTCCCACCATAACCAATGTCAATTAGCCTTAAATGGATGTCATTTAACCCTAAACCGACACCGGTTAACCTAAACTATCATCGGTTACTATATATTCATTTTGGTAACCTTGTTCCAGAGGTTGGAATAATTATTCGAGTTTGGAGAGAGAGATATCTGCATGCAAGCACGAACTAGAGCCCTCTCGCATATCCAAACCCACCATATCTCGATACCAAGACTGATCTCAAGACATTGGAATTCACAAAGTATCATTCCAGGGAAGCAATTTATCGTGGCACTAATCACTAGTTTCACAGATCAAGCATCACCCCCATCCAACCGATAGGTCTATAAATACAAGTAAGTGTATATGGATTTGCATCATTCCATACTTGTTTAGATTAGTTTATTTATCTATTTTTGTAAGCCCCGTATTATTTTTGCATCTCATAATTTCCCACCTTCATGTCAATCCATCCACCTATCCACCTACAACCTCCCAGCTCTCCATACCTGAATCCAGATGTCTCTGAGCATTCTCATCTTCTTTGGAAACCTAACCATCATTCTCACATTCTCTGTGTAATCACAGAGAATCACCAAAACCAAATTTTATTGAGTTTCTACTAGTCCCACCTCTACCGAAATTGGTTAGCATAAACCGTCATTGGTTTCCCTCTCAACCGGCATCACCATATCGTAATGATGTCCTGTCTCTATATTTGGTAATTCTGCCTATAACAAGAACCTAATAACCTTCACCCAAATAGCCCAAACCATCTAAAACCTATTCCTGGCCTATTCTATTCACCTTGGTTACCTACCTAACCTCCAGATCTAATCATAACCTTACCTGTTGGATTAGATTTGCTTATTGTATTTGAATGAGATACCTAAATCATATCAACTATAGTAGGATGTTATTTTCTTACGTTATTTCTTGCATTAAATTATATTAAATAGTGGATTGAAATCCATCTAGGAAGTATCACACTTCCTGATCTAGCACACGCTAGGCATTCCACTAACATATATTGTTTAATATTCCTCTTGTGGTCTTGTTTTGCATTCACAGTAGTTCCTCCTAGCAAAAAGGAAGTTCTCGCAATCAGCACTAGATTGGGAAATCAAAATGTGTGCACTCTACCTTCCACCTTCATTCACATGTATTCCTCCTCACCCTTACCTTATATGTTTTTCTCATACATATGCAACTTATTAGTGAAACATTTTGGCACACCCGATGGGACCCTCATTTGTGGGTTTCTTTCTATTCATATAGGTTACATCTTGTGTGTTTCCTTTCTAAATTGTTATTCACTAAATCTTCTTCTCTGGTAATCTACTCCTTCTTTCTAATTGCTCTAAATGAAACATTTCTTTTGGTGCATTTAAAAAGAATCATTCTTATTTCTTTCTACATTAGTGAAAATCATCCTCTCTCCTATTCATCATTTGCTACATCGAATATAACTGTCGATTTGGGTTATAAATTTTTTACATTTCATCCTTGTATGTTGCATTATTAGCTCAAATTTAAAATCGAGGGCAACTTATATGCTTTGGAATTCATAACTAGTTTGTGGTTGACACAATTGAATCGTAGAAAGAACTTTCTCTCTTCTCTCTCTTTGCCAAACTGCACAAATCTGAATTCACACATCTTCTTAAACAACACCTTACCTGGAAGAAGTTGTCAATGATCACATGATAAGAGGATTGATAGTAGGCGCCCAGCTGGTTTCTTTGTCTAGTCATTATCTCAGAGAAAGGACCGCCCCCGCCAAAACATACCTGAAACCTCCCCTTTAGATTTCCTCTTCATAGGAATCCTTCCCAACCAAAAAACTATGTTCTAAATTCACAATTTAGTCTCAAATAGCATAAGCTAAAGTAACATAAAATTCACTCATAGGATTATGTTTTTTCTTAGCTTTCTTCCTGAATTATGTTTTGAGTTGTGAGGATTACGTTTCTTCATTTTCTTCTTCCTTTCACACTCCACCATCATATTTGGAGCATTCTGATTATTTCTAAGTGTGTTGGGGCCTCATATTATCATTCTCAAACTTTTGGATTGATTCTTCATCTGATTTAATTTACAAAATCCATTTTTCTTCACTTCTTTAGATTTCACAAGAACTGCTTTGATCTAGTGACCTTCATCGCTTCCCATCCGACCATCATCAGATTTACTCGACTGGTGTTGGTTACTGCTACTCTTTTTTGTTATTTTACCCAAAATATCTTTCATCACCTTCTCTATTCTATTTGTAGTCCTCAGGACACCATCATATTCCCAACATTCTGATATCACTGTCAAGTATAGTTTCCCCATTTCATTTTCATCAGTTCTACTTCATTTTCTCAAACTGGTGTTTTCCCACAATAACTGGTATCGGTTATCTGTAACCATCATCATTCCCCTTTAACCATCATCAATCACCTTAACCGATGTAGGTTTCCCTATTTTGATTTTTAATTGAAACATTGACCAAGCCCACCTACCAGTATCTATTCTTTTTCATTTCTGTTGTTCTCTATATCATTTATAGAATACAATTAACCTAATACATGCTAATTCACATGGTGTTGACTCACAACCAAGCCAACACTATTTCACGCTAGTCTTCAGCCATTCCCACCTATCCCATCACCGTATTTCATCCTATTGCCTATGGATCCAACTCAGCATATCACCATTTCTACCAGAGATGAGGAGTTCACAAGACTCCTTGACCAGAATCACGCGGCCTTACAATACTATCTTGTCCACTCATCTACCCGAGACTCCTCAGGACAACTATTATATGGCATGCATGTATCTACTTTTCCTTCCCTCACCCCCACTTCTGCATCAGCTACCACTAGCTCAACATTGCCTTCATCCACCCTACCCCATGTGGTATCTCAATTGGGCCCCACATCCGCTATAGCTACTACACCAACGACATCTATTGCACCCATGGTGTTGACCATCCCTTCACCAACCACCTTGAGCATGGCCCCATCTACCCCCTTTTCCTCGTATATACTAGTTACATCACAACCACCCTTGGTGTCGGCAACCCACACCCCATTTCAAAACCTAGTCCTTTTATCCCCCAATCTCTACCCCCGATTACCACAAGATTCATTACGACTACCCCACCTGTTTTCACGCATCACCAACAACCCCCAATATCATCTATTGCTTATTCGGGGTATCTTCCACATGTATCTATCCCCCCTTCACCGTTTTCATATTTGGAACCCCCGTGTACTAGGATGCCATCCACATCATACACCCATCATCAACCTCCCTTTACTACATGAGGCACGCATTCCTCACAACCTACCAATGATCTCATTAGGATGATGATGGAAAATATGTAGACACTAGAAGCATCAATTTCCAGCTCTTGCAACTCCTTAACTTATGATGAAATTTGTAATGAGCCTATTCATCCATCTATTCCTATTCTCCCATACCCCGTGCATTGGGAAATGCCCAAGTTCAACCGTTTCAATAGTAAATAAGAACCACAATAGTACTTGGGGTCATTCAAACATGGGTGTTATCTAATTTCCCATGACAATGCTTTACTCCTATGAAAATTCCTCATGTTCTTAACGGGACCCGCCTTAGATTGGTACAACAGTTTACCTAGACATTCCATCTACTCCTTTAACCAAGTGGCTCAAGAATTCCTAGACCACTTCTTAATCAATGTAGTCAAAAAGTCACCATGACTAACCTATATTCGACATGACATTATGTTGATGAACCTATCACAGATTTCGTTGCTCACTGGTGAATTATTATCAACCAATTAATGTTCCAGTTACCTCAAGCTGAACTTATAGATTTGTTCACTAGAGCATGTGCTAGACACATCTCACCAACTCTGTAGGTAAAAACATTTAGTACCTTCGATGAAGCATTCACCATGGCATGAAAGTTGGAAATTCATGTCATTGAACAAAATAAAATCCAATTGTGAAACAAGAACACCCCGTTCAAATCAAATGATTCTTCTTCACCTTAAAACCCCAAAACAATTATTCAAAAGCAAAAGGATCCGCCAACACGGTATTTCTCAAAGCTTGTCCATCTAATCAAAAAAACCTTCCTCTAATCTTTCCTTTGTTCAAACTTTTCAGGTTCCATGGGAACAACGAAAGTACACTCCAATTAGAGAGCCCTATTCTTCACTTGGAAAAAATTCTTAAAGTTAGAGCTATTACACTTCCTCTTGTAAAACCTCATATTGTTTTTGATCCAGCTCATCCTATGCCTACATGGTATAAGGAGCATGACTATTGTAATTATCATCGTGTTCAAGGCCATAGTGATGATATATGCATAAATTTTAATAACATTGTCCGAAGATGTTAGATAATGGAGATCTCGTCGTGAACAACCCAAACATGCCAAAAAAAGCAAAACTTTCATATCTTTAAGAATTTTTTCCCTAACCATACACCATCATCTAATCAAAATAGTGAAGCTTTAACCAACGACATCAATTTTTGTGAAGTCCACATTGTTTTCAATATCGTACCAGTCGTTCCTCAATTTACACCTATTTCATCTATCGACAAAATTCTGGCATGAGCTCCTCTACCCACAGAGGAGCATACCTCTTCCAATCCTTCTCCCTTAGAGGATTCCCCTTCATCTCCCCCTACACTCATGGAGGAGTCCATGATTTTTGTTGATGTCATTTCACTATCTACCCCACAACCTACCGAACAATCAATAGTATTAACTCTCGCACCCGCAAGAGAATCATCATCGCCTTCTCCTCCACCAAAAGATAATTATACCTCACCCCACCTACCATCTCTCCTACCCATAGGAGACTCTTCAGACATGCCACTACCTATTGGGGACAATTCTCCATCAGCATTTCATGATCTCGTTGACTTGATCTCAACTCTTTTAAAAAAAAAAAGTAGAGGCTAACCAATTCCTGTCTCACGACATATTTTACAGGGATTGCCACCAAACCAACTCGCATCTCCTCTTACAAAGCAGTCCCATTTTTGCAATCGTCTCGATTGCTTGGATTGCGTGGATAATTCCATGCTTTAGGGACATCTTCGGATCCCCTTTTCAACTCAAATGCAAATATTTCCTAAAGATACCTCCATGATCTATCCAAAGGTATTTCCAGCAACCAGATCGACCTTGACCATGCCTGTTGAAATGGCCTCTTCTTCATCACCTTTACCTGCATCTGAAATTTTACCCATGACTAAAACCATTCCTATGCCTAAGAACCTACCCACACTTATATCTTCCTCTCGTATTTATACTCATAACTACCTTGGGTGTCATGCCGATATCAAGCCTTACCCATCCACCTATCAAATTGGATTTAGCCATGTCTTCCTAAAACCAACCAAAATTGTTCCTCCACCTAGAAGGAAGACCCAACCTTATAGGCCATATACACCAGTCTCACCTACCACACATGTGTCACCTTCACCCCTTTTGTCCATCCTAGAACCTCACCCATCAACCTTGGCAAGCAACCTTCCCGCCTAAGGCTAATCAAAAGCTAAGAACCTACCTTGTCATCACGACCCTTTGTTATATCCAATTTACCTACACAACAAACACCCTCATCCTCACTTGTACGTTTCTTACCACCTATACCCCCACCAATTACTATAACCCCAAATTTTCCTATACGAATTCAACCCATACCATTTATCTGGCCTCTACCAACCACTTCCACTATAACTCTATTTTCCCCATGGGTAACTCGTCCTCTTCCACCATTTGCTTTCCCTTCTGCATCGCGTACTCCCATCTCACCTTTACCCAAGAAGGTGAAATCCAAGGACAAGAATCCACTACCCTCCAAAAAGGTAGTTAAACCAACAACACATGTCATTGCTAGCTCAACTACCACACATTTACCCAAGTAGATGTCGTCAAAACCTAAGATAGTACCACCTACCAAACCAGTGGTCCAACCCATTCCCCCTCCTATAACACCTCTTCCCTCACAATCATCCACACCTTTACCCAAACCCACACTCACTTCCCATTATGATCCGTTGGCAGGGTCCTACGCCAACATTCTAGCCAACCTCTTAGAGACTTATGATTACCGCCACTTTGACCTTACGACCCCCTCAAACCCAAAACAAAAGGGTTTGATGAAACTAAAATTTTTGCCTATCATTGTGTGTCAAGACATGATGTAGAAGGTTATAAGGCTCTCAAAATCATTCTCCTCTAATTATGTTCTCCTCAAGCAAATTTCGATTTAAAATGATCTTTTTGATGAGGACCATGTTCCACCTTCAACTGTAACTACACATCATCATCCCTTGCTTCTTCAATGACCTGCATCTCCACCCCCACAACCCTTTTATCCACCTCCAAAATTAGAGATCAACATGGTCTGTATCAGAGAGTTGGCCAAACCACCACCCAAATGCCGTGTTTTTACTCATTTCATAAGGTTCTTACCCTACATTAGGTTTTTTCCCATCATGTTGTTACACTACTCATGACATACCTTATCCATCTACCTCCTTCCCTCATATTAACATGGTCCAAGTTACTGAACCCGCATCTATAAGGACAAAGGAAAAGAAAAGAAACTAGCCCATCAACCAATCTCATGCCCAATATACCATCTACACCTATGCCCAAAATCACCATTTGAGGACCCACATACCCTATTTCTAGAGGGATCACCCATTGACAACAATAAAACAATTACATCAATCCCCTTTAAAAATGTCTTTGTACAATCTCATCCAAACCTCTAAAACTCATCAACAAGCCCTTATGGAGGTTTTGCAATCCATCAAAGTTTTACCTAATGACACCACACCGGTATCCTCCATTCTCACCCCTCATCACATGGCCTCGCTTACCAAATCATCTCCTTCTTCTACCCCCACATCCACTCATCAAGTATCCGCCTCGCTTTCTCGATGAAGAGATTGTACCTCTCCAATCAGATGATCCTAATCCCACCCTTTTCATCTTCATCTATATTGATAATATACACATATGGCATGTTATGATCGATGGTGGTGCAAGCATTAGCATCATCTCCTTCCACACGTACAATCAAATGTGCATCCCTTCAAATTGCATGCATAATAACCCAATTATGTTGCACTCCTTCAATGATGCCATCACCTCCACCCTTGGCACCATTATTCTTCATGTTCGTAGGGCCTTGCTGTCCCCGCACTGTTCTACGTCTTAGAGGGGAGTTCCAAGATAACTTGTGGCTTGGCCAACCTTGGATTCGCATCATGGGTTGTGTTCCTTCAACTTTACATCATTGTGTAAAATTCTAACATGAAGGGCATAACTATACTATCCCAAATTAACCCGTCACCATTCAAAACTTGTAACATGTTGATCGACCAAATGATATCCTTATACCGCTTAGGGCATCTACCACTACCCCCACTTCTCCTTCACCCATAACACCATTAACCAATATTTCCACCACCTCTCCCAAACCTAACTCTTATATTCTTATTGCTACCATAGCCTCTCGCAGCTAGCCCATCTACTTCCCAACCAACTAATACCCCTCCCGCCCAATTCCCTAGTAATTCATCTATCCCCACAACCCTCGTATCTACTACCTATCCCTTAGAATGTGTTTTTCAATGTCTCGCTATGGGGATTACCACTTCTACATTATCAACACATTCCTCACTCCGTAAGAGTATGACAACATGTACCAACATCCTTGTTATGACTATCGCATAGAGAGGTCTTCCCTTATGGCCCTCCCCACTTTTGGGCCGAACTTAACCTATGGGGACTTGATATTGCCACTTATTCACCTGAACCTCCATCCCAAACATGACCCTTTTCATCTAACATCCAATCTCTCACTAACCGCCACTTTTCCCACACTTTCCTTCACCGCTGCACATGGAAAGGCTTTGGCTTCGATTTTATGAACAAGACCGTCATACCATCAACCCATGTACCACCCGTATACAAAAATATCGTAGTGGCATTAGTTTTGATGCACCATCTTCCAAGAAGGCCCACATCGACCTCATTCAGGATGAAAAAACTTCTCCACCCCATTCACCGACATCACCACCTTCACCCATAGAGTCCATAGATCTCGAATCTATTCCTCCTAAAAAAAAATCATGAACACAATTTCTGGGAACTCGAATTATCAACGCGATGGCGAGGCTCCTTCTTCACTTCCCTTCTGTATCCTAACATGATTGATGATGATACACATTTTATTAATGTCATTCAATGTCAGGACGATGAGTCTATTCTCACCTACCTTGGTGTGCAAGATTCTTATATTCACAGGTCATCATGTCATCTGAAACACAAACCATGTTGAATGAATTGACCACTGAAATCAACATTAACACATAGAAACGACCCATACATCTTAAAGATAGGTCAATCTTTAGATGTTGTTGAATAGAGGCTTATATTTCTTTCCTACGGGACCATAGAAATATTTTTTCTTGGTCTTATGTTGATATGCACGTATTGACCCAAAAATTGTTGTCCACAATATCATAACCATTACTAAAACCAAACCTATAAAATAGAAGCTGCAGAAAATGCATCCTCACATTGTCCTTCTTATCAAAGAATAACTTCAACGCCTTCTCTCAGTTTCCTTCATCCTACCCATTGACTATCCCCAATGGATTTCTAATATCATTCATGTCACAAAATTGCTAGGGGGACTTTGCATTTGCATGGATTTCCATGAACTCAACTTAGCTTGCCCCAAAGATGACTTTCCTCTACCATGCATTGACAACCGGTTGATCTCACTACCGGTCATGAGATGCTATCACTCATGGATGGTTTCTCAAGTTATAATCAAATATTACTCACTCCAGAAGACCAACACAACACCATCTTCATCACTCCTTGGGGAACTTCTGCTATCAATTCATGCCTTTTGGCCTTAAAAACATTAGTGCTACATATCAGCGGGCTATGAATTATATCTTCCATGACATAATGCATCGCATATTGGAAGATTACGTAGATGACCTTCTTTCCAAATCCAAACATCGGGCCAAACACCTTACAATCCTTAAGGTCATCTTTGACCACCTCATCAAGTATTATGTTCACCTTCAACCTAAGAAGTGTGTCTTCACGGTGCTTTCAAGAAAGCTCCTTGGTTTCATCATTTCTTTGTGTGGCATAGAAGTCAATCCTACTAAAGTAAAGGCTATTCTCAAAATTCCTTTGCCTACTAATCTCCGTCAACTTCAAAGTTTGCAAGGTAAGTTGCAATCTATTCATCGGTTTATTTCACAACTTTCTGACCATTGCCAACCATTTCATCATCTCCTCAAAAAGGACGTCTCCTTCAAATGGGATGATGAATTCCACAAAGCCTTTGATGCCTTAAAACAATACCTTCTTCAACAATCAATGCTCATTCCCCCTAAATATGACCAACCCTTTTACCTATACATTTCTTCTACTGATCATTCCTTAGGTGCCATGATCACTCATCGTGACGAGCAACACCGGGAGCAAGTAGTTTACTACATAAGTTATACCCTTTTGGACTACAAAACTAGGTACACCCATGCTGAAAAAATTCTTAGCCTTAGTTTTTGTCACCACTAAACTTCGTCATTACCTACTCAACCACAAAACATTTTTCGTCACTAACACTAACCCCTTACATTACATGTACGCCAAACCCTACCAAAGCATCAACGTGTTGCACATTGGATCATGTTTCTTGCAAACCTTGACCTTGAATTCATCCACCAAAAATCTATCAAGGTACAAACCATCACTGACCAACTAGCAGATGCACCCCTTTTTGGAGATCAACCCTCTAACTTTGATTTTCCGGATGAATCCATTGCTACCATCTCTTTGGATGATGCCACTTTTTCAAATGACCGTATTCTTTGATGGTTCCAAATGTCATCATGGAGGTGGTATAGGCATTATCCTCATTCCTCTTGATGGTGAACCCATGCCTTTATCTTTCAAACTAGATTTTGATTGTACTAACAACATCGCCAAATATAAAGCACTCATACTAGGACTTAAAACCACCATCACCCTAAATGTCAAATCAATTAATATCTTTGGTGACTCTCAACTAGTTGTAAACCAAGTCAATGGTATATACTAGTGTCGTAACGAAATAATCCAAAATTAAAAACACCATGTCGACATACTTCTGACTACCTTCAATTGTTACGAACTTCAAACCACCCCATGTTCTACTAATAAATTTGTGGATACCATGGCCTCCTTAGCTTCTCGCTTACCCGGTTCACCTTTCGACTCCAAAATCTTTGTCACAATAGAAAGGTTGCGATCACCTTCTTATTTATCTCGAGATTGTTAGAGTAGGTATATACCTTAGCTCATGTTCACCTAGGTACTTTATTTACCTTTATTGCATTTATCCTCACCCACTTATGTGTGTGGATATTTCTTTTATCTTATTTAGATATTAGGAGATATTATCTAGTTGTTAGGTATAGTTCTTTCCTTGATCTATGGTATTGACTAGATCCTTGATGTCTAGTTCTTCTCTCCTAAATTTATGGACTTAACTAGTTCTTTGATGACTAGTTCTTTCCATGACTTATTGCTTGATCTACGACATTGGTGGTTCTTAGATTGTTATTCCTTTCCTATATAAGAAAGGCCCATTCTCATTGTATTTTATTGAGTTCCATAATAATATATGATATTTCTACTCATTTGTTTGCAAAGGTTTATGTAAAGTTATTCTGGTGAATTTATTTCATCTTATTGATCGTGATGTTTGATTAGTATATGTGTTCTTGGCTTGGTACAATCTGGTTATCATTCCTTTTAGAGATGTCAACTCCGTCAGACCATTACACTTGACCCAGAGACCTTTGGTATAAGCGGTTTGTAGACTACCTTTCCCTTTCCATTCGCCTCCCAATCTTACTCATAATGGACAACACGCCTTTCTCAAAGGTGTCTCTCGTTATATGATCATGGGTGGTCTTCTTTATAAATGCAGCTTCAAAGGTATTCTCTTATGATGTCTTACAAGTTCAAATTCCCTACACTATCAAGGAGGTTCACGGTGAAACTTGTGGAGGTCACTTTAGTGCCTTATTTTTCGCTAAACACATTCTTCACCTAGGCTATTATTGACCAACCCTAAACTGTGACCATTCGACTATGTCAAACATTGTGTGAAATTCCAGCAACATGTTAATCTTCATCACACACCTAGTCATGCCTTACAGGTCACACAAGACCTTTTTCCTTTCTCTCAATGGGGTTTGGATCTTTTCAAAGAGATCAATCCTCATTCTTCACAATTCCACCAATGGATTATAACCACAACTGAATACTACACTAAATGGGTAGAAGCCATTCCCTTCATTTCTACAAAAGCTGAGAAAATTTGTGAATTCATCAACCATCACATTATTTTTCACTTTGGTGTCCCTCATCACCTCATCACTGATAACGACAAGCAATTCAAAAAAACCTATGAAAGCTTTGCGACGCTTTTGGCATTCAACTTAGTTTCTCATCACCTTACTACCCACAAACAAATGGCCAAGCAGAATCAACCAATAAAACCTTGAATAAAATTCTTATGAAAGTAGTTGACGATATTGGGAAGGATTGGCATACGCACATTCCTTTCACCTTGTGGGCTTACCACACTAGTATTCACACTTTGACTACAGCCACACCTTTCTCTCTAGTCTATGGTATCGAGGATGTCCCGCTCTCAAAGGCCGATTCCATCTATCCACATCTCACTACAAGATATGCTCAACGATGATGAATTTTTCCAGACCGTTTAGCACGCAGAGTTGTTAGATGAATGTTGTCTCAATGCTCTTGATCATCTCCAAATCTACCAAAATGTATCAAATGTGCCTATGATAAACATGTCCACAAACGAACCTTCCGGTCAGCAACCTCATCCTGAAGTAAAATCAACATGTAACCAAAGAAGAAAAAAGTAAACGAGGAAACTTTTCTCCTAATTGGCTTGGACCCTATATCATTACTCATACATATGGATCAGGTGCTTATCATTTGTCTTCACTTAAAGGTAAACCTAAACTTGAGCCCCTCAATGCCTTGCATATTTACCATTTTATTGTTGAAATCAAGTCCTATATTACCTTTTATCTATTGACCGCTTGTACCTTGAGCACCATTCACCTTCCATGTTACCTATTTTGAGGATCAATGACTAAACAAGAATCATGTGATTACCCGTCACCTTTCAGCCTTATCTTCAATATGAGTACCATGGCTCTACTCATGGCATGATTCTCATGGATACTTTTTATCTTTTTCAAGATGGAATCTCATGGTTATTCATCACTTGAAACCATATATTTCATAGTTAACCTTTGTGTGCTATGTTTTTGTCTTCTAAACAAGAACCTAATCTTCCTCTATAGTCTTTTCCATGACTTAAACGTCCAAAAGCAAAATGGGATTCAAATCCTTGATTCAAACTTCCAACAAAAAGATGACTCCCTCAAAATGGACATCTCTTCTCTCTATCTCGTTGTTATAAATAGATTGCTCCCTCAAAGGACAGCTATACAAAGCTTACCATATTGCACATAGTCTATCATAAAAGGGACTATCCTTACAAAAACAAAATAAAATACTTAGAAGCTTCCTGCATTGATCAGCTTCATGAATACCTCAAGGAGATAATATACTCATCCCACATAGACTTCCCGCATCAATCACTATCAAAAACAAAAACAAAAAATGAAAATGATAACTTTTTCATCATGGACTTTCCTATTTTTTGACCATGGGTTTATTACTAAGTAAACATGTTGTCGTACACTAAGTTACGCTAACATTGTTAGAGATATTGTATAGTGTGAACATTAGATATGATGAATATAATATTATCATGGATAATATTATTATAATGTGAATGTAATATTACATATAGTAAATAGTATTTACTATATGGTAATTAGTAAATTAGTAAGTTAGATAATAAAACAATGAGATATTGTTTTATTATCAATGTTATAATTAATGGTTGAAACCATTCGGTAGATTGGTTTCATATGCAACCAAAGATTGTTGAGAAGGTTGCAGGTAAAGACAAAGACATTGTTATGAGATTTGTTACTATGCAGCTCCTATATAATGGAGTGCATAGCTATGGGCAATGTAGCAGAGTTAATAGAAAAGAATTAAAGCTAAATCTATGCTCCTAAACTTGTATTTCATAACATTTGGTTTCAGAGAAGGTTCTTCTATTGATCAAATTGTAGAGTAGGAGCTAACAGAGCAGAAGGAAAAGAAATTTTGGTGTAGATCTGAAGATTCTGGAACTGTGTGTTTACACAAGAAAATTACCGACCGACAAGAAAAAATGACGATGACCAAATGGGATCGATTCTCTCTGATGCAATCGCCAAAGACTAGGATAAATCACCATCGACCACCGTGGTCCGGGTAAAAGTAATTTTTCCAGTATTCAATTTTTTTCCATTTTTGGACATACCGAAAAAAACACAAGAATGTAAAAAAAAAAATCCATTTTTGGAAAGGGTCCGAAACGATTTTTTTCAAAAATTTAATTATCAATCTATAGATCAGTATTGTTTGAAAGGCATCATGGAAAGGACTAATCTAAACTAGATAGATAAGTTTGAAGGCCAATATTTTCACACATGGCAGCTACAGATGTAGTTGCATCTCATAGAGAAGGATTTATGGGATGTGGTGAAGCCTAATTCAACTCCACCCACTGGAGGAAATGAATTGGAAAAGTGGAACGTGAAGGATTAGAGAGCCATAGGGATCATTGGATTAGGATAGTCTAAATCATATTTGCACCATATAGATTTATCAAAATCTGTAAAGGATATCTGGGAGTCTCTTAACAAACTTTTCTGATCTCGAGGCGAGCTTGAAAAGACGCCACCAAGCAACATCTGTATGGATTGTAGATGGATGATAATCTAAACATTTTTGAGCACATTAGTAAGTTTCTATCTCTCTTAAATCAACTTACTAGAATAAAATAACAAGTAAAGGATGATGATGCTAAAGCCATCCTTCTTAATAGTGTGCCTAAGAGTTACTCAAATGTTGTATTTACTTTGAGTAAAGTTACTATTAGTCTAGAAGGAGTGATTTCTACATTGTTAGAACAAAGCAGTCATGAAGAACATGAAGAAGTACTATATGTAAGAAACAAACCTAGCTCCTCATCTAAGAAGGAAAAACATAAACCAAAGCAGGTTCCTTCACATGGAAAAATAAAATGCTTTTATTGTAATGAGATTGGGCATGTAATACTGAACTGTAAAAAGAGAGCTCAAGATCTTCTTGATGACAAGATAGATTAGAAAGCCCTTCTAGCTAAAGTAGAAATTGATTGGGAAGCCTACTCAATTGATGAAGAACTTTCATGTCCTAGTGACGAGGATTACCTATGGTAGAATCTTCTCTTGTTGGAGGAAGGAGGCAATGGAGGAAGGAGGACAATCAACATCCTCTCATCATTCACCAATGACGGGGTCGCAGATAGATGTGGTGATGTTCTATTTCATTTGTGTGGTGTGTTTATAAACAAGGGGGTGAAACTATTTTCATGTTTTGATTTTAATGTGTTCACATAGACTAACAACAGTTCCTGAGTGTCTATTTGGTGTGGAAGAAGAAAACTACTTGACTCAGCTTACAGGGGCAAAGAATCTACGTACGGTCCTCTGACCGTCATACGTTCCTTTGATCTGTCATACTTTGGTGGAAGGTACTTCATTGGAAGGTGATCAGTCGATGAAGATGTTCATATGACAAGGATGATCATTAGCAACAAGGTCCAGACAACGAAGATCAAGTAGCAACGGCTACTCTGACAAGTTCGATGTTTCTAGGAGCTCTTACCCCATATTCACACTAAGGGGGTGTGTTAGAGATATTGTATAGTGTGAACATTAGATATGATGAATATAATATTATCATGGATAATATTATTATAATGTGAATGTAATATTACATATAGTAAATAGTATTTACTATATGGTAATTAGTAAATTAGTAAGTTAGTAAGTTAGATAATAAAACAATGAGATATTATTTTATTATCAATGTTATAATTAATGGTTGAAACCATTCGGGTAGATTGGTTTCATATGCAACCAAATATTTTTGAGAAGGTTGCAAGTACAGACAAAGACATTGTTATGAGAGTTATTACTATGCGGCTCATATATAATGGAGTGCATAGCTATGGGAAATGTAGCAGAGTTAATAGAAAAGAATTTAAGCTAAATCTATGTCTTAAACCCGTATTTCGTAACAAAAACCACCCATTTTCACCTCATTTCCTTTTCACCCTAATTTCCTATCTTCTCAAGGGACTTTCCGCAAACACGACATTTCATGATCATGTGACTTTCTTCACCCTTAGCATAGTCAATCATGCAATACCTTTAGGGTCTTATGTTCATAAGCCAATATTTGGTATGGTAGAATTGTTATGGTTCTTATCAATTAGGTGGCTCTTTTTTCACCTCTTACCATTCACCTTCTTCATTACTTATTGATTACCCTATACAAGACTAGACCATCGATATCTACATTTTAAAGATTTCCACTTTCACCTAAGACTCAACCATGCCTATGACCTAAACTCAACCATGCCTATGACCTAGACTCAATCATGCATGAAACCTACCAACCCATTCCTCTACCTCATCATATTCTTCCCTAGCTTATGGGAGAACTACATCGGCCTGAGGCCCCTTTTTCGTCAAGGCTATGTAGGTAGCACTTCGAGGGCATGGGGCCCTTGGAGGTTAGCTTGGCCACTCTTTACCCTAACCCATTTTTCCCACATGTTTTCTATTAACATTCACCCTTAATTAGTTTCCATTTCTCATAAAATTTGGAAATTTCTCATTCATACATATCTACCATTTTATCACACCATCAAAACATCTAATCAATCATTCCACATTTCTATAATATCACAAATTTTGGAAATTTACACCATAACATACATATAACTCATCATTTATTTCCCATGTTACCAATAACTTAGAAATTAAATCAAAACTAAAAACATGATCAACCATGCCTAACCGAACTAACTCAACCATGCCTAACTCGACCTAACTCAACCATGCCTATACCTGACTCCACCATGCTTAAACTATCTTGACTCCACCATGCCTAAACCGACCTGACTCCACCATGCCTAATCCACCTAGTTTCCATCCATACACAAATAACAATAGAAATTTCAAAACACAAGTACATCATCCATACCATCAATCTCACCATCTATAAATGAAATTTTGTGTATCCATCAATATATACGATACAAAATAATACAAGTATCTCTCAAGTACAACCTCAAAATATTTGGACACAGGCTGATATAATAATCAACTCATAAAAACTCTCATGTACAGCCTCACTATCATCGGCCACGCAGCGATATATATAAAAATAATAATCAAAATGATGATATATAAGGAAATCAATTTTCGGCCCATCGATGTCCATGCCAATCTCATTTGTCTCCTCCTCCTCTCCTCTGAGTCGGTGCCCTCCCAACATCTCTCCACCTTGCCTGGGTCTCGTCTCTGCTTGGCCCACAACCGCTCGGACCTCCGTGAACTAGTGGCCTCCCATGAACTCCTGTCTCGGGCTCGCCAGAACCATGTTCTCTCTAAGCTATGATTGAAGGGTCTTGTCCTCTCACTCAAGGCATGTTATGACATGTACTTGGCATATGAGGGTACATCTATCCCTGCGGTCTTGCTGATCCTGGTAACATTTGGCCTCATTTAGGGCATCCTTGAATCTCTCCATCGACATTGTCTGTGGTGGTTTCATAGGTCTCACAAAAACCTGCGAGCTCTATCCTACTAATGATGGCCTCACCTATACCTATGAACCCTACCCTCCTCCTATACCATAGGACCATGTCTCGTTGTTTCTTGTAATATGGGACCATGTCCCTAGGCCTATAAAGGTGCCTGCATTATGACCTAGGCCTATAGGGCCACAATTTGAGCCTCGTAGTGACCAAGTAACCTTTTAAACATGATATTTACACCTGTAAGGTAGCTACTTGTCCCCCATCACCATCACCACCCTGTGCAGTACTGTCCCTGTGTAACCTAGGCCTACAGGGCTACCACATGTGCCTGTAAAGTGGCAACATGTGCCTCCGATATTATGAGCTTCCCAACAATACTCCAAGCTATGTCAAAAGGGTGGCCACCTTCCCCTACAATGTGTCCCTTTGCACTATAATAGTGGCTAAGTCAGGATTCCCTAGCCTTAGTGGTGCTTCCCGTAGTTGTGCCACCCACCACTACATGTATCTCACAAAAACTGGCATCATCAATCCGCATGTCCACCACCTGCTCCTCCTTCCTTGTCGGCACAATCGGTTGTGGTAGAGGCATAGGCCTCTCCACGTCATCTCTCATGTACTGTGGGAATGGTGGAGGCATGTCCTAGGGCAGCCCAAATTGTTATATGATCCTGTAAACATGTATCATCTCATTCTCGTCGACACGGCGTCCCTCTATCCACTTGAGTATATGTAGCTCATCCAACTCCATTGCCATGTGTCTATAGGAAGGGAAGCCAACATATGGCCTCCAAATAATGTCAACCCCTAACAATCCCTCTAGCACGCGCCTATAATATGCCACATCATGTGCAGCCCTAGTAGCCATGTGCTCTCCCCAATAAGTACCCAACACCTATAACCAACTCGAACCAAGCTCGCATCGAATGCATCAGGTCGGGAAAACAAATGGATGCACACATATGATGTACTCATATGCCCAACAATGAAGAAGGAAGGTACAACACAAACTAAACCCCGTAGCCTCCCATGGGCTCACAACTCTCTGTATAGTTACACTAAGAATGTTGGTGCCCAAGAAAAATAGGTCTTATCCTCCATCATGTCTTGGAGAACCCCCATCAATGCTCGTGGGAATCTCCCACCCTCCACATCTAGCAATGCAAAGCAACACACTTCCTCCATAATCAGGACAACCAACCTCATCTCCCGAGGGTAGGTCGCATACATATCCATAGCTAAGGCTCACGCTATGGTATCTCGAGCTCCATCGTCTCCTCTCCAAAATAGTCACTATCGCTCCTTTAACACCTCCGAGGTAATATAGTAGACTTTATCCCCAACTATCGGAATCGCAATATCCTGTATACATCCTATAGGTGACAAGAATCTCACCCGTCGGTAAACGAAAGTGTTGGTCATCAATCCCATCTATCGATGATTACGACCATCAAACTAGGATCTCAAGCTACACATCGTAATGTCATATCCCAATCAATCATACATTTTTCACATGTTGCCACTCCTCCACATCACGCTCGATCAGTATCACTGCAACAGAGGTGGTACTCTATCCCACATCCGTAACTACTCTCTCACCTGCACCAATCAAACAAAACATTGTTCAACCTTGACCATACCCAACATACCGTTTACCCAACACCCTACCCAAACCACAACCCTACCAACTACCCCTTTTTCCTAGTGTCTTGATTACACCTATTCTCCCTTATCATCCTTTCCCATCCTAGTTCATTTTATCTACTTACCACCCCCACCATCGCCCAAATACCCCTTTTACCATATTTTCCCTACATCCACCTTCCCTTAGCCCTTCCTTGCCTATTTTTCCTTCCCCCTACCCATTCCTTACCCCTATTTCTCATCATCCCTAACCGGCGTCGGTCACCTTAACCATCACCGGTTTTCCTTGACCGACATCGATTCAATTTCACCGGTGTCGGTCACCTAAGTCTTGACCAATCTTTGCCGCCAAGGCTAACTAACGTCAACCAACCCATGACCAATCTTTGGTCTCTGTCACGACATCAAAAATTGAAACCCAAACCCTCCCTCTCAAAAATTGACCAAAACACCCTAAAAACCTACTCTACCCTACCCAAACCTACCCTAACTTCATTCCTACCCCTATTTACACTATCTTGGACCCCCTCCCTCATTTCATTCATTTTTACCTACAAATGAAAAATCAATTTCCACCCAAACCCCTTTCACCCAAACCACTTTAAAACATTATTTTCAATCCAACGATAGAAGTGGATTGAATCCTACCTCATCTCGATGCCGCCTACATGGTGTTACATCCGGCCACTACGTTGGTGGTCCACCCAAACCCTCTCTCGCCTCTTCCATCACCAAATCCACTCCTCACCTCACAACCAATCAAATGGCTCCAATCGATCTCATGGACCCACCTACCAAATGCCAATCACACACTAGTCACTCGCTAACTCATCTCAAACACCTCGTACCATCACTTTCTACTCTTTATCACTAGTCACTTCACCACTGTATCATTTTCCCAAATAGCAACACATTAAAATGAATCTATAAAATATGGATTTTTATTTTTATTAACCCTAACCCAACATGACCAACATCGGTCATACCAAACCGACGTCGGTTAATTTATAACCAATCGGTCACCCGTTATTACCATTTTTACCCCATTTTGCCCATTTTTACCTCAATTCATCCTTGCTCGATACCCTTTAACCTCACCCACACTTATTGTAACCTACCTACAAGCCCAAACTACCCCTACATTTCCTTAGTTGCATCTCAAGATTTGTTATTTTACCTATACCTTGGCCTTACCCATGCCATGACCTATTTACCTAGACCTAACCTACTTGGTGTGACCATTGACCTTGTGTACTCGTTATACCTTGTGATGTTGTTACCCATGTTGTTTTAGCTTAACAACCATACCTTACCTATTGTCATTCCGTTTATCTCGACCAACCCTTTGGTGTACGGAACATACCTAAACGTTCCTACACCTGACCTACGTTGTGTTTTCAGGACCATATCATATGCCTTAAATACCTGAATCACTTCACCCTTGTTTGGATAAACTTATCAACCTTGGACGATGTAGAGTTTTCAATCTTTTCAACATGGTATCGTGTTGCAGTCTATACGTGTGTGTGTGTGTGTGTGTTTGATTTCCATTAACCATTACCCAATTTGACCCTAGCCCATTACTTATAACCTAAATTTACCATCACCCTTTCCCAACATACACATACTCTTCCCCACCTAACTTCACTTCCACCAACTACACATTTATCAAACTACTCACCGACTCCGCATAACACCTCATCGGTTCTGGTTTGAGGGGATCACCTTTACCCATGTCCTGGGAAACCTTGCTCTCCCACACATGGGGCAATCACTTCCTATTTTTGTCATCATCGCTTACCAATACAAGCTACGTGACAAAAATGGGCAAAATGTAGAAACCAAAATTAGGTCGTACCACCCTTATAACCTCGTTAATTAAATAAACCATACCTTACATATTCATATCCCATAGTGCACATGATTAATTTAATTAATTTCTTTAATTTATTTAATTAATGTCCTCACCTAGCCACATCACCTAGACACCTCATCATGGACCTATTCTTAGCATGTTCATTCTAACTAGGACTCAATCTCTACTTACCATAACTAATTGAGACTTAGTCTAACCCTAACACTAGATGCATATTCTTTCTTTAATAGCATGCCCACTTACTTATGCAGAAAATACCATTTTAGACCCAAACCAACTGGCAAAACTGGTAAAAATATAGCCAAGATCTACTATTTTGGAAAAATTAGGATTTATTTCCGTAACTTAGATGTGTCGGTTAACCCTAAATCGATGTCGGTTAACCTAAACCGTCGTCGTCATGCCACCGTATATTCATTTTGGTAACCTTGTTCTCCAGAGGTTGGAAGAATTATTCGAGTTTGGAGAGAGATATACATGCATGCAAAGCATGAACCGAGATCCCTCTCACATATCCAAACCCACCATATCCGATACCAAGATCGATCAAGACATTGGCATTCACGGTAGTGTTATGGAAAGCACTTGTCAGTAGCACTGATCACCAATTTCACATATCAAGCATCACCCCCATCCAATCGACAAGTCTGAAATACAAGTAAGTGCATTTGGATATGCATCATTCCATACTTATTTAGATCGGTTTCTTTATCTTTGTTTGTAAGTCCTAGTCTCCTTTGCATCTCATCATTTCCCACCTTCCTGTCAATTCATCCACCTAACCACCTACTGACCTCCCAATTCTCCATACACGACTCCGGATATCTCTGAGCATTCTAAGCTTCTTTAGCAACCTAAACATCATTCTCCCATTCTTTGTGCAATCTCAGAGAATCACCAAAACCAAATTTTATTGAGCTTATACGAGTGCGCCTCTACCAACACCAGCTTAACCTAAATTATCGTCGGTTTCCCTCTCAACCGACATCGATCATATCGGACGATGTTGGTCTCTCGTATCTAGTAATTCTTCCTGTAACATCAACCTAATAACCTTCACCCAAATAGCCCAAACCATCCAAAACTTGATCCTGACCTATTCTAGTCACCTTGGCTACCTGCCCAACCTCCAAATCTGATCATAACCTTACTTGTTAGATTATATTTGCTTATTGTATTTGAATGAGATACCTAAATCATATCAACTACAGTAGGATGTTATTTGCTTACGTTATTTCTTGCATTAAATTGTATTAAAAAGTGGATTGACAGCCATCTAAGAAGTATCACACTTCATAAATCTAGCACATGCTAGGTATTCCACTGACATATATTGTTTAATATTCCTCTTGTGGTCTTGTTTTACATTCACAAGTAGTTACTCCTCGTAAAAAAGGAAGTTCTCATAATCAGCACTAGATCGGTAAATCAGAACGCACACACTTTACCTTCCACCTTCATTCATAGGTATTCCTCCTCACCCTTACCTTATCTATTTTTATCATACATACGCAACTTATTAAATAAACACGAAAAGGTAAAACTAAAGTATGAAAAGATAGGCCATGCCAATAAAGGTACAAGATCGAAAGTAGTAATGAAAGATGGCCAAAGACATGGGTTAATCAGTACTTTTCTTGCTTATGAACCATATGAATAGTAGTATGTGATCGAGACTAGATATTTACCCAAAGTGTGTGATTTTGTGTCTACACTAGGTGCGAGAGAGAGGATAGAGGACTTGCTTGATTTTGCAATTGATCCTAAGTATGTCGATTGGAAAATTTTTGATTAGGAGGAGATATTTGTCACAACCACACTCGAGAAATTACGGAGATTTTAGAATAAGTCGGATTGGGGCGCTGTCTTTGGAGGTCAAGAGAACTTAGGTGTCGATACTAATTTTGGCGCTTATGACTACGAAAATGGTCGAAATATGAATTTTCTGTGTCGCAAGATGTTTACTAGCCTTTTTTTTATCACTTGTATGTTACACTAAGTCTACTGACTGCATGTAACTTAGAAACAAATGATCTCCTAAAAAGCCCAAAACACATCAAATCCTAAAAATAAAATTATGCAAAGGGGATTTCAATGACCCTAGTGGTCACCCAATAGAGTGAACTTACGATTGAGCACTCATTACTACATTTAAGAATCCATGTAGTTATGTGTGTGTGTATAATCGTGCCCTAGGTGGCTCTTATGCAAGATACGCTTAATAGCGAGCAATAACTATATGTAGAAATGTAGATAGGCGTGGGGATGTCAAAATTAACTTCCCTCCTATGAAGTGTATGTAGAATAATGCAATCCCTTGTCCCTTGAATGATAGCTAGATGGATGCCTTAATGCTCTTATAGTGCCTTTAGATGTAACCTTAGGTGGTGATAGTAGATGCTTAGAGCTTGGTCCTTTATTATAGTCACATAGATTTGTATTTATATGATTCCCTTATTATAATTCTATAGTTAACATCTAAAAGGCCGACCACCAAGAAAACAAGATGCCCAAAAGATAAAAGAGGCCCAAAAGGGACGAGTAAGATACAAAGAGGTCGGGGTGCCCAGAGGGGACGATGACACGTAGGCGTTGGCATCCCCGGGCTGGGCTTTGGTGTCCATATTCTATAAAGATGAGGAAATGAATATCGTATTGGTCTCTTGGTATGTGCAATACCAAAGAGGAAACTAGAAAGACATAAAAGAGGCCAAAGATAGATGTCAATTACTAGTTTTCTTGCTTAGGAATCATATGAATAATAATATGTGATTAGGACCTAGAAATGTACCCAAGTGTGTGATTTAGTGTCTACATTTTCCCCCACTTTATGTTGTTGAGTGAATACTCGATAACATAAAGTAGATAAGAGATGTGTACCTGATAACCATGTAGATTGATGGCAAAAGTGTGTCGAGGAGATAAGAAAAAGTGTGGAGTGATAAAAATGAAGTGTGGAAGCTAAAGAAGAGGAAGTGACCCTAGGGGTGAAAGTGTATGTGTTATGTCATGTTGTACCTGTTGTCATTGTTGCTTGATGTGTTTGATGTGACTATTGCTTCTCATAAGGACGAACTTGTAAAAATAAGAGCAAAAGAGTAGTCAAATTTGTGTATATGTGAAAAATTTGATCCAAGTATGTAAAAATGTGAAAAAGAAGTAAAAGAACATGTGCACCTGATCCATGATGAGTAAAAAGGATAGAAAAGATCCTGAAAATGTTGTAGAAGAACAATTTTTT
This sequence comes from Taxus wallichiana var. yunnanensis, assembly GCA_018340775.1. Lineage (NCBI taxonomy): Eukaryota > Viridiplantae > Streptophyta > Pinopsida > Cupressales > Taxaceae > Taxus > Taxus wallichiana. The sequence goes on from CM031234.1 coordinate 553,857,330, forward strand.
TGGGTGATCTCACACCAAAAATGAGTATTTTGGGCGATCTCATACCAAGTGTGAGTTTTTTGGGCAATCTCATGCCACGGAAGAAGAAGTGTTGTGGTGAAATTTCTAGTGTTATTCTCAAACCATGACTTATTTTCTGAAATTATACACCACTGTATATGGTTTGATCATGTTTTTTCCAATTCGATCTAGCTCGATCCAAGTAGAAATATAAGAAAATGGAGATAGAATGCATTTTGGTTGATGGAGGATTGTGCTTGTATTGAGAAAAATTCTCTGTATATTTTTGTGAACCATATTGATCTGAGAAAAATTTGGTAACTGCCTCCTAGTCATAGGCACTCAGGAAGGGTTAAGGGCAGGTGCTCATGTCTATCTGGGTGCTAGCATCCATTATGTACTGAGGACCCAAGTCAGAATCTGGGTCGTTTTTGTGACTAAATACTATGATGTTCTTATACTTGTGTAGGTATAAACATTGACTATGTACTTTCACGAATATGGCGATTGGTTCACCCAAAGATGACCCCCTCATTTGGTGTGCAAGTGATGTTGCTAGGAGGGTGTGGCCCAAAGGAGAGGACCAAAACTACGGCTGAAACTAATGCCTGCAAGGGGAATGTGCATAGTAGAAACCAAGTCACACACAAAAGTGGATGGAAACATGTGTTAGTGTAAAAAATAAAAATACGCATATAAAAAACAATGTGTAATCTAGCAAGAAAGAAGAAAATGTAGACCACAAAAAGTAGGTTGCAAACATGGGACATCGCTCACAATGTCACAATACAATCAAGGCCGAAGCGAAGCGAGTCAAAAGCATACAAGAAACGAACAAGCAAGACATAGGGAAAATCCTATAAATAATGGCATACAATGGAAAATAATAACAAGTGAAATATCGAGATAACCATAGTAGCAAATAGTTCATGTGAGCAAAATGTTGCACATGAAACACCCATTAGCATGTTAGAAAGATAAAAAGTATGTCAAAGCGTGTATGATCCGATATAGAGTAGTTTGCTAGTAAGAATAAGAAGTATAAAATGAAACAATAACACATGTAGTGTATAAGAAAATAGATGCCCCTATGAGCCTCTGTGGGACTTGGTAAGAGGTATAGTGCCAAACATCCATGTTACGTGTAAAGATATGTATAAAGTCTACATTCTCATTGGTATCAAAATTCATTCTCCTTTTCAAGCCGAGTAGCAACACAGATTTGACAAGGATCTTAGAGGCAGATAGATCATAAATGTGTATCATTTTGTAGCTGGGGATGAAATCTAACTGATCCTTTATTACTCGAGTTTGTGGAGAGATGGATAGCACCTTAAAAGGATTTGATCTTATCCTAAATATTTTAGGTTGTGCCTTTCAACCAAGGTAAGAGAACCTATTTTGTAACCTTTGTTATTGAAGGAGACGTAGATACCTTTCTTTTACACAAATTTTATAAATAAAACCTTGGGAAAATATGATCAACACACCAAATTTGACTCTCACAAGTTGTCACTTCTAGAAAATGGAGATATTTTCAACACAAGGCTAAGGTTACTAAAGACATTACGGAATCCTTATTATTCTCGCATATTTTTGTAATTAGATTTTATTCTTTTGTGGATATACTGAGAGCAAAACAGGGGTAGTTGATTAGGATTGGTTATTTGAATAATTTTTTGGTGGGAGATCAACAAGATAGATTGGACTTTGCCAGATCTTTGAAAAACTTCATAACAAATGGAGAACTCAATAACAGAAAGCTTCAAAATAGTTAAAACATTCCTTCAACCAGAAGGTGTGCATCAATGGAGGCCCAGATTTACACTTTTTCACACAATCTTTGAGATTCTAGCACGAAGGATCAAGTTAGAAGACCCAATAAAACATCAAAATCTAAGATCAATCACGCCTAAGGTACACCCAGAGGCTTACAAACAATCTTTGTCAACAGATGAAAGAAAAGTGATTTTAAATCATTTATTTCATTCCCAGATGAAAGCTCTTGAAGAATGGAGCTGCAGATGCCACTAAACTATCACAAGGATTGAGATCTATATGACTCAAAGATATTTTGATACAAGATTGCAATAGGAACAAGAAAAACTACTTGCAGACATTCTGAAAGTGAAATAAACACAAAATTTTCCAGATATTTAACACAAATTAACTCAAAGTTTATCAGATTCATCAACAGGGGAGAGTTATTTTAAACAATCTCAGAGCTTATTGATGGCTATACACTCGTAACCAACTCAACATGAATGAAAATCTAACACAAAGGAAGTTAACCTGGTTTCTCATAAAGTTTTCTCAGAAGGTGAGCTTTTCTCAAAATTTTCTCATGAAAATGAACTCCCGACCATTTGCAAGAGTATTCTCATTGTATTTATACATTTCGTTCGCTCAATTTTCTCCAAAAAAAAAGAAGGATATTCGAGGGACCCTTGTTTGCTACTCATTTTCCTCAGAAAGTGACCTTTAACAAATTTATATCCCGAAAGGCGCCAAGTGGACCGATTCGGCCCGATCATGTTTCTTGGGCCCTCAACTGATGACTAGGATGTCATGCCACAACCTTTTGGAAATCCTTCTAAACATGTGAAATGCACAGCAACCATTGATTCTTCCCCCTTTCTACTTTATATCATATTTGTCCACATGTTTCCCTAGCGTAATTGCAAAGGTGGGGCATAGAGACAAGTCTCCAAACAAGCGCAGACCTTCCGGTGCCACAGGCCCAAGAAAAAAATCATTTTGGCCTTTGAAAAGTCTCGGTGTTAAAAGGAACCCACGGAAGCCTCCACATTTCTATGGCCCACCAAAATTGCCCGGCTATATCAAAAATTGTCCAAGTCTGGGTAAAGCGGTGAAATCCTCCACTCAAAGAAAACATACAATACCATTCTTAACACACCTTAGTGGGTGAAAACACTGAAAAGGGTTTTCCCCATTAATACTGAGATCGAGATGTCTTCCAAGTCACGGGATATTGGGATTTTAGTCTGCCATCTTTTCTAATACAACAAACAGGCATGAGGAACTAGACTCGACAAATGGAGGACAAAGTTTTATGCATCAAATCGGGAGATAGAAAACATGACGAGAGGCCGCATGGCCGAGGGATTTCAAGGGAAAATGGTGCGAGATCGAATGAGCACCAACATCGGATGTTGCTCGGGATGGGAACTCCTAGTGAGTTCCACAAGAACAAATAGTAGACCAAGTGCCAAAAATAGACCATTTAGTAATGGAGTCAAAGAATAAGCCTACATAGTAGAGAGACTATAACCATCCTCCAAAAACAAACCGAGAAACTAGTAAAAACAGGTCACTAAGGACCAAAATGAAATAACACAAAAGCATACGAGAAAAAGAACTATACACACATGTCAAAATTGAGTATACCTTGATTCTGAGAAATTAATCAAGGAAACGTTTCAAATTCTGTCATTAACAAGCAATTCAAGTAGTTCCCCATCTAAGTCTTTTAGGAAGAAGGTATTTTCACCAATTTGAATATCAATGGAGTAGGGTCCCATCCATAATGCATCAAATTTACCATGCTTGCCCTTATCTTCATGCATGCTATCCCATAACAACACAAGATCTCCAACGTTGAAAGCTCTTGGAGTGACCTTCTTGTCAAATAACTTCTTCAATTTTTCTCTAAACTTTACATGTCTTTGGTGGGATGCCCTCCTTTCTTCATCAAGTTCAACAATCTGATTGATTCGAGCTTCATATGGGCTAACCTCTTGGTCCTCCAATTGTTGAACAAACTGAAATGAAGACAATTGTAAATGCAGGGGCAACAGAGCTTGTGTTCCATAAACCAACTCAAATGGGCTTTTACTAGTAGCCCTTTTAGAAGTTATTCTGTCAGCCCAAACAGCAAATTTCAGTTGCTCACCCCACTTCTTCTTGTTTAGCTCCAAGGTTCTTCTAATGATCTTCAACAAGTTTTTATTGTTGGACTCAACTTGTCCATTTCCTTGGGGTTGTAGTTAGAAGCATATGTCGATTTATCCCATATTCTTTGCACATTTCCATCAAAGGTTTAGCTCTAAAACACATGGCATTATCAGCAACAATTTTGACTAGCACTCCAAATCTACAGATGATATGATTCAGCATGAAGTCCATGACAACTTCGTGTGTTGCTTTCTTAGTGGGGATTTCTTCCACCCACTTGATAATCTAGTCTTTCTTCAACATGCAAGTGATGGGGAGAATCAACTCAGCAAAGTTAGACACAAATATTCTAATGAAATTGATTTGCCCAAAGAAGGATTGGATTCCCTTCTTGGTTCTTGGAATTGGAACCTTGTTGATAGCCTCTACCCTTTCGGGATCAATCATGACACCATCCTTTGATACAATGTGACCAAGAAATTTGGCCTTTTACACTCCAAAATGGCACTTCTTTGGATTGAGTGAAATTCCATACTCTCTGCATCTTATCAACATTTTTTCCAAGTGTTGCAAGTGATCACTTCTCCTTCTAGAAAACACAGTCACATCATCCTGGTAAACAACAATAATATCATTAATGTAACCAGCAAAAGCAACATCCATTGCTCTTTGGAAGGTAGCTCCAGCATTCATCAGACCGAATGGCATCCTGACATAAACATATGTGCCCCATGGAGTGGTAAAGGTAGTCTTTATTCTTTCTGACTCCTTCACAACAACTTGATTGTATCCAGAGAAACCATCCAAAGTAGAAAGAAACTCAGATCCAGTCACTATTGTAGCATATTTTCCATGTTTAGTAGAGGATAATTATCCTTCATTGATGCTCTGTTCAGATTTCTAAAATCTATGCACAACCTAATATCACCATTATTTTTTCTTACTGGCACTAAGTTTGCAACCCAAGAAGAATACCTTGTTGGTCGAATGATCCCTCCATCTCTTAGCTTCTTCAATTCATCTTACATTTTCATGGAGAGGAGTGGATTAATCAGCCTTTTCTTTTTCCTAAATGGTTTTGCATTAGATTCCAAAGGAATCTCATGTTGAAACAAGTCCTCTTTGTATGCTTTCAGTTCAGAATAGGACCAAGCAAAGGCAATCTTGATATTTCTTTAACAATTGGACATAGGATTGTTTCTCTTCTTTGTTCAGATTTCTTCCCAACTAGATCTTCCTTGGTTTTTCCTTTGTGCCAAGGTCATGCTCTTCAACATCCCTTGAGGCTGCTACATGTCTGTTAATAATGCAATCAGCATTATCAAAGTTTGATTCAAGAGCAACTAGCCCTCTAGGAATGGTATTAGTTTTCAATTGGATGATATCTTTTCCAAAAAAGTTTCTTTTCCTTTTGCTACACACACCATTGGCTCCCAATCAATACACTGATTAGAAAACTCCCTTTGTTCTGCAGAAACCGTTTCACCTGGGCATCATCATCAAATACTTGCCAATTTTTTACATTGTCAGGGACAAATGGCCTTGTTAGTACTTCAACATTATATTCACAATTGGGGACATTGAACAAACATCAAACCGAGATCCCAAGACTGCAAGTTGGTCTGCAATAGCATTGAAATTTCTATCATGATGCACAATATTAAATGAGTCAAACATTTCAATCAAATCCCAAATTGCATGCTTGTATTATTTCATTCTTTGATTTTTAGTAGCATATAGTTTTCTAATTTGTTTGACAACTAGTTCTGAGTCTCCTTTGACAATGATATCTTTAATATAATACTTCCAAGAAATTCTCAAACCTAATAACAATGCTTCATACTCGTAATGTTATTAGTGCATTCAAAGTTAAGTTTGAAAGAAAATACAAACTCTTCTTGGCTTGGGGAGATCAAAACAATGCCAACACCATTTCCAAACTTGGAACAGGCTCCATCAAATAACAAGGTCCAAGGTAAACCAACTTGTTCAAGACATTTGCACTAATCAATCTTGTGCTCCTTGTCATCAACAAACCCCACAAAGTTATCTGCATCTACATCAACATATAACACTTCATAAGAAGCATTATTCGGATCTTCAATGAGGTGCAACATTTTCTTCTCTCCATACAATTTTACAAGGCTACCTTGATTGGAATGGTGGAAAAATACATATCCATCTAAACACTTCCACCAACACTTGCAGCCCACTTTCTTGATAATAGCATGCCCCATTTGGTAGGGCAATCAATAATGACAACATCAAGTTTTAGGTTCTTACCTGGATAAGCTGCAAGTTGTACCACCAAACCTTTCACACATCCAACAATGGGCACCTCTCTAGAGTCCATGGCAGTGCATCTTCCATATGTTGTTGTCACTTTGATATCTAGCTCATTCATGACCTCAAGAGGCATGACATTGCATGATGCTCCGGAATCAAACATACAATTGTGCAGCAGTCTATCCTTAATGATCAAAGTTGTAAAAAATGGATCAACATTTAATTGGGATTCAACCAAAGATGTCCCCAAGTAAACCTCGAGCACTTTTCCAATCTCTTCCAATGATGGTGGTGTTTCAGTGCAGTAATGGTTGGAGGAGGAGTTTCTACAATTTTTACATTTACATGCAGGGTACTCTTTTCTTCTTTCAATCCCAAGTTCTCAAGTGTTCTCTTCTTGTCTTTGAGGAATCCTAAGCAACTCAACAATTAGAACACTAAATTTGATTTGACTCAAAACTTGGGTAATGTCATATGGAACATTCTTTGGCAAGGCAACATTGGAAGGGAGATTAGCAAACTCATTAGATGGCATGGGATTCTTGACAGTTTGGGCATGAGGAGAAGTATGAATCTTGTTTGGGATAGCAAGGCCTTTGAAAGGTGTATCTTTCTTAGGAGCCTCTTTAGGAATACTAGTAAGCAATGGATTTTTAGGTTTGTCTTGAGGCCTGCTCCTTTGACAACTCTACTTCTAGTATTATAATCCTTTTCTTGAGCAACAACAATGTTCATCAATAACTTCCTATCTTCCTCAGAAGGGACTCCTCCATCATACTTCTTTATCATTAAATCTCTTAAATACTCAAAGTCATTATTAGGTATTTCAAAATCTTGTACTACATCTACTTCAAAAGTATGAGAAGGAGGAAGAAGTGGTACCCGGTGAATGTAATCCCAAAAATTTCATTAGTTCCAGCACTTATCACTTCGGTTGAAGTTGCTCCTTGTTGTGAGCTTGAAGAGAAACTTATCATGTAAAAATCATCATTATCAGCTTATTCTTCTTGCTGATTTACTTCACATGGAGGATGGGGCAGAAAGCATCTATCACACCAATCAATCTCATTGGCTTCATCAACAGTAGCAACCCGGGAAGTCAGAGGATCAGGCACCATTCTACTTTCACGTGCTTGGGGATGTCTATTTGCAGATCCCATGGGTCCTTTACCTCTGTCATCTGACCTCTAATCACCCCTAGGATGATTGCCAAATCTATCATGATTTTGTGCCTTTTTCTGACCTTGTGAACTCTACCCAATTCCTTTCTCTACTTGGGCTAGTTTGTAAGAGATTTCTTTGACAGCCCCTGCCAAATTTTTAACAACCTCCTCAAGATACACACTCTTGCTTGCTTGAGGTTTTTATGGGTTTATCAGTTTGACACCCTCCCTCTTAGGAGGTTTTCCAATTGCTTTGATGTTGTTCTCAATTTTTAGAGCCATGTTAAAGGCCTACCTCAAAGTGTCAGGGTTTTTATCCCTCAAATAGTATGTAGTCTTCTTGTCAAATGCATCAACATACTTTATAAGACAAGATTCATCACATGGCCTCAAATTCACGAGAAATATTCTCAATGTCTTATTGAATCTCGTATTAAAATCATACACTGATTCATTAGGATTCTTCTTAATATTCTCAAATTCTGACAAAATAAACCTAGGGTCTGTTTTGTCACCATACTACAATCTAAATGCATTCCTCATTTCAGTCCAAGAATCAATAGAGTTATTACAAAGAGCTTTATACCGAGTCTCTTTCATCCTCTTCTAATGTATGAATAAACAATTTAATGTACACATATTCAAACTCTATTTCAAAATCCTCCATCATATTGACAAAGAGTTTCAAGTGCTGATCACTAGTTATTGCATTATTTCCTTGAAACTTAGGCAATATGTTTCTTACATCATGTGGCACAACATTTGGATAACCACGCATACCTCTAAAACTAATGGGACCAAAATTATTAACAAAAATGGAGGTCTTGGTGGAGGTTGAGCCATATTATTCTGAGGAGGTGATCTTATAGGAGAAACAGAGTGATGAGGAGTGAGGGGTATGTGTGGTACAGGGATACAATTTTCAGAATGACTATCCCCTAATGGCTCTTTTTCACGGCAGACACTATCATATTTGGAAAATATAGGGGTAGAATGAGATGCAAATCTTTCAAATACATGGGTGGAATGAGAAGGCCCCTCTCTAGATGGAGAATTTGGATTTACAAAGAGACTACCTGATTCAAAAGTAGTTGAGGAAGCATTTCAATCTTCGATAATGTGCCGATCATTTTCACCAATGGAGATCTCTTTTCTTGATGCTTGATCTCGAACAACCTTACAAAATCTTCCTCCTTCCGAATTAGAATTTCCAAACTCTGGAAATAACCTTATACTAGGGTCCACGGTGAAGAAATATCTTCTTCCTTCCAGCTTTGTAAATATTAGTAACAAATTTACATTGACAGAGGTTAAGACACTGGCATTTACCAAAAACAAATCAACACGGAGACGCCACTAAGGATTTTCACCCTAGTTGTGGAAATGCACTAAAATAATCTACCAAATGTCATCGGCACTAAAAATCATGTAAAGCTTTACAAATCGGACCTTCCTTCACCCAAATTTACCAATGGTAAGGGAAACTTAATACAATAAGCTGCTGGAAAAATTGGACAAACACTACACTGAGAACTTATAACTTAGTTCAATCCTTATAGATCTAATCAGAAAATGATGTTTACAAAACGTATTTGCACACAAAACTACAAGAAACATTACCAGGTTTGGAAAACTTTAAATTCTTTAAAGAGTCCCCGGCAGCGGTGCCGCGAGTGTTGGTATCCAAATTCATTCTCCTTTTCAAGCCAAGTAGCAACACAAATTCGACAGGGAGCTTAGAGGCAGATAGATCATAAATGTGTATCGTTTTGTAGTCGGGGATGAAATATAACTAACCCTTTATTACTCGGGTTTGTGGAGAGATGGATAGCACCTTAAAAGGATTTGATCTTATCCTAACTATTTTAGGTTGTGCCTTTCAACCAAGGTAAGAGAACCTATTTTGTAACCTTTGTTATTGAAGGAGACACAGATACCTTTCTTTTGCACAAATTTTATAAAGAAAACCTTGGGAAAATATGATCAACACACCAAATCTAACTCTCATGAGTTGTCACTTCCAGAAAATGGAGATATTTTCAACACAAGGCTAAGGTTACTAAAGACATTAGGAAACCTGATCTGTTCTGCATACTTTAGCAAGTAGATTTTTGTTCTTTTGTGGATATACAAAGAAAAACAGGGTAGTTCAAGGTAGGATTGGTTATTTGAATAATTTTTGGTGGGAGATCAACAAGATAGATTGGAATTTTCTAGATCCTTGAGAAACTTCATAACAAATGGAGAACTCAATAACAAAAAGCTTCAAAATAGTTAAAACATTCCTTGACCATAAGGTGTGCATCATGGAGGCCCACATTTACACTTTTTCACACAATCTTTGAGATTCTAGCACGAAGGATCAAGTTAGAAGACCCAATAAAACATCAAAATCTAAGATCAATCACGCTTGAGGTACACCCAGAGGCTTACAAACAATCTTTGTCAACAGATGAAAGAAAAGTGATTTTAAATATTTATTTCACTCCCAGATGAAAGCTATTTTGAAGAATGGAATTGCAGATACCACTAAACTATCACAAGGATTGAGATCTATATGACTCAAAGAGATTTTGATACAAGATTGCAATAGGAACAAGAAAAACTACTTGCAGACATTCTGAAAGTGAAATAAACACAAAATTTTCCAGAGATTTAACACAAATTAACTCAAAGTTTATCAGATTCATCAGCAGGGGAGAGTTATTTTAAACAATCTCAGAGCTTGTTGATGGCTATACACTCATAACCAACTCAACATGAATGAAAATCTAACACAAAGGAAGTTAACCTAGTTTCTCAGAAGATGAGCTTTTCTCAAAATTTTCTCATGAAAATGAACTCCCGACCATTTGCAAGAGTAATCTCATTGCATTTATACATTTCATTCACTCAATTTTCCTCCAAAAAAGAAGAATATTCAAGGGACCCTTGCTTGTTACTCATTTTCCTCAAAAAGTGACCTTTAACAAATTTATATCCCAAAGGTGTCAGGTGGACTAGTTGCGAATTGATCATGTTTCTTGGGCCCTCAACCCGATGACTAGGATGCAATGCCACAACATTTTGGCAATCCTTCTAAACAGTGAAATGCATAGCAACCGTTGATTCTACCCCCTTTCTACTTTATATCAGAGTCGTCCCGTGTTTCCTAGCGTAGCTGAAAGGTGAGGCACAGAGGTAAGTCTCCAAACAAGTGTGGGCCTTCCACATGCCCTAGGCCCAAGAAAAAAGCATTTTGGCCTTTGAAAAGTCTCGGTGTAAAAAGGAACCCGCGGAATCCTCCACGTCTTTATGGCCTGGCCAAAATGTACCGGCTAAATGTAAAATTTTTCCAAGTGCAGGGTAAAGCGGCGGAATCCTCCACGCCATGAAAACATACAATACCATTCTTAACACGCCTTAGTGAGTGAAAACTGGAAAACATTTTTTTCCCCATTAATACGAGGATCGAGATGTCTTCCACTACCGGGATATTGGGATTTTGGTTTGACATCTTTTCTTATACAAAAAATAGGCGTGGGGAACCAGACTCGACAAATAGAGGACAAAGTTTTTATGCATCAAATCGGGAGATAGAAAACGTGAAAGAGGCCGCAAATGGCGAGGGATTTCAAGGGCAAATAGTGTGAGATCAGAATGAGCACCAACACATTCTAAGCAAAGTATATAAAAAGGATAATGACATATAGAATATATAACTAGCATAGTAAGCAAAGTGTACATGCAAGTATAAGCAAATAAGAACAATGTGCAACCAAGATATGTGGCATGTTGTGAGTGTGAATGGGATGGAATGAAAAGTGAGTGTGATAGGATCAGCGTTCCCCCTAAGTGAATGTGTACAAATGTGTATGTGATGAGGTTCATTTATAAATGCCTCCTCAGCAATCAAGAAAGAACCATAGAACAAGAGTGCTTCATCGGGAAATGGTTTGAGATGTGCACTAGAAAGATATGATCAATTAAGCATAAAGTGTACGAGAATGAGTGAGTATGGTGAAGTTCATTTCAGATTTATCCCCTCAATAGTCGAATATGAACCATGAAACTATAGTGTGTCATCGGGTAGTGTGATGTGTGAGAGTGTGATGCTAGAAATATGTGTCATGAATACGTTGAGTGTGAAATGTGTCATGTGTATCATGTGAGTTTCTTGAATTTAGTATGCCCTCAACGATCAAGTGTGAACTATGGCACGGGATTGCATTATAGGGTGATGTCGATACAAGTGTATCAAGATGTGTAAGATGTGTGTGAAAGACTAGATGTGAAGCATAGAGTGGGAAAGTAGAAATGTGAGACACCTAAAAATGCTAGAAAGGGGGTGAAGAGTAAGCATAATGCCCCCCAAGTGTATGATGTGAAGAAGAATCAACTAACATCATCTAAAATATCATCGTTGTCATGGTCGAATCCAAATGGAGATGCATTAAAGACACAGTAAGCAATAGTATGTAGTTGATCATATACGAGATCCATTGCGGCGTAAGTTTTACATGCCCATTGCATACTCCTCGTTAGTGAAAGGTGGTAATGGACAACCATGTGCATACCAACGAGTAAGATTTTTTTAATAACAGAGAATGAATCATTTCAAATAAATAAACGGGTGAAGGGCATGGGGAATGAAATTTTGATATGATCAAGATTGAGGCGCCACCAATGTAGTCAAGTTAAGATTGCCCAACAGAAGTGGAGAAGTGCAGGAGAAAGTGCAACAAAGACTAATAAATGGAATATGTGAAGGCCATAAGAAAGAGTGATGCGGATATAGTTGTGATAGAGGTGAGGAGAATGAGGTGGAGGGAGGAGATCATTGAGTGTGAATCTGATCCAAGCCAAGCCATCACACGTGCAAATAGTGTCAGAGCAAGTGGGATCAAATGGAATGTGTGGCCAATAAGAATTACTCGTGAAAATATTGCATGTGAAAGGGGAAGTGCGGATGTAGATTTCACGGAGTAGATGAGGAATGTGGTATGATGTCTAATGTATGGACATACCCTTGATAATTTATCATAGCATTAGTAGGAGGGCATTTTTTGAATTGATATTCACCAGGGCCAATAACACAAATTTATCATTGAAGTATGAGTCATCTATCTCAATAGGAGTACAACTAAGATTGCACAATTTGTCATTAGTAAGCTCAACGGTATCGACCTCGTCATCAAAATCATCAGTGTTGACATTATCATGTTGGATAGTAGTATCAAAGATATTGGTAGGAGGTAATCTAGATGCATGAGTGAAAGGAGTCTTAATGAGTAGAACATTAGTGATTATTGGATCGACAAGATGGATGAAATGATAGCAGTAGTATGAGTAGAAATGGATGGAATGTTTGTGATGGTGGAAGAAGGATGTGAAGCACTAGATTTCCTAATATCATATGTATCAATATTTTTATATGGAATAGGTTGTGATGGAGGAATAGGCATAGCGGCGGCGGGGGTCTATGCAGAAAAATTTGAATGGATCAAGGTCGGCAACAATGGTATGTTCATAACCATCATGTAAGAATTTAATGCATCGATGAACAGTAGATGGGACAACATGCATTGCGTGAATCTAGGGTCTACCCAGTAAGAGATTAAACTGAAACAAGGCATTGATAACAAAGAATATTGTAGGAACAATCTTAGGCCCAACTTGTATAGGTAATGTGATAGTGCCTAGGAATGTGTGAGTAATGGAATCATAGCCACGAATGAGAGTGGAATTCTTAAGCATGATATATGTCGATGCGTCAATTTTCTTTAAAGGGGAGTGGGCACATAAATTGACAATGGATCCATTATCAATGAGTACATGCTTGATACAAATGGTGCCAATGATAGTAGTGATAAGCAAAGGTGCACATGGATTATCAACAACAGATGGCAATATGTCCTCATCACTAAATGATATAGCATGTGGTAGATTTTTGAGAGACTGAATGAGATGTGTGAAGGCCACCAAAGAATTATTGCTTTCAATGTGGATAGAATGAAGGGCGGCCTCTAATGTATGACAAAAATCAGGTGCATTGCATAATAAGTCATAGAGAGATATTTTGGCGGTGTATTCTTAAGTTGTTCATGATATCATAGCCTTTAGAAGTGGTGGGAGGAGCCGTAGAAGTGATAGTTGGTGAAATAGAAGCGGGTTGAGCTATAGGAGGATGAGTGCGATGAGTGGTGACTACATTAATAGTTGGATCAGCCCTAAGTGTAATAAAGTGAGGAGGATGTTGAGTACAAACTTGCATGAAATCGCAATGGTAGTAACCATGTCAGAAACCTTAGTTGGGGTGAAAGAAGGATAATAAGATTGATCCATGACTTGAGAAGAAGAATACATACTCAGAAGGTAGGTTTTGAATGGTTGGGTTCACCAAATGATTTAACAAATATTGAAATTTGTAAAACCCTAATTGCATAGTAACATATGATAAATAAGTAATAAAGCACATATCTGACCTAAGCAATAAGCTAGATAAAAATGAAACCTTGGATGCAAGAGAGAGATATATGACTTAACGATTTTAAAATTGATCCTGAAGTATCTTTGGATTGGAAAAGCTGTTGATTAGGAGGAGGAATTTGTCACAACCGCACTTTCGAAAAAATTACATAGTTGTTAGAATAAGTCGATTGATTAGGGAGCACCTAGGCACCGAGACTGCTTGGGCGCTGTGGTGTGAAAATGGTCAGAATATGAATTTTCCTATGTTGTAAGATGTTCGCTGACCTTCGTTGTTGATCACCAATATGTTGCACTAGGTCCGCAGAATTATCCTATAACCTACAAAACAAATGATCTCCTACAAAACCCCAAAACACATCAAATCCTAAAAAGAAAAATATGCAAATGGGAGTCGGATTGAACCTAAACGGTCACCTAACAGAGTGAACTTACAACCGAGAACTGCACTACATCTTAGACTCTACGTAGTTATGTGTGCATGTGTGTAGAATCATGCCCTAGGTGGCTCTTATGCAAGATGCACTTGATAGAGAGCAATAGCTAGATGTAGAAATGTAAATAGATGTGTGGATGTTAAAATTAAATTCCCCTCCTATGAAGTGTATGTAGAAGAATGTAGTCCCTTGTCCCTTGAATGATAGCTAGATGGATGCCTTGATGCTCTTAGAATGCCTTTGGATGTAACCTTAGGTGGTGATAGTAGATGCTTAGAGCTTGGTCCTTTATTATGGTCACATAGCTTTATATTTATATGATGAACCCTTGTTTGAATTTCGTAATTAACATCTAAAAGGTTGACCACCAAGAAAACAAGAGGCCCAAAAGGGGCAAGTAAGATACAAAAAGGTCGGGGGCGCCAAGAGGGGACGATGGCACTTAGGCACTGGCGTCCTAACTAGGCGTTGGTGTTTAGAGTCAATAAAGATAAAACAATGAATATCAAACTGGGTTGTGGGGTGTGTAAGACCAAAGAGGAAACCAGAAAGACAAAAAAGAGCCAAAGATAGATGTCAATTACTAGTTTTCTCGCTTAGGAATCATATGAATAGTAGTATGTGATTAGGACCTAGAAATGTACCCAAGTGTGTGATTTAGTGTCTACAATTATTTATCCAATTAATGGGCTCATCAAGGTTCACTTCCATATGTTCAACTTCATTTACAAGTTATAATTTGCAACAATCGTCTTGTTTAATCTACTACATTGATGGTTATAGTTTCTACATACCTAATTGGAGTCGGTGTAACTCTAATTTGTATACAATCTTTCTCCAGTGACTTTTTTATTCAAAGTATGTGTGTTTTTCAATCTCTTCTCAGATTCACAACCATATGCTCAACTTCATTTATAGGTTGTAATTAGCAGCAGTCTTTTACTTTAATCTACAATATTGATGGAGATAGCTTCTACGTAAATCTAATTGGAGCCAAAGTGCAACTTTTTTTTCAGTATCCATCATTTCTCCATGTGATTTTGAATCATAGTTTTGTGTATTTTTCAACCTCCACATAGGTTCACTAGAAATTGTATAGCCTCAATAACAAGTTGTAAGTTCAAACATTCATTGTGTTTAATATATTGTTTTGGTGCAGAAGGATGTTACGTATGTAATAGGTTACTGCGATTGTGCTTTTCAAAATCACATGCCCTTTCCTAGAGTTCGTTTTCCCAACTTATAAAATAGTCTATATTATAAAGCACAACATTGTGTTTTTGTATCTCTTAGGTCAATTTTATGTTTTATGTCTCTCTTCTCAATCCACGCCTTAATTAATAAATGTTTTGTTGCGCATATATGTGTTTTGTTTGGTTTAGTTTTCACCCACGAAAAACATATTCAACAAATTAATTTTACTCGCTTTGGATGTTACAGTGCGATTGAGGAAGTTGGTGTATTAAATGGCCACACATTAAATGTGCCACGTCGGTGTTCGGGGAGAGTGAATGAGCGAGATGAAAAATCAAACTATATACAAAATGCACATTAAGGACCACAAACAACAATCCAAGTTGTCCATGTCATTGTCGGACTCGTGTCATAATGCTTTTCCGAATGTTGGTTTTTATGGCCATGCATGTGTTTCCTATGTAGTTTGGATAGGGGTCGGTGCATTTTGTATAGAGTATAGGCGACGCTCTTGAAGCGCCTCGGGTTCTTGAACCACCATAGCAAAATCTATATGTTATGCTGCTACTAACTATTGTAGCAAGACTGATTTGTTTTTATTATTGATTGTATATAGAGATTATTTCCATCTATAATTGTAAATTTACAAGTTTTGTGTTGCATTCAATAGCGCTCATGGACATTTTTTCTTCTTGAGGGTATCGTGATTCAAATTTCTTAATATCTAGTGTTTTGTTATCTGTTTTCTTGTTTTTTTGTTTTTCACTTCCCTCAATGCATGATGTGTATTCGAGATTAATCTTTGTAGCCTTGAGTGCATAATGATGTTCAATACAAAAGCATATAACATATATAGTTTGTTCTTAAAATATCTCCAATTTATTTATACGTTTTGATTTATTATTTTTAAAATTTAAAAATGCATTACCTTATTATTGTTGGGGGGGTGTTAACTACTACAAACCATTCATTGAAGGAATAATCTCTTTCCTCTTACTCGCTTTAGACTTGTACATGTTTGGATTAGCTAATTTTTAATTAAATTTAAAAATAACATTGTTTCTCTTTTTTAATTGAATCTTAAGCTTGCACAAATTAGGTGCAAAAATTATTAGGCCTAAGCACTAAGAACTAAGTGATTTTTATTCCACCTAATTCACTCAAGACATGATCTTGGCCTTCATCCCTTATTGTTTGGTATCTCATGAGACTTGTATCTTGGTGGATGATTGGACAACACCTTTTACACTATCATATACATATGGGACTACAACCCACTTGATTTGTTCACTTTTTTAAAAAAATTAACTTAGCTAAAAGTGGGCATGGTTCACATGCTTATCCCCCTCGAAAAGATAAATATAAATTTTCCACTTGAACTCTGTAATATTTTTAAAAACTCACAAACCATTATAAATAGACTTTTAGAATACTTGTACATTATTTTTATTTTTTCAATTTTGAAGTCGTATATAAATTTTTAGAATCCTTATCCATTTTTTCTAGTTTTCCAATTTTTCATGTGTATAAAAATGGATTAGTATATATAAAATGTAGGTGATTTATTTGTGGAAAAAATAGTACCATATTTCATGTTAACCATAAAATTTTTATAAAATTTGGAACACGTTGTATGACCATAATGTATATCTATAGTAGCAAAAATTATACATCTTTTCAATACAATACACCAGATTCTAATTAGCCCTATCCAAACATACAAAACAAAATTACATTACATAACCATTATACAAAATGATTTTTCAAACTAATTTTATAGTGACATCCTCACAAGACTTTTCAGGATCTTTTAACAAAATCTGTAACATTTTAATTTTTCATTTTACTTTATTTTTCATATAAATATTTTATAAAATATCTTAGATACTTTATAAATATCTTAAATATTTTATTCTAATAGACATATTAAATTAATCTCAATTTAAATTATTTTATATAGATTATCTGTAGTGTACAAATAAAATACAATGAACTTTGAAATTCAAGGTAAATGAGTAAACATGAAATGGAGGACAATTCCTTCCTTGAGATCTCCACTGCAGTACAAATGAAATCCCACGTTGAACGTGGACAGATTATAGCCGTGTTCAAATAAATTTGTTATATATATTTGACTGAACATAGCCTATCTTGTCAATTAGGAAAACTGGGCAGGTGCTAGCGTCACCGATCTTTGAAAAACAAGTGGGCACTCGTGCCCGGCAAGTTCTCCTTCCGGTTAGGTAATTCAGAGCCAACTTTGCAGTTTCCATTTCCCATGGCTGAGCAGAAGTACAAGGCCTTGCTGCACCGTGAAGCCCAAGATTCAGAGGAGTACAGAGGTAGAAGCTCCAGAGAAGACGAATGGCTCATCCACGTCAAAGAGGGCCTCCATTGTCACAGTTCTATTGCTCGCCCTCCGACTGTGTGCATCTTCACCGTCCCCAAAATACTCATCGACTTCAATCGCCATGCTTATGTTCCGCAGGCAGTTTCGATTGGCCCTTCTTACCACGGCAACAAAGATCTCTCTGGCATGGATAGCCACAAGCTCAGGGCTGCCCAAAAAATGATGGGGAGGATCCCCCCGGGAACAGGAACAGACATCAATTTTGTTGTCTCAGAGATTAAGAAAATGGACGGCCAAATCAGAGGCGCCTACGAAAAAATCCTCGATTGCAACACTGAAACCCTAGCGTGGATGATGCTCCTGGACGCTTCTTTTCTCTTGGAGCTTCTCAGAACCCTCGCCGGCAAAGATCGCTCCGATTCCTCCGAATCTGAATGTATGTATTTCGAACCCCTTTTCGATGAAAATAGAATCAAGTCGGTCGGATTTACAGTACTCGGGGATATCATAAAGTTAGAAAATCAAATTCCCCTCTTCGTGCTCGCCAAAATATTGGAATTGGAGGCTGGATCAGAGAAAGAAGCACAAACCAGGCTCTTCCACTTGCTATTTAACGCCGCTTACAGGTATTTCCCTTTCAAACATCTGCAGCTCTCACGATTCGAGCAAGATTCGCCCTTTATGGGACGAGATCATTATTTGAGTTTCTTGCACGGCTTAACCCTCTCATTTTTTTGCGGCGCGAAGTCGTCGTCTTCTTCTTTATCAACTGCAGAAACGCAGTTTAATCAAGTTCTCCCTTCCGTGTCAAGGTTAAGCATAGGCGGAATATGCATCCGGCCGTATATCGGAGATGGGGGCAACGCCCTGAGATTCGACAAGGAAGAATCTACCCTTTACCTTCCTGTCATAAAGATATCTGAAAACACCGAAACTGTTGTGAGAAACCTGATGGCTATGGAGGCGTTTCTACCGTCAGAATTACAGGTTGTCTCTTGCTACGTTGGTTTGATGAAAAGTTTGATTTACACAGAGCAGGATGCGACTTTGCTGAGGATGGCGGGGATTTTGTATATCTATGTAGGAAACGATGCGCAGGCGGCTCAGTTTTGGGATGGTCTTTGCAAGGGCATGTCCATATCTTCGCTTCAGCCGCTCAAGGTTCTGAAGAAGGAGATTATGGAGTGTTACAGAGCCAAATGGAGGGCTCAATTGATCGAGTTTTACATGAACCGTTTTACAAGGCCATGGCGTACCACAGTGTCTGTGATAGTTGCAACATTTATTTTCGTGTTTACATTTGCTCAAGCCCTTTCTTCAATGTATGGCTTCAAAAAGGCTGGTCCCTGAATTGAACTTCTATTTTGTATACACGCTTTTGATTTGATATAAAATTTAATTAGTAGCATGTCATGGAAATTTGTAAGTGCTTTACCAAGCACCCTGGTTTGGTGTTTTAGTGTGAACTTATATTTACAAGTTAATTGACCCAAGATCAAATCTCGTTTTATGCCACGTAAG
Organism: Taxus wallichiana var. yunnanensis; assembly: GCA_018340775.1. Classification (NCBI taxonomy): domain Eukaryota; kingdom Viridiplantae; phylum Streptophyta; class Pinopsida; order Cupressales; family Taxaceae; genus Taxus; species Taxus wallichiana. Next base: position 553,876,664 of record CM031234.1, read on the forward strand.
TCTGAAAACCTCTGCTTGAGAATGTCATGATAATTTGTGAGGCGGTTCTATGCCACTCAAGCCCAAAACCTTCGCTTGAGAGAGGCTATCATAAGTATGTCATGAAAATTTGTTTTGGTGTTTTGGTGTGGACTTACATTTACAAGTTAATTGACCCAAGATATGGGATTGTGATTTTTCACCAATATATAGCTTAGATTTGTGTTAGCTTAAATTTTTTATTTGGGATGTTCTATTGGAGGAAAACCATATTTTGAATTGATTTAAAATAATAAACTTGAGTTACACTACCACCATGGTGGAAACCAATACTTGAGTATGGATGAAAATGCTTGAACATTGAACTTTTTATATTTGTACATGGGTGAGAGGTCTTACATGTCATGATATGATTGGTTGCTCTACATAATTATTATGTCAAAAATAAATTACTACTATGACAACTATTGGGTATTGTGTAATCAATAGTCATGTCAAATATTGGACCATGTTCACCTATTGGTCCCTCCCTAGTTAATATGAAGTTCATGGAAGAATAAAAATTTACTAGTAGTTCGATGAACAAAACTAAACGAGAATTCATGAATGTGGACAATTCGTTGTTTACTTGTATAAACGTCAATCAACCGACGTAGATAGTTTTTTTCTACGCAGAAAAAAAGATTTCTTTCATTTGCAGGACACTTAGAGCATGTGTTTTATTACTTTCTTCAACAATACCCGCTGAGATATTATATGATCCCATTGGATTTGTATGGTTATTTGTAGGTAAATAAAATCATATTTCCCTCTAAAATCACCAAAAAATAATGGTGGGAATGCATATTATATTCCACATGGACAAAAATCAGCCTAAACTCTAGAAGGAAACTCATGCACCCGTAGAGCCCCCTCTCTAGCCACCTATTAAGTTTAGGGGGCAAGAAAAGTGTAGCTCCTATTTTTAGCGCTAGATTCTATTATTTCTGTAGTTGGCGTTAAAAATAAACATGGGACCTTCCACTTGCAAGAAAATGGGAGTTGCATGCCTCCATGGGACCATACTCTCGGTGATAAATTTGAGCCTTGAAATTAGAAAAATATAGTTGTCATATAGTAACAAACTAAGTCTTTCCCTATAAAGTGGAGCTCCAATACTTTCGGGGGCTGCTTGGGAGGTGCGGCCGCATGTCTTTTCTATCCTACAAGAAACTTTTGGTTTAATTGTTTGTTTCTTGAATGGAAAACTCAAATTTTTCAAACCATTCAAAGCAGAGAGGAAATACAACTTGAAAGGACTTTTTTAAATGTCATTTGTGATGAACAAAAAAATTATATGGTGACACATTTCCAAATTAAAAATTAAAAAATTAAAAAGAAAGTCAATAGTTGTTTGGTTCATTGGTAAAGTTGTTTGGCTCATATAGAGCTCATCGGGGATTAATTATTGCGGCCCCAACACGGAGAGTCAAATAGTTGAGGCCAAGATTTCACCGTGGGTAATTTTGACGTCGCGAATGTCCCTTACCCATAGCTCCAAACATGGAGATGTTGATAATCTATGTATGTCGATGCCCACTCTAATGTTTGAGCATTCAATATTTTAAAAAAATAGGGCTTTATAGAACCACATTCTAAAATTAAGTATGTAGTTAGATATAATTGATCAAAATTATGTTTTTAAATTAGGGAGATGAATTAATTGATCTACTTGAATTATGTCTAAAAATTAGGGGAGAGGAACCAATACATGTGATACTTGACTTGGTACCTACGTGCGATGTGTGTTAGGTCATTATTTGAAATTTCTTCCATGGCAATGTTTCAGCGGCGTTTGAAATTTCTCCCATAGTTGATTTTGCATGTATTTGATATATATTTTTCATTTCATGTGTTTATTTGGAAGGAAAGTCGCATTTTGAATTTTAGTATAAAATAACAAATTTGAAATGCACTAAAAAAGTGTTAGACCTAAACTTGTGCACTTGATATCTATAAGTTAGGCATATGATGTGTCACCTTATGATTGGCTACTTTAAACCATGGTTGGGTATGCTTTGTATAATAATATGTAAGTTGTACAACTACTTTTTATTTAATTTAGAGTATTCCCCCTTGATACCCTCCTTACTTCCCTGCCCAAGTATTGGGTCATCTTCCCTAAACAATATTTGTGAGTTCACTATTACCAAATGTAAAAGAAACGTATGATTATAAGGTTGGACAAAGCACACATGGAGAGAAGATCAAGCATTCTAGATTGTATGCATTATGCCTTGCCATCATCACACATAATACAATATATAATACAATCATGACATGAAATTTGAGATAAGTCATTTTAAATTTGAAAAACTCAATATAATGTTTTTTCACAATTCTTTTAGATTTTAATAATGAAAAAATGGAGATCACAAAATTTGATAAATGAGTTATAACTAGAAATCACATGTAAGTGGTGCAATAGAAAACTTCGAAAGGGAAACTTACGAACATAAACTTTAAGTAGTGAAACGTTATAAGAGGAGAGGGGCGGTGAAGAAGAAGGGATTGAGGGAGAAGTGCAAGGGCAAGGAAAATCTTATGGGGAATGTATGCAAAACTGTACTAGATGCATCTTTGTTCTCACATGATCTCATTGAATTCGGTGAAGAAAGAAGCATAAACGTTTCAGGGAAAATGAAAATAGACAATGAAAAAAAAAGATGATGCAAGATTTGAGAATTTGTGCCCTACATTATTTTTCCTATGAAGCCTCTCACACATGGAATGAGGTGCACACAATACAAGTGGAGCTAAAAGGAATCCAACAAATGAAGTTAAGGGAGATGGTTAGCCCAATTGAAATCCTACACCTACTCAAATCCCTCCACCATCTATCAAAGACCATGTACGCGAGTAACCCTCAAGAGAATATACTTGATGTCTAAACATATGAATGTAAGATTAAGTCACAAACGCATCTAATTAAAATAAGTATATTGCTAATAAATTAATGTATGTGTAAAAAAACAATGAAAAAAAATCTATCAAATCATACACCGAGTAAAATTTGACATAATCGGTATTGACACTATATCGTCTTAATTTTTCAACCTAGAAATTAGTTAAGAGGAATGTTTTCTTGGATTCTTGGACCATGTGAGAACACAACAAACTCTAAGGGCATGGTCCCATGGAGGGGCTTGGGCTCCTATTTTCTTGCAGCAAAAGGTCACATGCTTGTTTTTAAAGCCAACTACGGGAAATAATAGAATCTAGGCCTAAAAATAGGAGCTCCACTTTTTTAGCCCCCTAAACTTAAGAGGTGGGTGGAGAGGGGGACTGGGAGTTTCCCCCTACATTTTAGGGCTAATAGAATCTAATATGCATCCACGCCATTGTTACTTTAGATTTTAGAGGGATATTATTTTATTTTCCTACAAATAACCATAAATATCTAATGGGATCCTATAATTTCTTAGCGGGTATTGTTGAGGAAACTAATAAAAAATCATGGGACCTTAAAACTGCTAAAATGCTCCTAAATTTTCTCAGCAGCACTCGCCGAGACATTTAAGGATCCCCCCTTCCATGGGACCATGCCCTAAGACTCATCCTCGAGTTCAAACAATTTTGTTGTACCAAGTCTTGTTTTTGGGTGTTGATGGGGCCACTGACAATACCTTGTCTAGCAGAAATGAGATAAGCACTTTCTTGTTAAATTGCATGTTATATGTGGGGATGGGAGGAGAAGAGCCAATAAAAATAGGTGAGTTTCATTGAGGTGGTGTCTCTTTTGGCCAAGATGAAGCTAATTCATTCTTGCTTTAAACACTCGACACAGGCGCATCTCTCTCCTCCACCAATGTATAACATCTAGTGTGAATTTAGGTACCACCACTTGTTGTCTAGCGAGCAATTTCTCTAACCCAACATTGATCATCGTCTTCACATCTAATTCATGTAATGTTTGTTTAGTCATTCACATCTAATTCAATGTAATGTTTGTTTAGTCATACTTTTACTGACTTTGACCATGTTAAATCATTATAACTTTGTTTGCGACTTACCAACAATATAAATTTTATGACTGTCATTTTTTTAACATATGGTCTAAATTACCAACACAATTTGGGGATGGAAATTCACATATAGTAGTTATCAAGGTGGAATAATTTATAAGAGAGAAAATAAGTAAACACTCTATTATGCATGGAATGTGGACATGAAAAAAAAATATTTGTAGTGCATTGACCAATGTATAAATAAAAACGAATGCACATGTATGTCCCACTAGTTGGAAGGGGAGGAAGTAATCCGGTGTCGTAGAAGCGGACTAATTACATATGGGTCAAAACAGAGTAGGAGGAAATTAACATTTTTATTCATTTAAAATACAATAATAAAAGCCACCTTTCTTGGCCATTAATGGATGTTCTGAACCTTGCCATTTTTACTTAGTATAGAGATATAGGCTCATTCGTTAATGGATATAAGGAAGCGTTGGTGTTGTTATTCCTTTCCTTTTCATTTTCCTATCTTTAGTAAACCCATGACTCCATGTACAATATTTACAAATCCTTCCAAAAGCATGGGAAGAGGGGGTCATCATCATGGGAAAGAGACATCACGTCAAGTCAATTTATCTCATCGCCTTGTTCTACTCCACGATCCATATAGGAAATGGAGATGTTGCCATGTCAAGGTTTGTCGGCAATAACATGCCAAACATTGTGTTACTGAAACATCCATGACCCCTCTTTGAAATCTTCATTCATGACAACATTATCGCACTTTTGCACTAGATCAAATCAACACTAACACTTTTTAACAATGAAGTTGAAGATAAGATCATAATGAGATGTTTTTTTGTTTTACCTTTGAGTTTATCGGGTTTAGAAATATGTTTCAAGGAGATGAAATCAATAATAGGGCCAAACATGGGACCTTCTTCCATACCTACGATGCAAAAATCTAGTTGGGCGGTCTCCGACTAAGCGATAAAGGTCCACACATAAACATCCCATACATGGGTGGTATAAGGAGTCTGCAATTCCATGTTATGGGAGGAGGAAAGCACATAAATATTGAGTGAATCCAACTGAGTGCAGATTTGAGTGAAAATGAAGATGAGAGAGTAGGTAGAGCACTTTCCTAATACTTTAATCTCTTGGATTATATGATCATCTTTTCACATCTTGGTTGTATGCCTCCCCTTGACACCACCGGTGCAGCATATTCCCATGTCTCGTGTCCTACTCCTATGTACTCCAATGTCCCTTGCACACTTCATCCCTCCACCTCCACCTCAACCCCATCTTATTGTGGGATGCATTTTTAGAGTCTTCTTCACCACCATAGGGAAGGTTCCATATTTTTAATCCCTCTCGCTTATGTCTTTGTCGATGATGTCCTCCAACTCATCATGCACCTTCTTATGGGTTGCATGGTTCAAAAGCATTTCCACCATATTTGGTACATGGAAAGAGAACCATTGTATTTGGTGGGTTCCACTACATTATAAAATTATAAAAATAGATCTATGCATATTAATGGATCAAAATCCACAATTACAAAATGTCAATTAGGCTATATGGCAAGCCCATTACAAACTTGATCTCTTTTCATTGGCACAATAGACTTGACCATATCAACGTCCTATCGCATAGAGGTAGATGAAGCATTTCAAAGATTCCTTGAGCCACTTACCCACTCTAAATCTCAATCAGCCTCGTCTCGAAAAACCTCTTCCGGATCGATCTAAAATGCAATGAGTTGGTCTAAGAAATGCGAGATGATAGACCCTTTGAATCATTCAAGCCAATATATCCTCACAAGGGTCCATCTTAAAGGTGGTACATCCCAACTCAATTTAACACTTGGTGGCATATATTAAACTCAACTTCCAAGTAATTTTCCCCTTTGTCTTCGATCAAATTTCACCCATGTTACATAGTGACCCGAATTGCTCCACATCTCTACAAACACTATCTTACGGGTAGAGAGAATTTCACTCTCCCTTAGTGGAAAATTCTCATGTATCTTAGCCCCACACCATGATTCTAAGTGGTGGAGGATGTTAGGTAAAACTCATAGTACATTATAATTTTACATTGTAGATATGTTTATGAGTTACCATAGGCAAGTGGTTGTAGACACAAAATCACGCACATATTACTATTTTATTATGTCGTCAGTATGTTGTTATATGCATGAATCTTAAGTAAGAAAAGTATTCACTAGTGACACTATTCCTTGTCCATCTACGTATTTGATTGATTTTTACATTACCCTCTTCTACATATGTCATTTTTGTATCCACTTCTAGTCAAGTCATAGGGATCCCTGTCTATCTGTCTTTTCACATTTGTCGTTATTTATCTCAGGACACTAGCGCCCACTCTGGACACTAGTGCTCAGGCGCTTGTGTCCATTCTAGGCATTTTTATCTTTTTATTAGTTTTATACATTTTTGACATTTTTGGTTGGCCTTTTCACTTTTCTTATCCTTATCCCATGTTCATAGTCGGCCTTTTGTGTCACTAGTGTCGAAATTCAAACAAGAGACTCATATATATGTTGAACCAATTTTCTCACTCTTGTTTCAGATTAGTGAAATGGTAACAAAGAAAATAAGCAACTCCAATAATGAGAGGGTTTAAGGCTACCTCTAGATGAGATGATGATGGATACGGGCACAAAATATCCTCCTCACAGTGAGCTTGATTACCTAGCACAACAAAGAGAAACTCAAGAAGAAATGGATTAGTAGATAGGATGGTGGGTTTCCGACAATGTCATCCCAAGAAGTGAAAACTTCCTAAGATGGATGTCAACCCACTTTTTGATAAAAGATAAATAAAAATGATGAATAAATGATAATATGCAATGAAATCAATCGAAAATAGAAAAGCTGAGATGAACTAGATAATATAAGATGTATATCTGGTTATAGTAAATGCTTAACTAAACCAAACCTGAGCGGGTCGACGATGACCAGAGGCCGATAAAACAATCGATGGTGAATGGGGTAGTATAGGCCAAAAAGAAGTGCAAAAGGGTATATACGAAGGGACCGCTTAAGGCGATATGGGGTGAAAAATGGTGTTGAAATGATGCGGAGAGTGTGGATCTGAGTGAAATAGAAAGGATGCAATAAAATTAATAGATCCGATGATAAAGTGATAAATATTGATCGGTCAACGACAACCGGGGTAGATCAACGGCAATTGGGTATGATGCAAATGAGATCCGAAGCAAACGGTGTATAGAATGGCGAGATTGGTATATCCGAGGGGTTGTGGGACCAAAGAATAAATAATTGTGAAAAGGAATGACATAAAATCAAATAGATGTGGACCGAGGTTGATGGCAATTGTGCTTGATTCGACAGTGACACGAGAGTGAACTAGGGTTTAGGGATGAAAATGGATGGAAGTGACGATCTACGAAAGAAAATAGAGGATGACTAATACTGAGGGCGAGCTTTGAGATGGCGGTGAACCTACAAATCCGATGCACCATAGTGATGGGATGGAAATGGGGAATCCAAACATGCGAGAGAATGATATCAAGCCATAAAAGAACTTGAAATCTCTAAAGGTGATGCATAAGATCTCCAAAGTAGCTCCAAGGTGGTGATAACAACTGCAAAGAAGTACAAAATGAAGCCAAGATCACGAGAAATCTGAAGTCTCAAAAATTGCATCCGAAGAGAGGAGGGGTATGGTTGTATTTATAGGGTTGACGGTGACCGGATGGATCATTGAAACTGCAGCGGTCCATTGATTTGGGCGGTGGAGGATTGATCAACTCGAGACAATGAGATCTTGTGAGGTGAGATTAGGGTTTGGTGGTAAATACATGTTAGGGTTGTCTTGGGGAAATAAAAGGTAGTTGGGGATAAGAAAGTATTAAATAAAGGTAGATGGGAACCTAGGGATGATAAAAATGAGGTTTATGGAGGATAAAAGGATTAGATGAGGATTTAGGGCTAATTAATGGTGATTAGGGATGTTTAGGGAAGACAAATTAATGATGTGGTTAGGATAGGATAAGGAGGAAAATAACAATTAAAGGGATAAATGGAATTTAGGAGGAAAAGGGGATTTTAATGAGAAGAGAGATATGTTTGTATAAAATGGCAACAAAGGAGATCGAACGCGGGGTGAAGTACAAGGATACCAAAATTGGTGTCTGACAATATATACACAACATACACACTATTATTTTGGTTGGAAATTCAAAGGGACTATCACATCTACATACTATCATTACTATAAAAAAGGACTACATTTTACGTTGCGTAGGAAGGGGAAGTGTTGAATTCTATACCACACATTTGCATCAAAGCTAGATATAGCCCACTATCATGGCATCCTTGGTGTGAAGGAAAACATAAGGACATTATTTCACACACAAACACACAGAACTACATGGAGTCTGAAATGTAATGCAACACGCAGTACTAAGTTCACTCACCGGGTGATCGTCGAGGTTAGTCTGACTTCACATATTGCATATTTTATTCATATCTAATGTGTTTGTGAGCTTGTGTAGTAGTTATGGTTTGTTTTGGATGTTACAGTGTGTACCAAAACTTTAACAAAGTCGAGCAACAAAACAGATATTTGGAGTGAAGGCCCTCGGCCCGAAAATAGCAAATCTTGAATAATCACAAAAACGGACACTTGGAGCTCGAAGCAATCTGTCATACACAAGTAAAGTTTGAAATCTCTGCACCAGCCCACTGTGATATTATTCCCGATCGATCCAACATATACCTAGTCCTGAAACCCTTGGACTACACATGAATCGATTAAGTCATCTATCTCTCTCATTTGCTTAGAGTTTTACATTGTTGAGTACTTAGCACTTGTATATTGTTGTATATTATCATTTGTATATCCCTTGTTACATTAGTTACTCTAAAATTTAGATTTAATTCAATTTATATTAAATCAGTGGTTAAGGTAATTAGTTAGTTATTTAAATTAAACTTTGTTATATGGTTATATTGTTATAACCTTATTATTTGATTTATTTATTATATCATTCATTCACATAGCTTTTTTACCATTGTAACAACTTGTTTGTTTGTAATTTGTTATCAATGTATACAAGCATTACAACACTACATCTATGTAATTGATTATTTCACATTAGTATAATTTTCAGGCTTCCTCCTATTCTACAATTACATTTGGTGTGAGAGTAGGTGAGTACGGGAGCTTGCAAAGGAAGCCATGGAGAGAGTAGGAAGATTGTAGAAGAGGTTGAGGAGCATAGGAGAATATTTTGAAAGTAAAGGAGATCTAGAGTTTCTCTGCAACTTCCCAACCCCATTTCTTACATCTCTACCCCTGGAAAATCTACGGGATCTTGCGCATTCATTTTGGAAAATCTACGGGAGCTTGCGCATTCATTTTGCAACAATTAGGAAAAAATAAAAAAATCAGATTTTTACCCCATCGGGGTTTTTTCACTAGATTTGGAGACACTATTGGTCTCCTCCAAAATTGGCTAGACGTCATATTTAGAGGCATCTCTATTGAGGGAGTTACTTAAGACCGGTTGGTTCCAGAGCTCCTAGCCGCTTTGATGCATTGACGGGTGAGATGGTTCACAAAATTGTGTTGTGCAAATATGCCAAGTTGAAAGCGAGTTGAATTGTGGCCGAGTAGCGCGAGATCCTAAAAACCGGATGTTGAGATAGTTGCATTACAAATTCCAATCTCCATTACATTGAGGTGATCCAATATAGGGTCGAGCGAGTTGATCGGAAAGCTCTTTGCACCAAACCGTGAACCGATATCCCCACAAAGTCGAAAACCAGGCCTCCCCCAGTGCGTCCATTTGGCTTGATCTATGAGCCGACCCATCCATTCAAATCAGGTGGTGAGTTGTATGAGTGAGTCGATCTCTGGAAAGATCGATCCACCCCTACAACATAGTCGGGTCAAGCTTAGATCCCAACGGCCGAGCCGAAATCTTAATCTGCACCTCTCCCGCACCACAATGACCGAGCCGCATTAAAAATGGACCAAGCCTATTTCCGAGCTCGAGATCTATCCACGTCGATCTCCCACCATCCTCATCACCGATATCTCAACGCGGATCAAAACCCTATGACCCAACATAACATGTTAATAAACAAAGTAGTGAAAGAAAAATATGGTCATGTGAACAAGAAGACCAAGCAAAGTAGTCGTGGCGAAACCCTAACTCGACAAGCCAAGTAGGGGTTATTTTTTAAAAAGCATTGTCAATCTTTTTAAAATTTAAATTTAATGTTCTCCACTCGGAACCCCAATGCATTGAGCGCTCTTTTGGTCATTGATGGTTAAGTCATTTGGAGGTAGGAGGTTCACGGGTCAAACGCCCCCTTCCCACTCACAAACCACTTTTTACTTTTGGCGGTGCTTTTAAACAAAAACCCCCAAATTTGGTGGAACTGCCAAATTAACCTTCACTAAACCCACTAAGTTATAACTAAAACATCTACCAAATTTAGCTAGAAAAAAATCAACTTTTGTAAAGTGGAATTGCCCAAAATGGCATTTCTTTTCTTTTGTTCATGAATTTAACATTTTGAGCCCTATAGAGCTCTAGAAGCCACCAAGGCCCGAAAATAAATTTTTTTCCTCGAGTCAATTTTTCTACACAAAGGGTTAGTTTGATTTTTCTATGTATTATATTGATTTGTATTATGCCAACAATCCATTTTTTCGGAAAATTGTAACTCATGAATGGCCAACAATGCTCCAAAATTGTCGATAGGGTTTAGGTGGAGCGGTTAAGTGGGATGGTTGAATTTGGCTCCACCCAAGCTCAAATAGAGGTGGTAATGTCGAGGTGGCACGGTTGGGAGGCTGATTTAATAGAGGTGGATTTTGGTTCGAGAAGACTGTCTTTAGAAATGTGTTCAAGTGTGGTGGATCTAGTTCGCTAATTATTGAGCTTAATGTTATATCTTGGTTGAATGTACTTTGGTTTTGTTGTCTCTCTCTAAATTCCCCTCTTTTTAAGTCAAGTTTCGAAAATTTTGAGTCGATGTAGCTTGGAGTATTGGATTGCATCGAGCCTGGTATTGTTTGTAGTTTTTTATTCCATGGAGAACAATTTGAAAGTCGGGCGTAATTGTGAAGTTTTTCCCTTCTTTTATTTCTTCCATGATTAGGAATGACGGGCGTATCTTCCCGATTAATTTTTGTCCCAGTATTCACATGTAGTAGGTGGACATCTCTGATTGGATGCGGCATGGTCGTGTTTCAAGCAACAACGAAAGCCTCCATGCACCCAAATGGCACAACTTCAAGAGTCGAAGCCAGGGGCAATTCTCAAACTTACGCCAATTCTCCACGTGTCCCAGGTCCAAAAAGGGATAGAACCGGTTATTTAAATTGACTAAGTATGAGTAGGTCAGTGGGGAAGCTTCCACGTGCCTTAGCGACACGATTTCGAAGAGAAACCAAAAGGTCGATTTCCAAATGAGCACCAGATCGCCACATGGTCAGAGTCAATGGAGAGACAGAGTTGGTCGTTGAAAATTCCAAGACCAACGGAAGAAGCCACGCATTCGTTTGACATAATTTCAGGAGGCGTTTCCAAAGCGGAAACTCAAATGAGCGCCAACTCTCCATGTGTCTAGGGGTCAACATAAGTCAAGCAGGAAATAAGCCCGAATTGGCTAAGTATAAAAGAACCGGCCAGCTCTCCACGTGTCAGCCTGATGCAACTTCAAAGGCAAAAAATGCAAAAGGCATCCACAGGCCCGCTTCAGTTTAAATCTCTCCCACGTGGACAGCCCAAATTTAAAGTTATAAAAGCAGATTGAATGACCCATATTTAAATCTCTCCCACGTGGACAGCCCAAAATTAAAGTTATAAAAGCAGATTGAATGACCCATATTTAACTGGAAAAATAATGTAACGGCTGTATATTGGAAAGCCTGGTTTTTTCTGCCATTAACGTTTCTTTGCAAATCAAGAATTCGAAAGGCGCGAATGATTGGAATGATTTGTAACTGTTTCTTGCTTACTCGAGGAAGTTGTAACCATCTCTTGTGAGCTATTTCATAGGCTTTCAAAGCCATTGTAAAGGGTGGGAATTTTGAGATTCTGAACTGTAATTTCGAATCTGAAGAAATCAATACAAGGGTTTTCCCCTTTTTCCTATGTTTTCTCTTTCCTTCTTGCTCGATCTTGTGAATCATTTAATCCTTGCATGGTTAGAAACTTTGTGTCCTAGTTTATACAATCTCAAGAACTTTGAGTCTGTGGATTGTGCCCATTATAAATGTGAATGGTTCTACTCTATATCTCATTTTTCTCAATACATATAAGGGTTTTCTCTGCCATCTCTTTTCCCTGAAAGTATTGTCTTCTTTTGCCTCCCTTCTCTCTTCAAGTCTTCTATCCTCGTGTATTGATAACTTTTCAGGCATTAAACACATTTCAAGATATCGAGAAACCACCATTGAATGAAAGATTGTGTATTTGTACATAGGTTTTGCCCCTGCTTTCAATAAGGGAACCTCTCCCATTAAAGAGGAGGGACTTACTTGTCCCCTGATTGTGGTTTCATTCCAAGTGCAAATCTGAAATCCGACAGGTTCATAGCTCTAATCAAAAGCATTTATCTTTAAAAAAATAATGCTCCAGAAAATTTTTCTTGAATCCTTGTTGCTCTATGGCAACTATTATGTCTCATGGAAGACCAAAATTCAAACTCAACTCGAGTTTGAAGAATTGTGTCCTATTGTAAATGGTTCCATAACCAAATCACTAGAAAATGTTCAACCACACATCCGACATGCCATAATGGCCAAATAAGTGTGGGATAAGCTTAACACAATGTATGAGGCCAAGAATAAGAACACAATCTCAATTTGTAGATTCACTACATACACTGAAATTCAAGCCAAATGAGAAAGTTGAGGATTTCTTGAGAAGAGTTACAACACCGAGGGATTCACTTCTAGCCATAAGAGAGGATATATCAGATCACTCTCTCATTCCCATTTTTTGAGAGCCCTTCCTCCTTCATACAGGATTTTTGTGACACTAATCAATCATGCCCGATCAAACCATCAATTTTGAAAATCTAGTGAACTTGTTGTAGCAAGAAGAATCACTATACAACAAAGATGAAGAAGAAGAGCAGGCACTTTCTTCTCATCAGAAAGGGAAGAACAAATATCATTCTTCCAATAAGTCCGAGAAGCAACATCGGTAATGGGACAAACAATAGAAAATATGTTCTATTTGGAGCAAAGGACATGACTTGAAAGATTGCTAGTACAACACATGTAAAAATGGATCTAGCGATTCAAGACCCAATGCTCAACAATATCAATAGGGACAATCCAACTACAAGCGAGGGCATAAGAAAGGAAATTGGTGGAAGAAACCTCGTTAGCAATGCAATGTTGTTGAACAAAAGGATAACTTAGATGATGAGGACTTATTGTATAATACCATTCTAGGGAAGAAAATACATCTACTAGTGTTATACAGTACGTTGGTAGAAGCCAATCAATACATGACTACACACAAAGAATGGTTCTCCAAAATGCAAGACACAACCTCCAAAAATCATGTTTTGTCAGATGACGACTCATCCTACAATGTTCAAGGTATTCGGAACATGTATTTATCTCTTGGTGCACACAATTTTAGGTTATTTAATGTAGTATATGTCCCTAGTTCAACAAATAATTTACTATGATTTAGTCAACTTAAAGATCATAATATGAAGATTGATTTTGATTGCAAAGCCAATAAGAAAGTTTGTTTGATTCAAGATAAATCTAGAAGCTTGAAATTTTTTTCAAGAGTTTCCAATGTGGGACAAATGTTCCATCTTGATTTTGTTCAAAGAGATTATTAGGAACTTATGTCTAAAGATACCTTCTCTGCATAGTTATGGCATTAGTGATTTGGTCACATCATTTTGGATATCTCAACACAATTTTCCAATATGACATGGTGAGAGGTTTTCCACCTCTCAAGAAGGATATAAACAAGTGTCCCAATTTCCTCACATGAAAACAACATAGAGCCTCATTTCAAAAGATTATATATCGAGCTCCAGGTAAGCTTGATCTAGTACACACCAATCTTTGTGGTCCGATGTATCCTAGTCATTTTGGTTTTCAATTGTTTATGCTTTGTGTTGATTATTATGTATAAAAATATGGATTTATTATCTTCATACTAAAGATGAATCTTTCAAAAAAATTAAAGTGGCTATTGAAAATGAGACTGGTTGAAAAATCATATGTCTCCGCTCGGATCAAGGGGAATTCACCATCAATGAATTCAAATCCTTTCGAAACTCATGGGATTCATCAATAGATGCCTCCTCCACATACACCATAACAAAATGGTGTTGTTGAGAGAATTAATTGTACTATAATGGAGATGGTGCATTGTATGATCAATGATTCGGGGACGATGAAGACATTCAGGAAGAAGGTCAAGACTATAGTGTATCTATTGAAAAAGTGACCATAATTTCTCTCTTGCTAGAGTAACACCACATGAGGAAAGGTCATAATAGAAACCATCCATAGCACACCACTAAGTATTTGGGCGTAAATCTAGCATGCACATTCCAAAGCAGAAGAGAAAGAAGCTAGATATGAAATCAACAAATACATCATTAGATATAGTGAAGAAGCCCTTGGGTACAAACTAATGGATCCAAAGACAATGAAAGTATACACCAAGAATGATGTTGAGTTTTTTTAGAAGAAGAAGTTATGTATCCTTCCATAATGATGCAAGAGCATCCAAGGTTTGGTGCAATCCTGCACAATTTTGGCTAAGTATGGGTGCACGCAAGAATGAAGGTGTGTGGAGTGAAGAGGAGAAATGTAACATGATATATGTGAGATTACGTGGAATGGCGTAATAGCCTAGTGTCATGGCTTCGGAGGAAGGTGCATGGGAGTGTGAATCGAGTAGAAGAGAAAACAAAGGAAGCATACATAGAATTTTTGAGACGAAAAGAAGCGAGAAGGTGGGTAGAGAACGCAAGGAAATATCCTAGAGTGTAGTAACTAGAGGATTTAATTTTCTTGTGAAAAGAGGTAAGATGATGCCAAAAAAAAGGAGACTATCGATGCAATAGTCGTAAAAATTATGTAGGAGATAATGATGGAGCTGAAGGGTGTGAGGACCAGACTAGATGAGGAAGACCATCGAGGAGGTATTGAAACTCGTAGCGGTGGCGAGGAAGAATAGATGTCACATAATGAAGATACGAAAATAGGCCATGAGGGACTAATAGGAGATTCAACAATGCGAGAATGTGAGATGAGTGCGAGAGAACACAAGCGGTGTGCAAGATGAGAGAAAGGGCCAACAAAGAAATATCTAGGAGAAAAGAGATCAACGTGTAATATTTGATGGATGTTCTTATGTGTGTGGAGAAAGAACATCATGTGGTTGAGTGTCTTAGGGTGTGGTTGATTAACTAAAATGGAAAACTAATACTAATACTAAGAGAAGTATAACCACTAGTTAATCTAAATAGGAGGACTAAAATGTTGTATAAATGAACTAAAATAGTATGGAATAATTGTAAATAAATATACTAAGTGAAATGAAACCCTAAATATGCAAGTAAAGAAAGAGAAATGGCTTAGATGATTAGAAGAGACTTTCGAAGGTTTCACAGTGCTGGAAATAAAATTTGGAAGTGCACACGACCACTCAGAAGTCCTACGAAGGGTGGATCTGGAAGATCTAAAATGACTAGGGCATCTAGGGAGGTATTGGGGCACCCTTGTTTACGAGTTAGGTGCCCCGATCTCTCGAATCTAAATTTTACATGGTCACAAGGTATCTCTCGAACACTTTGCATGTATGCATTTGCTTTTGGATTCGTTGGGCTACTTTGAATGTGGTGAATAATGTAATGACGACCCGAAGAAGGAAAGAAGTATTAAACCCTAAGAAAAATAAAAGATGTAGAATGAATGGGTCAAATTGACCTCAACCACAAAACTAGTGGTCTTATCATTGAGCATTGCACTACATTTCAGACCCGGATGTAGTTCTAGTGTGTGTGTGTGTGTGTGTGCATGTCATGCCCTAGGTGTTCTTGTGTCAATCGCACTTTGTGAAGTAGTGAGCAATAGTAACTATATAAAATGTAATAACATGTGTGCATGAAATAGAATAGAATCCCTCCCCTTATGTTGTGTGTGTTGATGCAGATCTCCTAGCCTTGATGCATGACACTATATGGATGCAAGTGATGCAATGGATGCAACTCTAGATGGAGTGATAGTAGTATGTGACGCTAGGACCCTCATTATGGTCTTATAACTTTATATTTATAGGGTTCTCAAGCTTTAATTTCGTAACTAACTTGACATGGCCGAATAGGAAAAATATAAGGATGAAAAATGGCTAGAAAGACCCCAAAAAGAAGCGGGAATGTGGCATATAGATCGAGGCACCCTAGTACAAGCTTCAGGGTGCCGGGTTTAGGCTAAAATGTCTGGAAAATTATGAAATAGGTGGATATGTATGAAGAAATATGTGGGATTGATGAAATAAAATATAAAATAAAGGTGGCCAAAAGGTGGGATTAATTAGTACTTTATTCACTTGAGAACCTTCTAAATAGTAGTATAAGACTAGGCTAAATAATACCTAAAGTGCATGATTTTGTGTCTACATTTTTCCCCCACTTTATGTTGGTGAGCGGAATGCTTGGTAACATAAAGTAGATAGAGATGTGTACCCGATATCCATATAGAGTGTAGAGAAGACGTGTCATGGACTAGACTCAAATGTGGAATGACACAAAGAAAAATGTGGAGGAGCGTGGATTCTAAAGATGAAAAATGCGCATTAAAAGTGATGAGAGTGAACCTAGGGCGAGAACATGTGTGTAGTTGTTGTTGTGTGTAGTGTACCTGCATGGTTAGTAAAGGCAAGTTCCTGTAGCGGTGTGTTGTCATTGTCGTCATCGTTGTTATTGTTGCCCCTAATTTGATGTTTGTTTCTCATACGGCTGTACCTGCAAGGAGAAAAGGATCAAGTAGTCAAATATGTATGTATGTAAAAATGTTGCGTAAAATGTGCATGTGTATAGAGATGTGTAAAGTACACGAAAGTGGAAACATTGCATTTATCCTAGAAACATCCATCATCCTTAAATTTCAGCATGAAATCATTCCTTGAATCAGTGAGGCACTTAGAAAAAGTGATAACAAATTGATTCTCTTCCCATTCGATATCTTTTTGGAAAATTTCACTTTGTTGTTGAGGATAATTGTTTTCAAGAATGGAGGCCACATCAATGGTATGAAGGTCTTAATCATCCTCAAGCAAATGTAGCAACATGGAAACATGTTCAAGACAAGTTGGATCTTTAGGAATGGTAAAAGCAAGATGAGTCTACATTCATTCACAAAATTCATGCACATTCTCACTTTGTTTTAATACTTATCAACTCAAAATTGATGATGACATCATTTAAAAAAGCTGCAATCCTTGATTTGTTCATGTAATAATTCATCACCCTTGAGTGAATATTGCAGTATGGGTTCTTTTTCCAACCTAGTAGGGTATTTGAAGGTGGTGAGAACAAGTTGACCTTGACTCCACTCATAAGACTCATGCATGCATCTGCTTTCTGACAATTTTCTTCAATGCAAACTAGCTCTACATTTCCCTTATTGCCATCCTCTATAAGCGGAGGTGTTGTCTTCAAGATTGAGAATGTTCATAGGAGATTCAAGAATTTCCTTTCCTTTGCATTCATGATATTCTTCACAAAACAAGAAAGAGGAAGACTTACCTTCACATTCATGCTCATCTGTCAGGGCATGGAGGAGAACATCAAGATCATATGTATGCTTCATATCAACATCGAACATGGGTGAAAGGAAATGAGAAACACAAATTTCCTCATACCTATCTTGAATTTCTATGGCCCAAGTCAAGATCTCAAGACTAAGTTGAGGGTCTTCGGTTTCTTCTGTAGTCTTCAAAATGTCTTGTAGTGATTACTCTTTCAAATCTACAATATTCTCATTATCATCTCCATTAGAAGATTCATTGCATTGTGCCTCAAGGAGATGATTGAAAATATGATCCACACATGGCCAAACTTCATCTGAAACATCCTCTCTCTCCTGCTCTGCATTTCTTATCATCCAAGGCTCACCTTCTTGCAAGAATGGGCATACTTTGTTTTCAACATTCTCTGACAAAGAGAAGAGATCCAAGCTACACAGGAAGGGCACACCTTTGAGCTCAAAATATATTTCATCATCTTCATGATGGGAGGTAGAGAACCATGTTGGGGCAACAATATGAGAAGAATTTTCAACTCCATCTTGATCATTTCTTGTATCATTTTCTTGTTCACAAGGAAAAGGAAAGACCTCATATTCACCGTGATGATTAGCGTTTTGCTCCTTTTGTGAGGATGGCGGAGTTAGCTCCTTAGAGAGGATGTTCGAGTTTTCTCATCCTCCTTTGTTTCTAGAAAGAAATTGAACTCTTCCATTTGTTCATTCGTGATTAAGTCGAGAAGAAAATTTGATTCTTCAATTGTCTTTGTTTCATCATTCAACATTTTGACATCACTTAAAGAGTCAAAATTAGAAAGTAAATTATTCATGATTACCTCAAATTCATCATCTTGAGTCTGAGATGGAGGATTGATTTCTCATAAATATTCATGGTTGATAGAGTCCATAGAAAGCATTGGGTCATCATCGTCGTACAAAAAAATCTTCCTCTCTTGAATCTGTGTTTCTCTAATGGGTTATGCCTCAACTATTATGCCTTCTTCATCATCCTCCAAGGTGTTGATTTGATTCTCATTGGAAGGTTCAAGGATATAAAATTCATCATAAGTGCACAAGAATCTTATGGGAATGAGCACTTTGTAGTGTGGACAATCATCAGGATCTTCTTGAGTTTCTTCTTCCTCAAAATTACGAATTTCTTCAAGATGTTCATATCCCTTTTTGTAAGGCCAATGCATGCTTCCAAAATTTATGATAGGCTTTGGGACCGAGTTTACTTCTTTCGGGCTCAGAAGCCTTTGCACATACTCTCATCTCAAAACATCCATTTCTTCATCTTTGTACGTAAGAAAATCATCTAGAGGAAGAGAGCTGAAAGGCAATGTTATGAGTTTCTTGGTCAATTGCGTGAAGTTGAAAATGTTACCTTCAGTAGACTCTACTCCCTCATGACATTCATACAACATTTCATATATTTTATGAATTCTCTTCATCCATTTCTTGGATTCTCAATCATCAATAATAACAATCCTCATTTTCTTTCCTCTAGCAACACTCTTCTTGAATTGTAGCCACCATGACTTGATGATGGGGTCTTCACAAACAACAATCTTCTCCATTCTAGAAAGTCTTTTCATGGATACTGCAGAGATGGTATGAACCTTATTTCCATCAACGAATTACAAGTTCTAGTTTTTTCAAGAGATGTTCCAGAATGATAATTGATCAAAACTTGCATTTCTTGGGAGTCATCTTCTTATTCTTCATTATCACTCATTGGTACCGAACTCCAATCTTGAAATTTTGTCATTGTATTTCGGAAATTAATGTGACATGATTCATTCCTTAACGAGTCACCTTCAAAATTTTATTTTATTTGAAATCCGATTTTTGTGTTTTTTGTTTTATACATTTTTTTATATTTTACAAAGATATTTGTGGGTACATGTGGGAAAATATCTCCCCAACGGAGTCGCCAAAAACTGTTGGTGAAATAATTTGTCGTATGAAAAATTAGGTGTTTCCACCAACGCTCACGGGGATATGCCCCTCCTTCTTTTGTATGGGGAGGATCCCATTATTGAATGTAAACTATCTAATCCTATCTTAATGTTATGGGTGGCCAATTAAGTCGGGGATCACATAGGCACATTTCACTGAACCTATGGAAAAGTGCTTGTACAGGGTACAACGGGGAAAATGCAATGATGAGGGGTGAAGGAGAGAAATTAGGAAAGGGAAGGTTATTATTGTGAGTAGGCAATTGCAAAGTTCACACCCAATAACCAAAGTAGTTCAACATTCAATTAGATGAAAACAACAATGAAGCATCTAGCGAGACTAACAAATTAAAGACACACAATTCTTTATATTCATCTATCAAGGATGCAAAGTTCCTTCTTGATCACTATTCTTGCAAAGTGTAGAAAAGAGAGAAAATAGAAGAACACATAAAAAGAGAAATGTAGATTTTATTTCTTGTGTTGGTGATACAAATCTCAACACCCAAAACCACAATCCAAAATTTCTACAAAGAACTAAATTTTCAACATTTTAGGATCCTTTGGAGTGGATAAGTGATCCCATTTATAGCAATGTGAATTGAATTTTTACCTACCCCTAAATGACTCTTTATGATCACACTCAACTTGTGACTTTACGTCTTCCTAGGAAATGAGAAATAAGTTCCCTTTTTATAAATCAAATGTACTTTTACAATTCAACCATAGAAATTTACTTAATTGAATGAGACAAATTATCATGATTACACACATGAAGAATTAGAAATGGAGAGAGAAGAAAAGGGAGAAAATGAGGAGAGGGAAGAAGTTTCCATATCTGATGAAGAAACTCCCTACGATGAAGATCTTCTTGAATCGTGCTTCCGATGAGAATTTTCTAGAACAAATTCATGTTCCTTGAATTCATTGTTGAATTGAGCTACTGCAAGTGCCAACTTATCTGCCTCTGAAATGAAAAAAATTTGCGTCCAACACCTTGGTTCATGTTCCAGGGAACCTCGTTGATCTTCTTATATTGACCAAGCCATCCTTCATGATCCTTTCTGATCGCAAAAAATGTAAAAACCGATGTTGGTCAATGAATTTAAGTTATCTTCATTAAAGGAAAGAGATTCACCTGCATCTTTCTTGATAAATTTGCAAGAACACATTTGATGAGAGAAAGCGATATCTAGAAACAATGTCTTGCCTTGCTCAATGATTTTCTCAATCCACTTCGATTAGCCTTCCCCTGCATCATGTATTTGTATGCTTTCTTGACCGCCTCAAGATCAACACTACTGATCATAGGAATGTATTCTATAGGAAGGGAAGCTATTAGATCGGGCTCCATGAAATATTGAATGTGAGCATGAAGAGTCTTTATATGTTCCCCCAACTATATACATGTTTGTTTGTATTCTTCGCTTACGTGAGGATGTGGGAAGAGGATTCCTTGAACAGATGAGAATCACCCTCATGTGAAGCTTGAACTAATGAGATGTGGATCAACTCATAGTCTGATGGATTCATTTCCTCAATAGGATTTTCATTCCTAGGCCTAACAACTTCAACATATTGATTACTTGAGGTGTCACTAAAGAAGCGGGATGTTGTCTGGGCCTTCTTCCTTCACTTAGACTTTAGTGTTCCTGAGATTGATTTGAGATTGGGCATGATAGGAATCTATGTTTTCATTGGATCACTCTCGAGCATGTCTTAAATCCATGGAAATGGTTCTTCATGAGTTGACACAATCTTGGTCATTGGAGCAATTTTAGGAGCTTTTTGTGGAATCAACTCTTGATCATCATGGGGAAGATTTTACATTAGGAGACATACCGGATGCTTTTGTAAAGAAAGATGATATAATGGATCACTCTTTGTCTTGATAAGATCTATGAGATCTTCAATAAGATTTTCCTTCTTACAAACTTTCCTCAACCATCTCACATTGGGTCAACTCACCGAACAACCTTGTCAAGTTCCAATCAACCAGGTCACCAAGTTCCAATCAACCAGCTCGTTAATGAGAGATGATGATGGATCCAATTTTATCGATGAGTTAATATGACCCTCTCGACTTGAATATCAACGAAGCTTTGAATCTTTTTGAATCTCTTCTAATTGCACAATGTCCTTAGGATTTACATTGTGCCTTCGTGATATTTTGCCTTATTCTTGTACACACATTTGATGTTTTGTGATCCATGTGAAGAATGAATTACCTTTATTGAGCTATGACATCACCTTTAAACCCTATGAAGATGCCAAAAAGTAGCGAGATGTCTGAAAATAGGGCCTGTTGCAACTTTATGCACCCAAAATGGAGACTTTTTATTTTTAGCAAGTGGAACTAGGTGCTATTTTGGGATATTTCACCTGTTTTACTCAAATTTGAAATTCTAGATCCTCTAGAATACTCAATTAAAAAATTTATGATTTTTTTCCATTTTTATATACTTTCTATTTTTAGCAATTGTTTTTTTTCTTTTTTTAGTTTTTTTGCTTTTTTGGTCAAAATTTCCCAGTTCGTCATCTTCATTGTTTTCTGAGTGCAATGATCTGAGAGGAATTACCATTTTTAGTAAGTTAGTATTTTTAGTAAGTGAGGGCACCAATTAATTACTATTTTTAGAAACAAAAATTGTCCACCTCAGATTGCAATAAAAATTGCATCACTTTATTAGGCTCGCTTTCGGGACCTCGTGCTCCAAATTTCACCTTGATCTACCCATCAGAATGCTTAGAAACTAAAAAAACATGATTTAGGGCATAAAAATAGGGTTTTCTACCTTTAAAAACTTAGGGAATCATTTAATTTTCTGCTCTTGACTTCTTAAATGCACTTGGATTGAAGAACAACTGTGAAAATTTCACCCGATTCTTTCACTAGTTTACAAGATATGGTTTTTTCTTGTTTTGGTACATACGACCACTCTCGGGAAATTTTTGAAGAATTTATGGAAAATTTACAGGTTTTTTAGTGTTATGGAGCAGAAATCATGGAGTTCATATGAAAAAATTAGGTGGGCAAAAGCTATTTTGTGTTTAAAAACTTTCTCGGCATCACATATGGTTTACGAGAGAGGAAGAAATGAGAAGCAACAAGCAAAAACACTTAGAAAATTTTTATGGTTTTGAAACATCATGGAGGGGGAACATTTTATTGTCACCTATTTCCCCTAGGGACATGGATAGGAGGGGAAGAAAACTACACCCTCATATGGGATTGATAAGCGGCAACTCGGGATTCGATGAGGAGGTGAGAGGAAAAACAAGCATCTAAGCACCAAAGAGTGAGACTTTATCACATGAGGAACCATGATAGGGGAATGGATGGGGAGAATTTTCTTTTCCCCTCTATCCCTAATGGATAGAAGTGGGAGGGGCTGAGAAATGCGCCCTCATGTGGTGATGACAAGTGGTGGGCTATGATTCAAAGCGGGGAGCGAAAAGGGCTTAAAAATGCATTGCGGAGCTCGTTTCAAGTCACATGAAGATCCAATATCTAGAACAAACATGGGGAAAATTTTATTTTCCCCTATGTCCCCAAGGTATAGGGACATGAGGGACATAAAAATGATCCCTACCCTAGTGATGACAAGTGGCACAACTGCATAGGTCAACGAGAAGGGTTGGAGTGAGGTGAAAAGGGCTTGTGGAGCTTGTGCAAGGTCATGTGATGAATCGGAGGAAATAATCGGGGTGGGGAAAATTTTATCTACCCATATATCCCCAAAGTATAGGGACAAGAGGGATAGTAAAATGTGCCTTAACTTGGTGTCATCATGTGTTCCTCTACAAAATTGGCTAAGTATCGAAAGCTTACCTTGAGAGAGACCTTGAAGACGAAGTTTTGGAGCTCCTGAAGATCTTTTTTTGATGAACATTTATTTTAAATTGACTCAAGAAAACCTTTCAAGACCAATGGGATCGGTATAAAGATCCAATTCTTCCTACAACCTCCTTAAAATCTCCTTTTGTCCCGGACAATGAGTTGTGCTCTCTGAAATTGAGCTACCCCGGAAAGCACTTAAGTCTTGTGAAAAATGTGAAAGTTCCATCATGTAGAAGATTGAATTATATTTACAATGAGTAATTGTATGCCTCATAACTCCCTACAGAGCACCTAGAATCATTTGTTGAAGCTCAGGTGCCATTTTGGACTGTAAGCTCCTTAACCCTGAAAAATCCACTTTCACTGTTCTTGTTCCTAAACCTCCAAAACCTTCCTAAATCTTCCCAAACTTGACCCATTCCATTCTTAACTCCTTGACACCACTCCTGGATTGTTTAGGGATTTCACATTTGTCTCGGATGATGCACACTACTGGAAAGGCCAAAAATAGCCTTTCTAGGCCATTGAAGAATCCACATTTAGAAACACCTTCTGCACCTTTGGAATGGCATGAGTCGCCTTGTCTCAAAATTTTGAAAACTTGCACGGTATGTAAAATAATGTGAAGGCTTGCAAGGATAGGATAGACACCACAAAGATGACATATTGATATGGAGAGGTGTTCAGGAGGGTTTTCAAGCAAAATTTTTTTGACACTAGGGTTAAGTTGTCATGTTTCAAGTTTGATTTTTCCCTTGCAAAAACACATAACAACACCTTGATAACTTCTTCCCAACTTATCCCTGTGGATCTAATCGAGAAATTACTTAGAGGAAGAAGTGAAGAAATCCTGCACTTCTTTTATTATTATTTCTTTCTTTCGATTAGTTTAGATTTACTTTTTTCGGGGAAAGTTCATACGACAAAGAGGAAATTGCTTCCGAGAAGTTTTTCCCTTTCTAGAAAACTTGAGGCAGAAGCTTTGCCAGAAGAAGTTTATTAGATTAATAAATTTCGAATACTGTCTCTTAGAATAGTGTTATCAGATAACCTTGCAACAGAGGAATAACCACATCCGATTATTCCTTGTTTTAGTTTTATTTTATTAGAAGTAATTGTTTTAATTTTAATCATTTCCCTATGTTTATGTCTGTAGATTTTATTTTTATTTTAATTAATCTTGAAAAATACAAAATCAATAGTTGTTTAATTAGTTTCTTTCAATTTCATTTCTTTTAAAAGCTTGTTAGAATACAAACAAATAGAATAGATAGTTTATTTTGTTTATTTAATTAATTGGGAAGGAATTTAGTTAATTAAAATATTAAACACACTCGTCTTTTATTTAAACTAGATTTATTTCCATTATTTATTTAAAAATAAGATTTAGTGTAGTTTAGGAGTCTAAATCAACACAACGAATCTAGCCATAAGGAATTCACACTACCCATTCATAGCTTTTCTTTATCCCTTTGATCAACTCAAATATTAGAAATTCATGGTACCGAGTTCATAGCCCTTGATTATCTTTTAGCTACCTATCATGTTCCCATCTAATCTTCCACACTTCGATTATCTCGACACGACCTCGAGAAGTCAAGTACCTAGCGATCCCGTGTCATTTTCCTGTGTATAGGTACCAATAAAGTCAACTCTTGGGTGGTTAGATTTTTGGTACTTCTTCAAATAAATAGTATGACCATCTCTTTTGGGAGGAAACCCTTTCGGCATATCCTTCAAAGAAACTAAGTTCTCATTAATAATTGTTTATAAATATGATGGTATGGGACCTTTTGATGTTTGAGCTTCCAGTGAAAATAGTTGTGCCACAAACCCATTTGCACCCTTCTTAAGCATCTTCTGCATTTGATGAGAACTCACCAATTGTGGAGCTTTTTCCTTCATCTTGCGTAGCTCAAAAGTCCTCCCTTCAGAATGGAACCACATGAATAAATCTTGGAAGTTCATCTCAATAATTCCCAAGGTAGTTAACAATTAGACTCCTAACACAATATTTGCACCTCCTAAATGACATACATAGGGCTATTTAGTAGGTAATATCCCATGGATAGTTTAATATTATGAAACTTTCCTAAACAACTAACTTTACCTCCATCTACCACCATGACTTGAAACTTTGGGGTTGGATAAACAAAAAAACATTAAGCATAAGGCCAACTTATGATTGATGATGTGACTATTTTTAGAGTCAAACAATATTGTCACCCTTTATTTCTTCATGAAACCGGCAAACTTGAGGGTTTGTGGGGTGAAAAATCCTAAAATTACATGATAAGAGATAGTAGTTTGAAATTCTTCAACTTTGATCTATGATGCCTCTTCTTCTTCATTGGCTAATTTATCCTCATCTTCTTCCTCATTAGGCCCTTCAATTTCTTCTAATCACATTTATGGCCCTTGCTCCATTTACCATCACAACTATAACATAGAAATTTTGATCTCTTCTCTTAAATTTGTTTAAGAGTCAATCAAGTAGGTTGGGGAAATGATTGTGTTTGAATTGTATGCTCCTTATGAGTTGTGATACCCCTTTTTTATACAAGATATCTTTCCTCTGCTGACAAGTAACTACTATGGATTCTAAAAATAAACTTGGATTAAGGAGGTGAACATTAAATTGGATGTTATCCTCGAGACCACAAAAGAACATATCATTTAGATGATCCTCTGAGATGCCATCCACACACGAGGAAATATTTTGGAACTACTGCATATAATACTTGGTATCATCACCGTCTGTTGATGCTTTACTATCTAACTGAAATAGTTATGTATATATATGGAGCTCATATGAGAAGGTTTATTAAGTAATAGGGAGACCATTCTTTTTCTTCTACTTGCACATCCATCTAAACCAAATGAACCATTCTAGTTCCATATACATGGATGTCAAGAGACCGAATCAATACCATCAACTTTTCTCATCTCTAATTTTGGCATCATGTTTCTACTCCCCACATTAGAAATCGATGAGTGATGTGGTTGTGTTGAATTGGAGGTATGGTTATGGTGGGCCTTGACTGACCTGGTTGGGATTTGATGGCATATGGTTGTAGACTATAAATGACTACCATGAGTTTTGATTCCATTATTATAAAGAAAACATTAAGATCATCTTTTGTCATTGTTATTGATTGCATATTACACAACTCACACTCAAGTTAACTGACTTTATAATTTATTGAGGAAAAACCTAGGTTTGAGGACTCGGTAATTCCTCTTTCCAAATCCATATCAAGAGTAGTTTTTCTTGGAGTGGTATTACCCTTGCATTTTCCTCTTGTTTGTGGACTTGTCATGGCTTTTTTTGAATTCATGGTTCAAGCTTAGGGTTTAAGGTTCAAACTTATGGTTTTAGATTTTATATGAATTTCGATTGAATGAACAAAAACACGGGAAAAAATCCTTACTATATTTTAGCAAGATTTATGAAAATGTAAATAACTTAGAAAAAATCCACAAATTGTGGCATATGGAGTGGATTTTATCAAAAACCTAAAATGGTGAAAACTTTTGTAAAAAAATCAAAAATTATAAAATTTGGAGAGAATATGACTTGAATGATTTGAAAACCTCTATAAACGGATGGCCGAAAACTTCACAACCCTTTGTGAAATATTTACGAATCCTCAAAATTAGGGTTTAACATGATTTTGCCCAAATCAAAGATTTGATACCACTTGTAATGAAATTACCTACATAGATTTGAATATAAAAAAACAATAGAACACCAAAAACACCGAAATGGAAAGAAAGATCATAATATGATAGTAAACGACTCAACCACTTTGAGAGGGGAACCTCGAACCATATGATAAGACTCAATTGCTTAATATGATAATCATTTACTCGTAACTAACTCCTATAATACTCAACTATGCTATCTGGCTTTTGAAGGCCAACCTACTAAGCATATGAAAGAATAAATAAATGTTATATGTCATGATAAGAGATTATGTTAGCCATAAGTTTGTCATACATATCTTCTTTATGTATAACATAACATTCATCACATCGGTAGGGTGTGGTGGGATAGTTCAACACAATCCTTACTAACCCTTTTTAAGGTCTCAAACAAGAGTTATGATTTCAATTAAAGAAAAGTAGTATCTCATCACAACATAGTCTTCATGCAAATCCATGCCGAGAATTAGACCTCCAAAATAGGTGAATTGGATCCCAATATTCGGACTAGGTGTGTGGAGGTCTAGTCAAAAGTTTCACAACCCTAAGAGACAAGTTCACCATAAAAGTGTTTAGATATCCACAACCCTATCCTACACTTTGGATTCAAATTTGAGATATTTTATGAGCAACTTAACGACACCCTGATATGCTTGGATGCACATTTGGAGCACTTTGTCACACAACATGTATGCATAAATTTGGGGCCTTTCTCTAACCATAAAACCCATATTTTACTTTATTGATTTATCATTGGCAACTCTGTTGGCAATTATAAGAGTAACATATTTTAGGATTGTTTGTCTTAGTTCTAAATTATTGATATTGCACAATATATTGAATTAAGTCATAAACCCCAATTTTGTATTGCAATACTCCTAGTCTATCTTTCTATTTATAAAAATATAAGAATGTATTAAAATATAAGGAAGGTAGATGAAGCTTTGGTTAAGTCACTATAATGGTTGGTAATATTTTTTTCTTTTAA
Source organism: Taxus wallichiana var. yunnanensis (assembly GCA_018340775.1). NCBI lineage: Eukaryota > Viridiplantae > Streptophyta > Pinopsida > Cupressales > Taxaceae > Taxus > Taxus wallichiana. The sequence continues at coordinate 553,904,939 of CM031234.1, forward strand.
TCATTAGTTTGTAATCTTTTGGTGATGTCATTGCAAAATTACATGGTACATTACTTACACTATAGAAGTTGTGCGACATCATAAAGGAGGAGTTAGGACTTCGTGATATACACATGTATGCGTGGTATGATGTTTAAGCCATTGGTGAAGGTAGAACAATGGTACGGTGTTGTGAATTATTTAAAATCTCAAATTATCTTGAACTAGCTTATAAAAATGATGAACAATTATGATCATTTTAACTATCAACAAAAATTAAAAAAATAAATAAAACAAAAATAAAAAGAAAATATCTGACTATTGATTGAATAGGAATGACATGTTCCAAATTCACTCCAACATTTTTGCTACCACACATGTTTATTATTCTTCCTGTTGGGCTCCTTCCCAAAATTCTTATAAAAACTTGAGAAATTTCTCAAAGATTTTATGTGGGCTAGCCCGAGCTCAACAAAGGACTTCATAGAGTTGATTGGGAATTTTGTTGCCGACCTAAGGAATATGACACCTCGTTATTAGACATTGGTTGTCAAGGCAATGCCCTCTACACCAAATGGATTGTTCAAGCCATTACAGACAAGAGGATTGAAAATCTTCATGCATAATTACATTTCAAAAGGCACTTTGCGAGGCCACAAAACCTAGAAGGGTTTATGTTTTGAGACCCGCTCATCATCAAATCCCCAATGAAAGTGGTAGCCTTATTCATTATCAAAAGGATTTGGAAGGCTTGGAAGAAAATCAAGCCATGACTTTTATGGGACGAAGATGAGTTCGAAATGGTCTCTCCTTTAATTCTCACTCGGTGTGGTAGTCATTGTTATTAACTTCCATAATGTGCCCTTTATTGAGGTTCCATGGGTGCACACCCTCAATATTTTCGACAAGGGATTCACACTATATAAGACATTTATACCCAACAACTTAGAAGACTCATGTATTGACTGGAAGCAAAGCTAAAATTCTCTTTAGCCATTGGTGACCAAGAATCGTTTCAAGCAATTATTGAAACTATTTCAAACTACATGTTGCAAAAAATTGGGGTTGTTTCCTTAGGCCTTGGTGGAAGGAGTGAAATGGATTTTAGATATACCTTTTAAAAAAAAAAATCCCAATACGGGCTATGAATTCTTGTCTTGAAGCTTCCCATGGCGGATAAGCTCAACTTCTATTGGTCTCTATGTTCTTTTGGTTTTTTACGGTGTAGATTTTCTATTCTATGGTTGACTATTCTAGAGCCCAAACTTGCTCATTTCACTCGGTGCATTCTTTACGGGGTTTACCCATTGGCAACAAGCTTATTTAATTAGGTGATCTAGATCCTTATTGCCCTTTTGTGGGGCGAATGAAACCCTTATACACCGTTTGGTTTTGTCAAAAGCTCGAGACCATTTGGGCTTGGATTCATGATTTTTTAGGCTTTTCAACCTAAACCTTTTCACCGAAAAAATATCCGACTAGGGGATTGGTCGAGCATACCCATGGCCTTCACCCAAGTATGACATGATTTTAGAGTAGAAATCATTTTCTTCATTTGGAAAGAGATAAATTCAACTATTATTACTCATTTTGTTGTTGATTGTAATCTTTCGGCTTTTAACAAAGCAATGATTGTGTCTAATATTTTTGCACACTCAAGTGCAAGTGTTGAAGGTGGCCTTGGAGGTGGCTCACCTCCAAACCATGTTGAACTATTGGGGCAATGCTCTTTGCCTTGTTGTTTGGGTTCATGTTTTGCCACCCCCTACCACTTGGAGCCACTCAACGAGGGGCAAAGGTTATTAGGCGTAGTCTATCTCGTTGTCACTCTCACAATTGTTCTAGATCGTGCCTTGGGGGATTTGAAACCGGGTGGACCAACACACAACTGTGTGACTTATTACACCACTTCCACCCCATCGACAAAAATACAAATCTTATTATTTATAGTTTCTATTTGATATTTATTTAATTATTTTAAAGATATATTTGTATATATTTTTTAATTTATGTATAAATATATTAAAAATGAGGATCAAATTTTAAATATGCAAATTATATGTGATGCTTATAGCAAATATTTACAAGTATTTTACAGTTTAAATCGCAAAACAAGTCTAAACGGCAGTCAAATTTAACCCTGATCTGGATCTATACATTAGAGGGTGGTACAACGGGATTTCTATTCAACATATACTCCAGTTGGAAAAAGACTCCCAAATTTTAACCTTTTCACAGAAACACAATCGGATCGCGACAGAGGCGTGGAAAAAGACTCCTGATCCTCAAGAAACACGAGGCCAAAAAGGACAACCCTAAAAATGGGGAAGAAAGTTGAAGGAATGTGAAGAACAAGATGGTTTACCTGGGAAAAGAGGATCCTTATACCTTACCTAACACTCCACTCTACTTTATTAGGTATTTTACTGTACAAAACTAGGTTGGTATATTTTACCGTGACAGAAAGGACGTCACTAATTACGAGAAGGGTCTAACTTCTAAGGGAGGGCATACGTAGGAAAATGCGCCCACTTCATTAGATTACTATTTAGTTTATTCCTTTGTATAGAGGGCAAAAGAAGAGAGATAAAAGGAGAAGGGAGCTGAAGAGGATGTGCTATTTCTGAAGAGTAAAAAGACTTATCAGGTGCTTTTGGATTTGTTACTTTTTGCTCAAATTCGCTTGGTGCAGGTCAGGAATGCTCTGTGTTGTTGCAGAAAGAAAGCTGTAATCAATGCAATGATATTCCCCGCCTACATCAATTGAATTGGAGCCCTAAAGTGAAGACTGCAAAGAGGAATTGAAACTCCATCTAAATGGTTCGTGTTTGATGTTTATTGTATTGGGTGTTTCTTTCTTGTCTCTGATTTCTTATGGATAGCCTAAACTAGAATGGTTGCTGCTTCTGGATGGTCTTAACTATAACAGGTTGTTGTTTGTTTGTCATTTTGTAAGAAAATATGACTCTCTTGCCAAGGATCTGTATTGGGTTCTTGTTTTTGTTCCTCTCTTATGTAAATCTGAGTGGTCTGATGTGTCTAGATCATTTTGGGTATTAGTGTGTTTACATATACAAGCAGTGTACGTACATCTACCCTTTTTGTGTGTTTTTTTATTGGAGGTGGAATCAAGACTTGAACTTTGGAACTAGAGTGACAGCAATGGCATAAAAGTGATTATTTGAATATTATCTTTGGGTGCGCTTAGAGGCTGCTATTGATCTATTATTTTGTGGGTACTGTTCTCATTCATGATCTTGTTTGTTTGTTTCTTATGGCGATCTGTGATACTGGGAAGGCTGTGCGTTTATGAAGACCATTGTGAAGAGAGGGTTTTCTTCATGTGGTTTCTGTTCCGCCTAATTTGTTGGATATAGGTCTATGTCAACTATTTCAAATCTTCCTTTGCTTGCGATAGTTTCTATGTAGTTATTGCAATGCCCATATTAAGGAAGTCCAAGATTTCCATTGGATTTCCACGATTGACACCATGATTTGAAATCCTCAAATCATGTTCTTTCGATGCCTTAAGTTTTACAATCAATGTGATATTATATGTCTAGTTTCAAGTTTTATAACCAATCATGCTCTCTCTAAATATCCGTGTATGTTTTTAATCTTGTTGTGCTTTTGCAACTGCAATCTTAAGCCATTCATTCGTTTTGTCTGCAATAAGTTTCAGCTGTATTTTGTATGCCAGTGCATTATCTTTTACGAAGCGACCTAAACGTCCTAGTTCAGCCTGATTAACGTGTAAAGGCTTGTGATTTTGTTTCTAGACATGGCTCGTTTATGATGCCAAGTTATGCCTGTCTTTGGGTTGAAAAGATATTAATATGTCATATATATATCACAAAGATTGAAGCTCTGGATTTAGACCTCAAAAATACATTTGTTTGAAGATGCACTGGTTAGTTATTTAGACACCTATTTGTTCAGCCTTTCCAGCAGTAAAACCTGAAACCTTTTTCTGCTCTGGTGTACATATGATCCCTGCTTGGAATGCTCACAGTGGCTGTCAGAAAGCATAGCTTGTTGACAACACACACTTCATGTAATTTTTTTCTTTGGCATCGGGCAAGAGAGGATCGTCAATCTATAGCGCTGCAACCTTTGTCCATAGGACTGTATAATCATGGCATTTGTGTATGTGCCAAATAAGCTCGAAGCCTAAATCTGTAGGTTTGGTTTATACTGAAGGCCTCTATTGGTATAATTAGATGACGATGCTCTTTGGTTTTGATATATATTCTTTTGGTCTGATAGCAGTTGGTACTCTGATTTTTATCTTATGGGTTTAATTGTTTTACATACAAGGACAGAAAAAATTGAAAACTTGACCTAATTCTGATTATACCAATATGACGGCACAGTGCAATAATTAGAATATAAATTAGGATTAGTTTGGACAGTCTAGGGAGAGAAAATGAGGAGAGGTAAACTAGTGTGGGAGAAAAGGAATATACCAACCTGATTCTGCCTAAAGGATGACTGCACAAAAGACACAAAGGCTGGAAATCGATTTATGAGACTGTTGTCAACCAACCCAATAAATTTCGTTCCCTATAAAGCGTTGTAGGACAAGACTGACAGTGGACAGAACTGGTACTGATCTTGTTCGGGCTGTAGTTCTTGCCCCATATGCCTTTGTTCTTCCTGCAGGTTCTGGGAGGTGAATTGTTAGAATATGTTGTATATTTTGCATACTGTATACCCAGGAGTACTGTACACCTATGCCATGAGTGTTAGCGGAGGTCCGGGGCTGTCCCGGCTGGGGGTTTGGGCGCCAGCGGTTCCCCAATCGGGGTTCGGGGCTGGCCCTCGAGAAAATTTTTTGGGATCCCTATTTTCCTGGGAGTATAGATATGTGATTTTTATCTATACGTGTATATGGGTGGTGTCATAACCCATGACTTATGGGGAACTGTTATGGGTTGTTTGTTAGCCCATGGTTTTGGTACCCATTGTATTGTAAAACCGCTTTGACGGTTTCCTATTGATGTGCTTACATATAGCTGGACATGCAGTAGGGTAGAGTAGAACTTGGAAGTACATTATTGTATTGTAAACGGTTAAGTTAATGCAATAAGAGAGAAGTTATTGTGCTAGGTTTTTTTCGAAAGGGTTTCCCAGGATAAATCTTGTGTTATGTCATTTGGTTTCTCTGTTTATCTTGAATATTTTGTTAAGTATAACTTCTTGTTTATTAGTTTATCAAGTTGATTCTCTTCATGAATGCCTATGTCTGTTCTATTGGAATTTGGCTTCGGGAAATCTGCTATGATGTGAAGTGATTCAAAATTAGTTTCTCTTTTGCCAAACCCCAACCAATTTACTTGAACACAATAGTTAGTAGCCCTAGGCTAAGCTTGGACCGTCTTTAGCACACCCATTGCATGCGAGTATTGCACTATGTATCTAAAAATGTAGGGGAAAGTAGGGTTGACACAATTCTCACAATTAATTGTGGTGCTCAATCCTGATCCTAGAATAATCAATTGCAACTACATGAATGCGTTTAGATCCTTCATTTTGCATAAGACACTTGGCAAGCATTCAACTTTCTTCTAGGGATGCTTTAGTTTAGGAATTCTGCTCTTTACCGCTCTATGATTGTTTTCATAATGATGTCACATTATACCTTTCTTTAGGCGCATAAGCCTTTTGTATAGTGATCTCCTAGGTATTGTGGATGTGAGGAGGTGATATTTACCTTGGGTCTCCTTTGTATATGTTCGAGACTCTTTGCTAATTTCCCGTGCAAGCCAACCTAGGAATCAAGCCTAGGCCAACCTAATGAAAATTACCAAATTTGAAATCTTATAGTTAACTCTTGTGGAGGATAAGAAAAATAGGCGAGGACAAGATTGGTATTGTATTTGTCCAGAGGTGTTGTTCTTGTTGTGGAGGTCAAAACTCAAGGGACAATGAACATGAGAAATGTCTGCAAAGGTGTGAGGATGATTGGGCAAATTGGAAGTGGTCTTGAGTGTATGAATTTGGTAGATAGAGGTAACCAAGACAATATATGTAATTGGAAGGGTGGAAGTGTGTGTCAAAAGAGCTCAATATGTGTCATTAGTCAAAATGTCTAGGATGGTGTTGAAATTGATGTTCCCAAGGCTTTAGACCAAATTTTATGCTACTACAAATGCCCCCGTTTATCTAGTATTTGTAATGCAATGGTTTTTGTAATGTTATGTAAAATATTGGGTGAAAGGGATAAAAGAAATTGCATACTTATGACTATTGTTAAGGGTCAGAAGAGTTGTGACGATGTCTTGTTGTCCCCCATGTGAATATTTGCAAGTGGAAACATATGTAGATCAATGTCTTAATAATGGTAAAAACTTGAAAGTATTTGATAATTTGAAAATTTGGAAAAGTAATGGAATGAATATGCTTGATGATATGCAAACTAAGTTGTCCCTTTTGAACCTGTTGGAGAGTGTCATGGGTTGTGCATGCCCCAGATGATGTAACAGCTTAAACAAAAGTGCCCCAAATGGAAGGAGGACAACAAATGAATAATGTGGAACTAGGTATCCCAAATGATGTAACTATTGAATTGAAAGTGTCCCAAATAGAAAAAAACAACCAATTAATATTGCTAAATGATAGTGGTAGATGTTATGTGGTAACATGCCTGTCAGCGGGAAATTTGTATGTGTTGCGGGCAAGCAAAACCAACAGTGCAGGGGACCATAGCCCCTCCTCTTTGATGGGGAGGTTCCCTTATTCAAGCCAAATTCGATCCTATAATATTTATAAATTTAGAACTATTGTAGATTTTGTGTAAGGATACTGGCTTCATCGTGCAGGGATGATGGGATTGAATACAAAGGAAAGGAGCTCAAAACAACAAGAAGGTTGAAAGGAGGAAGGAAAAACAACAAATTTCAAATGAGGAAAATAAAGCTTATTTTACCATTGCATGTTCATAAGATTTAAGAATGCACAGTTACATTTTACAGAAATCATCCTCCTAAATCAGATATCCATTAGCACAAAGTCTAATTATCTCTCATAGAGAAGAGTGAATGCAAAGTTTCACAGTTCTATAGTATGCAAATGACATAGAATGAGACCAAAATGGAGAGGAAAGGAGATAGAAGGAGAAAAGTAGGATAAATTCTTCTGTATTCAACGATATCTTGCTCTTACATCCAATCTGTTGGCATCCAACCCTTTACAATTACAAAATGGGGCCTTTTATAGGCACATTTGCCTAAAAGTAGTTATTTAACTACTTTTCCCTCTAACTCTCTTTTAACCTTGGTTTACATGACTTGAGTTGAAATAACATTAAATTTGGCACAAATACATTATTTCAACATTACATTACAAATCCTCAAGTTAGAAACCTTGAAAATCACCCTTGATTGGCAAAAAATGGGAGTTATTGAGAAAATCTGCAAAACAGTCGTCCCATGTGGCAATTCAAAGAACACGTGGAACATTGGAATGTTCTTTGGGTGCCTTCAATGATTGACTTAAACTGATCCTTTGTTTTCTTGCCTTGGTCGACTCGTTGGGGTATGCGGGAAGCAGAGCACCATTGGAAGTGTGGAACAATTTGTCTGAGTTCCAAAGAACATTGACTTGACTGATCTCTTCCACTTTTGTCTTTGTCGGCGTATTCGGGTGGACGAAGCACTCAAGGAACTTGGGAACATTCCATTAGTTCCCAAAATGGCCGACATGACCGACGCCACTGCCGTCGGACATATCGGTCAATCGGTGAACTGGAGGAACCGTTCCATCGTGGAATGGTTCCTTAGTTCCTTAAACAACCTGATGAGGCGAGGAGTTAAGTTTGTGGTGGAGATGCGGTGAATTTGTAGAACACAAGAACTGTTCCCAAGGTTGTTTCAATGTTCGATATGCCAATGACTTTCACTAATGCGGTGATGGCGGAATTCCAAGGAACGGCAATAACAGGAGAACATTCCCAAAGTTCCAGTGCATGCTGATAAAACTGATTTCTAAAGGCAAAGCGGCAAAGGCGGTAGATCGGGGAACATGTGGAACAGAGGAATTGTTCCACCTGTTCCTCAGAAGACCGATTTGGCTCAATTATTTACAAAAATGACTAACTCCTTTTGAAGAAGGGCCTTGCAAGAGGGAACTCAATGACAAAAACACAGATTTGCCCATGACTAGTGAAATTTTCGAGATTTTGCAGGTTAGGTGACAACAATGCCCCAAATAGTGCAACTGCTAAAACTAGAGAGAATAATGATACATTCTTTTAAAAAGCTCAAAATTGATCCCTGAATGGAGAGAGGCCAAACATTGAATATTGTAGAACCACAGAAGCAAATTCCATTGGTGTCAATCAACCCGATACTAAGGGTGGTGTGATCTTTAATATGACATTACGATGTCCCACTTTGTGGCCAAAGAAGTGAATGAATGTGATCTCTAATATGATACTGCAAGGGTTCTGACAACTAATCTGCCAAGGGCAATTCCCACTTCCTAACTAGATTGGAGAGCAAATTTGAATCTTATACAACACATCTTGAAACTAATATGACACAAGGGGCCTCTGCAACTATCAGTTAGGGATGTTGGGCCCCTAAAGTAGATTATGGAACAGGGCGCAAAGGTTTTGATGCACGAAGGATAGGCGCGAAGGCACACACGGAAGTCAAGCAGTCAATGCGTGAAGGTTTGCGCCTAGGCTAAGGATGTTCGGACTTAGCCAATTTTTTAGATGGAGTGCGGAGCATGCAAGGATATAATACGTACGAGGTAGAGCTAATTTAGGAACATGGTACGACAAAGGAAAAAGCAAGGACATGCAGAGTATGACCGAGAAATAGGAAATAATCTATATTTAGCTATAGGTTGTTATTAGAAGAGAGCTTGCATGCTCTTATGTAAAGCGACGCATGGCTATTGATAGCATGTGACCCATTTTTGGAAAGGTTGAGCGGTGAAGGGCCAGTCCCCACCCTCTATATATATGTATTGATTTGCACGGTTGAGAGACGAGATCTTTGTATGTGTGTGTGCAATCATATATGTATGCATATGAGAGACTGTATATGTGCTTGTGAAGATCATGGTGATGTATTGCTATGCTACTGGTTTATGGGCACATGATCATGGAGATTGAATGAATGTAATTAGTTTCTGTTCAGTTTGTGTTTGTGATGGATTATTGTGGTTGGATTATCATTGTTGAATCTACGAGAATGGTGTGTGCATGGTGAAGTTAATTCTTGTCTTATTGTAATCTTTTGCTTATTATGTTATAATCTAGTTCAATTGATGTTAACTGATAAGATTCTCACAAATACTATCGTCATGCGTCCTAACCCCGATTGTAGCTTACAATAAAGAGGACCTGGTATCTGCGCGCTTTGGGTGAGCGCTTAGATCTGTTTTTGAGTGAGTGGTGTGCCAAAGTGTGCCTCGGGATGACTTGATAAATAAACAAACTAACCTTTGGTTCCGTTCTTTGGGGACCTCTTTTCGAAGAAGCCACCGTCACGATGTTGTGTGACGAGGCCTTACCGGTTGACACTTACCGCTATCAAGATTGGGTTCTAGACGGACAGGATCATCAGTTTGCTAGGATATACGAATTTGGACCTGATTTTGATGCTCAAGGCCAGGTCCAAGATAATCTTTATGATGCACTTTGTATGAACCGTTCTTTTGTTTGTTTCTGTAGAGCTATACGAGTGGTTATCTGCATATGTGGCGAAGCGGTGCTGGTATTATAGGTCTAGAGTATGAATGCGGGAAGACTACCGAGACTTTGTTTGATGCGGATGAACCTTGTGCGCGTGTAGTAGATCATTGGTGGGCTGGTGCGGTGATTAGTTATACTTTGGAATACGCTGTTCTTGTCCCGAGGTTGCTGAGTTTGAGTTCTTGCGCGAGCCTAGAGGATCGTACTTACGTGCCATCCCTTTAGCAATTAAGATATTGATAGTGACATTGAATTTGGAGCGCCTTCCAATGGCTAGCTAAATTTTTACTGCGCAGAGGGGGATAGGTGTGGTGAAGATGGTGACCCAGAGCAGATATTGAGAGGAAGAGAGGTTGCTCGGGAGAGAGAAGAGGAGAGGAATATTTTGATTAGTGAAGTGATAGAAGTAAGGATGCGAGATGATGCGCGCGGGATTTGGACCTCGACAATGATAGTGACGAGGAGGAATCGCAGCATGAAGCTCCTTCGACTTTGGGGAAACGCAGTAGGGAAGAGTCTTCATCTTCCGGGATGAGCACATCCACAAGAATGGGAAGAATTATGGGTTCGCTTCCGATCTAGCCCGATCACCTAGCCTTTGCACTTGGTTTTACAAACGTTGGAGTAACAACTTTTGGGCGAGATAGGAAATCGAGTAGAGGTAGTAAATTAGGTCGGTCAAGTACAGTTCGGGAACACAGTCAATTCAGTTTACATCTATGGCAACACGAGCGCGTCCCTTTTCGCTAGTGCTACGAGCACTTTTACATCAGCTGCGACATCATACAAGGTTTGGGTGCGTTGAACATTGGGAGTTCTTCCGGGAGTAACACGATGTCACAGATGTTGGGAGTCAATTTAGTTCAGCAATTGGGACACAAAGTAGTTTGACTTCTCCCGTTACCCTCTCCACGGGGGGCTCGGGGTTTTGGCAGTTCAAACACAAGTAATACTACCGGTTCAGGGGCGGAGGAGGAGGAAACTTTGGAGGGTATACATGTTTTGGGTCCAGTGGGGTAGCCTACACCAGCGACAACAGTATCTATGAAATGTCCCTTTGCCTGCCGGAGTATAGAGGTATTGAAGATGCGGCGAGAACATGTGCACATACGCGAGATACTATGGCGCGCTAAGGGCATCACCGCTCCCGAGCGTAAGGCAAGCCAATTTGCCATCACTTTGCAAGGGCACACACATAGTTGGTACCAAAAATATGATCCAAATCAGACGTGCATAGACTATACTGCGCTGCGTGATGCTTTTTTAGCCGAGTTTCACATACCAGAATTTGAACAAAAGAGCATCAACGCGCTCAAGGATATCAAGGAGGGCACGGTTGAAAGTGTAAGAGAATATGATGCCCGTTTTAAGACTCTGTTATCTAAGTTGTCTTATGACATTCATCCCAGTCAGCATGCCCAGTGGTTCGTTGGAGGTTTGCTTACGTCGTTTAGAAGGGCGCTTTCATATGAGACACTTACAGATCTGCACGAAGCTTTGGAGGTTGCTTTGCTGCGCTGAGGCAGTTAGGAGTGTTGATACAGGAGTAAGCCCATATTTGGAGGCGCAGATTGCATCTATGGCAAAACAATTGGAGAAATTATCCACTAATTCCGCACATGAGACACGTAGTGGTATTTGGTGTATGGACTGCGAGGTGGAGGGACATACGAAGGATAGTTGCCCTTGTAAGTCGGTGCGTGCCATGTTGCTGGATCATGAGATATGTCACTTAGACCATGATGTTAGTAGGTGCCCTCTTTTGCAACGCATGATACATAAGATTGTGTCTACTGGTGTGCGCCAGACTAGTGTTGCGAATGGATTGAAGGAACAAGGTGATCAACATAATGAAGGGTGAAATAATAATGGTGACAATCGGAATAGGGGGTTCCGTGGTGGCTATAGAGGCCGTGGACGTGGCGGCACCGGAAGAGGAGGTTTTCCAAGAGGCACTTGTTTTACTTGTGGATCCCCTGATCACTATCAGCGCGAGTGCCATCAGAACATTGTTTGCTCGTGGTGTGGTAAACAACATAAAATTGAGGACTGTCCGGATTTATATGAACACACGAGCAAGCACCATAAGCAGGATAAAGGCGCAGCCATGATTAAAGTACAACGCGTGGACGTAAATCAGTGGATGCCCAAGGTTGGGTTGACTTCTGAATTGCAGCCCTTGTCGGTTACTACCCACGCTGAAGCTGCATGTGTGCATGATGTTCCGAAGAGCAAGCCTGTCATAATGAAGCAAGAGGTGATTAATGCGAAGTACCTTGATCCAGAGAATCAGAAAGAGGTATACTTAGAGACAATGGATGTGATCAAAGATCTTTAGGGGCGAGATACATGGACTGAAAGAACAGGCACACACGCTGGACAGGGCCAGGAAAGATGATTTGCAACCGAAGGATGTTGATGATTTGAAAGAGGTGTCTCGAATGCTGCGGTAGGAGAACATGAACCCTTTGCTCGGAGAATGGTTGAGAGAAAAAGTTCGGCGCGCAAGCCTGAGCGCGAGAGGCAGATTCTTCATGCTAATTTGCCTCCCGTGATCTGGGAATATGACAAGGAGATCACTTTGAATGCGGTTATAGATGGATGATTATTGAGTAACATTTTGATTGACACAGTGCAAAGGTTAATGTACTTACGTTGGATGCTTTGGAACAGATGGGAAGGCCAGCATTGCAGCCTTCTACGAATATATTGTACATGGTGAACAAGACTAGAGCGAATCCCATTGGGGTATTGAAGGATGCTACTATTATGATCCAAGGGGCCAAGTTCGAGAGGTGACTTTGAGGTGTTAGAGCTCATAGAAGCGAGATAATTTCCCAACGTTACTTGGGCGCCCGATGCTACGCGAACAATGCTGACCTAAGGTTCAATAAGGGGTACATTAGCTTTAAGAATAAGGAAGAACGCGTGATCATACCTTTGTGATGCTGAGCGGCACCTTATGTTGAACTGCATGCAGTGAGAAGGATTTGAATCGGATTTATGCGCGTCGATCAATGATCCGAAAGAAATGAGCCATCTAAGGAGGGAGTTCTACATTGGGATGATGTTCATTCGGTTAATGCGACACTACGAGTGTTGTTTGTGATTATTAGGCGCATAGTACATATGAGGAAGTTGGCGGGAAATGAAAAATACGATTCGTGCATTGTAAGGCCGTGTGTTGTTCGGCACTTGGGACATGGCCAGTACCTCGCTATACTTTGGCGATGGTAACCTTGAAGTATTTTTGCACACTATAGAATTAAGATGGACCGACGAAGGAGATAAAGAAACATGCTCGCATATACTCTGCGCGGGACCGCGGCGCACTGGTGGATGGCCGCACGGGACAACCTGTGGAGTGGAGGCAAGTGCGGATTGCCTTCTCTACTCTGTTCTATAGAATTAATATGCCTACATAGATATGCGAATTTCATGGGAAGGACCCTGCGTCCCATCATATCCAACAATGTGAGAGACTTTGGATGGAGGGGTAGGAGGCCTTGCCACCATCCTTGTGGGTACATAAGTTTTATTCTACGTTGGGCAGTCATGCGCGCGCCATGGTATGTACATGCTAAATTGACAAGAGAGACCGCAAATGGCAAGAGATGACCGCAAGTATGATTCACACCTTTGATTACTTTTCTACTAAACCTCCAAATCAATAAAGCCTTGCAGATTATGAAGCTCCTTACGTTGGGGAATAAGCGTGAAGGCCGAAGAACTCATCTTGAGTTGTTTGATGAAGTGGACTTAGAGGCGCGCCTGGTTCTAGAAGAAATGATTTGGGCACCGGAGACGAAAGAAAAAGGGAAGCTGGTATATCATATTGATGGTGATGAGGATGATGAGAATAATTTTGAGATTGATCACAGTGAGGGTATGCGCGTATTGGATTTAGCGGATGAAAAAGTGCGCGCATATCATGAACCGATGAAAACAAAGAAAGTCAATATTGAATACGATGCAGAACTAAAGGAAGCTATAATTGGAGACTATTGAGTCCGAGCAGGTAGTTGCTTAAAATTATAGAGCTGATGTGCGACTTTCAGGACTTATTCCCACGAGGATATCATGAGTTGAAAGGCGTACATCCGAATAGAAGAGGCCTTATCGGATGAATCCTAATCTGCGTGTGACGGTGAAAGATGAGATTGACAAGATGTTGAAATCTGGTATTATAGTACCTATTGAGGAATCTGAATGGGCGAGTCCCATGGTTATCAACATTAAGACAGATGGAAGGATAAGAATCTTGTTGATTACAGGGAACTTAATGCTTCATGTGTGATAGATCCTTTCCCCCGACACCTTTTATAGAAGAGATCCTTGAGGGAGTTGCAAGGCGTGAGATTTATTCGTTTACAGATGGGTTTTCTGGTTACCATCAGATGCGTATTGCTAAGGGGGATCAAGAGAAATCAACTTTCACCACTGAATGGGGAAGTTTTTCATACACGGTAATGCCGTTCGGATTAAAAAATGCGCTAACAAAGTATTCTCGCACATTGTGGTGTAAGCTTTCCAAGATTTTATACATAAGCTCCTACAGGTGTTTACTTGGATGACCGGACAGTTTATGGTTTAGTTCGGGATCATTGCGATAATTGGAGACTCATGTTTGAAAGATGCGAGCAATTGAGCATCTCTTTAAATATTAAAAATGTATTTTTCACGACACCTTTTGGGACTTTGTTGGGGCATATTATTTGTAAAGAAGGGTTATTGGTGGATCTGCCAAGGTCGCATCATTTTGGGCTTGGAGGAACCCACCAATCGAGTGAGGTGCGTGGTTTCTTGGGACATGAGGCTATTACGGAAATTCATTAAGGGTTATGCCCAGATTGCCGCACCACGAAAGAGTTGTTAAAAATCAAAGGAAAGCTTTATTGGAATGAGGTGCAACAGATAGGGTTTGATGTATTGAAGCGAAACTTACTTGCTGCGACCATTCTGCGCTTTCCTTCTTGGGATAAGCCCTTTCACGTACATGTTGATGCCTCTCGCATGGCCATTGGCGCGGTGTTGGCACAACTAGGAGAAGGAATAGTAGATCACCCTATTTGTTTTGAAAGGCGAGGAAATTGACTTCGGCATAACAAAATTATACTACGACCGAACGTGAAGCTTTGTCCATGATTTACGCGCTTTACATAAGTTTAGATAGTACTTATTGACCACTCCATTCATATTCTTCACAGATCACATGGCGCTTAAGTACTTAGTCAACAAGCTTTGTTTTGCAAGGACGTATTTGTAGGTGGATTCTCTTGTTTCAAGAGTTTCAATTCATTGTTGTTGTCAAGCCCGAAAAGAGTAACTCGGGGCCGATCATTTGTCGCGGATCAACTCGGTGAGGACGCGCAGAGCATCAAGATACATTGCCGGACGCACACAATTATTCAAATTGAATTGTGCGCCCACCGAGCTTGAGGACATTGCTTTATTTTTGCGCAGACCGTCAAGCGCTTTGAGGGGATGAAGACATTAGAGAAGAAACAACTTGCAATTGTGCGGCACCTTATTAGTTGATAGGTGGAGATCTGTATAAACTAGGTCGGGATGAAGTTTTGCGCCGGTGTGTATTAGAGCATGAACGTGAGGGAATTATGGCGGAAGTTCGCGGTGGAATTGCAGGTGGACATTATCTTTGGAGATGCCACCGCGCGTATAATTTTAATGACAAGTATATGGTGGGAGACAATATACAAGGGCGTGAAAGAATATGTCAAGGCTTGTGATCACTTTGTCAACTCCTTTGTAAACCAAGAACATGGGATGAGATGCCATTTAGGCCAATTCAAGTGGCAACGAACCTTTTGAAAAATGGGCGATCGATTTCGTAGGTCCTATTTCTCCACTTGCGTGTAGGATTGGCGCGCGCTACATAATTACTTGCACATACTATCTCGACAAGGTGGGCGAAGCATCGCCTACAAATGATTGACTGCAGCTAGGTTTCATGGGAGAATATCATCGCAAGTATGGGTGTCCATTGAGCCTTACTAGCGGTATAGGAACACATTTTTGAATGAGACCATCAAGATTCTATTGGCAGAATTTATGGTGGCACATCATAAGACAACTCCCTATCACCCACAAGTTAATGGGACTCATGGAAGCGTTTAATAAAATTTTGGGCCGGATCACGAAGATTTGCGGCGTTGGAAGAAGAGATTGGGATGACAAAGTGTCTCATTGTGTTATGGGCATATAAAACAACTTATAAGCGATCGAATAAGGCCACACCGTTACTGATTGGTGTTTGGCGCGGAAGCTGTATTGCTTGTGGAATTTATGTTACCATCTCTCGTGCATTACGCGCGTGGGAGGTTTAGATGATGAACAAGTCATTGACGAGTGCATTTGCAAGTTGATCTTTGTTAGATGAGTGGCACACCATTGCTTGTTAGAGCCGTAAAATAGAGAAAGCATGATAGAAGGCATGACATGATCGTCATATTAAGAACAAGGAATTCAAGTAGGCAAGATGGTACTATTATATGATTCAAAGTTTGCGCGCCACCTCGGAAAATTGAAAGTTCATTGGTTAGGTCCTTTTGTGGTGACTCAAATATTGGCGACGGGTGCTTGTCAACTTCAAGCGCTTGATAGCACATTATTGCCCGCTTACTTTAATGGGAGTAGGCTGAAGCCCTATTATAAATAAGTCTTCTTGGTGTTTGTAATAAAGCGAGTTTTGCCATTTAGTTTAGGATTTCTTTACTGCATTTTCTTTGTGTTTGCTTTCGTTGTCGCTATGCTTTGTCAATTTAGTTATTGTTTTGTTGTAATAAAGCACGTTTACGCGCCGGTTGCTGATTACAATTTAGTGGGTTCATGTGTAGAGGACCGCGCATACTTTTAGTGTGAGGTGGATGTGAAAAATTTGGTTGACCACGTAGATAAGATGATGGTGCAATGTAACGCAAGGTGAGACAACAACATTAGAAGACTACGTGGATAAGGCGCAGAGGGTTGTGCACTTTGGCGCATGGAAGCGCGAGAAAGTTGATTTGTGGCCAAAAGGTAGTAGGCGCACTGAGAAGGTTATGATTGCAGCGCGAAGTTAGAGTCGTGGAGGCAAATGAAATAAAGAAGATCGACTTAAAAGCATGGGTGTAAGGGGTATGGTATTAACGGTCAAAAAGACCTTGGAAAAAGTATAAATAGGGGTCGAGGGTGAGTCATTTGGCTACCTTATGATCAAAAGAGTTTAGACGATTGAGTGAACTAAGCACAAAATAGCTTTGAAGTAACGCAGTACAAAACCGAAGTGCATGAAGATGTGAATCCTTGCGGGCGGGCAAGTTGGAATTAGCGAGAAGAGCACGGAGGGCTTCATACGCCCAAGAAGAATTTTTGCTATGTACGGGAGAATTGTATACAGGAAATACCTAGGGCATGAAGTTGAGAGAGATGGCACCTAGGAGTCGAGAACAAAGCGACCAGAAGTCACCGTAGAAGAACCTCTGGAAGACATCTTTTTGAGATGCGGTATCCCCCAGTGTGGTTCGGGTCGAGATTTGGAAGTCAAAGCTTGCTCAATGCAAGATTAGTGAGTATAATCATCGGACGGAGGATAATGAAAAGAAATCGAAGGCTGATTTGGAAAGGACTCTCCTAGGTGTAGATGAGACAGAAAATAGCTCGTGGATGATTGTGTAAGATGCCGATTGGAGAAAACCGGCGTCTTAACTTTGGGAGCTCCTTCTTCTTTGCCAAGCCAACACATCTCTTCCAATGGTTAATATCGTAGGTACATGAGGACTTCATCTACTTCAAGGGAAGAAGAATGCGACTCATTGCTCAATTGATTGAGTGGGTTATAGGGCTTCGAGCACGGGAGAGGACATGGATCTAGATTTGATGGCAACCCTAAAGATTGAAGCACCGCCGTGGAGTTGAATTATGAGAAACACGGAAGGGCAATGATGATTGCAGATTTGGCTGACCACCGCTCTTAGGGTTGCATCTCGTTTGGTAAGTTGTAAATTGGCGCACTGAGCGGTGGACAAACGTAAATAAGAAATTTTTGTGACGTAGCCCAAAGGATTGCAAAAGGATTACACTATAATTTCGCACAATTTGTTGCGGATGGGATTATTGAGGAGGCAAGGGTACAAAATGAAGAAGGGGCGAAGATAACATGGGGTCAATCCTCATTGTTTTTGGGCAATTAGGGTTCCATATGGTCCGGAGGAAGACATGTGGGTTTACCCACCAGCCAACCCATCCTCTCCGATGCATTTGCAAGGGTTGTACATGCGGCGATGTGATCACAGTGTACTTACAAGAACCGTATTAACTTACGGTAATAATAGGCTCTGGGAAGCATTTGAGAACGAATGGCGCATTCCACGGAACTACCTACGGTGGTTGAAGAACAGTGAAGTTTGCGGTGATGCAACACTATAGCCTAGCTCGGTTTAGGATGATTAAAGGAGAGATGAGTCCATGGTGCAAACTTCCGTTTGCATTTTCAGCAAAGTATTTGAAATGCTCCATCAATAGGTTGAAGGACGTGCAAAAGCTAACTTATGACGTAGACAAGGTTGATTGAGACTTGCATCGTTGCACGCTACATACATGTATGACTCAAGGCTTGCATACCTAGAGGTCTTAGAGCTAGATGTGATGGACTTACACGCCCGGTTGAACGTAACCATCAAGGGGTTGATAAGTAGAGTCTTTGTGCGATTCGCCCAAAGACTCGTGGGGTGGAATTGAGGTGGAGGTTACAAACTCCACATTTCCACGACCAAAGGGAACTGTGACACCTATTCAGAAGGCACGAGCAGACGAAACTCCGAAAGTGGGGCCGAGGGCAAGGAAGCGAATTGCAGGAGGCTACATTGAAAAGAAAATATTACATTAGGCGGAATAAGGGTGAGAGCAGTTCGCAGCAAGGGAGCGTGGAACCGCAGACAAGCAAGTGCGCGAAGGTTGTGGTTTTAGCTCATAAACCGAGACATAGGAGAAAGATCGGGACAATGATTCTTTGTGAAGGGAGTTGGAAAAAATGAAAGCGCCCGTACTGAATGGAGGACATTGAGGAGGCCGAGATAGGTGGTACATTTGTGATCAAGGAGGAGACAAGCCTCAAGACGGAAACCGATACACCCACCCCACAACGACAACGGACAAAGAGAAAGGCGCAGAGGAAAAGATGGACACCGAGATCACCCCACATGGACTTTGTGGATGATCCCACCAAGGTGATTAGGACGCACTTTCAGTATAGTAAGCACGAAAAGCTGCATGCATGGGACCTCATGGATGAAAGTGGTGGGGTGCTCGCGCACTGAAAGATGTTGAGTTGGAATCTACACAATCATTCGGAGGAACCCGAGTTCAAGGTAAGCGATCACTCAATAGGCCAGATTAATTTGAAGAATAAGCTAGGAGAAAAATACAAGGCCATAGACACAAATCATTTGACAAATGAGTAGGTGTGTAATGCCCTCAATAAGCTGGCCTCGGAGGTAGCGCGTAGGACTTAGACGCAAGCACTACTTAAGAACATTGGTTGCACAACAAGAAAGAAAAAGAGCGAGAGGTTGGTAAGTTGAAGGAAGAATTGAAGGCGGAAAGAGGCCAAACCAAGGAGGCATATGACAAAGCTGGCGCACTAGTTAAGAATATTTTGGGACGTGTCCCGCACTTCGAGCTGAGGTAGAAGCGACTACGGGATGAAATGGAGTATCTCGAAGATTTGGTGGGAATGTTGCTCGTCAACATTCGGAGAAGCGAGACCGACCACGGAGGAAATCGAGAAGAAGGAAAATAATAAAGTGGCATTGAAGCCAAAATAATCGAGCTGGAGGACTTGCTCACCCAGCTTATGGAAGCAAGTGAGAGAGCAGATTTGGGCTTCACCAAGTGCAAGAAGTGCAAGGAATTCATTGAAGGACGAATAGTGGACGAGGAAGCTGCACTCAGAGCAATTCAGGAAAAGACGCCCACTAATGAGGCTGAACACTCTCAATTGATAATTGAGACCACAGGCGTAGAAGGACAAGATCAAAGCAAAGCACAAGAAAATGGAAACGTGCATAGGGGAGATTCATAAGACAATGCTGGAGCAGATGGATGAAATTGAGAATGTATGCGCTGGTCTAGTAGAGATTATCAAGGAAATCAAGGGCCGAACAAACGAGATTACTCTTGATATGATTCCTGAAATTGTTGGAGAAGCCCCTGAAAAGCACTCGAGGAATTGGAAGAATGGAAGAAATTCGTGATAGGAGTTAACGAGGAGTTTCCAGAAATTTTCTAGGCACCATAAGGTATGTGTTGTGTATTTTTGGTTCGCGGCTATTCTTTTGGCGATTTGAAATTTTGTGACGATAGATTGGAAGATTGCCGGGGGCGGCAATCCAGCTAGTGTGGGGTAATGTTGGGCCCCTATAGTAGACTACGGAACAGGATGCAAGGGTTTTTGATGTGCGAAGGCACGCGTGGAATTCAAACAGTCAGTGTGTGAAGGTTTGCGCCTAGGCCAAGGATGTTCGGACTTAGCCAATTTTTCAGATGGAGTGTGGAGCACGCAAGGATATAATATGTACAAGGTAGAGCTAATTTTGGAACATGGTATGACAAAGGAAAAAGCAAGGACATGCAGAGTATGAGCTAGAAACAGGAAATAATCTATATTTAGCTATAGGTTATTATTAGAAGAGAGCTTGCATGCTCCTATGTAAAGCGGCGCATGGCTATTGTTAGCATGTGACCTATTTTTGGAAAGGTTGAGCGGTGAAGGGCAAGTCCGGCAAGTCCCCACCCGCTATATATATGTATTGATTTGCACGGTTGAGAGACGAGATCTTTGTATGTGTGTGTGCGATCATATATGTATGCATATGAGAGACTGTATATGTGCTTGTGAAGATCATGGTGATGTATTGCTATGCTGCTGGTTTATGGGCACATGATCATGGAGATTGAATGAATGTAATCAGTTTCTGTTCAGTTCAAGCGTTTGTGATGGATTATTGTGTTTGGATTATCATTGTTGAATCTACTGAGAATGGTTTGTACATGGTGAAGTTAATTCTTGTCTTACTGTAATCTTTGCGTATTATGTTATAATCTGGTTCAATTGATGTTAACTGATAAGATTCTCACGAATACTATAGTCACGTGTCCTAACACCTGATTGTAGCATACAATAAATAGGGACCTGGTACCCTGCGCGCTTCGGGTGAGCGCTCAGATCTGTCTGAGTGGTGTGCCAGCACGCCTGGGGATGACTTGATAAATAAACAGACTACAAGGGACAAGAATGGATAATCTGTTGGGGACAAAGAAAACCCAAAAGGTGCATCTTGAAACTAATAAGACACAAGAAAGGGCCCATAAACTAACCTGCAAGGGGAAAGAATGGATAATCTGTTGCAGATGAAAAAAACCCAAAAGTGTAATTAAAACACACATTATCAATCATGAAGTAGTGTGATCTGACTGAAACTGATATGATTTTGATCCGAAATTGAATATGAACACAAAAGCATGAAGAATGTCTCAAAACACTGAATGTGATCTCTTTGAACCATGTAAAATGTCTCTGAAATCTAATGCATCTCTTAGAAGCATGTAAAATATCTCTGAAAATGGAAATAATCCATGTGTGGTGCCTTTGAAATCGAAGGCGACCCTTGAACTATATAAAATGTCTGAATTGTGTAGAAATGTGCACTTAATATTTGAAATAATCCAACTTAATCGAGATGGGTAGCTAGTGTAAACGTGTAGCAAGGGCCAATGAAACATAGTAATCAATGTAAACCAAGAGGCTAGAAGAATAACCCAAGTAAGGAAATCATCAATGTCACGTCAAAATAGAAGAACGGAGGAATCAATTATTCAACTTGAGAGAGGATAGTAAGCAAAAAGCAAGTAAATAAGCCGCTATGTACAATAATCTCCACGGGCAAGCTAAATCTGTAAGCAAGGTGTAATAATTTGTAACATGCCTCCTGAATACATGTAATTGTTGTGAAAATAATACTTGTACTGGAGAAAGGGGGAGCAATTGATATGCCTCAATTTATTATCATGTGCCAAATGTAGGAGTGAGTAAAAGAATATTGCCTTGGATAAATGAATATGTAATCTGAAGCTCGTAATAGGCTTATGCCCCAGTTAGGAATATGTAAACATAAAAGATAATCCCACGAAGTAATAGGAGATATTCCGTGTGAGTGTTAATAGTAATACCCTTAAGTGGGAAACAGTATCGATAATAGGCGTAGGTAGTTATAATCAATAATGTCTTGATGTTTTCAGAGGAATACCCAAGGTGATGTGCATAAAGATAGATAGATGGAACTTGAGGGTGTTATAAGTAGGAACAATTGAACAAGTATATAATGTACTCAAAGATTACAATCATGTTTTGAGCAAATGTGCAAAAGAAACCGTATTGAGGAAATCCTAACTTATGCTATAACGGGTGTACTAGATGTTTAAAACTGTCATGATCATCACCTTGAGCGGGATTGTAAGTAGATGGCTCAGTGAAATCATGCCAATTTGCATTGTGCTTTGTTTGTGACTTTGCTTTGTAGTGTATGGTCAATAAGTAATAGAAGAGAGGTTTGGAATAAATGCTACATTGCGATAATTATATGTTTTATGGTCATATTTGAATTCTTTGCCATTACAATT
Organism: Taxus wallichiana var. yunnanensis; assembly: GCA_018340775.1. Taxonomy (NCBI): domain Eukaryota; kingdom Viridiplantae; phylum Streptophyta; class Pinopsida; order Cupressales; family Taxaceae; genus Taxus; species Taxus wallichiana. The sequence goes on from CM031234.1 coordinate 553,927,299, forward strand.
TTTTTTTGTTATTAACTGAAATGTAAAGTCATGCTGACATTTTAAATTCAAGTCGGGGTTATGTTTTAAGTTTTGAATGTTGTGTGGGTTCAACTGTGTTTATCCTCTTTGGTTTCCCTTAAGTGTCTTTTTTTTACGAATCGATCTACTTGTCTGTGAGGGCAGATGATAGATAGCTCTTTATTTATAAGTGGTATTGGCCAAAGCCAAAAACAAAGCAACCTATTAATAACGGCAGGTAAATTCACTTATATTTAATAGGGATAGTACCATATCAATTTCAAATGTAGGCATTTGTTCCTCGCATAGCTGCTTGCACTGTGGATGTGTTGCAAATGCTCTCAAAATTTTAAAGCCAAAGAGTCAAATAGACTCGTGTTTTAGAGGAAACATAAGTTTTGGCTCTATAACCTGTTAATTTTTAATAAAGTGATACATGTGTATGTAATTGATGTGCTGCAAACAGTCCCAAAGTTTCAAGGTCAAAGGGTTAGATAAATGCATGTCAAATTTTGTTATGCATCCTTCTAATAATTTTATTTGAGTAAATTGTGGCTTCTTTGAAGCAAATCTGGTTGGTCAGCGGTTACTTCTACTTCGCTCTGTCTGTTTGTGGTTGAGACTAAGGTTTTAGGTTCCTTGGTTATTGTCTAGAATATTTTTATATTATCGTATTTAGAGATGGTAAAAGCATAGAATTCCCCATTCATAATAGCTCGCAGTTTTTAGTAATATAAGTATATGAAGAATATCCAAGTAATTCTTTCTGCCCGCAGAGATAAATGATGTCAGTAGTCTACAGGATGTGAAAATAATACACAAAATCATGCATGGCTGATCACAAAGGATAAAAAAATCTCAACATTGGATGCATTAAAAATAAGTGGCAGATTAAATGATAGGTAGATGTTGATATGCAAAAAAGTTACCAAGTTTTTAAAGATACAAAGACATAAATCTCAAAGTTTATGTAGCATTCAATGTTAATAAAATTTACATCTTAGATGAGTTGGATGATGTAACTTGTTTATATCTTTATAACCCAATTGGAGATAATCACAAGTTCCACTTGATCTTGTTGATGCTCAAGACATCCTCCACTACTAGACTTCACCTGTTCACTGTCATGTCCTTTGGCCTGATTCCAAACTCTTGCACTTTTCAACTATTGATGAATACCATTTTAGGATAAGGTATTCTAATTTTTTTTCAAGCTTTGTCAACGCAGGCATGTTTTTTTGTACTTGTACTGCGACACTATGTTTCTCTTTGAACATGTGCATGCTTTATTGAATAAAAATACTAAATTCCTTTACACCACTTTTAAGTTGGTTTTATCCTATAATATATACATTGATGACTTTTACTCATTTCTTGGTGCAAACAGAGTCTTCTCATTAGATTGTTTTTACTCGAAATGCTCTTAATATCAGTTCAGGTATTGTTCTTTCTCATTCCAATGGTGAATGAAATCATCTGTCAAAAGGTTGTTTTTGGCTGAAAAAGAGTTTTCTCATGATCTTTTGGGCCCTAAATAGAGTTTGAGATGTTTGAAATTTAGGCCCATGTTTCTGGCAAATTACTCTTACTGCATCAACTACGTAACTCGTCCTCTTGTTAATGATCATGATATTCTAATGTCATATCAAACTGTGCTGATTTTTTTGTCTTCTAGTCGTTAGCATCTCTGCATTTTCTATTTCTAGGCATTCTTCTAATCTTAACCAAGAATATATATGTGCCTTACGAGTTGTGTTTTATCTCTAACCTTTTGTGGTTTTTGTTGTTGATAGCTCTCTCCGCCAATATTCATCTTGTAAACATTCAAGAGTATTCTGTGCAAGTCTCTTTGTAAGCTCCTATTAGACATTAAGAGTATTATTGTAATAGAACCTTCCCTACCCTAGTTGTGTAAGCACGTCAGTTGGGAAGAGTTCAAGGATAGTGAAAGAAGGTGTTCAAAGACATCTAGAATGACCACACTTAAGTGAATTGCAGCATTGTCGTCATCATCATTATGGTAATGTCAAGTTTCTATTTAAGCCTCGAAAGTCCTACAAATTAATTGACATTATGAGTTGGAGCCAAACCATTTTTTCTATTAACTGGCAATTGCATCCGACTTGAAGGCCCAAAATCAAGACAAGCCCAAGGTCTCTATCTCCGTGGCTCCTCCTGAGTCACATAATCCGTCACCATCTAAGGCTAAAGTTTCCATACTCACAGCCCCTCAGAATCAGTCAACAACATCTATTCAAAATACTGTTCTCAAACAGCTACATTAGGCTCCTGTTAAAATGTCTCTCTACGAGCTCGTTCATAACTCTCCCCAACATTGCCAAGCTATGATCAAAGCCCTTCAATCAATCTCAGTCCCTTCCGATGAGCCCCAGCCATTTGCCAACCTTGTTGGTGCCCTGAAGATGTCGGCTGCCATTGCATTTGATGACTCTGAAATTCTGTCACTCCAACCTGAAGACCATGATCTTCCTCTTTTCGTCACCGCCCAAATCAACGATACTCTTGTTAAAAGAGTTATGATTGATAATGGCGCTAGCATAAACATCATATCATCTCATGCGTTCAAACAACTCCAACTACCCAACACCATTGTCGCTCAATCACCTGCCGTCTTACGTGCGTTCAATGATACTGTCGCTCTTACCTTGGGCACAATTATCCTGCCCATCAAAATAGGTCCAAAAAGCCTCCATGAACTCTTCTATCTTGAACTCTTCTATCTTGTAGAAGGAGAGTTTCAGTATAACATGTTGCTTGGTTGTCCTTGGATACGCACAATGTGTTGTGTCCCATCCACTCTACACCGATGTCTAAAATACGAACACGAAGGTAAGACCGTCATGGTCCCCGCCAATCCAAATCCATTTAAAGCTTGCCACATGACATACATACCTAACAACGTCCTGCTTCCTTTGCAAGATCCTACATCTACTGAGCGAAAGCTTCCACAAGTTCTTTAATCCCCGCATCCAAACTACCAAACGATGACTCTTTAGATGATGTCATGCAACGCCTTTTGTTGGGGGAGTACTGCCTTTTAGCCCTTAACACACTTCCCACACTTAAAACATATGGGAGACCCGAAAAAAACAAATTTTTGGTGTCTTCTCAGGCACATCTAAAGAGGTAACACAAAGAAACTTGATGGATTTTTTTGCTTTGTTTAAAGGGGAGAGGAATGCCCACAAAGACCATAGCCAAATTCGGCCAAGGATGCTGATAATCTTTACTAACTCAAAATCAAATTCATCCTTTTCCCATACTATTTCTAACCTAAAGGACAAAATATTATTGTTAAACCTGCCCCGTATGATTCAACTTTTGTTTATTATTCCACACTCCACATACCGGTGTTTATGTATAATTTTGCGAGCTGATTGATTTTTGATTATGACCTCATAAAGGTGCTATGCGTAAAGGGAAATCACACATTGAAGGAAGACCAAGCTCAACACTCATCTTTTTCAACCATTAAGTTCTTTAAGCAACCATATAACTTCTACTTGTTTATTCGTACTAATAAACCTAGGAACAATTAAAGAACTAACAAATGAGATCACAAGTGCCTTGATGGAGTTGACTAGCGGAAGAGAATAAATATTTGATTTAAGTGGAAATATCCAAGGGTCATCACATTAACTAGTTTTCAGTGGATTATGTACTTAACACTCAAGTCATCAACAACAAGCCATATTAAGGAACAAATGACATTGGTACTTGGCAAAGTCGAGTCTGAAAAATGGATGGATTTATTACACCTAATTCACCACAATGAAAGTGGTGAAAGCTCGAGCTTTTATAGTGAAAGCTAGTAGCGGATCATGGGCTCGAAACCAATCAATGGCCTCATGACATCATTGTTATTCAACCTGTTGCCCGATTCACAAGCTCGAAGGTGGGTAATAATTTGAGCCTCCAAACTTTCTCAAAAGGATGACTTTGTTGTCAAAAGACCAACAAACAATAAGTACCACCCCATTTTCATATATCGAAGGTTGTTAAAATACCACCTACGATCAATGTTTTAAAAATCAGTCAAATGGAACTAGAAGCGGCTGGTTTGACTGGTTTGACCTTTTTTGCACGAATCGTTCTCGAAACCAGATCGGTTTGACCGGTTTTAGCCCAAACCTGCCGGTTCCGTACCCATTTTCATATATTAGAAGGTTGTTAAAATACCACCTACGATCAATGTTTTAAAATCGTCAAAAACGAAACCAAACTGTTTGACCTTTTTGCACGAACCGCTCAAGAAACCAGATCGGTTTGACGGTTTAGCCCAAACTTGCCGGTTAAAATGCAGAACCGACCCGTTTGGGCTAAAACCGTCCGGTTTCGGCCCTAAATCACGGAACCGACCCGTTTGGGCTAAAACCGGTCCTGTTTCGTCCTAAATCACGGAACCGACCCGTTTGGGCTAAAACCGGTCCGGTTTCGTCCCAAATCATTGGTTTATGACTATTTTTCCTTATACAATGGTACCGAACCGACTGGTTTGGGCTAAAACCGATCAAACCGGTTCGGTTTCGTCCCTAAACTGCCCGATTTATGACTATTTTTCCTCATAGGGCGATAGATGAACCGGCCGGTTTGGGCTAAAACCAGTCAAACCGGTCCGGTTTCGTCCTAAATCGCCGCTTTATGACTATTTTTCCTTATATGGCGGCTACTTAAAAAACATTTTACGGAACCGGGCCGGTTTGGGCTAAAACCGGTCAAACCGTCTGTTTAGTCGTAAACCGGCCGGTTTATGACTCAGTATTTCCTCATACGGCGCGACTTAAAAAATTTGTTTTTGTATTTTTATCGTCTCTAAACCCTAATTTGGTGTTACAAATAGAGTCCCCCTCTATTCACTTCACACCTCTCTCATTGAGCATTTGTGAGCATAAGATCAAGAGTTTATTTTTGTAGTGAGCTTGAAAGTTGGAGGCTTGGAGCTTGTTTGACATTGCTTGTGGGCTCTTTGTGGTGATATTACATCCATTTGTGAGCACCTCACCTCTATTTGTGAGCACCTCTCTTATTTGCAAGGATTTGAAGGATTGGGGCAGCATTGAATAGTGTTCATTTGGAGTGAGTTTGGGCATTGTTTGGCATCAAGTGTGGGCTCTTTGTGGTGGCATTTACATCTACATTTGGAGTGTGAGCTCTTTGTGGTGCCATATACAATCTTGGAGCATTTCTTCACCTCATTTGTGTGCACATTGAAAGGTATGTTACATTTTAAACTTGCCCCTTATTTGTAAATTTTATTAAATAAGAAATATGAAATTTATTTTGTTTTTATTTGCATTTTCAGATTTGTTTGCATTTGCAATGGCCCCCAAAACAAAAGACCCTACATGGAACCATGTAGACGTAATTGATGATCAAGTTTTTTGTAAATATTGTAAGAAACACATCAAGGGGGGGGATTCATAGGTTGAAACAACACTTGGCTGGTCAAAGAGGCCAAGTTACCCCATGTGATGCACCTGATATTGATGCCATTAGGTTGGAAATGAAAAACATGCTTGAAAAACATAGAGAAGAGAAGGCTAGGCAAAAAGAGATGGAAGCTGAAATAGGGAGAAGGAGGGAACATGCCTTGAGTGTTGAAGGATCTTGCTCTGACCCTTCTGTGACTGTTAGAGACCCCTTTCGGTATATGCCTCCCCCATCCACTCATAGTCAAGAAAACCAGCCTCAAAAAAGAAAGACCATTCAAAGCTTTTTTCCATCTTCCACACTGCTACTTGCTAGTGCCTCCATGCCAACACAAAATCAGCCCACCTTGGATAACCATTGGAAGAAGCAATACAAAGAAGCAATTTTTGAGTACATTGCTAGATGGTGGTATGATGCAGATATCCCTTTCAATGCTGCCCGCTCACCTTATTACCAAATGTTTGATGTCCGGTAAGGGCTTCAAAGGCCCTAGTATGCATGACTTGAGAGGATCACTTTTGAAGAAAGAAGTTGCATCCATAGATGAATATTTGAAAAGTTGCAAAGTTTCATGGGCCAAAATAGGATGCACTATCATGTCAGATGGGTGGAGTGATGGCAAGAACCGCACAATAATAAATTTTCTTGCCTCTTGTCCACAAGGTACAATGTTTTTGAAATTAGTAGATGCATCTGATAGGGTGAAAGATGCAAATTTATTGTTTGAGCTTTTGGATGAGATTGTTTTAGAGGTGGGGGTGGAAAATGTTGTACAAATCATAACAGATAATGCCTCTAACTATGTTCTTGCTGGTATGATGTTAGAGGCTAAACACAAAACAATATTTTGGACTCCATGTGCTTTGCACATTGCATAGACTTCATGCTTGAGGATATAGGGAAAAAAGATTGGATCAAGAACACTATAGAGCATGACAAAGCATCACCAAATACATCTACAATCACTCATGGGTATTGAACCTAATGAGGAAGAACACTGAGGGCAAAGAACTTGTTAGGCCAGCCATCACAAGATTTGCAACAAACTTCCTCACGTTGCAATCTCTTCTTTCCCAACAACAAAACTTGAAAAAGATGTTTTCAAGTGATGAATGGAATGCATCAAAGTGGAGCCGGAAACAGGATGGGAAAGACACAAAGAAGAAATTTTTGATAATTTATTTTGGAAAAAAAAAGCAGAGATTGTGAAAGTTGCCGAGCCTCTCGTTAAAGTGTTGCGGTTGGTGGATGGGGAAAAATTAGCCATGGGCTATATTTATGAGGCTATGGATCGGGGAAAGAAGCGAGATAAGGGCAACATACAAAGACATGGTAATTATGGGCCTATATGGGAGATCATAGATAATAGATGGAACAATCAATTCTATCGACCTATACATGCAGCTGGGTATTTCTTGAACCCGAAATATCATTACAGAGCTCAGCTTGGAGAAGATCAAACAGAGAAGTAAAAGATGGTTTGTACGAGTGCCTAAAGCGCATGGTCCCTGATGAGATGCAACAACTTGAGGTTCACCGATAGATCAACTTCTTCAGCAGAGCCACAGGTACCTTTGGGAAAAACCTTGCAAAGATTGCAAGGGATGTGGACCAACCAGGTAAGAAATTCTAAGTTTTTTGAAGTTCATTTGATTAAAATTTTTAATGAATAATCATGAATTTTTAGCATAAGACAATCTTTATCTAATTTGTTGAATTACGCTTTAACCTTTAAGTTATAAGTTTCTGTTTTACTTTTAATTTTTAATTGTGTTTTTAACTTTTTATCGTCATTGTTTACTAATTAAACATTTACACTTTTTATCGCAGCACATTGGTGGGATTCGTTTGGTAGTCAGTGTCCTCAATTGCAAAAGTTTGCAATTAGGATCCTGAGCCAAACTTGCAGTGCTTCTGGGTGTAAGCGCAACTAGTCCGTCTTTGAGCGGATTCACACGAAGAAGAGAAACCGTTTGGAACAACAACGGTTGAATGATCTTGTCTTTGTGCAGTACAACCTTTGGTTAAGGCACAACTAGTTGTTGAACCGAAGACCTGATATTGATCCCATTGTCTTTGATGATATAGATCCAACCTCAGGATGGGTATAGGAGAGTCAGCCAACAGAGTTTGATCCCGATGACTTGGGGTGGATGGGTTTGGATCAGGAATCTGATGAGCCATTAGCAGCACCGCCGCCATCGTCACGAGACACAACAGGCACTAGTCACACTCGTGCTACTCCCCGACCCATGCCAATACAGTTGTTGCAGATGTACCTGAGGATTTAGATGAGTCCGAGTCAAAGCCAGAGGCCGGTGATGATATTGATGAGGATGACCTTGAGGATCCCATTTCCAGCAGCGGTGCAAAGTTTGATGATTGATCATTGATGTCATCTAGTTTATTCTAGAGTTTTGTAACTTGTAGTATTTGTAATGTATCAATGATCATAAAGACGTTGTTTTTTTGGAGTCTTGAACTACGGAGGCCATTTAGAGCCTCATTGTTTATGTATTTTGTTTCGAATCTCATATATGTATTGTGTATTGGACTTGGAGTTCGTGCCATTTTGCTATAAACTATTAAACACCTTTCTTGCATATATAAGAGCAAACTTTGCATATTTTGTGTGTAATTGTTGGAATCATGGTTTTTAACCTTTCAAATATATTATTTTCATTAAAAATATAAAATTTTATGTATTTTTTAGTAAACAGGTTCATTAAGTTTGAACCGGTTCGGTTCCGGTCTGGACCTCGGCTGGTTCTGAGTCTAGTTCCGATTTTTAAAACATTGCCTACGATTAGGACCATCTAGTCATATATCGGAGGGTTGTCAAAAAACCCTAAAATGAGGACACCACAAATTAAAAAGTGCAATCCCTAGGAGACTCGGACATCCAATTTATTGGATCGTCGTTTATGACTTTTGTCAATAAGAGCATTGTTACTAGAGCTACCTGCATGCCCAGGTGAGAACCACAGCAAATACTAATTTTTTGTATGTATGCGTCCAGTGCATTAACCAAGGATGGGAACTACTTTGAAAAAAGAAAATTAGATACCCATCAGCTGTTGCAGCTATGCCTCCACACATGCTTCGATATTCTTCAGGATAAATTTCAGAATTGATTGTCCACAGAACAGGTCCCATACCATGGGAGAGAAATAAATGGGACAGATCTAAGAACAGAAAGCCTACCTTCAATAGAAGTCTAAACTCCTCTATACCGGTTGTCAGAATGTCAAGAATAGCACAGGATTTGATTCTTGAGGAACAGGTCACATACCACTGCAGAGAAAAGGTATGAGACCAGGCTAAGAACAGCAATCCAACTTTAAATAGTTGTCTAAACACCCCTCTACCAGTTGTCAGAATGTCAAGAATAGCACTTCTCAGATGTTGTGTTTGCAATATAACAGGTTCTGGAAATGCAACAAATGATCGTGCAAATATTATGAATCAAATAAACCGTCTAGAGCATTAAAAATGAATGTCTTTTAAGGTAATTAATTGATGATGTGTTGGGGATCTTTGGTTTGTTCAAACTTTATTGAATGCTAATTTATCAGATCTGTAAGTTGGAACTGAAAAAATGGCTGTATGTTTTTTTTTAATTTAAAATGAGTCAAGGATGCAACTTTTAGGGGAGTATGCTGTAAAAATGTTTTTGATAAAAGTATAATTTAATTCCACTACAAAATTATTATGTTCATAGGCTCATACCTTCTTTCTTAAGGTTGCACAAAGAAAAGCCACATCTAGCACTTGGTAAATTGTTGTGGTTCCAAGAATTCATAGTGGTTGGCTGAAACCAATGAGTGCTGGACAACTATAACTTGCTTTTAGCGTCTGATGTATGAATGGTGGGTGCAATTTTACAGAAGTCAACTGAAAAATGCTCCAGATAAAAATGCTAAACATGCTTGTAGGGCAAGCACTCTCTTTCCATACCGATCTTTAAAGAATGCACATGGGATTCAGCAATGTGACCCCTGCTACTCTAGTGTATGCAATACATTGGAGCACGTGTGATTTCTAAAGATCACAGAGCCAAACACTTTGAACAAATAATGATATTATTTTCTATATCACTGCACAAAGTATTTGGCTAATATATAGCCAATACAATAGGAAAACTACTTCCTAAAAAATAGGAAGTCAACCAAACAACTTACCCGTTTATATGATTTACGGGTATAACAAAATTCTAGAATAATTTATTGTTGAAACAATATACTATAACAATATATTGCAAAATATAAATGGAGCACTAAATAGAATATTTCCTAACATTCCCCCTTAGTGCGAACATGGGAGAAAAACAATCACACTTCCTTCGCAGTGTGCCGCTCGTGCGTGCTCATGATCTGGATGATTTTTCAAGACAACCAACAACCTCAACAAGGATGGTTTTACAGGACAACCAACAACCTCAACAAAGGATGGTTTTACAAGACAACCAACAACCCAAATATCATGATGTTGCTTTTCCTTGTGCTTTCATTACATCCACTATGTTTTTCCTTCAGGAATTATGTAGGAAACACTGCTCACTGATTACATACTTGAAAAAGGAGGCAAAAATGGAAATGGAACATTGAGATCATGTTCCCCCTCAATGTGAACATTTCACTTATTCAACTCTGAAATCATACTCGCACACAACCAAGCAGTAACTTTGAAATAAAAGCAAACTCACACACACACACTTTGTCACCACAGCTTCGTGCGGCCCCATCGTTGGTGACTGATGAGAGGTCGCTGATCGACCTCCAACCTTCGATGTCTCTGTCTTCCAAAGTAAAAGATTGTTAACTCAATTTGATCCGGGTTTGATGATCTTTGAATAATTCACCCCCATAAGGTGGACGTCGCGTACAAGCGAAAATGCGTCCAATTATTGAAAAGTGAGGCAAATTTTTTATTTTTCAAACTTTTACTACGACTCAATTTTGATAACTCACTATAAGACTAGACACACAAATTTTGACTACTCTTGACAATGACGAGACAAAAAGATAATACAATCTGAATTATCTAACACAAAAACGACAAAATGATATATAAACATTATTAATATTGAACTTCGACTCAAGAAAATGATGAAAGACTTGACTTAATATCACTATGACACAACGACGTCTAAATGCACTAAAAAATGTCATACATCACATCTAATTTGAACACAAAATATTTATGTTGACCATAACCACGATGTATTAACACACCTATGAAATTACATACATCTATAAAATTTATTCATAAAATACTATGAACATATAACAATATTGAAAATTAAACAAGACTAGAGGAACTTTGACTCTACGACAACGTTGATGAAACATATAATCGAATGGACTTAAAAGACAAGAATGATACACAATGACACATCAACTCATGTGAAGGTGTTAACACAAGATTTTCTATTTCCACACCTTTTGACCACGCCATGAACTGACATATGGAGAGAATAATTCTTCTGCATGGACGTTGGAGGAGATCACAATGAACAACCGGGCATGGATATCTTGGTTGTAGGGACGACATCAATAGCGGTACTGACAAAAAACTAAATCTTCACCGCGAACAGATTGAACCTTTGACAATTTGAAAGACTCGTTCCAGCTTTGACAAGGTATCCTTCAATATGGAAGAATACGTTATTGAAAGATACATGTGCTTAGGACTGTAAAGTGTTTATGTCCGTAACGTCGTTGATAGAGCTTGAATGCATGTGTCTCAGATTTGCATGGCAATAAAGCCTAGATTTGAATGGAACAGTGTTGATATATGCTGACAATGCACAGAGACCAGGATCTTTGATATCGACAGTCAAGGTTGGTTCAGGGAGCTTGCAAATTTTGCTCGGACTTAGCTTGTCCAAATCAAGCTTTGGGCTTGAGAGCGCTGCTGAAACCTTTGATGTCAATGCGGGATCCAAAGCATGCAATGCAGTTTCAATGCTAACAAAACTGGAGTCGATTCAACCAGACTGAGTGTGCAATGACAAATTAATGCTGACAGAGTGTGGACTCGATGAGTAATATGCTAAGGAGATAGACGTTTCTGCTAACTTGACAGAGGATAGACTGGTGCCAAATGCTATAGACCTAGTTGCAGTATAGATGAACGCGAATTTCACAACAGTAGAGAATACGAGATACAAGGCTCTAGAGAGACCAATGTATGGACAAAATCTTCACGGTTTTTACCAGATCATTGATTATCTCTTTTGTCCTGCGCCAAAACAATAGATGGTCTTCGTCCAACCTCACAAAATGATGCTTCTCTCTTCCAATATTTTTGCGGACCTTCTCTACAAAGCTGAGACTGCTATCTCTCGAGGCAACGTAATACATTGTTGCCCCTATGCAAATTAACTCTCCATTATATGGATCAAATGCTGCTCTGATACCAAATCTAAAAGATCACAGAGCCAAACACTTTGAACAAATAATGATATTATTTTCTATATCACTGCACAAAGCATTTGGCTAATATATAGCCAATACAATAGGAAAACTACTTTCTAAAAAATAGGAAATCAACCAAACAACTCACCTGTTTATATGATTTACAGGTATAACAAAATTCTAGATTAATATATTGTTGAAACAATATATTATAACAATATAACAATACATTGCAAAACATAAATGGAGTACTAAATAGTATATTTCCTAACATGATTTCATCAAAGCATAGGGAAACCTTGAATACATACATAGGCAAGAAACATTGAAGACTCTTGTTGAAATTTGACCTTTGCCTTCATAGATGAAATTGCAATTTGCTTTGCCTGCAATGTGCAGCGAACACAGCAAATGGCAATCACAATGAGGTAACTTGTTATTTTGACTCCCCTCTTTCGAGTACTAGTTTTAAAAGACCTACCTACATTAGTTGCAAACTTGCAAATAATAATGTTAATCTTAGGGTACTGTTACCATATTTCCATTACCTTCTAAGGTTGGCGGAAAAGAATAAAGGTGGAAAGAAAGGAAGATAAGGTGCATGGGATGAATAAAATAATAAACATGGAGAACTGTTGTTCTCCTAAAGTTGGCACCAAAGAAAGATAAGGAGATGCCTGGAATTAAATGAAATAAATAAAATAAAACTGCAGTTTTATTTCTGGAGCAAAGGACAGTGCATGATTGCAAAGGATAAAATAGACTGTTGTCTCAGCTAAAGATGGAATTGGATAAAAATAGCAGCAGTCTTGCCCATGTGCCAAAGATTAGGAGAATTAAATAAAGAAATAGAATTGCTGTTCCAGTTGAGATTGGTGTTAAAGGTAGACATGAATAAATAAATAAAAGAGGAATTGATGTTAAGGTCAGTGCCCATGCGCCAAAGATAGAAGGGAAGAATAAATAAAATAAAATAGTAGCTGTTCCTAAAGATTGGCACCAGCAGGGGATAATAGAATTAAACATATAAAATACAACTGTTGTTCCTCCTAAAAGTGGTGCCAAGCATGAAGGGGTATGATTAAATAAATAAAAGGGATCAACAGTCTTTTGAAGTAGCAGCAGTCTATTCTTGGAGGGCAGTCGATTCATCTTCATATAGGCTGATTTTTTATTGTAGAAGAGATACACTTGGACTGATTTACTCTGGCATTTTTAGCCTTGTACTTGCACCTCTGAATAAAAAAAAAGTTTCCTTTTTGCCCTCTCATACTGCTGTTTTCAGATTTTTCATAGTATTTGATAGGATATTGTGTTGCCTTAGCACATTGTCTTATTTATTTTGCTAAAGATAACTAGGGCAAGACACAAGAAACATATTCATGGTTGTTTTACTTAAATGCTTGGGCTAAGGGATTTTAGACCCAAAGAAAGGGTTTGCAAGTTCGTAGAGTTCAGGGGGTATGATTACCCACCACACTAGAAGTCAAAATTAAAAATGTATAGAATCAGAACTTTGTAGCAATTCGTTTGCTGCTATATCCCTAACCACATTCAAAGTCAAGAGTCATGCTGAATCTGATGGAAGGTTTCAGACTCTACTGCTCATATTCAGCAGTCTTCCAGTTATTCTAGCTAATCACTTGGTAAAGAGTATCCTCTACCAAAAAGCATTTACATCCATTTATGCATTCAGCAGCAAATCTTCAAAAAATTTGCAAGAAGATGGCTAAGAATCTCAGGCCATCCATGGCCACTGGCTCCCATCTTCCATCTGCCAAATTTTCTGATCATACTCTAGGCCTGAAAGCTTTACTAACAGACCTTCACAATGGTCAAGAAGAAAGAGGGGAAGAGAAGCAGCAGCATGCTCAAAATGCATTACAAAACCTTTGATAATGAAATCTGCAATGTGGAGCTTGACACAAAAGAGGCCTCATCAACTTGATCGTCAGTGTGATTCTCTCTTCCTCTCTCATAAGCGACATGGAATCCTTTCTTCATAAGTAGACTCTACCTAAATATCACGAACAACCAAGTCACCAGTACGGGTCCAGGTTCAAATACAGGTACAAAGGGTCGCCCCTTTTTCTGGATGCCTTGGGTACAGTACAGCTTGGGTACGTTTGCACAGAAAATAATTAAAAATATTAAAAATTAAAATTTAGACAAAATAAACAAAATTGACCATAAAATCAATGTTATAGCATTAAAAATAAAAATTGATAGTTTAAACTATAAAATGAATCATGACATATTATTGATCACAAAGGACTATATATTATTTGTTCAAAATGGGAAAGTTGTCAATGGTCACGATCTAATTCAAGAGCTACGTGAATAAATCATCATATTGGTCTCCATCAAGAGCCTCCAAATAAGATATTGGTTCATTACCAAATGCAGTAGGATCAACAGCAATTTAGTTGTATGTTTTTTAAAATGATTTTTATTGTGTTCTGAATTTTTTTATCTTTATTTTTGTTGTTTTTTATTACGACTGGCTTACAATGAGCAGCATCTTTTTTTGGCTATTTTTTAATTTATAGTCTGGTATCCAGGATGATAGAAGAACCTAGGAGGTGCCCATGAGACACCTACTAATACAAGTACTAGAACCATGTTGGTACGGTAGGAAGCCTCCAAAGGCACAATTCCCGGGAATGTAGTGTAACAACATAGAAAGTGTCGTCTCACTCTCTCCTACTCTCATCTATGCAAGTCTCTTATTTGCACAGTGAATACTCTATGAAAAATAATAAGCGGATAAATGTTAGAAATATGCGAAGGATTTGGCCTTTAAATTTCTTTTCCGAGAAGGGGATAAGCCCAAAGAAATTTGAAAACCATCTCTCATTTCGCTCTTCACAACCTCTCTTTTTAGTCTTTCTTGCAATAAGCCGAGTGAAAATTACAACACGAAGCATGAAAGAAGCACAACCATTCTTTCAAAACTCATCCTCAGCTCCTTTCGACTAACATACTCTTGAAATAAGGAAATACATCAAACCACCCTCTCTCACCTCTCTCCCATTTCATTTCACTTTACCCCAAGGAAACCCCATTTCACAAGCAAATAAAGAGAGCCACACAACCAACATAAAGCATCCCAAAACGGCAAAGTAGGATCCAGGCAGAGGGTAGAGAATAGAAAATCAAATAACCTCACTCACATCCCTCACCTCGAAATCAAACCTCACACCTCACACAAAGGCAGAGCAGGGATAGGAAAGAAATAGTTCCGCGAGCTTTGAGGATTATGAAGCATACTATAAGTCTGTCTGCAATATTTTTCAAAGCCAATGCTCACACAAAGGAAAAACATAGTATAAGAACTCACTAAACTCACCACCTAACCATGTTGTACTCACTCTCTTAATCAAGGAGAAGAGAAGAAATACACTATTAGAGTTTCTGGATCTTTGATGAAAAACAAATGCACGAGTAATTGCAAAAATTGAAATAACTAATAATAAGATGCAATATGATCAAAAATTCATAGGGCAAGAATGAATCCAAATCAACTCAATGTTCCATGATATAGAATGATGCAAGTGATGTACATATAGGAGGTGAATGTGCAACTACCACCTAGATCAACGGTGAATAATTCTCACTTATAGTGAAAGCGAGTTGACTCCACACAACTAGTAAGCTAACTCAACACAACTGGTACACTTAAGCAAGCATATCCCATGAGTGTAAGAAAGCTCCAAGTAAATGAACAAATACAAGAAAAATGAATATCCAACACTAACATCCTCTCATAAGCACAACTTAGGTGGGTAGTAAAAAGGAAAGTGGGTCCCGACAACAAGGCTTGATGAGGTACCCACATACAATGAAAATCTCTCATAAAGTGGAGAAAAAGAGAAAACCAAGTGGGAAAAACTCCCCTCCAAAAGAGAAACAAAGAAGTGAAGAAGGCTAAAAGCCCTCCCCACGAAGATGATGAAGTTGCTAATGTGGATAGAAGAATTGGGTCTCGACAACAAGGCCATGTTAGGTACCCAAGTACATAAAAAAATGAAATGGGAAGAAATAAGACAACCCGATAAGAATCCAAAATTTGATGAAGCACTGATAAAGAATCTCCAACAAGTAGAACTTGCTCCAAAGATTACCCTCCAATAAGCGAACTTGCATAAACAAATATGTCCAATATTGTTTTAAAAACCATCGGTTGGCCAAGCGGGCACAAAAAACAGAGGAAAAAGTCGGCACTTTGCAGAGGAATGGAGAAGTTGTGTGAACATGCCATGCTCAAAGAGTACTACGGGAATTCACAACTGCTACAAGGAAGACACAATGATCCTCAATATGGGTTCTCGACAATAGGCGCCTTTTTAGATACCCATTTACAATGCATGTACAAAATTCTTCTCAAGAGAAACACATGCACTAAATGTGCTTATTGCAGAAAGAAGAAATGAAACAAACAAGTCATAATGGGGGTTTGGTCTCCTACCAAACCGGGCCCCACCTCTAGTCTTCAAAATAAATTTCCGGAAAATGAACCAAGTGATCATTGTCTTCTTCATCATCCATTGCAAAAAACCTTCCAAAATTTGGCATTGTATAACTTATTGCAAAAGTACAAGTTCTCATAGAGGTTTGTAAGAACCCCCTAAAATGTGGCACTTTATAAAGTAGTGCGTTTACAAAAATAAATTAATCCATCATGTAGAGCACGAGAAAACATTCACTTTTGACCAAAATAGTGCTCAAATCCGAGCCACCGATCAAAAGTTATAGCAAATACAATTCCCGTAAATAATGGCTTATTTAATTAAAATTTTGTAAATTAATTTTAAAAATGCTGGAAATGAGAGGAAAGGGGGTCATACATATACTTGTTGGAACCGCAAAGAATGAAGAACACAATGGTTTAGCTTGTGAGGGGGAATTGGCCTCCTACCAACCCGAGCTTTACACTTCGTCGGGTGAAGATACAAGGTTTAAAAACAAACAAAACAATAATAGTGTCTTTTACAATGCCAATGATGTTGTTTTTATACAAACTCCAAGCACCATACCTAGGTCACCAAGCCTATTATTGCACATAACTAAAATCGCTTTAACCCTCCCTTTACAATGCCATGCAAAGCAAAATCAATGGGATTTCTAACTTGACCTTGTTGACTGATCAAGGTGACTAGAGTTGGAAGCGAGAAAACCGAACAAGTTAGGTCATTATTGGCGACTTGGCAGAGGAGTCAAGCTAGGGCATGGCCCCCGCCCGTGTGGAGATGAGTTAGGGTTCCATTGTTATCGAGTCAAGCACCAGACAAGGGTCGAGCTCAAATCAAGGTTGCAGAGACGTCGAACAAAATCAAGTCAATCCGGTTGTGTAGACCTCAGTGCTCGTGGGAGGAGGACGAAGAACCGACTGTGCCGAGTTTGTGTTGGAGTCTGAGTAGGGCAAGGTCGTCAGGGCAAAGGTGAAAACCAAGGGAAGACCGAGCAGGATCAAACTCCGTTGAGGCTTACGTCAAGACCTTTGTGTGGCTCGCAGTGGAGAGCCACACACCAAACAATAAATTCGAGGTCGAGAAAGAATGGATTGATGAACTGGGTGAGTCGAAGAGTAAGAGCCAAACTTTTCAGGTCGAGCCACTGAGTGGATGAGAAGAGCTAAGCGATGAAGATCTCAGACCGAGCCTGCCGAGATGAGTTGGAGGAGCCATTGAGCTAGATAAGTGTAAACCGATTCTAAACTCAACGAAGGCTGAGATCAATGCAGGGAAAATCCTTCACTAAACTTGTCAAATCCACCAAACAGTCCACTAAAAATAGTGGTCCTACCAGATTTAGCCCCAATTAACTGCTTCTAGCTACAAAACTCCTAGAAAGGTCCCCACAATTTTTTTTTTTTTTTGGTCATCCTCAAATTTCGTTAATTTGGAACCCCAAAATTTGTAAACCCCCTCAAGTTAACAATTAGGCAAACACCAAAACACATAACTGTACTGAACCAAGATGGAGTCAAATCTATTTGCACATGAATTGTTAGTTTCACAAACGAAGTATTC
Organism: Taxus wallichiana var. yunnanensis; assembly: GCA_018340775.1. Lineage (NCBI taxonomy): Eukaryota > Viridiplantae > Streptophyta > Pinopsida > Cupressales > Taxaceae > Taxus > Taxus wallichiana. Next base: position 553,945,201 of record CM031234.1, read on the forward strand.
AAAAACTGCAAATAACTCAGTAATGGCAAACATTTCACTAAAATTGCTTTGATACCATATTAGATTTTCTAGATCTCTGATGAAAAACAATTGAAATAACTAACAATAAGATGCAATATGATCAAGAACTCACAAGGCAAGAATGACTCCAAATCAACTCAATGCTCCATGAGATAAAATGATGCAAGTGATGTACATATAGGAGGTGAATGTGCAACTACCACCTAGATCAGTGGTGAATAACTCTCACTAATTGATACTGGAAAAGTAGAGTTGACTCCACATAACTAGTAAGCTAACTCAACACAACTTGTACACCTAAGCAAACATATCTCATGAGTGTAGGAAAACTCCAAGTAAATAAACAAATACAAGGAAAATGAATATCCTACACTAACAGAGCAGGGATAGGAAAGAAATAGTTCTTCATGCGAGCTTTGGGGATTATGAAACATATTATAAGTCTCGCTTTTGCAATATTTTTCAAAGCCAATGCTCACACAAAGGAGAAACATAGTATAAGAACTCACTAAACTCACCACCCAACCATGTTGTACTCAATCGGGGATAAAAGAAATGTGCACACTACAAACTCTAAGCAAAGCAATTCAATCTAAACTAACACCACGTAGTCTAGAGCTAAGCCAACAAATCTATCAATACACCATCAAGATGAGAGCGTAACAAGAGACATTCTACAATAATGCATAAATCAAACTAAACATTATCATGCTATCTCTACTTCTCTAGATTGCCTAATACAAAGATGAACCTAGTTAGATCCTAAACAACCAGCTTTGTTGTTATCCAATATGGTAAAGAGATCTCACCAAGAAATGGCTCAATTGCCAAGCTTGGATCTTCTCTTACTAACCATTAATGAAGTCTTGGATGTAAGATGGAGAAGCTACAATGAAGAATGGCTCAAGATCAAATGCTTCTATAGCTTAGCTAATGCAAATGAGATGTTTTGCCAAAGTCTCAAAGTATACCAGTGTAAAGTGTAAAGTGAGGCCTTAGGCTTATATTTATAGGTTTGCTTTTGGGAGGTTTTGGAAATTCTAGTGCATGTGGGACAAAAGGTAAGTCTAAAAGTGCACTTTTACATGCTTTAGGCTAGTTAAGTTAGGTTTAGGCTAGTTAATCGTGACTAGTAAGTGATTAGTGACTCGTGAGAGCTTGGAAAGGTCCAAATAATCATATGAGGTCGGTTAAGTAGCCTATGAAACTTGTGAAAGTGGTTTAGAAGATGATAGGAAGGGGTTGAATGGCTAAAAAATGAGGATGTTTAACTCGGTAAGAGGGTTTATTACCCCCGATTCAAGGCTAAACAAGCCTAATTAACTAGCGAAGTAGCTAATTAGTTGATTATATGAGGATTACGACCAATAGTGTTGTGAATGGGCATCTGAGAATGGAGCGAAGAATAGTTAATTAACGAAGTGTCGTTAATTGACTGAATTGGAGGAAATGTTAGCTAATTAGTGAGAAATCACCAATTACGATGGGAAGTTAGTACAATTTTAGCTATAAAATTGCGTAAGCGATTTTAGGTGTCTACATTTGCCCCTCTTTGGGGTGGCGTAAGTGACGCCACTTCAAAGATAGTAGATAAGCACAAACAAATAAAATTTTGAAGGGGTAGAAGAAAAATTAGTAGAGTGAAGGATGCCCCCTCGAGTGTCGATGGGGTGATGAAAGAGGTCGATTGACGATAAAAAGATGAAGGAAAAGACCAAAGCGGGGTAAAATCCTTTTGAAAGGATGTGGGTAGCGGATAGAAGATGAGTCCTATTACCCCGTGTGGGTTGGAAGAATAACGTGTGAGAGTAGATAGAAAATGATACAAAGTTAAATAGAATGAGAATGGTAGGGAAGGTGTGCGAAGATGAAGAAATTGGGAGTAGCTTTCATCCATTTGATATGTAAAACAACTTTATTGCATCATGTTGCTTAGGTTCTATGTCATCGGTCCTTATTGCATTCAACGAAAGTGTAAAATGAAATGAAAATCCATATACGAACAATCGTCCATTGTTAACTACCAATTCAATGCAACATACAAAATGTAATGCAAAACAAGAAAGTAACAAGATGCCTAACTCAACGCAACATACAAAATGCAATGCAATATGAGAAAGTAACAAGCCAACCTAACAGGAAAACAAATACAAACACAAATACTCAAACAAACAACGTTTAAGACAATTGTACACATGTTTTTGTTATCGAGCTTCAATTTCCGAATGTTCATGTTCAACGACAACGGTTGAAAGTGATGCCCCAAGCAAGTATTGTGTGAGGGGAAAGCGGAGGACTCGGGGCCCTATGAAAAAGCAATCGTGCACTATGAAACAATACCAAGCACTCGTTCGGCTAGGAAGTACAAACATAGTAAGCAAACCAACTTTCTTAATGGAGGTAGATTCAAATGATTCGTAACTTGTGCATAAGAACATGCGAGAATTCAATCAAGATGTTTTGTAGGAAAATTTTAGATGTTTGAGGAAAATGCATTTGATACAGGCTTCAGCTGTGTGCATGCTATTTACCAATTTTTGATTTTTTTTGGATTTTTAACAATTTTTTGATTTTTTTGGAATTTTCAAATTAATTTTACCAATTTTTTATTTTTACGATTTTACGTAAGAAAATGATGGGTAAGAATGAACAAAGTCATGTGACGTCGTCAAAAGACACTAGAAGGAAAGAACGTGCCCTGGTAGAGGAAAAAGGGTGTTGGGACGCAAAAATATGCCACACGTACAGCAAAAACGCACGAAACATGCTTATTTATTAAAAATAATCATCGTGACGAGTGTTAGAAGAATGCAAAAGAATCGCAACGGTCCCACAACGTGTTGGGGGTGAGAGACGTGCCACGGGGTCAAAACGGGTATAGATACCAAGCCACGAGGGGTAGAAATCATCGCAACACATTATTTGACACCCTCCCTTTCCACTTTTAGCGGCATTTAGCTCTAATAGGCTAGAGAGATGGAGCACTTTATTCTACGTGCATCGCGCAGAGACCTTGTATGAGAGTACCCGAGGACAGAGGACGACGGTGACTAGGTACCCAAATCAAAGTTTTTGATTTTTATGCATTTTAACACATTTATTAGGGTTAGAAAATGGCACCACCACACCAATGCATTCCCCGGAGGCGCACGAGACATTACCGAGGTGCGCTGTGGAAACACGTAGACGCACAGTGTATGTGTCCACACAGGCGGGGCGGGTATATGCGCATCGCGCAGCGCAAAATGCTCACACCGCCCCGCGCGTTGGCTCAAAAACGCACACGACGCCACACACATTGGCATGGAAAAGGGTGTGCTAGTGCCAAAGGGCGCGTTGGCACCACAAAGGGCTGCCCAGGCGGCTGAAGGGGTCATTTAGGATGGCCCGAGAAGAAGGGTTCTTATAGTTTAGAGTGTTTTTACTTTATAAGAATGTAGGGTGATGTTTAGGGTAAATAGAGGAAATCTAGGAATGTGCCCGAGATAGAGAGGAGATTCAAACAAATGTTTTGTTTGTTTTGCAGATTAACCTACCTAGTTTGGGGACACGGGAGCGCCACGAGTGTTGAGGACCTATGATGCCTTCTCCCATGACATTGTATTTTCCCGGAGATGACATCACAGTGATAAGTCTTTCCTAAGTGGCATGCATGCCCTAGATCATGCTCGACCGCAACCTTCTCATAGCCTTAGCCGAGAGGTGGAGTGAGAGTCGACCTTCCACCTGACCGCAAGATGACGGTCACGCTAGAGGACGTTTGGCTTATTCTTCGTGTGCTTATCCAGGGTGGTTGATCACTTATGATGGTAACTGTGGGCGGATCATGGAGAGCATCGTCGTGTTATTTGGTGGGGTAGACTTACCATGACGGGGCATGACCGTGGATGTGCACGAGTGTTTTAGGGACCAACAACTTTCACAAGTCCATGTTTATATGATGGCTCTTGTCGGTGGCTTATTGTTGCCTTACAAGACTGGTCGCGATTTTCACTAGGGCTTATTGGTATTATTCGCGGTTTGATCGGCGAGAGAGGTATACTTGTTGAGGCGGTGTATACTAGCCCAACTATATGCGGACTTACACTTGATAGTTTACCACAATTAGAAGATTGTGGCCTCAACATCACTTTTGCAGATATGGGTGTGGGACCACATTGTCATTGGTCGTCGTCCACTTGGAGTATTACGGGCCATGGCTCCGTGATGAGTTGTCCATCATGGGTTGGTAGACAATGGGGAGGACCTTCGTGGTCACATTGGGGATACAACCTACTACAGATGCACGCTCGACGAGATACAACTGCGTATGATCACTTGACGATTGTACAAATTATACCAATGGTCTCGATGATACAACAGAGGTTAGCACCGCCGAGGTTGAACACTACATTATATGCACCTAGTCGTATATTGTGGAGTGGTACAAAGTGGATCGATTTCAAAGCAGCAGCTTGGCCTGCAAAGAAAGGATCCCAGGGGATGAGAGGTGGTATGCGCGGTGCTCCCAAGAGACATTAGATATCGGCCCCGCATTCCACCTGCAAGCTAGACAGAGTTCGATCAAGTCGTGCCACACCTTGGGCCAGTACATCCTCAAGAAGTAGACCACAGGGAGACTGGCAGATTATGTTTCCTAGTACGTAGCAGATTACCTTGATGACCGACCATACCACAGCGGTCTTATAGGCCGGATTGGCGATTGACATCACATGATGAGGGTCGCCTATCCTCGCCATTAATAATGTCAACTGGGGTGGTGTCCGAAGGTTGTAGATGCATTAAGAGAAGAAGATCTTGGAAAACATCTCCTTTAAACACAATCCAAACTTGCATAAAATAAATCACACATGCAAAAATTTAAAGGCACACTTGTAGAAATGTAAACACATTTGCAAGAATATAAAGACACGTTTGCATAAAGGAAACCACACTTACAGAAATGTAAACACACTTGCATAAATTAAAATTGCTGAATTGGAGATAAGTAAAATTAAATGAAACACCTGCAGGTTTACAACAGACTAAATGTTACAATATAAAGAGGAAAACAACACAATAAGATGATAATTATAGAAAAAAGAAAAAATAAAAATTATTACAAAATAATAACACAAATATACAGATCCATCTTCCTTAGAATGAGTGGCCACTCATTCCTTGGAAGAGGATTTAAATCATGCTTCGAGATCTTAACTCGAATCGCACAATATTAGAGAGAAAAGAACAAATTCATTTCTTGGTAGTAAAACATTACATATCTCGAGTGTGGAAGGTTGCATTTATAATTTATGCATCCAACCAACTCCTTATTTTGGGAGATACAATCGACCTTATCTTTATTTTAATCATAACTAAGATCTCTATCTCCACAAAATATGAAGAGAGATATATTATTGAGTCAAAGTCTTATTTCACTTATTTTAAGAAGATTTGCTCCAAAATCTTCTCCTTGCTTTTGATGCAACAACAAGAATCATAATGATTTTATTCTCCTACATTATTGGAAGAAGGTTTTTCCTCAAAATATGATTTTGACCAAATACCTTTCGCATATTTTCTATTTGACTTTGCTGTTTTTTATTTTGGAACTTTTGACGCTTGTCTGATACACTTTTTCCTTGACCGGCAGTTCACTAAAAGTTAGATTTATCTTCATTGGTAAACCTTGTCATGAAATATGAATGAAGTTTTTGTTAAACACATTCTATTAACAAAACCTCGTCTCATTTTTTTTTTTTTGACTTTTATGTTTCGTTTATGGAACTTTTAGCTCTCATTTGATACATTTTTCCTTGGACTGCAACTCACTAAAAATTAGATCTCTCTTCATTGGTAAAACCTGTAGCAAATCTGAATGAAGATTTTGTTAAACACATTGCTATGAACAAAAACCTATCTCAAATTTTCTATTTGAATTTTCTGTTTTTGTTTATGGAACTTTTAATGTTTGTCGATACACTTTTCCTCGACCGCAACTCACTTTGAAAGTTAGATTTCTCTTCATTGGTAAAACCTGTAGAAAATCTGAATAAGGTTTATATTAAAAACATTGCTAAAAACCTCTCTCGATTTTCTATTTGACTCTCCGATTATTCGAGTCCTCATTTGATGTGAGTTCCTAACTAAACTCGTGAGTTCCGGAACTCGCTGAACTAAACCTCGCGAGTTCTCGAAACTAAACCTGCGAGTTCCGAATCAACTTAAAACAACTATAACTTTTGCATACGATCTCAAATTGAGATGATTGTTTTTTGAACTTGCATAATTTTTCGAGAGGAATCTAAATATGAAATCAGATTTGAGTTTAGATATACCATCCATGATCAATTCCACATTTTCCAATACTAGCATTATCTTTCCTTTATGGCCTGCATAGACAAGACTTTGCATCTTTTTCCAAATAATCAATATGATTAGTCAAAAAAATAGATAACAAAAGATTTCTAAAGAATGAACAAGATATATATCCTATAAGTTCCATTTAAATCCTAAAGCAAACTATAAGTTCCTAAATTACATTTAAATCCACTTTCAAAGGTAACTTAGAAGGACAAAATAATGGTACTTTATGGCCAATTTATGGCCTCATCAAAGACATGCTCCACAGGGCGTGGTCTCGGGATTTGGCTTCGAGGGGCAAATGACAACATGTGATGTGGATACGGGGCCCACCGCCACGAGAGGTAACCGTATAAGCATAAGTGTCGGCACATGGTCCCCCATAATAGTAGTAGAAGACAAAGAGGGGTCCCCCATAATAGGTAGCACAACAAGCTCCCCTGGACAGGGGACATGTACCGATGCAGTGGGGAGTCGGTTCAACAGGACAAGTACCTTTATCACCCCGTATGCACCAAGTCCGTTGCACGGTACTTTGTGGGACATATGGGACGGAGGCGATAGAGGTGATGGAGCCACAGGTGGAGATGGAGAGGAGGTAGAGACATGGATGGTTGGGGTTCCCACCACACAATCAAAGGTGGGTGGAGGATGGAGAGCAAAGAGTCAAGGTAGACATGGTACCAACGAGCTAGTTGCCTTGAGGCAACACCTACAACATGTGATAACACATCTTCAGTTTACCACAGAGAGAGATCACCAATGCAGATGGCCCCGTGTAGAGTGACAACAGAGTGTGATGCTCTTTAGCATGCACTACTAAGTAGGGGGATAACATACCTAATCACGAGGGGGGGCCCAATTACAGGTGAGCTAGCTAGTGTCCGGGCAGAGCGGGATGCGGTATGCTTTAGTCAAGGGCAACATCGGGGTGCCCGAGATGGTTTTTGAGTGTGTCGCACTTGGTGGCGAGGCTATTTATCATAGGATGCTATATATCATAGGATGCTATACCATGTAGTCGTACTATTAGATAGAGTCCAAGAGATTATAGTCACTTGCAGAAACCATTCGAGATCGAGGTCACGAGACCATCGAGGTTGGCGAGATCGGTCTAGATGCCGCCACCGAGGCTAGGCCAGCCAATCCAAGGGATAGAGAGTTAGGGTTGACTCCCTACATTTTGTAGCTCTTTCGATGTATGCCTCATGATGAAGGCATAATTTTGAAATGATGTATTTATTTTTGATGCATGCCTCATGATGAAGGCGCAATTTTGTATCCATTCCCTTAGCGGACGATTGTACCTATTGTATTCATTGAGACACTTTTATTTGAATATGGAAATTTTGACATTTGATATATGTATTGGATGATGATGGACACTTGTATTTTGATACATTTATCCGATGCTTTGACATGTGTTTATTGATGATTTATTTCCTTTGTATCTCATGTTTATGGTGTATAAGATGACATTAGATGATATCACATGTGTATGATTGATGAGATATATCATGTGTTATCCATGTTTTAGTTTTTGATATTGGTGAGGGGGATAAAGATAATCCCTCTTGCCCCATTGATGATACTAAATGATGTTAGCTTAGCATACATGTGGATTTTGAGCTTCATGATGATGTAGCTTAGCAATTTATTGATATATGATGTATAAATGTGATGATAGATGGTATGATGATGAGATGACAAATGTACAAGTAAACAACAAGCACAAAAATCAAATCAAATCTAAACAATACAACTATATATAAGTATGTAAGATAAAATGAACCTAATGCAATTAACAATGGATCAAAGTAACATTCAATCTAAGTTAACTAATTAATTCAATTAACGCACACAACACAAAATAAGTAACACAACAAAACTATGTAAAAGTACAATCATTACAAATATACAAGAGGAGAAACAACACAACAAAACTATGCACAAACGACTAAAGTAATCAAACCCTACTCTATTTTTGTGGGACAATTTCGAGATGTTTTACTATGTTTTTGGTTTTATCTCACTACAATGTTCTATTGTTTTTGAGTTTTCGATGGATCATTTGCGAATGTTTTGGGATTTTTAAGCATTATCTAAATGTTTCGTGATTTTCTAAGAGTTTTCCGAACCAATGTATAGAGGACCAACAGGCATGGGGATGCCCCCAACATCGAGATGGGGATTTACAAATGTACATCCTTCAAAAATATACAAGAGGATAAATAACCGGATAAAGGTCAAGGGAATAGGATGAAATGCCACTCAAACATAGGGCAAGACTAGCTTAGGATAAAACAACTTTGGTTGTACATTGACATTCCCGAGTTAGAATATGAAATTTGAATCCCAAAGAAGTAATTTAAAACAAACACAAGTTAGTCACAGGTAAACTATCTTGTAGATATTATTTCACAACTACATTGGTTGCATGATGAAGGGAGCACATCTTCTCGAGAATAGATTTAGTGAATAATTCCATGCTTTGTATTATGTTGGAAGCGATCCGAGATCCGAGGATTTTGCACTCTTCTTATTGGTGAAAAATTGGATATGCGGCTTCTAACTTGAGGGGGATGATTGAAATTGAATTACTCCTGTAATCTATAAAAATGATCACTCCTTCCCGAGATCTCGCTAGACTGTGTGGATGGACGTTACGCCAAGTTGAGCTTATAATATAAAAGGGAACTGACAAGAAAAATCTTCGGTTTGCTAAATTTATGTTATTCCTCGCAGAATCACCAAAAATTGTTGGCTATATTTTATGCATAGATTAAAACCTAGGAAATCATGAGATAAATCTCCCTCATTTAACGGTGAGGCTCCCATGTAAGATGTTTATCAATTTGGTAAGGGTGAATCCTAATAACTATTTTTTCGGTTTTACTTTAATTACCACAACTCGTGAACCACAACTGGGCAATTTTAATTTCATGCAAGTATGCACAACAGCTTGTTTTGGAATATTTGCAGAAGGGGGAAATAATAGAATTTAGGAAATAAGAAAGGAAGATGTGTTGAATCAACCAATAGTTATCAGATTTGGTCTCATCCACACAAATTAAATAAACAAATAAATCATAAATTCAGAAAATGGAAAATAAATGACTTCTAACCTAGATCTGAGATAACACAAAGTTTATCAAAAACCTCGAAAAGAAGAACTCAACAAAACACCGTAAACACAAAGTTCTCCGAAATCTGCCTTTTATTCAATCCCAAGCCTTCGCAATAATCACATCAAGAGTTTGACAAAAGTCCGAAAACTCAAGAATACTCTAATTACAAAAGCTCTTCCTAAAATAGTTCTCGATAAAACTAGTTGTGATCATTTAACCTATAGGATCTTCCTCTTATTATAGTGCATTGAGAGAAATTTACAAATAAGAAGCTTTCAATGAATTACAACATGTAGAAGTTATGAAAAAGGGAAGCAACTGGCAATATTTTCCCCTAGACTTTCTCTTTGCATGACATGCATCTGAAGACTAAATCAATGCCCTGCATGTCTGCCACCTATTCTCAAGTAATTGACTTTTTCTAGTAACTCAAAGTAACGGCTTTCAAACCAATTACCTAAGTTTTACAATTTTAATTGATTACTTAATTGCTTTGTCGGAGAAAATAAGAGAAAGAAGAAGAAAGAGGAGAAGAAATTAGAAGAAAGCTGCAATGCTCCCAGTCTTGTTCTTCTTCCATATTCTGCATGTTGATCCAAATTGTATTGCACCTCTGCCTCATTCACTTTGACAATGAATGATATCTCTGTCCAGAACCTGAGAAGCTCTTTCTCCCATATGTTGTTGACTCTTTGCCTTTGATTCTCACCAAACTAGATCTGAGAATTTCCCTCTTATCCTTGAAGCTTTTGCAGTTCTCCTCGAGTATATGCATCAGTGAAATGCTTGCAGTAAACAATTCAAACAAAACTCATCACCTTTTTTTTTTAATTGCATATGAGCAATTTTGAATACTGGAAAACACTCCGGGTGAAGGCAAATATAAATAGATTCAATGTGGGCTTCAACTGGAAGATTGGGAGCGCATGCATGTGCTTTTTGGGAGACTTTGCATGCAATTTATGAATAATTTTCACATGGGCTGCGTTTGGAATATAGGAGGCAAGCTTTTAAAATATCCCTGACAAAATTTAAGTGAATTTTCACTTATAGCAAAAGGGCTGCGTGGAAAATAGAGTGGAAGGGCAGCGTGAAAATTAGAAGCAGCAGTAGTTTGGAGATAACACGATTTACACTTAAACTTGCGAGGAAGTTGGAGCGGAAGGGCAGCGTGAAAATAAGAAGCAACAGGCAGCTTGTAAAAATCCCGACTTTCACTTCAGAAAATGCATGGAAATTAGAAGAGGAGGGCAGCTAATATTCACGACAAATTTAAGTAACTTTGCTTTTGTCTTTCTTTTAAAAATTGCGTGAAACTCCATAAGTCATGGCAACGTAAAAGTAGAAGGAAGGCAACAATTTTAGATGGGCGACTTGTATTAGCTTTTTCCACTTACTTTTGCGAGAAAAACATGAAGTTACGGCAGCGAAAAAGTTATAAGCAGCAGGAAACTTGCAAAATTCACGATTTCACTTATGTTTGGCGGGAAATTCATCACTAAAGGCAGCGTGGAAAACAATAAGTCATGGCAGCGTTGAATTTAGACATGAAGGGCAACTCTAAAAACCACGACTTACGTTGAAGTTTAATGATGAGGGTAGCTTGTAAAACCACGTTTTGGCTCTAGACGTATTTCTTTCCATTTTTGGATTTTTGGTGAAGAAAACACAAGGATAGAATAAAATTTTCCATTTTTAGAAAGGGTCCTGAAGATGTAGCAAACAAACACTTGTAAGTGCTATACCTTTCACTCCACCGCTCCGTTTAGTCACGGTTTTTCTAAAAGTGCATATTTTCTCGAGCTCTACACATTACTAGTAATATTTTTCTTATCTTCATAAAATCCATTATTGCACCTTTTGGACCAAGAAACCTCTCGCAATCTCCTCAAGGAACCCCGAGCCTTGGTCACTTTTAGACAAATTAATTAGCAATTAAAAACACTGGATAGCTTTTCAAAACCCTAGGACCGGGAAAAGGTCTAGTAGGAAGAAGGAATAGGCTACGGGGATTGCCAGAGAAAAGAAACCAAAACACAGACAAAAAGAAATAAAATAAAACAAACTAAGTTGTGGGAAATTGCTCAAAAAATTCTCCAATTAGTTGATATGCAAAAATTCTTCCCCTCGGGTGAATGTTCTGTGATAATAATGATGGGGTGAAGTGCTTTATATAACCCAAATCCTCCAATTTTAGCTCAATCTATTTTTAAAATAACTTTATTTATTTAATATAAAAATAAATAAAACGCTTTTAGACAAAGCCTGACGAAGAAATTGAGTGAGCTTCAACATGTGGGTATTTGGCGAATGTGGCTCTTATGACTCTCTAGGGATACCTTAGAGCAATGCAAGCAACTGCAGGAAAAACAAAACACAAAACACGACCCGTTACTTAAAAAGAACGAAAAATTTAAAAGGGGTAGTCCCAAATTTCAGGGTGAAATCTTAGGGACACCAATACACTTGTGTTCATCATGCCCAAGTTTCTTGCAATAGTCACACTTCAACCTTTCCTTCTTAGGATTAGCTTCACAAGAAGCGGGTTTAGATTTTTTTGTTGGGATGATTTCTAATCCTTTTTCTATCCTTGATCCTTCTTCTCTTGTTTCTTCTCCTTATTGTTAGAATCATTAGGTTTCCCATTCCCTGCAATCAAGGCATGTGATTTAGAAGACTTCAATGTGCCAATCAATATTAGCTAGTCTTGTTACCCAGTTAATTAACCAACAAACACATCAAATTAGGGCATTTTCCATGTTGCTCCAAGTGCATCTTTGGTGGCATGAAAGGTGGAGACAAACACTAAGTATTTTGGACCTAGTTTTGAAAGGATAGAAAGGATAAGTTGTGAGTCTTTTTCAATTCCACATTCCTTCAACTGCAATCTTACTGATTTGAACTTTGTGAAGAAGTCTTGAAGTGTGTCAAAACTACTAGGGCTCAAACTAATAAGCTCATTTTCCAATTCATACCCTCTCATTTCATCTATTTTCCAAAAGAGTCTTTCCAATATGGTCCAAACTTTATTAGGATATTTGGAAGATTCAACATGGAAGAGAAGATCTAGAGATATAAACAAACACAATAATCTAAAGGCTTAATCACAATGTTTGTACCATTTCAATTTCTTTGCATCGGGAGTTGGTTAGTTTTTAAGCCTCATTATTATTTGATGTAATCCTTTACTCCCGTGAATGAGTTGAATTTTGGCCTTCCATAAATGATAGGTAAAGGGCATGATTGGGTTTATAGATATTATTTCCATTTTTAAGTAGAAAAAGAAGTGCGAGAAGGTATAACGTAAATAAAAATGTAGAAGTACACAACAAATTACACCCTTAACATTATAGAGGTTCAATTTTACAAGGCACATGAATACCTCTAATGTGTAGAGTGATGAGGATTATTGTAGATATATAAACTAAACATTTATTAATTATCAATCCACGAAAATGTCTAGTAGAAATCTACATTAGTACCTAGTGTTTTAATATTTTAATAGTTCAAAAGGCTACTTAAGTTATTGAACGAAACACACGAACTTAAAATTATGAATGTTATAGAAAAATTAATTCCAACAATCCTCTAAAAATTGCACACACTTTCCACTCGAAATTCAAAGATTGAAATTATAGAGCACAATTTAGTCGATCATGAAAATAACACAATGATAAATTTCATTCTAAATTTTCCACCACAATACATGGCTATTATATAGCCATTTACATAACTAACAACCTCCGATTATTTAGGGTGGTTTTATAACAAATAACCCGATATGGGTATAATACTCCAATATATTGTTATTTCAACAATATATATATGAATAACTTACTAATTACAATATTCACACAAATAACTATTAATTATTTTTCCATGTGAACATTAATATTCCTAACATTCCCCCCTTAATGTTTATATGGTAAAACATATCTTGTTCTCTTATTGTAGCATGCCACCTATGTGTGCTCATGATCAACTCCTCAATTGTGCAGCATCGGGCTTGCACAAAACTCGCATATGTGCCAATGCACATTTCTTCCTCCACTGATGGTTTTATCCGACTTCTACCAACAACCTTACCCAATTGGTTTTGCAGGTGTACCAATAACCTTTCACAATTGGTTTTACAGGTTTACCAAAAACCTTAAAAATTGGTTTTACAGGTTCACCAAAAACCTTATACAATTGGTTTTCCTGGTTTACCAAAAACCTTCACATCATGATTGCTACAATACATTTTGATCAATATTCTACAATGTTTCTACAAAGGGGGTTAAAAGAGAAATACACACAAGTGAACAGGAATTTACATCATATGTTCTTATTTTTCATGCCACGCTGAAAAACACAAATGTCATCATACCAAAAGTGTGGCCCTGTCGTTGATTAAGGTACATCTATTTTAATTCCAACTAACTGATTTGAGATGGATCAAAACTTACTAATGTGCTCTACCATGTTGTCGCCTTCTTCCATTTTAAGACCAAATAATCTTTGCTTCAATGCTATTGCTGTGCTTCCAGCTTGTGAACCAAACAATTTGTTTAATGTATTCCAAATTGTATGAGAGGATTTAGACAAATCTATATGATGCAAATAGGCATCAGATAGTCCCAGTCCAATGATTGTTGTGGCTTTTCGGTCTTTTCTCTCCCATTTTGTTGCTTCGTCTGCATCTACTGGTTTCTTCACTTTTCCGTCAACGATATCCCACAGTCTTTATTAATAAGAAATAGTTGTGTTTGTACTTTCCATGTGTGGAAGTCATTTCCATCAAATTTTTGAATATGACTTAGCTTATCCATGACAAAAACAAAAAATCCTAAAATCACCTATTTAACTTTTACGACATTTAATGACAACATGCTTTGACCTAATAACAAAAACACCTTTTTATAATGACCTACTATTTGAACCAAAATAGGACTCAATTAATTGACATGGATTGTCACTCGATGACATTACATATAATGAAACAAATAACTTTTAACATTACCCTGAAAAGCTAACACAATATTTGAAACCACACAATTTTGATTTTAGACTTTTAATGATATGAGACCAACAAATAACATATTACAAGGCCATTGACTCGACTTTAGATAACATTGAAAAACTTAACAATGATCGACCACTTAAAGCAACAATTAAAAAATAGACTATGGCTCATAACTTACAACTAAATAGTGAAATATTATAAACTCCCGTACCAGTCAAAAATCTTAGGCAACATTTTTATAACAGGTGTATTTTTCTACCAGACAGGTCAAGAAGAGAACATATGCAACACTTCCCCCATCAATATCTATGATGGTCTACTTCAGCACTTGGAGAATCTTCAAATCATTATTATATTGGTGTAGACCTCCTCCTTTAATGAAACTGACACTTGCTTCCTACGTAATTTTGAAAATCAAGCCAACTACAAGTGGACGCATATCAGAGTATAAATTCCACATATCATGTAACAGTGGATGCTTCTTATACAACTCGTGTAAGAGGATAAGGTTGAATATAATAAATGCATGCAATTGTTTGGTGGCGTGAACTCTGTGTGGAGGTAGATGCGGCACTGATGTATGCTAATCAGCTCGACCAAGAATGAATGTAAACTTCGTTGGGGAAAAGCCACGGTTCACAAGAAAGAGGGAGAAAGATCCATTCGGACGTAATGCACCGGTGTATAATTTTGAAGAACTCGCATCAGATCTACATGCAATTATCAAGTGCTAAAAAGAATCAATAGTCAATGTAATTTTGGCGGTGGTTCTAATGGTAATCGAACAAATGCCAGTCAAGCCACTGCAATGTGAAGACATTTGTTGGAATCATCAGATCCACCACAATACCATGATTATGAATCCAAATTCAATGCAATCTGGGTGAATAGGATCTTATTTAGCGTTGAATAATTGTGATGCCTTTCATTAGCGAATACTTGCTTTGATACCAAATATAGAGCACAATTCAGTCGATCATGAAAATAACACAATAATAAATTTCATTCTATATTATCCACCACAATACATGGCTATTATATAGCCATTTACATAGCTAAACAACCTCTCGATTATTTAGGGAGGTGTTATAACAAATAACCCGATATGGGTATAATACTCCAACTACTAAACATTCGTAATATATTGTTATTTCAACAATATATATGACTAACTTACTAATTACAATATTCACACAAATAACTATTAATTATTTTTCCATGTGAACATTAATATTCCTAACAAAAATAAAGTATTACTCTAACTATTATTGAGGATTAATACTATAGCGGAAAGGAAAAACTCTTCTTTAGAAATGAATTACTTTTGCATAGAAATAAAACACTCTTACTTGGAAATGAAACACTCTTTCTTGAAAATGAAAGAAATAGTTCGATTTTTATTTTTAAAAAATTCCACGGTTTTTAATCCGTAATTGTTGCACAAATCAAAGTTAAATATAATATAAACTAACAATAACAAAGAATTACCAACAATTGTAAAGTCTAACCTTTTCTTGAAAGAGCAGGCCCAACTCTCCCTTAAAGGTGGATGATATGTTCAAAATCACATAAAACTCTACAACTCTAACTCTTTATTCGAAATTAAAAAGATAGTACATAATATGGTAACACAATATTCTCTTTTCATGGAATAACAATGATCCCTTTACTTAGCATGGTGGATTCATTATTATATGATCCAATTTCTAACTAATTTTTCCAAATATTTCCTTCAGATCATCACAACTTAAATGCATCCCTAAAATGTATGGATCATTACAATATTTTCATAACAAACAAGAATAATCCCTAAAAGAAAGCTTCGTCCCGAAGACAGGCTCACCTAATAAAACTAGAAAAGTTCAAACATAGATTGGTATGTTATTTCTAGTAATACTAATTTAGTCATTACTAAAAATAATAGTTACCATACACAATTATATAACATTCTGAAAAAAAAAATTGAACAGGTCCTCCAGAGCTTAGATGAACATCTCTAGAGCTCGATGGAACATGTGCATGGAGATTAGAAATACATCCATTTAGCTCGGTGATACATCTCCAGAGCTCAAAAATACATCTCTAGAGCTTAGCAACACATATTTGGAGCTCGAAATGTAATGAATCCACACATGAGGATCGTAATAGCCCACCATGATTCTGCATAGCCCAACATCGAGTTGGGTTTTTGCTGCACTCCTCCCATATGTATGAGCCATGCTTCACCGACATTTAGGCACCGCATGGACCCTGACTACATGGCATGACCAAACGAGTTGGATTCAAACATGGGTGGTCACTCGATACCAAATTTAATAAACTATTACACTAAAACCTTAAATCATGAGTGAATCCACACACCACGATCATAACATCATACATCTCCAAACATCAAAAATACATCTCTAGAGTTCTTATAAGAAATCATGGTGATCCCAAAAGATTTAATTGGAGCTATAAATAATATATACAATCCTTCCTTATTATTTTAGTCCTGTATTGACACAAAATTGCCTTATTTATTGTTTAGATTAGAAAAACACGACATTCAAAACAATTGGATTTATTCAAGAATTTCCCAAGATAAACCTCATATTTCCTACTTTAAACAAGTTAAATATTTAATATCATCAGTCCTTTAAAACTTTAAACAATTTCATATTTACTTTCTTAAATCATAAACCATTCAACCATTAATGTGTGCACAACATCATTCAAAATACATTCAAATAACCACAACCATGAGAGAGAATGCCATAACACAATATATAAGTGGGAAACACTCAAGGGAAAGAAAATCCATTAAAAATTTTGTTTATATTACACACAACAAATACTCAAGTGAATATTACACAACATAAGAGATTTCTTTAGTGAGCCACCAACTCCACAAGGAGCACCAACCCCTAAACCGTTGTTGATATTACTCACAACAAGAGACTTACATGAATATGACTCATCACACAAGATTTGTATCATAAGATCATAGTATAAATTGACACAACTTATCTGGTGGTGATAGAAAAAATCAGTCCAAACTCTTTCAAACTCTCTTCAAACCCTCATTCTTCTAACTCGACCTTTATTCCTCTCTCATGGAAAAAACGGCCTTAAACCCTTGAAAACATCCTCTCTAAAATTCCTCAAAAAAATTTCCAACTCTCTCATATCTGAATAGATGCCTTCATACCTACTTTACTCTCTCTCTCTCTCTCTCTCTGGGTCATAATTTTCTCACATGCACAACTAGTTCAAAAATGAACTCAAACCCTTGCTTTATACCCTTCTCATCTCAATAACATAAATAAATTTAGTCACACGCCTTTTTTCAACCAATAAAACTTAAAAACATCCCAATACATTCATTAAAACATTCACATTGGGCCCATGTAGGTCGGTCATGCCCAAAAGCACCAAACAAGCACAAAACTAGCTCAAAACCCCATCACCTGGATGAGCTAAAACCACAAACACCAAAACCATGATTATTCAAGATACAAAATTCATCACACATGTAATATGACATATTAACATCATCTATGGTTTTACATTATCTTACACCAATCAAATTTTACATAACCAAACCAAGAAGGCTCATATCCTTCTCAAAACAGTTGTTTCCAACACCCTCTCTTCACCTTTGGGCTTCAAGACCACCCAAGAACAAATCACATATGGTATGTAACCACTCATTACAATCCTCAAGACTTGTATATCGCATCCATACATGTTATATTTTTTGAAAGATTCATATGGGCAAACCACACTCACTTTCTTTCTTACCAAATCAAGTTGTCCAGAAAGTCATTTTACAAAATCAACTAGTTTTCACCCTTTCTATCACTTAAAAGACATAAAAATTCCTTCACTATGAATAAAAATCATCCTTATTCACTCTTGAACTAATAGAAAGCATTAACTCATTCATCTCATGCCTTTTTCACTTCATTCTTTCAAAGAAAAGTAGTTTTATCCCGAGAAACAATAAACCTTCTTACCTACAAATGAGGCTGGATGACCCATTAAATATCATCATCAAGAGATAAAACATATACCATTATAAATCCCTCTAAATCCTCTTTCCATAACATATCACATTTCCTTCCAACTCTAAGTATAAGGCCTTGACCAAGTCCATCTCTCGAAAATTGTCTAAAACTCGCCCCATAACGCCTTATGACCACTCTTCATAAATAGGGAATAGTTTTCCATTTAAAAGAACCACCATGATCTGAAATCATCATTTACATCAATAAAAATCCCATACTAAAAACAATGTCAATTTATTTTGCAACTCCTTTGGAAAACCTTGTCCCAAACTAAACTTCTTCGAAACTTGCCTGTTTGAGTGGGGTCCACTCATCACCACATACTCTACCATACCTTTCTAGAAACATGGATGAGTCCTCTACATATTAAAATAATATTAATAACACTATAAATAAATCATTGGCACTTATGAGCAATATCTCTCCTACCACTTTCAAGTTAGGGTTTCAAGCACACAAAAAGCAATTTACCTTCTTAACATTCGTTCATAAAAATATGACGATGAAATAACCTCATTATTTTTGTGAAACCTTATTATTTATATGCAGAAACATTCTTGAAAGTAAAAATGTTCCATAAAGCGTGCAAAATTCAAGATGAGCATCGAGAAGATGCAATTCAGTGAAATCATCTTCTTCGATGTTTCACCAAAATAACCTAACTTGCAAAATCTTCTTTAGAATGACTCCAAATTTTTCTCACACCACTAGGACACTCCTTTGCACCATATTCAATCATCATGATAGCTCAAATATGTATCCATCTCTCCAACCAATATGACTTGCATGACTAACCCTTGGGGTTTTGCGTATGGTTTAGCATAGGGTCAATTGTATCAACACTATAACTCATCATGAAACCTCTCCAAAAGGTCCTAAAAACCTTAATACATCATTAATCACTTACCTATATGAATCCATGAGCTCACATGACTCTATAACTCATCCTCATGCCTCCAAGCACATAGACCTAGTTTATATGAGCACCTCAAACTTGGTCTTCCACTTGTACTTGCACTCTAAAACTCTTTTGAGTACCTAAAAACTCCCAAAACATTCTCTCCATATTGTCTCTATGTTCCTCAAGCAACTAAACAACTCAAATCATCATGTTCCATCACCTATCCTAGCTAGGTCATCACTAAGCTTGCTAAACTAAGCCAATCTCACTTTGAATCCACTCATACCACCATGAAACCGTCTAAAAATCCATTTCATCATCATACTAAACATATTCTGAATCTACTCCACCAATCTCTTTATCATTAATTATTTTTACATCAATGACAATACCTAGAACTCAATATGCCAATAATCTCCCACTTTGTCACTGATGGAAAACACCTAAACTTCTCCCCCTTTTTACATTAATGACAAAGAACATACATGTACAAACTAATATCCATCCTTCTTAGCTTCGTAGGATCATATCTTGGTTGGAAACATCAACCAAAGTCTTCATTTTAGCTCACAAACTAGTAATTTCTCACAAAAATCTTATTTTTACCTCTTTCAAAGCATTTATGATTGTACTCCCCTTGGGAAAGAGCATAGACAACATCTGTACATGCCAAAAATGATAATTTAGAGCAAGGAAAATATTTCTTACTTGACTTGGGAGAAAAGGAAAAATTAGATCTATGATTTTTGCTCATTATGAACTCGATGAAAAACTAGAGTAAAATTTTCTAGGGTTTTACAATTTGCACCACCATACTGTGGCCTTTTTGGGCTCTATGGGAATTTATTGCTATAGTTTCTCCTAGGGTTTCTCACCTGCTAGGCATCCCCTATATAATGTCCTCACCATCTTCCATCCCGGTTGTTTCAACCGTGGCTGGAGATAGTGGAGATTTGAGCAATGACACCGGCTGGAGAAACGACCCAGGAAGTTCATTCGAAAGTATTCCACGAGGTAATATTTCTCCTCTTGATGTGGTTTTACCCATTCCTGAATTTAATGTTGCATGTCAATGGTTAGAGAAATTTTTTCTCATTGGGTATTTCATGGGCCGCATCCCCTCTAAAAGCATGCTCAAATCTTGGGTGAACACCATCTGGACCCCTCATGGAGTCAGATTGGAAAGTGTTCAAAACATGACCAAGGGTTTCTTTCTCTTTCACTTTTCCAACCCTACTAATGCACCCAATATTCTGGCTAAGCAAGCCACTTGGTATGTTCGCAACTCATTGCTTGTGTTAACCCTATGGCACAAGGACTTCGTGGTATCTGAATATACCGCCCTTAAAGTTCCTATCTGGGTTGAATTTCTGGCCTTCCTTTATTGTGTGTGCCTCTTTTATCACAAATTTCCACCTCTCTTGGCTCGGTTTTTTGCCTTGAAGCCAAAAGGTTTTATCATGTTCACCCACAAAAGCGAGTCTATGTTGAGATTGATCTCTCTCAAGACCTTAAGGAATTTGTGGATATCCATATGGGGGACAAACGCTACTCTTAGTGGGTCATGTATATCAATCTGCCTAACACATGTTTCCATTGTCAGGGTTCTGATTATAAGATCAAAGATTGTCCTCTTTATGTGCCCTAAAACCACCTTATGGCCAAAGCAGCTCCTAAACCAATCAAACCCCTGCAGGAGGAAGGTTGGCAAGTTGTTGGAGGCCGGCGCAATAAGAGCAAAGCCCAACAATCCAAGGCCTCTGGCTCTAATGGCCATCGGGAATCAGCTGATAAGAACAACCACATAACGTGCATGTTTAAGAGCCAATGACTTCTACTAAAGAACCAACTGTCGCTGCCAACTCAACTACCCTTTTGAAAAAGTACTCTAGCACACCCCTCGGGGTGTCGGTTCTCATGGACCAGTCAAATTCCATTTATAATGTTCCCATCCTACAATCGGTGTCATTATTCCTATCAAGAAACTCACAAGGGCCTTCCAAAAGGCCCCGAAGCCCTTCTCACATCTCTTGGGAACATAGCACGCTCGTAGCGTTGATTCCACCAAAACGGGGTAGAAATTGAGTACGCCAATCGAAAATAATAATTGATTTGCGGGTTTTTTTGACAGCACCACTTCTCATTTCCTGCAAAATAAATATGATGCCCTTGATGGCTTGGAGGACGGGGATATGGCTCTTGACCATTGTTTCCCATGAATTGTCTCTCTTGGAATGTTTGGGGTCTTACAGACTCCTGTCGTAACTATGTTGTGCGTGAAACTTGGCAACAATGTGCAAATTTGGATGTTTAATTTTTGTGGGAAGTAAAAATTACAAGTTTTCAATTATAAATGGTTTGCAAATCCATCTGGCATGATAGCTTGGCTTTACCTGTAGCAATCATGAAGCAGGACATGGGGGTTTAATTTCATTTTTTCTCCCAAATGGTGGTCTTTACTTATTGACCATGACATTGACCCCACCAACCATGCCATATGGGTCCTCTTTAATGTGGACAACCACCCTTTTGACCTCATTAATATTTATGCCTCGAACGATCTTTGTCGAAAGGGCTGATTTGTGGATGTAGATCGCCAACTCCATTCCCGATGCTTATTGGGTAATAAGTGGATATTTTAATATGGTTGAGTCACCTAATGATAAATGTGGCCACTTCCCTATGAGGTGGATGCTTGATGAAAGGGAAGCGTGGTATTTCATGCATAATAAATTTGGATTTTTTTATCCTAATGCATCTCACTTTCCCACCTCTGAAGCTTAGTATATGTGGACCAATCTACATAGAGGGACAAATCATGTTCTTAAATGGCTTCACAGGGCCATGTTGTCAACTCAAGATTATTTTGAGTTTGATAGCATTTTTTCTATGCCAGTGGAGGTCATTCACGACTTTTACCTCTTAGATCATTCTCCAATATGATTTTGTATCAATTGGCATGACGCACGCCTCTTTTGTCATAAAGTCCAATTCTTTCTTAATACTACCTTGATGCATCATGGCCCCACTGTCAATCATATCAAGCGTGTTTTGAATTTGGTTCCATGACCCGAGTCATTGCTAGTGATTTCATCCACCTATGCAAGCCAACTATATTCGGTGGTGGGAGGACACACCGATTTGTTAGGTTGTGGAGCTGTTTTCATGTGTGAAAGTGTTGAAAATCGTACACTTTCCATCTAAAAACATTTTGGCCTTGAAACAAAATGTGCCCGATATACCGAAATGTGCTTTTTCTCATATGGGCAGGATTTTTGACCCATAGGTTTATGGGATGGTTTTGGCCCATGGTTTTGATACCCACGATTTTGTAAAACTACTTAAGCAGTTGTCTAATTATGTGGTTTTGTGCATATGGTAGGTATTATGTAACATTGCAATTGTGTTTTGAATTTAGGTGTGAATTCTATAGAGTTTTTTTAGCATAGCTCCAAACATATCTGGGTATTGTATTGAGAGAGTGGTGGCTTGTAATAAAATTTGAGCAAGTGATTCTTGGTGGACATAGCCCAAATTGGGTGAACCACATTAAATATTGTCTCTTTGTGTTGTGTTATTATTATTCTGCACTTTTATTTGTGATTTGTAATATTTTTTGCATATTAGTTTCTATTGTTGTGATTCTGAGGGATTATTCGCATATTTTATCCCTTATTTCCTAACACTAACTCACACACAAGATTTATTAGAATCTACAAAAAAGCCGGCAATAATTTGGCATCACTCATACTCCGCTAATACCTCAACTCTTACCCAAACGATGGTGGTGCTTCAAGGTGATCCCTTCTCTGAAACTCTACAACTTCAAGTTGCAACACTTTGACACCAAATCCAAATTACAAACAATTACAAGTGTCGAGGACGCACGAGATCTGGGCTCGGATGCACTGGCTCAAAATTGGAGATCAAGTTTCAAAAGAATTCTTTCTTTCTCTCAGAGCTAGAAAACCTTCCCAACAGATCTAGGCTATTATGGATGGCGGAGCTTGCATCACTGACCCATAACTTATGTTGCAAGCCTTTGTGCACCACTACAAGCTCGTGTTTCAAGCTCAACAACCCTCTGCAGACTCGCCAAACTGCTCTTGATCAATGTTTGGGTTTTTGCCGTGTAAATTATCATAGGCTTAAAAGGTGATCTATGAGAGAATGCTCACCATTGAAGACCTCCATGAAGCCACCATATAAATGGCCAATGATAAAGCATTGGTGTGATGGGTTCCCTTGTGAATTCTATAAAACCCTTTGGGATTTGGTCGGTCAAGACCTATTTCAGGTTTATCTTGAAGGTTTCTAGAAACATTCCTTAGGGCCACACATTAATAAGGGAAACATCAAATTCATCCCTAAACAAGGAGACCCAGAGAAAATTACCTATTGGCTTCGATTACATTCTAAACGTCTCATATAAAATCATTGCCAAAGCGTTAAATGCGTGGTTACACAATATTCTGGTAGTTGTTGTTCAACCAGAACAAATAGGATTTATACAGGGACGATACATCCTGGATAACATCATTTTGGTGTGGGAAGGCATGAAATGGGCTCGCACATCTAATCAGCCGCCATATTTATCAAAATTGATTTTGAGAAGGCTTATAGTCAGATTGAATGGCCATTCATACTCGCCATACTCCAAGCCCTTGGCTTTGGTCCCATTTTTATTGAATTTGTCAATATGATTTTTACAAATGCTTCTACTTAGATCTCTATTAATGGCCTCATCTCGGAACCTTTTAGGATTTTTCATTCTATTTGGAAAGGCCTCCCTCTTGCCCCTACATTTTATTTACTTGCAGTATCAAGGTTTTGGCTATCTGTTAGCTCATGCCAAAGCACAGGGTCTTGTTCACATAATATCACTTCCTGCTAAGCCCACTTCTTAACTTCTTAATGGGAATTTTGTGGATGATTCCTTTCTTATGCTCATTGAAGATGAAACCAACATTTGCAATGCTATGCAATGTTTGGATATTTTCTAGCTTAGCTTCTGGCTCATCCATTCAATGGTGAAAAACCCAGTGTTATCGGCAATCTTTCCTTCTCACACCTGATTGGCTTTCCACTTTTGAATGGAAAATCCTGACACATGGTGAGATTTTTAAATTCTTAGGTATTCCTTTTGCTTTTCAAGCCTCCTTGACTAAGCTTTGGCAATATGTCATTCAACGGGTGGCAAAAATTTGGAATATTGGATCACCGACCTTTATCCTTGGCTGGAAAATTCCAAATTTGTTCCAAAGTTCTTGTAGCCACACATGTTTACTACTCGTCGTGTTGGGTTCCTTCCAAAGCTTCCATCCAGAAGTTGGAAAAACTGCTCAAAGCTTTCTTGTGGGCTAATGCTTCTACGGAAAATATTTTTATCAGGTAGCCTGGGACATTTGTTGCTTGCCTCAAAATTATGGGGGTCTTAGACTTATTCACATTTAACACCAAGGGAAATCTCTTTGCGCTAAATGGATTATCAGAAGCATTATTGGCCAAGAAGCTTGGAAAGTTCTTATATGGAATGGTATTGTTGAAGGTTCCCCTTATGGCCACCCTACATCGAAAGGATTGGGGTTTGTCAATTTTTCATTACCCTAACGCTTGTCAAAATTGTTGGCACCTTTGTGCTTAAGACCATTTGGAAATATTGGGAATGTATTAAGCCCTAGCATTTATATAATGGGGATGGCTTTCGAAATGGGATTTCTGTCAACTAGAAATCTCTCTGGTAGTCGCCGATTTTTCAATATCAAGATAACTATTTAGCGAGAGGTCCTAGGAATATCCACACTCAAATTATTCAAACGCAAAATTCGCATCATCGAGGACTTCTTGCACAAAACTGGTCAATCCTGGTTCTCTTGGCCGGATTTCAAAACTATATTTTGACTTTCCAACTAGGACCATGATACTTTTACTATTGTGATCAATTTGGTTCCTGACCACATGTTGCATAAGATTGTTGTGCATTCCTCTCACCCATGGTGGACGGACTGGAAGTGGTATGCAGATACCCCATTTTGTAATTACAAAGCCAACAAAGGATATTGTTGGCTCTTGCCTCATTTACCCATGGTGGATAAACTTAATACATGTTGGAGAATTCATTCCACACTATCTACCTGGAATAGGTGATTTCAAACTATTTAAACTCTATGTGTGGAACCCAATATTGCTCATTTCCTTTGGTGTATTCTTCACCAAGTCCTTCGTATTGGGGCTCGTCTTGTTCAAATTGGGATCCCAGCTCCCAAATGTCCTTTCTGTGGTCATCTAGAAACAATCTTGCATGTTTTTTGGTTTTGTCACAAAGCTCAAAATGCCTGAACTGGATACATTCATTTTCTTTCCTTTACGGCCTCATTGCTTCACTTGACAACATATCCTTTTGGGAGATAATCCCAAACTTCTGCCTATGTTCACCCAAATTTGGCATGTTTTCAGAGGGGAGATTCTATTTTGGATATGGAAAGAAAAAAATTCTTTTTTCTTTTCTAATTTTGTAGTTGATCAATATTTCTCCATTTTGTTAGGAATAATATTAGATATTGTGAACATTATTATGAGTGTGGAAATAAATAATATAGTGTAATGTAATACAACTATTTATGAGTTGTTAACTCATGTAAATAGTTGTAACTAGATAAGGTTTGTTGTGAGAGAATAATGGGATTGAGAGTTTGAGTGAGATATTGTGGGGATTAGGAGAGATATGTGGGATGAGTGTTGACTCCTAGAATCAAGGAGATCAAACTCTATATATGTAATCTTCCTCTATGTATTTGATGTCCTAAATGAAATACAATATCTTTGGTTTTATTATTTTTCTGTGCAATGTTTTATTTTTTTATTGATTAAATCATGCGGGTTTTCTAGATTTGGTATCGAGGCGATATATATAATCTTGTGGATGTGCATTTGTGGCTTTGGATTCAATAATTCCCGTGTGAATATCAGTTCATAAGTTCATTTTTACGATCTGTGTCTCTGCGATTTTTAATGGGTTTCAATATTCATATTGAAGTAGACTCTCATTGTTAAAATTTCAGCTGAACCCACATCATGGTTTAAGAGAAAATGTGAAAGAGATTCGACGTCCGAAGCAATTTTTGGAATTTGAGACCACAATTCGGATGAATGTAGCATAATCCTTGCATAGTGATATTTTACATTAGCTTTGTTTCTCACGTAATGGAGCATTGCTCGGGAGTATTTAATTGCAGATTTGATATCGATATGAAGATAGTGTAAAGTTTCTCGATGGAGAAATTTGGAGGCAACGGAGGAAGGAGGTTGATCAACGACCTCTCGTCGGGCACCATCGATGAAGCCGCCATACTTGATTTGGTGACCAATTTATTTCAGTTGTGTGTTTTATAATAAGAACAGAAGGAAATTCTTGTTCAATTGTAATTTCCTTTTATAAACCTCCTTGATGTAATGTTGTAATAGAAAGAAGAAAACACAAGTACAAATTCAACATCATGATACTTGAAGGGGATGAATAGAGGTTCATGAACAGGGGTTCTTACCTTGGACTGAGGTCCATATGTGTACCAAGATCATGAGCAAATAGGGGTGTGCAAGCTACAGAGAAAGTGTAACTATTCTTTTCTACATTGTTCACATTAGGGGAGTGTATGTGTGGAAATAATAATGTTAACAATAGGGGAGTGAATGTTAGGAATAATATTAGATATTGTGAACATTATTATGAGTGTGGAAATAAATAATATAGTGTAATGTAATACAACTATTTATGAGTTGTTAACTCATGTAAATAGTTGTAACTAGATAAGGTTTGTTGTGAGAGAATAATGGGATTGAGAGTTTGAGTGAGATATTGTGGGGATTATGAGAGATATGTGGGATGAGTGTTGACTCCTAGAATCAAGGAGATCAAACTCTATATATGTAATCTTCCTCTATGTATTTGATGTCCCGAATGAAATACAATATCTTTGGTTTTATTATTTTACTATGCAATGTTTTATTTTTTTTATTGATTAAATCATGCAGTTTTCTAGACATTTATAATAAATCTATGGTGATCTCCAATGTTCCTCTGCAGATACAAATTTAGGCCAATAAAGTTACGTTGGAGGTGGACCACCTCTGACCCTATTGTGCCACCTGGGGGAAGCCCAATGTAATGTTTCTCAAGTTCCTTTGTCTCCTACCGGACGCCCCTCACCTTACGCCGTGGTGGTCGGCGCATAAGTCTCGATGTCGTGCTTTACATGCCGCGCTCACCGCTCCTTGGGCTGTTTACATCAGCACAGCGATACTGCTTGCTCGCCATGTGGTCAAGGCTCATCGCTACCTTCATCGGCTTGCCCGCGCAGGAGTGGGCTCTCCATTTTGTTCACATGGGTGGGGATCTCCTCTTTCCACTACTTTTATGCACATCATGATACTTGGCACCCGCCACCTCAACCGCCCCGCCAGACAAATTATGCCACCTCAACCTTGCCATTCCTACTCACGGGAAGCGGACCCGAAGGAAGAAGTTGTTGCTGATTGGGAACTTCCAGATCTTTGGCAGGACTTACAGTTCGGGGTGACCAGATGATCATGATCTTCCCGCCTCGAGCATGTTTTTTTTCTTTGATTGATTATGTTTTGTGTCTCGCTTTTAGGCTATGCCTATATTTTGTACTCTCCTAGGATTAGCCTAGTTTTACTCACGTTGCTCTAGGCTCGGCCTAGATTTGTTTGTGGTTTTTGGGCGTGCTCTCATATCGCTTTGGTTTTTGTTGAAAGTTATCTTGTATCGCACTAAATTAATAAAATATAAGATCCTTTTCATGAAAAAATCTTTCTTACTTCTCTCTTGAGTGCAAGTATCACACAACATCATCATTAGGACACAAGAACTTATTTTTTTCACCTTATACCATTTTTTTCCATTTTCAACTTGGAGAACACAACAACGAGTCCTTTTCTTGATGCACATAACTTGTGAACATGTAAAAATCATGAATTTAAGTCCAAAACATCAACTTACCTCATTTCTTGTCCTTTCTTGACTTTTCAAGACTCAAACTTGACTTGTCTCTACCATATCATGTCTTCATATTACCTCGAGGACTGAAATCCCTAAACAGATCCTTCATATACTTTGTACAAACTTCAACAAGCCCTAGAAACACACTCACATAACTAAATGGGTTATCACATCTCCCCTGGACTCATGGTATCTTACTCTAGTAGAAAACACAAGAATGAAGTTCCTTACCTTACTCATAAGTCATAGATATAACTCAAACACTTAGACCCAAAATCAAGCATTTTCTCATTGATTTAGATCTTCTTTGCATGTTATCATGCTCTTCTTGAATCAAGAGGACTCTTACCTTTCGAATATAGCTTCAAACATTTTCTCCATAATTATGCCAACGTGTTAGTCACTAGATACTCCTACTTAGAGATGCAACTCAAGCTCCCCATGTCTTGGTGAGCTAATAAAACCTATAACATACTTGTCTTTTTCTACCATGAACTCCGCAACATATTGTCAAGTATCAATTCAACACACTAAAGGCAAAGAATCAAATAATTAGATGTTGCATTTCTCTTTACTCCGACCAAGCACTTTTCATGTCACCTTGCTCATGATATTGAGCAAAAAAACTTGCTCCCCTACCTTAAACACCACCTACGGACATGTACCTTCACTTTTTGAAATTTTTATAGAACTATACCAACCCATTAATACCTCTTACCGACACAACTCGGATATTAGCAATTAGGAGCTTACTTTTCTCATTTGATAAATCTTGGTCTTACTTCTTACATCGTTGTGGTGAGTATACACCTATAGTATTGCTTAGAGGATCTACAAATCATTAATACATGTGTCATTTAGACCTTTACACTGTAGATACACATATTATACCTTTGTTCACATTATCCCTTCATCGCATGATCAACATGCAAATTCTTCTAAGGCCCAACCAAATTTTGACACCTTTCATGCATTTTATCCCTATTACACATTAAAACTTACCTCCTTTTGCCTCAAGATATATTCGCATGCCTATAGGAAATCATCTTTGTATCATGGTAATACACAATTTTGAAGTTAGCTACACATCCCTTTGTTTCTTTGACTATCACTTGTACTTGTATCAACAGAACTTACATCTTCATGTTGAGCTAAGGAGACTTTTAACACCATATCATTTTCCTTTGTACCTTTTAACCCTATATCTTAGACTTAACAAATTACACATCAACTTAGAAGCCTAGTTTGGTAACCTATTAAAAATCAACAAAATCACTTCAAAAATGTAGCAAAAATACAATATAAGAGCAAGACCACACTACGAACTCAATTAACTTCCTTTAATTTCTCCAATCAAACTCTTATGAAGCATAAACACTCTGACACACTACAAGCTTCTTGGATCAATCTTGTAACCATCTTGAAGCATACTCATATTGACTTGAAGCATCATGCTACTTGAAGGCCTTCTTAAAGCACCAACATCACTTTTCACTAATTTCATGATATAGACGTAGGTACATATGTATACCTAAACAAATATGAAAATCTTAACCAACTCTTTATAGTGGAGCAACTCTTCTTGACTCTTATATAGACCTAGACACTCCTACCACTCAACAACACTTCATGACATAACACAACATACTTAAACTCATGATTGTTATTTCATTGCTTGACTCCTATAGCCTCACCTTTCATATGGACCTCATGGAAGAGTATAGACATACTTTGCAACTTTAGAACCTTGACTTAACCTTCTTGTCTTGACCATCATTGACCCAGGACTGACTTCTCATGTACACATACCATCATATTAACAATTGATGTATCAATCAAGGACTTCACCTACAGACTTCAAGACCTTTGATAGAGCCATGAACACCTTTTCTATTATATATATATATATATATATATACATATACATACATACATACATACATACATACATACATACATACATACATACATACATACATACATACATACATACATACATACATACATACATACATACATACATACATATATTTCTTATAGACATATATCATGACACAATGACACACATGACAACTCGGACTAAAAAGATTCATCCTTTGATGACCGATTGGTAAAGCAGACCTTAAATACCATCACACTTAACATTTTCACATGACATAGATCAAGGCTATTTACATTTCTTTATGATTCGAACACTTTTAATCAAGGGACCAGAAACTCCTAGAATCTTACCAATATTGACGTTAGGATAACATCAATCCCAAAAAAAATGATCACACTCTCTTGTAACTTATAATGGCAATGATATGAACTAAGACTCAACTTTTTAAAAATAGAAAGCACTCATGTCAAAAAGTGCAACCCCTTTTGGAATAGAAGGATAAGCTTTAATTGCATTTATTAATTAATTCTATTTCCAAAATGGGCGCCTAAGCATGAGGAAAAGTCAACACTAGAGAAGAGGATAAAGGAAATTGGAAATAGAATTCTAAAATTAAATAAATTTAATTTATTTAATGCAGCCCTCTCTCATGCAAAAAAGTGTGACCCATATAAAGGAGAAATAATACTTTTTAAAGTATTAATTGATGGAATTAATTCCTATTTTTGGCGCATGAGGTCAAAGCATAGTGTGAAGTCAATGTGGATTGGAAGTAGAAAGCTAAAATTAAATAAATTTAATTTATTTAATGGCAGCCATGAGCATGCACAAAATAGGCACCCAAATTGAAGAGAAAAACATGTTTATTAATTAATTAATTGCCAGGAATAGGAGAGGCAATAATTAATTATAGAATGATGAAGGTTATATAAGCATGGGTTGCCATATTAATGAAGTAATTAATTCTTTAGCAAGGAAGTGCAGCCCAGACAATTTTGGCGCCCAAAGAAGGAGGAATTTTGCTTAGAGGAAGGTGTTTTCACTGCTTTGGAAAGCTTCAAAGTTTGGTACTTAGGTTTAAAAGATCTTGATTTATGTCGATTAATTGTTTGCATAGTGGTATAGGTGCTCAGTGAAGTTGAAAAAATTCATGCTTGCTTTGCATGCAAACAAAACCTCAAATTTTGGGGCAGAAGACTTTATATATGCAGATTTTTATGATTAAAATCAAGTGTTCATGTTCTGGTTGTCGTCTTTGTCTGAATTAATTGCAAGAATTCATCACAGTGCTTTTATAATCAAAAGGAGCTTAAATCAATGTCGGATACATTGAATATATCCTCCGAATCTAAATAAATACTCGAGATCTGCACAGGTTGTAAATAATTCTAGCCAATAAAGAGAAAAAGAGTTGCTCGATAAAGATAGATCCGACCATGGAAAACCAGGATGAAAGTGAAAGCTCAGTAGAATGATGCATTACTTCCAGGTTTATGACATTGGAGACACAGATCTAGGTCTAGAACCTCTTTCTGAATTGATTGTGAGATCCGAGAGTTGGAAAGACTTCTCTCATGTGTGTAAATAAAAGCGGTAGAATCATTCAAGATTCAACATTCCCATCTACATCTCGATTACCAAAATTCATCATGGAGTGTGCTAGGTCTTACCACCCACTATCTAGATCAGTCCGAGATGCTGCGAGGAAGACAATAATCCGGATGGACGCACAGTTCATCAATTATTGTTTGAAGATTCCAACACAATAGGTGGTGACTACTATTAGCATATTGGATGCCGACAATAGATGGGAAAAACATAAATTTGACTGTGTGGGCATAATGAATAACGAGATACATGAAGAAGCCCATATCTCCATCCAAGTTCTCGAGAACTCTTCTACGATCCAATCTAGTACCGAGGTGGATGACATTACCAAATTGCTATGCAGGATAAATGGCGAAGCTAATGCTCACAACTTCCACTCATGGATGTATGCCTTCATCAAGACCATTGAAATAAAAAATATAGATTCAATAATCAATTCATCAAAAATCATTAGTGACAACATCAGTGAGTAGCTCTGGAATGTGAGGTGTACTTACAACTTATAAATGACTTCGTATTTGGTATATGTAGCAACTTCACAGGGTGTCTTCTCGAAGCTGGATAGACATGGTGTGCTTTCCAAGGATCCTATTTTTGAGTGCTATCTACAGCTTATTGTGCTCGCATGCAATAAAGATTACAAGGTGGTCATTGCTAATGGATTATTCTACGATTCATTTACGGGCTAAACAACGATCTAAAGGCCAACAAGGTAAGCAAGGAAGCTTGGGAAGCTATGTCAAAGATTGGCAGTATCTTCATCTAGTTTGCAGACTTTACATATCTCAGGGTCACCAGATTTTCAAGAGAACTAGTTAAGTTACCCAGATATCCGAGTGATAGATTGGTCATCGTTGAGTTGAGAAGAAAACTCACGGAGATGCATGACCTACACTCGAAATGACACAAGTCTACAAGCTTCTTCTTGATCACAAAGGTGAGCTATTACAACTACCAGAGTATTCATAAAGCCCGAGGAATTGAAGCAAAGATGTTCTCTAAGTATGAGCAAGAGTTCTTCCTTGCACGACTGAACTTCGATCCATTTGGAGTGGCAAGGAAGACAATCTCCCATGGAGTATGCACATGTGCCTTCATTGGAAGATTTTTGATGGAGTGCGGTTGAGTACAAAGTTAGAAAGAAATATTTCAGCGAGTTATCGGCACAACAAGTGTTTGACTTTGGATTAGCACGGATACCTGCGGATCTTAAAGAATATGGGCATGTGTTACTTGATGCATACCATTGGATGAGAGGAGATAGAGTTGTACTTCAGGAGAGCATAGGTGGCTGCCATATGATTGAGGAAAGGTCTGCCTACCGTTCGGTCAATACTTCAAACTGGTTGCTGACAAAGGGATATTGCCTTGATGAGGCATTGATGAATCAGATCACAGGAAACTTTAGCACAGGAGATTCCCTCAAAAGGAAGCACGAAGGAGAAAGCAGCAGAAGGCCTGAAAATATTAAAGTGCACAGAAGGTCTCATTCAAAGGAAAGGATCACTTCTACGGCTATGGTGTTAGTTCTGGCTTCTCCAACATCAAGTACTTCACCAACTGTTACACCTCAGTAAAATACAGCCATTCCTTTGTTGAATCCAACAACATTCATCTTTTCTCCTCAGCCACTCTGTTCAGCACCTCTTCCTGAAGAAACACTGAAGTTGCAGATGGTAGAATTTGAAAGAGCTTTGTCTTTGGACAATTTAGAGGACAACAACCACAACACTGTAGCAGTTTCAGATGGAGAGGAGCCAGAGCAGGAGATAGTGGTACATTCGGCAACTTCTCATTCTCCGAGAAGTAATTTCTCAGAATGGTTGGCTTCACAGTTGGTTCCAGAGGCTAGAGAGGAGATCAACTTGGAGGAACATGACTTGCAGCTGCTCCTAAGTTTGGGCGGAAAAGACAGAAAACCTAAAGTTTCTAAGGTGACTTCAAGGTTGATTATTAAGGAGTTAGGGAAAAGTTTGTTGAGATGTCGGTTCCCAAGAAGGAAGCGAAGGATGAGCTCACGGAAAAGATATAACAAATGACCATAGTACCCATAGGTCAAGCCACCATAGTAGGATTGAAGCAAGAGATGTAGACATTGATATATGCTTTATTCCTTAGGCTTGATAAAGAAAAGGCAGAGAAAGTTGAACTTGAAGTAGATGTCTTAGTTGTGCGAGATTATTGCCAAAGTTGCCAAATATTTCTCTTAGCCCATTTCAAAGACATAAGCGGGTGAGTGATCATCGATGTAGGAAGTGGAAGATGCAGGAAACCAGGGTTAAAGCTATCAATGAATGGAAAAGTCTAATCATTCGCCAAGCTTCATCACTGACTTGGAGAGGTACCAAACCATCTAAATTAATAAGCTTTATTACAATTGGTGACGAGCACGATAGACATGAGCACAATTGCTTTGAAGTAACCTAAGTACTTGTTAGTGCAAAATCACAAAGACTACCCCCCCTGACGCACATCAGGCTTCTAGGTTGATGTTCGGGTATCCAGTGTGATTGCACAACATGGAAACCTCTCTCTCAAGCGTGGGACTTGTAAAACCGAGAGAGGAATCTCCAGAGAAGGCTGGTTCCTGCTCCTAAACTACCTGCCACAAGCTATTCCAGTGTAGGCAAGCTAATCTAATCCTAATCTAACCATGCCAAGGAGACAGAGAGAGAGAGAGAGAGAAAGGAAAAACAACAAAAGCCTACACTAAAACGGTGATACACCAGAGAAGGAGAATGTTGAACATCTATCAAAACTCAACTGCATGGACAAAGAGAGGTGAGCAATGGGAAGGATGGATAGATGCATCACAGGCCCAAGGATAGATTTCACACAGAAAATGTCCCAAAACTCCATGAACACAGCTCCAGATCTGCAATGAACGTTCAAACATGCACAAATACCTGCAATGAAGAGAGGCAAGAAGAAAACAAGCAAAAACGAGAAAGGATGGATAGATGCATCACAAAACATGTTTTGTTGCTCCAGAAGTTTGCACAGAACATCATTCCATTAGTAAAAGGCAAAAATGCCATTACAGAGCAAGGGAGGAGGTTCGAACTCCATTTTCAACCCTAGAGAAGAAAAGAAGGGAGGGCAGAGCAGAAAGAATGAACAACTTTTTATCTTTTGAGCCAAATCTGGCTTTTTACATTGCATGGGTCGAGCCCAGGGGACAGAAACATGGGAAAACGTGCCAGCCCATTCCTCATTGATTGCAGATGCATTAAAACGGCATGGGATACCTTACCAACCCATACCCTGCCATCTTTGACTGATTTGGAGGAGAATGCGACCCATGTGCATTAATTTGGCACTGAAATGTCACTTCTGGCCGTGCTGAAGAAGAATGCGACCCATTAGCATTAAAACAGGTTGTTGAAACGTCGCTTCTGGCCATTATCACGCGTCAGAGCCGTTTCTCAATTTTCTCTCTCCAGACTACACCAAAACTCGAGATTGATCCCAGAATCATGTAGAGCATCTCACAAGCTTTCCGTTGATATAAAGAACGTGCAAATCCGAGCTCTGGATCAAAAGATATGGTGATCTGAAGATTTAGGGCACGGAACAGACCAAAACGGATTTTGAAATATTTCCGCGCTTCGCCACCTGGATGACACGTGGCACGCATTGATTGGTCGCGTGATTCTCTCTCCTTCACCTTTCGGTGGGCTTTCTTTTGAAATTTCCTTATGGGCCCAAGCTGGGACACGTGGCGCTATTTCATTGGTTCGGATCAGTGCTCGAAAACTCGCCCCTTTTGACTTTTTTGGACCTTTCCCCTTGTGACACGTGTCGTGCGTTGATTGGTCCTCGGCCTGCCGCGCATTCGCGCCTTCGCTTCTTTTTGTCTGGATGGCACAAAGGCTCCTTGTGTTGATTTCGGCCGAACCGGCCGGTTCGCGTACCTTTGTCCCACTTGTCCCACTTTGTTTTGTGCTCCTTGTGCTGATTTCGGCCGATCCGGCCGGTTCGGGTCTTTTTGTCCCATTTGTCCCACTTTGTTTTGGACTGAAGTTCCCCATTTCGGCCGATCCGGTTGGTTCGGGTCTTTTTGTCCCAGATGTCCCAAATGCTTTAGGACCTTGAGTTCTCATTTCGCCGATCCAAATAGGTTCGGCTCTTCGCGTCTTTTTGTCCCGAACGTCCCGAGCAACACTTAGTCGTTTTTCTTCCTCTTTCGGCCGGATCGGCTTCTCGCGCCCGCCGCGTACTTCTGTCCCACTTGTCCCAAATGCTTAGCGGGCTGCCTGGAGGCTTTTCGGCCGATCCGCGCCTTGACGTCCCAAATGTCCCAATTGCTCCTAGGACTAGGACTTAGCCGATTTTCACAATTTTTCTGGATCAACCTACTTGCCTTTCTGCAACTTTTTCGCATTTTCTCAGAGCTTGCTCCCTCCTTCTTCGGCCAGGGGAGTTAGAAAAATATCTGAGAGAACCTCAGAAACATGATGTTTGCTCTGAATCAATCAATTTGCCTGGGACTTGAATATTCTGATGCATGTTATCAAAATTACCTGGGGGGGTGAATTTTGGATAACGATTACTTTAGTCAAAATTAATAAGCTACCGAGGGAGGTGTTGATTGTGGAATGGATTGTGCCCAATGGATCAGTTGAGAAGGGGAAGCAACTTGAGTTTGTAGTATCTTTCCACTTGGAGATCTTCAGAATCATGCTGAATAGAATGCATGCACTTAAGAGTATGGCATCATCTTTACTAGATAATGTTATTGCTTTCACTAATGAGGAAGTGATCGGGAATGTTTCTTCATACACAAGGACCATTCCTAACAAAGTTCTTTATTCCTTGGAGGGATCTCTTCTGATGGTGCAAGGGAGAATTGATGGAGCTGTTAGGCCTTTCATGATGGATTCCATCGATAAGTTGTAACGCCGTAGTCGATATTGAGAAGTTCGGGCCTAGCTTGAAGGATGTGGAAGCATGCACGAGGTTTTGAATGAGGGCTTTCCGCGATTCGGATGGAAAAATAAGTTGTAGCTAAAGCGGATGGGAAATTACTGAATTACATGTTCGACAAGTATATTCAGTATCAAAACAAAAAGAATATGTAGATGTTACAAATTGGTGGATCTTTCTTCTTCTATTTTCCACATTCCGAGATGTAATTGTAAAACTTTAAAGTTGTTGGTTTTAAAACCATTACTTTAAGTTATGTGGAACGATTATATAAGTTGAGTGATAGATGTGTATAAGTTTGACTATGGATCCGGATGCATGTCACTTGAAGAGGAATTAGAGGAAGATGATTGCCAGATGTTATCTTTACTTCTTGTTTATGTTCCAGTTCAGTTAAGTTTCCCATTTGTAGTTTCCCTTCTACATTCTATAAGTAGAGGAAGAACCTTTGGGTTAAGGATCGAATTTGTAAGCAGCATTCTTGTGTTCCATACTTTGTGCTTTGAAACCACTTGATAGTTATTTGAAGCAAAGGAATAGAAATGAGAATATTTCCGAGAGAAATTTGAGTCACGGTACATTTTGTTTCTAGCTTTTTGTCTTAGATCTACTTATAAACTTTATGTTATTCTAGATCTAGATCTGAAAGCTACATTTGCTTATAATTTTGTGTGTTAATATCTATTGGTTCTATCTATGTGCATGCAATCAACTCTGTAATCTATTAATTGGGTTGCACATCTTCCCTCATTTCTTTCCTATTTTTATTATTTCCTTCTTCATTAGATATTTCCTTTCTTTAAACAGTTGTTTACTTGCTGTAAAACTATACAACTATGGTTCATGAGCTGCATGGTTAAATTAAAACCCCAAAATAGATACTAGCATATTTTATTGACAAATCTTACACGGGAGCCTCACCGGTAAATGAGGGAGATTTATCTCATGATCGCTTTAGGTTTTTAGCTATGCAAAAATCTATCCAACATGTTGGATACATATTTTTAGCGTTTGATTGACGTGTGTTTTGAGGTGTGAGGATACGTTTCTCCATTTTCCTTTCTTTTGCCTTGCACACTCCACAATCACAGTTGGAGTATTCTGACTTCTTCTGAGTGTGTCAGACCTCATTATATCATCTCTAGACTTCTAGGTTGATCATTCATCTGATCTCAGTTCACAACAATCTATTTTCTTGCATTCCTCAAATTTTCATAGTAACCAACATCGGTTTATCTGTCGGCATCAATTTACACCTCACCATCATCGGTTTACCTAACCATCATCGGTTCTCTGTCCTTTTGGTTAACTTTCCCAAAGGACACCTATTTCATCTTCTTTACTATTTAGAGTTTCTTTGAGTCTCTATACTCTCTGTATTATGATAAATAGTCATCATATAACTTACCTATCTGACATTCATTAGTTTTTGCCTCATTTGGTAAAATTGTTCTTTTCTCATAGTAACCGACCTCGGTTACCCCTAAACCATCATCGGTCATCCTTAACCGGCGTCGGTTACCTTATGTTGATTCTCAACTGATACATTACCCAAATCCACCTACAAATACCTGTTTTTCTCATTCCTACTACTTTTTGTGTCATCTGTAGGATACAACATCACCTGATATACATTCATTCACATGGTGTTGACTCATGAACTAGACTAATGCTCTTATATTCCACGCCAATCGTCAACCACTCCCACCTAGTCCTTCACCACCTTCTTTCCTGTCACCCATGGATCCAACCCTACCTACCACCATTGCTACAAGTGACGAGGAGTTCACATGACTCCTCGATCAAAATCCCAC
Source organism: Taxus wallichiana var. yunnanensis (assembly GCA_018340775.1). NCBI lineage: Eukaryota > Viridiplantae > Streptophyta > Pinopsida > Cupressales > Taxaceae > Taxus > Taxus wallichiana. Next base: position 553,983,896 of record CM031234.1, read on the forward strand.
AACCTTACAATTCTACCTTTCCCACTCTTCCACTTAGGATTCCTCAGGTTAGTTGATATATGGCATGCCCATATCCATCTCTCCCCGCACTTATACCCACTTCGAATTAGCCCCTACTAGTTCGGTGTTACCTTCACCTACTTTACCCCCAGTGGTTTTGCGGCTTAGGCCCCACATCCATTATGACTACTACATCTATAACATCTGCTGCACCCGTAGTATTTGTTGTTCCTTCATTGACCACCTAGACCATAACCTCGTCTACGCCCATTATCTCACGATACCAACTGCCGCAACAAAACCACCCGTGGTGTAGATGACCCCTACCCCATTCCAAAATCATGTCCTCTCCATCCCACAATCTCTACCCCCAATTACTACTAGAGTCACTACAACTGCCCCACCTACATATACATATTATCAACAACCCCTATCTCGTCCGGCATTCATTCTAGATATATGCCCTCTATGTCAGTCCCCTATTCTCAACCTTCCTATTCGGCATCACCATACACTGGAATGCCACCCACAAAGACATGTTCGATCTAGACCTCTTACACCACATGAGGTGCTCTTCCATCACAACCTACCAATAACCTCATAAAATTAATGATGAAAAGGATGTAGACACTAGAAGCATCAGTTTCGGATCACACAATTCTCTCACCTACAATGAAATCAGAAATGAGCCCATTCATCCATCCACTCCTATTCACCCATATCCTATACATTGGGAAATGCCAAAATTCAACCACTTCAATAGTAAAGAAGACCTGCAACAACATTTATAATTTTTCAAACATGGGTGTTACCTAATCGCCCATGATGATGCTTTACTCCTACGGACCTTCCCAATGTCCCTGACAGGACTTGCATTAGACTGGTACAGTGGACTACCCAGACATTCCATCTACTCATCTCATCAAGTAGCCCAAGCCTTCTTAGACCACTTCTCAATCAACATTGTTAAGAAAGTCACCATGACTAATCTTTACTCCACATGACAATATGAAGACGAGTCTATCGCTGACTTTGTCACTCATTGGCGCACCTAATCAACTAGCTCACATTTCAGTTGCCTCAAAATGAGCTCATAGATTTGTTTGCTTTGGCTTACAATAGACACATCTCACCTACCCTATAGGTGAAAACCTTCAACACCTTTGACGAGGCATTCACCATGGCACGAAAATTGTAGATTTGTGCTATCGAAGAGAAGAAAATTCAGCTACGTAATAAGAACACCACGTTCAAATTGAAGGATTCTTCTTCATCTTCAAAACCCTAGAACAACTATTCAAAACCCAAAGGTTCTTCCAACGTCATAGTTCTCAAGGCTAGACACTCTTACCCATCAAACCAAGCCAAACCTTCTTCTAATCTCTCTCCCATCCAAGATTTCCAGTTCAGACGAGAATAATGAAAGTATACCCCAATAGGGGAACCTTATTCTTCTGTTTTGGAAAAGCTTATTAAGGATTATGCCATTACCCTTCCACCTACAAAACCACACACTGGTTTTGACCCTGATCGCCCAATGCCCGCGTGGTATAAAGAACATGACTTTTGCAACTATCATCGTGTACGAGGTCATAGCGATGGTAACTACATCACCTTCAAGAATATCATCCAAGAAATTTTAGACAACAGAGATCTAGTCTTGGATAACCCAAATGCACCTGCTAACCAAAACCTACATATCTTCAAAAAACCATTCCCTAATCATGCCCCATCTTCCAACCAAACTAGTGACACTTCAACTAATGATAGCAATGTCTGGGAGGTCCACGCTATTTTTGATGACATATCAGTTGCTTCATAATTTCCCCTTGTTTCTTCCATAGATGAAATCTTATCTTGAGCTCCCCTACCTACACAAGAACTTATTTCATCTACTTCTCCACCCATAGATGAACCCCTTCATATTCCCTTCACCCATAGAAGAGCCCATAATTAGCACTCGCCTCGGCCCTCAAATTACCGAGAGTCATCGGTAGCACCTCTCCTATTCTCGGGGACACAAGTCCACTCCCTACACCATCACAAGGAGAGTCCACCTCGTCTGACCCATCATATCCTCTACTCATAGAGGATCCTGTAGAAACACCATTGCCTTTAGATGACCATTCTCCATCGGACCTCCAAGATCCTGTTAATCACTTTTGACTCTCTTACCCACAGAGTCTGAAGCTAGCCATTTCCCTATTTCTCAAACACATTTTATAGGGATTGCTACTCGATCCACATCAGCCCCACCTATAGCAGTACCATTTTCACGCTTAGTCGATCGCCTGGACTATGTTGATAGAGCCTTACTTTGGGGACATCTTCTACTTCCTGCTTCAACCCAAATGCAATTGTCACTCACCAACACCTCCACAATCTATCCAAAATTGTTTCAAGCAACCAAACCAAACACAACTATGACTATTGGAACACCTTCCATGTCATCAGTCACATCCCAACATACACCTATACCCAAACACCTACCCACGCCTATATCATCTCCCTTGCCTAAACCCATCACTACATTAGGGGTCATGCCGACATCGAACCTTACTCACCCACCCATCAAATTAGACTTATCCACATCTTCCAAAACCAACACTAAACTTATTTCGGCCCCTAAAAAGAAGACCCAACCTCCTAGGCCTCATACACCAACCTCGCCTACCACACCGTTGTCACCTTCACCTCTTCCGTCCATCCTAAGACCTCACCCCTCAACCCTGGCCAAACAAACTTCTTCCACCAGTAAACTAAGAACACAACAACTAACCTCCTCATCACAGACCTCTAATATACCCAAGCGACCCACACAACCCCGCCGTCACCCATGATCTTCTTACCACCCATACCACCACTACCTTCCATAAATTCTTCACTACCCATGACACTCTCTTCTCTTCCACTCACACCTTCTACCCAACCTCTACCAACCACCTCCACCGTAACTCGGTTGCCCCCATGGGTAACCCATCCTCTTCCACCATCTGCTTTTCCCTCTACATCCTGTACTCCCATGTCACCTTTTCCCAAGAAGGTGCAACCCAAAGCTAAGAATCCGCTACCCTCCAATAAGGTAGTTAAACCACCAAATGTTCCATCGCTAGCACTTCGCCCCCACCTTTACCCAAACAGATGCCCACAAGACCTAAGACCACTCCACATACCAAACTAGTGGACTAACCCATTCCCCCTCCTATAAAGCCTCTTCCTCCACAATCAGCCACACTTGTACCCAAACCCACACTCACCTCCCATTACGATCCGTTAGCGGGGTCCTTCATTAAGATTTTAACCAATCTCTTAGAAACTTTTGTCATCACCTTACCACCACTTCAACCTTACGATCCTCTAAAACCCAAACCAAAGGGGTTTGATGAGACCAATATTTGTGCCTATCATCATGTGCTTTAGGACATGATGTTGAAAATCGTAAGGCCTTAAAAACCATTATCATCCAACTTTGTCGTTAGAGCACAATTTCAACGCACGATGATCTTCCGGATGAGGAACCCATTCCACCTTCAACAATCTCCGCAAATCTTCTTCCATTTCCTACTCAACGACCAGTGTCTCCACCCCCGCAACTCTTTTATCCACCCCTGAAATTTGAATTTAACATGGTCCATATTACCACTCGCGCTCAAAGAGACAAGGGCCAAGAAAAGGCAACCATCCCATCAACCAATCCTATACCCAACATACCACCGCCACCCACACCCAAAGTCACCATCCGAGGTCCCGCATATCCTATTTCCAATGGGGTCACACATTGCACAATGTTAAAACAATTACACCAATCCTCCCTCAAAATTTCTTTATATGACCTCATCCAAACCTCTGAGTCACATCGTTAAGCCCTCATGGAGGTCCTTCAATCTATTGAGGTTTTACCAAATGACCCCATGCCTGTAGCCTCCATCATTACCCCTCATCATGTAGCCTCTCTCACTAAGTCATCACCTTCCTCTACACCTCCACCTACTCACCAGGTAGCCGCCCTCAACTTTTCGGATGAAGAGATCACCCCCTTTTAGTCTGATGACCCCGATCCTACTCTTTTCATCTCTGTCTTTATCGATAATATATGCATATGATGTGTTATGATCGATGGTGGTGCTAGTATTAACATCATTTCTTCCCATGCATACAACCAAATGTGCATACTTGCCAATTGCATGCATGGTAACCCATTATATTGCCCTCCTTTAATAATGCCATGACCTCTACCCTCAGGTACCGTTGTTCTCCATGTCCGCGTGGGTCCCCGTCTTTCTGGAACTTTTCTATGTTTTAGAAGGGGAGTTTTAGTATAATCTGTGCTTTCGGCTAACATTGGATCCGCGCCATAGGTTGTGTCCCTTCAACTTTACACCGCTACCTCAAATTTGAACATGAAGGACATAATTACACAATCCTGACCGACCCATAACCTTTTAAGATGTGTAACATGTTGTATTGGCCCAATGATGTACTTCTCCCGGTCCAAGGCATCTGTCACTATCCCCACTTCACCATCACCCTCAAGCCCATCCACCAAGACTCGCCACCACTTCTCCCACATCTAACAATTTCTCTGGGACCTCGACCTATCAACACAATGGTGAGGCTCCCTCTTCTCTCACATTACGTATCCCGACATGATCGATGACGATACACCTTTTATTAATGTCGGGATGATGAGTCAATCCTCACCTATCTTGGTGCGGAAGATTCTTATATTCATCGGTTGTTACCTTTTGAGATGCAAACCATGTCGAACGAATCGACCATTGAAATCAACATTAACACTCAGGACGACCCACACATTCTAAAGATAGGCCAATATTTAGATACTTGTTGATCAAAGAACACTTGATAGAGAAAGCACACAAGAAGTCCGCATGGGAAAGCAATTCATATGCAAAGGTGCGAATGGATAGGAAGAACGCACGCGCGGAGCAGAAGTTTAGTTTTTAGGACTTAGCCATTTTTGGGCATAAAGATCTATTTTTAGAAGATGGTGTGCAGAACACACCAACGATGCAGAGACATGCATGCCACACATTGTCTATTTCTGAGGATCGATTCAGAGCACTTTTTCATGGAGATAGTCTAAGAATAGGATTGTCACCTCAGTTAACTATTAGTAGTCTATAGATAGCACACTTGCATGTGTGGCTATGCATGAAAATGACGCGTGGCTACTAATAGCATGCAGCCTATTTTTGGAATAGATAAGTGGTGAAGGGAAATTCCCCACCCTATATATATGTAGTGAATTACCTAGTAGGAGATGATGGATATAGAAAGATAGATAACATAGTGTACATGTTTTTGGATTACCGTATCAGATCCATGTGCGCATCGGCATAGATTGCCAGTATTGTAAGAAGCTTTTGTGTTATTGTGATAATTAAGAGATGGAAGATATTGACTGAACCTAAGTGTTATTCCTATGTATAATTGGGTAGTGCATGTTCTTATTTCTATCATGATTATTGTTTAAACCTATTCTTTCCTAGATCTAGATCTGTCATGCATTGTATAATGATGTATTAGTTATGGATCCATATGTTGTAAGTCTTCATCATGTTAGTATTCTGCTATAACAACCCTAAAGAGGGACCTGGTACCTTTGCGTGATTCGGTGAGCACTCAGTCTAGGTTGAGTGATGTGTCAACGTGTTTAGGGTGTCCTCTAGTGAATTCTAGGTTACTTCAATACTACTTGAATAGGAAGATTTTACCTCTTTCCTTCAAGACCATAGCAATGCTTTTTCCTGGTCCTATGTTGATATGCCCGATATTGACCCAAAAATCATGGTCCACAATATTGTAACCATTCCTAATGCTAAACCCATCAAACAAAAGTTGCGGAAAATACATCCTCGCATTGCTCTTTTGGTCAAAGAAGAGATTCAACACCTTCTCTTAGTTTCCTTCATCCTACCCATTGACTATCCCCAATGGATTTCTAACATCATTCTTGTCACAAAGGCGACAAGGGGACTCTACATTTGCACGGACTTCCGTGACCTCAACCTAGCTTGTCCCAAAGATGATTTTCCCCTACCAAGCATTGACCAACTAGTTGATCTCACCGCTAGCCATGAAATTCTATCGCTCATGGATGGTTTCTTGGGTTACAATCAAATATTACTAGCTCCAGAAGATCAACACAAGACTGCCTTCATCACCCCTTGGGGACCTTCTGCTATCAAGTCATGCCTTTTGGCCTTAAAAACGCTGGTGCTACATACCAACGAGCCATGACTTACATCTTTCATGACATCATGCATCACATATTGGAAGATTACGTAGATGATCTGCTTTCCAAATCAAGCATCGAACCAAAACCTAACTATCCTTAAGGTCATCTTTGAACACCTCATCTAGTATTGTGTTCATCTTCAACCAAAGAAGTGCGTCTTTATGGTACTTTCAGGAAATCTCCTTGGTTTAATCGTTTCTTTGCGTGGCATAGAATTTGATCCTACTAAATTCAAGGCTATTTTGGAAATGCGTCCACCTACTAATCTCAGTCAACTTCAAAGCCTACAAGGAAAGCTCCAATCCATTCGTCATTTTATCTCGCAGCTTTTCGACTGCTATCAACCATTTCATTATCTTCTCAAGAAAGACATTTCATTCAAATGGGATGATGAATGCCATAAAGCCTTTGAAGCCTTAAAACATTACCTCCTTCAACCACCAGTGCTCATTCCGCCTAAAGATGACCAACCCTTTTACCTATATATTTCCGCCATTGACCATTCTTTAGGTGCCATGCTTGCTCATTGCAATGACTAACACCGAGAGCAAGTGGTTTATTACATAATTCATAGCCTTATGGACTACAAAACTAGATATACCCATGTTAAAAAATCTTCTTAGCCTTAGTTTTCGTCACTACCAAACTCTGCCATTACCTACTCAACCACAAAACCTTCGTTATTACCAATACTGACCCCTTACACTATATGTACGCCAAACCCTATCAACATCAACGTGTCGCACATTGGCTTATGCTTCTTTCCGACCTCGACCTTGAATTCATTCATAAAAATTCCATCAAGGGCCAAGTTATCGCTGACAAACTAGCAGACGTGCCTCTTTCCGGAATCAACTCTCTAACTTCAATTTCCCAGATGAATCCATAGCTACCCTCTCCTTAGACGAGTCCGCTTACCAAATGACACTCTTCTTTGATGGCTCCAAATGTCAGCGTGGAGGTGGGGCTGGTGTCATTCTCATTCCTCTTGATGGTGAACCTATGCCTTTGTCTTTCAAACTCTATTTTGATTGTACAAAAATATTGTCGAATATGAAGCACTCATATTGGGCCTCTAGGCTGCTTATGCCTTAGACGTTAAGTCCATCAATATCTTTGGTGATTCCCAGCTGGTCGTAAACCAAGTCAATGGTATATACCAATGTTGTAATGAGATACTCAAAAGTATAAACATCATGTGGATATACTTTTGACCACCTTTGACCGTTACGAACTTCAAACCACCCCATGTTCTACCAATAAATTTGTAGATACCGTGGCCTGCTTGGCTTCTCAGATACCTGCTTTTCCTGTCATCTCTAAAATCTTTTTCATAATACAAAGGTTGCAATCACCTTCTTATTTACCTCGTGAGGTCTACTCCATCAGAACCATTACACCTGACCCAAGTGACCTTTGGTATAAGAAATTTGCAGACTATCTTTCCCTTTCCATTCTACCCGCCGATCTCACTCGTACTGGACAACATGCCTTTCTTAAAAGTGTTTCTCGTTATGTCATCATGGGTGGTCTCCTTTATAAGTGCGGCTTTGACGGTATTCTCTTACGATGCCTTACAAGTTCTAAAATTCCCTACACCATTAAGGAAGTCCACGATAGAATTTGTGGAGGTCACTTTAGTGGTTTAGCTATAGCCAAATGCATTCTTCGCCTTGGCTATTATTGGCCAACCTTAAACCGTGATTTTTGTGACTATGTCAAACATTGTGTGAAATTCCAACAACATGCTAATCTCCATCACACACCTAGTCATGCCTTGCAGGTCACACGAGACCTTTGGCCTTTCTCTTAATGGGGTTTGGATCTTGTCAGTGAGATCAATCCCCATTCTTCACAACACCACCAATGGATCATAATCACTATTGAATATTACACTAAATGGGTAGAAGCCATTCCCCTCATTTCTACAAAAGCCGAGAAAATATGTGAATTCATCAACCATCATATCATTTGTCGATTGGTGTTCCTCACCACCTCATCACTGATAATGGAAAGCAATTCAAAAACAAAACCCTATGTAATTTATGCGACACTTTTGGCATCCAACTCAGTTTCTCATCACCTTATTACCCGCAAACCAATGGCCAAGCCGAATCAACCAATAAAACCTTAAACAAAATTCTTATGAAAGTAGTCAACGATACTAGGAAGGATTGGCATACGCACATTCCTTTCACCTTGTGGGCTTATCACACTAGTATTCACACTTCGATTACTGCCACACCTTTTTCTCTAGTCTACTGGTACGAGGTTGTCTTACCTCTTAAAGTCTAGATTCCATCTCTCTGCATCTCACTACAAGACATGCTCAACGACGATGAATTTCACCAAGATTGTTTGACACAACTTGAGTTATTAGATGAACGTCGTCTTAATGCTCTTGACCATATCCAAATCTACCAAAAACATATCAAACGTGCCTACGACAAATGTTTTCAGAACATAGCTTTCAGTTGGTGGTGACCTCATCCTGAAAGAAAATCAACATGTAACCAAAGAGGAAAAGGAAACGAGGCAATTTTTCTCCTAATTAGCTCGACCCTATATTGTTACCCATGCATATGGATCATGTGCTTATCGTTTATCTTTACTCGAAGGTAAACCCGAACCCGAGCCCCTTAATGCCTTGCGTATTTGATCATTTTATTGTTGACATCAAAGTCCTATATCACTTTCTATCGAGTTATTTGCTTGTCCCTTAAGCGCTGTCCACCTTCCATATTACCCATTTTGAGGATCCACAACTAAATAACAATCATGTGATTACCCGTCACCTTTCAAATTTATCTTTAATATTCTTACCACATGCTCTACTCATAGCATGATTCTCATGGATACTTTTCATCTTCTTTAAGGTGGAATCCCATGGTCATTCATCACTCGAAACCACCTCTTTCATAGTTAACCTATGTGTACTATGGTTTTGTCCTCTAAATAAGAGCATACTCTTTCTCTATAGTCTTTTTATGACTTAAACATCCAAAAAAATGGATTCAACTCCTTGAGTCAAACTTCCAACAAAAGATGACTCCTCAAAAAGGACATCTCTTCACTTTATTTCCACCGTTATGAATAGATCGCTCCCTTGAAGGACAACTATATAAAGTCGTAAAAATACAATCAAATATCCGAAGCTTCCCACATCAATCAGCTTTGCAAAGACTCAAGGAGATACTATACTTATCCCATATATACTTCCCACATTGATCGATCTATTAAAAATACAAAAAAAGAAAAAAAAATGATGAAGAAAATGATGAAATTTTTGTCATGGAATTGCCTATTTTTGATCCTAGGTTTCTTGCTATGAAAACATGTTGTCATACACTAAGTTACGCTAAACCACCCATTCTCACCTCATTTCCTTTTCATCCTAATTTCCTCTTTACTCAAGGTAATTTCATGACCAACACGAAATTTTCGTGATTATGTGACTTTCTTCACCCTTAGAATGGTCCATTATGCAACACCTTTAGGGTCTTACGTTCATAATCCCATCTTGGGTATGGTAGACTCATTAGGGTTCTTATCAATTAAGTGGCTCTGTTGCCACTTCTTACCATTCACCTTCCTCATTACTTATTGATTATCCTACACAGACCATATCATCGACACCTATATTTAAAACAACTCAACCATGCCTATGACCTACATTCAACCATGCCTAACACCTACCAACCCATTCCTCTACTTCATCATAATCTTCCCTAGCTTATGGGAGAACTACATCAGCCTGAGGTCCCTTTTTATCGGGACTATATAGGCAACACTTCGAGGGCATGGGGCCCTTGGAGGTTAGCTCAGCCACTCTTTACCCTAACCAATTCCCCTTTCACTTTCCTATTCACATTCTACCCTAGTTAGTTTCCATTTTATATCAATAACTGGAAATTAAACCAAACAAGCATCAATTAATACACATTTTTACCACATCATCAAATCATTCATTTCTCATTTTCACATTTCCATTATAGCACATATGTGGAAATTTAAACCATAACCTATATATACATCACCATTTGTCCCTCATGTTACCTACAACTTGGACATTCAACCATGCCTAAACCAACCTAACTCCACCATGCCTAAACCAAATTAGACATTAAATCATGCCTAAACCAACTTTGACTACATCATGCATAAACCAACCCGACTCTATCATGCCTAAACTAACCTCCACTCCATCATGCGTAAACCGACTTGACTCCATCATGCCTACACCGACTGACTCCACCATGCCTAAATCAACCTAACTCAATCATGCATATGACTTGACTCTATCATACCTATGACCTGACTCCATCATGCCTAATTGACCTAACTCGCCATGCCTACATGACCTTGACTCAATCATGCCTAATTCACCTAGTTTCCATCACATACACACATAACAATGGAAATTAAAAACAAGTACACCATCCATGCTATAAATATCATCATCTATAAATCATAAAGTCTATGTATACATACATATGTACACAGATACAAATAAATACAAACATCTCAAATCACTCGGATAAATGTTAAGCTACCTTTTACACCGCCACCATTCGTGCCCACATCCCTTTTTATCATCCTGGACACCCCTTGAACCATACCTACAAACCCAACCTACCCCTACATTGCCTTTGTTGCATCTTAGGAGTTGTTATTTTACCTATACCTTGGCCTTACCGTGTTGTTACCTATATACCTTGACTTGAACCACTTTTTGTGACCTTTGACCCTTTGTGCTCACTTTGTACCTTGCGACGTGGTTACCCGTGTTGTTCGGCCTACCAACCTTACATTTCCTATTGTCGTGTTATTTATCCTGACCTGACCTTTGGTGTACCAAAACATACCTAAACGTTCCTGCACCTAACCTCTGTTGTGTTTCCGCACCATATCCTATACCTTGGATACCATAATCACTTTAACCCTGTTTGGATAGACCTATCGACCTTAGCTAACGTAAAGTTTGAAAGCTTCTCAACCTGGTACCATGCCGCAGTTTCCAACGTGTGCATACGTTTAACTACCACTACCTTTGACCCTAACCCATTTACCTGTTTACCTGATTTGACCTTTTCCCTTTACCCAATGTGCCCACTGATCTTCATTTTCCCACCTCCTCATTTTATCAAACCACTCACCGCTTCCATCTCTCACCTCATTGATTCCTAGTTTGAGGGGGTTACCTTCACCCACGCTTGGGGCAACACCACCCTCACTTACACTCGACACAACCATTTCCTATTTTTGTCAATGTTGCTTACCAATACAAGCCACATGACAAAAGGGGGAAAAATGTAGACACCAAAATTGGGTCACACTCCCCTTGGTCCCCTTTTGAATAACCAACTTAAACACATTCACCTAGCCATGACCCTTATACCCTACATTAACATTAATTTAATTATTTACAAATAAATTAATATCCATCCTCACCCCATTATTAATTTAATTACTTTAATTAAATGGATGAGCACCTCACCATAGACTTATTCATAACATGTTTCCATAAATGAATAAGACTTGGTTCAACCCTAAAAATCAAGGCCTATTATTCCTCTAACCACCTTCCCGCTCATAAAAATGTAACGTCCATTTTGATCTACGATAAAGGAACAAACCTGACCCAAATGATGCGAGATCTACCATTTTTAGTAAACCTAGGGAATCCGCCTTAACCGACGTCGGTCATCTCAAAACCAACATCGGTTAACTAGGAACTATCATCGGTTACCATTTATTCACCTTGGCAACCTTGTTTTTGGGTTGGCACATTCTAAGATCAAGGAGACGAGAAGAGAGTTGCATGCAAGTAGAACCAAAGCCTTTTCATACCTACAGACATCCATAGCCAGTACCAGGATAGATCCAGAGGTATTGCACTCACGGTGACATTCCAGGAAGCATCACTATGGCACCAAGCTCCATCCCACCAACCAATCATCACCACCACATAGCCATTAGACCTACAACACCAAGTAAGTACACTTTTTACCTGCATCATCTATTTCTACTTCAGTCTATTGGGTTCCTCTATTGTTGTTATCAATTTCTTACTTGTATTCTCCTTTCCCCTACCATTTACTTGCCGGTAAACCCAACCATTCCTCTACCCACACCATAAAACCACCCATACCCGACCTCTACATATTTCTGAGTGTTCCTAAGATCCCCATATACCTCGTTATGCCCTTTGTCATCTCTTCCTAACCTCAGCTCAAACCCCACTAACAAATCTTATTGAATCTTATTATCCCACCTCTCTGACCGACACCGGTTACCCATAACCATCGTCGGTTTTGCCTAACTATTTTCGGTCATACCTCGACCGATGTTGGTCTCTGTGTGTGCCAACACTTGTGCAAACCAACAACAACCCACCTATCAAAACAACTCAAATCCCTTACCTAACCCTGGTAAGAGCACATCGTCTGTGATCGAAAACCACCAATGACCAGTAACTCCGACCCAAAGACCTTGACTTGCATAATTTTTAGTATTTAATTGTATTGGCCGATAGTGATCTCGAGGTACCCAAATCGAATACTAGCATAATATTCGTTTATGTACACATTTCGCTTACTTCATAATTTGTTTTATAAAACAGTGGATTGATAGCCTTCAGGAAGTATCACACTTTCTCGGATCTAGCACATGATAGGCGAGTCCACTTGTCATTTATTGTTTAACTCTTCTTTGGTGGTCTTGATTTCTATTACGGGTAGATCCTCCCGGCCCAAAAGGAAGCTCTCACAAATGTCAACATCGGATCGAGAAGTCAGAATGCGTGCATCAACCTCTAACAAACCAACATAACAGGTATTCCTCCTTGGCCCTTACCCTTATCTGCTTCGTCACATTCTCAAAAATGTAAAGAAAACGGTGAAACACCATGTTCTGCAGACAATGAGGATGGGATGAAGGAGATATATGAGATAAAATAATAATAAAGTGGAATAATGGGGTCGGTGGTGTAAACAGTGGTAGTTATCATGCTTAACAATGATGCTCGAGAAGATATTCAAGGCACCAAAGATTCATCATTATCATGGGTGAAATGGATGGGACGGTTGACATTGATAAAAATAGGGTCATTATTTGTTTTTAAATCAACACATTTGGGAATAATGTAAAGGGTACATTTAAATAATTGATATAACATAGGATATCAAGCCTTTAAAATTATGAAAATTAAAAATTAAAAAGCATACCGGTTATTCCCGAATCGTTCCTTTTATCCAAACATGTCATTATGTCCTGCGCTACATGAATAAGGAAATAGTAAAGGTGAAGAAGGATAATTTTTATTCTATATATATCATTTTTTATTTTATTTTTCAGTTTTTCAATTTTTAAAGTAGGACATAGGTTGTCATTTTTAGTTTTCAACCTATTCCTTTATTCAAAAGTGTCATAGATATGTGGTGATGGGGGAGACCTCCTCCAAACCAAAAAACTCCACTTGTGATCTGATTTGATGCATGAACTCTTCCTTACTTTTAGGCTAGTTATATAGCTTCATCTTGTGTCTATTAACCAAAAGAGTCCTCCTGCTATCATCAATAGGCTATAGTTGTCTTGATCCATTATCACATAGTTTTAAAATTAGATAAATTCCCAACCACCTTGTATGCAATGTTCCTTTAAAGGTTTAGAACTTAGAATCAAACAATAGAGCCCAATCTCCCTCTTTGAACTTACTTGGTTTGATATGTTTGTCATGCCACAAATTCCTTTATTCTTTCAAGTAATTCCATCCTTTATAGTGCATCACTTTGGATCTCATCCAATTTGTTCAACTTAAGGTTCCTCTCTTTTTGAACATCATGAGATCAATTCCAATTTATAAAGTAGTCCTCAAAGTTTTAATTTCAAATTCTACCGACATCATTAGTTTCTTACTATACACAAACTCATATGGTGAGAATCCTGTAGTAGTCTTCCAGTTGTGTTATATGATCAAACAACTACTTTTAGCTTATTAGCCCAATTATTTTTGCTACTATATCTTGTCTTTGTCATGATATTTTCCAATTCTTGATTGGTCACATCTATTTATCCATTGGCTTGAGGGTTGTACAGTGTTGAATTCCTATGATTGATTTAGTACACTTCAATGAAATCTTGAATCATGTTAGAGGTAAAATAAGGACCTTGATTAGTCACAATCACCCTTAGAGTCTAAAAAATTTGCATAATTCTATCACATAGAAAGTTAGCTACTTTTTCTCCATTTACAAATGTCAAATCTTGCACTTCGGCCCACTTTGTCACATAATCAGTACGTACTAATATGTCCTCTTTTCCTAAGGATGGTGGATCAATCGGACCAATGAAATCTAGTCCCCATTTTTCAAAATGCTCAATGACCAATTTCTATGTAACTTGGGATATGATAATATAATATATATGGGTTGATGGAGATGCCGACATGTGGCACACATCCCCTTAGTTATATGTATGGATTCACATGGGATATAATATTATAATGTATATGGGTTGATGAAGATGTCAACATGTGGCACACATCCCCTTAGTTATATGGGCTCACATAGGAATTGATTATATTGGGTAATGGGTTAGCCTACACTAGGATTAGGTGTTACCCATTCTATTTAAAGGATGTGAGTATCATGATGAGGAGGCCGTAGGTATTATTTGAGTCTTCTATTTGGTATAGGTTTATTGGAGGTATCCCCCTCAAGTGGATTCCCATATTGGGAGATTGTGGAGTTACTCCTTCCTTCGGGAGCATTGTATGGTATTGCCCTACCTTAAAGGTATTATTCTGCATATATTGATTATTTGGGCATCTTGGCCCCCATATCTCTTGTGTTTTGTTATCTTCTGCAATTTACTGATTTATTATATGCGAGGATCTTAACAAGTTGTAGTCGAGGCATCGATTTTGGCAAAAAAATTGGGTCTAAACCCTAATTTTATTGATTCACTATATTTTGGAAACAGTGCTGCAATTTTTTCTCAAATTTTTTACAAAATTGTGTTTCTTTTTGTTTTTCCCATCTAGCTAAGGAAATATCCTCCATTTCCTCCCAATCCCAATCCAATATATCTATATCCAAATAAGAATACCAATGTCGTGCTTTCCCACCAAGATGAAGATAAAAACTAACCGATACTAAACATTATTCAAAATACATTTGTTTAAATTGTATGCACCATTTTTTTTGCATCAATTTCCCAATTACCATAGAAAATTGGTATATCCATGATGTATAAAAATTAAGGTTTCACAAACTTACTCCTTTGACCAATATTTGACATGATGATTTCATCAATATTTGACATGATGATTTCATCAATCATTCAACCTCAAATCTGAAACCACAAAGAAGTAACCCCGCTAAAATTTTGAGAGATTTCTGAATATGTAAAATAATCAAAGAAAGACAGAAAATTGCAACTTGTAGGTCGGTTTTATGTAAAACCCTAAAACTCTCAATATCTTCTTCAAAATAGATCCAAAAATTCTGAAATTTTTACCATAGATTTCTGAAGGTAATTCAAAATTCTAAATTTTTTTAGAAAATTAATTCCAAAAATACAACCTATGAAGCAAATTTAGGCGAAACCCTAAAAATGCAATAACTTCCACAAAACACCTCAAAACTTTCTGAAATTTGTACTGTAGCTTTATGAAACCCTTTCACAAATATGGTAAAAATTTGAGAAAATATTCATATCCGTTTCCAAAATATAGCCGAATCACTAAAATTAGGGTTTGAACCCAATTTTTTTGTCAAAATCGATGCTCTGATACCACTTGATAAGATCCTTGCATATAATAAATCAATAAATTGTAGAAGATAATACAACACAAGAGATATGGGGGCCAATATGCCCAAATAATCAATATATGTAGAATAATACCCTTAAGGTAGGGCAACACCATACAATGCTCCTTAAGGAAGGAATAACTCCACAATCTCCCAATATGGGAATCCACTTGAGGGGACACCTCCAATAAACCTCTACCAAATAGAAGACTCAAATCATACCTACCTGGCCTCTTTATAATGAAATCTAGTCCCCATTTTTCAAAAGGCTTAATGACCAATTGTGGTTGGAGAGAAAGCTCGTTAGTAATAGTTCGTTTTCCCATCCTTTGGCAAGAGTCACATTGCTAAACTTATCTTTTTTATGTACTTACGAAGTGAAGGACAATAATATCTAACACTCAAGATTTTATGATTGGTTCTTTTCACATAATAATGGCCTCCTCTTGGATCATCATGACATGCCCTAAGGATTTCATAGATTTCTTCATTGGATATACACCTACAAAGCACAAAATCGGGCGCATGATTAAACAATAATCCATTAACCCATTTAAATTTTAAACTAATTTTAATCAAATGATTTTTTTGTTTCTTGGTAAAGTGAGGTGGAAACTTCCTTATAGCCAGGTAATTTTCCATATCAGAAAACCATGGTGTGGTTAATGAAAGGAAAAATAGCTTCTCATCAAGAAAATTGTCCTCCAATGATTCTTCTTTGCTGCAATATTTAGTCTAGAAAAATGATCAACAACATTTATTTTTCCAAGTTTGTTTATAATAGTGATATCCATTCTTGTAGGATTAAAAGCCATATTATAATTCTACCAAGCAACTATAGGTTTATTCATTAAGTATTTAATGGTTGAATGATCAATGTGAATAAATATTCTATATCATGTGATATAATGATGAAATTTATTAACAACGTGGATTATAAAGGAATTCTCTTTGAGTGGTTGTGTAATTTATTTTGTTGGGGCTAAGGTTCTTGCTAGTGTAATATATTGCATGCATTTTTATCCTACTCTTGAGAAAGGACCACTCCAATTATTGTATTAGAGGCATCAACATAAATATGGAAAGGTAAATTTTTGGTTTGGTCCTTTCAACATAGGGGTTGTCCTAGGCCTTCTTTTAATCTCCCGAAAAGATTCCTAACATTGATAATTCCATTCAAATTTCTTATTTTTCAGGATTAATGCTAAAAGTGGTAATGAAAGCTTTCAAATTTTCTATAAAACTTCTATAATACCCTGCATGTCCCAAGAAACTAATTATTTATGTTTGAGTTTTAGGTGGAGGTAGCTTAGTTACTACTTACATTTTCTTGGGATCGAATTGGATTCCTCTTACTCATATATGATGCCCTAACACTATACCTCCATCCATCATTAGTAGAAATTTGTCATGACTTAATAAGAGATTATGTAGTTCACATATAGCAAGGAATTTTTCCAAATCCTATAATGCTTCATCAAAGGTATTACTAGATAAGTAGTAAAATCATCCATAAAACTTCAACACATTTATTTAAATCAACAAAATGGATAGAATAGCCCTCTCGAAATGTTACAGGGCATTACAAAGTCTACGGGGCATGACCTTGTAAGCATATGTACCCCAAGGGCATGCGAAAGTTTTTTTATCTTGATCCTCTTTAGCTATAGTAATCTAATTGTATCCACTAAAACCATCCAAAAATGAAAAGTATTGTTTTCCTACCAAGTTGTCCAAAACTTGATCTATGAAGGGTAGTGGGAAGTGATCTTTTAAAGTAACCTTATTTAATGCTTTGTAATCTACACAAACTCTCCATTTACCCTTTTTATTTGGTACAATTACCAATGGTGAAACCCATTAGCTATCTCGAGCTGGTATATATAAAACCAACATCCAATAATTTTTCTATCTCAATTTTCACCATATCATTGAGAACATGATTTAATCTTCATTGAGGATGGCTAACTACTTTAATTTCCTATGCGTAGATTTGATGAGTTAAAATACTCATGTGTATAATTTTCATATCTTCATAATCCCAGGAAAATGCATTCACATGGTTTTGCAATACGTCAAATAATTTGTCTTCCTCTTCACTAGCCATCCAACTATTGAAGTTTTAAAATTTTCTAGGTTTTACTTCAATTTTTTTAGTCCCCGAGATGGATAGATTTTAATTGTACAAAGTTACTCATTAATGAATTTAAAGGAAATATATTAGGTAATAACCTATGAATTGTCCCTATTTCTTCATATGAGATTTCTCCACTCACTGTATAGTACTCAACAAAGGATATAGACTTATAGGAAAATTCTAATTCGAGTCTATATCATCATTTAAACTTCCTTGTATGTTATTGCATGGTTTTATAGTCATGGAAGAACTCAAAAAACCCTTTTCAGGTGAAAATTTTGATTATGACACAAGAATGGGATCTAGAGAACTCCCTAAAGTGAACTCCAGAGGTGAATATGATATTTCTAGAGCTTCGTTGTTTTCTTTAGGAACAACACTATTTTCTTGTGTTTGGTTAGAAAGGGATTGTTCTAATTATTGGGAGTGTTATTTTATTGTTATAGTGGGCTAATGTGGACAAAATATCTTGGTTTTCTTTAGGTGTATCAGCCCACAATTGGTCTATAGTGTTCTAATAAGGTCTTGTTGGTGGGTATAGTGAAATTTTCTTTGCACAAAATCCATTAGATACGATCATTTTTCTATACCTATAATATATATGTGTTCTTTATTATGACTAACGAAGGCCATCCCAAAATGAGTGGATATCCTAATATGTTTGTGTTAGGTTTGAGAATAATAAAATATACATGATATTCCCAAGATTCTATAGTTATAGGGATGTCTTGATGATTCCTTCAAGTTTAGCTATGGACTGGTTAACTATTTGTAGAATTATAGAAGTAGGTTGAATCCCTAAAATAACTAATGCATTCATCATATCAATTGTCGGGATATTGATTGCAGCCCCCAAATCTACTAGCATGTTGGTAATTTTATGTTTTCTAATGTTTATAGAAACAACGGGACTACCTAGATCTTTGTACTTAGTAGATAATGATTTTTTTATAACATGTTTACTATTTTACCATCCACTTGAATTCTCTTTAGCTAATGTTTCTTTTTCTATGTGTTCTTAATGTAAAGTTACTTTATGGCTTGATTTAACTTGGGGATATTTCTCAAAGATTTCAACTATGGGATTTCTATGTTTATCTTTTTAAATTATTGCATCAAATCTTATTCACTTTTTGTATAGTTATCTCAAGTCTTTACGGAAAAGGTGTAGGTATTGGGGTAATAATTTCTAGATTTTCCTTATTTTCTTTTTTATATTCTATAGTACGTTGAACTTATTTTTCTTGTGATATTTTGGCCTTTGTGGATGATATGGAATTTGGTAATTGTCTTCTGAACGAATTTGTACATCATTACACTCTATAATGTTAATTCTAAGGTCTCTTCTTGTTCGATAGTATATACTAGTGTGTTGGTTTGTTTTTGGGATCAGCCACATGTTGAGCAGGTAAAGGAGGATGACTAACATGCTCATTTTGAGATATAAGCCAGCATAATCCTTGCTACTAATTTTGAAACCTCCTTTGTTGATTAAAGTTTTTGTGGTTCCCACCGAGTTGTAATGTCGACATTTAGGAAGGTACCCAAGGTTCTTTGAGGAGGGATCTAAGGTTGTTGATGGGACATTGGTACCCATTCTTGTGTAGGCCACATGGGTGCACCCACTCGGGGTGGTACGAGGCATTGACCGTTGTTTACCCCTTGACCAAGAGGGCTCTAGGAAAATTTTGAGTAGGGTATTATGTATAAGGGACTCCTTGTCTTTGTCCCATATAATTCAGAGTTCTTCTTCTATTTTCTTTTCTAATTTAAATTGATATTTTTTACCATGTCATAAAATTCATTCAAATTAACCATTGGAAAACTTTCACTTCATTTACCATGTCATACATTCATAATTCAAATCAACCATTCATCATACATAACCACATGTGAGCTTATTAAGTGTGTTACAACCATCCACAAATGCAAAAGACAAGAGAGAACACAATAACACCAGATATAAAGTGGGAAACCCTTAAGGGGAAGAAAACCCACTAAAACCTCTATTAATATTAATCATAACAAAGTACTTGCATGAATCACACAAGATTTGTTTAGTGATGCACCAACCCCACAAGGAGTATCAATCCCTAGTTTAGTAGGACACTAATCCTACAAGGAGTCTAAAACCCCCCAAGATGAATAAACACCCATATAGCCACCTAAAATGGATGATCACTGAAGATATGTTTCTCCTACAACTGATTATGATCACAAATTCAGCTCCTCTCTCTCAAAACCCTCTTGAACTATCCTTTCTTCTTCTTCGCTCAAATCTGGTCCTTCTTTTGTTGATTAGGTCACATGACTTTAAATACCTTCTCATAAACTCTTATAAACTCATCATACCTCTTCTCATCTTTTCCCTTGACCCCTATAACCTCTTTTTTCTTCTCTAGCTCGTTCACAGATCCATAATAACAACTAGTACAAATGAGATAATACAATGCACTTTTATACTTGACACACCTCATAAGTGACCACAGGTCAGATAAGACCCTTAAGGTCAGTCATTCCAAACATAAAACACATCTACCTCATCATATAAAACAATTTAAAAGACCCAAGTAGGTCGGTAAGGATCACACCAACAAGAACCAGCATAAGGCATCTCAATTAAGCCTAAAACATAAGCCTACTCCTCCAATGAATGAGTCATGAAATTAAAGGGTGTCAGTAAAATTTTCAAGACTTAAGAAGCTCCACGTGACTCGGGAAATCCTCTAACAACCTTTATCAAGCCCAAGAACCTCTACATCAGCTATCATCATCATGAAGCACACCAAGAAGTAAGTTATCCCAACTAGGTCTTCAAACACCAAAAATCAATCTCTGAGAGTGAACAACTTCACATAGAAAAACCATATGTCAAGATGACTTGGCCACATGAATGGATGTACCATGACCCCAACTCACTCTCTAGGTTTATGAGACACCATCAAATAGGGCAACATACACCAAAACCTTCATCTCTTCTAACTCGCTCAAACATGTTAATCATGTGCAAAAATAGGTCACCAAAACTGAGATGGTTCACATACCAAATCACATCACCAATGAAAAAAATAACATATGGATGTAAATATCACGAATCATACTATCTAATACAACTTGTTTCATCCACCAAATCATAGCACAAGGTGAAAAATTCAATCTCTGGGACTACTCAAGCCTGCTTTTAGGACTCAAGAACCAATCTTGAGCTCAACATGCCCAAAACCTTTAAGATCACTTCCAAGCCATGCCACCACCTGGAACACATCAAGGGAAACCTGCTACAACCTGTCTAAGCATTCACAAGTATATCTCATGTGGATAAAAATGATCTAACACACTTATTTTAGTCACCAATCTTGGCAAACCTAATAGGGCTAATTAGGCCACTATGGTTTCAACATGAAACCATCTCATCTGATCAATAAAATAGCTTGAAAACTTTATATTAGGTGTATAACAACTATCATGACCATCGATAGCCATAATAAACATTTCAACCAAGCTCATCTAAAGCCACAAGACCAGGTTTTAGCCCTTCAGGCCAAAATCGGTAGGGTGACTTAGAGGACATATATCTTCAATTTTATTCATACAACATATCTAAAAATTTACATGGAAATTTAGATAACCTCTCAAGCTTCTGAAACAATCCACTTTTCATCATGAAACTTCCAACTCAAACCTAAAACTGTAAATCCCCACAAAAAAAGTTTTCCTCTCTGCTTTGCAGTTAGTTAGATCATGAAACCACCACCAAAATGAGCTCGAAAAAAATTATCTACAACCTTGATGCATCACATTTTATTTCCTAACCCATTTGGATACACACCATGCATATTTCTCCTATCACTCTAGGTCTACAGTTTAACTAGGATTTTAGACATGTGTAACTTGTTAACGATTGTTCATACGGATCGAGATGACCAAATCAACTCATTATTTTTAAAAAACACTCTTAGCTCAATGTAAAAACATTCCCCAAATCCTTAAGGTACCATACCAAACCCACATGTGTGGGTGAGAAAAAGAACTTCATCTATTAAGTTGGTTTTCCTTCTCAAGAGCTCAATTTTTCCAAAAACTAATTTTATTGCTTTATATTCAATGCCTTGACCTAAAATTTCACCTAGATCACCGTGATGAGCCCCTCCATGCATGCCAACTCTAATCCATGCTCAAATGCATCCAAAAATCTATAAACACTAAGAATAACCTATGTTTACATGCCTTGTTATCAAGAAACTTGCTTCAATAGACCTTGAAACAACATAAAACCTTTGAATATTGACTTGATATGTCTTCCAAACTTCAAATGAAGTGTCAAAACATACCTAACATGCTTAAAAAAAACTTCTTTGCTCCATATCCCATGCCACTATCTCATCCTTCTTGACGTAGGTCTAGGACTAGGCCTAGAATGACTCGACTCAACACAAACTTATCATGATCAAACCATGATGACCTCTTACAGACTCATTAACACCTCTTAGACATCACTCTGACCATGTTAAACCTCATAACAACCTTTGGAACTCATATCATGACCATACTATCTTGCACTATGCTCAAGACCATGCCAAGACACCATGTGAAGATTATAAAACCGGACACTTGAACAATCAACCTTCAACTTAATCATGAATGATACCTCATGGAGACAAATAACTCACATAAACACCCTTTGACATCAATGTGACACTTGACATAAATGACAACACTAGACCACGATGCCCAACACAACAATGGATGTAACTATGCATCTTAACAATGTTTTATTGCCTTTTGTTACACAAGTATAGAATGTATTATACTTTTCTAAAAGCAAGTCAACAAAATCTTGTTGTTGATTTTGAAATGGATGGAAGAATGGATTCCATATGCCAATATGTGTATATGTTATTTTTATACGTATCGTAAGGCATAAATAGGTTCATCCATGATCCGAAAATGATCAAGTTTTTATCTACCTGATCTCGGACCCCTATAGGCTTATTTTATTTGCCGACAAGTTACTCCTTTTAAGTAATCAATTTAAAATAAATGCAAGAATGTAATGACAATTGCACATGATTGATTACGGAGTTCGGAAATAGCCTACATCTCTGGGTTCTTATCGAACCGTTCCACTAGTAAAAATTTGTAAGTATAATGTTATTTCTTACAATACAATCTAATGGAATTTCACTTGCCTATTAGTACTCTAGTTCTTGAAGAACTCTAATGACCAATTGAAATCGTCCCTCACCTTCCTGGTGTACACTCTCCTTCGGCTTCGATCGGCCTTCCCAACGTTATCAATGCGCCCTTCGGCACTTCGGTCGATAATCCAGGCTTTGCAAGTGATTAGTGTGGCTCAATGGGCCTATTGGGTAGTTTGCAAATACTCCCAATCACAAATATTTCATCTAATATTGCCTAAAAATAATAGGCCAATAGACAATATTTTCCTATAGTAATTTTAGGATTTTAATATAGTGCACAAAACTATATTAAAATTACCCTATTACTATTTTCCACAAAACCCACAATTAAGCTTAACAAATAATAAGCTTCCTCCATGTCGGTGTCTGGTGTGTTTTTTACAATGCAAGGGGTCCCTATTTATACCCAAATGGGGCCCTAAAATAATGCTAAATTATTTATCCTTAGGCTAATATTAGCCTCACCGTAGCATTTGGATGGGATAAATCCCATGGTGGGCGACATGTATTTTTAGGTGGGTTAAATCCCACATTGGGTGGCGCCTAAGTTTTGATAAGGTTTTTAAAAACCTTAGCCCCCATCCTTCACGTGGATCTTTCCACGCATGGGCCTTTTCCCCACCGCTTCACCCACCATGTGGAACTTTCCACGCATGGGCCTTTGCCCCACTGCTTCACCCACCACGTGGAACTTAGAATATGTGTGGGGTTGGCGGATTTACATGGTTGAGTCTTCTTCGTCGAGTTGGTAGTGGGATGAGGTGTGGGCTGAGCTTGGTTGGGATGTCTATCCACGTGGGTGGAAATGTGGTAATGTTTGACCATTGGGTTGTAAGTGGTCTCACCGAGATAATAGAAATTTGACCCATACATTGTGGCATAAAATGTAATCAACTCGGTGAATAGCTTAATGTGTAACTTGATCCATAACTCGATGAGAAACTCGATCAACACATAGTCCACTTGTCGACTATTAATAGGAAAATCAATCGTATTCAATTTGTGGTGGCAAGCCACGTGGTGGCTTGAGGACCCACCACGTCGGCGATAATACCATAGTCCTCACGGCGGTCGAACTCCCCTCCGTAACAAAAGTTGAGCCTCTTGCTCCCACGAGCTATATCATTTTATGATTGTTGAAGACCGGTGGTAAAAACCCCTCCAATTTTGCCAACGCCTTTTTGCCACGTGTTACAGTGTTATTGGTCCACTATTGACCTATTGACCATAGTTGGTTTTCTATTGACTAAACTTTGGCCAGGACATAACTAGAACTCCCAATGTCGGTTTGTCGCGTTCTCATTGTCGATGGAAGATCTCGAAAATATCTTCTGCATCGACACAATTTAGGGATGTTTAGGGAACTTTTGATATCAAAAATGATCCCCTGATCAATCCAAATCACCATATTAACCGCTTTCAAAATAGTTTATCTCTAAAGGGTTCTATTCATTTTGACAAGTATTCATTTCTTTCTTAATAAGTATATTTTGATTTTTAATCATAAAAACTAGAGTTATTTTTTGATGCGATCATATACCTAAGATTTGTAAGGCCTAAACTTGTCAAATATTATGTTTAGTTTTTAGAATTTCAATGATTTATTCTCTCAAGAATGTCTCAATGTTGACCTTATTCACCTATAGCTATTGATTTCAATGTTTTATTTCTTTTAATAATGCCTTCTTTTACTTTGGGGTAGGGGTATTTACTATGTTTAGACTCAAAGTCTCCTTCTTTTCCCATTTCCCCAATCCACCAAAAAAGGGATTGTCCATATTGAATGTTACTTAGTATCTTATTTTCTATAATGCAATGTTCTATAACTCAAGTTCAACAAATGTTACGACTTTCCAATTGAAAGCAATTAATTTAGTGACCGAATGCACCATTTTTTCTTCCTAAAATACATACAAACTCATGTCATATGTATATGCCTTTCCAATGTAGGTTACAAGGACATTTCAAATTTTTGGAGTAAAAAAAATTAGAAATTTTGTACAAATCATAATTTTGTTCAAAACAAGGGATGTGTGTAGGAAAAAATAGGGGAAGCTTGGTGCTAAAGCCATGGTAAGTAATTAAAATGTTTTTCCAGTTTCCAAACCACCGATAGTAATTAAAACATATAACATATCGATATGTATATTAACTTTGTTTATTTAGAATCCATGTGAGCACTTGAAATTTCACTATATCGTTTGCCACATTTACACATAAGTTGAAGTCAACTAAATTATATAACTAAATGAAAAATGGATAGAAAGATAAACATTGTATGCTATCACATGTATATATGATATGTTTATATATATCTTAAGACATACATAGATTCATTAGCAAGATTAGCCGCTTCCATATTCTTTGAAGAGTGTAATTCAATTCAAAAGTATAAATCAATTATAGAGTGAGAAATCTAAATACTAATTTTTGGTTGATAATTTTGTAATTATTCTTAAACATTTATGCTAGTTTGATTTGTGTATGGTTCATATGCCTCCACACTAATTTTGAAGTTTCGCGATGTATTGTCAATAATCCTTCTAACTATTGCACTATTATGGTCAACCCTCTTCTTGAAAAACTTTTGCGAGCTTGGTAGAGCGAAGAATCAGTAGTTGGGTGGAAAAAGAGGGAAAAAGAGCTAAAGGGCAGGCATACTTTAGACCAAAGCATTCCACCATTGACCACTGCATCACTCTTAGACATTTGATTGAAAAAGTCTAGGACACACAAGGGGAGGAAGTATTATGTTGCTTTGTTGACTTTAAAAAAGCCTTTGACATAGTGCCTAGAGAAAAACTATGGAACAAAATGGAGGAACTTGGGATTCTGATGAGTATAGAGCTATAGTGCATAAACTTTATGAGAATGTTAAAGCTAAATCATAACTAGTGAGGGCATGTTAGAATGTTTTGGTAGTGACATTGGAGTTAAATAGGGATGTCCTCTATCTCCTACTTTGTTTGGTTTATACATAGATAAACTAGAGGAATGGTTAAACAAAACATATGGGGGTGATATCTAGCTAGCGGGCTATGTGGTGAAGCTACTTTTATATGCAGATGACCTTATTCTAATTACAAAAACTGCCCATGGTTTAAGAGAACATTTGAGGGCCTTAGAACTCTTTTGCGAGGGTTTGGGATGCAAGTGAAGACTAATTAGACCAAAGTCATGATTTTTTCCTTAAAAGGAAGAAGCAACATGTTACGTTTATTTTTGATGACAACCCACTAGAAATAGTGGAAGAGTATAAATACCTTGGAATTTTTTTCCACAATAGGCTCAGCTGGGAGACTTGTAGAGTGAAAAGGATTCGGGAGGGTGGAGAGCATCTTACCTACTCTAGGATAGGTGCAAGAAAGCGAGAATTATGGGATTGGAAAACCAAGAAAACCCTCTTCGGTTTGTTGGTCACGCCAATTGTCCTCTATGGGTGTGAAGTATGGGGAGTAGTATGTCAAATCACAAGTGGAGACAACTAGAGAGAATCCAAAAGCATCTAATCACTAGTAGCATCAAAGTCAAAGCAACAGTTTTGTATGAGATCCTTTTGGCTGAAATAGGGACTTTCCCAATGGAGGCATCAACATTAACCCGGTTGATAAGTTATTTAAAAAAATTGAAAACATGGATAACCATCGCTGGCCCAAAATGGTCGTTGAGGAGGAGCTAGACCATAGGAAGAAGACGTGGATAAAACATAACAAATAGATTATTAGGAATATTAATATTTATTAGTGCTTCATGGATTATAATAAGTTTACATAGTTAGTATTGTTGGTACGAGTAAATTCTAAATGTAATATTGGTGACTCACGTATATAAGAGTTTGTGGAGAGATTTTAGAATCTTCAAAATAGGATTTCTAATCATATATATGTGTTATGTATTCGTCCCTAATAATTAATAAAATTGCTAATTGTTGTGTAAACCTTCTGCTACCATTTCATTTGGTATCAGAGCGATATCAGATCATATTGGGAGAATGAAACTATTATAGGGGTAACGTCATGATCCCCGTAGTTGCCCCCATTCATGAGGAAGAGTAAAAATCAGTTGGGAATTTGGATTACATTATTGTTTTAATCTTTGATTTCTTTTTTTGTGAATCTACGTACCTGTGTAAGGAGGATCTTGTTTGCAGCTAAGGAATTATGGGTTGTATTTGACATTTGCATCGTGATTTGCATCCTTCGATCAACTGCGGTCAAATCTCTCTAGTATGATCCGTTATATCCAACTCAAAATACATTGATCCAAACATAAGTAATATAGTTGGCGAGTTGCGTGAGAATATCCACACTGCTGTCCTTCCTGTCACAAGATCTATGGATAATCACGTTTGCTTGGTGTTTTCCCATGTCTAATTTCTAAAATTCTTTGATCAGCTATCAAAGTGGAAAACGTGGTGTGATTAGTTCTACTCCGTGCCTTGGAGAATTGGATCAGACAACATTTTTGAGGGACGTGTTTATATTATGTGATGTCAATTAATTTTTCTACGTGCCCAAATTTCATATGAAACGTGTCTAACCTGCGATCTCTGTCGACTCTAGTGGAGTGCGTAGAGAATCGATCAACAAGATTTTGAATTTGATACATATTCATCCCGAGCTTGTCAAATTTCACAGCCAGTCCGTCAAGGCCAGACTTGAAAGTCATAGTTAGTAAACTAACAATTGCACCAGAAGTGTGCAATGGGAACGCCGATAGGCGGGTGCGCAGGAAGATTGACAAAGAAGTGTGCATTGGCGAAGTATATGCTGAAGAGCCTGAGATTCAATTCTGCATGAGCAGGAGAGCAGAATTTGTCATCCTTTGCAGCATGGAAGAAAGGGAACAAATGCAAACATGTGGGCTGAGTAAAAAAGGAAACGAAATGTTTATTGCTTTTGCAGTGTTCAACAGATGAATGGATACATGCAACTGAAAGACTATATTGAATCGTAGAATTATAAGTTATCATCTTGGGCATCAAGACTGAAATTACCATTTGTGTATGTCAAGATGCATTGCCAAAAATAAGGAAATAAATGTATACACATTGCAAAAAACAAATTACAGACCAAGCATTTGGTCAACTTCCTTATGCTTCTTCCATAGAGCCATAACTTGGACCTCAAGGGTTTATACCATATAGGAAAACATCAAAAACTAAGCAAATCATGGTTTTGATCCAGTTGAAAGGCGGGATGCTCTCTTCTTGGCCAAACTCTCACTTCTACAGTCATGCTTCTCTTTCAACCTTGAAGCAAGAAGCTTTTGATATTCAGCTGCCTCACCCTCGGCCTTGAGAGTACGTTTCTTCACCTCTGCATTGCTGGCATGCTTTCTTTGCAAGGTTAATGGAGTTACAAGCCTCTGATTCTTTAGAGCTTTGTTCCGTTCCATACTTGAAAATAAAAAAATTATTAGATAACATTATACTCTAGTATACACCATTTTTTTACGGAAAATGAACATAGCTATTCGAGCAGACCTCAAAGTAGATATGTACGTGCTGAAATAGTAAAAGCCAATATCAACTTGTTTTTGGATATAAATGTTCGATGATATGTGTTGACATATTTTCTAACATCATCTTCCTTGGAAAGATTAAAGAGTTTCATGATCTTTGATGCCCTCTCACATCCTTGCATCCTTGGCTTTTCAGTAGCCGTAAGGCAGGAAGATTATTTTCTCCCAGAACTACAAAGGCTAGAAATATACGCGAAGCCTAAAATGGTTAGAAATAAAACATTTGCGAATGAATAGTCCTAAAATAATTTAGGACTGACCCTTGTTAACAATGACCTAGCTTCAATCAAATAAAAAAAATGAATAGTTTGGCCATTCAAATGTATTATATATTCCACGTATTTATTGATACGAAACAATGTTTATCTCATAAAAGGCCTAAAGGCCTTGAACGGAGTGATTGTTAATCACTCCAACAAGTTAATAACACCAACATAATGCTATTTTCAATTCATCCCTACCAAATCAAAATTGTATCGAGTATCAAGCAAAGAGAAATTGTTTACATCAAATTAAACTTATTGCACAATAATCATGTACATTCGTCCATTTTAAACATGTAGGAATCACAACCGTGTAATGTCCCCTTTTCCTACGCCAAATGGCCCAAGGGCCGAGTCGAGTCCAAACCGTGGTCAGACCCAGGGGGTTGTGGATGTGGGAAGTTTTGGGAAGGGGCCTCGTGGTTTTAATGTCCCAATTTTGTGTTTGGGGGTCACTTTTAGACATGACGACTCATAAAGGAGAAAAGTAACTATAGTTACTCCTATTTTATTGGCCCCTCCATGGAATGAAATGCATCTAGGGGGTTATGGGACTCGTTTACTGGGTGGAGTATAAAAGGAGTCGAGGGAGGAAGAAAGGGCACTTTTTCATATACATTTTAGCCTCTTTCACGTGCGGTGCTTTTTGTTGCGCTTCTACAACTTGTGGAGTCAACTCCCACAGGGGACCCTAGCTTCGGTGGGGAGAGACCCATCCCTAGCTAGCGGGGATTCTTCGGTAGTGAGGATCTACCATAGTATGTCATTTTGGAGCTGTTTTCCAGGCTATGTTACAGAGATCTTATCTGAGGTTTCAAAGGACGATTTTGAGGGTTTTCGGGGCATTTGAGGAAGATAATTAGTGGGCTTCCGGATCAGATTCACAACAGCCATTTGGGCAGGGCGTGGTAGCTCATTGAAGGCGCCTCCATCATTTTCCGACCCCTCATCCAAGTGTGGCAACTTGCAGCCTTTATTTGGGGATTTCCCATTCGATCGTTATCGATCACGAAGGTGGAAATATTATTTCTTGTATCTGTTAATGTATTTCTAAAGACCCTTAATTTATGCTCGTGTATTTGGTGATTTACAGATTTTAGAAGTTTACCAGCCACCCAAGGCACTCTGTAATTCTCTAGCAACAATATAAAATTCCAAAAATGTTGTTCTAGTGTTTATTATTATTATTGCAAGCTTCCCACAAAATTTCATGCACTTTGGGCAAGTATTTTGTGAGATATCAATTAAATACCATTCACTGTCCTAGCTGGTCATTTTTAGTAAAAATCAGTATTTTACTTTTCTGCAATTTTTCATATATTTGGTGCATTTTTAAGTGGTATCCCATAAGGGATATTTTAGTGGTATCAGAGTAGTTGTTTCTCTAGCCTGTTGGGATTGAAAGATGGGGGACAAAGACAATGAGGATATAGGGGTAGAGCTGATGAAACAATTGTTCACCAACATGGTAAAGCAACAGGAGACTACCAATCTCTATTTGAGCCAACTCACTGGAGATTAGCACAGGACATGTTTGATACTCATGTGGAAAGAGGAGAAAATAGCAACATGGGACAATATGGTCAAAGAGGTGAGGGTGGACATTCAGGACAGCGGTCCCCCATTCTTCTACCAGGCCTCTGGGGTCTCACGAACCTTCTTTCTTGAAGGATCTGGAAGTTTCATAGGTATGGCAGCCAGGGGATATTGTAGATGAGGAGTCTTGTTGGGAAAGGTACCAGACCTTAAGTGATGGCTTTCGTGACAACATGCCATTCCAGGAATATTGCAAAATGAAGATTGGCAGCAGGCCTAGGAGAGATTACCAGGCACAGGTACCAGAGATGCAAAGGAGGTTGGGACAGATTTATGTTCCACATTTCAACGGTTCTAAGAAGTGTACTACATAGTCTTGGGTGCAGAAGTTGAAGACATACTTCGACTTGAATCCTATGCGTGAGGAAGATGCAATTAAGTTTGCAATCTTACATCTAGAGGGAGACGCTCATGATTGGTGGCATCATGGGTTGATTACACAAGGACACATATACATCATAACTTATGCAGAGTTCACAAAGAGGCTAGTGAGTAGATTTGATAAGAGGGACCCCAACGGGTATTTTAGAGAGTTGACTCATCTAAGGCAGGGGTTCCATGGATCGAGTATATCATTGATTTTCGAGAGACTATTAGTAATGGTACCGATGTTACGAGAGATGAGGTTGATTTCCTATTCACAAATTGGTTTGTGACAGCGCTCGTTGGATTTGTGTGGGCATTTGAGCCTTCTTCGTTGCATGAGGCTATTAGGAGAGCTTGTGACTGGAGTTATCCACTCCTAAGTCGAGGTTCCCACCTCGAGTGCGGCTAAGGGTTTCCCTTTAAGAATCGAGGGTTCGCAATCCGAAGGTAACTCCACCTAGGAAAGGTACAGTCTGGAGACCATTCGGAGCTAGTGATGATAGGGAGGAATTGAGGCGAAAGAAACTATGTTTTGATTTCCACGCACCTTGGGTCCCAGGACACGATTGCAAGGGTAGAGGGAGGGCCCAATACAAAGGTCTTCGAGGAGAGTGATGGTGACGAGGAGTTGGACACACCCTTTTTTAGAGGATGATGATGATGAGGCATTAGATAGTGCGGGTGTGGAGCAGGATAGTGAAGCTTTCCCCTAGGAGACTATCGCCACCTTGTTAGTACCCTAAGTCTGAGGCATTCAGAGTTAGGGGAGTTTTGCAGGGACAACGAGTGGTGGTACTCATTGATAGTGGGGCAACCCACAACTTTATTGATGCCTCATTGGTTGAGAGGTGGGGGTTACAGACAGAGGAATTTGAGGGCTTCAATGTGGTTATAGCCAATGGAGATTCTATGAGATGCACACGACGGGTTCCCCAATTGAGCATCACGATGGGTAACTATATAGTTACCAATGATTTCTATATTGTTGGTATTGGAGAGACCAACATAGTGCTTGGGGTATAGTGGCTCCATTCCCTTGGTGAGTTTCAGACTAACTTCTAGATGATGGAGCTGAAGTTTAAGTCCGAAGGGAGGAATGTGATCTTGAGGGGCTTATCTTCGGGGTGCCCCTGAGTTGTTACGGCCAGAGGATCGAGAGGATCTATAGGCATGATGGGGTGGATTGGGTAGTACACTATTTGGTTTTGACCAAGAAATCAAAGGATGGACAATAGCAGTACCATGTGGATATATAGGGCCCATTGGGATGGACACACGTCGTGTTTAGTGACATACCTCCGGAATCCCTCCAGATAGGGGATTTGAGCATGTGATTGAGCTCAAGGATGCTAGACCGGTGGTCACTTCTCCTTACCATCACCCCAAACGGTTTAAGGATGAGATCGAGAAGACTATACAGGAGCTCATGGATATGAGGCATATTAGACCGAATTCCAGCCCTTTTGCTTCTTTGGTGGTTTTGGTGAAGAAGAAGGATGGGACCCTACGGATGTGTATGGACTACCGGGCCTTGAATAAAAAGACAATAAAGAACAAGTATCTGTACCACGCATTAATGAGTTTTACGGGCGAGCTACATGGTGCAATCTATTTTTCAAAAATAGATTTGCATTTTGGATATCATCATATCAAAGTCAGGGAGCGGGATGTGCATAATAAAACGTTCAGATGCCATTACGGTCACTTTGAATTCTTGGTGATGCCTTTTGGATTGTCTAATGCTCCAGCTACATTCCATTCTTGCATGAATCATGTGTTCAACCGCCACTTGTGGAAGTTTGTATTGGTTTTCTTTGATGATATTTTAGTCTACAACAGGACTTGGGAGGACCATATCAGGCACCTAGGTGAGATATTGGGGATATTAGAAGCTAATTCGTTATATGCAAAAGCCTCTAAGTGTGAGTTCGGCATGACCAAACTTCTATACTTGGGATATGTAATTGGTGGGGGTACAGTGAAGGTGGACAGAGAAAAGATACGGGAAATCCTAGATTGGCCACCACGTAGGACATTGACACAATTGAGGGGATTCGTGGGGTTGTGCACATACTACTGGAGGTTCGTGAAGAATTTCTCCCAGTTGAGTGCTCCATTGACCAATTTGATCAAGAAGGGGGCTTTTGTTTGGTCATGCACACTTGCACAATAGGTTTTTGACCACCTCAAAAAGGTAATGAGTTCGTGTCCCATCCTTGCATTACAGACTTCTCCCGCCCATTCATTCTAGAGTGTGATGCATCAGGAGAGGGTGTTGGGGTAGTTCTCATGCAGGATAGGCATCCCATTGCCTATGAGAGTCAGAAATTGAAACCCATGGAGAGAGGGTATTCAATCTATGACAAGGAGATGTTGGCCATTATGCATGCCTTGGCCAAATTCAGACAGTACCTTGTGGGCAGAAAATTCATGGTTCGTATGGATCACAACAGTTTGAGGTTCTTCTTGGGACAGAAAGAGCTCAACGATCTCCAAAAAAGATGGGTGAACAAGGTGCAAACCTATGACTTTGACATATAGTACACTAGAGGTAAGAATAATATTGTTGTTAACACTTTATCTAGGAGGCCTTACCTCACTGTTATGCTTAGTTCTATGTCTGATATTTCAGCGGATTGGAAGGCTCATATACTTGTTGAGTACTCAAAAACTAGTTTTCCTGTGAGATCATGGATGGTATTATACAGGATGACCGATACAAAGTAGTGGATGATCTCATTTTCTACAAGGATAGGATTTTCCTTGTACCAGGATCCAAAATGAAGGAGAAGATCCTTCGTGCAGTACATGATACACCACTAGTTGGACATCTTGGGTATTTCAAAACTTACAGGTTCATCAGGGAAAGATTTGCATGGAAGGGAATGAAGGACAATGTCCTTAATCATGTCATAGAGTGTATGGTTTGCTAGCAAACCAAATTCGAGCGTTCTTTCCCAGCAGGATTACTTCAGCCTCTCCCCATTACCAAACAAAAATGGGAAAGCATATATATGGACTTTATCACTGGGCTTCCCTTGGTGGATGGGCATAAGCTGCATTTATGTTGTAGTTGATCGGTTAACTAAGTATGATCATTTCTTTTCCCTGCCCAAGGGGCACGAGGCGATGGATGTGGCCCGGATCTTGGATGTGGCCCGGATCTTCTATACCAGTATTTTTAGGCTACATGGGTTACCTAAAAACATTGCCAGTGACAAGGACAAGATCTTCATGAGCACCTTTTGGTAAGAGATCTTCAAACTAGCAGGTACAAAGTTGACTCCTAGCACTAGCTACCACCCACAGACAAATGGGGACGACAGATAGTTAATAAGTGGATAGAAGGCTACTTGCGGAGTTATGTAACAGACACCAAATGGCATGGATTAAATGGTTACACATGGGCTATTACTGCTATAATACCACCTACCGAGATGAGCATAGGAATGACCCCTTTCTCGAGATTTGTATGGGTACGATGTCATGACATTTGTAGATTTGGTATTACCAATAGCCAAGCTCCCAAAGCTTGAGATTGGTTACAGGAGAACCAGGATATTTTGAAGGCTCTCAGAGAGAATCTTCAGAAGGCACAGAATCAATAGAAGGTATATGCAGATCGGCATAGGATAGAGAGGTATTTTGAGATTGGGGATCTAGTGTTCCTACGTTTACAACCATATAGGTAGTCCTCACTAAAGCAGAAGGGTGTAGAGAAATTGAAACCACGATTTTATGGTCCATACCGAGTAGTTTGTCGAGTTGGGGCAGTGGCATATGAGCTAGAGCTACCAGAGCATAGTAAGATACATAATGTCTTCCATGTTTCATGCCTTAAGAAGGTGCTCAAACGCATATTGTACCATCTATAGAGCTACCGCCACTAGATGAGGAAGGGAAGTTGGTGCTAGAACTAGAATCCATTATTAAAATGAGACAGAGGGGGATCAGGAGCAGAGTAATCACCGAGTATTTGGTGTGATGGAAGGGACTGCCACTTGAGGATGCTACTTGGGAGGGGGAGCAGATTTTGTAGCATCCAAATTTGCATTTGCTTGAGGACAAGAAAAATTTGGGAAGGGAGGACTGTAATGTCCCCTTTTCCTACGCCAAATGGCCCAAGGGCCAAGTCGATTCCAAATTGTGGTCAGACCCAGGGGGCTGTGGACGTGGGAAGTTTTGGGAAGGGGCCCCGTGGTTTTAATGTCCTAGTTTTGCATATAGAGGGGGTCACTTTTAGACATGGTGACTCATAAAGGAGAAAAGTAACTATAGTTACTCCTATTTTATTGGCCCCTCCATGGAATGAAATGCACCTAGGGTTATGGGGCTCGTTTGCCGAGGTGGAGTATAAAAGGAGCCAGGGGAGGAAGAAAGAGAACTTTTGTCATATACATTTTAGCCTCCTTCACATGCGCATTGGTGATGTTGCGCTTCTAAAGCTTGTGGAGTCAAATCCCACAGGGACCCTAGCTTCGGTGGTGAGAGACCCATCCCTAGCTAGCAGGGTATTCTTCGGCAGTGAGAGATCTACCCTAGTCTGTCATTTTGGAGTTGTTTTTTGGGTCGTGTTACGAGAGATCTTATCGAGGTTTCGAGAGGACAGATTTTGAGGGCTTTGGGGCATTTAAGGAAGATAATCAGTGGGCTTCCAGATCAAATTCACGACAGCTATTTGGGCAGGGTGTGGCAGCTCATTGAAGGTGCCTCCATCATTTTCTAACCCCTCGTCTAAGTGTGGCAACTTACAGCCTTTATTTGGGGGTTTCCCAATTGGTTGTTATCGATCTCGAAGGTGGAAATATTATTTCTTGTATCTGTTAATGTATTTCTAAAGACCCTTAATCTATGCTCATGTATTTGGTGATTTACGGATTTTAGAAGTTTACCAAATGCCGCAAGGGCACTCTGTAATTCTCTCTAGCAGTAATATAAAATTCCAAAAATGTTGTTCTAGTGTTTATTATTATTATTATTGCAAGCTTCCCACAAAATCTCATGCACTTTGGGCAAGTATTTTGTGAGATATTAATTAAATACCATTCGCTTTCCTAGTGGTCATTTTTGTAAAAATCAATATTTTACTTTTCTCTGCAATTTTTCATATATTTGGTGCATTTTTAAGTGGTATCCCATAAGGGATATTTCAAACTGGGATAAATCAAATTTGGAAAAACAATAAGAACCAACCCAAGGAATAATTACGGAAAAATCACATATCAACTATCGAAAGCAGAGAAAGCTTGCCATCGATTAATCTTATTGCATAATAATCATGTATTTAAAGTTCACCCATTTTAAACATGTAGGTATCACAACTAGGACAAGTCAAATTTGGAAAACAATAAGCACCATCCCAAGGAAGAATTCCAAAAAAACACATAAATAATGTGACACATTAGTTATAAACTCACAAAACATTATAAAAAGATAAAGCATACTATATTTATCAGTATTTGGTGATTCATTGCATTTTTAGAAAAGGAAACTGCACACATGAAACATCATAATACTATAAAAGTATTAATATAATACTCACATTTCCTAAACATGACTCAACCTCATCTCTTGCTAGTTCGGTGATGACATCACAATGTGCCATGTTTCCTTCCTGACTTGAGAAAAAAATGTCATAAGCTGTATTGTTCGAATTAAAGGAAAATATATATGTCTCATCCATAAAATCTGCATCTTACAATCATTTTTTTGATTTTTGAGGAAGACTCAGACTGTGAAGCACTCCATTTAGTAAAGGCTGGGAGGACCCTACAATACATCATCAGCTACAAATAAACACCCAAATCCCAAATTTAAGTTGTCAAACAAGGATTTCATAAACCTAGTATATAGAGGATGCAAATTTCAAATGACATATTTTTCATATCACCATTGGTTATGCAAGGAGTTGAAGAAGAGCTAGCTGCCCCAAGTTCTAGCATATGGAGTCTAGTAATGATCTCATACAACAAAATCTAAAGATTGGAATAAAACCCCAGTATAACTATATATATTGCAGGACGAATTACTCACATTTCATTAAATATTATCTCATTTATACCCCTTTTATTTTAGAATATTCCAAGTTGTCCTTTAAAAACTTCAATGATTATGACTTTATTTTCAAACATTTCTGTTCTTACCTTCTGAGCTCTTCATTTCCTACATTTATTATCAAACACAACATATTTTTTGCTTTACCTTCAAGTTACCAAAAATTGTTGTTACTTGCTATTCAAAATCGTACTATCATTTGCAACTCTTATTTCCCTTTTCATAACAAATAAGGTGATCTGATGTCTTTGAAGCTTTCAAAAAAATTACCTCATCTACTAGATTGTTTAGGTAAAGCTCCTAGTTCATTTAATATTTATAAACTATGGGAGTACCCATAATTACCAATTATGGAGGTCGAAGGACGTTATGGAAAAATATATATACTAAATCATTGTAGAACTGGGGACGTGCGAGTTGTGATCACCCTCAAACTTGATAATATTCTCGTCTCCCTAGGAAATCAACCAACCTTTTTAATATAGGAATACAATTACTCGTTTTCGGCACTAAAATTTTGTCTCCATGACATGAGATTCAAATTTAACAAAAATATATCCAAATACAAGGCAATAATCCAATACCGTATATGATTTAAAAATGTTATCAGAATGATATGAAACAATGCATACTTGTAAGTAGACCACATAAGGACTAACAGAGCCCCACACAATACATTACGAAAACAAAGGTCAAACGAATACTCAAATGGTATGGTCACAGAGGGAGAGGATACAAAGACCATATAACAAGAGGTGTTAAGTATGGCATGGTTGTATTTGTAGTTGGAAAACTCTTTACAAAATTATTCTCAAATGTAAGAAGTTTTTATCTTGTTTATGACTTCTAGTTGGGTATTTCTCAAATTGAGAAATACCCAAAAATTTTGAAAAGGAATTTGGAATGATCATAAATGTCGGGATTTAAAAACAGGAAAAGTGATTGTAGAGTGGAGAAAATGAATATTCTATTAATGTTACTTCAAATGTATGATAATATAGTTTGGTAAAGAAAACATGAGACTTATGATAGAAAGGCAGTTCATTTGGTGGATATGTGTATATCCCCAACCTATTACATCATATACCCACTCAATATCTCTATGAAAATAGATTAAATGACAAGAAAAAGGTCTCGACATCAATGAAAAGGCCGAAAAGACAACGGTCATGGAGATTCATAAATCCTCAAACAA
Organism: Taxus wallichiana var. yunnanensis; assembly: GCA_018340775.1. Lineage (NCBI taxonomy): Eukaryota > Viridiplantae > Streptophyta > Pinopsida > Cupressales > Taxaceae > Taxus > Taxus wallichiana. The sequence continues at coordinate 554,022,302 of CM031234.1, forward strand.
TACTTTAAAAACCTAAAGCAATTGTAGCTGGAAAAATAAATAAAATACTTGATCTACCCTGCAACTTGTTTTCACATTTCTCTAGAACAAGACAAAGGGTTCTCCTAGATCTATCATCCGTATGAAACCTAACCTGAAGTGTAATACATAAACACACCAAAATTGATTAAGCAACAAGTTTGCCAAGGTTGTTAAGAGGAACAAGTTGTCATTTCCCTTCATAGAGCAAGCCCTCTTGTCAATGAAGTTCACGCCAAATATTGAAGCTCAGGTCTAAAGAATACAGGCTGAAAAACTCCTCCCATTCAATGAATGTCACCCAAAGAGGCCTACGAACAAAAAATACAGTCGCAACACAATTAACAGAAGAAAGAATCGTACCATCTCGCCTCACCAGTAAGGCCCGATCAACCATTTGCAAAACACCAAATGGTGGATCCATACAGGAACAGATCGTGACAAAATAGAAAATAAAAGACAAAAAAATCTTAAATCCATTCCAACAGTGAATTATTCCTCCGACGATGACATGAACGACTCAGATAAATTTGATGGTCGTTCTCTTGTTGCACGTCGTCGATGGATGTATTGCATCTCGATGCTTCCTGAATGTAATGTTAATATCTAATGTTTTAGTTTCTCTTGGTCTCAAGTCAATAAATTTGTGATTACTTTTGCATCTATTAGTCACAAATTGAAGTCTAGGTGTCATTTATGCTTTGTCCACATTAAAGTTTCTTATAATGATCATTAGCATATTCACTTATGTGGTCAATTTTTTTGTGTCAATAAGTTTGTTTTGAATTCATAGTTCTTCATTGTGTTGGTTGGATAGTCATAAGAATCAAGAGTGTCTTTGTAAAGTTAATCATTACTCAAAAAAGGTCTGAAAATTCAAATATTATCATTGGTCATTTATTCGTATGTCAAAGTAATAATAAAGTTGATGTTTGTCATTATTGTCAAAAATTGTATTTTCAAGAGTCGGAGTCAAAATTCCCAAAAATAAAAATAAATTCCTTACGAATGCATTTTCAGTGGAATCCAACGTCTATTTAAGGCATGTTTTTGAGCTTCATGGCCACATTCCACTGAGGTAGTAACGTCATTAATTAGAGGTTGGAAGCACGGGAGGATGGAGGACAAACAACATCCTCTCGTTAGTCATCAGCACGATGCCGCATAACGAGATGCGGTGGCATATATATGGTGTGAATATATGCTTTTAGTGTGGTTTTCGGTGTTTTTAGTGTGCTTCGATTTGTAGTGTTCGTGTTGCTTTATGTGGTGTTTGGTGAATCTGGAAAAATGATTGTATTGGAGGGAAGATGACTGCGAAGATCCTCGGACCGCCCTACTTCGTTGGAAGATGGTCAACTAGGAGAATACATTCACTAGAATTGGTGACCATGTGCAACAAGATCCAATTAGTAGTATGCGATTCGGTATGGTTTGCTTTTCGGTTTCTTTGTTTGTGTGGAAATTTGACATTATGGGGGGTCATAACACCAATGTTTCATTTTCATTCTACACCTAAAACGAATAAAGTCAAGGGAAGCTTCGGTGGCGGTGGCGATGCGGTGGTAGTTTCTTATGTTGTTTGAGATCGAGTGGCAATGATTGATACTAGTGGCTACAATTAAGAACTTTGTGATTCTTATAGGATGAAATGTGAACATTTTCTAGTATGTGTTCTATTATTCAATTTGGTGAGTTGTGTTTCCTATATTATTCCCTGCAGTGAGATATTGATGAGGGCTAAAAATAGTACTTGGCACATCATGATGTGGTTTGTGGTAAACCACTTAAAAACCACCAATATCAATTTGTGGTCAGCCGTTGTAAAACCATCCGTCGGGTTTGTGATTGTCCTGTGAAAATCACCTAATCATGAAAGCAAGTGCAAGTACAAAGATAGGTTTTCCCCATGTTCACACTAAGGGGGAATGTTAGGAATGTTAATATATATTAGTGCTTCATGGATTTAAATAAGTTTACATAGTTAGTATTGTTGGTACGAGTAAATTCTAAATGTAATATTAGTGAGTTGTCGTGAATTGTTTTAACAACTCACGTATATAGGAGTTTTTGGAGAGATTTTAGGATCTTCGAAATAGGATTTCTAATCATATATATGTGTTATGCTTTCTTCCATAATAATTAACAAAATTGTTGATTATTTTGTAAACCTTGTGCTACCATTTCATGGATGAATAAATGGGACATTAAGGTGCAAGATTGTCCTACCACCAATGCAAAAATAAAAAAAAATTGTCTTAGAAAAATTCAGTCTACCATGTGGACGAAACAAAATGGCTACAAAAAAATGCACTATGTTAAAGATTTCAACCCCACATGGGAGCATGGGGAAAAAGTGTATCTACATGCTCCTCTTAAGGGTAAGACTAGGATGTTAGTGGCTCAATTGAGGACCATATCACATCATTTTGTATGTAGAGAAAATTACCGTAAATGAAAAATAAACAAACCATGCAAACCTCTCAACAACCTTTTGTGCAAACCTCATATAAGGGTCTCCTGTGAAACCTTGCAGAAAGAATGTTAGAGGTGTTTTGTAGGTGCTCTTGAGTGCTCTCCAAGCTTTAAAAGAAAATGTTACTGAGACACGATTCAATAGAGTTTTTGTGCTAAATAAATTCAAGAGGGTTGAAAGGAAGGTAAGCTGTAATTTATAAAGCAGAAGGTAGTTGGAATTAGTTACACGAACAAATGAACATGCTAAAAATAGCATTATGGGTAGTTGTAATAGTGTCGGGGGAAATAATGAAATTAATTACAAAAATTTGCATCCAGAAAGGTGGTTGTATGTGCATTTTAATTGCTCCCACCTTTCTAGGATTCTAGAAGTGTAGTTAACTAGGGTAGTCAAAGTGGAGTCTAAGTGGAGTTTGATCAAGTGGTAGATGACTAGGATATACACACACTTAATTAATTAATTATTTAATTAATAAATAATAATTAATTTAGCCAAAGGGGTACAAAGGGTACATGGGATTAATTTAATTAATCCAAAGGGGTACAATGTGTATTAATTAATCAATTTAATTAATTATTTGCAAATGGGTGAATAACAGGGTGTATTAACATAATACTGGGAACAAGTGGAAACATGAATGTAAATTTGGGGTGTCTACATTTTGTCCCTCTTTAAAGTGCTATTGCAGAGTAATAGTGCTTTAAAGATAATAGACACATGCAGATCGGCGAGTGGAAAATTGTGAAGCATTGGGATGCCCCAGCAAGCATGATGGTAGAGGAATTCCCCCTCGAGGAGATGGATCTTTGCAAGTGAGGCGAACACCCACTTGATAGGAAGAAAGAAAGGGATTAAAATAAGGATGGGAAAGAACTGTGTTCATAGCATGAGCGTTATTTGGAGAGTAATTTTTTAGAGCAACTTGATTTTTGTTGTTGCACAATAGAGTTGTCACCATGATTATGAAAGAATCAAGATGGTTAACCCAAATGCACGTAAACAAACACACACAATAAAGAAAAGATAAAAAGGAAAACAAACCCAATATACAAAGTAGGTGTCGGCACTAGGGTTATAAAGGAACCAAGATGTGATCACACTACTTGTAAGTGGTCCAAAAGAGTAAACATCAACAATGTAACACAAAGTTGAAAAAGAAGACAATCAACTATGTCCCTAATGTGTGTCATAATGATGATTAAGTAGATACAAATGCTCCCAAATGGGAATAGGATCAGACTAGAAGAGTAGAGTTAAAATGACTCCTTATGACACTCTTGTTGAATCCGTTGTGTAAATTATCAAAGTTGAAATTTCCCTAGGTGAAGTTATATCATGAAGGAAAAACAATTTGTGTGACTTGCCCCAAGTAGAGTTAGCATATCATGCAAAGGGAAGAAAGTGATAGTTGTAAGATTGGCATGAGCACTAGAGTAATAGAGAAAAGTATGACATTTATCAAGATTGTATTGAGATGTCGAATAATTCACTTTAAAGGGTTTTCCAATTGTATGATTTCTGTGAGAAGTGAATGTTTGTCCGAAAGTTTGTGATTTTTTTTTGGATTTTTGAAATATTTGATTTTTTGAATTTTAAAAGTTTTGAAATACAAATGCAAACAAAAATGAAGACATTCCATGGCTTAAATAAACCAGGAGGAAAACACAACACGTGCAAATGACAAAAAGATATAAAATAAGCAATAGAAAGAAACCCAACATGAACATGAAAGAACCGCACCAAAGTTATATGTGAACTAGTATGTGAATAAATTTCATGAAATTGATCCACAGTAAAGATAAAAAAGTAAAACACAATGACAAACTGAAATAATAAAAAACATCGTCACAATGTTAACAAACTACAACAATACATAATACAACGTGTAAAAATGACGTCTAATGACACTCTGAATGTGTTCCACATTGAAGAACTAGACAAATTTGAATGCCCCCAAGTGATAGCTTAACACGTGAGAGGATTGGATCGGGGTGAAGAGTGGAGTGATACTTAGATACTCTTGTTGGATCCCATTGAAATTTGATCTATATTGGATTAAAATGTAAAATCCAAGTGTGCCCTAAGCAAAGTTATATTACGAAAGGGTAAATGAGTGCCTTGAGCATAGATATACACCACAAGCAATAAATATGAGTATGATCTAGAACGATCATGAGGAGTGCCATCAAATGGAAAAGTTGTTGAACTGTGTTATCTAGTTGCTGAAATTTTGTCATACATTATCTAAATGTTTTGTTTGTGATAGTTTGAAACTATTTTTGGAGTTTTGGACAATTTGATATTTTTTTTAAATTTTTGTGAGACATGTTTGCAAAATTGTTTTTTGTATAGTACAACTTTGTAAAAGGGTGCAACTTGCAGCAGTGTAAATAATAAAAAACATTCCAATCCATTAGCGAAGTGTAGATGATAAAATGATATGGTGTTTCACTCCGCTCATGGCTCCACACAACTAGGAAGATGCGAGGGCTCATCACCGAGAGCCAAGAAGGACGTGAAAATGAGATGAATAGTGATATAGAAATGAAGATAATGGATGTGATGACACAAGTTGTAATAATGATCCATATGAGAAAAATGTAACTCACCTCCAGTCAAAATTATCTTACTGATTACAAGATGATTTCACTTTATAGGTTTTGACGTGACTTAGATCCATTGATGGCCTATTGATTAGAAAAAATCCGATTGAAGGAATTGGTGTCTCTCTGTAACATGAGCAACTAAATTACTTCTTGGGATGTTTTTGATTAAGCACTTTGATTCAAATTTCATAAAGACTTTATTGAATGATTATTTATTGATTTTTGTGAAGGACACCCTACATGTTGCCCCATGCCATCAATAAAAGGCAAGGGCTCAACACCGAAGACAAAATGTAGGCAAGTAAGGGCTTTCTCCGTTCCCAGTCTCATACTACTAGTAAGAAGTATGGGCTTATCACCAAGACTGTGAAGGACGAAAGGTGTACTTGATTTTATATTTTTATATATTTTTGATTGATTTAATTTTCCTTATATGTTGATAGTGTGCTTGTTGGGAAGGAAAATTTTTCCCCAAGTCTCAGCCTCATGTGACTAGTAGGACACAAGGGTTCAACACCGTAGATTGAGATGGGCAATAAAAAAGGACCGTAAAGAAGTTTAGTGCTTTCTATTAAAGAGAGATTATTTGAAAGGAGGAGTTTGCCATCAATAAGCTTCAAGACAAAACCGTAGGTAAAAAGATTTGAAATGATAAGAACCATAACAAAGATGAGACACATAATGCCCAAGAGGAACAAGGTTAACATGTGTCGTAATAGGTGAAGAAGGCAAGTATATGATAATGGTATGATTAAGGTATCTGCCAATAGATGGAATGCTTAACATTATTTGTACACACTTTGCCATTTTTGATTGGCAAACAATGCTCTAATACAAAGTTTTATTCTCTTTTTGTGATTTTTGAGTTTTCTAAATTTTGGAGGATGAAGGTTTGAAATGGACTTATCAAGAAAGATGTTTGTGTTTATTAAAGTTGAATGGTCTTGAGATACAAGACTTGTGTAGATGAAATGCAAGTCAAGAGGGAGAATCAAAAGATTTGATAAGTCCTGAAATACGAGACTTGGGTGAATATGAGCCAGTCAAAGGAGGGAAACCGAATTTTTGATAAGTCCTGTAATATGAGACTTGGGTGGACAGGAGATCCAATTCAAAGGATTGAATAAAAGGATTTGATGGGTCATGACGTACTAGACTTGGGTGGATAGGTTCCAAGTCAAAGGATTGAATCAAAGGATTTGATGGGACCGGAATGGACTAGACTTGGGCAGATAGGATCCAAGTCAAAGGATTTGATGAGTCTAAAGTACTAGACTTGGGCGGATAGGATCCAAGTCAAAGGATGTGTGATTAGATAAGTCTTCGATGAGATTGAAAGACATATGTGATGTTAAAAGAAGATTGTCGATGCGGGGAATATGTTGAGATACATATTCACTTGTGAGTGAAAGAGCACGAGGAAAGAAGGATAGATCTCTAGATGTATACTCAGGGTTCCTTGTAAGCCATAGAAAGGAAATAGTCAATGTTTCTCCTTCTAGGTTGTGAATTAGTTGATTGGACAAAATATTTGCAATTAAAGCTTGAAATGGTTGAATAAGGATATTCTTGGGTATACGTACCTCAAAGAATGTGCACATGTAGATATATTGACAAGTAGGAATCATCGTTGATGAGATTCCTACAAGATGGATCATTTGAGGTGTAATGGACATAGAAGGTTGTGTTGTCGCAAGTGTCCAAGATTGTTGTGGTTGTATTTCGACAACAAGACTAGAGATGTTAGGCATAGGAGCTGGAATGGGAAGAATGGAATGAAGCTCAATTATGCTTGATGAAGAACCCTCTTCTATTATGTCAAGGGTTATTGGAGAGTCTTGGAGAAAATTCAAGTTCTCGTTAGGTGTTAGAAGATTGTTGTCCAAAATAGGTTCAATGTTTGTTTGGACTATAGGAAGAAAATATGTAGAAGAAATGGATTGGTTTGAAGGGGGAGATACTTGAATTTCGTCGTGATCTCGTGGAATGTCAACGAAGTGGGAATAATAATCAACTCTTCATTTGAAGGTGTGGAAGTTGACACGTCATCGGTTGCGAGAGCTTCATTGTCAAGATCTACAAAGATATCTCTGCACGTCAATTAAGTCTTGGACATAATTCTTAAAACGTGTACATTTATCGGTTGAGTGGCCATCAATGTGATGAAAATCACAATATGCATGAGGTTTGTACCAATATGGCTTAGGTTCTCCTTCAATCCAAGGTCTTGTAAGGGGATATTTTATCATCCTAGCCACTTTGAGTTGTTGAAAGACACTAGAGAGACTTTTGCCGAGGGGTGTAAACTTACATTTAACTTTACGTGGCGTAGTTTCTTGGCTAAGTTGTATGATTGGATTTTTGATTTATTGGTCATGTATGTTGGCCATATTACGATTATTCGTGACACCAACAGTGATGACATTGCGGTTGCGATTGATGTACCAAGATTCATTGCAAGAAGCTCTAGTACGGTGATTATTGTGGGTGAGGTTTGTTGAAAAATGTTTGACGAACTTCTCTGAGAGGTCCGTGAAGGTAGTGATAGATCCCTTTAGAAGGTGTAATAACCAATCCAAAGCTTGTCCTTCTAGACTTCTAGGAAAAAGGCACAAGAGAAAGCTATCGTTATATGCCACTTGTGACATGCTATGGAAAATTCTTTGATATGCTTTGTCTTGGATCGTTTTGCCCGTGTAAATTTTGAATTTGGGCGTCTCAAAAGACTGTGGAAAGGGTATGCGTAATATGTCCATGTTAAAGGGTATGGACACAATTCATCAAAATTGAATTGTTTGCATTGTTTTTGTAAACCTCGCAATAATGTCTTTCATCATTTGCCATTCTTGGGAAAAGGATGAATTGTATAAATCCACCATTAGAATGAAAAATGAGGTAGAGTGAAGAAAGGTACGATGAAAAACACAACCCTTAGCAAAGTGAATGCTAAGTTAGAAGTGATGAAAATGTTTGAAAATCTTGACCCTTAGCAAAGTGAAAGGCAACGATGGAAGAGAGGTGTGCGAATAAGTTTGGTAGTAACTTGTCCCTTAACAAAGTGAATGCTAAGATGGACAAGATGTTTAGAATATATGAATGACGCAACCCTTAACAAAGTGAATGTCGAAGAAAGCGTGCGAAAGTGATTGACAAACTCGACGCTTGACAAAGTAAATGCCAAGATGGAAGAGAGGGAAGAAGATGGAAAAAGTTCAACCCGTAGCAGAATGAGTGCTAAGAGGGAAGAAGAAAAAAGGTTAATCGAGTGTTCGTCTCTTAACAAAATGATAGTAAAGAGAAAAAGGGACGACGAGAGGTTAGATGTGCTCTATTCCGTAACAAAAATGAGTGTTAAAGGAAGAGAGACTGAACAAAGTGGACACGATCAACTCGTAATAAAAAAGAATGATAAGAGTGATGAAAAGATGTAAAAAGGGTTAACTCCTAACATGGTAAGTGTTAAGAGAAATGACAAAGAGGGAAAAGTGAAATGTGCTCGACACTTAACAAAAATGAATGTCAAGGGAGACAAGACGTAACAAGATGAAGTCAATCAACTCCTAACAAAATGTGTGATAAGAGTGACGACAAGAGGGGACTTCGCAACACCTAACAAAATGAATGATGTTAAGGTGGAAGATGGGTTGAAATGTTAGTTTAGATGATTCTTAACAAAGTGGGAGTTAAGAAATATGAAGAGGTTTGAAATGATTTTACGATCCTTTACAAAAGTGAACGTAAAGAGGGGAGAGATGAAAGGTTAGCATGCTCAACTTGTGACAATTGTAAGTGCGACAAGAGGAGACTTTTAACACAATGAAAGATGCTCAACTCTTAACAAAAATATGTTAAGTGAAGAGACTTAGGAAAGAAAATGATGGATTTGCTCAACTTTTAACAAGATGAATAGTAAAAGGGAGACTTAGGAAGATGATGATCAATGTCAACTCTTAACAAAAAGTGTGTTAAAAGATAAGACACGACAAGGAAGTGAAAGCACTAAAAGAACGAAAAGGTAAAGGTCATCACAAGAAGTGAATAAACAATGATAAAAGGTCTGAATCTCACAAAAAATGGAGATAAGAGACAAGGGGAAGTGATGGATTAGTGATCTCAAATTAGAACAAAGTGAATGCTTTAATGAGAGAAGTGAAGAAATAATGAGGATGTCGACAATGCAACAAAATGATTGCGAAGTATGACAACATAAGATGATAGGAGAAAAAATGGAAGACGTCGCAACTCAACAAAGTAGAGGTAAAATGCGACGACGTAAGAGTGAGTAGAGAATGATAGTGAAGAATGTCAATAAGTTGAGAAAGTAAATGTGAAATGTGATAATGTAAGAATGGGGAATGCTTAGAGTTCAACAAAATAACGTTAAACTTAAGACTTACGATAATGAAAGATCAAGGTGATCAAGAGAGTGCTTGACTATGATAAAGCAAGTATCACAACATCAAGACTTAGATGAAAATGAAAGTGCTTAAGTGTGAATATGGATGTCCACAACCCAAGACTTAGACACATGTACAAAGTGACAAGATGGATGAGAGAGAAAATGTGAATGACGAAAGTGAAACAAAAGTGTGTAACATGCGAGAAAAATGAAAAGTGGTGAAGTGAAAGTTGTGGCCTCTACCTTAGATTGGCTTGGATAAGGCGTGGATTCCTAGGTGGCTCTCTCAACTAGGTCTCAGAAAAATATCCGAGCGAGCGCGACGCTATGTGCTAGGCGACGGCTTTACTTAACCCCTTTTAAAACCTTGAGCGAGACCTTGCTCGTAATGAATCACACTGGAACCGCCACTAAGGATATCTCGTGACTCTAACTCACAAAAAGGATTTACTAGTCGGGTAGGATAAAAATGTTCTGTTTCGTCCACGCTCCCTCAAGGTGTGGACTACTTTGGGTTTCTAGAACCACCCCCTTTGTTGTAGTTTAAGGCTTATGTTAAGGGGTTATGTTCTAGTTAAGCGATGGAACCGTAACTCTTAACCGAACTCGCAAATCAAGTGTTTTGAATGTGGTATTTTTTTAATCTTTTGATTTAGGTGTAGTTTGGTTGAAATCCTTTGCAACCCTGCAGCTTAGCGCTTTTGAGTGCTTTATACACCTTTTGTGAGAGCAGTCCTATGAAGCAAAGATTAAAAAGTTCTTTGGAAGGAGGTACAAGACAAAACAACAAAAACCAGTTCATGTTTTTGATTTCTAAGATCACTTTGAAAGTGCGAGGGAAAAATATATGCGTGAGGTTGTTATGTTAAAAAAATGAATTACGCTTTTAAAAAACTACAATTTTTTTATTTTTGAAAAAAAGACAAAGTGTTAGAAGAAATAAAACCATATTTTTTTGTAAATCTAAATCGTAAAATTATTTTTCCAAAATATATGCAATAACAATCTGACTGAGTAATGAAAGATGAACAAATTAAAAATGCAAACCTTCCCTGTACTTTCTCCAATGCAAACCTCAATAAGGGTTGTGAAGACCTTGTCTGTGAAACCTTGCAAGTGAATGTCAGAGATGATTTGTGGGTGCTCTTGAGTGCTCTCCAAGCTTTGAAGGCAAATGCTACAGACATAGTTCAACAGAGTTTTTGTGCTTCAAATTCAAGAGGATTTGAAAGGAAGGTAAGCTTGTAATTTATAGAAGCAGAAGGTAGTTGGAATCGATTACACACGGATAAATGAGTATGCTAAAAATAACATCGTAAGTGGCGATTCTGAAAAGTGCTTCGGGGTAGTAAATGAATTAATTACAAAAGTTACATCTGGAAAGGTGGTTGTACGTGCATTTTAATTGCCCCCACCTTTCTAGGATTCTAGAAGTGTAGTTAACTAGGATGAGGATGTGGAGTACAAGTGGAGTCCAAGTGGCTATTGACTGAAATAGGTGGAATTAAATAACTAAATTTAATTAGTATTTAATTGTGAGGAGATAATTAACCATTTAAATAAATAAATGTTTAATTATATTAGCTAGAAGGTGTTAGGAATTAATTTAATTAATTCCAAGAGAATGGTATAATTAAATTAATTTAATTGTGAGGAGATAATTAACCATTTAAATAATTAAATGTTTAATTATATTAGCTAAGAGGGTGTAGGAATTAATTTAATTAATTCCAAAGGCATGTTAAAATTAAATTATTTAATTCCAATGAGTAGGAATATAATTTAGGTAATAAAATTAATTTTAATTAATTTTAAAGGGAATATTTGAATGATGAAATTAATTTAATTAATTGTAAAGGGGTGTAGTGCGGTGAGATAAAATTAATTTAATTGATTCTAATTAGATAGAAACATGATAGAATATGTATGTATTTTTAGGGTGTCTACACATTTTAAGTTTGAGATTGGTAGACGGACGGTCCCCAAAAAATTGAAAAAAAAAGAACAAAACAACTAAATTCCTAGTGAAGATCAGATATTAAAAGAAATTTGAAAGTTTCTTAATATTGCGGCTCTTGATCCCATATACTACTTGTTCTCATGAAGGGTCATTAAAAGTATTTCATTTTATACCCGCAACTTTTGTGGGAATAGTTAGTTAGTACTATTTTCTAAAGGTAATTTAGATGCCCATTCATCTTTTAAAAATTGTTTGCTCTAGAAGAACATTATCTTTGTTGTTTCCAAGGTGGCAGGATTCCATTGGCTACATTCAAACTGTATACAATGAAGGCAATGGGAGGAAGGCGAGCAATTACAGCAAGGGATCACTGATGGCAGGTGTTGGGTATGCTGGAGCTCTCATTAATGGGCCTGCCGCGTCGGCTTTTGCGTTTCTTGGCATGCCGTTCCAGGGCAGGTGCATTTCATTTCTCATGTATAGAAGTTGATTCAATCATAACAACGCTTCAAAATTTTGCAGTTAAATTTACAAAAGAGAAATAAGTAGATATAAGTTTCACCGCATTGCATGTATATCATTAATGTAAGGGTTGGCTCTACAGACCAAAAAGCTAAACTGTATATAATTTTTCTACATTGCATGAATTCCATCAGCCTTAACCATATTGGGTTGGATTTAAGGACTCTAAACTTAAATACCCCGATGAAACGAATGCCCAATTGGAGGTCCTTATGCTGAAAGACTCTGATATACCTAATTTATTCTGTCTACGCCGTATTGGAGCAATATAAACACGGGTTTTAGGTGTAGAATAAGCGGATGATCCAAACTTGTGTGGAATCCTGAGTACAAATGCGGTGTTCTATTTGGTTAATGAAATCCTCATTGAAATTTTGTTAATCTGTTTTGGGGACTTAAAAGAAGTTTGACCAATATAAACATGGAGTTGAGGTGCAGAAAAAGTGGATGAGTTGAACCCTTAATGTCTGCTGGGAACGCTGAGGGATACTAAACAATATAGTGGTTCCATTCTAGTTTGTAGAAATATGATATGTTGAATAAAATTCTTCTGGATTCAACTGCGTAAAATTGTTCTTGTGGGACGTTTTAGATCCATCTTCAGGGGAATTAGGAATGAAGCCAATGCTGAATGAAATTCCACTTGCAGTGTAAGCTTTGGCTTAGATGACTATGGAGGAATAAGGCGCACTTGCACAAGACCTCGCCCAGTAGGGTAAGTTGTACCCAGCAGTTAATGCAGCATTTTATCCAATATCAACATTTAACACCTCTCAGGGGATTGGAACTGGGACTCCCTTGTGAAATTCCGGAAGTAATTTCCTCCTTTGCATTTCTTGAATTTATCTTGAGAATCCAAAATAAAATTTGACTTTAACTCTTACCCGAATCTTAATCTTATAGATGCAGACAAACAATTTAAAAATTTTAGTCGATATGCTAGTTGAAAGTTATGTTTGTTATTGCTCAAGTATTGTCCACCAATAGATATATAGGTTTCCCTAATTCACAATATTCCAGTCCTTTCAGATTGTAGCTTAAGCGATTTTCAGTTTGCTGATGGAACATTTGAGGTGGTAAGTATAAAGCAGGGTTAGAGTTCTGGCCCTAGCAACCTTTGTCTAGCCTTGATATATTGTCATATGGTTCATTTTGAGCTAACAAGGCTCCAAGCTAACCACTAACCGACACATTTTGGGATGCCTGAGTTCTAAGCCTGGCTGTAGAGAAAGTATCCAGGCACAGCATGCTCACCAGTTGCCAGAGGCTAGGTGCTCCTAGCAACATGAGGTTTACATCTAATTTCAGGAGCAATCACCTCAGCCATGTAAATGTTAAAAGCCCAACAGTCATCTTTGCATATCCAGCAAAAGGTTTGTCCTACCTGATTGGGCGCTGGTGCAAAAATTCTAAACACATTCAAACTGGTGCAACTGACTTGCACTGATGGCATGCTGCACTTGCCATAACATCCATACAATTGCAAGAGGCAAGAATTTTTAGGCATTGGAGTCAATGCAAGCCAATGATACTCGTTTGTATATGTGACAAATTGCAAATGCTGTTTTTTGCTGAACCATTACAGGATCCTGTGTTATGCTTTGGGATAATGAACCATAAGGATTCCAAAAACAGTCTGCTTCATCATCCAACCAAGATCTCAACCAAGATCAGATCAGAAAATGGAGAACATTTTCCACAGTGGCAAAACTATCAGAAGCAGCAGAGTGGCAGTAACATTACTGACAGGGCAGTTTCGCATGTGCCATGGAAGTTTTGTCTGTGTCTGCGGTTTTGTTTGTGACATGGAGGTTGTGCATGTGTCATGGAGGTTTCACCTTGACAATTGTGGTGGTTTTGCCCGTGGGAAATGAAAAGGCAGAAAATGGTGTCTCTTCCAATTCTTGGCATTTGGGAGTTCTTTTCTGCACGAAAGGACACTCCTAGTGCTCCCATATGTAAGAGGCATGAGCCCAATTGTAACATGAGTGTGAGGGGAATGTAGAAGAGTTACTGAGTTCAGCTGGTTGTAGGAGTAATATTTGTGGTACAGAGAGTATTTGAATGAGCATAGCAGCTGGGAGATTGCTTTAGCATGCTTTATATGAGCTCTTTGTAACTGTTTTGGCCAGAAGAAGGCACGGAAGCTGCGCTATAGCCACTTTCTGCTGGTTTCTTCCACAACGGGGTTTTCATGTTAAATCCTTGTGTTAATCTTGTTTGTGGTTGCCGTTTTTGCTGTTTCATGGTTGTTTCCATTCTATTTTATGCAACTACAGTACTATTTTCTTTCCACCAACTTAAGGACACTAATGTAAGCACAATTTTACATTCGATTACTGCCAATTTGAAGTACAATTCAAGTACAAGAACATAGTAATATGTTAATTTGCAGAGTTATTTGAAACTTAAGAGATTACAGATCAGATAAAACAAGTCAAGAAGAATTAATATTTTTTCATGCATTTTTGTTGTAAATTACGTATATTAATAATCTAATATAATAATAATAAAATAGCTACCCTAAGTGTGCATTAAGTGGGTACCATGTTAACTTAACCCAATAAGGGTAGATGCTCTGGTAGGGTAAGAAGAGTCATAATGGTAGAAGTCACATTGCAGAAGTAGAATCATCCCAGATTTATTGATTAGTTTTGTTGTCCTCTCTATAACCTATCGTTATTGGACAAATCCATCTGGACTCTTGCTTTGTAGTTACAATGTTCGTGTGTCAGCTCTTTTCAAGTCTTGGAGCATATAATTTTATACCTAACAAGTGGAGGAACCGTGTAACTTTTATTTAAATAAAAGTTACACAATTTTTACCAGAAATTGTTGTTGCTAAATTTAATGGACTGTGGAAACCTTATGTCTTTGATAAGTGGAGCAACCCTTCGTTTTTTTTTTTTTCTTGCGGTGGCTTCATCGTCTCTTTTGGTTAGGGGAATCTGATATCATATTGGACCATTCTGCTTCTCCATATTTTGTAGAATATTTCAGTTACTCACACAAGTTCCATCAGAATTCTAGTACCGATACTATCCTTTGTGGCCCAAATTTATTGTTTGGTATAGGACCTGTTTGTGTATATAAACTAGCGCTCATGAATTATTTATGGTGGATTAATTTTACTGTTCAATCTCTGTTATTTAATGCAAAATTAGGGCAGAACTTAGGGAAAACTATATATGGCCGAATTCTGCAACTAAAATTGTTTTCCAAGAACAGAAGCTCATTTGGCAAGCATAAAAGTAAGGCTACTGTTTATGAGAAAATAAGATTTATAAGAGAAAGACGACTCATTTATTTTCTGTTGCAACCACCAGCTAACATAGCATGCTGCACAATCAAAGGATGGCCTCTGGATAATGAAGATACAAATTGGGTTTTGTAAAAGTAACAAATATTATGCAGAATATAGTAATGGACCAGGATAAACAAAATGTAAAATTATAATGTAATAATAGCAGTTAATATAAAGAGAGTATATAAAGTGGAAGGAACCATCTTGCTTGCAGATATATCCTTAAAGGAGCCTTTCAAATCCAAATCAAAGATGAGAGCCAATGCAAGCTAGACAAGCATGTATAAGAGGAGAGACATTTAAACAGTTACCACAAAAAGAATTTATTGTTATGTTTAGAATTTATGGTTTATTCAAGATACCAATGTGATGAATGATCATTGAAGCTTGCAAGGATCTGCATGATGTAAACAAAGACACAGTAGTGCATAAATCATCTCTTCCCCACGTCCAAGTCTAGTTAAAATGTTCTTCTTATTGAGTACAAAGGTATGGGCCAACTTTATAATCTAATACAACCTGATCCTGATCCCACTCAGGTAATTGTATATAACATTCTAGTATGTACTAACATGTAATAAATGGGTGTTTTTGGTTTTAGTGTTTTATCAATGTATTGATTGAAGCTAATCCAAGCAATATTACTACAGGTATTCTGGAAGGAACTTGACAAGAAAAAGAAAAGTATCCGAAGTGTGTAGTTTCTCACATTTGAACAGAACTTTGGATATCAGAGCTGAAGTGAAGTTTGTGAATCCAGATGAAGCTAAAAGACTTGTTTCAGAAGACGGCTATACCATTTTGGATATTCGTGACAAGACACAATATGATCGTGCCCATATCAAATCTTGTTATCATGTTCCTCTCTTTATTGAAAACAATGACAGTGACCTTGGTATGTTTAGTATATGCAGTTCAGTTCATTAGTACAATTTTCATTTGAACTATGACTCCTCAATGTGCTCTCTGGAAATAATAATTTTTTTCAGATTGTACATAAATTCATGCATTAAGTCATTGCTATTAGAGGTCAAATATTATCTAATCATACATATTGATAAAGAAGATATCATTGTATGAATTTCCTTGTGGATGGTGAAGAGGAATCAAACAACTCGCCAGCAATTTCATATTTAGTGATTTCTCCATAGATGATATATGCCTGGCAGAAATATTATTTCTTTAAGTTTTTACCTTGATAGTTATACTTCCTTAAAAATAAGGGTAGAAATTTATTTTACAGGCATGCAATCTATTAATTTTTGAACTGTGGGGGCATATTTTTTTCCTCAGTGTGCCTGGCTGGCTCTGCAATTCTGTAACTACTAAAGTTGAGCCATTTTTGTGTTTGGTCCTTAACACGCTTGATTATGTCCATAGTCTGAAGAAGTATTTAATTTGTCATAATGAACTGAAAGAGGATGCAATCATAACATTAGATACACTCTGATGTTTAGTAGATACTTTGACTTGACAAAATAGGTGTCCTTACCTAGCCCTTTAATCCTCCATGGACTTTGCCAAAAGGTTTAGGTGCAATTTTTCATTTCCCTTGGTTTGGTTATAGGAAAGCTTCTTCCTAAAAGTGTCTTCTTAACTTCCCATGCCTTTCTGGAAGAGATCTTGAAAGTGTATACAAAATGAGATATGTACAAAATATCTTAAGATAACTTGGACAGATCAAAGAGTAATTTTTACCAGGAATTCATTACTGCCATTCCTACATCAGGTAGAGAATGGGATTATTGTATAGACATATACTAATCTTCCAAAATTACCTGCCTTGTGCTTTTTGCTATGTTCGTTGTGCATTTTCTTACATCAACTATGGACAGAGATTGATAACCACCTTCTTAAAGAGCATTATGTGATAGATTTGAAGCAGCATTTCATATTTAGGTGCTCTATTTACTAAGATACGGGATGGTTATTGTTGTCCATTTAGGGATGCCAATGATTCTTTGGGCATTTTGATTCGGTACGAGATGAGCTTTGAGAACAATTTCAACCAAGGAGGCAACAGAGTTGTAAACCTAAGAAGGTTTCTATTTCTATACTCTTTACTTTCCCCCTCAAGCTGATGCAAGGAACGGGTTATAAATAATAAAAATCTGAGGATAATTTATAGAGTGATGCTATTACAACCATTCCAACAACTTCTAACACGAATCACATTGGAAATAGTCTCAACGAGAGAACATTATAAGTATTCGCTTTAGTTTACCCAACTTACACCATGGAAGGTTTTGTCTCTTTTTCTTTATGGTGATTATTTCTTAGCATTGTAACCCTATAGATCTTTTAGACTTGTGTTTCAACCACTCCTACAACTTGAGTTATGGCAGGATTTTCCAGTCCTTTCTCCATTGTCTTTCACCACAACCCCCTTGAACAATTTTATGGAAATTGGTGGACATCGATAAATATTTCACTTCTTTTGTTTCTAGATTGGGAGTAAAGATAGGGTAGTCCTGACTAAATAATGTACCAAAAATCAAAACTAGCAGGAAAGTTAGAAACCTTGTCATATTCAATAGGATGGACAACATTTCGTGCAGATGCATTACCTTTATAATAGCTTCCCAGCAAAATTTGGTGCTTGTTTGAGCATTGTAGGTGTTAGTTCTAGGTTTGCTTACTGTATGGATGGGCCTGATAATCAAGTTAATCATTTGCCATAGTTGGTGGATCACCAGTGATGTATTTCACATGTGTAAGAAATAGTTTTAGGGAAAAGATCTCGCTTAAAATACTGCAATATATTATCATCAGATGTAGCCAGACAAAGGCATTATTTCAAATTCTAGTGATACCAAATTGTTTGTCTATTGACTTTCTTCACTTCAAAATTTTGTTTGGACTCGAAATAATCTACATTTCCAAATCATGGAAGATTTTCCAAAGATTTTGATGTTACTAAAGAGCTTTTGTATAAATTGATGCTCTATCATTTCATTAGGTAGTATGCATTTTATTGTTTTCAAGTTTGCTTATCCATGAATAGATTATAAATGAGGAGAAGGAACAACAAATATTGCTGTTTAAAGTTCATGCTTTATGTTTGGGGAGCAGTGATTGCATGCGTACTAGGAAAATGATTACCTGCTTGCTTCCACTATCAGATTCATTCTGCATTAAAACTTTCCTCAATATTTTATTTAGTTCTCACAACAGCATATAAGCTGCAGGTACAGTTTTCAAACGCACCATGCACAATAACTTTGCTGGACTCTTATATGGACTACCATTCACTAAACCCAATTCTGATTTTGTCCCTGTGGTACAGCAGCAGTTTCCGGCAGACAGTAAGCTATTATTGGTCTGTCAGGAAGGCCTAAGGTCAGTTTGGCACTTGGAATATTTCTATCACATTCCATAATTTGTTAATTTTTGCTCCAGATTTAGAATTTGTGTGCTGCAACGAATCAGGAGTGGGTGGAGGAAGATTGAGTCACACATGCATGAATATATGTTTTGTTAATATAAGAGCTAAGAACCATAACTACAAATCAATTTAAGATCCTTGTCAAGAAGCTTCCATAAATTTCAAGGCAAGATAGATTGATAATTTTAGAGGTATTCAATACTGGTCTTAATTTATTTTTTTATGCTCTTGTTCTTGCTTTTTAAATATTTTGATGTAAAAGAATATTTTATGATATCTAATTTACATTCATAAACATTATTATAAGAGTTATTCATTGATGTTTAAGTGTGTCTGATTTAGATTCCATCGCATACCAAACATAACATGGGATGTCTACTTATTGTGGGACTGCTCCTGTAGACAACCTCCAGGGTCAGCTGGTTCTGATCTACTCTAATACATAAAACAACCTAATCTGACCTTGTTTGGGGGAAAAGGGAGAGAGAGAAGGGTTAGAGAAACAAAATAAAAGAGGTGATGCACGAGAATAGAAATGGTTGAAGTACTGCAAATGCCCATCTTATAGACACACAACTAATAAATAAGCATATAAATATTGAGTAAGCACAATCAACTTAATGAACACTCAAAGGTGAGCTCTATTCTGAATATGGAAATGAGAATAGAGTAGCAAGACAGAATCAAAAGGGCTTTTGGCCTTAACAACTTCTATCAATCACACTATATACACTAACTTGCATTCACAAGCCAAAGGCTAGATAATAAGCATAAGTACAACATAGAAGAGGTTGAAGACACTGCTTGGGAGTTGTAAGCTTCTAGCAAAAGCTATAGCTCAAGCATATACAGCAGCAACAACAACCTTTACAGTGAGAGCTTTAATCCTTTTATAGAATAGGAGAGATAAGCTTGGAAGAATTAAAAGCTCAACACTGAGGTACAAAAGTAGGTGAAAGCCTGGGATTTATGCATCCTCAGCTGTAATGTCTTATTTAGGTGGTTGTTTGTCCCCTGTCCTAAAGTATTGCAAAGCTTCTTGAGCCACTCAAAGTATTAAAAGCAAATTGTTGAAATAGGCAGGAAGCTGTTATTTTAGCTCTTTTAATCAATGAAAACTCTCACCAAGAGCTTTTGGTTTAGCCATGCACTAAAACAAAGCTTTGAATTTATTTGAGACTTAGTTGTTCCTCATACCGCAAGCTGATGATGCAATGGTAGGCAGATCCTTTAAATCAACGGTAAGGCTGGGACCTCTCATGCTCTCTTGAACAAGCTTTTGAGAATAGCACCTTAGCTGCCATGTGTCTTTAACCTTTGCCAGTGCTTTTTGCCAAGTGTTCGGCAGATACTCCTTCAACTCTAGTGGGGTCCACCCTTCTGTAGCATCAAAGCTAAACATTTTGACATAGTGCCTTACTATAGATCTTAAAAGGATCTAACAGTGGGGCACGGCCTCAAGAAATGATGTTAATCTTAGGCTTTTATAATGGGTTCTTAGTGTGCGATCAAGATTAGATTGATGATAAGGCGGGGCCTTATATCTTTTGTAACATACATACCCATTTTTGATTGCCAAGAGCTTAGCCTTGAAACTTTGATTTAAGCTTAGAAGCTTTAATTATTCCAATTGTTGCGCAATCTTGTATCTAGATTAAAGTATAGCTAAGTTGAATGCCACAAGATGAATTGTTGTTGACCCATTTAAGAACCAACGGGAGCTTTTGAAAATGAAATATGCTGAGCCTGCAACCACCATTACAGCATGATGAAGTTAATGCAAAATCAGTAGCATTTCTGGCAACTCACAAGGGCACTTGGCTTGCTGAGTGGGTGATCCAGAGGCAATAAGGTCTGCATTAGATGCTCTGAAAATTTTCAAATTTTGATTTGACGACAGCCATTTGAGTTTAAGAAAATTAAACTCAAAATCTTAAATTCTCTATTCACCATTCCCTAAGATTCTTACCCAGCTTGATATGACTGCATTTTCTTTTGATGACGACGTAAACTGATAAGCGAATCCACTAGTGAAGATTCTTCATTGGAGGTCACAGGTTCAAACGGGCATGCCACTATAACTCGGGCTTTATTCAGAGAACCCAATCTCGCATTGCAATTTGAATTAGGGGATTCAAACCGAAGCTCGAGGAACAACATTAACATGCTCAACTGGTTGAGCTACATCACGGGTCAATATAACTGCGAAAATCCCCTGCCATTCTGATCCTGATTTTCTGACTGCCATCTTTTCTTTTGGGTAATTAAAACAGCATGTTTGGGTGAATTAAATGCCAAAGAGACATTTAACTCTTTTGAATCGTGCCATCATTCTCTTGTATTAATTGCTCTCCTTAGCTTCTTGCTGACGATTACTCCAGCACCTCTATACACGTACCAAGCTTGTTTTAGAAAGCTTCTCTTGGCTACATTCTCTTTCCTCAAAAACTTTCCTGTTTTAGGATATAATTGCTGCCTCTTTAGCTGAATTTTTATCTGAATTGGGCAATGGCTAGGCTTCATTTTGCTTTCTCAAGCACTACTGTATGCAACTGCTGCAGGAGGCGACAAGCCAATCTGATTCTGAAGGAGTGTGTGGATGAGGGCCTTTGGCCTATTGCGATCAATGGAATTTTGACTGGTGCTTCTGCAATCATAAGCTTGCTCCAAATCATGGGGATAGACGTTGAGTTTTCCGGACCTGTATTTGCAGTGATGGCAGCAAAGGATAATAGGTATTTGTTTGTTGAAGGTCAGGACCATAGTTTGCATACTCGTACTTGGCCAATACTTGGCAGATCAAAAAAATGTTGTCTTGGCAAAAACTCGGCAAGACTCGCAAATACTCAGCAACTTAAAAATATACCTAAATTTATTAAAAAAACATAAATTTTATGCAAAATATAGTTACAAAATGTATCAAATGAGTTTGTAAAACATTGGGGAAGTGTTTTCTATTAGATTTGAATACAAATAGAGTACAAAATTGCATCATCATGTGAATACAACAGCCAACTGATAAGTCTTATGAATTTATGATGATTGTCATTGAAAATTATCATCATAAATTGCATATCTATGCAAGTTACAAATAACAATAATTTACGATTTCCAAAAACTCGCCAATTTTTGTAAAAAGTATATTAAACAGAAAAAACAAAAAACTCGCAAGTATTCGCCATAAACTCGTGAGTAATTGCCAAAAAATTGCGAGTATTCGCCAAAAACTCGGCTGCAGGTTCTGGGGATTACTTGCCCAAGGAAATAAATGGTGAGTACTCCCCTAGTATGAAAACTATGGTCGGGACCATCTGTTAGCTCCAACCATCAAGAAGGATCTGGTCCGGGCTAGCTTGCCCAATCCAGCCGCTACAAGGAAGAAGAAAGAGAAGCTGATATTATTTCCACAGCCAGCTCCTGGTTAGGGAACTTATATATAGAGCTGTATAGCCTCTCTATTTTTTTGAAGCTCGATTTTATAACCCTGTGTATATGCCTGACATTATTGTAGTCGGAGCTTTTATTTTTAGCTGTTGATACCTCTATATGGGTGAGGACCCCAAATAGAATCCTCATTTTGCTCTTAAAATTGCTTGTGGAATTGCTTCTGGTTTGATTACATTTATTCTTCTTTGCATTGGCTTATTGTAATAGGATTGGAAAAATTCCTATCTAAAAGTTAAAATAGGTACATAGCTCAAAGGAACTAACATAGGGTGATGCTAACATATTATTGTGCAAAAGAATGAAAATCCTACTCTAAATAAATTAAAAGTATTGTTAATTAAATGAAACCAGAAACAGGAAGGGAGAAAGAACTTCCTTTCTTGATAAAGTTTGGCCATGATGTGCTCATCACATATGTAACTATTACTGTTGTGAGGAAGGGCCATAGAATTTTGCATTGTTGTGCTTTCTCATTAAAATCAGCCGTTGCATATTCATATGTCACCTTTTCATTGCTCCTCTTCTGCTTTGGTTTGAGCGGCTGCTTAGGCTGATAATCTTTACATTCTATCTCTATCTCATGCTTAGAGGTGAGCATGACAGATGACTCACCTTCTTTAGATTCCAAAAATGCTTGGAATTGAACCGGGTGTCCCTCCCTTAGGCTGGAGTTTAAGCATTGCTTCCCCAGATGTGATTCCTTGTTGATGCTGTAGATACATGTTGGAAACACAGCCTCTGGCTGCTCAACCAGCAAATTGTCTTCCCTCAGCAAATTCTCATCACCGCAGCCTTTGAAGAGAAAGGAATCTTGTCCCAACACGGAGAACAAGTCTTCATTGTTGTTACTGAAAAATCTCTTCTTCCTTAGGAACCAAAAGGTCCTCTAACATCCAATGCCACAGAGCTCCATCCTCTTGATATCCAAATGTAGTTAGAAACCTATTTAGAAACCCTTTCTCAATTCATGCATCAGTGGTCAGCTCTCTCTCATCCTTTGAATGGTTGACCAAGTCAACAAGTCCAACATTGGCTATAGTCCCTTCTCCTTTCTCAAGCTCAAGAAGGATGCGATCCTCTTCACTGTCAGACCGTTGTGGAATGTATTCAGCCCTTTACTGGCCTTCCTTGTATCCCTCACAATTGAGGTAAACACTACGATATGCCCTTTCATTGCTAGGGAAGCAGCTAGGTTTCAAGTGTTGGTTCATGCCTTGTTATGCTTGTGCTCTCAGAGGCTGGGGAATATATTGTTTTGTCATAATACAAGGCCTCTTTAGCTTGTTGCTAACATGTAAAGGAGCTTTAGGAAATGGCTTGGTAGACGATAGGGCCTTGGGATACTCTGGATACAAGATGCTATTCGTTGTTTTTAACAGACAACTGCTTAAAATCAAAGAACTCTTCTGAAATTTCCTTCACAAGGCTTTTGTCTCATCCATTAGGCTAGGACTTGTCGATTGGACTGGAATTAACAGGAGATAGCTTATATTTTTCTCACGAGAGCTTTGGGAAACATGGGAGACAGGTTAACTAGGGATCAAGGGCATTATAGGCATAGGAGCAATTAGGCCTACTCGTATGGGACAACTTACTGCTTGAATAGCTAGGCAATAAGCTTTAGGAAGACTCCTTCCACCTAAAGATTGAATCATGAGGGCAATATCAGAATCAAATGCTCTTAAATAGTACATGAATGCCATACCTGGAAGAGGTCTGAATTCTATAGGTATTCTTTCCCGTGTCTTCTTGAATCTGAGATTGAAGTCTGATATGGCCTCCATAGTTACTTTCTTGATATTGCTGAGATGTGTCATCGGAGATAAAACATCCACATTTTCCTTGAATCTGTTGTATAGTTCTTATCCCAACTCGTCCTATGTAGAAACCGTTTGTGAAGCCAATCCCTGAACCATTCTTGTTCTTTGCCTTCGAAAGAAGATGCAAGTAGCTTGAGGGCTATATCTGGCTCATTCATATGATGGACTGTGCATTAGTTTGCCACATCTTTAATGGGGTTTACAGAGCTATCTCCATAGAATAAGGGAAGTACTCTAAAAGTTAGCTTTGGAATATCATTCCATTGCTGCAAGTGTAATGGGCTAGAAGAGTTCCAAGGAACAAAAGGAAAAACCCTCAGTTTAGCCATGATTTTGATGTTATGACAGCACTCAACAAATGATTAGTAAACGGGGCAATGTCTGCTTGGAACAAAGCTTTGGATTCTTTGGGTCAGTGGAGTTGCCAGTTGACAGGGAATACTTCAAAAAGCAAATAGATGTGAGATTTTCACCAAAAACTCAACTAAAATATAGCTCAGGAAGATTTGCATCCTTGATAGTCTGTAAGTGCTAGGCAAATGTGTCCCACTGGCCGTGCCACACATTGTTGATGTTTGGGAATGTCTAATTTAGATTGTACCCACAAACCTAATGTAACATGAGATGTCTCCACAGTGTGGTATTGCTCCTCTTAGACAATCTCTAGAGTCAGCTGGTTCTAATCTACTATAATGCATAAAATAATCTAATCTAACCTTGTTTGGGGGAAAGGGAGAGAGAGGAGCTAAAGGGACAAACTAAAAGAGGCGATGCACCAGTATAGAAATGGTTGAAGTACTGCAAATGCCCATCTTATAAACAAAAACTAATCAGTAAGCATGCAAATCTTGAGTAAGCACAATCAACTTAATGAACAATCAAAGGCGAGCTCTATTTTGAATCTGGAAATGAGGATATAGTAGCAAGACAGAAACAAAAGGGATTTTGGCCTCAAAAACTTCTATCAGTTGCACTTTATACACTTAGATTGCATTCACAAGCCAAAGGCTAGATAACAAAGCGTTTGTACTACATAGAAGAGGTTTGAAACACTGCTTGGGAGCAGTTTGCTTCTAGCAAAAGCTTTGGCTTGAAGCAAATATAACAGCAACAATAACCTTTGCAATGAGAGCCTCAGCCCATTTATAGAATAGAAAAGAGAGGAGAGATAAGCCTGGAAGAATTAAAAGCTCAGCCACTAAGATACAAAAGTAGGTGAAGGGGTTTACGCATCCTCAGCTGTGATGGGTTATTTAGGCAGCTGTTTGTCCCATCTGTTGTGAAGTAATGCAGAGCTTCTAGAGCCAATCAAAGCATTAGAAGCAAACTATTGTAATAGGCGGGAAGTTGTTATTTTAGATCATTTAATCAGTGGAAAACTCTTACCACGAGCTTTCGGTTGAACTATACACTATATAAAAAGAACTTTGATTTCATTCTGGACTTAGTTGTTCCTCGGACAGCAATCTGATAATCCCATGGCAGGCAGAGCTCTTAAATTAACAGCAATGCTGGGACGACTCATGCTGACTTGAATGGGCTTTTGAGAATAATGCCTTAGCCACCATGTGTCCTTAAGCTTTGTTGGCGCCTTTGTGCAAAGTGAGTAGATATTCCTCCAACTCTAGTGGGGTCCACCCTCCTATAGCGTCAAGATTAACATTTTTAGATAGCGCCTTACCATACATCTTGAAAAGACCTAACGGTGGGGTAAAGCCTTAAGAAATATGATGTCAGCTTAAGCTTTCATAACAGTTCCTCAGCGTCCACTCAAGATTGTAAGGGGGCCTTATACCTTTGTAACATACTTAGCCATTTTTGACTGCTGTGAGCTTAACCCTGAAACTTTGATTTAAGCTTAGAAGCTTAAATTATTATTATTGTTGCTCAGGCTTGTATCTAGATTGAAGTGTAGCTAAGTTAAATACCATGAGCTGATTGCCGCTGAGGTATTGAAGAACTGGCTGGAGCTTTTGAAGATGGGATATTCTGAGTCTGCGACTGCCATTGCAGCTTGATGAAGCTAATGCAAAATTATTAGCAGCAGGATTTAAAAGAATTCACTTTCAGAGTACATTTTGTTATGTCCAAATTTGAGTATGCCTTGCCCTTAGTCGTAGATTTGATTATTAAGCCTGATTTGGAATAGTTGTTATGCACAAGGTGAAAATATGTGCAGCTCTGGTGTTTGTAGCTCAAATAATTAGAGGATATTAAAAGTATACAACTTTGAAAATTCGAATCTCAGATCAGACTAATAAGGATGTCTCTTGCAAATTGTCGTAGCTTGGATTTTGCATTGGCTTGATGAAGCTAATGCAAAATCATTAGCAGGATTCTAAAGAATTCACTTTTAGAGTAGATTTTGTTATGTCCAAATTTGAGTATGCCATGCCCTTAGTCATAGCTCTGATTATTAAGCCTGATTTTGAGTAATTGTTATGCACAAGGTAAAAATATGTGCAGCTCTGGTGTTTGTAATGTCCCCTTTCGGACAAATAATTTTTTTCTGAAAATTCACAAAAACCCTTATCACTAGAAATAAAATACTGGAATTACCCTCAATTTCTGAATTTCTAAACAACACAATTTATGGCAGCAACCCAGAATTTTATTTTATTTAATTTGCAAACAGCCATGCATAATTTAGAGAATTTTTTCACATTGAAACCCTAGTTGGATTTACAAATTATTTTACAAAAATAAAAGCCCTAGCTAATTAACTAAAAACCACACAAAAACCAACCCAAAATATTTCGTTGGATGTCATATGGCGAACAACTGAAATTCCCAAGGGTGGCATCCAAGTTGGAAAAGGCTGGAAATGATGATGTCAGCCCTAGAATGTCTCTCGATATGTGACGTCAGCCTTCAAAAGGTGATGCCCTAGCTGAGATCTGTAAATCTAATGACTCCTTAGCTGAAATTTGTAAATTTGATGATGCCCTAGTCGAAAGTTGTAAATGTGATGACTGGATGCACAAATGCAACTCTTGGATGGAGTCACTATTGAAGATTGGAGGGTTTTTGTCCCCAAATCTGATTGCAATGGAGGGTTTTCGTCCTCAAAAGCAGAAAGTTGAAGCAACAACTCAAACTCTCAATGAAAAAATAGATAATGGCAAAAAAATCCTTCCAAATGACCCCCCAATACCTTTTATAAGTTCACTTGACACTTTTCCCAAGGAAAAGCCCCAAAAGTAACTTTCCATCTTCTAATTTGATATTGACTTGCTTAATTTGGAAAGTCACCTTTATTTTTATTTATAATAATAAAGTAATATTAAGTTGTCACTTTTTAATAAAAAGTGAGTTACTTGACAACTTAAAAATATTAACTTTATTATTTTTACTTTATTTGAAAAAGGGGTCATGACAGTCTGCCCTTCCCAAAATTGCTTGTCCCAAGCAATTGCAAGCCCAATTGCTCAGACTTTCCCCAAATGCCCATCTCTATAATGCTTGGATCCCAATTCATCCTTGGGCACTTGCAATTCCATGTTCTGAATAAACTCTGCCTCACCAAGTTGTTTGACTGTGAAGTATCATGATGGCACAAGCATGTGCAACATTATATGTTGATCTATTTAGTGAACTATCTTCTTGACTTTTGACCACAAACAACGGATCATGAGGATGCAAACATAACAAGTTACCATTACCTTTTTGTGATGTAGTTGGCTTCTGTTGCGCCACTCTAATATACTTATGAACTAAAAAGTCTGGATCCTCCCTTGGATTATGAAACAGAATGGTGATGGGAAAGATTGTTTCCAACCGATCCCATGGCTGAAATCCTTCACAAATAGCATAGTGTAAGGAAAGTTCCTCAAATCCTGCAAACCTGAAGCTGTATTTGGCTGCTAACAGCAGTCCAAAGTCTGAAATTTTGCAAATCAGCAGTGTGAAAATGATATAACAGCAGCAATGCTGAAAATCGTTTGCATAAATCATCACTATCAACAATTCAGAGGCTGGAAATAGACAATCAATGACTGGAAATCTTCTCACAGCAGTAATAATCAGCATATCTCTGTTGAGACCCTGAAAAATCAGCAACCCTGTGACTGAAAACACTTGTAGGGCTGTAATTGGTATAGTGCAGCAGCTGGAATCTGTGATGACAACAGTCCTAAGGCTGGAAAGTCTGATAATGGCAGCCCCTGGTTTGTTTCCTTTGCCATATAACCGTAATTGGCTATTACTACCCTTGATAGATCTCGAGATATCACCCGGATCCCATACTCTTATGTGTAGACAACCTTGAGTGAAAGGATATACTTCTTCCATATGATGTGCTTTGAATTCTAGATAAATGGCAAAGAAGTATGAATACTCATTTAGCCTATCCACAACAACATAAATGCAGTCTCTACCATGTACCTTGGGAAGGCTTGTGATGAAGTCCATGAACATACTTTTCCAATCTTGATGGGGAATAAGCAATGGCTGCAACCAACTTACTGGGAAGACATGCTCTACTTCATTCTGCTGGTAGGTGATGTACTCCCTGATGTGTTTGAGATCCTCCTCCTCAAAGCTCCACCATGAGAATCTCTTTCTTATATATCTACAAATATTGTAGGATCTAGAGTGTCCCACAATTGGTATATCATGCAAAGCTTTCAAAATCTTTTATCTTAGATTCACGTATTGGAATGATTCTATCCTTGTTCAAAATGAGACCATCTGCTAGCACATATTTTTCATCCTTCACATTTCCATCTAAAATGTTAGCAACAAATGTATTCTTGGCATAATCTACCATGATTGAAATCTTCCAATCACCATAAATGACAGAAATAGAACAAAGAACAACCATTCTAGAAAAGACATCAACAACTACATGCTTTTTCCCTTTTATATCAACATCATAACCTTGGATTTTCCTTCCCACCTTTGTGGTTCATCATTCAAATCATGTTGATCCAAGAAGGAATTCAAGCCATTGCAATCTATCTCAACCACACATCTACCATAAACCAAGTGATGTTTGAATTTTACCAAAACATGCTTGATGGCAAGAATCTCCTTGTCATAAATAGAGAAACTATTTCTTGAATCTTTCAACTTCATGCTCTCCATCTTAATGGAGTCCCCCTTTTGGATTAATATGGTCTCAATACCTTCTCTTGAAACACCACATTCTACCACAAATGGTTGTGAGAAATCTGAAATGGAAAATACAAGACATGTGATGATTACCTTCTTAAGCTTATCAAAAACTTCTGGTATTCTATCCATCCATGCAAAAGCTCCTTTCTTTGTCATGTTGGTTAAGGGTGCTGCTATATGTGAAGATCCCTTAACAAACCTTCTATCATGGCTGCATAAACTAGAGAATCTCCTCAATAGAGTTAGTGTGGTAGGGAGTGCCCAAACTAGAAAAATTTGAATCCTCTTTTGATCCACCTGCCTGCCTTGAGCAATAATGACATGGCCCAAGTATAAAATATTTGTGACCCCAAACTCACACTTAAATTCTTTTACAAATAGAGCTTGTTTCTCTAGAATCCCAAGGATCAAATCTAGGTGTCTCATATGATCCTTCCATGCTTTGCTACACATCAGAATATCATAAAAATTTATCAAAACAAACTGTCTCAGCTGACCACTGAATACCTGATTCACCATGAATTGGAACGTAGCAAGAGCATTAGTCAAATTGAATGGCATGACCAAGAACTCAATGTGTCTAGTAAGGCATCTGGAAGTTGTCTTGTGCACACCTCCCTTACAAACAAAGATCTGATGGTGGCTTGATCTCAAATCAGTCTTTGAGAAATGAGGAGTAATAATGGCATGCTTACAACCAATTTTCAACTCTATGGCATGTTGGAAACCTCTATCTGATAGTGATCCTGGGACATATTATTGAACACCATACTGTTGTTTTGGAAGCATTTGAATATCAACATAAAGACTATGTTGCTTACCAAAAGATGAAATAGTTTGCATGCTCTCCACCACTAAGCAACTTGTCCTTTCTGAGAAGTCCCTTTAGCTATGACTACTCTTAATGATTCCTCAAAGATACTTCCAAGCACCATATCTTTTCCTTTAGATGTAAACTTTAGCTCCTTAGATTTGTGATTTTGTACTAACTTGCCAATGGAATGCAACCCTTCTATCTCCATAACCATGTTAGTTCTTATAACATAAAATTCATTCCATCTTGTATTCTTACCCATGGTTATATTAAGTTGTCTACTTATCCAGGTGCATGGAATGGCGAATCTATCTGCACCTATGATATTAAATCCATCAAACATTTCAGCCTTCATGTGTTTCTCAACATCTTCTTTTTGTAGCTCTTTGTTTATAACACCAGGATCCCACATGATCATACATGAACAATCTTGGATTTGAGAGAAAAGATCCTCTTTCCATTTTGTACTCTTCATCTTTTCACCAATCTCTTGGTACTTCCCATGATGACAAGAGTCTTGCCACAAACTTCCGCTAAAATCAACACTTTCATGCTTCTTGCTATAATCATGAAGATAATCAAATTGCTTACCATTAGTCACTGATCTGAAAATTCCAACAAGCTGAAAACCAACATTAGTATCTGGTGAGGCCCTTTTCTCATGTGCATGCCTCTCAACAAGGTCTTCCTAGAACTCCACCTCATAAACTTAAAGATAATGAGAATAATAATAAACATAAAGCTTATTTACCCTACATAAAAGGCACTATTGACAAGTTTGCTAAATTTCTAAATAAAAAAGACTTCGATACTTCCTTTCTTCCATCCAATACTCTCTTTAATAATCTCAGATCCGCTAAAGATAAACTCAAACCTAAACTCAACAGTGGAGTGTACATGATTGAATGTGCTTGCGGGAAACCCTATATTGGCGAAACAGGTAGATCTATGAACACAAGAATTAAGGAACATAGCAAAGACATTCAATTCAGCAGGGTTCAAAAATCCGCATTAGCTGAGCACTCATTAACTACTAAACACCTCATTTGCATGGATAATATTAAAGTATTAGCCTCAGAGGACCACTATGTTAAAAGACACTTGAGAGAGGCTATAGAAATTATGCATCATGACAACAACCTCAATAGAGACAATGGATGGTTTATCAGTAATACCTAGAAACCCCTAATTTGCAAACTTGGAAATTGATTTATAAATTAGTAACATTATTCAATTAATAAAATTCTTGCTAACTTTAATCCTCAATATTTGACATAATCAATATTATAAGCAAATTAATTCATAACTATAAGTAAATAATGAAAATTAATTAATTGTCAAAATTTCATTAACCTAAACAATTTCATTATACTGAAATAAATTCCTAACATAAAATATAATAATTCAAATGGACAATATATAATTACACTACTATGAATAAAATTAAATAAAACTATGAATGGCCGACCCTCTGCATTATTCTAAATGGTTAAAATTGATATATATATATATATTTATTTATTCAAATCAGCTATCCTAATCCTATCTCATCCTTGATGATGGGTCTAGAAGTTAGACCAGAAACGTCGGTACCAAAAATTGCATACACAGTGTAATCCAGATATATTTCAAAAATGCCTACATGTGGAAATCTGATAAATCTAATTCCTTCCATATTCTGAGTTGTCATAAGAATGATCCAAAAGCTTTTCTTCTTTCAATGCCTTAGGGAAATTTGCATCAACTCTACTATATTGAAGATTTGGAAATTTGGCATTAACCAAAAATCCTCTCCACATTCTTGTGGAATGTGATTTTCCTTCATGCTCCACCCTTACAATTGGAGAATTCTTTCCCTTAATTTTTGTAGGTGTTGTTTTGCTTGATTGGCTATCAACTTAGCTTCCTTAGCTCTTCTTAGCCATTCATCACACCTTGATGACAACGACATCAATACACTTGCATATTGCACCTTCAGACCTGATCTTATATGTTCACTGTCAAGAAAGATATCAAAATGAACTTTTCAAAGGTTAAAGAACCATTCATAATAAGATGAGACTGAATCAAGGTGTCATACACGAGGATCTTTCATACCAAGAGTTTGAAACGGAATCGGAAAGTTCACTCAGATGAAAAATTTGTCTTAAGAGACTTTTGGTTGATGTTTCCAACCAATGACATCACCTATAGCCTCCTTCACTATACACTACCCTGCAAAATCCCTTCTTTTGACAATGACAAAAAATAAAGACAATTAAGAAATCCAATTTGTATCATAACCACTGATTCAAAGACTGTTCTCCCCTATTCTAATAATGAATTATATCAAAATATCATGAATCTAGTCCTCCATTTAAGAATCAAGATTTCATATTAACAATTTCTTCTTCATACTTATAAATAACTCTACTAGCCTTGTTTTACCACAAACCTTATTGTCTAAAACAACACTCAAGGACTTAGAAGAATGTAAATACCTTTTTGAATACCCTTTATGGGCTTATAGCTTCTCCCAAAGTTTCAGACTCTGTCATTTATTGCAACTCCTTCAAATCACCTTGGACAGTTTGCTTTTAGGCCTAATCCTTGTAGCCCTTCTTTTATGTAAACCTTATTGTTTAGAACAACTGACACAACTTCATTAGAAATTGAACACATGTTCATACACCCTTTATTGAGTTCTTGCTTCATGCAAAGTTTCGGGATCAAATGTTTAAGGAAAGTCCTCCAACTACATTGTCACTGTTTGCACAATTAGGTCTTTAGGTCTACTAAATCTGTTTTAGAGCAAATGTAGGCTTAATTTTCACTAGAATAAGTTTTCCAAAATACTGTTAATCTTTTTGAGTACCCTTTTGGCTGTTATGATTGAGGGTAAAAGGGTTCAGATGCTCTCTTAAAGAATCAAGCCCAGTTCAACAATTTGTAATTCTCAAATTAGGCCAAAATCAGAAAATGACTGAGTTTTGGCTATAAAATGCAAAATATGGAGTTTCTTAGAAAATAAAAACAGTTTCAGATACCCTTTATCAAGTTTAAGAAGCTCACCAAGTTTTGTTACTCAACTCCCTATACTTTCTGCCCAGTTCACATTCTTATTTTAAGCAATTAGGCTTTGGGTGGAATAAACCCTGCTCTCTTGAAAATTGTCATGGATATCTTTCTTTTGCAGATGTTAAACAGTTTGAAACCTTTTGTGTCTTAAAGTAGGCTACCTCTGGGTTGTTTGTTTCTAATCTTAGTCCTTAACTCTTCCTTATGGCAAAGATATAGTGTTTTCTTTTGGTTGAAACCCTCAAAATTGGGCTATTCATACACAGTCTGACTGATATTTCATCATTTGACCTATCAAACTCCTCCATTTACTCTAAAACCTTATGATACCCTTTTTATATTTCACTCCATCTTCGTGCAAATTTGTAGGATTTTTCACAGGTTAAAACCCAAGTTATGATTGTTTTCACATTTCTAAACCCTTGACAGTCTTCTACAGACCCGAGAACAAGAAAAATGCATATTTTATTCATATTACAACTTCAAGACTCCAAATTAACTTCTATGTCTCTGTGATGACTTTACCGACCTTTCTCCTTTAGATTGTCTTTCCTGAAACCTTACCATTCATGCTCAGTAATAAACTTTCTATGTATTTTCTCCAAAAGACCCTGTTTTCAAGACAATTATCTGATTCTAGGTTTTTAATCTGTATGCTTTTGGTCGCATACCTTTCTACAGGGTTTTTACACTCATCCATTCCTTTCTCAAAACGTTCTAGCTCCTTATAACAGATCACCAACTTACAAAGTACATGTAACAATAAGAATTCTCTTCTATTCACTTACCTCTTCAAGTAATATAGTAATAAATTTTGTATGTATTTTCTCCAAAAGACCCTGTTTTCAAGACAATTATCTGATTCTAGGTTCTTAATCTATATTCTTTTGGTCTCATACCTTTCTACAGGGTTTTTAGACTCATCCATTCCTTTCTCAAAACGTTCTAGCTCCTTGCAACAGATCACCAACTTACAAAGTACATGAAACAATAAGAATTCTCTTCTATTCACTTACCTCTTCAAGTATGAACTAAATTCACTTTCCTTGGGCTTCATAGCTTATACCGTGCTTTTCTTCATGATAATACCACTGCACACTCTCCATAACCTGTACAGTCAAAACATAGCACCAAATACAGAGTTTCTTATGCATATGAGAATATGAATGCTTCATCACCTAGCTTAGGAGCAACCCTGTCACATTATACAAATTACCACCACAGTCTTACAAGCTTATTATTATCAAAACAACTATATCAGGAGTATTAACCAGTCATAGCTTCATCCACCATTTGCACACATATACAAGAATCTCATAGCTTTATTGAATCAAGATCTGTCTTACAATGTTCATGGATGTCCACAGATCCTAAGGAGCCTTCATGGCTCTCTTCACCTTCCTCCTAATCTATCTACTTCTGCCTCTTCTATCTCTGTTTACAACTCTTATCCTCCTTGCATATTTGTAGTTTTTTTATAACTTATTTCGACTCTTACAAAGGACAATCTGCTCCTAACCAACCCAAACTGACTTTTCCAAACGTAGTTCCCTCAAATCTTGACTAAAATCATGCGACAACTGTATCTTTATCTTCACCTACGTTGGGATATCTTTTAGAGGTGGATTTACATTAACATATGAGGTGTAAATACATTCACAATACAATAATACTTCCTAGGATTATACAACACGACTTGAAATCCTTTACAAATGCATTCTTATGACTCTTGCTTAACTATTTGAATTTCCAAACCACACAATTGGAGGGAAATTGAAATTTGACTCCTATAGACCTAGGAATGACAAATTTGACTCTTCCCCGACTCCTAGAGACTCCTAAATCCTTATTCCATCCCAATGAAGACATATTTACAATATTTGTACGAAGTGTTTATGATGCTCTTGCATCACACCTTTTCTGGGTCCTCATTAAATCCTTTTTCCTTGTCTGCAATGTGGTTAGCTTCTTTTCAACCACCTTCTTTGGTTCCTTTTAAGATAAAATCTCTTTACCTTTGACTTGCATGTTGAATTCCTTTTGCTCCTTTGTAGATTTTGAGGCTCAAATTTTGACCTTTCCATCTTTATTTCTATCCATGACTTTAGATCCTTCTGATATTCTTGCATAGCTTGTAACATCTCTAACATGGATTCTTGCACTGCCCTCATGATTCACAAGTTGGCGAAAACACAACTTGGATACCATTGTAATGTCCCCATTTCAGACATTTTTTTGAAAATACACAAAAACCCTTTCTGCTGGAAATAAAATACCAGGATTACCCCTCAATTTATGAATTTCTAAACAACACAATTATGGCAGCAACCCATAATTTTATTTGCAAACAACCGTAAAATTTAGTGAATTTTTCCATGTTGAAACCATAGTTACAGATGAGGGGATGGGGTTTCCGGACGACAAAAAAATTTCTAAATTTTGGGGACAGCGGGGGGACGGCTAATTAAAAAATATATAAATATTTAAAATATAAAGATATAGTGACTAAATTATATAAATAAGCTGAAATAAAACCATTTGAGATTTAAATAAGGTGGAACTTGAACTCATAAACATCAAATACATTCCTTAATACTATAATATCAATATGTTAATGTCATAAATTGAAAATTCATAATACATATTTGAATTTTGAATTTGAGACAAGCTGAAATTTCAAATATATTATAAAATATAAAAGTAAAACCATTCTAAATTACGATTGATCAAGTGACAATAGTTGATATTCATATCATTAATCTCATAGCCAAATACACCAACAATTGTCTATTGTCAATATTACAAAAAAAGAGGACAACTACAAGTATCAGCCTAAAAATCAGAATCAACATCTGAAGTAATATCCATGAACTCCTCCTCATTGGTACTAGCATCCTCGTCCTCAAAGGTAAGCCCAATCAATCCCCGTTGCACAATATTGTCCTCTTCAACTTGCCTTGGCTCCTTGGGATCTACATCCTATTGTAATGTTGGGGTCTATTTGTACTCAGGTGTCTTGCGATCCATAAGGCCTTGGCATTGCATTGTGTATAGCTACAAGCTTCTCTGCTCTCACGAGAGGAAGCCTATTCTTCTTAGCAGAGTGTATCCAACCATATGTACAGTAGTTCCTCTCAGAGGTAGAGGAGCTAGAAACTTGGGAAAGGAGGCGAATGGCAAGTGGTCGCAGATAGTCCTGGAAGCCCATACAGATCGCCACCAACTCACTAGCTTCTCCTATGCTATTGTTACCTTGTCTTCCTTTGCTGATGTTTTGTACCCATCAAGTTCAGTGAAGTCAAGCCACTCCATTCTGATCTGTGAAGCCTCCTATGGAGTGTACATTTTTTTAAAGGCCTTCATAAGGCCCTTCTTCACCTCATCATCATCCAATGGGATAACTCTGCCTGGCCTCTCCACATACCATTTGGGATTCAGTGCATACGCAACCATATGAAGAGGAGTGTTCAACTTCTCCCATCTCTGCTGAATAATGGGCTGTATATGTTCATTATAGAACTCCAAAGTGGGGTCCCTCACCCAAATAGCTGCCTTCATTTGCCCAAGCATGCTGTCAATGCACTCGTAGATCTCACCAAGATTGGGGTTGTTAGAATCCCCATATTTGATGACACTAAAATTGGAGCTATGATTGATATGATGTATTTCATATCAACCCAAAATGTTTCCCGCAACACCACTTCCTTCACTCTTTTCCCTTGATCTGTCTTGGACTCATGCCACCTAGTCCAATCCTGTGTCATAATCATAATTTGCAGGGGCTCCTGCAACTCAGACATCCTCTCCAACAAAATAAAATAAGATGCAAAGCGGGTGTCAACTGGTTTCAAAAATTCCTTATTCGAAAAAGTGCCAATGATGTGTGGTGATTACATATGAACTTCTGCACATCCTTGGCCTCAGTCACTATCTGGTTAACCCACTGAATCTTCCCTATGTCTTTCAGTGCATTGTTCATGGCATGCACACAACATGGAGTCCAATAAATATGCCTATATTCCCGCTCCACTAGCTTGCCTGTTGCTCTGCACACATAAGTGCATCTGTGACAACTTGTACAACGTTGGAAGGTCCAACCTCCTCAATGGCATTCTTCAAAATATGATATTGAAACTCAACATCTTTCCGCTTCCCAGAACAATCAATTGCTCTCAAGAAGTACGGTCCATCTTTGCAAGAGACAATGATATTGATGAGAGGACGGTGT
Organism: Taxus wallichiana var. yunnanensis; assembly: GCA_018340775.1. NCBI lineage: Eukaryota > Viridiplantae > Streptophyta > Pinopsida > Cupressales > Taxaceae > Taxus > Taxus wallichiana. The sequence continues at coordinate 554,059,456 of CM031234.1, forward strand.
CTAATATCCGTCCACCCATCCATGATAATGCTACATCCATGTGACACCCATGTCACCTTCATCTCCTCCATCAACAAATTAACCTTGGAATAGTTTCTATCCAAGATTGTCATCCTCAGTTTGTGTCTCCAGAGGCACATAACTTGTACTTGCTTTTTGACCTTAGCCATAGCCTCCTTGTAATAAGGAGAGCGAGCGACATTAAATGGAATCCCAACAACATAGAAAAATTTCCCAATAGCATCATCTGCCTCTTCCCTTGCCTTTGAATCAAACATGTCAACAACTGAATTTGGGGCTGCCCCCACGACCTTTCTCTTCCCTCTGCTTTCCACTTCTGACACTCCAAAACTAGAACCAGCCAAAGTATTACTATGTTTGTCAGCTAGAGTAGAACCACGAACTTCTGGCACATTGTTTGTAGTATATCCATTGAAGATTCTCACCATCTTAGCTCTTTCTTTATAGTGAAAGGCCCTTACAAGTGCCAACCCCCTTCTTGTAAGGTGCAACAAGTGTGCATTGGTCCTAGTGATATTGCCATGCCAAGTCAGTGGACATATGTTGCACTTCCATACTTTGCTCCCCCCTCGAGACTTGGAGGCGGGGTTATCAATTATTTGGGCAAATTGTTGCAATGGCTTCTTCTTATCAAATGGTCCAATGGCAAATTTGGACAACATTTGAGAGGGGCAATTGGTAGCACTACCAACTGAACTACCAGTTGCCACTTTGCCACTACATTTTGTGTCCCTTCTCCACTCTCCCCCATTGTGGCATCACCAACTCTTCCACGGCCACCTATCTCAACTTCTGTTCAACCCTCTCCTGCTCTGATTCATACTCATACTCAGAAGAAGAACTCATGGTGATGATTGCTGCAATGAATTAAAAACAACCATAACTATATGATTGATTGATTATGTAATGAATTAATTTAAAAAAAAGTAACCAATATGCATTTTTTTAAATCCTACAAACTATATGCGACGTGCGTGATTATATTGTGAATGTAGATGCAAATGCTAAAAAACAACCCCTAAAAAATGCAAATATAATATAAATTTTAAACTAGAAATAAAATGTAATTAAAAAAAAACGTAACCATTTAAATTTTACAACCAAACCCTATGCAAGATGCATTTTTTTAAATCCCACAAACTATATGCATGATTGCATTATGAATGTAGATGCAAATGCTAAAAAACATCCCCTAAAAAATGCAAATATAATATAAATTTTAAAATAAAAATAAAAATGTAATTTAAAAAAAAAACGTAACCATTTACAACCAAACCCTATGCAATATGCATTTTTTTAAATCCTACAAACTACATGCATGATTACATTGTGAATGTAGATGCAAATGCTAAAAAACAGCCCCTAAAAAATGCAAATATAAATTATAATCTAAATTTAAAAAAAAAAAAAACTTTTACGGGTATTGTAAGCAAATAAAATTATAAATATAAATACCTCTTGCTTGCTCTTGTTTTTGCTCTTGCTCTTGCTCTCCCTCTTGCTCTCCCTCTTGCTCTCACTCTTGCTTGGTGTGAATATGAAATGAGCCCATAATGTAAATTTATAACATAAAATTGCACTTTTAGGGTTAGGGTTAGGTTAGTAATGTTGTTTTTATATTATAAGTGATTTACAATTAAAAAAATAGTTTAAAGTGTTGTTTTTATGTTTTTTTGTTGAAAAAGTGGTAGACCACGTGGGGATGTCCGATGTCCCCCCACGTTTCCCCGTCCCTAAGACGTTTCCCAACATCGTAGTGTTGTTTTTATGAAATGTTGAAAAAGTGGTAGACCACGTGGGGATGTCTGGATGTCCCCCACGTTTCCCGTCCCTAAGGCGTTTCCCAACATCATCGTAGGCGTCCCCAAGGCGTTTCCCGACAAAAAGCGTAGTGGGAAGCGTTTCGCCCACGTCCCCATGTCCCCAGGACGTTCGAGATGTCCCGAATGTGTCAAAATTGGGGGACGTGTCTCCACGTAACTATGGTTGAAACCCTAGCTAGATTTACAAATTATTTTACAGAAATAAATTCCTTAGCTAATTACTTGAAAACCACACAAAAACCAACCCGAAAGATGACTTGGATGTCGGATGGCAAACAATTGAAATTCTCAAGGGTGGTGTCCAAGCTGGAAAAGGCTAGAAATGATGACATCAGCCCTAGAACATCCTTGAAATGTAACGCCAACCTTGAAAAGGTGATGCCTTAACCGAGATCTCTAAATTTGATGATGCCCTAGTTGAAAGCTGTAAATCTGATGATACCCTAGTTGAAAGTTGTAAATCTGATGATTTGGATGCATAGTTGCACCTCCTGGATGGAGTCACCACTGAAGATTGGAGGGTTTTCGTCCTCAAAAGTAGAAGTTGAAGCGACAACTCAAACTCTCAATTTAAAAATAGGTAGCGGCAAAAAGATCCTTCCAATTGGCCCCCAATGCCTTTTTATAAGTTCACTCAACACTTTCCCCAAGGAAAAGCCCCAAAAGTAACTTTCCATTTTCTAATTTGATATTGACTTGTTTAATTTGGAAAGTCATCTTTATTTTTATTTATAATAATAAAGTAATATTAAGTTGTCACTTTTTAATAAAAGTGAGTTACTAGACAACACAAAATTATTAACCACTTTATTTGAAAAAGGGGTGATGACATGTTTGTAGCTCAAAAATTTAGAGGATATAAAAGGTATACAAATTTGAAAATTTGAATCTCAGAACAGACTAATAAGGATGTCTCTTGCAAATTGGCTTAAGAGCAGAGCTTGATCAATAAACCATCAAATATGGAAGCATGTTTTGGGAGTGTAGACGAATGACGAGGATGTTAAATTTTTGGAAGGGATGGGATACTAAGATTTCTGCCACACCTTTCTACTAAACCATAAGTCTTTGACTCTGCAGACTACCATATAAAATATGCGGTGTCCTTAATGTTTTTTTTCTATCTGCTAATGTAAACCCTACAATATTTTTATTGAGTACCTCTACTTGGTTCATTTTGAGAGAGTTCTATCACTATGTCTTTAGAAACCTTGTGTTGAATCTAGAGATGTACTCTTAGGTGGGTTGTTTAGACATGGGTTGCCCATTAGATGGTGATGTACTGCATGGGTGTTATTTATAGGTCTTACCTCTAACGAGTTCAATTTTTTGCTCTTTTTTGAGCTTTCAATTGGCTTTATGGTTCTATCAGAAATGTTATGGTATTGTTTTTGTTGACGGTTTCTCCTGTGCTCCAAGAATCATGTTGTGGGAAGATCGTAAGCTGTAACAAGGTTTTGCAGGTGCTCTAGACTTTATTTTGTCTTAACTTCTTAATACATTTTGACATTTGTGGAATAGGAATGCCGGAATCAGATTAATTAATGGGTGTACCTTCTATACAATAGGATTTTAAAGAGATCTTTTTAAAATACAACGGAAGAGGTCTGTAGCCAGGCTGGAGCCATGAAATGTTCTAATAAAGTCTGTAACCAATCTTCACATTTAGTCTTTCCAAGGTTTTAATATCTATTGTGGCTTGTATTTGTATGGATTTCAGTTCTACTTGATAATTTATGTGGTTTTAAATTTTATGAAATCTTGCTTTCCAAAAATCCACATAGATGAGAGAGATGGGTGGCGTACTCCTCACTTCATTCCTGCACGGGAAGTAATTACGAGTGCATCATCCAAAGAAATCCTAAAACAGAGCATTCAAATGAAACGACTAAAATATTATTCAATTATTTTCCATGGTCACCCAACAAACTCGGACTTCTGCCTTATAAACTGGGAATGCCAAGGTGGCCATGTGTTCCATCTGCATAGATACAAAACCACATGCACACCCAATTCATGTAACATTATTCATAATATATTAAATCAAGGGTTCAAAAGCAGGGTCTAGAACCATTTTCGGGGAAGAAATCACCCTGTATTAAGTAGCAAGCCAAGCCATACATGGCTTAGTATGAAATAAAAAAATTACATTTAAACTAATACTGGGCGACACATAGGAATTAAATAAAACATGCAAAACATTATAGAAGACCTGGAAGACATGTCGAAATGCAATTGCACATCGGATCCACTTACATGGGATGTTCATGGCTAACTATGCCTGCACTTGCATCATGCATGCTCCAGCTTGATGCTCCTTCGAAAACCCGTTCCACCAATATTGCATCGATCTTCCCTTCGTGGTGAATAAGCTCAAGCAAGATTTTTCTCATTTGAGTAGTCAAAATCCTAACACTTTTTTCCAAATCACGATGTTTCATTTCCAAGATTTGGGGGTGAAAAAACATGTGAGCTGCATCCAAGGGATGGTTTTTATAAACATTTAGGAAAAATTTATTTTGAGAGTAAATTTATTACGATGGAGAACAGCAAAGGGATACCACCTTGCCCAAAACCTCTAAATCACTTTTCACTACATAAAAATCAAGAGCTTGAGACAACTTTCTTTCAACCTATCCTATAAATTGCTTCACTTCAGTATGATGTTCCTTGATGTATTGATCATGTTTTAACCCACACCTAGGGCAATTTTATTTGTGGAGTGGTGAACCTCAAAAGTAGTATGAACAACTTATTTGGAGTTCAAGTGTATCCCAAATGAATTGGATCCTCAATATCAATTTTCTCTCTTAAATCTTCGTCATCAATCTCTAACCATTGAGGCTCTATTCCATCATTGAGTTTTTTGTTCCACCGAAAAGGACCTCTTATGATATTCCTTTACTAGTTGCGAGGTCACATCTCTAGTTATGTGCCTCTTGATGAGGCTTCTCATTAACCAACATGTGCCGTCATAATTGGACACCCAAAGAAACTTCGGAGCAGAAACAAAAATCATCCAATGCGAGACAAATTACCCATATGCTACATTTGCTTCTAATGCAAGTTGTTGAGGGACTATAATTTGTTAAGAGCTATGTTCTTAGGATTAGGATACGGGTGCGGGTTCGATGCGCGGATACGCGAATTTTAAAAACCCTTGGGTACGATACCTCTGTACACACACACATTATTCATATACTCATTTTACTCATTTTTTAGTCCATAAGAAATACAAAACTTGAAAAATATAGTACGATCAATGTTCAAAACATTCAATATACTTAAGATTTTACATTTTCTATGATATATGAATATTATATTCCTTTGTGTTTCATCCATTTCCTTTGAGATTAATTTTTGTGTTGTGATGGTGGCCATAAAAGATGTATATAGGGAGCTCCTGAAGGACCTATTTAATTAGGTTGACTCTAACCTGCCAATGATAACTAAAGAGGTCAGTCCAATGGTTGGTTCTTGCATTCATATTATCCAAAATCACCTTCTAATCCTCCTTAAGGATGCGGGAAGGAGTCAATGTTGTGCCTTAATAGTTTATAGGAAAGGATGCTCTTTGAAACTTTAAGCTATGCAATTTGCGGTTCAAATTTTTCTATTAGTATTGAAGATCACTTGAGATTTGATCTCATAAATAACTTGTACGGAGACTCAGATATATGTCCAAATTTCTATGAATAGGTTCTTTCCTTGGCCAATCATGAGGATCCCAAATTATCACCTCAAATGTTCTTGATATCCTTTGAATATTTTCTCTTCAATAAACTAGAGGGATTTTAAACAATCTCTAGGTTTCCTTGTGGTTGCCATGCCCTCCTATTCTAGTCCTCAATAAAATTGAAGTTTGTTTGAGTCAAAATAAAATAAATTTAGAGCCCCCCACCGCCCAATGATAGTGTGAGATGTCCGGGTATGTGCAGGTATGTCCTAGATACGTCAAAACATACTCAGGACGTATTAGTACCGTCCGGGGCGTATCTGTGCACCGGTATGTCTCCAGGGGATACATGAGGGTGGTGGGCGAACCTTGGTAACATAGGTTAAGAAAGTGATCGCCCATGATTTTTGCATAACACATGATTAATGCGAAACATAGAGATTCATATCAGAATACTCCTTGCACTCCAATGAATTCTTCTCAGCAATAAATCCATGATGAGCTGCTCAAAGCTCCTTGATCTTAAACATCATGCCTAGGTATGAGAGGTTCATCCTTGTAGGATATTTCCATATATTATGTAGAGAGAAGCGGGGAAAAAGGAGGAGAATAAGGTCTTATTTCTACCAGCCTCTAAATAATCTTTTATCAAGGTTTTAATTCTTTCCATGTCAAAGTCATATTTACCCATCTCATTTGTGGAAAAGGCATAAGCCAAGTGCCATGTCAATACTATCCCTTAGCAATCTGATCTCCCACCATAATATGATGACATTTAACACAATATAATTCAAGATCTAAAAATTCATAGCACAAAAATTTATATTCATAACCATAGATTTGGCCGGATTTGCACAAAATCTGGTTGGATCTGGATTTTTCAGGTGGCTTGGATAAATTCAGTCTGGGTCAGCCTTGTTGTTTTCCCAATTCTTTTTAAATTTAATTCCAATAAAACAACACCCCACACCCTTTTTATAGAACACGGATTTCCGGACTTGGTAACTATGTTCATAACCAAGGATTTGATCTTCCATGTAATTTAGGATTATCCTTTTTCATACTCAAGAGAAACTATATGATTTTAGAGTCTATCTCCATAGTCACTTGTTGGCAGCCAACATTCCTAGCATATTTAAAACACCAATGAAAATCTTCTACAATTATGATGTTTAATGTATCCTAAGATTGATAGCAAGCGCGATGGGATTTGGGTGGAGCGGTTAAGTCGATGGTTGTTTCCGGCTCCACCTAGGTTCAAATCCCACTAAGACACGATCCCCGTTCGCGGTGGTCATGTCCGAGGTGGTGCGGCTGGCAGGCTAGTTTTCAATGAGGTAATTTCTAGATCGAGAAGACCTGCGCTTGTGTATTCTTGCATGGCGGCTTCAGGTTCGTTGGTGGTGTGTGCATGCGTGGCGGCTCGTGATTAAACGACGCGTGTTAAAGTATGACGACTCGTGGTTCGCTTGTGGTGTGCTTACGTGGCGGTTAAATGATTCACTTGGCGTGAGTTCTTGTGTGGCGGCTCGTGGTTCGCTAATTGTTGAGCTTAATAGATATATCTTGATTGATTGTACTCGGTTCATAGCTCCGGTCAAAAGCGTTAACCTCATAAAAAAGATTGATAGCAAACCGAACAAAAGCTCTCCTTTCATGATTTTAGAAACCCCTTTCACCGGAGGCCGTAGGGTTACTCCTGGAAGCTCCATAGAAGTTTATATTGATCCACCTCTAGGATGGAGAAGTATAATTTATAGATTGATTGTTCAAATTCTTGTAGAAAAGTTATGCTTTGCTTATAAAATATGATGTTCTTTAGTGCTTCTGAGGCACAACTAATTTAGTCATGACATGGATATATATATATATATAAGATGATAATCATGTTTACAATGCTACTGCAACAAAATATGTCATGCCTTGACCACGAAAAACAATGGTTAGTATTTAAGTTAAGTCACATGTTCTTTTTTAGAAAAATACAAGTGTCGAAGAAAGAAATTAAAGAAATGCATGTTTACCCCTTCCCCGACCATGGAAATCTATAATTGTAATTGCCACGACCCTTGCTTGAGGTTGGACTCCAATGCTTGCCAATTTGGATATTAGCCATCTACATGCATGCATGTGTGCTCGTATGCATGTTCATGAAAATATGCACTCTAGACACTATGCATACGCTTTGGGTGCTCTTTCCAAGATTGTCCTTTGGATCCCTCCAATGTTTACCTAGGCATATTTTTTCGGTTCCCTTCGAACACGTTCTCAAGTTTTCGCCTCTCCTCTTCTTGTATAGGCATTTTCATATGGATTCTCTAGAGCATACCTCTAGAAAGTGCCACCCTTGCTACCTTGTAGTTTGAATTAAAATTTATTATACTAGCAATCGTGGTGGAGTGTACGATGGAAACGCATGAGGGGATGGAGCGAAGATTTGAAAATTGAGGAAGTGAAAAAGAGGGAGAGGATGAGGGGCGTTTGGAAAGGGGTTTGAGGCATCTTCTGGGGACCGAATTAAGGTTTTTGAGCGCCTTAGGCAGTACTTAGAGTGCCATCCATCCATCCGGCTTTCCATCCATCGGCCAATTTTTAAAAAACAAAAGTCGTCGCGCGGTAGATGGTTCCCGGAAGGTACAATGCAGCTTCTGCATGTTCATTTCTGCAAATTTCAAATTCGGTCCAACCAATTTAAAATGAATCCACTCGAGCCGAGTCTAGGTGATTTATTTCAACCAAAGCTGTCTTCATGTCAATTGTGAAAGTAGGAGAGCAGGGCGAACAATGGCATTCTCGGATCTATATGATTGGATTTCTCATTTGCCACACCCCTCCCAATGGTGTCACTTTGTGCAATCTGTCAAGCTCTTCAAAATGGTTGAACTCGTGGCCGAAAGAAGAGGAGGAAAATTCTGTTTCTCCATAGATGTAACTTCATGGCGGACAATTCCTTTGGGAGAGTTTAGCTGCAAATCAATAGAGGTAACAACGTCCAGTCTCTTCTCTTTTTTCATCAAATCTATTTCCCATCTACTTCACAACATGGGAAAATCTATAGAGCTTCAGCTACTAAGTGCAGACCTAGTCCCATCTAATATAGACCTCTCCATCACACAGTCACCCAATTATCCCCGAATTTTAAATTTTGCATTTCTGTGCGCGCCTTCCATCTTCCCTTTGCTGCTTTGCGTGGAAATGATTGTGTCTGCTTGCGGAAGCCATGAATACCACACACGAAAATAAAAATGCTCCCACAAGTCCCATACACACGCCATTTTCATAATTTCTAAGTTGACGGCGGGGAAGCCAGACGCCTTCACACCTACTTATTCGCAGAAACATCTGCCCAGATTTGTCGGAAAAATTGAGGAATTTAAGGCAAAGGGAAACATTGAGCGGTCGTGATTTATTTGATGAACGACTATGTACAAAATTTACTCACAACCGTTGATATGTTGTGCATCCCCGGGGGTTTCCCATAGTACAAACGCCTTCGGCATAATTAAAATAATAATAGAAAATATGTAATTACTAATAAAATAGTATTAATTAGGAATGATAATAAACTTAACAATGTGCCACCCCCTGGGTTTTGTAAGGTTAATTTCGATGGGGCTTCCAAGGGAAACCTTGGGCTTTCGGGGCGGGGTGTATCATTCGCAATGAGTTGGGAGAGTTAATCAGTGTTCTCTTCGGGGTGAAAAATGCAATGGAGTGTGGATGCTCTTGTCTCCTTATTGAAGGGGATTCACAAATAATAATCCAGCAATCAAAAACGGTAAGGCCTCTCATTGGTCTTTGGATTATTATATTTCAAATACTCTCTTTTGGTTAGAAAAGGTGGACACATGGAGGATTGGCCATGTTTTTAGAGAAGCAAATATAATAGCTGATCATCTCTCCAACTTTGGGGTGACACAAAAGGAGGAAGCCTTATAGGTTAATGATTTAGAAAAATGGCCCAATCTTGCCATCATTACGAGGAGTGAGGCAAGCCCAATTCCTTCTAATCGCTGAGATCCGACTCGTGGTAAAAATATTTTCAAGTGCTTTCTTGCCTTTCCATTTGGTATTTCGCTTGTGTCTTTTCATTTCTTGTGTTAGGGCTATTTGCTGCTAGCAAAGTTGTCATAGCGATTCCCCCTTTTCCTGGGATCTTTCTCATGGGGATTCAAGAGAGATGGCCTTCTATGGCCCCATCACCTCTATCAGACTGCGAAAAGTATTCCTCATTGGCTCAAGTTCGGTGGAGAATGCGGTAGTGCGCATTCTAGGAGAGGACTATGTCCAAGGCAGTCGTCGAGCTCGTGTTAATGCAGAGATTGCCTCTGTTTTCGTTTCCCACTTGTTGTTTCTCGGTGGTAACAAGGAGGAAACCCTGAAGATAGCGCAACATATTATTCAACCTAGACATGCGGTTGGATTAGTGGATGTGGTGGCCAATTTCTGCTTGCCCTTGGCTTTTGCGAGGCCTCCACTTCGGGGTTGGGGATTTGGTTGCTCGGGCTCATGTGATAGAATTGGAAGGGAGGAATAAAGCTCTTTGGAATTTTGCTACTGCCGTCCACCAAAAATGTCGTTCGAAAGATGAAGGTTGTGCTCACATTGCCCCCTCGACCTGGATGTGCTCTCTGCTCCAATCGGTCCTATTCCGATCACATTGCCATGTTGAGGGAGAAAGGAAGGGCTTCATACTCTTTCTGTTAAGGGCGGGGCAGCTAGTTGTCGGGTCGTCATTCTAGTGCCTGTCGGAAGGGTCTAGTTCCAATGGATGCTCCGGAACTCCGGTGAAAGAAGTAACCTGAGCTATCAAACTAATCATGCTCCAGATATTATTAGCTATATAGTATAGTTGTTTTGGTTTATCGTTATATCAGGGCAGCCAAGTATAGTCTTTTCTCATCTTATTGTAATGGGCTGCCCCGCCTTCTCGATATATTATATACAATATTTTGTAAGGGAGGGGACCCAAGAACCCCCGGTTCAAACCAACGGTCAAAAACGTTTATCCATAAAAAAACAACTAAACAATGTGATGTCTATTATTCATGGTACTAATATTCTCTCTTCTATTGTTGCAGTTGTTTTTGCTTCTAATGGATGTTTTGGCGTTTTTTCAACAAGATGGGTCTACTACTTCCCAACCGTGTCCTTTGGTGTCTCCCTTGCCTTCTTGTTTTGTATATGGGTTAAAAGATTTTCTTTTTATTAATTCTCTCTTGGGCAAGAAATAGGTGCGTAACCTGGACTTGGTCAGCTGTCTTATGAGAAAGAATGATGTCGCTACTTGTTCGACTGCTTCTACTTTATAGAATTAGTATACATGATTAAGTATAAGAGTAGTCCCCTTATAGAAACAAATATAGAGGAAGTGGCTCTAATATTGTGAAGTTGGCCACTTGGAAAAAAAATTGGAGTCCAAAATCAAGGGGAACATTGAACTCTCTTGATTTGAAAGAGCGGTTTTATTGCTGTTTTTTCCTCCTAACTAGAAGCTATATTTTATTTGAGTCCTTGATTCACGAATTCTAGTGGACTCGACTTGAATTTTTGGTCTTTGATATCTCTAGGCGGGGTACCTTTATGTGGCCCCATTTGGGTGAAACATGTGTTTGTTTTGTGCATTTATAGAATGAATATACCCTTCATTATATTGGAGACATGGTTTGCAAATATGCATTTTCTTTGTGACTAGACTGCACGGAAATGCCAAGTACCCCCGTACCAGGCTTGATATGTACCATGTACTAGTACTAGTACTGGTACACTTAAGGTACTTTGTGGGTACGTACCCACAGCGTACCCACATGGTTTTTTTTTTTAAGTGCAAAAAAATAAATAAAACTTGAGGGCTTTGACTGGAATTGAACCTTGGAAAGTTCGTGTGAGATTCAATATTGCCAATAGGCTCCGAAGGGTCAAGAGAGATGAAAAGGACTTCATTTGGTTGACTTACTATTTGGGTGCTTTCTTGTTGCTCCTCATGGGTCCTTTATTCTTCAGTCAATTTGGAAGGCATGGGAACAAGTGAAGCACTTGGTGGTTGGGCAGCCTATCTTCTCTTCCTTTGACACTAGGTGCCAAGCCTACAAATCGATTTTGTCGAATCTGAAATATAATGACAAGATCCTTGCCTTGACAAGAGGCTGCTCTGCCCTCCTTTGGTTTGAGAAAGGAATTAAAATATTTCATGACTTGTACAGATTTGGGAAGTGGATGAAATGGACAGACCTTAAAGCTTTCTATAAGCTTCCTCAATCTCAGTTCAGAATGTATACAATGCTCAGATATGCTTTCACAGCTCCCTCTACTGGACTAATTATGGAGGATGAGAATGACTTTTGGGATACTATGAGGTGGCTCAAAGGGCCCCTTCTCCAAGAGGCTACCTCCAAACAACTCTATGAAAAGATTGCCTTCTCCCCAAACCTTTCCCTGGGCCTTAACAATAAGTGGAATGTTTGTGAGCCCATTAGTAGATGGACTCATAGATTTAATGTTTTGTGGTCTTCTTGTATTCAGTCAAAGAAATCTTGCTTTAGATAGCTTCTGATTCATAATAAGCTTGTTGTTGGCTTCTAATATTTTATAGGTTGTTGAGACTTGAGACTATAAGCTTGTTGTTTTCTTTAAATTTTTATATATATTTATATTTTTTACTTTTTAAAAATATATTGTACGAACGTACCCACAGCGTACCGTACCCAAGGTTTTTAAAAATTGCTATTTCAGCGTACCACACCCGTACCCATACCCCTACCGAAACAGTCTAGCTTTGTGATCACTCTCAAAGAGTTTTCATCTTGTGTTGACTGAGCTCAAAGAAGGGATTCCTAGTACTGAAATCAAAGTGGATCTAATTGGATTTGTTTGCTAAAGATTGACTATGAATGCGGGCATGTTCACATAAACTGTCATTTTGTGGAAGAGATAGCTAAAGCTATTTTGGAGAATACTTGGTTTGGCAAGATGAATTTTGAAGAACCTAAGAAAACAAAATTAAGGAACTCTTGCTCTTTCTAGAGGACTGGGACTAACACAAATTCTAGTCATTTTGAAGTTTAAAGAGAGTAATCCTCAATTGAAAATTGGACCCAATTTAGAGGTTGTTTCACTTCTTTCTTTTTCATAGGCTGAGCAATATAAGTCTGCAAAGCTATCCCTTTCAAGGTGGATGCTAAGATATATACAACTGCTCCAATTCAGGAGCCCACTGAACTTGGCATGCTTAACAATTAAGCTATTGTTTCAAGTAGGAAATGTAGGAATTTCCTTAAACATTCCCCATCTAAGTCTCTTAGAGTTGATACTAGGAGAAGTTTTAGTGGATGTCCAAGGTTTTAGAAAGCATTTTGTCACCCAACTAATCTATCCTTGAGAGACAAAGGGCCATCAAATGAAATTTCTGAAAGATATCAGACTCAAATAGATACAACATGTAAATCTGATGCCCTTATTTCCTATCTTGGAATATAATTTTTCTTTCATGGAGTGTCAGAGGATTGGGTGGCTCCAATGTTACTAGAAGCATGAATGTAGGTTCAGCAGGGGTCTCCAAATTTAGGAAGTGGGGATGTGACACCATATATAATTGATCTCAAACTTAGAATTTGAGAAATGCAATATTTAAATAAAATTCATTGATATTAGAATCCAATTCATTGAAAAAATAAATACATACATACTGAATTACATAAATGTAAAGAGTGAAGACTCAAACAACCAAATTAAATATAGATGAAGGAATCGAAATGTCGAAGTTGCCAAATTTGGGATTTGGAAAGCTTCAAAGTACAAACTCCAAAGCTTTAGGATTTGAATTCATCTTACTGGCTATTTCCCTTGTCATAATAATCAAAACCACCTTGTAAATTGTGTGGTGGTACATCCATAATTTGGGTCCAACCTGATGATAATACCATAACTAGAACCACTGCCAGTAAAACTGATAGTTAAAGTATCTTCCATGCCATAATTGACTGGTTACCCTCCACATACATGAAACTTTCAATTGAGATCAAGGAAGGTCATACTTGACAAGATGACCAACAAATGATCGAAGTATCAAGGTCTCCTTCAAGATTCACATTTTCAACTTTGAAGACCTCATTATATTTGTTTAGAGCTGGCCTCTTACCTCCAAGTTGGTTTGAACAAGAAAGTGTAGGATAGAGACTGCAAGAGAGAATGTTGTGTTAATCCCATCTACTAATGAAAAGTATTTTGATAGTTTCATACAGTTGAGATCTTTCTCTTCCATCATATGCTGGATTCTCTCTGTCATACAATTTGTGTCCTTGTAATCATTCTCCATCTTCAGCATATCCATATTACATAGTTGCCTCAAGTAAACTATACGTGCTCAATCGAATAATGGAGAAATTCAATTTTTCTCACTGTTGTCATGCAAATGTGCAACAGGGAAATTGGCAATTTTCCAGCATGACAACTATACCCCTGTACCAAAATTTTCATGTTCTATCCTTCTGAGATACCCAGGTCTGCCCAGTTAGTCCGATGACCTCCCAGTTCATGTTAACTCATTCCCTAGGTGATTTAGGAAAGTCAATTCAACCCCTAGGTGATTTTAGGAGTTCTTGGAAAATGTAAATTTCGGGCATTCACGGGAAGGGCTATCGTTGGCCTTCCCGAATAAGCGCAATCCCACGGAGCGGAGCATCGGAGCCAAAATCAATACGGATGTGAATTGAATGACTAGAAACATCATAGAAGTGATTTTGGAAGATTCAGGGAAGTTTTGGAGAGGTTAGATCAGTTTGATCAAAAACAGGGTTCACAAGCCTAGGCAGTGCACAGGCCAAAAAAGTTGTTGAGCTCCGGATAGAGTTAGGAGCAAAACAAGACATCTTTGGAAAGGGAATTCCAAGCCCTACAAGATGGTAAAATTATTTTTTTCACAACACTTTGGCACAATGGGTCTGCAAGTAGTTTTTCTCATGCATAGGTGGAGTACTAGATAAAAAATCCACTTTTTCAGGGATCAAATGGAGGAATCAAGACCTGAGACTCCCACCATTGGATTTAGAAGGCCATTTTCAGTCAAGATCATATAAAATTTCATCAAAAATTCCATTAGAAGCTCAAGTTATCGCTGTTTCAAGTTGCCCTCTAAGAGCGAGTTCGGGAGTTAGCCAAATTTTGAACAAGACACGTGTTAGCCCGAGTGCAGCACAATTTCATGTCCCTTACGTCCTTCAAGCAACATGACATGAGGGACATAAAAATGCGCCCAACCCCTACAAGCCCTCTGGATCCTCATACGACCTCTCAGACCGCTAGTTCAGCTCCCAGGTGCTTGTCAAGCTCATTCCCTCGCTCGCTCAGATCGTGACAAGTGGCGGCTTCTAGCTTGCCGTGCGGCAATTTGATGTCCCTCATGTTCCTTTGTCTTGGGGGACATCAGGGATAAGAAAATGTGCCTAGCCCCCAAGGAGACTCCCGGTCCCCATGCGACCATCTTCTAGCCCCCAGGTGCTCCCAACATGCTTTTTGGCTCAAAACCCCACCGTCAGATCTTCGCCAAGTGTGGTCGTGAGGCGCTGCGTGCAAATTGATGTCCCCCATGTCCCTTAAAGCTTGAGGGACATTAGGGACACAAAATTGCGCCCAACTCCAACTCCAAATTTTGAAATTTTTCTAACTCCTTGCTACTTCTTGTTGCTTCTTATTGTTTCTCCATTGTCATAGCTCTGTGCTTCCTGTCACTCAACCCACCATTGTTGTACCTCGAACCAGCTCAACCACAACAACCACATCCTCAAAATCATAAAAACACACGGTCTCTGAAGGAAGATTGATTAGGAGAGCTCAAGGATCGAAGAACAAAAGAGAGAAACGAGAGAAATCATTTGAAAATCCTCACTGTCGTAAAACAAAGATTCGAAGATATCTTGCAAACCGATGCACAAAACGAAGAACTGTTTGCTGCTGTGTTCTTCATTCTCAAAGGCCATCAAAAACTCATCTTCAAATCTCCCTTCCACTTTGCATGAATTGCTCGCAGCGAAGAAAGCTTACTCTCGGCCCAATGAAGACAAAAGATAGATTTCTCGTCAAACTGGCAATCGGTTTGAAGAGAAATTTCACCGGTAGAATGAGAAACAAAACCCACAACAAAAATGTGATTTTTGTCGCGAATGGAGAAGAAAACCAGACCTGCAATTCTCAAGCTCCATTAATGGCTGCCATGACACAACAGTGAAAAAATCAGCGAGCTACCTCTCCACTTCTCAAGGTTCCAATAGGCGTAATCGCGTGAAAATCGGTGGAAATGATCCTTGGAAAATCTAGTTTCACGTGAACTAGTTTTTGCACCATGAAGTCCCTATTTTTTTAGGGATATGGAGGGCTGTGTTTTTATCAACATTCTGCCCTCTTCGAAGAAATTGTCAAATCCCGAAGATCCGGCGAGGCAAAATCATCCGAAATTCGGAGGGAAGGGTCTCTAAAAAATCTAGTTTCTCTCAAACTAGTTTTTGCACGATGAAGTTGCCAATATTCTCAAGATATGGAGGACTGAGTTTTCATCGAGTTCTGCCTTGTCACATAAAGAACATCTGTGAAAAAGGCAGCAAGCTACCTCTTCACTTTGCAAGGTTCCAGTGGGTGAAATTGTGTGAAAATTGGAGGGAATGATCGTTGAAAAATCTAGTTTCGCGTAGACTAGTTTTTGTGCCATGAAGTCCCTATTTTTAGGGATATGGAGGGCTGTGTTTTTGTCAGTATTCTGCCCACGCCATGAAAATCTTATTTTCCCACTTGTTCAGACAAAGGAATTACTCAAAATGCGGAGCGTGGAACTCGGAATAAAACCCATATTTTCAAGACCTGTTTTGTTGCAATCTGACATCCGCGGTGCACTTACTAAAAATAACATATTCTATACTTCCTCACATGCTATAAATGGCAAGTCCCACCGAATTGCAAGTTTGATCACTTGGGACAATAAAAAAGGGGTAAAATGGAAAGTAAGACAAAAAACGACTTCTTCCCAAAATAGCAGGTCCCCAAATAACAACCTGCTAAAAATAGAAATGCACTAAAAATAGCAATATCTCGGGAATAGAGGGGGATGGAATATGGTAGAAGGTTCAGAAGGTGAAACTGGAGCAAGACAGGTGATATGTCCCAAAATAGCAGAGTATGGGCTCATATTCTAAAAATAGAAAGTTTTCATTTCGGGAGTGGAAAGTTGCATACGACTTTGTTTTCACTCACCTTATTGCTTTTGGACTTCCCTTTGGATAATGAGATGGTTTCATGAGTCGAAAAGGAGGAATGAGAACTTCACGGAGGTCTGGAAGCATCATCTTGAGTGAAATGGTTTGCAGAGGCAAAATAGGGCATCGCAAGGCACATCGTGTGAATTCATCTTCGTCACTTAAGGAGCCGGGTGATTCAAAGTTATTCAAGGGAGCCATCTTCATCGGTGTAGAAGATCACCAGTGGTAGAAATCTTCGCTCAAAGTTCATGACTGCATCAAGGCATTCAAAGCATTTCATCATGAGGAGTGTTTTCCCTCCATCCCTTCCCTCTTCCTCTCTTTCCCTCTCTTCTTTCTCTCTCCATTCTAATTCTTTGTTATGCATCATCATTGTATTTCGTCCTATTCACTTAAGTGACCTATTTTAAATTTGTAAAAGTATTTTCTCAAAATTATAAGAGAAATACTTAATTCATGGAAAATGAAAGGTCACAAGTGGAATATGGAAACAAAGAGTCATGTGAGGGAGGTGAAAGGACAATTTAGATTGCTATAAATTGGGATGGCCTCTCCATTCCAAGGGATTCCAAATTTTGAAGAACTCTTACTATGTAGCATTGTGAATTGTGATAGCTTGGTTGAAGCTTTGTATTCATCACTACACATGGAATAAAAGCTACACTTCTTCTATTTCCCTTTCTTATTTTTCCTCTATTTCTCTCTTTCATGCACTTTGCAAGCATAGTTGATCCTGTATGGAATTGGAGGGAACTTGGTGTCCTCAATAGATGAATTTGAAAACTTGTTTTAATTTGTTTGTTCCGCTAGCTTCACCGTGCTTTCCTTTATATTGAAGGTTGAACTACTCGGTTACTGGGTGTGAGCTCTGCAATCTACTCACGGCAGTAATCTTCCTTGCATAATTTCCCCCTCTTTACCTTTATCGTTGTAATTTCCTCCCTTGTACCCTCGTACAAGCACTTTGCCACAAGTTCAGTGGAGTGTCCCTGTGTGATCCCGACCAATTTGGCCACCCACAACATTTAGATAGGATTATGATTAGTTTACTTTCAATAATGGGAGTTGTACCATTCAATGTAAAGGGCGTAGCCCTGTGAACATTGGTGGAGACACACTGATTTGTCCATTCGACAAATTTTCTCACCAACACTCACAAACTCTTATCAAGAATGATGGTTCGATTGAGTTTGCCTTTTCAATGTTCAATTATCTCCAATATTGCGCTGGTCTTGCTAACTATTATGGCACTCAAAAAGCCCTGTGTTGCACAAATTCTTCAAAATCACATAGTGGGATGCAAACCTAGTTTTCCCCACTTTTAACAATTGAATTTTTGTATGTTTTTGTATTTTCTTGGGCATGCCATTATGAATTGCTGAATTCTCTTTCCAGCTTTCACATATTTGTAAATTTGAACCAACTATTACTTTGAAAAAAATTAGACTATGAGCTCCAAAATATATGATTACACCTTTCAATAATGACACTTGCATGCTCATGCATTGTCTCTTTGACTTGCATGGTTTTGGAAGCGCTCGTGATCTCAATCACATCGAGGAGAACTTCCGAATCCACCGGGTGTTCTTCTCTAGCCAATTTGATGGAATTTTTCGGGTAGTGGGGCATAGGGCTAAAACACACACCACATGGGCATTGGCCACCATGTTTGAGCTTGGTTGTTGGAGAAGTTTTCCAACATGTGATATTGGCCACTCATGTTCGAGCTTAGTTGTTAAAGATATTATCTAACATGTGACATACACCGGTTTCCTTTGATAGGTGATCCCCACGCTCAATGATTGCAACTAATTGTAGGAGGAATCCTCCCACCTTTCAAGTGGTAAGAATCCAATAATCTCACTTGGCAACAAATCCATTATAACATTTATGGTGTTGTTGAGTTTAACGGAATTTGGTAGGGATGTTAAGGGCACACCGATGCACCTATGGTTAGGGAATCCAATTAAGGACAGTCTTAGACCACACAACATTTGAAACTAACACGACTTATGACTCGACTCATAGCCTTAAATGCTTTGAAGCAATTTTTTTGATGAAAAAGATCTTATATTATATTAAATGCAACATGATACAAGATTTTTCCAACAAAAAGCGGGCGGTATGAGAGCATGCCCCAAAACCACAAACAAACTAGGCCAAGCCTAGGAAAACAACGACACACTAGGCAAAGCCTAGGAAGACAAAAAAAAGAGCCGAAGTCGGGCCGCCGCAACAAACATACCAAGAGAGGGGGATCGTGGTCATCGTGTCAAACGGACCAGGAGGTCCTTGCCAACATCAAGAATGTCTTAGCCAGAGCCGAAGGGGCCTCCTCTTCATGTCATTCGCCACCCGTGTGGCGAGAGATGGCAAGCGGGATTCGGGGAACTTGTTCCAAGGTGGCAAGGGCGGAGGTGGCTGGCCCCACCCATCATGGTGAATCGGGAGCCCGGCCGGATGGTGAGCTGGTCGAGAGACTCCTCTCGTGGCTGATTGCACGGGGAACAACGAGCACGACGAAAATGCCGTTGTGAGCAACTCCGACAACCTCCGTGAGGACGACCACCACGGGCGGAGAACGCCGAGGAGGCGAAGGTCACGAGCAACATTACACGGGGCATCACCCCAATGACGCAGCGAGAATCTGCAGATGCTCCACTTCGGGAAACCTTGTTGGCTTGAACTTGAATTTGCAGAAGCACATTGGAGATAACCATCGATTTATTATAAACTCGCTGGGCTGCTGATCAACGTTAGTATTATCAAAGAAAACAACATTCTGTTCTTTCCATAACCAAAATAAAATTTCCCCTCCGAAGACATGCCAAATCTAGGAGAAAATGTGTGGTAATTTGGGGTTATCTCCTAAGAGAATATGCTTCCATGTGAAACATTCCGGCCAAAGAAGGATGAAAAAGGAATGAATCCAATTCCAAGCCCACTAGGCCTTGGGGCAGAACCAAAATAAGTGCAGTATGGTTTCCAAGTGACCACCAAAAGGACATTTGGGGGCCGGAACACCAATTTGAACTAGACAGGAACCTAAAATGCGCCATAGAAAATGCGCAATTTTTGGCTCCACATAGGCAGACCAAACAGTGTCAAATATCCTTCTCCAATAGGAGGGAGAAGAATGCAGCCCCCACCTAGTGTTGAGTTTCCCAACCATGGGAAAATGTGGGGAGAACCAACAATAACCTTTGCTGGCCGAATAATTCCGAAATGGGGTAGTGACGAACCACTTTGCCACTCCGTCCACCAAGGACAAGAGGGACACACTCAAATTTTATGCAATATATGATCGGGGACTGAATTAATGATAACTGTGAAGCAATCACGATCTTGGGTGGTGACTCGAAAACGAGTTTTGAACTCAATCCAAGAATACCAGGATTGTGTGCTTGCAAAACAAATCTCGAATGGATTGAATTCCATGCTTGAAGAGCTTAGCGCAGAATTCCAGGAACTTCGCAAGACATTGATCCTGATCTTGAATGACAAAGCGACCACCATAAGGATTGTTGATTGATGGAAAGGACATTACGAAGCCATTGCCTTCCATTGAAGCCATGGCTTGATGCGTTCCCATGCTTTCTAGATACTTTTAAGCACGAAAGTGCCAACAACTTTGATAGAACTGGAGCAATGAGAAGATTGACAAAACCCAAGCCTTTCCAGGCGGGCGGCCATAAGGGGAACCCTCCTCGATGCCATGGCGCAAAAGCACTTTCCACGCTTCTTGCCCTTCAATGCATCGAATTATCCATTTCGCGCAAAGTGCTTGCCCTTGTCGCAATATATCAATAAGACCCATCCCCTAGAATCACGGGAGAGGCAACAGGTTTCCTATGCAACTTTGTGAAATACTTTGCAAGAAGAGGCATTATCCCAAAGGAAGTCTTTGAGAAGCTTCTCCAATTTTTGAATTGAAGCTTTGTAAGGTACCCAACATGAAGATAATAAGATAAGATAAGATAAAGATAATTATATTAAATGTCCAACAAGTGACCACAAAGATAGGTCAATGGGACTGCACCATACAAAGCAAAGCAGAGACAAAGCAGGAAAACCCAAGAGGGTCTCCGAAAACAACAAAAAAGAAGAAGAAGAAGAAAGAGAGCACAAGGAAAGAGAGGGAGGTGGAGGGAAAGGCCTCGACACCAACCCTCACGACTGTCGCCCAAGGTCAGCTGAAAAGAAATTGGTGATGTCTTGGCTTTGTGTGGTGTCAGGGATTGAAAACTGTTTGAGACGCCCATGTTCCGTGGAATGTCGAGCTCTCTGGGTGGACCTAGTGGTCTGTCGTCTAAAAGAGGGGGCCCTTGGCTGTGCATGAATCCGGATATCTCTGGTCAAGGAAGAAGCTCCTCTAATCCTGACAGATCTAGCCAGAAGATCTCCACTAGGATCATGTCCCCGCTTAGTGCCCCTCACACTCTCGGGAGCCAATCGAAGAGTAGTAAACATGGGTGGCCGAAGACTTTGGAACAAATCGGAATTTCCCGCCAACGACAAAAAGGCCCGGTAATCCAAAGATTCTAATTTCTTGACCACCCATTGGACCATATATTGCCAAAGCTCCGCAAGCGACGCTTGGAAGGCAAAAGGAATACCACGAAATTTAAGCATTTCGCCATGACATAACATTTTCCAGTCAAAGGAGGCCAGCCAATCGGGAGAGCAAGGAGGAAAGATTGCCTATAAGACTTGTCTTTCGCCATTGAATGGAAGAACCAGAGGCTAAACAAAAATATCCAAAACATGCGTTGCATTGTGGACATTGTTCTCTTCCTCAATTAGAGTAAGGAAAGAATCATCGCCAAAGTGACCATTGAGAAGTTGAGAGTTGTCTGCAAAAGGCAACACAATTCCCCTGACGAGCCCTTGAGATTTGGCTTGAGCCAGATGATACCCAAAACCTTCCGCTGCTAAAACATACAGAGAAGGTGCTAACGGGCACCCTTGGCGAATAGAACGGAATAGGCCAAAAGGCTCAGAGCTATGTCCATTAATGGTGATCTGGGAAGAGGCATTGGCGAAAAGCATTTCAACCGATTGAATGAAAATGGGACCAAAGCCAAGAGCTTGAAGCATGGCAAGAATAAATGGCCATTCGATCCTATCATAGGCTTTTTCAAAATCAATTTTAATGAACATAGTAGATTGGTTGGATCTGCGAGCCCATTCCATGCCTTCCCAAACAACGATTATGTTGTCAAGAATATAACGCCCTTGAATGAAACCAGTTTGCTCTGGTTGGATAACAACATGAAAGATATGGCGCAATCGAATAGCCAAGGATTTGGCAATAATCTTATATGAAACATTAAGCAAGGTAATAGACCGCCAGCTGGTAATTTGCTCGGGATCCCCTGGTTTGGGGATGAATTTGATATTCCCCTTGTTGATCGTGTGCCCAACATCCGGTTCGAAAAACCTTCAAGATAAACCTAATGGAGGCCCACGGTGTCCCATGCGACTTATAAAACTCGCATGGGAAGCCATCGCAACCAGGAGCCTTGTCATTATCCATTTGCATGGCCGCTTCATGAAGGTCATCAATGGTGAGCATGCGATCACAAGCCACCCTTTGAGCGGGGAGAGTTTGCAGTGCACATAACTAGACACTTGGTCAAGAGCGGTTTGTCGCTCTTGAGAGGGAGCTTGGGATTGAACGCGACTTATAATGCTTGACAAAAGCTCAAAGCATGCGCCGAATATTGAAACTCGAGTTCCGCCATCAAAGATGGCACAAATTTGCTGAGAAGGGTTTTTGGCTTTAAGGAGAGAGAATTCTTTGACACCCGATCCCCTATTTAAAGCCGGTGCAGTACGCGGCACAAATTTGAGCTCCCTAGAGCGTTGTAGTTGTCTGCAATTTGAATTATCTAGTGAAGCTCTACAACTTGAAGTTGCGTGTTTATGAGAAAGGATTTTCTTGGAGCACCACCACCGCTCGGTTAAGAGTGTATGTGGTAGCGGAGTATGAGCGGCACCGAATTTTAGCCAATTGTCGGCCGTAGATTCTCGAGGAATTTGGCTGTCCCAGCCTCATAACATCCTCCCACCATTGCATCTAGTTGGCATGCATAGGTGGATGAAAGCGCTGAAAATGACTTAGCCGAGGGGACAGGGTCCACACTCGGTTGATATGATTGAGAGTGGGCCCATGTTCCATCAAAGCAATATTAAGAAAAAAATGGCATTTATGACAAAAAGGGCACCTATCTTGCCAAGTGATATGGAATTGAATGGGGAGTGGTCCGAAAGGACAAAATCAAGCATGACCTCCACAAGTAAGGAATAAATGTTGTCAAACTCAAAAAAATCTTGAGTTGACAACATAGCTCTGTCGATCCGTTTGAGAACCCGATTCAATCCTCCTCGAAGATTAGACCAAGTGAACCAAGCTTCAGAGGTGGGAGTGCGAGAGGCATTAGGGTCATAAAACCCAAATTTATTGTGCATGAAAACCACGCCTCTCTCTCGCCATCCGTCCATCGCAGGCAGTGTGCTCGCACTTATCGGTGGGCAGCTCAACTCGTTGGCTAGATTTTCTGCATAGTTGAAAACCTAGGTAGTCATGAGATAAATCTCCCTCATTTACCGGTGAGGCTCCCGTGTAAGATTTTGTTAGTTATATGTCCTAATATCTATTTGTTGGTATTACTTTAACTATATAGCTCATGAACCATAGTTGTATAGTTTTGCAATAAGTAAGCAACTGTTAAAGAAAGGAAATATCTGATGAAGAAGAAAATAGCAAAAAACAGAAAGAAAGAGGGAAGATGTGCAACCCAATCAATAGATTACAGAGTTGATTGTATGCACATAGATAGAACAGATAGATATTAACATACATAATTATAAGCAAAGGGAACTTTCAGATCTAGATCTAGAATAACGCAAAGTTTATGAATAGATCTAATACAAAAGTTAGAAACAAAACGCACCGCCGACACAAAGTTCTCCGGAAATATGCTCCTTTCTATTCCTCTGCTTCAAATAGTTATCGGGGTTTCAGCACAAAGTCTAGAACACAAGAATGTTGCTTACAAATTTTGATCTTTTAACTCGTAGGTTCTTCCTCTACTTATAGCATGTAGAGGGGAAATTACAAATAGGAAGCTTTTAGTGAATTGGCACATGTGGAAGTTGTAAAGGAAACAACTGACAATCTCCCTCCTGGAATTCCTCTTTGCATGACATGCATGATTTGCAACTGAAAATAGAACCTTCTATTTTGCATGTCTGCCACCTATTTCCAAGTAGTTGACTTCTTCAAGTAATGGCTTTTAAACCAATCACTTAAGTTTTATAATTTAATTGATCGCTCAATTACTTTATCGGAGAAAAGAAGAAGAAAGAGGAACAAAAATTAGAAGAAAGTTGCAACACTTCCAGTTTTGTTCTTTTTCCATATTCTGCATGCAGTTGACTCTTTTGCCTTTGATTCTCACCAAACTGGGTTTGGAAGCAAAGGTGATCGATTTTGCTTACGGTGTTGCCGTTGACATGTCGTCCCTCTTATCCTCAAGCGTTTGCGAGCTTATTTCAGATACATGCATTAGTGCAATGTTTGCCGTAAATAACTCATCATTTTTATTTTTAATTGCATATGAGCAATTAAAAATTCTGGAAAGCACTTCGTGTGAATGCAAATTCAATGAAGGCTTTAACTGGAAGATTGAGAGCACATGCACAAGATCCTGGAAGGAATTCTCCATGCACTGACTTCTTCATGGGCTGCGTCAAAAACAAGAGGATGAATTTTTGCCGGAAGCCCTTGCAATTGGATCGATTTGTGCAGATTTGACAATTAAATCGGTGATAGGTTCAGGGCCTATGTCTGCATCATTGACTTCAACAAATATGGAAGATATGCATGATTCCGTAGAGCCTACCCTTTCATCCCGCTTTGCCATGGCTGGAGCAATCTTTGTCTGAGCAACTCTTTTTCTTTTTATTCGGTCGAATTCTTTACAATTGGTGCAGATCTGGGATTTCTTCAGATTCGGAAGATATATTCAATGTATCTGACATTGATTTAAGCTCCCTTTCTCTTATATAAGCACCTGTAATGAATACCTACAATTAATTTAGACAAAGACGGCAACCAGAACATGAACACTTGATTTTTATCATAAAAATCTGCATATAAAGCCCGCTGCCCTAAAATTTGAGGCTTTACTTGCATGCAAAGCAAGCATAAATATTTTCAACTTCACCTGGGCACGTGTACCAATATGCAGATAATTACACATGCATAAAACAAGCTCTTCCAATCCTAGGCGCCAAACTTTGAAGCTTTCCGGCAATGAAAAACACTTTTTTGAGCAAAAATCCTCCTCCTTTGGGCGCCAAATTTGTCCGGGCTGCAATCCTTTGATAAAAGAATTAACTATTCCATCACTATGGCAGCCCATGCTTATATAACCTTCAACATTCTATAATTAATAATTGCCTCTCCTATTCCTGGCAATTAATTAATAAATAAACATGTTTTTTCTTTCAACTTGGGCGCCTAAACTTGCATGCTTATGGCAGCCTTTAAATAAATAAATTTAATTTATTTTTAGCCTCCTTCCTTCAGTTCTCTTTGACTTCACATCATGCATTGACCTTCTATTTCTCCATGGCGCCAAAGTTAGGAATAAAAACTATTAATAAATGCCACAAAAAGCATTATTTATTCACCAAATGGGTCGCACTTTTTAGCATGCTTCAAGGCTGCATTAAATAAATTAATTTAATTTATTTTTAGCCTTCCTCTTCCAATCTTCTTTGACTTCTCATATATTGACTTTTCCTCATCCCCGGGCGCTAAAATTAAAGTTATTATTTAATGCCCAAAGGGGTCGCACTTTTTGAATAAGGCTGATTTCTATATTTAAAAGTCATCTTTGATGGGATTATTCACCCTACATGGCAGCTCCAAAAATCCCTTTATCCACTTAAGTTGTTTGACTTCCATAATGGGAATTTTTACCTTGCAAGGCAGGTAAGAAATTCCCATCAATGCCTTAAGTGATTTTTCCCGCCCGCCCGCAGCCTCTAATTTTCCCATCGTAACTTAAGTGATTTTTCCTTAATGGGAAAAAGTACCCTGCAAGGCAAGTACAAAAATCCCACCTGCCTGCTGCAACCAAAAATCCCACTGCAACTTAAATCCATCCATTCCCAAAAATGCGACTTGTCCAGAAGAGGCTTTTTGTGCACGACTTCGTCTTTTTAAAGAGAAGTTGACTTCCTGAGGCTGATTCCTTCTGACATGGCAGCCGTAGATGATCTCTAGATACTCCAGGCAATAGAGCAGATTGTGCTGGCAAAGGAATTGACCTAGGGGAATTTCACAAAGAAAAACACGTAAAAAAATGAAAAACATTGACAAAAATCACGAGACAAAGCCCATGATCCATTCCCCGATGAATAGGGGTTAAACCAAGCACAATTTACTTCAAACGGGGCTTTAAATAATTCAATATAATTTTCCCGCAGACAAAACTTGGCGAAAGGATAAAATGAGTTTCGACATCCGGTATTTGTCAAAATTGGCTCATGTGATTCACTCGGGAATATCTTAACGCAATACGTGACATCTTCCGCAATAAAAACACAAAACGACTGCTTTTTTAAAAGTACGATTTTTTTCAAATGGGTAGTCCCATTTCGGTGAAATCTGACACCACAACCATATTAAAATCACCACTTATAACCCAATATGCATCGAGAATGGCATAGGCTATCCACCGCCAAAGATCGGACCTTTCGGCCGCATCATTGGGCGTAAATATTAATGAGGCCAAAAGGGCAGCCGTCAATATTAAATAAGACCCATATGGCACGATTGGTGGGGTCAACACCATGATCCATTAAAAAAGGCTGCCATTTAGGAGCAAAAAGGGAAATTAAACCCCCATGCCCCCATCATGATTACTTGTAGAATGCCAGGTGTCGGGCCGATGGATTTACAAACCATCTCTAATTGAAAACCTGTAATTTTCACTTCCTGCAAAAACAACACATCTAAATTGGAAAATTTTTGCCGAGCATCACGAACAATATACTTGCGGTTGGAGTCTGTAAGACCCCACACATTCCAAGATATGCAATTCATGGAAAATGGTGGTCAAGGGCCATATTGTCCGAATCCAAGCCATCTAAGGCACCAAATTGGTTTAGCAGAAGTGAGCATTGTTGTGCTTCGTAAAGTCTCTGCAATTCAATTTTCTTTCATCCGACATATTTAATGTTGTACTCCTCAACAGAATCGACATCACGCACCGGGCTATGATCCCGAGAGTGGCGAGGACTTCGAGCCCTTTTACGGGCCCCGTGAGCCATTGGTTAAGAGCAAGGTGATCGTGGAGGCATGGAAACATTGCGAACATAATTTATCTGGTCCATGAGAACCGAGGTCGCCCGGGGCTTGGTGGAGAATTTAGGTAATTGACAAGCGAGTTGGCGAGAGAAACTGGTTCCTCGCTCATGGGCTATAGATTGTTCTTTAACAATTGACTCACGCGAACCATTTGAACCGAGGCCTTAGATTGTGTTTGTTTATGCTTGTTTTTCCGGCCACCAACTCAAGTTTGCCACCCCTCCTCCTGAGGGGGTTTGGCCACTTCTGGAGCCACCTTGGTTGTTGGGCGATTACGGGGAACATAAAGAGGACAATCCTTGATCTTGTGATCAGCGGCCTGACACCGAAGCAAGTGTTAGGAAGATTAATATATAAAATACGTTGGGAGTAACGTGTGTCTCCCATCTAGATCTCCACGTGCTCTTTCAGTTCTTGGGATAAATCCACTTCAACACAAACATGCTTCTGCGACGAGCGGCGCAAAAATGCTAAGGTTCCATACAGACCACCCGCCCAATGGAAGAGGCAATTTGATGCATGAAATGAACACGAGGCAAAGCAAGGCCAGAAATTCCACCCAGACTGACACTTTGAGAGCAACATAATCAGAGACCACAAAGTCTTTGGTCCATGGAGAAAGGACCAACAGAGAGTTTCAAACATACCAAGTGGCCGAATGGGTCGAATGGTCAGGGGCATTGGTTGGGTCGAAGCGGAAAAGGAAAAATCCTTTGGTCATGTTCGTACGCTCTCGAGGCGAATGCCATGAGAGGCCCAGGCGAGGTAACCCATGTTTTGAGCATGTTTTTAGAGGGGATACGTCCCACGAAATATTCAATGAGATAGAATTGCTCTAACCATTGACATGCAACATTAAACTCAGGAATAGGTAAAATAACATCAAGGGAGAATCGTTACCTTGTGGAAAACCTTCGGGACGAACTTCCGAGGGTGTTTCGATGGCAGTGCCATTGTTCAAAGCTTCACTATCTCCAGCCATGCGGTTTCAACAACCAGGCTTGAAATGGAAGAGCTCATTATATGAGGCGCCTGTAAGGTGAGAAACCCTAGAAAAAACTAATAGTATTACTATCCCGTAGTTCCTGAAGAGGCCGTGGAATGACAAGTGCGTATGGAGGAAACTGTAATGCTGAAGTAATTTGAATCTAGGTAGCGGTATGTACCTGCAGGGCATGGGTACATGTATGGTACGAACCTAGTACGTGGTATGGGTATGGTATGCCGAGGGTGCACTCGTGATACGTCCAACAGCACTGGCACGCCTAGACGTACCTTGCCGTATCCACAACGTACTCCAGCCGTACCCACTAGTAAAAACAAAAAAAAATTAACTTTTTTTGAATTTTTTTTTGGGGGGTCAATAAAGGTCAATAGATGGGATTATGTAAATGACTCAACTGTGGTAAAACTTCACAGAAGTACCTAAAACAATAGCTGAAATTACAACAGTTGAGATGCGTTTGGGTAATGTAGGATCAAAAAACACAGTGGCAGCATCTCCACTAGCAATATGACTAGTGCAGGAATAATAAGAGAAACCCCAAAGGAATCTGAACTGCCAGATTTGAAGGGAGCTGGTAATAGCCGGAATTCTAGTCCAATTATGTGATTTTTATTATTTATGTTAATAATTGGACATTGTAACATTTGGAGTTTGAACAATGTACTTGTTCTAAGTTCAATCAATGAATATCATGACAAAATGCATTGAATTATTAATATGTTATTTGGCTATTTCACTTATTTAATAATTTGTTTACTCTATTCATGTATAAGGCTGAATTTTTGCTTATTTGGCTATATATATATATATATATATATATATTGTATGGCCGTACCCAAGTGCCGTACCCGGGCCCCCAAAAAAATTGCCGTACCAGCGTACTGGATCCCCGTACGTGATCCATACCCCCATACCAGCTACCTAGATTTTAATGATATAAATGACATTTTATTTGGCTCCAATGAGGAACAACTTACATAAACACGAGATCGATCACAAACAAATACAATCCTTACACAATATCTAAGGAGATAATGACAACAGTATTCGATCTGACTATATTGACTTACACAACAATCTATAACTACCTAGCTATATGAAGCTCTAGAAAAGAAGAGATTTTCAACCTCTGAACTAGCTCGCTCAAGTGTAAGGGTGAGTTCTTATAGAACCAAGCACCACCTACTTACAATATTAGTTCCCAACTACATTCTACCCATATGACATTTATTGAAGCCTCCTATAATATTAAATGTGTCACAGTCCACTATGCAAGATAAGGCCCAAATGTCCTCAATGCATCAAAAGACTAACACAACTTGAAGAAACTCAAGTCAACCCAACAAAAACAATTACTGGTTAGGTAAAGCTTCATCGGGTCCATCTTTGGAGCGAACAATTTGAATTCAAACACTTGCGCTTGTTTTTCTATTTTTTCTCTTTCTTCTTCTCTCTGTCTTTTTCTTTCTTCTTTTTCTTTCGTTCTCTTTTCTATTTTTTCTTCTCTTAGCTTTTTCCTTTCTCCTTCTGAAGATCAAGTGCTTACATTACACTTCTGCGTGCAAAGACTGAGCACGACTCTTCCAAGTAAATCCTTGCATGTTTGCTCAAACGAATTCCAATGGTTTCATGTTTTCAATAGTAGATGCACCCCATCAAGATGAACCTATGGTGATAATGTGACCTTTTGGATGTGAAGTATGCAAAATACCGCACACACAAGACAATGGTGATGCAAAGTTAACTATCTGAAGTTTCTTGGTCTTGCGCTGAGTGCTCTGTTAGAAGATGTGTGAACAAAGAAAGAATGAAGAGAAACCAGAATGCACACTTAGGAGTTTGTGTGTCCGTCATTTTATTATGCAAGAGATAGTTACAAAATGGTTGAGGAGGTTACAACCGAACATTAGTTAATACATAACTAATAGTTTGTTAAGAGTTAATGAATATATTAAGAATATATTTTAATACCCCCTTAATGACTAAACCAGAGACATGTTTGTCTCGAAATTTTACAAATACAATAAACCAAGAAGTTTAGTCATTAACTCTATAAGCTGCTCTTGAGATATTACTTTGAAAGTTGCAGTCCTCTGATGTTTTGTCGTTGTACAACGTAGGAGCATTGATGTAGTTAGATACCAAAAAGACAGCTAATAGCAAAATAGAGATCCAATCATGTGGACATCGGATATAGTAGGTTGTCCACCAAGCGTTCGTTGAGCGACTCATTGACTGGGAATGAATCATCATTGGCTGAGAAGTTCAGCCCAATCTCTAGAGTTTGGAAATCAAATTCTTGGAGATGTTGATTGAATAGAGTGTACTAAGCTTGTGGAGCCTGCTTGAGTCCATGCAGGGACTCAATAAATCTGCAATCCAGATGATCACCTTCAAGCAACACCATGTAGATCATCCAACTCTTTGTTCATGAAAGCACTTTGAAATACCCTCCAACCAAACTGAGCATATTTGTAGGAGTAACAACCAATTCCGCAATAGGAGAAATAACCATCTCCAAAGTGGTAGGGGAAATAATTATTTCTTCTTGTTGCTCATCTATCCCCCTATTGCGAAAAGCCTTTAGCAACAAGATGAACAAAGTGTCCCTGCTCTACCGTCCTTTGAACCAACGCTTGTGAATGTGTGGTATGTTGTGCCATCTCGCCATGTGCCTCCAAAGTGCATCTTGGATAGTGACATTTCCCTCCACAATTAATCGTGCATCTGAGTGAGGAAGTTCATTCTGCCAAGGCTTTTCAACCTCTTGTACATTATGTATATGGAAATTCCCTCCACAATGTAAGTTGATTGAAAGAGGTTCAACAAGCCTACAAGGAACGACATTCGCTAGCGTATCTTGAATGGTGGAGTCTCTCCACACATGCTTTTTAGTTGACTGTAGCAAAGTCAACTAGCTTATATTGGCCACCTTGCCCAATGCCTAGGGCAATCACCCGTCCATGTTTCACATCTGACACGACACTTCTCCTCGACAAATTTACAACAATATTGGGATTCTTTGTTAACTGACAAACAAATAAGAGATTTTTATGCAAGCTAGGAACATACCTAACATTCCTTACTAATAGTTTTTGAGCATTATTCATCACAATGTGTACATCTCTTATCCCCTCTATTGCAAGTGACTCTCCATCAACTAAGACAATCGAATCAGAACAATTTGTAATTGCAGTAAATGATACATACCAGTCCCTTTGACATGAAAAATGTCTAGATGCACCAGAGTCAATGATCTAGCAACTGGTAGCACTGTCATTCAAGCATGATGCCGTAAGACAATAGAGAGCATGCTCTTCCTCAAAATCTTGTTTATCTACAATTGCTGCCACATTTGCCTCATCCTGTGGCTTTTTGTTCTGTTGAGAAATATCATATTGTCACTTCTGACAACCCTTTTCAACATGTCCAAGTTTGACAATAGTAACACTTGGTATTTAGGAGATGATCCTTCAGGTTGATGTTTCCACTTCCCTTTGAAGTGAGCACTAAGTCCAGAACTGGATTCAAGTGTCTAAACTTGTCTCCATTCCTTTTATAACAAATAGGAACGAACAATATTAAAAGTCAAATTCTGACTTTCAGCCATCAAATGTAGGGCTTCCACAAATGACTCATACAAGGATGGAAAACGGCTCAGCACCAATGCCACCAAATCATTGTCATCCACCATATTTTTAATGGAGGGAGCTGATCTCAAAGATCTTTCATCTGAAGTAGGTGATATGACATTGACCCACCCTCTTGTAGCCTTGCTGAAAACAATAAATTCTTCAATTATAATACCCAACTCTTCTTGGAAGTTGTGTATTCGTCTTTCAGACTGGTCCATAGATCATCTGCTACAATGTTGTTTTGGAGCTTTTGTATCAAATCATTAGATATCTATAACGTCAGCAGCAACAAGGCCTCTTTATGATGTTTGTCACAATTTGCAAAATTTGTACTGGCCTTCCTTCCTTGCAAAGTATTATTTTATTTTTGTTATGATATTCAACAATAGTCAAAATCTTATGACTCTAGATGTTAGAGTTTTGACCTGTCAGTTTCTGCGCCTCTGACAGACCAAGGTTTTGGATGTTTGCCATTTTCACCCCAATTTTAATTTTTGACCGAAAATTAATGTAACAAAAATAAAAATAATAGTCTATTTTTTGACTTCCAACTTCTGGCTTGGAAATTAATGCAAGAAAACAGTTTTGTAGCCTGATTTTACTTGGAAAATAAATGCAACAGGGAGAAAAAGGAACATGCAAATTTGGATTCTCAGAATAACTACAACCAAGATCCTTTTGAAACTCGCAACAGTAATAATACTGAAACATGTCACAAGAATATTGCTAAAAATTGCAACAAATACCCTTAAAGACACCTGCTTCCTCAAAGTCCTCCAGAAATGTCTGCTTCCTGGTCGTATTTTCACCATTTAATGGCATTCATGCCTGCTCTGTGCCCTAGTCGTCAATCTGTTTGCGATTGTCGCACCGCAAACAGAGTTGTTCTTTCCAACGCCTTTACACACTTGAATGATTGTTTTGATTCCTTCTTAGACTTCCCTTGCCCTTGCCTCTGGTTATAGACGCCTTTTCTATTTTCGCTTTCCCTTGAATCTGGGTTCAACGCTTGTAATAGTGGTCATGAAGTGTTATAGATTCATAGTGACTCGGAAATAATGAGCTCCCTTTGAAACCCATGACAAAGATGTCATATCTTTGTTGAGCGTGTTATAACACTTGAAAAATGTGCCCTAGACATCTATCGTACTCGGATTTCTCAACTATTTCTGGGTCTACACAACCCTTCTAGTCTTCTTCCTGATGTTCGTACTCTACACCAATTTTTTTCTCAAACTTCACACCTTTCGAGCACCAATGGCTTTGATACCAATGCTAGAAGATGTGAACAGAGAAAGAATGAAGAGAAACTGCAATCCACACTTAAGAGTTTGTGTGGTTGTCATTTTATTATGCAAGAGATAGTTACAAAATGGGTGAGGAAGGTTACAAATGAGCATCAGTTAATACATAACTAATAGTTCGTTAAGAGTTAATGAATATATTACGAATTATTCTAATATGCTCAAGTTCTGGTCCAAGCATCTAAAGTGTTGCGTCATCGTTCTCATGGTATATGCATAGTGTGGAGATGCATTTTGACCCTCCTTTTCCTTCACACGACCTTTGCTGTTGACAAACACAATTTTGTGTTGAGCCATTGAAATACTAGCTTGCACCAACTTCTGAAAAATGTTCTAGACTGTCAAAGATACCACAAATCTTTTGAAATATTCTGGAGATGTACCAAAACACAAATTTGAAAGCATGCAAAAACTACTCTAATAGTTTTTTGTTTATGTTGGATTGTTTGTGAACTTGGATGCTCCTACATCGCATGGGTTGTGCCCACAAATGTAGAGAGCTCCACAACATGGAGAGATGAGTGGTCTATTACTCTCAAGGTCATTGTTGCTGCAATGTATGGAGAACATAGTTTCATTCCTGAAGCAACACGATTTGATTCATCAAATTAAAATGAGACCATTACTGAAGATGTTGGGGACATCTGTCCTATCCATTGAAAGTTTTTGCTTATCCTTTTTGAGATTATACAAACAAGTCCATAGTTGAACAATTAGTTAAATACTTCAACATAGAAGAGAACACAATCCAGTGTGTGGTGGTGTCTAAAGACACCTTAAAGAATTATAATCAAATAAAAGCATAACAAAATGAATGAATGAGATGTTTGAAAAGGTTCAAAACATGCAAGGCATTGCCTTTTATGTATTGACATTGACATATGAAAAAGGGTAGGCTGACCCAATGTAAGGCGCTAACCAAAATATAAATTATAATTACACTTGCACGGCACATACCATGCTCTGCAAGGTACAAATCACAATATAAAAACCCAAAGTGGTCCTAACAAACCCAATGGAACACCACAAGTGTAAGTGTCTCAAAGGGTCCTGTAAATATGGGTTTTACATTCTAACATCCCCCTAAAGCACAACTTGAGGGTCAAAAGGTGGCATTAGTGGACAGATTCTTTTATAAAATAAGAGAGATCTTGACATCCCCCTTATGACAACTTTTGATAACCCGAGAAGATCTCACAATATGGTGAACTTGTAAGTTCTTAAAACTTTGAATAACTTGAGTAGCTCCTGTTATATGGTGAATTCCTTATCATTCCGCGAAATTATGAAATCAAGCATCTGATGTGCTTCATAATTAAGAATGGGAATTGTATCTAATAAATGATAGCAGTTATCTCCCATCTCAATGTGAGATAAACAACGATATGCTAAAACAATGTGAGGTAGTCTCATCCCCACCTAAGCAACATCCCCCAAAGATATAGAAATGTAATGCGGAGAATCTACCCAAATTCATGTGATTATGAATTATAAGTCCACTCCAATCTATCATCCCGATGGACAAGCTCCAAAACCGTAACTCCTAAAATCAAGTGCCCAAAACATGAAGCAAGATACTAAAAATTCATCTTCACAAGTGCTAGATCTGATTGTGAATCGGAAAACAAATTGATCACTGAATATTCCATACGGAGTGTATGTACGCCTCAACCTAGACTGTCTGAAAACGCCTAAGGCCCCCATACCACTGAAATATACTGTATCATGCTACAGGTACGTGCAGATGTCAGGTACACTTGGAAACGTATCCAGAGGGGACAGGGTATGGTCCGGGTACGGTTTCTGCACCCGGACCGTACCTTGTCCCATGTGGGTACGTTTCCAAGAGTACCCGTCCAAAAAAAACTTGCCAAAGACTGTTTCTTTCCTTTTTTGGCAATTCTTTCCTTTTTTGGATTTTTGGTGGAAAAATCACAATTATAGAAAAAAATTTGCCATTTTTGAAAGGGTCCTGAAGATGTAGCAAGCAAAAACTTGCATGTGCCATAACTTTCATTCGTGACTCCGTTTCAAGTGTCGTTTCTAAAAGTGTATCTTTTCTCGAGCTCTACGCATCGATGGCAATATTTTTCTTATTTTCATAAAATCCATTTTTGCACCTTTTTGACCAAGCAACTTCTTGCAATCTTCTCGAAAGAATCATGAGCTTTGATCACTCAGTAGACAGATTAGTAATTAAAAATATTGGATAGCTTTCCAAAACTCGCGAGTATTCTCTCGTGCTCGGACTAATCGTCCCACCCGCCACTTGGATCCATATTTTTCCCGCTTAGTTATGATGTTTCGGGAAATATGTCGATAATACTATCGTCTTTGAGTGGATCAAGGAAGGTCACCATGAACAATCAAAACTCCTTGAATCTTATCACGATCTACTAAGATAAATAATCGTGATATAGAAATAATAAATTTCAATAAGTATGCAATGTATGAGAATTAAATTTCAATAAGTATGCAAATGCTTCTTTAAATTTATAATTTATATACATATTTATATGTTTATATATATATATATATATATAAACGTACTCCAAAAGTGTACCGTACCCAAGATTTTTAAAAATTTATTGTCAGATCGGCGCACGCACTGCACTCGTATCCAAACCGTCTAGACCTCAACCAACACCATATTCTCAAGCAAAACAATGAAGATATCATCAACAAGGTATGCCACATAATGCTTGGTTAGGGTCTTACAATCCTAAAGATCTCTAATCAAGTACACCATGGTCTTGCTCTCAAAATCATCATAGAAAACCAAAGAAAATAATCTTCTCGATTAATATCCTCCAGTGAAAGAGTGAAGGTAGTCCCTTTGACATACGACCTCCAACAATGTTTTGAAGCAATTCCAGAAACAAAGATGAAATCATCATAAGACTATCTCTTTATCAAAAGCAATGAAGAGCCCAACATTTTCTCCCACTCCTCTTTGTTTTTGGCTTCAAAATAAGTGTCCAACACTCTAGTCAAGTGAGAAATCCTGCTATGGGTCCACATCTATGTATCCCCCTATCTAATTTAACTTCTTCAAGTATTACATCATCCTCCTTAGAAATAGGAAGTCTCGTGTGTTTAAACTACAATCTTCGACATGATGGGTTTAACACCCAAACATTTATCCCTTAAAGCCTCAACTTATGTGATATCTCTTAGGACAACCTCACTATACCCCGAAGGAATCTCACAACTCTCATTTGACAATAGTGGGAGACAAGAGCTAGGCATCTCATCCTTATGCACCACCAATTTGGTTAGGAGTATCAAAGAAAACAATCTCATAATTAGAGACAACTTTATTTGAATCAACTCTTAAAAAAGGTGTATAGTGAGTATCATTGATCTCAACATCACCACTACCAACAAGATCAAGTGTGAAATCGTTTGCTAAATGGATCCTCTCACCATTTGCTTTGCCAAGCAATTGGCTAATACTACCATCCTTGGCCATGTGATGAGTACATTTGGACCATAGTGTGGCCTCACATCACATCCATGGGTACCTATCAAAGACTACAAGCCATAATCAATAGTGGGAGCCTAATGGCTCTATGTATTCCCTCATCATGCTTTCTCTTAGCCCAGACAAATCAGATTGTTATTCCTCCTACTATCTCGTGACTATCATAGCTAAATCCATGGTGATCATATCTTCGAGAACTTGTACATACTCCACATGTCCCTTATTGACCAAGAATGCGTCCCGTGTCCTCCAAATGATGATTGGGTCCATCAATGATCCCTCTTTAGGAATGAATCAAAACACCTTAGGTGTTTCCTCTTCTTCAATCTTTGCTTTCTCAAGCAATTCCTCACAATATGCCTTGCTTCGCCACAATAGTAATGTCTTCTTATTCTTCCTCTTATTGCTATCATGAAAGGCCTTTGTAGACTTTGATTTATTTTCCCCAAAGGAATTGATTGTAGATCTGCCATGCTGAAAATCCTCTAAATAACCAATTTCTTCCCTCCCTTGCATGAAAATTGCCTCAATAGGAAGAATGATACCTCAGCCAATCTTTCCAAGTCCACCACTTGTATAACCCAT
Source organism: Taxus wallichiana var. yunnanensis (assembly GCA_018340775.1). NCBI lineage: Eukaryota > Viridiplantae > Streptophyta > Pinopsida > Cupressales > Taxaceae > Taxus > Taxus wallichiana. Next base: position 554,096,617 of record CM031234.1, read on the forward strand.
TTTCTGAATCAACTTTAATCCAATTCGTTTTGCGTGCTTCTCAAATGCTCTAATCTTAGGAGAAGTAGACCCATTATCAATGCTGATTATCATCAATTTGATAAACATGGGCATCAACGTAATCAACAACATCCTCAACAACATGAAATACAATATGAGCATAATTGCCAATAGTAGAAATAAGAAGATCATAAGTAGAGGTAGAAACCTCAACAAAGTTAGAATCAATAAAACTAGAAGCATCAATACAATGATTTTCTTTCCTCATGGAGTCTACGCGCTTCTTGTTTCAAAACCTTCTTTGAAAGATGCAAATTAAGTCACTTCAACTTTTCAATCTCTTTTCTAGATTGTTCAAGATTATCCTTAATTGAATCCTTGTTGAACACCCTTTAGAGCTTGAGCTATATCTCCTTCAGAGTATCCTTCCCTGTGAAGAAAAAATGAAATTCGGTGTAACATGAGTCGACATCATTCTCCAAGCCTTATCTTCCTTCTCATAAAGGGAAATCTCCTCTTCCTCTCGAAGAGAGGACCTTTTATGCCCCCATAACAATTTGCCACAAACCCATAGTCCTCAATGTATTCATCATAAATGACTCCCAATATAGAAAATTGTATCCCTTCAACAAAAGGACCACCGAGTCACCTCCATCTTTGATTTCATGCCCCACTCAAGTCTCCAAATACTCCAACCATATATATCCCCTGAAACACCTAAATTTTCATTGTTTCACTTTTCGATTTCCTAAACACTTTTGAAACCAATCTTATATTCATATACCAATTTCTGGATATTGACAATATTTTAAGATAATTTTGAAAATTTCCACAAAAATATGAAAAACAATGAAAATAAATGATTTTGACATATGCCTTAGGAGAAAGAAACACTAAAATTCATCCAACATCAAAATGAACTAGGTACCTTTTGAAATGCTTGACAAGCACAATTGTGATTCACACATGGTGTCCCCGCATTTCACCCCAAATCTGGGACTACCCATTTGAAAAATTTCATTCTTTTTAAAATAACAGTCTTTTTGTGTTTTTATCGCTGTAAGATGTCTCGTATTATATTAAGATATTCCCAAAGGAACCATATGAGCCAATTTCAACAAATACCTAGATGCTGAAACTCATTTTATCTCTCCGCTAAGTTTTGTCTGCGGAATTTTTTAATTTAATTATTTATTAAATAAATAAAGCCCCATTTGAAGTAAATTGTGCTTCGGTTGAATCCTGTTGAAGTTTTGCATGCCAGTAGCCACACATTTCAATAGGATTTTCACCAGGAATGAATTCAGAGCTTTGTCTGTGACTTCTGGCAACGTTTTTCATTTTTATTTATTTCTTTTGCGTTTTTCTCCAGTTTTCCCCGTGGTCTTTCTATTTAATTCCCCTGGGTCCGTTCTTTGTCTTGTATAGTCTGTTTATTTTCCTAGAGCATCTGGAGATCATTTACACCGCACCGCACTGAAGTAATCAACTTCGAAAGCAAACTTTTGACCAAAAAAGATGAAGTCAAGCACAAAAAGTCTTTCCTAGGCAAGTCACACTTTTTGGAATGAATGGGTTTAAGCTACAATGGGAATATTGGTAGTGGCAAGCAAACGAGAATTTTTACTTGCCTTGCAGGATACTTTTTCCCATGAAGTCAAAGTCACTTAAGTTGCAATGGGAATATTAGAAGCAGCAGGCAAGCGAGAATTTCTTACCTGTCTTGCAGGGTAAAAATTCCCATTATAAAATAAAGAAAAATCACTTAAAGCACGGATGGGAATTTTCTGCTTGCCTAGCAGGCTAACTTTTCCCACCAAAGAGGTTTATTCACCCATGCAAGTCGCACTTTATCAAAGGAAGCTATTTTTAATGCAAATCGCACTTTTTGGGAGATGTTTTAATTTGCTAGTGGGAATTTTGGCAAAGTGGCAGGCAAACGAGAATTTTTACCTGCCTTACAGGGTAAAAATTCCCATTATGAAAGTCAAATAACTTAAGTGGAAGAGGGATTTTTGGAGCTGCAGTGCAGGGTGGAAATTCCCATCAAGTTGACTTCTTATTTTTAGCAATTCCTCTTGCCAAAAAGTGCGACCCACCTTGGGTGAATAACAATGTATTTAATAATATTTATTAATGGTTTATTCACCCAATTTTGGCGCCATAAATAGAAGGAAAGTCAATGCAAGTGGAAGAGCTAAGGAGAAGTCAATGATGCATGTTAAAAATAAATAAAATAAATTATTTAAAAACAACCAACAACATGCGCAGACTTGGGCGTCCAAATTGAATGAATAAACATGCTATTAATTAATTAAATTGCCAGAAATAGGAAGAGGCAATTATTAAAAATAACATGCTTTGGAGGTTATATAAGCATGGGACGCCGTAAGGGATAGAAAGTTAATTCTGTTTGATGAGAATTGCAACCAAGACAGTTTTGGCGCCAAGGAAAGGAGGTTTTTTCATCAAAAGGTGTTTTTCATTGCCAAGGAGCTTTAAGGTTTGGCGCCTAAGGTTGGAATGGCTTGATTCTTGCTATGCTAATTATCTGCATGTTGGTATAAGTGCTTTGGTAAATTAAATAATTATTTTGCTTGCTCGCATGCAAGTAAAACCTCAAATTTTACGGCAGCAGTTTTATATGCAGATTTTGGTGATAAAAATCAGGCATTCATGCTCGGACTCCATCTTTGTCCGAATTAATTGCAGGTATTCATCACAGGTGCTCATATAAGTAAAAGGGAGTTCAAATCAATGTCAGGTACATTGAATATATCTTCCGAATATGAAGGCTTAAATTGCCGATCTCGCACAAATTGATCTAATTGCAAGGGATTCCGACATAATTAAAAGAAAAAGAGCTCGACAAAGATTGTTCCAGCCATGATGAAAGAAAGGATCAGCGAGAATCGTGCATAGCTTCCAGATTTGCTAAAGTCAATGATACTGAGATATAAGCTTTGAACCTATCACCGATTTAGTTGATGAGATCCGATCTCATAATTGCAAAGTCTTCCGACAAAAATCATCCTCTTGTTTCTAACGCACTCGTGTAGAAGTCAAGTGCATGGAAAATTCCTTCCGTGATCTTGTGCATGTGCTCCCAATTTTCCAAATGAAGCTTTCATTGAATTTATTTGTATTTGCATTAACCCAAAGTGCTTTCCAGAATTTAAAATTGCTCATATGCAATTAAAAATAAAAATGATGAGTTTTGTCTAAATTATTTACGACAAACATTGCACTGGTGCATGTACTGGAGAAGAATTGCAAAAGCTTCAAGGATAAGAAGGAAGACAAGTCAAAGGCAATACCCGCAAGCAAATCACAGTCAATTGCTTCTAGATCCACTTTGGTGAGAATCAAAGGCAAAAGAGTCAACCGCATGCAGAATATGGAAAAAGAACAAGATTGAAAGTGTTGCAGCTTTCTTCTAATTTATTTTCCTCTTTCTTCTTCTTTCTCTTATTTTCTCCGACAAATTAATTGAGCAATCAATTAAATTATTAAACTTAAGTGATTGGTTTAAAAGTCGTTACTTAAAGTAGTCAATTATTTGGAAATAGGTGGCAGACATGCAAGATAGAAGGTTTTATTTTCAGTTATAAATCATGCATGTCATGCAAAGAGGAATTCTCGGAGGGAGATTGTCAGTTGTTTCCTTTACAACTTCCACACGTGCGCTTCAGTTATAGTTTCCTATTTGTAACTTCCCCTCCATACACTATAAATGAAGGAAGAACCTACGGGTTAAAGGATCAGAATTTGTAATCAACATTCTTGTGTTCCAGACTTTGAGCTGAAACCCTTGATAGCTTTCTGAAAGCGGAGGAATAGAGAAGAGACAGATTTCCGGAGAACTTTGTGTCAACGGTGCATTTGTTTCTTATTTCTTTTTAGATCTCTGCATAAACTTTGTGTTGTCTTAGATCTAGATCGGAAACTTTCCTTTGCTTCAAATTTTGCATTTCAAGATCTATTTGTTTCGTCTATGTGCATGTGACCAACTTTGTCAACTATTGGTTAGGCTGCACATCTTCTTTCTTTTCTGCTCGCATTCGATTATTTCCCTCTTCTGCATATATTCATTTCTTACAGCTGCTTACTTGCTGCAAAACTGCCTAGCTATGGTGCATGAGCTACGCGGTTAAAGTAAAACCAACAGATAGATATTAGAAAATATAATTGACAAAATCTTACACGGGAGCCTCACTGGTAAATGAGGGAGATTTATCTCATGACTGCCTAGGTTTTTCAGCTGTGCAGAAAAAATCTAGCCAACAACACATCTTCTTAATGATGATGATTTCCAATAACCCACGAAACAGATTTTCCTGATTCCTTTCGGATTTGTAGATCCAAAAGATTCTTTCAAAATCATTCAATAAGCCCTAGATCTCGATATTCAACTCTGTCGAAAAACAATTCACCTGTCTTCCTTGATCTCCCACTCCCTCAATAATGCCCAAAATTTTGATTTTCTTCACTTGTTGGAAATATATTGAAGCATACTCTCCAATGACAGCAAAATCACCTCAATTAGACACTCATGCTAGGAGAAAATCCTTTTTGAAGCTGTGCTGATTTTTCTAGAAAATCTCATCAATTTAGCCCTAGTTTTAGACTGCAAATTTCAACCAGTCATAACTCCCTCAATACCCCTGAGTATGTGGACAGCCACCACTTGTCAGAAAACTCTCAAATTTTATGTTCAAATGGTATATGTATTGCCTCAGTTTGATGCCTGTGTGAAGAGAACGGTACTATGCAAGCTCAACTTTTTTTTCTGAAAATTTTGCCCAAAACAAATTCTAGAACCACCTTTCTCAGATTAACATTCAAGATTATACAAACATGCCTATGATTAAACTCAAAAATAGAAGAGAACGCACTGCATATATGTGGCTGTCTTAAAACACTGAATAGACAGAAGGCACTGCCGATCTTGTGCCAGTTCGATTGACTCTTTTGTAAAATTTACCCAAAGAAATCCTAAAACCACCTTTTGCGAATTTATCATCAAACCATAGGTGCTGATACTATTTGTGTTTATACAAACAGGTCTATGACTCTATAATGAAACAATAGTGAAATACTCAAAAATACAAGTCAACAGAATGTAGATATGTGCTGGTGTCTAAAAACATCTTAAATAAAAATAGAACTGAATGAATGAGATGGTTGAATAGTTGGAAGGAATTGTCCTTTATGTATGCTTATTAATATATGGGAAAAAGGGTAGGCCGTCCTATGTAATCACAATATAAATTAAAATTACACTTGCGAAGTACACACTACACTATGCAAGGTACACACAACCCAACAGACCCAATGGAATACCACTAGTGTTGGTAACTCTAAGGGAACCATAAAGATAGGTTTTACAATTTAACAACTTCCCCTTTATTCATATAGAAATATTGTTAAATTGTACAAGCCATGAAGAATCACTGAAACCACGGCATCTTAATACATATATATGCTTGTAAAGTTCAACATGTTCCAATGTGGAAAGAATTTATGCCTTTTGTTCTCTACAGATCAATTCACAAAATGTCCCCTTTTCAGTTATTTACCATTGTAACTGTATTTAAACATTTAGTAGAAGCACATAAAGTAGTTCTTTTTCTAACTCTTCATAAATTCCAATGTAACATCTGAAGCAAACAGTAAATTTGACCTCAGGGACTAGTTGAACTCATCTCAAAACATAACGAAGGGATTGGTAGCCGATTCTTGCGTCTAATGCTTAAGCAGTTTTTTGTGCTGTTTGTGGAACTTTACTTTCATGCCTCATATTATTTTTCTATGTACTTTCCAGATCAGGTGTTGCAGCTAAGAAGCTAGAAGCATCAGGATATCAAAACCTGGCCTATATTACCTCAGGTCTTCAATCAGTGGAACCGGGTAGGAAAAAAAAACTTGTGTTGTCCAACATGGGTTTAGTAGCATATGACTTAAGTTATCCAGCAACATTGAACACACATTTATGCAGTAATCTTGGTTCTGTCCTTTTTCTTTGCTACAGGTACATTTGAGAAGGAAGGATCAAAAGAACTACAAGATGCAGGCAAAGCAGGTCTAATTACAATTCAGGGAAGATATCAGCTGTTCTAGGCACCATTCTTGTTCGTAAGTATTGTCCAGGAAAAATGACTATAAATTTCATTTTGTTTTATTTGAGTAACATAATGCGACCACAAGGCCATTAAATACATAAGATAATAAGACCAAGCCTACAAGAATAAAAATAAATATGCTCTTTTCCCAAACAGTCACCTTGGGCATCCCTTGAGTGTTTTATTTGACTAAGTGTCCTAATCATTGTTAACCCTAGATAATATTCTTAAGCTGATACTCTAGAATCTAAAAGAGAACGACAGCAGAATTTTTCACACAAAAATGCATTTGAAACTGGATTATTCCTTGAACTTGATAGCAATCATGCTTATTCCCTTTCATCCTTATCATCCAGAAACTAGGAGAGCTTGCAGGGATTTTTGCACTGTCAGACATCTAGCTCTCTGTGATCTTTGTTGGTTTATCTACCATCATATAAAGGTTCTATGTGTAAACAAATCGGCACATGGAGTTTCAATGTTGCTATGCTAAACCAAGCCAACAAAAACTGATCAACAAGCATTCAGGAACTTACCTATTACAACATCCCTCAATATTGTAAAGGAGACTACTATTTTCAATCTGCCAAGTGTGGAATTGAACTTCAGGATATCTAGCAAGGTCAAACCAGTGGTGGACAATGGTAAGAAGACAGAAGTATTTGAAGGAAGACCATATTACAAGATGGGTTTGAAAGAAAACACTAAAGGTACAGACAGGGAAAAGAACACTCAATGATAACTTCATTTACCCAACTTGTGTATTCAGAAATTAGTGCTGTAGAAGAATATGAGAATCGAAAAGAGAACTTAGTAAGTGGAAAGAGAAGCTAAGTTGTTTACTTATATACTAGTAGCAGAGGAATATTTTCTGGGGTTGATTTGATATTAAGTGCAAGAAATGCTTGCCCTTACGTCTTCAACCCATAGGTGATGATGTTATATGGATAGAATGTGATTAAACCCTAATAAGATTTCTTTGATGTTTAAGTGGTATAAATCTAGGGTTCATACATAAATTGTATACAAAAATATACACATCAATTAAGATAAATAATTCTGCTAACAATATTAGATGATGAGATACAATTAAATGAATGATGTAGTATAAAAGAAAGGACCACTGCTCCATGTAATATTAATGGAAGCACTGCTTCCATAAATAAAGGTAAACCACTTTGAGAGGGTTAGATCTCCAAATGTCTAAGATAATTTATCACTTGGGATCCATACCAATGATTAGCTCTGTGATGTTACACTCATCTTGTGTCTTCTTATATTATATGTAGTGGTTAACATTATTGTTTACACCAAATCCTTGGGTTGACATATTACAAATGGAAATAATTGAATATGTAGGCCACACTTTATCTCATATTTGGTATAACATTACTATTCTTTCAGAGAATCAGAACCTTTTGACCTGAAGCATTTGATGAAAATTGAAATAATTGAATATGTTGGCCACACCTTATCTCATATTTGGTATAATATTACTATCGTCTCAGAGAATCAGAACCTTTTGACCTGAAGCATTTGATGAAACTGAGTTTAAGATGTTCTCAAAGTTGAACTTAATTGCTGCCCTGCTTTATTGTTCATCCACTGTGTACAGGTGTCAACTTCATATAATTTGTTGTCACATTGTCACTTCCTTTTCCACCTCATGCATTTCCATATCTATGTCAATTTGTTGAAGTTTTCGTCCTTTCATAGTTCATGTTCATGTAGTTGCTCTCTCAAATTCATGTGTGTTCATCGCTTTGTTGTTATTCTAAAAGCTCGTATCTTGATAATCATTTTGTTCTCTAGTTTGTCGAGACTTTTTGATATTCATTTTTGTGTCTAGTTTTTCAAGACTTGTTGATATTCATAGTAACTAGGATGTCGATAGATGTTTTGTTGACTTTGATACTTGTGTGGGCTAGCTCATTTTTTTACAATTTTATTCGAATGCTTTGATCTTTTCATCTGCTTGTTGAATTTTACCATGGCTTTTGCATGCAGTCTCTTGACAAATTCTCTTCTCCTTTTGATCTTTTGACTTCATAAAGAAAGATTTGATTATGATTCCTTAACCTTGTGATCTTGTTGTTATTTGCTGCCACCTCTTTAAGTTATCTTCAATTTTGGTATCTTGTTCGACGTTGTAATGTTTTTCTCTAGTTTGATGATTTCATCAACGCGGGATTGAATCGTAACCTTCATTTTAGATATATCTTCATCTTGTTTTGTCAACTACCTTCTGTAAGATTATTGTCCACCAACTGTTTTCACTATTTTTCTACTTGCCATAGGCTTTTATCCTAATTAATGAGTATATGGTTCAAGTTTTGGAACTTAATTGCTTCATCACTCATCTTTGCCATGTTCCTTTTGGCTCTTCAACTCTTGGTTTTGTTCTTGGGAACTTTCTTAAATTTTCTTGTTTGAGATTCTTATTAGTTCTCTCAATTCTTTCTTTTCTTCGAGTTCATCATAATGTGCATTATTTATTTCTGCTCAAGACCTTTTAATTTCTTTGCGTGATTTGCTAATTTCCTCCCTCTGCATAACTTGCATTTTTCCTCATCCTTTTCCCTGCATAGCTTAATTAGTTTATCAGTTTTTCATAACATATTCCACAATTACCATTTACCAAAACACTCATTGTTTGTGCCTAGCAGTATTATGCCCTTAAACTTTAATTCTTTGAATATGATTTTCCTCCAAATGGCCAAATCAAGATCAAAAACAAATTCTCTGAAATAAGGCCATATGAAGAATAATACTATTTTTCAACCTTTCTGTGACACTTAAGCTTCTTCTTTATTGAAACCTAGTCACACATACGATCGTAACTGGTCCCGTATACCCTGCCCCTTACTAAATTGTTACTTTTTAAGTTTTAAACTCAAGACCTTTATCCTCCAACCAAAGATCTTGGCCTCTACGGTATCGCCTTATAAGTTAAATTTAGTTTGGGACTACCACTTTCCAATTGGTGAGATTAAAAAGTAAAAACAATTTAAGGTGATCATTGGGGTAGCCTGCATCAAGCAAGTCCCAAAAACGGATAAAGCTTAATCAAGTGGTGGCTGTACACAAAAGGGAATGGCCCACCTGAACATGTGTGCATTTGGGAATGAACTATCCAAGCAAGCATACCTATGTGGCATCTCTCCATGTCACTGCTGGAGGTCAAAAATGAATGCTAGATCAAGCTAAAAGACCACATCAAGTTGTGTGCCTGGTTAGCACTTCAATGGAGCCCACAATTTGCCAGGCAAGTGTCAATATGACACCTTGTTGGATGCATCCAGTCGGGACCTGAGAAGATTTAAAACTTGTAGAGTTATAATTTAGAGTTTGTATTACCTCTGAAAACGGTTAAATAATATTAAAACCCATAGACACAATAGCATGCTTCTTTGAACTGGTAATGGTGGTCTCCAAGAAGGGACTTGACCAGTGACACTGTATACTGCCACTTTCCCGTGATACCAAACTCATATGGACATGGTCACCTCTTTAATAATGGCACTAGATTATTTAGCTTGAGCTTTTTTGTCAATATACCCATTTGAGTTTAATTTACAAGGCTAGCATCAATAGTTTGTAAATCTTGACGAGTTCATATTAACATATGTTCACGATGCTCCTTTCATAATTTCCACGTGGTTAAGCTAGATTATCTGTTGTCACATATATGTTTTTTTTCTTAAGATGAATACCATTAAGGTCTGCTTGCTTCTGAAGTTACACACAATCTGCTATTGCAGATAATTTATTACTGTTATTTGTAGTCATTTGGGAAATATCACTTAAATGGTGCTCTGGGTAAATTGAAAAAAGGGATTAACTTTCATTCCTTGATACTTCAATTTCTGCAGTTGCATTTCTTTTCATAAGTTTATTTCCAGAGCAAGCAGAGAAGCTTCTACAGATGACCTCTGTAAGTTTCTCATGGATTTTTTCCATTACAAGGGCTATTTACCTACCATATTTGGAACAACATAAATGTTAAATATTCTGATGTTGTATGTATGGCAGGTAACGGAGCCAAACTTAAAATAATCTGTGGAGTAAATATTGAGAGAGAAAAGCGTTGATTCTGATTTTTGCATGGTATAACAACTGTTGAAACTTACTGATATTTGTTAATCGTAAGCAATTCTTTTTTCTTTTTTTTGAAGAAATATGGTAGTGTTATAATTTGTGGATTGCATGTAGATTATAATTTTTGGATTTAGAAGTGGTCGAGGCGAGCAATTCACTTGAATGTAGAGTCCATTTTTTCCCCCTCCTAATATCATGGCATCAACCATATTCAAGAAGTGCAACTACAGCTTATTCACACAATCATTTGTACATCCCAATGGTGGATTACAGATTGTGATTTGAAACATTGATGAAACTAATAGTTACACTGTTGTTTCCAGAAGCTATAGACTGTTGTGAAAACATCAGATATCCAACAGACTAAGATTTTGTTTGGATGCTATAGACAACATATGTATGCATCAATTGGTCATTTTGGAGAAGTCAAGTTTATGTGTTCAAGACTTGTAATTTATTTACAAACATGGGTTTGTTTTTTGAGCATCATTTGAAATGTATTTAGATCAATTGTTCTATATCCAACTTCTATCTACGTTGAGATGGAAATTCCTAAGATATGGGAGTTGTCTTATGATTCTAATGATTGTTAAAATGATCAATAATAATTTTTTAATGTTGAAAAAGGTTAGAATTTTATAGTTAATATTTTGTGCCATGGAGGGCAAGAATAGCAGGACTATCTTAGAGCTGCAAATTCCATTGAATTAATCTTAGGATAGGTCCATAAGTAAAATATAACAAGTGTCAACAATTTTGGTATTTTAAGATTATTTTGCTTCTTCATTTTATTGACATTTCAATTAATCAACTGTGTACTTGTGGTTATCACCTTGTTATGTATGGGAGGACGGGTGTTTATTTTCCTCTCAAGAATGTGATTGAAGGGTCCCATAAATTTTGAACACTTAACCTTTTCTCTACCAACTTGTCATGCAAAATGTGTAGCATGAAAACTTCAAAAAATTCCCATGACAACCTAAGCCACATTTGAAAATCCTTCTCCCGATCAATGTAAACCCGTCCTCCGGCTAACTTAGTCATTATGTTTCCCTCACAATGGCTAGGAGGAATTTGCTAATGTAACTTTCAAGTATGTGTCATGTGCAGGGGATGTAATTCAAGTTGATTCATGAAGGTATCTGGATCCAAGAGAAGACAAACACTCTCGGAGGCCCAAAAAGGCCTATTTTCAAGGTTTTTGCACTTGGGGAGCACCCCGAGGAATGTACAGGGAAAAGATAAAGCATCCGGGAGGTGTGTGGCGAGCTATGTAATCCTCCAAGGCAATTTAGGAAAGTTTTGCAAGAAAAATCAAGTTTAGGAACAAGTTGTGTAACATCGGGCTACTTGTGGCATGGTGTAAGGAAATGAAAGTAATGAAAAATCTAGTTAGCTTGTTCTGAATGATTCAGGAGCCTCGTGGATGATTTGGAAAGATATCGATATTCGTCGGAAAGCGAAGAATATCTACTTCACAAAGGCAAAAGGTTTCAGAAGATTCTATAGTTCATATTTTGAGATATTGGCCCGACAGTGTAGATGAAGATCTTCAATCCTAATGGAGATTCAAGTGAATATTCTGGGAGTTCTAGGAAGATTTGAGGCTTGATTCGAATTCCAACATGACATATGTAATGCCCTTTTCACATCCAATGTGTTGGCTATCTTTTTATCATCATAAATTTTGGTGGCAGTTCCTTTCACCGGTGCACAAGTTTGAACAGAATTGAAAGGGGGTGAATTTCAAATTGTAGGTAGAATTGGCTCCTGAAAATGGTGGGAATGTTCTCAACAGTCCTTTTGGAGTCAAAAACATATAAGGTTTTCTTATGGAACTCTTAGGGATGCTTCCATGGCAAGAAGGCACTCTTAGATGGCTGTTTTTAGCAAAGGTGTTTGGTGAAGACAAGGCTTCCAAAAGTAGCAAGGTGCACATGAAGACCCCTGATGTCCCTTTGTCCCTTTGACCAACTTCAATGGGAACATGGGAGACATAAGAATGTGCCACCATGGCGAAAGACTCGTGTCTTGAGGTTGCGTCACTTAAAATGCCACTCGATGTGTTAGAATGATGTCTTCAACTCACAACTTAAGTTGGCCCCTTCCTCATGATGGATGGACCCTATGCGCATTTTGGAGGGGGTGATGTCCCTTTGTCCCCTTGCCAAAGGGACATGGGGGACATAAGAATGTGCTACCATGTGAAAATAAAGTCTTGCATCACTTAAAGAGCAACTTGAGTGATTAGGAAGGTGTTTTCAACTCACCTCTTAAATTTGGCCCTCTTAGATGGCTGTTTTTAGCAGTGTTTGGTGAAGACAAAGCTTCCAAAAGTAGCAAGGTGCACTTGGAGACCCCCTGATGTCCCTTTGTCCCTTTGACCAACTTCAATGGGAACATGGGGGACATAAGAATGTGCCACCATGGTGAAAGATTCGTGTCTTGAGGTTGCGTCACTTAAAATGCCACTTGAGGTGTTAGAATGATGTCTTCAACTCACAACTTAAGTTGGCCCCTTCCTCATGATGGATGGACCCTAGGCGCATTTTGGAGGGGGTGATGTCCCTTTGTCCCCTTGCCAAAGGGACATGGGGGACACAAGAATGTGCTACCATGTGAAAATAAAGTCTTGCATCACTTAAAGAGCAACTTGAGTGATTAGGAAGGTGCTTTCAACTCACCTCTTAAATTTGGCCCCCTTTCTCATGATGGAGCTACACATGGCGTATTTTTCAACCTCTCCTGTCCTTTTGTCCCCTTTGTCCCTTACTAAAAGTGTTAAGGGACATGAGGGGGTCTCAAACCGATTTAGTAAGTTTGGCCACCATGGAGGAGAGCGAATTCTCATTACGTAAAGTTCGGGAAAATTTTAAGGAACCCCTCGAATTTTTTTTTTTATAGAAATCCCGCGAATATCCATGTAACATGTTTTGTGATTTTGGCGAATATCCGTGTAACTGCTTTCGTGGTTTTGGTGAATAGTTGGAAATCGAATGGTGAATATCCTCCCAAAATCGATAGCCTTGAGCTAAAGTTTAATTGAAAATGATTACATATTCATGTAAAGTATGTCGTTAGAGATTTAATCAACACCATCGCAGTTCATAAATGTCTTATCAAATATAATTCTTGGCCACGTCATATTTTCTAGCATGAAGGAAACAAGATATTTAATAAATATGGAAAAGACTTTAATAATTTATTCATAAAAGCGGCATAGTAATAATGAGCCGGTGGCGGAGGGTAGGATTTAATTGTGGGAGGTGATCTTCTTACAGGGCCGTCTCGACCTTTTCCTCGGCATTCTGCTTCCGCTCCTCTCCCTCTCCAACGTTAGGGTTTTTTTCCGGTTCTCGTGTCCACATGGTGATTCCTCTGCTACCAGGGCTCTTTCTCCAGGGGATTCAAGGGAGATGGCTTTTTATGGCCCCATCACCTCTGCCATGTTGCATAAAATCTTTCGGATTGGTTCTGGGTTTGTGGAGAATACCATAGAAATAATGCTTGGGAGGATTATACTCAAGGTTGTGGGCGAACTCACGTCAATGTCAAGGTCGCTTCCGTTTTTCGTCACCCACGTGGTGCTCCTTGGAGGAAACAGGGATGAGGCTTTGTTGATAGCTCGACATCTTATTCAGCCTAGGCACGCGGTTGGTCTCGAGGAAGCGGTGGAAAATTTATGTTTGCCTTTAGCTCTGTTGCAAGCTTCTATGGCGGTTGATGGGGATTTGGTTGCTCGGGCCCATGTCCAAGAATTAGAAAGGAGGTATAAGTCACTCTGGGAATTTGTTGTCTCTATTCATCAGAAATGTCGAATGAAGGAGGAAGGGCCTGCTTACTTAGCCCCCTCGACTTGGAAGCATTATCCGCCCCAATTGGCCCTGTTCCACTTTCGAATTGTCAAAATTAGGGAGAAAGGAAGGGATGCATATTCCTTTCATTACGGGCTGCGCAAACTAGTTCTCAGGAGTGTCACTGAAGTATCTGAATTACCAGAATAATTATGCTCATGCTTATCTTAGATATATAGTATAGTTTTTTGTTTTGGTTTTTGTTTGTCATTCTCTCAGGGAGCCATGCTTAGTCATCTTTCCTCTTTTGGGCTGCCTTGCTTCTCGATATTATATGCAACGTTTTTGTAAGGGAGGGGACCCAAGAACCCCCGGTTCAAAGCTCCGGTCAAAAGCGTTTATCTATAAAAAAACAATATTCCCATAACTTTAAAGTGATGCATTTATTATTTAGATTTTTTAGATTTCATCACATATATGAGGAGACACGTTTGAAAAAAAAAGAAACTAACTACATACATAAACTAGCAATTGTAAGTGAAGTGTACTATGGAAACGCCAAAGGGGATGGAGTGAAGAATGTAAAAATGAAGAAGCGAAAAAGATGAAAATGATGAAGGGTTATTAAGAAAGGGTTCAATGGAGGGGAAGGACATTGTGTTCCAGTGTATCGTCTCTATCTTACTGGAGATTTTTCACGGCATTGCAATATGCGTTTGAAGATTATTATCCTGTTGATGAGCCAACAAATATGAATGCATACATGTCAACAAAGGACAAATGTAAAATATTCCAACCCATATGTGGATGCATGGGGACATTTGTAGCCTACATAGTCTAGTAGTTTAGAGAGTCGTCCAATTCATTTCTTAATCATTGCATGCAAAGTGAAACAAAGGGTGAGTCAAAGGAAGATGCAAACTTAGGCGATCTTGTAAGTGGTACGATGAGATACCAGATGTGAACAAGTATAAATCATAATACTTAATACGAGATCCATGATGGAATATGATGCCATTCATATTTGTTGGCTCGTTAACATATTATAATCTTCAAACGCATATTGCCAAGTGCAAGCAAATTTGAATCACAATACTCAATACGAGATCCATGATATAATACGATGTTGAGCTCAAAGGATAATCAATGCAAAGAATCGGGCCCATTGATCCCAAAAATACAAATCGAATTCAATGACCAAATAATATAGAGTCATCTAATATATGTGAGTACTCAACATGTGCTTGCATCGTTGTACATTGAAAGAAGACTATCAATCAAGTATTGACTGTGTGCATGATTTGTTGATTTAAGCTAATGAAAATAAAGACTAACATTTAGTAGTCTTAATTAACAAAATTAAGCAAAACACAAAGCACCATCAAGATAAGAATTAAACAAGGTTAGACACTAACATTTATCATATTAAAACTTTGAAACTTAACATGCTAGTTGTCTAAATCCTCTATTCTCTTAATTAACAACAAAATTAAATGGGTGAACCTATGTAGGCTCCATGGAAAATCAAAGTGGTTGTTCTTGATATTCCAAGAACCTAGGAATGGGGGCTTATCAAAGTTGGGCTACAAGACCCTTTTGACACCTTTCATATGACCTAAGCACTTTTGGCTAGAAAAGAGGCTTAACTCTCCAAGTGGTGAACTCTCAAGAAAACAAAGGAAAACTTTTAATTTATTTTGCTATATGCTTTGCTTTTGTCTTCTTAAGAAGTTGAGTTGTAAGTGTAAAGGTAGGAGGAGGGCTCTTTATATAGCCCAATGGATAAAGGAACCATTACATCCCTTTGCATGTGGGATAATAGGGATGTTGAGTTAGTTATGGATAAGGGGGGTTTAGATAGGGTTGAGTTAACTTTAGGAGGGTTTGTTTGTCTTTTAGTGACTCATGTGGATAAATGGGGCCTTTTAATTAATCAAGATGATTTAATTAATAGATGTGCAAGCTTATAGAAGCTTTTAGAGGAATATTAGCATGATTTAGACTATAGAAGGGGATTAAATCAATTAAATATTGATTTATTGATTAAATGAAAGGGGAAGCTAATTAATTAATAATAATTAATTAGTCTAGATAGAAGGGGGATTTATTAATGGAAGGTCGTTAATTAGGGTATTCATTGGATATACGACCTAATTAATTAGCATAGTGTAATTAATTAACGATGATAAGAGCGAAGATGAGCGCTTTTGACGATATGTCGTCAATTTGCCAGAAGAGAGATAATTAGCGCAATTTAAGTATTTAAATTGCTCGGGCGTAATTATGGGTGTCTACATTTGCCCCTCTTTGGGGTGGCGTAAGTGACGCCACTTCAAAGATAGTAGACGGATGAAATTTTGAAGGGATATAAGAAAAATTAGTAGGAGGGAGAGATGCCCCCTCGAGTGTCGATGGGATGGTGAAGGAAGACGATCGACAATCGAAAAAGGTGAGAAATAGATAGAAGAATGGGAAGGGGTAGGAAGCCCCGGTAAAACGGAAGATTAGGGGTGAGAGAAACTTGATGCAAAAGAAATATGGAGTGAAGAGAAGAGCTTAACCTCTAGCCGCTGTTTATTGGAACAATTTCGATGTCATCATATTGCCACAAGAGCTACGTCATTGGTCCTTATGAAAAATATAAGCATATGACAAAGGTAGAATGACATGAAAAGCCATACCACAAACAATTGTCCATTACTTAAAATACCAAGTCAATGCAACATACAACAATGCAATGCAATACGAGAAGGAAACAAACTCATTTAACATGGAAAACAAACACGAACGCACATATCCAAGCCAACAACGGTCAAGGCAGCTTGTACAAATGTTTTGTTATCAAGTCAAGAGATCCACATGTTTGTGATTGACGACAAGGGTTAAAAATGATGCCCGAGCAAGGATATATGCAAGGGGAAATGATAATGGACATTGGGTCCAAGTAAAAAGCGTTGTGCGCAACGAAACAACACCAGACAACAAACGTGCCCCAGAATATAGGAAAGCAAGCAACTAGCTTTGTGAATGGTTGTGAATCCAGTGATCTGCGAGTCATATTAATCGGGGAAGATGTGAAACAAACCAATAGGATATGGAGAGAATACCATGCATGCAAGACACAATTTTCAGCCGTAATAAGTAGGTTACCATTTTTGTAGGTTTTGTACTTTTTAGGATTTTGTGAAAAATTTGCCCTGTTTTTGGAATTTTGAAGTGATATATATATATACATATATATATATATATATATATATATGTTTTTGTTTTCTGTTTTCTAAAATGCGGTGGACAGTAGAAGAAAATAGAAGAAATAGAATGAAGGGCCTAGGTGCAATAGAAAGTGCCCTAGGTGGATGAAGGAAGTAACAAGCAACAAATAATGTCCCTGTATAGTGAAAAAAATTAATAAAATAATTATTTTCGAGAGTGTGGATAAGAAGAAAAATCACCTAGGAGCAATAAAATTGTCCTAGTGGGAAGAAAGGGGTATTGGACAACAAAAAATGCCCCAACACGATGAAAAATAAGAGAAAAATAATTATTTAATTAAAATAATTATTCAACGGTGAACAACGGAGAAAAAGGTGGTCGAAACAAGCCTCCAGGCCTTCACGGCGGTGAAAAATGGGTTGATATACCCCACTCGGGGGGGTAAATCACCGTGACTAGTTCATTTTAACCGAGCACTATTGAGTTTTTACTGTGAGGCTCGAGCGGTGATGAGGGGCGATGGTGATCGCACAAGACCGATTGAGGCGAGCGACGCAGCCAGAGGTACCAGCGGCACGCCGATGATGGTGCCTTTGTGAGTACTCGAACCTTACTTGTCAAATTTTGTCATTAATGCCCTAGAATTAGGAATTAGGGCTGGGGACGCGTTGGCCGCGCGCATACGCGCAGCGCAGTGTCACGTTGGGGAAATAGACGCGTCCTTCTAGGGGCACAGGGGTCCCATGGCATACGCGCGCACACGCAGCCACACACCACACACCCACGCGTACACACACATGCCACACATGTGCGCGCACGCACACCCGCTAGAAGGGGAGCACACACACTAAGGGGGATGCACGTGCGCACGCATAGGGACATGAGTGATGGTGCAAGCGCCGAAAGAGTGGCACACACGCCCAAAAGGGTGCGTAGGCACATGAATGATGGTGCAAGTGCCCTAAGACAATTGCATGCACGCGCATGCGCCAAAAGGGAGGCGTTCACACCTGAAAGGGTGCGCAAGCGTCTAGGCCGACGAAGGATAGACAAGAAAAATGCCAAAAAGATGACACTTAGAAGAAAATTTAGGATTTTTGGGTTAACCCTAAAATGATAGATAGATTTTAGAAGAAATGTTAGTGACTGATGAGTGGATTGATATTTTGCGAGAGAGATTGCACGTGCTTGAGACGCACGAGTGTCATTCTCGGATTGGCTTGAGCTAGAGGGGAGTATGCGTCGGCGAGAGCCGACGTGTGTTGGTCGTCAAAAGGAATTTAAAGAGAACAACAGTCAGGGGACAGAAAGCCCCTCCTCTTTAATGGGAGAGGTTCCCTTATTTAAAGACAACTTATTTACATATGTACAATTCATAGTTTTAATGGGGAACTTGGATATCATGAAAGTGTTTTAAAATAGAACGGATCATCAATACAAAAGTACAGAGGAATGAAGTAGCGAAAATGAGCAAAAAGGCACTCTCAATAATTATAGATAACAAAATAATTCCTTATGCATGCCAGAATGAAATTATTTGGAACAAAACCATTTGCATTTGAGACAATAAGATGTTATTTCAAAGACACAAAGTTCCAGAAATTACATCTACAAGAATACAAAGCTTCTTGAAGTAATACAGACAAATGATTCAAAAGTATTCAACGGATAGTAATGAAAGAACAAGACCAGATAGACATGGAAAGAAAGATCTTTTGTATTGATTGCTTTGTTACTCCTTACACTTTCAAAAATAAACCAAGTTCCAGCCCCTCCTAAATGGCGTAGGGAGCCCATTATATAGCTTACAAATTAGTTACACTTGGTAACTACTTCTTTTAACTAAAATATTTAATTAAGGGGATGCTTGACACAAAACCCTCAACTAATTACAATAAGCCCGAATTGAGAAAAAGAAGGAAAGGAGAAGCTAGGAGGGAAAACAAATGCTTATGGTTGGGGAGGGCCCACCGACTTGAGGATCCGTTGTCTAAACTTTTTCAATGCTTCCGCTATGTCTCGGCCTCGTGGGACTGATGTGTTGGCAGTAACTTGGGTCCAAGATCCTAGACATTTCTCCATCTTCTTATCAAACTCGGTGTGTGCATGATATTCTTTATTAGCTTCCTCAATGGCAGATTGAAGAGAGCAAATCTCCTTTATCTTCTCTTTGGTCATTGAGTCCTCCTTGAACAAGTTTTCCTTAACAAATGCCCTGAATTGAGTTTTAATTTCCTGAAGGGAGAAAGGGACACCTGAAGTTTCATTGTGAAGGTGACAGTGGATATCCTTGAAAGTGGATACAACACATGCTTTGAAAGCTTCACCCTTTTGCCAACTGTTTCTCAACTCTCCTAGAGCCTCCTCCAGAACCTTTATTTTCCACTCCACGCTAAAAACCCACGACCTTGATAAATTATCTTTGGCATCATCAAAAACTTTACTTGCCATCAATAAATTTTCATCAGTCTGTCCCATCAGTGAAGGTCTACTATGTAGTTGCTCCAAAGTTTAAGTTCTTTATCCATAGTTCCAATTGCGGAGGAGAGCTTTTGTTGCAGATTAGTTACCTTCTCATTGAGTTTGAAGGCTTCTCTAATGAAATTCAAACCTGTAATGATCATGTCGTCCACCATGGCTTCCATAGCTCTCCCATAGATGGAATACCTGTGTATGTCTTTAATGCTCTGGACTTCATCTTGACTAAGAATCACAGGTGGCGGAAGGGCAGCTAGTGGGGTAGGATCCAGAACCTTATCTTTAGACAACAATGACTTGATGAAACCAGAAAGCACTTGAGCTTGCTCTTCCAGCTGCTCTATAGTTTGCTTGCCTTTTTCTACTCTCCCAATAACCCTGGTTACTGTTTCCTGAAGGTTATGTATTTCACTTTCAGGGGTAGATTCTCCCATTGAGATCCTCGAAAGTTCCATATCAGAGGCTAGTAAATCCTGTTCTGCCTTATCAACTTTAGGCTTTTCTACCTCAAGAAATTGTTGGCCTTGGTCATTTGTCACTATCCTTGAAGTTGTTTTAGCTTTCTTTGTAGGAGTAGAAGGAGTAGTGCCCAACAAGGCCGCCACAACATCAAAATTTGGCCTTGTCAATTGAGAGGAAAAATTTCTCTTCCTATTGTCAACAAAAGGTTGCACCCATGTAAAAGTGGAGGAAGAAGAAGGAGGAGCAAGTGAACTAAGAGCAAGAGAACTCATAGCACTTAAAGTATTTACCACTTGTTGCCTCCAGTAGAGATGTGAGTGGAGTAGATGAGGCTTCTTGGACAGAGGAATCAACGGTACTTGGAGGCTCAGTGTTATGAATTTCCTTCTCTTTATCCATTGTGGCTTCTGAAGCTCCTGCAGGGACTGGCACTTCACTATCCTCACTTTCACTGAGAACAATGATGTTCTCTGGCCCCGAAGGTAATTCTAAATGTTTTAACAAGGGATCTTCCTCAATAGGCTCCTTTTGACCTCCTTCACCTTCTTCTGATATACCTGAGTAGATGAGGAAGGGGTGGAGGATTCAGGTTCTTTACTTGATGAAGGGGAGGAGTTCGTGCAGGTACCTCCGAGCTAGGTGTATGTGACTCCTTCCTCGGTGTTGAAGTGTCTTTGGAGGAAGACTCTCCTGAATTCTTCCTCAGCTCTCGAACCCTTCACAAACCAGGACCTTGGTTCTTACCAGGACAAGGGCTAGAATCTCAACTAAATCATCTTTCTCCCTTTTGAACCAGTCTGGATCCTCTAAGGGAGTATGCTTGATCACAATATCATATTCATATGACAATAGGTCTGTGTTGTTATCTTGAAACCCTTCAGGAATCTGATATAGGTTGAGCTCCTTTATCACCGGAGGGAGGATCTCGCGATAATGCCTTCATCTTGCTTTACAAACATCCGTGCAATCAGCCCATAGTCCTCGATTATCCGCTTTCTGTGATAATAGTTGATTATGAGATTTAGCTCAATGAATTTCTTCAAATCAAAACAGTTCTGGCTTGAAGAAGTGGATAGTGATGGGAGCAAGGGCCCTTTCTATGTTCTGAGCATCCAAAGCTATTTTACTTGTATAGTTACCCAAGGATATGGGAAAATGTAGCGCAGAGATCTTCTTGTCCCTGCGCAGTCCCAGTGCAACTTGTCCAATTGTCTACATACCTGGTGTCACCCGATTTCACCACGAAATCTGCGACTACCCTATCCAAAACAATTTCGTACTTTTAAAATAATGGGTCGTTTGTGTTTTTATTGCCTGAAAGTTCTTGTATTGCGTCAAGATAATCCCAAAGAGCCATATTAGCCTTTTTTTCGCCAAATACCCAGATGCCCAAAGTTGTTATATTCTGCTTAGTGAGGATTTGTCTGCAAGAAATTTGTATTTAATTATTTTGAGCCACGTATGAGGCTATTTGCGCTCCGTTTTAACTCTGTTATGATCGGATATGTCATTACTCTTATGTCCCAGAAGGGTTTTAACTTGGAATAAATTTTGGGCTTTATTTGTAACTTTTGGCAATTTTTCGTGTTTTTGCATTGTCCCGTTTCGTTTTCTGTGAAATTTCTCTAGAGCAATTCCTTTGCTGTAAGCCCGATTTTTGGTGCGAGGCGGTGGAAAACATATACGCACATTATGCCTGGAGGAAGTCGCCATCGAAGGTCTGGATCACCGGGAAAAAGTGAAGTCGTGCACAGAAAAGCCCCTGCGAGGATGGGCGCATTTTTGTAAAATAAAGGATTTAAGGCTGAATGGGAAAAATAGAAGCCATAGACAGGGTGAGAATTTTATACCTACCTGAGCGGGTACTTTTTACCTTGTTATAAAATTCACTTAAGGCTGCAGTGGGAAAGTTAAAGGCATGCGCAGTGCGTAGAATTTATTACCCGCCTTGCAGGTGAAAATTCCATGATAAAATAAAAGGAAAGTGACTTAAGTGAAATCATGGGATTTTAGTGCCTGCTTTGCAGGGTAAATAATTCCATTGTCAAAGTCAAATCACTTAAGTGGATCACGGGATTTTGGTGTCTGCCTTGCAAGGTAAAGAATCCCATTGTGGAAAAATTGTTAAAAATAAAATTACATGTGCAAAAAAGTCGCCCCCTTTGGTGAGAGAATGACAACCTTGAAATGATTATTTTAATTAATCTATTCTCTCAAAAAGTGCACCCAAGCTTGGAGGAAGTCAACAAGTCAAAGTTGAAATAAAAGAAAGGATTTAAAAGCATTAAATCTAATTTATTTAATGGCTACCCTCTTCCTCTCAAAAAGTGTGCCCCATTTAGGAGTTATTTAATGTTTTTAAAGGCATTAAAACATTAAATTAATTTCTATTTTCAGTGGCTATGGTTAAAGCACACTATGAAGCTTAAGTGAAGTGTTGTGTGAAGGATTAAATTGGATTAATTTAATTTATTGGATGGTTGTCCTTAAACATGCTATTTTTAAAAGAGAAAAACATTATTTTTAATTAATTAATTGCCTTTAATTGTTAGGGCAATTATTAATTATAGAATTGTGAAGGTTATATAAGCATGGGCAGCCATATGGGTGAATTATTCAAATCACAGGTAAAGAATTGCAGCCAAGTGGAAAAGTGCGCCCCCATTAGAAGAAGGATTTTGCTCAGACAAGGTGACAACAAGGCTAAAAGCTTCCAGATTTGGCGCATGCTTTGAAGGAGGTTGATCTTTGTCTGCATAATTGTTTGCATAGGTGTTACAGGTGCTCAAGTGTTGTTGAAAGGATTCATGCTCTCTTTATGTGCAAATTAAACACCAATTTTTGGGGCAGCGGGCTTGAAAAGTGCAGATTTTTACAATTAAAATTCACTATTCATTCTCCGGTGGCCATTTTTGTCTGAATAAATTGCAGGAATTCAATACAGGTGCTTTATAAAGGAAAATGAGCTTTTATCAATGTCCAATACATTGCATATATCCTCCGAATCTGAAGAATTGTCCAGATCTGCACCAATTTTGAAGAAATCCGGCCAAGTAAGAAGAAAAAGAATTATTCAGACGAAGATAGACAAAGCCATGGCGAAGGGAGATGAAAAAGAAAGCACGATGGAATCATGCATTGCTTCCAAACTTGCAGACATAGGAGACATAGATCTAGGCCCGAGAACCTCTTGCCGATTTGATTGATAGATCCAGAGCGGGAAAGACTTCACTCATGTGTGCAGTTAAAAGCAGTGGAATTATCTCGAGCTGCAACTTTTCCATGTACAGCCCAATTGCCAGAGTTCGTGATGGAGTGTGCTAGATCTTATCATCCTTCATCCAGATCAGTGCGTGATGCTTCGGGAAAGACAATAATTTGTTTGGACGCAGAGTTCATCAATTATTGTTTGAAGATTCCAGTGCGAAAGGTGGTGACTTCTATTAGCATTCATGATGCTGACAGTAGATGGGAGAAGCATAGAGCTAATTGGGTGAGCATAATGAATAGCTGATACATGAAGAAGCCTAGATCTCCTTCAAAGTTCCCAAGAACTCTTCCACGGTCCAATTTGGTGCAGGAGGTAGATGATGTCGTCAAATTTCTATGCAGGATGAATGGTGAAGCGAATGCCTACACTTTCCATACATGGATGTATGCTTTCATCAGGACCATTGAAATCAACAAGATTGATTCTATAATTAATTGGTTGGAAATTATTAGCAACAACATCGGTGAGCAACTCCGTAACGTGAAGCGTACTTTCAGCTTCAAGATGACTTCATACTTGGTGTATGCCGCAGCTTCACAAGGCGTCTTTTCCAAGCTGGATAGATGTTGTGTTCTTTCTAAGGACCCCATTTTCGAGTGCTACCCACATCTTACTGCACCCGTGCGAGAAAGACTTCAAAGTGATCAATGATGACTTCTTCTACGATTTCATCTGTAGGCTAGACAAATACTTGAAGGCCAACATGGTAAGCAAGGAAGCGTGGGAAGCTGTATCCAAGATTGACAGTTTATTCATTCAATTTGAAAATTTCACATACCTCAGGGTTACGGGCTTTTCTGGAGAACCAATAAAGATGCCCAAGTATCCGAATGATAGACTGATCGCCATGGAGCTAAGCAGACAACTTGTGGAGTTACACGACCTTTAGTCAAAGCGGCACAAGTCTACGAGCTTCTTCCCAATCACTGTGGGATATTACAACTGCATTAGCATTCATAGAGCTCGGGGATGGAGGCGCAAATGTTATCTGAATATGAGCAAGAGTTCTTACCTCGCACAGGTGAACTTCGACCCATTTGGAGTAGCCATGAAGACAATCTCCCAAAGAAGATACGAACATGTGCCTTCATCGAAGATTTCGGATGAAGTCCAAAGTGAGTACGAGGTTAGAAAAAAGATTTCAACAGTTATCGAAAGCAAGTGTTCGAATTTGGACTAGCGCGGATACCTGCGGATCTTAAAGATGATGGGAATGTGGTACTTGACACTTACCATCAAATGGGAGGAGATAAAGCCATACTACAGAATAACATAGGAGGCACAACACAATTGAAGAAAGGTCGAGAGCTGTGTTGGTGAATACTTCAAACTGGTTGTTTGTGAAGGGATATTGCCTTGATGAAGCATTGATGAATCAAGTCACGGAAACTTCGGTGCAGGAGATTCCCTCAAGCAAAAGCACGGAGGAGAAAGCAACAGGAAAGTCGAGAAGTTGAAAGTGCATAGAAGATCTCAATCCAAGGAGAGGATCACTTCTACGACCATGACTTTAACTCCGGTTTCTCCAGACCCAATGCTTTACCAAATATTGTACCGCAGCACGGCGAGGATGCTTCCATGCCTCCACCGAATCAACGACATTCATCTTCTCCCTCGGCCACTTCAATCAAAGACTGCTCCGAGGATACGTTGAAGCTGCAGATGGCGAGAATTCGAAAGGGCTTTGTCCTTGGATGATTCAGAAGATGGCAGCCATAACACTGTGGCACTTTCTGACGGAGAGGATGCAGAGCGGAAGATGGTAGTACACTCAACGACTTCAGCGACTTCTCATTCTCCGAGAAGTAACTTCTCGGAATGGTTGGCTTCGCAGTTGGTTCCAGAAGCGAGAATGGAGATGAACTTAGAGGAGCACGACTTGCAGCTACTCCAGAATTTGGGCGAGAAGAGACAGAAGGCCTAAAGTTGCCAAAGCAACTTCTAGGTTGATCATCAAGGATTCGAGAGAGAAGTTTGCTGAGATATCAATTCCGGCAGAAGGAAAGATAGAGGAGGAGCTCACGGCGGAAGATGTGACAGTGACCAAAGTACCCCTCGGTCAAGCCACCACTGAAGGATTGAAGCAGGACATGCAGACATTGATGGATGCTTTATTCCTTAGGCTTGACAGTGAAAAGACGGAGAAAGAAGAGCTGCAGAAGCAAGTATCTCAATTATGTGAGATCATAGCCAAGGTTGCTAAACCTTCCATTCAGCCCATTTCAGAGCAGGTGAGTGATCATCTTATGCAGGAAATGGAAGATGCAAGCAATCAAGTAAAGGCTATTGACGAATGGAAGGATTTGATTATTCGTCAAGCTTCTGTACAACTTGGGGAAGTGCCAGCCCGCCTAAAGGTTATGAACGATGTAACAAATCAACTAAAGCAACTGATGGCAAACATAGAAGGCATGAATACAGTTGCAGAGAGTAACCTGAGTATTTTGGCCGAGATCAACAAGCTGCCGAGAGATGTATTGATTACGGAACAGTTGTACCAGACGGATCAGTCGAAGAAGGGGAAGCAGCTAGAGTTTGCAGTATCTTTCCGTTTGGAAATCTGCAGAGTTTCTTCAAGAGGATGCGGGCACTCGAGAGTAGAACATCAGATTTACTAGACAATGTCATTTCTTTCACTGAAGAGATAATGGACGGGAATGTCACTTCATACGTGCGGATTGTCTCAACTAAGGTGCCTAATTCCCTGGAAGGTTCTCTTCTGATGGTACAAAAGAGAATTGATAAAGCTACCAAGCCTTTTACGATGAATTCTATCAGTAGACTGGTGGCGCTGCAGGCGGACATTGCAAGGTTTGGGCCGAGCTTGGAAGATGTGGAATCGTGCATCAAAGTGTTGAATGAAGGGTTGCTGCAATTCAGGACAGAGAAAGAAGCAGTGGCTAAAACAGATGGAGGGATGCTTTGAATTACATGTTCGACAAGTATATCCGATATCAGAACAAGAAGAAGACATAAATGTTACAGCTGGCATGACTTCTTCTATTTCTTTCTTCTTCTATTTTCTATGTTCCCGGATGAAATTGTAAAACTTCTAAGTTATTGGTTTTGCAACCATTACTTAAAGTCATGTGGAACCATTCTATTAGTTAAGTGATACATGTGTCACTTAAGGAGAAGATAGTTGAGGATGATTGCCAAATGTCATCATTACTTGTTGTTTATGTTTCAGTTCAGTTTGAGTTTTCCATTTGTACTTTCCCTCCTACATTCTATAAGTAGGAGAAGAACCTCTAGGTTAATGATCAATCGAGAATTATAAGTAGCAATCCTATGTTCTAGACTTTGTGCTGAACCCTTGAGAGCAACTTGGAGCAAAGGAATACAAAGGAGCAGGTTTCTGAAGAACTTTGTGTCACGGTGTACTGTGTTTCTTGCTTTGAATCTTAGATCTCTTGATAAACTTTGTGTTATTTTAGATCTAGATCTAGAGCTGCCTTTGTTTTATAATTCTGTGTGTTCATATCTATTAAGGTTCTTCTATGTGCATGCAATTAGCTCTGCTATCTACTAATTGGGATGCACATCTTCCCCATTTCTTCTCTGTATTTTCTTTACTTCCTTTTTCTATAAAATACTTCCTTTCTTGAACAACTGCTTACTTGCTGCAGAACTTTTTAGTTATGGTTCATGAACTAAGTAGTTAAAGTAAAACCCCTGATAGATAATAACACATTTTTATTGAAAAATCTGACACGGGAACCTCACTGGTTAAATGAGGGAGATTTATCTCATGACCGCTAGGTTTTATGTTATGCGTAAAATCTAGCCAACAATTTTTGGCGACTCCATTGGGGAAACAACTATCTTTGCAGATCAAAGCTTTTCTTTTGAAGATTAGAGTGTTTTCCATACAAATCTCAACCTGGCTGAACGTCCATTCACCCGATCCGTGAAGGCACAAGGAAGGACTGATCATTTCTTTCGAATACAAGAGCAATTCAATTTCAATCATCCTCCTCAAGTTAGAAGTCACAGATCTAGTTTCTCAACAGGAAGGAGAGTGCACATCCATCTAGATTTGGATTGTATTTAGCATAATTCGGCGGCTGAAATTATCCATCAAGTCTATCAAGTCTACACAAGGAGGAGACGTGCTCAAGTCAACACATGGCGCTCAGTTATTGTACTGCTCCATGGGGAGCAACTTTTGGACCTCTGAACTTGGCTCCACCTATGCATGAGTTGCCAAAGGGATCCAGAAAGAATTTTCCAAAATTCTTTGGAGATGGAAAGCAAAACCGGATGATCATTTGGCGGCCTTTTTCATATCCCGTGGTGTGCTTACAAGAGAGCATGAAGACGTCTCGGTCGGGCTCTTCATTGAGACTCTACATGACTTGGCGGGAGAATGGTTCTATCTCAGCTAGCGCTTTGGCACCATAACCAATTGGGCGACTATGCGTGAGCAATTTTTGAAAAGATTCAAGCCTGCAGAGGATGCTAGCACGTTGATCACTCAACTGACGCAGTTGAAGAAAGAGCCAAACGAGAACATGCGGGACTTTATTGCAAGGTTCCAAAGGATTTTGTATAAAATCCCCACTTCTGCCGCATTGAGCGACGAAAATCAAAAGACGTTTTTTATAAACGCTCTATTGCCTGAAGTTGGATATCAGCTAAGAAGGGCAAGACCGGTAAATCTGCTTGAAGCACAAAATGCTGCCGTGGAGGTTGAGGACGACTTGATCATGGCTGGAAAACTCAAACAACCATCTCACAAAGGTGATGGTGCTTCTTCTAGTACTTCAGATCCTTTGTTGCAGAAATTGGCTAATGACATGCTGCAGATCAAGAAGCAGATCTCTCAAGCAGGGAATGTAACCCCCTCAAGAATAGCTCCTACCCGGACCTTTAATGGTCAAAATCAAAATCAAAATCGAAACAGACTTGCTGCTGCACCACAACGGTTGGCAATAGAAGCTGCTCCAAGGAATAACTTGGAAACTAATGAAGAGGATCTTGGCATTGATGAATCATTCGATGATGAAGACTTTATAGATCCCGCTGGCGACTCCAATATTGGTTACCTGGACTACGAATCTGACGATGGCTATTATGAATCTTTTGAAGATTCTGATGGTCACACTTTTGCGGTGTTTACAAGGTCTCAGACGCGCCAAAATGCCGAAGCATCCACAAGTGGCCGAAAAGAGAGAGAAGATCCTGGCCCGGATGTTACTATCTTGAAAAGAGGTAGCACTCTTCCTTCTTCATTAGCGCCTAAGGATAAATATTCAAATTCTTTCAATTCGCAGCAAAGAGCCAATGCACATCCTGCTGAAGCAAGTCAAGCTTTCGACATAATTGATCACATCAAGAAGAACAAGGTCCAAATGTCAGAAGCTGAGTATTTGAGGGCATTTCCTGATCAACTGAATAGATTGGTCAAATATGTGCAAAGTAATGGTCATAGCCCAACAAATAATACCTCACAGGGTATCTTGTCAAATCCAAAGAATACTCCTCCTACAAATAATGTGGTGACAAATTCTTCTCCTTCTACCCCTTCTCCTGCTACATCAGAAAGGATCGAGCCATTCTATGTACCTTTGCTTATCAACGGACACAAACTGAGCAATTGCAATTTGGATTCTGGAGCTTTTGATAATGTAATGCCTGCCAAAGTTGCTGATGCCTTGGGTCTCACATTGACAAAAACCATCGGAAGATGTTATTCAATGGAGAGGCAAGTCCCTCAGTGGGGAAAATTAAAGATGCGCAGGCGTGCATTGCTTCTTTTCCGGATAAAAGACTCGAAATGACTATCGTTGTAGCAGAGACATTCCAGTCTCTTATGGCATCTTTGTTGAGTAGAAATTTCGGCAAAGAGTCAGGTGGAGAAGTCAAGATGGATTGGTCTTGTGGCACAGACCAATCAAAGGAGTAAATCGAAGCGGAACTGAGAAGAAATCTAAGTACACAGATCAAAAATCTCAAGATCCTAGATCTCATATCTTGTTTCAGAATCGGATCACGAAGTCTATTATCTAGAAATGGATAAAGAAGAAATTCAATCGGCGATTTAAGAATCACATCAAATTGATAACAAGATTTGGACTCCAGAATTTGATGGCAGTGTTAATCATTTGGATCGCATAGGCGTTGTTCTTATCTCTCCTGAAGGGAAGGTGCATGCGCACTCCTTCAAATTGATGTTTGAAAATACTAACAATATAACTGAATATGAAGCGTTGTTGTTAGGCATGTAGCAGGTAAGAACAATGGGGATAAAATTATTACACGCAAAAGGAGATGCTGAGCTGATCGTGAAGCAAATAAGAGGCCTATACCAAGTCAAAAAAGACAAACTGCGGCACTATAGAGATCGGGTCTACTCTGCTATCCTGGATTTTTCAGCTTTCTCGGTATCTTACATTCCGAGAGAACAAAATTCAAGAGCTGATTCGCTTGCAGTAACTGCAGCCTTGTTGAATCCGGATCAGCCTCCTGCGTTCTTTAGACAGGGGGACTACAAGGTGGAGATGGTCTTTCACCCAAAGGTTCCTGACAACGTTCAACAATGGCAGGTTTTCAATGATGACACGCAGATTGCTGCGTTTCTCCAACAGAAGGACAACTTTGAAGAAATCTACTATGAGGGAAGCAATTCACCTCCTAGGCAGACTACTGTCGGAGAAATGGATGTGGACGTCTCAGGAAGTCAGGAGATTATCCAACTAAAAGGAAATAAAATTCCCAAAGGTTTGGTATCTCTTGAGGAAATGTTTGATAAGCATGATCAAATGCTTAAGAAAAATGAAGAAAGTGGGGAAGGTTATTCCTCCGACACACAATTACTAAATTTGGGAGCTGGCAATGATCCCAAATTAGTAAATCTGGGTAAGTGTTGCTCAGAGGCCGAAAGAGAAGCTTTTACTGAGCTTCTTAAGAAATACATGGATGTTTTTGCCTGGTCTTACCAGGATCTAAAAACATATTAGCCTGCGGAAGTTCAACACTACATCCCACTTAAACCAGAACAGAAGCACCTTTCAAGCGAAGTTGCGCGGCACAACCCTACCATTTCAGGAACCATCTTTTCAGAAATTCGGAAGTTGTTAGGCACGAAAGATCATCTATCCCATACATCATTTGGAGTGGTTGGCCAACATAGTCCCTGTAAGAAAGAAGAGCGGTGAGATTAGGCTGTGCGTGGATTTCCGCAACCTTAATCAAGCTTCACTGAAAGACAACTACCCCATACCCATCATGGATCACACCTGCAGGTGGTCACTGGATCTGAGATGCTCTCCATGCTTGATGGCTTCTCAGGCTACAATCAAGTCAAGGTGGCTGAGGAAGATCAATACAAAACGACGTTCATCACACCTTGGGGAACCTTTGCATACCAGAAAATGCCATTCGGCTTGATTAATGCTTTGGTGCTACATTTCAAAGAGCTATGGATCTAGCCTTTGCTCACCTCAAAGATATAAGCATAGTGGTGTATCTGGATGATCTGACAGTCTTTTCCAAAGATAGAAGCACACACATTTCAAACTTGGAAGAGGTTTTCATACAGTGCCGCAAGCATGGTATTTCTTTGAATCCCAAGAAATCCATCTTTGTTGTGACCGAAGGAAAGCTGCTAGGGCACATTGTTTCCAAAGAAGGAACAAAGATAGATCTAGAGCGTGTCAAATCCATTCAGACATTGCCTTTGCCCACATCCAAAAAAGGAGTTCACTCTTTCTTTGGAAAAGTTAATTTTCTCAGGAGATTCATTCCTGACTTTGCTGAGCTAACCCGTCATATTTCGAATATGATGAAGAAGACACAAGATTTTAAATGGAGCAGCGAAGGGAAGGAAGCTTTTGAGAAAATTAAAGAGGCCCTGTCGAAAGCTCCAGTCTTGGTTTCACCCGACTTCAGTAAAGAATTTATTCTTTACTGTTATTCCTCTGAACACACCATGTCAGCAATACTGATGCAGAAAAATCAAGAGGACGCAGAAGCTCCTATTGCTTTCATGAGTACGCCTCTTAAAGCCTATGAGTTGAAATACACTCCCATGGAAAAGCACACATACGCAGTGGTGAAGGCGTGTAAAGTATTCAAGTATTATATTCTTTCCTCGCACACTGCGGTTTTGGTTCCAGATATTGCAGTTAAATCTATCCTTACTCAGCAAGAGTTAGGATTGTTGAGAGGCACGTGGGTGAAAAAGGTTCAAGAATATGACTTGGCTATTAAACCAACAAAGCTGGTTCTAGGAAGAGGTCTGTGTGAATTAATGACGGAGATCAAGATATCAAAGACAGAAGCAGATCAAGATGGAATAGATGAAGATTTTCCTGCAGTACTTTTTATAGATCTGGTAGAGGAGTGGTACAGTAACATTGCTTACTTTCTGACGTATGGAGAATGCCCAGATCAACTTTCCAGAAAAGAGAAACAAACCATCAAACTGAAATCCAAAGATTTTGTTCTTTGGGATAATGGTTTGTACAAGAGGGGAATTGATGGTGTATTTCTCAGATGTGTCGATAAAGCTCAACAGGATCAGCTACTTCAACAGTTTCATGACATGGCTTGCGGTGGTCATTTCTCAGCCCGAGTCACTACACACAAGATCCTCAGAGCAAGGTATTACTGGCCCACCCTTTTTCAAGATACTGCAGAATGGGTAGCTAAGTGTCAAGCATGCCAACATTTTGTTGGGCGTGTGAAATTGCCTGCATTACCTCTAAAACCCATTGTGATTGAAGAACCTTTCCAACAGTGGGGAATGGATTTTATTGGTATGCTTAACCCGGCTTCTAGTGCCGGTCACCATTATATTCTAACAACTACTGATTATTTCAGTAAGTGGGTAGAAGCTATTCCTGTGAAGAATGCCACTTCCGCCGAGGTGTGTAATTTTATAAAAGAAAATATTATTGTCAGGTTTGGCGTGCCCAACAAAATTGTAGCAGACAATGCTCCGAATCTTTCTTCTGAGGAGCTGGTGGAATTCTGCTACACTTATGGGATCCAGCTGGTTCATTCCTCAAACTACTATCCACAAGGGAATGGTCAAGCTGAATCTAGTAATAAAAACTTGGTAACTATCGTGCGCAAGCTTGTAACGGAAAATCAAAGGACTTGGCATAAAAAGTTGTTTGATGCATTATGGGCCGATAGGATCACACCAAAAAGGGTGATAGGCATGTCCCCATTTCAGCTGTTGTACAGTAGAGACACGGAGCTGCCTCTTACCTTGGAACTGCCTGCCCTACAACTTTCTAAGACCCTAGAGGATTCCACTTTCACGGATGCTATTGATAAAAGAATTATGTACCTGACTGAATTAAGGGAAGTACAAACTCAAGTTGCAGATAGGTTGACAGAGCATCAAAGGAAGGTGAAAATCATTTTTGACAAAAAGGCCAGGGAAAGAAAGTTTGAAGTCAATGACTGGGTCCTTCTATGGGACAAAAGAAGAGAAACAAAAGGCATGCATGGAAAGTTTGATTCACTATGGAAAGGGCCTTTTGTGATTAAAAGGATCGCCGGAGCAGATAGCTTCATTCTTGCTCATCAGGATGGAGTTGAATTGCCGTTGCCTTTCAATGGGAAAAACTTGAAGTTGTTTCAGACATGAGAAGCAGGGTAAAACCTGTATGTACATAAATACATCTTTGTTTGTTTTTCCTTGTTTTGTTTTGTTTTGTTTTGGTGTTGTGTTGTGTTGTGTTCGTTTCGTTTGCCTGACCCCATGCCCAAAGGACAAGATACAAAACCAGAGATGCTGAGATCTCATCTTTTCCCTTTGTCATTCTGACAGAGAAAAATATGTCCACAGACGGAGCCGACTGGTGTCACCCAGATTTCACCCTGAAATCTGCGACTACCCTATCCAAAAAAATTCGTACTTTTAAAATAATGGGTCGTTTTGTGTT
Source organism: Taxus wallichiana var. yunnanensis (assembly GCA_018340775.1). Lineage (NCBI taxonomy): Eukaryota > Viridiplantae > Streptophyta > Pinopsida > Cupressales > Taxaceae > Taxus > Taxus wallichiana. The sequence continues at coordinate 554,129,957 of CM031234.1, forward strand.
TTTATTGCCTGAAAGTTCTTGTATTGTGTCAAGATAATCCCAAAGAGCCATATTAGTCTTTTTCGCCAAATACCCAGATGCCCAAAGTTGTTATATTCTATCGTCGGGATTTGTCTACGGGAAATTTGTATTTAATTATTTTGAGCCCCGTATGAGGCTATTTGCGCTCCGTTTTAACTCTGTTATGATCGGATATGTCATTACTCTTATGTACCAGAAGGGTTTTAACTTGGAATAAGTTTTGGGCTTTATTTGTAACTTTTGGCAAGTTTTTGTGTTTTTGCGTTGTCCCGTTTCGTTTTCTGTGAAATTTCTCTAGAGAAATTCCTATGACGAGTAAGCCCGATTTTTCTACTGGAGCAGATGGAAAACATATACGCACATTATATCCGGAGGAAGTCGCCATCGAGGTCCGGATCACCGGAAAAAGTGAAGTCGTGCACGAGAAAAGCCCTGTAGGGATGGGTGCATTTTTAGAAAACAAAGGATTTAAGCTGCAATGTGAAAAATAGAAGCCGCAGGTAGGGTGGGAATTTTATACCTACCTAGCAGGGTACTTTTTCCCGTGTTATAAAATTCACTTAAGCTACAGTGGGAAAGTTAGAGGCATAGCGAGCAGCGGAATTTATTACCTTCCTTGCGGGGTGAAAATTCTGCCTTGCAGGGTAAATAATTCCATTGTCAAAGTCAAATCACTTAAGTGGATCACGGGATTTTGGTGCCTACCTTGCAGGGTAAAGAATCCCATTGTGGAAATATTCTTAAAAATAGAATTACATGTGCAAAAAGTCGTCCCCTTTGGTGAGAGAATGACAAATTTGAAATTATTATTTTAATTAATCTATTCTCTCAAAAAGTGCGCCCAAGCTTGGAGGAAGTCAACAAGTCAAAGTTGAAATAAAAGAAAGGATTTAAAAGCATTAAATTTAATTTATTTAATGTCTGCCCTCTTCCTCTCAAAAAGTGCGCCCTATTTAGGAGTTATTTAATGTTTTTAAAGGCATTAAAACATTAAATTAATTTCTATTTTCAGTGGCTATGGTCAAAGCATACTGTGAAGCTTAAGTGAAGTGATGTGTGAAGGATTAAATTGGATTAATTTAATTTATTGGATGGCTGTCCTTAAACATGCTATTTTTAAAAGAGAAAAACATGATTTTTAATTAATTAATTACCTTTAATTGTTAGAGCAATTATTAATTATAGAATTGTGAAGGTTATATAAGCATGGGCAACCATATGGGTGAATTATTCAAATCACAGGTAAAGAATTGCAGCCAAGTGGAAAAGTGCGCCCCCATTAGAAGAAGGATTTTGCTTAGACAAGGTGACAACAAGGCTAAAAGCTTCTAGATTTGGCGCATGCTTTGAAGGAGGTTGATCTTTGTCTGCATAATTGTTTGCATAGGTGTTACAGGTGCTCAAGTGTTGTTGAAAGGATTCATGCTCTCTTTATGTGCAAATTAAACACCAATTTTTGGGCGAGGTTTGAAAAGTGCAGATTTTTAGAATTAAAATTCACTATTCATTCTCCTATGGCCATTTTTGTCTGAATAAATTGCGGAATTCAATACGGGTGCTTTATAAAGGAAAATGAGCTTTTATCAATGTCCAATACATTGCATATATCCTCCGAATCGAAGAAATATTCCAGATCTGCACCAATTTTGAAGAAATCCGGCCAAGTAAGAAGAAAAAGAATTATTCGATTTAAAGATAGACAAAGCCATGGCGAAGGGAGATGAAAAAGAAAGCACGATGGAATCATGCATTGCTTCCAAACTTGCAGACATAGGAGACATAGATCTAGGCCCTAACCTCTTGCCGATTTGATTGATAGATCAAGAGCGGGAAAGACTTCACTCATGCATGCGGTCAAAAGTAGTGGAATTATCCGAGCTACAACTTTTCCATGTACAACCCAATTGCCATAGTTCGTGATGGAGTGTGCTAGATCTTATCATCCTTCATCCAGATCAGTGCGTGATGCTTCGGGAAAGACAATAATTCATTTGGACGCAGAGTTCATCAATTATTGTTTGAAGATTCCAGTGACGAAAGGTGGTGAGTTCTATTAGCATTCAGGATGCTAACAGTAGATGGGAGAAGCATAGAGTTGATTGCGTGAGCATAATGAATAGCCGATACATGAAGAAGCCTAGATCTCCTTCAAAGTTCTTGAGAACTCTTCCACGGTCTAATTTGGTGTAGGAGGTAGATGATGTTGTCAAATTGCTATGCAAGATGAATGGCGAAGCAAATGCCTACACTTTCCATACATGGATGTATGCTTTTATTAGGACCATTAAAATCAACAAGGTTGATTCTATAATCAATTGGTCAGAAATTATTAGCAACAACATCGGTGAGCAACTCCGGGCGTGAAGTGCACTTTTAGCTTCAACATGACTTCATACTTGGTGTATGCTGCAGCTTCACAAGGCATATTTTCCAAGCTGGATAGATGTGGTGTTCTTTCTAAGGACCCCATTTTCGAGTGCTACCCGTAGCTTACTGTACCTGCATGCGAGAAAGACTTCAAAGTGATCAACGATGACTTCTTCTACGATTTCATCTGTAGGCTAGACAAAGACTTGAAGGCCAACAAGGTAAGCAAGGAAGCGTGGGAAGTTGTGTCCAAGATTGGCAGTCTATTCATTCAATTTGCAGATTTCACATACCTCAAGGTTACGAGATTTTCTGGAGAACCAATAAAGATGCCCAGGTATCCGAATGATAGATTGATCGCCATGGAGCTAAGTAGGCAACTTGTGGAGTTACACGACCTTCAGTCAAAGCGGCACAAGTCTACGGGCTTCTTCCCACTCACTGTGGGATATTACAACTGCATTAGCATTCATAGAGCTCGGGGATGGAGACGAAATGTTGTCCGAGTATGAGCAAGAGTTCTTCCTGCACGGCTGAACTTCGACCCATTTGGAGTAGTCGGAAGACAATCTCCCAAAGCGATGCACATGTGCCTTCATTAGAAAATTTACGGATGAAGTGCAAAAGTGAGTATAAGGTTAGAAAGAAAGATTTCAGCGAGGCTATCGGCAGTAAGCAAGTGTTCGAATTTGGACTAGAGCGGATACCTGCAGATTTTAAAGATGATGGGAATGTGGTACTTGACACTTACCATCAAATGGGAGGAGATAAAGCCATACCGTAGAATAACATAAGAGGATGCAACACAATTGAAGAAAGGTCGAGAGTTGTGTTAGTGAATACTTCAAACTGGTTGCTGACGAAGGGATATTGCCTTGATGAAGCATTGATGAATCAAGTCATAGGAACCTTCAAATACAGGAGATTCCCTCAAGCAAAAGCACGGATGAGAAAGCGGCGAAAAAGTCGAGAATTTGAAAGTGCATAGAAGATCTCAATCTAAGGAGAGGATCACTTCTACGACCAAATATTGTACTGCATGCAGGGGCAGGACTTCCCATGGCTCCACTGAATCTAACGACATTCATCTTCTCCCCTCAGCCACTTCATTCAGTGCCTGTTCTAGAGGATACGTTGAAGCTGCAAATGGCGAGAATTCGAAGGGCTTTGTCCTTGGATGATTCAAAAGATGGCAGCCATAACACCGTGGCACTTTCTGACGGAGAGTATGCAGAGCGGAAGATGGTAGTACACTCAGTGACTTCTTATTCTCCGAAAAGTAACTTCTCGGAATGGTTGGCTTCGTAGTTGGTTCCAGAAGCGATAATGGAGATGAACTAGAGGAGCACGACTTGCAGCCTACTTGAGAATATGGGCGGAAGATACGAAGGCCTAAAGTTGCCAAAGCAACTTCTAGGTTGATCATCAAGGATTCAGGAGAGAAGTTTGCTGAGATATCAATTCCGGCAGAAGGAAAGATAGAGGAGGAGCTCACGGTGGAAGATGTGACAGTGACCAAAGTACCTCTCGGTCAAGCCACCACTGAAGGATTGAAACAGGACACGTAGAAATTGATGGATGCTTTATTCCTTAGGCTTGCGGTGAAAAGATGGAGAAAAAAAGAGCTACGAAGCAAGTATCTCAATTATGTGAGATCATAGCCAAGGTTGCTAAACCTTCCATTCAGCCCATTTCAGAGTTTAGGTGAGTGATCATCTTATGCAGGAAATGGAGGATGCAAGCAATCAAGTAAAGGCTATTGACGAATGGAATGATTTGATTATTCGTCAAGCTTCTGTACAACTTGGGGAAGTGCCAGCCCACCTAAAGGTTATGAATGATTTAGCAAATCAACTAAAGCAATCGATGACAAACATAGAAGGCTTGAATACAATTGCGGAGAGTAACTTTGTGTATTTTGGCCGAGATCAACAAGTCTGAGAGATGTATTGATTGTGGAACAGATTGTACCAGACGGATCAGTCGAGAAGGGGAAGCAGCTAGAGTTTGCAGTATCTTTCCGTTTGGAAATCTATAGAGTTTTCTTTGAAGAGGATGTATGCACTCAAGAGTAGAACATCGATTTACAGAGACAATGTCATTTCTTTCACTGAAGAGATAATGGATGGGAATGTCACTTCATACGTGTGGATTGTCTCAACTAAGGTGCCTAATTCCCTAGAAGGTTCTCTTCTAATGGTATAAAAGAGAATTGATAAAGCTACCAAGCCTTTTACGATGAATTCTATCAGTAGACGGGTGGCACCGCAGCGGCATTGCGAGGTTTGGGCCGAGCTTGGAAGATGTGGAATTGTGCATCAAAGTGTTGAATGAAGGGTTGTTGCAATTCAGGACAAAGAAAGAAGTAGTGGCTAAAACAGATGGAGGGATGCTGAATTACATGTTTGACAAGTATATTCGATATCAGAACTAAAAGAAGACATAAATGTTACATCTGACATGACTTCTTCTATTTCTTTCTTCTTCTATTTTCTATGTTCTCGGATGAAATTGTAAAACTTCTAAGTTATTGGTTTTACAACCATTACTTAAAGTCATGTGGAACCATTCTATTAGTTAAGTGATACATGTGTCACTTAAGGAGAAGATAGTTGAGGATGATTGCCAAATGTCATAATTATTTGTTGTTTATGTTTGATTCAGGTTTGAGTTTTCCATTTGTACTTTCCCTCCTACATTCTATAAGTAGGAGAAGAACCTCTAGGTTAATGATCGATTAGAATTTGTAAGTAGCAATCCTGTGTTCTAGACTTTGTGCTAAACCCTTGAGAGCAACTTGGAGCAAAGGAATACAAAGGAGCGGGTTTCCGGAGAACTTTGTGTCATGGTGTACAAAGGAGTAGGTTTCTTGCTTTGAATCTTAGATCTCTTGATAAACTTTGTGTTATTTTAGATCTAGATCTAGAGTCGTCTTTGTTTTTTATAATTATGTGTGTTCATATCTATTAAGGTTCTTCTATGTGCATGCAATTAGCTCTGCTATCTACTAATTGGGATGCACATCTTCCCCATTTCTTCTCTGTATTTCCTTTACTTCCTTCTTCTATAAAATAGTTCCTTTCTTGAGCAATTTACCGCTTACTTGTTGCAGAACGTTTTGAGTTATGGTTCATGAACTAAGTAGTTAAAGTAAAACCATGATAGATAATAACACATTTTTATTGACAAATCGACATGGGAGGCTCACTGGTTAAATGAGGGAGATTTATCTCACGAATACCTAGGTTTTATGCTATGCAGAAAATCTAGCCAACAGTTTTTGGCGACTCCGTTGGGGAAACAACTATATTTGCAGATCAAAGCTTTTCTATTGGAGATCAGAGTGTTTTCCATACAAATCTCAACCTGGCTGAACGTCCATTCACCTGATCTATGAAGGTACAAGGAAGGACTTATCATTTCTTTCGACTGCAGGAGCAATTCAATTTCAATCATCCTCCTCAAGTTAGAAGCTGCAGATCTAGTCTCTCACCAGGAAGGAGAGTGCACATCCATCCAGATCCGGATCGTATTCAGCATAATTCAGCAGTTGGAATTATCCATCAAGTCTATCAAGTCTACACAAGGAGGAGACGTGCTCAAGTCAACATGGCGCACCAGATTGTACCTGTTCCATGGGGAGTAACTTTTGGACCTCTGAACTTGGCTCCACCTATGCATGAGCTGCCAAAGGGATCCAGAAAGAATTTTCCAAAATTCTTTGGAGATGGAAAGCAAAACCTGGATGATCATTTGGCGGCCTTTTTCATATCCTGTGGTGTGCTTACAGTAGAGCATGAAGACGTCTCAGTCAGGCTCTTCATTGAGACTCTACATGACTTGGCGGGAGAATGGTTCTATCGGCTAGCCCCTGACACCATAACCAATTGGGCGACTATGTGTGAGCAATTTTTGAAAAGATTCAAGCCTGCAGAGGATGCTAGTACGTTGATCACTCAGTAACCGACGCATTGAAGAAAGAGCCAAACGAGAACATGCGGGATTTTATTGCAAGGTTCCAAAGGATTTTGTATAAAATCCCCACTTCGCTGTTAGTTGACGAAAATCAAAAGACGTTTTTATAAACGCTATTGCCGAAGTTGGATATCAAAGAAAGACAAGACCGTTAAATCTACTTGAAGCACAAAATGCTGCCGTGGAGGTTGAGGATGACTTGATCATGGTTGGAAAACTCAAACAACCATCTCACAAAGGTGATGGTGCTTCTTCTAGTACTTCAAATCCTTTGTTACAGAAATTGGCTAATGACATGCTGCGGATCAAGAAGCGATCTCTCAGCGGGAATGTAATCCCCTCAAGAATAGCTCCTACTGGACCTTTAATGGTCAAAATCAAAATCAAAATCGAAAGCAGAATTGCTGCTTTCACCACAAAGATTGGCAATAGAAAATTTGCTCCAAGGAATAACTTGGAAACTAATGAAGAGATCTCAACATTGATGAATCATTCGATGATGAAGACTTTATAGATCCCGCTGGCGACTCCAATATTGGTTACCTGGACTACGAATCTGACGATGGCTATTATGAATCTTTTGAAGATTCTGATGGTCACACTTTTGCAGTGTTTATAAGGTCTCGACGCGCGCCAAAATGCCAAAGCATCCACAAGTGGTGAAAAGAGAGAGAAGATCCTGGCCCGAATGTTACTATCTTGAAAAGAGGTAGCACTCTTCCTTCTTCATTAGCACCTAAGGATAAATATTCAAATTCTTTCAATTCGCAGCAAAGAGCCAACACACATCCTGCTGAAGCAAGTCAAGCTTTCGACATAATTGATCACATCAAGAGGAACAAGGTCCAAATGTCAGAAGCTGAGTATTTGAGGGCATTTCCTGATCAGCTGAATAGATTGGTCAAATATGTGCAAAGTAATGGTCCCAGCCCAACAAATAATACTTCACGGGGTATCTTGTCAAATCCAAAGAATACTCCTACAAATAATGCGGCGGCAAGTTCTTCTCCTTCTACCCCTTCTCCTGCTACATCAGAAAGGATCGAGCCATTCTATGTATCTTTGCTTATCAACGGACACAAACTGAGCAATTGCATTTTGGATTCTGGAGCTTCTGATAATGTAATGCCTGCCAAAGTTGCTGATGCCTTGGGTCTCACATTGACAAAAACCATCGGAAGATGTTATTCAATGGAAAGGCAAGTCCCTATGGTGGGGCAAATCAAATATGCGTAGGCAGTACTTGCTTCTTTTCCAGATAAAAGACTGAAAATGACTATCGTTGTAGCAGACATTCCAGTCTCTTATGGCATGCTATTGATTAGAAATTTCTGCAAAAAGCTGGGTGGAGAAGTCAAGATGGATTGGTCTAGTGTGCACATACCAATCAAAGGAGTAAATCAGAAGCTGGAACCTGAGAAGAAATCTAAGTACACAGTATCAAAGTCTGAAGATCCTAGATCTCAGATCTTGTTTCAGGAATTGGATCACGGAGTCTATTATCTAGAAATGGATAAAGAAGAAATTCAATCGGCGATTCAAGAATCACATCAAATTGATAACAAGATTTGGACTCGGAATTTGATGGCGATCTTTGCTTCATTTGGATCTCAGCGCGCAGCGTTGTTCTTATCTCTCCTAAAGGGAAGGTGCATGCGCACTCCTTCAAATTGATGTTCGAAAATACTAACAATACAACTGAATATGAAGCGTTGTTGTTAGGCATGTAAAGCAAACTAAGAACAATGGGGATAAAATTATTACACGCAAAAGGAGATGCTGAGCTGATCGTGAAGCGATAAGAGGCCTATACCAAGTCAAAAAGACAAACTGCAAAGCACTATAAAGATCAGGTATACTCTGCTTTATCCTGGATTTTTCAGCTTTCTCGGTATCTTACATTCCGAGAGAACAAAATTCAAGAGTTGATTCGCGATGCAAGAATCGCAACCTTTTTGAATCCGGATCAGCTTCATGTGTTCTTTAGACAGGGGGACTACAAGGTGGAGATGATGTTTCGCCCAAAGGTTCCTGACAACGTTCATCAATGGCAGGTTTTCAATGATGACATGCAGATTGCTGCGTTTCTCCAATGAAGGACAACTTTGAAGAAATCTACTATGAGGGAAGCAATTCACCTCCTAGGCAGACTACTGTCGGAGAAATGGATGTAGACGTTTCAGGAAGTCAGGAGATTATCCAACTAAAAGGAAATAAAATTCCCAAAGGTTTGGTATCTCTTGAGGAAATGTTTGATAAGCATGATCAAATGCTTAAGAAAAATGAAGAAAGTGGGGAAGGTTCTTCCTTCGACACACAATTACTAAATTTTGGAGTTGGTAATGATCCCAAATTAGTAAATCTGGGTAAGTGTTGCTCAGAGGCCGAAAGAGAAGCTTTTACTAAGCTTCTTAAGAAATATATGGATGTTTTTTCCCTGGTCTTACCATTATCTAAAAACATATCAGCTGCATGGAAGTTTAACACTACATCCCACTTAAACCGAATGTAAGCACCTTTCAAGAAGAAGTTGCAGGCGGACAACCCTACCATTTCAGGAACCATCTTTTCAGAAATTCGGAAGTTGTTAGACGCAAAGATCATCTATCCCATACATCATTCGGAGTGGTTGGCCAACATAGTCCCTGTAAGAAAGAAGAGCGGTGAGATTAGGCTATGCGTGGATTTCCGCAACCTTAATCAAGCTTCACTGAAAGACAACTACCCCATACCCATCATGGATCACACCCTGCAGGTGGTTACTAGATCTGAGATGCTCTCCATGGTTGATGGCTTCTCAGGCTATAATCAAGTCATGGTGGCCGAGGAAGATCAATACAAAACGATGTTCATCACACCTTGGGGAACCTTCGCATACCAAAAATGCCATTCGGCCTGATTAATGCTTGGTGCTACATTTCAAAGAGCTATGGATCTAGCCTTTGCTCACCTCAAAGATATAAGCATAGTGGTGTATCTGGATGATCTGATAGTCTTTTCCAAAGATAGAAGTACACACATTTCAAACTTGGAAGAGGTTTTCATACAGTGCCGCAGTATGGTATTTCTTTGAATCCCAAGAAATCCATCTTTGCTGTGACCGAAGGAAAGCTGCTAGGGCACATTGTTTCCAAAGAAGGAACAAATATAGATCCAGTGCGCATCAAATCCATTCAGACATTGCCTTTTCCCACATCCAAAAAAGGAGTTGACTCTTTCTTTGGAAAAGTTAATTTTCTCAGGAGATTCATTCCTGACTTTGCTGAGCTAACCCGTCATATTTCGAATATGATGAAGAAGACACAAGATTTTAAATGGAGTAGCGAAGGGAAGGAATCTTTTGAGAAAATTAAAGAGGCCCTGTCGAAAGCTCCAGTCTTGGTTTCACCCGACTTCAGTAAAGAATTTATTCTTTACTGTTATTCCTCTGAACACACCATGTCAGCAATACTGATGCAGAAAAATCAAGAGGACGCAGAAGCTCCTATTGCTTTCATGAGTACGCCTCTTAAAGCCTATGAGTTGAAATACACTCCCATGGAAAAGCACACATACGCAGTGGTGAAGGCGTGTAAAGCATTCAGGTATTATATTCTTTCCTCGCACACTGTGGTTTTGGTTCCAGATATTGCAGTTAAATCTATCCTTACTTAGCAAGAGTTAGGATTGTTGAGAGGCACGTGGGTGAAAAAGGTTCAAGAATATGACCTGGATATTAAACCAACAAAGCTGGTTCAAGGAAGAGGTCTTTGTGAATTAATGACAGAGATGAAGACATCAAAGATGAAGCGAGATCAAGATGGAATAGATGAAGATTTTCCTGCAGTAGTTTTTATAGATCTAGTAGAGTGGTACAACAGAACATTGCTTACTTTCGGCGTATGGAGGATGCCCGAGATCAATTTTCCGAGAAAAGAGAAACGAACCATCAAACTGAAATCCAAAGATTTTGTTCTTTGGGATAATGGTTTGTCTGAAGAGGGGAATTGATGGTGTATTTATCGATGCGTCGATAAAGCTCAACAGATCAACTAATTCAACAGCCATGACATGGCTTGCGGTGGTCATTTGTCAATCATAGTCACTTGCACACACAAGATCCTCGAGCAAGGTATTACTAGCCCTCCCTTTTCAAGATCTTTGCAGAATGGGTAGCTAAGTGTCAAGCATGCCAACATTTTGTTGGGCGTGTGAAATTGCCTACATTACCTCTAAAACCCATTGTGATTGAAGAACCTTTCCAACAGTGGGGAATGGATTTTATTGGTATGCTTAACCCGGCTTCCAATGTCGGTCACCATTATATTCTAACAACTACTGATTATTTCAGTAAGTGGGTAGAAGCTATTCCTGTGAAGAATGCCACTTCCGTCGAGGTGTGTAATTTTATAAAAGAAAATATTATTGTCAGGTTTGGCGTGCCCAACAAAATTGTAGTAGACAACGCTCCGAATCTTTCTTCTGAGGAGTTGGTGGAATTCTACTACACTTATGGGATCCAGTTAGTTCATTCCTCAAACTACTATCTACAAGTTAATGGTCAAGTTTAATCTAGTAATAAATACTTGGTAACTATCGTGCGCAAGTTAGAATCGAAAATCAAAGGACTTGCCATAAAAAGTTGTTTGATGCATTATAGGCCAATAGGATCACACCAAAAGGGCGATAAGCATGTCCCCATTTCAGCAGTTGTACGGTAGAGACACGGAGCTGCCTCTTACCTTGGAACTGCCTGCCCTGCAACTTTCTAAGACCCTGGAGGATTCCACTTTCATGGATGCTATTGATAAAAGAATTATGTACCTGATTGAATTAAGGGAAGTACAAACTCAAGTTGCAGATAGGTTGACAGAGCATCAAAGGAAGGTAAAAATTATTTTCGACAAAAAGCCGGGAAAGAAAATTTGAAGTCAATGACTGGGTCCTTATATGGGACAAAATAAGGGAAACAAAAGGCATGCATGGAAAGTTTGATTCACTATGGAAATGGCTTTTTGTGATTAAAAGGATCGCCGGAGCAGATAGCTTCATTCTTGCTCATCAGGATGGAGTTGAATTGCCATTGCCTTTCAATGGGCAACACTTGAAGTTGTTCCGGACATGAGAAGCAGGGTAAAACCTGTATGTACATAAATAAATCTTTGTTTGTTTTTCCTTGTTTTGTCTTGTTTTGGTGTTGTGTTCGTTTTCCTGACCCCGTGCCCAAAGGACAAGATACGAAACCAGAGATGCTGGGATCTCATCTTTTCCCTTTGTCATTCTGACAGAGAAAAAGATGTCCACAGACGGAGCCGACTGGTGTCACCCAGATTTCACCTTGAAATCTGCGACTACCCTATCCAAAAAAATTCGTACTTTTAAAATAATGGGTCGTTTGTGTTTTTATTGCACGAAAGTTCTTGTATTGCAAGTCAAGATAATCCCGAAGAGCCATATTAGTCTTTTTCAACAAATACCTAGATGCCCAAAGTTTTTATATTCTTCAGTCGGGATTTGTCATGGGAAATTTGTATTTAATTATTTTGAGCCACATGAGGCTATTTGTGCTCTGTTTTAACTCTGTTATGATCGGATATGTCATTAATCTTATGTACCAACAGAGTTTTAACTTGGAATAAGTTTTGGGCTTTATTTGTAACTTTTGGTAATTTTTCATGTTTTTGTGTTGTCCCGTTTCGTTTTCTGTGAAATTTCTCTAGAGCAATTCCTTTACCGGGTAAGCCCGATTTTTGGTCCTGGAGCAATGGAAAACATATACGCACATTATGCCCGGAGGAAGTCGCCATCGGAGGTCCGGATCACGGGAAAAAGTGAAGTCGTGCAGAAAAAAGCCCTCTGGGGGATGAGCGCATTTTTGGAAAAAAAATGATTTAAGCTAATGAGAAAAATAGAAGCCGTAGGCGGGGTGAGAATTTTATACCCGCATACAGCAGGTACTTTTTCCGTGTTATAAAATTCACTTAAGGCTGCAGTGGGAAAGTTAGAGGCGCATGAGCAGAGAATTTATTACCCGCCACAGGTGAAAATTCCATGATAAAATAAAAAGAAAGTGACTTAAGTGAAATCGTGGGATTTTAGTGCACCGCTAGGGTAAATAATTCCATTGTCAAAGTCAAATCACTTAAGTGGATCACGGGATTTTGGTGTGCACTTGCAGGGTAAAGAATCCCATTGTGGAAAAATTCTTAAAAATAGAATTACATGTGCAAAAAGTGCGCCCCCTTTGGTGAGAGAATGACAACCTTGAAATGATTATTTTAATTAATCTATTCTCTCAAAAAGTGTGCCCAAGCTTGGAGGAAGTCAACAAGTCAAAGTTGAAATAAAAGAAAGGATTTAAAAACATTAAATTTAATTTATTTAATGGCTGCCCTCTTCCTCTCTCAAAAAGTTCCCCTTATTTAGGAGTTATTTAATGTTTTTAAAGGCATTAAAACATTAAATTAATTTCTATTTTAAGTGGCTATGGTCAAAGCACACTGTGAAGCTTAAGTGAAGTGATGTGTGAAGGATTAAATTGGATTAATTTAATTTATTAGATGGCTGCCCTTAAACATGCTATTTTTAAAAGAGAAAAGCATTATTTTTAATTAATTAATTGCCTTTAATTGTTAGGGCAATTATTAATTATAGAATTGTGAAGGTTAAATAAGCATGGGCAGCCATATGGGTGAATTATTCAAATCACGGTAAAAATTGCAGCCAAGTGGAAAAGTGCACCCCCATTAGAAGAAGGATTTTGCTCGGACAAGGTGACAACAAGGCTAAAAGCTTCCGATTTTTGGCACATGCTTTGAAGGAGGTTGATCTTTATCTGCGCATAATTGTTTGCATATGTGTTACGGTGCTCGGTGTTGTTGAAAGGATTCATTCTCTCTTTATGTGTCTTCCAAGCAATTTAAATACTTAAATTGTGCTAATTATCCCCTTTCTCGCAAATCAACGACATATCGTCAAAGGCACTCATTTTCCCTCATATCATCATTAATTAATTACACTAAGCTAATTAATTAAGTTGCTTATCCAACAAATACCCTAATTAACGACCTTCCGTTAATAAATCACCCCTTCTACCTAGACTAATTAATTATTATTAATTAATTAGCTTTCCTTTGATTTAACCAATAAATCAATATTTAATTGATTTAATCCCCTTTTAATAGCCTAAATCGTACTAATATTCCTCTAATTAGCTTCTATAAGCTTACATCTACCTATTAATTAATCACCTTTGATTAATTAAAATACCCCCCAACTCCCATGACTTGTTAAACATGTATTAAACCCTTCTAAAGTAAGGTTACCTTTAATAAAGCAACCTTATCCATTCCTAATCATGTTTTACCTTTATCCCACATTCATGAGAATGTGTTGAATCTTTATCCTTTGGGTTATATAAAGAGCCCTCCACCTACCTTTTACTTACACCTAAAGCTGTCTAAGAGAGCAAATGCAAAGCATATAGCAAAGAGACTAAGAGCTTGCACCTTGCCCTTTTGAGAGTTCATCATCTTGAAGAGTTAAGCCTCTTTCTTAAAGTGCTTGGGTCATATGGGAGGTGTCAAAAGGGTCTTGTAGCCCAACTTTGATTAGCCCCATTCCTAGGTTCTTGGAGCATTAAGGACAACTATTTTGATAGCCATGGAGCTTACTTAGGTCCATTCATTTATTTGTTGTTAGAGAATAGAGGAGTTTAAATATTTAGCATTGTTAGTTTCAAAGTTTGTATTGATGAATGCTAGCATCTAACCCTTGTTTAATTCTTATCATGATGGTGTTTATGCTTTGTTTTAGCTAAATTGTAGAACTATTTTAGGTGGTAGTTCTTGCTTCATTTGATTTAGCATTAAGAAAAGTATACATGCACACATTTGGCACGCCCGGTGGGACTTACTCCATTGTCCTTTGCACTTAATTTCAAGTTTTTGTAGTTAAGTTTTATTTTTGATTACTAACCCTCTTTTACACATGTTGATCTAACTTATTTTTTTAACATGTTTTGTTGAGTTTGCATGTGTTGGGTCTTCCTTGTAGTATGAAGGAGGTGAAGTCTTTGTCAAATTGGAATTGAGGAGAAAATTTCAAGATTTCTCCATGTTTTCATTTTTAGAGCTTACTTTTTCAACATTCTACATGCTAGTTTTGTCAATTTCTTGAAGATTTTAAATTCTTGAGCATGTAGGTTAGTGTTTTGATAGTGCTTTGAGTCTTCTATTTACATATTAATGTAGTGGGTTGCTGTCAAAATTTAATCTTGGTGAGAAAATTTCAAGATTTTATCATGTTTTCATTTTTAGAGCTTACTTTTTCATCATTTTACATGCTAGTTTTGTCAATTTCTTGAAAATTTTCAATTCTTGAGTATATAGGTTAGTGTTTGATAGTCTTTGAGTCTTATATTTACATATTAATGTGGTGGGTTACTGTCAAAATTTAATGTTGGTGAGAAAATTTCAAGATTTCATCATGTTTTCATTTTTAGAGCTTACTTTTTCATCATTCTACATGCTAGTTTTGTCAATTTCTTGAAAATCTTAAATTCTTGAGCATGTATGTTAATGTTTGATAGCGTTGAGTCTTCTATTCATATATTAATGTGATGGGTTGTTGTCAAAATTGAATCTTGGTTGGAAAAATTTGCCCATTTTGCATATTAAGGGACGTTTTTTTTGACATTTTTTAAGTGCATGTCAAGTGCATACCCATGAGCATAAGAGCATATGCGTAACCCATCTTCCGAAGGCCATAACTTTTGCTCCCGACCTTGAAATGACTCCATTTTTTTGCATTGGAAAGGTATTAAAGTTAAATATGCAATGAAAACATAAATTAGGGATTTACACTTATAGAAGTTGCAGGTTTTTCTATTATTTTAAAACTGGTCATTTTCTAATATGTCTAATGTTTTGATGAATATTGTATTTCCATGCTTACTCGATTTAGATCAAAGGGTGTGTATGCTCTTCTCTTGCACCTTTTGGTGATCTTGAGGATTAAAAATAACTTTGATCTATATCTTTTTAACATTGGGATTAAACTTGGAAACTTGATTATTCATTTTGCTTAAGGGAATGAACCTTTTACAAAGCATTTTTCAACGGTCCCTTGATTTGAAGTTTTCCATTTCTATTTAGTTGGGATAAAGTTTGTGTATGCTCTTCTCTTGCACCTTAGGGTGATCTTGAGAATCAAAAGCAACTTTAGTCTTCATTTTATAATATTTGGTAAATTGGAAACTTCATCTTTCACTTTTGGTTTAAGGGAATGAACATTTATCAAGAATTTTGTATGGTTCATTGATCGAAAATATTTTCTTTACTTTTTAGTTGGATTATTTGTTGTGTATGCTCTTCTCTTGCATCCTTGGATGATCTTGAGAATCAAAAGCAACTCTTAATCCTCTATTAAATAATGTGATTTTCTTGGAGAACTACTAACGCTTGAGTGCAGGACCTAAAAACGCTTGTCAAAGAAAGGAGGAATCAAAACAAAATCAAAAACTACTAATACAGTTGTTATACAGGTTGCCAAAAGGTGTTCAAGCAAACCACACCTAATTAAACAAGATAAAAAGAACAACATATTCAAAACATCATTACATGGTTTTGAAAAAGGGTACGTCCTCTCTGCTCAAGCTGGAACATAACCCCTTTGGCATAACGCCTTAAGCTACAACAATGGGGGTGGTTCCAGGAACCCCAAAGTAGTCCACGCAAGAGGGAACCTTGTGGACGAAACGGGAAGTGCTCCGCACTACCTACTTGACTAGTGATTCCTTTGTGAGATAGAGTTACAGGTTGTCCGTTGTGGCGACCCCAGTGATAGTACACGTAGACGCACTAGTTGCCTACTGTTCTTGAAGGGGGTAAAGTAAAGCCGAGATACTCCCAAACTAGTCAGTGTGACTTTTTGGGTAAATCACGCTCGCTCGTGGCAACTTTGTAACACCTAGGGCGAGAGAACCACCTAGGAGAATATACTTTGGCCAGGAGCCCACTTTGACCACTTTAAAACAGTGTTGAGTTGTGAACCTTCTTTTTGAGAAACGTGTGACGTATTACTTTCGCCTAGTTTTTACTTGCCTTAGAGGCGGCGAAACTCTGCCCAGTGAGACTAGCATTTTTGTCATTTTTCTTGATTTATTTCCTTCATATTCTTTTGACACTTTGTTGATCAAAAGAGGTGTGATTACCTTTGTGTTGCCATTATTTGTTTCTCTCTCTTTTTATATAACATCACACACCCATCCATGTTTTGGGTGGGTTAGTTAAACGTCTAAAGTGAGTGGAGGCGTTTTCACGTCATTTGGTAGCCATTGTGATCTTGATACCCACGTCAAGATCGTCATTGTAGTTAGGCGTGGTTCATCACTGCGGACTTCCATAAGAGGAGTTAGTTTGTTTGTCTCGTATCATTACAATTTTGATATTTACGTCTTGTTTCTTGTAAACTTGACATAAATACCTATATTGTATGGTTACACTGCACACATTCTTAACTATTCCTACCTATACTTTGAGCTTTTTTTGTTCAGTTTTATTATTACCTCGATTTCAAAAGGTGTTAGGAACTACCATTTGTGCGTGTTATATCAATAACACCTCGATATCAATACTCCACTTTCTTGCAAAGTGGGTTAACATATGTTGGTGATATTGTTGTGTCATTTGCAAATCGTAATTGACACTTTTTGAGATATAGGTCTTAATCAGACTTGAGCTTGCTCATCGTATATCTTGATTGGGAGATCGCATTTAACTTCATGTATTTACTTACGTCTTGTTCATTCCTTTGAACTTGGCATAAGTGGAGACATCTTGTTAATCATCTCAAGCGTCAAGTAAATTACTTTAAAACATAATCTAGGAGGTATTTTATTTGATTAAGTTTTGATACTAAACGATTGTTTCATTGGTGACTTTATCATTCTATCACATTGGTATTCTCACACTGTTAATTTACTCTTAACACGTACATCTTGTGTTTCACTTAGGGGTAGTCATTGAATTTTGAACAAATCTACAACTTACCTTAGTGAAACTTATCACGAAAACATGGCTCCCAAGACGCATCTAGGTTTAAAGAAACAAACATATGAGGAACAACAGGCGCAAGCTTGGGAAACCTCTAACAAACAAGGGTCAAACCCATTTATCGGACACGATCTAGGACCACTATTTTCTGCAGAAAAGGAAATAGAAGAAATGGTCGACCATAGTGGAAATGAATTAGAATCACCACACGCAGACTTTGATTTTGACCCCACTCTACTAGATGAGTTTCTCCTTAGAAATAAAGATAGAGTTTTGGCACGGGTCATGGAATTAGGGGCTAAATTGCCCACCGAAAATGAACCAATATTACCTACAAATGACACTACTAAGGAAGAATCCCCCCTTATCAATATGGAAGATATTTTAACAGGTGGGCATGCTTCCACTTCTTACGCAGAAAATGATAAAGTGGTAGGGCATAGAATACCCCTCATCAAAGTGCCACGAAGAAAAAGATAGAACATGAGACAGGGGAAGAACCTCCACACTACGAAGAGGAAGAACCTTTAGAAGAAGAAGACACAAACCAAGTCACAATCCAACAACTCAGTAACCTAAGCCGACAACTAGCTTTGCTTACTTTCCAGGTACAGAAAGACACAAACAAGAACGTTCAAAAGTCAAAGCCTAAGTTTAGGATCCACGAACTCCATCGAGAAAACCAAGGAGAAGAAGACACAGGGTATCATCATGTACACATCCCCGCTTCTCCCACTAAAGAACAATTGCTCGCACAAGAAGTACAATCTATGAAAGCAACGCTTGCGAGCATACAAGAAAGCAATATAGGGAGTATTAGGAAATACCAATACGAAGAACTATGCCCCTATCCTTTTGACAAGACAATGACCCTTCAACCCTTTCCAAAGAAATTTGATATGCCAAAGTTCAACAAATACAAAGGAAAGGGAGACCCAAGGGATCATGTTAAAGATTTCTACATGGCATGTCAAGAGGTGTCTTATAGTGATAATTACCTCATCAGACTTTTTCCTAAGAGTCTCGGAGGTCAAGCATTAGAATGGTTTACGCGCTTGCCACGAGGATCAATTTTCACCTGGCCAGAATTGGCGGAAAGATTCGTGCGTCATTTCTCATATAACATAGAGAGTGACGTCACCATGGCAGACTTGTGCGGCACAAAACAACGCCCAAATGAGACCTTCGCCAGCTTCCTCCAACGATGGAGAGGGATAGCTAGTCGCTTCCCTTGCGCTTTCCCTGAGAAGTAGCTAGTCAGTATTTTCGTCCCTAATCTCAACCCAGATATAGCTTTCCACCTCCAAATGCATTGTGTCCGCACCTTTGAGGAGGTTATCGAGAAAGGGATTCAAATAGAAAAGGCTCTCATTGCCAAAGGCACCCTCAAAACCCAATCTAAAGACAACCAAAGTGTCAAACCCACTGAAAATCCAAAGATCTTTAACAAAAACAAAAACGTGGTGGGAGACGGAATCACTGATTCCAAACGTGTTCAAACGGTCCAAACCAGTCAACCTTTTAAACTGACCAAGGGCCCAATTCAACCACCACCAAAGCGACGAACATTCACCTCCCTCAATGAACCATTGTCTATCATACTAAAACAGTTGGATGCGGCCCACATGATGACCTATCCTACAACGCAACCATTTGATGACAACACTCCTAAACCTTCATGGTATAAGGAGCATGAATACTTGTGAAATGCATCGCGTTAAAGGTCATAAAACAGACAAATGTTTGCGACTTCGCCACTATATTCAAGACCTCATTGACAACGGGGAGATAGAGGTGGATAACCCTAGCCACATGCAAACACCTAATGAGAAAATGGGGATTTATAAGGAACCATTCCCCAAGCATGATAAGTCGGAAAAGGCAAAACCGGATCGGGAGAGTCATCCCAAACCTATAAAGCCACGAATTACTTGTATACCAAGAGAGATAACAATCATTACGATTCACTTATCGGATGTATTCGCTCCCCTACTGACCGTGTCAATACCATCCGGATCAAGGGAAAGGACTGTGCTGCGGTAACAAGGCGTGCCCACCTCGTGATTCCAGAACCCTCTCTGTTGACCCCACAAACTGGTAAATATAACCTTTTAGAACAACTTGAGAAGACACCTGCTAAGATCTCGATCTTAGATCTTCTCAAGATATCCAATGTGCATAAAGACATTTCGTATCAAACTCTTCAGGGGTCGGAAGTGCCTTTGAAGTCGATCCTGCATACCTTCAAGCCATGGTGGCAAATATTACACCCAGTGAGCATCTCACTTTCAACCATAGGGAGGTCCCTACCGAGAATCCTACACATAATCTTCCCTTATACATTGAGGTAGTTGTTACCCGCAGGAAAATCAAACGGGTGCTTGTGGATAACGGATCTGGATTGAACATCTGCATGCTTAAATTAGTCAAACAATTGGGACATACGGAAGAAGATCTTGAGTCCCATATCATCACTATCACCGCATACGACAACGCGGAAAGAGAGTCAGCAGGCACCATTATGCTGCCAATGGAGGTGGGCCCCACTTGCCATCAGACAAAGTTTCACGTCTTAGACTTGGAACTTCCATATAATATGCTTCTAGGCCGACCATGGATCCATGCCATGCAAGCAGTGCCATCAACATTTCATCAATGCATCAAGCTGAAGCATGAGGGACATACAGTAACAATACCAGGAGACTCAGAGCCCTTTGCTCATTGTAGAGCTCTTAATAGCTTTGCACGAAAGGGTACATACGCATGTCCCTCCACAGATATAGCTATTCCTCTTCATTCTGAGAACATGGAATCTCGAGTAGATTCAAATTCTCTTAGTTCTTGCACTCATGGGGCATCTACTTCAACATCTCCATTTAATTCATGGGAGATGAAAATTCTGGAATATGGTTATGGGGAGTATAATGTACAACAAGCGCTCTTGGTTTCTGACCTCTCCTTGTCGCCCAAGACTAGAGGTCAACCCAACTACCACTTCAGGAGACCTAGAGAGGAACATACTATTGGGTCGTTCCTACCTGGAGGCTTGTTAGCTGAGGAAAAATTACTTGATCCACCTACTACTTGGGTCCCTGAGGACACTCAGCCATCTTGTTATCAAACCCCAGAATATGAAAAATCTAGCAGAATGATGTACTCCATGGGCTACAAAGGCCTAGGATGTGGGAGGAATGAACAAGGACAAAGAGAACCAGTCCCTCTTCCACATTTCAAAATAGAAAGATATGGCATTGGGATTCGCCCTTATGGAGCACACCCCAACGATCAAGATGTGACTTGTTCTGAGCATGAGGATAGCTCCGATTATCTAGACAATGATACGGATTCCTGTTGTAGCCAATATGAGGATCTGGCCTCCACAAACCTTTTCATGAATAATGCTTGTCCTAACCATCACCCCAATGAACCAACCCTTGACCTTGTATACCCCTCCCTTGTTGAATGGGACCAACAACGTCACATGCCACTAGATTTATTCGAGAATGACGAGGCTATTGCAGAGTTCATGGGCATAAGGGATACAATTCCCATTGGAGATCACAAGAAGGGTTTCTTTATCGACTTAGACACCTGCGCCTACTTTGGCGAGGAGGCTGAACTTCGTGGTCAGAAAAATTTAAAGAAAAGCGAGGGCAAGAGTTCTAAAGAAAAGCCTCGGCAAAAATCAAAGTCCAAGTCACACAGTGAAAACCTCTTTGAGGCATTGGCTGACAAACAAATAAGAAAATCAAAGGACAAACAAAGTGACCACGCCAGGATGAAAATCTCGTAGAGACATCCTTGGATGAAGATCTCAACCTACCTCTCGATCCCACGCGTATGGAGGATTTATCAAAATTGTTAGTTGAAGAAACCATTGATGTCAATATTGGTACTGAAGAAGATCCCAAGATAGTAAAATTGGGAGCATCACTCTCAGCCAGAGAACAAAAGACGTTCACTATGCTACTGCGAGAGTTTATTGATGTGTTCGCATGGTCTTACAAAGACATGCCCGACTTAGATCCAACTTTGGTCGTGCATAACTTGGTTGTGCACGCAGACGCTAAGCCTATCAAACAGAAGTTTGAAAGATGCACCCAAGAGTGGCCTTGTTAGTTAAAGAAGAGTTGGAAAGGTTGCTTGCAGCAGGATTCATCAGGCCAATTGATTATTCTGAATGGATATCGAACATTGTTCCTGTCCAGAAGAAACCTATTGGTATCTGAATTTGCACAGATTTTAGGGACATCAATAAAGCTTGCCCTAAAGATGACTTTCTGTTGCCCAACATTGACATGATTGTTGACTCAACCACAGGGTATGAAATGCTATCACTTATGGATGGCTTTTCGGGTTATAATCAAATTAAGATCGCTGAGGAAGACCAACACAAAACAACTTTCACAACTCCTTGGGGCACCTTCTGTTATCAGGTGATGCCATTCGGCCTTAAGAATGCGGGAGCAACTTATCGTGAGGCCATGACAGTAATATTTCACGATATGATTCATGACATCATGGAAGACTATGTAGACGACATCCTGGGAAAGTCCAAAACAAGAGAGGAACATCCTATCATTTTGCGGCGTATCTTTGAACGCCTACGTGAATACAAAGTCAGGCTAAATCCAAAGAAGTGTGTCTTTGGTGTGCTATCTGGGAAACTATTAGGCTTCATCGTGTCAAGACGAGGTATTGAGGTAGACCCTGCTAAAGTATCTGCCATCACAGAAATGCCTCCACCTGAGAATATCAAGCAACTGCGTAGCTTGCAAGGGAAAATTCAAGCCATTCGCCGCTTTATCTCCCAGCTTGCAGATAAATGTCACTCATTCACTCATTTTCTTAAGAAGGACATCACTTTCATCTGGGGACCTGAGCAACAACAAGCCTTTGCTTTGCTTAAACAAGATGCACTGCTAATCCGCTTTGTCCTCATGCCTCCCACTCTGGGAGAACCACTTTTGCTCTATATTTCTGCTACGCAATATGCTATTGGTGCACTGCTCGCCCAATATGACCTTAGCCATAAAGAGAAAGCAGTGTACTATCTGAGTCGCACCCTCATCGCCTATGAATGTAATTATCCTCAGATTGAGAAGGCTTGCTTGGCTATTGTTTTTACCTTTCAGAAACTTCGCCATTACCTGCTAAATACTAAGACCAAGCTCATATCCAAGGTCGACCCACTCAAGTATTTGTTGTCCAAACCCGCCCTCACAGGTAGAATGGCTAATTGGATCATTCTACTCAGTGAGTTTGATATAGAATTTGTCCATCAAAAATCAATTAAAGGACAAGTACTTGCTGACCAGCTAGCGGAAGCACCTTTGCAAAGCACAGAACCTTTGAGTCTAGATCTGCCAGATGCATCTTTGCTCTACATTAAAGAATCTGTCATATGGCAGATACATTTTGATGGATCTTTTATGTTTCATGGTTCAGGTGCAGGAGTGGTCCTTATTACTCCTTCAGGTGATCCTATACCACAGGCTTTCCGCCTAGCCTTCCCTTGCACAAACAACATTGCGGAATATGAAGCACTCATTGCAGGGATGAAGCTAGCCATCAAGTGGAATATTCAACATGTGAAGGTTGTAGGTGATTCACAGCTAATCATCAAACAGGTTAATGATGAGTATAAAGTTAAGGATGACAAGCTCATACCTTATAAGAAGTTGGTGGAAACTCTGAAGGAGTATTTTGTGTGCATTACCTTTGAGAAAATCCCAAGAGCGCAGAATAGATCGGCAGATGCTATGGCAACGGTGGGATCTATGCTTCGTATTCCGCCAGGGAACAATGATATGCCATTCTTCGTAGAAAATCTACGCCAGCCCGCGTATGACATGCCAGAATCTTGCTTGGCTTGTGAGGTTGTTGGTCCCCATTCACCATGGTATGAACCCATTTTCACCTATCTTAAGGACAGTACATTCCCTCCCAAAATCTCCCGCTCTGAAAAGCAGAGCCTAATTACCAGATAGCCCGTTACACCCTGTTAGGAGGTACACTTTATCGTCGTGGCTATGATGGGAATCTGTTACGTTGTCTGGATGTGCCGGAGTCAATCCAAGCAATTAAAGAAGTACACGAAGGAGTATGCGGAGCACATACAAACGGAATGGTCTTGGCTAAGAAACTGTTAAGAGTAGGTTACTATTGGCCCACCATGGAAACTGATTGTTGTAATTATGTTAGAAAATGTGTGCTATGCCAAAAGTATGGAAATTTCATCCATGCTCCATCGCAACCATTGCAACCAATCACTACCCCGTGGCCATTCTCCAAGTGGGGACTTGATCTAATAGGAAGCTTACTCCTACCTCATCGATGGTCATACACATATCATCACAACTTCTGAGAATAATTTACAAAATGGGTGGAGGTCCCTTTAACCTATGTCACAAGAGCACAAATTTCTAAATTCATCATGAATCACATTATTTGCCGATATGGTATCCCTGCAGCCATTGTCACAGATAATGGGAAGTCATTTAAGAATAAAACTGTGAAAGGTCTTTGCTAACGGTTCCAAATCAGATTGAAATGGTCCACGCCATATTACCCTTAGGGTAATGGACAAGCTGAGAAACAAACAAGACTTTGGTAAGGATAATGGAGAAGATGGTTAGCAAAACTGGTTGAAACTGGCACCTACAAATCCACCCAGCCCTCTGGGCCTACCGAACATCAATTCACACTCCTACGGGTGCGACACCATATTCCCTCGTGTTCGGGACAGAATCTATCATCCCTTTAGAGATTGAACTCCCATCCCTGCGAATTTCTCTTCTGGGACTATTTGGATAAGGATGAAGATTACCGAGTGGCAAGATTGGCTGAGTTAGAGCTCCTGGATGAGAGGCGCATTCGCGCTCTTAATCACCTGAAAGTATATCAACACAGAATCTCCAAGAATTCTGACAAGAGAATCATCCCTCGCCGAGTTTGAGGTGGGTGATTTAGTTATGAAGGAGAACCAGTTCAACACCAGAGCAGAGCAAGAAAAGAAAGGGAAGTTCGAACCACACTGGTTAGGACCCTATGTCATAGTTGCCAAGTATGGCACAGGGGCATACAAGTTAGCTCACCCCAATGGTGATGAGCTCCGGGAGCCCATGAATGCCATGCATCTTAAGAGGTTTTATGCCTAAACATGGCACAAGAAAGTCATAAAAATCACAAAAAATATAAAAACATCAAAAAAAAAAAAAAAAAAAGAGAAAACAGGTCGTCCACTAGTGAAAACCACGCAATTGTGGCACTTTGGACAAGTCCTTGGGTGAAAACCGGTTTCCGGTGCCTCGGGAGGATTCGTTGTTCACAAGCATTCTGTATTAGAAGGGTAGTTGTCTTTGTCCTAGACCTGGTTCTACCTTCGAGTTTCCTTGTGCACACCATCTAGTCCAGCCTTGATCCGGCTTTGCCTTCTTCTATTCGTCTGTAAGGGACGTGGTCTTTCGTTATTTCCCATCTTATGCTGGGGGCAACTCAATGACTTCACCTTCTTGTTCATAAGCACGTGGCTTCTGCCCTTGTATATTCCCCACCTAACGCTAGGGGCATCCATGCTTTCTTGGTTACCTGCACATAGCTTTGGAAAACTGTTAAAAACACAAAAACAATAGAAAATTGTTTCACCAAACACAAAAACAATAGAAAATTGTTTCAGACAACACAAAAACAATAGAACATTGTTTTGAGAAAACATAAAAACAATAGAAAATTGTTTCAAAAAACACAAAAACAATAGAAAATTGTTTCAAAAACACAAAAACAATAGAAAATTGTTTCACAAAATACAAAAACAATAGAAAATTGTTTCACAAAACACAAAAACAATAGAACATTGTTTTGAGAAAACATAAAAACAATAGAAAATTGTTTCACCAAACACAAAAACAATAGAAAATTGTTTCAGACAACACAAAAACAATAGAACATTGTTTCGAGAAAACAACAAAAACAATATATATATATATATATATATATATATATATATATATATATATATCAAAAAAATAAAACACCCTACAAAATGGTAACTTGCTTCTTACGGCTGAAACTTGTGTCTTGCGCATGGTATTTTCTCCATATCCTGTTGGTTTGTCTCACATATTCCCTGATTAATACGACTCGCGGATCACTGGATTCACAACCATTCACAAAAGCTAGTTGCTTGCTTCATCTGTACTCTGGGGCACTTTTGGTTGCCTGGTGCTGTTTCATTGCGCACAAATGCTTTTCATGGACCCCGTGTCCATTTTCATTTCCCCTTGCATGTATCCTTGCTTGGGGCATCATTTTTAACCCTTGTCGTCAATCACGAACTTGTGGATCTCTTCAGCACTGATAACAAAACATTTGTACAACTGTCTTGACTGTTGTTGGGTTAGATATGTGTGTTCGTACTTGTTTTCCCTGTTATATGAGCTTGTTTCCTTCTCGTATTGCATTGCATTATTGTATGTTGCGTGGAGTTGGTACTTTCAGCAATGGACAATTGTTCGTAGTATGGCTTTTCATGTCATTCTACCTTTGTCGTATGCTTATATTTTTCATAAGGACCGATGATGTAGTTCCTATGGCAATATGATGACATCAAATTTGTTCCAAACAAATAAGCGGCTAGAGGTTAAGCTCTTCTCTCCCCTCATCCATATTTCTTCTACACCACTTCCCTTTCACCCCTAATTCTCCCTCTCCTCGGGGCATCCTGCCTCATCCCCATTCTTCTGCCTACTTCTCACCTTTTTCGATCGTCGATCGAGTTCTTCTATCACCCCATCGACACTCGAGGGGGCATCTCTCCCTCCTACTAATTTTTCTTCCATCTCTTCAAAATCTCTTTTGTCTACTATCTTTGAAGTGGCATCACTTATGCCACCCCAAAGAGGGGCAAATGTAGACACCTATAATTACGCCCAAGCAATTTAAATACTTAAATTGTGCTAATTATCCCCTTTCTCGCAAATCAACGACATATCGTCAAAGGCACTCATTTTCCCTCATATCATCATTAATTAATTACACTAAGCTAATTAATTAAGTTGCTTATCCAACAAATACCCTAATTAACGACCTTCCGTTAATAAATCACCCCTTCTACCTAGACTAATTAATTATTATTAATTAATTAGCTTTCCCTTTGATTTAACCAATAAATCAATATTTAATTGATTTAATCCCCTTCTAATAGCCTAAATCGTACTAATATTCCTCTAATTAGCTTCTATAAGCTTACATCTACCTATTAATTAATCACCTTTGATTAATTAAAATACCCCCAACTCCCATGACTTGTTAAACATGTATTAAACCCTTCTAAAGTAAGGTTACCTTTAATAAAGCAACCTTATCCATTCCTAATCATGTTTTACCTTTATCCCACATTCATGAGAATGTGTTGAATCCTTTATCCTTTGGGCTATATAAAGAGCCCTCCACCTACCTTTTTACTTACACCTAAACTTTCTAAGAGAGCAAATGCAAAGCATATAGCAAAGAGACTAAGAGCTTGCACCTTGCCCTTTTGAGAGTTCATCATCTTGAAGAGTTAAGCCTCTTTCTTAAAGTGCTTGGGTCATATGGGAGGTGTCAAAAGGGTCTTGTAGCCCAACTTTGATTAGCCCCCATTCCTAGGTTCTTGGAGCATTAAGGACAACTATTTTGATAGCCATGGAGCTTACTTAGGTCCATTCATTTATTTGTTGTTAGAGAATAGAGGAGTTTAGATATTTAGCATTGTTAGTTTCAAAGTTTGTATTGATGAATGCTAACATCTAACCCTTGTTTAATTCTTATCATGATGGTGTTTATGCTTTGTTTTAGCTAAATTGTAGAACTATTTTAGGTGGTAGTTCTTGCTTCATTTGATTTAGCATTAAGCAAAGTATACATGCACACATGTGCAAATTAAACACCAATTTTTGGGGCGATAGGCTTGAAAAGTGCAGATTTTTACAATTAAAATTTACTATTCATTCTCCAAAGTGGCCATTTTTGTCTGAATAAATTGTAGGAATTCAATACAGGTGCTTTATAAAGGAAACGAAACTTTTATCAATGTCCAATACATTGCATATATCCTTCGAATCGAAGAATTGTCCAGATCTGCACCCATTTTGAAGAAATTCGGCCAAGTAAAAAGAAAAATTATTATTCGACGAAGATAGACAAAGCCATAGCAAAGGGAGATGAAAAAGAAAGCACGATGGAATCATGCATTGCTTCCAAAATTGCAAACATAGGAGACACGAGATCTAGGCCGGAACCTCTTGCCGATTTGATTGATAGATCCAGAGAGGGAAAGACTTCACTCATGCGTGCGGTCAAAAGCGGTGGAATTATCCGAGTCTGCGGCTTTTTCCATGTACATGACCTAATTTCCAGAGTTCATGATGGAGTGTGCTACATCTTATCATCCTTCATCCAGATCGGTCGTGATGCTTCGGGAAAGATAATAATTCATTTGGGCGCAGAGTTCATCAATTATTGTTTGAAGATTCCAGTCATGAAGGTGGTGACTTCTATTAGCATTCAAGATGCTGACAGTAGATGGGAGAAGCATAGAGTTGATTACGTGAGCATAATGAATAGTCAATACATGAAGAAGCCTAGATCTCCTTCAAAGTTCTCGAGAACTCTTCCACGGTCCAATTTGGTGCAGGAGGTAGATGATGTCATCAAATTGCTATGCAGGATGAATGGCGAAGTGAATGCCTACACTTTCCATACATGGATGTATGCTTTCATCAGGACCATTGAAATCAACAAGGTTGATTCTATAATCAATTGGTTGGAAATTATTAGCAACAACATCGGTGAGCAACTCCGAAACGTGAAGCATACTTTCAGCTTCAAGATGACTTCATACTTGGTGTATGTTGCAACTTCACAAGGCGTCTTTTCCAAGCTGGATAGATGTGGTGTTCTTTCTAAGGACCCCATTTTCGAGTGCTACTAGTAGCTTACTGTACCTGCATGTGAGAAAGACTTCAAAGTGATCAACGATGAATTTTTCTACGATTTCATTTGTAGGCTAGACAAAGACTTGAAGGCCAATAGGGTAAGCAAAGAAGCGTTGGAAGATGTGTCCAAGATTGGCAGTCTATTCATTCAATTTGTAGATTTAACATACCACAAGGTTACATGCTTTTCTGGAGAGCCAATAAAGATGCCCATGTATATGAATGATAGATTGATCGCCATGGAGCTAAGTAGGCAACTTGTGGAGTTACACGACCTTCAGTCAAAGCGGAAAAATTCTACGGGCTTCTTCCTAATCACTGTGGGATATTCCAACTGCATTAGCATTCATAGAGCTCGGGGGATGGAGGCGCAAATGTTATCTGAGTATGAGCAAGAGTTCTTCCTCGCACACGGCTGAACTTCGACCCATTTGGAGTAGCCAGAAGAAAATCTCCCAAAGAAGATGCACGCACATGTGCCTTCATTAGAAGATTTCTGGATGAAGTGCAAAAGTGAGTATGAGGTTAGAAAGAAAGATTTCAACATGCTATCAGCAAAGCAAGTGTTCGACTTTGGACTAGCGCGGATACCTACGGATCTTAAAGATGATGGGAATGTGGTACTTGACACTTACCATCAAATGGGAGGAGATAAAGCCATACTGCAGAATAACATAGGAGGCTGTAACACAATTGAAGAAAGGTCAAGAGCTGTGTTGGTGAATACTTCAAACTGGTTGCTGACGAAGGGATATTGCCTTGATGAAGCATTGATGAATCAAGTCACGGAAACTTCAGCGCAAGAGAGATTCCCTCAAGCGAAAGCACGAAGGAGAAAGCAACAGGAAAGTCAAGAAGTTGAAAGTGCATAGAAGATCTCAATCCAAGGAGAGGATCACTTCTACGACCATGACTTTAACTCCGGTTTCTCCAGTACCCAATGCTTCACCAACTATTGCACCGCAGCAGCAGGATGCTTCCATGCCTCCACTGAATCCAACGACATTCATCTTCTCCCCTCAGCCACTTCGTTCAGCGCCTGTTCCAGAGGATACGTTGAAGCTGCAGATGGCGGAATTCGAAAGGGCTTTGTCCTTGGATGATTCAGAAGATGGCAGCCATAACACTGTGGCACTTTCTGACGGAGAGGATGCAGAGCAGAAGATGGTAGTACACTCAGTGACTTCTCATTCCGAAAAGTAACTTCTCGGAATGGTTGGCTTCGTAGTTGGTTCCAGAAGCGAGAATGGAGATGAACTTAGAGGAGCACGACTTGCAGCTACTCTAGAATCTGGGTGGAAGAGACAGAAGGCCTAAAGTTGCCAAAGCAACTTCTAGGTTGATCATCAAGGATTCGAGAGAGAAGTTTGCTGAGATATCAATTCCGGCAGAAGGAAAGATAGAGGAGGAGCTCACGGCGGAAGATGTGACAATGACCAAAGTACCCCTCGGTCAAGCCACCACTGAAGGATTGAAACAAGACACGCAGACATTGATGGATGCTTTATTCCTTAGGCTTGACAGTGAAAAGATGGAGAAAGAAGAGCTACAGAAGCAAGTATCTCAATTATGTGAGATCATAGCCAAGGTTGCTAAACCTTCCATTAAGCCCATTTCAGAGCAGGTGAGTGATCATCTTATGCAGGAAATGGAGGATGCAATCAATCAAGTCAAGGCTATTGATGAATGGAAGGATTTGATTATTCGTCAAGCTTCTGTACAACTTGGGGAAGTGCCAGCCCACCTAAAGGTTATGAAGGATTTAGCAAATCAACTAAAGCAACTGATGACAAACATAGAAGGCATGAATACGATTCTGAGACTAATCTGAGTATTTTGGCCAAGATCAACAAGTCAGAGAGATGTATTGATTGCGGAGCAGTTATCTTGGATGGATCGGTCGAGAAGGGAAGCAAATTAGAGTTTGCGAGTATCTTTCCATTTGGAAATCTGCAGAGTTTTCTTGAATAGGGTGCGAGCACTCAAGAGTAGAACATTAAATTTACCGAGACAGTGTCATTTCTTTCATCAAGAGATAATGGATGGGAATGTCACTTCATATGTGCGGATTGTCTCAACTAAGGTGACTAATTCCTGGAAGGTTCTCTTCTGATGGTACAAAAGAGAATTGATAAAGCTACCAAGCCTTTTACGATGAATTCTATCAGTGGATCGGTGGCACTGCGCAGTGACATTGCGAAGGTTTGGGCCGAGCTTGAAAGATGTGGAATCGTGCATCAAAGTGTTGAATGAAGGGTTGCTTGAATGCGGGATAGAGAAAGAAGCAAAGGGCTAAAAAGCAGATGGAGGGATGCTTTGAATTACATGTTTGACAATTATATCTGATATCAGAACAAGAAGAAGACATAAATGTTACAGCTGACATGACTTCTTCTATTTCTTTCTTCTTCTATTTTCTATGTTCCCGGATGAAATTGTAAAACTTCTAAGTTATTGGTTTTGCAACCATTACTTAAAGTCATGTGGAACCATTCTATTAGTTAAGTGATACATGTGTCACTTAAGGAGAAGATAGTTGAGGATGATTGCCAAATGTCATCTTTACTTGTTGTTTATGTTTCAGTTCAGTTTGAGTTTTCCATTTGTACTTTCCCTCCTACATTCTATAAGTAGGAGAAGAACCTCTGGGTTAATGATCGATCAGAATTTGTAAGCAGCAATCTTGTGTTCTAGACTTTGTGTTGAACCCTTGAGAGCAACTTGGAGCAAAGGAATACAAAGGAGCAGGTTTTCAGAGAACTTTGTGTCACGGTGTACTGTGTTTCTTGCTTTGAATCTTAGATCTCTTGATAAACTTTGTGTTATTTTAGATCTAGATCTAGAGCTGCCTTTGTTTTATAATTCTGTGTGTTCATATCTATTAAGTTTCTTCTATGTGCATGTAATTAGCTCTGCTATCTACTAATTGGGATGCACATCTTCCCCATTTCTTCTCTGTATTTCCTTTACTTCCTTCTATAAAATACTTCCTTTCTTGAACAGCTACTTACTTGCTGCAGAACTTCTTAGTTATGGTTCATGAACTAAGTGGTTAAAGTAAAACCCCTGATAGATAATAACACATTTTTATTGAAAAATCTAACACGGGAGCCTCACCGGTTAAATGAGGGAGATTTATCTCATGACTGCCTAGGTTTTATGCTATGCAGAAAATCTAGCCAACAATACCTCAATCAAAGCCATCTTATCAATACAAAATATAGGAAGTTTTAGAGGAGTGCTCTTGTAACCGGCTAACCTGATATACAAAAACCTTTTGAATTGAATGAAGAAAGCTCCATACTTTGCTATCGTGTTCATGGCTTCATTCATGGAAAATCTTCTAGCAGATCACTTTCCAAAAGCCTCACAATGTAGATGGTAAAAACATCATTCACCCTCCTAAAGTTATGATTGCTTGGTTTCAAGGATGAATTTAGGGCGGTAAGTAAAGATGGGATCACCCTTCTAACCTTCAATGTATGTGAAACCAAACCATTTTCGGGATGCTGCTAGGGTATACATAAGATAAGAAGTCACATAGAACTTCTTGGTTTGTTGCACATTGGTCAACTACTCTGTCAAATTCATGTAGATGATCTCTGCCCAATTGATGTTCTGGGTACCTTCACAGACGATGTTGATGAGCGGGCACATCCAGTGAA
Organism: Taxus wallichiana var. yunnanensis; assembly: GCA_018340775.1. Taxonomy (NCBI): domain Eukaryota; kingdom Viridiplantae; phylum Streptophyta; class Pinopsida; order Cupressales; family Taxaceae; genus Taxus; species Taxus wallichiana. The sequence continues at coordinate 554,161,994 of CM031234.1, forward strand.
ACTCATTAGCAAAGGGTAAGCCCATGACACGAGACAACAAGATGACGAAATCAGATAGCTCTTCCTTGAAATCAGCCCTAAACAGAGCTTTGGAAAGTCAAGATGCCCCATTTTTAGGGTTCTTCAACCACGACTTTGCTACCCTTTCTTTGTATTTATCACTATCTTGCTCGAAGAGAGTTTGTGTTTGAGTTTGAGAGATAACAACAGAGTTTTCCATTTCGGGGATCCATAAGGCAGCAGCAAAGAATGGCAACAACATCTAGTTTAGCGATTAGCTCCTGTGCACATTGGTCAATTCACTCGTGTCGGGGTTGAAGTGAGCTCCGCAGGCGAGTACAGTGTCAACACACTGTACCAAGATCGAAACCCGCAACAAATGCAAGGCCGTTGTCATTGATCATTTGCGCCATGGGAGAGGGGTTTGGGTCAGTCAACCTACTCCAGAAATCACCGAAATCCAGGTGACGAACCTCACTATCCCTGATATCGGGAACAGAAGACTCGAGTGGTGAAACATGCTCCTGACCCTGAAACTTGATCTTCATACTGAATGTACAGAGAAATAACCCTTACAGCTCAAATCCGCAATAAAAATGCAAGGGAAATGGGGCACGAGTAGACGGTTTTAATTGCAAGGATATGAGCGAATGACAACAAGTAAGTAGTGTGCAAAATGCGTAGAGGGTAGTCCCATTAAATAGTCATTTTAGGAGAGAGAAGGTTATAAATGTGCATTAAATTCATATGCACCGACTCAAAAGGCAAGCATCGGGAAGAGCGGAAAAAATTAGCTGGATGGCCTTTGGTACATTTGGGACATGAGGGACGCGAAAGCGCAATTTGACCGATGCGGGAAAAAATGCACAAACGCTTTTGGGACAAGTAAGACTAAAGTATGTGAAGGGACGAATGCGAACGATGTGGGTGATTGAGGAACAAGGAGCCCTAGAGAACTTAGAACATCTGGAAAAAAAGTTTCTGACAGACCCGAAAGTTAACAGATTTCGGAGAAAGCGGCCGATCGGGGAACAGAGAGCCCGGAAGAACTTGGGACACATGGGAAAAAAATGTCTGACAGACCCACAAATCACTCAAATGACTCAAAAATGTGAAATTTTCTAACTCCTCAACCTTTCCTTTCACTAGAACATCATAGAAAGGTGTTAACTCAAAATTTTCCAATTTTTGACTTTCGAAAGAGGGGAAATTTTGAGAGGACAACAACTGGCTCTTTCTGGGGATGACTTGGCTAGATTCAAAGAATGAGACAAGGCAAGAACTCTCTGAAAACTAGGGGAAGAAGACCAGTTGCCTTATCCATTGGGCCACAGTCAAAAGTAGACCAATATAGAAAAAAAATACTGCAAACAAAGAAAGAAGACACACCAAAAAGCAAGGGAAAGAAAACACACACTATACACAATATACAAAAGACCTCCCATCCACCTAGGAATTAAACAATTTCAAGTACTGCCCACTATAAGGAAGTGGGAGAGAAGAACCATCCATGTAATCAAGGTCGAAATAATTCTCACCAGCAAAGTGTCTGATCTTGAAAGATCGAGCCAAAGAGAATCAAACTTGCCATGGCTTCCTCGAGGCTCATGTCTTTCATCCCGCAACAAAACGATGTCTCTGACTTTGAAATCCCTGTACCTGGCCTTCTTATCAAACAAAGATTTTACTTTTTGCTGGTGAGCAGATATTCTATCAGTAACCTACAATCTGTTTTCATTCAACTTATAAAGATACATTATCCTTTTATCCAAAGAATCATTGAAGCTGGTGTCTTTAATAGCTTTCATTAAATACAAGGCTGGTAGCTCCACTGTTACTCTTGGTACTTGAGCTTCCACACCATACACTACTTTAAACAGGACATTCCAATAACTCTTTTAGGTGTAATCCCATGCTCGCCCAAAGAGCATCATAAAGTTTCTGTGCCAATTCCTCTGAGATTCATTAACCAATTTCCTTATTATGGCCACCATATTTTTATTTGTTGATTCTGCCTTGCCCATTCCCTTGGGGATAATAATCAGAAAGAGTGGGCCAGGGAAATGCCATATCCATAACAAAAATCCATCATTTCAGCAGAAGAAAAATTTGAAGCATTATCAGTCACAATCTTGTTTGGCACACCAAACCTTACCAAGATGTTCTCTTTGATAAAATTACATACTACTTCAGAAGTAGTACTCTTTCTGGGATGGCTTCTACCCACTTAGTAAAATAATCATGGCAGTCAACACATGGGTATGTCCGACACTTGAAGAGGGATTAAGTGTTCCAATAAAATCTAAACCCCATTGTTGAAAAGGCTCTTCAATCATGACTGGCTTAAGCGGCAAGGCAGCCAACTTGGGTCTTCCCACAAAGGCTTGACAAGCTTCACATTTCTTAACCCACTTTGATGCATATTTGATCAAGGTAGGCCAATAGTATCCTACACGAAGAATCTTGTGAGCAAGTGATGAGATGAGTAATGGCCTCCACACGCTTGATCATGGAAAGCCGAAAGAAGCTTCTTCAGTTGTTCCTTATCCATGCATTTCAAAAATCTTCCATCCATCCCACGCTTGAACAACGCATTCTCCCATAATACATACTGGGCTGATCTTAACTTAATAGCTCTTTTCTCCTTGGCAGTCAAATGAGAGGAACATTCTCCATAGGTGAGAAAATGTGCGATATCAACATACCATTCATTAATTGAGCTGAGAAACAAAACAGTAAGAATATCAACCTCATCTTTAGGTAACTCATGGCCAGCTCCTTCAACGATGAGTTCACACAAGCCTTTTCCGCGGACTAGTTTGGTTGGTCTTATGTCAATATCATATTCTTGAACCTTTGCCACCTATTTCCCTCTCTTGGATCCAAACTCTTGTTGCGTAATAATAGACTTGATAGTTGTGTTAGGCACAAGTATTGTGGAGTGAGAGTTAAGAATATAAAAACGAAATTACTTGACAACTTTAACCACTACAAAAGTATGTTTCTCCATCATTGTGTATTTCAACTCATGATTTTTAAGAATGTAGCTCATGAATGCAATCGGGAGTTCATGATCATTAGAATATTTCTGAGTCAAAACAACAGCCAGGTTGTTATCTGTGGCATAACAATAGATAATAAAATCTTTGCTAAAATCTGGACATGCTAAAATAGGAGTTCAAGTAATAGCCTTTTTAATACCTTCAAAGGCTTGTTTTCCTTCAGAAGACCATCCAAATGTTTGTTTTCCTTTCATCATTTGGGAGATGTTCAATGTTAGCTCTACAAAATCAGGGATGAATCTTCTTAGAAATTTGATCTTACTGAAGAAAGAATGCACTCCCTTCTTACTGGTTTGAAGAGGAATCTGCTGAATAGCTTGAACTCGTTCAGGATCAATTTTGATGCCATCTTTAGAGACAACATGCCATAACAATTTTCCCTCAGTGACACAAAAGAAAGATTTCTTGGGATTTAAAGAGATCCCATGTTCTTTGCACTTCAAGAGAACTGTTTCCAGATGCTGAAAATGATCTGCCCTAGTTTTGGAAAACACGGTTAGATCATCTAAATATAAAAAATACATTTCCCTTTCAAACTTCCAAAAGCCAAGTCCATAGGCCTTCTAAAAGTGGCACCGAAATTAATGAGTCCAAAAGGCATCCTCTTGTAGGCAAAAGTACCCCAAGGGGTGGTGAAGGCCGTCTTGTGCTGATCTGGTGGTATTGACTTCTACTTGATTATACCCTGAGAAGCCATCAAGCATGGACAACATTTCAGACCCCATAACAACTTGCAAGACTTGATCCATCATGGGCAGAGGATAGTTGTCCTTTAAAGAAGCCTAATTACAAGTCAACACAGATACGAATCTCACCATTTTTCTTCCTGACAGGTACAATGTTGGCAATCCATGTTGAATGGTGAATGGGAAAAATAATTTTGGCTTTCAACAACTTTTGTATTTCCTAAAAATAGTGTTAGCTATCTTAGGATTGTATTTCCTTTGCTTTTGCTTGAAAGGTTTAATCCTAGGTTTGAGAGGGATGAAATGTTGCATCTCCTTTGGTTGGAAGGCTTTTAGATCCTCATATGAATATGCCAGAACATCCTTATACTTCTTTAAAAGGTTGATCACCTTCTTCTTTAAAAGGTTGATCACCTTCTTCTTTTCTTCTGGTGTACAACATTTTCCAACATTCACAAACTTGGGGTCAACAGAACTCCCAATATTAGTTTTTTCATACTCAGCAGATTGTTGTGATCTAGTAGAAGCTTTAGACTTAACATACCTGTCATGTTTATCAAACAATTCTTCTAAACTCACCAACCCTTTAGGAATCTTGTTACCTTTGAGTTTGATGCACCCATCTTGATCTATTTCCTCTTTGACATCCTCTTCGTTGGAAGACACACTCTCACGAGGAAAATTGTCACTTCCTTCAAGTACAATTGTTCAAAGTTATCCCTGAGCTCTAAGAAAGAAAGAAAATGTTGATCATCATTGAAAACTTTCCAGTTACTTGCGTTATTAGGTACACTGGGCCTATGGATCATCTCAATGGTAAACCTATCTTGAGAAAAGTCAGGATGAGGTATTAGCAACGATCCTGAGACAACTAGTGAATCAGCCCTGGTGTTCTTTTCCCTAGGCACTGCTTCAATGGAAAAAGTGTCAAGAAATTCAATAGAATCCCAAACCTGATTCTTGTAATGCTTCAACCTTCTATTCTTTACTTGAAAAAGGTTTCTGACTTGTTTAACAACTAGTTCTGCATCTCCGCGAGCTAGAAGATTCTTCACACCTTTTTCTTTTGCCATATTAAGCCCAAGAATGAGAGCTTCATACTCTGCTGTATTATTGGTATTTTCAAATTGTAGTTTGAATGAGAAAGGATGAACCTTTCCCTCGGGGATATTAGCACCACACCGGCTCCGTAGAACTAGTCGAGGAACAACTTCAATCAAATTCTAAATTCCAAACCCCATTAGGATCATGAAGTACTCCTTTGGGAAGCTGAGTTTCTTCGGAGACATAATCATATAATTACCATGCCCAATATCCTCATAAAGTATTTGTGCTTTGGGATCATCCGTCTTTTGTACAATATACTCAGATTGCTTTTCGGAAATAGCTTCTTCATTTTTCCATTAACTGGTATGAGGGCATGTGACCAATCCATTTGAATTTCTCCTCCTACATCCTTACAGAAGTTCCTACTTAACAACATACCATATGAAGGAGGGATATCCACTACTAGGATAGTAGCCAAGACCTTTTTCTTAGGTAAAGTAGCAAAAGCTACTTGTGCATCTTTAATTCTTCCAACTAGGGCACTTCCTTACTCTCCATGGAATAACAAGACCCATAAGTGCATGTGAGAGTTAGACCCAAAGCATGGGCTACTTTGGCAGGCATCACATTATCTGATGCTCCTGAATCTATGACACAATTGCTGAGTTTATGGCCTGCTATAAGAAGGGTCACATAAAATGGTTTGATCTTCTCATTAGGTGAGGTGACTGAAACTACCAGATTGGGTTGGGGTGCGGAGGATGGAGTAGGTAAAAGGCCTTTAGAGGAAGCTTTGGATTGAGAATTGACAAAGTGAACCATTTTGGCAAAAGCTTTAGGATGGGTTTGATAATACTCAGCCTCTGAAATTTGAACCTTCGTCTTTTTGAAGTGATCAATGATATCGAAAGATCCAGAGGTGGACGAGCTATCATCACTAGGAATCTTAGGTTTTTCAGATTTAGGAGTTGAAGAAGAAATTTTAGTAGTAGAATTAGGAAAAGTAGAATTGGCAGAACTCACCTTCTGTGTGGATGTAGTGGGGATAGGAGATCCTCTTTTTGCAATAACAGGGATAGTCATGGGATGCTCCTTGGATCTTTTAGCGGGCTGCATCACTTTCTCCCTTTTATTTGTCTACTCTCGAGTCATGACAACGTATGATTCGCTATTCATATCTGCTACCACTTCATCATAATCATCTTCTTCATCAACACCTTTAGTAGTGAAGAAATTAACTCGAGATCCCTCAAGTTCCTCCATCTCTCCATCAACTTCTTCTTCAAGTTCTTCACAATCTTCATTAACCTCTTCATCCTCAGGTTCCTCAACCTCACAGGTTGCATTAACAAGAACCTTGATGGGTGGCCCCTCAAGTGCTAGCCTTGTCTGAGAAGCAGAAAATGATTTCTAGGCTGAAAGTTCCTCCTTGGAACATCTACATAGGGGGCGTGTTGAGCCAATTGTTTCTTGATGGAAATGAGGTCATTTGCAAGCTTTTGTACTAATGGATCAGTATTAGGCCCGGGAGTGGAAGAGGAGGAAGAAGAAGACCTAGATTTAGAAGGGTCTCTTTTCAACTTCCTAGACATAATCAAATCATCTTTGACGCTAACAACGTAAGAGTTTGATCCTCGGCCAATGTTGCAAGATTGGCTCTTCTCAATGTGTAGCTAACTTCAGGTAATTGAGCATTTAGGAAGAAACATTTTTGAATTTGATCTATAGGTTGAGTGTCTGGTGGGATTTTTTTAATCAACTTGTTGAATCTAGCCACAAATTCCCTCATGGGTTCTTGTGATTCCTTCTTTATTTGAGAAATTATGGGCCAAAGAAAGCATGTACGTCCTCTGCAGGTTTGAAATGGTTCTCAAATATTGTTCTCATCATGGTCCAACTGGTAATGGCCCCAGCTGGAAGGTGATAGAACCAATCACTGCATTATCTTGTAAAGTCTCTACAAAAATCCTCACCGAGACATCTTCATGTTCAACTCCAAGAACTCCACATGCAACTATGAAGGCTGCAATATGTTCATCAGGATGTACCTTTCCATCACCTCTGAACTTGGGGAAGTTCTTCATGTTACCTTTGGGTAACTCATGCAAAGGCTGAGGAAGGGCGAGAGGCCCAACACAATGGCCTTAAGGCAATGGTGTTGCCATCCTTAGAAAAGATGCTTGAAGGGGAACCAAACACCAACAAGAATCAGAGCGCGAAGATTAGGGATGAGTTGCTCTAGAGAGATAACACCTATAGGGGTTCTATCTTCAATAGGAGGAGTGCTTATTGAACAAGCTCTTCTATTCCTTCCTGTTGAAGGAAAAGGAAAACCTTGTTGTTCCAAAATTGAAACTGAGAATCTTCAATACCAAGGGCCCTCCTTCCACGAGTAAAACATAGAGTCGCTAGATCAAAGGATGATCAAGAAATCGTTTATAGAACTGGAATACGTTAAGAAAAATGAATTCCCTAGTAGAGTCGCCAAAAATTGTTGGTCGTCAAAAAGGACTTTAAAGAGAACAATAGTCAGGGGACAGAAAGTCCCTCCTCTTTAATGGGAGAGGTTCCCTTATTTAAAGACAAAGCTTATTTACATATGTACAGTGCATAGTTTTAATGGGGAACTTGGATATCATGAAAGTGTTTTAAAATAGAATGGATCATCAATACAAAAGTACAGAGGAATGAAGTAGTGGAAATGAGAAGAAAGGCACTCTCAAGAATTATAGATAAAATAATTCCTTATGCATGCCAGAATAAAATTATTTGGAACAAAACCATTTGCATTTGAGATAATAAGATGCTATTTCAAAGACAAAAAGTTCCAGAAATTACATTTAGAAGAATACAAAGCCTCTTGAAGTAATGCAGACAAATGATTCAAAAGTATTCAATGGATAGTAATGAAATAACAAAACTAGATAAACATGGAAAGAAAGCTCCTTTGTATCGATTGCTTTGTTACTCCTTACACTTTAAAAAATAAACCAAGTTCCAACCCCCTCTAAATGGCGTATGGAGCCCATTATATAGCTTACAAATTAGTTACATTTGGTAACTGATTCTTTTAACTAAAATATTTAATTAAGGGGATGCTTGACACAAAACCCTCAACTAATTACAATAAGCCCGAATTGAGAAAAAGAAGGAAAGGAGAAGCTAGGAGGGAAAACAAATGCTTATGGTTGGGGAGGGCCCACCGACTTGAGGATCCGTTGTCTAAACTTTTTCAATGCTTCCGCTATGTCTCGGCCTCATGGGACTGATGTGTTGGCAGTAGCTTGGGTCCAAGATCCCAAACATTTCTCCATTTCCTTATCAAACTTAGTGTGTGCATGATATTCTTTATTAGCTTCCTCAATGGTAGATTGAAGGGAGAAAATCTCCTTTATCTTCTCTTTGGTCATTGAGTCCTCCTTGAACAAAATAGGTTTTCCTTAACAAATGCCTTGAATTGAGTTTTAATTTCTTGAAGGGAGAAAGGGACACCTGAAGTTTCATCGTGAAGGTGACAGTGGATATCCTTGAAAGCGGATACAACACATGCTTTGAAAGCTTCTCCCTTCTACCAACTGTTCCTCAACTCTCCTAGAGCCTCCTCCAGAACCTTTATTTTCCACTCCACGCTAAAAACCCATGACCTTGATAAATTATCTTGTTAGGGAATAATAGATAAAATATGCGGAATAATCCCTTACAGAATCGTAACATGAGAGAAACTAATATGCAAAAATATTATAGATCTTAAATAAAAGTGCGAATAAATAACACAACACAAAGAGACAATATTTAACGTGGTTCATCCAATTTGGGCTACGTCCACCAAGAATCACTTGCTCGATTTTATTACAAGCCTCCACTCTCTCAATACAATACACAGATCCATTTGGAGCTATGCTCAACAAAATCTACAGAATTCACACCCGAATTTAAAGCACATCCGTAATACATTTGCTTGTCTATCTATCATATGCATAAGACCATATAAATAGACAATTACTTAAGCAATTTGATACAAAATCATGGGTATCAAAAACATGGGCAAAAACCGTGGGTATCAAAACAATGGGTACTTGAAAAAACCATGGGCCCAAATACAATCCATAACGGTTACCCATTACCCATGGGTTAATAAACCCCCTTAACCCACTCACCGGCGAGTGGGACCACTGTAAAAATACCTGAGTGTAACACATAGAAGGTGTACCACACTTTAACATGAAAACATGCTCCACAAACATAACATATCTTTGGCATCATAAAAAACTTTACTTGCCATCAATAAATTTTCATTAGTCCTGTCCCATCGGGTAAAGGTATACTATGCGGAATGCTCCAAAGCTTAAGTTCTTTATCCATAGTTCCAATTGTGGAGGAGAGATTTTGTTGCAGATTAGTTACCTTCTCATTGAGTTTGAAGGCTTCTCCAATGAAATTCAAATCTGCAATAATCATGTCATCCACCATGGCTTCCATAGCTCTCTTGTAGATGGAATACATGTGTATGTCTTTAATGCTCTGGACTTCATCTTGACTAAGAATCACAGGTGGCGGAAGGGCAGCCAGTGGGGTAGGATCTAGAACCTTGTCTTTAGACAGCAATGACTTGATGAAACCAAAAAGCACTTGAGCTTGCTCTTCCAGCTGCTCTATAGTCTGCTTGCCTTTTTCTACTCTCCCAATAACCCTGGTTATTGTTTCCTGAAGGTTATGTATTTCACTTTTAGGGGTAGATTCTCCCATTGAGATCCTCGAAAGTTCCAGATCAAAGGCTAGTAAATCTTGTTCTGCCTTATCAACCTTAGGCTTTGCTACCTCAAGAAATTGCTGGCCTTGGTCATCTGTCACTATCCTTGAAGTTGTTTTAGCTCTCTTTGCAGGAGCAGAAGGAGTAGTGCCCAACAAGGCTGCCACAACATCAAAATTTGGCCCTATCAATCGAGAAGAAGACTTCCTCTTCCTACTGTCAACAAAAGGTTGCACCCATGCAAAAGTGGAGGAAGAAGGAGTAGCAAGTGAACCAAGAGCAATAGAACTCATAGCACTTAAAGTATTTACCACTGTTGCCTCCAGTAGAGATGTGAGTGGAGTAGATGAGGCTTCTTGGACAGAGGAATCAATGGTACTTGGAGGCTCAATGGTATGAATTTTCTTGTCTTTATCCGTTATGGCTTCTCAAGCTCCCCGCAGGACCGACGCTTCACTATCCTCACTTTCACTGAGAACAATGATGTTCTCTAGGCCTCGAAGGTAATTATGAATGTTTTAACAGGGATCTTCCTCAATAGGCTCCTTTTTGACCTCCTTCACCTTCTTCTGATATACCTGAGTAGATGAGGAAGGGGTGGAGGATTCAGGTTCTTTACTTGATGAAGGGGGAGGAGTTCGTGTAGGTACCTCCAAGCTAGGTGTATGTGACTCCTTCCTCGGTGTTGAAGTGTCTTTGGAGGAAGAATCTCCTGAATTCTTCCTCAGCTCTTGAACCCTTCTGTCAAACCAGACCTTGGTTCTTACCAGGACAGGGGCTAGAATCTCAGCTAAATCATCTTTCTCCCTTTTGAACCAGTCTAGATCCTCTAAGGGAGTATGCTTGATCACAGTATCATATTCATATGACAATAGGTCTGTGTTGTCATCTTGAAGCCCTTCAGGAATCTGATATAGGTTGAGCTCCTTTATCAGCTAGAGGGAGAATCTGCCATAATGCCTTCGTCTTGCTTCAAAGTCATATGTGCAATCAGCCCAGTAGTCCTCAGTATCTGCTCTATGATAATAGTTGATTATGAGATTTAGCTCAATGAATTTCTTCAAATCAAAATAGGTTCTGGGCCTGAAGAAGTGGACAGTGATGGGAGCAAGGGCCCTTTCTATGTTCTGAGCATCCAAAGTTGTTTTACATGTATAGTTACCCAAGGATATGGGGAAATGCAGCCCAAAGATTTTCTTGTCCCTGTAGGTCCTGTGCAACTTGTCCAATTGTCTACATACCTCAATCAAAGCCATCTTATCATTACAAAATATAGGAAGTTTGAGAGGAGTGCTCTCGTAACTGGCTAACCTGATATATGAAAACCTTTTGAATTGAATGAAGAAAGCTCCATACTTTGCTATCAGGTTCATGGCTTCATCAGAAAATCTTCTAGCAGTATCACTTTCCAAAAGCCTCACAATGTACATGGTAAAAGCATCATTCACCCTCCTAAAGTTATGATTGCTGGTTTCAAGGGTGAATTGAGGGCAATAAGCATAGATGGGATCACCCTTCTGACCCTCAATGTATGTGAAACCAAACCATTGTCGGGATGCTACTAGGGTATACATAAGATAAGAAGTCATGTAGAACTTCTTGGTTTATTGCACATTGGACAATTGCTCTGTCAAATTCATGCAAATGATCTCTGCCTAATTGATGTTCTAGGTACCTTCACAGATGATGTTGATGAGGGGCACATCTAGAAGTGAAACTCACTAGTAGAGGGTAAGCCCATGACACGAGCCAACAAGATGATGAAATCAGCCCTAAACAGAGCTTTGGAAAGTCGAGATGCCCCTTTTTTAGGGTTCTTCAACCACGACTTTGCTACCCTTGCTTTGTATTTATCACTATCTTTCTCGAAGAGAGTTTGTGCTTGATTTTGAGAGATAACCATAGAGTTGTCCATTTCGGGATCCGTAGGGTAGCGGTAATGGCAACAACATCTAGCTTGTGATTAACTCCCTATGCACATTGGTTAATTCACTCGTGTCGGGGTTGAAGTGAGCTCTACAGGTGAGTACAGTGTTAACACACTGTACCGAGATCGGGAAACCCGCAACAAATGCAAGGCCGCTGTCATTGATCATTTGCGCCATGGGAGAGGGGTTTGGGTCAGTCAACCTGCTCCTAGAAATCACCAAAATCTAGGTGACAAACCTCACTATCCCTAATATTGAGAATAGAAGACTTGAGTGGAGAAATGTCCTCCCGACTCGAAACTTGATCTTCATACTGAATGTACATAGAAACAACCCTTACAACTCGAATCCGTAATAAAAATGCAAGGGAAATGGGGCACGAGCAGATAATTTTTAATTGCAAGGATATGAGCAAATGGCAATGAGTAAGCAAAGTGTACAAAATTCATAGAGGGTAGTCCCATTAAATAGCCATTTTAGGAGAGAGAAGGTTATAAATGTGCATTAAATTCATATGCACTCGACTCAAAAGGCAAGCATCGGGAAGAGCGGAAAAAATTAGCCGGATGGCCTTTGGTACATTTGGGACATGAGGGACGTGAAAGCGCGATTCGGCCGATGTGGGGACAAAATGCACAAACGCTTTTGGGACAAGTAAGACCAAAGTATGTGAAGGGCCCGATGCGGGAGATTGGGAACAGGGAGCCCTAGAGAACTTAGAACATTTGGAACAAAAATTTGGCTGACTTAAAAGCTAACAAATTCCGGAGAAAGCGGTCGATCAGGGAATGGAGAGCCCAGAAGAACTTGGGACATATGGGATAAAAATGTCCGAAAGAGCCGCAAATCACTCAAATGACTCAAAAAACGTGAAATTTTCTAACTCCTCAAGCTTTCCTTTCACTAGAACATCATAGAAAGGTGTTAACTCAAAATTTTTCAATTTTGACTTTCGAAAGAGGGGAAATTTTGAGTGGACAACAACGTGCTATGGCCATACTTCTAAAGGCTTGGGGCTAGGCCCCGTGTCTCGGATGCCATCCATCATTTTGGACCATGGATTACTGACTGCACTAGCCGAGTGATGGCACAACGAGAGTCAATGTTTTAGACTACCTACTGGGGAGATGACTATGACCCTAGAGGATGTATGGCGGATTCTCCGCGTGCCGATCATGGGTTCTCTAATTGAGTACACCTCTGATATAGGGCAGATTAGAGCAGCTTGCAGTGACCTTTTTGACAGAGATGACATACCGCATGACGGTATGACTGTTGCATTACACGAGTGTATCTCTCGACCCGACACTGCATCAGGGGCCCCTATACATCATGTCACTTATCAGTGGGTTTTTTCTCACTGATAAGATGGGGACATCTTTCCCAAGAGGGATACTACCATTAGTACATGGTATTTTCAGCAAAGTGATTGTTATTCTTTGGGGTAGTGCATCTTGGCGCACTTATCTTTGGGATTTACATTTGATCACTTACCATTGTCAGAAGACAGTGGGGCCAGCCTCATTGCTACAGATTTGGTCATGGGACCACATTTCTATCGGATGCCCTATGGGCACTTTGCACGTTTGAGACCTAGAGGAGCCATCTTACATGGCGTGGGTATTAGTAGGTGGTGATGTACAAGGCCACCTAGGCAGCCTATATAGGTACCGGTGAGAGTTCGATGAGTTGCCAAAGATAGACATCATATGGAGACCCTACAGGCACATTCAGTGGCCAGAGGATGCCGTAGAGCTTAGTGTGTGCATGATAGAGCATTTTATCCTTGGTAGTCGCAGCTATATCATAGAGCTGCATAGGGTCTATAGGTGCCAGCGATAGCTTGACATGGTACAGGGGGTTCCGCAACCCGACATATGGTATGCTGTCGAGACTCAGAGAGGCATACTATGGGTCCACGATACCGGGAGCCGCAGTGTGAATTTCTTTCGGTGGTCCCACGGCATGGGACCCAACACGGCGGCACTAGGGATCCGGGCACCACAACAGACATCGGACTTGGTACGCCACCGCCTTACCCCAGCGTCTAACTATCTCGAGGAGGCCTGGTAAGCAGTGCCCGACCACCTAAAGTGATCGACGACATGACATGGAGTAGAGAGAGGCGCATCGTGTCGTGATCTAGAGGATCCATTTGATGGGATACCACATGATGAGCAGGGTACCGTCTAGGTATAGGGATTGAGGCCATAGGGTCCAAGACAGGCACCAGCACAGATTCCTAGAGCTAGAGTCCTAGAGTAGGTCCAGTCATCTAGAGTGCCACAGGACCACCCCGTGGGCAAACCAAAGGCACAAACACCCACCTTGCAGCAATAGTTACAACAGGCTCTAGCCGAGAGAGATCAGGCTAGAGCAGAGAGAGAGAGACGAGGCCTAAGCCCTGAGTGTGACAATGACAACCGAGCGAGATTAGGCTCGGACTCAGATTTTGACCTTATTAGTAGAGTGAGATCAGGCCTAGGCCCAGGCTGGCCTAGGAGGTGATAGTGTTGTGCACTTTCAGTAGATACGATAGATGGCTTCTCAGATGGCTAAGGTGACAAGCATATATCAACAAACATAGGCCCAACTACAGTCTGTGATATTAGAGTGAGATAGGCTCAGGGTAGAGCGTGTAGTGGGCCAAGTTGAGTTTACTCAAGCTTCAGTAGAGATAGCATCCCTACTGACACACAGAGGGTACAACGGTGACTTCCCGGACTCATAGAGATCTGACCACAACAGAGGGCAGAGGGTTGTATTATAGGTCTCTATATTTTGAGGCAGTTCCTGCTGAGCGGCGAGTGCCTTCCTATAGCCAGCAGTCGAGCAGAGGCACTAGATATGAGAGGCCACATACCTCAGTGGAGCAACCATGACCAGGAGAGCCAGCGATGCTCATGCCATGCCACCTCCACGAGACAAACCGAATACCCCATCAGAGGGCTCGAGTCAGCCCTGATGTTTTTGCATTTCCACATACGCCTCTTGATGAAGGCTATGAGCAGATTGTGCTCTATGTATATCATTTTGTATTTGTACAAAGAGTTTTGACACATGCCTCTGATGAAGGCTTTTATTCTTTTATAGATGTATCACCTTTGTACACCTCAAGATGAAGGCATTTTTGATGTACTGTCGTGATGTATATCCATTTTTGATACAGATATACCACACATGTATTATATGGACATTTTTGACATGACATATGTGTATATGAGATGGACATTTGTTTATTATTTCTCATGGATAGATGGATGTAGTTTATGATGTTAGATGATTTGATTTTGACATGTATATGTATCATGATCTTGTTGATGTATCGCATGTGTTTTGATTTCTAGATGATTGATCTTGTAGAATATATCAAATGTGTTTGTTTATGTGATGTGCCATACTTAGTGGATAGGATGATATGATGATATGGGTGCGGGTGGGATAGATTTTGATATTTATGATCCCTCTTGCCCCCATTTGATGATATGATATGTGATGATTAGCTTGGCATTCATGTATGATGTATACTTAGCTTTTTTTTTTTTGATATATGATGTATAGATGATGTTAGATGTGATGATAATGATGGTAATGTGATGATGTGATAACAAAACAATGCACATGCAATAAACAAAATCAAATGCTAACAAAGAACATAATGAATGAACATAATAATGCACCATGATTCACTAGCATTTCAAAAACACACTTCAACATGTACAAGCAAGAATAAGTCTAATCTAAGCAAGAAAAGATGAATCCTAACAAAGTATGCCCAAGCAACAAACAACCTAAAAGCATAAACATGAAACAACTATACAAGCAAACAAGCAAAGCAAGAAACAAGACAATGCAAGTAAACTTTAGTAAATGTTTTTGTAAGATTTGTTTTGATGCAACAATTTTCTATTGTTTTTATGTTTTGCAAAACAATTTTCTATCGTTTTTGTGTTTTTGCATATTTCGAATGTTTTTGTGGTTTGCAAAACAATTTTTTTGTGTTTTTGCATAAACAATTTTCTATTGTTTTTGTGTTTTTGCGGTTTGTGAAACAATTTCTATTTTTTTGTTTTATGTTAAAAATGTTCTATCGTTTTTGGTTTGTTTTCTAACGGTTTTCCAAAGTTATGCATAGGTAACCAAGAAAGTGTGGATGCCCCTAGTGCTAGATGGGGAATATACAAGGGCAGAGGCCATGCGCTTATGAACAAGAAAGTGAAGTCGTTGAATTGCCCCAACTTAAGATGGGGAATAATGAAATATCATGCCCCTCATAGATGAATAAAATAAGACAAAGCCGATCAAGGCTTGACAGGATTGGGCTCATAGGGAATCTCGAAGGTAGAACTAGTGCTAGGCTAAGTAAAAGTACCCTCTAGATGCAAGATGCTTGTGAACAACAAATCCTCCCAAGGTGCCGAAACCGGTTTTCACCTAAGGACCTATCCAAAGTGCCACAATTGCGTGGTTTTCACTTGTGGATGACCTGTTTTCTCTTTTGATTTTTTTGATTTTTGATCATTTTACCATGTTTTTTATTTTTTTTTCTTTTCTGATTTTACGTCATGTTTAAGCATAGAACCGCTTAAGATGCATGGCATTCATGGGCTCACGGAGCTCATCACCATTGGGGTGAGCAATTTTGTATGCTCTGTGTCGTATTTGGCCACTATAACATAGGGTCCTAACCAATGTGGTTCAAACTTTCCTTTCTATTCTCGTCCCGCTCTTGTGTTGAACTGATTCTCCTTCATGACTAAATCACCAACCTTAAACTAGCGAGGTATGATTCTCTTTTTGTAATTTTTGGAGACTCTGTTCTGATACACTTTGAGGTGATTAAGAGCGTAGATGCACTTCTCATCTAGGAGCTCTAATTCAACCAGTCTAGCCACCTGGTAATTCTCATCTTTATCCAAATAATCCCTAAGAGAGATTCTTAGGGAAGGAAGTTCAATTTCTAGTGGGATGATAGATTTTGTCCCAAATAATAGAGAATATGGCGTCGCACCCGTAGGAGTGCAAATAGAGGTCTTGTAAGCCCAAAGCACCGGTGGATTTGTAAATGCTAATTATGACCTGTTTTACTGACCATCTTCTCCATTATTCTCACCAAAGTCTTGTTTGTGGCTTCGGCCTGTCCATTACCTTGGGGGTAATATGGTGTAGACCATTTTAACCAGATTTGGAACCGTTAACAAAGACCTTTCACCATTTTATTCTTGAATGACTTTCCATTATCAGCAACAATGGCTACAGGAATGCCATACCGGCAAATGATATGATTCATAATAAATTTGGAAATATGAGCTCCTATTACATAGGTTAAGGGGACAACTTCCACCCACTTGGTAAAGTATTCAGTAGCCATGATGATGTGGGTATGGCCATCAGATGAAGTGGGGGTTAGTTTCCTTATCAAGTCAAGTCCCCATTTAGAAAATGGCCTTAGGGTAGTGATAGGTTGCAATGGTTGTGATGGAGCATGGATGAAGTTTCCATACTTTTGGAAAGTACACACTTCCTGACATAATTGTAACAATCGGTTTCCATGGTAGGCCAATAGTAGCCTACTCTTAACAATTTCTTGGCCAAAACCATTCCATTAGTATGTGCTCCACACACCCCTTCATGTACTTCTTTGATTGCTTGGATCAACTCCATCATATTGAGACAACGTAACAGATTCCCATCGTAGCCATGATGATAAAGCGTACCTCCTAAAAGGGTGTAACGGGCTATTTGGTAAATCAGGCTTTGTTTCTCGAATGGGAAATGTTGGGAGGGAATGTGTTGTCCTTGAGATAGGTAAAGATGGGCTCATACCATGGGGAATTGGGACCAACAACATCACAAGCCAAATAGGACTTTGGCATGTCATAAGCAGGCTAGTGTAAATTTTCCACAAAGTATGGCATGTCGTTATTTCCTGGCAAAATATGGAGCATAGAACCCAATGTTGCCATAACATCTATAGATTTGTTTTATGCTCTTGGAATTTGTTCAAATTTAATGCGCACAAAGTACTCTTTTAGAGTTTCTACCAGCTTTTTGGAAGGTATAATATTTTCATCTTTAACCTTGTATTCATCATTAACTTGCTTAATAATTAACTGAGAATCACCCACAACCTTGACATGGTGGATGTCCCATTTGATAGTGAGATTCATCCCTACGATAAGTGCCTCATACTCTGTGATATTATTTGTGTAAGGAAAACCCAGGTGAAAATCCTATGGTATAGGGTCATCGGAGTATTGAGGACCACCCTTGCACTGAATCGTGAAAAGTAAAGGACTCACAAAATGTAGTCCGCCACATGATTCTTCAATGTATAGCAATGAGGCATCTGGAAAATCTAGATTCAAAGGTTCAGTGCCTTGCAAAGGTGCTTCTACTAATTTATCTGTGAGTACTTGTCCCTTAACCGACTTCTGATGTACAAATTCTATATCAAATTCACTTAGTAGAATGATCCAATTAGCCATTCTACCCGTGAGGGCAGGTTTAGACAAGTACTTGAGTGGGTCAACTTTGGATATAAGCTTGGTCTTGGTATTCAATAAATAATGGCAAAGTTTTTGGAAGGTAAAAACTACAACCAAACAAGATTTTTCAATTTGGGGATAGTTGAGCTCATAAGTGATGAGAGTGCGACTGAGATAATACACCGCTTTTTCTTTGTGACTAAGGTCGTATTGGGCAAGCAGGCACCAATAGCAAATTATGTAGCAGAGATATAAAGCAATAGTGGTTCACCCAAAGTTGGAGGCATGAGGACAGGTAGATTGGCCAGGTATTGCTTAAGAAAAGCAAAGGCTTGTTGTTGCTCTGGTCCCCAGATGAAGGTGACATCCTTCTTAAGCAGGTGGGTGAACGAATGGCACTTATCGGCAAGCTAGGAGATGAAGCGGCGAATAGCTTGTATTTTCCCTACAAGCTGCGCAATTGCTTAATGTTCTTAGGGGGAGGCATTTCAGTAATGGCAGACACTTTAGCATGGTCTACTTCAATTCCCCTTCTTGATACTATGAAACCTAGCAATTTTCCTGATAGCACGCCGAATACACACTTCTTCGATTCAGCCGGACCTTGTACTCGTCGTAGGCACTCAAAGATATGTCGTAAAATGACAGGGTGATCTTATCTTGTCTTAGAGTTTCTGAGGATGTCATCCACATAGTCCTCCATGATATCATGAATCATATCATGAAAAATTACTGTCATTCCCACTGATAAGTAGCTCCTGCATTTTTAAGGCCGAATGACATTACTTGGTAATAGAAGGTACCCCAAGGAGTCGTGAAGGCCATTTTGTGCTGATCTTCATCAACTATCTTGATTTGATTGTATCCTGAAAATCCATCCATAAGAGATAACATCTCATATCTTGTTGTTGAATCCACAATCATATCAATATTTGGCAGTGGGAAATCATCCTTAGGGTAAGCTTTATTAATGTCTCTAAAATCCATGCAAATTCTGATACCGACATGATTTTTTTAGACAGGACGATGTTAGATATCCATTTAGAGTAATCAATAGGCTGAATGAATCCTACTACAAGCAATATTTCTAGTTCCTCTTTAACCAGTAGGACCACCCTTGGGTGCATCTTTCTAAGATTTTGTTTAATAGGCTTAGCATCTGCATGCACAACTAGGTTGTGCATGACCAAAGTGGATCTAAGCCTGACATATCTTTATAGGACCATGCGAATACATCTATAAACTCCCGTAGCAGCATGGCGAACATTTTCTGTTCTCTAGCTGAGAGTGAAGCTCCCAATTTTACTATCTTTGGGTCCTCTTTTGTACCAATATTCACATCAATAGTCTCCTCGACTAGTAATTTTGACAAGTCCTCCATACGCGTAGGATTGGGAGGAAGGTTGAGATCTTCGTCCAAGGATGTCTCCATGAGATTTTCATCCTTGGCATGGTCACTTTCATTGTCCTTTGATTTTTACTTGTTTTTCGGCTAGTTCCTCAAAGAGGTTTTCACTGTGCGACTTGGACTTTGATTTTTGTGGAGGCTTTGTCTTGGAAGTTTTTCCCTCGCTTTTTCTTAAGTTTTGCTGACCACGAAGCTCAGCCTCCTCCCCAAAATAGGCGCAGGTATCCAAGTCAATAAAGAAACCCTTTTTTTGGTCTCCAATGGGAATTGTATCCCTTATGCCCATGAACTCTGCGATAGCTTCATCATTCTCAAATAGATCTAGTGACATGTGACATTGTTGGTCCTATTCAACAAGGGAAGGGTAAACAAGGTCAAGGGTAGGTTCCATAGGGGTTATGGTTATGGTCGGCCTAGAAGCATATTATATGGAATTTCCAAGTCTAGGACATGGAACTTTATTTGATGACAAGTGGGACCCACTTCCATTGGCAACGTGATTGTGCCTGCTGACTCCCTTTCCACGTTGTCATAAGCGGTGATAGTGATGATGTTTGACTCAAGATCTACTTTAGTATGTCCTAACTATTTAACCAACTTTGGTGTGCAAATGTTCAACCCTGCTCCATTATCCACAAGCACCCGTTTGATCTTCCCCAGCAGTAACAACTAAATCAATGTACAAAGGAAGATTATGAGTTGGATTTTCGAGTGGGGATCTCCCCGTGATTGAAGGTAATGTGTTCATTTGGTATGATGTTTGCAGAATCGTGGCTTGAAGATGTGTAGGATCCACCTCTAATGGCACTCCTGACCCCTGAAGAGTTTGGTATAGAATGTATTTGTGTACATTAGATATCTTAAGAAGATCTAAGATCGAAATCTTAGCGAGACGTCTTCTCAAGTTGATCTAAGAGGTTGTATTTACCAGTTGTGGGGTTGATGGAGAAGATTCTGGAATCACAAGGCAGGCACATGGTCGGTAGGAGATCGAATACATCTAATAAGAGAATCATAATGATTGTTGTCTTTTTTGGTGTATAAGTAATTCGCTGCTTTATAACCTTAGGATGACTCTCCCCGATTCGGCTTTGACTTTTCTGATTTATCATGTTTGGGGAATGGTTCTTTATATATTCCCATTTTCACGTTGGGTGTCCGGGTTTTCTCAGGGTTGTCCACCTCTATCTCCCCATTTTTGATGAGGTCTTGGATATAATGGTGAAGTCGCAGACATTTTTCTTTCTTATGTCCCTTAACATGATGCATTTTGTAATATTCATGCTCCTTGTACCATGAAGGTTTTAGAGCATTGTCATCAAATGGTTGTGTTGTAGGATATGTCACCATGTGAGCTGTATCCAATTGTTTTAATATAACTGAAAAAGGTTCATTAAGAGGGGTGAACATTCTTCACTTTGGTGGTGGTTGAATTGGCCCTTTGGTCAATTTAAAAGGTTGACCGGTTTGGACCATTTGTACACGTTTTGAATCAGTGATCCTATCTCCTACCATGTTTTTGTTTTTTTTAAAAACCTTCGGCTTCTCTCGTGGGTTTAACATTTTGATTATCTCTAGATTGGGACTTGAGAGTTCCTTTGGCAATGAGAGATTTCTCTATTTGAACCTCTTTTTCAATGACCTCCTCAAAAGTGCGAACACAATGCATTTGGAGGTGGAAGACTATGTCTAGATTTAGGTTAGGCACAAAAATACTTACCAGCTATTTTTCAGGGAAAGCGCAAGGGAAGCGGCTAGCTATCCCTCTCCACTGTTGTAGGAAGCCTATGAAATTTTCATTAGGGCATTTTTGGCACCACATAAATCTGCCATGGTGACATCACTCTCTATATTATATGAGAAGTGACACACAAACCTTTCTGCCAATTTTGGCCAAGTGAAAATTGATCCCCGAGGTAAACGTGTAAACCACTCCAAGGCTTGACCTCCTAGACTCTTGGGAAAAATTCTTATGAGATAATTATTGCTATAGGACACTTCTTGACATGCCATATAGAAATATTTGACATGATCATGTGGATCTCCCTTCCCTTTATATTTTTTGAATTTTGGCATGTCAAATTTCTTAGGAAAAGGTTAAAGGGTCATAGTCTTGTCAAAAGGATATGGACATAATTCTTCATATTGATACTTTCTAATGCTCCCTATATTGCTCTCTCGTAGGCTTGTGAGTTTTACTTTCATAGACTGTAATTCTTGTGTGAGCAATTGTTCTTTAGTGGGAGAAGCGGGGATATATACTTGATGATACCCCATATCATCTTCTCCTTGATTTTCTCTATGGAGTTCACTGATCTTGACCTTAGGCCTTGACTTTTGAACATTTTTTCTTGCTTCCTTTTGTACATGAGAGGTTAGAAAAGCTAATTGTTGGCTTAGGGTACTAATTTGTTGTTGAATTGTGGTTTCTTCTTCTAAAGGTTCCTCCTCTTCCTCATATTGTGGAGGTTCTTCACCATTCTCATGTCCTGTCCTATTTTTACGTGGCACTTTGATAAAGGGTATTCTATGTCCCACTACTTTATCATTTCCTGCATTGGAGGTAGAAGCATGTCCATGCGTCAAAATATCCTCCATGTTGATAAGGGGTTGCTCTTCTTCGTTAGCGTTGTTCACAGGTGGGATTGTCTCATTTTCAGTGGGCATCTTGGCCCCTAATTCCATAACCCGCGTGAGCACCCTATCCTTATTTCTAAAAAGAAACTCATCTAATAAAGTAGGGTCAAATTCAAACTCTACGTGTGGGGATTCTAATTCATCACCACTATGATTGACCATATCTTCTATCTCTTTTTTTGCGGAAAACAGAGGTCCTAGATCATGTCCAATGAAAGGGTTTGACCCTTGTCTATTTGAGGCTTCCCAAGCTTATGCTTGTTGTTCCTTGTATGTTTGTTTCTTGAGTCCTAATCATGTTTTGGGAGCCATGATTTGTGATAGTTTCACTAAGGTAAGTTGTAAATGTGTTCAAAACTTTGTGACCACACCTAAGTGAAATGTAAGATAAATTTCCAAGAATATGAATGAATAACAATGTGAGAATACCAATGTGATAGAGTGATAAATCACCAGTGACACAAATGTTTGGTATCTAAGCCTATCAAATGAAGTACTTCCTAGACTATGTCTCAAAAAGTAGTTTAATGTCGCAAGATAATTAACAAGATGTTCTCACTTATGCCAAGTTCAAGAGAATGAACAAGATGTAAGTAAATACAAAAAGTTAATGTGACCTCTCAACAAGATATACTAGAAGCGAGCTCAAATTTAATTAAGACCTATATCCTAAAAAGTGCCGCTAATTTATGAGTGACAAAACAATATCACCAAGATATGTTGACCAAAATTTGTGAAAAAGTAAGGTATTAATATCAAGATGCTATTGATATAACACACACAAGTGGTAACACATAGCACTCTTCAAAATTGAGGTAATAATAGAATCGAACTAAATGCTCAAAGTATAACTAGGAATAGTTAGAATGTGTGCACAGTAACCTTATAATATAGATATTTAGGTCGAGTTTACAAGAAACAAGATGTAAATACCAAAATTGTAGTGATACAATACAAACAAGGTAACCTTTCTAAGGAAGTCCAAGATGATGAACCATGCCTAACTACAATGACGATCTTGACGTGGGTATCAAGATCACAAAGCCCACCAATGATATGAATACACCTCCGCACACTTTAGACATTTAACTTACCCAGCCACAAACATGAATGGGCGTAAACGGATAAAAAAGTGGCAGAAACAATCAATTGGTAATACAAAGGTAGTCATCCTTCTTTTGATCAACAAAGTGTCAAAAGAATGTGAAGGAAGTAGATCAAAAATGGGGATGAAAAATGTTGGCTTCACTTTGACAGAGTTTCACCTCACCTTAAGGAAAGTGAAAAACTAAGTGAAAGTAACACATCACACATTTCATGATGAAAATATGGTTCACAACTTAACACTATTTTAGAATGGTTAAAGTGGGCTCCTAACCAAAGAATATCTTCCTAGGTGGTTCTCTCACCCTAGGTATTACAAAGCTGTCTTAAGCGAGCACGATTTACCCAAACAATCTTGACTATCTTGGGAGTATCTCGGATTTACTTTACCCCCTTCAAGAATAATAGGAAACTAGTGCGTCTACGTGTACTATCACCGACTTAATCATACGCACAACTAGTAATGCTATCTCACAAAGGAATCACTAGTCAAGTAGGTAGTGCAGAGCACTTCCGTTTCGTGCACAAGGTTCCATCTTGCGTGGACTACTTTGGGGTTCTTGGAACCACCCCCATTGTTGTAGCTTAAGGCGTTATGCCAAAGGGGTTATGTTCTAATTTAGCGGAGAGGGACGTACCCTTTTCCAAAACCTACAATACAGTGTTTTGAATATGTTGTTCTTTTTATCTTGTTTAATTAGGTGTGGTTTTCTTGAACACCTTTTGGCAACTTGTATAACAACTGTATTAGTAGTTTTTGACTTCGTTTTGATTCCTCCTTTCTTTGACAAGCATGGTGTTTTGGTCCTGTATGACGATTTTAGTAGTTTTCCATCAAAAGAGTAAACATCATTTCTGATTCTCCAGATCGTCCAAGGACGCAAGAGAAGATCATACGTGATGTTTCCAAAATCTAAAAAGATATCAAATGGAAAAACACTTTAATTCAAACACACCAAGTTAACCAATTCCAATTCAAATATTCCTAACAACCTCAAAGCATCAAAAGGACCTAAGAAATCACCCTAAGGGACGTGAGGGAAGAGAATACATGATCTTATTCCTATAAGTAAACATGTAAAGTTTATCTAATCAAGTAAAAGTATGTAAAAACACCCTACAAAAATGAGTATGTGATTAGATAGAACCTGTAAGAAAGTTAGCACCTCAACATAGTAATCTCAAGAAAATAAAAATACACCTGTGCCCCTGTTTTGGCGGCTATGCGTGGGTTAGGGCATATGCACCACTTTGTGTGTTTCTAGCTTACCGTGTGCACTGTGCCACCTGAGAGGCATGTGCACCACCGTAAAGACGTGTGCGCTACCTTGGGTAAAAAAATGTTAAATTCGTATAGAGCACCTACGCTTATCATAAAAGTGTCTCATGCCACTGAGAAAAGCGTGTGTGCCACCACTTTGTAAAACAATCTCGGATTCTCGATAGAACGCTTGCGCCACCAAAACATCATGTGCACCGGGTTAGGGTGTATGCGCCGATCTGACAGGTTTTGAGTTGCAGTGAAGGTACAATATGAAATGATGTCTCGTGCCTAGGTTAACACGCCTACACCTTGGTTAGGTATGTGCACGTGGTTACCGCACTGCGCCAAGGTCAATAGACAGATATTTAGGTTTTGACAGGTGTGCCTCTGCCACGAGAGGTACTGCACCACCAAAAATGTGCTTGCGCTCCTGTTAGTGCACTGCGCCACTCCTGCAACCAAAACACGGAAAAAAATACAACAAAGCTCACAATACTTCAAATTTTGGCAAGTTAGTTTAAAAATGGCAACAACCCATTAAAATGATGGCTATGAACAAGAACTTACACATATAAAATTAGAAAAATTCCAAAAGAAATGGACATTAATTACTACATGTGCATATCAAAAGTTAACGAAAACAATGAAATTTAAACTAAAATGCCAAGGGACTAGGTCCCACCAGGCGTGCCAAATGTGTGCATGATTTGCTAATTTAAGCTAATGAAAATAAAGACTAACACCTAGTAGTCTTAATTAACAAAATTAAGCAAAATACAAAGCACCATCAAGATAAGAATTAAACAAGGTTAGACACTAACATTTATCATATTAAAACTTTGAAACTTAACATGCTAGTTTTCTAAATCGTCTATTCTCTTAATTAACAACAAAATTAAATGGACCTATGTAGGCTCCATGGCAAATCAAAGTGGTTGTTATTGATATTCCAAGAACCCAGGAATGGGAGCTTATCAAAGTTGGGCTACAAGACCCTTTTGAAACCTCCCATATGACCTAAGCACTTTTGGCTAGAAAAGAGGCTTAACTCTCCAAGTGGTGAACTCTTAAGAAAACAAAGGAAAGCTTTTAGTCTATTTTGCTATATGCTTTGCTTTTGTCTTCTCAAGAAGTTTAGGTGTAAGTGTAAAGGTAGGAGGAGGGCTCTTTATATAGCCCAATGGATAAAGGAACCACTACATCCCTTTGCATGTGGGATAATAGGGATGTTGAGTTAGTTATGGATAAGGGGGGTTTAGATAGGGTTGAGTTAACTTTAGGAGGGTTTGTTTGTCCTTTAGTGACTCATGTGGATAAAGGGGGCCTTTTAATTAATCAAGATGATTTAATTAATAGATGTGCAAGCTTATAGAAGCTTTTAGAGGAATATTAACATGATTTAGACTATAGAAGGGGATTAAATCAATTAAATATTGATTTATTGGTTAAATGAAAGGGGAAGCTAATTAATTAATAATAATTAATTAGTCTAGATAGAAGGGGGGATTTATTAACGGAAGGTCGTTAATTAGGGTATTCATTAGATAGGCGACCTAATTAATTAGCATAGTGTAATCAATTAACGACAATAAGAGCGAAGACGAGTGCTTTTGATGATATGTCGTCAATTTGCCAAAAGAGAGATAATTAGCGCAATTTAAGTATTTAAATTACCTGTGCGTAATTATGGGTGTCTACATTTCCTTTTAAATAATTTATACCTAGCCTTTTTGTTAATATATAAGTGATGGTGTATATATTTACAATCTATTTTTATCGATGAAATGGAGGATTTGTGTTTACTCAATATGAGCCATTCAAGATTTTGGATCGAGATAACATTTTATTTGTTAGATAAGACAACTTCATGTATGCAAAGTTGGAAAGAAAAGGTGGGATTTAAATTCATGCACGTCCCAAACTTATTCTGCGACTTAAATTATTCCTGCCCAAATAATATCTATTTGTGCTTAACTTTATCGTCTTGATCTCCAAGAAAACGCGAGTGATCTCGTTAGTGGTGTGAGGAGATGCTAGATGCGAGCAAGTATGAATGGAGGCATTCACTTTACAAGGTTCTACGGAGGAGAACGAGTCAAAGAAGATAACAAAAGGTACATTCCAAGGTAGAAAGAAGAATGTGACACCCTTCCATGGGTCCTACTATCCTAAATGACACTCTCTAAAATCATTCACAACATGGATATGGTCGGATATGGTTGTAAGGCAACGAGAATTCCAGAAAGTAAATTGTGAAAATCCAGTTGTGGGGAGTCTCAAAGCCAAGCATTCGAGTGGCAATTTCAATGAAGGAAAGAATTGTGACAAAATTCATCCGCCATTGGAGGGAGCTGAGCACAAGGAGCTCCATTCTCTGAATGGTGTGAGATTCGAATATGTACTTGGCTTCCTCAACCTGGGTAGCAAAACACCCACATTATATATATTATAGCTCTGCATGGCCATGAATTGATGAAAATCTAAAGGAACTTGGTGAGTCCAATGGCAGCCATACATATATAAAAACCAAGTCTAAATCACCTACAGGTCGAGGAGGAGGGGAACCTCAGTCTCTTCCACTTTAAATGTAGGCTAATTCCAACATGGTGGAAGGTGGCTCCAGGGGTAAGAGTCTCCTGGAGATATCTCGGTTGGACCATATTTTAGTGTTGTTGTTGAACGGATTTAGAGGAGATCTGGGAGCCATGATCGGCTCGACTTTGATTTTGACAGATAATTCATAGAATTTGATGATTTTGACCACGGATTTGGTTGTTTTGGTTACGTGTGTTTTCTTCTTTGTGTGGAGGGGAGGATTGAATACACAAAAGTCGGATATGTAGGTGATGCCTCTGGTGAAGGAGGAAGAAGAAAAAAATCTAAGTGGTTTACACGTGACAGAGACAATGTGAGACCGAGAGTAATATAAAATTTTGTTATATGTTTGATGAATTAGCTACTGTAGTCATATCTTGTGTAAATTTATCTAAATTTGTCTACGAAGAACCCCCGATATCACCGTCCTTGGCTACACTTCAACACATTCTTTGTCAGTTCACTCCCTTGATGCCCTGTCATTAGTGCTCGAACGAATTTCTCCACCTCCTCTCTTTTCACCATCACGTCATTGTCTTCTAGCCGGGATTCAATATCCATCACTATGTTCCATATCTCTTTCGCAAATCTGGTTGCTCGCTCACCTCAAGCCCAAGAGCCAATTCTTCTTGCTGCAATATAGAGATCACTATGACACTTCCAAAAGACACATACAATACTAGAGATGAAACTTGTGTCTCAAGCCATTCGAGGCAGCCTAGATCGTCCTCCGAAAGGCTGGTAGCAATATTTACGAAGTGTCAGGGCCTTCTAGAAATTCTTGGAGGAAAATGGGGCCGATGGTCGAACAGGGCACCATGTGGAGAGCATTGCTACAACATCGACCTTCCATCTCTTCAAACCCATTGAGAAGCATATTATCCAGTTTCTTTTACATATCAGATTTATACAACAAGATCTGGAACATAGAATCAGACTCTTAGCCACAACAGAAAATGATTAGATCCGTCTCATTGCATTTATATATTATAAAAC
This sequence comes from Taxus wallichiana var. yunnanensis, assembly GCA_018340775.1. Lineage (NCBI taxonomy): Eukaryota > Viridiplantae > Streptophyta > Pinopsida > Cupressales > Taxaceae > Taxus > Taxus wallichiana. Next base: position 554,189,959 of record CM031234.1, read on the forward strand.
ATGAGGAAGTTACATACATTTACCAGAATACTTAGGATAACTTGTTGAATAAGTTACATAATTTGCATTATTCAAAGTAAAAAAGATATTCTAAATTTAGCGTAGACAGATGCAAGATTCCCCATATTTCTGCGTCATTTACAGATTTGATCGAGCTATCACATAATGCTCGTCGTGTCCATTGTTGGAGCTTTTATTGGGTTTTTTGGGTATGAATTTCTTTCCATGAGTACTTTTGGCGGACAGTGTCTCAATTTTCTTGGCCATGAGATGACGTCCTCTTCCTTTATCTTGCTCTTGGTGTTTAAAAATGTGCAAGGCGTCTCACCCTAGTGAGGATTCGGCTGTCTGACCACAACGGCCTCGGTGACCAAAGGGTGATCAGTATAAAATGGTTTTGACCTCCATTGTTGTTGATGTGCTCCCACCAAAATAATCACTTACTTCAAACTATATTTGATCTCCACGGACCCGTCCGGATGGATGGCGCACACGTTGCTGTGTGGAACCACCCACCGAAAAAATCATCCATGGTGTCACTCATGTCGTGAAGATATCCTCTCACAAGGCTGATGCCCTTCAAGATGATCTCACCCGAGTGCTTTCCTCGTCACACGGAACACTCAACATGGTCTTCGAGTGCTTGACATCAATATCATCGAGGGTTAACACAACGATTCCCTACACTTGGCATGAAGAACAAATTTTTAATGGATACACATGTTGAGCATCATTGGATTTCAACGACTCTGCAAAGAGGAATGTCATTTGGTCTAATGTCCAACTTTTGTCGAAATCGATGGTTGCACTCCACTTTGTAAAGCCTTCGACGTGAATATAAGAAATGCCATTTTAGAAATTTGGAATCAAAAGTTTACTAAGCTTTATGAAAAGGGGACTTGCACTGTAAAATATATTGAAATGACCGTCATTGCATTCAAAGATCAAATTTGAAGGGCTCCTCATACTTTAATTTGATTGGCTAGGTTAAGCTTTACCCTTCGTAAATGAGATATTAGAAAATACATTACCTTTCAACATAAAAAAATGAAAATGTTACTTTTCTTTCAATATATATCGATTAATTTGAATAAAATTAATATGAAAAATATCAAAATTATGAAATATATAGCATCTAAAAATAATTTTGAAATTTATTTAAATTATCAAGATTCAAATAAGTAATTACACAAGTTATTAAAAATAACATTCCCGTATATTAAAAAATATACTTCCTTTGTTGCAAAAATAAGCCCCAAAAATGGACCCGAAACAAAAAAAAATTTTTTTGCCACATATATATAAATATATATTTATATAATATGTTGGGGCCCATCATATATTCCATGACCAACAAATAAACCCGGACCCAAAATTTTAATTCATCCCACCTAAATCCGAGAGGTTCACGTCCGTGGGGGCAAGGCAAAAGAAATCCACAAAATTCTTCCGCGCGGCATGGGCAAAAAAAGGGGGTTTAAAATGTTTTCAATGGCCCACAAAAAATCCAACAAAGAAAATCATTAAATGCCCACGCCGCGGACCCAAAATTTTTATTGAATCGATTCATTCTCAGGGCTTGGAGTCCAGGAATGCCTTTTCCTCAAGAGGACTTGAATCTGCTATGTGACCATCGATAAATAATCTACATCGTTTGATATATTAAGATCAACGACGCAAGCTCTATTTCAGGACGAAGGCCTGACACACTCACATTTCAAATGGAAGTGCCTGAATAGGCCTAGTTAAGTGACAACTGTCATCCACTAAATGGAATTTGAAAAGAGACTAAATTTGATGTCTACAAAGTACAATGAAAGACGTAATCATTTATAGTGATGTGGTACTGCTAGTGCTTGCAAGTTGCGAGGTGATATTAAACATCCATTGACAATTGAAATTATGTTTCTGGAAGGCATATTGCAATAGAAGGAAAAATAGATTCATAGAAGTTGTGGATATGTAAGACTCAAAATTTTCATATTTCCGAGTAAGTGTCATCTTGCATTTGAATCTTGATTCTTTAAATATTATATTTTTATAAGTAACATTGTATAAGCCTTCGCTTTGAAATATTTCAATATAAGGGTTGACAAATTAGGGTTGAGGGTTTCTAGAATCCAAAATTCCAAGCATGTCTACTTCCATAGGACCCCAAAATAAAAGTAAAACCCAAATCCCATACGCCAAACTGCTTAAAACCCTTGGTTTTACTTGATGAATATCATGATATTTATGATCCTGTAATTGACACAAGAACTTCACAACTTAGATACTCATATGAGAATAAGGCAATTGAAAGTAAACGTTTGGACCCATCAGGTAAACATAAAGGTTAGATAACATGGGGGCTGGATTGGGACGCATGATGATCCATGAGGTTTTACCCTGCCCTGAATTTTTCATTCTATGTGCCCAGAATTATGATGGGAAAAAAATCAATTGTTGCAAATGGAACCAAAGAAGAAATTATGTCCATTATGGATATAAATCTTAGCCATGCGCTGGGGTTTGAAAGCAAAGATTTAGGAACCGTCGGCATAAACCTAGAAAAAATTGTTAGCGATTATCATGTCACCACTCAAAATGCTAGAGATGAGTTTTTGCGAACATTAATAGTTGATGGAACGATACCAAAAGGGAAGCCTCCACATGCAATTGAGATGTTAAAATTGTGGGTTAGGGATACCATTTCTATGCTAGTATTTTGCCTTGGCTTTGATAGAGATAAGAAAGTGGATGAAGCACTCCTGGAAATGGTATACAATATCCATTTCGTTTCTCCATCTTGTGTATACAGATTTGTTGGGAACATTACAAAATCTATGCATAAACAATTCTTAAAAATCAAATAAGGCTCGCACTAAGACCTTTAGGTTCACTACCTACTTGTGCTATTTAATTCTATGGTGATTTGTTGAATGGTTTGGCAAAAAAACTTGCAATTCAACCCTATAATGTTGAGGGCCAGCCAAAAGTGATGCGTGTCCATTAACTGAGTGGACCCCCAAGATAAGGATGTTTGATAATAGAAGGGACTACAATCAATTTTTGGATTATTTTTGGGCTCTAATTTATCAAGCAATTTCAAAAAGTACATTGCCTAGATTGCCTATGAACTATAGAGATTGCATTCAATTGGATTAGAAATACAATTAGCATACTGGTACTTCATGGAGGAATATACTGTGCTAAGGTTTTATGGATCAGGAGTACAACCATGCAAATTTCCAATACATGTGACAGAGAGGGTTTTTTCCTTGGAATATATACAGCAAATGGAAAGCACAGATAAACTGTATTTTGTTACTCAAAAAGAGGAGCATATTTCCTTCCTTACCATTTTCATGTGAAGGGTTCACATTTAAAAGAAAAGCATTCAATGTGGCACATGAAATCTTACAATTTTTAACTTTGATGTTGAGTCTCACTGGGTGTATGGCCCATGTGAGGTGATTAAAGCAAGGGTAGTGGCGAACAAGAACTCTACCACTAAAATTCAACATGAAAGCAAACCCTTGATAAAAAATTGAAAAACAAGAACTCTTGGGATGAAGTATAAAAATAAATGGATGAAATTATTGTTGAGAAAGGAATTAGTTTTCAATAGTTGTTAACACAAATTTTGGGATTTCCTAAGCCTCCACAAAAGTAGACAAAGGATTTTCAATCTGCCAAACTTTATGCAAAATATGATAAAAAGTTTTCTAAAAGCATGCCAAAGGAATTACATCATGAATTGCAAGATAAAAATTGGACAACATAAAAATTATTGCCTTTTGGTCTATGAGGCAGGACCTAGGCCATCCAAAATTTGTTTCAAAGTATGATTCTATTCCAAAAGATGTAAATTTCAGCAAATTGTGGAATGAAGCGCATCCTAGAGAGGAAAGTAGTGATGATGACACTGACTCTAAGGAATTACACACTCCCCCTAGCACATATAAACCAAGTCTCGATGAAGGATTGAAAGAAATATATTCAATAGGAGCAGTTATTGCTAAAAAAGATGAGTTTTAGTGGTCGTGGTTTGGGTTCAAGAGGACAAGTCATTTGGCTTCCTCCGAGAGGCATAGCTTAGAAGAGTTTATGATAGGTCGGGATTTGGAACTTCACCTTCGAGAGAAGGACTGATGTATACTAAAACATCTACAAGTGGTAATCCAATGCAATTTACTCCAGAGTCAAATCCTCAACAAACAGTTCAGCCACACATTGAAAATCCTAGAGGAGAAGTTGGCCATGAATATGTTAGTATTGCTAATGTTGGCGGTTCTAGTGATGATGGTAGTATTCAATAGAGTATTGTAAACTTAAAGAGGCCAATACAAATAGTTGAAGTTCCTATGGCTATTGTCCAACAAGGAACCGAGAAGAGGCAAAAGACAAAGGCAAACACAGTACAATTACTCTTGCCTCAAGGAAACTAATTACAGAAGGCGGTGCCACTGCCACCCCTCAACAAATTTCCATTCCATAAGGAAATTCTCCCCAAAATTCAATTACTCCTTCTCCATTCAAGGTGAAACAATTCATTCCTACAAACACCTCAAGTTTTTATTACCAAGTTGAGTTTTCCAATAAATCAGAAAGAGATAAAAGAAATAAGAAGCAAATTCTACAGGCTACTAGAACTTCAGATCTAATCAAAATGAGGGTATTGCCTACATATAACTCAGCCACATATACCATGGAATACATCTATGTTGTGCCCAAAGTTGTAAAACCAAATAATCAAATGGTTTCCAGTGACTACGATGTGACCTCCCTTCAAATGGATTTTAAGGCAATGAAACCTTTTTGACAAAATTAATGTATCAAAAAGGAACAATGATGTGGTTTACACAAAATTTCTAAAGGTAGAGAGGAGAACAATAAGTTAAATAATAAGATTCAAAATTTAGAGGCAGACTTGACAAATGAGAAAGCAAAAGGAAAAGCGACACTTAATAAGACAAGTGAGTTGGAGAGGAAGATAAAATCATCTACCTCTATGACTACAGTTGCTATGAATGAATAGGCACAGGTAGAACTAGAAGAAGTGAAGAAAATTTACAGGAAACAACAAGTAAGAATAATAGATTAGAAAAAACATTGGGAGAATTGAAAGAGGTTGTGAAGGAAGAGAAAGAAAATGCCAAAAAATGGGAACAAAGCCTAGATGAAGAGAGAAAACTCAGGGGCAGAATGCAGAAGGAAGAGAAAAAACAAAATGAAATATTGCAACAAGAATTGTGAAAGTAAAAAAAGGAAATACAGTCTTCCAACATCAAACTATCTAAATTTTATAAAAAGACATTGATTAATATGAAGGATAATTTTTGGGGGAAATAAACCAAAAAATTGATGATTTGATTAGATTGTTTGAATTCATGGCTGATCTACAGAGAGAATATGTGATAAGCTCCACAAATACATGTGGTAGAAGAAAAGTGATGGCTTTAAGAGACGATGCAAAAAGGAAAAATTTATAATCTATCTACAAATTCAAAGTGACATAGAACTAGCATCCGAGAGGAATTCAAAACCGGTTTGGTGCCTCAATAAAAGTATCATCTATCATTCAAAATTGTGTGATGCTAGGCGAAGCATAGGAATTTTGTATAAATATCAAAGAATGTTACGGGGCTGCATGGAAAGGTACATGAGTTCACAAATCTTGGTTTGCCAATGTCTTTTGACAAAACACACCAATCTATTAAGAAGGATGCATTCTAGAAGAACATGAAAGAAAAAATGTGTTGGCTAGATTTTCTGCATAGCTGAAAACCTAGGTAGTCATGAGATAAATTTCCCTCATTTACCGGTGAGGCTCCCGTGTAAGATTTTGTCAATCATATTTTCTAATATCTAATTTTTGGTTTTACTTTAACCGCGTAGCTCATGCACCATATCTAGTCAATTTTGTAGCAAGTAAGCAATCAGTATGAAATATATATACGAGAAGAGGGAAATAATTGAATGCAAGTAGAAAAGAAAGAAGATGTGTAACCTAACCAATAGTTGACAGAGTTGGTCACATGCACATAGACGAAACAAATAGATCTAGAAATGCAGAATTCAAAGCAAAGGAAAGTTTCAAATCTAGATCTAAGATAACACAAAGTTTATGCAAAGATCTAAAATAAATAAGAAACAAATGCACCGTTGACACAAAGTTCTTTGGAAATTTGTCTCCCTCTATTCCTTAGCTTTCATAAAGATATCAAGGGTTTTAGCTCAAAGTCTGGAACACAAGAATGTTGATTACAAATTCTGATGCTTTAACCCATAGGTTCTTCCTCTATTTATAGTGTATAGAGGACAATTACAAATAGGAATATTTTTTTAATGAATTGTCACATGTTGAAGCTATGAAAAAGGGAAGCAGTTGGCAATCTTCCTCCTAGAATTCCTCTTTGCATGACATGCATAATTTATAACTAAAAATAGAACCTTCTATTTTGCATGTCTGCCACCTATTTCCAAGTAATTGACTTCTTCCAGTAACTTGAAGTAACGGATTTTAAACCAATCACTTAAGTTTTACAATTTAATTGATTACTCAATTAATTTGTTGGAGAAAATAAGAGAGAAAAAGAAAGAGAAAAAATTAGAAGAAAGTTGTTACACTCTCAGTCTTGTTATTTTTCCATAATCTACATGCGGTTGACTTTTTAGCCTTTGATTCTCACCAAACTAGATCTGGAAGTAGCTGAATGTGATTTTGCTTACGAGTGTTGCCTCTAACATGTTTTCCCTCTTATCCTTGAAGATTTTGTAGTTCTTCTCCAGTACGTGCACCAGTGCAATGTTTGTCATAAATAATTCAGAGAAAACTCATCATCTTTTATTTTTAATTGCATGTGAGCAATTTTAAATTTTGGAAAGCACTATGAGTGAATGCAAATACAAGTAAATTCAATGAAGGATTCAACTAGAAGATTGGGAGCACATGCACAAGATCATAGAAGGAATTTTCCATGCACTGACTTCCACATAGGCTACGCTTAGAAATAAGAGGATGAATTTTTTCTGAAACCTTTGCAATTATGAGATTTGGATTTGTCAATTAAATCGGTGATAGGTTCAGGGCCTATGTCTGTATCATTGACTTCAGAAAATCTGGAAGCTATGCATGATTCAGATTGATCCTTCTCTTTCATCATGCTTCAACATGGCTGGAACAATCTTTGTTTGAGCTCTTTTTCTTTTAATTATGTCGAAATCCCTTGTAATTGGATCAATTTGTGTAGATCTAGAAATTTCTTCTGATTCGGAAGAGATATTCAATGTATCTGACATTGATTTGAACTTCCTTTCACTAATATGAGCACCTGTGATGAATACCTGGGCACTTATACCAACATGCAGACAATCAGAATAACAAAAATTAGGCTATTCCAACCCAATGTGCCAAAATTGGAAGCTTCTTGGCAATGGAAAACACTCTTTAATGCAAAATCCTCCTTCCCTTGGCGCCAAAACCTATCCGGGATGCAAACTTCATCAAAAATAATTAACTGCTTCTCAATTATGGCGTCCCATGCTTATATAGCCATCTGCATGCTATTTTTAATAATTGTCCTTTCCTATTTCTGGCAATTTAATTAATTAAAATCCATGCCTCTTCATCCAATTTGGGCACCCAATTACATGCTTTTTAATGAATTTGTTTTATTTATTTATAGCATGCATCCTTGTCTTCTCTTTATCTCATCCATTTGCATTGACTTTCTTCCTATTTATAGCGCCAAACTCATTAGACATACCATTAATAAATATCATTAATCACATGCATTAATGTCAAGGTGGGTCGCAATTTTTGGCAAAGGTATTTGCTAAAAATAGAAATTCAAAGTGATGGGAATTTCAAGCTAAATTGTAGCTCCAAAATTCCATCTTTCACTTAAGTGATTTGACTTTCATAATGGGAATTTTCACCTGCCGTGTTTGTAGGTAAGAAATTCTGCCAGTGTTTTAAGTGTTTTTATTTTATAATAGGAATTGTCATCATGCATTGCAGTAAAGAAATTCCCACCTACATGTCACCTCTGAAATTTCTATTGGAAGCTTAAATGATTTGTCTTGATGGGAAAAAGTAACTTGTTAGGCGGGCAAGAAATTTACTGCTGCCGCCACCGCCAAAATTCTCATTGGCAACTTAAAGTCTTCCTTTTAAAAGTGTGACTTGCATTGTGACTTCGCCTTTAAAATTGCTTGAAAATTCGTCACTGAAGGAAACATTAAAATTGGACTCGGAAGGCAACTTTGAAAATTGCGATGGTATGAAGACATCATTTTTCAAATAAGATGTAGTAGCAAAAACTTGCATATGCCATAACTTTTATTATGTGGCTCCGTTTTAGGTGTCATTTTCTCTAAAAGTGCAAATTTTCTCGAGCTCTATGCGTTGATGGCAATGTTTTTCTTATTTTCATAGAATCCATTTTTGCACCCTTTTGGACCAAGCAACTTCTTGCAATCTTCTGAAAGAATCCCGATATCGATCGCATGTAGACATAGTAGTAATTAAAAAAAATTGATAGATTTTCAAAACCCTAGGCCTGGGGAAAGATCTAGAAAGAAGAATGAATAGGCTATAGGAATTTCTAGAGAAAACAAACCAAAACACAGACAAAAATAAATAAAACAAAACAAAAATAACTATTGGTAATTGCTCGAAAAATTTCTCCATTTAGTGATCTCGCAAAAATTCTTCCCCGGGGTTAATGTTACGTGGTAATAATGATGAGGGAAGTGATTTATATAACCTAAATCCTCCAATTTTAGCTCAATCTATTTTAAAAGAACTTTATTTATTTAATAAATAAATAAATAAAATTCTCTCAAACAAAACCTGCGAAGGGATAGAGTGAGTTTTAACATGTGGGTATTTGGTGAATTCGGATTTTATGACTCTCCGGGTCACCTTAGAGTGATGCAAACAACTGCAGGCAAAACAAACACAATGACTCGTTACTTTGAAAAGAACAGAATTTTTAAAAAGGGTTAGTCCTAGATTTCAGGGTGAAATCTCGGGGACAAAAAGATGCAAGAGAAGAGCTGAATTCTGAGAAGCTAGATGAGACAAAAAAATTTGACTTTGTTAAACCATTGATAACCTTGTTAGTAAGTTTACATACAACAATAAAGGAAATCTCCACTCTCGGTTATGAATTGCTAACAAAGTTACATGTCAGTCACTTTGATTTACAACAAATTGTAATTCTAACAGATAAAGAGTGGAGCATGTTACAGAAGATGATATAATTAAGGGTAATTTAATTTTGAAAATTGTTCCATTTGTTGCAATCTTCATTTTTTTCATATAAGGCATGTCTCAAGCAAGTTCAATGAGGAATAGTGTTATTTTTAAATTTTCATTTCAGTAATGATTCAAGAAAAGCCACTTATTCTATCTCAGAATTAAGCACCACAAATATTATATGCCTAAAGTATATAATAATGAAAATGCATTGTGATTTAATAGCCAACCAGGCATGGTGTATGCTTTCTATAAAAGAGATCAACAACATTATATGTGAAATATATTAAATACTCATTAAAACATGACTTTGTAATGTTTCTGCAATCAAAATGGAAATGGAATCAATAGGATTATAGATTGGAGTTGATTGCTTATGATTATAGATTGAATCAATAGGAAATGTGTTGAGGAGGTGGTTGGATACTCTGTTTCAATGTTATGATCTATCTAGGATGACTCCCCTCCTAAACAAAATCAGCTAATTTGTCATTTAAGTTTGGAGTTTCTTTTCAACAAATATTTCATAAATTCATGTAGGTTTTTTTATTTTTTTCCTTGTTGATTTACCTTTAGGCACATGTAAGTTTGGGGTGAGTGTTAATCCTTGTTTGAGAAATGTTAATCTTTTTTTAGTAAGTTGCAGATTGCAGTTTTGAAAGGGATTAAAGTTGGGTTTTAATTTGTTCTTTAACTTACAAGGGGTTTTGAAGCAGGTGTTTATTTCATTCTTTAACTCCAAAGTTGGATGGATGCATGCTCATTTCAATACATACTACAACTAATCAATGCAATGTATTTCAAGTTTCATTCCAAAGACTACAAATCGACACACAGTTTTTTAAAAAAATACAAATAAGGAAAAATATATTACCAGAGATTCAAAACAATGTACTAAATATTTGAATATATTAATTATTATATGAACATCTATATCATGGGATATCCACAAATGGAAGCTTCCAATTTGATGGACCTAGATCATCTCTATCACTTGATTCACCAGATCTTTGAGACTAACTCTCTCTTCGTTGATAGCAAACTGCTTCAATAGGGTCGTCTATTGTATTTGTGTCATTGTTTTCAGCCCCTCTCCTTTCATTAATCAACTTCCATACTATTAGAGCCTTGTCATAGGGAAAGTTATCCACTTCGTACCATGATGTGTAAATTCTCAAACAATTTTCCAAATTTTTGTCAAGATTTTTTTGCAATTTTGACTTTATAAAGGCCAAGGCACTAAAAATTATCTCATCTTCAACTGAACCCAAAATCATTGTTTGACATAGATCAGCCAATGAGAAAAACTCGGACATGGTTTGTTGTAAAATAGTACTTAACCCAATTTTTTTCATAGTCGGGTTATTTCTCCACACTCTAAGGGATTATCCAAACATTTGAATTGTTGAATCATTGTAGAGGTGAATTCATGAGATTGATCAATCAAATTGTCCTTGCTTAAAATACCTAGAATATTCATTCCATTGATATCAATAGGCTTACAAAAATGTTGAATCAATGTAGTCAACCTCTTGAAGTAGTCTTCCTACATATATATTTCATTTTGGACAAGATTCCAAAAGGTGGGATTTACTACAACCATTTCTTCAAGTAAATCATCCCTTCTAAATCGTTCCCTTATTTCTTCTAGTAGGGACATTGAAATTTCTCTTAACCTTGCCCTTTTGATGATACAATGTTATCAAATAGTGGCCTGTGACATTTACCTTCTCAACCTTATTGGCTACTACTTTAAACATGTACATTGGTATCTCATATCCAAGTACGGAAGCACATACTTCCCCAAAAAGTTTGAGCTTCATAAATATACTTGCATTTCTAATATTTATCAAATCATTCCAACCATCAAACTTTAACTCTAAAAAAGAAGTTTCATTGATAAACAAATATTCTATTGCTAAACAAACTTGTTTCCTCAAGAAAAAAATCAACAATATAGATAGTTCTTTCTTGTGCTTGTTTAATTAAATGATGAATTTATTCCAACATGGGAAGGAGACCACACAACATCATAAATGACTCTATATCATTCAAATGATGTATCAAATCATGGGCCTTGTCCACTTCCATGTGATTCTGCCACATCACTCCTAATAAGGATTGATACTCTTCGTACACCCTACGAACCGGTTGGTACAATGAGATCCACCTGGTGTTGACATATTTTAATAGTTTACACCCATTTTTTAATCCTTCTGCAAATATTTGGAATTCCATGAACCTTTTAGGACTACAACAAAAATAAGCATGCACCTCTCGAACAAGGTCTTCAACTTTTGCTACATGTTTAAATTTGCCAACTATTTTGTAAGCTAGGTTCATTCTATGAGCCATACAATGAATGAAATCATATAAGGGAAATGAGATGTTTGGATTCTTACACATGGCCATTATGATGACCTTGTATTATAAATGCCCCATCTACCCCGACACATACCAAATTTGATGTAATTACAACATCATCCATGTCACCGATCTCCTTCAAAAATTTTATCACCAACTCACAAAGGTTTTCAGCATTGGAGTTCTCTCTCATCTTGTGAATGGAAAGTAAGTGAGGTTGTCTCACATAATTCTCAATAGTATACACATGCATACAAACCCAAGCAATATTATCTACTGTGTAAACCTCATCAATAGACAAAGATATGTATCGTGCAGACTTCATTTTCTCTTTCAAGTCTTCTTTCTCAACCATAGCTAGGCATTTTTCCCAATCCCAACCACTACTTTCTGACCAATGAGAATGAGGAAAGTGTGGGACACCAAGAAAATACAACATCTTCTTTTGTTTAGGAAAATCTGTTATAGGATGACCTCTTTTCAAAATGTGAAAAATAGTAGCTAGCTTGAACTATTTTACCTAAAAGACTTTTTTTGAATGATCTTGTTGAATTGAGAGGTAATTTTCCCTCCATTCGTTGCAACTATTCTTTCATTTCTCTTGTGCTCTTCAAATTATTTTTCATACCTAATATGTAAATAATCATTCATATTTTCCATCTGGAAACATTCTTCTCAATGCCATCTACAATTATCTTTTCATATATCTTTCCTACATGCTTCTCAATAGTATCCAACTTAAGTTGCATTGTCTTGTCCCTCCCAATTTCCAGCTACATATTGTACATTTTCATTCTTTGGGGGTTCACTTTATTCGTATTTTCAACAGTTCAATAAATGGAAACTTAAAAACCCACTCTAACCTGAAACTCCTTCCCAAGTCCCATTTTCTTTCCTTTCTCTTTCTTCCAAAAATAGGTGTCCGCTAAGTATTTTCCTTGGTGGAATTTAAATTTTGTTGACTACCAAAGTTTCACCTCCAACATTCACTTGGGTAGGTGATGCAGTGTCATCTTCATTCAATTGGGTAGGTGGTACAATGTCAAACTCAACATCATTCAATGGAATGTTTTCAAGGGAGGCATTTCATTGTTGTCGTCATTGACAACATCAGGAAAATAAAAATGAACACATTCTCATTCTAAGTTTCATTTTGAATGTAATCATTATCCCTTGATTGTGATGGTTCTACTAGAGAAGGATGGGTTTCCTTAGATGGTTTCTCAAAATAAGATGTTATTTTTCAATGCTAGTACCACTACCAGGAGGGGTTGGAATAGATTTTTTCCTAGGTTGAGCTTCCCTTTTTAGTTGCCATTTTCCTGAATCAGTGAATCTTATAGAATTGAAGAAAAAAAATCAACATTGCATCTTACAAGAAATAGAAAAAAACAAATAATAATTTAAAAGAAGAGTCATCATGGAAACCTAGAAGAAGTTTAGATGTAAAATTAAGAAATTTAAGGAGAAAAAATGTAACTAATCCCAATGGAATTCTTCAAAGATATTTGAATGCTTTTCAAGTGATTTTTGACATGGTCTATATAATATTGTGTCACTTAACATGTACTACATTTGCAAGAGTGCTACATTAGTATAAGAAGAAATTACAAAAAAAAATCCATAATTTTTCATGGTTGTTGATTGACATGTTACATCAAATTGGATAAGGATTGCTACCATTTATTCGTTTCAATGCACTTGATTTGTATTGGTCTGATCTACATGTTTTAGTACAAAAATCACAAGGTTTGACTCTTTTGAAAGAAAAATTTGATATAGAAAAAAGTGAAAGGATGAGGTGATATTTTTAGCTCTCTCTCATATAACTTAGTTAGAAGGAATAAGAATATTACTACATAGTTAGAATTAGAGCATACATCAAAAACTAAAGATGTATCAAAGGTTTGAGAAGAGAACAAGCAACTTAGATGATTTGTTGAGCAGCCAAAGACACTCTAATGATAAGAAGTCTCTGTTGTAGCTAATCAAACATGAAATAGGTGATCTCAAGGTCTATGCTCAGTTTGAAATCAAAGTATAGTATGTATCTGCTCATGAAGGACTCTGAGTTCATTGATTCATCCAAGGTATGATCTATCTTTAGTTGATTAATGAAGGAGTCTTGATGACCGAGCTTTGTCATAATGTATAGATGTTTTCCTATTGTATAGAGGTTTTAAATGTTGTCATCAAGCCAAATAAGGTGTGCATCTTCTCATGAAGAGATTATTGATTCATCAGAGGTATGAGGTCTGTCATAAGAAGATCCAATTACCAAGAGTGTTCATCATTTCAAAGGAGTTGAGACAAAATATATGGTCTTCCATCTATGACTCATTGTGGTATGAGACTATGAATTCAAGGTTGAGAATGTATGCAGGGTTCTTTGGCTTGACAATGAAATGTCAATGTGTCAAAGCTAGCTAAAGTATCATTATTCTTGAGAGAATCTTGAATGATTTGATCTGATGTTTCACATATGATACAATCATGATAAGGGTATTCTTTTTATACTGTTGTGTTCCTACTTGGAGAATGTGTTCAAGAAACTTGAAGGATATTATCATAAAGTAACTATGATAGTAATAGGTGCAAGTTGATTGACACAATCAAAAGTAACAATCAAGAAGCATATCATGTGGCTAGTAATCAAGTTGACAAGGTTGACTCTAGTATCATAATGATAGTTTTAGGGTTTGATCACCATCTAGGAAAGAACACAATGTTTAGAGACATGTTGATGAATATCTACAGGAAAGTATCTACAATATGAAGGCATGATCAGAAGACTAGCAACAATGGACAAAGTTTCAGGGTTTTAAGGAGATTCAGTCATTGTCATGAAACTTTGTTGAGACTAGGCCATGATCAAGGTCTATGAGGATCTTAAGAAATAGAGAAAAGTAATGTATCATTAAGAAAGTTTTCATGAAAACCTAGTGACAAGATAAGAGGTACAATATGATTCTTTTAGAAGTCTATAAGTTTGGTTGCTCAAAAGTACTCCTAGATAAAGGAACAAAGTAATCATCTCAATATTACTACCATTTACATATAAACACTATGAAAATATTATGAAAGGAAAAATAATTTCATTTAACAAAAGGCTAAGTAAGTGAGATTGAAGTCCTTAAGAAGAGAAATAATGTCATCTACTTATTACAAATTTCATTGTATGAATTTTTATTTTGTGTAATAAACATGACATATTTTGATTAATATTAAATAATTATTGATTTTTCATATTATCTTATTTATATTGCACATTTTGATGATTTTTAAATGCTTCTCTTCCTATCATATAATGTCATCTCTATCATTAGCACTATTTACAGAAACTCTTCTTTTTGAGTTGGATTATCAAAATGATGTCGCTTATGTTCTTTTGACTATCAAACATCTATGCAAAAGGGGGTAGGTGGGAATAGTTTCACATGATGAGGAGATCGATGAAAGATGCAAGAATTAAAAATATCCCCAGATCTTGATGTTTTTAATATCTAACTTTGTGCCATTTATATCTAGTCTCACATTACATCATGTTTTTCCTTTATATTAAATATTATAGACATGTTGTATGGACTACAACAAGGACAAGAAAAGATGTCGAAAAAGTGATCCCACTTCATTCATCTTCATGGAGGACGAAGAGGTGGTGTAAACCCCTACATTCTTTTTGGAAAATTCTTGTTGTGGAGAGATAGATTCCAACTTTTCCTCAACATTAATAAAAGTGAATTAGTATTACTATACAGTTTTTGATGGATTTATAACACAATTATTTTCACATGAAGAAGTGAATGTGAAGATAAAGAAATCATTTTGTCCTCCTCATATTGTTGAAGGAAATCCATGCTTGGAGTACATTCAATACATTATGTTTCCATGGTTTAAAATTTTTTGAAGTACATCACAGTGAGGAAAATGGTGGTAACAAGTAAGCATGCTTGTGACAAGATGTTTGTACTTTTCCCACAATTGTTATTTTCTATCTTTTGTTTTTCCAAATGCTAATTATCTAGTTTTTGGTTCATTGTTGTAACTTTTTTCCCTTTTGCATTTCTTGAATTTTTCATTTTGGACATCTTTGTATGGTCTCTATTTCATACATTATTGTTTTTCAAACATTTCATTAACCTCCCATTCCCAACCAAATCCTCCCAGTGGACGTGAACCCCATGGAATGAGCCATAGTTGATAAGTTTTCAGGTCCAGAGCGGGTCTCGGCTCCCAGGAGGTCTATGCCACATGCATCCATTCCATTAGTCTCCCAAGGAAATGCCCCTGCGAACATGAAACTTACGAAATGTACCACATTTTATATATCCTTCGGTCCATTATGGGATGAGGCGGTGTCGTAGACAATGATCAACGGTCCAAGGTGGTACATGTGGCAACATTCCACCACACTTCACAATGATGGACTCCAGTGGACGTCATGGTCATGGAATAAATGGAAAGTGAAACCGCAGTATATAATATATATATATATATATATATATATATAAGAGAGAATATAACAAAAAGATTCAAAGAAGATACATTGATAAAAAAAGGAATATACAAAGCAACAACTCGTGGAGATATATGAAGTGATTTTAAATATATATATATATATATATATATATATATATATATATATATATTACATAGATGTATCTAAGATAGGAAAACTAGTTATGATTCTCTGCAATGCTGGAGGACTATTCTAGATGACATAAAAAATCATAGTGGTTATGAGGATGAGGATGTTCAGGCTTTGTAATAACTTACAAAGGTAGAATCGTAGATAAAGCAATGCAACATGAAAGAAAACAGGTCTCAAATAGACTGAGGACTCACCTACAGTAAGTGCTTCTAGGATGTAAACTGTAATGTAGTAGCACTGGGCCCTGGAAAGACCTAGATTTATTTGAAATTTTGTAAGAAAATTGTAATATGTTGATTCACTAAATCCCTTTCTACTACTTCAAAAATTTACAAATTGGAAAATTGTGGGAAAACATCACCTTGTGTGTGTGTGTGTGTGTGTGTATGGCAAATTTGATCCAATTCCTAGAAAAAACTCCCATGCATGTTGGCGAATGAGCCCAAAGAACTAATAAGGTTCCATAGATTTCTTGGCAAATGAATAATGTTTTCAAATCCTGGCACGTCGATCATGCGATGATTTAATATAAAAATATACATTGGGATGAGAAATTTGTTGGCGATTCACATGGGACAAATTATTATTTAAGCAAAGAAGTTGGCTTGGTTAATAAGGAGAGGTGAGTATAAATCAAATACTTTGTCATTTTTGAAGCCTTTTTCAAATTTATTTTCCCTCCATTGTTGTTATGGATGTTCGAGACAAACCAAACATCCACCATGGCCAAAATGCATTTTTGCTCATTGTTTGTAAACCCCACCTCCGAAGGCCTTGAAATGTTGCATGGAGCTTCCCTATGTGAACTCCTTTGGAATGATTTTTTACATGACCTTATTGATTACCTCAACCATTTTTAATGTCCTCTGAAGTTTCCAGCCATGGAAAATGTCTCCTCATATCTACAGAGTTCCAACAATTCAAATTGCCTCAAAATTGGAGTCACAACCTCCCAAAGATCAACTTTCTAATTAGCACTCTCTTGCTCCATGAAAATGAGTATAATTGAAGATATGAATGACTATTTTTTTAGATTCTTCCATTTCCATGAATGAAAACACTGACCTGCAAGTTCACTTTTCATTTTCACGAAGGTCTAGACGAGAGAAACTCCCAAAAACTAGAGCAAAGCACCCCGGTGTGAATTAGAATTTTGGAAACCATTTTCACTCCAATATGATACTCTGTGGCCAATGTCTATTTTTAGTAAGTCCCTATTCAATACACTTACTAAGAATAGTAATTCCAAAGTATGAATGGATTCAAGTCACTTAGTTCATTCCCGAGAAGAAAATTTCTCAAAAGTGACAACTCAACAAAATTGTCAAAATTAGTCACCCATGAAGAACTTACTTAACATTGTAAGTGTTCAAAAAAGGCTCAAAATGGTCATAGTTTTTATCCCTCCACATTCATCACTAATTCAAACCTTCAAAGAGGTCAAACTCATGTTTGCAAAGGGTGTATAATGGCATTGTGTCTCAAAAAGAAGAGGAACTCTCTTAGTCCCCAATTTTGGTCACAATGGTGCATTTTGGTTTCAATGTGCTTCTCACATCATCATATGAGTTGATGAAGGGCTAAAAACATATTCCACTTAGTCTCTCATCTTCATTCATCACATTGATTAGAATGGTATTCACCTCATTTCGTAAGTTGCTCCATTTCCCAAGGGTTGAGATCATTAGGTTGAATTGTGCAGGAAGTGGTCTCAAGTTGCATTAAGAACTTGGAAGTGTGAAGGCATTGTAATGTTTCAAAGGTCTGAATACTTGTTCAAGTGAGGGAAAGAATTCCTCATTTTATTTAGTGGTCCAATGCTCATCACCTTTCCTTTCAATGAGTCCAAATGTCTTACATTTTAGGGAGGTCTCAAAAGGGAAAAGTTTTCAAAGGATTAATCTTTGTCAGCGGAACATCACAGTTTCACATAGGGTCATCATAGAGCAAGTTTTCATCTTCAACATCATCGGAACTGATCTTCATCGAGGATGGAGGAACCTTCATCCATGCTTCGGAGCATCCTTTCTCTCCTCTCTTCATTCTCTCTCCTCTTCTCTCCCCTTCTAATTATTCATTGTATGCAATCATGACATTTTGTCCTATCTACTTAAGGGACAATGAGATATTTGTAAAATTTAAAATGTAAAAGTACTCTCTCAAATTATAATATGTGTACTTAATTTTTCTCTCTTCAAGGGTAATTGAAAATTCACAAGTAGAATAGAAATGTAAAGAGTCATGTAGGGGTAGATGAAGAGTTGCATTATAAATATATAAATATAGAGAGCCTCCTCATTTTTAAGGATGGTTATTCTTGTTTACTAGCTCTCATACTCTCTCTAGAAACAAGTGATCAAATTTCCTCTATTTCATTTTCTTATGTTTCCTCTCCATCTCAACTACACTCCATGAGTATGTACTTGTTGAATATTATGCATTGAGAATTTGTGCTTTGTGTTTTTGGTTCATTGTTGATTCTCACGGTGTCTTCTTATTGAAATGATGGATATATTCTAGTTTTGAAATAATAAAATCTGATGTACTATTTATTGTGTAAAACCCCCTTATTGTTCTCTCCACATCTCTCTTTCTCTTTAACTTTTTCCTCCTTGTAAAATCTACAAACACTTTGCCACATGTGTAGGGAAGTACTCCTATGTGATCCTCGGTTGAAAGAACACCCCCATTGATAGAGTAGTGTAAATATTTCCTGTTTTCAATAAATGAAGTTTCTCCACTTAAGCAGAGGGACTTAGTCCCACACACTGTTGGTGAGAGTTCCCCAATGTTCCCACCTAAAAATTATTTTGCCAACAGTTTTTGGTGCCCACCATGGAGAAAATTTAACACATCTGTACTCAATACTGATTCCAAAAAATCCATAAAAATTATATATTCCAAAAACACCAATTTTTTTTTATAAATTAGAAAGTTCAAAATCTCATGAAAAATAATGAACATAAATCTGACATGAGTTGAGTCCAAGATTTTCTCAAAACTAGTTGTAAGAACATATAACTAGATTGGATAGATTGAGATGAATTGTTGACCCTTCTTTTGAAGCTTTACAAAATCAAACAAGAACAAATTAGAGATAATCCATACTACTTCTCTCAAGCTTCATCCCCATATGATTCATCAAGTGGTACTCCTAGAAATCCTATCCAAACTCCTATTGATACTCCTCCTATAAACCCTCTTGATTCTCCCATATTTCAACCACCATTGAACATTGAATTTCCAAGTGAAGAAGAACAAAATAACCAGAGGAATAATTTGCAGAAGAAGGAGAACTTGACATGGCAAAAGACAAAGACCTCTCCCTTGGGGACAAAACACAAGCCCTCTAGCCTTAAATCAAATCCATGAACTTCCTAGAGGTTCAAGAAAGAATTTCCCAAAATTTAGAGGTGATGGTAAACATGTTAGGAAATAAGGGATAAAATATGTGGAACAATCCCTCACATAATCGTAACAATAGAAACTAATATGCAGAAAATATTACGGATCTAAAATAAAACTATAGAATAAAATAACACAACACAAAAAGAAAATATTTAACGTGGTTCACCCAATTTGGGCTACGTCCACCAAGAATCACTTTGCTCATATTTTATTACAAGCCACTACTCTCTTAATACAATACCCAGATCTGTTTGGAGCTATGCTCAACAAACTCTATATAATTCACACCCGAATTTAGACACATTTGCAATGTTACATAATACCTACCATATGCACAAAACCACATAAGTAGACAACTGCTTAAGCATTTTTACAAAACCGTGGGTATCAAAACCATGGGAAAAAACCATCCCATAAACCTATGGGTCAAAATCCCGCCCATATGAGAAGCACGTTTCCCGATATTTTGGGCACATTTTTTTAGGCCAAAAAAATCACTTGGGCCCCGGCGAGACAACTATGGAAAGTGTACAAGACTCTTAGTTTACGAGTCTTCAACACTTTCACACATGAAAAAAGCTCCACAACCTAACAAAACAACATCCAGATGAACATATCATTGCATTTATAACTGCATGTGGTGTGTTGGGAGTTGCTCATGAAGACTTCTTTATTAATTGAATCATTTCAAGATGTTGTTGCATAATGGTTTCATCATCTACCAAGAGGTTCTATTACAAGTTGGGCTCAAATGAAAGCTAAATTTGAAGCTAGATTCAAGCCAATGGAAGTTTTTCATGCCATTATTTTCTTAGATAATTCAAATGAAGTAAGAACCACAAGAGTCCATGATGGACTTCATGGAAAAATTTAATAAATTGGTCAACAATATTCCTATCGTTGCTTGTCCTACTGTAAATAATTTGAAAATTTTATTCGTGAATGCCTAGTTTCTTGAAGTTAATTTCATTCTACGGAGAGTTAAACCAAGAGATTTGGACCATGCTCAAGAAATTTCCATTGAAGTGGAAGATGACCTCATCTTGTCAGAAAGATCAAGAATCCTTTAATGAAGGATAAGGCCAAGAATCCCAAAGATTAGAGAGATTATTTTTGTTGCAGAAATGGGATAATGAATTGACAATATTAAAGAGGGAGGTTGCTTAATGAGCATCCCATAAAAATTAGAACAGGAACCAAATTGCGGAGAACCTAAAAGTCTTGTCTTGGAATCTCTGCCCGGTCCAATGCAATTCTGAGAACCCAAGAAGGTGAAGGACTTGAACAAGAAAGCGAAGACAACAATGTCCTAGAGATTGAAGAATAGAAGATGATGCACACATTGTATTTGTTGAATAGTCGGGATGTGAAGAGGATGATGATGATGATGCACCTATATTATCATGTGTGGTTTTCACCCACTCCCAATCTTAGAAAGGAATCTCCTTAGTCATTTCTCTGAAAAATAAAAATATTGAAGATCCTCCCGTAGCATATCTATATAGCAAAATAACCAGTCAAGGATCCCCATTTCCACCCTCCATAGGGTTTGCAATGGAAAAACCATACCTTGAGGAAAGTAAGAGACCATTTGCTATTCTAAGTAAGTTTCTCAATGCTCCTTCTAATTATAATTCGATTCTACAAAATCTATTCCTTGAGGGCTTCTAGTAAACCTAAAAATCATTCTTTGTTCCTTAAGCATCTATTCCCATTACGAAGCATGTTCCAAATCCCAAAGTAGTGTCTTCATCTTCTCCATTTACATCTACACCTTTTGATATCATTAAACATGTGAACAAGTCCAAAGTGCAGATTTTTGAATCGAGTATTTTTGGACTCATCAAAACAATTTAGGAAGGTTGTCTTTCATATCAAGGGTATTAGTTTTAATCCCAATCTCGTGACTCCTAGTTCTAAAGGAATTCCATCAATTCCACTTACTCCATTGCGAGAACATGATTTTTATGAGTGCATCAAATACTGATAAGATTGATCCTTTCTATCTCTCCCTTTTCATTGGAGGATACCAATCGAATAACTACATAATAGATTTGGGTTCTTCTCGACAACATAATGCCCATAAAATTTACCAATTCTCTTGGACTCACCTTAACATGGGCCAGTGGCTCTTGTTACTCCATGGATTCCCACTCATAGGGAAGATCAAGGATGCACATGTGGCTCTCGTTGGTTTTCCGGACAAGAAAGTAGTGTTAACCATCTTAGTAGTAGACATCCCAACATCATTCAAAATGTTGCTAAGAATAAGTTTCTACCAAGACTTGGGTGGTAAATTACAAATGAACTGGTCTTCTACGACCATTCCGGTGAAGGGAGAAATGGAAAAGTTTCTTCCTGGAAAAAAAAGATGAGATACACAAGACAAATGTCGGAGATCTAAGAGCTAACATCTTTTCAAGGAAAATAGAAAGGAAATTATTTCATAACATCCAAAGAGGAGGATGAAATTCCTATCTTGATAGGACAAAAATTTCTTTTCGGTGGGGTATTGATAATGATGAAGAGTGGAAAGATCTTAAATTACAAAAGGACAATCCAGAATTTCCAAATGATGTAGGCCATGAAGAAGATGAAGCGGTTCTTGAGAAGTTCCAAATTGAAAAATCAGCCAATGTGTTTGTTCATGATGAAGAGGTGTTCATATTTCCATTTGAAGAATAAAATTCTCTTGGTGATCGTGTAATGACAGAACAAATTTTGAGCCTCTCATTAAAAATATTATCCATGAAAAAGAGAATTCGATTTATGTCGAGCCTTTAAAATATTCGAAAGAGGAATCCATGTAAGAAATGTTGAGAGCTAAAGAAGAAACAAAAGATCCCCAACTCAACCTTGAACTCCTAATGCAAGCCATGGAATTACAAGATAGGTATGAATCTAGTTCTGATTCCTCATTTGATTAAAAAAAAATTCATAATGAAATAGATCAAGATGAAAAATATGATATCTCTCTTGAGGAAATGGTTGATGAGATGTGATGATGAAAGTGAAGTTTTCTCTTTTCCATTTGAAGAGGAAAATTCTCTCTATGATGAAAAGGTTGAAACAAATATTTTTAAGTCCTTCGGAGATGAGACCTCCCACAACAAAGAAGTGGTGAAATTAAATGATATTTGGGATGATGAATCAATTTCTCCAAATTATTTCCTTGAGTTTCAAAATGGAGATTCTTCAAATGAATGTGAAGGTGAGCTTTTGGCAGTTTGAAGAAATATTTTGTGCATGAAATCTTAAAAGTTATCAAGGAATAGAATAAACCAAGATCGGTCTTAATATCTGACACATGTCATGGTTATGCAAGATAGGTATGAAGCTAAGTTTGATTCTTCATTTGGTGCCCAAATGTTTCATGATGAAATAGGACAAAAGGATGGACTCAATGCTTCTCATAAAAATTTTGCTAATAAGCATGAATGTGGGAAAGAGAAGAACTTGGAGTACTTAAGAAATCTGATCAAAAATCAGCCTTGGGGTAGTAATAAAATGAAAATGGGAAATCAATAATGTGGATGAACATAGAAAACAATTTGCAATCTGAGACTGATTTTCAAGATAGTAAGAACAACGAGACTTTGTGGGCGAAGCTCTGAGCATCAAAGTAATTATGTAGGCTCACTCCTCCCAAGCATACATGCATTCATGAAAGCACCTAGCTTTCATAAATAGTTGAGGAAAGGAGAATACTTCCTCAAACTATTCAATGGATTCATAGATCATAATTACTTTATGTTACCCGCTCAAGGGTAACATCCAAGAGAAAAAGTGTCATAGTAAAAGAGGGTTGTTCCTCGCATGTACCATAGGTGACTTTAGGTTGTATGTTTCCCTTTCTTATTGTGTGTTTGTTCATTTCCTATTGTGTGTTTGTCTCATGTGTTGTTCCTTGCTTATGGTAGTGTGTTGAAGTGGTGAATTTATGCCCAACAGGTAAAGCTTTGTTGTATGCTTTTGTTATCACTCTATAGCCCAATGCATAAGACAACGGCCTACTTAGTGTCTTGATATTCGGAGTTCATGCTTTCTCTATCCTCACTTTGTTTGATCCAGAACAAGTCCCCAAAAAGATCCATTTGTTTTCATGCAAAATGTGTAGCATGAAAAATTTAAAAACAATCCCACGACAACCTAAGTTGCATTTGAAAATCCTTCTCCTAGTCAATGCAAACTTTTCCTCTAGCCAACTCTCGGTCATTGTGTTTCCCTAATAATTGTCGGGAGGGATGTGATAATGTGATTTTCAAGTGTGTTTCATGTGTAGGGGATGTAATTCAAGATTATTCATGAAGGTATTTGGATCCAAGAGAATATAAGCATTCTTGGAGGCCCAAAAAGGCCTATTTTTAGGATTTTTGCACCTAGTGAGCACCCCTCGGGAACATACAAGGAAAAGATAAAGCAAGACGGGAGGTTTATGGCAGAGCTATGTAAGCCTCTCGAGAAAACTTAGGAAAATTCTACAAGAAAAATAAGGTTTAGGAACAAGTTGTGTAACACTGGGCTACTTGTGGCATGGTGTAAGGAAAGGAAGTATTGAAAAAGTTATTTAGTTTGTTCAATGATTCAAGAGCCTTAGGATGTGATGCAAGAGCATCAAATCCATCTTTGTAAATAGATCAAGATGACATAAATTTTGGCTTTCAGGTGTGGTTGTAGGTCCTAGGGGTCCATTTAAGTCATTTTGAGGTGTTAGTTGGTGTCTAGGCTCTTCAAAATTCAAATGAGGTATTTCCCTCCAAAATGTAAAATTTGAATTATGGAGCCATTTTTGGCTTGTACTTGGTGTTGTAATGAGTTCTTGGAAGCAATAAACTATGTAAGGGTGAAATGAAGCATTGTATGGGGGTTTTAGGTCCTCTCTAGGCTCATGAGTCATACTAAATGCTAGATAATGCCATAACTTAAGACATTTATGTAAGAAAACCTCTTATGGGTGAACTCGTGTCCATGAACTATGATTGTAACTGACCTAAAGACCCATGAACCATGGTTAAGGAGTGATTAGGAGGATATAAAAGGCCAAATGTAACTACATTTCTTCATTCTACCCGGTATGAATCAAGTTATAAGGTTTCAAGAAGGAATTAAAGGTAGAAAATATGTTTGGTGACATTTATTACATGAAAGTTGTGTTAATTCAGTATTTTTGACATTACTAGTATGATTTTGTATTTTTTGTTGTACATGGAATATGTACTTTATCTTATAAAGGTAATCTTAGGCTTATGAATGAGCATTTGAATTAATTTGGATCTTTACTATGCATTCTTGATCTCTCGTGATTGTGGGAGCACCTTATGTAGGGTGGTAGAATATTGAAATACTATGATGTAAGGATAAGAGAAGTCAAGCCTTGTAAAATCCTCGTAAAGAGAATTCTTGGATGATTTTGTTTAATTCCTTTATTTATGAGCTAACTGTATATGGATGCAATTTGTAATATCTTGTAATAGTGATGTGAGTCTTAGCGACTAAGAAAATATGTGCAAAGAAAACAAACCATATGTTGGTAAAGAGATAAGGTGTTGGTATTATAATTTTAGTGTCTGGTAAGGCTCCACAAAGTTACGTGTATGGTTCGAAAATTGATTTGTTTAACCAAGTCTAATATAATTGTGCTAAGGGGTTTGTTTGTATGAATGGTATGAATGTGCCCCAAAGCACAGGAGGATTTGATAATTTTGGAGGCCATTGGAATGAATAAAGTACATGCACACATCAAGGAGGGAGGATAAAATAAAGTGGAGTACTCATTTTCCCTTCATTGTTAGCCTTAAAGGTTTCATACCCTATCTTTGTGAGGAAGATAGAGAACTTTCATATGAAATAAAACACCGAGCTTGATTGACATGGGTTTCTCGGTAAGATCTTCGATTTCACCTCATCCCTACAAATCTTCTTGATGAATTTAGTTTTCTGAATCTATTTCTAGTAGAAGATATATTAAAAAGAGCCTTCTCGGACTTGCTCAAAACATGGTTAGGGTTTCAAGGAGGGAAAGTATATTAAAAATCTTCAAACTCATAATCTAGCTCTAAATTTTTGTATAAATCAACTTGAGGGGGTCCTTCACAAGTTAAAAGAATAATTTTTACTTCCATTGGTGAAATTCATAGATTTCCTTGATAGTCCTCTACAGAGATAGAGCAACATAGTTGGAAGGCTGGTTTAAAGAGTGGATTTACAAGGTGTAATCGGATCCCGACCTTGAAACTTTAGGCATACCTAGATACCCCTAATGGGTGTTAATATATATATATATATATATATATATATATATATATATATATATATATATATATATATATATATATATATATATTTTTCATGATGCTTCTTATAAAAGAAGTTATTCATAAAAATGTTTTGAAATAGGCCTAGTCAAGGGTTCTAGAGCCAAAAATCAAAAAGTGAGCTATAATGAGTTATAAAAGGAGTTAAAAATTCAATTTTAGGGCACATATTAGGGGTAATGAAAGATAAAAATGGAGTGGGAATAATCTTATGAGTGGATGTAGTTTTCTCTAGCCATGGATGTAACTAGCTACTTGTCTTAAGGCCAATTTTCTATAAGAGAAGAAAGGTTAATATCTTGAGAGCATTGAATCCATTTTTGTGTTGATTATAACGGTGATTGGGATGCAAACAGGGTACTAGGTATCATAGAGACAATAGAGAGTGAAAGGACTAAGTTAGCTTATTGACAAAGTGGAACCATAAAAGTGAAGGTAAAGGGACAAATCATGCAAAGGTAAGCCCAAAAGAAGTTGCTTGGAAGGAATTCAAGGTGAAGAAGTCATTTGATATTGGATGCAGGGTTTAAGGATAGTGTGAGGAGAGGGGAAAGCCCTTCAAGTGACCTTGAATCAGTCTCTTGCATTTATAAGTCAAATTAGACAACTTGTAGAGATTAGAGATCCTCTTACGGGTAAGTGCACCAAGTTGGGGGAAAATTAAGTGGACATCAAATCCTGAATTTTACATTAAAAACAGCAAAACATCAAATTTAGTCTTCCACGAACTTGAACCATGCCGAAAATTAAAAATATGTCATAAAAATGGTACCATTGCATAGGGGAGACTATTAGCTTTGTAGAAATACTAATTTTAAAGTGAATAGAATAGGATAAATATCATTTTATAATTTTTTACTAATAGTAGGTCTTTAAGACACTTTTTCCCGTGAATGTTTATGTCTAGGTTTAAGACTGCAAATTTTGTTTCACTTATCAGAATGTGATAAAACTTATACCATCCCAACCATGGTGAAATTATATACATGTTCAAAAAAAAAAATTATTTGATTTCAATATTTTTTGATGAAGTTATGGCGGGCAAATGAAAAGTGCTCTGTTTTCTTTATGTTTTCATACCACTTTCACGGAAAAAATCATAAAAATAAAATATTACTCAAAAAAATAAAAAATAAAATCCATCCCAAGATAGATAGTGGCATCTAACTTCTCACCAAAGGAGAAAAATATATATCAATTTTTGGTCATCCAAATCGTGGGCAAACGGACTATAATTTTATAGGCGTTTTAAAAAAAAATACCAAGTCATTGAATTTTGAGTGTTTAATATAGCTAATCTTGTCCATTTTTTTAAAAATTAGTATTTTAGAAACTAGATTCCGGATGCTATGATTCATATTACTATAATTTTTTCTAATTTTGAGTGTATGTATTGCTAATAATCCCTACAAGTTGATATTATGTTGTTATTTGCAATATGACGTCCACTTATGACCCCCTTTTTATCCCCCAATTTCTTTGCACTTACCCTTACAGAGAGATAGAGTGAGTTGAATCTTAAACTCGGAATGATGAATGAATTATTTTATTTTAGTTTTTGGTCTACACCAGGATTATTTGGAAAGAGATCATATACTCATTGGAAATATAAGAATGCCTAATTCATATTAAAAAGGTTTCAGGAGATACTATGGTTCATATTTTGAGATATTGGCCCAATAGTGCAGATGAAGACCTCTGGTCCTAGTGGAGATTGAACTGAATATTATAGGATTTATGGGAAGATTTGAGGCCTAGTTCAAATCCCAAAATGACATATGTAATTCCCTCTCCACATCTAATGTGTTGGTTATCCTTTTCATCATCATAAATTTTGGTGGAAGTTCTTTTCACTAGCGCATGTGCTTGAGCGAATTGAAAGGGGGTAAATCTCAAAGTGCATACATAATTGGCTCTTGAAAATGGTGGGAATGTTCTTGGTAGGAATTTTAGATAATTTTTTCCTATGGTACTCTTATGGATGATCCTAGGGAAAGAAGGCACTCGTGGATGGCTATTTTTAGAAGTATTTGGTGAAGGAAAGGATTCCAAAAGTAGCAAGGTGAACTTGGAGACCCCTGATATCCCTTTGACCAAATTCAATGGGGACTTTGGGGACATAATAATGTGCCACCATGATGAAAGACTCATGTCTTGAAGTTACATCACTTAAAATGCCACTTGAGGTGCTAGAATGATGTCTTCAACTCACAACTTAAGTTGGCCCCTTCCTCATGATGGATGGAACTTAGGTGCATTTTGGAGGGGGTGATGTCACTTTTTCCTCTTAGTAAAGGGACATGGGGAAAAAATAATGTGCTACCATGTGAAGATGAAGTCGTGTGTCACTTAAAGGAAAATCGAGTGGTTAGGAAGGTGTTTCAACCCACCTCTTAAATTTTCCCCCTTTCTCATGATGGAACTACCCATATTTCAACACTTGTTGTCCTTTTTCCCATTTTTCCTTAATAAAAGTGGTAAGGGACATGAGGGGGTCTCGGACCCTTTTAGTAATTTTTTCCACCAGGGAGGAGAAATAATTCTTGTCACTTAAAGTCATAACATGGGGTGCTTAGGTATGTGTATTCAACTCACCAACTTGCATTTTTTGACCCCCTCTTCATGATGTATCCACCCATGGTGCATTTTCACACCCCTAGTGTCCTTTTTCACTTTCTAAAAGTGGTAAGGGACATGGGGACATTCAAGACCCATTTAGTAACTTTTAACTCATGTTTTCATGCCGCTTAACCCGAGTAAAACAAGGTGAGTTAAGGAGTAAGTTGGCTTGGTTAGTGAAGAGAGGTGAGTATAAATAAAAATCATGATTGAAGCTATTTTTCAAATTTCATTTCCTTCCATTTTTCTTATGGTTGTTCAAGAAAACCCGTAATCCATCAAGGCTAAAATATAATTTTTCTCATTGCTTACAAACCCCACCTCTAATGACCCTCAAACTTTGCATAAAGCTTCCCTATGTGAATGCCTTTGGAATGATTGTTTACATGACCGTAAAAATTAATCTGATCTAATACAAAGAATCTATGAAATAGCTACAGACAATAATTGAAATCAACAACTCTATATTATATTTTTATTATTATTACACTCCATTATATAGGAGATGTAAAATAACAATCCTTACAACAACATTTGTCTTCATATACAACCATACACCCATATGGTTTCAACCTCTCACCAATATAATAATAAAACAATACTAATTGTTTTATTATTCTAACTTACTAACTTACCACATACTAACCACATTTTACATTTACTATTTACATTTACATAGTAAATGTACTTTCACTAATTTACCATAATAATAATTACACATGTAATTATTATTCACCCGTACATACAAATGGAGCACTAAGATATATTTCCTAACATTCCCCCCCTTAGTGCGAACATGGGGAAAACCTGCCTTATACTTGCACCTGCTCATGATCTGATGATTTTACAGGATGATCATAAACCTAATGGATGGTTTTTCATAGGGTTGACCATAAACCAAAAATGATGGTTTTGCAATTGGTTTACCATAAACCAAAAGGTGATGGTTTTGCATAGGGTTTACCAACAACCGAAAATGGTGGTTTTACAAGTGGTGTACCACAAACCAAAAGGGTGATGGTTTTGCATAGGGTTTACCAACAACCGAAAATGGTGGTTTTACAACTGGTGTACCACAAACCAAAAATGAAGGTTTTCAAGTGGTTTACCTACAACCACATCATGATATGCCAAGTATTATTATTAGCCCTCATCACATCTCACCAAGGGAATAACATAGGAAATTCTGCTGAAATCTGCTGCATATATAGAAAATACCAGAAATGTAGAAAACTAGAAATGGAACATTGAGATCATGTTCCCCCCTCAATGTGAAATTTCATTTATTCTGAAAACCACAATAGGAACACTGCAACCAAACACTCTACCAGAAATACAAAGAAACAACAGGAACACACTGTATTAAAAAATAATCACCATAGCTGATACGGCCCCGTCGTTGGTGACTGACGAGAGGTCGCTGAATGACCTCCAACCTCCTGTGCCTCCTTCCTCCAAGAACTTCACTTAGTATAGAAATTCTTCATAGTTATAGTCAATTTTATCTGTTATTTTTTCATCTCTAGTTTCCCATTCTACAATTTTGCTTACATCTGTAGGTTTTTTTCTTTTCCATCTACTATCCTCCATAGATTTTTATTCATTAACTGCATCTGGATTTTTACTCTCCATGTATGGAATTTCAGCCCATTAAATTTATATAATGGTGTATCCATTTTATTGAATCTAAATATCCAAAAAAATTGAATGTAGATTTGAATTACCTTTGATTCTCTGATTTCTTCAAAAAAACAGCAGTGATCAATGTGCTGTATAGTAAATTGCACATTTCTCCCAAACTACAAACTGGGTTATGCTAAAATTTCTCCTGTAGCTTTCTGTATAACAGATCGTTCCATGCACAAAATTTTGGAGAAACCCAGATCACGAAACAAAAGTTACAAGATCATCTTTGAGACAGATTTAACCTGCTCTGGTACCAAATGTAGAAATTACTCTGATCTAATACAAAGAATCTATGAAATAGCTACAGACAATAATTGAAATCAACAACTCTATATTATATTTTTATTATTATTACACTCCATTATATAGGAGATGTAAAATAACAATCCTTACAACAACATTTGTCTTCATATACAACCATACACCCATATGGTTTCAACCTCTCACCAATATAATAATAAAACAATACTAATTGTTTTATTATTCTAACTTACTAACTTACCACATACTAACCACATTTTACATTTACTATTTACATTTACATAGTAAATGTACTTTCACTAATTTACCATAATAATAATTACACATGTAATTATTATTCACCCGTCATACAAATGGAGCACTAAGATATATTTCCTTCCATTTTTCTTATGGTTGTTCAAGAAAACTCCGTAATCCATCAAGGCTAAAATATAATTTTTCTCATTGCTTACAAACCCCACCTCTAATGACCCCGAAACTTTGCATAAAGCTTCCCTATGTGAATGCCTTTGGAATGATTGTTTACATGACCTCATTTATTCCATCAACCATTTTTTACATTCCTCTAAATTTTCAAACCATGGAAAATGTCTCCTCAGATCTACGAGGTTCCAATGATTCAAATTGCCTCAAAATCAAAGACAAAAACCTCCCGTAAATCACCTTTCTAAAGAGCACACTCTTTCCCCATTAAAATCAGTATAATTGAGGATATGAATTATTGTTTCTTTTTACATTATTCCATTTTCATGAATGAAAACATAGACCTGCAATTTCACTTTTCATTTTCATGAATATCCGAATGAGAGAAACCCCAAAAACTAGAGCAAAGCATCCTGGTGTGAAGTAGAATTTTTGGAAACCATTTTCACCCAAATTCGACACTCTATGGCCAATGTCTATTTTTAGTAATTTATTATTAAATAAACTTACTAAGACTATTAAATCTAAAGTATAAATGGATTCAAGTCACTAATTTCATTCCCCAAGAAGAAAAGTGCTCAAAAGTGATAATTCGACAAAATTGCCAAAACTAGTCACCCATGAAGAACTTACTAAAATAGTAAGTGTCTGAAAAAAATCAAAATGGTCATGGTTGTTCTCCTCCACATTCCTCACTAATATAAAAATTCATGGAGGTCAAACTCATGTTTTCAAAGGGTGGATAATGGCATTGTGTCTCAAATAGAAGAGGAACTCTCTCGGTCCCCAATTTTGGTCACAATGGTGCATTTTGGTTTCAGTGTGCTTCTCACATCATCGATGAGTTGATCAAGGGATAAAAGCATATTCCATCTAATATCTCATCTTCATTTATCAAATGATTGGAATGTAAGTTGTTCCATTTCCCAAGGGTTGAGATCATCAAGTTGAATTGTGCAGAAATGGTCTCAAGTTACATCAAGAACTTGGTAGTACGAAGGCATTGCAGTGTTTTAAAGGTTTGAAGACTTGTTCAAGTGAGGAAAGATTTCCTCATTATATTTAGTTGTCCAATTCTCATCACCTTTCCTTTCATTGAGTCCAAATGTGCTATATTTTAGGGAGGTCTCAAAAGGGCAAAGTTTCCAAAGTCTAGACACAAAATTTATGCACTTGGGTACATTTCTGGTCCTAGAGCATACTAATATATGCATGATTCCTAAGCAAAAAAACTAGTGATTGGAAATGTATTTTGGGATTTTTTCTTCGTTTCTTATACTTTTATTTGCCTTACACACCCTATAGCCCTAATGTTATGTTGGCGAGAAAATTTGTTTTGTAGACAAATTGGTGAGTTTTAAGCCAATGCTATGGGAATCTAAGTCCCTCTACTTGAACGGTGCATATTCCATATGTGCATGCGTGAAAAATTGGATTTCAATGGTGGCCTTTCAACCAGAGATCCAACAGGGGCACTCCACTGAACCTGTGGCAAAGATAGTAATTTCTCACTAGAGAAGAACTTTGTCTGAGAAGGGAAAGGGAGTGAGAATGGAGATAGGAGAAACTAATGTTGTGAGTAGAATATCAAATGCCCACACACATTAATTAGAAATTTCATTTACATGCATTTATAATTAGAAGAAAAACAAATCTGCAGGAGAAGCTACAAGACCGAATGAAACCCATTGGTCACAAAGTACCAATCAATTCCTCAATCAAAGAGGCAATAATTCCTTCTTTTTATTATTGAAGCTCGAGTAGAGTTTGTACATAGCTTGAGAATGGAAGAAATTTGAGGAAGAAGAGAAAATAGAAGAAGAATGGCGTTTTCTGTCTTTTCCAGGTATAGAGCACTCTGGTCTTTTCGAAAATCAATCACTAACCCTTGGAATGACATCGAGAAGCCATTATATCCTTTTCCAAAATGGTTACAATATTTACAAATCCTTGACACCTTTTCAAATTCCTTTGTTGTGAAGAAAACACTCATGGCAGGTTAAAAACTAGATCTTGCAAAGCAACTGCGTTACATTCAATTTTCTAGTTTAAATATAGACCATTTGATTTGCTCCTATAGCTTTGAAATCGGGTCGTCCATGTGGTAGGAAGGGATTGGAGTGGTTACGGGGGAAAGCCCTTTGCATTTTGTGATTTTTTAGAGATTTGGAAATTTGGAAAAAATTGGCCCGCACCCCGCTTTGACTTTTCAACTTAGACACATGGCACCTTCTAGATTGGAAATGGGGTCACGGCCCTTTTCTCAACATTTTAATATTTTTGGAAAAAGGCTCAAAAACTCAATTTCCTCCACCGGCCCGTTGCTCCTATTTGACTAGGACACGTGGCAGATTCACCTTTGAATTTTTCCCTATGGGCTTCAACTTTGACTTTTACCTTTATAGCTTTGATCGAGGTCATGGTCATTTTTAACTTTTCACCCTTTTTACAAAGAGGCTCAAAAACACAAACTTCTCCACCAACCCGCTTCTCTGATTTGACTAGGACACATGGCACATTCTAGTTGGAGATGGGGTCGCGGCTCTTTTCTAAACATTTTAACCTTTTTGGAAAAAAGGCTCAAAAACTCAATTTCATCCGCCACCCGATGCTTTGATTTGGCTTTCGACATGTGGCATCCTCTGATTGGTTGCGGGATTCAGGGAAGCGGTGAACCTTTATCCTTTTTAACCTTTTTTAGCAAAAAGGCTAAAAACTTTGAAGTTCTCTATTAGCCCACCCTTACGCTTTTGAATTTTTTGGCCGATTTAGCTTTTTGGGTCCCAAGTGTCCCAATTGAACTTGTGCAGCCTGGGACAAAAACTTCCACTTTTTCCGCAATTGGCAATTTTGGCTTTTCGGGTCCACAGGGGAAAATTTACCATTTTTGCCAAAAGTGACCAAAAGTGTTAAGTTCACCAAAAAACCCATTCCTCCCCATCTAATAGGATCTAACCACGTACATGCATTCATTGGGGCAAAAATTTGACAGGAAAAGACACCCGTCATCCCGACTGTGGAAAACTACATAGAGGAAGAGAACTTTGTCATTTTGAGTTCAATTTTTGAATTTCCTTCGCAAACCAGAGGCATGGAGGCAAAAATGATTTGAAACCCCAGCCATAAAATAAGCAAAAAAATTGATCACAAAGGAGATTGTAAAGAGGATATTTCGTGCATAGACCGAGAGATGGATAATTTCTCAAAATGAGCAAAACAAAGATTTAAACAACACCAGGGCACAAATTTTTCTAAATTCTTGAATATCTAACTTGGCTTAAATACCAACAAAGGACATGAGCTCAAAAATTTGAATTTGGCTATGAAAATGCAAAGCGCTTTTCGGAGACAACAACTAGCTCTAGCTTGGGGACATGGCGTGAACTGGGCATGGCTAGGGCACAACATGAGGATCTAGAATCTCAAGTTTCAAAACATATTACATTGACTAATGTTTATCCATTGGGCCTTGCAGAGTCATGTAAAATTCTGAGAAAGAATGGAAGAAGGAGAAAACACACAACAAACCAAACAAAACTAAACCAGAACCACACAACAGAAAAAAGGAAAAACACACCTACGAAAATCACCTATGGTACAAGATGGGGACAACCCACTTTCATTGATGATATCTGTTTCAATTATTTCCCACTTCGAGGAAATTCCAATGGCATTCCATCCAAGTATGAGAGGAGAAAAACATTCTCACCACAAGTTCCATGAATTTGGAATGGGCCGAGCCATAATGAATCAAAATTTCCATGGCTCCCTTTGGTTCTCTTCTCTTGTCCCATAGTAGAACAAAATCTCCAACCTTGAATTCTCTTTCCTTTGCCTTCTTGGCAAAGATCTTCTTCACTTTCAATTGGCGTTCTTTAATTCTATCCACCACTTAACATCTGCTTTCTTCCATCTTTTCCAAGAAGAGGATCCTCTTATCAATGGAGTCTTTGTATTGACCATATTCTATTTCTTGTAGCCACTTGAGGGCTGGCATCTCAATTGTGAGGGGAATCTCTGCCTCAAATCCATACAACATTTGGAAAGATGACACACCTATTACCTTCTTAGGAGTGATCCTATCAGCCCACAATGCATCATATAACTTACTGTGCTAGTCCCTTTGATTCTCATCTACCAACTTGCGAACAATGGTCACAATGTTCTTGTTGCTTGACTTAGCTTGCCCATTTCCCTGTGGGTAGTAGTCAGAAGAGTGAGATAGGGATATTACAAAGCCATAACAAAACCCTGTGAGCTCCTTGGAAGAGAAATAGGTGGCATTGTCTAAAACAATTTTTCTGTGGTATTCCAAAATGAACAATGATATTCTCCTTGATGAAATTGCGGTAGATCGCTTGGTCGGCTTGCATGGTCGGGATGGCTTCTACCCATTTAGTGAAGTAATCAGTTGCAGTGAGTACATAAGTATGTCTTGCACTAGAATGAGGATTCATAACACTAATAAAATCTAGCCCCCATTTCCAAAATGGTTCTTCAATCACCATAGGCTTGAGTGACAGTGCAACTATTTGTGGCTTTCCAACAAATTGTTGACATGCTTTGCATTTGGAAACCCAATCCTGAGTGTCTGCAAAGATGGAGGGCCAATAATATCTTCCTTTGAGGATCTTATGTGCAGTGACCATTGCTGAGAAATTTCCACCAAAATCTTGATGATGATATGCTCTGAGAAACTTTTCTTACTACTCCTTATCTACACACCTAAGGAAACAACCATCTAGGCCTCTCTTGTAAAGTGCATGATTCTAGATCACAAACTTGGCTGCATTTAGCTTGAGTTTTCTTCTTTTTTTGTAATCAAGATGAGGAGGGAATTATCTATAAGTGAGATAGTAAGCAATGTCAACATACCACTCATCAAGAGGTGGTGACAAAGAGCATATGTGGAATGTCTCTTGAACAGGTTGAGAAAACACCATATTTTTCTCCCTGTCGACCTTTGAGAGCTTCATCTTCAGCAATCAACTTACACAGACCATTTCCTCTTACTAGATTAGAGGTTCTAATCTCCAAATCTTACTCTCGGGTATTTGTAATCCAACTTCCTCTCTTAGCCCCGTGGATCTTGTTGAGTCAAAATGGACTTGATTGCACTTCCAAGGACCATCACCAATGTATGGGAATTGAGGATGTAGAATCTAAAACTTTTAATAGCTTTGACCTCTACGTAGGCATGATTCTCTAATTGGTTGTACTTTAGCTCATGATTTTTCAAAGGATAGCTCATGAAAGCAATGGGTGCTTCTAAACCTTCATCATTTTTCTGAACAAGGACAACAGAGAGTGTATGTTCTGATGCATAGCAATACATGATGAACTCCTTGTTGAAATCTGGAGATACAAGAGTTAGAGATTTGGAAATGGCTTTCTTGATCTCCTAGAATGTTGCGTTTCCTTCCTTATTCCACTTAAAACTTGCTGAGGTTTCATCATGGAAGTTATATGCTTAGTTAGTTTAGAAAATGCAGGCACAAAACAATGAAGGAAGTTTACCTTTCTAAAGAATGAATGAACTCCTTCTTGCTGGTTGGTAATGCTAGTGCTTGATAGCTTTGATCCTTTCGGGATCAATGTTTGTTCCATGTTTGTTCACAATGTGTCCCAATAACTTACCTTATGTGACTCCAAAAATGCAATTTTTGGATTTAGAGAAATGCCATGTTTCCTACACCTTGCAAGGATTTGCTCCAAATGACTGATATGATCTCCCCTCCTCTTTGAAAAAAATGTGAGGTCATCAAGGTAAATGAAAATGAAGTGTTTCAAATCTTTGAAGACCAAGTACATTTCTCTTTGGAAAGTGGCTCCAGTATTGATCAAGCCAAACGACATTCTATTGTCGCAAAAGTGCCCCAAGGTGTTGTGAAGGCTGTTTTGTTGTAATACTCTTTTGCCACCTTGATTTGGTTTTACCATAAGAATCCATCAAGAAAAGAGAGCATCTCAGATCTAGTGACTTCTTGTAAAATATGATCCATGATTGGAAGAGGGTAGTTGTCTGTAAGAGATGCTTGATTCAGATTTTGGAATTCTACAAAAATCCTTATTTCCCGTTCTTCTTCCTTCGCACAATGTTAGCCACCCATGTTGAATGGTGGATGGGGAAAATGATTCTAGCATTGAGCATCTTTGTCGCCTCTTCTTTGATAACATCAGCAATCTTTGGATTGT
Organism: Taxus wallichiana var. yunnanensis; assembly: GCA_018340775.1. Lineage (NCBI taxonomy): Eukaryota > Viridiplantae > Streptophyta > Pinopsida > Cupressales > Taxaceae > Taxus > Taxus wallichiana. The sequence continues at coordinate 554,227,127 of CM031234.1, forward strand.
AGGGCCTTTGTTTTTTCCTGAAGGGCTTGGCTCCTTGCTTCAAAGGAATGGAGTGATGCATTTCCTTTGGCTGAAAATATTTGAGTTCATCATAGGAGTAGGCTAGGACATCTAACTACTTTTTTAGCAGAGCAACAAACTTTCTCTTCTCTTTTGGTGAGTAGCATTTACCAATGTTAACCATCCTTGGATTCTCTGAAGTGCCAATGTTTTCTTGATCAAAATCAGATGGACATCGAGAAGACTATTTTTATTTCTCTTGGATGAACTTATCATGCTTGTCAAAGAGGTCTTCCAAAGAAACTAGGCCTTTGGGGATTTTGTTTCCTTTCAGTTTGATTACTCCCTCTTCATCAATTCCCTATATTTCTTCCTTCTCTTCTTTGGGGATTGATTCACAGTGTGGGTTTTCACTTCCTTCAAAGAACAGATTATTGAAGTTATCCCTTTGTTCTAAGAAGGCTAGGATTTGATTATCATCATTGAAGACCTACTAGTGATTTGCATTGTTTGGTATGCTAGGTCTAAACACCATCTCAATGGTCACTTTATCCTTTCCAAAATAAGGATGAGTTGTTACTAAGGAAGCTGACACTGCTAGAGAATTAGCCTTTTCATTATGCTCCCTAGGGATAGGTTCAATGGAGAATCCATCAAATAATTCAATGTAGTCCCACACTCTATTTCTATAGTGCCCGAGCCTTGGATTTTTCACTTGATATTGTTGGTAGACCTGCTTCACCACAATCTCAGCATCACCTTTACATCTCAGTTTCTTGATTCCCATGTCCTCTGTTGCATTCAGCCTAAGAGCAATGCTTCATACTCTGCAGTATTATTTGTATTATCAAATTGTAGCTTGTAAGCAAAATGATATATCTCATTAGAGGGAGAGTATAGTACTACACCAGCTCCTGAACCTGCTTTCTGGAATGAATACCATCAAACTCCATTTTCCAAATCTGATCTTCTTCTTCCTCCATGAGGAGTGGAAAGTTCTCTTCCTTTTGTGATGTAAGGAAGTAGTTTCCTAGCCCACAATCTTGAAAGAGGATGTTAGCTCTTAGATCATCAGATTTCCTTACTGTGAATTTCATTTTCCTGACTGGTAGCAACTTCTTCATTTCTCCTTTCACTGGGATAGTTGTAGATGACCAATCCATTTTTATTTCTCCACCTAGATCTCTGCAAAAACTTCTACTCAAAAGCATACTAAAAGATGTTGGGATATCTAGCCACCAAAATGGTCAAGAGTATCTTCTTGTCAGGGTAATCAACTAGTGAAACTTGAGCATCCTTGATTCTTCCTACCAATGGAACTTGTTTGGATTCCATTGAATAGCACATGCCATTTACCCGGGTCAAAGTGAGGCCAAGAGCATTTTCAAAATTTTCTAGCATCACATTATCTGAGGCTCTAGAGTCTATAATGTAATTGTTCACCTGGAAACCTTTGATGAGAAGTGAGAGGTAAAAAGGCTCAACTTTGTTGGTGGTGGAGGAACTGAGGGCTAACATGTGTTGAGAAGGTGGTATGGATGGTGTGGGAAGTAAGCCTTTAGAATTAGATATTTGGGATGTAGATTTTCCACCCCGGACTCCCTTGATGAATCCGTCAAATTGGGCAGGATTTGTTTGTAGGTATTCAAACTCAAAGAGCTGAAATTTGGTTTTTATTGCATGCTCTACAAAGTCAAATGGAGTTATAATAGATGAGGAAGAGGTTCCAGTAGTGGATGAGGACTTAAATGGCAGAGGTTTTGTTACTTTTGGTGTTGGGTTCTCCTTTTCAAATGTAGAAATTGGCTTGGAAGGAGGTGAGGGTGTAGCCCTTGATTGAAATTTAGATGTTCTTGCAGAACTAGTATTTAGAAGAGAATTACTCTTAACAACTTTTGAGTTGGGAGAAGAATCAAATAACTTACTTGGCACAGTAGTGTGATCCTTGACAACTAGTAAATATGATTTCTCTCTAGCTGATTCCATGGAAGGTGGTAATGGTGATCCTCTATTGATGATCTTGTTTAGTGGAGGCTTTGAAGAGCTATCTTATTTGTTCTTCCTACTCTCAGTTGTAACTGACTGAGGCTGAAACACCATTCTTGGATTGTGCATGAGTGAAAACAACACATGAAAAACTTAGATATTCTTCATCACCTTCCTCCTCATCATCAACGTATTCAATCAGGCCATTGTGCATTGCAACCTCTTCAATTTAAAGATATTTTTCTGAGTCATCCATGCTTTCTTCTTCAGTTTCCTTAATTTCTGCTCCTTCTTCTGATTCCCTAGTGTCACAGATGGCATTGACTCGTGGTGCTTCAAGAGCAAGCCTACAAGGAGGTGGAGTAATTCTTGGTTTATCGAGGATTTGGTCTCCTTCGAGCATTCCTCATTGTGATTTGTGATAGATGTTTCTTCAAAACAACTAGGTCATTTGCCATTTTTTGGAACATTGGATCAGTGGTGACCGAATTTGAACTCGACCTTTTTCTTTCCATTTCATCCTTTCACTTTTCCGTAAAGAATTAGATCATCATCGGGTCTCACCAACTACAAAGTCTTGAATCTCCTCAATGTTCTTGGTTGGGCTCTTCTGAGGAAGAAACCAACTTCTAGTGGCAAAGCACTGATGAAGAACCTCTTCAAGTTGTTTTTGGGGGTACCACATCTTCTTCGATCCTTCTTGTCATTCGATTATACCTTGCTAAAAATGTATCATTGATTCAGAGGTCTCTTTCTTCATCTAAACCAATTGGGACCAATAGATCCTCGACAATCTTCTCGTGCTCTTGAACCTATGTTCAAATGCACTCCTTATATCTTCCCAGCATGTGACAGATCTTGGGGACAACATGTAGAACCATTCAACAACCTTTTCTTGGAGTGACTCCACAAAGATCCTAACTAAAATGTCTTCATCTTCAACTCCCAACACTCCACAAGAAGTGATGAATGTTGCTACATGTTCTTCCTAGAGCTAAGAACTGTCCCGCTTGAATTTTGGGAAGTTCTTTATTGAGCCTCTTGGGAGGTCATGAAGTGGTTGTGGAAGAGCGAGTGGACCAATATTTCTTCCCCATGGTATGTTAGGCATGTGTTCCTCATGCTCATGATCACCCATTCTATTCTTGTTTCTATCCTTCATTCTCGCTAAGGATGCTTCTACTCTTGCTCTTTCTTCTTCGCTTCAATTTGGAGTCTTTCTATATATTCAAGTTGAGCCCTTATGTCCTCTTCGAAACTACCCTCTTTCAAGCTCTTCAAATGTGGGATCAATTTGTCCTCTAAGCCTCATTTTCCCGTTGTACCTTCTATCAGCCAGCTTGAAATTTTATGCTCTTCTCTGGGGTGCTGGAATTTGTCTCTGCCTTTCCAATTCGACGACACGTTCTTCCTCCGTGTTCGTAATCCTTATGGCAATGAAGTATTGATTGACACTTTGTCTCTTATGCCAAATAGCTTCTCTCAAATCAGAAGCAATGTCTTCTTGGATGTGAAAGAGTAAATCAGGTCTCTCAATAGGAGGATTTCCCATAATAGCCATGATTTACATCCATGAAGTTTGTGTGATTATTCAATCTCCAAAAATTTTCTTCTAGAATATTTTTTGTATTTTATGACCCTGAGGTCGTTTTTAGGTGCAGATGTTGCAAAATCTGCCCCATGGTGGGCGCCAAAAACTGTTGGCGAGAAAATTTGTTTTGTAGACAAATTAGTGAGTTTCAAGCCAACACTTTGGGAATCTAAGTCCCTCTACTTAAACAGTGCATCTTCCATATGTGCATGCATGAAAAAGTGGATTTCAATGGTGGCCTTTTGACCAGAGATCCAATAGGGGCACTCTATTGACCCTGTGGGCAAAGCTAGCAATTTCTCACTAGAGAAGAACTTTGTTTGAGAAGGGGAAAGGGAGTGAGAATGGAGATAGGAGAAACTAATGTTGTGAGTAGAATATTAGATGCCCACACACATTAATTAGAAATTTCATTTACATGCATTTATAATTAGAAGAAAAACAAATCCGTAGGAGAAGCTATAAGACCGAATGAAACCCATTGGTCGCAAAGTACCAATCAATTCCTCAATCAAAGAGGCAATAATTCCTTCTTTTTATTATTGAAGCTCAAGCAGAGTTTATACATAGCTTTAGAATGGAAGAAATTTGAGGAAGAAGAGAAAATAGAAGAAGAATGGCATTTTCTGTCTTTTCCAGGTATAGAGCACTTTGGTCTTTTCCAAAATGAATCGCCAACCCTTGGAATGATGTCGAGAAGCCATTATATCCATTTTCAAAATGGTTACAATCTTTAAAAATCCCCAACGCCTTTTCAAATTCCTTTTTATGAAGAAAAAGCTCATGGCAGGTTAAAAACCAGATTTTGCAAAGCAACCATTACATTTAATTTGCCAGTTTAAATATAGACCATTTGATTTGCTCCTATAGCTTTGAAATCGGGTCGTCCACGTGGCAGGAAGGGATTGGAGTGGTTACGGGAAAGCCCTTTGCATTTTGTGATTTTTTAGAGATTTGGCAATTTGGAAAAAATTGGCCCGCACCCCCGCTTTGACTTTTCAACTTAGACACGTGGCACCTTCTGATTGGAAATGGGGTCGCGGCCCTTTTCTCAACATTTTAACCTTTTTTGGAAAAAGGCTCAAAACTCAATTTCCTCCACTAGCCCACTGCTTCGATTTGACTAGGACATGTGGTAGGATTCACCTTTGAATTTTTCCCTATGGGCTTCAACTTTGACTTTTACCTTTATAGCCTGATCGGGGCTACGGGTCATTTTTTAACTTTTCACCCTTTTTACAAAGACGCTCGATAACACAAACTTCGTGCCGACCCACTTCTTTGATTTGACTAGGACACATGGAACATTCTAGTTGGAGACAGGTCAAACATTTTAACCTTTTTTTGGAAAAAGACTCAAAACTCAATTTCATCCGTCGCCCACCGCTCCGATTTGGATTTCGACACATGGCACCCTCGATTGGTTGCGAGATTCAGGGAAGCGGTGGAGATTTATCCTTTTAACCTTTTTAGAAAAATGGCTAAAAACTTTGAAGTTATCTCATTAGCCTTTGCCCTTACACTTTTGAACTTTTCAGCCGATTCAGCTTTTCGGGTCCCAAGTGTCCTAATTGAACTTGTGCAGCTTGGGACAAAAACTTCCACTTTTTCCTTAATCGGCAATTTCAGCTTTTTAGGTCCGTGGGGTAAATTTACCATTTTTTCCAAAAGTGACCAAAAGTGTTAAGTTCACCAAAAGATCTGTTCCTCCCCATCCAATAGGGGCCAAAATTTGATGGGGAAAAGACACCCATCATCCCGACTATGGAAAAAATACACAGAGGAAGAGAACTTTGTCATTTTGAGTCCAATTTTTGAATTTCCTTCACAAACCAAAGGCATGGAGGCAAAACAATGATTTGACAACCCAGACATAGAGTAAGTGAACAATTTTGATCACAAAGGAGATTGTAAAGAGGATATTTCATGCACAGACAGGAGATGGATAATTTCTCAAAACAAGCAAAACAGAGATTTAAACAACACTAGGGCATGACTTTTGCTAAATTCTTGAATCTCTAACTTGGCTTAAACACCAACAAAGGACATGAGCTCAAAAAATTTGAATTTGGCTATGAAAACGCAGAGCAATTTTTAGGAGACAACACATTATTTTAGTGATTTATATTTTATAGCCTCGGACACTAGCTCCCATTTAGGAAAGAAGTGCCCAGGGAACTCATGTCCCTTCTCGAGCACTCCCGACCTTATTTTATTTCTTCTTACTCTTTTGGGTCTCTTTTACTTTTGGGTTATCTTTTACAACTTTGGGTTTCCCTTTTAGTTGTCAATTACGAAATTCAAATGAGAGAATTATATATATATATATAGTTAGAGCTCTCAAATAAAGGGTCAAGACCTAAACATTACCTATCATCAAGCTTGCATTCAAAGTCACAAGATCACTTCAAAGGCATTCATCTAGCACACACATACAAGGAACAAGGGCTGCATCATTCTACATACACAACATAGGAGGGGAATTTCATTTTATTCCATCACACACATTCTATACATTGTTACATTCTATATCTATCCCACTATCACTGTGTAACTTGTACAAGAGCAACCTAAGGCATCATTACACACACATACACACAAAACTACATGGAGTTTGAAATGTAGTGCAATGGTTAGTACTAAGTTCACTCTTCCGATGACCGGCGAGGTCATCTGAATCCACATTCTGCATCTTTTTATTAGATTTGATGTGGTTTGTAGACATGTGTAGGTAGATATTTTTATAGGTTATAGGTACAATCGATGATCTAGGAGAAAAACTACAATGACAAAGGGAAACTAATAATAGAGCTCCTCCTACATAGAAAAGGACAAAACCTTAACACCTAACTGGACACTAGCACCCAAATCAGTCACTAGCATCCGGTGCTCCTGCCCTCCTCAGTGGGTGTTCCTTTCTTGCACATATCTGAGTCCAAGAACTTCTAATGATCCTTAACGACACTTCTTATAGTCTGTTTCAACAATTCTCCTACCCAAATCATCTCCAAATTGTGTGAAATCAGCTAAGTCACCCTCTCTCTCTCTATTGCTTAGGGTTTTATATTATTGATTGTGTTTTATTGTATATTATCACTTGTATATCATTAAGTGCACTAAAGTTACTATGAAATTAAAGATTATATTCCATTTATATTAAATCATTTGGTGAACCCATGCTCAAACCCTACCTTGCCTCAAGGCCTTCTTTTTATGCTCGTCACCCATAATGGTTGTTTTGGTTCTCTTACACATATTGAGCTTCCTCGATCTACTCATAGGTCCTCTAAATCAATGGTTGAATATGATAATCCCTTGATTAACTCAACCAAAATCCCTCCTGAAAACATTGAAGCTTTTGAGAGTGAACACTCATACGATGAGGACACCAATGTTGATCAAGAGTGACTTGATAAGCTCGCTAACTTTCGTTCCGCTTTATGTGACCACATCACACATATTCCACATGTCCTCAATTCTTTACTCACTGCTAAGATATCTAGAGATGTTTCCACTCTCCCTCTCCTTGGTTCCTTCTCGGTTACCATGACATCTACCTGACCTTCCACCATTCCCATTTCTATAGCTACAACCACAACTCCTCTTCTCCCTCGCAATACTTCCCATACACAACCTAGCTCATCTTTTGGAACTCATGACCTAGCCTCCTTATACAATGACTTGCAAACCTAAATTCACCAATTGCAACTAACTACTTCACATTCCTCTCCATCTCTAGACTCCTCACTCCTACTTCATAGCCCTTTTGCACCCATCATTTCCTCTTTCCCACTAACTCTTAGATTTGTTACACCTTCAATGGCCATGGTGGCCCTTATGAGCACCTTCGATCCTTCCATGTTGCATGTCTAGACTACGTTGATGACCATACATTGTTGGCCAAATTATTTCCTCATAGTTTAAAAAACTATGTTATGTGTTGGTTTTACAATCTACTTGTCCATTTAGTAACTTATTTTACATCTCTAGCTGATGTGTTTCTCACTCATTTTTCTATAAATATTGGCACCAAAATATCCTATGCTCAATTAGCTAAGATCAAACAAGGATCCAATGAGCACCTTGCATGGACTATGTCTTGCGCTATAAGAATAACCTTGCTAAAATGAATAATGTCCTCACTGACTTTGAATTGCAATATTTATTCATTCAAAGTCTTTTAACTCCTCTCCAGAGAGATTTATCTTCAATACCTCTCCTTTTGATTAGTTGTGTCATACACTCAAATTACGTGAAACCAAATTGTTATCCATGGGAAAACTCAAGTATTATGACAATTCATCTGTTTCCTCTTCTAGCAAGTTCCAATCCAAATCAACATTCAAGCCATCTCCTAAGCCTACCGATGCTCAACCCACTATCAACATTGTTTCTCCACCTACCATGCTTCAATTGCAACCCATTATGTGAACCTTTACTAAGTTTCCTTATGCACCTCATTTCCTATTACCACAACTCATTGAAAGCAATCTCATTACTCTCCCTCCACCACTCAACCTAGATCCTTCTCGCCCACATAGCCATAACTATGACAAAAATGCACACTGTGATTACCACCGATGCAATGGCCACTCTATTGATCATTGTTTTAAGCTTAGGCATATCATTCAAGATCTTATCGATAATAATGAAATTGAGCTCCCAACACTAGTTGCTTCCAAACTAGTCAATGATAATCAAAAGATTAAAATCTTTAATGACCCTTACCCAAGCATGAAAATTCCACTACATATTCATCTCGCTAACCCTCCATCGAGTCTCGCTTGATTTCCTCATTGATGGCACCGATGACATACCATCACCAGCTTATCACATTCTCAGATCATGAACACCATGCTACATTTTCCTCTGATTTGATGCACATTAATGCTTTTAACAGTACCTATACAATCAATAATACTTTGTTCTATCCCTCAACCCTTACTAATACATGCTTTGTCACGCTTCTACTAGCTATTAATTTACCAACCTCACTAATCACTTTTCCAGTCCCTTATTCTTATTTTCGTGTGATCCTTCCCATCACTATTGGGCCCCTTACCATATTTACACCATTCCTTATTACATCTGAAATACATGGTTGTGAAATGGTCTTAGATCTTCCTTGGCTCCATGCCACTTAGGCTATCCCTTCCATGATTCACCTATGTCTTCAGTTCATCCATAACAAGAAAATTATCACCATAAAAGGTATCCCACCACACACACCATTTCCTCATCCCACTCTTGAAGTTATTTTTACACCATTCGCGGCATTTAGTCCTCCTACATGGCTTAATTCTAGCTCCATCCATACACCTACCTCTCCTATTCATATGCAGCCTCCATCATGACCTCATCATCCTCACCACTCCAAAGAGTCCACCTTTTCATCCTAAGTACCCCCGCTTCGGGTAGCCCATTTATCTTTATGTTCTCCACCCCCTTCACCACATCGGTATCCTTCACATACACATAGGTATTATCCTACATCATCGGTCACCGACCATCATCACACGCCCTCTCTTTCTCGGATACCAATTAAGGGGCCCTCACTCTTTGCCATTGCACGATAGTTTTCCATCACTTGCATACTTGGGGGCATCGCATTATCCTCCCCATGTCCCCTAGTCCATCACTATTTCATGTTCCTATTTGCTACTCCTCATTCACTTGCTACATCGCATGCTTTGTGCTTTACGATTACACTCTTCTAGCATCTATTCTTGTCACACTTATTATACTATCATTACCCGATAACACACTCTTGTTCTATGGTTTATACTCAATTTTTGAGGGGTAAATTCTTAAATGAGCCAAACATCCTTTACTCATAATATTTTTTTTATACACTCTATGTTCCACGATGAATCTTTTCAAGAATTCTCACATCACTTTTGGTATACACATTGTATCATCATTTCTCGATGACGCACTCTTGTTCTATGGTTCATAATTTTATCATTAAGGGAGAATTTTGAAATGAACCTCATCTAGCACACATCCATTAGGGATTAACATAGATCCTTCCATCTACACATTTTACATATCACAATACACCATCGCATGTACACATCTTGGTTGCATTTACTCTTGCTCGCTTATACTACTCACATGTTACACTTTGTTTCCCATGTTATTTAGATACTTAGTATGTCATTATATTTTCTATACACACATGCGCATTCACTTAGTATCTTGAGGTGAATTCAAGACTTTTACAGCTTTGCACATGATGCATAATGTTTGACATGTCTCTTTACTAGTCCCCTTTTGGCTCCTAGGGGCATCTACCTTTACACTCTCATACTCTACACATCACAGGTTCTATTGCTACATTATTTACTACTTCTCATCACTGTCACTTTACTTTTCATTGATCTATACACACTTGGACATACTATTTATCTCTCTAACATGCTAACAGGTTCTTCATGTGTAGCATTTTCCTTACAGGATCTATACAACCATGGCTATATGTCACATTTTACTTACTATTGTTTTCTATTGTTTTATGTGCTAGGCCTTATGTCTTGTTTGACCATTGTTTTCTTTTGGCTGCTTTGGCCCTGATTGTCTTATGACATTGTGAGTGATGTCTCATGTATGAAATCTACTTTTCACTGTCCATCTTGTCTCAATAGTTGGTTTTTACATTTTTTTATATTATATGTTAGTTATTGTTACACTAACACTTGTTTTCTAGCCTATCTTGTTTGCATGTGGCTTGGTTTCTATCATGCACATTCCATACCCTCTACAGGTATCTAATACATGATATGCATATCAATTTCAGTCCTCGTCCTTTAGGCCGCATTCTCCTACAATCATCACATGCACCCCAAATAAGGGGGCATTTTTAGGTGAGAAAATCACCCTTACAACAACATAGTTACATATCATAGCATAATAGTACAAAACTAGTAACAACACACACACATATAATGGCCTAGAATCGACTTGGGTCATAAACATAGAGTGCACACTAGCTCCCGGAACATACAGAACAAAGGTGGGTGCTTGTGTCCCACCCGGGTGCTTGTGTCCTAGGGGAAAAATAGACAATTTCTTAGTTCACCATAGTTTCCAAAAGTTCACAAAGACATTTCTATAAGAAGTAGCGAGTCACTTGACTCCGCCTTTCATAATCCATTTTACATTCAAATACAAACAATTACATACAAAGTGACGTGCCATCTGCGCAGTGGGACTTATTTGGGAAGCATCACGGAAGGAGATTAAAATAGACTTCTCTCCCCAACACTCTTCTCTTGGCGTGAGATCACCTAAAAACTCATCCTTGGCGTGAGATCGTCCAAAACTCATTCTTAGCGTGATATCACCCAAAAACCTCACCCATTCGGTAAATAAATTCAGCAAGATTCTCAAGAAAATCAGACAATGTTTTTATCTTTTACTCTCTTATACATCATGTGTACACTTTCCCTTTACACACTTTTACTTACTTATGCACATGTTACTTTGATTTTTCATATACAGTTTTCTAACTACTCTTTTGCTCTTCTTTTCGCAAGGTTTTCCTTATACACGATAAGAAGCAACTCGCATCAACAAACAAAAACTCTAGTAGCACAATACTACACATAAGCTTCACCCCTAGGGTCTACCTCCCATTCCTAGTTTTCATCCTTCACATTACGATCGCTTCACTTGTCCATTGGAAACACTATCGGCTACACTCTTCTCCACAAGATCATAAGGTACACATCTTCTATATACTTTATGCTATCGAGTATTCACTCAATAACATAAAGTGGGGGTAAATGTAGACACAAAATCTATGTACTTGGGTACATTTCTAGGTCCTAGAGCATACTAATATATACATGATTCCTAAGAAAGAAAACTAGTGATTGACAACATCTTTTGGGCCTTTTGTTTTATTTCTTATACTTTTATTGACCTTACACACCCTAAAACCATGTTAGTATTTGACTAATTTATCTTTTATGGCCTCAGACACTAGCACCCATTTAGGACAAAAGTGCCTAGGCGCTCCTATCCCTTCTAGGCGCTCCTGACCTTCTTTGCTTTCTTCTTACTCTTTTGGGTCTCTTTTACTTTGGGTCATATTTTACAACTTTGGGTCAGCCTTTTAGTTGTTAATTACAAAATTCAAACAAGGGAATCATATATATACATAGTTATATCTCTCAAATAAGGGGTCAAGCACTAAGCATTACCTATCATCACCTAAGCTTGCATTCAAAGGCACAAGAGCACTTCAAAGGCATTCATCTAGCACACTCATACAAGGGACAAGGGTTGCATCACTTTGCATACACAACATAGGAGGGGGAGTTCATTTTATTCCATCACACACATTCTATACATTGTTACATTCTAGATCTAGCATGTTATCACTGTGTAACTTACACAAGGGAAACCTAGGGCATCATTACACACACATACACATAAAACTACATGGAGTCTGAAATGTAGTGCAACACTCAGTACTAAGTTCACTCTTTGGGTGACTACTGGGGTCAGTCCAACTCCACATTCTACATATTTTTTTATTATATTTTATGTGGTTTGTGGATATGTGTAGGTAGACAATTGGTTTGTAGATTATAGGTAAAATCGACGATCTAGGAGTAAAACCACAACGACAAAGGGAAACTAATAACGGAGCTCCTCTTGCATAGAAAAGGACATAACCTTAGCACCTAACTGTAGACACTACTTTGCTTTTATCATTCACTACCACTCGGTGTGCTCTGTCCTCCCATCGGCACTTCTCTCCTACACATATCTAAATCGCAGAACCTCCAAAGTGAACCTTGATGACATTACTTACAAATGCTTTAAATAGTTCCCTTGCCCAAATCATCTCCATATTGTGCAATGTCACCAAGACACCCTATCTCTCTCTCTTGCTTAGAGTTTCTATTATTTCTTATTTATTGATTATGTCTTACCATATATTATCACTTTTATATCATTAAGTACAATAAAGTTAGCTTGAAAATTAAATATTTAATTTTATTTATATTAATCACAAAGGATTAATTTTCATCACCGGAACATCACAGTTGTCGCAGAGGGTCATCATAGAGCAAGTTTTCATATTCAACATCATCGGAGTTGATCTTCATCGAGGAAAAAGGCACCTTTATCCATGCTTCTTCGCGTATCCTTGCTCTCCTCTCTTCATTCTCTCCTTGTTCTAATTCTTGATTGTATGCATTTTGTCTTATCTACTTAAGGGACAATGAAGTATTTGTAAAATGTAAATGTGAAATTAATATCTCAAATTATAAGAGAGGTACTTAAGTTGTTTCTTCTAAGGGTAATTTAAAATTCCAAAGTTGAATATGAATGTAAAGAGTCATATGGGGGATATATTAAGATTTGCATTGTAAAGATATAAACTAAGAGAGCCTCCTCATTTCTAAGGATGGTTATTATTTTTACTATCTCTCATACTCTCTCTAGGAACAAATGATCAAATTTCCTCTATTTATTTTCTTATTTTTCCTCTCCATCTCAACTACACTCCATGAGTATGTATTTGTTGAATATTATGCATTGATACTTTGTGCTTTATGTGTTTTGTTCCTTGTTGATTCTCATGGTGTCTTCTCATTGAATTCATGAATATATTCTAGTTTTGAAACAATAAACTCTGATGTACTATTTATTGTGCAAAACCCCCTTACTATTCTCTCCACATCTCTCTCTCTAACTTTTTCCTCCCTTGTAGAATCTACAAGCACTTTTCCACAAGTGTAGGGAATTAGTCTTATATGATACCCGGTTAAAATACCACCCTCATTGATAGAGTAGTGTAAATATTTCCTATTTTCAATAAATGGATTTTCCCCATTCAAGTAGAGGGACTTAGTCCCACACACTGTTGGTGAGAGTTCCCAATTTTCCCACCTAACAAATTATTTCTCCAACACAACTAATTACCTTTATCAATGCACTTTGCCCTCTTCACAACATGGGATGGTGTTTGTTGTTTGAGTTTTTATTTTTATTTTTTTGGCGATTGAAAAACATTTTCTATTAATGATATAGATTATAGATCATTAATTCTAGAAAAATTGAGTGAAAAAGGAATCACACTTCAATATATCACATCAATCTTGTGGGGTTGAGACATAATAATTGGTTTAACTTAGAATAGAATTAAAAGGACTAATTAAACAATTTTTTAATTTAAAAAAAAAAAAACAATTTTTAATTTAAAAAAAAAACAATTTTTTAATTTAAAAAAAAACATATCCCTAAAAACATGATAAATATCTTATTTGGCACCATACACCAAGGCACAAGAACTAAGTCATGAAAAAATCCACACAACATGTGGAGGTGGAAAATCATTCAACTTGTCACCCAAAACCTAGCCACCACCAAAGGGAAGATCTTTCATATCGTGTACTAACTCCCATCCATCATTAGTTTATCTTTATTAGTATCATTCTTTTTATCATGTATAGATTGGGAAATGACTAAGGTTAATGGAGGAACCTTTCCATGTTGTTGGGGCCTTTTCTACTAGTGTTGGGGAACACAATCCCTTTTCATCATGAGAGTTATGAGCCGGTGAGGGATGCCATGAATGTGGTGAACTACTTCAGCCCTTGCTCTACATGAATGGTGCTTTTCATGAGCTCGAAAGCCACAACCATGTGAAAATGATACTCAATAAGGAGAATCTAGAGGGATTCAAATAACTGTATAGAGAGCAATCACCTAGTGGTCCAATAGAGTTTCAAGGTATCTAACCTCAAACCAAGGCTTTTCATCTTGCATGTGAATCTATAGTATCACATTAGAGATCACTTGAACTTTGATGGTTACAAAAAAAAAACCATTTAGAGATAAATGATTGAAGATAAAATTGTTCCTTTCTTTTCATAAATCAGAAGCAATGCCATATTTGATTAAAATGTGTAGGCAAAATGGCTGAATCTCGTGAGCACCATTTTCCAAGAAAACAACATTGGAAAAAATGGTTTAAAATGGGTACGAATCCATCTCCAGTTGGATAAGTTTGCTCAAAACCATGCAAGATGCTTGAGAGAGTTGAGGTTTTCACAAGACAAAGGTTTAAACACACCCAAATGGATAAGGAGGTTAGTTAAAAGGAAACCTTGTTACAACATACACCTTAAGGATTGTGCTTGTTTGAGCTCAATAATTGTTTTCCACACTTTGGAAAACATTCGTCCCCAAGTCTCTCTAGAGGAATTGAATTTTCAACAAGCATTCCAAGTATCCACTTAAATGTGTTTTGGGGAGAGAAACTAATAACCAAACCACGGTTGGTACTAGTGAAAAGGGGTCTTAATGAGCCACTCCCGCTTAGTTCACCATTTGGTAGGTGTTTGAATTTTAATTTTATGGAGGTGTGCATATGAGATAGCTCTTTGTAACTCATTAATTTAAGAATTATCACTATTTTTAAGTTGGTACTTGACACGAGGGATTGACCAAGGTAATCAATCGCAAGGTTTTTGTAAAAGAGATATGAAATGACTTTAGTCCCTTTCTTGAAACATGAGACCCTTGACGTAGGGAACCATGGAAAAATAAACACCATAGGAAAGAACTTGGGGCCACCATAGGGAGTGAGAATTCAAAGAGGCCCTTGATCTAAAACCATCTCCATCTCATTTAGGTGAGGTTCGATCAATTCCCATGTTTTCCAATTACTTTGAGCTATAAAGGGAACCAAAATTTTGATAGGGACCGAGAGTGCAAAAGAGATTGAGCACCAAGACCTTTTCATATTAACTCGCCAAAAGGGTTGCCTTGAGAAATGCAATGGCGAAGCAAGATATTCTAAGCTTCCTCTCCTTTAAGGGAAAAAATAATCCTTTTGACACAAAGATCACTATCTTGGAGTTTGACATCAAGGAGGAATGTGCCTACCATTTCTTTACATTTGCAAGAAATACCTCATATAACCCTATGAAACCCATTAGAGCCTCCAGCTTCATAATTGACCCATAGGAAGTCTTTCAAGAGAATTCTAAAAAACTTAGCATATGTAGCCTTAGATGGTACCCAACAACAAGAATAATAGACATGGATTTTTGCAAGAACTTTAGAGAAAACATGGAACTTATTAGCTAGGGAAAGAGGTCTAGTGACCCAAAAAGCAATTTCTTCTCCACCCTTTCAACTACATAGTTCCATATATATGATGGAGATGCCTAAAAATCAAAGGGGGTGCCCAATAATTTGAATTATACTCTAAGGTGAATACAACACCACATGTACTTTTGGAACTAAATTATTAAGAGAGTATTAAATTTCATGTGAAACCAAGTAAGAAGACCTAGAGGATAAGTAAAACATGTCCAAACATTCAACGAATTTGGAAACAAAATCCTCTTCTTCAACTAAAGTGAGGAAGGAACCATTGGCAAAGTGTACATTCACCATTTGATTCTACACTTGGGGTAGAGATGTTTTTTTCTAATTCTCTAGAAGTCTAATCAACTAAGAGATAGATGAATCCTTCAACTAAAAAACATAAGAGGGAAGGGGCTAAAGGAAGCCCGTCCTTAATGGATCTCGAGAAAAGAAAATTGTTCAAATTACACTTCATAAATGATGATGTGTGCATCACTATCCTAAAAATATATTATCATTGCTTGCATATGCCTTGCCCCGAACTCTAACGCTTGCATCATGGATAATATAAAGGACCATTCAATTTTGTCATAGAATTTCTCAAAACCAAATTTGATGAAAAGACTTTTTTACTAAGGAGCAAGCTTATTCCATCAACTCCTAGACTGAAATAAAATTATCCAGATGTACCTATTACATATGAAACTATTTTTCTATGAATGAATGACAAGAGGTAATAAGTACCTCACTTGAATATCATGAGCTTTAGAAATAATCTTGTAGCACACATTTAAAAGAGTAAAAGGGAATCGATCGGTAGTGAGCTTTAGGTCCCAGTCTTGTTAATGAACTTGGTATTACCTCGATTATTGAATGTGCTAAGGAACTAGTCGAAACATCATCAAGGTAGACTTTAGGCTAGTCTGGTCCTACAATATCCCATAAAATTTGGTAGAATCAGCTAGGGAAACCATCAATTCCAAGGGCTTTTTCAATGGTCATATGCCTAGTTGCTCACCAAATTCCTTCAATTGACAATAAGTAGTCAATGTCACTTGTTAGCACTCATAGGAACTACTTCCAGATATTTCAAGAGGGTCTCTTCACAGGTTTGGATGGATGGTTAGACAATAAAAATTCTAAGATAATGAGACACAAAATCTCCTAAAATATCGGAGGCTTAGTTAAATTTTATTTGGCATCATGAATATCCATCACTATCTATAGCTTGCCTAGAATAAATAAGAGAGGAAATTTTGTATAATCTTGAGCTCCAATTTAATCAGCTCAAACAAACACAAATTGGGGTGCCGCAAGCTCAATAAGGCTCTTCAATCTTGAGTTTATGCCACCATTTGACAACTTACTTATGTAATTCCTCATTAAGATGTGTCTCTAACTCTCGTGATGAATGAAGGTACTCATGTATGATGCCTCATGGGATTTACAATGAAATGGAGCCAACTATCTTCCTTAAACATTGATTAAAGAAGCAGTCTAAGACATGAAAACCTCCCACCAAGTAATCCAACCAATCTCCCCTTTAAGATGATGTACAAGGTGCCAAATTTGAATTATGTTTTGTAGGAGTCCATTCATGATGGAGGTGAGTAATGTTAAGGTGAAACCATGACTTTCATTTCTTCATTTGGAGTGTTAGTCATTCAATACCCAAATTGATGGGGATGTAATTTTAAAGAATTGTTCCCGAGTGCTATCTTGGGTGATCAAAAGTACTAGGAAAAGTGAAAGGTTTTGCTTTGCAAGTAATGCTCTATCTAGTATTCTAATTACCTTATCACCATTGTTTAAAATTTGACTAGGTAAACCACAAGTGGTGGTGAAGAGCCACCGGTGGTGGTTGGGATCACACAACTCAAGTTTCTTGTGCATGTTGATGCATGCCTCTCTTTCATCAGTGCACCATCACATCAAGAGGATCCCTTATTTATCTTCCTTAAAATCAATCATATTAAAATCACAACATAAATCGAGGTAAAATTTGGATGTGTGTCCACAATACACTTTGTCAAAATGTCTCCCTTTTAACAACATCATTGTAAGCACAAATGTTGGCAATACTAATGGATTGACCTTCAAAATAAAAAGGGTACACACAACCTTATGAATAGGGTCAAAACACCCAAGTTGGTGTGTCGAGTTAAATCGACTCAATAAGTGTAACCAATTCTCATGGAGTTTAGTCTCGACTCAATAATTGTAAATCGCTTTCCCATGACTATTCTCATGATTGGACATTTGGAAAACTACTTCGACAAAATAGATCATGTGATGGGATGAAGTAAAAATCTCGGGATTTTAGCAATTTGCATATATAAAACTTTCATATTATCAAAAGGTGACAAATATATCATAGAATTAAATTTTGGGACATATAAATTAGGATGTGCAGACCACAACTATCTTTTTCTTTTTTTTTTAATAAATTTATTCTAACACTCCCCCATAAATTTATTCTTTTATGTTCATTTTTTAAAGACCCCCATACTTTATGGGTCCTACCTGCCTCTATGGGTTTTATGGTTGATGAGGTACCCATTTACATAATTTCCTTGACCCCTAATTTATCTCTAAATTTTACAAAATTTCTTTCACTTAATGCTTTGGTGAAAATATCTGCAATTTGATCATCAATGTTGCAATAAGTTGAATCACATCATTTTGAATCAATTCTCTAATGTAGTGATGATGAATCTCCACATGTTTAGTTCTTGCATGATAAAAAGATTCTTTGCCAACTGAATTGTATTTTTTTGTCACAATATAATATTGAAGGTTGATTTTGAGGAAAATGTAAATCACCAAGTATTCTCCTCAACCATACTGCTTCACGAGCAACTACACATGTTGATGCATATTTTTTGATGACAATGTAATTGTTGGTTGCTTTTTGCTAGACCATGAGATAACACCAGATCCAATGTTGAACATAAAACTTGTAGTAGATTTGTGATCATCTATACATCCAGCCCAATCAAAATTTGTAAAACCTGTCAAAGATATATAACCACCTACAAAATACTCAATTCCAAAATTTTGAGTTCCTTTGACATATCTCAAAATTATTTTAGTTGCTTTCCAATGAGGAATTTTGGGAGATGACATAAACCTTGAAACTAGACTAACTGCATAAGCAATGTCATGCCTAGTTATTGTCAGATAAATAAGACTTCCCACTAACTGTTTAAATAGTGTGTCATCTACATATTCTGAGTCATCATTTGTTGATAATTTCATCCCCACTTCAACTAGAGTAGTAGCAAATTTACAATTTCCATTTTAAATTTGACCAAAAATCATGTGCATATTTGGATTGAGAGAGTAGTATCCTGTCATCTTTCTGCCATACTTGTATGCCAAGACAATAATGAAGCAATCCTAAATCAGTCATCTCAAACTTTTCCCTTAATATTTTCTTTGTACCATCAATTAACATGTCATGATTACTTGTAATTATTATGTCATCCACATAAATAACCATAAATATTATTCCAAAATCACTCTTTTTAACATAAAGATTAGGGTCGAGGGGATTTTTACAAAAGCTGAAGTACTCATCAATATTATCTTACCATACCATTCGTGTTTTCAAATTAAGCCATATAAATATTTCTTCAACCTATAAACAAGATGTTCTTGTCCTCTTCTCACAAATCCCTATGGTTGCTCCATGTAGATATCCTCTTGTAGCTCACCATTGAGGAATGCATTCTTTACATCCATTTGATGAACCTGCCATTTAAATTTAGCAACCAAAGCAAGAACAAACCTTATTGTATTCATTTTACAATAGGAGAAAATGTCTCACTAAAATCAACCCCTTTTTTTTAGGATAACCTTTTACAACAAGATGTGCTTTAAATTTTTCAATGCAACCATAAAATCTAAACTTGGTCTTATATACTTGATGCAACCTAGAATTTACCGATAACACCCTAGTCGCGTTGACACATCACTTAGCCTTGACAAAGCACTCACCCAAAGCGCACAAAGGTACCGGTCCCTTTTTAGGGTTGTTGTAGCAGGATGTTAGCATGATGAAGGAAGAAACATTTAGATTCAGAACTAATCCATCATTCTACAATACATGCTACCCTCATATATATGAAAGAACAAGTTTAAATAGTAATAATGATTGAATCAATAACATGCACTACTCAATTACACACATAATGACACTTAGATTTAGCCAATATCTTCCATCTATTAATAAATACAGAATCTCCTTACAGTAATGTCAATCTATACCAATGCGCGCATAGATCTGTTATAGTAATTTATTCATATGTGTATATCTCTATACCTCCATACATCCATCACACACATACACACTCTCTCTCTTCTACTATGTACCTAACATCATATATATAGGGTGGGGAATTGCCCTTCACCGCTTATCTATTCTAGAAATAGGTCGCATGTTATTGATAGCCACACGTCGTTTACAGGCATAGCCACACATGTAAGTGTACTATCTATAGACCTCTTCTAGTTAATTAAAGTTTCAATCATATTCTTAGCTCGCTCCATGCAAAACGCTTCAATCCAATCCTCCAAAGATAAACAATGCATGATACACACGTCTCTCGTATCATTGGTGTGTTCCGCACACCATCTTCTAAAAATAGGTCTTCATGCTCAAAATCAGCTAAGTCCCGAAAGATGAACTTACCTTCTGCGCACGGGTCCTTCCCGCCCCTCTGTGCCCTTGATCCCGGCCTTCTTTCATTTGTGAACTCCTTGTGTGATATTTATTCTCCGATCAACATTACCGAACACTAATCTCATTGTCATCCCGACAATGGGTATCTCCAAAAATTTAAGTAAAGAATAGAAGAATGGAAATAATAAGAATGTAGATAAATAAAGAATTTTTATGAGGTTATGAGGTAGCCTCCTCTGTATCAGTTTGAAGTATCAACTCTGGATACTCCTCCTTTATTTCAGCCTCCAAAACCTATCATTTAGTGAGTGCTTGTTCTACTTTTTCTGGGATGTCCATAGTAATGGATTCCAACTCATCCCTCACAATCTCTCCTTTTTCATTCTGCAAAACCAACACAATGCTAGACATTGACATCATGTTGGGGTGTGGAGCCTATTTTTGGTCTTCTTGAATCAATGTTGAAGTGTTGGAGCTTGAACGGTTAAGTTTGAAGACTTCAGAGCATTCTCGATGCGTTTGCTATGACGTTGATGTGTAGTCACTGTGTCGTTGTTGTGACGTTCTTTCGTTAACATGTTGTTAATTGGTTGTTAACATCGGGACTATTTTTCCAGCCATGGGAAGTTGAAAGATCGCTCCTTTTAAACTTCTAGGGTCAGCTTTAGGACTTCTTAAGAGGATTTTAATCCTATAAATAGAGGTGTTAGGGTATCTTGAAGATATCTTGAGTGTTCAAGAGGTCTTGAGTATTAATGATCAAGAGGTGATCAAGAGTGATCAAGATTATACAATTGGGTGTCAATTGTGGTTTAGATGTGGTTTAGCATCTTTGGAATTTTGTTGTGAGTTCATAACCGAGAGAATACTTTGTGAGAGTTGTTTTACTCTTATTCATAATAAAATCTGAGCAAGTTCTTGGTGGATGTAGCCCACATTGCACGAACCACGTTAAATCTTTTCTTGTCTTCTTTTGTGCATTATTCATTTATGTTGTTATATTTCTGCAAGTATAATTTTGCTATATAGTTTCCTACTGCTATGGTTTGAGGAATTGTTTCCGCATATTTGTTCTCTAATTCCTAAAAATTGGTATCAGAGCTTTGGTGGTTTTTTGCTGAAGTTGTAAATCACAGGAAAGTTTAGCTTGAGTGGGAGCTATGGCAGATGAGGGCAGATCAAGGGTTGAGAAGTTCAATGGGTAGAACTTTGGTTTGTGGAAGATGCAAATGGAGGATTACTTATATTAGAAGGACCTCCATGTTCCTTTGGCTGGAAAAGCAAAGAAACCTACAACCATGTCGGATGAGGATTAGGAGTTGCTAGATAGAAAGGCACTCGGGAAATTCGTTTATGCCTTGCATCTTTGGTTGCTTTCAACATATTGCAGGAGAAGACCATGGAAGGTCTCATGAGTGCATTGGGAAGTTATATGAAAAACCCTATGCCTCTAATAAAATATTTTTGATGAAAAGGTTATTTAATATGAAGATGTCTCGAGAATGGTTTTGTTGATGATCATTTAAATGAATTTAATACGGTTGTGAGTATGTTAAACTCAAGTAAAAATTGACTTTGATTGAGGTCGTGGCTTTGTTGATTTTGTGCTCCTTGCCGATAGTTGGGATAGCTTGGTTATGGTGTAAGTAAGTAATTCACTCTCTAATAAATCAAAGATAAAGTTTGAGGATGTAATAGGTGTGATCCTAAACAAGGAAATGTGAAGGAAGAGCACCGGAGATTCTTCTACTTCGGAAATTTATTGATAGTGGAGAGCAGAGGAGACAAAATAATAAAGAGAAAGGTAACCGTGGGAATTTGAATGATCACGGAAGGTTAAAGTCCAAGAGTCAGTTAGAATGTTGGCACTGTGGGAAGGTTGGTCATGCTAAGAAAGATTGTTAGGCTCTTTGAGATAAGAATAACAAGGAGGAAACTAAAGAGGTAAATTTGGCAGCAGGTGATGTTTTTCAAGATGCCTTAATTCTTTCTTTAGATAATATTGTTGAATCTTGGGTGTTAGATTCAGGGGCTTCTTTCCATGCCACCCCACATAGACATTACTTTACTGATTTTGTTCAAGGTGATTTTGGACATGTATATCTTGGTGATGATGAACCATGCAACATAGTAGGGAAAGGTTGTGTTCAAGTGAAAATGCAGAATGGGAACACATGGCTACTTAAGGATGTCAAGCATGTGCCTAAGTTGAGGCGGAACTTGATATCAGTGGGATAGTTGGGTAGTGATGGCTGTACGGTCAGTTTTACAGTGGATTCTTGGAAGGTTACTAAGGGAGCTCTTGTGGTTGCAAGAGGTAAGAAAAATGGTACTTTGTATTTAACCAGTGGTGTTGATTATTACAATTTAGTTGCTGCAGATGGAGATGCAAATTTGTGGCACTAGAGACTCAGTCATATGATTCATAAGGGCATGTAGATTATAAAGGATAGGTTTCCCGGATTAAAGGAGTTAGATTTGGACTTCTGTGAGGACTGTGTTTATGGGAAACAAAAGTGGGTGAGATTCCTCAAGGTTGGACCTACTAGGAAGGAGGGTAAGTTAGAGTTAGTGCATACATATGTATGGGGGCCAACTAAGGTAAACTCTATTAGTGGTTCATGTTATTACATCACTTTCATTGATGATGCAACTAGAAAATTTTGGGTATATTGCATTAGAAAGAAATTTGATGTGTTTGAAACTTTCAAAAGATGGAAAGCCTTGGTTGAGAATGAAACAAGTCTCAAGTTGAAATGTCTCAGGTTGATAATGGAGGGGAATATTGTAGTAATGAATTTATTGATTACTATTTGGTAAATGGGATCCGCAAGAAAAGAATGGTTCCAAATACTCCACAAGAAAATGGAGTGTCAGAGAGAATGAACAGACAATCATGGAGCGTGCTAGGTGCATGAGGTTACATGTGGGGCTGCCACTCATGTTTTTGGAAGAAGTGGTAAACACATCTATTTATCTGATTAACAGAGGACCCTTTATGGCTTTGGATGGAGGTATACCTGAGGAGGCTTGATCTGTAAGAAAATTGATTACTCATTTCTTAGAGTATTTGGATGTGAGGTATTTGTTCACATTGATAAAGATGATAGGACCAAGTTAGAGGCTAAGTATGAGAAATGCACCTTTGTTGGATATGATGAAGATGATTTTGGTTTCGTGTTTGAAGTCTTAAAGACAAGAAAATATTTTGGTCTAGAGCTATTGTATTTAATGAAAAATCATGTATAAAGATTAGTTGCGAGCATGAAAGAGGAATCAAAGAAAGAATACATAGTGTTAGAGGACATTGTGACAATAAGGTGTCTAAGGGGCTGGTTCAGGTACAACATGTTCTGGCACAGCCAATTTCAGTACGTACTCATCAAGAACCCCAAAATCCTAAGGTGAGAAGGTCTTCTAGGGTAAGAAGGGAACTTGAACAATTTACTCCATATTTGAATTATTTATTGCTCACTGACAGTGGAGAGCCAGAGTGATTTGAGGAAGCAGTGTAGGTGGATGCCAGGAAGAAGTGGGAGTAGGCCATGGATGAAGAGCATAGATCTCTTATGGAAAACCAGACTTGGGATCTGGTGGAGCTACCCGAGGGCAAGAGAGCATTGTAGAACAAGTGGGTGTATAGAATCAAAGAGGAAGATGGAGGTAGGAAACGATACAAGGCTCGGTTGGTGGTCAAAGGATTTGCACAGAAGAAAGGTATAAACTTTGATGAAAATTTTTCTCCGTTGTTAAAATGACTTCTATTAGGACTGTTCTTGGTTTAGTTGTAGTAGAAGACCTGCACTTAGAATAGTTAGATGTGAAGATTGCATTCCTTCATGGTGAGTTGGAGGAGGAATTATACATGCAGTAGCCACAAGGTTATGAGGTCAAAGGGAAGGAGAGATTAGTGTGCAAATTGAAGAAGAGCTTATATGGCTTGAAACAAGCTCCATGGCAGTGGTACATGAAGTTTGATAGTTTTATGCAGGAGCAAGGTTAATTCAGGTGTCACTCAGACCATTGTGTGTACATCAAGAAGTTTCTTGATGATAGTTATATTATTATGTTCCTGTATGTAGATGATATGCTTGTTACAGGGAAGAACATGCAGAAATAAAGGTACTCAAGAAGTAGCTAGGTGACTCCTTTGCTATGAAGGATTTGGGGGCAGCAAAACAAATCCTTGGTATGAGAATAACTCGAACAGAAGGAGAGAGGAAGATGGTATTATCTCAAGAAGAGTACATAAAGAAGGTCTTGGAGAGGTTTAGTATGCAGGATGCTAAACTAGTTGGTACTCCTTTGGCAGGTCACTTTAAATTATCAAAGGAGCAGAGTCCTAAGACTGAGGAGGATAAAATCTAGATGTCTAGGGTACCATACTCATCAACAGTTGGTAGCTTGATGTATGTTATGGTATGCACTAGGCCTGACATTTCCCATGCAGTGGGAGCAGTGAGCAGGTTTATAAGTGATCCAGGTAGAGAGCACTGACAGTAGGAAAGTGGATCCTTTAGTATTTGAGAGGGACTATGGGATCAACATTGTGTTTTGGTGGATCAGACACTACATTACGTGGATATGTAGATTCGGACATGGCAGGAGATTTGGACAGCAGGAGGAGCATGACAAGTTATGTATTTATAGTTGGTGATACAATGGTGAGTTGGATTTCATAGTTACAAAAGGTTGTGGCTTTGTCAACCACAGAGGCTGAGTATGTTGCTGCCACAGAGGCAAGCAAGGAGATGATTTGGCTATAGCAATTGCTTGATGAGTTGGGTCATAAGTAGGAAGTTGGGAGACTACACAGTGATAGTTAGAGTGCTATTCATTTGGCGAAGAACTCCGCTTTCCACTCTAGGACGAAGCACATTCAGCTGAGATATCATTTCATTAGGACAAATTTGGAAGAAGATAAGTTAAAGTTGGAAAA
Source organism: Taxus wallichiana var. yunnanensis (assembly GCA_018340775.1). NCBI lineage: Eukaryota > Viridiplantae > Streptophyta > Pinopsida > Cupressales > Taxaceae > Taxus > Taxus wallichiana. Next base: position 554,252,441 of record CM031234.1, read on the forward strand.
GATTCATACCAGTTAATCCTATAGATATGATGACCAAGGTGGTAACAAGGGAGAAGTTGAAGTTGTGCTCAACTTTGATTGGCCTTCATGGTTGATAATGAAGGGTTAAGAACTTTGCTTAGTGGAAACAGTCTCCAAGTGGGAGATTGGTGGTGTGTGGAGCCTTTTTTGGTCCTCTTGAATCAATGTTGAAGTGTTGGAGCTCGAACGGTTAAGTTTAGAGACTTCAGGAGCATTCTACAGTCATTTGCTGTGATTTTGTTGTGCGATCGTTGTGCCGCTTGCTACGACATTGTTGTTAACATGTTGTTAATTGGCTATTAACGTCGGGATTGTTTTTCAAGCCGTGGGAAGTTGAAAGATCACGACTTTCAAACTTCTAGGGTCAGATTTAGGAATTCTTAAGAGGATTTTAATCCTATAAATGGAGGTGTTAGGGTATCTTGAAGATATTTTGAGTTTTCAAGAGGTCTTGAGTCTTAATGATCAAGAGGTGATCAAGAGTGATCAAGATTATACAATTGGGTGTCAATTGTGGTTTAGCATCTTTAGAATTCTCGTTGTGAGTTCATAATCGAGAGAAGAATATGAGAGTTGTTTTACTCTTGTTGATAATAAAATATGAGCAAGTTCTTAGTGGACGTATCCCACATTGGGTGAACCATGTTAAATCTTGTCTTGTCTTCTTTTGTGCATTATTCATTTATGCTATTATATTTCGCAAGCATAATTTTGCTATATAGTTTCCTTGCTATGGTTTGAGGAAATGTTTCCGCATATTTGTTCTCTAATTCCTAACATGTCATTCTTCTTTCTAAAATATCCATCTTCTGTAATTAGCTTCCCAAGCTCTTCCAAATGAGTCTTGTGTGACTCTTGTGCTACTATTTGGCTTCTTGAGCGGCCCAATGTCTCATCCTTCATTGCTTTCTAGACCTCATTATTTTCTTCTAGGGTCTTTATGTTGATAAGCACCTCTGGAGATGTGCATATGTTTAAATATTGGTCTACTTTCTTCAATACTTCCTATAACACTTGCAACAACCCTTCATAAGATGAAATATTTTGCATCACTGATGCTTTCTCTTGTTTGGCATCTTGCTCTGAGCTTCTTGGCACTGTGCCATGTGCAGAGATTCATCTTCAAGTACCAATTCCACCAACTTTCCTACATAGTGTATCACTAAAGGAAACGTCTGTGGTACCTTGGCCTCCAAGTTTTGCCTTTCTCTAATGACATTGTCCCTAATATCCTCTGCGATGTTGATAAATACTTCATTTTTCTTCTGTACAAAGTCCTTCTCTTGCGTTATGTGTGTTATCTTTACATCCTTTGTCTTCAGCTCCTTGCACAACGCTTTGATTGTTGCAGCTTTGTCCATGTTTCTTCTAGCAACTTCAACAGAAACCTTTGCTAATGCGTTCTTTGACCTACTCATCTAACATGACAGTAGGCTTTACTTTCATGTGTCTAGCTTAGGGGGCCTTCTTCAGCCGTCTCGAAACACATGAATCTTCACATACATCAAAGTCAAGCTCATCCATGTGGGTGTACATTGACCATGATAGTTGCTTTTGAGTGCGCACAATCACCATATCCTCATCCACTAGCTTCTAGCCGAATGAATCTTTCTATGCTATCATGCTCTGGAAGCAAGCACGAACAATTTTTCTTGCATCCTCTCGCATACCCCATGGTGGTGGAATGTTCTCTCCAATTGTTCTTATAGACCATTGTTTCTTAGGAACTTTAGCTTCCAAATTTGGGACTTGTGTCTCCATCCCCGAACATTTTTGTAATGTCTCCTCTGGTCTTTTCTCATCCTCTTCTTTTTCCTTTAATTCCTCACCCTATACTTCTGTGTTCTCTAGAAGTGTAGGATAATTAGGCATGATTTCCTCTAACTCTTCCACCTCCTCATTTAACTTCAATTTCCTCTTTCTTTGCATGGTTGCCTCCATTTGTGGGGAGAGTCTAGGTGATCTGCGCATCCTGGTTGGAGTACCACCTTGGGTCCTTGTTCTCCTAAACACCCTCTTAAAATTGTGCTCCCCTTGGACTGCATTCAAGTCCTCATCATCCCCCTCTTGTGGCTAAGGTGGTGTAGTGGCATGCTCAACTTCACCCTCATTTTTAGAATGTCTCCTACCTCTATGCTCCAAACCACCACTATCTTCACGCTCCTCCCCCTCATCCTCTACTTCAATTAGCTCTGTGGGCTTATATGCTCTTGACAAAGAATAATTGAACACCATATTTGAGATAAAAGCTTTACACAAAACAAGACGGTTGCTTGTATATTTTATTAATATCAAATTCAAGCATTACAGACAAATGAGAGAGCTGCAATATTTATAGATATTGGACAACTTCTATCTCATCCACAATATATGGAAACAAATCATCTAATCGAGAAAATATGTAGAAATAGCATATTGCCCCTAACTACCCCTATTGCCCCTCATGGAAATCATCCAGAAAAAATAGGTAAAATATAGAACATGATCCCACAAACATTGGGATGATAACACCATCACTTAGTTAACTAAAAACTAATGACAACTAACACCTATTGACTTAAGTTAAAGTAAAAAATTAAATACTTTAACTTATTACATTTATTCAAATATCTACTAATGATGAATTATGCTAAGTTTTATTTATAACATTCCCTCCTTAATTCAGCATGGTCTCAAGTGAACAAGAGAGAAATTCTCTAAAAACCTCAAAGTTATCTCGAGCAAGTGACTTTGTGAAGACATTTGCACATTGCATATCTGTTGGGAAATATTGGAGCTGGATGTTGTTGTTCTGAACATGTTCATGAATGAAATGTACCTGTACCTCAATGTGTTTGGTGCGCTCATGAAAAATTGGATTCCGAACAAGTTTTACTACTCCTTCATTATCAACATGTAGGATAGTTGGATCTTTCTATGGTATTCCCAATCCTTCAAGTATACGTCGAGCCATATCACTTCACAGACAACTCCACCTTGCACGATATTATGATTCTATGGAGGATCTTGAAACACAAGTCTTGCTTCTTACTCCCCCATGATATCGGTCTAGATCCCAAAAAGAATACAAATCCTGAAGTGGATTTCCTATCATCTATGTTTCCTGCATGATTTGAATCTAAATATCCTGTCAAGAAGAAGTTATTATTCTTCTTGTATTCTAGGCCATAGTCCATAGTTCCTCTAATGTACCTCAATATCCGCTTTACTACTTTCCAGTGAGAAACCCTTGGTTCTTGCATGAACCGTGAAAGATAGCTGACTGCATAGCTGATATCTAGCCTAGTGTAAGTCAAGTAGATGAGACTCCCGATCAACTGCCAATAGAGAGTTGCATTTACTTGTGGTGATGGATCTGTTTCGAGACAGTTGAATTCTTGTCTCCATAGGTGTGGAAAATGGCTTACAATCCATCATATTGAATTTCTCGAGTGTTGTCTTGGCGTATTTCAATTGTGACACAAAGATATGATTTTCTCTTTTCCAAACTTCAAGTCCAAGACAATAATGTAGAAGCCCAAGATCGGTCATGTCGAATGATCATGTTAGATCTTTCTTTGTTGACTCAATCATCCTCACTGATCCTCCAGTGATGACTAGATCATCAACATATACTACAACGATCACTATCTCCCACCCTTGATTTTTGAGATAGAGATTAGGATTGTATGGACTCCTATTGAATTCATGTTGAATGAGATGCTCGTCGATTTTTATGTACCATACCCCGGAGACCTTTAGACCATATAGTGATTTTATTAGTTTACATACCTTTTCCTCTTTACCTGTCCGAAAAAACATTCGGTTGAGTCATGTAAACTTCTTCCTGTAAATCACCATTAAGAAAGGCACTTTTCACATCCATTTGGTGTATTTTCCAACCAAATTGTGCAATAGAGTGAATATTAACCTAAAAAAATTTATCTTAGTCATGTGGGAGAAAAATTCTCCTCATAATCAATGCCTTCTTTTTACATATATCCCTTAGCAATTAGTCTAGCCTTATGTTTATCAATTTTTCCATCTGCTTTGTACTTCATTTTGAAGATCCATTTGCATCCAATCAGCTTTTACCTGGTGGAAGATCTGTAAGTTGCCATGTATTATTTTTCATAAGTGACTTATATTTTGCATCCATAACATCTTTCCAAGGTTTAGACTGTAGGGATTCTAAAACTAAGGATGGCTCAATAGTTTCAAAACTTTACTCATTAAGGCCAAATTGACCTCATTTTGAGCCATATTACGAGTCCTCATTCTAGTGGTAGATGTTTCAGGGACACTATCCAATTTTACATCTCTAATCATACTTGTATACCATTTAGGCATACTTTTGTGGTTCCTCTGGGAGGTTGAATTTCATTATCTTCCCCATCATCACTGTCGTCATCAAAGTGATTACCATCCTCTATTTTTACTATAGGAATGATTTTTTCATCATGTGAGTGTATGGAAGGAGCATCTTCTTCTTTCTTCTCAAAGAAATCAACATCCCAACTAGTGTATACCCTTCTTGTTCTTAGATTCATAACTCTATAGCCAAGTGCTTCATCACTATATCCCAAGAAGATAAGTTTTTTCTAATTTCATCTCAAGCTTAGTTCTTTGTTTTTTAGGAATGTGCATACTTGTTTTACATCCAAAAAATCTAAGGTGTGAAATAGATGGCTTATGCCCTAACCATGCTTCATGTGGTGTTACTCCATCAAGAGTTGCAGTGGGAACTCTATTTAGTAAATACACTATTGTTTTAGCTGCTTCAGCCCAAAATGTTTTTGATAAACTTGCATCATCAATCATACATTGCACCATATCCATGATAGTACAATTTTTCCTTTCAACAACACCATTTTGTTGCGGTGTGTGAGGAGGAGCCATTTGACGATGAATGCCATGTGTTTTCAAAAATCATTGAACTCATTGCTGGTGTATTCTCCCCCTCAATCTGAGTGGAGTGTTTTTATTTTCCTACCAGACTCTGTTTCAACAAGGGCTTTAAACTTCTTGAAAGTTTCAAAAGCTTGGTATTTTGTAGAAAGACAATATATCCACATTTTTCTTGAAAAATCATCAACAAAGAGCATGAAATATTGAAACCTAAAGTGGCTAGGTCTCATTGGTCCGCACAAATCAGTATGCACCAGGTCAATTTTTTTCCTTAGCTTGAAATGTACTATGTTTGAATGGTGCTCTATTTTGTTTTCCTGCCAAACAATGTTGACATTTATTTGTACCCTTTTTTAGAGGTGGTAAACCCTAACCATGTCGTATTGACGAAGTGTGTCAAGATAGCCAAAACTCACATGTTCAAGTCTTCGATGCCATAGTTGAGCTAATGATGTATCCTTGGCTAAAAGTGCTTGATCATTTCGTTGAACAAAATCCAACTAAAACATTCTTCCAACATTCAAAGCTTTTGCAACAATTTTTGAGCTTCGTGACTTATCTCGAATTAGGTACATCTTTTTACCACCTTTATAATCAAAGTCAATTTTGAGATTGTGATCTAATGATTGACTCGTAGATAACAGATTTTTTGTTAAAATAGGGATGACATAAAGAACATCTATAATTTTACAATTATGTTGCCCAAGTGGTAGTGAAATGGAACCAATGCCTTCAACACTGTATGATGTATCATCACCCAAAGAGACATGACTTTTGGTGGGTGTTTTACTCATTATGTAGAACCAATATTTCTTTCCTGTCATGTGTCAAGTTGCACCCATGTCGACATACCAAATTTCATTTGTAGAATTGGATACTTCATTTGACCACTTGCCCAGAATAGAGGAAGTCATCATCATCAAATTGATCTTTTTGTTCAGCTACATTTCCTTGTTGATTTGGTTTCTTCTTCCACTTTTGATAATTTTGTCCCTATTTACTCGTTGTTGGCCTGATTTTATTTGTTGGTAATTAGTATTTTTACCACTTGACGATCCTTGTTGGAATGTGTTGTACCAACCATTTTTAACTCATGTCCTTTCTAACCACAAATAAGACATTTTTGTTGGTCTTTTTGGCCTTGTTGAAAATTACCTTGCTTCTGAGGCTATTTATTAGACTTCACCTATTTTTTCCCTTTTTGATTAAAAGCAAGTGCTTGCTCTTCAGTTTTAATAGTTGAGTGAATAGATTCTTCTTGTTGGAGCATATTCACTAACTCTTCAAAAGTTGTTGTTTGACCAGTTATGTTTAACGTGGTCACAAAAATCCTATAAGAAGGAGGAAGAGCTCTCAATACTATAGGCACAAGTGATGTGTCAGTTACTTCTTCTTCCAAAGCTTGAAGTGATGCATGCAAAGTTGCCACTCTTCTCAAAAATATTTCAACTTTCTTAGTTGGTTGCATTTTCAAGTTTAATAGTTGACTTTGGAGATGAAGTATTGTGTTCTTATTTTTTGACTCATATACCATTTTCAACTTGTCCCAAGATTCTTTTACTATTGTGGACTCATGAATATGAGGTTGTACCTCATCTGAAACACTAAACAAGATTATTAACTTTGCTTTTTGATTTACACAATCAAATGTAGCTTGTTGTGTAACATCTGTTATAGATCTTGTTAATGTACCAGAAACAATGGTCCATAGATTTTCAAAATCAAGTTGTGCGTGAATTTTTGTTTTCCATGTTGGATAATTATTAGAATGCAACAATTGAGAATCTGGAAAAAGAACTTTGGTGCCGTAATTGCGGCCATTGTGAAAACTGAATAAGGAAAGAAGAAGAATTGAACAATTTCCCCCTTAAAGCATACACACCCCCAAAAAATATTATTTTATTTATTTTTGGGCTCCTTTTTGCCGTGTACAATGAATTTTTGGCACTATTGGCCTTGTTACAAATTTGGCTCTATGGTCGATTTGTAAAAATAAAAATAAATTTTTGGACTCTTTGGTCTCTTTTCAAATACAAAAACTTATTTTTGTAATTTTTACAAGATAAATATTTTCCAAATCTAATTAAAAACTAGACCAAGATGTAGAGCTCATAAAAACACACTTTAAAAAAAAAAAAAGGCACCTCAATCTAAGGTACCAGTTGAAAGTTATGCCTTTTTAAATTGCAATTTTAAAACCGAACGCAATAACAACTTACATGCATGCGTCATGCGTTTTAGGTGTAATCTGCAGTTCATCCGCTTTGCATATGCGTTATAATAACCCTTGGCCACACTTTTATTTTATTGTTTCTCTTTGTACGCAGTATTTCTTTTGCTTGGAGGTAGCGTCTTCTTCCTTCCAACGCAGCTCTTTTATTGCAAGTTGCAGATCATTCAAATAGATCCTTCTTCCTCCCGATTAATTTGTAGTCTTTCTTTTAGATGCAGGCACATTGCAGATCATTCAAATATGTGGTCTTCTACTCCTCTGGTAGATGTAGGTTCACAGAGAACCTTCCATGTTTGATTGGATCTCCTTTTTTTAAAATGCTCAAATACAGAGAAGAGGAAGAACAAGTAATGTGGGGAGCTTGAAAAGCTTGGGTACACACAGATCAAAAATATTGTGTGTGTGTGTGTGTGTGTGTATGCTTCCAATTTTTTAAAAACACGTACAGTAATTTTATTCTTTTTTAAAATACTAGAGAATGAAACAATGTCACCTTTTACAACATATTAGCATCCAAGTCTACAAAGGCCTGTGATTGTGCTCCAGGTGTTCTTCAACTACAAATCAACCGTGATTCAGGGGTGTGGAGTTGGGTAGGGGCCATGAAATGGCAGGGCCATCTATGGCTCCTCCTAGCTCTGTAATTTCTCCAGATCTACCTAAACTTCCCTAAAACTTCCTATACTCCTCTCTGGATCAAAATACTACTCTGATACCAAATCTTGACAAAGAATACTTGAAAATAATATTTGACATAGAAGCTTTGCACAGAAACAAGATGGTGCTTGTATATTTTATTAATATCAAATTCAAGCATTACAGATAAATGAAAGAGCTATAATATTTATAGATATTAGACAACTTCTATCTCATCCACAATATATGGAAACAAATCATCTAATCTGAGAAAATATGCAGAAATAGCATATTGCCCCTAACTTCCCCTATTACCCCTCATGGAAATCATCCTAGGAACAAAATATGTAAAAGATAGAACATGATCCCACAAACATTGAGATGATAACACTATCACTTAGTTAACTAACAACTAAGGACAACTAATTTCTATTGACATAAGTTAAAGTATTTAATTAAGTACTATAACTTATTACATTTATTCAAATATCAAATAATGATGAATTAAGCTAAGTTTTATTCATAACAGGCATTGGGATGTTATCCATTGTATGTTTTCCCTTTGGTGGTGCTGGAAGTGCAAACTCACCTTCCACATACTTGTTATTCTCCATATTTGGCTTTAGCTGAAGATACACCAATGTTGCCCCTACATCTACTATAGCCAGACTTATTGGATTAATATTCAACACCTCTGAAATGATCCTCTCGGTATAAGCACTTCTTCTAGGATACACATACTTCTTTCTCAATGTATGGTAGTCTCACTACCTTATCTACATCGAATACCAATCAACACGTGTTTGTAATCTGCATGAATGATGCTTGGAAATACCTTGCAGTGAATTCGTAAGGAAATTTACACCAAGGACTCCAGACTCCATCTCTCATTGGGAAGCACGTGATGCAAAAATGATGATATACAAAAACTGAACTTGTTTCCCTAATACTGATGGTAGGTCCTTTGGGATGCACCACTCTTCCCTAAATGTCACATGGAGCATATCATACCATTTCTCTGCCCTTTGCTTTACGTCATCTATCATGGCCCATGTACATAGGTAGTTGTTGAACCTCTCACCGGTGACTTGTTCTCCATGGGGTATTCCCATACTTTTTCCTTAGGTCCATCTGGTACTCTAATTTCTATGAATACCAGTGATAGTAGAACAGCCCCAAAGCTGATCTTCCCTCCTATGAGTCCTTCCTCGAATATGTGTTCTACAATATAGCCTGTAATGTTGTAGATTTCCCCTTCTGACATCTCATGTGCAACATGTAACCACATAGTATTTACCTATGACCATCGCTCCTGATCATTCAAATTTGTAACAAGGTGTGTCTTTGCTTTTGCATTGCACAACTAGACAATTCTTCAATTTTTCTATATATATACCACTTGCACCCTTCAGGTACCCCAACTCATGTCTGATCTTTAAAATCATGGATTTATCTATGAGATCACTTTTTATGTCCCCTCTTGTGGCCTTTAAACATGTAACTAATGAGATAAGCGCAGATGATATTCTAACTATGCGTCCTACAAAGTAGAAGAAGTCCTCGTGCACTCTGCTCATGAGCCACTAATACAAGGGATCATACTTCCCAAAATATGGAAGCTCATATAATTGGTAGACCTCAATTCTCTTCAGAAGCTTCTCGCATGCATCATCATAAACTGGCATGTCATCCGCCGTACGCTTGTTCGTCCTAGTAGTGAGCAAGGAATCGAGCTCCTTCTTGTTCTTTGAAGTCCTGTGATTGTATTCACTTAATTTTCTCTTTCTGATGGGTGAATCCCATTCTTGGCCAATGATGACTCCTTTTGGATATTACATTTCTGAAAAATCACTTTTGGGTGCCATCTCTTCCTCCTTGACAACCACCTTCTTCTTTCCTTTTGTTGTTGTTGCAGATGCCTTCTTAGGTGCCATTTTTACCTTACAAATGTCTCCTCTTTAACTCTGCAACTTTTTGAATCAAACCCTAGCTCGATTCAATCATTCCCTAGATGGAAAATTCGTGTACTAACTCCTTTCTATCTCCCTTCTTCACTCAAACCCTTCACCACTGGGGACACAAGCTTCTTTTTGCACAGATCTAGTTGTCACGCTTGGTTTCACACCCTTCACACCTTAACCCAATCACTCGGCTCTTCACACTTGGCTCTTTCCTCAAATACTCTTAGTCGCAACGATAAAAAAATGAATCCACATTTCATCCTTATATATTTTTTTCAATTTTTGATACATTTATTGCTCCTTCACCTACTAAATATCCCCTCATTCATTGACCAGATTCATTCGTTCCATGTGGTACATCTTCGTGCCCCAACTATAACCTTCTAGCGTGCCTTCCTACCCTCTAGTCATAGACTTCTCTTTAGCATGCGCCCTTACACCTAAGTACCTCATCACTGTACCTTCTCCTGGTAGTTATCATGGCCTCCACTTACCTCGCGTTATATTGTTCTTTCATTCATCTCCATCCTTGGTCACTTTTGAGAAGCAATATTCTTTTGAATTAAATCACACCCATAGCAGATTATTCCTTTCACCTTCCAATTCCCACAGTCTTTTACTTGGATAACTATAACCACCCCACACTAAAGGTATGTGTAGTCCTCTGCACATAAAAATTCTTCACATAGTAATTAGCTTCATGTGTGCTTATTACACAAGAACAACAACTAAATTGAAAAATCATAGCGACAATGAAGGAAATACAGAATCGAAAACCTAATCTAAATGGAAATATTGCCTTATTACAAACACCAAGAAGACTTATTTATAGTAGCACTTCAGCCTACTCCCATTAAATTAACCGGGTAGCCATGTTCCATCAAGTGCTTCTAACTAGGCAAGCACCTAATTTAAGTATATAAGTGATGACATACGACCCCAACCAATGTACTTTGAGCTTTACTGGATGGTGCAAGAACTTTGAGTCATAAAGAAGTACCATTTATCCAGTCTCAAACTTCTTATCCCTTATGTTTCTGTCATGCCATGCCTTCTACCTGGCCTTTTCCTACTTCTGACTCCATCGTTCTATGACTCATCGCCCATCTAGTTGAATCATCTTCTCATTACGCTCTTCTAAAGCCTATTCATCAGCTAGACCTCCAAAGATGTGCAATGTGTAAAGAAGGTAACATAAATTCTATAGGAGAATGACTTCCATGCCAAATACCAACTGAAATGGTGTGGCTTTGTTCAATCTCTCTTGTAAGTTTTTCTATATGCCCAAATAACAGCTAACACTTTGTCATCCCAATCCTTTCTTGCACTATCACAAATTTTTGTCAAAGTATGGCTCAAAATATTGTTGAAATCCTCTACAGATTCCATTTTCCCGAGGTTGGTAGGGTGTATTTTTATGGTGTTCAACCATAAACTCATCTAATAGGATCCTGATTATCTCATTCAAAAAGTGTGTACCCCTATCACTTGTCAAGCTTAAATGACATCCATATCTTGTAAGAACATTCTCCCATAGAAACCTAGCTATTGTAGTTGTTGTATAGTCCTTTGTAGGTGCTTCTTCTGCCCACCGTGTGAGATAATCATGTAAGTAATGATATAGCGTGATCCAGTCCTACGCACAGCTTGGTGAAATAGGTCCTACAATTCAATGGCCCATTTCTCAAATGGTTCAACACTAGTAATTGGTCTCAAAGGCATCTCATCTCTTTTCCCTAGTTTTTCTAGGCGCTGACAATGATCACACGCCTTACAATATTCTTTACAATCCTTATACAATGTCTCCCACCATAATCTAGCAATCTTCCAGGCAGTCACATCACCTACATAATGGCCTACTACAATACCACCATGAGATTCTTCCATAATATCCTTGCGCTTATGCTCTAATACACAATGGTGTAATACTTCATCTCTGCCTAGCTTGTAAAGGTCACCACTGATTAACATAAATGATGTCGTGCATATAGAGCAATTTTTTTCTTTTCTAATGCTTTCATTCCTTTTGATGTCATACCTATTCATAGAAAGACAACAATGTCTTCTAATTCTGTGGGCACGCGTTGTAACCTATATAACTGTGCATCTGGCATGGTTTCTTCAATTTTTTGTGCTTCCTCTTCTAAGTTGATTCTAGATAAATGGTTTGGTCCATAATTTCTTTTCCCAGGCTTCACCATGACTGTGAAGTAAAACTCTTGAAATAGGAGCACCCATCTACATATGTTCCCTTGTAAGATGGGCTTGTTTACCAAGTACTTAAATGCAATGTGATCTGTATAAAACACAAATGGTGTTGCTAACAAGTACTATCAAAATTTTTGCAATACATAGATCATTAACAAAGCTTCGTGCTCTGTAGTTGTATAATTCCGTTCAACAGGAGTCATCTTCCTACTAGAAAAAAAAATAGGATGATCTACAATACCTTCACCAAGTTGAGCTAACACAATGCCAATGGCCATGCCAAAAGCATCCACATACACATGAAATGGTTTATCCCATAAGGGAAAGCGTAGAATAGGTGCGGTAGTAAGTTTCTCTTTTAATATCTCAAACATGCGTTGTTGCGGTTCTCCCCAATAAAATGTACCTTTCCCCTTCAGTAACTCTTCCAAGGGTGCAACAATTTTGGCATACCCTTTGATGAATTTTCTATAATATCATGTATGACCTAAAAATCTGCGCACCTCACTTTGACTGGTAGGCACTTCCAGGCCTAAAATGACTGCAACCTTAGCTAGATCAACCAACAAACCTTCCTTGCAGATTATATGTCCTAACAATATCCCAAATGGCATAGCAAATATGCATTTCTTGATGTTCAAAGAGATACTCAATTTTCTACACCGTTTAAACATTAAACGTAGATTGTCACAATGATCTTTCACAAGCCCATATACTATCCAATCATCTAGGTAAACCTGTAAGAAGTTGTGAATAAAATATTTGAATGCCTGAACAACTATGCACGAGAATATAGTAGGCACATTTTTCAATCCAAAAGGCATCACAGTATAGGAAAAACTACTCCATTCAGTAGTAAATGTTGTCTTTTCTTGATCTTCCTGAGTAATCCTAACCTGATGATACTCAAAAACCCATCTGTGAAGGAATATATTTCACACCCTGCAACTCCTTCTAGTATTTCCTCAGTGAATGGTGTAGGGAATGGACGCATGCAACATTCAGCTCCCTGTAGTCTACACATATTCTAATTCATTTGTCCTTCTTGATACTTGATCACCATTGGGCTAACCCATTCTAACTCATCAAGGGGCTTGATAATTCCAAATTTCAACATTTTATCAATTTCTTCTTTTACCTTTTCGTGCAAATTAGGATTCATTATGTAAGGTCTCTTTCTAACTGGTCGTGCACCATCCTTAAGTTTTATCTTCATTTCCCCAAGTGATTCATGCACACCTTTAAGTTCATGATACCCTCGAGGGAATAAGTCCTAATAATCCCTAAGTAACTCAATGATCTTTGCTACCTCCGAGTCTGACCAATAGTCTCCAATTATGGCCTCATTAGGCTCAGCCTCCGAACCTATATTCACCTTCTTTGTCTTCATGGGTTCATGATAGGTGTGTGTATCCTTGTCTACACTGTCCAAGACCTCGCGTACCCCTTGTGAATGTTCAATATCTAGGTTCTCAACTTCCTCATAATTCACGATGTAAACCATCTTTCCTTTCTCTTTCTCAAGGCAAGCACATTCAAGTAGTATGGAGTCCATTTCTTCTTCCTTTTCAAAATGTGCTCCGGACTCTGCCTCACTAAATAATTCTTGAATATACTCTTCTAATTTTTCACTATTTCCCATAGTTAAGTGCTTGACAAATTTTAATGCCTCTTCTATGGGAGGTTTAGTCGAGAAGTAGTCAAAGGTCTGGATCATTCCTGTAATCAAATCTTGCCAGTTCCCAGTCTCTCTATGTAGTTTTGCATATACATACCAAGCATGTGTGCATCCTTGTAGCGTAGAATAAAATCTATGCACCAAGAGTGCAGGTGGTAATGCTTCTGTCATATTATCCAAAGTCTCTCACACTATTGAATGTGATGTTGAATAGGTTGATCACCATGATAAGTGTAGATCTGCATAGGTGCATTGTTCCTTACAAACCTAGTAGACAAAGTGACTCCAATCTCTTCCCATTTTATAAGATTATCTCTGTGGACTACACACCAACACGCTTGTTATCCCACACAAGGTATATACTAGCATATCTCTTCTCTTAATTTGATCTGTCCATTGTGTTTCCATGGCCTTCAAAAATGTAGAAAGATCTTCTACCCCTACATACCAAGGTACCGTGCTACCTATCCATCAAACAAATTGAAGTCCATTCTTGCACATAACCATGATTTTCACCTCATGCCCTACTAATTCATATGTACTATGAGCAAAATTTTGCAAGCAATACTCATAGTATCACTAATAGAATGAGAATCTTCCCACTTGTAGGATGCCTTCTTTTGATGGCTCATTGACCTTTGGGTTCTGAATAGCACGTACATAAATAATTTTTAAGTCCTCCTCACTTAGAGGCTCAACATATGGTATAGGCTTCCCATCTATCAAAGGTATCACAACCCTTTCCTCCTTGTTTTCAAATCTGATATACCCCTTATTGAATCTCAAGTCAGCATTATTCACATAACACCAAGGGTGTCCAAGCAAGGCTGGAAAATTGTCTTCTTCTACAAGTGCTAATACTTTAAAATCCCCAATGAACTTGGCCCCTTGTATAGTTATAGACGCATCTTTCAAAAATCCTATGGGTGTGGCCTTAGTTTGGTTTGCCATAAATAACACATTAGATGATGGCTGCAATGGAGGCCTCCCCATTTGTACCCATGCATCTAATGTAAGCACATTTACTTACACCTATATCAATCAATATGTTGCTCAATAACCACCCATCCATAACAAAATTTAGAGTAATTTATTTGTCATAGTAAATGTTATCAGGGGGAATATTTGCATGCATAATCTTTCGTCCGGTCTCAAGACTTGCATGCAGAGTGTTCCCTTTTAACCAACTTCCTAATAGTGGAATAATGTTCTCCTGGCGCAACATTTTTCACACCTCTCATAGATCATTGATATCAGTTTGGACTATCTCTGATGCTTTCTTCTACTCCTTTAGGTACTGTATCTCACCCTAAAGATTCTTTAGCACTTCCATGGTATCCTGGTAAACTTCCTTCTAATGAGTAGGATCTAGGTACCTTGCATTGAAAACCTTCTCCTTGGTGATCGTAGGCTTCTGGTGCAATGTTTCTCTTACACGTGATGCTTCAGCACATGTAGTAATCTTCACTGTCAATGCCTCAAGTCCTTCTATTATCTTGGGCATCCACTAATCTTCTACCATGCGTTGGATTCTAACCATCCTGGTGCCTTTGTATTTTTTCTTATGTTGCTTACTCATATGCTCATATAAGTCCGGGCACTCTTCATAGCTATGGTTCTTCCCACAAAAAGAACATGTAATATTTTGAGGACATTCACACCTATAGTGGTCAAGAGATCCGCACGTATAACATGTTCCACGAGGGAACTCACCTCTTCCTCCACCATGACATCGTCCTCCATATCGACCATGATATCCACATCCCCTTCCACACCTCCTTCAAAACGCCCTCATTCCTGTCATAGCATGTTTGATTATGATCCCAATCCTGGTGCTCATTCTTACCCTTAGAATTATCTATTACACTTGTCTGTCATACCCCAATGTCTATAGCATCCTGGATCTGACCAATCAACTAAAAATCCTCAGTATCATGGGTCGTGGACCTGTAAATCTTGCAAAAGTAAGATACATTCTTCCTTATCACACATTGTAATAAAGGATAGTGACTAGCATCATGATTCAAATGACAGATCTCACAATCCAATAGTAATGAGTGTACTTGATCTGTGAGGGAAACTATCCTTGGTGTGACCTTCCACTTCACAATCTGTACACCAAATTCTTGAGCGTGTTTCATGGACTTAATTTGCTGATAGATTCTCTAACTACTTTTCCATAGCTGCAATATGTGCCTCTAAGAATGGAATAATGCTATTTTTAATGCTCCCAATTGCCTCAAAGATGTAAATATGCTTCGTTAGATTAGTGTATGTCTTATGTGACAACACCCTTCTAAATGGTGTAATCAATCCTCTAACAAACCATTGTGCATGCTAGCTAGTGTGAATATCATAAGATAGCTTAGATAGAAGTGTCTTAAAATGAGCATCATACTCATGTACACTCTCAGTAGTGCCTTTCTTGATATCCTTGAGCGTAATTATACTCTTCTACTCAAACTCAGGGATATGGAACTCTTTCAAGAAAGCATTCTTCAATGCTTGCATAATCCATGCAATTTTGATCGGGGTTAAACTTTTTATACTAGCTATGTGCACATCCCTGTAATGTAGTAGCAAATTGAATTTTATTTCACTCAGAAGCCATGATCCCTTTAGCATGTCACAATATTTCACACATATACACATGCTCATCAACATCCTTTATGCCTCTATACTCTGGAAGAAGAAGCGACATCTCCATATAAATGTTCTTTAGTTGTTTGTGGGCCTTGACCACCGATCCAAAACCTCATGTGTTTGTTCTTCCTCCGTAACCACCTATACCTCATGATCCTCCACCTGTAGCTAGAATAGGACCTATAGATGTACTCCCTTGTGCTCCAAAAGTAGTACTATATTGAACCCCTACAGTCTGTGAGGTAGTTCCACTTCTATAGGTGAATCTAACATTCTCGCGCACTCACATTCTGCATGCGGATGATGCGCTAAGAATGTTCCTCCAAATAACATTGAAGATGTCTGTCTTTCCATTGATGTACTTGATCCTGACTTACTCTTGATCTCCTAATTCACAAGTTAGCTTGTTGGTTACTTTTCATACTAGATACTAGAAAACCAAGTGCAAGGGCTAGGTCACCAGGTGGATTAAGATGCGTGGTCATGGTCCAAGAGTCTCAACTAGCACACTTCTATGTGTGGTTGAGGGGATCTCTATCATGCTTTCCAAGATGGGGGAGTTCTTAATGCTTTGGCTCCACATCTTCTATGTGAGTTGTAAATCTTTCATGAGCCATCTCTCTCCTCAATGCCATACTTTCTACAATGGAATGCTACTTCTCTATCTCCCTCTCGCATGCCTCATTATACTTAAGCTACATTTCCTCTCTCTTGCCTCTCTGTCACTAGGTCTTCCATCTTTCACCAAACCTGTTCCTGCCCTCACGTGTGGTGAAGTTTAGTTAGCCATCGGTTTACTCTCCAGTTCAAAGTTACCATCAATATCTTGATCACCAAGTGGAATACCTTGCAAATATGCTCCTCTTGGATACCGTAAAAACTAGAATTCAGCTACCTCTGGAGAAAGAGTACTTCGAAATTGAATAGTCCAGAATATAACTGTTTAGAACACCATGAAACCACGTATCCATAGCTTGATTCTAGATTAGATCAGCATCATAAAGGGCCTAAAATATTCGTGTCCGAGATGCATATGTATAAGTAAGCCACTCATATAGTTTTATTGGAAAGATAGAGAAAAATCTCTCATATAAGTTGTCATACAGATTTTGTTCTACCCAAGTGCATGTGTTAAACTTAGATCCACTGCTGAACCGCCATGCATATTCTTCCTCCAGATCATGTATCCATTCCTCAATACTTGCTAGAGTTAACCGGTACATCTTCATCACAAACCATCCTGAAAACAACTAAAAAGAGGTCCCGAAAATGGAACCAATGATGTAGCCTAGAATTTACTAGATAACATTGTAGTTGCACTGGCACATCAATTAGCATTGATTGAGCGCTCACCCAAAGCGCGCAAAGGTACTAGGTCCCTCTTTAGGGTTGTTATAGTAGGATGTTAGCATGATGAAGGAAGAAACATATAGATTCATAACTAATCCATCATTCTATAATGCATGCTACCCTCATATCTATGAAAGAACAAGTTTAAACAGTAATCATGATTGAATTAATAACATGCACTACTCAATTACACACATAATGACACTTAGATTCAACCAATATCTTCCATCTATTAATAAATACAGAAGCTCCTTACAATAATTTCAATCTATACCAATGTGTGCATAGATCTGTTAATTAGTATTCAGTCATATGCATATATCTCTATACCTCCATACATCCATCACACACATACACACTCTCTCTCTTCTACTATGTACCTAACATCATATATATAGGGTGGGGACTTTCCCTTCACCGCTTATCTATTCTAGAAATAGGCCACATGTTATTGATATCCATGCACAGTTTACAAGCATAGCCACACATGCAAGTGTGTGTTATGCAAAACACTTCGATCCGATCCTCCAAAGATAGACAATGCATGGCGTGCACGTCTTTGCATTGTTGGTGTGTTCCGCATGTAATCTTCTAAAAATAGGTCTTCATGCTCAAAATTGGCTAAGTCCTGAAAGCTGAACTTGCCTTTAGCATGTGGGTCCTTCTATCCCTCCGCACCCTTGATCCCGGCCTTCTTTCTTGTGCAAACTCCTTGTGTGATCTTTGACAAGTATTCTCTAATCAACATATACCCATTTAGTACCAACAATATTTTTACCTTCGAAAGTTCTATCAATTCCCATGTATTATTTTTCATTAAAGAGTCATACTCTTCTTGCATTGCATGTTCCTACTCTTTCTTTTCTTTTACTTCTTCATAAGATTGGGGATCATTTACTTTCTCTATTTTAGTTATCAAGGCATGGTTAACATGATGATCCTTCTCTTTAATTTTTACTCTTGATAAATTTATTAAAGACATTTTATTTTCTTTGGGGGCTTTTCTCATTATCACTAATTTCTTCATTTTCTACACCTTCAACTTTGGAAACTATCTCAAAATTAGGTGTAGATTCCTTATGAAGACATTCATCAAACACAACATCCCTACTGATAATTACCTTTTGAGTTTGAGGATCATATAACTTGTAGCCTTTAGACTGTTCACTATAACCAATGAAGATACATTTCATGATTTTCTTATCAATTTTCTTCCTTAATTCATCAGGCATATGAGCATAAGCATTACATCCAAACACTCTAAAATACTTGATTGTTGGCTTACTACCATACCATGCCTCATGAGGTGTCATATTTCTTACAGATTTTGTGGGATATATTTAATATGTAGGCAACAATAACTATTGCTTCAACCCAAAAAGAATCAGGCAAATCCTTAGTCTTGAGCATGCACCTAGCCATTTCTTCTAAGGTTCTATTTTTCCTTTCTGTAACTTCATTTTTTTAGGTGTGTATCTAACTGTTAACTGCCTTTTAATACCTACATTATCACAAAAAATGAAACTCTTTTGTGATATACTCTCTTCCATTATCTGTTCTAAGAATTTTAATTTTTCTCCCACTCTCATTTTCCACTAGATATTTAAATGTCTTAAATTTTTCAAACACCTCACTTTTGTCCTTGAGACAATAAATCAATTTTTCTTGAGAAATCATCAATTAACGTCAACACTTCTTTTGACCTTACAAAAGGAGTAGGAAATGGACCAATGACATCACTATGTACTAACTTAAATTTTCTCTTGCTATGTATGCTCCATTTTTATTTTAAAAACTCCTATGTTGTTTCCCATACAACCAAGCTTCGCACGTATTTGAATTTGAGCAGATTTTGGGAAGACCATACAACATGTCCAATTTATTTCTCAAACCCAAACTTTGATAATTAAGATGCCCAAATATTAAATGCCATAACACACTAGTATTATCATGTGATGTAACAAGAGCATGTGTACATGTACTTCCTACATCAAATTTATATATTCCCCCATCTAAAGTACCTAATGCAATCACTTTGTAACCATGTTTCATATCCTTAATCAAACAATTATCCTTATAAAATTCAACTTTGAAACCTTGCTTTGTGATTTGACTAACTAAAAGAAGATTCTTCTTTAAACTAGGTACATACATCACATTAGTAATACATTTTACTTCACCATTATTCATTTTAATAGGAACATCACCATATCCCTCCATACTATAAATGTGATGCCCCATTCATTTTCAACTTCCACCTTTGCTTCCTTACCTGTTGCTTAACGGTGAATGTTTTTCTAACCCCCTTTAGGTCATTAAGTGTTGCAACCCTTGTGTCAAGTAATATTTGACCCCTTTCCTTCTGCTATACCCTTTTGTTCCGCCGTTTGTGCTTATAAAATTCTGACAGTGCTTATAACATCTTGTGAAGACCTTCATACTAATGAATATCGTATTTTGATTATCGGTTTCTTAATGTCAATTGTTAAAAGTTTTAATGAGATTCTAAACCTTTTCAGGTTAACGTAGGCATACTTGTTGGAAGATACCTAATTGTTTATCTAATTAAAACTAATTTTTGTTTGCTTTAAGGGCTTGGTATATTGGTGACTATGGCAAATCTTGGCATGCGTGAAAGTGGAGGGAGGTCGGTGGTGGTGCCAAATTTTGAAGGGACTATTTTTTATTTTATGCCAAATTTAATATGGTATTCACCAACTCCCACTTAGCCGACCAGGTGCATGCATTGTTTCTTCAGCTAGTTTAGGGAAAATTTGAACTCTCTCTCCATTGACTCTGTCAGTCTTTAATGCCATTTATTTTGTTTAAAATTTCTTGGCACATTTTGTGGGGACTAGTTACACATTAACTGGTAACTAGCAACATGGGTTGGGTGCGGTTTTTTTATTATGTGTTGAAGCTTGCAGGAATTTTGTTTTAAATATTCCATTCTCGGTGGTTACTTCCACATTTTGACATACATTCCTTCCAAGGCACTTTCAATGGAAACGTTACCTAAGGCTCTCTTCCATTATTGCTTGGATGGGGTTTCATACCTATTTCTAATCCTCCATGTGGCATTGGGCGTAATCTTGGAAAAGTAGAGCTGAGGAGATTGATCACCTATTGGTTGCTTATGGTAAATCCAGGCTGTTTTTGCAAGTCCTTCTATGTTTATCCTGCAGTCATGGCAATTCCCTGAGACCCCCTTTCTCTGTGAGGCATTTTTGTCAACATTGCTAGGCCTCGTGTATACTTCCTCTTGTGTATACATGTCTTCTAAGACACCTGCTTCTACATCTGACAAAAAATCCATTTTCCATTGTGCTTCGATGGATGCCCATATTCTGCCTTAAAGTCCCATTTTGACGCAGGTTGGAAGGATGTTGCAAGGTTGTAAAGTCTGGTTTTTCTCCTGTTCATCATTTTTTTGGGGTCTCTGGGCACGATCTTTAAACTATTTTGTGTATGCACTACAATCATATCAGTCCTTGAGACCATTGTTCCTTCTGGCAAAGCAACTCGCCATTTTTGGGACACCATGCCCTGACTACGTACCCTGCCTATGCCGAAACATGGCCTGTGAGAAGAGTGTGGACACCTAGCAAGCTTGTGGATAGTGGAGTTTGGTTGGAGTTGCTATTACAGACCCTATTCAGCGTATGCTTGACTTGTGGGGGCTTGAATCAGGCATGATAGGCCCTTTACCTTAAGTCTTCTACTTTTATCTAAATGTTTTCATTAAATGAACTTTGTTCTTCATGGAAATGCCTCTGAGAATTGTGTCTGGTGTGTTGTTTCTTCTAATTTTTGTTGTTTGAGTTTCTCATGGTTATGGTTTCTTGTGGTTGTAAATGAATCTGTGGAATGAAATTGTTGTACATGCTTCTGGGTTTCGATCAATATTATTTGGGTCGACTTTGTTCAAAAATTAAAAAAACAAGGGGTCCTAGTAATGAAACTCCTATTTCAGCTTGGTGGTCATACGATTTGGTTGTATTATTAATGTTGTTGGTCGACTCGATTCTAGAATACTTGTTTTCAGATTCTAGATTTGGTTCATAATCCTTCGTTTTGGCTTAAGATTAGTAACCGATCTTCTGATCTTTTGTTGTTTCAATGAGATCATTGGGCACTTGATGTGTGGGTATTATGGTTTCTTATCTGGGGAGTTTGAATTGATATCCTTGCTCTTGGTTTCGGTTTTGGGTCGGTTAAGGAATCAGACATTAGCTTTAAGCAATGAGGGTTGTTTTTTTATATACACTTTAATAGAAAAAGGATTTTTGATTGGCCTTAAAACATTTCACCATCTTGTTATTAGGATGAATTTGTTATGTAGTCACGCAGATCTGTGGTGGGTAATTTCCCTTGCTATTCGACTTGGAACCCCGATCAGTACAGGTAGATCTCGATGAGAGTAAGGTAACTTATGACCCATTTGGGGTGGAGTGAGGAATGGATAAGGTAAGGATGGTTAACTTATCCTTGCTAGAATAGCCTTTCCATAGCTACTAGAGGATTTTTCCTTAGTTGTTGACTCTACCACAATGGACTGCCAAAGTTTTAGAATTATATTGAGCTCTGAAATCATGAATTTTTGTCTTAATGTGACCTTACCATTGCTAGATCTTATCGGTATACATAGGTTCATAACTACTAATCATTTTCCTAATACAAGTATCTAGGAAATTTAGCTTCGAGGTTACATTATTTTGTAATCACCAATTCTCGGTTGTTGGGACATTTTGGTTGGAATGGTAACCGGGTTTTCCTAACACTTGAGAGGGGTGTACGAGGTTAGTATATCTTTGTCCTACTATTAGAAAATATTGAAAATGTTATGACTTCCAATACTCTGTGATAATAATAAACCATAAGTCATGTTGTAGGACATAATATCATGGAAATGTTTCTTGAATGAGTATTCTACCAAGAGTAAATTATGTTTCATGAGAGACTTTTACGGAAATATTTCTTGCATGAATACTCATTCAAGAGTTTAAGTAAATATTTATACTTTATTCAATTGTTTCCCCTGAAATAAAATAAATAGATGTTGTTCATTATGGGCATAAATCAAGGAGTAGTGTAGTCCTTGCTTTTGCATGAATTGATGTTTTCCCCTAAACATGTGTGGGGAGAATCCAAGTAATATTTTTATCAAATAATTAGCTAGCTCTCTTGGTTAAATAGAAAGGTATTGATCAAAATGGGTTTTAGATCTCAGTTCCTTTTGTTTCGATAGACCCTCCTAGAGTTCTTTATCATTGTGATTAAATCATCTTGTCAATGGACTAGAGTAAACCTCCTGTAGGAATGCACAACATGTACACTTAATTTCCTGTTGAATTATTTATTTGTTCTGATGACATCCCTTTTGGATCGTGAAAGGGATTTGGTTAGAAGAGACATAGGTGACAACTTTTTGTTCGTGTTGAGTCATTGTGTTTGCATATCAATTCCTTTTAGATTGTTGATAGGAGATTGATTGTAATATAGTGGAACTTATGGCTTGTAGAATTAACTGATATTATTGTAGACTGATTCAAAAAAATTATTAAATCTCTTCTTTATTAGATGGCTGCAGTTTTAAATGTTATCATGTTGAAATGATTCTCATGACTGAAACACAGGTGGAATTTATTTTTTTGGATTACTTAACTGCTTTTGTAGGTAATTGTTTCCTAATGAGAATTAGTGACTTCTTTTCTATTTCGACATTGTAGCTTTTTTGACAGTCTTTTTAATTACTCTTATTTTGAGTACTTGGAACATTTCCTTAAACAATAGTATTTCTTTTTTTTTAAACAGTTAGATAAAAGCACAATGTCATATTGTTATAGCACTTATCATGCTCAATTCTTGTGAACTGACTCAGGCTAATATTGTGTAGATGGATTTGCGAGTAGATGAGGGAAATACTTTTAGGAAATTGCATCAGTCTTGGTTATGAAGTTCCTTTGTACGAATTCTTATTTGTTGTAAAAATTTGGGATGGGATTCGGTGGAAAATTTAGAAGAGGCAGTACCTTAGTATTGTGTCTTGTGGAGTAATGTTGTCATAACTACTGAAACCTTGACTTGTTTTGACTATCATGGAAAATATAAAATTGATCACCGTATTGTTAAGATTGGTTTTAATGTAATATAAGAACCTTATGATTAGTATAGCATTGCTTGATCAATCTAGTTACCTTCTTGTTCCCTAGTCATAGTTCCATAGAATTTTTTTGTTTCTTTGGTGTGTATGTCGCGTCGAATAGAAATGATATAACCATGTGTTATATAGTTGGTGCAATGGTAAACATTTTTTTATTGAGTCATAATTTTGCATGGTGAACCGTCTAGATCATGGCACTATCTAAACTACACTACCCCAAGCTAAACAAATCAAATTTATCCTTATGGTAATGAGTCTTTATAATGATATTAAGGTGAAATCAATGATTAGATATTGGAGGAAACAAAGTTATAGTAAGTAGGAGGAAATTGATTAAGAAACTTAATATGTATACTTTTATCAAACTTATCAAGTGAAGCCTCAATGCATTTTTTTAACCATTCGAATAAATTCTCAAGCTTCAATAAAATCCTGGTTAATAACTAATGAGATCTTAAAGATGAATTCAACTCGACCTTCTTCCTCTAACTTTTTCCAAGGTGCTTTGTAATCTTCTCTTAAGTGTGTTAAACGTGAACCCATGTGCAATAGAGGTATGAACAAGTTTTAGTAGCGTAAGTTTGGATAGATGGCCTTGTGGAATTAATTACCTCCTTTATTAAATAAATGAATTAAACAAATAATTGTCATATTAGAGAAGACCTTAAGCTAATTACCCTACAAGTGTAAAAGGAAGAAATTTAGCTTTGTAAGAAGAATTGTACAAATCATATCCAAAATCTCCTAGAACGTAAGTTAAGAATTGAAAGATGTTTTATTAAAATAAATAACCTTCAAGAATTTCTCACCGTGGTATGCCCTAATTGTAAGTGTGTTATGTGGTTGGACTTTTATGTTGTCTTGTCAAAAATAAAAGTGAATTGTTCATGATGGGTGTCATATATGTGGTCAATGTTGTGTCAAGCTTATCATGAGTTGGTTGTAGCTCTTTGTGATCACCTATGGTGTCGTCTATACTTCAAGCAAGTCAAAAAAATTGTTCGTTAATTGTCGTGTTGTTCTAGTGTGTGTCTTAACTGGGTGTGATAATAAACAACATCATCACCAAGAAATATATTTTAATTTTCACATTCTTTATCTTTTTTAATGGATTTGAAACTTTTTTCTTAAAATCCATATTCTTACTTGCTCCTGAATCTATGTACCAAACATCATTTGAAGTATCTTGAACATATAGGAATGCTATTAAGAGATTAACCTCCCTTTCTACTTAATTTTCCATGTTTTTGGTTTGCTTTCTTGAGCAATTGTGTATCTTTAGCTTCTTTTTGGTACATTCCCATTAAAAATGGCCCAATTTTCCACAATTGAAGCACTTCACCTTATACTTTTATTTCCTTCTTTTGTCTTCTCCTTGGTCCATCCTTTGTTTGGATTCTAGAGCCATCTTGTCCCGATTTCACGTCTTATTATATTTGAATATTCCTTTTGAAATGTAGGCTTGATAAGTTAATTTCATCAAATTTCCTTCCGACTCTTTGTTCTTCCTACAACAAGTGACCACTTAATTCTTCAAACATTAAAGTATCGATATTATCAACAACTTCTAAGAATGTGATTAAATATCATATACAATGGGGAGACTATTAAGAGTTATCTCAACTAATAATTTATCTTTAAATTTCTCTCCCATAGCCTCTACCTGATTCTTATCTCCTTTCATTTTGTAAGATAATTTGTTACATCCTGGTCATTTTCCATTCTTAAATTATGTACTTGCTTCTTTAGATGTAAAACCATAGTCTTTGTAGGATTCTCAAATATTTCCTTAAGTGTTTTCCAAGCATCATTTACATTAATATTGTCTTGAATTTTGGGATGATTTCATAAGTAACAAACATACTGATAATAGTTAAGGCTTCATTATTATTTCTTTTATATTGAGTGACTCTCTATAATCAACAAGAGATTCTTCTTTTCTTCTATAAATTTCCACAAATATTTTACAAGAAACACATTTTTTATTTTATATTTCCATAAAGAGTAATTTTTCCCATCTAATTTGTAGTCATGAACTAGAATGCTTGAAGAAGCCATCACACAATAATAAATTTACACCAAGATTCAATTTCAACTTTTATCAATCATCCACAAAAAAATATTCAACTAAATAAGAGAAATATTCTCCCAAAAAACATTTAATGGTACATATTTGAAAACATTAGCACTAAATATGCAACTAAAGAAGATATCCAACACAAATTCATTCATTTATCACACAATCAAAATCAGAGCATTCATTTCAGCAAATTCTTTTTTGAAGGTCCCATTCTAGGTCTAGAATGGCTCAAATTGTCAAAAATTGGTCTTTCAGAAAAATAACACTCCCCTAATACTCTGCCGTGTTCTAAAAATGTATGCTCATGCCCAATTAACTAACAAAATGCACCAAAACCTTGTAAATCCCCATCTATCTTGTGCTACCTATAATTTCCACCTTGTAGCTCCTTGGTGTTGGATTCCCAATAGAAAAATTTGGAATTTTTCATTCATTGACCTCTTTGATCCTCCATATCCTACTTCACATACTCAATCTTGAATTAATAAGCATTAAATTTGTTAGATTAAGAACAAGCTCACACCTTCCTTATAATCTTCTCAAGATTGTCCCTAATGTCCTCAAGAGCAAGTGCTCTTCGCTTAGATCATGATTGAACATATTTATACATACTCAAAATAAAAACAAGCACACATTTTAATTCCCCTTCATTCCCTTAATTTTTCTAGGAAATTTCAAACTCTACCTCCTTTCTATGCTCCCTCAAATCCACTTTGTTTTCTCTAAACTCACGGTCCTCCTACTAGCCTATTTCTAAACTCACAAGGAAATATCTTTTTGCGAAGGTTTCAAGATATAAGAATAAAATTATTAAACACCCATTATGTCATTCTCTATATTCCCAATTTGTAATACACGACTCAATTCTAACCCTTAGTCCCTTTGTTAAATGACTTCTTTTCCTAGCCCTTTCACGTTGCACACTATACTCTCATGGACCGGTAAAGAAATACCTAAATTTAACCAATGGACACTTAAAATTCTTTCAAAATATTTAAGTAGAATTTTTTACAGTAGTATCTTTCCAATTTAAAACCAAAACTCGATGATATGAAGCTCCAACATCAAAACCCTAGGCACAATCACAAAGTTTCCCAAGAACAATTAAGTCTTAATAACTATTTTAATAATTGTCTTCAAAACTCCAAATTTAGTCTTCCTTACTATTTTAACCTTTTTTTCATTCCAATCTTACCAATCCTTAATATGGAGGGTAATGCTAGTAATAATAATAAGGTTCACATACAAGCATTTAGAAAAGCATAGTATTTAAACCCTCACTCCTGTTTTGATGAGTTATACTATATGCTTTTAAGAAAACCTATTCACTAACTCGAGCACTCATTATCACTTTGTCTATGGATTATTTCCTTTAATTAATTTACTTACCTCATGACTCAAATGATCCAAGTTTCTCCAACCTCTAACATGCACGGTTATAGTACGGTGCTCCAAAGTTCATGCATGCCATGAAGAGTATCCAGCCTATCATTTTCCAAACCTTGCAAAGACACTTCCACCGTCCTATAGCACATGATCGCTTTCCTACCGAGGCATCAACATATTAGTGTACATGTCATTATTATTTCAAAACACACCTACACGCCTTGTTCCTCACACACACCCATACAAAATCTTATTTTGTTGAAAACAAAAAAATCCATTCAATATTAATCCTTATCCTGAAAGATTATAATCATGTTTCCCATATTCAAATAAAGAATCATACCCATGCTATTTGAACCTCATAATTCTCAACAAGGAAAAGTATAAAGAAAACCAAAATGCATTATTTATATATATATATATATATATATATATATATATATATATATATATATATATATATATTGTATTTTATTACAAAATTGTAGTTTTCTCTCTCATTTTCCATTCGTCTGATCTCTCGCTTCTCGAGGAATGCTCTCCTTCTCTTCTCCCTTACCTCCTTAGGAGGTTTTTAACTAACTCCCTTCCTTGAATTCTAACTCTCTTTTAACTTCTCAAGTCTTGTTTTTACAACTCTAACTAACTTCATGACTCACCATGCCCATTCAAAGCCAAATGAGGCATATTACAACATTTTGTATACATTTAGTGACTCTTAGACCATCTAAGCCCCATGACAACCTACACATACTCCTTAACCCATGAAACATCCTTTCAAGCTTCTTGACATGTCATACTTTCTTAGTTACATCCTAGGATATTTGAATACAAAATTGGAGGGAAATATACCAATTTGAAATTTCA
The DNA here is from genome assembly GCA_018340775.1 of Taxus wallichiana var. yunnanensis. Taxonomy (NCBI): domain Eukaryota; kingdom Viridiplantae; phylum Streptophyta; class Pinopsida; order Cupressales; family Taxaceae; genus Taxus; species Taxus wallichiana. The sequence continues at coordinate 554,280,554 of CM031234.1, forward strand.
AGCCTTGAGTCTCCACCTAACACTATGAAATGACCTCAACACCTACTTCATGACCTCACCACATTCTATGACAAAGAGAAATTATACTTTTTGTAGTTTTTTCAATGATTCTCCCGCATCGGTAACCCTTTAACCTACAAAAATAAGAATAATCTTACATAGCCTTCTCTATTGTGGAGCCACATCAAACCGTGTTTTTCCAAGAACATCCTCTTTATCTTGCTAAAACAACAAACTTCTCCTTCACAACTGAAAAACAACACTTTTCATTCACTCTCAACCACTCTCATATTTCTCACATCCATCTCATGCACAACCTCGGTCCAATCCCATATCGACATGCACACAAACACACAAATAAATTTGGATTGATTGCCTAAGACTTGCATTCAATTGGTATTTATAGAATACAAAGAGGTCATTTTGGATGGTCTCACTTCTAGCTAGTCGTGGTATAATATAATATTTTTATATCTAGTTTGTGGTCTATGTAGCCACAACTGTCTTTTTTTAACAAATTTATTCTAATAGTTAGGAGGTGGTGATGCACTGTGAGAGTGGCACATAGCCATTTTTTAATAAAAACTAAACTACTAGTTGAGTATGATTCTTTTACTGTGCATAAAATGTAATGACGGATGAAAAAATATAACTTGGATATGAGAAACTCGAATTTATCATTGACATTTTTAGAGCACGAGAAATAAGTGACACCACTTAAGGAGTAGTGTGAACCCATTGTTTGTCAACCATTATAGAACCACAAGATTTTTGGTAAAAAAATTTATCGATGACCACAGTTCACTCATTTGTAGAAGAATAAATTATTTTATTCACCTTGAGGGAGCATTTGGTCGATAGGCAGCATATAAGTTAGCCAAGAAAGGGAATTTATGAATCTTTTCATTTGTAGCTTGACACAAAAACATATTTTTGACATGTCAATACATAATACACATTATGGAATATACATCTCCTATTTAAATGTTGATAGTTTCCTTAATATCCTCGCAAAGATCGATTTGGACACACACACACTTTTCTATGATTTAGCAACAAAATTTATTTTGCTCGTGGTATATAAAATGACCAAATGGATTTAGTTTTTAGTATACAAAATGCCAAAAGGAAAAAGAAATCCCGAAACTCAACCCATACTAGCATCTTAAGTTTTCCTTGTTTATAAATAACAAAATCCATGGTCTAGTGGAAGTAGACTATAAGGGTATTGTAGATAAAAAAAAACATGGTCCATGAATGACTATAGCTTTGTAGTGCTCAAAGTTTGAAAACATAAAAAGTAACAAAAATTATGGTTGGGTTGTGAACACCCTAAATCTTAACACCACAAGATTTTGGGCTATTGTGTACCCATCTTTTAAGAATACTCTTAGAGGAGATTCAACCAACAAAGTATGCAACCAAATTAAAAAATGTAAACCAATGACAAGCTTTATCAAATTTGGCACAATCCAAAATAACATATAGTAAAGAGACAACTTGGACAGGTTCATGACCTTGTGGAAGACCTTTTGTATGAACTTCCTCACTTGTTTCAACATCTTTCTATTCAAAACTCTATCTGAAACACCTACATCAAATGATGCGGGGGTTGAGTAGATAAGCATATTATAAATTGATTTTTCACCCAAGGGATGGTGAACTAAAAGGTGTAGCACAATAAATGCAATGAATATTCAATCCTTCCAATAATAGTGGTGTGAAAAGATAGGAAAATATAAGAAAACTAAACCCTAACAGAGTGTTTTTGAAGTCCCTTCAATATGTTAAATATTTTTCAAAATGACTTACATTTTAATCACCATGTGCAATCATGTTAATACTAACTAAATCATATTATATTTGTTGTAATACCATAATCCTTTTATGGTCGATGTTACATATATCAATGATATGGTTGTATGACTTGAGATTGCACATATATAAAAATGCATGCCTTTAATTGAGCATCATAAATATGAAACATAATAAATAATTCTAATTAACTCGTTAATTCAAATATGAAATGATAGAAATGGCTCTTACTTGTTCAAGGATTATAATTGCATATATCCTCACAATTGCAAATGTTTGCATAATTTTAATATTATATGTCTTATCACCATCAAATCTAGATTTGATAAAAAAATATGGCAATGACCATATAAATGCTCTTGGTCAATTGTGGAGACATTAAAAACACTTTATTTAGATGTGAGAATTGTATGGATAATTCTTAAAAATATTATCACTTGTGAAATGATTTGTTGACCTTATTCGCATGTTTATGATATTTTTCCTTTTTCCCTAGTGTGTCACTCTTTGATTCCCATACTCCTAAAATTCGTAAATGTGAAATGGGTAAAGGTTGGTTTTGGGGCCTATGTAATAGTGTTAGTTTTTATGATGTGTTAGTTATCCTCAAAAATATACAAAGATGTTGATAAACTTGATTTGTTTAACAAAGATTGCTCTAGTAAAATACTCCAAGAGTGCTTAAATAATAATTCTTTTCTAAGTATTAGATGAGTTCTTGATAATACTGATGATAAAATTAACCTAACTTGCACTTCTCTATTTATAGAAGACTTAAGTTCAAAATTTTGTGATATATGTGTACATGGCGAACTTCCAATGACAATAAATAGGAAGGTAAAAAGGGGCAGATGGTCCCATCCAACTAAAGGGGTGGAAAATCAATGAATGGTCCTAATAGGTGTTCGTACTAGATATAAAATCCTAGAAATAAAACCTAAGGATAAAAATGATAACATGGGAGGTATGAGGGAATTCACAAAATATGGTTTCAAGTTTTGTAATTCATCACGTAAAAAATCGATAACGATCATTTCAAACCAATCACCGATATTTAAACAAGTGTGCTTAGTACAAACACTCATTCAATTGTTATGACCATATGGACAATACATTCTAGTGGTAAGACCGAGTGGACGTTCCTACACAAATGGTGTCACTTGTGAAATGATCTGTTGAGCTTGTTTTCATGTTTATGTCATTTTCCCTCTTTCTTGAATTCGAGCACATTCATTTCTATCCTCAACTCTGTAAATGTGAAATGGATAAGAGTTGATTTTGGGGGTGTGCATAATAAGGTTAGTTATTAGCATGTGTTAGCTAGCCCATTTAATTTTTCAGGTCCCTCAAAGTATACAGAGAGTTCAATAATGTTTTTTACATAACATAGATAATGTCAATAAAATACTCCAAGAGTTCTCTCACAATAATTCTTTGTTATGGATTAGATGAGCACTTGATAATACTTGATGATCATATGATCCTAATTGGTTGTCTATTTGGAGAAGAATTGAACTCAAAATTTGGCGAGATTTGTGCACGGGGCCAACCGCCAATAAATAGAAATGGGAAACATAGTTGGGCCCGGCATCCAATTAAGAGGGTAACACAATTAAATGTCCCATGACCACTCGGACGGTTCGGATAGGTGTTCATGAGATCATATAGATGGTCTTGGGAATAAGATTAGACAATCAAAGGGATGTCATGGAAAGTACTTAGGATGCACAAAATAGGGTTTGAAACTTCTAAAAATGGCATGACTCAATAACACCTGATTTAGAAAAATAATCCATACATAAATAAATGTGCATATTATATATAAATTAATTCAAATTAAATGTGAATGTGCCATTGTTTAGCGTCTACATATAATTCTCTCATATAAGAGATATCTTTTAAAAAATCATTAGCTTACTAATATTTTCACTCTAAGACTACCATAAAGAATAATGTCATTTGATGTTTGATGCTTGCTTCATTCTTATAATGAGTGAGAAAGTATTTTTTAAGCTTCAATAAATCTCGTCTATCTCGAACCCATAGGTTCATTTATGTAAAGGGGCATTATCTATGGTACTCAATGCCATTACATGTAAATTTGGTAAGATATTGACAATATGTTTTGCAAAAATTCACTTCCTTATCCCACACAATAAAACACTTTGCTTAATGACATCTTCAATATAAGGAGTCATAATCCTAAAAAATTCTATTATTTCTTCCACAATCTCTTTACCCTACAACAACTCCATCATAAATATCTCCCTCTTAACAAATCTTCCTATATTAGTGTATTGTTACAACAACTCAATAATATTACAAATTACTATTTTATATTCCCTTAAACATAAAATTAACTCACAAGTAGTAAATTGTGTGAGTAGTAATAATTCCTAACATTCCCCATTAGTGTGAATGTGGTATAAAACAACCACACTATATAATTGCAACATGTTTCCATAGAACTTGCTAATGATCTTGATTCATACATGCACTACATTAGGCTTGTGTGTTCAAAAAATGTACATATGTACAACATCGACTCACACATATCTCAACAAAAGTTAGATAAGGAACACATCAACCTCTCATCGACTATACACTAATTGGAACACATCAACATGATCTAGTGTGGGAGATACAACCATGAATTCTACATACATTCCACCTTCATCTCTATCATAGATGGTTTTACATGGGAATTCACTAAAAATCCAAGTATGAATATGGACATACACATATATGTTCATCCTATACATATAGATGGTTTTACATAGGATGAATAAAAACCTATTTACTGAAGTATCATGATGATTCAACATTGATACGAATATCCATGTTATCCTTACATCAAGGGAAAACAAGGAACTTCTTTTTATTTTCACAAAACATGCAACAAAAAAATAAATAATTGTGTCACTACGAAAAAATTTCCCTGTCATTAGTGAAAATGAGAGGTGATGTTTGGCCTCCTTCCTTTGTTGCCTCCTACCTCCAATAGATAGCTACGTAGAAATTTTGGATTTGAGACTCTACTACATGTCAAAAAAATCTTCCTCCCATAATTTGGACGTCGATTTCTCCCAACAATACTTACATGAGGTAATATATTTTATTTTTTGACACTTTGGTGACACAAAATAACACAAAACGATGAATTTTGATATTAAATACAATAAATTTTGATGATAATACTATAAACTCTCGTTATTGATGTTTATGATGATTTTTCCTATGACAATAACAAGAATCAAATGTTTTACTAGAATGTGAAAAAACATTATACTAACCAAAAGAAAGACATGATACAAACTTATTAAACACTACTTGATAATGTAATTTAAGACTACTTCATAAACATCACAAAACACATTGATTAATAAAAGACCTTATTAACAATAGCACATTAGACATTGACTACATAAATGAATGAGTATCTAAATAAAACTTTACTTTGCATGGTTTTGAGAGCTAACATAAGAACTTAATTCAACTAATTATATTGTAAAGTAATGACTTACAGCAACTATAATTGACTATAGTAAACATTTAAATTGTAAGAGACCATGACTAGAATAATCCATTGACTTCAATTACGCAATAATTGTATTTGGAATGTCAAACTATGAATTGTTTGAAATCGCAAGATCGGTATTCATGGAAAAGGGAAAAGAGAGTGAGTATGCAAAGCACACAAATAGTATATAGAAATAAAAAAATTCATCCGATCAAGTTGATATGTTGCAAGTGCTTCAAGTCTTCAAAATTATAACCACAATAAAATCACGTAAGGCTGCTCTAGGAGTGGATCACACATAAATTATTGGCATCAACGAAGAGATACTTGAGAATACCTTGAGTAATTTAATCAACCATTCCCATTGAAATCTATTTTGGGTTCCAATCGAGTGAAGCTAAATAAAGTCTCGATACAAGATATTCTCACACAATATTGTAGCATGTAATTCACACAAGATATACTTTGCATAAGTAGATCGACATGGCCAATATGTTAAATATTGATCTTGAGTTGTATCATCTTACAAGATGCTTTACCTTTATTTCTGAAAATTTTCCCTTCTCCACCCACCCTTCCCTCTTGCATTTAATGCTTTTGTTTGGGTGCTCTTTTTGAATTCTCTTTTAGGAGGGAATGCCATTTAATATTGTAAAAATATGTTTTGTCATTTAGTGGAAGCATTGTGTAAAACAGCAGAGGAAGAGAACAAACTGGAATTTTTGTAGCAATAGAATAGATAATAATAGAACAAAAGAGTGCATAGTAGTGTAGAGTAGAATATAGTAGAACAACATAGTGTAGAACAATACAATTTTGTTTAGTTTGCAGCACTAGAACAGCTTAAAATTTTATTACAAAGAATCGACATAGGAGTAAAAGAGTTTGCACCAACAAACAAAAGGAAGTTTAACCCTTTGTACATTTTTATTGGGCTTAATATAATCATATTTTGTATTTTCTCTATTGTACTCTCTCCATTGTTTTTCATTTTTTTATTTACATATATTTTCCAATAGTTTGGCATCAAAGAAGGGTTCTTTGGGGTTTGATAAGTGATGGATTCTAACAATAGAAAATCTTGGAAGCAATCACCCATGTTTAATGGTAAAAAATATGACATTTGGTGCATAAAAATGAAGACTTTGTTCTCTACTCACGAGTTGTGAGAACTAGTAGAAGGTGGATACATAGAGACAACATATTAAACAATATTCAATGTTCTCACACAAGAACATAATAAAATTTTGAAGAAAAATAGATAGAATAATGTTAAGGCATTAAGCTAAATTTAGAATGCACGATAATTGATTCAGCTTTTCCAAGGATAATAGTAGCTACAAATTCCAAACAATCATTACATATTTTACAAAATCAAAATCAAAGTAGTGAAAATGTGAAGCTAGTTAGATTACATATGTTAAGGAGATATTTTGAGACATTGTTGATGAAGGAATTATAATCCATCAATGATTTTTTCACAAGGAAAATGACCATAGTAAATCAAATCAGGACAAATGGAAATGTTATTAAAGATCATAGAATCATAGAGAAGGTATTGAGGAGTCTTCTAATTAAGTTTCATATTATTATCTTGTTGTAATGGAAGAGTCCAAGGACTTGAGACAAATGATAGTCGATGAATTGATGGGTTCTTTGCAAACCCATGAACAAAGGATGAGTAACTTAGCCATCTCTTCTAAACAAGCCTTCAATAAAAATGTGAATGTGAGAGATAAGGGGAGAGGAGAGTACAATAGAGGAAGAGACAAATTTTGCAACAACCAAAAATGTGGAAGGAAAAATTATCAAGAGCCACATGGAATAGGAAAAGGACATAACAAACGTACTTATAGAGGTGGTTCCACACAAAGGTATGATAAATCAAACTTCCAATGCTATTATTGTAAGAAGTATGGACACTATTTTAGTGAATGTAGGAAGAAATAATACGATATGAGAACTCATAATGCAATTTATACTAATGCAAAAGAGGATGAATCTAAAAATCATGAAAATGGTGGAAACTTGTTTTTAACATGCAATGTAGCTAAGCCAAGAAAAAAACAAATATGGTATTTAGATAGTGCATGCAACATGTGTGGGAACAAAGGAATGTTCAACAATATAGATGAAATAGTCAAATTTGAAGTAAAGATGGGAACAAATGACAAGGTCCCTATAATGGGAAAAGGAAACATATCCATACTCACCAAACAAGGTGATAAGAGGCAAATTTAGGATGTCTTTTATGTGTCAGGGTTGAAGTATAACCTTCTAAGCATTAGGAAGCTAGTCCAGAAAGGATATAAGGTGATATTTGAAGATGGAGAATGCATAATTTATTATAGAAGTGGAAGCAATAAGCAGCTTACAACAATGAAGATGACACAAAATATGATGTTTCCTTTGAGGATGCAAAGTGAGATAAAGAACACTATTTAAAACAATATCAATTGATCAATCTACTCTATGGAACATTAGGCATGGGAATTTGAGTTTTTTTGGGTTGAATATTCTTTATAGGAAGCAAATGGTAAGATTGATGGGCCCAATTGAACCACTAGATAAAGTATGTGAGGGTTGCATATTAGGGAAGAAACATAGAAATGCACTTCTCTTATGTAAGCCTTGGAGAGAAATTACATCAATTGAGTTGATACATTAAAAACTATGTGGTCGCGTGAAGACTCCCTCCTTATCCAAGAATGTGTATTTTATTACATTCATAGATGACTTCAACAAAAGGAAATGGGTGTATTTTTTAAAAAATAAATCAGAGACATTTGAATTATTCAAACAATTCAAGGCCATGGTTGAGAAGCACATTACATAAAAACATTGAGAATGGATAGAGGGAGAGTACATATCAAATCAATTTTTGAATTTTTGCAAAGAACATGGGATCAAGAAGCAATTTATAATGAGGTACACACTACAACAAAATGGTGTAGCTGAGAGGAAAAATCGAACCATTCAAGAGATGGCAAGAAGCATGATTAAAGCCAAAGGATTTCTTGATGAGTATTGGGTTGAAGTAGTTGGAACAATAGTCTATTTTTTGAATAGATGTCCTACAAAGAGTGTTCGGAACATGATACCTCAAGAGGCATGGAGTGGAAGAAAACCAAGTGTTGAGCACTTAAGAGTTTTTGGATGTGTGGCATACACACATGTGCCCAAGAAAATAAGATCAAAGTGGGATAAAAAGGAGAAAAATGCATTTTCATCGGGTATAATAAACAATATAAAGCTTATAGATTGTACAATCCAATCATAAAGGATATAATAATCAATTGAGATGTTTAATTCATATAGGATGCATCTTGGGATATGTATAAAAAGTGTAATACACAAACAAAGGTAAGTTGAAATTTTCTTGAAGATGAAACAACAAATTTGGTACAATCAATAATGCACTAAGCTGGAGTCGTGTCTCACAAAGGGTTGAATCATCTAGTGGTAATAGCAAACAAAGTACACAAGGAGTATCACATGATACAACTTCATCATCTTCCAACTCAAATCGAACCTAGTCGAACAAGGAGTGTACAAGAGATCTATGAGCAGTCAAGGTATGATGAAATAATCAATTTTTCTCTATATTCAGCAGTTGATCCTATTTATTTTGAAGAAGTAGTTAAGGAAAACAAGTGGTGTGAAGAAATGGATGAATAAATGCATGCAATAGAGAAGAATAAAACATGGGAATTAGTTGACCTTCTAGTAGGAAAATAATTCATTGGAGTTAAGTGGATTTACAAAACCAAAACCACTCTTTAAGGTGAAATTGAAAGACATGACACAAGAGTGGTTGCCAAAGGATACAAGAAAAGGCCTGGATGTGATTATAATGAGACATTTTCTCTAATAGCAAGGCTAAAAACTATGAAAATAATTATTGCAATAGTTTCTCAACACAAGTGGAAGGTACATCAAATGGATGTCAAGTCAGATTTCTTGAATGACATGTTAAAAGAAGAAGTGTATGTGGGACAACCACCTAGTTATGATATTTCAAGGCATGAGAACAAGGTGTATAATCTCAAGAAAGCATTATATAGACTCAAACAAGAACCAAGGGCATGGTACAATCGTATAGACTCTTATTTGATAAGCAATGGATTTAGCAAAAGTGGAAGCGAACCTACACTCTACATCAAAGTAAAAAAATAAGGTGAGATTTTGATTGTATTTTTATATGTAGATGATCTAATCTTTACTGGAAATGAAAACAAGTCCATAGAAGAATTCAAATCAGCCATGAAGAAGGAGTTTGAGATGATTGATTTAGGCTTTTGAGGTGATTTATCATTATTTAAGTAAAACAAATGGAGCATGAAATTTTTGTGTAGTAAGGGAGATTTTGGAGGGATTTAGAATTTTGGACAACAAACCCACATCTACACCAATTGAAACAATTTTGAAATTTCACAAGGAAGATTGCAGAAGTAATGTGGATCCCACATGGTATAAAATCTTGGTAGAAATATTAATGTACTTGAATGCAACTAGACCGGACATCGTGTATGCAGTCAACCTAATTTCTAGGTTCATGGAGATTCCAAAAGAGACACATTGGCAAGTGTAGACACAAAATCATGCACTTGGGTACATTTCTAGGTCCTAAAAGCATACTAGCATTTACATGATTCCTAAGCAATAAAACTAGTGGTTGACAACTATCTTTGGCCTTTTTATGTGTTTCTTGTTTTCTATTTGGTTTTGCACACCCTATAGCCTAGTTGGAACTTTACTTATTTATCTTTATTGGCTTCAGATGCTAGCACCTTGCCAGAAAATAGTGCCCAGTGCCCATGTCCCCTCTCAGTTCCCCTAACCCTTTCTTATCTTACTTGCTCCTTTTGGGTCTCTTTTATCTTTTTGGCATCTGTTTCACTTATGGGTTGGTCTTCTAGTTGGTAATTAAAAAATTCAAACAAGGGAATCATATAAATACATAGTTTTGTGTTCAAAATCAAGGACCAAACACTAAGCATTACTATCATCACCTAATATTACATCCAAAAGGCACCTAAAGCATCCATCTAGCATCCATTCAAGGGACAAGGGTTACATCAACTCTACATATACTGCATTAGAAGGGGAAGTTCATTATATTTCATCCACACATGTTATACATTTCTACATTCTAACTACAACCCGCTATCAAGTGAAACTTGCACAAGGGCATCCTAGGGCACAATTTTTACACACACTCACAAGAACTACATGGATTATGAGATGTAGTGCAGTGCTCGGTCATAAGTTCACTCTCGGGGTGACCATTGGGGTCAGACTCCCCATTCTACATTTTCCTTTTTAGGTTTGATGTGGTTTGTGGGCTTGTGTAGGCGGGCATCTCTTTTACAGTTGTAGGTACCTTCACATTCAAAGAGATATTATCGTGATCAACAGAAACAACTACGACACTCTTACAAAATAGTGAAAACCATATTCTAACTATTTTCACAAAGTCATGGCACCCATTAGTAGTCTCAAATGCCTAGGAACCCTTGCCCTAATGTGGGTTCCCATGTATGGATTTGTTCATGAGTTACAGAATTTATACAGAGCATTTACAACACTCTACCTAGCCTATTCAACACTTTTCCCAATCCAGACCAATTCTCTATCGAGTGTAAATCAGCTAAGTCTCTTCATTTATCTCTTGTGCTTAGGTTTTCATATTTACATCTTAGTTTTCTTGTTTCATTTGTTATATTTTACCATTTATACATAAGTTACTTTATAATATTTCGATTTAATATACATTAAACTAAATCAGCAAGTAGGTAAAATAATTTTGAGGTATATTAATGGCACAAGAAATTATGAAATTTTGTATGTTGTTGTAAATGATTTTTAGTTAGTTGGATATATGGATATTGGTTGGGTATGTAGTCTTAATGGTAGAAAGAGAACATCCAGATATGCATTTCATATAGGATTAGGAGCCATTTCATGGGCTTCAAAGAAACAATTAGTTATTTCACTTTCCATAGTTGAAGCCAAGTATATAGAAGAAAATTCAGTTGTATTTCAAGCTATATGGATCAAAATAATCCTATTAGATTTGATGAGGGACAATATGAAGCATTTACTATATTTTTGATGACTTATCTTCCATTGCCTTGTAAAAGAATCTTATTTTTCATGGAAGAATCAAGCATATCGCAATCATATATCATTTTATTTTACAATTAGTTGAAAAATGTGAGATAGAACTTAAATTTTATAAGTCGAGGAGCATCTTGTTGACATATTTACCAAGCCTAAAAGGAACGATAAACAAATCATTCCAAGCCACAAAGAACTCAGATGTTAATAAAACATCACACTCAATAAGCTGAAAGTAATTCACCAAAATAACGTTACAAATAAATGAAATAATATCATATATTATTATGGAACTCTATGCAATACAATGAGAAGGGGCCTTGCTTATATAGGCAAGGAAGATCAATCTAAGAACTAGTCAAGGCCATAGATCAAGCCATATTTCAAGGAAAGAACTAGACAACAAAGAACTTGTTGAGCAATCAAAGTATGAAACTAAGGAGATGGCACATAGAAGATTCATGCATAGGAACAAGGTGCATTTGAAGGCGCAGAAGGATAGGAAAGGAAACGTGCGTCAGGACAAGTTGATTTGGGAATTAGCCATTTTTCATAGTTACGGGCTATTTTTGGAGATAGTGAAAGAGCACACAACGGGATGGAGACTTACACAACACGTAAATGCTATTTTGGGGATGAGCATCTACTAAGTGCCATGCATGAGTTTGGGATAATAATATGATTACTACTACCAATTAACTATAGGAGATCTATTATTAGTGCACTTGCATGTGTGTATATTATTGTAAAGGTGCATGGCTATTTTCAGCATGCGACCTATTTTGGGAAGTGCGTAAGCAGTGAAGGGAAATTCCCCACCCCTATAAGTATGTATTATTCTATGTAGTTAGAGAGAGACACTGTGTATGAGTTATTGTAGAGTTATGTTTTCGAATTTGATACACGCATAAACTTATGGTAATGTTATATGATGTAAGAAGCTTCTATATTTACTATGTTTAATATAATGGAGTATATTGGCTAGATAAAGGTGTTAAACATGATTGTAATTGGTTCTTGTATGGTTGATTTCATTATGATTATTGTTTAATTCATGATTCTTTAAGATCTAGATCTGGAATATGCTCTATGGAATGTTTATGGTTAGTTAGGGTTTGGATGTATGCTTTATCTTCAACACATTAACATCCTACACAAGAAACTCTAAAGAGTGGCCCAAGTACATTTGTGTGCTTGGTGAGCACTCAACTCAAAGCTAAGTGATGTATCAATGCGCCTGGGTTGTTTGTGGTGAATTCTAGGCTACATCATTGGTTCCATTTTCGGGACCTCTTTTTCAGTTATTTTCAGGATGGTTCATGATGAAGATGTACTAGTTGACCCTAGCAAGTATTGAGGAGTGGATAAAAGATCTAGAAGAAGAGTACGCATGGAGGTTCAACATTGGATCTGAGTTTGACGCACGCGCGTGTGGGTGGAAAAGAATCTGTATGATTGTTTGTATGAGATCTTCTTTTTATCTTCCCGGTAGAATTGTATGAGTGGCTAGTTGCTTATGCGTCTAAATGGAATTGGAGGTATTGCACACTTTTCTGGATGTAGGAATAATTTTAGGCCCTGTATGATATTGATCTTATTTGGACACGCATTTTGGATACTTGGTTCGTGGTGTTTTGAACAACTATATTCTGGAGTACTCAATTTCCACTTATTCTTTCTTGAAGTAGCTGAGTTCCAATTTTTATGTTATCCCAGGGGAACTTACTTGTAAGGCATTCCACTGGCGATCAAGATCTTGATGGTGACCCTAAACTTGGAAGAAAAATTGATGGCTAGCTAAACCCCACCATACGCGGGGGAAGAGAAGGTTTGGTGAAAGATGACGGACCTAGTGGCAGAAAGGTAGAGAGAAGAAAGGCGGCTTAAGTATAATGAGGTATGTGAAAGGGAGATGGAAAAGTAGTGGGATATTACAGAGTGGATGGCATTGAGGAGAGATATGGCTCATGAAGGATTTAGGGATCACACAGAAGGCATGGAGTCGAGCATTCGAATTCCCCCATTGGGCAAGCATGTCAGGGAACCTTCCTCAACCTCGAAAGAGAGTGTGCCAACAGAGATAGCCTGTGCTATGGGCATACATCCAAATCTACCTGGTAACCTAGCCCTTGCACTTGGTTTTCCATTATCTAGTACATCCAATAGTTAGCAAGCTAATTTAGGTAGTAGGGATGCAGGAGTGAGTCACATAGCAAGTACATATATGGCAAGGAAAAAATCTTCGTTATTTTTAGAGGTACCTTTTAGGTGCATCATCAACATAGAATTTGAGCACGCTGAATTTTGGACTCACTTCTAGGAGTAGTACCACCACAAAGACTATAGGAGTTCGTTCAAGTACTATTGTTGGGACACAGGGAAGTACATCTTTTGGTCCACTTCTAGCTACATGTGGAGGATTAGGGGGTATAGGTGGTTCTAGTTCTAGTGGATTTGGTTGTTTTAGAGGCAGAGGTAACACATGAGGTTTTGAATTAGGTGGGCAGGTCCACACCAACCCCAGAATATTTACATGGAGATGTCTCTCCATATTCCAAAGTATAAGGGCATAGAAGATGTTGTTGAACACGTGCACATGTGTGAGATATTGTGGCACGTAAAAGGGATCACATCTTCTGAGTGCAAGGAAAGTCAATTTGTAACTACATTATAGGGATGCGCACATAGTTGGTATAGGAATTTTGACCTTGATCAAACTTGTGTAGATTATGTAACATTAAAATATGCTTTCCTTAAAGAGTTCTATATCCCTGAATTTGAGTAGAAGAGTATAAGTGCACTCAAGGATATTAAGCAAGGAACTACTGAGAGTGTCCGGGAGTATGATGCCCATTTCAAAACACTTTTATCTAAGCTTTATTATGACATTCATGCAAGCTAGCATGCATAATGGTTCGTAGGAATATTGATCACACCTTTTAGAATGGTGTTGTCACATGAGACATATATTGATCCACGTGAAGCACTTGAAGTAGCTTTGGAAGATGAGGTAGTTGGAAGTATAGACACTGGAGTCGGCCATTCCTAGAAGAATAGATTGCAGCTATGGCAAAGAATTTGGAGAAACTATCGGTGAATTCAGGACATGAGACGCACACTGGGATTTGGTGTACATACTGTGAATTGGAATGGCACACCAAGGATAGTTATCCCCGCAAGTCATTGCGTTCATTATTGTTAGACTGTGAGATATGTCATTTGAACCATGACACCAATCACTTCCCATTATTACAACACGTGATAAGGAAGAATGTATCCTACTATTGTAAAATTTTCTGGGTCCATGACTCATGATACAGAAGATTGCAAGTTGATTGGTCAAATCCATGATGCTATAGATATTGGTGTGCAAAAGATAGGAGTATCAGATAACTCGAAGGGTAAATGTGAGAACCAAGATCGGGATCACAATCAAGCATGTTATGATCGAGAATGAGGGGTGCTATAAATGAGGATGTGGCAGAAGTTAATGATACCGTGATGGATTTGGGGTCGAGGCCATGGTGGTGGACGAGGTGAGTTTCCTCACTAAACATGCTTTACATGCGGATCTCCTAACCACTATAGGCATGAATGTCCTCAGAATATTTCTTGTTATTTTTATGGGAAGATACATAGCTATGAGTAATGCTCGAGACCTATACGAGCATCTTAGCAAGAAACATAAACAAGAAACCAAGGGCATGGGGATGGTTAGGATACAACGACTTATGGAAAACCAAAGTGGATGTCAAATTTGGCACCAAAACATGAGGTATTACCTGTCGATTACCATACTCATTGAATGCAGTGCGTGCAAAAGAAGCATTATAGCATAAGCCTACCATCATTAAGGAGGATGTTTTGTATTCAAGGTATCCGGATCATGCACACCAGAAGGAGGTTTATCAAGAGACCATGGAAGTACTTAGAAACCTTCAAGGGGAAATACAATGTTTAAAGGATCAATCAGGGAGGATGGAATAGAAGAAGGCAGTAGAGATGGTCTAGTAAAATATTTATGACTTGAAGGAGGTATGAAAAATGTTGCACCAGGAATATATCATTCCATTATTAGGGAGTTAGCTAAAGGGGAACACTCTACACACTAATATTGAAATGGACGTCAGATCCTGCATGCAAATCTTCCCCCTCATATCTTAGATTACGACAAGGAGATCACTTTGAATGTTGTTGTGGATGGATGACTCTTGAGTAATATATTGATTGACACAAGTGTGGAGGTAAATGTGCTTACTTTAGATGCATGGGTATAGATGGGGAGACCTCCATTATAGCCATCTTCTAATGTATTGTTTATGGCTAATCAAACTAAGGCCACTCCCATCAAAGTTTTAAAAGATGCATCCATTACTATATAAGGGTCCAAGTTCATTGGGGACTTTGAGTTTTTAGGACTTGCAGAAGCAGACAGTTTCCCAGCTCTATTTGGGTGCACTTGGTGCTAAGAAAATAATGTTGATCTATAGTTCAACAAGGGATATATAAGTTTTGAGAACAAGGAGGAAAGATTTATTATCCCTTTAATGGATGGAAAATATGTACCCTATGTTAAGCCTTTGAAAGAATAAGATTTGAATAGGATATGTGTACATGTCATTCGGGACCCGTATACTCAAGCCATCTAAGGAAGGAATCCTCCAATGGGAAGATGCACTATCTATTACTAATACCACAAGTATTGATTTTGATAATTGGGCTTATGGCACTTATGAGGTGGTTTGGCATGAAGTAAGGAGAGCATTTGCATGGAGAGGTAAGACTCTTTATATTAGGAGGATAGGTAACAGCTTTACACCTCGGTACACTGGAGAAGGAGACCCTACAGTATTCCTATGCACCATGGAGGAACAGAGGAGTGAGAAATTTGAAAGAAGAAATATGTTATCATATACCCTATGGGGGACAACAACACACTGGTGGGTGGTTCACAAGGATAATATTATAGAATGGAATGAAGTATGGATTGCTCTCACAACTCATTTTTCCATGAGTAATGCACCTACTCGAATCTACAGATATCATGGTAATCAACCTATTCATCACCACATTCAACAATGTGAAAGGCTTTAGACAGGGGTAAGAAGCTTTACCACATTTGATATGGATACACAAACTTTATTCCACTTTACAGTTGCGCACCCGCTTGGTATGTATATGCGGAGCTACATAGAGAGACTAGAAATTGGCAAGATTTGATTACAGGAATGGTCCAAACTTTTGACTACTTCTCTACTAAACCTCTAGTGGAAGAGGCATTAAGGGTTATAAAGCACTTAACTATGGGAGATAGTATAAAGGTGGAAGAACTCATTTAGGATTTATTTGGTGAGAATGACTCAAAGCGTGCTTTGATAAAGAAGATGAGATAGATGCCACATTACTTAAGTGTGCTTGCTTAGAGAAATAAAAAGGAAAGATGGTCTACATAGTGGATGATGAGGAAGTAGAATATATGGATATAGATCATTCAAATGTATGCACGAGGTGTTAGACAGTGTGGATAAAAATGTGTGTGCCTATCATGAACCCATGAAGAAAAAAAAAGTGAATATTGGTACGGATGTTGAACCTAAGGAGGCAATAATTGGGGATTATTGGTTTGAATCTGAAGTGGAAAAAATCATTGAGTTACCACATGATTTTCAGGACTTATTTCCTAGGTGCTACCATGAATGAAAAGGAGTGCATGAATCATTAGGAGATATGAAGATTAATCTTAAGGAAGGTGTGCACCCTATCAAGAAAAGACCCTATAGAATGAACCCTAACTTGCACATAAAAGTTAAGGAAGAAATCGACAAAATGTTGAAGTATGACATCATCAAGCTCTTAGAATAATAAGAATGGGTTAGCCCCACGGTCATCAATATAAAGAAATATTGTCAGATTAGGATTTGTGTGGATTACAGGGAACTGAATGTTACATGTGTGATTGATCCCTTTCTTACACCTTTCATAGAGGAGATATTAGAAGGCATTGCAAGGTGTGAAATATATTCTTTTACAGATGGATTCTTTGGGTATCATTAGGTTAGGATTGCACAAGAGGATCAAGAGAAAACAACTTTCACCACTGAATGGGGAAGTTTTGCATATATTGTGATGCCCTTTGGTCTGAAAAATGTTCCTGTTGTATTTTCATGCATAGTTGTTCAAGCATTCCAGGATTTTATTCACAACTTCTTACATGTTTACTTGGATGATTGGATGGTGTATGGACTTATTAAGGATCATTGTGAAAATTTACACTTAATGTTTGAAAGATGTAGATAATTAAGCATCTCTTTAAACATCAAGAAGTGCATGTTTGCTACACCTTTTGGCACTTTGTTAGGGCACATCATCTGAAAATGAAGGTTTTTAGTGGATCTAGCTAAGGTTGTAGTTATTGTAGGCCTGGAAGAGCCTACCAATCAGAGTGAGGTGCGTGGATTCTTGGGTCACACTAGGTATTATATAAAATTCCTCAAATGATATGCTAATATTTTTGTACCCTTGGAAGAGTTACTAAAAGGAAAAGGGACATTCTATTGGGGAGAACCGCAACAATGCACATTTGAGGCATTGAAGGGGAGACTTACTACAAGTACATATTCTACACTTTCCCTCATGGAACCAACCGTTTCATGTACATGTGGATGCCTTTGGCATGGCCATTGGCACAAGTATTAGCTTAGCCTAGAGAAGGTATTATAGATCATCCTATCTATTTTTCTAGTATAAATTTGACTCTGTAGAGCAAAATTATACAACTACTAAGCGTGAAGCCTTGTCTATGATCTATGCACTTTGCGCATAAATTCGCAGACAATACCTTCTAAGAACACCATTTGTATTTTACGCCAATCACATGGCATTAAAATACTTACTAAACAATCCCATTTTACAAGTGGTGCATATGTCGATGGGTACTCTTATTCCAATAATTTGATTTCGAAGTTGTGGTCAATCTAGGTAAAAGTAATTTTGGCCCGACCATTTATCAAGAATTCAAATCAAGGAGGACACAGACAATTGAAGATACAATGTCGGATGCACAACAGTTATACAGTTACAACATGTACCTTCAAAATTAGAGGATATTGCTATATTTTTACATACAGGTATGGCACTAGAAGGAATGAAATCCTTAGAGAAGAAACAACTTGTAATTCACGCAGCACCTTTTATGTTGATCAGTGGTGACCTATACAAGTTAGGATGAGATGAAGTATTGTGTTAGTGTGTACTAGAGCACAAGTGTGTGTATATCATAGAAGAGTCTCATGGCGGTATTACAGTGGGGAACTATGCAGTGACTCCACCGTGCATAAGATTCTACTCATTGGATTATGGTGGAAGACACTCTACAAAGATTATAAAGCATATTGTAAGGCATGTGATCATTTTCAATGCCTTGGTAAATTGGGGAAAAGAGATGAAATGCCTTTAAGACCTATTCCTAGTGCAGACCATTTAAAAATTGGGCTATAGACTTTGTGGGTCCTATTTCACCATCCGTGCGTAGAACTGGATCATGCTACATCATCACTTACACAAATTATCTTACAAGGTGTTCAAAAGAGTCATCTACCAAGGATTTTACAAGTGTCTACAATAGCCATGTTTTTATGGGAAAATGTTCTTACAAGGTATGGATGCCCGCTAAGCTTGAAAAGTGATAGGGGTACACATTTTTTGAATGAGACAATTAGGATACTATTGGATGAATTTATGATTGCACACCATAAGACTACACCCTATCATCCTCAGGAAAATGGGACTGTTGAGGCCTTTAACAAGATTTTGAGCCAGACATTGACAAAAATTTGTGATGTTGGAAGGAAAGATTGGGATGATAAAGTTTCTATCATGCTTTGGGTGTATAGAACAACATACAAGAGGTTGAACAAGGCCACACCCTTTCAGTTGGTGTTTGGCACAAAAGCAATTCTTCCTATGGAATTCATGTTACCTTTTTACGTATTGCATGCATTAGAGGTCTAGTGATGAGCAATCCTTGGAAGAAAGAATTGATAAATTGATATAGTTGGATGAGAGGCACACCATAGCACGTTAGAGTCAAAAGTAGGAAAAGGCCAGGTAAAAGGCATGGCATGACAGGCACATCAGGGACAAAAATCTTGAGATGGGATAGATGGTGCTTCTTTATGATTCTAAGTTTTTGCACCATCCAAGAAAGCTTAAAGTGCATTGGTTGGGACCGTATGTTATCACTCATATACTTGAATCAGGCACTTGTTAGTTAGAGACACTTGATGGAATACGGTTACTTGGTTACTTCAATGGGAGTAGGCTGAAGCCCTACTATAAATAAGTCTTCTTGGTGTTTATAATAAGGCAAGTGTTTCCATTTAGAATAGGTTTTCATTTTTGTATTTCCTTAATGTATTTCCTTCTTCATCGCTATACTTTGTCAATTTAGTTTGGTTTTTTTTGTAATAAGTGTGTTTGCGCATTGGAAGCTAATTACCATCTGAAGTATTTTTATGCGCAGAGGACTACACATACCATTGGTGTGGGGTGGTTATTCATATTCATAACTGGGTACACATGAGAAAAAAATGGTTACAGGTGCTAGTAAAGTGTGGAAAGGAGTTGTTAGAAAGTAGATTGCTCTAAAAATATGGCCATAGATGAAGATAAATGAGGGAAGAATATAACGCGAGGTAAGCATTGGTTGTGGAGATTAGCGGGGAAGGTGTAGTGATGAGGTACACGGAACATGGAAGTGCGTTGAAGAGAATTCTATAGCCAAAAGGTAGGAAGACGCGCTAGAATTTTATAGTTGGGGCACGAAGATGTACTACATGGATATTGTGAAAATGGTAAATTAATGAGAGGATTGTTGGTAGGTGAAGGAGTAATAAATGCAATAAATTTTTGAAAATATATATAAGGACATGATGTGGGTTCATTTTTACCTTTGCGATCACAAGTATTTGAGTGAGCTAAGTGCGACCAAGCCGAAAAATCGTGTTGAGGTGTGGAGTGTTGTGAAACCAGATATGGAGAGTAGAATATTGCACGGAAGAGGCTTACATCCCCATTAGTGAAGGGTTTGAGTGAAGAAAAAGAAGCATTGAGAAGGAGCTAGGGCACATGGTTTCAAGCTAGGGCATGCAGATTCAAGCTAGGGTTTGAGTTTACTCATTACAGAACAACAAAAGGTGGGATTTTTACGATGGCACCAAAGAAAGCACCTGCAACAAGCACGAAAGGAAAGAAGAAGGTAGAAGATGAAGTTGAAATTACTCCCGAGAGTAATTTTTTAGAGATGTAGTACCCGAAGGAGTAATAGTTGGATAAGAGTGGGATTCCCACATCCACAGATGAAAAATAAGTGACTAAAACCACCGTACCACTGACAACAAGGGAGAGTTGGACACTTTGTTGAATAAGAAGACCAACAAGTGCATGGTGGAGGATATGCCAATGTATGATGATACTGGGAGAAATTATTGCAAGTAGGATTTTATCAGTTATATGAGCTCCCATATTTTGGAAAATATGAACCCTTATACCATTGGTTGAACATCTAAGTCCATGAGGACTTCTTTTATTTCACCGGATGAAGGGTTAGGATCACAACAGCCTGGTTTCGACACTAACAAGATTGAAGGGCATAGGGGTAGACCTTGTTAGTGATTTGACTGATAAAGCAACGGTCATAGAAACAAGAAAGGAGTTGGGGTATACCAAGGGTCTACACGGAATGGACATTGATTAACTGAAGAAATTTCATGTGGTGTAAGCAGTCATGCATCTGCTAACCAAGTTGAATGACCAAGAGAGATGGCCACAGTAAACACCATGTGGCTTCATATTGCAAAGAAAATGTCTCAAGGAGTAGTATACAACCTAGCAGGCTATATTGCAAACACCATTGTTGAGGAAGCGTGCACAAGAGAAAAGATAAGTTTTGGCGTTATCCTACTTTCTCTTGTGTTTTTAGAAATTGGAGTGCCTGATGGGCCAAATAATAAGATCTGGGAGTACCCCTTGGAAAATAATTCCCTCGTGGAGAGGTTTGAAAAATATTTATGTGAAGGATCAATGAGTGGGTTGTTTAAGAAGAGGGTGGAGATGTGGTATGACCGACTTTGTGTGGCGTTTTAGGAGTGGTGCATTCCCAAAGAGCTACCTTTGGTGGTGGGCAAGGTAGTACAATTCGCAGTGTACCAACACTTCTACATCGCGTGGTTTGCTATGCGAGATGGGGCAAGGATCCTATGGTGAAAACTTCCCTATGCCTTCATAGGGCACTAATTCTAGGCCTCAATTCACATGATTTACTTGATGATGCATGTCATTTAAAATTCAATACATACAAGGTAGACTGTGACTACCACACCCTCAGAAGACATATGTGTATCCAATTTGGACTACCTATATTAAGAGGCTCATTTCAGACATTATAAGTATGAATCTAGTAAGCTTGGCTATTAGGTACAGTGGATTTTCACTCGTATACCTTTAGCTTAAGCCTAAGATGGAGAATAACAAGTAAGTGGAGAATGAGTTAATGCTCCCAGGGCCTCCTAAGGGAAAACATATAGTGGAGAACGTGTTGATCCAAAGCCTACAAAACTGCTATAGAGATAGACAAGGAGGAAGAAGAACACAAAGATAGTAGTGGCTTAGATCATAGAGTACGAGGTAGCCCACAACTAGAGTGGAGACTAAGCACGTGGATACTCCACCTCAGGCACAAGAAGGAGACAAGGAATTGGTCATGGAAGCATTCAATGAAGAGCACCGCTTTAAGAGGGTATTCAGAAGAACAAGGACCCAATGCACGAGAACTCCACATCCTATAAGAAGATCACCATGACTCTCCCTTCGAAAGAGGCAACTAAGAAGAAGAGGAGAAAGCTAAATTTGAATGAGGAGGTGGAAGTGAGCACGCCTGCGACCCCAATGGAGCCAAAAGATATGGAGGAGCTCAAAGATGAGGACATGAAGGATGAAGAGGAAGGTGCAAAGGAGGCAGAAGAATCAGAGCATGAGCAACCTCACGTGCATGACACTACTTAGGATGTCGAAGGGCTAACTCCAAACCTTGGCGCTCAAGTTCCTAAGGGACCAAGAATAAGGAGAACAAGTGGAGAATACATTGTGCCAAGTATGGGCTATGCTGAGGACACAAGAAAAATCATCTACGCCTATTTTCAAATCACAATGGACCTGAAGGAGTTATATGGGTGGGAGCTGATGGACCCAGACATGGCCACCGCGTGCACAAGGAATAGTTGTCTGGTCCATGCAGACTCACATGGATGAGCCAAATTTTGATGTATGCGAGGAGTCTTATGTGTCAAGAAGAGTGAAGAAGGCACCTCAGAGCAAGCACATGACTATAAATCCCACTCTCATGTCTAATGAGTAGGTGAGAAATGCCTTGGTTAAGGTATCTATAGAGGTGGCACAGAGGAATATCAATAAGGTTGCCACTATTAGAGCACTACTTGAAGATAACAAGGAAAAAACTATAGAAATAGTGCATCTGAAAGGAGAGAAGGATCTGGAGCAGAAAAGAATGAGGCCTTCATCAGCATGGTAGAATAAATTGGTGACTATGTCCTGAAAGCAAGACCGCATATGGAGTCTAAGGTACCTGAGAATTTTCCTTCAGCTATGCATTATGTGTGCACATTAGTTGATTTGGTGCTTGAAGATGGACTGATTCGAATGCCAGCCAAAAGGATCCTAAACAGAAGTAGAGAGAGAAAGGGCCTCCGTGGTTAGAAATATTTCATCTTATGAGGCATTACTCCAAAATTTATAAGATGAGCTGAAGAAAGAAAATCAAACTCTGAACATATGTGCAGCACCAGAAGCAGTGATCAGGATCAGAACTATAATAGAAGATAATGAAGTTCTAAAGGCAATGAAGGATGAGACTTTAGGGTGTGCAGAAATATTGGCATTAGTAAAACAAAAGTGTGAAGCCCTTACAGCAGCACAAAACCCACATAAGGAGAGGCTAGATGAGATTGGAAAGATCATAGCACAAAAGATGGATCTTCTAGAGGGAAGGATGTCTGTTATGGCCAATGTTGTCCTAGTATTGCAGAATGAAAAGGGAGAGATAACCCAAGATGAGTTAGAAGCCATCACCACATACATTCCAGAGAAGAAAAGAAACGTGTTGATGATTGGAAAACATTGGAGGCTAAGATTAAAACAAAATATTCAGAGTTGATCCTCCCAATTGAAGAAGAGGGTGTTGCAGAATAGAAATCTATTCTTTGTATAGTGATTATTTACATTCATTACATTCTTATTCTTTATTTTTTGGGACAATCGGAGGGAACCCCATTACCAGGATGATAATGTACATTAGTGTGAGGTAATGTTGAGCAGACAAAGTATGACACTAAGAATAGGCCACACAAAATATTTGTGCACAAGAACAAGGCACATTTGAAGGCGTGGAAGGATAGGAAAGGAAACACACGCTAGACAAGCTAATTTGGGACTTAGCCATTTTTCATGGTTACGGGCTATTTTTGGAGATAGCGTATGGAGAACACAATGGGATGGAGACTTGCATGACATGCAAATTTTATTTTGGGGATGAGCGTCTACTAAGCACCATGCATGAGTTCAAGATAATAATAGGATTACTATTATCAGTTAATTGTAGGAGATCTATTATTAGTGCACTTGCATGTGTGCATATTATTGTAAAGGCGCATGGCTATTTTTAGCATGTGACCTATTTTGGGAAGTGCGTAAGTAGTGAAGGGAAAGTCCCCACCCCTATAAGTATGTATTAGTCTGTGTAGTTAGAGAGAGACATTGTGTATGAGTTATTGTAGAGTTATGTTGTCGGATCTATTACGCACATAAACTTATGGTAATGCTATATGATGTAAGAAGCTTATGTATTTACTGTGTTTAATATAATGGAGTATATTGGCTGGATAAAGGTGTTAAACATGACTGTAATTGGTTCTTGTATGGTTGATTTCATTATGATTATTGTTTAATTCATGATTCTTTAAGATCTAGATCTGGAATATGCTTTATGTGGAATGTTTATGGTTAGTTAGGGTTTTGGATGTATGTTTTATCTTCAACACGTTAACATCCTGCACAAGCAACTCTAAAGAGGGGCCTGGTACCTTTGTGTGCTTTGGGTGATTTCTCACCAAAGGCTTAGTAATTTGCCGGTGCACTTGGGTTATTCATGGTGGATTCTAGGCTGCATCGTAACTAGTCAAGACCATAGATCAAGGAAATAACTATACCTAATAACTAGATAATATCCTCATAATATCTAAATAAGATAAAATAAATATCCACACATAAGTGGGTGAGGATAAATAAAAGAGAAGGTAAATAAAGTACCTAGGTGAACATGAGCTAAGGTAAACAACCTACTCTAACAACCCCCTCAAGTGAAGCTAGGGGCCCAAAATAAAAGTGGCATATCCACCGTACGAGTCTCGAAACAAAGCTCGATCGGTACTCATGTATAATATATCCATGAAGATATCTTTAACCAAAATTAGGAAATAATCCAAATAGAAGGAAAGATAAATAAGAATAAGGAATATGTTCTCACAAACACCCCCCAAGAACAACTTCCAAAACCCCAAGCATGCCACACAACTCAATGTAGCAAGGTGATGCAAAATATTTTGTAAACATATTGGTAACTCCGTTGTTGATTTAGAATATACTCCAAGCAAATATATACATCCCGAATATGCTTAGGAATGAAGTGTATGTGAATATCAATATGCTCGTTCCACTAATGCTCAACGGGGTCAGTAAGAAATGTGAATTGCACTTCGGTTTGTCACACCAAAGTATAGTTAGTGAATCCTATAGGAATTTAAACTCTATCAATAACCGCATTGTTGAAGCCAAATAATTTTCTAACTCCATGTAATCGTTGCCTTGTGCTCTACCTCTAAAGATGAAAGTGCAATAGCCTATTGATTTTTACATTCCCAAAAACTAGAGAAGAACCAAGACAAAAAGGTATCCATAAATTGGAACGTTTGTCATCAATAGAACTCCGCCTAATCTGAATCTCTATACCCACCCAACCGAGTATAACCCCTAGTGTAGTGTAGTCCAAAGTGGTAAGTTATAATGTCCCTAATTCCGAGCAAATGGCCTAAGAGTTTTTTTCATTTTTCTTACTTGGTGGTAATAATTGTTATATTTTGTCATTGGGGGCTCATAGTACTTTATTATTCTATTTCTTCATTGGGGTGACTTATGGTACTTTATTATTCTATTTCTTCGTTGGGGTCACTTAAGTCACTTTTAGTCCCACATGGAGCTCCCAACTTGGAAAAAGGTAATGAAAAGTTATATAAGGAGATTTGGGGAGTGTTAGAGGGGATTCTTGCATGCACACTTATGATTTTCATTGAGCAACTATTGATTGCTATCATCTAGCTTGTGGAGTAAGATCCCACAAGATCCCTAGCTTCGGTGGTGAGAGATCCATTCCTAGCTAGTAGGGCATTCTTCGGTGGTGAAAGATCCACCCTAGCTTGTCATTTTGGAGCTGATTCGGGCTGATTTTTAGAGATTAATTTCAGAATTTTCAGAGAAGGGTTTTGGAAGATTTTTGGGGCTTTTTGTGGAGAAAAATCAAGGGTTTTCATATCTGATTTGTGGCAGCGATTAGAGCAGATTTTGGCGCCATATTTGGAGACACTTTTGAGGGTTTTGGCCTCTTCCCAAGGGGAGCGACCCACTTTGGGATTTTGCAGCATTTTTGGGAGGGTTTTAGTGTGTCGTTTCCAGATCTGGAGGTTGGGATCTCTTCTATATCATTGGTAGATGTTATTTCCAGAAATTCATATTTTTATCTATTTTCTAGGGTTTTATCTACTCAGTTCCAAATTTGCAGCAGTGTTTTTAAGGGCTTCCAGGTGTCATTTTTCAGATCTGGAGGTTGGGTTTTCATTCTCAATATTAATAGATGTTATTTCCCAAGTTTCATAATTTTTCCATGCATATTTGAGGAGATATGAATTTTTGAAGTTTCCTAGCCGCCTAGGGCATTCTGTAATTTTCTAGCAGCAATATATTATTCCAAAATTCCAAAATATTTTTCTAGTGTTTATTATTATTATTGCAAGCTTCCCTCAAAATTTCATGCACTTTGGGCAAGTATTTTGTGAGATATCAATTAAATACCATTCGCTGCCCTAGCTGGTCATTTTCTGTAAAAATCAGAAATTTTACTTTGCTGCAATTTTCATATATTTTGTGCATTTTCAAGTGGTATCCCACAAGGGATATTTTAGTGGTATCAGAGCTATTGTTCCTCCAGCCTGTGTGGGTTAAATATGGCAGATTGGAAAGATCTCAATGTGGGTTTTATGAAGAAAATGTTCATCAACATGGTGAAACAACAGGAAACCACTAACCTTTACTTGAGCCAGCTCACTCAAAGTTTGAATCAAAGAAAATTTGGGGACAATAAGGAAAAAGGTGAGAACAATGATAAAGGGAAGCCAATAGAGGTGATTGATGAGGATTCTTGTTGGAGGAAATACCAATCTTTGAGTAAGGGTTTCAGAGATAATTTGTCATTTCTAGATTATTGCATGATGAAGATTGGTAGCAAGCCCAAGCGAGATCATCATATTCCACTACTTGAATTACAAAAGAACTCATTTGAACAACCAATAACAACACCACATGAGGTAATTTCAGATGATGGAGATAATGTTGATCCAAAGATGATTGAAGACCAAGTGAAAGAAGAAGAAGCTTCTAGAGAAAAAGGTATGACTTTTAATGAGCAAAATATTTGTGGCAAGAAGGAACAAACATGGCTGGTTGGTTGCAAAATTGAAAAGATATTTCAATCCAAAAGGTACCTATCAATCCTCCAAAGAATAAGTCATTATCATATGGGATGGATTTACCAAGCAGTAATGAGCATAAATTTGTGAAAGGTGTTGATTCTTGTTCCACTTATTCTCCATCTAAAATCATGAATCACAATAGGGATGGTGTTGTTTTGGAGGTTTCTAAATCAGCAATAGAAGGTGAACCTTTTGATGATATTATTTATAAGGAGGTTAGTAGTAGCATGGATTTATTTCATCATCTTCATCCTATATCATTACAACAATTTTATCATGATGGTATTCAACCTATTGTCGATAAGAATGCTAAGAATTTGGTACATCAAAGTCAAGTCATCATGAAGACAAAGAGTGATGATCTTCTTTATGAGGAGATACAAGAGAAGCAAAGATGGAAGACCTTACATGATACAAGGGTTCATGGGCATTATAAGGTATGGGATCCTGGTAATATGTTGCAATTATCCAAAACTATCAATTCTGATTTTGAAAACTTTGTGACTGATTTCATAAGCAAAAGAAGGAATTCAAATGTGTCTTTTGGGATTACAAGTGTTGGCAAACATGATTTCTTCATTGGAGACTCAGTGCAAAGAAGGAGAGTACCTCTCAAGGTACTAGCGTTGGTTTTCTAATTTCTAAAAAGGGTAAGAGAATATTTTTAATCATCTTCAGCCTGTTGGACTGTGTATAACAACAATCATAAAGAGAGGAGAAAATGCTTTATTAATAGAGCCCATGACTGATTTTTATACCAGCTACATGGTGGAACCCTTGGAAGGGTTAGTGGGGGCATTTGGTCCTCAAAGTGCTCAAAGAATCAAGGTGCAATTTGTTGTTAAAAAAGAAGAGTTGAATTCAAGGTGCATTCATGACTTTAGCATCCTAAGGTATGAGAATGGTTACCATTTTCCTAGCTTGTTGAGTTCTCCTATGTTGTTGCCATGTTTCTATTATTTGGGACAACATTTACATGCTTGGATGATTGAGGAAGACTATTTCATAATCACGTCTCAAGGTATGCTAGATGGGATAAACACATCCTCCATTCACATTGCTCTTGATTCAGCTAATAAGCATATGTTGGAAAAGAAAATAATGCAGGAGCCCATGATATTGAAAGGACATGAGGTATGTGGTATATTTATTGTGGTTGAATTTGCTAGAGGTAAGACTATTTTTGGGATGCAATGGTTGCATGATGTTAAGGAAGACGATGATGCATGGGTTGAAAAATCAAAGGAGAATGAAGATGTTGATCCTATATCAGAAAATTCTGAGTTGCAAAGGTATGATGAGCAGCCCCAATTATGCTATTTTAGATGTGTTGTCTTCTCTCATGACGAGAATCAATGGGTACAACAAAAGGTATGAAGTTCCTTATGATAAAGTTTATGGATGCATGAGTTCTAATGTTGATTTCCCTTTCTCTTGCATTTATGATGAAATGAAAATATGGGGAAAGAGAATAAAGTATGATGAGGGAGCAGCCATGTGTATTCCCAACATAGAAGGAATTGATGAGTTATGTCCATGGAAAGACATGTCTTGCACAAAGAAGGTAACTCATTTCTTTATTGTCATTAAGAGATGTGAAGTACTTGAATGTGTTTGTACATTTGGGTTACTTGAAGTTGGAATCATTCATTGGACATATTGGCTTCCATCTTTTGGGAAATTTGCATTCATCCCTCATGTGGATAAACTGAAATTTTTCAAGGAAAACAAAGAAATCAGATTTCATGGTATACAAGGGAAGATTGCAAAAGATGTGATTGGTGAAGAAAGAAGCATGTCATTGCAGCGGTTGAATTGTGAAGGAACTCAACCTCTTGTGGATCATGGTGACATCACAAGGTATGAGACAAGTGGGATATTTGATGACTCCTATTCTGATGGATTGTTTGTTGTAGACACAGAGCACACCATGATGACTTATGTGGAGAGTGAGTCGGATGATGTTGAATTGGGGAGTGAGTTAGATATGATGGAGACTTTGACTCTAGATGGGGTGAGTGGAGTCATGGATGTGGGTGTAACCAGTAGTGTTGCACATGAGATAGTTACAAAGATTGGGATTACAGGTTCAGATCATCCGAGTTTATCATTATGTTGGTTATCTGAGGTTTCGGTAGACTGGAGATCTCATTTGCTTGTTGAGTACTCCAAGAACCGACACACTTGTGAGATTTTGGATGGTCACATACAGAGATGACAACTACAGATTGGAGGATGAGATGATCTTCTATCAGGGCAGATTGTACCTTGTGTCAGATTCATGGTTGAGGATGGAGATATTGCGACATGTGCATTGTTCTTCCATGACTTGGGCACTTGAGCTTCGATGAGACCTACAGGTTCATGTCAGAGAGGTTCATATGGCATAGGTTGAGGGAGGATATCCTCAACTTTATACAGGCATGTACGGTTTGTCACTATGACAAAGTCGAACTTACGGGTTCATCATTTTTTGAGTCGACATGGGATAACACTCCTATGTATTTTACTACTTCTATGCCCGGTGAGCACTTCACCCACGTGCTTTAGTCAATGGAGAGATGAAAATTGACTCATGGTTATTCAATAGGTTCACATTCAACGCAGGAGGTGGACTATGTGGAGCTGATATTGTCGTTGATTGTCTACTAGAGTCTTGGGACTTTTCCCCCACGGGACACATTGAGATACATTATGAGGAGCCTTTCTCTCACACAAGTGTAGGTCATGTGGGAGAGTTAGCACCATTTGTGCGTATACAAGTTGTTTCACAGGTTGATCCAGGGATTCTACAAGATTCATAGTGGACTTTCATACCTAGGAGTTGATTGGAGAGGCAGTGAGTGATCACATGATGACAACCTTGCATTGGCAGGGATTGGACAGATTGGCAATTTTGGTGTGGGTACCAGTGGAGAGTCGGTGTGGGCATCATACTACTTCAGGAGCAACATTGTTCTCTACACGGCATGGAGAGCATGATGACTACATGGGGTGTCTTGGTTACTTTGCATCACACCGATCATTAGTTGACTGCAGGGTGAGGTGGAGAAACCTACTCTGTGGTATTCAGTTTCTACATCATGGCAGGATAATGCTTGGGGTCAAGCATTTCTCGGGAGGGGAGGACTGTAATGTCCCCAATTCCGAGCAGATGGCCTAGGAGTTTTTTTCATTCGTCTTAGCCTTGGACATACCCGAGGGGCTAACGACGTTGGAGGCTATTGGGTATAGATGACTTATTACCACATTAATTTTTTGTTATATTTTGTCATTGACATTAAGTGGGTGACTTGGTGGTAATAATTGTTATATTTTTCATTGGGGGGCTCATAGTACTTTATTATTCTATTTCTTTGTTGGGGTGACTTATGGTACTTTATTATTCTATTTCTTCGTTGGGGTCACTTAAGTCACTTTTAGTCCCACATGGAGCTCCCAACTTGGAAAAAGGTAATGAAAAGTTATATAAGGAGATTTGGGGAGTGTTAGAGGGGATTCTTGCATGCACACTTATGATTTTCATTGAGCAACTGTTGATTGCTATCATCTAGCTTGTGGAGTAAGATCCCACAAGATCCCTAGCTTTGGTGGTGAGAGATCCATTCCTAGCTAGTAGGGCATTCTTCGATGGTGAAAGATCCACCCTAGCTTGTCATTTTGGAGCTGATTCAGGCTGATTTTTAGAGATTAATTTCAGAATTTTCAGAGAAGGGTTTTGGAAGATTTTTGGGGCTTTTTGTGGAGAAAAATCAAGGGTTTTCAGATTTGATTTGCAGCGATTAGAGCAGATTTTGGCGCCATATTTGGAGACACTTTTGAGGGTTTTGGGCCTCTTCCCAAGGGGAGTGACCCACTTTGGGATTTTGTAGGATTTTTGGGAGGGTTTCAGTGTGTCGTTTCCAGATCTGGAGGTTGGGATCTCTTCTATATCATTGGTAGATGTTATTTCTAGAAATTCAGATTTTTATCTATTTTCTAGGGTTTTATCTACTCAGTTCCAAATTTGCAGCAGTGTTTTTAAGGGCTTCTAGGTGTCATTTTTCAGATCTAGAGGTTGGGTTTTCATTCTCAATATTAATAGATGTTATTTCCCAAGTTTCATAATTTTTCCATGCATATTTGAGGAGATATGAATTTTTGAAGTTTCCTAGCCGCCTAGGGCATTCTGTAATTTTCTGGCAGCAATATATTATTCCAAAAATTCCAAAAATATTTTTCTAGTGTTTATTATTATTATTTCAAGCTTCCCTCAAAATTTCATGCACTTTGGGCAAGTATTTTGTGAGATATCAATTAAATACCATTTGCTGCCCTAGCTGGTCATTTTCTGTAAAAATCAAAAATTTTACTTTGCTGCAATTTTCATAGAGATATACTTATAGGATCGGAGTGGTCAGAGACACCAAATTTGGGTCGCACTCCCTTAATCCCCTTTAATTAATAATGTAACTTATTCACCTAGCCATGACCCCTTACCCCGAATTCATATTAATTTAATTACTTAAAATTGAATTAATGATCATCCTCACACTATTAATTAATTAAATTAATTTACACCTCACCTAGTTACATCATCTAGACTCCTCATCATGGACTTATTCTTAGTCTATTAATTAACTAAGACTCGAGTCTCCACTTATCTTAATCAACCAGGACTTATTCTAACCCTAAAATTAAATTCATATTCCTTCTCCAACAATACACTCGCTTATCTAAATGCTAACCCTCACTTGAGACCCGGCCGATGATCGAGCACGCCAAAATAGCAAGGATTTTCCTATTTTTAGAAAACCTCGGATTTCCCACCTTAACCAATGCAGTTATCCCTCAACCAATTCTCGGTCATCTTGACCATCTTCGGTTACCTTATATACAGCTTTTGCAACCTTGTACCCAGGTTGGTCATTCTGGGATTTGAGAGATCTATTGCACTTAATCACGAATGAAACTTCTCGGAATCCGATAATTAAATAGATTCAAACATAGGCCCGAACAAGCACTGATACTCGTTTAAAGGCACTAGCATTCACGGAACACTCTAGAAATTATTTTTGTGGCCCCGACCACAAATTTCTTCACGGATCAACTATTACCTTCCTTCACCAACCAAGCCTACAAATACAAGTGTATTTGATTTGCAAGTCATTTTGTACTTACTTAAAGTGTAGGTTCTTTACCGTTTTGTTACTAGATCTTGTTCTTCTATGCATTCCTCCATCTCCACCTTCCTACCAATTTTTGCATCTAACCACCCACATCCTTTCAGCTCTCCATACCTCTTCTATATGCATTCCCGAGTCTTCATGACATTATTACAAACCTAACCATCCTCGTCTTCATCCTCTGTGTAATCACAGAGAACTCCAAATCTACCATTTATTTAATTACCACCAAATTTTCCCCACCGATTCCGGTTACCTTAACCATTGTCAGCATCCCCTCTGTACCGACATCGGTCACCAGACCGATGTCGCCATCGCGTCTCTGTCAACTTTCATTAAACTACCCCTAACATCCCCAAAACCTCACAAGCCTTACCCAAACCTGATACCCCACCTACAACCTCACAATAGACCTTCCTAACTCTTTGTACAGACATAGAGAGAGCACCGAACTCCATTTTTGACATTCTTCCATTACCCAAAGTAACTCGATATTGATCATCCTTAATCATCGATCGATCATATTTTGACCGGCGTTGGTCTCTGTGCACTGTAAAACTACTATAGACTAGAAAGCTTCCTAATCACTTAAAATCAATCCAAACTGCACCAAATCTTACCTAGACCTTTTTATGACCTCAAACCACCATTATCAAGCCTACAACCTGACTCGGAACCTTCACCAGTTTAGTTATCAAGCATTTAATTGGATTGACATGAATAATAGTCTGAGATACCTAAATCAAAACACTAGCATTACATTCTTTTATTTTCATGTTCAATTATTTCATATTGA
Organism: Taxus wallichiana var. yunnanensis; assembly: GCA_018340775.1. Taxonomy (NCBI): domain Eukaryota; kingdom Viridiplantae; phylum Streptophyta; class Pinopsida; order Cupressales; family Taxaceae; genus Taxus; species Taxus wallichiana. The sequence goes on from CM031234.1 coordinate 554,313,842, forward strand.
GTTACATATCAATGGATTGGAAACCATTGAGGAAGTATCACACTTCCTTGATCTAGCTTACGCTAGGAAATCCACTTACTTTTGCTATTAATTGTATCTCTTGGTCTTATTTTGTATAAAATGTCGTTCCTCCTAGCTAAAAGGAAGCTCACACAATTAGTTTTGATTGGAAATCAAAAATGTGTGCACTCAACCTTCAACCAACATAACAACAGGTATTCCTCCTTAGCCTATTTACCTTTATCTATTTCATATCTACAATAATTCGGTGAAACATTTTGGCACACCCGGTGGGACCCATCAGGTTCTTTTGCATTGTTCATTCCTAGGTAAAAAATTGTGTGTTTATTTCCCTTTGAAAGTATTCACATTAAATTTTCTTCTCTAGGAATATTTTCCTTCTTTCTATTGTCTAAAAACAATTGTGTTTTTGGTGCTCTAAAAAGAACATGTCTTCCTTTCTCTTATTGCATTTAGTGAAAGAGCATTCCTCTTCCTGTTCTCTATTTTCTACATCAAACTTAATTGTGGATTTGGGCTTAAAACATTTGCATTTCATTTTGGTATGTCGCATTGTAGCTCACATTAAATTGAGGGAAACCTATACACTGGAAGTCATGCCCATATGATGGTTGACTAATTCAATCATAGTTCACATTCCACATTCTCTATACCAAACCATTATAACAATTTACACATCTTCTTAAACATCATCCAGAGAATAATTTTTCAATGATCAAAGGATTGACAGTGGGCACCAAGTTGGTTTCTTTTTCTAGTCATTATCTTAGAGAAAGGACCCCCCCCATCTCAAAAATTTACTTGAAACCATCCTTAGATCTTGGCTTAGGGTAGTTTCTATCAAACCAAAAACTCGATCTATTCACAAGTCATTCTTAAATAGCGTAAGCTAAAACATTAAATTCACCAATAAGATTTCAAGTTTCTTAGTTTTTGCTTGATTTGTGTTTTGAGTTGAGGTTGTTTTCTTCATTATTTTCTTCCTTTCACACTCCATAATCATAGTTGGTGTATTCCAACTTTTTCTAAGTGTGTTAGGGTCCATCATTGCCATACTCGGTTTTTGGGTTGGTATTTTATCTAATCTAAGTCACTAAATCCCATTTTTCTCCATATTTTCAAATTTCACAATGACCGGTGTCGATCCGGTGATTGTCTTCGGTTTACTCATCCGATCATCATCGATTGACCTAAATGTTTTCATTTTCATGTTTTTTGGTCATTTTACCAAAAATAGCACTCACCACATTTTTGTTCTTTCTGGGGTTCCCAAATACTTCACCATATCTCTGGATCTTTGAAATTACTTGTCAAATCTAGATTTGCTTCATTTTCATCAGTTATTGCCTCATTTGCAAAAAAATAATTATTCCACAGTAACTAGTATCGGTCACCCTAACCATCATCGGTTACCCTCTATCACCATCATTGGTTACCAAAATGTCATCCGTTCATGTGTTTTAATTTTTCAATTAAAACAACACCAGTTTTCACCTTTTGGAACTATTTTTCTCCATTTCTTCTATTTTTTTGTGTCATTTACAGAGAGTAGATTACTAGGTCTACGTTAACTCACATGGTTTTGACTCAAGCTAAACCAATGCCATTTTATTCTAGGCTATCCTTCACCACTCCCGCTTAGCCCGTCACCTCCTCCATCCTATCACCTATGGATCCCACTCATCCCATTATCATCAAGACGGTGACAAGGAGCTCATAAGAATCCTTGACTAAAACTTTGTTGCCTTACAATATTATGTCACCTATTCATCCACTCGATATTCATCAAGACATCTCGGTTTCACGGCATGCCCGTGTCCATTCCTCCTACCCTCGTACCCACTTCTACGTCAACTAGTACTAGCTCGACCTTACCTTCTTCCACCTTCCACCCATGGTATCCCAACTTGACCCCATATCATCAATATCTACTACACCTATGGCATATGATGCACTTTTAACGTCACTCGCTCTTATGGTGTCAACTATTCCTTCATCATCCCTCTTGAGTGTAGGCCCATCTGCACCTGCCACCTCTTATATACCCATTACATCTCAGCCACCCATGATGTCGGAAGCCCACACTCCCTTTCAAAACATTTTCCTCTCCATCCCATAATCTCTCCCTCTAATTACCACAAGATTTGTTACATCCACTCCACCTACCTATACTTATCACCAACAACCTCATATTTCATTTGTCACCTATTTGGGATATTTTCCACCTACATCTATCCCCCTCACAATTCTCATACTTGGCACCACCATATAATGGGATGTCATTCTCATCATACATTCATCATATACCCCCTTATACTACATGGGGTGTCCATTCATCACAACCTACCAACAACCTTATAAAAATGATGATGGAAAAGATGCAGACATTGGAAGCATCAGTTTCTGGCTCATGTGCTTCTTTGACATACGAAAAAATATGTAATGAGCCCATTCATCTGTCTATTCACATTCATCCATACCCTATGCATTGGGAAATTTCCAAATTCAACCGGTTCAACAGAAAAGAAGACCCGTAACAATATTTTTGGTCTTTTAAACATGGGGTGTTATCTAATCACTCGTGATGAGGCTTTACTATTACAAACATTCCTAATGTCCTTGACGGGGCCTACGTTGGATTGGTATAGTGGTCTACCTCAGAATTCCATTTATTCATTCAAACAAGTAGCTCAAGCCTTTCTAGACCATTTTTTGATCAATATCATCAATAAGGTCACCATGACTGACTTATACTCAACACGATAATATGAAGATGAATCTATCACAGATTTTTTCACTCATTGGAAAAGCCTCATCAACCAACTCACATTCCAACTGCCTCAAACCAAGCTTATAGATTTGTTTACTAGGGCTTGTGCCAAGCACATCTCACTAACTCTCCAAGTTCAAACCTTCTACACATTCAACGAGGTGTTTACCATGGCTAGAAAACTTGAAATTCGTGCCATTGAAGAGAAGAAGATATAGTTGCGTAACAAAAATGCTACCTTTAAATCAAATGATACATATTCTTCCTCCAAACCCCAAAACAATTATCCCAAAGAAAAGGATCTACCCATGTGGTAGTTTTGAAATTTGGCCCATCTCACCCATCCAATCAATCAAACCTTCTTCCAACCTTTCTCTTGTTCAAGATTTTTAGTTCAAGCGGAGTAATGCAAATACACTCCAATCGGAGAACCCTATTCTTGGGTTTTAGAAAAACTTCTAAAATCCGGAGCAGTCACTCTTCTCCACTTCAAACCACATATTGGTTTTGACCCCTCTAGTCCTATATCTCGCATGGTACAAGGAACATGATTATTATAACTATCATCACGTTAAAGGTCATAGTGATGGTAATTGTATAACCTTTAAAAACATTGTCCAAGAAATGTTAGATAATGGAGATCTCGTCTTGGATAATCCTAACACACTTTGCTAATCAAAACTTGCATATCTTCAAAAAGTCATTCCCAAATCACACCCCATCATCTAACCAAACTAGTAAACCTTTGACTAATGATAGTAATGTTTGTGAGGTTCATGTTGTGTTTGACATCATACTAGCCCTTCCTCAATTTCCTCATGTTCCCTCTATCGAGGAGATTCTCACATGAGCTCCTTCATCCATGGAAGAACCTATTTCATCTGCTCCTTTACCCACAGAGGAGTCCCCTTCATCTTCCCTTTACCCACAGAGGGTCCACCATATCTAGTTGATGCAGTTTCCCCTCATACCTCTCAACCTGATGAACAACCCACAATATTAATTCTCCTACCCACGGAGAGTCATGCTCACCTTCCTCTTCACCAAAAGAGGAACCTACCTCATCCTACTCATCATCTCCCCTACCCATAGGAGATCCATTAGAGGCACCACTTCCTATTGGTGATAACTCTCCATTAGCCTTCAAAGATCCTGTTGATTTACTCTCGGCTCTTTTACCCATAGAGTTTGAAGCCAACTATTTCCCTGTCTCACAGACATTCTTTATAGGGATTACTACCAAATCAACATCATCTCCTCCTACAACCGTACCATTTTCACATCTGGCTGACCACTTGGATTATGTTGATAATTTCATGCTTTGGGGACACCTTTGGCTACCCTTTTCAACTCAAATGAAAATTTTTTCGCTAATAATACCTCCATGATCTATCCAAAGGTATTTCAGATAACCAAACCAACCATGCCCATGCCAGTTGGAGCAGCCTCTTCTTCATCACCCTTGCCTACACCTAAACCGTTACCAACAACTGAAATTTTTCCTATACCTAAAGCCTTACCTGCACCTATACCTTCCTCTACACCCAAACCCATTACCACATTGGGATTCATGTTGACATCAAGCCTAGTCCATCCCCATGTCAAACTAGATTCAGCCACATCCTCACAGACCAACACAAAGACTATTCCCCCACCTAAGAGAAGGACCCAACCTCCTAGGTCGCATACACCAACTTTACCTACTACCCCTCTGTCACCTTCACCACTTCCATCTATCTTGGGACCCCACCCATCAACCTTGGCCAAACAACCTCCTACCCAAGGTAAAATAAAAATACATCAACCCACATCCTCATCATGAGCCTCTATTACACCTAACTTACCTACACATCATACACCTTTGTCGTCACCTACATCCTTTTTACCACCTATACACATGCCACTTCCAGTAGCCTCATCATTACCCATGATATTTCCAACTCTTCAACCAATACCTTCCACCCTGCCTCTTCCAACAACCTTTATTACACCTCCCTTATCACCTTGGCTAACCCTTCCTCTTTCAAAGATCTACCTTCCCTTCTACGTCACACACTCCTTCACCTTTACCCGTGAAGGTACAACCAAAACCTAATATCCCACTACCCTATAAAGAGGTAATCAAACCTACAACACCTTTAATCGTGAACTCATCTCGCTACACCTTTACCCAAGAAAGTGCAATCCAAAACTAAAATGGTACTAGCTACCAAGTCAATGCTCAAACCTATTCCACCTCCCGTGGCACCTCTCCCACAAAAATCACTCACAACTCCATCTTGACCCACACTTACTTTGCATTGTCATCCATTGACAGGATCTTACACCAACATCTTAGCAAATACTTAAGGGACCTCTATCATCACATTGCCACCACTTAGACCTTACGACCCACTCAAACCTAAACCAAAGAGGGTGTGCCAATACCAAAATTTTCACCTACATCGTGTGTCGTGGAATGATGTAGAAAGTTGTAAGGCTTTTAAAACCGTTCTCCTACAAATATTTCCTCCTAAAGAAAACTTTGACAATAATGATGAGCACCATGTTCCACCTTCACCTATCACCACACATCCTCACCCCTTACCTATTCAATGACCTTCATCTCCACCTCCACAACCCTTTTATCCTCCTCCAACATTCAAGATCAATATGGTCCGCATAAGAGAGCTATCCAAACCTCTTCCCAAATCTCAATGCATCACCTTATTTGCACAACACCAATATATGCCCTCACCATACTTTTATGCATCCTGCCACCACACTATCATGACTCACCGCTTCTCTTTACCCCATATTAATATGGTTAAAATTTCCACTCACACCCAAAAAGACAAAGGAAAGGAGAAAACAACCAACCCATCCGCCAATCTTGTGCCCAATATACCATCTACACCCACACCAAAGATCACCATCTAAGGACCCACATACCCTATTTCGATGGGGTTTCCCATCGTATCAATGGTTAAACAATTACACCAATCTCTGCTTCTAAATTTCTTTGTACAACCTTGTCCAAACCTCTAAGACTCATCAAAAAGGCCCTCATAGATGTTCTTCAATATATTGAGGTTTTACCTAATTACCCTACACCCGTAGCTTCTATGATCACTCCTCACCATGTGACCTCTCTCACCACTTTATCCCCTTCCTTTGCACCCACTACCACTCATCAAGTAGCCACTCTCAATTTTCTCGATGACAATATTATACCTCTCCAATTAGATGATCCCGATCTAACCCTATTCATCTTCGCTTACATTGATAACATACGTGTTCAATGCATTATGATTGATAAGCGGTTTTAGCATCAACATTATCTCCTCCCATGTGTACAACAAAATGTGTATCCCTACCAATTGCATGCATAATAACCCAGTTATGTTGTTTTCATTTAATTATGCCATAACTTCCACCCTTGGCACCATCATTCTCCACATTTGTGTCGCCCCCATACCGTTCTAGAATTATTCTATGTCTTAGAGGGGAAATTCTAGTACAACTTTGTTGCCGACCTTGGATCCGCATCATGGGTTGTGTTCCTTTAACCTTACATCGATGTGTAAAATTTGAACATGAAGGACATAACTATAACATTTCAGCTGACCCTTCACCATTCAAAACCTGTAACATGTTGTATTTACCTAATGATGTCCTTATACCAGTTAAGGCATACACCACCGCTACCACCTCGCCTTCACCCACACCCCATCCACCAATGTTGTCCATTACCTATCCCACACCTAACTCATTTATTCCCACTACCATCGTAGCCTCTACAAATAACCAATCCACTAACCCATCTACTTCTCAACCAACCTATGTCTCTTCTTCAAGTGATTCATCCATTCCCGCTACCCATATACCAACTACCAATCCCTTAGAACATTTTTTTTAATGCATCACTCTGGGGGAGTACCACCTATACAACATCAACACATTCCTTACTCCTCAAGAGTATGGAAAACTTCACCAACATATGCTAGGTCTTCTCTTAGGGTCCTAACTACCTTTGCACCAACATACGGTATGTGGGACTTGATACTTCTACCTACTCGCCTAAGCCACCTTGCCAAACTCGACCATTTTCCTCCAACCTTCAATCTCTCACCAACCACCACTTCGCCCACACCTTCCTCCATCATTGTGCATGGAAGGGATTTGGCTTTCGTTTATATGAAAAATACCACCATAGTTTCATCTCATGCACTACTTGTAAACATAAAGACCACAGTGGTATTGGCTTTGTCGAACCATCTCCCAAGAAGGCCCGAGTCAAACTCATTGAGGATGATAAATATTCTTTACCCCATTCACCAACTTCACCTATGGAGTCTATGGATCTAAAATCCATTCCTCCTAAAAAAAAATTATGAACACCATTTCCTTGGGACCTCTAACTTATCAACGAGATGGTGAGGCTCCCTCTTCTCTTCCCTTTCGTATCCTGACATGATCGATGACGATACACCTTCTATTAACATCGTTCAATGTTAGGACAATGAGTCTATTCTCACCTACCTTGGTGCGGAAGATTCTTATATTCACCGGTTGTTACCTTCTGAGACACAAACCATGTTGAACAAATCAACCATTGAAATCAATATTAACACTCAGATGACCCACACATTCTAAAGATAGGCCAATCTTTAGATACTACTGAACATGAAGCTTTTACTTCTTTCCTCCGGGATCATAGAAATGATTTTTCTTGATCCTATGCCAATATGCCTGGTATTGACCCAAACATTATGGTCCACAATATTGTCCCTATTCCTGAAGCCAAACCCATAAAACAAAAGTTGCGGAAAATGCATCCTCGCATTGGCCTTCTTGTCAAAGAATAAATTCAGCGCCTCCTTTCAGTTTCCTTCATCCTACCTATTGATTATCCCCAATGGAACTATAATATTGTTCTTGTCACAAAAGTGACAAGGGGACTCTACATTTGCACAAATTTTTGCAACCTTAGCTTACCCTAAAGACAACTTTCCTCTACCTAGTATTGACCAACTACTTGATCTCACCACCGGCCATGAGATGTTATCACTCAAGGACAGTTTCTCAAGTTATAACCAAATATTACTTTCCCCAAAAGATCAACACAAAACCACCTTCATCACTCCTAGGGGACCTTCACATTATCGTATCATGCCTTTGGCCTTAAACACTTTGGTGCTACTATAGACACCAAATTTGGGTCTTACGACGCCTTGTGCCCCACATCTCGTCTCGCAATCTAACCCTACCTCACCACCTAAACTTTACACACTTAATTATTTATTAATTACCTTATAATTAATAAATCCACATCTCCAACCCTACCACCTCACCTTGCCACCTCACCATGACCTAGCCCTAACCCTAAACTAACCTAATTAAGACCTATAACTTGGTCTAGACCCACACCCATGACTCATCACCCCTCACTTGCACCAAAACGAACCTAATAATGACTTGACCAAGCCCACAACTGATCCCTCGGGAGAAAAGGAGGGAAAGTTGGCTATTTTAGTAAAAATAGCCAACTTTGACTTGACCGATGCCGGTCCCTACTCGACCAGCGTCGGTTAGGCAACCGCCATCGGTTCCCTGTAAATGACCTCCCCCAACCAAAAACAAGGATCCCGAATTCATTTGCAAGAGAGAGACAAGTGAGAAAGAGAAAAAGGTTACAGAGAGGAGGATTGAGCCCAAGATCAGAATCGAGCAACTAGATCATCACACTCATGCAAACATTGGGAGTGTCGGAGGATAGCTTCATCAGCTCACTTCCGATCATTGGATCATCCCAACTGAGCCTTGCCTTCACCACTGCATTCCTTGGACCTGCATCCACATCAAAAACTAGTAAGTAGTCTCTTTTATTACCTTGTATGCTCCTAGACATTACTTTGTGAACTTTTGATTCATAGGGATTATAAGCTCACTCCTGGATCTACCACCCGGCAGTACCCTGCACCTAACCTTCATTCATCCATCTCTATATTTCCCCAAAGACAACCTTCTCACTCTCTGAGTCTTCTCTATCACCCTACAACTCCCCTCAACCATCTACCAACCTTCTAAGCCCCATAATCACCTTGTAACCAACCCCCATTTAAAATCCCCTAAATCACGCCCCTACCGATATCGGTTATCCCCTACCGGTACCGGTTCTATAACCGTGAGTCGCTTATCCAGCTGACCAAAGATCGATCATCAGTGACTTATACCAAAAATCAACCTTTCACCTATTTACCTCCAAATAATCTCATATCCAGTCGTGTTTATCCCTGTAACTTGATCTGAATGTATCAATAAACAGTGACCAAACAAACAACATGATATTTTATTATTGGTAGTTTAGTCTCTATTGATTTTAGTAACGAGGTATCTAAATCATGATTTCACAATAGCTTCTTCATTATCATTTACATTAATTTGTATTAAAAGGGAACTGACCACCTTCGAAAGGAAGTCTAATATTTCTTGGGCCCAAGGCAGTTCCCTCACTTATTGTTTAACGAAAATCTGGTGGTCTTGCATTCTTATTTATAGGTAGTCCTTCCCAGACAAAAAGGAGCTCTTCACAATCGGTCTGATCTCTCTACGGTACATGCACACCTTCCCAACACTCAACAGGTATTCCTCCTAGCCCTAACCCTTATCTGTTTCTCAAGAGAATGAAAAGATAGAAGTAACTCTATTCTGGAACAAAATTCTGTGTGAAACATTTTGGCACGCCCGGTGGGACCCTTCTTGGGTTTCTTTCTTTCTTGCTTGTTTTCATATAGGGAGCACACTTGCTGTTTCTTTCTTCTAAATATTCACAAAATATTTTGTCATTTTGGTAAAATAACTTTTCTTTCTTTCGCATCTTTGCATTAGTGAAAGTCATCTTCTTAACCTCTTCTTTTTCTTTGCTTCATCGAATATCATTTTCAATTTGGGTTTAAAACATGTGCATCACATTCTTGCTTGCTATTTTTAATTCTAGTGAATGTAGATTAAGTAACAGGTCATACACGTGGGGGTGATATCCATGGTATTGACGAGAAATTAATCTTACTCTCACTGCACAACACATACCAAATCACATCATAATCTACACAACATCTCAAACATCCCCCTTTCCGTGGTATTCCTCCGCCTAATTGAAGTAGCCTTACAAGCCAAAACAAACTTGACATCTCCCTTAGGTCTTTTGTTTAGGATTGACATTATCTTGCGTCTAAGGCATAATCCCAAAGTGATTAAAACTAATCCTAGGGTTAGTCTCTTGATTTGCTTGTGTATCTTGCTTGTTTTTTTTGTTTTTATTTCAGTTCTATTTCTCTGTTATACCCTGTCTCAGTGATCACTTCAGATAGTTTGGTGGGTATACTAAGCCTTGTTATCCCCAAACCAACAGCCTCTTACATTCTCTCTTTGCCTTCACAGTGACCAACACCGGTCCTATTTTACCGACATCGGTTACCTGACCGACACCGCTTTGCCGTCGACCAACATCGGTTACATCGATATCGATTCATCGTATTTCACGCTTCCCGACAAACTAAAGAACCCACCAATTCCAACATTTTGTTGTTGTTTCTATTCCTGATTGACTAATTCCCTATTGTATCCTCTCGTCCATGGTTGTTATCACCCGGCAACAAGCTACAGCCATGGTTTCACATGCTTGTTCTGTGTCTTTTCCTGAGTCACCCCCTTCGCATCCTATGGGGAATCCTACGGACACCAGTGCTTTTCCCAAGATCTCTGTAGGAGATCCGGACTTTGCCAAATTTTTGGATGCTAATCCTAGTGCTGTACAACATTATTTATCTCATACCCCTGACCGTACACCCGACGGTCATCTCCTCTTGGGTATGCCTATTAGTATAGCCGCTCACTTAGCCCCTTCCCCACCTAATAACTCCACCTCACCGTCTTCATCCTTAGCCCCGTCTCCCAGCTCAGTGGCTTTGGTGGTTCATACTACACCAATTGGCCTTCCTTTGGTTAATCTGGGGCCCCACATATTACTACCATCTATTGCCCCTACCTCGTCTCTCTCCACAAATTGCCTCTTTCATAACTCGCTCTCTACCATCTATCCACACGAGCTTTCCCTCTCAGGCTCCGCCCACCTTTTCATTTCCGCAGACTCATCCGGTGGCCTCAACATCTTATATAGGACACCCTTATTCGGCCGCCCCAACACATTCATCATCATTACCTTATCAACATTCAACCCCACCATTGTCTAGTAGCGGCTCTTGGCCCAATCCTCCTCCGTTTATGACGATAGCACCATCATCTAACCCAACCAATGATTTAATCAAACAGATGATGGACAAGATGTAAAATCTTGAGGCTTCTGTTTCAGGAAGCCGTAACACCCTAACATATGAGCAAGTTTGTCGGGAGCCTATTCATCCTTCTAGTCCCCCTTCATACATATCCTCCTCAATGGGAATTACTAAAATTTACTTGCTTTAGTAGTAAGGAGGACCCTCAACAACACTTGCGATCGTTTAGACATGCCTGCTATCTAATTGCTCATGACGATGCCTTACTACTCCGTACCTTCCCCATGTCCTTATCAGGACCTACCTTGGAGTGGTATAGTGCTTTAGCCCAGCACTCAATCTTCTCCTTTAACTAGTTAGCCCAATCTTTCTTGGATCACTTCTCCATCAATATTGCCAAGAAAGTATCCATTACCGACCTCTATGCCATCCGACAATTTGAAGACGAGTCTATCACAGATTTTGTTGGATGATGGCAAGGCCTCATCAACCAACTTACTTATGCCTTACCTCAGGCCAAGCTCATTGAACTCTTTACGCGGGCCTACGCTAAACACATTTCTCCCACCCTCCAAATTCAAACTTTCGCACCTTTGATGAGGCCTTTACTATGGCTCAGAAACTAGAGATTCGAACCTTAGAGGAGGAGAAATTGAAGTTGCGCAACAAAAACTCAAATTTCTGAACCCAAGACTCCACCAACAAACCCAACACCACCAACTCTCATGCATCAGCTGCTTCGAAATCAAAAGGAGCCATACACACAATGACGGTCAAATATCAAGCACCGTCTAATACCCAGCCAAAATCCACCTATAAGTATAAAGTCGAGCCCATCAAGTACACTCCCTTGGGAGAAACTTATGATGTGATCTTGGACAGATTTCTTAAAGTAGGAGCTATCACCTTGCCTCCTATTAAACCTCACTCCGGATTTGATTCCGCCCGTGCTATACCTTCTTAGTATAAATAAAATGACTTCTGTAACTTCCATCACGTGAAGTGACACAGCCATGAAAATTGTAAGATGTTGAAAAATATAGTGTAGGAAATGGTTGATGTAGGGGATATAACCCTCGATAATCCTAATGCCCCTGCTAATCAAAATTTAAAAATCTTCAACAAACCATTTCCAAACCATTCATCTAACAGTAACACAAACCAAGAAACCTCAGCCGAGGAGAAGAGTGTGCATGAGATCCATGCAGTTTTCAACTCCCAACCAAGGGCTTCCATTGAGGAAATTCTGAATCGAGCCTCTTCACCAACGCAGGGGTCCTCGCCCCCTTCTCCTTCATCAGGACAAGAGGACAGCCCCGCTATTCCTTTACCCATAAAGGAATCAACCACCTAGAGTTATTTTCTCACAGAAGAACCTTCTTACACCACATCCCTATAAGACTGTGAGAGGATGTTATCCAACCTATCTATTTCCCAAACATCTCCTTCCACCACTCTTGCTGCACAAGAAGAAGGATTGCCACTTTTTCTCTGTCATCCTTAGAGGAGAAACCCCTCGAGCCTACATCACCAAACTCCTTAACCATGATGGATCCTCTAGAAAATGCCCTCCTCCCTATCAATTCTTCATCACCTAAATCTTTCTAGCGACCGGTTGACCTCTTAACACCCATTAATACAACACCTCATTCGCCCCGTATCACACCCACAGTGGACCGGAATCACTACCCACTTCTCTTCCATACCAAAATTCCCATCCACATGTGAAGATTGTCATCCCCCAGAAGATAGACGAGTCTTATGGAAACGTTTAAATACACCATGCTCTACTCAAATGCAGATGACTAATCCAGATACCTCTACCATATACCCAAAGTTTTTACAAAAGCTCAAAATGCCTATGTCCTCACCTTCACCCCCTCATCTCTACCAAATACCTCATCCACCTCTATCAACATAACCAAACCTTCCCCTGCGCTTGGGACTTCACCAATACCTAGCCTGACACACCCACCTAAATGATTAGATTTATCCAAAACTAAAGTCGTCAATCCACCTAGGAGACATACCCAATCTCCTCGAGTCTAATCTATGCCTCCACCACAATTAAAACCCTCACCCCGATCACACCAGTACAGCAGACATGGTTTCAACCCTCACCGTCACACCTACCTTCTATATTGGGTCCTCACCCCTCCACCTTGCCTCAATACACCATGCCTCCCATGTCTTCTTTAACACGACTTGTACCTTCTACACCCATACAGAAATCCACGACGTCTCAACACCGTCGCCCCACGTACCCTGCCTACCTACCAACCCTAAGCAAACTTGATCATTGAAGGACTTGTTTGTTGTCGCTCCTCTTTCCCCATGGTTGTTTCCTACCACCACGTCATCTATGGCCTCATCATCTAACCAGCTAAACATGACTTCTGCGTAGAAGAAGCCACACCTAGTTAAACCCAATCATCAAAATCCCTTGCCTAAACCACCACTCATACGAACCACTCATACCCGACCATTACCAAAACAATCAATAATCTCACCCACTCAATCAATAGCCTCATCTTCATCTGAATTTGACCCGCTCAAAGGATCTTACGCCAAGATCCTTGATATGTTGGTAGGGGATGCGACCATTTCCCTACCCCCACTCAAACCCTATGATCCATCTAAACCTCAACCTATAGGTTATGATGAATCTCAAATCTGTGCCTACCACCGCACACCAGGACACAATGTAGAAGGATGCAAAGCTTTGAAAGCCATCCTTTGCCAGTTGCCTATCTCGGATAGAAAATCTAAGAAAGACAACTTACGGAGGGAAAATCCCTTAGCTTTGATCCCTTCTCCTATACCACCTGTCCCCGCCTCGCCAAAATCTATCATCATTGCAACCCCACCTCTCGAGAACAATGACTTATCCCTGCCATCTTCCTCATCTCGTATTCACGAGATCAACATGATTAGCATTGCTACTCGAGGTCAGAAAAACAATGGAAAAGCTAAAGAGAGCACACCTGCGGCCTCTCTTTCTCCTTCCGCCATCCCGATCGCACCACCACCTAAAGTGGTTATTCGTGGACCTGCCTATCCAGTCTCTGATGGAGTTGCCCATTGCACCATGATCAAACAACTTCACCAATCTCCTGTAAAAATGACACTCTATGATCTCATTCAAACATCTGAATCTCATTGACAAGCTCTAATTGAGATCCTTCAAGGGATAGAGGTCCTACCTAACAAAACCCTACCCGTCGCCTCCATCTTAACACCCAACCACATCACTTCTCTCACCAAACAACCTACCTCCACCACCACCTCTGTCCCTGTACAGCAAGCCACTGTTGTTAGTTTTTCCGAAGAAGAAATTGTCGTCTTTGGTGCAGAAGATCCTGACCCCACTCTTTTCATCTTGGCTTACGTCCTGGGACATCCAGTACGCCGTGTTATGATTGACAGGGGTGTTAGTCTAAACATTGTCTCTTCCAAAGCCTTCTAATAGATGAATATCCCTCCTAGTTGTATGTGTGCCAACCCCATCATGTTATGTTCATTCAACGATGCTATTACTTCTACCCTAGGCATTATAATCCTTAACATTCGTGTACGGCCACATACCTTGCCCGAACTCTTCTATGTCCTTGAAGGAGAGTTCTAATACAACATGTTGTTAGGCCGCCCTTGGATCCAGGCTATGGGATGCGATCCCTCCACCTTACATAGATGCATAAAATTTGAGTATGAGGGGAAGTCATATACCGTCACAGTTGACACTTCCCCCTTCAAAACCTATAATATGTTATACCTCCCTAATGATGTGTTGGTACCAGTCAAGGCACCCATTGATCTGACCCAACCATCTACTTCAACCACGCCTTAACCATCCACCTTAGCCATACCCACACCTTCGACCAATGAAACCACCGACGCAAATACCTCTTCCTTCCCCATGGACAACATCCCAACCTCGGATCCCTTGGTAGGTGTTTTTCAATGCCTTAAGCTGGGGGAGTACCACCTATACAATGTTAGCACCTTCCATACCCCACAAGAGTATGGACAGTTATAGCACATCCTACCTATGACTGTCATGTGGGGGAGGTGATCTCTTATGGACCACCTAATTTCCACACCAACCTAACGTATGGGGGTGTCGACACATCCTCTGTCACCCTTGAACCTCCCCTTGGTGTGGTTCCCTTCCAATCTGATTTTCAATATCTAACCAACCGTCGTTTCACCCTCACCTTCCTGACTCGTTGTGCTTGGAAAGGTTTTGGTTTTGGTCTTTATGAACAGGGCCGACATACGATCATTCCCATGACTACACGCAAACACAAAGATCGTAGTGGTCTTGGATTTTCTAAACCACCTACACCGAAGAAACCTCATGTCAATTGTATCTAGGAAGATGACAAAGTCACCCCTTCCGAACCATCATCGCCCATTTTTCCATCTTCACCCACGGAGTCGATAGACCCGAATCTATCCCTCCTAACTTTTTTTTTTCGTGAATTTTATCTTCCTAGGTCCTCTCACTTATCAACGCAATGGTACCCATCTTCTCTCCCCCTTTTGTATCCATACATGATCGAAGAAGACTAGCCTATGATTAATGTTGTGGAGTGCCAAGATGACGACTCCATCCTCACCTACCTTGGTGCGGACGACTCTTATATTCAACATGCCTTACCATCTGAAACCCAAACCATGTTGAATGAGTCAACTATAGAAATCAACATCCACACAGAGGACGATCCTCACATTGTAAAGATCATACAATCTCTCGACGCATCAGAACAAGCCGCCTTCACTACCTTCCTTCATGCCCGCAATCAAGCTTTTGCTTGGTCCTACGCCGACATGCCAGGAATCGATCCTGACATTGTTGTCCATAACATCACTCTAAAACCAGACTCCAAACCAGTTAAACAGAAATTGAGAAAAATGCATCCACGCATTGCCCTCTTGGTTAAAGAAGAAATTCAACGACTCCTTTCTGTTTCTTTCATCTTACCTATTGACTATCCTCAATGGATTTCTAATGTTGTACCTGTCACTAAAGCAACGGGGACTTCGGATATGTACAAATTTCCAGGACCTTAACCTTACTTGCCTAAAGGACGACTTCCCCTACCTAGCATTGATCAACTTGTTGATCTCACTGCGGGCCATGAGATGCTTTCTCTCATGGATGGTTTCTCGGGATACAATCAAATTTTAGTAGCCCCGGCCGATCAACATAAAACCACCTTCATTACCCCCCGGGAACCTTCTGCTATCGTGTCATGCCGTTTGGCCTTAAGAATGCTGGTGCAACTTATCAGTGGGCTATGACTTACATTTTTCATGACATTATGCACACTATCCTCGAGGATTATGTCGATGATCTTCTTGGAAAATCTAAACATCGCAGTGAACATCTTGATGTTTTAACCATTATTTTTTATCGCCTATTACAATACTGTGTTCGTCTTCAACCAAAGAAATGTGTCTTTGGTGTCCTTTTGGGAAAACTCCTTGGCTTTATCGTCTCTTTGCGTGGCATTGAGGTCAACCCAGCTAAAGTCAAAGCTATCTTAGAAATTCCCCCACCCACTAACCTAAAACAATTACGTAGTTTACAGGGCAAACTCCAATCTATCCGGCATTTCATCTCACAACTCTCGGATCGATGTCAACCTTTCCATCATCTCCTTAAAAAGGACATTGTCTTTCAATGGAGCGAGGAGTGCCACCAAGCCTTTGAGGCTCTTAAAGCTTATCTCTTGCAGCCACCCGTGCTTATCCCACCTCAAGACGATCGCCCTTTCTACCTTTACCTTTCTGCCACCGACCATGTTGTAGGAGCCATGCTCGCACATCGTGACTCTGAGCATCGAGAGCAAGTATTTTATTACATAATCCATACTCTTGTGGATTACGAGACTAGGTATACACACGTAGAAAAGTTGTGCCTAGCCCTATCATTCGTGGCCACCAAACTCTGACATTACCTCCTGAATCACAAAACTTTTGTCATCACCAATGCTGATCCCATACATTATATGTACGCCAAACCTCATCTAAACCAATGCATCACCCGATGGCTTATGCTCCTTGCCGACCTCGACCTTGAGTTTGTACACCAGAAATCAATCAAAGGAAAAACTATCGTGGATCAACTCACGGAAGCCCCTTTACCTGGGGAACAATTTACCAATTTTACTTTCCCTGATGAACTCATCGCCACCCTTTCACTCAATGATGTATCTTATCCAATGACCCTCTTCTTTAATGGATCTAAATGTCAGCGCGGTGGAGGCGTGGGCGTTGTTCTCATTCCTCTTGGTGGCGAACCTATGCCTCTTTCATTCAGGCTTGATTTCCCGCACTAACAATATAGCGGAATACGAGGCCCTTGTTTTGGGTCTCCATGTTGTGTTACACTTAGGTGTGAAGTCTATTAACATTTTTGGTGACTCTCAATTGGTCGTAAATCAAGTTACTGGCATCTACCAATGTAAAAATGAGGAACTTCAAAAGTACAAACGTTACATGGATTCACTTTTGACCTTATTTACTCATTATTCTATCCAAACCGTTCCACGCTCAACTAATAAATTTGTGGATACTATGGCTTGCTTGGCCTCGCAAATTCCTGCCTCACCAACTGACTCTGACATATTTGTCTTGGTCCAACAACTCTTTGCCCCATCTTACTTAGTCCAAGATGTTTGTATGGTAAATAATGTATCGGCTGATTCGCAGGATACCTGGTATCACCAATTTCACGACTACCTTACAACCTCTGTTCTCCCACCTGACCTTACTAGTAATGGAAAACATGTTTTTCTTAAAAGTGTTTCTCGTTATGTCATCATGGGGGGACTCCTCTATAAACATGGCTTCGATGGTATCCTCCTTCGATGTCTAACTGGCACTGAAGTCACCCATACCATCCAACAAGTCCATGACGGAATTTGTGGTGGGCACTTTAGTGGCCTTGCCATGGCCAAGCGGATCCTTCACCTAGGATATTATTGCCTACTCTTAATAAAGGTTGTTGCGAATA
Source organism: Taxus wallichiana var. yunnanensis (assembly GCA_018340775.1). Taxonomy (NCBI): domain Eukaryota; kingdom Viridiplantae; phylum Streptophyta; class Pinopsida; order Cupressales; family Taxaceae; genus Taxus; species Taxus wallichiana. The sequence goes on from CM031234.1 coordinate 554,331,930, forward strand.
TGTTAAGCGTTGTCTTATGTGTCAACAACATGCCAACCTTCAACATACTCCCAACCACCCGCTACAGGTCGCACGAGATCTTTGGCCTTTCTCACAATGGGGTTTAGACCTTATTGGTGAGATTCACCCACCTTCTTCGCAGCATCACCATTGGATCATCACGGCAACCGAATATTACACTAAATGGGTGGAGGCTGTTCCACTCATTTCAACCAAAAAAGATAAAATCATTGAGTTCATCAATCATCACATTATCTGTCGTTTTGGTGTTCCTCATCACCTGATAACAGATAATGGCAAATCTTTCAAAAATAAGCTGTTACGAGCCCTTTGTGACAAATTTGGTATCAAACTTAGCTTCTCATCACCCTACTATCCACAAGCAAATGGTCAAGCCGAATCTTCTAACAAAACCTTAACCAAAATTCTCATGAAAGTCATTAACGATTCTGGGAAAAACTGGCATGATCACATCCCCTTTTCCCTTTGGGCTTATCATACCAGCATTCGTACTTCCACTAATGCCACACCATTTTCTTTGGTGTATGGTACCAAGGCTATCTTTCCTCTAGAAATACAAATCCCTTCCCTCAGAATATCTCTCCAGGATATTCTCACCAATGATGACTTCCACCGAGAGCGGTTAGCCCAATTGGAGCTTCTTGATGAGTGTCATCTTACAACTCTTGACCACCTTCAACTTTATCAAAAGCGCATCAAGCATGCTTATGATAAGTGAATTCATGAGTGTACCTTTAAGATTGGTGATCTTGTCCTCAAAGAGAATCAACACGTAACCAAACTAGAAAAGAGCAAACGGGGAAAATTTGCTCCTAATTGATTGGGCCTTACATTATCACTCACACTTACGGATCAAGTACTTATCATTTAGATTTTCTTAATGGTAAACCCGAGCTCGAGCCCCTTAATGCCTTGCATCTCTGACCATTCTACTGTTGAATTTAGTGTTACATCACTTCTTATCTACCTTACGCTCGTCCCTTGAGCTCATTTACCACCTCATACACCTTGTTTCATGCATCTCAAAGTAGAATCGAACTCATGTGGTTTGATCATCACCTCCTCTTAAAGATGCCTTCCCCTTTTTAGTCTGGTCCATGACTTAAAAGTATCAAAATAACAAGTTCTCAATTATACAATTTTGGGATATTCTTGAGTCAAACTTCCTGCAAAACTAGATGCTTCATGCCAAACGAACATCTAGACCTCTAAGATATCAACTAGATCTGCTCCTCGAAGGACAACTATGTGCAATGTACCGCATCTACTACTATAAACTAGATCGCTCCTCTCGAAGGACAGCTATGTGCAAAATCTGCATCTGCTACTATAAGTAGATCGCTCCTTCAAGGATAGCTATACAAATTCAGCCTCTATCGAAGCTTCAAGCATTGATCAGCTTTGTGAAGACCTCAAGAACAACAAAATGCATATCCCTTATAGACTTACCACATCGATCAGTCTATATCCAGAAAAATAAAAGTAGTATTCAAAAGCACTTTTGAGTCATGGACTTGTCTATTTAGGTTTGGTTCTCTTTCGTCAGAATAATCACCTTATAACAAGTTCTCTGCGCCCTAGCTATACCATCCACCTCACCTCACCATTCTTCAAAACAACAAAACTCAAGGGACGTGACGTATATCCGATATATTGTGATTATACAACTCTTTTCACCTATCGACTTCTCGCCTATGCAAGGTACCTAGGGATTCAAGCTCATCCTACGATAATACGTGGTTTTTTTAGCTCTTTCCAACTATGGGACACTTTTGCCTCTTTTTACCCGAAACTAGGATTATGTGTTGACCTTAATCAGGACACGGTTTCCTATGCTTGGGTAAGCTAACCCTCGCTTCACCTATACCCACACCAACACCAACAACATTACCCTACCAACATCAAACTTTTACCAACCAACAAATTGCCTAACCACAACCAAATTGCCTGAATTCACCTCTCCCTGGTCCTAAGGGAGAACTACATCAGTCTGAGGCCCCTCCTTGCTTTGTGCAATGGGCTATGTAGGCAGCACTTAGGAGACATGGGGTCTCCCAAGGTTAGCTCGACCATCCCCTACCATGACCTATCATGTGTTGTGTCTTCCTTAAAAATATAAATACGTGAAAATATTTATAACCAAACCCTTTCCTATCACCTTTCTTTTCATCTCTACCCACTTACCTTACCACATCCTATTCATAACCATGTAAAATCTAATTCCAACCAAAACTTATACCTCTTGGGATGCAGCAGCTTGAGGTGGAACCTGTCTTCCCTCTCCTCTCTTGCCTGTTGGACGCTTCTCCTTGTTTAGCCATGTTCACCACCCTCTTCACTCTAACTTGCCTTTACGCCTTCTTAATCCAAACCCACGATCACTTTACCTGTCTCTTTCCTCCTTATCACTCAATTCTCCCATGCAATTAACTCAGTATAGACGCCAATGACCCCGCATCCTCGTATTTAACATGTTGCATGACTCTAAAAATATGAATTTGAGTTGTCTCCCAAGCCTTTCTATTTTTTTAGCATAACCGATATCGCTTACGTAACGCATCGGCACTGTCTCCTTTTGCTTATACCTAGGCCTTTTCTTTGTTTTTTGCAAATTTTTGGCGAGTCTCGCCTCTTTTCCCTGCATAACGACATCACTATCCAACTCCATCATCATCATAACATCAACATTTCAAACATATACATATCAGCAAAACATCATCAACATCATCTATATACATCACATTCCAATACGATCGACAAAACACATGCAACATTATACTATATGCATCAAATCAAAAATTATAACACACCATGTGGATCAAACTCATCATATATATATATATATCGTCAAATCAATGTCAAAATATACAAATTTCCTGCATGGGGCCTCTGTAATCCAAAATACAAATTCGCACACAGGCCGTTGTCTCTATCAAAATCTCAACTCGCTAGCAGACCGGTCTCTCATGTCAAAAATATACTCGGCTCGCAGGCCGGTATCAACTATACAAAATGTACTCGCTCACAGGCCGGTATATACCACAACAATGAATACATAAATCCTATATACACACTCGGTTCGCAGACCGGTGTCTCTATCAAAAATCATCTATCCACCTCGACCAAAAATGTCTCTGCTCCTGGGGCAACTCAGCTCTCTCCTCCTCCCTCGGCCCGTCCCTCAGCTGGCCTTGCGGCCGGGTCTCACCTTCTACTTGAATCGACCCACCGGCCGTGGCTACAACCGCCTTTGTGACTGTGACTCCAGGAAGTCTCGGCTCTATGAGCCACATATGGCTGATACTCTACTCTGGTACCATCTAGTAGGTCCTGATAGTAACGGGCCTCTACTCTAGCCTCCATGTAACGGGCCCGTGCAACCATGGCTAGTGGGGCTGCTCCCCCGGCTCCTAATAGAAGTGGGCCCTGCCCTACCTGTATGCCCTGACCCGCCGGTACTGTGGTGGCGGTGGAGCTGCCATCGGAACCTGAACAGGGACTTGAGGTTGTGCTCGTGCTCGTGCTCAAGCACCGCCTCGTAACACACCAACTTGTGCTTGTGTGGTAGCAAGCTGCCCCTGTAGTACCTACACCTGACCCAGGAGATGGTCCCTCTCTCCGCCGTAATGTGACACCAAGCTAAATCTGGTTGTGCTGGATGTGCTCTCATGACCGCCCCCCTGCCCACCAAACCAAAAATGAGCTCAGAACCCCCCGCATCGTCCATCAGTATCATCTCTCGGTCTCTCTGCTACAAAGACAGGGGTCAAATGGTTGTGGTAGAGGTAGTGGTGCCTCTACATCCTCCCTCCGATACTAGTGGGAAGGGAGGTGGCACATCCTGTTGTAGTCCTAGCTATCGTCATACCCTCTCTAGGGGAATCTGCTCATACTCCTCGGTCTCTGTCTAGCTATCCAGAAGATGTAATGGATCCATCGCACTGTGTTTCGGGCTCCTCCACATGTATGATGGCCTCTGTATGGCCTCCATATAATATCTACTGTAGTCAGACCCTCTAACATATGCCTGTAAAAAGTGACATCCCACCCTACGACCACTACTCGTGGCTAGCCCACGACCCCCAACCACCTCTCGAAACCCATATCTATAGACTTCCTGTGGCCCTAGCTGCTGGGGCAACCCTACTAGTTGTATACACACGATGTGTCCGTATGCCCAGCAGTGTACCAAGAATGTCGAACATATACCGAATCACCTCATACAAATGATAGCCCCAGGTCTCTATATAGCTACACTAGAAACACTAGTGCCCAAGCGTAGCAGGTGTGCTCCTCCACCATCTCATGTAAAACGCCCATCAGAGCCCGTGGGAAGCGGCTTCCTCTCGAGTCGTGGAGGGCAAAGCAACGATACCGACCATCATAAGACGACGTGCCGTGTCTCCCGTCGATGAGCGCGATACATCTCCCCGTAGCCGATGCTCACACTATGATATGTAATCAATGGGGTCACATCCCTAAATACCTGCAGGATGCTATCCATTGCTATCTCGCATCCACCTGGAACACCTCCTCACCTATGATCGGTAGTCTCAGGATGTGATACACATCCTCTAGAGTGATTGTCATCTCTCCCGTAGGGAGATGGAAAGCATTGGTTGCCGGATCCCATCTCTCGATGAGGGCAACCATCAGCTATGGTCCCTATCCATAGCCCTATACCTCTGACTCCGCCGAGTCCAACCTCCCACATAATTGTCCATTTGCATAGCTGCGGTCACATGTGGCCACATCTCGCTTTAGTAGGGCGGCATCCAATCTCACATGGTCAACTATTGGCGTGCCTACAAAAACAACCCACTCCGTCAGGCCTACCCTTAACAAAACAACCAACCTAACCCTTTATACTTACTCACCCACCCAATCATCACCCAACTTTGTAAACACATCTACACCCACCTATCTTACCCTATACATCTATAAATACCTCTCACTCCTACAATCCTTCTTTAAATATCCCACCCACTCCAATCAAACCTAAATCACCTAATCTCCCTCAACATCAATAACCCCACCCAACAAATATCTAAACTATCCCCTTCACCTATCCCACACCCTACCAACCACCCCAACCATACTCCACCCACTCTACTCTCGCCCTCTAACCATACCCCAACCAATTTAACCCCTCCCAATCCATACACAACCATAACCTATCTTACCCAAACCGACCCCAACCACCCAATTACCCCCTTCACCCCAAAAATCTATCCTACCCGCCTAAAACAACACCCAACAAAACAATTTTACAACCCTACCTCCCACCCATGGTGACCGCTATCGGTCACCCTCGACCGCTATCGGTCCCCCACCCGCACTCTATGTCCAACTTTTATGAACCGACGTCGGTCGACACATGACCGACGCCGGTCCCCTCACCCACTAATCTACACCTAAACCTATGACCGATGCTTGGCCGACTAGTGACCAAAACGCCCCCAAATCCCCTTTTTTCCTATTTCTACCCATTTACCCAGCACAATTGCCTAAAAACTTACCCACCCTGACGTTTTGGCCTACCTAACATATCTACCCAAGCCATTTTACTGTTTACCTTCATTTATTCATTATTTTATCAAATTTTGGATTCCTACCCCAATACCCACATCCCAGCTAAATTCATCAAATTAACAAAAATAGGGGTTCAGAGCCTACCGGTATGACTACACGTCATCGTGGTGGGATAGGTGGTGGTGGTCCAGCTCCTCCAACACCTCCAGCACCTCCTACTCCTCTAGGTTGTGCCATAGCTCCAAATCTCCTCAGCAGGGTCCTCAACCAATCAAGCTCTGCCTCCCGATCTCTGGGGCCTACCAATAACTCACTCACCCACTCAACTAGTGCCAACTCAGCCCAAACACACGACCCAATCAATTCAAAACTCACACAAGAAAAAGTTGGCACTCAAATTCCCAAAGTGAAAATGACATGCCGTATTTTTTCTTTTTATAGGTTTTGACCTCTAACCGATATCGGTTAGGCGCACCCTAGAAGACCGATATCGGTCTTCTGACCGATATCGGTCACCCATAACCGATATCGGTTACCAGCTTATCTTAACCTAACTCCTGCCCTTATCCACCAATCTCCATTTTTCACCACATCACCTACCCCCAGCTTTGCTGAATAGCCTTATTTTGAATTCAACCGCCCGACCCAAGGCCGCAACCAACCAATCGGCCCGACCCAAGGCCGCAACCAACCAATCGGCCCGACCCAAGGCCGCAACTAATCAATCGCCCGACCCAAGGCCGCAACCAACCAATCGGCTTGACCCAAGGCCACACCAATTAAGTACCTCAACCGAGGCCCACAAATTACGATTCTATCCACCCATCATGTAGTTGTTTGTTCAATCAAGCTCACCTGTTCATGTTATAGCATGAATAGGATACTTGGATTGATCAGCCGACCAGCTTTGCCTAGACCGAGACCATGATGTTTATCTCAACCAAACCAACCATTTGTACCGCTGCTTGAACATGCCTAAACGTTCTGGTACCTTACCCATTATATCCCTTGGAGCTACTTCCTATGCCTTGGATACCAGGATTATATCAACCTTGTTTGGATAAACTATCAACCTTTGCCTATGAATTTCTTGCTTGCTCTTCAAATCATGTACCCTGGTCGCACTACTGCATTTCAACATGTGTCTGCTTCCTTGAACTTACCCCACCATCATCTCATCATCATTCACCCTTTATCAACCCTATCCCTGATTTCACGTCACCTCAATCTGTGATAGATTTGAGGGGGATTACCTATACCCTTAACTAGGGAAACCACTTCTTATTATTGTCAGTGCAGCTTTACACGACAACAAGGGGCAAATATAGACACCAAATTTGGGTCTTACGATGCCTTGTGCCCCGCATCTCGTCTCGCAATCTAACCTTACCTCACCACCTAAACCTTACACACTTAATTATTTATTAATTACCTTATAATTAATAAATCCACATCTCCAACCCTGCCACCTCACCTCGCCACCTCACCATGACCTAGCCCTAACCCTAAACTAACCTAATTAAGACCTATAACTTGGTCTAGACCCACACCCATGACTCATCACCCCTCACCCACATCAAAATGAACCTAATAATGACTTGACCAAGCCCACAACTAACCCCTTGGGAGAAAAGGAGGGAAAGTTGGCTATTTTACTAAAAATAGCCAACTTTGACTTAACCGATGTTGGTCCCTACTCGACCAGCGTCGGTTAGGCAACCGCCATCAGTTCCCTATAAATGACCTCCCCCAACCAAAAACAAGGATCCGAAATTCATTGGCAAGAGAGAGACAAGTGAGAAAGAGAGAAAAGGTTGCAGAGAGGAGGATTGAGCCCAAGACTGTAACTGAGCAACTAGATCACTGTCACACTCATCCAAACATTGGGAGAGTCGGAGGATAGCTTCATCAGCTCACTTCTGATCGCTGGATCATCCCAACTGAGCCTTGCCTTCACCACTGCATTCCTTGGACCTGCATCCACATCAAAAACTAGTAAGTAGTCTCTTTTATTACCTTGTATGCTCCTAGACATTACTTTGTGAACTTTTGATTCATAGGGATTATAAGCTCACTCCTGGATCTACCACCCGCCAAGACTCCACGCACCTAACGCTCATTCATTCATCTCTATATTTCTCCAAAGACAACCTTCTCACTCTCTCGAGTCTTCTCTATCACCCTATAACTCCCCTCAACCATCTACCAACCTTCTAAGCCCCATAATCACCTTAGTAACCAACCCCCATTTAAAATCCCCTAAATCACTACCCCTACCGATATCGGTTATCCCCTCACCGTACCGGTTCTATAACCGTGGTCGGTTATCCAAAGACCAAAGATCGATCACCATGACTTATACCAAAAATCAACCTTTCACCTATTTACCTCCAAATAATCTCATATCCAAATTGTCTATCCCCTCGTAACTTGATCTCGAACATATCAATAACCAAAGACCAAACAAACAAAGATGATATTTTATTATTGGTAGTTTAGTCTCTATTGCTTTTAGTAACGAGGTATCTAAATCGTGATTTCACAAAAGAGCTTCTTCATTATCATTTGCATTAATTTGTATTAAAAGGAATCGACCACCTTCAAAGCAAGTCTAATATTTTCTCGGGACCAAGGCGCTTCCTCACTTATTGTTTAATGAAAATCTAGTGGTCTTGCATTCTTATTTACAGTAGTCCTTCCCAAACAAAAAGGAGCTCTTCACAATCGGTCTGATCTCTCTACAGTACGCACACACCTTCCCAACACTCAATAGGTATTCCTCCTAGCCCTAACCCTTATCTGTTTCTCAAGAGAATGAAAAGATAGAAGTAACTCTATTTTGGAACAAAATTTTGTGCGAAACAGCTACATATCGAGCCGAGCTATGACTTATATCTTTCATGACATATGCATCACATATTGGAAGATTACGTTGACAATCTTCTTGCCAAATTCAAACATCACCAAATTCCTTATCATCCTTAAGGTCATATTTGATCGTCTCATCAAATATTATGTTCACCTTCAACCCAAGAAGTGTGTCTTCATTGTCCTTTCTGGTAAGCTCCTTGGTTTTATCATTTCTTTTTGTGGCATAGAAGTTGACCCCAGCTAAAATCAAGGCTATTCTCAAAATGCCTCCACCTACTAACCTTCATCAAATTTGTAGTTTTTAAGGCAATTTGTAATCTATTCATCTCTTTATTTCACATCTTTCCGACCACTGCCACCCATTTCATCATCTCCTCAAAAAGGATGTCTCCTTCAAATGGGATGATGAATGCCACAAAGCCTTCGACACCTTAAAACAATACCTCCTCCAACCACCTATGTTCATTCCCCCTAAGGATGACCAACCATTTTACCTTTACATCTCTACCACTAACCATTCCCTAGGTGTCATGCTCACTCATCATGATGAGCAACACATGGAATAAGCGGTTTATTATATAAGTCGTACACTTTTAGACTACGAAACTAGATACACTCACGCCAAAAAAATCTGTTTAGCCTTAGTTTTTTTGCCACTAAACTTCTCCATTACCTACTTAACCATAAAACCTTCGTTGTCACCAATATTGACCCCTTACATTACATGTACGCTAAGCCCTACCAACATCAATGTGTTGCATGTTGGCTCATGCTTCTTACAGACACATAACTCGAATTCATCCATCAAAAAATTGTCAAAGGACAAACCATCGCTGACCAACTTGTAGAAGCACCTCTCTTCGAAATCAATCCTCTAACTTCGATTTTCTAGATGAATCCATCACTACCCTCTCTTTGGATGATACCATTTACTAGATGACCTTTTTCTTTTATGGTTCCAAATTTTAGCATGGGGGTAGTGCCGAGTTATCCTCATTCCTCTTGATGGTGAGCCTATTCCATTATCTTTCAAACTAGATTTTTATTTTACTAACAATATTGTTGAATATGAAGCACTTGTATTAGGCCTTCAAACCACCATCACCTTAGATGTTAAATCAATTAATATCTTTGGTGATTCCCAACTGGTTGTAAACCAAGTTAATGGTATATACCAATGTTGTAACAAGATACTTAAAAAGTATAAGCATCATGTTGACATACTTTTGACTACCTTTGACCATTATGAACTTCAAACCACCCCGTGTTACACTAATAAATTTACTGGACACCATTGTCTACCTTGTTTCTCAAATCCCCACTTCACCCTCTCGACTCAAAAATATTTGTCACAGTATAAAGGCTACAATCACCTTCCTATCTATTTTGAGATGTCAACCTTGTCGGAACCATTGAACCTGACCCACGTGACCTTTGGTATAAGTAGTTTGTTGATTACCTTTCCCTTTCCATTTTGCCTCCAAATCTTACTCGCAATAGACAACGAGCCTTTCTCAAAAGTGTCTCTCATTATATCATCATGGGTGGTATTATTTATAAATGCATCTTTGATGGTATCCTCTTACAATGCCTTACAAGTTCTAAAATTCCCTATACCATAAAGGAAGTTCACGATGGAATTTGTGGGGGTCACTTCAATGGTTTAGTTTTTGCTAAACACATTCTTTACTTGGGCTATTACTAGCCAACCCTAAACCACAATTATTATGACTATGTCAAACATTGTGTGAAATGTCAACAACATGCTAATCTTCATCACACACCTAGTCATGCCTTACAGGTCACACGAGATCTGTGGCCTTTATCTCAATGGGGTTTGGATCTTGTTAGAGAGATCAATCCTCATTCTTCCCAATGTCATCAATGGATTATTACCGCTACTAAATACTACACTAAATGGGTAGAAGCCATGCCTCTCATTTCTATGAAAGATGAGAAAATATGTGAATTCATCAACCATCACATCATTTGTTGCTTTGGTGTTCCTCACCGCCTCATCACTGATAATGGAAAATAGTTCAAAAACAAAACCTTACAGAAACTCTATGATGCCTTCGGCATTCAACTCATTTTTTCTTCACCTTATTACCCTCAAACCAATGGCCAAGCAGAATCAACCAAAAACCTTTAAAAAATTCTTATGAAATTAGTTGATGATATTGGAAAGGATTGACATATGCACATTCCTTTTGCCTTATGGGATTATCACACTAGTATTTGTACCTCAACTGCTGCCACGCCTTTCTCTTTGGTCTACGGTACAGAGGTTGTTCTACCTCTTGAAGTCCAAATTCCATCTCTTCATATCTCACTCAAAGACATGCTCAACGATGATGATTTTTGCCAAGACCGTTTAGCACAACTCAAGTTATTAGACGAACGTCGTCTCAATGCTCTTGATCACCTCCAAATCTACCAAAAATGTATCAAACATGCCTATGATAAATGTGTCCATGAACAAACCTTCTAGGTCAATAACCTCGTCCTGAAATAAAATCAACATGTAACAAAAGAGGAGAAAAGTAAACGGGGAAAATTTTCTCCTAATTGGCTTGGACCCTATATCATTACTCATACCTATGGATTAGGTGTTTATCATTTGTCTTCACTCAAAAGTAAACCCGAACTTGAGCCCTCAATGCCTTGCATCTTCAATCATTCTATTATTGAATCAAGTCCTATATCACATTCTTTCTATTTGAATGCTCATCCCTTGAGCACCATTCACCTTCCATTTACCTATTTTAAGGATCAATTACTAAACAAGAATCATGTGATTAACCATCACCTTTTAGCCATATCTTAAATATAAGTACCACGGCTCTACTCGTGGCATGATTCTCATGGATACTTTTTGTCTGTTCCAAGATGGAATCCCTTGGTCTTTCATCACTTAAAAACCCATCTTTCATAGCTAACCTCTGTGTACTATAGTTTTTTCTTCATAACAGGAGCCTATCCTTCTCTATAGTCTTGTTCATGACCTAAAAGTCCAAAAAAAATTCAAAAAGCAATATATGGGACTTTCAAATTCAAAACTCCTTAATTCAAACTTCTAGCAAAAAAATATGACTCCCTCAAAAATACATCTACTTTTATCTACCTCACTACTATAAATAGAATGATCTCTCGAAGACAAATATATACAAATCTAGCCATATTGTACATAGTCTATCACACAAAGAAGACTATTCTTCGAATAATAAAATAAAAATATTCTAAAGCTTCCCGCATCGATCAACATCATGAATACCTCAAGGAGATATTCTACTTATCCCACATAGACTTCCTACATTGATCAGTCTACAAAACAAAAGCAAAAATAAAAAGCTAACTTTTTTGTCATGTACTTGCCTATTTTGATCTCGATCTCTTGTCAAAAAGGCATGTTGTTGCACACCAGGATACGTTAAACCAACCTTCTTTCACCTCACCGCCTTGCATTCTAACCTTCCACCTACTTAAGGGACATGCCACAAATGTGACATTTCATGATCATGTGACCTTCTTCACCCATAGAATAGTCAATCATGCAATGCCTTTAGGGTCTTACGTTCATAAGCAAATCTTTGGTATGTTAGAATTGTATTGGTCCTTCTCAATTAGGTGGCTCTTTTTGTCTCCTCTTACCATTTACCTATTTTCTTACTTATTTGATTTTCCTATATGGTACCAAACCTTCGACACATATATTCTATGAATTCTTCTTTCACCAAAATCAACCATGCGTAAATGACCTAGACTCAACCATGCCTAAATGGCCTAGACTCAACCATCCCTAAATGACCTAGACTCATCCATGCTTAAATGACTTAGACTTGCCATGCTTAAATGACCTAAACTCATACATGCCTAAATGACATAGATTCAATCCTACCTAAAGCCTACCAACCCATTCCTCTACCTCATCATATTCTTCCCTAACTTATGGGAGAATTATATCGACCTAAGGCCCCTTTTCTTCGGGGCTATGTAGGCAGCACTCTAAGGGCATGGGACCCTTGGAGGTTAGCTCGGCCACTCTTTACCCTAACCAATTTTCCCCCTTTTTCTATTCACATTTTACCTTAGTTACTTTCCATTTTACACAACACTTGGAAATTAAACAAACATATAAACATACATACATGTCATTTGATTACATCATCATATCATACATTCCACATTTCTATTATATCAAACAATTGGAAATTTACACCACAACATACATATACATCATCATTTATTTTCCATACTACCAATCACTTGGAAATTAAATAAAACCCAAAAACATGACCAAATCATGCCTAACTCACCTTGACTCCATCATGCTTAAATGACCTAGACTCAACCATGCCTAACTCACCTAGACTCCACCATGCCTATACTTGACTCCATCATGCCTACATGACCTAAACTCAACCATGCCTAACTGACCTAAACTCCACCATGCCTAACTGACTTAAACTCAATCATGCCTACATGACCTCAATGCAATCATGCCTAATTCACCTAGTTTCCATCAATACACAATAACAATGGAAATTAAAACAAAGTACATCATTCATCTAATAAACATCATAACCTATATAAATGAGAGAGTATGTGTATCAATACATATATACAGAGATACGAATAAATACAAGTGTCTCAAAATCTCTCATATACAATCTCATGTCTTCAGATGCAGTCGGTCTATATATCAAAAATCAAAACAATGACCATATCAAGTGACTAATCATCACCCCACCAGATATCCTTCAGCCGGTCTCACTGTCTCCTCCTCCCTAACTGTCCCACCTCCCTATCATCATCTCTGCACCCTCCATAGCTAATCTCCACCTAGCCCTCACTCGGGCCTGGCCTCTGAGAACTCATAACCTCACCTTGGCCATGTCCATGGGCTCGATGGCCCCCTGTACTCCCTAAACTATGAGTCTTGGATCTCGACCGCTCACTAGCTATCTGTTGATATTTGTACTTGCATATGAAGGGACATCTATACCGGCAGGTTGTCAAGTGATCCCGATAAGAGATAGCCTCATTCAAGGCATCCCTGAACCTCACCATTGACATAGTATGTGGTGGTGCCATGGGTCTCACTAGTAACCTATGAACTCTACCCTACTAATAATGACCTCGTCCCCTTCCCCAATGTTTATCTTCCTACCCATGTGTAGGTGCCTATAATATGGGACCCTATCCCACACAGGCTTGTAGGGGTACTTGTACTCGTGTTGTTGCCTAGGCCTGTAAGGACACAACCTATGCCTATGCGTTGGCCAACCGGCCCCTGTAAACCTATCACCTATGCTTGTAAGGTGGCCACCTATCCACCATCCCCATCTCCACCCTTTGCGGAGATTGTCCTCGTACTACTTGGGCCTATAGATCCATCACGTGAACCTATAAAGTGGCTACTCCGTGCCTCCGACCTTGTGAGATACCCTTGTAAAATAGTAATTTGTGCATGTAGAGAAGCCATCTAAACTTGTAATGCATTTCTCTGCACTGTGATCGTATCTAGATCTAGCTACCCTGGCCTTGGTGGTGTTACTCGTAGTTGTGCTACCTACCACTTCCTATACCCATCGGTGACTCTCACGTCATCAATGCGATGATCTCATGTTTTTTCCTCATGTCTTACAGAACACTCGGGCGTGATGGAGACAAGGGTCTCTCCACATCATCTCTGTGATATTGTGGGAAGAGTGGAGGCACGTCTGTCCTGGCGGTCCAAACTATCATCTAACCCTCGTCTATAGGTATCATATCGTGTTCTCCAAAGATGTCACCCATGTATCCACCTAAACAACTATAATCCCTCAAACTCCTCTACCATTCCTCTATATGAAGGATAGCCAATGTATAGCCTCCACACAATATCAACCCCCGATGCACCCTCCAAAAACTACCTATAGTATATCACATCATAAATCGCCCTCATTTGCCCAAGAATCGGTACCCAATGTATGTATCCAACTCTAAGCAAGCCACCCCTGAACTAGTCATGTCATGGTATACCCACCGGATGCACATACACGATCTGTTTGTATGCCCAACAAAGGTAGTAAAAATTAAATCGCATCCTAAATTGTCGCAATCTCCCATAAGTCCATAGCTCCCTATATAACTTAACTAGGAAATTCGGTGCCCAGAAAAGCAAATCCACTCCTCTATCATATCCTGAAGCACTCCCATTAGTGCTCATGGGAATCTCCCACCCTCATAATCTAGCAGAGAAAAACAACCTACCACCTCCATCATCAGTATAGACAACCTCATCTCTTATGGATAGGCTGCGTACATATCTCCATAGCTCAAGCTTGCATTGTGATACCTCACTCGCCCCATCACATCCCCAAAAACCACCACTATCAGCTCCACTAATGCCTCATAAGAAATACAATATACTGGCTCCCTAACAATAGGAATCTGTAGGATCCTATACATGTCCTCTAGGGTGATGGTCATCTCACTCGTCGGTAAGTGGAAGGTATTGGTCGCAGAATCCCATATGTCGATGAGAGCGACCATCATAGTATGATCTCAAAATATCTACCTATAGCGCGAGCACCCCAATAAGTCCAACCTCAATCATATGATCCCACTCCTATGTAGTCATGCTAGACCACATCCGTACTAATGGTGATGGTACTCTATCCCGCATCCTAAGTTGATCTCTAGCCTGCATCCACCAAACACAACCATGTCAAGACTTGACTACCTCAAATCAAATATTACCCAAAAACCATACCTAACCATATCAATTATGCCTACCCCTTTTACCTAATTCACCTACAATCCTACTAACCCTTATCATTATTACCCATTCTTCTTGGTTTACTTCACCTACGTACCTATCCCATATCACCAAAATCATATTTTTACCCTCTTCTACCTACATTCATCTTTACCTACCCCTTCTTCACCTACTTTCCTTTCCTACCTAGCCTTTCTTACCCCTATTTACTCTTCATCTTAACCATCGCAAGTCTCCTTGATCACATCACCGGTTATTCTTGGTATCGTCGTTGGTTCTCGCTTTTGGTGGTATCACTCACCTAATACCTAACCGATGCCATCCAAATCCAACCAATGTCGGCCAAACCTTAACCGACGCCGCCTCTATCAGTGACACCCATATACCGAAACCCATCCCCCATTCCCAAAAATTCACAAAACTTGACCTAACAACCTACTCTAACCCACCCAAACCTATCCTAGCTCCATGCCCACACCTATTTAACCTACATTGGACCTTTCGACCCCTCATTTCCTTAATTTTACCCACAAATTTAAAGTTAAACTCCCAACCAAATTTCTAAGTGAAACAATTTCAATGATACCATTTTCAATCAAATGACGAATTCAGATTTACTCCTACCTCATCTCGGCAGATCGTCTCTATGGTGGCATGTTTAGCCACCGTGCCGGTGGTCCACCCTCTCCCTCTCCCACCTCTTCCATGACCAAACCAACTCCTCACCTCCAACCGAATCGAAACAATTGAATCGATCTCATGGACTTGCTAATCACCCACTCAATGCCTCTCTAACTCAGCTCAATGCTTCGTATTGTCGTTCTCCATTCTTCACCTTCTCTTATGTCATTTTATCAAAGTGTTAAAGTCAAAATGAATCCATAAAACATGGATTTTTCTTTTTTAGCCCCAAATTGACATGACTGGTGTCGGTCATGTCATGCCCTATCCAACTGATCTCGGTTACACCATAACTGGCATCGATCACACTGATATTACCTTTTGAGTCACCTTATGCCCATTTTTTCCTAAAAACATTACTGACCAAATACCTTTTACCTTTACCAACACCTATTACACCCTACCCACAAGCCTACACTACCTGTACATTTCCTTAACTCGTGTTTAGGGACTTGTTCTTTACCTATACCTTGGCCTTACATGTGCCCAACCCAACATACCCTGACCTAAAATACATTTCCCTAGTGTCAATATGAATTTTTGTATTTGTTATACCTTGCAATGTTGTTACCCATGTTGTTTAGCCTAATGACCTTACCTTGCCTATTTTCATGTTGTTTATCCCGACCAAACCTTTGGTGTCCGGATCATACCTAAACATTCCTGCACCTAACCTAAGTTGTGTTTCCAGACCATATCATATACCCTAGATACTTGAATCACTTCAACCTTGTTTGGATAACCTATCAACCTTGGACGATGTAGAGTTTGCAAGCTCTTCCACCTGGTACCATATCACAATCTATATGTGTGTGTGCATTTGATTGCCATTACCCATTACCCAATATGACCCTTACCCATTACCCAACATGACCATACCTTTACCTACAACCAGCCTACTCTCACTTTCATCACTAACCCATTTATCAAACCACTCACCAATTCGTCTAACACCTCATCGCTCCTAGTTTGAGGGGGATCACCTTCAGCCCTACCTAGGGAAACCCCACACTCACCTGTATTTGGGGCAACCACTTCCTATTTTTTTTTCAGCCGCCGCTTACCAATACAAGCTATGTGAAAAAAAGGGGAAAATGTAGACACCAAATTTGAGTCACACTCCCTCGCCCCCTTTAATTAATTAATATAACGTATTCACCTAACCATGACCCCCTTACCCCGCATTCATATTAATTTAATTACTTACAATTGAATTAATGCTCATCCTAACAATATTAATTAATTTAATTACTTTAATTAAATTAATTTACACCTCACTGTTTCACCTGATTCTAGAGCATTTATTTGAATAGTGACGAAATAGATAAGGGTAAAGGGCTAGGAGGAATACCTGTTAAAATGTTTGTTGTAGGTTGTTGTGTGCATATGACTTCTTGATCCACATCTGATCATGAGAGATTCCTTTTGGCTAGGAGGAACTACCTGAAATAGAAAACAAGACCACCAAATAAAAGTTAAATAGTATATGCAAAGTGGATCCTTAGCGTATGCTAGATCCAGAAATGTGATACTTCCTGACGGCTATCAATCCACTATTTAAAATAACTTAATGTTAACAATAAAGGAAATCCTACAAAGAATTAAAATGATTTAGGTATCTCATTTGTCTACAATAAGTAAATTTGTTCACAACAAGATAAGTTATGACTAAATCTAAAGGTCGACGACTTTGTCAGGTATATTGTACTGGTCCTGGTCTAGTTCTCGGGTTGTTTTGGTTATTTGGTGGAGGTTTTAAGCTTTGTTCTCGGTATGAGGGAAAAACACAGAGATCGATGTCGGTCCGTATGACCAATGTCAGTTTAGGTTAACCGCGACGGCCAGTTGTGGGTAACTTGCGCTGATATGGTCGAGGTACAAGAATCTTATCAAAACTTCGTGGGGTGATAGATCCGAGGTTAAATGGAAATGGAAGGGAAATGATAGGGTTTGTGTGGGTCTTAGGTATACTCAAGGGTAATTAAATTCCGGTATGAGCAAGCTGAATGGTGTGGGTGAAGGAATGGTCAAGTTTTCATGGAGGTAAATGGTGGGGAATGGGAATGGGAGTAGAAACTAATAATAGAAGTAAAAGAATCTACTAAAATGACAATGGACAAATGTTGGTTAACAAAACACTTACTATTGATTTAGCTTGATGTCCAAGTTAACAATGGCGGGTGATCAAATGGAAGGAACTTAGTGTGGTACTGGTGCTTCCTGATGCTCCCACGAAGGTAGATGGCTCTGTGGGTGCTTTTAATGCTGGCTTTGGGTGATTTGATGCGTGTATGAACGCCTTCCGTCAGGTTGTATACAGATCCGGTTTCGCCTCTCACTCTCGAAAGATGTGCCAACCTCAAAATAAGGTTGTTCCGGGTATTAAATGGTAACCGACAACGATTCTCCGGTTGACCGATGGTGGTTTAGGTAACCGCATCGCTTAGGGTGGGATTTCCTAGGTTTACTAAACCGGGTAGATCCTCTTGATTTTCTTAGATCTCGCTCACTTCCCCCAGAGATTAGAATGGAAGCCTCCTTTCTAACCGGTGGGAATGTGATTAGAGGGAATGTAGGTTTTGATTTTCAGGGTTTAGGTAGGTCTTAGTTAGTTATGGAAACATACTAAGAGTAGGTCTTAGAGTGAGGTAGCTAGATGAGGTGTATAGGTGAGATGAATGTGTGGGCATTATCTCAATTAGGATATTTAAATAATAGATATTATGAGAACATGGGTTAATTTAATTAATTTAATTAAATTAATATTAGTGTGGGGGTAAAAGGGGCCATGGTTAGGTGAGTGCGCTTGAGTTGGTTATTTGTCGAGGGACTAAGGGGAGTGTGACCCAATTTTGGTGTCTACATTTTACCCCTTTTTGTTGTGTAGCTTGTATTGGTAAGTGACGCTGACAAAAATAAGATGTTGTTGCCCCATGTGAGGGTGAAGGTGATCCCCCTCAAACTAGAAACTGATGAGGTAGAAGGTTGAATTGGTGAGTGGTTTGATAAAAGGTGAATGTGATGAAGAGGAAGGTGGGCAATGGGGAAAGAGGGGTAAACGCCTAATCGGGAAATCCGGTAATGGGTCGTGGTCAAAGGTAGTAATAGTCAAACTCACGCACACATATAAACTACAAGACTATACCAGTTGAAGAGCGTAAAAAACTTTATATTGTCTAAGGTTGCTAGGTTTATCCAAACAAGGTTGAGGTGATTCCAATATCCAAGATATAGGATATGGTCAGAAACATGATGTAGGTCGGTGCGAGAAACGTTTAGGTATGTTTTGGTACACCAAAGGTTAGGTCAAGATAAACGGTCGTGGTAAGAGGCAAGGTAAGGTTAGTATGTCCATCAACACGGTAACAAGATCTTTGAAAGTTTTAGCGAGCACATGAGGTCATATGTCACTAACGATGTTCCGTGTCCCATTATCTAGGTCATGGCATGGGTAGGGCTGAGGTATGGGTAAAATAACAAGTACTCAAGGAGGACGAGGTGAGGGGGTAAATGAGGAGGTTATCGTGGATAAGGGTAAAGTATCTCGAGTCAAGTGTGGGTGAGGAAAGAAAGGATACAGTCGATAAATTAGGGGTAGGGGATAGGAGAAAGACTAAGTAGGGTAACCGATGATGGTTTGAAGGAACCGATGTCGGTCATGATGGACCGACCACGGTAAGGTAGGGCACAGACCGATGTCGCTTAAAGTAAAACTGTCACCGCTAAGTCGGGTAGGTTCTAAAAAGAAAAAGTGTCATATTTTTCAAATCATTTGTCATTTACTGAATTGGAGAAAACAACAGTGAGAGAAAAAAAGGTGGAAAACGTCCATGCATCGGGAACAGAGAGCCGAGTTAGCGAGTAGTGTAGTAGGTGATTGGCGCAATGATAGGAGGGTCTACGAGATCAAATTGACCGATTCGATTGGTTGGAGGTGAGACGGTTGATTGGGTGATGGCAGAGGCAGGAGAGAGGTAGACCACCGTGCAAAGGCTCGATGTGCCACCAAGGCGATGGCATCATGATGAGGTAAGGGTCAATCCTACTCTTTGTTTTGTTTATTAGATTTATTTAGATTTTGGGTAGGTAAAAACGGGTTTTGGGGGATGAATTTTGAATTGGTGGGAGGGAATATTGGGTTAACTATGAATGGGGAGAGAGGGAATTGATGAAGGAGGGGTGGGGAAGGGTGAGGGGGTTTTGAGTAGGATTGGGTGGGTAGAAGGGAGCAAAAGGGGGTTTTGAGGAAGAATGGGGTTGAGGCATCGGTTGAAGGTTTGCCGACATCGGTGGTGTCGGATCGGTATCGGCCACAAAACAAGTGACCGATGCCGGTGTAAGGGGGGCCGGGGGTCGCTTAGTGGTAACCGTACCGATCATGATTTGGGGAAAAAGGGGCCAAAAGTGCCCTAGGTTAGGTGGGTGAGGTAGGTAAGGGTAAGAGAAGTGGTTTTGGTGAAAATCATAACATAGGTAAGGGTGAATGATAGTGGGTTAGGGTTGGGTTGGGTAGATAGAAGATGTGATACAAAGGTAAGGAGGTCTAGGGAAAGAGAGGTAGGGTGGTAGGTATAGGTGAGGTACCAAGTGAGATTGTGGTTATGATTAAGGTGAAATTAATATGATGTTTTTGCTGGATGCAAGTGAGAGATCAATTGACGATGCGAGACAGGGTGCCAACCCTACTCTCGATTTGTGGGGTTGTGACATTGAGGAGTAGAGGCATGTCACAAATGTTGGTCCGAGGGGGTCAAGTGCTATCGGCTTGTAGTCTGATAGCTGAGTCTGATGGTCGCTCTCATTGATAGATGGGATTCTGCGACCAACACGTTCCACCTACCGACGGGGGAGATGACAAAGACCCTAGAGAGGATGTGTACAGATCCTATGTTACCTATATTGGGGATGTAGGTATATTCAATCTCCTCAGAAGCATATGAGGAGTTGATGTTGATGGTATTTGGTGAGGGATAGGTGGAACCGACATTCCACAAAGACTAGCCTCGAGTTATGGAGAGATGTACCTATCTTGTCTGAGGAGACGAGGCTAGTAGTATTACCGATGGAGGAAATTTGTTGTTTGCATCGATCTGTCGATGTAGAGTGTGGGAGATTCCTACGATCACTGATGGGGGTATTACATGATATGATGATGGACAGGACTTACTTTGCATGGGCGCCAGCATTCCTGGTGCAGCTATATAGAGAGCTATGGGCATATGCGAAGATCTATAGGTTTAGTCTGTGTTGCATGTTCATTCTTCACTATTGGGCCTACGAGAAAATTTTTGTGTTCATCCGATTAGTATGCCCCAGAGCAGATGCATTTGAGCCTAGTTTTGTTTGGGTGGGGTATAGGTGATGGGTGCCTATGATAGGAGAGCGTCGAGTAGGCAGGGTTACACATGATGTGGCCTATTACAGTGGTTACTAGAGGGATTATCTCGGCATGGACATTATTTGGAGACCGTATGTGGGCTATCCCTCATACAGATAGATGGTCGATGAGCTAGATGGTTTGCGAGATATTCAAATGGATTAGGGGCATCGTGCGGGAAGCATAAGATGATCCCAAGAGTGTCGGATGGCGTTTGGGTTATCAGTAGATATACCACCACCCTTCCCACAATACCAGAGAGATGATGTGGATAGACCAATGCCGCTACCATAGCCGACGGCAGAATTACAGGTGGTAGGAGGAGTAGGTTATAGACCGGCGTATTGATGATGTCGGGGTGACTGATAGGTATAGATAGTGGTGGGTGGCTCATTTATGAGCAAGTACCTCTAAAGCTAGGGCAGCCTAGATTTAGCCACCATCACTATGTAGAGATACGCCTTATAGGGGTAGGTGGTGACCCCGATAAATCGGTTGGGATGGTACAGGGGTTGGCGTGTTCGAGACATGGAGGTGGCCACGTTGCATGCTCTGTGGCGCTACCACATGCCCAGATGGCCCAGGGTGGAGATGGAGATGGAGATAATGAGCAGGTGGATGCCCTACAGTGTAGGTCAGAGGTTTTGTAGGCCGCCACCACCGCATAGTGAAGATTGAGGCATTACAGCCCGGAGGCTGATGGCACCTCCACGGTATCGAGATAGGGTCCTATTTCACAAGCGAGAGATGGGACAGGGTCCCACAGACAGTGCACGGGTAGAGGGCGATGGGGACACCACAGATAGTACCCATATCTAGGTTACGGGATTCCTTAGGTGAGGCTAGGTATTACCAAGATCAGTTGATGGCAATGGGGATAGATTTTCTATCCTATGGATAAGATAAAGGCACAACAGCCCCCACCGAGAGGACTAAGTCTTGTACCCACAACGTGGAGAGCATAGGGTCCATCGAGCTCTGAGATAGGATCAAGGTGAGGCCACCGATTAGGGATCATTTTTGAAAAATTTCCCTAAACATCCCTAAATGGTGTTAGTACAGAAGATCATCTCGAGATCTTTCCAACGACTATAAGAACGTGACAAATGCATACATCGGGAGCTCTAGTTATGTCCTGGTCAAAGTTCGGTCAACGAGAAAGTCAACTCTAGTCAACTGGTCAATAATGGACCAATCGCACTACGACACGTGGCGAAAAGGCAAAAGGGAGTTGTTTGTTTGTTTTCGATCACCGGTCTTCGACGAGCGTAAAAATGGTGCACGGGAACACAAGAGGCTCAACTTTTATTACGGAGGGGAGCCCGACCGCCGTGTGGACTATGGTATTATCACCAACATGGTGGGTCCACAAGCCACCACGTGGCTTGCCACCACTCATCGAATTCGATCAAATTGCCTATCGGAGACGACAAGTGGAATATATATTATTAACTAAGTTAATTATTTCCATACCACATTACATGGGTCAAAATTATATTTACTTGGTAAGTCCATTTTCCAAATGCCACACATATATGCCAAACCGCTATATATATTAATGTTTATACATTAGTATTAAACCATACATAATTTTCTAAACCGCCAACATCAACCCATGCGTGGATGTTTCCATGCGAAGGATGGAGGATGAAGCGGTGTCGAGGAGGGCGGTTAAGCCCACTTGGTCTCTTTGACCACTTCAAACAATGCGTGGAAAGGCTATTAAAAACCTAAGGTATTAACAGCCCACAAAATGTGGGATATACATGCGTCCTATTTGGGATTAATCCCCATTTCAAATGCTAAGCCCCTAACATGGGGATGTTAATCCCATTTCATATGCGCAATCACTAAATTGGGATTTTATCCCATTAAAATATGTAAATCCGCCAAAAATGATGGCCGGGATTTGATCCCCCGACCTCATTGCTCCAAGACCAATCCTCCAACCAACTCGCCTAGAGGCTTGGGCGCATTATAAAATGGGTCGCTTCCACTTATACAATGGAGACAGGGTCTGTGTAAAGCCAAGAGGAGGCAGTTTCAGAAAACGCCATTTTTGAAGGCCTTGCACTCAGATTGGGCACTCGGAGTAAAAGATGAAATGAAAGAAATTTTGAGACGATTCCAACGATATAAGATTTTATGTTTTTTGTTGAGTTTTAACCTATTTTTAGAAGCTTTGAATGAAGTTTTTGACAGGGATCTACAAGACAGCTAGTTGGAAAACACGAATTTCAATGCACTTCTGGTCTGAATTGTGACTCGGTGTAAACATGAAAAATGTTAAAAATTCAGAGATGAAATCAGATATATGATTTTTTTCATAGAATGTTTTTAAATCTCCATTTTTAGGTGTTTTTCTAACACATTCTGGGGAGATCACATTGTGAAAACACCGTAGGAGCCACGGATCGTTCTTGGGACAGCTTTCGCTATTTTTCGAGTTCTTGGGACATTGATCAGCTCATTTACAGGTTGTGATTTATTATTGTTTGTTTGTAAAAGTTATTGCACTTATATTTCAATATTATTAATGGAACGGTTCAATCAACCCGTGGACATAGGAATTTCCGAACCCTGTAAACAATCTTGTTTGTTATCTGAATGTTTTCAGTTTTCTGATTATTTATTTGCTACACAAGTTTTCTACACTTTTATGGATTCATAATAATCAGAATTTAATCAATTTGTGGAGTTTAGAATACTTAAAAATTGGTTAAGAAAATCACGATCTTTGAAAACTTTTAAAAGTGGAAAAAATACAACACGCGTTTTCAGATCAAGTTTGGTATCAGAGCAGTTAGATTGCCAGATTAGCTTCTAATTGTGTTTGAAAATTTGGCTTCAGTTTCAGTATTGATTTCATTTTTCAGTGTGCAGACATTTTGGGGCTTGTTAATCTTCTTTTGTAGTGTGCAGTTTTGGAAGTACAGGTTGTGTTTGCAGGAACCGGGAATCATGGGCAAGTCATCCAAACAGGAGCAACTGGATGAG
The DNA here is from genome assembly GCA_018340775.1 of Taxus wallichiana var. yunnanensis. Taxonomy (NCBI): domain Eukaryota; kingdom Viridiplantae; phylum Streptophyta; class Pinopsida; order Cupressales; family Taxaceae; genus Taxus; species Taxus wallichiana. The sequence continues at coordinate 554,356,172 of CM031234.1, forward strand.
CTTGAAGCCATAAACCACCAACTCCAAGAAGAAAACTCTTTCTTGAGAGATAAATTTTATTCCTTGGAAGAGGAAATAGTGTGGTTAAAATCTGAGCCACAATCCTCTATAACCAAGAAAGAGGAGTATGTCAACAAGATGCTTGAACAGAGCAAGAAGTTGATGGGCTTTGTTAAAGAGTTGCAGGAAGAAATACGGACCAAGGATGCCCTCTTAGAAAAGTTGCAACAAGGTGAACACAAGAAGGAAATGCCTCCAAATCGATGATGGTACTATGACAGAATGTACTCGTAAGTTGTTCACATTTTAATTCTTCCTCTCATTCGCCTTCGATGTTCCTTCGGGTCACTTTGAAAAACACACTAAGGGAATTGGGTCTAAGCTAATGGTTAAGATGGGATTTAACGGAAAGGCCTTGGTAAAATGGACAATGTGATGCTAACCCAAATAGGTAGAGGATCAGCCTCGGTTTGTAGGTTTGGGTTATTCTAGTGGGAAAATGGAAATTGGAGAAAGTTCCAAAGCAACTGAAGGAAGACAAGCTTCCAACAACCAAGGATCTACACCACTAGAATTACAGGATTCTGCCATCAGGAGGAACAATGAAAGGTGTAAGAAAATAGGTAAAAGAGGTAATCAAATTCCACCTCCTTCCACTTACACTAAAAATAGCACTAAGGGAAAATCAAATCCTAAAAATTCTAATACACTCTTTCAGTTGGAACAATATAGCTTTGGTAAGCAGAAATATGCTTTCCTCGCACATTTTGTAAAGGTACTAATCATTCACATTGCATATTGTTGGAAGAGGAAAAATTTGACTAAGAAGTTAATGCCTTTTGTGAAAGATAAGGCAGTGCTAAAGACCAATCTCACCAAGGAAAGGCGAGAAAGGGAAAGAATGTTACCTCTCCTAAACAGGGAATCATTCTCGTAGACGAGTTCGAGAATGGTAAAATGGGTAAGACTCCTAAAAACAGGGAAGTTAAATTTTGTTCCCATTGTAATAGGAACGGTCATGATGTTAAGGTTTGTTGGTTTGTTTCTAAACAACAAAATTGGAAAGTTGTTAAAAAGACCAATATTGTAAAACCAACAGTGTTAAACCTAACTAAAACTCATTTTGGTACTGAGAAGGTAAAACAATCAAAATGGAAAAACCCAAGTGATTGGTTGGGAAAAACACTCCTCAACTTTATATTTGAACTACAGTAAATTTTTGATAGTAGGCAAGCAAAATATTATTCAGAGCTATATTTTAGGGATTCCTGTTGATTGATAAGGATTTGTTCCTAAGTTGATATTTAAGCTTTGAAAATGAATGGAAACAATTGAAGAGAAGATTTGAGTGATAGGTTCATCATACTCATGTTTTGTTTTCTCATATTGGTTGGTAGTTCCATTGTTGAAAACACTATGCAGGGATAGGCATCAGTAGCATGTCTAAATTTGAAACTTGCAGTTGTAATCAACATAATCACAAAGTGTCAGTTGAACACTAGCTTCCGTTATAGATGGGTGTTATTATCTGACTTATTATTTGTGATGGCGATACAGTGTTTTGGGCATATTCATGTTGATTCAGTTGTTGACTATAGCTATTTTTGGGCGTTGATAGTCTATTATATTCTGATAATGAATACTTGCAGTTGTTATAGTTTCAGATGGGCAGTGGGCACTAGCCTAATTGGGGGCAGTTTAGATGTCTTGTATACTGATCTATGTTATGGAATTGTAATTTTTGGGTAATCAGCCGTATCACAAAGTGACAGTTGAACACTAGCTTTCCGTAATAGAATGGGTGTTATTATCTGGTCAGTTATTTGTGATGGCATTACAAAGTGGGGTATGACAAGTTCACAACAGGCGTAGAGTCGATGCAGGGTCACAGATTTCAAATGAACACTAGCTTAATTAGGTGTTATTATTTGATCGGTTATGTGACTAGCTAATCAACTATTTGCATTTATTTAACCTATAATGTTATTTTGGGTTCTTGTATGTGTTTGTGCAATGCAGGAAGAGATAGCATGTTTTGTGGGTTGATACACAACTTTTTGTGGACAAAAAGCCTTTCTCAGTGGGGAGGTGTGATCAAGGGATCATTTTTGAAAAATTTCCCTAAACATCCCTAAATGGTGTCAGTGCAGAAGATCATCTCGAGAGCTTTCCAACGACTGTAAGAACGCGACAAACGGACATCGGGAGCTCTAGTTATGTCCGGTCAAAGTTCAGTCAACAGGAAAGTCAACTCTAGTCAACTAGTCAATAATGGACCAATCGCACTATGACACGTGGCGAAAAGGAAAAAGGGATTTTTTTGTTGGTTTTCGATCACCGGTCTTCGACGAGCGTAAAAATGGTGCACGGAACACAAGAGGCTCAACTTTTATTACGGAGGGGAGCCCGACCGCCGTGTGGACTATGGTATTATCGCCAATGTGGTGGGTCCACAAGCCACCACATGGCTTGCCACCACTCATCGAATTCGATCGAATTTCCTATCGGGAGATGACAAGTGGAATATATATTATTGACCAAGTTAATTATTTCCATACCACATTACATGGGTCGAAATTATATTTACTTGGTAAGTCCATTTTCCAAATGCCACACATATATGCCAAACCGCTATATATATTAATGTTTATACATTAGTATTAAACCATACATAATTTTCTAAACCGCCAACATTAACCCATGCGTGGATGTTTCCACGTGGAAGGATGGAGGATGAAGCGGTGTTGGAGGGGGCGGTTAAGCCCACGTGGTCTTTTGACCACTTCAAACAATGCGTGGAAAGGCTATTAAAAGCCTAAGGTATTAACAGCCCACAAAATGTGGGATATACATGCGTCCTATTTGGGATTAATCCCCATTTCAAATGCTAAGCCGCTAACATGGGGATGTTAATCCCATTTCATATGCAAATCGGCTAAATTGGGATTTTATCCCATTAAAAATGTAAATCCGCCAAAAATGATGGCCGCTGGGATTTGATCCCCCGACCTCATCGCTCCAAGACCAATCCTCCAACCAACTCACCTAGAGGCTTGGGTGAATTATAAAATGGGTCGCTTCTAACTTATACAATGGAGACAAGGTCTATGTAAAGCCAAGAGGAGGCGCTTTGAAAACGCCATTTTGAAGGCCTCGCACTCAGATTGGGCACTTGGAGTAAACAAATGAAATAAAGGAAATTTTGAGATGATTCCAAAGATGTAAGATTTGATGTTTTTTTTTTAGTGTTAACCTGTTTTTGGAAGCTTTGAATGAAGTTTTTGACAGGGATCTACAAGACAGCTAGTTGGAAAACACGAATTTCAATGCACTTCTGGTCCGAATTATGACTTGGTGTAAACATGAAAAATGTTAAAAATTCAGAGATGATATCAGATATATGATTTTTTTTCATAGAATGTTTTTAAATATCCATTTGTAGGTGTTTTTCTAACACAATTGCAGAGGAGATCACATTGTGAAAACACTGTAGGAGCCACGGATCGTTCTTGGGACAGTTTCTGCTATTTTTCAGAGTTCTTGGGACATTGATCAGCTCATTTGCAGGTTGTGATTCATTATTGGTTGTTTGTAAGAGTTATTGTACTTACATTTCAATATTATTAATGGATCGGTTCAATCTGAACCCGGGGACGTAGGAATTTCCGAACCCCGTAAACAATCTTGTTTGTTATCTGAATGTTTTCAGTTTTTGATTATTTATTTGCTACACAAGTTTTCCGCACTTCTATGGATGCATAATAATCAGAATTTAATCAATTTGTGGAGTTTAGAATACTTAAAAATTGGTTAAGAAAATCATGATCTTTGAAAACTTTTAAAAGTGGAAAAAAATACAACACACGTTTTGATCATCACCACCCAGTTTACGAGAGGCTAGCTCCAGTGTGATTTATCCACAGGGGCCCAACCACGACCTATAACGGGTGGTGAGATGTTATCGTGCCACCAGACAGAGTCGTGGAGGAGACAAGAGATACTTGAGATGGAGGATATCTCGCAGATGATGTCCGATGCACATCCCTCCATTTTGATGTATTTTAGTCATTTTTGATATATATTGTCTGCGTGCCGAAGAGAGTGAGGATGTATACGAGAGTTTTGTATATTTTTGATCATATACTGGCCTGCGTGCCGAAGATGGTGAGGTTGTATATGAGAGTTTTGAGAGATTTTTTTATATACACCGCCTACGTGCCAAATATATTTGAGAGTTATGTATATGGATACACATGTTTGGATGTTTTTATTTATAGAGATGATGGTGATTTTGGCAGGATGTATCTGTGTTGATAGAATTTGATTATTATGCATAGATGGACTTATGATAGGTGTGTTAGGCATGATAGATTTGGGTCATAGGCATGGATGATGAGTCGAGTCATAGGAATGGTGGAGTTAGGTCATGTGGTTTAGGCATGGATTGAGTTAGGTCCTAGGCATGGATTGAGTCAGGTTTTTGGTTTAGGCATGGATTGAGTCAAAATTGGTTGAGTTTGTAATTCATTAATTTGTGCAATTAATGATGATATGGGTCATGTTTGAGATGTTTTATAGTAACATGCATGATAATGGTAAATAAATGGTAGACATAATGAATGTATGTTTGATGATGATAAAGGTGTAAAGCAATATGTTGTTTGTTTGGTTTAATTCCCAATTATTGATATAAAAAGAAATCTGACAAGGGTAGATTATGATTTAGGAAAATGAAAGGTGAATTGGTTAGGGTAGAGAGTGGTCAAGCTAACCTCCAAGGGCCCCATACCCTCGAGTACTTGCCTACATAGTCTCGACGAAAAGGGACCTCAGCCGATGTAATTCTCCCATAAGCTAGGGAAGAATGTTAGGAGGTATGAGAATGAGTTGGTAGGTTATAGGCATAATTGGGTCTAGGATTTTTTGAGATATGGGTGAATTGTGGGAAAATAGGTATGGGTGATATTAAGTTGATTATGGTGAAAGAGGAAAATGTATTACCCAAAGATAAGCATTGAGGATCTAGTCCTATATAAGGTAATCAATACGTAATGAAGAAGGTGAAAAGATAAGAGGAAAGAAAGCCACCTAATTAGTAAAGATCATAACGGGTGGGTCATACCTTATATAGGTTGATGAACATAAGACCCTAAAGACATTGCATGATTGATTATTCTAAAGGTGAAAAATAGTCACATGATCACCAAATGTCACGGTTTCAAAGCAAGTCCCTTAAGGCGGTAGGAAATGAAGGTGAAAATTGTGAGAAGGTGAAAGAAAGCGGTTAGTTTATATGGTATTTGGTAGCATGCCTTTTGGCGAGAGATCCAAGGTCACGATGGGCAAGTCCATGATGAAAAATTTTTATATTTGAATTATATTTGAGATAGACTGATCAATGCGGGAAGTCTATATGGGATGAAGAAATCAACTCCTTGAGGTCTTTACGAGTGATCGATACGGGAAGCTTAGATTCTCTCATTTTTTTCTTTTTTTTTTTAAAAGCAGGCTTTACATAGTTGTCCTTCGAGGGAGCAATCTATTTATAGCAGCAATGTAGAGAGAAAGATGTCCTTTTTAAGGAGTCATCCTTTTATTGGAAGTTTGAATCAAGGAGTTAAATCCCATGTGAGGTCTTTAAGGTCATGGACAAGACTAAGGTGAAGAAATTGGATTCTTGTTCAGAAAGCAAAGGTGAAATGACCATGGGATCTCATCTAAAAGTAGATGAAAAATATCCATGACAATCATGCCATGTGCAATGCCGTGGTACACATATTTAAGAGAAGATAAAATAGTGATAGGTACACACATGATTCTTGTTTAATCATTGGGGATGGCATAGTAAGTGGATAGCACTCAAGGCATGAGCATGGAAAGAGGTAGAAGGTGAGGTAGGACTAAAATTCAATAGTAGAATGGTCAAAGATGCAAGGCATTGAGGGGCTCGGGCTCGGGTTTCTTGTCTAGTGAAGATAAAGGATAAGCACCTGATCCATAAGTATGAGTCACGATGTACGGTCCAAGCCAACTCGGAGCAAATTTACCCCGTTTAATTTGTTCTACTTTGGTTACATGTTGATTTTCTTTCAAAACAAGGTCACTGACTTGGAATGTTTGTTTATGGACACGTTTTCCATAGGCACGTTTGATACGTTTTTGGTAAACTTGAAGATGGTCAAGAGTATTAAGATGACATTTGTCTAATAACTCAAGTTGTGTTAAATGGTCCTAGAAAAATTCATCATTATTGAGCATTTCGTGGAGAGAAATTCAAAGTGAGGGAATCTATACTTTGAGAGGCGTAACAACCTCGTACCATAAACCAGAGAAAAAGGTGTGGCAGCAAAGCGGTGGAAGTGTGAATACTAGTGCGGTACACCCACAGGGAAAAAGAAATGTGCATATGCCAGTCCTTCCTAGTATTGTTAACCACTTTCATGAGAATTTTGTTTAGGGTTTTATTAGTGGATTCGGCTTGGCCATTGGTTCATGGGTAATAAGGTGACAAGAAACTTAGCCAATGTCAAGAGTTTTCGCAAGGTTTTATTTTTGAATTGTTTTCTGTTATCATTGATGAGGCGATGTGGGACACCAAAGCGATAAATGATGTGATGATTGATGAACTCACATATTTTCTCATCTTTCGTGGAGATGAGAGGTATGGCTTCAACCCATTTGGTGTAATATTTGGTAGCGGTGATGATCCATTGATGTCGCTGGGAAGAATGGGGATTGATTTCTCCAACAAGATCCAAACCCCATTGAGAGAAAGGCCAAAGGTCATGGGCGACCTGTAAGGCATGACTAGGTGTATGATGAAGGTTGGCATGTTGTTGGAATTTTACACAATGCTTAACGTAGTCACAACAATCATGGTTAAGGGTCGACATAATAGCCTAGGCGAAGAATACGCTTAGCAATAGTAAGGCCACTAAAGTGACCTCCACATATGCCATCATGAACTTCCTTAATGGTATAAGGAATTTCAGAACTCGTAAGGCACCGTAAGAGAATACCATCGAAGCCACGCTTATAGAGGAGGCCACCCATGATGACGTAACAAGAGACCTTTTTAAGAAAGGCACGTTGTCCATTACGAGTGAGGTCGGGAGGCAAGATGGAGAGGGAAAGATAGTCTGAATATTGTTTATACCAAAGGTCACTCGGGTTGGGAGCAACGGTTCCAATAGAGTAAACTTCATGAGGTAAATAAGAGGGTGATTGGATTCTTTATACGGTGACAAATATTTTAGAGTCAACGAGTGAAGTGGGTATTTAAGAAGCCAAGCAGGCCATGGTATCTCGCAAATTTGTTGGTTAAACGTGGGATGGTTTGAAGGGTGTAACGATCAAAGCTGGTCAAAAGTATGTCCACATGATACTTATATTTTTAAGTGTCTCATTACGACATTGGTATACACCATTGACTTGGTTTACGACCAATTGAGAATCACCAAATATGTTGATTGACTTAACATCTAAGGCATAGGCAGCTTAGAGACCTTATACGAGCACTTTATATTCGAAATATTGTTTGTACAATCAAAATCAAGTTTGAAAGACAAAGGCATGGGTTCACCATCAAGTGAAATGAGGATAACACTAGCCCCACCCCCACGCTGACACTTGGAACCATCGAAGAAGAGTGTCATTTGGTAAGCGGGTTCATCCAGGGAAAGGGTAGCAATTGACTCATCTAGAAAGTCAAAGTTAGAGGGTTGGTCCCCAAAATAGGTGCAAATGTGAAGTACCCCTACCTTAGTGACAGGGGACAATGTTAGAAATCCATCAAGGATAATCAATGGGTAAGATGAAGGACACGGAAAGAAGACATTGAAGTTCTTCTTTGACTAGAAGAGCAATGCGAGGATACATTTTCCTCATCTTTTTTTTTACAGGTTTGGCATCGGGAATGGTTATGATATTGTGGACCACTGTGGTGGGGTCAATACTAAGCATGTCTGCATAAGACCAAGAAAAATCATGGTTATGGTTTTTGATAAAAGAAGTGATGGCTTCCTATTCAACAGTATCTAAAGATTGACAAATCTTTAGAATGTGCTTAAATCATCCTGAGTATGAATGTTGATCTTGATAGTCGATTCATTCAACATGGTTTACATCTTAGATGGTAACAACTGATGAATATATGAGTCTTTTGCACTAAGGTAGGTGAGTTTAGACTCATCATCCTAACATTAAATGACATTAATCGAAGGTGTATCGTCATCGATCATTTCAGGATACAGGAAGGGAAGAGAAGAGGGAGCCTTGCCCTCACATTGATAAGTCAGAGGCCCCAAGGAAATGGTGTTTATGAAAAAAAAATTAGGAGGAATGGATTATGGATCCATCGAATCCGTTGGTGAAGGTGGCGAAGAAGGTAGAGCAAGTGAAGAAGGTGGAGAAGGGATGATGTCCTCAATGAGTTCAATGTGGGCCTTCTTGGTAGGTGGTTCAACAAATCCAATACCACTACGATCGTTATGTTTTCAGGTAGTACATGGAATAACAATATGGTGGCCTTGCTCATAAAAGCCAAAACTAAAACCCTTCCATGCACATCGATGCAGGAAGGTGTGGGTAAAATGACGATTGGTGAGTGACTAGAGGTCGGCGGAAAATGGGTGGGTTTGTGATGGTGGTTAAGGTGTATAAGTGGTAGTATCAAGTCTCCCATATGTGAGATTGGTACAAAGGTGGGGAGGACCATAAAGGAGTCACTCTCCTATACGGTGATCATAGCGAGGGTGTTGGTGAAGACTTTTGTACTCTTATGGAGTAAGGAATGTGTTGACAGTATATAGGCGATACTCCCCCAGAGTGAGGCGTTGAAAAATTTCTTCTAAGGGATCGATGGTCGATATGTGGGTAGCTGAGATAGACAACATGTTAGAGGTTGACTCCGAGATGGAGCTAGCTGATTGGGAGGTTGACGGTTTAGCCATGGAGGTTGTGGCAACGGTAGGAATGGAGGATGTAGGTATGGTTAAAGTAGCGGCAGCCTTGGTGAGTGGAGGTGTAGGTGAAGAGGTGGTGGTCATGGAGGTAGACGCTTTAATGGGTATAAGCACATCATTGGGTTGGTAAAGCATGTTGCAATTTTTGAAGGGTGATGGGTCAGCTAGAATGGTATAAGTGTGTCCTTCATTCTCAAACATTACACACTGATGCAAAGTGGAAGGAACACAACCCATGACACGAATCTAGGGTCTACTAAACAACATGTTGTGTTGACATTCCCCCTCCAATATGTAAAATAGCTCGGAATAGTGTGGGGATCCACGCGAACATGGAGGATGATGGTGATAAGTTTAGAGGTGATAGCATCATTAAATGAACACAACATGACGAGATGTTTATGCATGTAATTATCAGGTATGCGCATTTGGTTAAATGCATGGGAGGAGATGATATTAAAGCTAGCTCCCCATCGATCATAACACATCATACATGGATATTATCGATATGGATAGAGATGAAGAGAGTTGGATCTGGGTCATCGGTTTGGTGTGGTGTGATCTCTTCATCTGAGAAGATAAGGGTGGCTACTTGGTGAGTAGGTGGAGGTGTAGATGAAGGTGGTAATTTGGTGAGAGAGGCTACATGATGGGGTGTAATAATGGAGGCTATGGGTGTAGGGTCATTAGGTAAGACCTCAATAGACTGAAGAACCTCCATGAGATCTTGACGATGGGATTCTAAGGTTTGGATGAGGTCATATAGGGACATTTTGAGGGGGATTGGTGTAATTGTTTGAGCATGACACGATGTGTAACCCCATTAGAAATAGGATATGTGGGGCCACGGATAGTGATTTTAGGTGTGGGTGCAGATGGTATGTTGGGTATAGGATTGGTTGGTGGGTCGGTTGCCTTTTCCTTGCCTTTATCCTCTGAGCACGGGTAGCAACATGGATCATTTTTATTTGAGGTGGAGAGGTAGGTGAAGTAGGTGAGCCATGAAAGGTGTAGCGACATGAAGGGCAAAATCTGAGTGGTGGGAAGGAACCTTGTGAGATGAGTTGGGCACACCGACATTTGGGTGGAGGTTTGGTGAGTTCTCTGATGCGAACCATATTAATTGCGAATCTTGGGGTGGCTCTAGGATTTGTGGGGGTGGATATCTCGGTCACCGAGTAGGCAATGAGGGAAAAATTGTGGGAATGGGTGTTTGGTGAAATGGGGTCCTCATCGAGAAGGTCATCATCATCAAAGTATTTTCGGAGGACACAACTCGGATAAGAATAGTTTTCAAATGCCTTGTAGTTCTTTACATCATGTCCTGGCACACAATGGTAGGCACAAATTTTGGTGTCGTCAAACCCTTTGGTTTGGGTTTGAGTGGGTCATAAGGTTTGAGAGGTGGTAATGTGATGACAAAGTTTCAAGGAGGTTGGTTAAGATTTTGGCATAGGATCCCGCTAGTGGATCAAAATGGGAAGTGAAAGTGGGTTTGGGTGTAGGTGCAGCTGATTGTAGAGGAAGGGTCTTTGCATGAGGGGGAGTAGGTTGAGCTATGGTTTTAGGTGTTGGTGTGGTCTTAGGTGTTGGTCGTGTTTGCTTGGGTAGGGGTATGGTAGATGAACTGGTAAGAGAGTGTGTGGTTGGTTTGACTACCTTATTGGAGGGTAGTGGATTTTTGTCTTTAGGTTGCACCTTCTTGGGTAAAGGTGATATGGGCACATGAGATCTAGAGGGAAAAGCGGATGGTGGAAGAGGGCGAGTTACCCATAAGGACAACTGAGGTGCTATGAAGGTAGATGGAGTAGGTTGTGTGAGGGAAAGAGATTGAAGTGTTGTGGTTATTGAAGAAGTTACCAATGGTATTGGAGGTATAGGTGGTAAAAATTTTGCAGGTGTAGGTGGAAGTCATGTCGGGCGCTTGGGTATGTTAGAGGTCTATGAGGGATGAATGGGCTGATGTGTTTTTAGTTTATTAGTGGGTGTATATTTCTTAACCATGTTGGAAGGGTGAGGTCCTAAGACGGATGGAAGGGGTGAAGGTGATGAAGGTGTGATTGGTGAGGTTGGGGTATGAGATCTAGGGGATTGGTTCTTCTATTTAGGTGTCAAATTAAGCTTGGTGTTGGCTTTGGAGGATGTAGCTAAATCTAATTTGATGGGTGGATGAGTAAGGTTGGTGGTTGGGATGACCCCTAAGGTAGTAATATGTTTAGGCAAAGAAGATGATGTAGGTGTGGGTTTGGATTTAGATGCATGTTGGGTTATGGGTAGGGGTGTGAGTTGAGCCATGAGTGGTATCATGGAAGAATTTGTGACATTTTTGGTTGTGTTTGGTTCAATCAGTTGAAATATTGTTGGATAGATAGTGGAAGTATTAACGAGTGACATCTGCATTTGTGTTGAGACAAGGAGAAAAAGATGCCCCCAAAGTAAGGCTCTATCCACATAATCTAGGTGGTCAAGTAAGCATGAGAATGACACTGTAGTGGGTGAGGTTGATGAGGATCCAATGGCGATTCTTGTAAAATGTGTCTTAGAAATGGGGAATTCACTAGCTTCACTTCCATGAGTAAGACAACCAAAAGTAAGTTCACAAGATCTTGGGTAACGATAAGGAATGGTCACCTAGAGGCAAACGCATTTCTACTAGATCTTTGATAGGTGGAGGAGATGATGGGTGCTCCTCTATGGGTGGAGGAGATAAAGAAGCATCTTCCATGGGTTGGAGATGTACCGCATGTGATGGATCCCTAGGTGGAGAATCCAAAGGTGAAATGGTCTCAATGTTAACAAGAGGCTCCTTCATGGGTGAGGGAGGAGATGAAGGGTGTTCCTTTGTGGATGGAGGAGTAGGTGGAGTGGGTTCAATTATAGTTGGAGGACTTCGGGCTAGGATTTCCTCTATGGAAGGAATATGAGGTAATTGGGAAGCCACGGTGCATCACTGAAAATAGCATGGACCTCACGAGTATGGCTATCATGAGTTACGATCTCTCCGGTTTGATCAAAAGAAGGGGCATTATTAGGAAATGATTTATTGAAGATGTGTAGGTTTTGATTGGTAAGTGCATTAGGATTATCCAAGGTTAACTAGCCTTTCTCAAGAATTTCTTTGACAATGTTTTTAAAAGTGATTCAATTGTCATCATTATGACCTTTTACCCGATGATAGTTGTAGAAGTCGTGCTCTTTGTACCACGCAGTATGGGGCAAGTAGGATCAAAACCAATGTGTGGTTTTACTTTGGAGGAAGGGTGATGGCCTCATCTTTAATGATCATTTCTAAGACATAAGAATAAGGCTCCCAATTGGGGTGTATTTTTGTTGTTCCCGTTTGAATTGAAAGGTCCGAACGGGTAAGAGATTAGATGAGGGGTTAGCTTTGATTTGATGGATGGGCTAGACGCCCCTTGAGTACCACTATGTTAGTGGTTCCCTTGGATTTTGAATAATTATTGTGGTTTCGAATAAGAAGAGATGTCATTTGACTTAAATGTCAAATTCTTATTGCGTAGTTGAATTTTATTTTCTTCGATGGCTCGAATCTCTAGTTTTCGTGGCATGGTGAACGCCTCATCAAAGGTTCTCAATTTTGTGTTGGAGTAGGTATTTACGTATTTTATTTACCTTTATTGTATTTATCCTCACCCACTTATGTGTGTGGATATTTTTTATCTTATTTAGATATTAGGAGATATTATCTAGTTGTTAGGTATAGTTCTTTCCTTGATCTATGGTATTGATTTGGTTCTTTCCTTGATCTATGGTATCGACTAGATCCTTGACGCGTCTAGTTCTCTCCTAAATCTATGGTCTTGACTAGTTCTTTGATGACTAGTTATTTCCTTGATTTATGTCTTGATCTACGACCTTGACGGGTTCTTAGATTGTTATTCTTTGCCTATTTAAGTAAGGCCCATTCTCAATGTATTGCATTGAGTTCTATAATAATATATGATATTGCTGCTCATTTGTTTGCAAAGGTTTTATGTAAAGTTATTCTGGTGAATTGATTTCATCTTATTGATCATGGTGTTTGATTAGCATCTGTGTTCTTGGCTTGGTATGATCTGGTTATCGTTCCTTTCATGGTATCAGAGCTAGAGATTGTTGTTGACATCCATCTGTAAGTTTTATTTTACAAATAAATTCATTGTATATTCATATATTTGGGATTTGGTCGTATTTTGTTGCTGCATGTGTTTTTATGTAAAATGGAGGCTTCCATTGGATCTAAAAGGTAGGAAAACCCTAATATTGACTATAAACTCGACCATTTCTGGAGGCAGTCATTTTTCTAGGTTTTTGTATTGTTGTAGGGAAGCACACTGGTTTGCCTCGATTCATGTCAAAAAGAAAAGAAAACGCAGAATTTTTATTGGGTCTATTTGGATTTCTCGAGATATACACAAGGCAATTTTTATTCATGGCATATCTATTTTGGTTTGTGCGCATGACATTTTTGTAGTTTGTACCTATCATGGATTCTCGAAATGATATGTTTTTTTATGAAGTATGTTGAATTCAAGAGGATATTGTAAAATTTATGGAAGAAAATAGATCACTCAAGAAGTGAAATTCTCTTCTACAATCACTCATTCACGATAAGGATACAATAATACACTCCCTACAGAACAAACTTGCTAACCCCTACAAAGATCACCATCATATTATGGATAGCCATATCCATGCTCCTAGTCCACTTACAGCTATTACTCTTGAACCCACTGACATTGATCTGTCATTCTTTGATTTTGTTCCTACTCTTGATGCTCATACACCTATGAAGCTTGTTACTGCATGCTCTTCCACATCTGCCTATTACAGTACCACATGTTGTGTATCATACTTCGCTCACCGCATGGATTTTTTTGAGAAGCATACCACGACATTCAGTTCTCGCATGCTCTCGTTCTATGGGTCTCACTAGCAGAGTCATTGTGGATTCACAGGGTATTATTTCCTCTATTCCACATGTTAAGTGGAATTATCATCATGACATTGGTTTTCGAGATACATCATTGGGAACACACATTGATAGAGCTCCTTTTTGTTTACTCAACTATTTCTGAGGATCATGAGCAACACATGAGTTTTGCACCTTCACTCAGGCTTGAGAAACCTGAGATTTCAGTTGTCAGACATGATCAACTCCGACACACATTCTCGATGTTCTTTTGTATGCACCAATTGTGCATTTTGTACCAAGTCATATGCAGGCATCTTCTTCATCCATCTGTGTTGATTTGGGGTAGATAACTAATCACTCATGGTGGCAACATAGGAATTCGTTGAGAGGACTCTACAAGCATGGCTCCTCCACCATTCAACCTCTTGCTCCACTTTTTACACCTTCTGCATTGTGATGTTCCTTATTTTGAGAATTTTTCTTTAATAGGTATAGTGTATCTCTCTTGTTTGTTGAGATATTTTGTATCTCGTATTTTCGACACTTTTGACATGTTGATGATATCTCTTGTGGGGATCTATTCTGGTGCATTCCAAAGTTATTTTATCGGTGTTTGAGTAGTTGTTTTGACAAATCATACAGATTTGTAGCGTCACTCCACCATTCAGCAGATATCGGAGGGTGTGGTGTTGATCCCTTCCTCGTGGTTTTGTGTCCTTGCCTTGTTACCTTGGCTTTTCTTGGATCATGACACTGGATTTTGTGTCCTTGCCTTGTTACTTTGGTTATTTTTCTTGGATCGTGGCACACCTATTTACAGACTTGATCGAATTATGTTTGGTGTTTTTGTTGCACTTTTGACATCACTTTGTTGTGAGTTCCTTATGGAGCTATTCTAGTGGAGCCCAGTGTCAGTTGTTTTTGAGTTTTGTGATCGAGCAGTGGATTCAGACCACATTGCACACCAAACTTCTTTAGCATTGTATGATTTTTTTGGGCCAAACTTCTTGGGATGCCTTGGAGTAGGTCTTTACTCTCTTTACTTTGTTGTTACTGTTTTTGGGTACCTTTGGTGTCCCTTTCTTCCCAGCTATTGTACATGAGTACCTCATTAGGCCTAGTTGTCGGGACTCATACTATGGACATGCCACTTCTATTTTGGTCCCTAGATTCACTTGAGGGTGGGTGTTAGAGTAGGTATTTACCTTAGCTCATGTTAACCTAGGTACTTTATTTACCTTTATTGTATTTATCCTCACCCACTTATGTGTGTGGATATTTCTTTTGTCTTATTTAGATATTAGGAGATATTATCTAGTTGTTAGGTATAGTTCTTTCCTTGATCTATGGTATTGACTAGTTCTTTCCTTGATCTATGGTATTGATTAGATCCTTGATGTCTAGCTCTCTCCTAAATCTATGGTCTTGAATAGTTCTTTGATGACTAGTTATTTCCTTGATTTATGGCTTGATCTACGACCTTGACTAGTTCTTAGATTGTTATTCCTTACCTATTTAAGCAAGGCCCATTCTCAATGTATTGCATTGATTTCCATAATAGTATATGATATTGTTGCTCATTTGTTTGCAAAGGTTTTATGTAAAGCTATTCTGGTGAATTACTTTCATCTTATTGATTGTGGTGTTTGATTACCATCTATTTTCTTGGCTTGGTATGATCTGGTTATCGTTCTTTTCGACCGCACTGCAGGTTAGTGAGATATGTCTATCACAAGCCCGTGTGAAGATCTCTATAATTTTGATTTGTGGTAATTAGAACGTGAGTTGATTGATTAGGCTACGCCAACGAGCGATAAAATCTCTAGCTATAGATTTGTTGTCATATTGACATGTAGAGTAGAGGTCACCATGGTAACCTTCTTAACAACATTGATAGAGAAGTGATACAAGAAGGCTTGGGCTACCTGATTAAATGAGAAGATAGAATGTCTAGGTAACCCACTATACCAGTCTAATGCGGGCCCAGTCAGAGACATGGGAAAGGTCCTCAGGAGCAAAGCATCATCATGGGAAATAAGATAACACCCATGTTTGAAAGACTGCAAATGTTGTTGCAGGTCCTCTTTGTTGTTGAAGTGGTTAAATTTAGGCATTTCCCAATGTACGGATATGGATGAATAGGAATGGATGGGTGGATGGGCTCATTACAAATCTCATCATAGGTGAGAGAGTTGCGTGTGCCAGAAATGATGCCTCCAATGTCTGCATCTTGTCCATCATTAACTTGATTAGGTCATTGGTAGGTTGTGATGGATGGGTACCTCCTGTAGCATAAGGAGGTTGGTGTTGGACATATGATGGAGGTGGCATTCCAATATATGGTGATGTTGTATAGGTAGATTGAGAAGGAGGGATCAAATAGGGGTACATACCTTAATGAATAACAGATGAAACGAGAGGCTGCTGATAGTACATATATAGAGGTGGAAGGGTCATGGTGACCCTAGTAGCAATGGGGGCTAAGGAATGTGGAGTAAAAGGATGATGTTTTGAAAAGGGGTAGGGGTCACCTGACCGACACCGTGGTGGTTGTGTAGCTACGGGTATATGTGAGACAATGATAGCACATATGAGGTTATGTTCAGGTGGTTGCAAAGGTATAGTGGATGTGGTGGGTGCAATAGATGTGGCGAGACATGACATTCATAAGTAGATATAGGGCCCATCTCGTGAAAACAACTAGGGGCAAGGTAGATGCGGGTAGCGCAGAGCTAGCAGAGTCCGGAGTAGAAGTAGGTGTGAGTGTCGGGGGATATATACGGGTATGTCATATATCAACTGACCCAAGGCATCTTGAGTGGATGAGTGGGAAAGATAAAACTATAAGGCAGCAAGGTTTTGGTCAAGGAGTCATGTGAACTCCTCGTCCCCTGTGGCGATAGTGATAGGTTGGATAGGATCCATGGGTGATAAAATAGAAGGTGGTGAAGGACTAGGTGGGAGTGGTTGACAACTAGTGTGGAATATGAGGGTGTTTTCTTGGGTACGCGTTAGCACCATGTGAACAAGTATTAACGTGGTAGGACTGCTCTCTGTAAATGACACAGAAATACAGTAGGGATAGGAGAAAAAGGTGATGGTAGGTAGATTTGGTACAAAATGTCAGCTAGAAATTTGAATAGGATAACCAATGCTAGTTGGGTAAACCGACACCGGTCCACAAGTAACCACGGTCGATCACTATGGAAAATGGACAGTTTGTCAAAACAAGGAAAAAGGGTGACAATCTACTAAGTAGATAAGATGTTGATGGAATTTACTAGGAAAGTGAATATGATGAGAGTGACAGACTCTGAATCAGAAAAGAAGGTGAAGCAGGTTTCCTTTTGGGTAGGTTAACCAAAAGAACATTAAACTGACACCGGTTGGGTAAAACCAATGACGGTCAAAGGGTAATCGATGATGGTCTCGACCAAGCACCGGTTATGGTGATTTTGAAACAGAGATGCGTAAAAGGTGGTTGTGAGTTAAAATAAGATGTGGAATCAAACCCAGAATTCTGAGAATGATGAAAATAGGGTCTAGGCACACTCAGATGAAGTTGGAATACACCAACTATGATGAGGAGCGTGCAAGGGGAAATAAGAAAATGAAGAACGTGTCCTCTCACCTCAAAATTCAAGCCAAGCAAAAACACTAAGAAAAATACGGTCCTAAGAGTACTTTTTCTATTATGTTTGTTCAACTTATGTTATTTAAGGACTGACTCATGAACTTTAGAATAGAATTTTTGGTGAGGATGGATTCCTACAAAGAAGGAGATCTATAAGGAGAGGTTTCAAGTATGTTATGGTGGGGGCGGGCCTTCCTTTGAAGTATGACTCAATAGAAGTAGTGAGTTGGGGAGTACCTGCCAATCCTTTGATCAATGCGATCATTGACAGGCATTCCTAGGAAAGATGTCATTTAAGAATGTGTATATTTTTGAATTTGTGCAGTTTGGTAAGACTCGAGAGAGAGAGAGAGAGAGTGTGCTTTCTATGATTTGTTTTTCAACCATCAGCTGGGAATGACTTCCAACGTATAGGTTGCCCTCAGTTAATGTGAGCTAATGCAAGAAAGTAGAATGAAATGAAGTTGATTTTTAAACCCAAATCAAAATATTGAATTTGATGACACAAAAAGATGAACATGAGAAGGGATGCTCTTTCACTAATGCAATACTAATGAAAGGAAAGAAATGTTCATTTTAAAGCACCAAAATATGATTGCTTTTAAACAATAGAAGAAGAGAAGATTCCAGGGAGAAATTTAATGTGAGAACCTTTTAGAAAGGAAACAAACATGCAACTTTTCACCTAGAAATGAATAAATGCAAACCTCAAATGGTTCCCACCGGCATGTCAAAATGTTTCACCTGATTCTAGAGTGTTTCTTTGAATAGTGACGCAACAGATAAGGGTAAAGGGCTCGAAGGAATACCTATTAAAATGATGGTTGTATGTTATTGTGTGCGTATGACTTCTTGATCCACACTTGATCATGAGAGATTCCTTTTGGCTAGGAGGAACTACCTGAAATAGAAAACAAGACCACCAAATAAAAGTTAAATAATATATGTAGTGGACTTCCTAGCATATGCTAGATCTGGGAAGTGTGATACTTCCTAGACGGCTGTCAATCCACTATTTAAAAGAACTTAATGTTAACAATAAAGAAAATCCTGCATGAGTTAAAATGATTTAGGTATCTCATTCATCTACAATAATAAAATTTGTTCACAACAGGATAAACTATGAATGAATCGAAGGTCGAGGTCTTTGTCGGGGTATTGAATGCTGGTATGGGATTAGTTCTTGGTTGTTTTGGGTATTTGGTGGAGTTTTTAAGCTATGTTCTTGGTATGAGGGTAAAACACGAGACCGACATCGATCCTAGTATGACCGATGTCGGTTTAGGTTAATCGGTGACGGTTGTGGGTAACCGGCATCGGTATGGTCGGGGTACATGAAGCTTATCAAAAACTTGATGGGGTGACAGATATGAGGCTAAATGGAAATGAAAGGGCAATGGCAGGGTCCATGTGGGTCTTAGGTATACTCAGGGGTAATTAAAATCTAGGTATGAGTAGTTTAATGGTGTGGGTGAAGGAATGGTCAAGTTTGCATGGAGGTAAATGGTGGGGAATGGGAATGGGAGTAGAAACTAATAATAGAAGTAAAAGAATCTACTAAAATGACAATGGACAAATGTTGGTTAACAAAACACTTACTTGTTGTATGCGAGCTTGATGTCCGGTTAATAATGGTAGGAGATCAAATGGAAAGAACTTGGTGTTATACTAGCACTTCCCTGGATGCTCTCGTGAAGGTAGATGGCTCTGTGGGTGATTCTAATGTTGGTTTAAGGTGCTTTATGATGCATGTACAAATGTTCCTTTTACTTACATGCATCTCTAGTTTCATCTCTTTCTCTCTGAAGATGTGCCAACCTCGAATAAGGTTGTTTTGGGATTAAATGGTAACCAACGATGGTTCTCGGGTTGATTGGTGACGGTTTAGGAAACCGGCATCGATTAAGGTGGGATTTCCTAAATTTACTAAACTGAAAGCAGATCCTCTTGATTTTTTTGGATCTCGTTCACTTCCCTCCGTGGATTAGAATGGAAGCCTCCTTTCTAACGGAAGGAATATGGTTAGAGGGAATGTAGGCTTTGATTTTTAGGGTTTAGGTATGTCTTAGTTAGTTATGGCAACATACTAAGAGTTGGTCTTAGGGGAGGTGGCTAGATGAGGTGTATAGGTGAGGTGGATGTGTGGGCATTATCTCAATTAGGATATTTAAATAATATATATTATGAGAACATGGGGTAATTTAATTAATTTAATTTAATTGATATTAGTGTGGGGGTGAAAGGGGCCATGGTTAGGTGAGTGCACTTGAGTTGGTTATTTGTCGAGGAACCAAGGGGAGTGTGACCTAATTTTGGTGTCTACACTCACCAAGCCACATCACCTGACACCTCTCATCATGGACTTATTCTCGATCTATTAATTAACTAAGACTAAGTCTCCACTTATCTTAACCAACCAGGACTTAGTGTAACCCTAAAATTAAACTCATATTCCTTCTCCAACAATACTCCTATTTATCTAAATGTTAACCCTCACTTGAGACCTGGATTGATAATCAGAGCACACCAAAAATAGCAAGGATTTGCCTATTTTTGGAAAACCTAGGATTTCCCGCATTAACCGATGTTGGTTATCCCTCAACCAATGTCGGCCACCTTGACCATCATCGGTTACCTTATATACAGTTTTGTAACCTTTTACCAAGGTTGGTCATTCTGATTTTTGAGATATCTATTGCACTCAAGCACAAACCAGAGACTTCTCAGAATCTAGACAATGGAATACACTCAAGCACAAGCCCAAGCCCAAGAAAGCACGTGATACTCGTCCCAAAGGCACTAGTATTCACTAGAACACTATGGGAAGTATTGTCGTGGCACCGACAATAAATTTCTTTGACGATCAACCATTACCTTCCTTCACCAACCAAGCCTACAAATACAAGTAAGTGTATTTGATTTGCATCATTTTGTACTTACTTAAAGTGTAGGTTCTTTATCGTTTGTTATTAGATCTTGTTCTTCTATGCATTCCTCCATCCCCACCTTCCTGCCAATTTTCCCATCCAACCACCCACAACCTTCCAGCTCTCCATACCTCTTCTATATGCATTCCTGAGTCTTCCTGACATTATTACAAACCCAACCATCCTCCCTTCATCCTCTATGTAATCACAGAGAAGTCCAAATATACCATTTATTTAATTACCACCAAATTTTCCCCACCGACACCGGTCACCTTAACCATTGTCGGTATCCCTCGTCTGGCGGCATCGGTCACCAGCCGATGTCGATTCTTGTGTCTCCTATCAACTTTCATTAAATTGCCCCTAACATCCCCAAAAGCTCACAAGCCTTACCCAAACCTAATACCCCACCTACAACCTCAAAAAAACCTTCCTAACTCTTCCCGTAGACACAGAGATCCTGAACTCCATTTTTGACATTCTTTCATTACCCATAGTAACCGATATCAATCATCCTTAACCATCATCGGCCATATTCTGACCGAAGTCAGTCTCTGTGCCAGGTAAAATTGGCTTAGACTATCGAGCTTCCTAATCACCTAAAATAAACCCAAACTACACCAAAGCTTACCCAGGACCTATTTGTGACCCTCATACCACCTTCCCATCCTGCAACATGACCTAGGACCTTCACCAATTTATTTATCAATCATTTAATTGGATTGACACAAATAGTAGTATGAGATACCTAAATCAAAACACTAGTATTAGATTCTTTTATTTGCATGTTTAGTTATTTCATATTGAGTTGTATATCAGTGGATTGACAACCGTCGAGGAAGTATCAAACTTCTTGGATCTGTTGGGTTTTAAAATGGTACTTTAATAAAACCACAAATCAAGGGAGAGCAAGTCCCTCCTCTTTATGGGAGAGTTTCCCTTCTTGCAAGCAAGCAGTAAAGCTTATATAAAAATGTACAACTTTCATCTTAAGGCTAGACATATAACATCTTGAAATGATTTTACACCAAAATAGCTTATTAATACAAACCAATGGAAGAAATCAAGAAAGGAAAGAGTATAATATAACATTACTTTCAGAAATATAGATAGAAAAGTATAACCTCATACGTCGAGCAAAGGTGATACATAACAGAATCATCCACATTCATAGCATAAGATACCATTCCATAGACAAAAATTTCTAGAAATCATATCAATAAGGACACAAAGTTTCTTATTACATAAGATAAATGATCCACAGATTTCAAGTAAGCAAGAAGAGACAATAGATGAAGATAGAGAGAAAGGGGAAATTATTTTGTATTGATTACTTTCGATTCTAATTACACTTCAAAAGTATCAAAGTCCAACATTTGTAATGAGACAAGCTCTTACATTTATAGATGAAATGAAAAGAGGACAAGAAGACAAGGAAGAAAATCTGATTTGGAAGCTCAACCACCAACCATCAATGCCCCTATAAATTTGCCTACAATCTGTCAAATCTGGTTCTGCATGTCTTTGGCATGCTAAAGAAGGAAGGATGGAAGATCATATCAAATTTGATCTAGTTGAAGCAATCCGATCACATATTAATGGCATGAAATATGTTTTCCATATTTTCACCCAAATCAAGATATCCAATCGGTTCTCCATGTTTGTTTGGCGTGTTAGAGAAGGAAGGATGAAAGATCGGATCAAATCTGGGTAATTAAAACAATCAGATCATGTATTAATAACGTGAAAGACATTTTCCATATTTCCAACCATTAAATCCTACTGAAAACAATATTTTATGCTTCCATGGCATAGAGGAGACCAAGACCTTTCCAACAGTATAAAATTTGTCAAATTTTGAGAACTGGAGTGAAAGTTATGCTCATTTGAATATTTGAATTGAATCCATACAAAAATGGTGAAAATGCAATTTTTGTAAAATGGATCTCATGGGCCTGAAATTGAAATTGTGCCTTTAGCACAAAAGATGCAAAGTGAAAAAGTCTCCCTCAAACCCCATAAGCCCGTAACTTCACTTTTGATATAGGTCTGACACGTGGCTTTACCTGAGTGGTAACAGAGTCATAGCTCACTTTATAATTTTACTTCTTTTGGAAACAAGGCTCAAAATATCAAAGTTCTCCACCGACCTGCTTTCCCACTTTGACTTTCAACGCGGGCTTAACATTTGACTTTTTTCCTTTTGGAAACAAGGCTCAAAATCTCAAAGTTCTTTGTCAGCCCACTTTG
The DNA here is from genome assembly GCA_018340775.1 of Taxus wallichiana var. yunnanensis. NCBI lineage: Eukaryota > Viridiplantae > Streptophyta > Pinopsida > Cupressales > Taxaceae > Taxus > Taxus wallichiana. The sequence continues at coordinate 554,378,861 of CM031234.1, forward strand.
ACTTTTGAAGCGGGCTTAACATTTGACTTTTTCCCTTTTGGAAACAAAGCCAAAATCTTCAAAGTGCTCCGATGATCCGCCTTCCCGCCTTGACCTGAAACATGGCCAGGTGTCCCTTTGCGGGCCTATTTTTTAGTTTTGTGTTTTGACTAAGTCCCTCTCTTTGCTTGAAGGCTTTATGTCTGACCCGAGACACATGGAGGCTTCCCACTCATTTGGAGACTCTGTTTGGACCTGACCTTCAGAGGTACACCGATTGAACACGTGGAGAGCTGGCGCATGTTTGGGTCCTGCTTTTGGATTCACCCCGAAGAGTGCCGAAGGGACGCGTGGGGATTTTCATTGGTTCTCTTATACTTAGTCGATTAAACAGATGGTTCTACCCCTTGTGACTTCGTTGGACCCTATGCATCGATTAGACACGTGGAGAGCTAGCACATGTTTGGGAACCACCTTTGGCTTCGACCCTTGAAGGTGTGCCAATGAGGCACGTGGTGCCACCCGCTAGCTTTGGACTTTTCAACGACCATTGTCCCCTTTTCAGACCTGGGACACATGGAGGGATGGTGCTAGTTCAGGGTCTCTCTTTGGGCCGCACCTTTGAAGTTACACCGATGAGGCACGTGGAGAGTCTGCACTCACTTAGGATCCTGCTTTGAACTTGGCCTTTGGAGGTGCGCCATTGGGACGTGTGGAGGCTTCCGCCGCTCTTTATACTTAGCCGATTCAATGGCTGGATTTTTTTTTTGGACTTTGACCATGTGGAGGGTTGACGCTCATTTGGGGTTTGTCCCTTGGGTCTCACTTCTGAAGTTATGCCGATGAGGCACATGGAGGCTTCTATCGACCCTCTTATATTTAGTCGATTAAATGATTGGCTCTGTCCCTTTTTTAGACCTTGGACACGTGGAGAGTTGGCGCATGTTTGGGGTCTCCGTTTTTGTGCACCATACGAAAAGTACACCGAAGAGACACATGGCACCTTCTGCAGTCTTTTTATTTAGCTAAATCGACCAATCAAGATCCTTCAGTACACAGAGCCAATTTGACACTTTTGCAAAAATAACAAAAAAAGATAAGTTCACAAAATAATCTACCATGCCGCATCTAATTAAATATTTCCACGTACTCGTGGATGTTGGAGCCAAAATTGACAAGAAGATGCACCCGTCATTCACGCATCAGTAAAGAAAATACATGAGGGGAAAAACTCCACCCTTCATGCCCGAAAAACAAATAATTCCTCGTGGAAAGAAGAACTATAAACAATACCAGGCTTGATGCGATCCATGGCCACAGAAAAAGGATTTGACAATTTCATTCAAATGGAGGAAACAATTTTTAAGCATCCAAATGGGCGAGATGAAATTTTATCAAACCGTGCAGATCGCAAGATTTTAAATTAACAGGGGTGATATTGTAAATGAGCACCAACTTCTTTAAAGCAAAAATTTTTCTATCTCTCCAAGCTCCTCAATCTACTCACACATTTCTCAAAGGCACCAACTCAAAATTTTCTAAACTTGACTTGAAAAACAAGGGGATTTTGAGGGTGATAACAGCTAGCTCTTTTTGGGGATGACTTGGTTGGGACAGAGGAATGAGGCAAGATCAAGAACCATAGAAAAACTTTGATAAATCCGACCAAGTGCCTTATCCATTGTGAAAATAGATTTAAAGGTGAAGCAATACAGAAGACAACACACACGGAAGGGAAACAAACCAAAAGGAAAAACCAAAAAAAAACACCACACACAGTATATACAAAAGGACTAGCCTAATCACCTAGGACTTGAAAAACTTCAAATATTGCCCACTATAAGGAAGTGGGAGAGAAGATCCATCCATATAATCCAAGTAGAAATAATTTTCTCCAACAAAGTGTCTGATTTTGAAAGGACCAAGCCAAAGAGAATCAAACTTACCATGGCTTCCTCGAGGTTCATGTCTTTTGTCCCATAGTAGAACAATGTCTCCCACTTGAAAATATCTGGGCCTAGCCTTCTTATCAAACAAATCTTTCACCTTCAGTTGATGAGCTGAGATTCTATCAAAAACTTACAACATGTCTTCATCCAGCTTCTGGAGATACATGATCCTCTTGTCCAATGAGCTGGTGAAACTTGTATCTTCAATAGCCTTCATTAAGTGCAAGGCTATAAATTCCACTATTACTGACAATTGAGCTTCAACACCATACACCACCTGGAATGAAGACATCCCAATTGCTCTTTTAGTTGTAATTATATCTACCTAGAGAGCATCATAGAGCTTCTTGTACCAATTCCTTTGAGAGTCATTGACAAGCTTCCAAATGATGGTTACCAGATTCTTATTTGTTGATTTTGCTTGTCCATTCCCTTGAGGATAATAATATGAAGAATGAGTAAGGGAAATTTCATAGCCATAGCAGAAATCCATCATCTCAAAAGAATAAAAATTTGAACCATTATCAATCACAATTTTGTTTGGTACCCAAAACCTTATCAAGATGTTCTCCTTGATGAAATTACACACCACCTCAGAAGTGGTACTTTTGACTGGAATAGCCTCTACCCACTTTGTGAAGTAATATGTAGCAGTTAGTACATATGTCCAAAGCACTAGAAGGTGGGTTAAGAGTTCAAATGAAATACAATCCCCACTGTTGAAAAGGCTCATCAATCACTACTAGTTTGAGTGGTAAAGCAACCAACTTAGGTCTCCCAACAAAATTCTGACAGGCTTCACACTTACCTACCCATTTTGATGCATCTCTGAACAATGTAGGCAAATAGTACCCTACATGAAGGATCTTATGGGTAGTGACAGTAGAAGAGAAATGCCCTCCACAATCCTAATCATGAAAAGCTGAAAACAACTTCTTATTTTGCTCTTTGTCCACACATTTAAGGAATCTTCCATCATGCCTCGCTTGAACAAATAATTTTCCCATAATACATATTGTGCATAGCTTAGCTTAATAGCTCTCTTTTCCTTGCACTCAAATGGGATGGACACTCTTTATAAGTAATAAAATTTGCAACATCAGCATACCACTCTTCATTTGAACCGAGGAAGAGAATAATAGGAACATCAACTTCTTTTGTGGACAATTCTTCATCAGCCCCTTTAGAAATAAACTCATACAAGCCTTTACCCCAGACTAGCTTATTTGGCTTGATATCAAGGTCATATTCTTGGAATTTTTCTACCTAATTGCCCTGATTCAAATTCCCGAAATCTACACAAATGCAAATCTCGTCATTCTTCTTTCTAACAGGCACAACTTTGGAAAACCATGTTGAATGATGTATAGGGAAAATAATCTTGGCTTTTAGTAACTTTTGGATCTCTTGAAAAATAGTATCAGCAACCTTAGGATTGTCGCCTTTATCTTGCAGCTTTCAAAGGTTTGATCCCAAGTTTTAGAGGGATATAGTGTTGCATCTCCTTTGGTTGAAAATCCTTAAGATCTTCATATGAATAGGCAAGAACATTGGCATACTTTTTTAATAGGTTTACTACTTTCTTTTTCTCTTCTTGAGTGCAGCATTTTCCAATATTCACCACCCTGGGTTCATCATTGCTTCCAATATTTACCTTCTCATACTTAGCAGATTGTTGAGTCCTTGAGAAGCTTCAGATTTGATGAACCTATCATGTTTGTCAAATAGATCTTCTAAACTCACCAGTCCTTTGGGAATCTTGTTACCCTTCAACTTAATACACCATCCTGATCCATCTCTTCCTTGATATCTTCCTCATTAGAGGGCACATATTCTCTAGGTAGAGTTTCACTTCCTTCAAAATATAACTGATTGAATTTATCTTTAAGCTCCAAGAAAGAGAGCAAGTGTTGATCATCATTGAAACCTTCCAGTTGCTTGCATTATCCGGCACACTAGGCCTATGAATCATTTCAATGGTAAATTTCTCTTGAGAGAAATTTGGATGAGGAATCAACAAAGATCCTGAGACAACTAAAGAATCAGCTCTAGTATTCTTTTCTCTTGGCACAGCTTTAATTGAGAAAGCATCAAGGAACTCAATGGAATCCCAAACAAGATTTCTATAATGTTTCAATCTCCTATTCTTGACTTGGTAAAGATCCCTTACCTATTTCACAATCAACTCTGCATCACCATGAGCACAAAGATTCTTTACTCCTATTTCTTTTGCCATGCTCAACCTAAGGATGAGAGCCTCATACTCAGCTATATTATTTGTATTTTCAAAATGAAGCTTGAAATAAAATGGATGAATCTTCCCTTCTGGAGAGATTAACACCACACCATCTCTAGAACTAGCTAAAGAGCAACTTCCATCAAACTCCAAAGTCCAAATGCCATTGGGATCATGAATCACTCCCTTAGGAATACTTGCCTCATCCTCTAACATGATCATATAGTTGCCATGCCCTATATCTTCATAGAGTATTTTTTCTTTTGGATCATCAGTATTTTGCACAATATACTCAGTTTGCTTTTAGTACTAGCTTCTTATTTTTCCATTGACCAGGATCAAAGCATGTAACCAATCCATCTGAATTTCACCTCCTACCTCTTTACATAAATTCCTACTCAGCAACATACCATATGAGGGAGGAATATCAACAACCAAAATAGTGGTTGTAACCCTTTTCTCTAGAAAATCAGCGAAGGCTACTTGTGCATCTTTAATCCTTCCAACCACACGCACTTCTATACTCTCCATGGAATAGCAAGAACCAAAGGTACGTCTTAGAGTCAGGCCGAAAGCATGAGCTACTTTTGTAGGCATTACATTTTCTGATGCTCCTAAGTCTATAACACAATTACTGAGTTTATGGCCAGCTATGAGGAGAGTCACATATAATGGTTCAATTTTCTCATTAGGGGAAGTGACTGCAGCCACAAGGCTTGGTTGAGGTGAGGAAGAGGGAGTGGGAAAAATACCTTTAGAAGTATTGGATGAGGCTTTGGATTTGGAATTGACAAATTTTACCATTTTAGAAAAGGCTTTTGGATGGGTTTGGTAAAACTCTGCCTCTAAAATTTGGATTTTGGTCTTTTTGAGGTGATCAATAATATCAAAAGACCCAGAGGTGGATGGGGCATCACTACTAGGAATAAGAGAAACTTTTGATTTATCAACTTTAGGAATTGAAGGACAAGAATTTTTGGAAACAGAGGTAGAAGGAGGAGGATTAGCATTACTCACCTTTTGCATGGAGGCAGTGGGAATAGGAGCTCCTCTTCTTGCAACCACTGGAATAGTTATAGGAAAATCCTTGGATTTCTTAGCAAGCTACATCACTTTTTCTTTTCTGTTCATTTTCTCCCGAGTCATAACAACATATGACTCACTATTCATCTCTACCACTCTTTCATCATATTCATCTTCGTCATCCATACCTTCAGTGGTGAGGAAATGAACTTGAGATCCACCAAGCTCTTACTAGTTCTTCATCAACCTCTTCTTCTAGTTCTTCATAGAGTTCATTAAACTCCTCATCATCGGTTCTTGAACTTCACAAGTTGCATTGACTGGAACCTTGATAGGTGGGCCTTCAATAGCTAATTTATTCTGAGAAGAAGGTAAATGGTTCCTAGGCTGAAAATTCTTCCTTGGAATATCTTGGTAAGGAGTATGCTGAGCCAATTGTTTCTTGATAGTAATGAGATCATTTGTAAGCTTCTGTACTAACCGATAAGAATTGGCTCTAGGGGAAGAGGAATAAGAAGATGCGTTGGATTTGGAGGATTCTCTTTTAGTTTGCCAAACATGATTAAATCGTCCTCAACACCGATAGCCAAACGTTGGTCAACATCCGAGTTGCGAAGGTTAGCTCTCCTTAGTGTATAGCTTTCTTCGTAACGAGCATTGAGGAAGAAGCATTTTTGGATTTGATCTATAGGATGAGTGTTCTAGTGGAATTTTATGAATGAGCTTGTTGAATTTGGCCACAAATTCTCTCATGGGCTCATGTGGTTCCTTCTTGATATGAGAAATTTGAGCCAAGAGAGCATGCACATCTTCAACAGGTTTGAAACGTTGCTCAAATTGAGTTTTCAAGGTGGTCCAATCAATAATTGACCCAGCAGGAAGATGATAGAACCAATCAACAGCATTATCCTACAATGTTTCTACAAAGATCCTGACAAAAACATCTTCATGCTCAATCCCAAGAATCCCACATGCAACGCTGAAGGCTGCAATGTGTTCATCTAGGTGTACCTTCCCATCACCTCAAAATTTAGGAAAACCTTTCCTACTACTCCTAGGTAACTCATGTAATGGTTGAGGAAGAGCAAGAGGCCCAATCTATTTTCCCCAAGGTAGAGGTGTTGCCATCTGTGGGAAGATTGTCTGAAGGGGAACTGAAACACTAGCAAGTATCAAAGCAAGAAGATTAGGGTTGAGTTGTTCTAGAGGAATGTTATTCTTGGAATTTTTGTCTTTAACAGGAGGTGTGCTTACAGAATGAGTTCCTCTATTCCTTCTTGTTGGAAGAAGAGAGAAGTTTTGTTGCTCCAAAAGTTGAAAATGAGAATCTTCAACCCCGAGAGCTTTCTTCCCACATGTATATCGTAGAGTCACTAGACCAAAAAAATGATCTTGAAGTTGTTTTTAGAAAGGGATACATTGAAACAAAATCCCCAGCAGAGTCACCAAAATCTGTTGGGTTTTAAAATAGTACTTTAACAAAACCACAGTCATGGGACAACTCTTTATGGGAGGTTCCCTTATTGAAAGCAAGCTTATATACAAATGTATAACTTTCATCTTAAGGTTGGACATCTAACATCTTGAAATTCTTTTATACCAAAATAGCTTGTCAATACAAATGAATGGAAGAAATCAAGAAAGGAAAGAGTAGAATATAACAAGATTTTCGGAAATATAAATAGAAAAGTATAATCTTATATGTATTGAGCAAGGTGATACAAAATGGAATCATTCACATTCACAACATAAGATACATTTCTATAAACACAAAGTTCTAGAAATCATATCAATAAGGACACGAAGTTTCTTATTAAAGAAGATAAATGATCCAAAGATTTCGGGTAATCAAGAAGAGATAATAGATGAAGATATAGAGAAAGGGGAAATTCTTTTGTATTGATTGCTTTTGATTCTAATTACACTTCAAAAGTATCAGAGTCCAACATTTGCAATGAGCCAAGATCTTACATTTATAGATAAAGTGAAAAGAGGAGAAGAAGAGAAGGAAGAAAATATGATTTGGAAGCTCAACCACCAACCATCAATGCCCCTACAAATCTACCTACAATTTGTCAAATCTGGTTCTGCATGTCTTTGGTGTGCTGAAGAAGGAAGGATGGAAGATCATATCGATTTGATCTAGTTGAAGCAGTCCGATCACATATTAATGGCACGAAAGATGTTTTCCAGATTTTCACCCAAATCAAGATATCCAATCGGTTCTCCATGTCTATTTGGCATGTTGGAGAAGAAAGGATGGAAGATCAGATCAGATTTGGGTAGTTAAAGCAATCAGATCACGTATTAATGGCATGAAAGATGTTTTCTAGATTGCACAACCATTGAATCTTGCTAAAAACAATATTTTATGCTTACATGGCACATAGGATACCAATACCTTTCCAACAATATAAAATTTGTCAAATTTTGAGCACTAGAGCGAAAGTTATGCTCATTTGAATATTTGAATCGAATCCGTACAAAAATGGTGAAAATGTAATTTTCACAAAATAGATCCGTGGGCCCAGAAATTGAAATTACACCTTTAGTGCAAAATATGCAAAGTGAAAAATTCTCCCTCAAACCTCGCAAGAGCCAAAGAACTTCATTTTTGATATAGGTTTGACACGTGGCTTTACCTGAATGGTAATAGAGTCGTGGCTTACTTTATAATTTTACTTCTTTTGGAAACAAGGCTCAAAATCTCAAAGTTCTCCAACAACCTGTTTTCCCGCTTTTAATTTCGACATGAGCTTAACATTTGAATTTTTCCCTTTTGGAAACAAAGCCAAAATCTTTAAAGTGCTCAAATAATCCGCCTTCCCGCCTTGGCCTAAAACATGGCCACGTGTCCCTTTGCGGGCATGTTCTATATTTTTGTGTTTTGACTAAGTCCCTCTATTTGGCGAAGGCTTTATGTTTGACTTGGGACACATGGAGGATTCCCACTCATTTGGAGACTCTGTTTGGACCTGACCTTTGGAGGTGTGCCGATTAGACACGTGGAGAGTTGGCACATGTTTGGGACCTACTTTTGGATTCGCCCCTTAAAGAGCACCAAGGGACATGTGGGGTTTTTTGTTAGTTCTCTTATACTTAGTCAATTAAATAGCTGGTTCTACCCCTAGTGACTTTTGTTGGACCATGTCCACCGATTGGACATGCGGAGAGTTGGTGCATGTTTTGGGAACCACCTTTGGCTTCGACCCTTGAAGGTGCACCGATGAGGCATGTGGCGCTACCTGCCGGCTTTGGTCTTTTCAATGCTTGATGTCCCCTTTTAGACTTGGGACACGTGGAGGGTTGGTGCTAGTTTAGGGTATCTCTTTGGGCTTCACATTTGAGGTTACACCGATGAGGCACGTGGATATTTTGTGCTCACTTAGGATCTTGCTTTGAACGTAGCCTTAGGAGGTGTGCCATTGGGACTTTTGGAGGCTTCCGCCAGCTCTTTATACTTAGTCGATTCAACAGCTAGATTTTTCTTTTTAGACTCGACCACGTGGAGGGATGACACTCATTTGGGGTCTATCCCTTGGGTCTCACTTCTAAATTTGCACCGATGAGGCATGTGGAGGCTTCTGCTGACCCTCTTATACTTAGTTGATTAAACAGCTCACTCTGTCCCTTTTCTGGACCTTGGACACGTGGAGCACCGCGCATGTTTAGGGTCTTCGTTTTTGTGCACCATACCAAAAGTGCACCAAAGAGACATGTGGCACCTTCCGCGGTCTTTCTATACTTAGCCGATTTGACCAATCAGGATCCTTCAGGGCCACGGAGCCAATTTGACACTTTTGTAAAAATAACAAAAAAGATAAGTTCATAAAATAATCCATCACGCCACATCCGATTAGAGATGTCCACGTACTCGTGGATGTTAGGGCCAAAAATTGATAGGGAAGATACTCCCGTCATTCACGACAACAGAGAAAAATATGGAGGAGGGGGTAAAACTCCACCCTTCACACCTGACAAATAAATTTCTCCTTGTGGAAAGAAGAACTATAAACAATACCAAGCTCGATGCGATCCATGGCCATAGAAAAAGGATTTGACAATTTCATTTGAATGGAGGAAATAATTTTAAGCATCTAGATGGGAAGATAGAAATTTTATCAAACCATGTGGACTGCAAGATTTTAAATTAATAGGGCGAGATTGCAAATGAGCACCAACTTCTTCAAAGCACGAATTTTTCTATCTCTCCAGACTTCTCAATCTTCTCAAACATCTCTCAAAGGCACCAACTCAAAATTTTGAAACTTGACTTGAAAAACGAGGGGGATTTTGAGGGTGACAACAAGATCTAGTTCTTGCTAGGTAGTCCACTTACTTTTTCTCTTAATTGTATCTTGTGGTCTTGTTTTGTATTATAGGTAGTTCCTATTAGCCAAAAAGGAAGCTCACACAATCAATTTAGATCAAAAATCAGAAATGCGTGCACTCAACTTTCAACCAACATAACAACATGTATTCCTCCTTGGCCTATTGACCTTTATCGGTTTCATATCTACAACAATCCAATGAAACAGGGCAACAAACAAAACTAGTATATAGAAGAAAATAATCCATCTTCTCATACCAAGCCGAGGGGCCTATTTGAGATGGTAGAGAGACCTTTGGAGTCTATAAACAAGACAAGAGTTGTGAAAAAATCCAGTAGATTGCTCTATTTATATTTCCTCCTATAAATATTCATGTAAGAAGGAACTCTTCACGTCCATTTGGTATACCAACCACCCTTATGATGCAACAAAATCAAGTACAAGGTGTATGGAATCCATCTTGGCAATATGTGTAAAAATTAGAGAGTAATTAATACCTTCAACTTGTGAAAAAACCCTTTGCAATAAGACAAGCCTTCTACTTGTCAATGGACCCATCAACTACATATTTGGTTTGGTATACCCACTTACACCTAACCATCTTTCTTTCTTTAGGAAGAGATAGCAAATCCTAATTAGTATTCTTCATCTAATAAGAATACTTTGTTTTCATCACATCATCCCACTCTTGTATCCAATGAACCAGCTTAAAAGACCGTGGATCCTCATAAACTTCCTAACACAAAATTCTAAAACTCCGTAGAATGTGCATGATGATACCTAATGGGTGGAAGATCCTATATGAAAGGTATTTCCTCGAAACCGCTACTATGAAACCAATTAGGCATAATGACAACATCGGTAGGAATAGGATCCTAATTGAAATCTATAACCTCCTCGAGAGAGATCCTTAAAGAAGGGATCCTCAAGATGAGATAAAGAAGAAGTAAGCATAGAAGAAAATGAAAAATCGTGAGGAGAGAAGTGTTCATCAAATTAAACATGTGTTCGAAAAAGAACCTCGTGAGTATCAGGATCTAAAATTCAATAAGCTCTCATTTCCTCACAATACCCTAAAAATATCAAGGGTTTTATCTTCTTATCCAAGGATTTCCTAGTCTTCTTTGGTACAAAGGCCCAAGCATGGCTCCCAAATGCTCGAAAAAATGATACATCGGGCTTAGTTTTGTACCAAGATTCCTCTAGAGTCAAATTCTCGGGTGTTTTGTGTGGTGTGAGATTTTGATTGTAGAACTAACATGATTACCTGCTTCTTCTCAATATTTAGGAAGTAAATCTCTAGAATGCATCATGTAGTTAGTTATTTCCTTAAATTTTGGCTCTTCTATTTTACTTGAGTCATTCTTTGTGGAGTGTGAGGAATAGAATGCTAGTGAATAATGTCATGAGTTACCAAAAATAGTAGAAAACTCTTTGCTGAAGTACTCCCCCATTATTAGTTTGAAGGTTCTTTATATAACTAGAAGATTGTTTTTCAACAAAAGCCTGAAATGTTTTGAAGTGTAAAAACATGACTTTTGTACTTGAGAAAATAAACCCAAGTACGCCTCAAGAAATTATCAATAAAATTAAGTGCATACTTATCTCCATTGAAAGAGCGGTAGGAAAAACCATCAAGTCAATATGCACAAGCTCAAGTGTTGAAGAAGCTCTATTGGAAAAATTCTTGGGGAATAGATCTTGGTGTTGTTTCCCTAATGCACATCCAAGACAAACTCCCTCAAGATGAGAAAATATAGGGATACCATCAACCATACCATGAGTGCTCAACTCCTTCAAATATTTGTAATTGAGATGTCCAAATCTCTCGTGTCAAAGCTTACTCTCTAAATTTGCATGAGAAACCAAGCTTGTCCCTATGAAGGAAGTGTCATCAAAACCCTCAAAGTGATATAGTCTAAAACCATGATCAATAATACCTTGAGCAACAAGTGAATGAGGCTCCAACAAGGTTCTTACTCTTTTCCGTTGTGGTGTAAAAGTCACAGATTTTTCCTTTACCCGAATAACAACTTTGATATATAGAATGCAAATTTATAGTGATGTTAGGAACATACAATGCATCTTGGATACTGCCACCATCAAGGTGTATGTCACCTTTTCCCTTAACAAAAGAAAGGAAGAATCTCCAACCTCAATTTTGGAAGTAGAACTCAAACCTAGAGATACAAAAGACTCATTGGAAGAAGTCATGTGATGAGAAGCACCAAAATCTATAACCCAACTATCTGTAATTGTTGATTGAGATCTTACGACAACATTAAGTGCTTTGTCATGCTCATTAGAAGGAGGTGGAGTGGAGATAGAGATATTTTGTTTTTTGATTGCATCCTCTAAGGCTTGCATTCGCTTCCAACACCTAGTTTCTACATGACCAATGCCCCCACAAAAAGAACATGAAAGGATAGACTTATTCTTGGATTTAGAAGACTCCTTGGGTTTAGAGTTGTTTTCTTTGGGTTTAGGAGAACTTTGAGATGGAGAAGGGGTGAACTTGGATTTAACTTTTGGTTTTCCCTTGCCCTTAGGATTAGATGTTATTAATTCCTTTTGAGAGGTGGAAGACTCAAGGGTAGATAGTTTAGATTCTTCCCTAGTAAGTCTTTCACAAAATGTTTCTAAGGTAGGCATTTGGAATGTGTCACCTAAGGCATCCATGCTAGAGAAAAAGGTAGAAGAAAATATTTGGAATGAACCTCTCAACTTCAATAGAATTAGGTAAACACACCTTCATCTTTCCTGTCTCTTCCACTACTTCAATTGTTTGAAAGGAAATTTGGGCATCATTTATATAGTAAAAACTAGCTCCAAAGATCATTCATTTAGCTCAAGAGATCCTTCAGCTAGCTTTGGAGATCCTACCAATAGCTCTAGAGATACTTCATCTAGATATGGAGATTCTTTGTCTAGATCTCAAGATCCTACGGTTAGCTCTTGAGATCCTACATCTAGCTCATGAGATCCTACATCTAGCTCCCGAGATCCTACAAGTAGCTCTTGAGATCTAGAATCAATTTTTAAAGTGAATTTAAAAGTTTTGTGAAGTCACTTGATGCATAAAGTGGTTTTATATGAGTTTGTACACGCTCGAGATTAATGGGGAGTGTTAAATATTAATCTTGAGTTATATCATCTTAAAAGATGATTTGACTTTCTTTTGAAAAATTTCCCTCTTCTCCACCTACCCTTCCCTCTTGCATTTAATGATTTTGTTTGCACACTCTTTTTTAATTCTCTCTTAAGAGGGAATGTCATTTAATATTGTAAAAATTTGTTTTTTTCATTTAGTGCAAACATAGTGCAAAACAAAGCATAAAAAAGGAAAAGAATAACCCATAATTTTTGTAGCAATAGAACAAATAATGACATAGCAAAATAGAGCAAAAGAGTGCACAACAAAGTGTAGACAGAACATAATAGGAAATCAAAAAGCGGGAAAATATAATTTCTTTATTTTTATGCAATAGAACAATCTACATTTTTTTATGAAAAAGATCTTATATTATATTAATTCAATACGATATAAGATGACTTTCAACAAAAAAGTGGGCGATATGAGAGCACGCCCTAAAACCACAAACAAAGCTAGGTTGAGCCTAGAGAAATGTGATTCAAACTAGGTCGAGCCTAGGAGATTACAAAATATAGGCATAGCCTAAAAGTAGACATAAAACACAATCAAATAGCAAGTAAAAAACATGCTCGAGGCAGGTGGATCATGATCATCCACCACCTTAAAACACGTAGGTCTTTGCAAACATCCGGAAGTTCCCAACTAGCAGCAACTTATTCCTCCGGGTCTACTTCCCCATGAGTAGGAACAGCGAGGTTGAGGTGGGGGAATTTTTTTGGTAGCGGTGGTTAAGGCGGCGGGTGCAAGTATCATGATGTGCAAAGAATTGTAAGAGGAGAGCCCCACCCATGCTAATGAGGTGGCGAGCCCCAACCCTGTTGGTGAGCTGATGAAGGTGGCGGCAAGCCTTGACCATGGCAGCAAGCTTGTGAGTAATCGTGTCGATGCAATGGGCCAAAGGAACTACAAGCGCGATTGAAAGCACGACGCGAGACTAGTTATGTTAGCCACCACATGCGGAAGGTGAGGGGCTCCTTGTAGGATACGAAGGAACTTGAGCAACATTACATGGGGATTCCCCCCAATGGTGTTACAGGGTCTAGAGTTGGTCCGCCTCCAGCCGCAACCTTGTTGGCCTGAATTTGTATCTATAGAAGCACATTGGAGATCACCATAGATTTATTATAAATGGAGAAATATTGATCAACTGCAGAATTAGTAAAGAAAAAAGAATTTCTTTCTTTCCATATCCAAAATAGAATCTCCCCTCTAAAAACATGCCAAATTTGGGTGAACATAGGAAAAAGCTTGGGATTATCTCCAAAAGGATATGTTACCAAGTGAAGCAATGAGGTCGTAAAGGAAAGAAAAATGAATGTATCCAATTCCAAGAATTTTGAGATTTGGGACAAAACTAGAAAACATGAAAAATTGTTTCCAAATGACCACGAAAGGACATTTGGTAGTAGGGATCCCAATTTTAATAGGACAAGCCCGATAAGAAGGCTTTGGTGAAGAATACACCAAAGGAAATGATAAATCTTGGGCTCCACACATAGAGTCCAAACAGCTTTCAAATCACCTATTCCAGTAGACAGGTGTGGAATGAATTCCCCAACATGTATTAAGTTTATCTACCATGGGTAAATGAGGCGAGAGCTAACAATAGTTTTTATTGGCTTTGTAATTACATAATGGAGTATCTACATACCACTTCTAGTATGTCCACCGTGGGTGAGAGGAATGCACAACAATCTTATGCAACATGTGGTCAGGAACCAAATTGATCACAGTAGTAAAAGTATCTTGTTCCTGGTCAGGAACATGTCAGTCGATTACCTTTTAACTCCCAAAACAACCTTATTTCGAGGTTGTCACATTGTTTTAGAGGTTGGTAGATTCTGAGAGATATCACATATTTTGAGAACAAGTTTCAAGGAGAATACGGATACAAAGAAGGAGATCTCGAAAGAGCAGTGTAGATACACATAGGAATAAACACACAAATTGTAATTCCTTCTCTATATTTCTCTATTCGGGAACATACAAATATTTAGGAAATATACTTCCTAAATAATAGAAAGTAGCTATAACAACTCACTAACTTACGTGAGTTGTTTCTAACACACTAACCAAATATAATTGTTATTGCTGTTTTATATAACAACTAATAACAGTTTTACTAACACATACTTACGATATAATAATTACTTCACATAATTATTATTTACTAATGGAGCACTAACAATATAATTTCCTAACATTCCCCCCCTTAGTACAAACATGGGGAAAACCTACCTTTGTACTTGCACCTGCTCATGATCTGGTGATTTTCACATGATAATCACAAACCTCAGGGATGGTTTTGCAAACAGTTGACCACAAACTGAGAATGGTGGTTTTGCAATTGGTTTACTACAAACCACAAAGGGATGGTTTTACGAATGGATTACCAAAAACCAAGAATGGTGGTTTTGCTATTGGTTTACCACAAACCACAAATGAAGGTTTTCAAGTGGTTTACCTACAACCACATCATGATATGCCAATTACTATTCTTAGCCTTCATCACATCTCACTGTAGGGAATAACATAGGAAATTATGCTGAAATTTGTTACTCATACATACATAGAAAAAGCTGACATAATGGAAATGGAACATTGGATCATGTTCCCCCCCTCAATGTGAAATTTCCACTTATTAAAAACTACAAACTATACCACACTGGAAGCACTAAAATCAAATTACACACACACACATGTCACCAAATCTTATATGCGGCCCCGTCGTTGGTAACTGACGAGAGGTCGTTGAATGACCTCTAACCTCCGATTCCTCCATCCTCTAGTAGATGGCTGCTAACTCAGCTGGATGTGATAATGAGACTTAATAACATGCCTTGAACGTCGATTCCACCGAAAATGCGTTCGTAAGGAAATTTTTTTATTTTGACAATTTTCCTAATAATCACCTAAATGACGATAACAAAATGACACAAATATATTTTTGACACTTTGATCTGTAACTATTTTGACAAAGACTAATGACTCAATTTTTGACTTCGAATTTGACTTTGACTCTTTAAATGACTTGTGACACTTGACAACACTACAAATTTTAATACATAGGTGGGAGGACATGATTATATTGATCAACTAATTTAAAAAGGTGGAAGACCTATTTTAATTTAAAAAGTAATCGACTTTATTACTTTTTAAATAACATTAATACCCAATTTTCCTACGTCTAAGGGATACGTAATTGACAATGTTTGACTTAAAAATAAATATGAAACTCTAATCGGATCTCAAACATATAGAAACTTTAAATCTAAGAAATTATAATATCTAAACCGACCACAACACTTTAAATCTAATATCACAAACAAAAACACTAAAGACTCATATTACTATTACTATTGGAGTCTTTTACACTTGTTTGAAATCGTATGAAATTACCTAATAAACTTGATTGGAACAAACTATATATCTCAAGCTATTATAATGGACATGTAACTTAAAAACAAAATACTTAAAAGACCGATATTGACACATTACACTTTATACGAAAAAACTTCCAAACTAGCTCTAAACTCACCACATGGACAAAATGATTGTTGGCAGAACCAATACATCTATGGTAGGTACGTGGATCTAAGTGTTCAGTGCTAACCTCCATTGACTTGTTGTATGCTTTGATTTCTCCAATGATTTAAACTCTATCTATGGATCTTCACCCACACTTCGAATTCTCCTTGGCATCTGGCAGGTCTAATTTATTTTAAGAAAAAAATGAAACGACGCAGATATATATTGACCAGATTGAAAGAGTATCCCGACAGAACATATGTGACAGAAAACCGTTGAATGGCAAATGTAAAAAGTTTCACATTCAAGATATCAGAAATTTTCTCAGCAATAATGACGCCTCACTCTAAATTGCAACACCTCCTTCGCAGGCTTAATTGGTCTCATGCATAGGTAGGCTAAGTGCGTGAATGACATCTTGAAAAATCTACATGCAGTAGATTCATTGTCCAGGTACATAAATAACATAGATATAGATGGCAAAGACTAAAAATCTACTATTATTCTCTTCTTTTGGATATTCGGTGATCCCAACAACTTGCACGGCTTCTTGAAATTTACAAGGTGACTGTATGACTTGTTTATCCACTACGAATGACAATCATATAACTTACACAAAGGTGTTGAATATAAATAGGCACATTGGAGTTAAAGATCCAAACATTTGTAATGCTTTGGAATGCTTTCAATGTATTCTCTTTAACAAAGATAATCACAATATGATCCGATAGAACATATTAGGCAAAAATGCATGAGAACTGGAAAATAAAACGTTCTATCTTCCCCTAATTCAATATGCTCTCGGGACTCTCATTGTTCACATGGACAAGACCATAGATCACTTTGGTACCAATTGAAAGAGCGGTGTAGATACACATAGAAATAAACACGCAAATTGTAATTCCTTCTCTATATTTCTCTATTCGAGAACATACAAATATATAGGAAATATACTTCCTAAATAATAGGAAGTAGCTATAACAACTCACTAACTTACGTGAGTTGTTTCTAACACACTAACCAAATATAATTGTTATTGTTGTTTTATATAACAACTAATAACAATTTTACTAACACATACTTACAATATAATAATTACTTCACGTAATTATTATTTACTAATGGAGCACTAACAATATAATTTCCTAACAATATAAAGTATTTTCTCTTGTACTGGACATCCAAGATTCACCTAAAGAACCATCCAAAGACTCACCCCCAAAGACATATTTGATCCATCCAATCAGCAAGAAGGAGAGCACATGCAGCCCATACAAGATCTCCCCAATGTTTGGTGATCCTCTGCAACATTCAACCTCTTATCAACACCTTCATTCCTCACTCATAGACGTCCAGAACCAGATTCCAAGTAGAACATTTTACTCTTTTAGTTCACTCATTTCATCATTGCATTTTCATCCTTTGTTCTCCTAGCCACCCACTGACCTCCATTAATACTCACCTCTCCATATCCCTATTAAAACTTTTCCAAATCCCATCCAAACAACTTAATACCTCTTTTTGACTAGCCTAGTCCTTTGTGCAATCATATGGGAGATCTAAAACTCATTTTGTGACTTTCCCAATACCCCACAAGAACTGCAAGCACTTTGGTTCTCCCAAACCGGTGTCTGGCCACCCTTAATCGCATCGGTCTCTGTATCTACCAATATAGCCCGCAATGCAAAGAACCTACCTATTTATTCCCACATCACCCTTACTCACTTGTGACCTACCTAAGACCTCTGTTAGACCTACAGAGACCTAGAACCAGTTACTTGACCTTCGGATCTTATTTTAACCTAGCATGTTAGATTAGATCTTTCTTATTATGTTTTAAATGAGATACCTAAATCATTTTAACTACAATAGGATTTACTTTATTACCATCATTAAATTGTTTTAAACAGTGGATTGACAGTTGTCTAGGAAGTATCACACTTCCCGAATCTAGCATACACTAGGTAGTCCACTGCATATATTGTTTAACTCTTTCTGGTGGTCTCGCTTTTTATTTCACGTAGTTCCTCCCAGCGAAAAGGAATCTCTCACGATCAGTTGTGGATCAAGGAGTCAACACGGGCCCAACACCTATCAACCAAAGATTTCGGCGGTATTCCTCCTATGCCCGTTACCCTATTTGTTTCGTCATTTTTTGAGAAACGTCTAAGAATCAGTGAAACATTTTGGCACACCGGTGGGACCCATTCGGGGTTCCTTGCATTCATTCATTTCTAGGTGAAAAGTTACATGTTTGTTTCCTTTCCAAAAGGTTCTTACATTTAAATTTCTCCCCTGGAATCATCTCTTCTTCTATTTTCTAAAAGTAATCATACTTTGGTGCTTAAAATGAACATTTCTTCTATTTCATTTGCATTTCATTAGTGAAGGATCATACTCTCTCCTTTTCCTCTTATTATGTCATCGAATTCCATATTTCGATTTGGGCTTAAAAATCATTACATTTCATTCTTCTTTTCAGCATTATCTCACATTAAATGAGGGCAAACTATACGCTCAAATTCATGGCCAGTTGATGGTTGACAAACAAATCATAGACAAGCACTTATTTCTCTCTCTCTCTCTCTCTCTCTCTCTCTCTCTCTCTCGAGTCTTATCCAAACCTCACAAAAATTGAAAATATACAAATTCTTAAACAACATCTTTCCTGGAAGAAGTTGTAGGTGATCACATGATCACGACACAGTGGGCACCCATCTCACCGCTCTCGTTGAGTCATACTTCAGAGCGAGGCCCGCCCCTACCATAACATACCTGAAACCTCTCCTTGTAGATATCCTTCTTTGTAGGAAGCCATCCTCACCAAAAATTCTATTCTACAGTTCATGAGTCATTCCTTAAATAGCATAAGCTAAATAAACATAATAGAAAAAACACTCTTAGGATCCTATTTTTAGTGTTTCGCTTGGCTTGGCATTTTGAGGTGAGAGGTCACATTCTTCATTTTTCCTTTTTCTCTTTGCACGCTCCTCATCATAGTTGGTGTATTCTAACTTCATCTGAGTGTGCCTAGACCATATTCTCATCATTCTTAGAATTTTGGGTCTGATTCCACATCAAATTTTAACTCACAACCATATTTTCTTCATCATCAAGCTTTCAATTTCACAAGAATCGGTGTCGATCCAAATGACCGTTGTCGCTTACCCCCGACCATCATTGGTTATACTGAACCGGCGTCGGTTCACTATCATTTTGGTTAACCTACCCAAAAGGACACCTATTCACCTTCTTTGACTATTTAGAGTTCCTGTCACTCTTATCATATACATTGACCTTGTAAATCTCATCAGTATTCGGCATACATGTCAGATTTGGCCTTATACCTTATTTCTGACCAACTGTTCACATTCCATAGTGACCGACCACGGTTACCTTTGACCGGTGTCAATTTACCCTAACCGGCATCGGTTATCCTGTGTCATTTTCCAGCTGCCATTTTAGCCCCAATTCACCTACCACCATCTATTTATCCTACCTGTGTTGTGTTTTTGTGTCACTTACAGAAAGTAGTCTTACCACGTTAGTACCTGTTCACATGGTACTGACACGTCGACAAGCTAGCGCCCTCATATTCCATGTCATTTTTCAACCACTCCCACCTAGCCCTTTGCCACCTTCCATTTTATCACCCGCCATGGAACCTATCCAACCTATCACTATCGCTACCGGAGATGAGGAGTCCACACGACTCCTTGACCAAAACCCTGTCGTGCTTGCAATTTTATCTTTCCCACTCATCCACTCAAGATGCCTCGGGTCAGTTGATAAATGACATGCCCGTATCTATCCCCCCCGACAATCGCTCCTACTTTTCTCCATCCACTTTGTTAACCTCGTGTTGCCAAAGATCATCTACCTTACCCCTAGTCATTTCATAGCTAGGCCCTATACCCACTATGACTACCACTTCTGTTACATCCGTTGTACCTGCCACATCCATTATACCTTCATCAACCATTCAAAACACCACCTCATCCACCCCTATTATCTCGCATATACCCGTAGCTACACAACCACCCCTAGTGTCGGTGACCCCTACCCCTTTTCAAAACATGGTCCTTTCTATTCCACAATCGTTAGCCCCCATTGCCACTAGGGTTACCACGACCCTTCCACCTCCATATATGTACTATCAGTAGCCTCCCATTTCATCTATCATTCATTCTGGGTACATACCCCTATCTCACTCCCTCCTTCTTAGTCTACCTATACGGCAAGCACCATATACTGGAATGCCACCCTCGTCATATGCCCAACACCAACCCTCTTACGCTACAAGAGGCACCCAGCCATCACAACCTACCAATGACCTAATCAAATTAATGATGGACAAGATGCAGACATTGGAGGCATCGGTTTAGCTCCTGCAACACTCTCACCTACGATGAGATTTGTAACGAGCCTATCCACCCATCCATTCCTATCCGTCCATACCCCGTGCATTGGGAAATGCCTAAATTCAACCATTTCAATAGCAAGGAAGACCCGCAACAGCATTTGTAGTCTTTCAAACACAGGTGCTACCTAATTTCCCATGATGATGCTTTGCTCTTGAGGACCTTTCCCATGTCTCTGATTGGACCTGCGTTAGATTGGTATAGTGGGTTACCTAGACACTCTATATTTTCATTTAATTAGGTAGCCCAAGCCTTCTTGGATCACTTCTCCATCAATATCGTTAAGAAGGTTACCATGACTGACCTATACTCCATGTGTCAATATGATGACGAATCTATCACATTTCATTGCTCATTGGCGTAGCTTGATTAATCAACTCACATTCCAACTACCACAAACCGAACTCATCGAGCTCTTCATACAGAGCTTGTGCTAGACATATCTCACCGACCTGCGCAGTCTAAATTTTATGAACCTTCGATGAAGCGTTCACCATGGCATGAAAGCTAGAGATTAGGGGCATTTAAGTCGAACGATACCTCTTCTTCTTCCAAACCACAAAATAATTATTCAAAGGCCAAGGGGACTCGCTAACACAGTGGTACTCAAAGCTGGCCTAGCTCATCCATCAAATTAGGCTAGCCCCTCATCTAATCTCTCACCCGTTCAAAATTTTCAATTCAGATGAGAACAATGGAAATACACCCCAATTGGGGAGCCTTATTCTTCTGTCTTAGAAAATCTCATTAAATCTGGGGCCATCACCCTTCCACCTATAAAACCACACACTGGTTTTGACCCTTCTCACCCCACACCCGCATGGTATAAAGAACATGACTTCTGTAACTATCATCAAGTAAAGGGTCATAGTGATGGAAATTGCATCACTTTCAAAAACATTGTCCAAGAAATGCTTTAGAAAGGTGAGTTAATCATGGATAATCCTAAAGCACCCGCCAATCGAACCTACACATCTTTAAGAAACCTTTTCCTAATAATTCCCCTTCATCTGATCAAACCGATGAAACCTCAACTCATGATAACCATACCCACGAGGTCCATGCTATTTTCAGCGATGCACTGTTGCTTCCGAATTACCTCATATTCCTTCCATAGAGGAAATTCTAGCTCGAAGTCCTCCACCTACACTTGAACCCACCTCACCTATTCCTCCACCCACAGAGGAACACCTTTCACTTCCTTCATCACCCGTGGAGGAGCCCTACATTAATATCAAAGCTATTTCACCTTTGGATTCTCCACTAAGAGAACCGCCACCCACAGTACTTCTTCCGTCCATAAAGGATACTTGTTTATATCCTCCAACCACAGAGGAGTACCCATCATCTCCTCCACCTATAGAGGAGCACCCATTTTCTACTCCACCTATCAAGGATCCAGTAGAGATACCTTTTCCTCTTGGTGACCATTCTCCATTAGCTACCCAAGATCCTGCAGACCTACTTCAGCTCTCTTACCTACGGAAGTTGAAGCTAACAAATTCCCCATCTATAAGACACATTTTACGGGAATTTCCATTAAGTCCTCATCAACCTCACCTACAGACATGTCGTTCTCATGTTTAGCTGATCGCTTAGATTATGTGGACACAACCTTACTTTGGGGCCGCCTTCTTTCTTGTCTCAACGCAAATACGGATGTTGCTTTCTAGTACTTCCACCATCTACCCAAAGATATATCAACCAATCAAGCCAAACACAACCACCTCTATCACAACTTCTTCCATGACACCCATCACAGCTCAACCTACACCCTCACCCATAACCCAACATACATCTAAATCCAAACCCGCACCTACATCATCTTCCTCAACTAAACCTATTACTACCTTAGGGGTCACCCTAACCACTAGCCTTACTTATCCACCTATCAAACTAGATTTAGCTACATCCTCCACAGTCAATACCCAACCTACTCTGGCACCCAAACAAGAACCAAACCCATAGAACTCACACCCTAGCTATGCCAATCATACCTTCATCACTTTCACCCGTTATGTCCATCTTAGGACCTCAACCTCCCAACACGGTTAAGAAACCTCCACTCGTCAATAAACCAAAAACACAATAGCCCACTCCTTTCTCACAAACCTCTAACATACCCAAGTGCCTGACACGACTTACACCCACACCTACAACATCTTTACCACCCATACCTCCAATACCCTCAGCAACTTCTTCACTACCCCCTACACTTCAGTCTCTATCTCTCACACCCCCTACACGACCCGCATCATCTACCTTCATAGCACCTCCATTATCCATGTGGGTAACTTGCCCTCTTCCCCCATCTTCTTTTCCCTCTAGATCTCGTACACCCATATCACCTTTACCGAAAAAGGTGCAACCTAAAGACAAAAATCTGCTACTACCCTCAATAAGGTAGTCAAAACAACCATACACCCTCCTGCCAGTTCATCTACCATACCAACACCCAAGTAAACACGACCAACACCTAAGATAATGACAAGCACCCAAAACCATAGCTTGACCCACTCCCTCCTCCCGCAAAGATCATTCCTCAACAATCAGCCATACCTATGCCCAAACCCACTTTCACTTCCCATTACGACCCACTAGCAGGGTCCTATGCCAAGATCTTAACCAACCTCCTTGAGACTTCTGTCATCACATTACCACCGCTCAGACCTTATGACCCCCTCAAACCCAAGCCAAAAGGGTTTGATGACACTAAAATTTGTGCCTACCATCGTGTGCCAGGGCACGATGTGGAGAACTGCAAGGCTTTGAAAACTGTCCTTATCTAGTTATGTCCTCCTGAGGAAAACTTTGATGATGATGACCTTCTCAATGAAGACCTCATTTCACCAATGCCCATTCCCATAGTCCTTCCCTCACTACCTACTCAACAACCATGACCTCCACCCCACAGCTCCTAGAACCACCCCCAAGATTTGAAATTAACATGGTTCGCATCAGGGAACTTGCTACACCATTACCTAAATGTCGTTGCACCTAGCTCACTTCACAAGGATTTTCTCCCCTGATAGGTTTTTTCCCATCATGTCATTATACCACTCATCCTACACCTTCTCCATTTTCCAACTCCCCTCAGATCAACATGATACATGTCACTACTCGTGCTCAGAGAGACAAAGGCAAGGAAAAGGAAACTTGTGTGCATGTATACTTTGCTTAATGCTAAATCAAATGAAACAAGAACTACCACCTAAAATAGTTCTACAATTTAGCTAAAACAAAGCATAAACACCATCAAGATAGAGAACTAAGCAAGATCTAAACTAACATTATAACTTTGAAAACATGAGATCAAAACTATGCATGTTATTTTAACATCTCTACTCTCCTAGATTACCAACAAGAATGAATGGACCTATTTAGCTCCAATGGCAATCAAAAATTGCTTTGTTTGATCCTTAAAGAATGCAAGAATATGAAGTTTTAGCTCTTAACAATGGTGACCTCTCAAGAAAACAAAAGGCAAGATCTTAGTCTCTTTGCTATATGTTTTACATTTGCTCTCTTAAGAAGTTTAGGTGTAGGTATAAAGGGAGAAGGGGTGCTCCTTATATAGCCCAATGGATAAAGGAAACACTTCATCCCTTTGCATGTGGGATAAAGGTAAAACATGATTAGGAATGGATAAGGTTGCTTTATAAAAGGTAACCTTACTTTATAAGGGCTTAATTTATGCTTAGCAAGTCATGGGAGTTGGGGGTGTTTTAATTAATCAAAGGTGATTAACTAATAGGTAGATGTAAGCTTATAGAAGCTAATTAGAGGAATATTAGTATGATTTAGGCTATTAGAAGGGGATTAAATCAATTAAATATTGATTTATTGGTTAAATGGAAGGGAAAGCTAATTAATTAATAATAATTAATTAGTCTAGGTAGAAGGGGTGATTTATTAATGGAAGGTCATTAATTAGGGTATTTGTTGGATAGGTGACTTAATTAATTAGCTTAGTGTAATTAATTAATGATGATATGAGGGAAAATGAGCGCTTTTGATGATATGTCATCGATTTGCAAGAAAGAGGATAATTAACACAATTTAAGTATTTAAATTGCTTGGGCGTAATTATGGGTGTCTACATTTGCCCCTCTTTGGGGTGGCGTAAGTGACACCACTTCAAAGATAGTAAACGGGTGGAATTTTGAAGAGGTAGAAGAAAAATTAGTAAACGTGAGAGATGCCCCCTTGAGTGTCGATGGGGTGATGAAAGAAGATGATCGACGATTGAAAAATGTGAGAGATAGATAATGAAGAATGGGAAGAGGCAATATGCCCCGGTAAGATGGAAGAATAGGGGTGAGAGGAAAACGATGCAAGAAGGAATATGGAGGAGGGGAGAGAAGAGCTTAGCCTCTAGCTGTTGTGTATTGGAACAATTTCGGTGTCATCATATTGCCATAAGAGCTACGTCATCGAGTCCTTATGAAAAATATAAGCATACGACAAAGGTAGAACAACATGAAAAGCCATACTACGAACGATTGTCCATTGTTGAAAACACCAACTCCATGCAACATACAAAATGTAATGTAATACGAGAAAGTGAAAGATTCCTAACTCCATGCAACATACAAAATGCAATGTAATACGAGAAAGTAAACAAGCTAAACTAACAGAGAAACATAATATAATGTTTTTATTATCGAGCTTCGATTTACTTGTGCAAATTAACTACAAGGGTTGATGATGGTGCCCGAGCAAGGATACATGTGAGGGGAATAACGGAGGACACTTGGGTCCGATGGAAAAGAAATGTGCACTATGAAATAGTACCAGGCAACTCATTATACCCCAGTACATGCATTTAAGTAAGCAACCTAGCTTTTATTGATGGAGGTAGATCAAGATGATCCGCAAGTCACACACATGAATAAGTGAGAACCAAAGAGTGATGTTTTGTAGGATGATTTTTAATTTTTTAAAGTTTTCTTAAACATATTTGAATGTTTTTGATGATTTTTTTCTAACATATTTGAATGTTTTGGTTGATTTTAAAAGTTTTATGAAACTATGTACAAGGAAGATGAGGAAGCATGGATGCCCCTAGTGATAGATGGGATGTACAAGGGCATAAGGCCACATGTGTGTGAGAAAGATGAAGATGCCAAAATGCCCCAGCGATTAGGTGGGAATATTCAAAGGAAAACTCTTCACAGGTAGAAGTGGGACCCAAGGCCATTATGGATAGGTTCAACATGATGGTGAACGTAAACCAATGAAGTGCTGGGAAGAAGAAAGGATGCCCCCAGTGTAAGTTGGCCTAAAAGCACATGATAGAAAGGAAGGAGAAGATTGTTTTTGTGGAAGGGGACAAAGGTGCCCAAAAACATGGCAAAAATTAATCTTATACACATGGATGTTCTGAACGAAGTAGAAGAATGATGTGAATGATATGAATGTAGCTTAGAAGCCTCATGACGAAGAAGTGATTAGCCAAAGGCATAAATCATGAGATGAGATATGGACTAGAGTAAGAGTCTGAACAAGGTCCAAAAAAGAGACTTGGTAACATACTAATACTGTTTACTCATAGAGATCCAGTGTGTGCACGTGGAGTTTATTACCTCTTGAAGTGAAGATTTAATAGACAACAAGTGAAGAGACCCTAGCCAATGTGTAGGAATGATTTATTGTGAAAGGTGATTTTTGAATGGATGGTGAAAGGATAGCCGTACATTTCTCTCTTGCCGCTCCAAGCATCCATAGCCCCAATAGATATTATTGTAAATACCCCAAGAGAGAGTAATATATCAATTTACTTTTTCTTTGTAGCTTTTAGCTTTTGATTTTTGATTGATTTTGATTCTTTTACTTTCTGAAAACTTATTTCAGCTCTCTTGTTTGCCAAGGGGTTAAGAACCACTGATGGCTTTATGGAAGGAGGTGGAAGTACTTACGATGATGACATTGGCTAGTGTCAACAAATATGTCCAAAATTTCTTTGCAACAAGTTTATTAGATGTTAAATGTGATAGGATCTCTAAGAGGTCACGTTCTTTAATTTACCAAGGTGATAAAAGACCGTGGTCAAAGATATACCATAGAGATAAATGTCACAAAATGCATGTGAATAATCTAACCAAAATATCACCGATGGGATGAAAATGGAAGGAAGACTTGCAGAAGAATAACAAGGAAGGCAAGAAATAAATATCCATGTGTACACAACACCTGATTGCAACGTTTTATCTTTGTACCTTTGATTTTTGTTGTGTTTTCTCAATGTTTTTTTTGTATTTTTGAATTGTTTTTTCTTTTTTTTTAGATTTTTGATAGTTTTTTGGACCGTTGGGACTAACAAAGTCACTCTGTGTGATAGGATCCAACAATGATGTTTGTGAATTCCTTAATAAGGAGACTAAGCATGTTTGTTTATCAAGAGTCATGTTTTCCTCCATCTCGATGATCGTGGTGAGTTCACACTCAACAAAGGACTATGATTTATCCTGAAACATGGGTTTTGTATGCGAGAGCTTGAGTTCCCAATCCAGAGGTTTATGAACTTTGCACCATACTTGATGGTTACATTGATGTGCTTTCTTGAATCGTGCTTGATTTAGAATTTTGAGATTGTTTGATTTGTTGGGAGCTATAGAGCTCTTTGCAGTTTTGATCTGAGCTTGATTAAGAAACTATTTGGGTTTCTTATAAGCTAACGCGTGACTTGTCTGATCCCAAGAAGGAGAAGAAAGTGAACGTGGATGTTTAGAACTGATGCAAGAAATGACCACGGGCTTGCCACCATCTTTGGTAGAAGAATAATGTGATTGATGAAAAGGATACGGTCCAATGATTGAAGAAGATGGGCTACTAGGAGGTGAGCCATAGATAGAAGATGAAGGGCTACTAGGATGTGGCCCAAGAATAGAAGAAGAAGGGCTATTAGGACATGACCCATAGATGTAAGATGATGGACTACTAGGATATGGCCCAAGAATAGAAGATGATGGACTACCCAAGGGTGATCCATACCTAGAAGACAAGGGGCTAGTTGGACGTGCCCCAAGAATAGAAGATAGTGGACTACTCAAAAATGTCCCACAAATAGTAGAGGGAGGGCTACTAGAATGTGACCCACACCTAGATGAAGATGAAGGGCTACTTGGCATTGACCCCATAAGAGATTGTGATTGAAGAATTATGATAGACAAAGCGTTATTGGGTGATGAGAAGATAGGCCATGGATCAATACAAGACCAAGGGGTTTCATCACATAATGAAGAATGGGAAGATGGAAGATTAAAAGGAGGATCAAGTTGCATGATATGAGGCTCTTCCTCTATTTCTTGATAAAAAGAATCAACCTTTTCCTCACAATATGTAGACGCATCAAAGTCTAAAGAGAATCCTTTCTCGTAATCTATTAAAGGAATATCTTCATATGCCCCTATAAATGCCCTGATTGTTTCTTCATTCTGAAAGAGATCAATCGGTATGAGTTTTTGATCAACCACCAGGGGTTGATTGGAAGAAAGAGATCCAATTGGTGTGGGAGACTTAGAAGATGCTTGATGATGATTGATAGAAGAAGATGTTGTGGGGGACGAAGAAGATGTGTAGCTATATGTCTCAGGAGTAGAAGAAGGTGGTGTGGACCTACCTATACAATGGTATGTCATATGTAAAATAGTAGGATTAATTCCAAAGTCTATAGATTGTGATGCATGGGTCGATTCAGACATTTGTCTCGAAGGACTTTGAGTCACACGAATCTTCAAAGGAGGAAGACTTATTGGGGGTGATTGATGAAGAAGGTCCTGCGAAGAAGGGGAGGACCATGATTCAAGAATCACATTGGATGAATAATAACAAGGGTCCTGCAAAGAAAGGGAGGACCACGATTCAAGAATTGTATTAGATTTTTGATTGGATGGATTTGGAGTCACGCGTATCTTCAAAGGAAGAAGACGTCGTTGAGGTGACTGATAAAAGGGGTCCTGCGAAGAGAGGGAGGACCGCAATGTAGGAGTCGCATTAGATGAAGGATGAAGATGATTTGTGGTGACACAAATCTTTAGAGGAGGAGAACATTGTTTAGATGACTGATAATAGAGGTCCTGCGAAGAAGGGGAGGACCGTGACTTAGGAGTCGAATTGGATGAATCTGAATAGTAGTTTGGATCCAATAGTAGTTTGGATCCAAATAGTAGTTTGGATCCAAATCATCAGAAGAATCAGAAGAAATGTTTGGATTGGAATCCTCAGAAGAAGAAGAAATGTTTGGATTAGAATCAAAAGAAGAGTGGGGGAACTCAAATAATAATTTGGATCAAAAGCGTCCAAATCATACCACCGACTATGAGATGAAGGTGGGGAATGAGTTACCCGTATGGGCTCTCTAGCACAAAGAACCAAACAAGGTTTAGTTGTAATGGGAATATTTTGATTTGAATTGCTAAACCTAGGTTCCATATTTTTGTAAGTATGGGGAACTACGTGATAGTCAGTCATTTTTGGTGTTGTTTTAAGCACAAATGTCTAGATCTAGATAGTGTGATGGAACTCCTTCAAAGGGAAGGAAGTGACATGTTGATTTGGGTAGCATAAGGACAACCAGCTAGACATTATGTAAGTATGGAGATGTGTGCGTGATTTTCTGAAGAAGGTCTAAGGAAAATAGACATCGTGACGATGCAATTTCAATGAGATCGAAAGGTATTTTCCTAAAAATATGTTTTCTGAATGAATAATCACAAGGAACAATCATGCAAGTGTGAAACATAAAGCCAATCAACAAGGAAATACACCATATGAAAATGCGATGCAAAGATGATCAACACAACGTCAATATTTACGTCAAGCTCAAAATGAACAAGGCGTAAATATTAACAAAGGGTAGATGTGAATCCCAATCAAAGGATACCATGACAAGTTTAATAACTAACAAGGCCTAAATGTTAAATGGTGAGGTTTACAAATATAATCTATGTAACCACACCAATTAGACACGCTCTATCGAGCTTCACGGAGAAGTGAGATATTAGTGTCAAAGTGGTATCAAAACGACGTAAACAAAGTAAGCGACACCCTTCAAGATTTGGGACAATGTTTGAAATCAAACTAAGTCAAAGTATACTAAGGATGTGTTAAAACGTGGGCAGCATAACGCCACAATACAAACACTTAGATCATGTTTACGAGAAACGTGACATAAGTATCTTAATTATGTCAAGACAATACAAATGAGGTAACATGTCAAAGGGAGATAAAATGATGAATCATTCCTAACTATGATGATGATCCTGATGTGGGTATCAAGATCATAAAGGATACCAATGATATAAATACGTCTCCACACACTTTAGACATTTAACTTACCTAGCCACAAACATGGATGGGTGTAAATGAGACAAAAAAGTGCAAGAAACAATCAATTGGTAACACATAGGTAGTCACCCTTCTTTTGATCAATGAAGTGTCAAAAGAATGTGTAGGAAGTAAAACAAAGTGGGGATGAAAATTGGGCTCTGGCAAAGAATATCTTCCTAGGTTGTTCTCTCGTCCTAGGTGTTACAAAATTATCCACGAGCGGACAATTTACCCAAATAGTCCTGACTATCTTGGGAGTATCTCGACTTTTCCCCCTTCAAACACAAAGGGCGTAAATGCATCCATCATGTACTTAAAAGGGTCATGTAGGGACAACTTGTAATGCTATCTCACAAAGGAATCACTAGTCAGGTAGGTATTGCGGAGCACTTCCCGTTTCGTCCACAAGGTTCCCTCTTGCGTGGACTATTTTGGGATTCCTAGAACCACCCCCATTTCTATAGCTTAAGGTGTTATGCCAAAGGGGTTATGTTCCAGTTGAGCGGAGAGGGACGTACCCTTTTCTGAAACCTGCAATACAGTGTTTTGAATATGTTGTTCTTTTTATCTTGTTTAATTAGGTGTGGTTTTCTTGAACACCTTTTGGTAACCTGTATAACAATTGTATTAGTATTTTTGATTTTGTTTTGATTCATCCTTTCTTTGACAAGCATTTTTAGGTCATGCACTCAAGCGTTAGTAGTTATCCAAGAAAATCACATTATTTAAAAGAGGATTAAGAGTTGCTTTTGATTCTCAAGATCATCTAAGGATGCAAGATAAGAGCATACATAACAAATAATCCAACTAAAAATTAAAGAAAATATTTTCAATCAATGAACCATACAAAAAGCTTGATAATTGTTCATTCCCTTAAACCAAAAGTGAAAGATGAAGTTTTCAATTAACCAAATGTTATAAAATGAAGACTAAAGTTGCTTTTGATTCTCAAAATCACCTTAAGGTGCAAAAGAAGAGCATACACAAAATTTATCCCAACTATATAGAAATGGAAAACTTCAAATCAAAAGACCATTGAAAAATGTTTTGTAAAGGTTTATTCCCTTAAGCAAAATGAATAATCAAATTTCCAAGTTTAATCCCAAAGTTTAAAAGATAGATATGAAAGTTGTTTTTGATTCTCAATATCACCAAAAGGTGAAAGAGAAGAGCATACTCATGCTTTGGTCTAAATCAAGTAAGCATGGAAATACAACATTCATCAAAACATTAGACATGTTAGAAAATGACCAGTTTTAAACTAACAAGAAAACCTACAATTTTTGTAAGTATAAATCCCAAATTTATATTTTCATTGCATATTTAACTTCAATACCTTTCCAACGCAAAAAAATGGAGTCATTTCGAGTTCGGGAGTAAAATTTATGGCCTTCGGAAGATGGGTTACGCATATGCTCTTATGTTCACGGGTATGCACTTGACATGCACTCAAAAAATGTCAAAAAAACATCCCTTA
The DNA here is from genome assembly GCA_018340775.1 of Taxus wallichiana var. yunnanensis. Taxonomy (NCBI): domain Eukaryota; kingdom Viridiplantae; phylum Streptophyta; class Pinopsida; order Cupressales; family Taxaceae; genus Taxus; species Taxus wallichiana. The sequence continues at coordinate 554,410,289 of CM031234.1, forward strand.
ATCTGCAAAATGGTCAAATTTTTCCAACCAATATTCAATTTTGACAACCACCCATCACATTAATATATGAATAGAAGACTCAACACTATCAAACATTAACATACATGCTCAAGAATTTAAGATTTTCAAGAAATTGGCAAAACTAGCATGTAGAATGATGAAAAAGTAAGCTCTAAAAATAAAAACATGATGAAATCTTGAAATTTTCTCACCAAGATTTAATTTTGACAACAACCCACCACATTAATGTGTAAATAAAAGACTCGGCACTATCAAACACTAACCTACATGCTCAATAATTTAAAATTTTCAAGAAATTGACAAAACTAGCATGTAGAATGTTGAAAAAGTAAACTCTAAAAATAAAAAACATGGAGAAGTCTTGAAATATTCCCATTAATTCTAATTTTGACAGCACTTCACCTCCTCTATACCTACAAGGAAGACTCAACACATGCAAACTCAACAAAACAAGTTAAGAAAAATAAGTTAGATCAACATGTGTAAAATAGGGTTAGTAACCAAAAATGAAACTTAACTACAAAAACTTGAAATTAAGTGCAAAAGAAAATGGAATAAGTCCCACCGGCATGCCAAATGTGTGCATGTATACTTTGCTTAATGCTAAATCAAATGAAACAAGAACTACCACCTAAAATAGTTCTACAATTTAGCTAAAACAAAACATAAACACCATCAAGATAGAGAACTAAGCAAGATCTAAACTAACATTATAACTTTGAAAATATAAGATCAAAACTATGCATGTTATTTTAACATCTCTACTCTCCTAGATTACCAACAAGAATGAATGGACCTATTTATCTCAAATGGCAATCAAAAATTACTTTGTTTGATCCTTAAAGAATGCAAGAATAGGAAGCTTTAGCTCTTAACAATGGTGACCTCTCAAGAAAACAAAAGGCAAGTTTTTAGTCTCTTTGTTATATGCTTTGCATTTTCTCTCTTAATAAGTTTAGGTGGAGGTATAAAGGTAGCAGGAGGGCTCCTTATCTAGCCCAATGGATAAAGAAAACACTTCATCCCTTTGCATGTGGGATAAAGGTAAAACATGATTAGGAATGGATAAGGTTGCTTTATAAAAGGTAACCTTACTTTAGAAGGGTTTAATTTATGCTTAGAAAGTCATGGGAGTTGGAGGTGTTTTAATTAATCAAAGGTGATTAACTAATAGGTAGATGTAAGCTTATAGAAGCTAATTAGAGGAATATTAGTATGATTTAGGCTATTAGAAGGGAATTAAATCAATTAAATATTGATTTATTGGTTAAATGGAAGGGAAAGCTAATTAAATAATAATAATTAATTAGTTTAGGTAGAAGGGGTGATTTACTAGCGGAAGGTTGTTAATTAGGGGTGACTTAATTAATTAGCTTAGTGTAATTAAATAATGATGATATGAGGGAAAATAAGCACTTTTGACGATATGTCATCGATTTGCGAAAAAGAGGATAATTAAGAAAATTTAAGTATTTAAATTACTTGGGCGTAATTATGGGTGTCTACATTTAACAATGGTGACAACTACCCTTCTAATACCGAATGTCTCGTGAACAACGAATCCTCCCGAGGTGCCAGAAACTGGTTTTCACCCAAGGACCTATCCAAAGTGCCACAATTGTGTGGTTTTCACTAGTGGAAAACCTGTTTTCTCTTTTTTCTTTTTATGAATTTTTTGATTTTTTTATTTTTTTATTATTGCACCATGTTCAAGCATAGAACCTCTTAAGATGCATGGAGTTCATGGGCTCCTGAATCTCATCACCATTGGGGTGAGCTAGTTTGTATGGCCCGGTGCCGTACTTGGCAACTATGACATAGGGTCCTAACCAATGTGGTTTGAACCTCCCTTTCTTTTCTCGCTCTGCTCTGGTGTTGAACTGGTTCTCCTTCATAACTAAATCACCAACCTCAAACTGACGAGGGATGATTCTCTTGTTGTAGTTACGGAGACTCTGTGTTGATATACTTTCGTGTGATTAAGAGCGCGAATGTGCCTCCCATCCAGGAGTTCTAGCTCACCAATCTTGCCTCTTGATAATATTCATTCTTATCCGAGATAGTCCCGAAGAGAGATTCTCGTGGATAGAAGTTCGATCTCTAATGGGATGATAGATTCATCCCGAACACTAGGGAATATGGTGTCACACATGTAGGAGTGCAAATTGATGTTCAGTAAGCCCAAAGGGTGGATGGATTTATAGGTGCTAATTTCGACCGCTTTGCTAACCATCTTCTCCATTATCCTAACCAACGTCTTGTTTGTCACCTCAGCTTGTCCATTACCCTAAGGGTAATATGGCGTGGACCATTTTAATCGATTTGGAATCGTTGGCGAGACCTTCCATAGTTTTGTTCTTAAATTACTTCCCATTATCTGTAACAATGGTTGTAGGAATGCATACCGGAAAATAATGTGATTCATGATGAATTTAGAAATTTGTGCTCCTATGACATAGGTTAATGGTATAGCCTCCACCCACTTTGTAAAGTATTCTATAGCTGTGATGATATGTGTATGACCATTAGATGAGGTGGGAGTAAGTTTCCCTATTAGATCGAGTCCCCACTTGGAGAATGGCCATGGGGTAGTGATTGGTTACAATGGCTATGATGGAGCATGGATAAAATTTCCATACTTTTGGCAAAGCACACATTTTCTAACGTAATTGTAACAATCAGTTTCCATAGTAGGATAATAATAACCTACTCTCAACAGTTTCTTAGCGAAGACCATTCCGTTTGTATCGCTCTCGCATACCCTTTGTGCACTTCCTTGATTGCACGAATTGACTCTGTCACATCCAAACAACGTAATAGATTCCCATTGTAGCCATGACAATAAAGTGTGCCTCCGAAAAGGGTGTAACGGGCTATCTCGGTGAATCGGGATTTGTTTTTAGAACGGGAGATATCGAGAGGGAATGCGTTGTCCTTAAGATAGGTGAAAATGGGTTCGTACCATGGACAATGGGGACCAATAACCTCACAAGCCACGTAAGATTCACGGCATGTCATATGCGGGCTGGCGTATATTTTCTATGAAGAATGGCATATCATTGTTCCTGGCGAATACGGCATGGATCCCACTATTTCCATAGCATCCACTGATCTGTTTTGCGCTCTTGGGATTTGCTCAAAGGTGATGCACACAAAATACTCCTTTAGAGTTTCCACTAACTTTTTGTAAGGTATGAGCTTGTCATCCTTAACCTTATATTCATCATTAACTTGCTTAATGATTAACTGCAAATCACCGACAACCTTAACATGGTGAACATTCCACTTGATGGCTAGCTTCATTCCTATGCAATGAGTGCTTCATATTCTATAATGTTGTTTGTGCAAGGGAAGGCCAGGCGGAAAGCCTACGGTATAGGATCACCAGAAGGAGTAATAAGGACTACTCCTGCACCTAAACCATGAAATGTAAATGATCCATCAAAATGTATCTAGCCACACGGCAGATTCTTCAATGTAGAGCAAGGAGGCATCTGGCAGATCCAGACTCAAAGGTTTTGTGCTTTGCAAGGGTGCTTCCGCTAGCTGGTCTGCAAGTACTTGTCCTTTAACTAATTTTTTATGGACAAATTCTATGTCAAACTCACTGAGGAGAATGATCCAATTAGCCATTCTTCCCGTGAGGGCGGGTTTGGACAACAAATACTTGAGTGGGTCGACCTTGGATATGAGCTTGGTCTTAGTATTTAGCAGGTAATGGTGAAGTTTCTGAAAGGTAAAAACAACGGCCAAGCAAGCCTTTTCAATCTGAGGATAATTAAGTTCATAGGCGATGAGGGCGACTCAGATAGTATACTACTTTCTCCTTATGGTTAAGGTCGTATTGGGCGCAACACACTAATAGCATATTATGTAACGGAAATATAGAGCAAAAATGATTCTCCCAGTGGATTAGCTAGGATCTTGTTTAAGCAAAGAAAAGGAATTTTGTTGCTCGGGTCCCCTAATGAAAGCGACATCCTTTTTTAGCAAATGGGTGAATGAGTGACATTTATCTCGCAAGCTCGGATATAAAGCGGTGAATGGCTTGAATTTTCCCCTGCAGCTACGTAGTTGCTTGATATTCTCAGTGGAGGCGTTTGGTGATGGCGGACACTTTAGCGGGGGTCTACCTCAATACATCATCTTGACACAATGAAGCCCAATAGTTTCCCAAATAGTACACCGAAGACACACTTCTTTGGATTCAAACTTGACTTTATATTCACGCAGACGCTCTCAAAGATACGCCGCAAAATGATAGGATGATCCTCTCTTGTTCTAGACTTTCCTAGGATGCCATCTACGTAGTCTTCCATGATGTCATGAATCATGTCATGAAAAATCACTATCATGGCCCACTAATAGGTTGCTCCTACATTCTTAAGGCCAAATGGCATCACCTGATAGCAGAAGGTGCCCTAAGGAGTCGTAAAAGTTGTTTTGTGTTGGTCCTCCTTAGCAATCTTAATTTGATTATAACCTGAAAACCATTCATGAGTGATAGCATTTCGTACCCTGTTGTTGAGTCAACAATCATATCAATGTTGGGCAACGGAAAGTCATCTTTAGGGCAAGCCTTATTGATGTCCCTAAAATCCATGTAGATTCGGATACCGATAGGTTTCTTCTAGATAGGAACAATGTTTGATATCCATTTAGAATAATCAATTGGTCTAATGAATCCCTCGCCAAAAATCTTTCCAACTCTTCCTTAACCAACAAGGCCACTCTTGGGTGCATCTTTCGAGCTTCGTTGATATGCTTGGCGTCCGCATGTACAACTAGGTTATGCATGACCAAAGTTGGATCCAGGTTGGGCATGTCTTTGTAAGACCATGCAAACACATCAATGAACTCTCGCAACAACACAGTGAACATCTTTTGTTCTCTAGTTGAGAGTGATGCCCCAATTTCACAATCTTGGGATCCTCTTCTGTACTCAATATTGACATCAATGGTTTCTTCAACTAAAAATTTTGATAAATCCTCCATACGCGTAGGATCGGGAGGAAGGTTGAGATCTTCATCTAAGGATGTCTCCACGAGATTTTCATCCTCGACGTGGTCACTTTGTTTGTCCTTTGATTTTCTTATTTATTTGTCAGCCAGTGCCTCGAAGAGGTTTTCACTTTCGACTTGGACTTTGATTTTTTCCGAGGCTTTTCTTTAGAACTTTTTCCCTCATGTTTGTTTAAATTTTGTTGACCACGAAGTTCAGCCTCCTCGCTGAAGTAGGTGTAGGTGTCTAAGTCGATAAAGAAACCTTTCTTGTGATCTCCAATGGGGATTGTATCCCTTATGCCCATGAACTCTGCAATAGCCTCATCATTCTCGAATAAATCTAGTGGCACGTGACGTTGTTGGTCCCATTCAACAAGGGAAGGGTATACAAGGTCAAGGGTTGGTTCAGTGGGGGTGATGATCGGATGACAAGGTGTTATTCATGAAGAGGTTCATGGAGGCCGATCCTCATATTGGCTACAATGGGAATCCGTGTCACCGTCTGTAGATAGTCGAACTATCCTCATGCTCGTAACAAGTTACATCTTGATCGTTGGGGTGCGCTCCATAATAATGAATCCCAATGTGATAGGATCTCTAAGAGGTTAGTCATTCTTTAATTTACCAAGGTGATAAAAGACCAGGGTCAAACAGATACCATAGAGATAAATGTCACAAAATGCATGTGAATAAGCTAACCAAAATATCACTTAAGGGATGAAAATGGCGGGGAAGACTTGCGAGAAGAATAACAGGGGAAGGGAAGAAAGAAATATCCATGTGTACGCAACACCTTATTGCAATGTTTAATTTTTGTACCTTTGATTTTTGTTGTGTTTTCTCAATGTTTTTTTGTATTTTTGAATTGTTTTTTATTTTTAGATTTTTGACAGTTTTAAGAGGTTGGGACTAACAAAGTCACTATGTGTGGTAAGATCCAACAACAATGTTTGTGACTTCCTTGATAAGGGAGACTAGGCGTGTTTGTTTATCAAGAGTCATGTTTTCCCCGATCTCAATGATCGTGGTGAGTTCACACTCAACAAAGGACTAAGTGATTTATCCTGAAACATGGATTTTGTATGTGGGAGCTTGAGTTCCCTATCCATAGGTTTATGTACTTTGCACCATACTTGATGGTTACGTTGATGTGCGTTCTTGAATCATGCTTGATTTACAACTTTGAGATTGTTCAAGTTTTTGGGGATTTTGAGCTCTTGGAAGTTTTGACCTGAGCTTGATAATGAACCTGTTTGGGTTTCTTATAAGCTGACTTGTGACTTTTCTAACCTCAAGAAGGAGAAGAAAGCGAACATTTATGATTGATGATAGGAACAAGAGAAATGATGGTGGGCTTTCCCCGATCATTGGTAGAAGGATGATGTGATTGATGAAAAGGATACGGTCCAAGGATCGAAGAAGATGGGCTATTGGGAGGTGAGCCATAGATAGAAGATTAAGGGCTACTTGTGGATGTGGCCCAAGAATAGAAGAAGAAGGGCTACTAGGACGTGACCCATAAATAGAAGATGAAGGGCTACTAGGATGTGGCCCAAGAATAGAAGAAGAAGGGCTACTAGGACGTGACCCATAGATGTGACATGATGGAATACTAGGATGTGGCCCAGAATAGAAGATGATGGACTACCCAGGGGTGATCCATACATAGAGTATAAGGTACTAGTTGGATGTGCCCCAGAATAGAAGATAGTGGACTACTCGAAAATGTCCCACAAATAGTAGAGGAGGGCTACTAGAAAGTGACCCACACCTAGATGAAGATAAAGGGCTACTGGCATTGACCCCATAGAGATTGTGATTGAGGAATTATGATAGACAAAGAGTTATTGGGTGATGAGAATATAGGCCATGGATCAATACAAGACCAAGGAGTTTCATCACATAATGAAGAATGTGAAGATGAAAGAATAAGAGGAGGGTCAAGCTGCATGCCCCGAGGCTCTTCCTCCATTTCTTGATAAAAGGAATTAACCTTTTCTCACAATATGCGGATGCATCAAATTCTAAAGAGAATCCTTTCTCGTAATCTACTAAAGGAATATCTTCATATGCCCCTATAAATGACCCGATTGTTTCTTCATTCGAAAGAGATCAATCGTTATGAGTTTTTTTATCAACCACCAAGGGTTGATTGGAAGAAAGTGATCCAATTGGTGTGGGAGACTTAAAAGATGCTTGCGATGATTGATAGAAGAAGATGTTGTGGGGGACGAAGAAGATGTGTGTAGCTATATGTCTCAGGAGTAGAAGAAGGTGGTGTGGACCTACCTATACACTTTGGTATGTCGTATGTAAAATAGTAGGATTAATTCCAAAGTCTATAGATTGCGACACATGGGTCGATTCGACGCGTTGCTATATGCTTTCTCAACCGACTCACCAACCAATCCTATACCCAACATACCATCTCGCACCCACACCTAAAATTACTATCTGCGCAGCCCCACATACCCTATTTTTAATGGGGTCACACATCTATTGGTCGTCAAATAGGACTTTACGAAGAGCAGGTGGGTCGGGGACAAGAAGTCCCTCCTCGTTAATGGGAGAGGTTCCTTATTCGAAATGAACCTATTTACAAATATACAAAATATGATTTTCTGGTTAAACTTGGATATTACGAAAGTGTCTTTTATAAAGATCATCAATTACAAAAGGACTGAGGAATGAGAGTGCGAGAATGAGCAGAAAGGCAACATGCAGAATTATAGATAACAGAGTAATTCTTTATGTATGCGAAGTTACAGTGAATTGAAAACAAGATCATTCGTATCGTATAAATAAGATGGAATTTAAAGACACACGCTTACAGTAAATAACATCTGCTTAACACAAAGTTTCTTAACGCAACACGATTTGTTAATCAAGGACACAAAGTTCCTTCTTGGTTATACAAGATCACCGTGTTTGCAAAGTTGAAGAGTATGCAATCGGCAAGACTAACAAACTGGAGACAAATGATCTTCACAAAATTTAAATGAAAGCTTAGAGATAACAGAGATCAGATAGACAAAGAATGGAAAGTCCTTCTGTATTGATTTCTTTATGATCTATTTACACTTTTTGGAAAATAAGCCAAGTTCTTCCTCCTTTTTTCAGAATGGCGTAGAGAGGCCATTATATAACTTACAAATCAGTTACTCTTCGTAACCGCTTCTTTTAACCAAGAATAGTTAAGGACTGCCAACCGCAATACCTCAACTTCTTACAAAGAAAACGGAAAAAGAAAGGGAAGAAGAGAAAAGAATAAGGAGAAGAAGACAGGTGGCCGGTTACTGGGAGGGACCCACTGACTTCAAAATCTGCTGCCTGAATTTCTTCAACGCCTCAGCTATGTCTCTGCCACGAGGGACTGACGTGTTGGGCCGTAGATCGACCCCAAAATCTCGAGACACTTCTCCATCTCTTTATCAAACTCGACATGAGTATGATAATCTTTATTTGCTTCTTCGATGGCAGATTGAAGAGAGAAAATATCCTTCATTTTCTCCTTGGAGATGGAACTTTCCTTGAATAAGTTATCTTTGACAAAAGCTCTGAATTGAGCTTTGATTTCTTGCAAGGAAAGGGGCATACCAGAAGTTTCATCTTGAAGATGACAGTGTATGTCTTTGAAAGCAGAGACCACCAGTGTCTTGAAAGCTTCACCCTTCTGCCAGCTGTTCTTCAGTTCTCCCAAAGCCTCCTCCAAGACTTTGATCTTCCACTCCACGCTGTAAACCCAGGATTTTGACAGATTATCCTTTGCATCATCAAAAACCTTATTCGCCAGTAAGATGTTCTCATCTGTCTGTCCCATAAGGCGGAGGTCTACTATGCAACTGCTCCAGAGTTTGAGTTCTTTATCCATGATCCCAATAGTAGAGGAGAGCTTCTGTTGCAAATTGTTCACTTTTCCATGGAGTTTGAAAGCTTCATCGATGAAGTTCAACCCTGCAACAAGCATATCATCCACCATGGCTTCCATAGCTCTGCCATAGATGGAATACTTGTGCATGTCTTTGATACTCTGTACTTCATCTTGGCTCAAAATTACAGGTGGTGGAAGAGTGGTCAACGGAGTAGGGTCCAAAACTTTGTCCTTAGACAAAAGAGACTTGATGAAACCTGTGAGAATTTGGGCCTGTTCTTCCAACTGTTCAATAGTTTGCTGCCCTTTCTCTACCCTCCCAATGACTCGTGTGACCGTTTCCTGGAGGTTGTGGATCTCACCTTCAGGAGTAGACTCTCCCATTGGAATTCTTGAGAGCTCTAAGTCAGATGACTGTAAGTCCTGCTCTGATTTGTCCACTGTAGGCTTAGCAATCTCCAGGAATTGCTGACCTTGAGCATCAGACACTATTCTGGAGGTGGTTCTGGCTTTCTTGGCACGAGAAGGAGTAGTGCCCAACAAGGTTGTGACAGCATCAAAATTTGGCCCTGAGCTCCGAGAGGAAGATTTCCTCTTTCTACTGTCGACAAGAGGTTGAACCCATGCAAAAGAGGAAGAGGAAGCAGCAGGAGGGGCAAGAGGGCCAAGAGACATAGAGCTCATGACGCTCAAGGTTTGCATACAGCTGTGGTCTCAAGTTGAGATGTGAGTAGGGCGCTGGATACAATTGCTGCTGAAGAATCAATAGCACTTGGAAGTTCAGTGCTCTGGACTTCCTTATCTTTATCTGCTGGACCTTCAGGAGCATTTGCAGGGGCTGGCACTTCACTCTCTTCACTTTCACTGAGAACAATGATGTTCTCCGGTCCCATAGGCACTTCTACCTGCTTTCTTTGAGGGTCATTTTCCACAGGCTCCTTCTTAACCTCCTTGAGTTTCTTCTGGTACACTTGAGTGGATGAAGAAGGAGTGGAAGCTGCAGGTCCTTGTGTTGATGAGGCAGGTGGGGTTTGCACTGGTGTTTCTGACCTGGGAATTGATGCCTCTCTCCTTGGTGTTGAAACATCCTTGGAAGAGGATTCTCCTGAGTGCCTTCTGAGCTCTCGAACTTTCCTGTCAAACCAGACCTTAGTCCTGACTAAGACTGGAGCAAGGATCTCAGCCAGATCATCTTTTTCTTTCCTGTTCCAATCCAAGTCCTCCAAGGGGGTGTGCTTAATCACACTGTCATACTCATATGAGTATAGATCAGAATTGTCATCCTGGAGTCCTTCGGGAACTTGGTACAAGCCGAGTTCTTGGATCAATTGCAGGGAGAACCTGCCACAATGCCTTCTCCTGGCCTCAAAATCATCTGCACAGTCAGCCCAGTAGTCTTCTGTATCTGCCCTATGATGGTAGATTATCTTGATGTTCTGTTCAATGAACTTCTTCAAGTCGAAGCAGGTTCTTGGCTTGAAGAAATGAACGGTGATAGGGACCAGGGCTCTCTCTATGTTCTGTGCATCCAGGGCTGTTTTACAAGTGTAATTTCCCAAAGAGATGGGAAAGTACAAACCAGAAATCTTCTTGTCTCTGCAGGTTCTGTGCAGTTTGTCTAATTTCCTGCATACTTCAATCAAAGCCATCTTATCATTGCAGAACATGGGAAGCCGCAGAGGGGTGCTCTCATAGCCGGCAAGCCTGATATAGGAGAATTTTCTGAATTGTATGAAATAAGCACCGTAGCGTGATATCAGATTCATGGCTTCATCAGAAAATCTCCTGGCAGTATCACCTTCGAGCAGCCTGACCACATACATGGTGAAAGCGTCATTGACCCTTCTGAAATTACGATTGCTGGTCTCCAGGGTGAACTACGGGCAGTAGGCATATACTGGATCATCTTTGTGAGCGTCAATGTAGGAAAAACCAAACCATTGCCGTGACGCTGCCAGGGTATACATCAGGTAAGAAGTCATGTAGAACTTCTTCGTTTGTTGTACATTGGACAGCTGCTCTGCCAAATTCATGTTGATGATCTCTGCCCAGTTGATATTTTGCGTTCCCTCGCACACCATGCTGATGAGCGGGCACATCCAGAAGTGAAATTCGTTGGTAGAGGGCAAACCCATAACCCGAGCCAGTAGAATTATAAAGTCAGACAATTCTTCATTAAAATCTGCCCGGAAAAGAGTTTTGGACAGGCGAGAGGCTCCTTCTTAGGGTTCTTCAGCCAGGACTTTGCCACTCGCGCCTTGTATTTGTCGTTGTCTTGATTGAACAGAGCCTGTGCTTGATCCCGGAAACGACTATGGCATTATCCATCTCTGGGATTCTCAGTGCGGTACTAATGGTGGCAGCGTCCAGCTTGGCGATGAGTTCCCCGTGTATATTGGTTAATTCACTCGAATCAGGGTCGGCGAGCTCGCACAAAAGTACAAAGATCGCCAAGACTTGCATCGAGATCGGGAAACCTCCAGCAAAAGCCAAACCGCTATCGTGAATCATTTGTGCCATTGGTGTAGGGTTTGCATCTGCCACCCTCGCCCAAAAATCACCGAAGTCAAGATGTCGAGCTTCACTGTCCCCAATATTGGGAACGGCAGATTCTAGTGGCGAAATTTGTTCCTGTCCCTGGAATTTGATCTTCATATTGATAGTAACAGAGCCGCAACCTAAACTCGGGAAGGAATTACAGAGAAAAGGGATACACGCGCAGGGAATTAGGTTGCAAGGGTTCGAGCAAGGATAGCATGGAAACAATGTGAAAAATGCAAAGGGGGATGCCCGTTATATAGCCGTTTAGGAGAGAGAAAGGCCATGAATGCGCATTTAATACATACCCACCAATTTAAATAAGCCGGATATTCGGGTAGAGCGGCAAAAACTAGCACGAATGGCACTTGGTTCATTAGGGACATGTGAGACGCGAATGCGCGAAACACGCGGCTCGGCCGATTCGGGCGAAGCGGGGAAAAGACGCACAAATGCCTTTTGGGACACGCGGGACATGAGTGCGCGAAGTACGCGATTTGGGTGGATCGGGCGAAAAGGTTACAATGGGTCCGAAAAGTTTGGGACATTTGGGACGAAAATGCGCGAAGTACGCGGTTCGGGCGAATCGGCCGAAAATGGAACAACTTGCACAATTTGACTTGGGACATTTGGGACATGAAAGTGCGAAGTACGCGGTTCGGGTGTTTCGGCCGAAAATGGAACAACTTGCCCGATTAACTTTGGGACATTTGGGACGAAAAGTTCCGACGGGCCCGAAAATGGAACAACTTCGGGAAATCGGCCGATCGGGGAACAGAATGCACTTTTGAACCTGGGACATGCGGGACAAAAATGTCTGACAGGCCCGAAAAACATACAAAATGACCCAAAACTGCAGATTTTTTCAATTTCACGACCTTTAACAATTTCAGCACAACAGAGAAGACACTTAAACTCAAAATTTTGAAAGTTCACTTTCTTAAGAGCGGGGAATTTTGAGTGGACAACAACATCGCACCATGCTCAAACAATTACACCAATCTCCCCTCAAAATGTCCCTATATGACCTTATTCAAACCTCGAAATCCCATCGTCAACCTCTCATGGAGGCTCTTCAATCTATTGAGGTTTTACCCAATGACCCTACACCTGTAGCCTCCATTATCACACCCCATCATCTAGCCTCTCTCACCAAATTTCTACCTTTATCCACACCTCACCCTACTCACAAAATAGCCTCCCTTAGCTTCTCATAGGAAGAGATCACACCGCACCAAACGGATGACCCAAACCCATTTATCTTCATATTTGTTCACATCGATGATATACGTGTACAACATGTAAAGATTGATGCGGGCACAAGCATTAATATCATTTCATCCCATCCATTTGCTCAAATGCGCATACCTAACAATTGCATGCATAAACATCCTGTCATGTTGCATTCATTTAATGACGCTATCACCTCTACACAACGCAACGTCATCCTTCATGTTCGCGTGGGCCCCACATAGTTCTAGAGTTATTTTACATCTTGAGGGGGAATTTCAATATAATTTGTTTCTTGGTAGACCATGGATTCATGGCATGGGTTGTGTTCCTTCCACTTTTCATTGTTGTGTAAAGTTTGAGCATGAAGGACACACCTATACTATTCCAAATTAATCCATCACCTTTTAAAACATGCAACATTATTTACCGACCCAAAGACGTGCTCATACTCATTAAGGCATCTACCTCCACGACCACTACTACTTCACCTACTCCTCCACTTACTAGTACAAATGGTCGTTACCTCAACCGCACCTACCTCCTCCATTCCTACCACCACCACAACCCCACGGCTAACCCATTAGCCTACAATTCTGTTAACTCCACCTTTGCATCAACCTCGACACATCATTTATTCCCGCTACCTACATACCAACCACCGATCCCTCGAAGGCATTTTTCAACGCCTCACTGGGGGAGTATCGCTCAGTATAGTGTCAACACACTCCTTACTCCACAAGAGTATGGAAGTCTTCATCAACATCCTCGCTATGATCACCGCATAGGAGAACGCCTCCTTTATGGTCCTTCTCACCTTCATACCAGTCTCACCTATGGAGGACTTAATACTACCACTTATACACCCAAACCACCATCGCAAACCCGCCCATTTTCCGTTGACTTCCAGTCTTTCACCAATCATCCTTTTCGCCACACCTTCCTACACCGATGTGTGTGGAAAGGTTTTGGTTTTGGATTTTATGAGAAAGGCCGCCATACTGTTATTCCATGTACTACCCACAAACATAACGACCGTAGTGGTATCGGCTTTGTTGAACCACCTACCAAGCAAGCCCGCATTGAACTCATCGAGGACATTAGCCCTTCTCCGCCCTCTTCACCCGCTCCACCTTCATCACCACCTTCATCGATGGAGTCGATGGATCTAGAATCCATCCCTCCTAACTTTTTTTTTCATAAACACCATTTCCTTGGGGCCTTTGACTTATCAACGTGAGGGCAAGGCTCCTTCCTCTCATCCCTTCCTGTATCCTAAAATGATCGATGATGATACACCTTCAATTAATGTCGTTCAATGTCAGGATGATGAATCTATACTCACTTACCTTAGTGCAGAAGACTCATATATTCATCGGTCATTACCCTCTGAGACACAAACCATGTTGAATGAATCAACTATCGAGATCAACATTCATACTCAGGATGACCCGCACATCCTAAAGATCGGTCAATCTTTAGATACTACTAAATAGGAAGCCATCACTTCTTTTCTCAAAAATCATAACCATGCATTTGCTTGGTCTTATGCAGACATGCTTGGTATTGACCCCACCATAGTGGTCCACAATATCGTGACCATTCCCGATGCCAAACCCATCAAACAAAAACTAAGGAAAATGTACCCTCACATTTCTCTTCTTGTCAAAGAAGAACTTCAACACCTTCTTTCTGTTTCCTTCATCTTACCCATTGATTATCCTCGTTGGATCTCTAACATTTTCCCTGTCACTAGGAGATAGGGGACTCATTTTCACATATTTCGTGACCTTAACCTAGCCTCGCCCAAAGGATGACTTCTCATTACCCGGTATTGATCAACTAGTTAGCCTTATTGCTGGTCACGAGATGCTATCACTCATGGATGGCTTCTCGGGTTATAACCAAATCTTACTTGCCCCAGAGGATCAACATAAAACCACATTCATCACCCCTTGGGGACCTTCTGCTATCGAGTCATGCCTTTTCGCCTTAAAAACACTGGTGCCACATATCAGCAGGCTATGACTTATATCTTCCATGACATCATGCATCATATATTGGAAGATTACATGGATGATCTCTTGGCAAAATCCAAATGCCGCTCAAAGCACCTCACCATCCTAAAAACCATCTTTGATTGTCTCATTAAATATTATGTTCACCTTCAGCCTAAGAAGTGCATCTTCGTGGTCCTCTCAGGAAAGCTCCTAGGATTTATCGTTTCCCTACGTGGTATAGAAGTTGACCTTGCTAAATTCAAGGCCATTCTGAAATGCCTCCGCCCACTAATCTTAGACAACTTTGTAGCCTACAAGGTAAGTTGCAGTCTATTCACCATTTCATTTCACAATTATCTGATTGGTGTCAACCATTTCATCATCTACTCAAGAAGGATGTCTCCTTTAAATGGGATGATGACTACCACAAAGCTTTTGAGGCCTTAAAACAATACCTTCTTCAACCACCCGTGCTCATTCCACCTAAAGATGATTAACCTTTCTACCTATACATCTCAACTACTAACCACTCCTTGGGGCCATGCTCGCTCATCACGATGAACAACACAGGAGCAAGTGGTTTATTACATAAGTTGTACTCTTTTGGACTACAAAACCCGATACACCCATCCCGAAAAACTTTGCTTAGCCTTAGTTTTCATTGCCACAAAACTCCTCCATTACCTACTCAACCACAAAACCTATGTTGTGACCAACACCAACCCCTTACACTTTATATATGTCAAACCTTACCAAAATCAACATGCCGCACACTGGCTTATGCTTTTAGCTGACCTTGACCTCAAATTCATTCATCAAAATTCCATCAAAGGCCAAGCTATCACCGACCAATTGGCCGATGCACCTATTTCTGGGGATCAACCCTCTAATTTTGACTTTCCAGATGAGTCAATTGCTACCCTTTCCCTGGACAAACCCGCTTACCAAATGACACTCTTCTTCGATGGTTCTAAGTGTCAGCGTGGGGGTGGGGCTTGGTGTTATCCTCATTCCACTTGATGGTGAACCCATGCCTTTGTCTTTCAAACTAGATTTTGATTGTACAAACAATATTTCGAATACGAAGTGCTCATATTAGGTCTCTAAGCCGCCTACACCCTAGATGTCAAATCAATCAACATCTTTGGTGATTCTCAATTGGTCATAAACCAAGTCAATGGTATATACCAATTTTGTAATGAGATACTTCAAAAGTATAAACATCATGTAGACATAATTTTTACCACCTTCGACCATTACGCCCTTCAAACCATCCCCGTTTAACCAACAAATTTATAGATACCATGGCTTGCTTGGCTTCTCAAATACCTACTTCACCCGATTCTAAAATCTTTATCACCATACAATGACTCCAATCACCTTCTTATTTACCTCACAAAGTTTACTCCATCGGACCACTACCCCGACTCAGTGACCTTTGGTATAAATAATACTCCAACTATATTTCTCTCTCCATCTTACCTCCTGATCTCACCCGTAATGACAACGCGCCTTCCTTAAAAAGGTCTCTCGTTATGTCATCATGGGGGGCCTTCTCTATAAGTGTGGCTTTGATGGTATTCTCTTATGATGCCTCACGAGTTTTGAAATTCCTTATACCATTAAGGAAGTTCATGATGGCATATGTGGAGGTCACTTCAGTGGCCTTGTTGTTGCTAAGTGTATTCTTCGCCTAGGCTATTACTGGCCGACCCTTAACCATGATTGTTGTGACTATGTCAAATGTTGTGTAAAATGCCAACAACATGCCAACCTTCATCATACACCTAGTCACACCTTACAGTCATGACCTTTGGCCCTTCTCTCAATGGGGTTTGGATCTTGTTGGAGAGATTAACCCCCATTCTTCCCAACGCCATCAATGGATCATCACCACTACTGAATACTACACAAAATGGGTTGAAGCCATACCACTCATCTCCACGAAAGCCGAGAAAATATGTGAGTTCATCAATCATCACATCATTTTTCATTTGGTGTTCCTCATCGCCTCATCACTGATAATGGAAAACAATTCAAAAACAAAACATTGCAAAAACTTTGCGATGACACCTTTGGCATTCAACTAAGTTTCTCATCACCTTATTACCCATAACCAATGGCCAAGCCGAATCCACTAATAAAACCTTAAACAAAATTCTCATGAAAGTGGTTAACGATACTGGGAAGGACTGACATACACATTCCTTTTTCCCTATGGGCATACCGCACTAGTATCCATACTTCCACTGCTACCACACCATTTTCTCTGGTCTATGGTACAGAGGTTGTTCTACCTCTCAAAGTCTAGATTCCCTCACTCCATTTCTCTCCATGACATGCTTAATGATGATGACTTTCGTCAGACCGTTTAGCACAACTTGAGTTATTAGATGAACGTCATCTTAACGCTCTTGACCACCTTCAAGTTTACCAAAAATGTATCAAATGTGCCTACGAAAAACATGTCCATGAACGAACCTTCCAAGTCGGTGACCTTGTCCTGAAAGAAAATCAACATGTAACTAAAGCAAAAAAAAGTAAACGGGGAAAATTTTCCTAATTGGCTTGGACCATACATCGTGACTCATACTTATGGATCAGGTGCTTATCATTTATCTTCACTCGATGGTAAACCTAAACTTGAGCCCCTTAATGCCTTGCATCTTCAACCATTCTATTGTTGAATTTTAGTCCTACATCACTTTTTGCCTCTTTCCATGCTCGTCCCTTGAGCGCTATCCACTTCTTACACCTCACCAATGATTAAACAAGAATCATGTGCATCCCGTCACTTGTTATCTTCGCTTGAATATGTGTACCACAACGTTTTGCGCACATAGCATGATTCTCATGGATACTTTTCATCTACCTTTAGATGAGATCCCATGGTCGTTTCACCCTGCTTTCTGAACAAGAATCTTATTTTTCACCTTGATCTTGTCCATGACTTCAAAATCCCTCACATGGGATCCAACTCCTTGAGTCAAACTTCTAATAAAAATATGACTCCCTCAAAAGGACATCTTCCTCTCGGAAATCATTGCTATAAATAGACTGCTCCTCAAGGACAACAATGTATAGCTCTTTCAAAAAAAAAGAGAGAGACAAGAATCAAGCTTCCACATCGATCAGCTTCACGAAGACCTCAAGGAGTTAATTTCCTCATCCCATATAGACTTCCCGCATCGATCAGTCTATCTCAAATACAAGTCAAACAATAAAAACTTTTTTGTCATGGACTTTCCCATTGTGACCTTGGATCTCTTGCCCAAAGAGCATGCTACCTCATACCATATCGAAATTAACCACCTTTCACCCCTCTCACCATTCACACTCCCATTTCCTACCGCCTCAAGGGACCTCTTGAAACCATGACATTTGGTGATCATGTGACTAATTTTCACCCTTAGAATAATCAATCATGCAATGTCTTTAGGGCCTTACGTTCATCACCTCCTCTAAGGTATGACCTACTTGGTATGATCCTAACCAATCATGTGGATTTCTTTCCCCCTCTTATCTTTTAACCATCTTTATTATGTTTTGATTACCTTATACATGACTTGGTCCTCGATGCTTACTTTTGGGGTAATATTCTTCTTCTACCTCCATCAACATCACCTATACCAATTTTCCCATAACCCACTCATACCTAACCAACTTAATTCCAAAATCATGCCTAAAACCTACCAACTCATTTTCATACCCCCTCATATTCTTCCCTAGCTTATGGGAGAACTACATCAACTCTGAGGTCCTTTTTCGCCGAGACTATATAGGCAACACTCCGAGGGCATGGGGCCCTTGGAGGTTAGCTCAGCCACTCTCTACCCTAACCAATTCATCTTTCATCTTCCTAAATTACATTCTACCCCACTTAGTTTCCTTTTTATGTCAAAAATTGGAAATTAAACCAAACAAACAACAAGTTGCTTAACATTTTTATCATCATCACACCATACATTTATTATGACTACCATTTCTCTACCATCATCATGCATGTATTATAAAACATCTTAAACATGACCCATCCCATCATTCATTGCACAAATTAATGAATCATAACTTCAACCAATTTAAACTCAACCCTACCTATGACCTAACTCAACCATGCCTAACCTAACTCACAAACCTAACTCAACCAAGCCTCAATCCATGCCTACCTAACCAACCATGCCTAACCACCAACCATAACCTCGACTCGATCCATGCCTATGACCTGACTCAATCCATGCCTAAACCAACCTGACTCCATCCATATCACCTAGTTTCCATCCATATCATGACAAAAATTAAAATTCTCATAAAACATCAACAAATCATCAAAATCTCATCCATCTCATCATATAAACAAATATGTGTGTCTCTACAATATAATATAATCATGTACATCTCTCAAAATCATCGGCACATAGGCCGATACTCAATACAAAATGTCATCGACACGCAGGCAATAGTATCATATACAATAAAACAATAAAAAATACAAAATCTCTTCGACGCATAGGCCGGTATATGCTCAATAATAAAAAACTCTCATACATCCTCACTATCTTTAGCACGTAGGCCGATATATATCAAAAATCAAAACTATGTCAAAATCGGGAGCCATATATAAAAGCATCTCGGTGGACATCCTCCATATCTGTGTCGCATGTACCCTCTACCTCCTCGGCCCTTGTCTAGCGACCTGCTAACATCTCCCCACCCATCATAGGTGGTGGCTGGGTCCCTGTTTATGCATCACCTGAGCTGGTCTCCATGAGCTAGTGGCCTCTCCCTGATCCTGCTCTCGGAGCTCTCGGCCCCTTGTGCTCTCTACACTGTGAGTCCGGGATCTAGTCCTCTCACTCAAGGCCTATTGTGCCTTATACTCTCCATAGGATAGAAAATCTATCCCGCCACCATCAACTGATCCTGTAGTATCTGGCCTCACCTAAGGCATCCCGTAACCTAGATGGGGGTACAGTCTGTGGTGGCCCCATAGGCCTCGGCCCTGTGCACTGCCCCGCGGGACCCGGTCTCGCCCTTCCTGTGAATCGGGACCCTGTCCCAAGGTGCCTTTGGAGGTTTCATCAGCCTCACACCCTATGCCTATACATATGCCTATAATGCCCGAATTTGTGCTGTGTTGTGGCTAACTAGCCTCTGCAACCCTATCACCTATGCTTATAGGGGAAGCCACCCGACCATCATCTCCATCTCCATCTCCATCCCCACCCGGGCATCTGGGCTCAAGATCGCCACATGTATATGTAACTCAACTACCTCCACCTCGAACTAAGTTATGCTCCCGCACCATACCCAACTAGGTAATCAGGGTCGCCACCGCCCCGTAGGGCATCCCTCTACACCGTGATGGTGGCTAAGTCCGGCTGCCCTCGGCCTGGGTGGTAATGCTCATAAATGAGCCGCCCACCACTGTCTGTATCTATCTGTAACCCCGACATCATCAATCCACCAGTTTACCACCTGCTCCTCCTCCTGCCCCGTGGGCACTATCATCGGCCGTGGTAGAGGCAATGCCTCTCTCACGTCATCCCTCCCGTATCTGCAAGAAAGGTGGAGGTATGTCCCAGGCAATCCAAACTACCATCTAACCCTATCCACTGGGATCATCTTGTGCTCCCCGACACAGTGCCCCACTATCCATCTCACCCACTGCAGCCCATCTAGCTCCTCATGCATTCGCCTGAATGAGGAATAACCCACATATGGCCTTCCATATGATGTCCACTCCGAAAAACCCTTCCAATAAATGCCTGTAATAGGCCACATCATGTGTAGGCCTATCTGATCACCACTCTCCAATCACATGTACCCATCGCCTATACCCCACCCACACCAATCTCGGTGGAAATGCATCTCTTGGGCATCCAAATGCCGCACACACACAATGTGCTCATAGGCCCAGCAATGTAGTAAAAAGGTACATCACAGATGAACTCGCAGTAATGCCCATATGCCCATAGCTCTTTGTATAAAAGCCGCACTGTGAATGAATGGGCACCTGTGAAAAGCCGGTCTGATCTATCATCATGTCATGAAGTACCCCCATCAATGAGCGAGGAAATCTACCTCCTCTATATCTGTAATGTGAACACACACCGCTCTCCATCAATAGAACAACGAGCCTCATCTCCTCTGATAGGCTATGTACATCCCTCCATAGCTCAGACTGGCACTATGGAATGTCATGTCTGCTAGTCCCTCTCCAAAAACATTTCTAGCATCAACTCCTCCGAGGCCTCAGAGGAGATCGAGTACACCTGTGTACCCAGTATTGGTAGTCGCAGGATCCTGAACACGTCCTCCAGGTGACTATCATCTCACCCATCGGTAGGTGGAACGTGTTGGTCACTGAATCCCATCTATCGATGAGAGTGACCATTAGACTCACTGCCAGACCGCATGCCGATATCGTTGACCCCACTCAAGCCCACCTCCTCCACACGTGCCACCACTCTGCCAGCGCCTCGCACCTCACACTCTCAAGAGCAGGGGTGGTACCCTATCTCTCATCCACAGAGTTGATCTCTCCCCTACATCCAATCCAAACAACAAATTAATTCACCTTCATCATACCCATACTCACCCACTATCATTTCCCCAAACCCATTTTTCCCCACCTACTCTAGGTTTTTCAACAACGCACCCTATTCTACCCTTCCCTATCTCACCCACTCAACCTAAGGCCCTTTTCGGCCCCTTGTTCTCCAAAACCCGACCGGTGTTGGTTATCTCTAACCGACCCCGGTCACCCCTAAACTGACATCGGTCACCTGTTTCATGACCGATCTTGGTTTGACCCTACCGACGATGGCTAAACCTAATCGACGCTACTACTATCCCAAAACCGTAACCCCAAAACCCTCCTTTCTCCAAAACCTTCCTCTCCCTGCCCCTTCTACCCACCCATCCTCACCTATACCTCTCCTTAACCACCTCCCACCCCCTATTCTCCTATTTACCTCTTTCCCTGCTCCTATTCTACCCAATTTACCCTCCCCCATTTCCAATTTCATTTTTCCCCACCCAAAACAAAAAACCCAATTTCTTCCAAACCCCAACTTATCACCTAATCTATCTACCCAAACACAACAAGAGTTTGACACTTACCTCATCATGTTGCCATTGCCATGGTGGCACATCTAGTTCTTGCATGCACCGATGGCCCGCCCAATCCCTCTCCGGCCTCTACCATCACCAATCGCTACCCCATGCCTCCAACCAATCAAATCTCACAATCTGATCCCATGGACCCACCTCTCAACTACCAATCACCCACCATTCGGCTCACCAACTCAACTCTCCATTCCATCTAGACACTTTTCCACCTTTTTCTCTCTCATGTCATTTTCCCAATTCACAAGAAGACAAATGAATAACAAAAATGTAGATTTTTTGTTTTTATAATAACCCAACCTTAACCGATGTTGGTTTAACCTTCACCAACATCGGTCATGTGCCCTACTTTACCATGGTTGGTTACCCTATGTCAACGATCGGTTACCCTTGACCGCATCACCACACCTCTCTTCCATTTGCCCACACTTTCACCCTATTACCCTACCCGTCACTCTTTTTTCACCCCACCCAACCTTTACCCTGACCATTTACCTCATCCTCCTGACCTCATCATTTACTACCTACCCTCATCCTCATTTGGGGACTCGTTATTTTACCCATACCTCGGCCCTACCCATGTCGTGACCTATATTCTTGGACCTGGAACATCGCTAGTGACCTTTGACATCATGTGTTTGTTATACCTTACTGGCAGCACTCATTACTGTGTTGATTGACCTAATGACCTTACACTCCCTCTTGCCGTGACCGTTTATCTTGACCCTACCTTCGTGTACCGAACACACCTAAATGTTCCTGACCTCGACTCCGCATCATGTTTCCCGACCATATCCTATACCTTGGATGCCGAATCACTTCAACCTTGTTTGATAAACCTATCGACCTTAGACAATGTAGATTTTTCCTACTCTTCAACCTGTATCATGCTGCAGTTTTCTACGTGTGTGCTCATTTGACTATTTACCTTTGACCCCGACCCATTACCTAGATTACCCAAGTAGACCATTTTTCCTTTTTTTCCCCTTACCCACCTTCCTTTTCATCACATTCACATTTTATCAAACCACTCACCAATTCCACCTTCGCCTCGCCGCGCCTCCTGGTTTGAGGGGGATCACCTTCACCCACACATGGGGCAACCACATCTTATTTTTGTCAGCGTCACTTACCAATACAAGCTACGCAACAAAAAGGGGCAAAATGTAGACACTAAAATTAGGTCACACTCCCTTTGGTCCCTCATCAAATAAATACCTCAAACACATCCACCTAACCATGGCCCCTTCACCCCTACTATAATATTAATTTAATTATTTAAATTAAATTAATTCATTATCCTCACCATATTTATTATTTAAATATCCTAATTGGGATAATGCCCACATATCCACCTCATCTAGCCACCTCACCCTAAGACCTATTCTTAGTAAGTTGCCATAACTAACTAAGACCTACCCAAACCCTAAAAATCAATGCCTACATTCCCTCTAACCACATTCCCACATGTTAGAAGGAAGCTTCCAATCTAATCCGCAAGAAAAATGAAACGAGATCCCAAAAATCAAGGGGATCTCGTCGCTTTAATAAACCTAGGAAATCTCACCTAACCACCACCTGCTTACCCTTAACCACCACCAATTAAGAACCTTTATCTTTTAACCCCAAAACAACCTTATTTATTTTCAAGGTTGGTAGATTCCTAAGAGATATCACATCTTTTGAGAACAAGTTTCGGGAGAACACATGCAAAGAAGGAGATCAAGTATTTTCTCTTGCATAGACATCCAAGATTCACCCAATGAACCATCCAACGCACTCACCCCTAGCATAGATTTGATCCAATCAGCAAGAAGGAGAGCACATGCAACCCATGCAAGAGCTCCCCAACATTTGGTGATCCTCTCAAGATTCAACCTCTTATCAACACCTTCATTCCTCACTCACAAACGTCTAGAACCAGATTCCAAGTAAGTAGAACATTTTACTCCTCTGGTTCACTCATTTCATCATTGTATTTTCATCCTTTGTTCTCCTAGCCACCCACTAACCTCCATTAATACTCACCCCTCCATATCCCTATTAAAACTTCACCAAATCCCATCCAAACAACTTAATACCTCTTTCCAACCAGCCTAGTCCTTTGTGTAATCATATGGGAGATCTAAAGCTCATTCTGTGACATTCCCAGTACCCCAAGTAACCGGCACCGGTCCTCCCAAACCGGTGTCGGTCCACCCTTAACCGACATCGGTCTCTATATCTACCAATATAGCCCAGAACAATGTAACCTACCTACCTATTCCCACATCACCCTTACTCACCTGTGACCTACCTAAGACCTCTCATAGACTTGCAGAGACCCAAAACCAGTTACTTGACCTTCGGATCTTATTTTAACCTAGCCTGTTAGATTAGATCTTTCTTATTGTGTTTTAAATGAGATACCTAAATCATTTTAACTACAATAGGATTTACTTTATTACCAGCATTAAATTGTTTTAAACAATGGATTGATAACCATCTAGGAAGTATCACACTTCTCGATCTAGCACACGCTAGGCAGTCCACTGCATATATTGTTTAACTCTTTCTGGTGGTCTTGCTTTTTATTTCAGGTAGTTCCTCCCAGCCAAAAGGAAGCTCTCATGATCAGTTGTGGATCAAGGAGTCAACATGTGTGCAACAACCTATCAACCAACATTTCAATAGGTATTCCTCCTATGCCCATTACCCTATCTGTTTCGTCATTTTCGAAGAAACGTCTAAGAATCAGTGAAACAAGATTATCCCACAAGAAATATTTGAGCAGTTTTCCAACTTCGGATGGAAGCTTTGGAAGGAACCCAACATGATGAATAGTAAACATGTGTATCTCGTAAGAACTTTAGAACAAATTTGGAATTTTCCAGCCAAAGATAAAGGTTTGGTGATCCAATATTCCAATTTTTTTAATCACTCGTTGAATGACATATTTCCAAAGCTTGGTTAGGGAGGCTTGAAAGAAAAAGGAATACCTAAGAATTTAAAAATCTCGCCATGTGTTAGGATTTTCAATTCAAAAGTGGCAAGACAATCAAGTGCAAGAAAGGAATCATCTCGCAAAATCCCATGAAGAAGTTGAGAAGTAGGCTCGGCAGAAGTGACATTCTCGCAAACAATACCCCGTGCTTTGGCATGAGTTGTGAGATAGCCAAAACCGTCGATCACAAGCACATATAGTACAGGGGCAAGAGGGAAACCTTACCAAATAGAATGAAAAATCCCAAAAGGTTCCAAGTTGAGGCCATTAATAGAGATCTGAGTAGAAGTATCTGCAAAAAACATATTGACCAATTGAATAAAAATGGGACCAAAGCCAAGGGCTTAGAGCATGGCGAGTATGAATGGCCATTCAATCTCGATCATAAGCCTTCTCAAAATCAATTTTGATAAACATGGAAGCTTTGATTAGACCTGTGAGCCCATTCCATGCCTTCCCACACCGCAATGATGTTATCCAGGATGTATCATCCCTATATAAATCATGTTTGTTATAGCTGAACAACATTTGGTAGAAGATTGTATAATCACATAGCTAATGCTTTAGCAATGATATTATAGGATACATTCGGTAGTGTAATCGATGCCAATAGGTCATTTGCTTTGGGTCTCCTTGTTTAGGGGTGAATTTGATGTTTGCCCTATTAATGTGTGGTGCTAAGGAATGTTTCTGGAAACCTTTAAGATAAACCTGAAATAGGTCTTGACCAACCAAATCCCAAAGGGTTTTATAGAATTCGTAAGGGAACCCATCACAGCCCGACACTTTATCATTGGCCATTTACATGGTGGCTTCATGGAGGTCTTCAATGGTGAGAATTCTCTTGCAGATCACCTTTTGAGCCTCTAATAAATTTCATGGCATAACACCCAAAAATTGATCAAGAGCAGCTTGGCGAGCTACAGAGGGTTGTTGAGCTTGAAACATGAGCTTGTAGTGGCACACAAAGGCTTATAACATAAATTTTGGGTTAGTGATGCAAACTCCGCCATCCATAATAGCTTGGATATGTTGGGAAGGTTTTTTATCTATGAAAGAAAGAAAGAATTCTTTTGAAACCCGATCTCCAATTTTGAGCTAGTGCATCTCGAGCCCAGATCCATGCGCCCATGGCACTATAATTTTCCACAATTAGGATTTGGTGTTGAAGCATTGTAACTTGAAGTTAAAAATTTTAGAGAAGGGATCATCTTGAAGCACCACCGCCGCTCGACCGAGAGCCGAGGTATTAGCAGAGTATGAGTGGCCCTAAATTATTACCAAATATCGACCATAGATTCTAAGAAATATTGTTGTCTGAGTTAGCACTCGAACAATCTATATTTTATTGTAAAAACATACATATGAATCAAAGAGCTTGCATAAAAAGTAGAAGGAAGTTTAATCCTTTGTATAATTTTTATTGGGCTTTATATAATTTTGTTTTGTATTTTCTTTGTTGTACTCCACCTCCCTTTTTCTACATTTTTTTATTTATATTTATTTTCCAATACAATGCACAACATTGGGAATTCAAGGTATGAAGAAAATGCACCCAAATTTCAATATTTCCTTTAAAAACATCTTTTCTTTAGTAATATCCAAAGAATATGGACTTGTCAATGCACACTTATGTTAAGGAACCGTAGCAACCATCAACGATTAGTTTGTACCAGGTTGTATAAGTTAATAATAGGCAGATGGATCTATACAAAACAAATTCATATGAAGATATTGATATCATACAAAAGGGAAACAAAAATTGTTTCCCCCTCCACCAATTTCAAGACTCCTTGACTTGTATAAACCGCTCTAATACAAAATTAAAATTTAGTTAAAGATAATCAAGATATTTTACAAAAATTCACTCCCTTATTCCACACGATAAAACACTTTTCTTCTTCATAATTATTGTATTTCAATAGGGATATAGATGGCTACATAAGTGGTATGTGTGGGAGTACTATGGAAAAGAATGGGGAAACCGTGAAATAGTGGGCCATTATGGAAGGAGTGGAAGATGCATAAGTGGATCATGGGATTGCGAGAGGATTGGGGTTAGGAGGATATCAAGAGGAACTAAAATCCATTTTTAAATAATTTGAGGAAATTCATAATCTTTGTATCAACACGAATCTTTGGTATTAGATCTTAGTGGAAAAAGAGAATTAGATAAAGAAGATTCTTTGCCTATATGAGGATGATATCAAAACCATCATCTTAGATTCAAGTGTAGGTGTGAAAGATCACTTGTGTGCAATATCCGAAGGTAAGGTTGCTCGGGGATCTAAAGGTTGGGGGAAGTGCCAAGAAAATCTAAGGAAGGGAACAATTTATCTTCCATATTCAGGATATGTTAAGAAAATTATGATTCCTCAAGGTTTGATTAATGCGTAATTGTTAAACCTATAGGTCAAATTTGTCCTAGGTAAATTTTGATCAAAGGGAATGGAAATAAAATTTATTGGAGGCATGGTTAAAAGAGAAATGGTCAAGGGTCAATTTGGGAAGCATTAGGTATGCTTTATGAAAGGATGGTTCATGGTTAAAATGTCCACAAAGGATGGTAATGTAGGATCTTAGGTAGGATGGTGTGGAAAACAAAGAATAAGAGAATGATGATTTAGCTTGAAAAGAAGATTTTATGAAGCCTTTCCCTATGTTGCAATCTCAAAGCAGGTTTGGGTAAGGCTTTATGCCTTTCCTTTGGAATATTAGAACTATGAAGTGCAAGAAGTTATTGATAATTCTATGGGGAGTTTTGTGAAATTGACCCTAGATATATGGGTCAAGAGGTGATTTATTCAAGGATTAAGATTTAAAAATGTGGAGTCTAATCTAAATATTATAATTGTTATCCTAGATTTTTTGGGGAAGGTGCTGATCCAACTAGGTGAGTTTGAACATAGAGAAGGAAATGTTTTTCATGCATTAAGGATGGGCACGTGGCTAATCTTTACTAGTAGAGATCAAAGTTTGTTGTGATGGGGGTAGGGATCAAGAGTGTAGAAAGGTTTGGAAAAGGAAATATGGGGATGTAAATATTAGGCTCAAGGCTTCGGGTATGTCAAGTTGTATATAAATCATTAAGAGGATTGTATCTTTGGATCAAAAGAGGGGAGAGAATATTGCCAATGTGGAAAATTTGGGTGAAAAATTAGGTTTGAAGCATGACGAGCTTAGTGTTGTTGAATAATAAGATGGAATGGGTGTTGTGATGGGGGATTAGGATGATTTTCATGAGTCCCATTTGTGGGCTTGGGGGATGTGGTTGGTGGGAGGGATTCTCATGTTTTGGGATCTCATACATCTAGGGAGGTTGAGTATAAGGAATTATCTGTGATGGTAACTACCATACTGATGGATTATGTAAAGGATGGGAATTTGGAGGATGAAAAATGGGCATGAAAGAGTTGCTTCCTTTTGTTCTCTAGAACCTTCAAGTGGTGAATGTTTTTTCTCCTAAATGCTAGGAACATGGAAATTTGTTCCATTTCATAAACTAGGTTTATTTTGAAAGAGAGGAAAAGTAGTTTAAGCAAATGTGGGAGAAATTAGGACCTTGAAAAATTGATTGAGTCCTCTTTGGAAAACGTATAATATGGGATAGAGAGCACAATGGATGAGTTGTTCTCAAAGATAAGAAGATATCTCCTTTTTGTAAATCACGGGTTAATTTTGAGGGAACACCCAAGGAGGGGGAAATGATGGAATGAAAGGTGGTGGTTTTGTTTGGTATTTTTGACTTGGGTGTTGGAGTGTTGTTTTTTTGTATTTTATTATGATTGAAGGATGATTTAAGAAGGTGGTTTGAATTATTAACTTTGGTTGTGATGGAATTATGGTTGGGTTGAGTTAACAAAGTGGAAGATTTTTCCTAAATTGGTAAATTCCAATCATAGAAGTAATTTGGGTATGGAATTTTGAGTGTTTCCAATATGTTCACATGTGTTATGGATTTATCCTATGTTTTGAGTGTTTATGGAAAAATTAATAGATTTATTTAAAGATGGGGGTGTAGATATTTTCATTTATAAATAATAAAACACATTTGGTTGGTTTTATGTTGGAATGAATGGTTTGGTGGTTTTGTTGATATTTGGATTCATGATTATAAAATATTGATAGATGATATGGTTTAACATATGTCATTAGGAACTAATATAGCATTCAAAGTTACCGACTAATATGGTGTATAAGAAAATTATTAGAGAGTAGCACTAGTTGGTTTTTTAGGAAATTTAATGAATATGATTTGGAATTGGATAAATAGTTTTCTCTCTCCCTTTGGGAGGTAAGAGAAATGATTAGGGGTTTGTGGCTGAATCGTTGTCATGCTAAATTTCTAGCATGTGAAATTGAAAAGTTTGGTCATGACAACCAAGCCCACCCTTGAAAACCTCCTTTCTTAGTCATTGTAAACCCTTCCTCTAGCCTAACCTATCACTCACACAACCCCTCCTCGAGCTCGTGTCACCATCATTTTGGCTAAGATGAATGTGCTAACATGGTTTTTAAGTTTGTTTCATGTGCAGGTAAATTGATCCAAGTTGGTTTCATGATGATACTAAGTCCTAAGGTAGAATGGTGCTCTCCGAAGCACTAAATTGGTTATTTTTAGCCATATTGCAACATGAGGATATCCTCCGAGAAATTAATCGGAAAGTCTCAACCCATCTAGTAGTTGTGTAGGAGAGAAATGAAGTGATCCATGACATTTTAGGGAAAATATGTGGATGCATGTGATGTCGAGAATAATTCAAGCAAAATTGGGTTACTACGGGCACAGAGAGAATATGAGCTCCAATGGACAAATTCGACTTGTTACAAGGTTTTAGAAGTTCCGAGAAGGAGTTATAAGCCCATAAAATAGTCAATGGAAATATCTCATACTCCACTACACGGTGGATGCATTAATTTTGATCCTTGACCTCATCACTCTTCGTGGTAGTCCGGGTCACTTTTGTTTCTCCTTGATGTCAAAAGGGTGATTGTGCTTATAAATAAATTTTCAAGTTGGATCAAGTATTAAACGTGGTTAGAATGAATTCAAGTGGATTATTTAGAGTTAGAATCATACAAGGTTTCACCTCCAAACTCCAATTTTCGCTCCCGGCGCAGAAAAGGCAAGCTTTGTTGCTTATAAATAAATAACAAAACTTTTGAGACCACTCTCTTTCTGTTCGAACACTAGGAAGACCCACTTCTAAAAATAGTAAGTTTTACTAAGATTCATAGTCTATAACTAGTAAGTGCTTCAAACATTTCACTCTCCAAGTTGTCATTTCCCCTTGCATATTAAGAATACTCGAGAGGGTCAAATTGAGAAACTGATAGCTAAAATAGAGTTCCTAAATTAATACTTACTTAAAATAATACTTAAGTGTCATAATATTGGTCGAGGAACAAGGATGTTGAGTTATCCATGCTTATGGAAGAACACCTGGATGTGTTTGAGCCAGTTGTAGGACATCATGGTGACTTGATGGACTTAGTATTTCATAGTATACACTTTCAGTTGAGTATGGGAGTAGTTTCTCTATTTAGAGAAGAAGACATTTTCAATGGGGAACGGATGGACAAGAAGGTGTTTGAGTCTCCCAAGGTTGATTCCATTCAAAGAAGGAGACATATTGTCATAGAGGTGAATTTTGAAGTTTAAGGGAGTCACAAGGAGGAAGGTGATGATCTCCATATTCCAAATCCAACCTTGTGTTCAACTATCTTTCCTAGTGGTGGTAGAAGAGGATCAACATGTTTGCAAGATTGGGTAGTCATCTCAGTCCACATGGTGTGAGTCTCATAGTAGCATTTTTAAAAACTTATTCAATGTTTTGGAACGTGTCTACATCTCATAAGAAGAGGGAATTGTAATCATAATGTTTCAATTCAACAAGAGGTCAAAGGAAAGGAACTTCATTCTTAAAACATTCTCTCAAGATCCATCAAAAGAATATTCTTCATCAACAAGAGCTTTCCCATCTACAGATTATCACTTTTCTCTCTCTCTCCTCCCTCTCTCTAACATTTTATATCTTCATTGGGAATGTCATTTTTCATTCTTTCATCTTATTCAATTAATTGTCCTCACTTTGTATTGTAAAATTCCCTTTTCAAAAGTAAGAAAAGGACTTAATTTCATTCCTAATGGAATGTGAAAGGTCACAAGTGGTGGTAAGAGGAAAAGTAGCATGGGAGGGAGAGGAAGAGACATCTTTGTAAGTTGTAAATTGGGATGGCCTCTCCATTCCAAGGGGTTAGAAATTGTTGATTGATATTAGTTGTTGGTTGTTGTTTCACTACTACATCAACAATAAGCTATATTCTTCTATCTCATTACCTATGTTTTTCTAATCTCTCTACTTTCCAACTTCGCAAAAACATTGTAATCTTATATAACCAAGAAGGAAATTTGTGTCTTTAATTAATGAATCCATATAACTTTGTGTCTCTAATTTATTAGTCTTGTTATCACTTATACGATTGATTTCTTCCTATTGGATGTGAACCTACTTTGGTTAATGTTGGTGAGAATATGCAGGTGTCTACTCACAATCTTAACCCCTCTCTCTATTTTCCTACTTCCCTTTAACTCTTTACATAGAAAATTCCTCCCTTGTACATTGTACAAGAACTTTCTCATAAGTTTAGTGGAGTATTCTTGTGCGATCTCTGGCCTAACGACCACCCCATAATTTTATTTAGTCCTTGCATTCAATAAATGGGAACCTCCCCATACCTAGGAATGATGGGCCTAGCCTCATGATCGTTGGTGAAAACCACTAATTTTTCCATGCAAAAAATTATTTCACCAACATGGATGTAAATGAGGATGTTTTCGCCATGGTCTCTTGGATTCATTTATTGGATGAATGATGGTTTGTGTTCAGGGGTAGGGGATCATGGTACAATGAACTCTTTTAATACTATGTGAGTCATGTCATGCAAAGATACCTAAGGGCATTATTTGAGATTCCCTTCCGGCCTTGTGGATTGATGTAGTCTAATTTATACATATATATCTGAAATGTGAAGGCTAATATTATTTGATCTTTTCTTACCTTTTCCTTTATTGATGCATATGAGATAGAATTTTGTTGAATATATCATTCTTCTTAGTTAAAATGCTAAATAAAAATGGCTTGTGAGTCCAAAGAAGTAATTGGAATGACATGGCACTTCAGGACTTATAAAATTCATTATTTGGGAATCCATGCAAAAAGAGGAGTGGGGGATTCAGAGGGATTTATGTTTATGTTTGGACTTCTCTTCTCTCCATGTCAACAAGAAGTGAAAATAGAAGAATCTTGAATCTAGCATGGATTAAAAATTTATGGGTTGGCGGATGATAACATAGGTAGTTTGGGTTCTTTGAATGAGTTCAAAACGACGGTTTCCTTTATTTTTTTTTTTAAATGGTATTTTTTTAGCTTTAGTATTTAAAAAGTTTCATATTTTTGTTAAATGATATGTGGTTTAGGAAGAGGAGCCAGTTATCATGCATTGGTTAATGATTGTGACAAGTTTTTTTAATTTGATACTTAGTACTAGAATATTCAAATCCCTAAACTTACATGAAAAGTTTCTAATAAATAGAAATAAAATGACCTTTTTGTAATTAAATACTAGACAATATGAAGTGTAAATTTTATTATATTAAGAAGAAACATGATATTAAAAAGACAATAAATGATGTAAGTACTTAATAAATTTATGTATTCAAAATGTCTAGACATATATAAATTCAATTTACATATAAAAATGAAAAGTGCAGATAGTTCTCATTATTACAAACATTTTTTTAAGTTTGAATATATTTTCAAACCTAAAAAGGTCATGTCATTCATGACCCAATACACTTTCATTCACAAAATTGAAAGACTTTATTTTCATAAAAGGACCAAAATCAAATCAATTACCACGTCAAATGAAAATTTTTCAAATAATAAAATGTCAAGTAATAGCCACATTTCCACTTCTTCTTCCATTTCATCTACATGCATTAATGAAAAACCTCCAAAAATGTTGGCATGTTACAAGTTATTGCATAGGTGTTGTCATTGATGAAAAACCTCATTAATGAAAAAGTGGATAATAGAGTAGGGTTAGATGATGCTCAGAGTGATGATGGAATGGAAATTCAGGTATGTTCTTGGTTGCATAGGTTGATTCAAGTAAGGATGGTTTGTTCTAACAAGCCTATTCAGGTGACCTAGCTAGCCTAGGTGATGGTGCATGGTTTTAAAGCTTCTTGGTTACTTTAGAAGCATGTTAGAATGATGGAAAGCATATTTGGATAATGATTGGGTACTCATATGAGTTGCAAGGTGCAGATATAGGTTGGTGACCATGTTTCAGGTGCTCATTTAGAGCAAGTATGGATGCTAGGAGGTATGAGGATGAGTTATGGAGCTATATGATCTCATGGATACATGTATTCAATTGTATCATGATGTATCAGGTATGTTAGGACCATTTGAATTGTTTTCATGATGAGTTATAGTGTTCTTTCAGTTGACCCTAACTTCTACAATACAAAACCCTAAGGGCTAGCTATGTAAGTCTCAGTGGCTGGAAATATTGAGAAGTGATTATGACATTATGATGATTGGAGATATTATTAGGATGTTTCCTTCTATCGTGGGAAAAATTTAAGGTTGTCATGATGTGATTTTTCATGTTATATCAGTTTTGGTGAAAAAGGTCAAGAACAAGTGCATTTCCAACTCGAATTGGAACTTATGATGCTCACCCTAAATTGTGTGCTTTGCATGGGACCTTGTGGCTTTCAAGTATGTTTATAAATTTATTTTATAAGGTTTCACAAAAATAATTAGGTCATTTCATCGTCACATTTTTATGAATGAATGTTAAGAAGGTAAACAACTATTTATGAGTTTGAAACCCTAGCTTGAAAGTGGTTTGTGATATTTTCTTCCTAAGTGTCTAGTTTTTATTCCTAGTGCATGGATGATGATTTTAAAATGTATAATACTCCTTAATATTTCTATAAAGGTATGGTAGAGGTTATGGTGATGAGTGGGCCCCACTCAAACAGTCAGTTTCTGAAGAAGTTTGTTTTGGGACAAGGTTGTCCAAATGAGTTGCCAAATAAATTGATTTTTTTATTATGTGAGTTTTTATTGGTTTCAAAAGAGGTTTCAGGTCATTATGATACATAAAAATGGAAAAGTGTGCCCTATTTAGGTTGACTAGTCAAAGGGCGGTTTGAGACAATAAAAACAATCTTCATGAAATGGACATAACGGAGCTACATGTGGATTTAGGAGTTGATTAAAGATATGTTGGAAAGAGAATTCAAAGATATTTCCATTTATATAATTTTTTATTCATGATGATGGGTTTTTATATAGTTTATATGTCAGTTTGTGGATAAGAATATTTTTGGCTATCTAACACAAAAATGCCTTTCTTAAAACTTGAGTTGTTAGAGCATGATATGAATTGTGTGATTATTTATATTACATGGAATGTTAAGAGGGATTAATTTTCATCAAATTAATCCATTTTAATGTCTTTAAAGCATCAGGAATGGTGTTAACCAGTTGCTTTTTGAAAACTGATTTTTGGGCAACATGATTTGGTGAAGGAAAAAGTTAATGTAGTTTGAACCAGTGGATGTTTCAAGAGCTATACCTTAATTAGATGTGCTATAAATGTATTTTAATTTCCATATAGTTGATTCATGCTATATTTTAGTTCATCTTAAGGGGTATTGAGGCCCAAATTCAGATTAAGGGTGCTAGAAGCAACTGTTTGGTGAAGTCAATTAGCCATTGGGCCCATTAAACGAAATAATATGATTGGTTGATGAAAATTAAAACCATTTATGATGTTTAAATGTTATTTTAAACATGTGTGGTGATTTTTGGGTCATGAAAAAGCATGGTTTTGGTGTTAGGGTAATTTTCTCTCTCTACCCATGGGGATTTGAGTCCTTTTGGTGCATGGAATGTTGTTTTTGGCTAGGCCGACCTACTTGGGTCACTTGTGACTATTATGTTATGTATTTGGGATTTTTTTATCATGCATGGGTAGATTATAATGAGGTAAAAAGTTTAATTTTAAATTTTAAATGTGAATGAGCTTATAAAAGCATTGTTTTTGGTGTTTTGTGAGCTTGTGGTGTGTGCATAAGAAGTGTGACTTAGTTGTGAGAGTTTTACATGTGTATGAGCATTAATTGAGATCAAATATGGTGTGTGATAGGTTAAGGAAGATCAGAAAGGATGTGTGCAAGAGTTTGAATCCTTGATAAGTGAAGAAAGAGCTAGGTTGTGTAAGTTTGAAGACCTAGGGTTTCAATGAAGGTTTGAAGAAGTGTGAGCTAAATCATTGGTCTCTATCATTTTGGAAGAAATAATTCAGAGATCATAACATCATAAGGTGGTTGAGTGGGTGCTTGATCATCTTGGGGGTTGTAGCCTCCTTGTGGAGTTGGTGTTTCACAAAATTAGGGGTTAGTGCTCCTTGTGGGGTTGGTGCCTCACTAAATTTGAAACATATCAATATAAAGATTGTGTTTCAATGGGTTTTCTTCCCCTTGAGGGTTTCCCACTTATATCTTGTGTCTTGTGTTGATTATCTTTCTTATGGTTTCTTGCATATGTGATATATGATTGTGTGCACACATTAATGGATGGTTAAATGGTTTTGAGTTTTGAATAAGCAATCTAAAATATGATTTGAAATTTTGTAAGGACTGATTCACCCCCTTTCATTCCATTGGTCTTCCACGAAAAATACAAATTTTTAAGATTCTAGAAATATTATGCATTTATTAAAGGGTGGAATTTAAACAAATATATCTTGAATGAAAACAATCACACCATTGGGTTTAACATCCGATTACTCTCAAGACACTCTCACAAATTTTAACCAATCACAAAAATCACATGGACCAAGCACCCAATAACACTCCAAAAATTCTATAAATTTGTGTAATTGTTCAACAATTAAATTTCACATTTTTTCCAAATGGACTTGCACCATTAAACCAATATTGCTGTAAGTATTTGGAAAACTTAATTCTTCCAAAATTGAATGTAATTGCTTATGTAACTAAATTATTTATATTCTCAACTCAGCTCATTTTTTGTTTATATATAAAAAAATAGAAAAAAAAACTTGCATACAAATTATGTATGTTCTCTCTCACACACACAACAATATGATTTTTAATATTAACTATTAGCGAAATAATTATTATTATCTAGTTCCAGTTTCATATACATGCACAATATAGTCTTTTTATTTTCATTTTCTAGTTTAGTTTCCTATACACACCGAAACCTACAAATAAGATTATTCTTACCAAGCAACTCTAAAAACTAAACTACCAACAACTAAAAATAAGGTAAATATAATATGTATAACTACCAACAACATGATATTCATTATCTAATTCAATTTTATATACATGTATAAAATAAGAAGATGAGTTATACATACACACATACATACATATATATAAATATACATACATACATACATGTGTGTGTGTGTGTACACACACACACACACATCATAAATGAGAATAAATGTGTACATACATACACATATACACACCACCTTATTCATAGGTTCTTTGTGTGTATAGGAAACTTAACTAGAAAATGAAAATCAATATATATATATATATATATATATATATATATATATATATATATATATATATATATATTGAAAGTTTTTGTGTGTATGGGAAATTGAACTAGAATATCTATATTCCAATTCAGCTTTCCTATACATATATATTCTAGTTCAATTTCCAATACACACGTAAAACACACACACACACACACACACACACACACACACACACACACACACACACACACACACACACACACACACACACACACACAAGTTTCATTTATAAACAAGAAATAAAAATAGCTCAAATTGAGTTTCATATACATATTATAGATGACAATTTATACATTATATAAAACCGAACTAGATAATGAATATCATGTTGTTGGTAGCTATTCATATTATATTTACTTTGATTTTAGTTGTTGGTAGTTTATTTTTTCAGAGTTGTTTGTTAAGAATAAGATATTCTTTTCATATTATTTCAAATTGCATTAATTAAATTCCTTTCTTGTATTTCTGTAGGTGTTAATTGTTAACATGAGGAGAAAACGATCACTCAAAAGAGTTTTCCTTGTTTGAGCCAAAACATGGGGAGTCGGATTTCTACCAAGTGGACTAGACAAAGATAAGGATGTCAACAATGGTCCACAACTACAAGTTGTAATTGTCCAAGTCACTTGAGGGGCAACAACAAAAAAATCAAAATACATTGAGATTGGGATGAGACTAGCATGAATAATGCCATCAAAGAAGTTGAAGAAAATGGTTCCTCAACACATGGTGCTGCAAAAAAGTGGGATATACCTCCAAGCACACTTACTTCATGGTTATTGGGTATAACCACTAAGAAAACAAAGGGACCACCCACAATTCTTACTAAAGAGGAGGAGCTTGAGTTGGTCAGTGCAATGGTTTCATGAAATGGTTGATATGGGTCATGGGCTAGAAATAGCATAACTTAAAGCATATGTGGCACAAATATGTGAATCCAGGTCCACCCCATTCACGATGGTATCCTCAAAACTCATGGTGGGCAGGTTTTAAAAGAATGAACGCATTTAAAATTGAGGACAAGAGAATGCCTTGATA
This sequence comes from Taxus wallichiana var. yunnanensis, assembly GCA_018340775.1. Classification (NCBI taxonomy): domain Eukaryota; kingdom Viridiplantae; phylum Streptophyta; class Pinopsida; order Cupressales; family Taxaceae; genus Taxus; species Taxus wallichiana. The sequence continues at coordinate 554,447,772 of CM031234.1, forward strand.
GAGATATGGCAGTAATTATAAGACCAACTATTGTTAATTCTATCTAAATTTATCTTTTGTTTATAAAGTTAACCAGTTTGGGCCATGAAAAATATGGAATTTTGAGGAAACCAGATTACAAGCGGAAGAAATTGTGGTATGAGAGTGCTTGTTAGAAGAGGAAGTAGAAGTGTCCCATACATGATCCCAAAAAGAAGAGAATGGATAAACATATTATGTTGTGTCAATGTTGCTGGACAAAGCATCCCTGGTTTCTATCTTTTCAAAGGGAAGAAACAATTGCAAAATTACATAGCAATTTGTGAGCCTAGTATTTGCATGACAAAGACAACCTCATACATGGATGAAAAAGGAGTTTTTCATGAAATGGTTGCATCATTTTTTAGCATATGCACCTGGTGGTGTGTCTCCAACTAACAAGCATTTACTAATTTTTTATAGTCACGGTTCTCATGTGGCTCAAGGAACTATTCAAGAGGTACAAAATTTGGGGATAGATTTACTTACATTACCAGCACACACTTCTCACAAACTACAACCACTAGATGTTAGTTTCTTTGCTCCATTCAAAAGTTACTTCAAAGAGGAAAGGATATTTTTAAAACATGGGATATATGTCAACTAGGCATAATTAGCTACATTGGGGAGTAGGCTTTCCAAAAGGATCTTTTACTTGAAAATATTAAAGCATGTTTCAAGAGGATAGGTATATGACCTCTTAATCCAAATGCCTTGGATGAGGACATGGCACCTAATAGAACATTTGACACATCTAATCAAGATGAATCACATGCAACGAAAAACATGTTAAGGCTAGCTAGAGATAATTTAGAGGTGTCAAGCAGTGAGCAATGTAGCGAAGATGTTGAGATTGTACTCAACACATGAGCAAGTAAAGAATGTGATATTGAACATATTGAAAAAAATGCAAGTGAATCTATTCACCAATAAGCAATAACATAGGTGGAGAGAGTCAATTTCATGAGTCACTAATGTTGCCTACCCAAGTTAGTTTTCTTGATTGGATGAAAGAAGTTGCTCTTAATCTTGGTGTTAATTTGAACAACAATGAAGAAGACACCTTATCTATTCCCTCACAACCATCACTACTTCATGAGTCATATGTGGTCCACTACTTTGTCAACACTCTAGATGAGGAACAAATTGATGTAGCAGAGTTGGAGGAAGTAGATATTAGAGCATAAAACTGTAATCAAACTTTTGAGGAAAATAGAGGACAAAGTTCCATTTCTAAATTTTTGAAACTTCCAATGGAAAGGGTGAAGGAGTCATCAAGATCAAATTGTAATGATGGAATAAGACTGATTAGGGAATCTCATCTCATCACTATTGATCAATATATGGAGCTACTCATGGAAAAAGATTTTTAAAAAAGAAATTAAACAATTGACGAAAGAAAAAGGGTATAAATGTAAAATAAGAAGGCATAGAGAATTGTTGGAAGGGAACGAAAGGAAAAGAGAAGATTGAAAAGGAAATATTAGGAAAGAAAAATAGCATCGTAATTTGATGCAAATGTAAAAAAGAGATGAAGAATGAGAAACAAAGGATCCAAAGAGATCGGGAAAGAAAGGAGAAAGAGATTGAGAAGTCAAGAAGGGAGTTGGGAAGGCAAAGGAGACGTACTCCACAACATTCTTTGCCTAAAGAACACTCGTTATTAAGGGAATTAATTTCCATCCATTGTCCCCAGTTGATGTCAATGTATAATTTTCAATTTGGGGTAAGTGGTCCTTCATGTTCTAATCCATTCTCAACTACACATGTGTAGGAAACCAACATTGGAACTCAACCACTGACATGCAACAAATTAACTTCAAGCATGGTTGTAGATTCACCACCACCATTTCCGATTTTGGAAGCAGTGTCATAGATTGTATAATTTGTTTTGGAGGCTTGTTAGGGCCATTTGATTATTAAATAACAGATATATATTTTGATAATTATGTGGGCCAAGTATATTTTTAATCATTGTAAGGCCATGGCTATTTTTTATTGTTGTACTTGCAGTCACATATGATATCATAAGTAATATATTACCTAAATATGTTTTTATGTGTACACATGCTTGAAATATGTAATGAAAAACAACTAAGTTTAATATTGTCTCTAAAACAACTGTGTTCCATAGAAGAGAATCAAACTTGTAGGATACAAATATTTTGATTGTAATCGCTTTTCTATTTTCAAGAAAATGATGCAATACAATTGATAATAATTGATCAAAATTGAACACAAAAATCATACTATGTTTCTATCATTGCCTTAGTGAGGGGTATCCTCACCGATTTATCACAGAGAACATTCATTCATCCAAATCCCTGCAAAAGAAAAAATAGGATGCCAAACCACAATTGATGATCATATTGGTAAAAGTATTCTTTAAATTCTATTTAGATTGCATAAAGCATAAGGGCAACAAAATATTTCCCATGACAATCATTGTGTTCATAAACACAATTCGCCTCCCACGTGAGATTTTTAAGCACTCATATGTTACAAAAGTGATGAGTTGTTGTATTTCAAAGAAGAGTTACAATTCCAAAGATGATGAAGAGAGTGACTTCATAGTAGATGAGCAAGGATTATTGATCGTACTTGTGTTAGATGTGTTATTTCTACACAATTAAAATGAAATAGGGTAAGATTCAAGTTGAGTTGCAATACATCTTCAACACAAATGGTTTGCACCTAGTAAAAAATGCTTTGGGATTAAATGTTTAAATATAACAAAACATATCTACTAGATGTTATTGTCATGGTTAAAATGGTCTATGACACACACTAGAGTTTTCCTATAGTAGGCTCGACCTTGTTTTGAGAAGAGTGAATTTTTTTAGTCTTTTTGGCTTGAAAAAATAGCCGAGATTTGAGTAGACTATTGCTAGCTTTCTCCTTTTGAGGCAACTCCACCACATCTCGGGACTTTGTCAAAGGGACCACAGTTGTGTTCTCTTTACCAAGAGTTGTAGGCTTGTATCCATTCTAGGAAATGGTATTCTCTTCCTCATTTGGTGTTTTTTTCTTGTCTCTAACATCAATTTATTTAGGTCTTGACATTTGGAGACTTCCATTTCGAAGGGAGTGTTGGTGCCCAATGTTGCACATGTCATGCTTTACTAAGGAGAAATGGATTTTTGCCTGTTTTTGAGAAAAAATAGCTTTGGATCTTCCCATCCTTTGAATTTGATGAAAAAAACTCGTATTTGTGTTTAAATGCTTTGAGTTGTTCATTTTTTCTCCATTCTTGCACCATTTTGAGGAATCTCTAAGTTTGCCCTACGTTTTGCCCTAATTTTTCCCATTCAAACGCCTTTTCTGTTTTTTCCATTTTTCCCAGCCTTTGGAGCTCAAAATTGTTTGATTTATACTTATTTGCCCTCAAAAATCCCTTTCCATGGTCGTAAATTGCTTTGAATCACTTTCCATTTTTCCTTTGATCAAAAATTTCTTCACCCACGAAGGAAAAATCAATTTTGGGCATCGCTAGCAATTTCTGCATTTTTGACGGTCATACGGGTGTCCTTTTCCCATCAATTTTAGTTCAAAAATATTCTCCTACGTGGCTATTTTTGATTGGACAAGGTTCGGCAGTCTGCTTGAGCAACTTAGCATTTTTGTGTTTTTGGCAAAAGGTCTAAATTGTCCCCGCAAGTCCGTAGGCCCTCAACCAATCAGAGGGTGACACATGGCAGTTAGAAAAGTCAAAATAGTGGAGGGGTGGAGTTGCGGAGGCACGATGGAAAATTTTCCTTTGGTGAAAAGGAGTTAAAGTATGAAATGAGAGCGTAGGCCCTCGGCTAATCAGAAGGTGACACGTGGTAGGGAAAGGCAGAGGTGCGGGAGTGCGGAGGAAATGGTGAAAATTTTCCTTTGTGGAAAATGTTGTTAAAATATAAATAAGAGCGCTGCCCCGTAGCTAATCAAGTGAGGACACGTGTCCTACGGGAGGGCGGAGCCGCGGAGGAAAAACGAAAAAAATTCCTTTTTCCAAAAAGAGGCAAAATGTTTAAAATTGAGCCGCAACTCTATATCTAGTCATATTGCACCATGTGTCAGGCCCAAATCTCAACGGCAAGGGCGGAGGAAATCGAAAAATTTTGCAAATTTCTAAAAAGGTGGAAATGTGTAGAATCGGTCTATGATTCCAATGGGGCCCACTTTGGGACACATGTCAAGCTCATTTTCAAAGGGCGGAGAGGGGCGGAGAAAAATGTCAAATTTTTACATTTTTCCAAAAGTGTTAAAATGTCAAAAAGAGATCCCAAACCCATTTCCAATCACATTATGACACGTGGAGGGCTCAGATTAAAGGATTAAGGAAGATCAATGGTAACTGTGCATTTTTCAGTTTGGCCACCATTTGAGCTCCAGGAAGCTTGGAGATGTGATTTTTGGTGAATTCATGTCGTTTTGCCTTCAAGGATCAATGGAATCAATTTGAAAATTCAATTTACAGATCTGAGGTACTTTTGAAATGAAATTTTGTTCGGGCTTGAGCAAAAATGTGAAATACCAAATCCAAAAGTTGCAAAGGCAAATTTGGAAAGTGTAAAGGTGAAATGATGAAAGAGGAGCATGTTGCATGAAAGAAGGAGGAAAAACGTGCTCCCAGTTGAAACTATGATGTAAAAATCCTCAATGATTCACCTTTTTCGAAACACCTGGCAACTTTTGTTGCAAATATGTTAAATGTCCCTGTCTGTGAATCATGATGGAATTTTGTAACAAACTTGATGCTTGGCATATTCTTTTCTTGGGAGAGAAGGCTTGAATGTAATAGAGAGATATATAATACATGTTTTGAGACATGCAAAAGGTCGAGAGTTCATTTTCACGAGAAATTTTGAGAAAAGATCATCTTCTGAGAAAACTTTATGAGAAACCAGGTTAACTTCCTCTATGTCGATTTTCATTCATGTTGAGTTGGTTACAAGTGTATAGCCATCAACAAGCTCTGAGATTGTTTAAATAAATCTCCCTACTGATGAATCTGATAAACTTTGAGTTAATTTGTGTTAAATCTCTGGCAATTTTGTGTTTATTTCATTTCAGAATGTCTGCAAGTAGTTGTTCTAGTTCCTATTGCAATCTTGTATCAAAATCTATCTAAATCACATAGGTATCAATCCTTGTGATAGTTTAGTGGCATCTGCAATTTCATTTTCTAGAAGAGATTTCATCTAGGAATGAAATAAACGATTTAAAATCACTTTTCTTTCATCTGTTGATAGATATTGTTTGTAAGATTTTGGGTGTACCTTAGGCGTGATTTATCTTAGATTTTGATGTTTTATTAGGTTTTCTAACTCGAGCCTTCATGCTAGAATCTCAAAGATTGTGTGAAAAGGTGCAAATTTGGGCCTCCATTGATGCACACCTTCCGTTGAAGAAATTTTTAAAATATTTTAAAGCTTTCTATTATTAAAGTTCTCCATTGTTGTGAAGCTCCTCAAGGATCCGCAGCAAAGTCCAATCCATCTTGTTGATCTCCCACCAAAAAAAAGGAAACATATTCAAATAACCAATCCTACCGTACTACCCTGTTTTGCCCTATATACCCACAAAAGATCAAAATCCATTTGCTAAAGTATGCGTAATAGATCGGATTTCAAATGTCTTGATAACCCTTGCCTTGCATTGAAAGTATCTCCATAATCTGAAATGACAACTTGTGAAAGTCGATTTGGAGTGTTGATCATATTTTCCCAAGGACTTTTTCATACTATTTACACAGATTAAGGGATATCTTCATCTCCTTCACCATTTGAGGGTTACAAAATAGGTTCTCTTACCTTGGTTGAAAGGCACAACCTAAAATGGTTAGGACAAGATCAAGTCCTATTAGAGTGATATCCATCTCTCCATAAATCTGAGTGCCAATTAGATCATATCACCGGCTACAAAATGACACACACCATGATCCATCTATCTTCAAGTTTCATGTCATATATTTGATGCTGCTTAGACTAAAAAGGAGAACAAATTTGGGTACCAACACTAGTGGTGCCGTTGTCGGGGATGAAGAATGCAATATCCAAACCAATTTGTTAATTTGCTTCTAGTTCATATTCTTTTGAGCCCATCAACACTAGTGGTGCCATTGTCGGGGACATTCTTAGTTCAATCTGATCCATGTGCATACATATTTGAAATATTTGAATGCATATCAAACCCTGGTAATGTCTCTTGTAAGTTCTGACTTGCAAATATATTGTTAAAGCGTCATTCTATACTCAAATTTGCAAGGTGTATGCAAAGGTTTCAAACTCTTTCTGCAATTTTATCAGTTTCTAACAGTAGTTACACTTCATTTGAATTTGTGGTTAATAAATTCAAGAAAAAGGAAGGTCTGATCTCAAATTTTTGTAAGATTTTCAAAGTGTTGGTAGGTATTTGACAGATTATTTTAGTGCATTTGCACAACTAGGGTGAAAATACTTAGTGGCGACTCCATGTTGATTTGATCTTGATAAATACCAGTGTCTTAGCTTTCTGTCATTTGTTTTTGGTGTTGCTAATCTCTGCAAAACTGGAAGGAAGAAGATCTCTCTTCATTAGAGACTCTGCTAAGAAGTTGTTTTCAGATTCAAGGAACTTAGAGTTAGAAGGGAGAAGAGTTTGGAAGGTGGTTGGAGAGTAGAGCTCAAGGAAGGAAGTTACCTTTGTTGAACTTGAGATTAATTAGCCTATCATTGACAATTGCAGTTCTTCTTCAGGTAAATCTGAATCAGATAGTCCTCCTAAAATTTGCATTCTCCATTTGGAGAGGGAACTTCATTTGTCTTTGAAAATATTGCTCCTCATTCTGCCCCTATATTTTTCCAAATTTGCTAGAGTTTATCAAGAAGTTGATCCTATAGGGGATATCCATTTTGAAAATTACATTTCTATTCCCCAAAGACCTCTCACTCCTCATCATTTTGTTTCTCCTCCAAGATCACCACCTCAAAACAATATGGCTCAGCCTAGACCTCCATTTGTTGTTAACACCTTTGGTCCTATAAAATTTAGAGGAATGGATGGTTACCCAAATGTTGTCCCACAAGATGTAAGGAATAGGTTGCCAAAATTCCAAGGTAACAATGCAATAACGATGATCAGCATCTCAAACTTTTTGTTAACATGATGGAGGATTTTGAAATAGAATTTGAAGATGTGTATGTCAAATTGTTCATTCATACACTAGAAGAGGATGCAAGGGATTGGTACAAGGCTCTACCTGATAATTCTATTGATTCTTGGACTGAAATGAACAATGCATTTAGGTTGCAATATGGTGACAAGACTGATCCCAGATTCCTTTTATCAGAGTTTGAAAATATCAAGAAGAACCCAAATGAATCGGTTCATGACTTCAACACAAGATTCAATAAGACCTTAAGGAGATTTCCAGTGAATTTAAGACCATGTGATGAATCTTGTTTGATAAAATATTCTAATGCATTTGACAAGAAGGCTGCATATTACTTGAGGGACAAGAACCCTAGCAATCTAAGGCAGGCTTTCACCATGGCACTTCAAATTGAAAACAATATCAAGGCTGTTGGGAAACCTCCTAAGAGAGATGGAGTTAAATTGGTAAACCCTGACAAGCCTCAAGCAAGCAAGAGTGTTGACTTAGAAGAAGTGGTGAAAACTTTGGCAGGGGCTGTCAAGGAGATTTCCTACAAGTTGGCAAGAGATGAGAAAGGAATTGGGCAGTCCTCACAAGGACAACCCAGGCAACAAGCACAAGATAGATTTAACAATCACCATAGGAATGAGCAGAGATTTGATAACAAAGGTAAAGGGCTTATTGGATTTGGAAATAGGAAATCTCAAGCCAAGGAAAATAAGTTAGTGCCTGATCTCGTTAAATGCTCGAGTGGTTGTTGTTGATGATGTAAATTAGATTGACTGGTGTGACAGATGTTTTTTACCCCATCCTCCATGTGGAACAGATCAGCAAATTGAAGAGGAAGTTGATGATGAAATTGATGATGATGCCTGCATGATGGAGATCCCTACAAGTTCACCAAGGGGAGAAACTTCAACGGATGTCATAAGTGCTAGGATTGTTGTTGTTTTTTGGGATTGTATCTAATGGGTACATCTTCTTCCTCCTTCTCATGTTTTAGAAATTGATAATTTTGAATACTTGAGGGCGTTGATGATTGAGAAGTATGATGGAGGGGTTCCTTCAGAGGAGGATAGGCAATTGCTTATGAATGTTGTAGTTTCCCAAGAGAAGGAGCACAATACCAGAAGTAAAGCTGCCAAGGGGCAACAAGCCAAGTCAAAATTTCCATTGCTTACTAAAGAAACTCCAAAGAAAAATACATCTGGTAAAGGCCCTATTCCCCCAAGAAAAACTTGTGATCCTCCCCATGCCCAAACTAAAAGACTTCCATACCATCTGATGAATTTGCCAATATTTCCCCTAGTGTTGCTTTACCCAAGAATGCTCCATATGATATTGCCCAAGTCTTGAGTCAGATCAAGATTCCTGTCCCAATTGCTAAGTTTCTTAGGATTCCTGAGCACAAGAAGAGGGATTTTGAATATTTAGGATTCAGAGAGGAAGAGAGTACCCAAGGTAGAGTTGGAAACAAGGTTGGGATTCCTATTGCCATTGCAGAATTGGAATAGCCACAAGTGTTGGAAGAGTTGGGGGAACCACCTAAGGTTTACTTAGGAACTTCTTTGGTTAAATCTCAGCTAAATGTGGATCTGTTTTTCACTACCTTGGTTATCAAAGACAAGTTGTTACATAACTATATGTTTGACTCTGGGGCATCATGCAATGTCATGCCTTTAGAGGTCATGAATGAATTGGGAATCAAAGTGACAACAGCGTATGGCAAGTGTACTGCTATGGATTCCAGGGAAGTGCCAGTTGTTGGGTGTGTCAAAGATCTGGTGGTGCAACTTGCATCTTATCTTGGGAGGAATTTAAAATTGGATGTTGTGATTGTTGATTGCCCTGCCAAATGGGGTATGTTATTATCAAGGAAATGGGCTGCAAGTGTTGGTGGGAGTGTCCAAATGGACATGTCTTATGCCACTATCCCCATTGAAGGAAACTTAGTAAATTTATATGGAGAGAAAAAGATGTTGTACCTTATTGAAGACCCAAACAATGCATCTTATGAAGTTTTACAGGTAGATGCTAGTACTGATCACTTTGTGAGTTTTGTGGATTTCAGGGAGTATGAAGTTGTTGAAAACATATCTCCTAAGTATGTTGTTTTTTCTAGAAATTTGGTCCTTGATTCAACCTTGAAAAATGTTAAAAGGTTTGACCTGAACATAATGGAGGAGCTTCAAAGAAACTAGATGGTTTACAAATTAAACAAAGAAGAAAAAGAGGTATATTTCTAGTTGCTAAAAACATATCAGAACCTCTTGGCATGGTCATATCCAACATGGAGGACATTTGGGGTTTCCCTTGATTTGTTTTCTTTGAAATCAAGGTTTTCTTACCAACTTGTATAGTGTATAGTGTTTGGCTTTTGCTCTGTTTTTGGTGTTTTGTCGGTTCGTGGTTTGCCTTGGTGTGTGGCAACCATTTTTGTCATGGTTTCTCAGCGGTTTTTTGGTGGCTTTGGCTCATGAATCTGTTTTCCCAATGGATTATTTTGGCATTGGTCTACTTTTTTTCTTGTGGCACTCATTGGGAGCACCCATCCCCAAGCTGGAGCCAATGTTGGTGCCCAATGTTGCACATGCCATGCTTTGCTAAGGAGAAATGCATTTTTGCCTTGTTTCTGAGAAAAATGGCTTTGGATCTTCCCATCCTTTGAATTTGATGAAAAACAACTTGTATCTGTGTTTAAATGCTTTGAGTTGTTCATTTTTTCTCCATTCTTGCACCATTTTGAGGAATCTCTAAGTTTGCCCTACGTTTTGCCCTAATTTTTCCCGTTCAAACGCCTTTGCCATTTTTTCCATTTTTCCCAGCCTTTGGAGCTCGAAATTGTTCGATTTATACTTATTTTCCCTCAAAAATCCCTTTCCATGGTCGTAAATTGCTTTGAATCACTTTCCATTTGTCCTTTGATTGAAAATTTCTTCACCCATAAAGGAAAAATCTATTTTAAGGCCATTGGCAATTTTTGCGCTTTTTTACGGTCATACGGCGTCTTTTAACCGTCAAATTTTAGCTCAAAAATCTTCTCCTATGTGGTTGTTTGTGATTGGACAAGGTTCGTGGTCCTGCCGAGCAACTTAGCATTTTTTGTGTTTTTGAAAAAGGTCTAAATTGTCCCCGCAAGTCCGCAAGCCCTCAGCCAATCAGAGGGTGACACGTGGCAGTTAGAAAAGTCAAAACAGTGGAGGGGCAGAGCTGTGGAGGCACGGTGGAAAATTTTCCTTTGGTGAAAAGGAGTTAAAGTATGAAATGAGAGCACAGCCCTCGGCCAATCAGAAGGTGACACATGGCAGGGAAAGGCAGAGGTGCAGGAGTGCGAAGGAAATGGTGAAAATTTTCCTTTGTGGAAAATGTTGTTAAAATATAAATAAGAGTGCTCCTCGTAACCAATTAGGTGAGGACACGTGTCTTGCGGGAGGGCGGAGCCGTGGAGGAAAAACGGAAAATTTTCCTTTTTCCAAAAAGAGGCAAAATGTTTAAAATTGAGCCGTGACTCCGTATCCAGTCATATTGCACGCCACGTGTCAAGCCCAAATCTCAATGGTAGAGTGGTGGAGGAAATCAAGAAATTTTGCAAATTTCCAAAAAGGTGGAAATGTGTAGAATCGGTCCGCGATTCCAATGGGGCCCACTTTGGGACATGTGTCAAGCTCATTTTCAAAGGGTGGAGGGGTGGAGAAAAATGTCAAATTTTTACATTTTTCCAAAAGTGTTAAAATGTCAAAAAGTGATCCCAAACCCATTTCCAATCACATTGTGACACATGGAGGGCTCAGATTAAAGGATTAAGGAAAATCAACAAGAATCGTGTATTTTTAGTTTGGCCGCAATTTGAGCTCCATGAAGCTTGAAGATGCGATTTTTGCATCAATTTTCACCAAATTTTGGTGAATTCATGTCTCTTTGCCTTCAAGGATGAATGGAATCAATTTGAAAATTAAATTTGCAGATCTGAGGTACTTTTGAAATGAAATTTTGTTTGGGCTCGAGCAGAAACGTGAAATACCAGATCCAAAAGTTGCAGAGGTAAATTTGGAAAGTGTAAAGGTGAAATGATGAAAGAGGAGCATGCTGCATGAAAGAAGGAGGAAAAATGTGCTCTCAATTGAAACTATGATGCAAAAATTTTCAACGATTCACCTCTTTCGAAACACCTGGCAACTTTTGTTGCAAATATGTTAAACGTCCCTATCTGCAAATCATGATGGAATTTTGTAACAAACTTGATGCTTGGCATATTCTTTTCTTGGGAGAGAAGGCTTGAATGTAATAAAGAGATATATAATACATGTTTTGAGACATGCAAAAGGTCAAGAGTTCATTTTCACGAGAAAATTTTGAGAAAAGCTCATCTTCTGAGAAAAATTTCTGAGAAACTAGGTTAACTTCCTCTATGTCAGATTTTCATTCATGTTGAGTTGGTTACAAGTGTATAGCCATCAACAAGCTCTAAGATTGTTTAAATAACTCTCCCCTACTAATGAATCTGATAAACTTTGAGTTAATTTGTGTTAAATCTCTAGCAATTTTGTGTTTATTTCATTTCAGAATGTTTGCAAGTAGTTGTTCTAGTTCCTATTACAATCTTGTATCAAAATCTATCTGAATCACACAGGTCTCAATCCTTGTGATAGTTTAGTGGCATATACAATTTCATTTTCCAGAAGATCTTTCATCTGGGAATGAAATAAATGATTTAAAATCACTTTTCTTTCATCTGATTGACAGAGATTGTTTGTAAGCTTTTGGGTGTACCTTAGGCGTGATTTATCTTAGATTTTGATGTTTTATTGGGTTTTCTAACTCGAGCCTTCGTGCTAGAATCTCAAAGATTGTGTGAAAAGGTGCAAATCTGGGCCTCCATTGATGCACACCTTCTAGTTGAAGGAATGTTTTAACTATTTTAAAGCTTTCTATTATTGAAGTTCTCCATTGTTGTGAAGCTCCTCAAGGATCTGCAAAGTCCAATCTATCTTGTTGATCTCCCACCAAAAAAAAAAAAAAAATTTCAAATAACCAATCCTACCCTGTACTACCCCTGTTTTGCCCTGTATACCCACAAAAGATCAAAATCCATTTGCTAAAGTATGCAGAACCGATCGATTTCAAATGTCTTCGAACCCTTGCCTTGCATTGAAAGTATCTCCATAATCTGGAGTGACAACTTGTGAAAGTCAAATTTGGAGTGTTGATCATATTTTCCCAAGGCCCTTTTCATACTATTTGCACAAATTGAGGGATATCTTCATATCCTTCACCATTTGAGGGTTACAAAATAGGTTCTCTTACCTTGGTTGAAAGGCACAACCTAAAACAGCTAGGACAAGATCAAGTCCTATTAGAGTGCTATCCATCTCTCCACAAACTGAGTGCTAGTTAAATCATATCCTCGGCTACAAAATGACACACACCGTGATCCATCTCGTCTTCAAGCTTCATGCCATATCTTTGATGCTTGCTCGAGATCAAAAGGAGAACAAATTTGGGTACCAATAGGGAGTAAGCAAACCAAGAACATGGTGAGTTGAGGAGTTAGTGCACAAAGACTGGTCTATTGTTGAAGAAGCAAGTCCCCTGCTAAACAACCCAGAGTTTCTTCTTGTAACAATCAAAGGGCTTCCTTGGTCTGTAAATATGCTTTCAACCTCATCTTCTTGTCCCTCATCCCAATTCAAGGACCTTCGTCTCGGATCCCATTGAATTTTTTGATAAATAGGCATTGTGTCCTCGTCATAAGTATGTAAGATATAAAAGTAGTTAACACAACTAAATGGAAAGTTAACGTTATAACTATTTTATTAGGGGATGGAAACTATTTTAGTAGAACATGAACCATAAAATCTCTTTAAAATATCATAAAATTGACCCGTATGCAAATTTCCCAAATGTTTTATCAATTCATATTTGTCTATCAAACTAATGTTCTAGATGAGACCTACCCATGTGAACATGCCTCAAGAAATGGGAATCTTAAACAACGAGACATAAAATGTAAAATTGGATGTGTTACATTACATCGCCATATAGAGAGAGAGCGTATTTTAAAAATTAGAAGTCATGGGAAAACTCTAAATTACTGCAAGCTTAGCTTAAAAAAAATGTTGGTGCTTATCTAAGCCTTGGGAAAATATTCGTGGTTTATGACAGTTAAAGAAAGTTTAAGGGAGGATCCACGACCAGCTAAATCCAATGAGAATCTCATCCACAATGATCCCAAATCTCTCTTGAATAGAAATATAGAGGGATTATATGTTCAACAGTGTCATTTCTATTGGTCCTTACTATTTCAAGCGAAGATGGAATGTCGGACATGCTAATATACAAATTCTCAAGTCTCGAGAAAAACCATAGCATCCAAAATATTACAAGAAATAGAGTAAATTTCCCTCTCTGCTAAATCTTGTAAGGAATAGAATAAAACACATTTTCCAACAACAAAAATGAGACATCTAGGTAATCTCCAACAAAAAAACCAACACATGTCATACCATAACCAATGCATTCGGAAATAAATTAAAAGCTTATTGGAATAAATAGGGATTAAATGGTGGAGGCTCCAATAACTAACCCATGTCATGCCATAAGAGTTGGTCATCCACTTCATCAGAGGTGGTGTAAATGCAATCCATATGCCACTGTATTATTCCAAAAAATTGTTAATCACTTAGTAATAAAATAAGGTTAGTGATTTTTAATATACTAGTGGTCACTACGAGAGGAGCAAGATTATGTCGTGATCGGAACATTAGGAGTTGGGAATGTAATGCAAGGTACTTGTTTAGTGTTTGTATTTTTGTAAAGTTGTTTGTAAAAAAGTAGTGCAGTGGTTTACATTTTATATAAAGGCGCTAACAAGTTCAATATCTTCTCATCCATAGGACTACGCCCATAATTTATTAGATTGGACTCAACACCAAAGAACTTAAGAGGTCTCAAATCTTCAAATCGAATGGACATGCACCCACTTGGTTTCTTGACCAACAATTTTCTCTATTGAGATTTTACCCCTTCAGTTTAAATACTTTTAGAATTTAAGGTATCTAAAATTGATTTACCAAGTTCTATTTCTTGATAAATTTTATGTCAAACTAAGAAGATGTGAGGTTTATGGCATTGAATTAACAAAAATCACACAAAAAAATTTCATAGTGATACTACTATTATTTGCGTTCATAATTGTCCAGTTATTTTAAATGCAAACTAGTATAAAATTATTCAAATGTTCAATGCCCTTTTCGCATGGTACTTTTCCTTGAATTTAAAACATTTCAGATTCGATCGTTGAAGGAAATGGAAAGAAAAGGATGAAATCATTATGTACCCTAATAGGGAAAAAATCTCCTTGCAAATGAAGCATAGATGTTCTTTGATTTCTATATTTCGTCACAACTATTAGATACAAGAGTGTAACTCGAACCAACATATTGCATATCTTTTTATGTAAAAATTCATATAGAAGTGCTTGACAGTTCAAGAATTACTTTACATTGCCAATACATATTATGTGTAACGAAGTTTAGTATTAAATGATTATTTTTTAATTTCTCTTACATTATAGGTACTTCTTGGCATAGTTGTGTAAACATAGTATGGGGTTTACATTGATGAATAGTTTTGGAGAAAAAAATGAAACAAAAAATTTGTTTTGGTTTGTCCTAAAATTGAAATAAAGATGAAGTCTATGGCTATAGTTAAATTCATTTCCATCATGAAACCTATGCGTGAAAGGATAACATTGGGAAAGAAAGAGAAATATTGAGAGAATGAAAAGACATAATTGGGGAAAGAATTAAATATGTCAAATGTCAAGCGACATGTTAGCAATGGCATCGTGGATGTAACCCAAATAAAACATTAGCCTGCAAGGGTAGTTTGCAAAGATTAAATAGTTAGCTCACTATGCAAGGAAAAGATTGTTAAACCATAATTGATTGGCATGTGAAACATTCCTACATCATAGTGATCAATCTACTATTATGGCCTTATATATGTGGCTAGATGTTACAAGTGCCAAATGAACCATTATATATGGAAGGCGTTGAACATGGAAAGAACTTGCAAAAACCATTCTAAATGCAAGAATGCAATCATGGGATGTAATTGTTGACAATTTTTGCACTCGTGCAAAAATGGGCAACTCGAAACTTCGTTACGATGGATAGTATTGGTGAAGTATACCTAAATTAGGGCAATTTCTTTCGCATAAAATTGTTATTGTTGAATTAATTAATGATTACATGAAATATGCAACTATGTGTGTTGTTACAAAACGTAATAGATCACATAGTTTGCAATTTCATGCCTATCTTCAACAAAAGAACACAAGGCCCCAAAGGACAGTTGTGTTGTCTTGATGAAGACACCAAATTACAGAATAGATGAAATGTTAAGTTTTGGAACAACAAACATAAATGCAGATTGTAGAAATCAGAGTTCATTACTGGATGTTACAAGTTTTCTTTAATGTTCTTTCCTTCATGATTAGGACATTCAATTATGTTATTGAGTTGTTTAGTTCATCATACAATCCATGCAGAAACTAAAAAGAAGAAAGAAATATACAACTCAATTTCAGAATTCAATGTTTTATTCATAAAGAATTTCAAATGTTCCCACACAAGCCATGGGATGTAATTGAAAAGTAAAGTACAACTACTAAAATAAGAGGTACACATGTATGAAAAAGAAAATAGAGGGGTGTGAATGAACCCATCATTGCCTTGGGTTTTCTCCTTTGGTTGATGTATCTTCATCTTAAGCTTTGTTCCCTCTTCATCTTCACTACTAGAAGCATTGTACGAAAAGAAGAAAAGAAGAAAATTATCAATTAAGAGCTCAAGGTTAATCCATATTCCTATATTTTCCTAATTCATGCATATGGATCTCTTAACAACATGAGATATAGATTACTTGAAGATCAAACTGCATACATGATTTACTCATTCAAAATAAGGAGAGAGAAGAAAATAAAAACTAGTGGAGAAGGCATCTACAACAGTAGAACACGTAATCCCCATCTTTAAGTAAAAGGATGGAGTGAAAATGTTTTCAAATACCCATATCAAAGGAGGAATACCCAGATCTGGGTTGATCAAAAGCAACAATTCATGCCATTCGGTTAAAGAAGATTCAAGCATTTCAAAAAAATTCGCTCCTGTCGAATCAATTTCAAAGTGACAATATCTAAGGAAGAAAGGTACAGATCATAGCTTTGATCGAAAAGCCCACTAAATGGGTATCCAAAAATCGGGAAGGAAGCAAAAACTTACTAATTTAATCAAAAGTTAAGTGAACCCCGAATGAGTCTCAACTCGAAATATCCAAGGAAACCACGAAATCACAAAGATAATGCCAAGGAAGAACGAAGTATCAGTATCAAAAGGGAAAAATGGCAATAATGAAATGACAGAGTTTTCTTTTACAAGCAGAGACCGAACTCGAAAGCTTTCAACAATGGCATGAATTCCCTTCTTTTATTTTTTTCAAAATCATGTCTTTTTGTCAATTTTTTCCCAACGCCCGCGGATACGTGGTCACCCTTAGTTGGATGAGGCACATCGGGTCTTTTTGACTAACTTATCACTTTTCATTATTTTACAAAATCTCAAAATTGGCCTGTGGCCCCGATGAATTCCAACCGATAGTTGAAACCATGAAGTCAGCAGGATGCGGCCCTTTTTGCATTTTAAAACATTATGGCGAGGGGCGTAAAAGTGATGAAGTAACCCACGACACCGCAAAAGAAGGAAACGTGGCCTATTTTTATTATAGAGGTGGATCTTTGAGTAGTTTCTTCCTTTAAAACTTTGAGCTTTGAAAAGAAGTAAAGTTTAAAACTACCCAGCGCCCCGCTAAGGATCAAATAAAGACACCTATTGAAAAATATAAAGGCGGAGCATCGGAGAAATCTTTGAGAATTTTAGTTTTTGCAAAAGGGAGTAAAATGTTTAAGTCACCCGAGACTTCGCTGCCACTTAGTCAAAACATCAAAAGTCAAAGTATTGAATAAGCCAGAGGCGATCATTGGGTCTGTTTGAAACTTTGAACCTTTTGTTGAAAGGAATAAAGTATAAAAGTGATCCGTGCCCCGTGAAGGACCAAACAAAGCCACATATTCAATAAATCAAAGGCAGAAAATCGGATCATTGGAGCAATTTGAAAATTTGAGTTGTTTAGGGAAAAGTTAAAGTTATAAACCGCCTGCGCCCGTCAAGACCGAATAAAGCCATGTTTTGAGCTTGGAGTAAAAGTTAAAAGTGGGAGGTCGGACTGCTATGGCATTTTAAAACTTTGAACTTTTTGGAGAAAGTAGTAAAGTTATAAAGGAAGGCCGCAACTCCGATGGCACCAGAGAAGGACACGTATGGGGCCCAAATCAAAAGTAGATGGGTGGGCCAAATGTCTAAAAACACACAAATCTCTATCAGAGCAAAAAGGAAAGATCTACTATGTGTTTTTTTGCAAAAATTCGAATGGAGTAAAACTCATCGATTGGTTTCAAAGTAACGAAATCAAGCATAGGTCGAAACAAGAAATGCATAGAAGTTCAAGGAAATATCCATGGCAGAAATAAAATTTTCGAGTTTAATACGATGAGGAAAATACAATTATTCAAGATCCAAAACTTTGCAGACCAAATAAATAACACAATTTCAAGCTCTAAGTCTACAATAATGGAGGAATTTCTAAAAACTCACTCAAAAGCTTCGAATGCAGGACTGTAAGGTGAATTTTCATGCGAAGGGAGGAGTTTTATTATTACATGTGCACAAGGTGGTCCTTACATATGAGCTAAAGAAAAGACATTATTTCCAGTTATTACGCAGAGGTCAATTCCATGTGACCACAAAAGATAAAACAAATGTCAACATCGTAACCTGAGTTGCAGAGGCTATCCCCATCAAGTGAATGTTTGGATGATAATTCTTCGCAAGTATTACACATAATGTAATTAATTTTTCTCACTCACAGGGAGTATTTTCGCATGCCTTCACAAAAGAATAGATCAACAAAGAAGTCGAATCTTCATGCATAAAGAAGAAGACTTGCTCAAGGAAGGATTGTATAAATTGTTCCCACCTAGATTTTTTCATGGTAATAAACTGCAGCTTTGCCAAATCTCATAACATTCATGTTGTCACCAAGGGCATCAATTACATTGAAAATGAAGACCTATCCTTCCCCTTTTGCATTGGTATAATCATGGGTCGTGCCTTTGTGAATCACTCTCGCTTCCAGTACCCAAGACATATGGTATGGATGTAATTTGTTAATAGTTGTTGGCTTTCCAAGTGGTGTCGGTGGAGCACTATTTGCCATTATTTCCAGCTACTACCAATTTTAGGTGGACACTCTAGGAAGTGTGTAAATGTAAGGAACATAAACAATCGAGAAAAACTAAATTACAATGTCATCAACAGCTTAAACATCATAAAACTCAATTTTACACAACCTGATAGATGTATTGGTAGTTCATGGTTTTGTAAAGAAACTTCAATGAATGTTTCAATAAAATTTAGTTGTTACGGTAGTTTATAATTAAATTTCAAAATATCGAATGGCTCTAATCCGCCCAAATGTCTCAAGATAATTTGACGCAAGATTTTAATTAAAATTTAGTCCCAATTAAATTGTAGATCTAGTTTTATTGATTTTAAATGCTTTTTATCATGTAGTTAATATATAGCCAAAATCGGAAAACATCCGAAGAAATTGATCATGGGTTTGGCATGGTTTCGAACGGTCATAATTTTTGAAATCTCATTCCCAAGAACGGTCCTCTGGTCTCGCCTCTGGGGCCGCAAGGGCTAGGGCTTGTCGGAAGCTTTGCAAAAACGATTGGGCCCCCGTGGGTCTGAGTCAGATTCGCCCCCGGCGGATAGTGACTCGCATGCTCTGCAGGACGACATTCCTTCCATGTCCCTGGTCGAGGACGCTGCTTTCGCTGCACATACCAAGTGTTTATATTCGAGGGCTATTTTTGCTAAGTTTATTGGGAGAAGACTCTCGCTAGGCATCGAAATCAAAGTGCGAAACTCAAGGGGGCAGCGACACGAGCATTCGCTCCCTGGAAAAAGGTTTTTTCCTTGTGCTTTTTCGTAGCGCTGCTCAGAAAACGACACAATGGAAAGAAAAAAATTTCTCCTCTCCGACTCTGGTCTTGTGATCCGCGATTGGGAACCTCACTTTGATTGTAACAAAGCAGACGCGGATGGTCACCAAGTGTGGATCAGACTCTACTCCCTGCCCAGTGAATTTTGGTCGGCTCCCATTCTTACAAAAATCTGCTCTTGTCTGGGTCGTGTCATTCGCATTGATCCTCGTTACATTGAATGGTACTCTCTCTTCCTTTGCCAGAGTTTGCATTTCTGTCAATCCCACTCTTAAGCTAAAGGAAGTTATTCTTATCAACTCCCCTCGGGTAGTTGGAAACAGAAAGTTGCTTATGAAGGTCTTTCTAATCTCTGTTTCAAATGCTTGAAGCCTGGTCATTCCCGCAAATTCTGCAAAAGTTCCCCCTCTGGTGCCATGCAATGGCAGAAAGTTTCCCACACCTCCCCTGCTCCTCGCCCTCCTTCCTCCCCCTGAGATCTTCCTCTGTCACCTTTGCCCATCATCCCTCACTCACCCCCACCCGTTCTTGAACCTCTTGCTTTGGATCCTGATACTCTCTCCCTCGTTAAAGAGACGACGGCTATTGTTAAGGACTCTTCCAGGATCCTATCTCTGTTCCATGAGGGCATCTCCATTGGTATGGGAGGTAGCTCAACCTCCCTTGAGAAATGGATTATGGATAAAGAGGATTTGTTCCAGTCAAAAGATGTTGACCCTCCAGAAGACCATGAAGCAACTGCTGAGCTTCATTCCCCTCCCAATCAGTCGTTGGGACCACTTCTTCCCACTCCACCTCTTCTCAACGTGGATTTCGGACCAAAAAGCATTCTTGGTCGCCCCAACAAAAGTAAGCTTTCTCTCAACGAAGTTGCCCACGGGAAGCAACTTCAACTTCGTTCTTTCTTCCCGTCTTCGAGTAGGAGAGGCGAGTCCTCTCTGAAGCAATTATGATCCTATTCTCCTGGAATGTTAGGGGTCTAAACGCCCCTAACAAACAGTGTCTGTTAAGATGCTACGCCTTGGATGAGGCTGTGGATATTTGTTTGATTCAGGAAACAAAAATGTCAACAGATGGTTGTAAATGCAGTTGGTTCAGAAAATGGAAAGGATGGGAAGGCTGCTTCTCGAACTCCGTTGGGGCCTCGGGCGGTTTGGGCATTCTATGGAAAAATAGCAGTTGCATGATTGAACCCCTTGTAATCGACCCTAATTTCATTTGGTGTAAAGTTTCGATTAAACACTCTGAGGATTTCTTTTTCCTTTGCAATATTTATGGTCCCTCTTCTCCTATCAGGAAAAGAGCTCTCTGGAGTAGCCTCAGTCAGCTTTTGTCTACCGACTCTGCCGCAAAATCATCGTCGCTGGTGACTTCAATGCCACCCTTTCTGATCGCGATAAGCGTGGAGGTCTTCTTTGGCAACCTCGCTCACAGGTAGATTTTTCTTCTTTCGTTTCCTCTGCTCACTTGATTGATTTAGAGCCTTGCAAGGGCTGGTTTACTTGGAACAATAGGAGATCCGGGTTCAGCTCCCTTGCAGTGCATCTTGATCGCTTCCTGGTTTCCGAGCATTGGCTGCACCAAAATTTCCTTCTTAAAAGCTCGGTTCTCCCTCTTTCCGGTTCAGACCACTTTCCAATTTCCGTGGTTCTCGATTTCGACCTCCCTCCGCGTCGCGCCCCTTTCAAATTCGAGAACATGTGGCTTCAGGACCCCTCACTAATGTCGCTGGTCAAGGGTGGGACTCTTTTGCTGTCAAAGGGACCAAGATGTTTCAACTCTCTAAAAAGTTGTCTTTCTAAAAGTTAACTTACAATGCTGGAATCATTCGAAGTTTAAAAACATTTTTCAAGAAAAGATCAGAGTAGAGAAGGATCTTCGCTCCCTCAATGAGACCATTCTGGTGCATGGGATGTCACAGGAGGATTACCTGAAAGAAAAATCTCTACTCAAGGATTTGGGGGATCTCCTTCTAAAAGAGGAAACTTTTTGGCGTCAAAAATCCAGGGAAGCCTGGTTGTTGGATGGAGATAAGAACACCAAATTTTTCTTCGCTTCGGTCAAAGCCAGAAGAAACTTCAATTATATATCTTCCCTCAAACTCGAAGACTCCACCATCGCCACTTCACAAGCTCAGATCAAAATTGAAGCGGTGGATTTCTTTTGCAAGCTCCTGAATGATACGGCTTCCCCATTGGTGCTCAGTCACAATTCCTTTCTCAGATCCCCCTTTCTATAACGGAAGCTGATAATGCTATGCTTCTCTCACCCTTCTCTCTGGAGGAGGTTCGGAAAATTGTTTTTTCTATGAAACGGGATAAAGCCCCCGGCCCGGACGGCTTCCCTGCCTCCTTCTTCCAGGATTTTTGGGATATTGTTGGTCCCTCTGTTTGGCACGCGGTCGAGGAATCCAGGGTTTCAGGGAAGATTCTTGGGAACCTTAATCATACTTTCATATGCTTGTTCCCTAAAAAATCCCCTAGCAGAGAAGCTGGATGACTTCAGGCCAATTTCTTTGTGTAATACCACGTACAAAATTATCTCTAAAGCAATTGCCAATAGGCTTTGCCCCTTGATGCATAAATTGGTTGCACGGGAACAAAGTGGGTTCATTCCGGCAGGTCTATTACCGAGGGTATTATTATCTCTCACGAACTAATTCACTCACTCCAAAATTCTTCTAGAGCCGGAATGTTGTTAAAACTGGACTTCAGCAAGGCCTACGATCGCGTCAATTGGAGGTTCCTCCTCAAATCTTTGCAAGCTATGGGTTTTGGCGCTCACTTCTGTAAATGGATCTTTAATTGTATTGCCTCCCCTCGCTTTTCGGTTCTTGTAAATGGTTCCGCGGAAGGCTTCTTTCAGAGTAGCAGAGGCATTCGTCAGGGAGACCCGCTCTCTTCCTTCCTCTTCACCCTTGTTGCGGAAGCTCTCAGTCGCAGCATTAAGGCAGCTATACAAGAAGGTTCTCTGAAAGGTCTCCACATCACCTCCAATCTCCCACCTCTTTCACATCAGCAATTTGTGGATGACACCTTTCTCTTCGGTCAAGGGACTATCCTCGGCGTGTGCCTCTCCTCTATCTTGGATTCTTACTCTTTAGCTGCGGGCCAAGTTTTAAACTTCCATAAATCTGTTATTTTCTTCTTTAACGTGGCCCCCCGGCTTCAGGGCAGAATTAAAGAGATTCTAGGCTTCTCTTTGGGCAAACTTCCCCACACTTATTTGGGAATCCCACTTTTTCATGGAAAGGGCAAGGCTCTCATTTGGAACGGGCTTTTGAATTCCATTTCTTCCAAACTTCTTTCTTGGAAAGGCAAATGGCTGTCTCTTGCTGGCCGTGTGCTTCTCATCAACTCGGTGCTCCTCTCTATTCCAATTTACATGCTTTCCATTTTACAGATTCCGAAATCTGTACTGCTTAAAATTGAAAAAGTGGCTCGCACCTTTCTATGGCAAGGACTCAGACTCGAACGCAAATTCCATCTTGCTAATTGGGATCTGGTCAAGCTTCCTAAGAAGTTGGGCGGTATGGGTATCTTGGATCTCGCCATTCAAAATATGGCCCTCGGTGCTAAACTGGTGTGGAACTTCATCTCTGAAGGAAGCAGACTAGCCTTCCAGGTCCTCTCTCATAAATATCTCGATGGGCACCGGCATGAGCTAATTCTTTCCAGCTCCGAGTTGCCGAAGGGCTCTCATATATGGAATTTCCTGTGTAATTCCAAAATCTCATCGCTGAGAAGGTCTCTTGGAAGATAAATAATGGTCGGCTAGTGTCATTTTGGGATGAAAGCTGGAATGGTTTCCTCCCCTCAATTTGCTTCCTTCTCTCAATGGTGTTATGAACTCCTCCAAACTGCATTGGGGTTCTCTTGTCTCAACTACGGTTACCAACACCCTAACGGCTCGCCTTCTTGGTGTTGGAAAGACATAATGTCTATTGGCGCCTCTGCTCAAGAAGCTGCCTCCCTTTTGAATTCTATTGAAGATAGACATGCCGCGTTCCTCGACAGTGATGATTGCTTATTATGGGTTGGCGATAGAACTGGTTCATATTCAGTTAAATCAGGCTATAACATTCTCGTTTCTCAAACAGGCAAGGGTTCTCTCGAGTTCTTTTGGTTGCTGGCATCCTCACATCACCCCAAAAGTAGCTTTCTTCGGATGGTTAGTCTTAAACAAAAAGTTCTCACCCATGCTAAAAGGCGTGCGTGGGGCTTCCCTGGCCCCTCTAAATGTCTTCTATGCGGTGCGGCGGAGGAAGACCTGGATCATCTCTTCCTATTCTGTCCCTTCACCTCCAATTGCTGGGAATGGCTCCTCAATAAGTTTAATCTCTCCTGGGTCCCCTGTAACAGCATTGATGATAATCTTTCTTCCTGGCCGTCTTTTTCCCCCAATAGCTTGTTCAGCTCTATCTGGCATGTCAGTCCTTATTTTTTGCTCTGGCATATCTGGTGGGAACGTAACCTTCGTCTTTTCAGGGAGCAAGCGGTTGAGCTTCCTACCTTCCTTTCTAAGCTCGAGGTGGCCATTTCAGAATGTGTCAGTGCAAAGTGTCCTTCCTTTCCCTCCCTTTCCTCCAAGGATTTCTCTATTCTTCACCAGTGGCCACTTATAAAAATCCCCAAACCTGGGTCAATTGTTCGCAAAGGGCTCTCTCAAATTGAAAAGATGTTACTAAGGAAGAATACTAGGTGGCGTCCTCCTCCAAAGGGGCACTGGAAATTAAACTTCGACGGAGCTTCCAGAGGTAATCCAGGTTTATCTGGGGCTGGCTGCATTCTCAGAGACGATCAAGGTCTCCTCATCAAAGTTGGTTCCTTCCCTCTAAAAGAAGGCACTTGTAATATCGCTGAAGCTCAGGCTCTTCTTGAAGGGGTAAAGATGGCCGCTCTTCTTGGTTGTTCAGAATTATGTATTGAAGGGGATTCTCAAATCCTTATTTTCACTTGTTTCCAGTGGTGCCTCTCAGTCGTGGAAGTTGAACCTCCTCATTCCTCCTATTCTTTATTGGCTCGGTAAATTCCACTCCTGGAACATTTCTCACAATTTTCGGGAAGCTAACCGGCCTGCGGACTTCCTGGCAACTATGCAATTGACAATCCCTCTGCTATCATATCCTCCAACTGATGTACATGTGTGGCATGGCCTTTCCCATTTTCTCTCCCAAGATCGAAGGAATACTTGCGGGTAACTTGTCAACACCTCCACTGCGCCTGGCAGCTCCCTCGTGCGTGTTGTCTTCTCTCTCCTTTTCGGCGGCGTTCTTCCCTTCTCCTGCCGCACTCCCACTCAAGGCTCTGGCCTTTCTGTCACTTCCGCGCGCCCCTTGTCAGCTCCTCTCACGGGGCTGCTTCTTCTTCACCTACATATGTTCCTGTCCCTCTTTGCCGCTCTCCAGGTCTGTTTCTCTCGGCTTCTTCTCGGCGCCATGTCATTCGTCGGCTTCCCCTTTGTGGCCCTTCGGGGGCAGTTTCGTGAACTGGCAGACGTTTCCACCATTGACAGGCGCCGTTTAGCAATGGTCTTCAAATATTCTTCGTCTGCTGAGGCCGAAGCCATTGAAGCCATCCTCGGTGATTCCTTCCGCTTCAATGCTCGTCGCCCCGGACGGATTCCGACATCACTTCCGCCTTCGTCTCTTTCTGCCTGTTGCTTCACTCCAACACGGCGGACGTGGAACAGGTCGCCTCGGACCAAATATACGCTGTCCACTGCGTCAGCCTTCATGAACAACTTGTTGATTTCACACTTCCGGACCCATTGCTGTGGGTGGAGGAAGTCGACGAGCTGGCCATTGGCTCTAGTCGGGATATACGTTGGCTCGGGCAAGCGATCAGAGATTTAGTCACTTTCGCGCAGAACTTCCATCCATCATTGGACCAGCGCTTTCTTCCGGTGGTCGATATCGAAGCGGCCCTCTTTCCTCTTCACTCCGCCGTGGATCAGCTGAACGCTCTCAAGGATCGTGCTCTTCCTGCCTTCAATTTCTTGTTGCATGCGGCCTCTTCGCGGTGGTCATTCTTCGGGCTAACTGGTGTAGCCCTCTTCCCTTCGTAGCGCGTTCGTCATCTTTGTCTCTGCGTTCTCTTCCTCCCTTCGTTTTCAGTTTTCCTCTACCTCCTTCTCTCCTTCCGACTTCCTTCTTCTCCTTTCTTCTTCTTGATTGTAGGGTTGGGGTCCCTCTCCCCACCGGTTCATAGCTCCGGTAAAAGCGTTTACCAATCAAATATATATATATATATATATATATATATATATATATAGCCAAAAGTATACCTAAATATTAGATAATCTGAATACATAGATCTAAGCTATGTAAAATAGGAACAATACCTCCGAATCCCTCAACCACCTCTCGGTGTAGGGTACATTTTTCCTCCTTACCATATCGCTTTCCATACTTCAAAGGTATATAGGCTTCACCCATTGTATATGTATTTTTTTATTATTCTTTAATACAATCCTATTCAAAAGTAGCAAATTAGTTCTCGTATGGGTGCATCAATGTTGGCAAGAGTATTAAGCTCAACTCGGTCAAACACCAGAATTAGCTTCAACTCCAAAGATAAGAAAAGAATGGGCATGCCTCCGAGTTATCCCCAGCAGAAAGAGAAGAGCTTCGGATGAAAAAGACAAAGCATTTCATCAAACAAGTTAGCGAAGATCTATTAAGCATCTGCATGTGTTAGAATGTTTTCAATAATCCAATTTAGTCCTATTGCACCCAAATGACATGTTGGGTACAACTTTGAATCGAATTACGCTAAATAGATACCCTCAATGCTTTGTACAATGCTTATGAATGGCTCTCAAAGTCTGGGGGTAATGTTTTTTGGGAAAATAAGTTATTGTGCATAGAAGCATCTTCAACGGGTATGGGGAATTCGAGTACAAGAGAGAGTAGAAGGTAGCATTATAATTATCAATGGCTTGTACATAAGATTTGATTCTTTGATGCTCTTAGATGATTTTAATCAATAAAAACAATAATTTTCAAGAAGCGATACCCCTAGATATGTTTTTTTTTCTGTTAACTGGGTATCTAATTTTTAATCCTATTAGAGTTTCAATTTTTCTTGACCTACACATAAAGGTGTATTTAGTGTGAATTGTAGACTTACTATTCCAATGTAAAAGACAATAAACATGGGATACACCATTATAAAATGGTAAAGATTTGTACAAGTATGGTTAATATCGTGCTTATCTAGACCAAGTATAAATAGACTACTAAAGGAAATTATGACACCGTCTTGAAGACAACTTATACTATAGTGGCTTGAAAGAGCAAAGTGGAACACCGGAAAGCACATTAAATCAAACCGAGGCTTCATACAAAAGTTTCATTAGGGGATAGCTTTTGAAGCTATTTGGTCAAACACCTCACAAGTATCTATTAAACATATGCAAGGGTTATCCATAGTTTCGTAGTGGACGCCACAAAAGGTTGTCCCACTATGAATTTGGTCAAGAAACTAACTTAATAAAATAGGCACTGCCACCATGTTCATCTCCCACCCTAACATCTGCCCTCACATGCAGTTGTTACAATTTTCTCACCATCTTTTCTCTGCTCTGCATATTTGGTTTTTGGCTAGCTGTTTGATTATTCAACCCAATATTTGTAGTAGCTGGTCTCAGCAGGCTTCTAGTTAATTACATAATCAGATTTGGACCAAGTGGCAGTTTTACGCTTGTTTTTTTTACTTCCCTATTTGTTTGTTTACATTACATTTCCCAACTTATGATTTTTCAAGGCGGATACAAGTTTTCTAAAGTTATAGAGTAAAGCATAGAGGATGCATTCATAAAGGTTTATCTATTTTAGTCCAAATCGTCTTTTCAGGGTTCCTATTTTATTTCTATCCCACTAAATGGCTCAAATGATAAATACTTGCACCAGGATGCATGCGATGGGGCGAGGTGGAAAGGGTGTTATTAAATGTGTGTGGAAAAGCCGTGATTCTCGACAAAAGATGTATCCCCAGTATAGTAAGTTCCTCCAAACCTCTAGTATAGATTTTGCAGATTAGGATTACACATTTCAAATATCCTATATTAGTGTAGTTTCTTGTGCTTGTTATTGTGTAAATTACTACTTGGGAATTTTAGGTTTAATTTCCACGTTCATCTAAAGAAATTTCATATAGTAAAATGTACAACTATTATATTGATGGTTCGATTTATTTAAGACCAATTTAAGTAGATCCCTAACCGGGATTAAATCAGGATGGTTTGGATGAATTTTATATAAATTACATGTACTTAACGCAAAGGTTTCAGATCTGGTTGAGATATAAATTTTGTTTCCTTTCACCGCAAAGGGGTTTTGATCTATTTCTCCCCTACTCTCAGATATTATTACACAAACATCAAATATTTTTAAAAACAGGGTTCAATTCTCAATGGTTTGATAGTATTATAGATAAATGCACCTGTATCTAACTCAAATGCCTCAGATCTGGTGGGTGTAAATTCTCTGTTATCTTTCTCTTACAGAGCTCAAACTACTTTTCTCTTGACTACGGTTGCAGGGTAGGGATCCTTGAAAACATTTAAAGGAAATTTCTAAAGCTAAACAAATATATTAGCTTTCACCATTACAAGGTTTAGATCTAGACAAAATAAACAACATCAAATTAAAAAATATGGTAGAAAACAAAAGAAGCGGGTAGATAAACTTGTGTAGTGAAGATTGGGAGTAGGGCGACATAAGCAATTTGATAGCTAGTAAAAACATGAAAACCCATATATAAACACAGAACATCTTTAAGAGGACAAGTGCAACCAAAGGTGGACATGGAGATTACCAAACAACTACATGGTAGCACACGCCGACAAGCAAATCAAGCGGGAGGAGCAGAGGATAACAAGCAGCTCAAGCTCCGTAACGTCATCGTAAGAGGTCTACTACACATTAGCCACACCTCCCGACGTAAAATGTTATATTTAAAATTAGTTTTAATATTGAATGTAACAACATTTAAATTAAATACTATTATATTTGTTTTGTGTCGATCATTGGATGATAAAACCTCAATCGGTAGTGTATGTTTTTTTAACATGCAATTTTAATATCTTCCAAAAATGTCTTAGAAAATGAGTGTGGGGTGGTCACTCTAACTCGAAACAAAATTTGTAAGTCAAAAACATGCCAATGTATAAAAGAGCATTTTTAAAAATTAAAATTTAATGTGTGTGTGTGTGTGTGTGTGTGTGTGTGTGTGTGTGTGTGTGTGTGTGTGTGTGTGAGAGAGAGAGAGAGAGAGAGAGAGAGAGAGAGAGAGAGAGAGAAAGTGAGAGAGAGAGAGAGAGAGTGTGTGTGTGTGTGTGTGTGAGTGAATATAGACCCTTAAATAATGTTCACGATAATTGGCTCCTCTCCTCTATGTATAAGTATTTGTGGTTTTCTTTGTTATGAGTGGTTTTCTTTTTTTTAATTTGTAGTATTTTTAAGTTTTATTTTATTGTATAGTTTTGTCTTATATAAAGATTTAAAATTATTTTATAATTTATGTTTAATATTAGATTTTTTAAATAAGTTTGTTTATTACATAGTTTTAGTTTCTTTAATAAGTTTTTTTTAAGTTTTTTTGTTATGGTGAGTATTGAAAGGAACGATACGAAGATTGTTCTAATCCACAAAGATCTTAGATACTAATAGAACATCACAACTTGAAAATAATTCACCGTAATAACCTTACAAAAGGATTTACAAACAAAGAGTTACAATATCATATATGGAAATCCATTATAATGTCATGAATGAACTTTATAATCAGGATGTAAATATAGGAGGAGGGAAGTGAAACTACTACCTATATTAGTGGTGAAAAACTTCCATTAATTGATATTGGTAGTTAAGCTAACTCCACAAGCCTAACAAGCTAACTTCACAAGCCTAACAAGCTAGTTCCACATAGCTAAGACACCTAAGCAAGTGAACTCAACAAGTGTAGGGATAACCTAAGTGCAATAATTATCCTAATAAATAAATAAAAATAATAATAACCTACACTAACACCCCGATAAATGTAGCTTAGGTGGGCGGAAAATAAGGTGGGTCCTGACAATAAGGCTTGATGAGGTACCCACGTATAATAACTAGAAAAAGAGTTACCATGGATGAAAAAATCACCTGCAAGGTACCCAAAAACTAGTAACAACAAAGTAGAGAGAAAAAAACCACAGCAAGGAATCCCAAGAAGCTCGTCTCAAAAATTCATACTTTGCTAAAGAATAAGTTTGGTCTGCACTGTGGTCTAGATCCACTACTCAATCAAAAACTCAAAATCAACTAACACTGTGATACAATAGAATATCTCCATACTAGGAGACTATTAATGGAGTCTCTGACACTATAATTCAATAGAATAGCTACCCTTCGAATGAGAACAAGCTTAAAAATAATTGAAGGAGACTGTCAGAGGTGATGTCAAAAGTGCAAGAAAACACCAAACATAATTCGATCTACTACTAGAAAAAAGGTGTGCTATGTGATTATGCTAAAATGTAATATGTTAACCTAATCTAATGCAAGTTTGCAGTAAATAACGAATAAATAAATAAAGGAAATAAACCAAGCAAACTAAGCAATAAAATGTAGAAACCCTAATGTGAAAATAGGGTTAGGATGGCCTTAGCCGATTCACGAGAGGTCATGGGACTTTGTCGCAGTGAAGACCGGCCGAACAAGAATGGGAGACTATCGTTTAAGAGCCTAAGAAAATACGAGATATGGGTGATTTGGCTAAACCGGGGCATCTAGAAAAGGGATTGTGGAGCCTAGGGCACCACGTCTGAAATTTAGGTGCCTTGGTCTATGTAGAAGGTTTAGAATCCATTTTCATAGAGTCATCGGATGGTGTGAAGCATTCACTACTTGTCGCATGTATGTCGCACTTAGATCATTGATGTCGTCATAAATCTACAATAAATAAATCATCTACAAAACCCCAAACAAAGCATCAAACCCGAAAAAATAAAAATGCAAATGAAGTGGTTGGAATGTCCTCACCGCCACGATGGTGGACTTACAATTGAGCACTACACTACATCTCAGACCCAATGTAGTTCTATGTATGTGTGTGCGGAATTGTGCCCTAGGTTGCTCTTGTGCGTGTCACACTTGAAGTAGTGAGCAAGTAGCTAGATGTAGAATGTAAATAATGTGTGCATGGAATAGAATAAACTCCCCTCCTATGAAGTGTGATGCAAATGAACCAACCTTTGTCCCTTGTGATGGAGCTAGATGGATGTAAATGGAGCTATAGATGCCTTGATGGATGCAACCTTAGGTGGCGATAGCTAGTGCTTAGTAATTTTTCCTTTATTATGATCACATAACTTTATATTTATATGATTCCTTTACCTAAATTTCGTAATTAACCCCGAAAAGGCTGACTACCAAAAATATAAGATGCTCAAACGGATAGAAAGGATCCAAAAAGTGTGAGTAAAGTACAAAGAGGATGGGGTTGCCCAGAGGGGATGAGGGTACTGGCACGCTTGTGTTCGGTTGGATGCCCCATCCGAAGCAGAAAAACTAAAGTATGAAAAGACAGATTGGGTCAATAAATGTGTAAGACCAAAAGTAGCAACAAAAAGCAATGAAAGATGGTCAAAGACATGAGTTAGTCAGTACTTTTCTTACTTAGAAACCATATGAATAGTAGTATGTGATTGAGACTAGATATTTACCCAAAGTGTGTGATTTTGTGTCTACATTTGCCCCCACTTTATGTTGGTGAGCGAAAAGCTCGGTAACATAAAGTAGATAGAGATGTGTACCTGATATCCATGTAGATTGATGTAGAAAGCGTTCTAAGGGACTAGACAAAGCGTGGAGTGATAAAAAGATGGAGCATGGAGACTAAAGATGCAAAAGTGTAAAGAGTGATGAAAATGAACCTAGGGTGAAAACGCATGTGTAAATGTTGATGTGTGATGTACCTATTGTTAGTATCAATGTGTGTTTTTGTTATTTATTGATGTTGACCGCTTTCTTATTATCATACAAATGGACCTACAAAAGAGAAGATGATAAAGTAGTCAAATACACATGTATATGTATAAAAAAACATGTAAAGAAGTATGTAAAAGAAAATGTTGAAAGATGTGAAAAAGGAACATGTGCACCTGAGTCGTGATGAGAAAAAGGGTATAGAAAGGTCTTGTCGATGAAGTTCAAGTTTTTTGAGGGATCTCATGCCACTGGTTGAAGAAGTATAGGGAGGAAATTCTTATTTATCCTCCAACCTTTAACTACTTCCTGAAACTGAATAGATATTTGTATTGTATGGTTTTTTGGGTGATCTAATTCCATGACTCAAGTAGTGCAGATAGGAAGGTCTGGTGGTATCCTATAGCTTTTAACTTCTTCCTGAAATGTTAAGGACAATCTTTCCCTGTAAAATTCGCTATGTATGGAATTTGTAGACTGTGTTAAACCCACTCACCGTGTAACTGTCCCCTGGTTATAGGCACTCCAAGAAAGGCATTGTTATACTAAGGACAAAATTCTAATTTTGAGCCCCGAATCGTGTTGTATTGTATTGGTACTATGTTGTATATACTCTATATGGGGTGACTGATTCACTCAAATGATGCCCCCCTCTTTGGGGGCACATGCGATGTCGTTGTAGGAGGATGCGGCCCAAAAGAGGAATAATCATCAAATTGTGCCCTCGAGGGGGGAAGGGTTGTTCTTGGTAGAAACCAAGGCACATGCAAACAAGTGGTTGGGATGCAAGTGTTAGTACAAGAAAAAACAAGCATGCATGTATAAGACGAAGTGTAATCTAAGCGCATAATGTGTAAGGTAGGATGTAAGTAAACATGTAAGAAGATAATGCGGACCACAAAAAGTGGGTGGCAAACATGGGACACCTCTCACAATGTCGTAAGAAAATCAAGGCCGAAAAATCCAAAAGCATACAAGTGTGCACACAAGACAAAGGGAAAAGCACATGTAAACAATGACATACAATGATAAGCAAGTATAAGTGAAGTAATGACATACAACCATGATGGAAAATAATCCTATAAAATAAATGTTGCACACAAAGCACCCATCAAGATGTTAGAAAGATAAAATGTATGTCAAAGCATGTATAATTTGATGAAGTAAAGTGCTAAGTATAAAATGAAACAATAACACCTGAAGTGTATGAAAGTGGATGCCCCAGGGACCCACGATGAGACTAGTAATAGGTATTGCGCCAAGCATCCCTACTTTGCATGTAATGGATTTGTAGAATCTACGATCACAACTAAAAATGCAAGTGAACGTGCATGTGTATATGATAAAATATAATGACATATAAGATATCTATCTAGCATGTGTAATAAGATGAACATGTACAAATAAATGCAAGCAAGAGTAAAAGTAACCAAGATATGTAATATGTTGTGGATGGATGGAATAAAATGCAAAGTGAATGATAGGATCCGCATGCCCTCCAAGTGGATGTTTATGTATGCAATGAATTTCATTTATTTATGCCCCCTCAACAGATCAAGAATGAACCGTAAATGAGAGTGCGTCATTGGGAAATGGTCAAACTATGTGTTGTGTATAATGTGATGTGATGAATGTGTAGTGATGATATGTGACATAAAGATGAAGTGTGTGTGATGATGTAGCCTAAGCGTATATCACTAAAGGATGATAGAAGAAGTGAAGATGTAGCCTACTATGTATATCACTACAAGATGAGCAGAAAGAGTGGTGATTTGGCCTAAAGCGTATACTACTAAATGATGTAAGCGGAAGTGATGATGTAGCCTAAGGTGTATACCACTAATATAAGAATGTTGCATGAGAAAAGCATTGAATAGTTGAGTATGTGAGTGTGATATGGTCCATTTGTGATATATACCCTCAACAATCCAATATGGATCATGAGACTAGAGTGCGTCATTGGGTAGTGAGTGCAACGCGTTAAAGTATATGTGTAAAATGTGTAAGATGTCTAGTAGGTGTAGTGTAATATGTGATGTATAGGATGTAATGCAAGATGTGTAGATGATATATGTGTAGAAGATGCATGACGTATGATAAACAAAGTGTGAATGATACATAATAAATGTAAGATCTAAAAATGTAGGATTGTAAGATGTAAGATGATGTATATAGACAGAGATGTAGGATGTGTGAAGATACATGATGTGTAGTATCTAGTGTGCAGTGGGTGAGGTTCATGTGTATAGGATGCCCTCAATAGTTGAGTGTGAACCAAAGCACAAGAGTGTGTCATCGGGTAATGTCAATTTTAAAGTGTAGATGCATATGCATATGCTAGGAGTGTGATGAATGATGATGCAAGTATGGGAGATGTGTTAATGCTTTGGGTGGTGGGTGTGAATGCAATGCCCCCAAATGTGTGTATGATGAAGAGCGCAATTTGTTTGGGTTAGCACACCATTTGTACAAATATATTAATCACATCTAAGCATGAAAGTAATCAATACAGAAATAAACAAGAAGAAACAATACACAAGATTTAACGTGGTTCACCCAGTGTGGGCTACGTCCACCAAGAAATAACTAATTTATTATCACAGAGGAAATACAATGAAGATTTGCAATCTTCCACACCTTCTTAGATGTCTTGTATTGTCTTCTCTACGAATTTCTATTTTTCTCTCTAAAGGAAACTTCTCTTAATTCTCAACTAAATTCTCTCTTCTAAACCCTAGCTTTATGCTTATGTATGCATCTACAATCTTAGGTCACTTTATCTATGTAATCACATCCATTAGATTCACTTTACAACTAAAGATAGATCCAATTCCCATAACTTAATTATAGTAGTCACACACAGGCAATCGATGTCGGTTAGCCTTAATCGATGTCGATTAGCCCTAACCGATGTCGGTTCCTCCTTGCTCGACCGACCGACACCGGTCCATGGGTGGTGACGCGTCGGGTTAAAACCGGCAATGTCGGTTACTATGTATTCTAGCAAGTCTATAAAAGCATGTCAATGAAGCAATTAAGCTCCACAACTCAACAATCTCCCACTTGGAGATAAATTGTTGCATTGTACTATACAACTCCTTCCTCTGATCCTTTCCTTGGCATGTTTCTCCCTCCTCAAGTCTCAAACTTGAAGACCAACAGAAGTGGAGTGTAGCTCCAACTTCTCCTTTGCCAATGGCTTCATTAGCATATCCGCATGATTTTCCTTTGTATGAATTTTCTCCAACTTCAACTTTGTCCATCCTCCAATACATTGTCGTATGAAGTGATATCTCAACTGAATGTGTTTCATTCTAGAATGAAACGTTAAGTTCTTTTCCAAATGAATCGCACTTTGACTATCACTATACAATCTGCAATCCTCTTGCTCCTTTCCCAACTCTCCCATGAACTTGCTTATCCATATCATCTCCTTACTAGCTTCTGTAGTTGTAACATACTCAGCCTCTGTAGTAGACAGGGCCACAACCTTCTATAATCTATAAATCCAACTAACTGTCATGCCACCTACTTTGTGAAAACATAAGTGGGGTGCTCCTCCTACCATCCAAATCACCAGCCATGTCTAAATCCACATATCCACATAAAGAAGTATCTAACCCTCCATAGCATAACTACATGTTGGATGTCCCTCTCAAATACCTGAGAATCCATTGGACTGCTTTCCAATGCTCTTTACCTGGATTAGCCATAAATCTACTCACAACTCCCACTACCTGTGTAATGTCTGGTCTGGTACAAACCATAACATACATCAAGCTCCCAACTGCTGAAGCATACGAAACTCGTGCCATGTACTCAACCTCCTCGTGTGATGTAGGACACTAATCTTTGCTCAATTTGAAGTGTCCAACCATAGGTGTACTTACAGGTTTTGAATTTTACAAATTAAACCTTTCCAACACCTTATTGATATAATGATCCTGAGACAAATATAACTTCTTGTTCTTCCTGTCTCTATGAATTTACATGTCAAGGATTCTCTTTGCAGCTCCCAAATCCTTCATTGCAAATGTGTGAGCTATCTTTTCTTTAAGCTCACCAATGTCCTGCATACTAGATCCTGCAATAAGCATATCATCCACATACGTAACAAAATAATATAGCTCCCATTTCCAAGCATCTTGAAATAAACACAATGGTTAGATTCACATCTCAAATAACCATGCTCATGCATGAAACTATCAAACCTCATATACCATTTCCTTGGAGCTTGCTTGAGCCCATATAGGCTCTTTTTCAATCTACACACAAATTTCTCCTTACCCTTCACTTCATACCCAAGCAGCTGATTCATGTAAATATCTTCCTCTAAATCACCATGAAGAAATGTCGTCTTGACATCAAGTTGCTCTAAATTTAAATCCTCTACTGCAACTAAACTCAATACAATACGAATAGAAGTCATCTTAACAACATGAGAAAATATTTCACCAAAGTCAATACCGATTTCTATGCAAATCCCTTACTACAAGCCTTGTCTTGTATCTCTTCTATCCACCCTCTTCTTCCTTAATCATGTAAACCCACTTGTTCTACAATACTCTTTTACCTGTTGGAAACTTAACCAAATTCCATGTTTGGTTCTGCTCTAAGGAGTCCATCTCCTCATTCATGCCATGCTCCCACTACTTGTGGGCTTTATCCTACATTTCTTCTTCAAAGATTTTTGGTTCACCACTATCAATCAATGATAAATAAAACAAGGTGAAAATATTTCGAGGTCTACTTACCCTTTGAGACCTTCTCACTGAGATTTGGGGTGTTAGAGGCTCAATCTACTCATCTTGTAGATTTGTATCTACTTTTGATAGTGATCGACTCGGTCACCTTCTACCAAACATGCGTTAGTTCGGCTAATTGATGTCGGTCTAACTCTTCTATAACCGATGTCGATACAAGGGACCGATGTTGGTCAAGGGTAAACCGATACCGGTTACTGTGTAAACCTATAGGTGTTAATTTTAAATCTGAGAGTTCATTTTCATCCAAAACTTCTCCACTGTTCACCTTTAGGTACCAAAACTTGATCCCTATACATTCTCTTTTCATTCCAATCAATGTCACGACTCCTAATTATCTTAGAATCTTCTAAATCCCAAAACCAAAATCTGAAATCACCAGAGCCATAACCAATGAAAGTACATCTTTTGGATTTAGCATCCAATTTATTTCTATTTTCCTTATCAATATGCACAAAATCTTCTGAGCCAAATACTCTAAGAAAATAAATATCTACCTCTTTTCCAGTCCAAGCTTCTTCTGGTATTCCACCATTCAATACACTTGAAGGTCCACGGTTAATCAAATAAAGCTTCGTGTCTCACTGCTTATGCCAAAATCGTAAGGGCAATCAAGCATGTATCCTCATGCTTCTAACACATTCCATGATTTTCCTATTCATTCTCTCTGCAACACCATTCTCTTGTGGTGTTCTAGGAATCATCCTTTCTCTGTGTATTCCATTTACTGAACAATAATTATTGAAATCCTTGCTGCAGTACTCACCACCATTGTCAAATATAAGGCACTTTAACTTTGAATTCGATTCATTTTCCATGAGGGTTTTCCATCTTTTAAAAGTTTCAAAAACATCAGATTTATAATTAATACAATAAACCCATACATTTCTTGTGGCATCATCAATGAAAGTAACCTAGTATTGGGACCTCCATGAGAAGCTACTTGCCGGGCCCCCACACATTTGAGTGTACACACTCCAATTTTGCTTCTTCTTTGTTTCCCCAACTTTGAGAAATCTCACTCTCTTCTGACTTCCAAAATTCAATGCTCGCATAAATCAAGATCTACACATTTCAAATCGATAACTTACCCTTTTCCTTTAAGATCTGCATTCCCTTTTCACTTATATGGCATAGCCGATTGTGCCACATGCTTGTATCTCGAATCTGAAGTAGATAAAATAGAAAAGGAATCAGTAATATAGGTAGAAAAATATGATAATCCTACCTTCTTGCCTCTTGCTATAACAAGATATCCCTTAGTAATTTTCCAAGATTCGGTTATGAGTGTAACCATACAAACCGGTTTCACACAATTGTCTTGTAGAAATTAGATTTCTTTTGAGGCTTAGAATATGCCTCACATCTTTCAATATCCATGTATTTCCATTCTATAATTTAAGATGAACTTCACCTCTACCAGTAATATTGCATGGTTCATCATCTCCTAAATAAACATGCCCAAAATTACCTTGGACATAATTTCTGAAATAGCCCTTATTAGGGGTTGCATGGAAAGAAGCTCCTGAATCTAAAACCCATGACTCAATTTTATTATCTAAGGAGAGAATTAGGGCATCTTGCATTACCTCTTTTGCAACAACATTTGCCTCTTTACCTTTCTTTGGTACATTCTCTTTGTTTTCCTTGAACCAACAATCCTTCTTTGCATGACCTTTCTTTCCACAATTCCAACAGATTATACCTCTACCTCTGGATTTAGATCTGTCATTCTTAGACTTTGATTTCCCATTATTCTTTCTCTTAGATCTCTCCTTCTACCTTCCCTTGCTTTCTACATTCAAATCATTCCCAAATGATTATTCTCCTGTACTTTTCCTACGTATTTCTTCATTTAGGATTATACTAACCACATCATCAAACTTTAAAACATTAGTAGCAAAAGTTGTATTACTAACAACCATTACCAAGTTATCCCAACTATCTGGCAAAGAGCATAATAATAAAAGTGCTTTCACTTCATCCTCAAATGGAATACTAACTAATTTTAATTGATTTACAATAGACTGAAAATCATTCAAATGAATTGATGCAGATCCACCTTCTTGCATCTTTAAATTAAACATTTTTTTCATCAAATAAACTTTATTTGAAGCACTAGGTTTTTCATATAGATTTGCTAAAGATTTCATCAATTCTACCATAGATCCTACTTCGGTAGTATTTGAAGCCACGATGCTATCGTGCTCAATGTTATAGATCCCGAGCCTTTCTATCAAGAAATTTCCATTCTTCATCACCATCTTTACAGTCTTGGCCTCTCATCCAACGGTAAGTATAAATCTTTCTAATACAGATAATCCTTCACCTACATCTTCCATAATAGATAGTCATAGCCATCAAATTTATCTACTCTGAATTTTCCTTCTTCTCCCATTGCTTTGCTCCCACTCAATCAGAAATCCCTCTGTGAGTAAATCTTTTAACACACACAACCCTCAAACAAAGATGCTCTGATACTAGTTGTTGGGTTAACACACTAGTTGTATAGATATATTAATCAGATCTAAGCATAAAAGTAATCAATACAAAAATAAACAAGAAGAAAAAATACACAAGATTTAATGTGGTTCACCCAGTGTGGGCTACGTCCACCAAGAAACAACCAATTTATTATCACAGAGGAAATACAATGAAGATTTGCAATCTTCCACACCTTCTTGGATGTCATGTACTTTCTTCTCTACAAATTTCTATTTTTCTCTCTAAAGGAAACTTCTCTTAATTCTCAATTGAATTCTCTCTTCTAAACCCTAGTTTTATGCTTATATATGCATCTACAATCTTAGGGCACTTTAGCTATGTAATTACATCCATTAGATTCACTTTACAACTAAAGATAGATCTAATTCCCTCAATTTAATTATAGTTGTCAAGCACAGGCAACCGATGTTGGTTAGCCCTAACCGATGTCGGTTCCTCCTTACCTGACCAATATCGGTCCATGGGTGATCGATGTTGGTTTGTCAACCGATGTTAGTTACTCGTATTCCAGCAAGTCTGCAAAATCATGTCAGTGAAGCAATTAAGCTCCAAAACTAAACACAATCATGTAATGTCATTTAAGAGGTCATAAGTGTCATGATCAAAGCCAAAAGGGGCAGCGTCAGAGACCTGGTAACCAATAGTGTCGGTTTGATCATGTAACAAGCCATTGTGGTATAGGTTGTACATGCCCATAGCATATTCTTTGTCAGTGAAAGGAGGTAATGGGCATCCGTGCACATACCAACACGTGAGGTTTTGTGTATAGCCAAGAAAGGAGTTGTTGCAAATGAACACATGACCAAAGGGCATAGGGAATGAGATATCCATATGATTAGGGTCCAATGTGCCGCCTATATAAGTAAGCCAAGACTTGCCCTAATGTGAGTGGAGAAGAGCAAGGAGTGTGTGCAAGGTAGACTGTGAGATGGAAGACATGTAGACCATAAGCAATAGTGATAGTGATGAATCCATAATATAGATGAGGATCATGAGTTAGAGGATAAAGATCCTCAAAAGTGAAACCAAGCCGATTCAAACCATCATGTGAACATATAGAGACATCACAAGTAGGATCAAATGGAATATGCTCCCAATATAAATTATTCATAAAAATGTGCATGTAAATGGTGGTCATGCGAGTGGAGGTGGCACATGTGAAGGTACAGGGGATAGATCAATGTCCGTAGACTAGACAAGCCCCCGATAAAGAATCATAACATTAGTAGTAGTTGGAGGCGGTGGTGTGGAGGAAACTATATCTATCATGTAAATAACACCTTCAAGTGGTGGTAGATGAGGTGGTTTGTCCATAGGTTGAGGGTTGTCAGTAGTATCAGTTGTGGAGTAGGAAGTGTGGTATGAGGATCATGGTCACAATATTTTTATGGATGATGGTCACGAAAAACAGTATATTCAACGCCTTCATGGATGAATTTGACACAATGATGTATTATAGAGGCAACAACTTGCATAGCATGGAGCCATGGTCTACCAAGTAAACAATTATATGAGACCAAAAAGTTAATGAAAAGAATACCATGTTAAGGGTTTTTGGCCCTATAGTGATAGGTAGAGTAATGTGACCTACACATGGACAAACAAAACCATCATATGCATGAAGGGAAAGACATGATGGACTAACATTAGTAGTAGAAAGACCTAGCTTTTCAAGGAATGACATAGGACATAGGTTGAGCTTAGAGCCATTGTCAATTAAAGTACACTTGACACCCACATTGTAAATGTGAATCATGATATGCAAAGTTGGGTCATTATCAAAAATATTAAGATCAACATGAGGATTAGACGGAAAAGCAATATGTTGAGAGAAAACATCGACAAATGATTGATAAACTAAGTCGGGATGCATATCAGTAGGAATGTGAGTAGTAGCTAGGAGATGTTGGAATCTATGTCTTAAGTTAGGATTAGCAAGAAAGAAATCATTAATTGAGATACTCATGATGAGAATATGCTAGAAAGATGAGCAATGACAGAATGAGGATCCTAGGAGTGCAATGATCGAGTACAGGTTCACCAAAATGATTATGATAAAATGTAATATATTAGCCTAATCTAATGTAATTTTTAGTAAATAACGAATAAATAAATAAAGGAAATAACCCAAACAAACTAAGCAATGAAATATAGAAACCCTAATGTGTAAAGAGGGTTAGGAGAGCCTTAGTTGATTCGCAGAGGTCACAGGATTGTATCACACTGAATACTGACTGAACATGAATGGGAGATAATCACACAAGAGCCTGAGAAAATGCCGATCTAGGTGATTTCACTAGACTGGGGTGCCTAGAAAAGGAATTGGGGCATTTGGGGCACCTGGTCTAAAATGTGGGCACCCCTACAGTCTCGCATGAAGGTCCGAAATCCAATTTCACGGAGTCACTGTGGTGGTGCGAATCCTTCGCTACTTCATGTGTATGTCACACTTAGATCATTGATGTTGTCGTAAACCCGTAAACCCCCAAACAAAGCCTCAAACTCTAAAAATAAAGATGAAAATGAAGGGGTCATACTATCCTCACCGCTACAATGGTGGACTTACAACTGAGCGTTACACTACATCTTAGACCCAATGTAGTTTTGTGTGTGTGTGCGGAATTGTGCCCTATGTTGCTCTTGTGTGTGTCGCACTTGAAGTAGCAAGCAAGTAGCTAGATGTAGAATGTAAATAATGTGTGCATGGAATAGAATAAACTCCCCTCTATGAAGTGTGATGCAGATGAACCAGCCTTTGTCCCTTGTGATGGAGCTAGATGGATGCAAATAGAGCTATAGATGCCTTGATGGATGCAACCTTAGGTGGTGATAGCTAGTGCTTAGTGCTTGGTCCCTTATTATGATCACATAACTTTATATTTATATGATTCCTTCACTTGAATTTCATAATTAACCCTAAAAATGCCAACTATCAAAAATATAAGATGCTTAAACGGCTAGAAAGGACCCCAAAAGTGTGGGTAAAGTACAAAGAGGATGAGGGTGCCCAGAGGGGATGAGGGCGCCTTGTCTTGGCATTCTCGCCGGTGGGTGATCCACCAGAAAGGGTAAAACTAAAGTATGAAAAGACAGACTGGGTCAATAAAGGTGCAAGACTGAAAGTAACAACAGAAAGCAACGAAAGATGGCCAAAGACATTATTTAATCAATAATTTCTTACTTGGGAACCATATGAATAGTAGTATGTGATCAAGACTAGATACTTACCCAAAGTGTGTGATTTTTTATCTACACCACGAACTAATAACAATAAGCAAGGCAATGATATAAGACCCGAAGAAGCAAGATCAACACCACACCCTCCCATACTACTAAATGGGTGGAGTGACACTACAAAATTTGTATGAGTGGCAACGCCCACTACTCGAACATCGACAACTCCGAAAATGGGATCTATTAGGATAGCTCCATAATAAAAGAGATTGTCAACATGCCTAAAAAGTGTCGAAAATAAATATACAAAATCTCTCAAAAAGGAGATACACTCTACACATGTTAAAGAAAAATGTTTAAGTCTCTGAGTAGAAGATTAGTGCGTGGGGAGGACAAAGGTGTAGGAAGAATGCGTATGAGGAAGCATGCGCGAGGGAAAGCTTGAATAGTTAACTAGTTTTGGAATGAAGGGCTAGAGTTGGACATGGAGCGCACAAAAGCTGAAATGGGTTTGAGACTTAGCCACATTTTGGGTTATGGTGTTGCATGGAAAACATGTGAGGATGTGGGTAGGCGTGATAGTGGATAAGGTTAGAACATGGAGACTTGTAGCCCAAGGAAAGAATATTCCAGATATAATCATTATGTTTAAGATTTGTAAAGTAGAGTTAGTTATGGGTTAGCTGGCACTTGCATGTTTAGGGTACTCAAGTATGACGGGGTATGATGACATTTGGCATGTGGTTTGCTCTTGAGTGATGTTGAGGCGGTGAAGGAGAGCTCCCACTCTATTTAAAAATGTGTTTGGATCTAAAACAAGGGATGCGAAGAAGATGTGTGATGTGAGGCAAGAGATGTAAGAGAGACTTTAGATGCACAAGAGAGAACATGGCTAGAACTATTCGAGTAGAGTCATTTTGTAGGGTTAGGATGTTATTTCTTGATGTATTCAGTCTGCTATTATGACCCTTTTGATGTAATCTAGCTACTATAAACAATTGTGAATCAATATATGAGGTGGATTGTTCTAATATCTATGTTTATGGGTCCAAACCCTTGTGTTCTTCATATTGCTCATGGTTCAGATCTGATTCCTCTGTGTTGTTATAATGATTACATTCATATTATGGTGCATTTGTGCTTAGATCTAGTTTATTTACCTCTATGCTAGAATGAATGTATGTATTTATGTTTCTGCAATATTCCTCCATTAATGGTGAACATTCTTACAAGGCTCACATAAAAGAGGAGCTCAACACCTTTGTGCACCTTAGGTGAGTACTCTGCTGTGTCGGGTGATGTGTCGGCATGCCTGGGGTTTAAAACGGAGTAGGTAAAAGTGACTACATTTTGGTTCCATTGTCAGGACCTCTTTTGAAGTTGTTGTAAGAATGGTGTGTGATGGTAGAGCGCTTGACTTTGGCCAATGTGGAGACTTGGCTTAAGAACACGGAGGATGAGTTTGCACGAGATTCAACATTGGACCTGAGTTTGATGCATGTACATGGGTAGAGGAGCATATGTATCATGAGCTCTATGAAACATTATTTTGTTGTTTTCCAATAGAACTGTATGAATGGTTGTCACATATATGCATTGAGGAGGATTTGGTACTATCAACCTCATGTGTGGACCCAAGAAGATTATCAGTAGCTTCATGATGCCGATCTGATTTGGACTCATGTTGTTGATTGTTGGTGGAGTGGTGTGTTGACTAGCTACATGTTGGAGTACGTAGTTTCTACTTATTCTTTCCCGAGGTTTCTAAGTTTGAGTTCTTGTGAGAACCAAGAGGATATTTCTTGCATGTTATACCACTAGCCATCAAGATCTTGATCATCACTCTGAGTTTAGAAGTGTTTCTTATGGCTAGCTAAACTCCCATTAGGCGTAGGGCGCGGAAGTGGGTGTGGCGAGAAATGGTGGTGGATCTTACGGAAAAAGTGGAGAGAGAAGAGAGGCAGCTCAAGTATAATGAAGCTCGGAGAGGGAATTGGTGAAACAACGTGAGATTGTAG
Organism: Taxus wallichiana var. yunnanensis; assembly: GCA_018340775.1. NCBI lineage: Eukaryota > Viridiplantae > Streptophyta > Pinopsida > Cupressales > Taxaceae > Taxus > Taxus wallichiana. The sequence continues at coordinate 554,491,468 of CM031234.1, forward strand.
GAACGATGGATGTTTGGAGGAAGACGTTGTAGGAAGGATTTGAGGTTCATGTGGAGGACGTGGAGCATGAGCGGTTTGTGCTTTACCCCATCTTAGAAAATGCGGAAGGAGAACCCCTCGGCTTCTTCCGATGAGGGCTCGTCATATATAGAAAGGAGATGGACCGTAGGCACGCATTTGAACCCACCTGTGACCAAGCCCTTGTGCTTAGTTTTCCAGTCTTTGAGACAAGTATTGCTAGTCCGGTTGGTGTTAGTATTGGTAAGCAAACAACATCAGGTAGATATCATTTCTCATTAAATTCATTTATGGCCACGTAAACATTTCCTGTGTTTGGTGGTATCCCATTAGGTGTGTCATTTGGACAAGGTATGGGCTTACAAAATGTGGGTATCACGTCTGCAAGTAGTTCAACTTCATAGATTGTTGTAACTCGATTGAGAAATGATGGTAGGAACATAGAGTAACACTATTTTAGGCCTTGTACCTGCTACAGGAGGAGCATCAACAGAGGATCTGGAGGGTCAGGGGTTAGTGGAACTAGTGGATCTGGTGGTGGAGGTAACACAGGAGGAAATCAAGGTTCTATATCAAGTGGACAAGGACAACAACCCCATTAGTAAGTGTTTTATGAGATGTCTCTTCATTTTCTCGATTATAAAGGTGTTGAGGATGTTGTAGAGCATATACAAAAGTGTGAATTTCTATGATACACTAAGGGGATCACTACCTCAGAGTGGAAGGCAAGCCAGTTTACAACTGCGTTGTAGGGGTGCGTGCATATAATTGGTACAGAAATTATGGCCCACATTAGATGACGGTGGATTATATGGTGTTATGTGATGCCTTCTTGGTAGAATTTCATATTCCTGAATTTGAGCAAAAGAGCATCAATGTGCTCAAGGAGATTCAACAAGGTATGGTAGAGAGTGTGCGAGAGTATGATGCGCATTTTAAGACTCTCTTGTCAAAGTTATCTTATGATATCCATCCCTCTAAACATGCTCAGTATTTCAATGGAGGTTTGATAACACCGTTAAGACAAGCACTTTCACATAAAACTTTCATGGATCAACGTGGGGCCTTGGAGGATACTTTGTGCGTTGAGGTTGTTGGAAGTGTTGATACTGGGGTAAGTCCCTTTTTGAGGCATAGATTGCTTCCATGGCGAAGCAACTTGAGAAGTTGTCTACAAATTTAGTGCATAAGACTCGTAATGACTTTGGTGTACAAATTGTGAAGTATAAGGACACACCAAGGATAGTTTCCCTCAAAATTTGATGCATGCCATGTCATTAGACTGTGAAATTTCTCTCAAAGATCATGATCAAAGTAGATTCCCTTTATTACAATGTGCACTCCATAAGAATGTGTCCTGCTATTGTAAGATTTGTACATCTACCACTCATGATACTAAGGATTGTCAGTTGATAGACTAGATTCATGATGTAATTGATACTAGCGTGCGTCAAAGCCAACATCAGGTGAGCAATTCTAAGAATGAGGGGCATCATCATGAAGGGCATGAAGATGTGAGGGAAGGGGAAAAAGCTTTCGTGGAGGATTTAGAGGCCGTGGTGTTCATGGCGGAGGAAGGAGTGAATTTCCCCATGGAAATTTTTTCAATTACAGGTCTACGGATCACTACAAGCGTGAATGTCCGGATTTACTACAATTCTCGTGGTGCGGAAAGAAACATAAGTATGAGGAGTGCCCTGACTTGTATGATCACATGAGCTAGAACCAGAAGAAGGACAAGGGCGTGGGAATGGTTAGTGTGAAATGCGTTGAACCCCTATTCATGCCTAGGGTGACTTCTAACTGGAGTTGGAGCTCAGATTAGTAACCACATGCGTTGAAGTTGCATGCGCCAGAGAAATACCAAAGCAAAGGCCTCTCATTACAAGAGAAGAGGTATTGCATGGAAAGTACCCTGATCGACTTATCAGAAGGAGGTTTACCAGGAGACTATGGAGGTAATTAGGAGCTTACAAGGAGAGATTCAATGCTTGAAAGAGCAGTCACAGAAGTTAGAACATGCGAAGAATGTTGAGATCCCTCAGAATGATGTTGATGATGTCAAAGAGGTATGTAAGATGTTGCACTAGGAAAATATCATTCCCCTGTTAGGAGAATGGTTGAGAGGAAAGGTACCACACATTGGATGCGAGTGTGAGAGGTAGATCTTGCATGCTAATTTTCCCCCTCATAGTCTTGATTATGATAAGGAGATCATGTTAAATGTGGTAGTTGATGGATGGATTCTGAGAAACATACTAATTGACATAGGTGCAGAGGTTAATGTTCTTACTCTGGATGCATGGAATCGATGGGGAGACCACCATTACAACCATCTTCAAATGTGATGTACGAATATGAATAAAGCTACACCCATCGAGTCCTGAAGGATGCTTCCATAACCATTCAAGGGGCCAAGTTCACTGGATACTTTGAAGTCTTAGTGCTTACTGAGGTAAGTAGTTTTCCATCCTTAAACGCCCTTGGTGTTATGTGAATAATGTTGATTTATGCTTCAACAAGGGATACATCAACTTTGAGAACAAGAAGGAACACATTATTATTCCACTAACAGATGGTAGGTCTACACCTTATGTCAAGCCTTTGGGGGAAGAAGACATCAATAGAATTTATGTGCGCACCATCAAAGACCTAGAGGTTATTGAGCCATCGAGAGGAGTCATTCAGTGGGATGATGCTCAGTCCATGAGTGATACGACTAGCATTGCATGTGATAATTGGGTGCATGGGACTTATGAGTTAGTTAGAAGAGAATTAAAGGGAACTGTGACTCATGTTTTCAAGGTGTGTTTGGTTAGGCGTCAGGAGAGGAAGACAGTTACCAAGTTACACAGAAAAGGTAACCCTGATGTCTTCTTACACGCTATGGAAGTCCAATGGACTTATGAAGTAGAACGAAGGAATATGCTTGTTTATACCTTGCGTGGGACAACCGCGCGTTGGTGGATGACTCATCGGGATAATATTATAGAGTGGCGTGAGGTAAGAATCGCATTCTCTATTAGATTTCTACGAACCAATGCACCTTTGAAGATATGTGACTATCATGGGAAGTAATCACCTTGTAGCATGTTCGAGAATGTGAGAAAGCTTGAACGGAAGGCCCGGAAGCTTAACCTCCTTCACTCTAGTGCATAATTTATATTCCACCTTGTAGGGTTGTGCATGTGCATGGTACGTATATTCAGAGTTAAGTCGTCATACAAGAAATTGGTAGGAGTTGACAACAAGTATTATTCAAACTTTTGAGTATCTATCTTTTAAACCATCAGTGAATGAGGCTTTATAAGTAGTCAAGCACCTTACTCTGGGAGATAGTGCCAAAGTTGAGGACCTCATCCTAGCCTTTCTAGGGGAGCCTGATTTAAAGGCGCGCTTCTAGGAAAGAGAAGAAACGGATATACAGTTTGAGCACACCTACCTAAAAAAGAGAAAAAAACATGGTGTACCCGATAGAGGATGAAGAGATAGAGAACCTTGTTGTTGATCATACGGAGGGTATGCACGACATCTTGGATAGTGAGGATGAGAAGGCATGTGCCTACCATGATACATTAAAGACAAAGAAGGTCAACATTGGCATAGAAGAAAAACCGAAAGAAATAATCATTGACGATTAATGGATAGACCAAGAGGTCTCAAAGATAATTGAGTTGATGCGTGACTACCAAGATTTGTTCTGTGTGGATACCATGAATTGAAAGGAGTTCATCACTTATTGGGAGAAATGTAGATTAAGTTGAAGGAAGGTGTGCACCCGATTAGGAAAAGGCCTTATAGGATGAATCCTAATGCACATAAAAAGGTGAAAGAAGAGATTGACAAAATGTTGGAATCTAGGATCATTGAAGCTATTGAAGAATTTGAATGGGTTAGTCCAATGGTGATTAGTATCAAGAAATATGGAAGGATACAAATCATGTGTAGACTATAGAGACTTGAATATTGCATGTGTTATAGATCCTTTTCCAATGCCTTTTATTGAGGAAATCTTAGAGGGTGTAATAGGGCATGAGATCTACTCTTTTACAGATGGATTCTCAAGGTATCACCAGGTAAGGATTGCAAAATAAGACTAGGAGAAGACTACTTTCACCACTGAATGGGGAAGTTTTTCTTATACAGTTATGCCATTCAGGCTTAAGAATGTGCTGTTGTATTTTCACGCATTGTGGTGCAAGCATTCCAAGACTTTATTCATAAGTTTCTACAAGTCTACTTGGATGATTGGACAATGTATGGATTAGTAAAAGATCATTATGACAACTTGAGATTGATGTTTGAAAGATGCAAGTAGTTAAGTATCTCTCTAAAAATTAAGAAATGTGTCTTTACTACTCCTTTTGGCACATTGCTAGGTCATATTATTTACAAGGAGGGTTTATTATTGGACCCTACCAAAGTTGTTGTTTTCGGTTTGGAGGAGCCTGCCAATCAAAGCACAATGCGTGAATTTTTAGGGCATACGGGTTACTACAAAAAATTCATCAAAGGTTATGCCAAGATTGTTGCGCTTGGAAGAACTATTGAGGCATAAAGGAAGATTTCACTAGGATGAGGCACAACAAGTGGATTTTGATATGTTGAAGGAGAAGCTTACTACTATGCCCATTTTGTGCTTTCCCTCTTGGGACAAGCCCTTTCATGTGCATGTGGATGCATCAGTATGGAAATTGGAGCAAGTGTTAGCACATCCTGGAGAAGGGATTGTTGATCACCCTTTATGTTTTGCAAGCAAAAAAACTAACTCCATCTAAGCGAAATTACAACAACAAAGCGCGCGTTGTCTATGATTTATGTGTTGCATAATTTTAGGTAGTACTTGTTGGCTACTCCGTTTATATTTTACATAGATCACATGGAACTTAAGTATTTGGTAAACAAGCATGTTTTGCAAGGGCACATATGTCATTGGATCTTATTATTTCAAGAGTTTGAATTTTCGGTGGTAGTCAAACCAGAAAGTGCAATTCAAGACTTGACCATCTTTCTAGAATTAATTTAAGTGAGGATGCGCAGAGCATTGAAGACACAATGTCGATGCACAGTTGTTTAGATTACAATGCGCGCCACTGATTTGGAGGATATTGTTGTCTTTTTACGAACAAGTGTGGCACCTGACGGACTAAAGAGTATAGAAAGGAAACAACTTGCCATTCGCATTGCATGTGCCTTATATGTTGATTGGTGGAGATCTATAAAAACTTGGTCAAGATGAGATTTTGTGTCGGTGTGTACTAGAGCATGAGCGCATGGGTATTATGGAGGAAGCTCATGGAGGGATTGTTGGTGGACACTATGTAGGGCAAGCCACTATGCATAAGATTCTGATGGTTGGTTTATGGTGGGAGACATTGTATAAGGATTGCGAAGAATATGCCAGGGGTTGTGATCATTGCAACGCCTTGGGAAGCCTGGGCATAGAGATGAAATGTCATTGAGGCCTATAACAAGTGTGGAACCCTTTGAAAAATGGGCAATTGACTTTGTGGGCCCTATTTCCCCCTTGATGCGTAGGACATGGTCGTATACATCATTGAGTGTATAGATTAGCTTACACAAAGGGCGGAAGCTACACCTACGAAGGATTGCACAACTCTTGCAATAAGGTTCTTTTAGGAGAATATCGTAAGCAGGTATGGATGTCCATTGAGTTTAACAAGTGATAGGGGTACTCATTTCTTGAATGAGACTGTTAGGATATTATTAACGAATTTATGGTAGCCCATCATAAGACTACACCCTATCACCCACAAGCTAATGGAACTGCTTGAAGCTTTCAACAAGATTTTGAGCCACACATTGATAAAGATCAATGATGTTGGAATGAAGGCTTGGGATAATAAATTCTTTGTTGTTATTTGGTCATATAGAACAACCTACAAGAGACTCAACAAAACAACACCCTTTTAGTTGGTGTTTGACGCCGAGGCTGTTTTACCAGTTGAATTTATGTTACCATCCCTGCGTATTGTGCACACGAGAGGATTGGCTAATGAGAAAGCACTTGAAGAGTGCATAGACAAATTGATGCAGTTAGATGAGAGGTGTGCCATAGCCCGATGGAGCCAGAAGACAGAGAAAGCAAGACAAAAGGCCTGACATGATCGACACATTAAAAATAAGAAGTTGGAGGTTGGACAAATGGTTCTTCTGTATGATTCCAAGTTTTTGTGCCACCCTAGGGAAGTTCCAAGTGCATTGGTTGGGACCGTATGTCGTGACCTATATACTTGACTCAGGTGCTTTCCAGCTAGAAGCTTTAGATGGCACATAATTTCCCAATTTCTTTAACGGGAGTAGGTTGAAGCCCTACTATAAATAAGTCTTCTTGGTGTTTGTAATAAGGCAGTGTTTCCACTTAGATCTGGTTCCTTTAATGCATTTTCCTTTATATTTGTTTCCTTTCTTCATCATTATGATTTGTCTTTTAGTCTTGTGTTGTGTTACGTGTTTGTGCACCAGTAGACATTTACTTTCTAAAGAGGTTTCATGTGCGGAGGACCACACATACTTATAGTGTGGGGTGGAGAGTATAGTAAGAGGCACACGGTGGGAGTGATGTTGTTGGTGGCTTGGGAGAGAAAAATAAAAGTGTGTGGTATCATAGGAATGTGCATATTAGAGGTAATAATGGTTGGAGATAAAATGGTGTTAAGAAATTGTTTTATGTATTCCATGTACAATGATGAACGAGCGGTGTAACATGTTGTAGTCGACGCGACATGAAGAACTACTTGGTTTAAGACACAGAGGTAGATGTACTTCGACGCTAAGAGCATGCGTAAGGGAGTCTATAGTCGATGTAGTTTTACATGCCAAAAGGTTGAGGAGGTTACACATGAGTAGGCGCATGAAAGAAACATCTTTGGAAAAAATGCGCGAGAGGAACATGCTAGAAAAAGCCAAATTTAATGTGGTAGTACGGTGGTAGGTGGCATGGAAATTAATGTGGTAAAAAGTGGAAAACTATAAATAGGAGTCGGGGTAAGTTATTTTCACCTTGTGTTTACTTGTAGAAGAGCTCTTGCGAACTAGGGCATCCTTGTGAGAAATTTGTGAAAATCACGTGCGAAGTGAAATATTTGAGAACTGATTGGAACGGAGTACATGGGCATGCATAGAAGTGGTTGTTTAGGAATATTTATGAGGATTTTAACGTTTTCTTGTGGAAGAAAGGGTTTACAGGTTAGGGTTTGAGAAAATAGGGCACATGTTTGAAGAATTTGTGTAGAAGGATTGGAGCTAAGGGATTTAGCAATAAGGAAAAAGATACAAGGAAGGATTAACAAGGACCTGACAAGGAAAATGACACCAAGGAAAGGATCAAACATTTCACCCAAGAAGAAGGGAAAGGGCAAGGGAAAACCATTTGCGTTGACAAGTTTCAATGAAGAATGGTATGCGGAGATGCAATACCTAGATGGGGTATTATTGGGGATGGATTGGGTATCTCACGTGTGTAAAATGGTTATAAGTGATTATAACCATAGACAGATACAACTGAGAAATATATGACATTGGAGCTTGTTCGCCCTACAAGAGAAAGAACAAAAGATGAAATACCAGTGTATGATGACTCCATGAAGAAGACATTGGAGAAGGCTAGGATTTTGTAACTCTATGAGTTTCCATTTTTAGTAAGCCTGAGAGATTATACCAGTGGCTTATGTCACGTGTGCACGAAGATTAATTTTACTTTGTAGGGAGGAGGATGCACATAACTCCACAATTGATCTCTAAGTACACTAGACTTATCTGCACATGAGATTCGTTGGATGATGACTTGGGTGACAATGAGGTTGTCAAGGAAACAACTAAGGCATATGAATACAAGAAGGGAAAGTGCACCTTTGATAGTGCCAAGATCACTTACCCAATCATGAAGATGGCCACACGCTTGTTCACCAAGTTGAATGGACAAGAATGATGGACATAAGTGAACAAGAGATGGTTGAACGTTTACAGGAAGGTTTCAGAGGGGGCCATCTACAACATCTTGGCCTTCATTGTAGAGGATATCATTGATGCCGCACGAGATGGAGATAAAATTACGTATGGTAATATTCTTCTTACCATTGTGTTTTCAGATATTGGAGTGTCGATGGGCCAAATAACAACATTTGGGAGTACCTTGATGAGAACCCCTCCCCAACTAAGAGGTATGAAGCATATACTTGTGATACAGTGACACCTACATACAAGGCGTGCTTGGATAGGTGGTATAAGCGAATGCATGATGCATTTGGAACAGAGTGGACGATTCCAGAGAAATTACCAACCTTGGTGAAGGATGAGGCTAAATTTGTAATATACCAACAATTTTACATTGACATGTTCACATTGATTGATGACACCAAGAGCCCATGGTGTAAATTACCTTTTGCCTTCACAATGCAGTATTTTCAAAGCACGGTTAATAGGTTTAAGGAGGCCAAGAAACTAAGGTTTGATCTAAGTGAATTAGATCAGAGCACCGTGCATTATGCGCAGACACTTGTATATCCTTAAAAGTGAGCGTATGTGGAGAATTATGTCTCTCATGACATACATATGCTAAGGCTTGTGACATTACCACTTGCAGGCATAATAACGACAAGGGTGTACATACACCTAAGGCCTAAGTTTGAGAAAGGCACATATGTTGAGGATGATGTCTCCATCCCTGAAGACCTTGTCGGAAGGAAGAAGATAGTGATAAAGAAGAGAGATAGGGAGGAAACTCCAGCAAGTAGGGCACCAAGCGCGTGTGTGGTTTAGACCATAGGGGCACAATAGTTAGGTGTGGGCATGCGCACTTAAACTCGTAGGAAGAAGTCCCTAGTGAAGGAGCAGTCTTCAGTGAAGAAAAAGCGAGAGGGTAGTGCAAAGTTTAGACTCTGAGATAACAGAAAGCATGAAGGGTGATGAGACTAGAGAGGAGGATGAGGGCGTGAGTCATAAAAGAACCCCCTTGTGTACAATGTACATGAATCTAATGAAGAGTGGAATGAATCTTCGGAGGATGCTCGAGAGGGAGAAAGAAGTGAAGAAGAAGTGGGGACGAAGGTGCATGAGACCCCACACCTATCCTGGTGAACAGTTAGAGGACACGATGGAGAAGGAGGTGGTGGGTATCATTAAGGACTTGGTAAAACATGAGGTGGAGCGCAATGTGGGAGAAATGGAGAAAGAGAAGTATGGAAGCATAAGCGAGGAGACAAGTTTAGCAGTCGGTTTACTGGAGCAAGCGTGCACAGGTGGCAAGGGCACGTCAAAATCACAAGGACCCATATTAACTTATGATGCCAATCCAAACAAGGTCATATGTGCATGTTTTCAGAGCACAATGCCTACATACCGCCTCTTTTGTTGGTCGTCATTTGATACAGATGGTGCATACCCGCACACAAGGAAGATGATATCATGGGATTTTCAATCCCATATTGATGAGCCAAAATTTGAAGTCAATGCAGTGCATTTCTTACACACCCACTCCATAGAGGTAAATCCTATTATGGATTCTCAACAACTAATTGATGAGCAGGTGTGTAATGCGCTGAACAAGGTGTCGGTGGTGGTCGAATCAAGGTTATTCGGGATGAATAACATGATTAAAGAATTAGAGGAAAAAAACAAGGAGATTATAGAGAGGGACAAGGAGATAATGGGAAAATAGTTTATAATTGCACAATTGAGGATTGAGTTGAGATATGAGAAGGGGAAGGTGCACAAAGGTTACAAGAAAGTGGAGGTTATCTCAGAATCCATTATTTTAGTGCACCTGGATTTATCCACCCCGCATAAAAGTACGAGTTAACCTTCCACTGCCTAGAGGATTTGATGCGCATCATCATGATGGAGAAGCAACCACTTGCACTGGAGTCGCGGAAGAAGTTATGGCACGACAAAAAGAGCATGAGAGATTACATATTGAGGAGACCATAACTTGGTACACTAAGCTTCTTGCTTCAATGAAAATCATGACACACATGGATGAAGTTGTCTATGACAACTGTGAAGACAGAGACATGGTGGTAAGTGTGCTAGCTTTCTACACATGAGGCAAATTTGAAGGAGTTCTAGGCCAAGAATAGAGGCAATCGAGTGGAAGGTGACAAGATCCTAGCAAAGGCTGAGAATAAATCCGAGGCAATTGAAATTTTAAGGACCTCTATTAAGAGTAAAGTTAAGGAATTATATCCCTAGGTGACACATAGGATGGACGCGTTGACCAACCTTAACAAGTAAATAGAGAATATTGTTGACACATTGAAGGCTAAGGGTGAAGAGTTGACATTCGATGAGGTCAATGCACTGATAGGGGATTTATTTAAATAGGCACGAGTGAGGTGGATGCTTGGAATGATATTGAAGCATCCTTGAATAAAACTTTCCCAATCCTTGTGCAATGGTAATAGAATTCATTTGTTCTTTGGCATAATCTGATACAAGTCATTTTATTCTTCCATTATTTATTCTTTGTTGGAGATCGATTATTTCTAAGGATGGAAAACATGTTTAGTGTGGGGTAATGTTGAGCCCAGAAAAATGACTAAGTCCCAGAGCAGAGGATCACTCATGGGGGAGGATAGTGTAGGAAGAACGCGCATGAGGAAGCATGTGTAGGAATAACTAAGTTGTGCACAGACAACTTGAAAAGTTAACCAGTTTTGGAATGAAGGGCTAGAGTTGGACATGGAGTGTGCAAAGGTTTGCATGCAGGAGCAGAAATGGGTTTGAGACTCAGCCGCATTTTGTATTATGGTGTTACATGGAAAACACGTGAGGATATGGGTAGGCATGATAATGAATAAGGTTAGAACATGGAGACTTGTAGCCTAAGGAAAGAATATTCTAGGATATAATCAATATGTTTAAGAGCTGTAAAGTAGAGTTAGTTATGGGTTAGCTGGCACTTGCATGTTTAGGGTACACGAGTATGGCGGGGTATGATGACATTTGGCATGCGGTTTGTTCTTGAGTGATGTTGATGCGGTGAAGAAGAGCTCTCACTCTATTTAAAATGTGTTTAGATCTAAAACAAGGGATGAGAAGAAGATGTGTGATGCGAGGAAAGAGATGCAAGAGAGACTTTAGATGCATAAGAGAGAGCATGGCTAGAACTCTTCGAGTAGATTCATTTTGTAGGGTTAGGATGTTATTTCTTGATGTATTCAGTCTGTTATGACCCTTTTTGATGTAATTTGGCTACTATAAACAATTGTGAATCAATATATGAGGTGGATTGTTCTGAATATATATGTTTATGGGTCTAAACCCTTGTGTTCTTCATATTGCTCATGGTTCAGATCTGATTCCTCTATGTTGTTATAATGATTACATTCATATTATGGTGCATCTGTGCTTGGATCTAGTTTCTTTACCTCTGTGTTAGAATGAATGTATGTATTTTTGTTTCTACAATATTCCTCCATTAATGGTGAACATTCTTACAAGGATCACATAAAAGAGGGGCTCGACGCCTTCATGCACCTCGGTGAGCGCCTAGTTCAGGATGGGTGATGTGCCAACGTGCATGAGGTTTAAAGGGAGTAGGTAAAAGTGACTACAATCACAATGTAGGAGAAGAAAAAAGTAGAGCAAGAAGTTAACTGGTAGAGGAGTCGTGCCTATAGAGTCCTCTCGATGAATGCTTACATCACCACCACAAGTGATTAGAAATCCATCCTAGATTAATATGAATGGTCGAAGAAGATGTTTGCATATGATTTGGTGCAAAGTGCATAATCGGAGAATGCAAAGGAACATCAAAATGTGTGTCGGAGTTGATCATGTATGATAGCTAAAATCTCGGTTTCTTAGGCCCGAGTGAAGGTGCAGAAATCATGTGTAGCTCACAATCCTCGAAAGAGTCAAGCGAAAAAAATAAGAGCTCGCCATGAGCAATCCCAATATTACTCGCTCAAAAACCAATGCCATGACGAGAATGTCATTTAATAGGTTGGTTAGGGGAAACAATACATGTGAATGTCTCAAAACCTCATCGCTCGGAAAATCTCATAGAATGGAGCATGCAAGAACCAAACGCAATGGTTGCATCTCAAAAGAGCCATGCATGTGAGCAGAAGACACTGAAGTGGGATACATAGAATGTGTTATTGCAATAGGCACATGTGTGGAAGAAGAACATGCAATAACAAACACAACAAACTTAGGAGCATTAGAAGCGGGAGGCATGCTCATAAACTAGAAACACAATGTCATTGGGTACAGGAGCAATATCTGCAAGTGGACTACGAACAAAGGTATGGGATTCCACAATACGAGGATGTTGTTGCAAGTTAGCAAGTTTATGTTGTAAAGAGTGTATGAGTTCATCTCTGTTGTGAATAAGGGCATGTTGAAAAGAATTTTACTTCTTGAGTGATCTATTTTCATCCACAAACTTGACTATGTCCTCTTGAATGACACAAACTTCATAGAACAACATCTCATTCTCAAACTGCAAAGCAAAAAGGTCCATGATAGATGCAAGAATACACTCAAAAAAATGATGTATCACTAAAAAATAAGACATTGGGCTCAATAAAAAATGTGTTACATGTGAGTACAACACCCCCAAATGTTGACACTTTATAAAGTAGTGTGTTTTACAAATTAAATGGTACCAATGGATAAAGGACAAAAACATCCACTTTTGAAAAAAATGACACTCAATTTTGAGTTACTGATCAAAAGATATGAAGGAAACAATTTCTTGTCATTAATGGTCCATTTAATATATATATATATATATATATATATATATATATATATATATATATATATATATATATATATATATATATATATATAATTAAAAAATAACTATTTGCTTTTGCTAAAAACTAGGAAATTTTTTTGTCACCCTTTTACCACAAAAACTAGAGGGGCTACACTTAAGCATCCACTAGTAGGACTCCATGACTTTATACCCCATATGACCACACCATGTGACCAAACGCTAGACCAGTGACGAAAAATGTCATAAGTTTATTAATTTTAATTTTTAATTCTTGTTTAGAGTCTCATACATCTATGTGTTGTTCTGTGTAGTGTTTTTTTCTTGTGTCGTCATTATGTGTATATGGTCAAAAACGTCAAATAAAGTCTATAAAAGTAATTATCAATAAAACTTGCACATCCTCTCTTTGTAAAACCATACATTATTAGGTGAACCCGACATCCACATGTGAAAATTAAGGGGGTAATAGAGTTTTTAATCCACGTATTATTTCTCCTCATGTGAGCACTAAGGGGGAATGTTAGGAATTAGCTCTCTCATGGGTATTTAGGACTTAGGTGCTCTACATTGTAATAATTAATTATTAATATTTGTGGGAAAATAATAAGTGGAGAAAATAATGTAAGTGATTATTACATGAGTAATAATCACATAGAAATAGGAGTTTGTAGAGATTAGGAAAGATTTAGGGAGTAGGGTGAGTGATTTAGGGTATAAGTTTGAGAGATTGTGGGATATTTTGTATGAGAGTTAACTCTCTGATTTTAGAAGATCAAATCACTATATATTGTACTCTTTCTTAATGAGTAATAAGTTGAATTTTGAATCTAGAGCATTTGTTCTCTTTAGATGAAGGGGAAACCCCAACAAAAAGATCTGGAAATGGTTTCCAAATACACCTTTTCAAAATTATTCACCTAGTAAAGGGTATGAATTGTTGTCTCCCAAGTTTCCCATGCTAGACAAACTTAACTCCCGTTAGTCCCTTCATTCTTCTATTTTTTATCGGTAGCGCAAATTTTCTACTATTTGGTCAGCTATTCTAGAGCCCAATCTTGCTCATTTTGTTTGGTGTATTATTTATTGGGGCTTATCCCTTGAGTCATAGGCTCATTCAATTAGGGGTTCCAAATCCTCATTGCCTATGTTTTTGGTGAATTGAAACCCTTATGCACCTTTTTTGGTTTGTCAAAAAGCTTAAACCATTTGGGTTTAGATTCATGAATTTTTTCACCCTTTTGGACACGAACCTTTTCATTGGAAACATATCATGCTAGGGGATTGGCTGGGCATCCCCATGACATTCACTTAAGTTTGACATTCTTTCAAAGTGGAAATCCTTTTCTTCATTTGGAAAGAGAGAAATTCAACTATTTTTACCCATTTTGTTGTTGATTGCAATCTTTTAGATTTTAACAAAGCACTAATTATGTCTAATGTTTTTTCGCAGATCTGAAGTGCAAGTGTGGAATGTGGTGTTGGAGATGGCTCACCTCCACCCCATGTTGGACCACCGGGCAACATCCCTTGTCTATTGCTCGTATCGCCACCCCTGCCGCTTGAGTCACTTGTTGAGGGTAAGGGCCATTGATGCAATTGCTCTCACCACCGTTTTGGATGGGGCTTATGGCTTCATTTGCCACTCTCCTCTACAACCTTAGCATGAGGGGTGAGGTTTACCACTGTCGCCTCTTGCAGATGGAAAATACCCTTAGCTAGCCTTGGTGGTCTCGCTGCCCATGAGCCAAGATAAATATTTTGAAGAAAGTAATGATGGCACTGGAACCATTGTCACACTGGTGGGAGCCCATTCTGATGGGTAAAACTATCTTGATGGCGGGTGGGGCAAGTTTGATGATGGAGTTCCTCCATGTTCCTCTCCCTTCACAACTACTTTGCATGATTTCTTATTTTCTTGTGTTACGATGTGATTTTGTAATTTGTAGGTTGCTTCTAGGCTTGTTTCATTTTGTTTCCCATACCTGTAGTCTCGTTTCATTTTATTTCCCATGCTTCTTTGATTTGAACTTCGTGGTGTGTTACCATGCCAACAAATTTTTTTGTGAATAATTGTACTATTTTATTTTTTTCCCTTGCTTGCTAGCTGATTTGAACTTCGTGGCATGTTGCCATACCAACAATTGTTTTTGTGAATAAATATACTATTTTATTTTTAATAATATAACTACGAAAAAAATATTTGAAAAGTTTATCTTATAACAAAACATACATAATAATATATAATATTTGTCGATAGGCTTCTTAGAGACAACTTTCTTTGTAACTGAATTTTTTTGGTAGTCGTCCTTTATTTAAAATTATTTTTAAAAATTACATGTTTTGTGATGCATGGGAAAAGAAATGGTTCTATTGGCATTTTTCATTGGTTATCAAGACTGTTCAACTTTCACCTCTTGTCTCTTCATCTGTTGTCCATTGGTGTCCTCCTAATTCCCATTGCCTCTCTAAATTGTTCACAATTACAATACTGTCTGATTTCCACTTTGACAGTTTTAGAAATCGTTGGTATTCAAATTTTCATGGTGCTCCTCTTGTTATGCTTAGTCTTTACCCACCTTGCAATTTTACAACATGTCTCACCTGGTATACACATTTCTTTTAGGTTGGGGTATTTTGCACCCAACAACTTGAGTGCCACAGTTAAAGAGCTCCATCGTTGGTCAGGAAGAATAATGTTTTCACATCGTCTGATATGTTGTTAATACTCATGGTATCACCCTCTCCCTCACATAAAAAAGAAATGGCTCCTCCGAATGTAAGTACCTACCACCCAGTACTGTGTCTTTCTTTCTCATCCTAGGGCCTTCCAATACTCATTACAGGTTCCCTGGGAGTTATACTAAGAATATACTTGTTTGTGTTTTGTGAAAATTCAGACCTCGTTGTTGTCCTCCTCGTCCACCCAACACAGCCTCTTCTGCTGCTTGATGCATCCGAGGCGCCACCGAATGATATAGTCGGGGAAGGGCAGGGTATGTAAATCATACCTGCACACTCTAAATATTTTATGCTCAAAATACTGTTAAAAAGAGGGGAAACGATTAACTGTATTTTATTGTCTAATTTCTTTTGAAGATCTTCCACATTTTGCATACATGCCTACCAGGGCACTAATGACTATAACATCTGGCAAAAATCCATTTTCGGTTGCGCTTCGGTGAATTTCCATGCCCTGTTCCAAAGCTCCCATTTTTGCATAGGCTGGAGGATGCTGGTGATGGTTGTGGGGTTTGGCTTTACACCTGCCAATTCCATTTGCTTGAAAGTGTGCAATGCCTTTTCAACAAACCCATTTTGAGCATATCCTGCGATTATTGCATTCCATGAGACCACATCTCGTCCAGGCATTTTTTTGAAAATCCTAAAAGCCTCATCAAGGACACCATTTTGTACATATCCTGCAATTGTAGCATTCCACGAGACCACATTTCTTTGAGTCATTTCATCAAACAGTTCTCGTGCCTTGTGAATGCTTCCACATTTTGAATACATGTCTATAAGTGCATTGGTAACTACGATATCTGAAAAAAATGAGTTGTTCATTATGCTTTGATGGATGTCCATACCCTCTTCCAAAGCTCCTATTTTGGCACAAGCTGGGAGGACGCTAGCAAAGTGAACTGGTCAGGTTGGAAACCTCTCCGTTGCATTTGGTAAAAGAGTGACAATGCCTCGTGAGGATATCCATGTCTTCGGTAAGCAACAATCATCACATTCCATGAGAAGCCGTCGCGCTCTATCATTTCATCAAACACTTTATGGGCATCCACCAAACTACTACACTTGCCATACATGTTGATAAGCTTAATTTGAAAAAATGGATGGGTGGTAAATGAAAATCCCTTGTCAGTAACGAAAGAGTGGATTTGTTTACCATCTGAAAACCCATTCTTGGCAATGCAGGCATGCATTAATTGAAGATATGTTTTAGAGGAGTGTAAAGAGGGGTTGTGTGTTGTAACAAGAATGTGTAGCACCTCCTTGAACCTACCCTCCCCACAAAATGGTGTCATATTTATATGGACAGTTGATGGCATTGTATGATTATTAAAGCCTTGGAATTGTATGATGTTATTCATTCTACTTTTACCACTGTGAAACACTGATAACCTGTTTGACCTCACAGCCATTTATTTGTTTATGTGATTTAGACCTCATGTTTGGCTTGCCAATGGTCTGTTCTGTTAAACTCACAAGTTGCCTTGGTTGAGGATTTCCCTTTCCCATGCCAAATTTTCTCATGTTCTAAGTTAATTTCAAAGCAAGCACAGGCGCTCTGCGTCTCTTCCATACTGTCCACGAATTTGAGCCCACGAGTTCTCCCTCAATAGATCAACATCAATTCACCAAGTCCACGAATTATAAATGCGAAGGCATGGTATTGTTTCCAGTAGTGTGTAGTGGTTAAATATTTAGATATAGTTTCTTCTAATTATCTGAAGTCAAGTTTCTTCTCAATCCTTTTGATCATCTTAATATTTTATTTCTCTATATTTTTCAATATTTTGTGTTGCCTAGGTTATACTTATCCAAATTTCACATTCGATAATGAAAATGTCATATCTCACGTTCATGAAGGGGCACCTCGGTATCAGTAAGACAAGCACAACTCAATTTGTGGCAAAAAGGCCCCTCTTCAACGAAGACATGTTCGCAACTCCACACTTCCTCCTTACAAACTCATCCAAGTATCCCTCCTCAATTATCTCTCCTACATGGCTATATGGAGAATGGCGAACACACATGGAATAGTCTGTCATTATCTTAGTTATCTATCCTTTTACCTTACCCTAATTAATTTGTATTATCAGGTGGTCGCTCACAAGAAAGTGATATGTTTTGTTGTCCATTAACACAGAAGATTCACCAACAAATTATGTAGTCTATAACATTAAAAAGAGCCACCTTTTGTAGTACCACTTCTCCCTTTATATCATAATCATCAAAGCTCTTTTTTTACGTTTCAATTTCATAGAAGATACTTATTTTGAAGGAATTTTTTAAAATTCCTTTCCTACATTTAAAAATTTCATATTTAAAATCAAATGTGGATTTCAAATGGCCTCTTCTCGATTCCATAAAACAAGAATTATTACTCAATGAATAAAGATGAAAAACACAACTTGAAGTTTTCATTATTTCCCAAATTATGCTGAGAAGGACACAATTTCAAGCCGTACAATAGGTAAATACTAATGGAAAAATATTTTACTCACTTTATATTTGGATTTAAGCCATGGATGTTTACAAATTCATCCTCATCATTGGTGGTGGGTATTTTAGGAAGGTGCAAAGAAATCAATTGAGATAGTCATGGGAGAAGATGTTGAGATCTACAATTGAATTCATGATTAGTAGACCATGAAAATTGTGCCAATAATAAAGGAGGTGGTGGGAACAAAGAAGAAAAAGGACTTACATGCTCAAAGCCACTTGTAGTTTTTAATGATATCCATAGTTATGTAAGTAAAGATGGACAATTACATATTTGAAATATTGAGTTTTCTTGTTTGTTGTTAAAAAAACATGGTTGATTTTTTTAATCTTATATTTGGCATAAGCGAACATTAGTGATTATGAGATCATTCATCTTCGTTATTAGTTCATCATTTATATTTCTCTCATCGGTTTGTTTTTTGAAGAAATAAAAATTTGGATTTTCTCAATGGAGAGATTACACTATAAATGGAGCACATACAATTTTCAATTAGGAAGAACACATGTGCTCCTTCCTTTACATTAGTTTAATACCTAGATTAGTAATGGTTATTCCAAAACAATCGACATTCGTTTCCTCTCTATATCTAGATATCATGTTATAGGCCTAGTGAAATGACCAAGGGGATAAGAATAGTGAATATTTTGTATCCTCTTGTTTTCGTAGAGTTTCCATATATTGGAGAAGATGATAGGTTATAATTACATAACTAAGGTTTTCTTTTTTGAGGGATTAGACCCATTAATCCATTGGATAATAAAGTGCATTTGGCCATGTTTATTGTAAAGTTGACTATTTTGTCAACTGCCACAATGGCTCATCATTTTATTTTTCGCTATCCACACAATTTTATAGTCGGGAAAAGGTTGTTTGAAACAAGAAATGTTGTCAAAATTCTCAAAGCAATGTAATGATGTTGCATATCTATAAGTTGAATTGTCTAAAATTATGTACTTTTTTATAATAATACAAATTTCTCTAAATATAATTTTATGTAACTCTAATTTTTGGATAGAGAAAGCTTCAATCTCTAACAATTTTAATTATTGATGTATCCTCCTTAATGCCTATGAGTCTCTCACATGCACGTATGGATATGCATTTGCTAGTCATAAAATAGTTGTTAAGGAACGAATATTAGTCGTAATCTACTATTGAGTTTCCTTGTTAAGGAACGAATATTATTCTAATTTCTCCGAACTTGAATCTACTATTGAGTTTCCTTGTTAAGGAGCGAATTTTATTCTAATTTCTCCGAACTTGAATCTACTATTGAGTTTCCTTGTTAAGGAACGAATATTATTCTAATTTCTCCAAACTTGAATCTACTATTGAGTTTCCTTGTTAAGGAACGAATATTATTCTAATTTCTCCGAACTTGAATCTACTTTTGAGTTGAGCGTTCTTTTAAAATCATTTTTCGTTTTAAAGGGGGCGATTTGTAAAGAGCGTAGTTGATAAGCAGCGTTCGAATCTACCTGCTGATAAAATGCAAGAAGTCTCCCAAATTCAGGCAGCGAAATTATTTTTACGAATAGTCTCTCTTAAATAACAAAGCCCTAGTTTCAATCACCCCTAACAAGTTCTCTGTCTGCGAGTTCAACTTTATCTGGATTTCCTTGTCTAAATATTAGAAAAGAAAAAGAAAACCCTGAAATTATTGAGTCTGTGAGAGGCTTAAATGGCTAAAGCAAGTAGAGATGATGTTCATCCGGTGGCCTCCGATTTGATCGATTTCTTGAATGCTTCTCCCACTGCATTCCATGCAGTCGGTATGTTTTAATCCATCTCAGGAATCTTTAAATTTTGAAAAAATGTTAGGTATTTAAGCATTCTGGAAAATAATTATTTTTGTTTGTGTTAAACTATGTAGATGAGGCCAAGAGGCGGCTGAAGCAGGCCGGCTACGAGCAGGTATTCGAAAGGGAAGATTGGAGTTTAAAGGCAGGCGGTAAATATTTTTTACGCGCAATTATTCGACAATCGTTGCATTCGCCGTCGGCCAAAAGTAAGAATTCTACTGCCTTTGAAGTATTTTTTTGACCCCTCATGCAAGTTGCTGATTATCCTAAGCAAAACGATTATATTTCAGTCTGTTTAGATTGCAAATGAAATAATAATGAATGGTTTATAATGTACTATTGCCCGTTTATATTGCAAATGAAAGAATAATGAATGGTTCATAATGCACGATTGCATGCCTTATTGTGGGGAAATTCTATGCGCTAAGTGTCTGGAATAGGGCTGGGATGGGTGACCTCACACAAAGTCCTGATTGATGGTATGTAATGGTTTGTTGGAATAGCCCCGCACTATGAAATGGTTCATCAAAAGATCACTAGGATGAGTGATCTTGGGGAAAGTCGAGGTGTTGAGGAT
Source organism: Taxus wallichiana var. yunnanensis (assembly GCA_018340775.1). NCBI lineage: Eukaryota > Viridiplantae > Streptophyta > Pinopsida > Cupressales > Taxaceae > Taxus > Taxus wallichiana. The sequence continues at coordinate 554,511,852 of CM031234.1, forward strand.
TGATGCTATGCACGGTTCATTTCACTATTAAAAATGCCATTGATGAGAGATCACCGGGAAAGTCCAGGCGGTATTGTCTATTGATGTAATTTAATAGTTCATTTTACTAGTTTTTATTCCATTGCTTTGCGCTTGTGAATGTCACCTAACAGCAACTAACGCCAAGTGGACCATTTAAGCTCATGATAAATGGATTCTTGTGAACCGTTACTCATTAAATATAGTTCACAAGATCGACCCAATATTATCAAGCATCTGATACCCTAAAAGTGATATTAAATAAAGACATACGTTGTCAAATAGTTTGATTAATTTTTGCTAGTTTCAATCCCACCTCTTCACCTTTGTGAGCGCCAATATGAATGTTTAGGCCATGAAGACTGAGTGGATATTAACTGTCAGCCGGTATCTTAAAAAAGAGATTAGATTAAAAAAAAATTGTTAAATATTTTAACACATTGTACTTTCTGCTGTAGTATGATCATTTATAATGCTTCCAGTAAAACAATCACAAACTTAATTCTAAGGATTTTTGCATAGGTTAGCGGATTGTCTCATTATTCCTAAATTTGAAGCATAACCAATGTATTCCAAGGTAATTTAGATGTTAATTACTTTTTTTATTGAGAATATATGACGTTTCAATGAAAGAATATATATTACATAGATTGTCACCTGTAATATAGCCATTGAAATGTGTTTTTTAGATTTTGATGTATTTAAATTCTGACAGGTACACTGCGGGAATGGTTTTCACATAGTAGGTGCCCATACAGATAGTCCCTGCCTCAAACTGAAGCCTTCTTCTAAGGTGGTGGCTGTATTTTTTATTTTAATTTAATTTTCCAGAAAGTTGTATTGATACAAGAGCCTGATGCAATTGCATTCTTGTGTGCCGGAAATTGTACGAGATAGAATGAATATTGGATCAAACAGAGCGTAATGTGATCAAATCCTTAGTGATCTTAAATGGACTAATATATGGAAGTTTAAGATGATGCATATTATATTAACCTCTTTGAAGGATAAAATCACTAGCAAAAACTAATATGCGCAAAACAAAAAATGTTCTAGCATGGAAAGTGTACGAAATTGGACTTGAACATGCAAGTACATTTTGAGCTTTAAGAACAAAGTAAACATCGCAGAATCATTAGCTCCTCAAACAATTGTCTTCTGAAACAAAATGAAGAGATATTCAATGGTAGTGGTACTGAATTCCCAGGAGTGGAACTAAGGAATTTGGTTAAGGTGTGGTCAATAATTTTGGTCTGGGTGCATATCAAAGGGCTTTAATCGATAATTTCAAAAATAACACTTTCTACATGGTAAACTCTACATCGTCTCTATTTTGAAATAATGCTTGAAGTCAAAATAATCAATAAGTACTCAACTTTGCTATACTAAAATCTGGTTGGTATGAGTACACACCTTTGCTATGCTAAGATCTGGTTGGTATGGGAGCACACCCTGCAATATCTTATATGTCCAAAAGGATGGCAAAATACTTAATTACCACAGTCTTACCAATCAGAACATCAAATATGCACATTAAAACATATCTTCCCAATGGTCAAATAAATTGTGCTGTATGCTGTATAATGTCCAATAAGCCAATAGGAATTATCACAAGAGAAAAACCCGTTGAATTTGTCTGGTCAGGATAGCCAAGGTTCAGAAAGAGGCATATCGCTCTCTAAGCCCTGATGGCCATGCATCAAGCAGATGGAGCATGATCTTGATTGTCTTTAACATTCCCAACTGTTGCCTTGAGGCGCGGGATCAATGTTTGGAACTTGCCATCTTTCTTTATCATTTTGTGTCTCTATGCACACATGATCTTAAGCTATGGCAATGGTCAAGTGCCTTCAATAGAAAAGGTAAGACCTTAAACTGACGCAGATATTGACGAGGATGATGCCTTTTTAACCATCCATTTGTGACACTTGTTACCATCTATGGCATGTTTTGATTATCTGGATTGGTGTTGAAGATGGAGGTTTATCTCATGGGAATATAACACATCTGAAACCCTATCTTTATTTCAAATAATCTTCAAATAATAAGAAGTTTGTCAATCTTTATTGTTCCACAGTAAGTGTGCCCTGGGTCAGTATGTGCTTCAGGATGAAGCAATCTATCCTTGAAAAGATTTAATGTCCCTGCAATTCTACTTGGCCATTTGTAAGTTATATCATTACTATATGTGGATAAATAGTAATCTATACACTTTAGTTTTATGCTTTTAAATTGAATAGGTTGGTTTCCTTGGGAGAGGACTGCACTATGTTGATACCTAGAAACATCAAATATAGTGATAACAGGCTTGGTTGAATTAAGAGTGGCAAGTATATATATTGGTGTGGAAGAGAATTTTGTTACAAAATCGTAAGAAATTTTTAATCTCTTGCTGTATAGGAGAATTTGTTTGAGAAAAGCAAATTAATTTTTTTGTAGATACTTATTGAACACATTATTTATTGGTGCTTGGAAGGTTGCTGTGCTTTTGTGAATTTGAATGACATTTGCTACGAGGTTAGGTTAATGTTTTTAGTTGAACAAGGAATTAGCCATTACTGTCATTTTTAGGCAAAGAATATTTCTGTTTAAGTTCTTTTCAGGCTTAGAAAAGGTTTAATTATGACATTTATATCGAGGGAAGATAATTTAGTGTAGTGTCTATTTTTAATTTATTTTTTGATAATTTAACGCTTTTGACCGGAGCTTTGAACCGGGGTTAGGCCCCAACCTAACAAGAGAGAAGAAGAAGAAGAGAGAATACAGGAGGAAGAAGGAAGGAAGAGGGAAGGAGAGAGGAAGAAAGGTGACTGCCCACACCGCATACAAAGAACCAAAAGCCCAAGCAACACAAAAAACCGATCCAGCAGCCAGAGGGACACAAACAACCTCATCCAATGCAGGTGCCGCGCGGCGGTTGGCCTCCCTCAGAAGAAGTTGATACGCGCCGCGCGCCCTATCCCTAAATTCATTCCATTGATCAATTGCGAGTAGACAGGGAAGCCAACAGCCTCAATGTCCACCTCAGGCAGGAGACGATGATCGAGCCGACCCATCGTGAAGAGGTTGTTAACACTTTGTGCGTGGTGAAGAAGAGCTCTGTACTATCCACATATCCACTAAATACCACGTCTAGTGCCGACTGCAAGCTTGTCGACCTCTTCAATCCAAAGGAGAGGATCCGGCAGGGAGAAGTTGGCTAATTCCTCCCCTAGCCCCACGCGATGAACGACAAGAATAACAGAGTTACACAGGAACTGAATAACGACTAGATCCTCCTCCAGTAGCAAACAGAAGGAGACAAAAGCAGCCGCTATGTCCGCATTGGAGCGCGCACGGTGAGACTGAAACCTGTAGGTATCGCCCAACAAAGTTTCAATAGCCTCGGCTTCCTGTTAGGAGAAATGAAAGATCTCCGAAAGGCGAGAGCGATCAATCGCCAAAGTCGTGGCGATGTCCACCAAGTAGAGCTTTGCAGTATAACAAATGGGAAGCCAAGAAACGCCATTATGCCGCTCGGAAAGACTAACAATGGAGAGAGCCAAAACAGGGAATCACAAATCAAAAAGAGGACCACATCCTCCCTTAAATGGGGTGTAACACGCGCAAGAAGCCAAATCCGACCTGAGAGCACTAGCTGTTCCGCTCACTTGAGATGATTCTTGGAAGACCTTGCCACATCGACTGTATCGGAAATGACACTGGCGGTAGGGTGATCAATTGCGAAGTTCGCCAATAGATCAGCGGCATAATTAGTTTCCCGGTAATTGTGCATGATGTGCCAAGTACCAATCTTACCCAGCCAAAAGAAAATATGTGGGATGAAAGAGTTGATTTTCCACGAGGGGGAAGATCCTCTAGATATGGCATGGATAATTAATTGTGAGTCACCTTCAATAATGTATTGTCTATTTTATTTGGGGGAACATACATGTATTTTTCTAAAATTTGATGTAGGTTGTTTGAAAGGCTACGTATCTTGCCAAGTGTAGCGTCTAGTCCGGAGATTGGTGAACTTCCATCCTCTAGAATTGAAACAACCCCGTGGCTTAGGTAGGGTATGGAGAAACTTCCCCCATTTCGATTGAGAATGATTGGCGGTGGTGGAGTTGGTGGCTTAAGTTGGTTCGCATGCCTCTTAGAAATGCTATTTTCTCTATGTACTATATAGAAAAGTCATTTTTAAAATTGAAAAGCTTTTCCATATATATACATGTAAACAAAAGGTACAGAGCTAATCATACAAAAAGTGAGTGTCTTTGGATCGCACTACGAAGGTCAAATCGGCCTTAGTCAACAAAGCAATAGATCAACTTGTAGATTTATACATAAAGTTACTTTTTAACCGTAAAAAACTAAAAGTAAAAGAGCTTAGCCTTTGCACAAACCAGCAAACCACAAGATAATTGAGCAACGGGAGCCATGACAAGCATAGGCGGTGTAGGTGGAAGATCATTAGGTTTATCACCCCACTGCGATCAAGAGGATCAGTAGCATCAAGTATTGGGTTCCAATTTGTCATTCTCCTTTTCATTATCTTTTTCTTCTTCACCATCTTGCTTGGCGGGAATTGGCAAGTGCCAAGCAAGGAAACTTCCCTTGCATGGGCACTGCCCAACCAATGTGGTTTGAACGAGCATGAACACTGCCACCACTGCCGTCATTGGGAGAGCTGCTAGTTGGAGATTGAAACGCCACGGATAAAAGCCACTACAATGTATCTGCTGAGAGAGAGGGTCCTCCCAGGCTGACCAAAGCCATGGCCCCGAGGGGGCGAATGGTGGCGAGGCAAGTCCGGAGGAGAGTCTCGCTAATCGCACAGGACATTACCCCAATGATCCAACAATTGTTGGAGGTGGGCATGGAATTCCTTTATACACGCACTTGAATTTGGAGCATGACATTAGAAATAACATGAACATTGTTAGTAACAAAAATCAGTCATCACCAAAGAACATCATTTATATCTTTCCATAATTGGAGAATTTTAGAATGAAAAATATGCCTAATATTTGTAGATTTTTCCGGGATTAAGGCGAGTCCCCAAAAGCACCATTTTCCAAGAGAACATTATAGAACGGAAGGGTTAAAAGAGCGTCAATCCGTTGTCAATCGACCGTAGACACGTTTACAAAACCAAAAGATATGTTTTAGCGACATAGGGTGGCGGAAACTAGGGCAAATAGGGTGTGCACATTCCAAGGTGTGCCAATTGGAAACCCTTGATGAATGATACACCAAAGGAAATGTGATCATTGTGTTGGCTAGATTTTCTGCATAGCTGAAAACCTAGGTAGTCATGAGATAAATCTCCCTCATTTACCAGTGAGGCTCCCGTGTAAGATTTGTCAATTAAATATGCTAGTATCTATTTGGGGGTATTACTTTAACCATGCAGCTCATGAACTATAGCTGTATAGTTTTGTAGCAAGTAAACAACTCTTTAAAGAAAGAAAATATCTGATGAAGAAGGAAATAATATAAACACGAGAAAAGAAAGAGGGAAGATGTGCAACCTAATAAATAGATTATAGAGTTGATTGCATGCACATAGACAAAATCAATAAATATTAACACACATAATTATAAGCAAAGGCAACTTTCAGATCTAGATCTAAAATAACACAAAGTTTATAAGTAGATCCAAGACAAAAAGTTAGAAGCAAAATGCACCGTGACACAAAGTTCTCCGGAAATCTGCTCCTTTCTATTCCTTTGCTTCAAATAGCTATCAGGGGTTTCAACACAAAGTCTGGAACACAAGAATGTTGCTTACAAATTTTGATCATTAACCCGAAGGTTCTTCCTCTACTTATAGAATGTAGAAGGGAAATTACAAATGGGAAACTTAACTGAACTAGAACATAAACAAGAAGTAAAGATAACATCTGACAATCATCTTCCTTTAATTCCTCTCCAAGTGACATGCATCTGGATCTATAGTCAAAATTATACACATTTGTCACTTAACTTATAGAATCGTTCCACATAACTTAAAGTAATGGTTTTAAAACCAACAACTTTAAAGTTTTACAATTACATCCGGGAACGTGGAAATAGAAGAAGAAAGAGTAGAAGAAGAAAGATCCGCAAGCTGTAACATCTACATCTTCTTTTTGTTTTGATACTGAATATACTTGTCGAACATGTAATTCAACAACTTCCCTTTGTTTTAGCCACAACTTCTTTTTCTCGTCTCCGATTGCGTAAGCTTTCATTCAAAACCCCGATGCACGCTTCCACATCCTTCAAGCTAGGCCCAAACCTCTTAATATCTGACTGCAACGTTACCAACTTACTGATGGAATCCATCGTGAAAGGCCTAACAGCTCCATCAATCCTCTCTTGCACCATCAGAAGAGATCCTTCCAGGGAATTAGGCACTTTGCTAGGAATGGTCCTTGTGTATGAAGAAACATTCCCGACCACTTCCTCATTGGTGAAAGCAATGACATTGTCTGGTAGTGATGATGCCATACTTTCAAGTGCCCGCATCCTTTTCAACATGATTCTGAAGATCTCCAAGCGAAAGATACTGCAAACTCAAGTTGCTTCCCCTTCTCAACTGATCCATCGGGCACAATTCGTTCTGCAGTCAACACCTCCCTCGGTAGCTTATTTATTTCGACCAAAGTACTCAGGTTACTTTCAGCTACTGTGTTCATGTCCATCGTGCTCGTCACCAGTTGTTTCAGCTGAACCGATGCATCTTTCATAACCTTTAGACGGGCCGACACCTCCCTGAGTTGTACAGAAGCTTGGCGAATGATTAGACTTTTCCATTCGTCGATAGCTTTAACCTGGTTACCTGCATCTTCCACTTCCTGCATCAGATGATCACTCACATGCTTATGTGCTGAAATTGGTTGAGTGGAAAATTTGGCAACTTTGGCAATAATCTCGCACAATTGAGACACCTGCTTCTGAAGTTCAACTTTCTCTGCCTTTTCTTTGTCAAGCCTAAGGAATAAAACATTTATCAATGTTTGCATGTCTTTCTTCAATCCTTCTGTAGTGGCTTGACCTATGGGTACTTTGGTCATTGTTATATCCGTTCTGCGTGAGCTCATCCTTCTTCTTTCCTTCTGCTGGAACTGACACCTCAATGAACTTCTACCCTGACTCCTCAATAATCAACCTCGAAGTCACCTTAGCAACTTTAGGTTTTCTATCTTTTCCGCCCAAACTCAGGAGCAACTGCAAGTCATGTTCCTCCAAGTTGATCTCCTCTCTAGCCTCTGGGACCAACTGTGAAGCCAACCACTCTGAGAAATTACTTCTCGGAGAATGAGAAGTTGCCGAATGTACCACCATCTCGTGCTCTGGTTCCTCTCCATCTGAAACTGCTACAGTGTTGTGGCTACTGTCCTCTGTATTGTCCAAAGACAAAGCTCTTTCAAATTCTGCCATTTGCAACTTCAACGTTTCTTCAGGAAGAGGTGCTGATCGAGTGGTTGAGGAGAAAATACAAATGTTGTCGGATTCAACGGAGGAACAACAATATCTTGTTGAGGTGCAACAATTGGTGAAGTACTTGATCTTTGGAGAAGTCGAAACTAACACCATAGCCGTAGAAGTGATCTTTTCCCTTGAATGAGACTTTTTGTGCACTTTAATCTTTTCAGGCCTTATGTTGCTTTCTCCCTCGTGCTTCCTTTTGAGGGAATCTCCTGTGCTAAGGTTGCCTGTGATCTGATTCATCAAAGCTTCATCAAGGCAATATCCCTTTCAAACCAACTGGTTGAAGTATTGACCGGAGCGGCGCAAACATTTCCTCGATTGTGTGGCAGCCACCTATGTTCTCTTGAAGTACAACTCTATCTCCTTCCATCTGATGGTATGCGTCAAGTAATATAGGTCCATCATCTTTAAGATCCGCAAGTATCCGTGCTAATCCAAAGTCAAACACTTGTCGCGCTGATAACCTGCTAAAGTCTTTCTTCCTAACTTCGTACTTGCTTCTGCACTTCATCCAGAAATCTTCTAACAAAGGCACATGCACGTACTCCTGGGAGATTGTCTTCCTTGCCACCCCATATGGATCGAAGTTCAGCCGTGTTTGGAAGAACTCCTGCTCGTACTCAGAGAACATCTCCGCTTCAATTCCTCTGGCTTTATGAATGCTCTGGCAGATGTAATAGCCCACTGTGATCGGGAAGAACCTCGTAAACTTGTGCTTTGTTTCGACTGTAGGTCATGCATCTCCACGAGCTGTCTGCTCAACTCCATGATGACCAATTTGTCGCTTGGATATCTGGGCAACTTGACTGGTTCTCCCGAAAAGCCAGTGACCCTGAGGTATGTAAAGTCCGCAAACTGGATGAAGATATTGCCAATCTGGGACACAACTTCCCAAGCTTCCTTGCTTACCCTGTTGGCCTTCAGATCACCGTTCAGCCTGCAAATGAACCCGTAGAAGAATCCATCGTTGACCACTTTATAATCTTTATTGCATGCAGTACACGTAAGTCAGTCATGGATAACACTCAAAAATAGAATCCTCGGAGAGCACACCATGTCTATTCAGGTTGGAGAAGATACCTCTGAAGTCTGCTGCATATACCAAATATGAAATCATTTTGAAGCCGTAAGTCCGCCTCACATTTCGGAGTTGCTCACCGATGTTGTCACTAATGATTTTCGACCAATTGATTATAGAATTGCTTTGTTGCCTTGAATGGTCCCGATGAAGGCATACATCCATGAGCGGAAATTGTGAGTGTTAGCTTCGCCATTTATCCCGCATAGCAATTTGGTAATGTCATCCACCTCCTGCACTGTATTGGATCGTGGAAGAGTCCTCGGGAATTTGGATTGAGATCTCGGGCTTTTCATATACCGCTTTGTTCATTATGCCCACATAGTCGACTTTATGCTTCTCCCATCTGCTTTGGCGTCTAGTATGTTGATAGTAGTCACCACCGTCAAATCTTTGGAATCTTCGACAATAATTGATGAACTCGCGTATGCGTTTAGCCGATTATTGTCTTCCCCCAGACATCTCGGATCGATCTAGATAGTGGGTGGTACGACTTTGCACACTCCATGACGAATTCTGGCAACTGAGCTGTGAATGGGAATGCTGAAGCTCAAATGACTCCACTGCTTTTGACTGCACGCATGAGAGAAGTCTTTCCAGCTCTAGATCTATCAATCAATTCGAAAAGGGGTTTTGGACCTAGATCTGTATCTCCGATGTCAGCAAACCTGAAGTAATGCATGCTTCTGTTGAGCTTTCTCTTTCATCTCGCTTTGCCATGGCCAGATCTCGTCTTTGTCTGAGCAATTTTTTTTCTCTTTATTCGGCCAAAATTCTTTACAACCGGTGTAGATCTGGGAATTTCTTTGGATTCGGAGGATATATTCAATGTATTTGACATTGATTTAAGCTCCCTTTCAATTATATAAGCACCTGTAATGAATACCTGCAATTAATTCAGACAAAGACAACAACCGGAACATAAACACTTGATTTTTATCATAAAAATCTGCATATATAAAGCCGGCTGCCCTAAAATTTGAGGCTTTGTTTACATGCAAAGCCAACATGAATATTTTCAACTTCACCTGGGCACCTGTAATAATATGTAGACAATTAATCAGACTTAAATCAAGCTCCTTCAAACCTAGGTGCCAAACTTTGAAGCTTTCCGGCAGTGAAAACACCTTTTTCTGAGCAAAATTCCTCCTTTGGGTGCCAAAATTGCCTAGGCTGCACTCCTTTGCTAAAGAATTAATAACTCCATTAATATGGCAGCCCATGCTTATATAACCTTCATCATTCTATAATTAATAATTGCCCTTCCTATTTCCGGCAATTAATTAATTAAAAATCATGCTTTTCTCTTTAAACTTGGGCGCCAAAATTTGCATGCTTTGGGGCTGCATTAAATAAATTAAATTTATTTAATTTTAGCTTTCTTCCTTCAGTCTTCCTTGACTTCACACTATGCTTTGACCTCATGCGCCAAAAATAGGAATTAATTCCATCAATAAATACTTTAAAAAGTATTATTTCTCCTCTAGGTGGGTCGCACTTTTTTGCATGATATAGGGCTGCATTAAATAAATTAAATTTATTTAATTTTAGCATTCTATTTCCAATCTTCTTTATCCTTTCATCATGCGTTGACTTTTCCTCATGCTTGGGCACCAATTTTAGGAATAGAAACAATTAATTAATACTTTAAAAAGTATTATTCTTCCTCTAGGTGGGTCGCACTTTTTGCCATGGCTGATTTCTATTTTTAAAAGTCACTTTTTGATGGGAATAATCACCTTGCACTGCAGCTCCAAAAATCCCATGGTCCACTTAAGTTGTTTGACTTTCATAATGAGATTTTTTACCCTGCAAGGCAGGTAAGAAATTCCCATCAATGCCTTGAGTGATTTTTTTTTATTTTATAATGGTAATTTTCACCTTGCAAGGTAGGTAAGAAATTCCCGCTTGCATGTTGCCTATAATTTTCCCATCATGACTTAAGTGACTTTGCTTCCATGGGAAAAAGTACCTTCTTGTGCATACTAAATTCCCACCGCTGCTCATTCCAGCTACCAAAATCCCATTGTAGCTTAAAACCTTCCTTTCCCAAAAATGCGACTTGCCCAGAAGAGGCCTTTTTTGTGCATGACTTCGTCTTTTTAGAGAGAACCAGACTTCCTGTGGCAAATTCCTTCTGGCATGACGTTCGTAGATGATTTCCAGATACTCCAGGCAAGAAAACAGACTGTATTGGCGAAGGAATTGACCTAGGGGAATTTCACAGAGAAAAAAACGAGAAAAATAACAAAAACGCAAAATGTTGCTAGAAGTCACAGATAAAGCCCAAGATCAATTCCTGATGGAAACCCTACTGGTATATGGGAATATTGACATGTAAAACCTCAACAGGGTTAAACTAGAGCACAATTTACCTCAAATGGGGCTTAAAATAATTAAATAAAAATTTCCCTTGAAACCCGAAGCCACAATGATGATAACGAGTTTGGGCATCTGGGTATATGTCGAAATTGGCTTATATGACTCTTTGGGAATATCTTGATGCAATACAGACATTTTTCCCTCTCAATAAAAATACAAAACGACCCATTATTTTAAAAGTATGATTTTTTTAACATGGGGTAGTCTCGGACTCTCAGTTTTAGGGTGAAATCTGGGGACACCAAATGTCTGTTTGGGCTCAATGATAGAAGAATCATTTAAATAATACTGACATTTTACTTTGAGGGGTTTCCTCGGAATTTCATTATGTTTCCTGCTTTCCAAATAGTCTAGATTTTTAAGAAGGTTTCAGACTGTAGACTTAAAAGGAAAATTTTGGTTTTAGATTTCATATTTGGGCTTTCTCTATCGATTATCAGATTTCAAAGCTACTTTATAACAACATTGACATGATTATGGCCCTAATGTGTTCTGTGAGTGATGGTCTTGAAGTTGAATAGGTATTTGATGGTAGCTCGAATGAAGGTCACCCTCAGAGAAAAATTTAGCTCCACACAATTTATCCATCAGATCATCAATTTTTGGTATAGGAAATATGTTTCTGGTGGTAATGCAGTTGGGTTCTCTTTAGTTGATAAAGAGGTGATAAGACTCACTTTTCTTTCTAGCTAGGACCTCCAGAGTTCTACTAGAAATAATAATTCCTGCTATCAATAGCTCGTGCAGAAGTTTCTGGATCTCAGTTTTTGAAAAAGGCCATATGTTTTGAGACAGGATTGAGTGGCACTTAATAGGTTCAAATTTATTGTCTTATTCTACACCCTTAGTTTTAGGAGAAACTTTAAATTTAAGGAGCTTTAAATTTAAGGAGCACAATGTTAAATTTAAAGTAAATAAAATATTGCAAATGTTTGTGATAATTGCATTCTTCTGTTTGGCTAAAAAGTTAGATATATTTATGTAGAGATAAAATTATGTTGAATATTATAGTATTGTTAGCAAATTGAGCATGCCAATAGATATTTGTAAAGCAAGTAGTTTTGAAATATATAAAAATGGCCTTTTCTGGTCCTTGGGTTTGTTTTCACAATCGAATAATTATACCAAATAGATATTTAAAAACCCATATATTTTTTTAATTCAAGTGAAATATTGTAATTACTCAAAATTTGATACACATCCCCATACTGTACTGACCTGTATAAATATTTTACTGTGATAAATGCAACACTTCAATGTTTATGCTTGTCATCTGATATGTAAATTTGATATCAACTCATAGATAAAGTGTAAAATGCAGAAGAAAAGAGTATGCATTTAAGGTTATGTTGGATAACTGACAGGACATTATCTCCTTTCATATGTTGACATATTTTCCTAATGTCTATAGCTCTAATGTTCTAGCACTTGGTGCATGCCGATTTCTACTGGATAAATTTAGGTGATTGAAATGATAATGTGTTGTGTTTTTCATACTAATCTTTAATTTGTATACAGGTTAGTAAAGGGGGATTTCTGGGAGTTGCCATCCAAACATATGGAGATGGATTATGGCACACTTGGTTTGATCGAGATTTGACAGTTGCTGGCCGGGTGATTGTAAAGCGAAATACTGATGATGCTATTTCTTATGGTCATGATCTTGTTAGGATCCAAGAACCTATACTCCGAATACCGACTCTTGCTATTCACTTGGACAGGTAACTCTTACAGTATGGAATCATGGATATTATATTTTCACAAGGATTGACTACACATTTGACTAGCCATTTTCAACTGCGGGCCACCATGATAATTGAGTCATGTTCCTTGTTCTTTTTATTTCTTGCTTCAGCAAGTTATGTTTTGTTATGTTAAATGTCCCATCTATTAGGTTCAGTTCAAAATTCAAACATTTAGAATTGAGGGAGGGGATGTGCGTGGACTGCCTATATTTGTTCTGTAAACTTCTTGATCAGAAAAGGAGGCTTCATAAATTGCATAGTGTGCAGATTCTTGGGCTGCTTAGCGTCTACTTTTTTAATTAAGACTGGTAAAATCAATGTTACAGACATTTTCAGACTTTCCTCTCCATAAGAAGCTAAATTCTTGTCAATGTATGTATATTTGGAATTTTTAGTATAAGTTTGATTCTATTTGTTTTTGCTAAAGGTACCTAGGGTGTGGGACCCTAGGCACAGAAAAATTGTTGGCTGAGATGCCAACCCCTTGTTAACTAACCAAACTTTGAAAATATAAAATATGACACGAATTTCACAAATCAAATTTAAGCATATGCAATTCTGCCTATAGGGAAATCTCCCTTCCTCAGCTCCAAACATGTTCCAACTCTGAGAAAGTTAGCAAAAATAAAAGCTAGTGGCTTACATCATTTATTGATGATAGCTCAAATAGCTCCTCCACTTCAGGCACCGACAAAGCTATTCAATGAGGTCTTCTATTCTTCATCGACACATGCTTTTGGCGGCTCTTGTTTGCCCTTCATTACTATATTTATTATTTTCATTACCTCCCTTTGTTAGTGGCACACTGTTTTATTTTGTCTTATGTACTTTTTTTCCTTTATTTATTTTGGCTCCTAGGATTCTGCCTTCCTAGAACTTTCTATTGTTAACTGCTGTATCCTTGAGTCCCATTGACCTACTTTTGGTCATTTGTGGGTATTAAAAATATTTATTTATTTCTTTCATCACACTTTTTCTTCTTTTATCATTGTTAAAAAACGTATAGGAAGAAATAATGAGAAGGTGGATTGCACACATTTGAGATTGTGTGTCCGTCTATTTATTATGAACGATGTAGTTACAAAACGGTTGAAGTGGTTACAACCGGTTACAACAAACTTGTAATGAGACACCTTATAAATGAGCCTTATATTCTCATACCCCCTCTTAAGGCTTATTCTACATAAAGCAAAAAACAAACAATCTAACAAAACTAGAACAAAACAAAACTACGCAATCTTCAGACACTTTAACTCCCAAATCATAGATCTCCCAAATTATTGGACAACCATCCATATTGAGCCATCCACAAGCTCCATCAAGTTGTCTCATGACCCTCGTGAGGGTATAATTCCCAAGATCCACAGTCTCCCAAACTATCTGAGCAACCATCCATACCGAGCTTCATCTACCCTGTATCCTTACTTGCCCTCAAAGTTTAGAGCATCTTTATATTGCGTATTCGTCACTATCCTCACTACCTTCGCATCCGGGAGTCTTCGACCATGGCTATATTGGCTGTATTTGATATGACTTTACCCTTGAGCACATCATTGGCTCGAACACGACAATCCCATGCTGTGTGACCTCTTTTCTTACAATAATAACATTCAATCTCTCGGTTATCTTTATCTGATCTTCTACGAGAGTTTCTGGTTTTGGAATAGAATGCACTTTCTTGTTGAGAATGACCTTCTGCATCTTTTGTAGTTCGTTTTTCTTCAGCTAGAAGAGCTGCAATCATATCATCTAGAGATTGAGATTGAATTTGATTGAGGGTAAAAACTACATTGTTGTATTTTGAAGACAAACTATTTAATAGGATAGCTTTGGCATCCTCATCCTCAATCGCAGCTTTGAATTCTGCTAGTTGTCTGATCAGGGACCTCAAATTATTGATGTGGCTTGACATAGAGACTCCATCCATTTTGAACTTATATAACTAAAGTTTTAGGGAAAATTTGGCATCAACGCTTTCCCTCCAACTAATTTATTTAGAGTTGTTAGGAAATAAGGGATAAAATATGCGGAATAATCCCTCACAAAATTGCAACAGTAGAAACTAATATGCAGAAAATATTACAGATCTCAAATAAAAGTGCAGAATAAAATAACACAACACAAATAGATAATATTTAATGTGTTTCACCCAATTTGGGCTACGTCCACAAAGAATCACTTGCTTAGATTTTATTACAAGCCACCGCTCTCTCAATACAATACCCAGATCCATTTGGAGCTATGCTCAACAAACTCTACAGAATTCATAGCCGAATTCAAAACACATCTGCAATGTTTTCATTATATCTACCATATGCACAAAACCATATAAATAGACAACTGCTTAAGCAGTTTTACAAAACCGTGGGTATCAAAACCATGGGCCAAAACCGTCCCATAAACCTATGGGTCAAAAACTGCCCCATATGAGAAAATCATGTTTCCCGATATATTGGGCACGTTTTAAGGCCCAAATTTTTTTTTTTTTTCAGCGGCGAGACAAATGTGGAAAGTGTACAGTACTCTTAGTGTACGCCTTCAACACTTTTTCACATGAAACAGAGCTCCACAACCTAACAAGAGTATCCCAAATTTCCTTCGATGATGTGTCTAGATCTACATGATGAAGTTCGTAGTCGGAAGAGAAAGGCCAATAATAGCTTTCGCTCTGTCATCTCTACTTTGCCACTCTAACAATTTCGATGCATCGGTAGCACCTTGTCTCTTTCCGTTTACAATGCCCCACAAATTTTTATTCATAAGTTGCATGTGTATTTTTACTCTCCATGTATGAAAATTTAGACTAGAATATTTTTCTACGGGAATTTCCACTAAAAATAAAAATAAATACAAATTGCGTATTTTCCGAAATGAATAAAATAAAATACTAGGTTTATTTGCATGTGTGATGTGCACAGTTCCGTGCCCTAGCGTAGGATTCGTGCTAAAAAATCGTAACTTCTCTCGCACATCGTAAAAATGTCTAAAATCATGACTTTTTTGTGGCTATTAAAACCTGACTATTTGTGGCTGAAAAAGCTCTTCCGCGACTAGGTGTATTTGCATGACATTTGTGACTAAATTTGTGGAACATTTAGCCCTGGATTCATGTCGTTTTTGTTTTGCTCTGATTTGTTTGCTCTGATTCACATCATAGATTTGCAACTTAGTTTTCTGCCCTCACGAAAATGAACGTGCCCTAGATCTCTGTTGAAAATCAAAAACGAAAATGTCTTCGTTTTTCTCCTTATATTTGCGATTGTCCTTCAAAATACGACTGTGCCTTCAAGATGCCCTAGATCTCTGTCGAAAATCAAAACGAAAATGTGTTCGTTTTTCTCCTTATGCTTCAGATTCCGTGCCCTAATGGGGTGGATTTTCTACCCTCTCTCTTTCCTTGCTTGGTCTCGCTCTGATACCACTGTTAGAAGATGTATACAAGGAAGAAATAAAGAGAAGGCGGATTGCACACATTCGAGATTGTGTCTCGTCTATTTATTATGAACGATGTAGTTACAAAACAGTTGAAGTGATTACAACCGGTTACAACAAACTTGTAATGAGACACCTTATAAATGAGCCTTATATTCTCATAATCATTCTCTTCCATTTGATTCAAACATGAAAAAGCACTACTTGATGCACATAAAGACAAATTTCTATCCTCACATTCCTCTTTTTGACCTCAAGTTTTACAATTTTGACGAAGAGCAAGCTCTTTTGCTTTGGCGCTGTCTTCTAATATTAGCTTTAATGCGTTAGGGGAAAATGATAAGTATAAACAATCTTGCCCAACATTTCCAATTACAATCGGCCATTAATTGTGCCACCATATTTCTTGTCCTAATATGTTGACATGCAATCTCGAAATTCCCAAGGTCCATTTTAATTTCCTTTATGACAATGTTTATTTACTAGTCATTGCATTGCCCCTGTTTAATTGCTTCAATAATAATATTGAATCCCCTTCCATCGTCATCTCTTTAGCTCCATGCTAACCCAAGTTCCCTTTCATAGCTCTATCAAAATTGAGCTTAATTCAATCTCTAGGAGCTTTCTTCCACACATCCTTAGGCGTTCCCGGCTTATTCCCCACCAAACCGATTATTGGGTATCTTAATCAGCTTCCATATTTTTAGGACTCCCTCATCTTCTTTAGGTGGCTTATTTGATTTGGGTTTCCAAGTATTGATCGATTTTGACAGCGAAGCCTTTGTCTTCCTTGCCCATGTAGCCAACACAAATACGGGTGCGGTTACTTGGTGTGGTGGTGCAATGCTTGTTTTTTCTGGGCTTGGGTACAACTTTGGGTATGATAATACAAAAATATATCAAATATCAAACATATCAAAAATATAGCCAAGTAAGCAAAATTAACCATATAATATGCATAGAGTAAACAAAATAAGCTAAATAACCACAAAACATATTGATAATTCAATGCCAAATGTCATGATATTCATTGGTCGAACTTAGAACAAGTACATTGTGCAAATGTTGCAATGTATACACAAAAATCAAGACAAATCCATATTTATTCAATTCATAATCATAATGCTTTCCAGTGTATTAATAATCATAAGCTGCTTAAACTACTTGGCACCTATAGTGGCGTAGGATCATGGGGATACCTAAGTGATTGAAAATTTGAAGGTGAGAGAGCAAATGTGCAATGAGAGATAAGTATGTAGTGTGAGGTAAATGTATTGTTATTTAAAAAGAGTTCGGGGTGTCTTTTATGGTAAAGGGTTTTTATTTATTATTTTTTAAAGTTGGTTTACCTTTTTAACCCAAAAACAGAGAATAAAAAAGTTTTTTTATTACCTTTACTAAGGGTACGTGGAAATTTGTCCTAGGTGCACAAAATAGTACATGGGTACATTGTTTGCATACTCAAATGTACTTGGGTACTGTTTCATGTACCCAGAATGTTTCCCCTATGTTTTTTCGCCAGTACCCATATTGGGTGTGTGCTGTACCTATTTCCGGAGCTTGTATTGGCGTACCTGGTTTCTTAGTCTTCCCCATATTTTCCATATCAGATTTTCCGATTCCTCAGAAAATAAGGAGTTTATATCCTACAATAGATTCAAAAGTATAATGGCTGGAGTCATTGTCTAAATGGCCTTCAAAATTCCACTTTGAAGCCTTCTTGGCCATGCCAATATCCACTTCGTTATTGATTCTAGGCTAGCCCATCCTACTTTCATTTTGCTGAAGATTCTTCCCCAAATCTCACATGCCATCTTACAATGCAAAAATAAATGATCCCCATCTGAGTTGCCGACACGTTTTGGTTATAGGTATGAATAGAAGAATCGGATATGCCAATATGGCAATTTTTTTGCCTTGGACATAGCCGTACAAAGAATATATATATTTAAAAAAGTAAATTCTAGCCTAATAAATAAGAATTAACCACATAGTATGCATAAAAAAACCAATAACTACAAAGGACCAACAATAATCTATATAATGGCAACCAAATGCCAAATGACAAGTCACAACTATCATGATAAATATTAAACAAAAATTTAATTATTACATCAAAATTAGTATTCAGCATATTGCATTTGAGTTTTTGTTGTCTTTTTGACTTTTTAGGGTTCTCATTTGTGTTGCTTTAGTTTATTTTTGGTCACTTCATGATTTAATGTTGGAAAAAATAAAAATGTTGTTTTTGAGCCAGATACACCCTGGATGGTCCGGATGCATCTATAGATGTATCCGCCATATCTGGGTCATCTAGGATGTAGTCACAGGTGTATTCCGATTGCTCCCATTTCTGAAACACATTATACCCGTTTCTAGGCTTGCAGGGGATGTATCAGTATCCTAGATATCCATCTTCCGATTTGCTTTTGCATAAGTGACATCCTCTCGTGGCGAGAGCATCATATGTTAGTGCTTTACTCGAAGTTGGTAACCATAAAAGGAATTGTGCCTTTTATGTCTATATTTGAGCCACCCATTTTTGGCTGGAAAATTGCCTTCCTTCCCCTTTAGTTTTTCAAAAGAATTCTTCATGTCTCTTTAACTGAAATGTCTCTTGATTTGGCCTTTTCCCATGTCTCTTTAACTGAAATGTCTCTGGATTTGGCCTTTTCCCATATAAGTTGATCCTTTCCTCTGACATTTGAAGGGGTGTTATTTTTTAAAATAGTTTCTAGAACCACAATTTTATTTCTATCAAAATTATGGCACCATTTCAAATACTTCCATTTCCTTCTTCCTTCCAAATATATGAGATGGTTTTTGACCTTGTCACTCTTTCTGCATAGACTTTTAGATCAGAAAGCTCCATATTTTGAGGTAAAGAAGCTGACACTATTGGGGTAGTGTCCTAAAACAAAACCTTGTCACCCTCCTATGTATTCCACCTCAAGTCCTCTTTCATTAATGGGATACACCCTCTCAAAGATTTCAATGTCTAAGAAGTGAGAACCATATGGAAGAGGGTCTAAAGTGAACCGCCTTTCAGTTTTTGGTTGTACATATACTTCCCTCTAACCATCTTGCTCCAAAGTCTATTTTTTTATATACCCTCCGCACCATCTTTGCTTCCAAAGCTAAGGTTGTGAACTTCATGATTATCAAACCCAAATCCCATTCTGTTTTGGTTGGCATATCTTTTTCAAGGCTGGTAGGGGAATTTTTCTTTTTTTTCCTGTGTCCCGTTCCACAAAAACTTCTTTTGTAGTCTTGTGATGGCTTCAACTATTTTACTTGGTTCTTGGAATAAAAACATCGTGTATATTGGAATTGCTTGTAAATAGGTGTTAACAAATTGAATGCTTCTTGCTAAGGTAAGGCCTTTTCATTTCTGCAGTGACAGTTTTTGCTGATTGTGGTTTACCACTTGTAATGCTTCATCCTTCCCTCCATCATATGCATTCCTAGGTATATTCTTTATAATTCTGCATCTTTTTGTTGTAATTCACTGGTTACATTGAAGATAAAAATCTGCGACCTCTTGCTCATTTTTTTGGCCTACAACAATTTCATAAATATCCAAGACTTTTTAAAGTCTATGCTTCTTGAGAAGTTGGAGCCCATTCAATTAGAGTATCATCAATGAATTTAAACTGAGATACTAAATCCACTGAGGAAGTTATGCTTAGACCCTTTATCCTTCTTTCTTTATCCGCCTTTCTAGAATTTTTGCCACCATAATAAAAGAATGGATTTACCTGCCTTAAACCCTTTGATGCATGAAAATATCCAATTTGCTAGTTATTAACAAGGACTGAAAATGTAAGAATACTTATGCAACAAGGATTGAAAATGTAAGAATACTTATGCAACTTTCAACCCATGCCACCCAATCTTGTACAACGACAAACTTCTATTGTATTTTGATAAAAAATTCTTAATTTACTCCATCATTAGGTTTGTTCATTTCTAGTTTTATCACCATTATTGTATTCTTACTTGTGTTATTTGAATGAATAGTTTTATGAGCTAATAGGGTCCTGTCTAATATTCGTTGTCCTGTCATAAACCTCCTCGATATTCTTTAATGGTCTTGTCTAATACTTTTTCAATCTATTTGTCATGAATTTTGCCAAAATCTTATAAATTATGTCACATAAAGAGATTGGTGTGAAGGCATAAAAAATTCAGCATCCTCGTTTTTCAGGGTCAAGGCTAGGAATTTTTTTATATTCTTTAAAAGCCGAGTATTTTCCTCTGGATTATTCTATTGCTTCTGTTACCCCTAAGCCCACAATTGACTAATTTTGTCAAAGAATATTGATTGATATCTATTCAGACTTGTGTTTTCTTCTGCACCTACACTTGTCACTGATTTTCTTACTTCTTTTAGATCCACTTATGCATTCACTTATTGCATTAGAAAATTATTATCCTTTTCTAATAGAATGATCATAATATTTTCCAACATTTCATTATGCCGCTTCCGTTCCCCTTCCTGTTTTAGCTAACAAGGCTCTGAAATATTCATCAGCTGCTTTATTTGGTTTCTTTTTTGTCTTCTACGATGATCTTTTCTGGAGTCTGTAGCCTGCTTATTTTGTTTTTGTTTCTTCTTACTATAGTTGATAGATGGAAGAATTTTGTCCCTCCTTCAACCATTTTACTCTTAAATGTTGTTTACAAAAAGTTTCTTCCATTCTTTATACCCTTTGGAGCTCCTCCAAACTTTTGTTCTCTTTCTATTGCAAAGCTTCATTCATTGTGCCATATCAGATACAACCGGATACAGTAAGCATGGCAACTATAGCCGTATCTGATTTAACAGTTAAAAAAATAAACAAACCCCCCTTCAAAAGGCTAAAAAGATGTTTAAAACTGCAAGTGCAAATGATATTCTATTATGCATTTTAGTAGCAACAATTGAATACATGGAGGTGTGAGTGTTGATTCGCTCTTTTACTTCAAGCTTTCATATTGGCTCTGATCAATATGCACTTCTTTTGATCTGTTTCTTTTGATTCGCTCTACTTCTTTTCTTTCATTTCTTCTATTTTTTGCTGGCCTACAAAACCTGCAATTTTTTTAATCCATCGAATACCATATCTCTTTCCTTCCCACGGGCTGGAAGTGTGTAATTTTTTTATTTTTTTGATTGATAAGGCGGGTTGAAGGGACCCGTTCCCTATTCAAAATGTAGAGGCCAAATCCTCTGGAAACAAAAGGCTTTATAAGCCAAAAGCTAATAACGACTACAGCTGCTCTCCAGCTTACAAATGAACAAACTATAACTAAACATACTAAAAAAGATGAACCCAAAATTACTTCCCATACTGCGATGGAAAATAATCCTCAATGTTGCCCATACGACCCTTTTTGTTTTTCCGCTTCTTTACTTCTTGCCACTTGCCCAGGTCAGATGAAATAACCAACACAAGGTCACTAGGATTCTCCACAACCATCAAATTTTCTGTCACACGAATCCCGGTCTGATTCGAACTTTCCGAGGTATGTCCCCTTTTCATTCCCCTACTACCAAGTGATTTTCCTGAATTCCCTCCTCTGTGTCATCCTTCCCTATAACTACTTTACCGTCGGAGTTAGGATTACTCGGATTATCTTTAAAATTCGAAGCAGATACCAAATCTGGGTTTACAGAACCCCATCCACTAGAAGAAGTCGATCCATTCTTTTTTCAGATTTCTGATTTTTATTGAAGGGACAAGAATCTTGCAAATGGCCCGTATTTCTACATAATCTACACCGAAATGCCGTGTTCTCATAGTCTAAGACCTGTGTATGCTGAAAATTACCAAATTTAAGATTAATTCGATCAGGAATTCCTTTGCTCAAATCAATTTTGACGCACATTCGGGCAAACGAACACAGACCCGAATGCATTCTATCTAAGTCCTCTTTTATAAACTTGCCCAGAACGTTTCCAATATCTTCTAGGGCATACCACAGATGCAAGGGAAGGTTAGGAAGCCTGACCCAAACCGGCGTTTTGGCCATCGAATAAGTATTCGGATCAAAATCTGGAAACCATGGAGTTAAAAATAAACCCGCATGTCCCCAAAACCAAGGACCCTCTATCAAACAACGCTGATAATCTTCAGATTCCCTAAAATGGACAACAAAAATCCCTTGGAACAGAGAGATTTCACATTTATTGGTCCAATTTTTGAAAACCCACTGATACAGAGCGGAGGAGGAAGGCCAAAAACCATTAAACCTACCAATCACTGCATCCCGTGATAAATTTTTGTAATATTCCTCTACTTCTGGGCTCACAATGGTTAAAGATGGAATAGCCTCTGCCAAATCGACCAGGTAAGCTTGGTTACTAGCTGCTTGTTTGCCCTGGGATCGACCTCCTTTGTTTCCCAACGCATCTTTGAAAGAGGTGGTCTTATGGGGAGGAGCTGAGCCACCATTTCCTGAAGCACCGCCCCACACCCAGATGGCCGTCTCTGCCTTGCCCTTTCTCCCCAGCTGAAGTCGCAGAATTTTTTGAGACCCTAGGGTTAGGGCACAGATCCGCCGCTAATTTATCCCGTCTGCCATGGCCCTTCACTCCTCCACCAACCCGTATCCCCCAAAACCAGACCGAAACCCTTCGATTCCCCTTCCTGAGCCTGCGAATCCTCCCTATTTCTGCCCTCGACCCTTTCGCCGTTCGCTGATTTCGCATTCCTATTCTCCATTATTCCACCGATCGAGAGTGTGTAATTTTAATCTAATGTACAAGTTCATTTTTAATTTAAATTTGATAATTATTATTAATATATTCTTAATTTATAATCCAGATTTTTATATTATTTTAAATATTATATACTATGCCGTATCCAACCGTATCCATATCAGGGGGTGTTAAAAACTAGTTGTCTCCATATCCAATATTGTATCCGTATTGACATCCGTATCTGTATCAATGCAACTCTGTTTTGTCGAACTTTCATTTCTATATTCGATTCTTCCTTCTTTCTAAAGAGATTGCTAAAAGTTTTTATGTTCCTTTCTTTGCCCTTCCTCTCCAAATATGCCAGCTTCTATGTTAATTCATACCGTTTATCTTCAAAATCTAGGTTCCAGGTCCTGTCAGTTGATTTGTTCCAAATTGATACTCTATCTTATTTCTTTTTTGCTTCTTGGTTATGTGCCATTGTGTATGTAATAAGTTAATTATGTATTCGAGTCGAAATGCATTTTTAAGGCATATTAGACTTTATGGTTATTTTTAATGTTAAAAATGCATTTGTAATAGGCCATGTGATGAAATTATGGTGCCATTTGAGCGATGTGACAACATTCTTGATATTAAGACCCTTGCTGGGTTAGTTATGGTGCTGCTTACTCTCCTATTTTTATTCATTCAGCTAGAGAGTCAGCTACAGTTAGTCAAACTTAAGTGATGACTTAGTTAAGGATGACCTCACCTTGGAGTTATCATTAGTGATGACTTAGGGAACACATCTACTTAATGATTGAGTTTAATTGATTACATCGAGAGGCGTTCCCACAATGGCATCCGGGGGGAGCTGGAAGGCTGTAATGGAGTGAGTGTGTTCACTTTTAATGGCCGACATAACAAAAAAAATAGTATGAAATAGAACCGATTAAATGTATGAAAAAAATTAAACATATAAATATAAATAACAAATGCAATCAAATAAATACAAACAAAAAAGAAAAAGAAAGAAGTGAAAAAGGTCAAGAGGAAGAAATTGTGGAAAAAATAGAAGCACTAAAGAAATAAGAAAGTTGAGAACAAAAACCCTTTTTAAAAATTTCTCATAGATTAATCAAATAGATATTTGAATATTATGCTGAGAGATGTTTTTCTTTATTCTATTTGATAGCATATAGATAATAAGAGATATGAAGAAACTCCCTATTTTTAAGTTTCTCATTAGCATGAAATGAAAAAAATTGAAGTCTTTAAAATTAAATGAATAGGCTAATTATATAGGATTTCAATAATAAGAATGTTTAAAATTTGTTAATTACAATGTATATAAAATGTAAAGATAGATTTTAAGTTACAAGAAAAAGATAAACATGGGTAATGAATTTTTAATAATCATGGTATATTAAATGTATAAGATGAGATCTTTGAGATTGGTATTACTCGGTGTTTTTCAGATATTTGTATTTAAGATCTGTACTAGTTAGAACAACTGTGTAAGTCACGAGTTAGTGTGTCATTTAAGTGAGTTGATTGATAGTTAGGTCTTCAGCTGCACGTGTCAAGTGTCCAGTTGGCTATATGAAGTGTAATGTTAATGCCAAAGTTGTGAGAGACAATCATCATAATGTGAGTTCTATTTAGCGCTTGAGTGCAAGATACGACGTTAGTAGTCGAATAAAAGAATAAAGAGTAGGTCACTGGAATTTATTTGTTTATCAGGTTATGAGCATTTTAAGTTTGAAAGTAATATCTTTTTCTATTATTGTCCTAATTGAGTTGATCCTACTGCTTGCACGGTGTCTTGGAGGTGTTATTGTTTCTGCAAACATGCTGCAGTTTACAAATCAGCAAGTCTGATTTACTGATAGCAGCATTGATAGGCACTTAAGATATTATTTGTAGATTTTATGTAATGTTTGCAGGCCTGTTGCCGAGTTTAACACGTGTCGAAGTAGGCTTGCTAGTTTCTTCTCTCTGGTGAATGGTGAAGTAAAGCATGCAATGTTGAAGCCTTCAATGCAGCCTGTGTGAGGTAGATGATTGATTGTATGCCTGTGATAGGCTCATGTGCCTGAGATTGATGATTGGTGAGTAGAGTTATTTATTAGCTCTGCTGATTGTGTTTCTGATTGGTGAGTAGAGTTATTCATTAGCTGAGCTGATTGTATTCCCGATTTAAATCTACATGTGGCTGCAAGACAAGGCTAGTTCCAGCATTCGAGGTTTACCCCACGGAAATCCAGACTCCAAAGTCTCATTGAGTAGCTGGATCTTTGGAAAATAGTGGAAGGTAAAGTGTTTGCCCTTGAAGATCCACAACAATTTGCTGCCTGTGAAAGGCAGGCTGTCAAGGCAAGGAGAATTGTCTTAGACTCTGTGAAAGACCATTTGATCACTCACATGACAGGGAAGTCTGCTAGAGATGGAAAAATCTGCAAAAGTTTGAATGTATCTTTAACACTTTATTTCAAAGTGCGAATATATCTAGAAAAATGCTTTTGAAGACTAAACTGTCCCAGGTTCTAATGGGTGAATCTAACAATATCTCAAGTTATCTCATGAAGATTACTGAGTTACGAGACCAACTTTTCACTATTGGTTCCTATGTCAAGAGTGAGGAGTTGGTACCCATTGCATTGAATGGCTCCTCCCCAGCTTGGGAAGCCTCTGCGATTGGTATCTTTGCTTGTGAGAAGTTAGCCTCTTACAACCAGCTGTGGGACATCTTTGTCCAAAAAGAAACATGGAGAGAATCAACTTCAGCAAAGAAAGAAAAACCGAAAACCTTGCTCTCATTGGAAAGATGAAGAAGGTTCAAAGAAAAAGAAGCTCAAGAAGGGTAAGATCGAGGAAGCCTCTATTATTTTGGCGAAGACAACAAATTTGGTCATGTAACTTGTTGTAAATGCAAGAATAAGGGGCATTATGCTTATGAATGTCTTTTGAAGAAGGGTAAGAACAAGGTGAAAGGAAAATTTCAACAAGTAGTTTGTTGAGAATGCAGACATTTCAGTTGAGGCTGATCAACTTGCCTTGAAACTTGAAACTACTGTTTCTATGATGTCATTCCTTTAATATTACTTCTTGACAAAGTTGGTATGCGGATTGTTGAGCATTGAGACACATGTTTCAAGAGCCTATTCAACTCGTTACTAGAAGAACCAATTGGAATTCAAGTGGCTCTAGGTAATGAAACCACTTATCTAGTGAGTAGAGTTGGCACCATTCCCATTTGAATGCCTTCAGGTGATGTTTTCCACTTGAATAATGTTTTGTATGTTCTTGGATTGGCCAAGGACTTGTTTATTATGTGAGCTATTATTGATGAGAAGCATAAAGTTTGATCATAATCAGTGTGTCAATAGAGATAGCAACCAAGAACCTTCTTGGGTTTTGGCTAAAATAGTGTGTGATGGTGGTTTGTATAAGCTTCTTGTATTGATTTTGGGTTACCATTTGGATTTCATCTTGAATGGAAATATACTAACATTCACATACCTCGAGACTTTCCGCGCACCATCTTCCATGTGACCAGCTTGAACGGTCAACCCCAAGAAGTCTTCTGTGTAGTCCTTCATGCTTATCTTCTTTTGTCTCAGGTTTTGCAACTTCTTGACAATATTTAATTGGTAATCTGCTTGCAAAACCTTTGCCTTCAACTCGGAAACCATTCTATTCCAAACCTATTCTTTGTCTATCGGTCTACACATGATCCCCCCATAAGGATGCACGTCCTTCCAACTTTGTACACACAAACCAAATCTTCTTATATGGATTCGTACTCAATGTACTTTTCCAATTCTACAATCCAATCTTTCAAATCCTTTGGACATAAACTTCCTTAGTGGTTTGAAATGTCCATATGTAGCCTGCTTCGCATCTTGGCAATAGCCTATAGATATCTGTCTGTGGACTTCTGGTTTAATTTACCCATGCTAACCTCCGGTGCTTCCTCATAATTGGAGTTTGAGTTTGCTGCTCTTCTCTGAGCAGTCTCCATTGCTTCAATCTGGTTTGGATGTCTCATCACATCCGCCAAATTTGCCACTCGTTGTGGTCTTCCTCTAAGGGGGTTCCTTTGTGCACCATTTCTATTTCTCGCAACAATTGCAACCGCCCCAACTGCCACAACTTCTACCCAACAATCTTTGCATTGTAAGATTCCTTCATTACATTCTATCCATGCTTGCAAATGTGGAAAACAAAACTTGCTCAAATGATACAAGGTACTCTGAATATGAAATGATGAGTTGCGGTTAGATAATCCAATGAAGGAATTTCTTAGATCACACATCCTAAACACTAACACACTAGAAAAGGCCCATCCACAACATGGAACTAGAAACTTCAATGCATTAACTTCAATTGAGGAATAACAACTTCAGGCACAACAAATTACAGTCTTATTACAAATCTTGATGTCCCAGAGATGACAGCAATCCAAAATGGGACGCACTAAACAAAATCACTCCTAACTAGATTTACAGGCTTTGCAAATCTCTGTGTGAACCAGAATTGGTTCTTCTCACACATGGTTACAGCTCACTCAGAGTCTTTGCTCTTCAGACTCGGCTCTCTTCTACTGGCTGCCAACCCCATAAATGTCTTCAACCCATGTATTTATAGGCACATGAAGCAGTGATGGAAGTTGACACAGTTCACCTTCCTTGTCAGACAACTGCCTGCTTATGACTCTTCGACTTCCATCGGTTATGCATTCCAAACTGTTCAGGTTATTTCATATTCCTTGTGCGTTGACATGAGTCATCATTAGATGAACACCTTAGTTGCCACATTCGAATTCGTGTTCGAATTGCCTAGGATAAAATTCATGAAAAGTTCGTTCCTAAAAAATCAACGATAAAATTCAACTATAAGAAATATACATTTAGATTAAATATTTAAAAACAAAATATAATATCACATTTGTAAATAAACTTTATGAATTGTAAAAATAATTTAACAATATAAAATTCTAGATTACCAGAAGGAACAAATTTATAAAATTTTATAAACCATACTTAATATTAAAACAGTAACTCAAAACTTTTATAAACTAATTAAACAAACATTAAAAAATAATACTTAATGAAATAATTAAACAAACATTACAAATATAAGTCGAGACCTTACCTTTTGAATCTTTGATCATTGGTGAGAGTTGAGATTGAGCTTTGGCTTTGTCAATGAAGTTCGGCAGTGATTATTGTACAACCACAGGGTTGGAGCTTCAACATCAACTCCAGTTCAAATGTTATGCTGCAATAGCACAGGTTGGAACGGAAATATCTTGAACGGCACAGACTTTTAGGTGACCACATCGAGCTTCAAGGAAGACACTCGGGCTTCAAGGAAGACACTCGAAAGACCCTACAAATGAATTTCAACACATTTCAACTTGAATTTCAAGAAAAATGCCAGCTGGATGAGTTAATTCTCAAATTCCAGCTATTTTTTCCTACTGCTTGAGATATGGCGAATTTGAAACTTCTGGGATAAAGTGCGGCGAACGTGGCTACACAGATGAATACTAATCAGGCCTGACAGATGTCACGTGTTTTTAATCCACCTTGCAGAGGTATGCAGAAAAACATGATGCACGCAAGACCTCCCACCAACTACCAAGTGACTGCGCACAGTTTCACAGGACCAGTCCTACTGCACATGACTCCAAACCTGTCTGCATGGAATGTGTAGAGTTCTCCAAAAACTATTGTGCAAGAGTCGCACAAGACTTCAAATCTATGCTGCATGGAGCTTCCAAACCTTCATGCTCTGCTGTACATAAACAAGTCCTTG
Organism: Taxus wallichiana var. yunnanensis; assembly: GCA_018340775.1. NCBI lineage: Eukaryota > Viridiplantae > Streptophyta > Pinopsida > Cupressales > Taxaceae > Taxus > Taxus wallichiana. The sequence continues at coordinate 554,540,458 of CM031234.1, forward strand.
TTCCTTTATAACCAAAGGCTGTGCACAACAAAGGGCTGCACACTCACTTATTGCTACTCGAGTATTGCTTTGGGTGATGCGAGATTGCTTGTGAACCTGGATGCTCTTTCATCACTATGCAGTTAACAGATTGAGTCAATTCATGATTTGAAGTAGTCACATTGGAGTGCTGCAAAGCATGTGCTTCACTATTTGAAGGGGACTCTCATCATGGACTTTTGTACATAGGTAATTGGCTGATTTGTCTGGATGGGTTTGTAGTTTTAGATTGGGCAGGAGGTGATGAGACAACGAGACTTGGAAAATATACTTATGGATATTGTATTTCTCTTGGTACCAGCGCGATTTCCCGTCTAGTAGGAAACAAGCTGTAGTTCCTGTCAGTTCTGCTGAAGCAGAGTACGTTGCTGTGGGTTCCCGTAGTTGTGAAGTTGTTTGGCTTTGTAAATTAGGGGCTGAGTTGACTGGTGATATGCTAGCGCCTACAATTATCTATTGCGGCAATCTGAGATGTATTAAACTCTCTAAGAATCTTTTTTTCATGATCAATCTAAACATGTTGATATCTGTTATCATTTCGTATGAGACACTGTTCAAAAGCAAGCATTGGTTCTTGAATATGTTCCTTCATAGTTGCCAATTGTTGAGTTACTCTGCCACTACCAAATTGAGACTACTTATCTTATTTCATTTTCTATTCTTGGTTATGTGCCATTGTCTATGTAATAAGCTTATGATAAGAGGCAATATTTGTCTAGGTATAAACTGTTTTTAGAATTAACAATTGATGAATAATTGGTGCTCCACGGGAACCCCCGCCACCCCACCCCCAATTTTGATGATTTTGGGGATGGGAACATCCTAGGGACTTGGGGATGCCTGGGAAACATCCCCCTCCGTACCACCACTGCCACCAGGAGTAAGGGGACATCCGTGGGATGTTTCCCTTAAGTGGTGACGTTTGGGGACTCGGGACATCCCCGAAACTTTGAGGAAACTTGCCCAGGTCCTTCAACAGTCCCTTAAACTTGTGGCTGACCCCTGTGCTGATGGTGCCAAAAATGCGATTTTAATTAAAAACAGACTTTTTTTGAATGTTTGTGCTCCCAAATGTTACTCTAATAGTTTATGGGGCCTGACCGACACTTTAAGCACTAAAAAAACTATAAATGGGTTAATCTCACATGCTCACTCAAAATCACCATCAAAGCTTGAAAACATTGAGCAAGGCTGCAAGTGCAAGAGTGAGAGCAAGAGCAAGAGGTTGGGAGCATTAGAAAGAGGGCGAGCAACAACAAGAGGAAGAGCAAGTGCCAAGTCTTCATTGATCAACTGTTCAAGTTTCAAAACTGTCATCATTTTGAATATAAATTATGATATAAATATTAAGATATTGATAAATGACATTTTCATTGTTTAATGCAATGTGTTAAGTATTTCAAAGTTTCATTTGTTATTCCTTATACTGTTACGACTATTTTTTCAAGTACCATATATATCTGCACCACACCCCCACTGTCCCCAAACCTAAGGCCTTGGTCCCCTATCCCCCATTCCGAGACTCTGTGGAACAATTTGATTAATCAATTCTATACACAATTCATACTCAGAAAAACTGTGTTTCATTATTATGAACTGTGAAAGCAACAAATCTCTCAAATTGATGGTATATCTGAGCCACAATGCATTTATTGAGGCACATTAAACTTTAGGATTATCTGTTATGCAATAAATTCTCTTGTAATAGGCCATATCATGAAATTTTGGTTCCATTTGGATGATACGATATCATCCTTTATAATAGCACCCTTGACAGGTTTAGTGCCCACTTACCCTCCTATTTTTAATTATTCAGTTAGATAGTCAATTACAATTAGCTAAGCTAAATTGATGACTTAGTTAAGGATGACCTCACCTTGGACTTATCACTGGTGATAACTGTGAGGTGACATGGCTAGTTAGTGACTGACTTTGACTAGTTCAAGTGTGTGAGTCACGAGTTAATATGCCAATCAAGTTGTTTGATAGATAGGTCTTTAGTTGAATGTGTCAAGTGTCCAATTGACTGTATGAGGTGTCATGATAACTCCAAAGTTGTGAGAGGCAATCATCACGCATGCTAATATACAAAGTAAGTTGTTGAATGGAAGAATAAAGTGCAGGTTACTGAAATTTATTACAGCAGTGATCTTTTTAGCAGCTTATGAGCATTTTTAAGTGCTACAATCAGCAATATTTCCCTCTTTCTTCTACAGTTCTCTTAAATTTCTTTGAATTAAATTGCTCTAGCATGGTGTTTTAGAGGTGTTACTGTGTCTGCAAACTTGCTGCAATTTACAAATGAGCAAGTCTGATTTACAGACAACAGCATTGATAGACACTTAAGATATTGTCGTGGATTGTACTTAATGTTTCAAGGCTTGTTACCATGCAATTGTAATAGGTCCACATCACATTGAACTTGAAAGGCATACTTGTTGGTTTTTTACTGTCTGAATGCTTAGAGATATTAGCTAATGATATGATTCCCATTTCATGAGTATTTTTGAATCCATGTTGTTGCCCTATATCATCCACTCCAAACCTGATAGGAACTTATCCAACTTTTTATCCCAAGGACTCTCCATTCATTACAAAAATAATTGTAGTCCTGCATTGCGGTTCCTGGAAGGTTGTTTCCTCCTTTCTTCTCTCTTGGATTTAGAATTCCATTTGAATCTCCAGCAACTATCCAGTTTGTATTTTTATACTTTTGTCAAGTGTTTCCAAGTTCTTCCCAGTACTTTTTCTCATTTTCTTCCATTGGTCCATACACATTTGATAATAAAAACTCCAAGCTTCCAAGCAAATCCTTGAAGATTATATCCTGGAACTTTTTACCTGAATTTAATTTGACCCATTTAAACTTGTTTAAGACTCATGAGTGCGTTCAAACTCATGTTCCTTGTACTGAAAGACTTGCAATCTCACTTACCGTTCATATTAAGTTTTTAACCCTAATTAATTCCTCCATGTAAATCTTAGTTTCTCAGAGAAGAACAATGTGTAATCTCTCCTCTAAAAGGCGCCTTAAGAGGTGAGTCTTATCTGAGGCTTTAATGCCCTCGATATTTCAACTTATGATTGTTATGGCTGTAGGGGAATTTCACTCCCACTGTAGTTCAATTTCGCATTCTTTTTACTTCTTTGGATGATTTTTGATTGATCTTCAATGTTTCTTTTTTCTACATTGATTTTTCAGCCTCTTCCCACATTTACCCTTGTATATGATAACATTATTTCTGTTGGTTACTTTGGACCCGATTTCTGCTCCTGAGATTTCCCTAGTTTGACTCTTTCAGCTTCCTCGCTTTATTTGGCTCTTCTTTGCTCGGTTTTGGCTTTTTTGCTCAGACCTTTTTCTCTATTCTCTAGGGCTTGTGTTTCCTTATCACTTTTATTCCTATTTTGGTGAAATTGGGTTTTAAAATGACTTCTCTGTTGTTTATCGCTTCATTTTATTTTTCTTTTACCCATTGTGATTGAGGTGCCAAAATATTCTCCTTTCTTTGTTTCATTTCCATTTCCTTCTGTTATGAGGCCTATTCCTGGCATATTTTGATTTTCTTGATGCTAGTTTTTCCCTTCTTTAATTTTTTTGATATCATAGATCCTATTTACTTCTTCCCCTTCTCCTGTATTTGCAATTTTCTCTAATTTTCTTCATAATACTTTGTTTCATTGACCGATTCCTCTATCGTGGATTATTCTTATGCTTTCCCACATATTTGTTGAGGTGTTTGTTCAATTTTTTGATGTTATTTGCAAAAATATCCTTCTTTAGTTATGTTATTTGCCAAAGACTCACGATTCCTTTCATGAATTTTCCTTCTCTCTTCTTCTCGATAATTGTTTTAAGAACCCATTTGTTTCTATTCTCCATCCATTGTTTGCTTTTCTGCCTTTTCTGCTGCATTGAAACCCATTTCCGTTTCTATTTTCTTACGAATATTCCTTTTTCAGGCTTTCTTTGCCAAAAGCATATTACTCGGCATACTTGCATTTGTTTTTTTTTGGAATATATTGGGTAAAAGGAGGGTTTTAGAAGGTCCCCCAACCTTATACAAACGAGCCCATCAGGCCAGATTTAGCATTAATAGAATCAGAGTCAAAATACCCGAGAAGATTCCAAAAAAGGAGGGAGAGAAAAAGCAAAATAGCAAAAAAACACTATACATCAGAAGAGCTTTTTCAGCTCGGAAACAACTTCCTTAGCTCTAGGAGAGCCTGAGTCGTTAGCCAAAATGTCAGCCAGCTTGATAAGCTCCGCAATCATTCGCAATAGCATTTCTAGTGGATTCCGTGAAGGCCTCCCAATCTTTCAGCGCTTTGAAGGCACGCTGGAGCTTGCTCAGAATAGAGGAGACCATGTCGGCTCTGCATTGACCACCATGAGCGTCAGCAGACTCAGAATCAGCCGGATTTGAATCCATCAAGGAGTGGAGTGGAGAGTGTCAGCAGCAACAATTTTTTCGTCGAGGAGAGCCTTGGATCCAGCAGCCTGGGAGATGGGTTCCTTAATCTGTTGAGAGACATCACACTGCTCCGAACCCGGGGAGTCGGGGTAAAGCTTGGCCAAGCCCAAGAGATCAGCGGCTTGAGAGTAATCAGGGCTGGAAACAGGGGAAGAGGGGCGACCACTGGCTTCAGTGCCTTCCAAGAAAAAGCACGAGATGGGAGTGAGCATGGGAAAGGAAGGAATGTCCGGGGGGATGGAGGCAGCACGGGGGGACTCACAATAGCCACGTCAGAGTCCGAAGCAGAGGAGAGAAGCAGGCGACGCCTACGCCGAGAGGAGCGGAGGGAGGAGGAGGAGGGGCGAGGAGAAGGAGAAGGGGAGCGGCGGCGGCGACCCAACTTGGGGGGAAAGCGGAGAAAATCAGAGTGGGAAGCGGCGACAGAGAAAAGCAGGTAAAGTAAACCTTGGTGAAGGATGACGCCCTCGCCCTCCCGAGCTAATTGCACCGAATGTTCAAGAGACTGAAACAAGAAAGCAGCAAGATTGATTTTTTTCCCCCATCTGAGATGGGAGAGGATGAAGAGGTGAGGACCGAAAACCAACCTGTATCTGCCGTCGATAGTGAAATACCTCATAATAACCTCCGCCACTCTGTCCCAGGGAGCAGGCAGGGAATCCCGAGTATAACCAGAAAGATATTTCTTCGGCCTGTCACCAGGGGCGTTAAAATCTTGAATTTCCGCGTGAAGCGACCGTTTGTAGTAAATATCACCGCAGCAGGAAGGCCGGTGGCATCAGCAATGGCGTTCGTGGAAATGGTGAAGCGGGTGTTGCCGATTTGGACCCGACCCTTCGACCAGGAGGCCGTGACAGCATAGGAAACCAGCGCAGAATAACCGGTCATCTTTTCCAGGAAGGTGGCTATCCCATTTTCCATTAAAATATTCCACACCTCTTCATCATTCTTAATCTGCTCGCAATTGTCGGGCTCAAGGCGCTTCAGTTGACCCCCCATGGAATGAACGCTAGGATAGTTACAGAAAAGTAGAAAAACCGAGGGCGAAACCAGCTTAAACAGGTCAGGATAGCAGTCGGACGAGATATCATTGCACTTACGCCACGTCTTCAGATGATTAATGTGGCGATAATGCCCGTTCGTGCGGGGATTTCTCGCATCAATACAAAGCACCTTAATCAAAAGCCCCTCGAAAAGAGTCCCATCCATTAACTTCGCCATAATTACCGCCGTCCTTTGATGAGGCCAAATCAAGATAGCCGAGACCCGAGTCAGCTCATTACTCCGCCAGTCAGCAATGGGGAGTATCATTATGAGCGATTTGGCTGAGATCATTCGGGAAGTTATCAGTCCACCTTTGCTGATTCTCAATATGGACACCAATATTAGCAAGGAGGTCGGCCGCTTTATTTCCTTCCCGAAGAATATGCTGGAACTGGACTTGAAGGAAAAATCTTTGCAGAACTCTGATATCAGCAATGATGTTTCTAATCGACCAATGACCAGGATCATTCGTCTGAAGGAGTTTGATGATGTTGAGGGAGTCACTTTCAACTTGGAGAGGATCATTACCTAAAATGATGGCCATCTCAAGACCTTTGAGGATTGCCAAAGCTTCCGCACGATGGTTGGAGCCAATATTAAAATTGTGGGCAGAGGCAGCAACAATATAACCCGAAGAGCAACGGAGAATGGCCCCTCCTCCGACATACCAGGATTGCCTTTCGAGGCACCATCCGTGTTGAGTTTTTTCCATCCCCTTGGAGGGGGTCCAGCAGACTAAATTACGATCAGTGAGAGTACTTTTACATTGAATGGATAATATCTATACTTGCATTTGTTTTACTACTGAATGTTGCATTAGCTTAAATTTTTGGAAAAGCTTTTCCAAATACCATATTTCATGACAAAGATGGCACCGGTCAAACATATATAATCTAAATCCCAATGTTAGGCTCCAGGTATGTGAAAAGTTTGATCGTTGTTGGAAGAGGTCCTGCAGAGATCTATTTTTAACACAAATCCGTGCACAGGTGGTTGGAGGATTTTCCTTATTGACATCAGCTCTGTTAATGAACTCTCCATTAAAATTTTCCATATTTTTGAAAATCATGTCATTCCACAATTCCGATGGTAATCAAAATAATGTAACCCACACAAGTGATTTTTGGCATCATTTATATACTTGGATCAAAATTTGGCACCCATTGCTGTAAATATAATCCTGCGTTCTTTATAAACCAAGGAACTCCCAAACATGGCTAGAAAGAAGCCTATTGCTAGGAATCTTATTTCTACACTTCTTCCACATTTTTCTGTATCCATATACAAATTTCTTTTACAGTGGGTGATAGCCAATGGATTCCAATTAGGGTTTCAACAGTTAGAAATATTACCTGTACCAGGGTTCATTTGGTCATTTCGACTTTTTAGAAACCCTTGCCTCAATCTGTTGGCTCCTGCTCTTTTACTTGCTTTCCACATTTTTTCCTGGAACCTCTCATTCCTTGTTATTTCTCTCCTATTTTTCTCCAAAATCCCCTTCTGTTGTAAATAACTACCATTTCTGGAATTCCTACGGCTTTCCATCCACATTCTGTTTCTTTTATATGTGGCTCACTGACTGTCTCATCCTGCTTCCATTTTTGATGTTCCTCTATATCTAACCCTCTCTGCCAATTTCTCCATTTTCCTTTTGCAAATCCTCCATCACCTTTTACCATTAATGCATAAACTTGATCCTAATTAGTGCTCTTCCCTTGAAAGAATAGAAGCTGTTTTTGTCTGCATATGTTTGGAGAGAATTTCATTTTACTTGCATGGTGATTAAGTTTTGACAGTCGATAATGTTATTGTTTTTGTAATTATATAGGGGCGTGAATGATGGGTTTAAGGTTAATACACAGTCTCAACTTGTACCAGTTCTTGCAACAGCTATCAAGGTTTGGATAAAGCGATCTCATTTTGCATACATTGCATTCGTTTCCTTATTTAATGTGTGTGTGAAGCATGCGGATTAGATTTTCCATTGGAAATGTTCTGGCAGTGATTTTGTAAGGATCATTGCTATCCCATGCTATTCTTGCAAATTAGCAGAAGATATTAACTGCAAAATATGACTTGTTTTTCACTTAAAACACTTTTCCTTGTTAAAACTTCTCCTTTGGTGTCTGCCTGAAACTTTAGCTTTCTATGCCTGTATTGCTCATTCGTAGTGTCTAGTTATGGCCTGAGAGATGTACTTTTCTTGTGCTTTGATTTTGAGTATTGCTTTTAGATTAGTTTTCATGCGAAGATGAAGCTTCAGGGTTTTAAAGAAGTTATGGAACATGCATTCAAGCAATGCAGTGGCAAATCAATGCTAAATCCTCTCTGAAGAGGAAAAGTCAAGAAAAAAATTACCTTGTTTTCACTTCTGAGGTATGCCAAAATATCTCTATTCAAAGTCTTATACTGAATGCAGATAAAGGTTGAGTACCATATTATATATTACTATATTGAATATTCGCCCCATACCATGACAAAGTTACTAATCTGTGGTATTTTGCATAACGAAAGTCCACCTTAGTAGTGGTTGGTTCTCCTTCAGCTAATTACGTATTCTAGAGAGTTAGTTTATTCTTATGGGTGAATTCATTTGCAATCTTATGGTGGAGCCTATTATAAATTAGTCACTTTGGTTGCCAATATGGATTTTATTTTTGTAGCAGGATTCTCAGTTTTTCAAAGCTGGGGTTGTGTAGTATGACTGGTCAGTGTGGAGGAATTTCAATGATTTGGCAATCCCTATTTTATGTTGTTGGGGATGCCAATAAGGATAGTGTCTTTGTTGTGTGATGTGCAGAGGAGTTCCTGATTTTTTCCCAACTGTGCAAATAGTTGTTTTTCATAACATGAGCAAGTGTCAACAATCTTCTCCAAATGCTTATTGAAAATTTAATGGGATTTTTTTATACAAGAGGCTCATCAAATGCATTGCATTGGAAGCAATTGAAGGAGCATTCCCTCTCAATATGTAGAGGGGATGATCCTTTTAATGTATTCTTTTGTAATATAATTCTTTGTGAGAGCTTTTGACAGATTACTACAAATTAGGACTTTTTAATGTATTCTTTTGTAATATAATTCTCTGCGAGAGCTTTTGATAGATTACTACAAATTCGGACATAAAAAGTTAAATAGGGACACATTTATTGTAGGCAAGAAATGTGTCTGTTTGGTCTTAACAGGAACCTAGAGGTGAGTGAAATCGTTTCTTGAATGACTCCCTTCTGTTACGAATAGTCAAATGGTAGCTAGTGTTATGAGGTCAATTGTCACAGCCCAATCGATACAAGTTGAAATAGTTGAATGAAAAACAAAAGGCAGCAAAAATTATCAGCTTTGTTTAATCATGCTAGCCATAGTTCGCATACTCGTATTCGGCGAATATTCGGCAAACCCAAAAATTTTGACTCGGTAAGACTCAACGAATATTCGATAAATTCAAAAATACGCAGATTTCTGTAAAAGACACAAATTATATGCAAAATATAGTTACAAAATGTATCAAATGAGTCTATAAAATGTTGGCGAAGTGTTTTATATTAGATTTGAATACTAATGGCATGTAAAATGTCAGTAGTCATTTTGCTTGACAACCCCCAAAAAACTTGTCTCCCCTTTGAGAAATTTGGCCAATATTGCAAATTTTGCCCCTTTGTGAGTGTCAACTTGTGAATGGTCCTGTGTGAGTTTTGTGTGATTTCAGGTGTCCTGTGTGCAGTCATGGGAAAGTGCTCGGAGTCTACTTCACACTGGTATACTCAAAGTTAGATTATGGGAGCATTGGATATGTTTAGGGAACAAGAACCTTTCTAGCACTAGGGTGTTTGTGTATAGAGGATTGTGGGAGCTCCAAATGGATTAGGAAGCTCTAAAAGTTGTCAAATTAAGGCTCATGGAGTCCCCTACATAATCCAAACATTGCTTTTGATCCTAGTCATCACAACCTTCCCTGATAGCCAAAAACCCGTTGCTGCCTCTTTATGGTCATTTTGGCCATTTATAGTTTTGGCCTAAAACTCAAAATACAAGCATTTCCAGGTCTTGAAAATGGTGGGAATGGATTTGTTGGCTGTTTTGGAGTCAAAATGATATATTATACCCCATGAAACTCCCATTTTTGATCCGGGAGGAGAAAAGTTACTCTTTGTTCTAATTCTTCGTTGTGATGATGATGTCAGCAACTTAAGTGAACCTATATGATTGGTGTGCCCTTTTTCACTCCCATGCATTTGTTTGCATCTTGCACTTTGCATCTCCATACTCAAAAGTGCGCCTCTCTCTCGTTGGCCCATTTTGAGTTGACCAAAGTCAAATTGCAAAGCCTATCTCCTTGTTTTACTTGCTTTGCACTCCTTCCAAAGCATGAAAGACATTTTTGAACCCCTCTATGCTTGAGTGCACTATGGAATTGTCCAATGCAATCCAAATATGTGTCACTTTCCCCTTGGAGCGCATTTCCAACACCCTCCATGCAAAACATAAGCAGACTTCTCCTTTTGCACATGCATTTCCAAATCTCCACAAGGCTTTAAGTGATTTTTCAAACTTGCCTTTCCCTCCCAAAGTTCCCAATGACAAAATAGAAAAAGGTAATAAAGGAATAGAACAAAAGTGCAGCCATTTTGCTCCAAACTCCATGAAACACCTTTTTGCTCATTCGAGTGATTCCACGAGCAAGAGTCTGTCAATTTTTCCCCAGATGCTCCTCTCCAAAACAACTTCAAGGTGATTCTAACCTTGTATGCAGCCATGAACTGATTTTTCTTTAATCCACAAAAGAAGCATTTAGCCAAAAAGTCATTTTTTGCCCTAGTTAGGTAAAAATCATTTTGCTCATTCCAAGAGACTTCATGTACAAAACCTCATGTAATTTTGACTGAAGTTCCCTCTTCCAATTGCCCTTCATTTGATTCCTCTCTTGAATGCTAAGGTGGAGTATTTTATTTGTTGTGATCAATTTTGTGTTGCAGCCAAAAATCCATTGAAAACCATTAGAAGCACTCAAAAACTCTTTTTCCCGTCTCAAGTGACTATCCATCTCACAACATTTCTTTATAAAATTCCCCAACAATGAAGTTCAATTACTTCGGTTACGAGCCCATTTCAGCTTTGATCTCAGAATATCCAGATGTGGGAGATAGTAACGTGGATAACATGGATTTTGAAGACTTGAGAAGAAGGATGGAGGAAGGAACTCAGAGTGCAATAGCTGACAAGATTTATCATAGTGGTCTTTATTGAGCTGCAAGATTCCCATTGTCTGTTCAAGACACAGGCTTCATTTGTACTTGTGCCCATAATTATGAACTGGATAGTCAGGCAATTACTGCGGATAACAGTTCCGTTGTGGCTATATTGTCTCTAGAAGGGATCTCCCAATGCCTTGGTATTCCTAGGCCTAAGAATGCAGTCATTCTAAACAAATTCGTATTTGAATGGGAAAGAAAAAACTCATATTTGAATGGGAAAGAAAAAACTTCGTATCTGCAAGGATTGACTATTGGCAACTGGATGAAGACCTCTCAGAAATTCACTCGTTTTCCCAAAATCTTTTCCCACTCTGATTTCATAGAGCACATCTCATATTGCATCGTTATGCTAAATCGATTAATGGGAGAAGCATCTACTAAGGTCTTCTATTCGAGGATGGCTCAATTCATATTGATTGCTACAGAGGGTACTCATAAGATGGATTGGAGTCAAATTATAAGTGACAACTTGCACTCTCAACTGATCAACTTGGAAGGACTTGACTTCTTATGTAGTATATACTATCACAGCCATGCAAAGTTGGCCAGGGCTATTTGCCGAGAGAAATATTCCCACCGTGCTCTAGTGTATCTACCACTTACTCTTCGCGAATACAAATGACACTACACCAGGGCAAATGATGCTTTTGTGATGCTTGTCGTCAGGAGATTGAAAGGTAATGTCAATGAAAGATTGTCAAGGTAGGCTTTTGAATTGGTTAAGAAGTATGGAAGCTACTTCATACAATTCAAAACCTTCTCATATGTCCGTGTCGGTGGCTTTGATGATGCTCCCCTGAGACTCCTGCGGTACCCAAGTGACAAGCTAATTTTCATTGAGTTGTGCTGGCAGCTGGCCAGAGCCCATCTCAAGTGCAAAGAGAAAAAGATTAAAGTAGTTTTCCGATTCATCTAGGCATATACTCTTGCAAAAATTCAACGGATGCACGCAATATTGAGTCGTCCCTAAGTTCATTCAACTTGCATGCTTACTCCGCACAATAGTTATTTGACAAAAAACAATATTTTGGGGGCTGAACACAAAAGGATTAGTGCTTCTCATCAATTTGAGGTGGAAGACTGTGTTGATGAAATGGAAGTTCAGAAACGAGACTTCATGAGGATGACAGTTCAACAAATGAGAGACTACCGTTTAGAGTGGGTCACTATGAGGGCCTAATTGATGATTGTAGTGACCTATATGAGCTAGGTTATATGGAATCCATCTGACATTATCCTCTACCACCAATGAATTGGTCAGTGGTAGAGACTACAAATGTTTTAATTCAAACCACAACGATTCTCCAACGATCAAAGAGATGGTTTCTCAAGAAGCTAGCTGAATTCATTACTTTTGAAGGTCACTGTGCCACTTCGTCTTCTAGTCAGCAACCAGAAAGGTCAGGAAACAAAGTGTATATCATGGTTCCTAAGGTCCCCAAAGAATGAGACAGGTTATCAAAAAGTACAGGATCCCCATCAAGCTTAACTTTCAAGGTATCTTAGTCCGAATCTCATCGCCGGAAGCTGCCAATGGGAAAGTTGGAAAAGCTCGCTCTTGAGCCTATAAAATCCATTGCATCACCGACTAGAAGCGAACTGAGGTCTCCCGAGCCTTGAAGCACATTCCCATCTCAAGTCTCCTACATTGTCTGTGTAATCTCAATCCGGCTTTGGTCCGTTTTTTGCCCACAGTAAGCCTTGTAGCTCGAGCTTCACCTTCTTCCATAGGGCCTATTTTCTCTTGGGTTCAGAATCTCATAATTGATCAACAATGAACTATTGTCAAGGCTAATACTCCAGTGATCCAAATCTCTCCTGAGCTTTGGCACCTCGCACCTACTCCTCGGAAGGCTAAAGTTACATCTCGACTAATGTTAGATGCTTCGGGTCTCAATTCACTGAGATTGCTCATCCAAGGGTTGAAAAGGATGAAATTAAAATGTGGATGTCTGATTATGAGATGACTAGGATTCCTCTTGGAGAATCAAGTCATGAGGGGGACATTCATAATTTTAAGAGATTGTTGCTAGGTTAGTTACTAGAGTTGAGAAAGGAAAAGAAACTCAAGAACAATTGGAGGAACATGTGCGTGCTTTGACATCATATGTCCCGACCTTCTTGGACCCTGAGGCTCCTCACTCCCTTGAGCAGGCTTGGTCCACATGTGGTACAAGAGGTTCAATGTTTGGCAAATTGGGAAAAGCAATAGAGACATGGTTTGATTCCACAAAGTCTGAAGGGATGTTATAATGTCCCTTTTGAGGGCTGAAACTGAAAAACAAGGAATTAGCACAAACCCCAATCTGATTTTTGGACCAGCAAAATGAATTCTATGACAGCTGGAAATCAGCAGTCTGAAATTTATAACAGCAGTCCGGAAATGAATGAAAAACACTTGAAACTCCTCAAATAACTCAACCAAAATATAGATAAGTATTTTAGGAAGTATTTAAGCCACTTTCCAATATGAAATTTGATTGAAAACACAGCTGGAAAATTAATTGAAAGCAGCAGAAGTACAGCTCAAAGAAAATTATGAAATGAGGGTTTCCAAACCCCAAACTCCACAAAATATAAATGTTTTCGGCCTTATAAATTATGGCAAATCTGAATATGAAAGAAAATATGAGTTATGTGCCCTAGAAGGCACCAAATCACACTCTAACTCAAGTCACTCCAACTAGGAGAGGCTTATAAATGCATGCAAATATTTGTAGATGACTTCCTTTATCCTTCAATGCCCAAATCTGCAAATATGACTTCACTTCAACCAAGGATGGAGGGTTTCCGTCCTCCAACCAGCCACAAGAAGGGTTTTCGTCCCTCTTGGAAAGAGCCACACAATTGGATTTTTGCCCAAAAGTGGAAAGAACTAAGAGCAATCAGCCCAAAGATCAATTTAGAATAAATTCACCAAAAGTAGATGCTCAAAATGAAGTCATTAATCCCTTTTTATATCCCTCCTTTGGCGCCAAAGCCAAAATAGAATGACCGGCCTCATAAAGCTTCTTTGAGGCTTTTAATTTGCTTTTAAAACTCCTCCAACCCAGCCAACCTGCCTAAACAAAGAAAACACTAAAGAAAACAAAAATTAGCAAAAGAAAATGAAATGGGAATGCAATTCCTTCCCTAGCTCATTCAAACTTCATTGCCACGGAAAGGGAATGGCAAGAAGTCCATATTTAGGCCTCAATTCGAAAAAGGGGACATTACATATGTGATCTTCTCCCAAGATGATCAAGGTATATGAGGTTGCCATCGTGTCAACTGAGAAGGTGCAAGATGTCTTCACCACAATCAAGTGAAATTGATCATTGGAAAGAACTTCTACCAATCATCTAGGAAATGAGCCTTGTTGATCCCAATTTGTTATCAAGCAAAAAGGTGTTTTTGAGCCTTGAAGATAACTATGCTTGGACATGGCTCGAACAATTGATTGAAGGATGCGAGTGCTTTGCGAGGCCTTGGAGGATTGCCCAACTCATATTGGTAGAGGCCAAGAAATCAATGTTGACTTGAACAACATGAGGTATCCATCATTGCATTCTAGTCAAACAACACTAGAAGAATTCTGTGAACACTTTCGTGTCCATCATTGCATTCTAGTCAATGTACTCTTGAAGATAACTATTATTGGACATGTCTCTGAACAATTGATTAGAGGATGCGAGCGCTTTGTGAGGCCTTGGAGGATTGCCCAACTCATATCAGCAAAGGCCAAGAAATCAATGTTGACTTGACCAACATGAGGTGTCCATCATTGTATTCTAGTCAAACAACACTAGAAGAACTCCGTGAACACTTCTAGAGTATTGTCAAAGGAGAGTTGTCAAATCCACATACCTATGGTATCCAACCCATGGACATCCTTGCTCAGGTCTGAAGCACCATTTCTGATGCAACTCAAAAGATTCCAAAATGGATAAATCATTATAGATCAGAACAAGCTACAACTAACCACTTTGATTGGACATTTTGATGAACACTGTGATTCCACGCAAGAAAGAAATTTCGAGTGCAGTGTCAAGATTCAATTTAGTAGTGAGAGACCATAAGGTTCTTCCACTGCAATGCATTTATTGGTCTTCATCTTTCACATCTCAATTCGTGCGATAACTTCATATGTTCCCTTCTTGCTTCTCCCCACCTATTTCTTCATGAAGAAATCACATTTTTGTAAAAAGTGACTTTGCTTACTTAGTGATTTCTATTTCTTCGTTGGGGTGCACTTTTTCCAATTTTGTCTTATTCACTTAAGTGATTTCATATCCCTCTATTGTAAAAGTACTTTTCTTAAAATAAGGAAAAGTGTCTTAATTTAATCCGAATATGAAAGGTCACATGGGAATCTGAAAAGGCTTGTAAGAGGGCTATATATTGGAATGACTTCCTCATTCCAAAGGATTGGTTATTGCTCTCCCTAACAAACTATATTCTTTTATTTCTACATAATATTTTCCTCCATTCTCTCTCTTGATACTTAACTCGAGCATATTGCAAGTTTTGTAAGGAAGCAAGGGCTTTGTACCTATTGAAATGAAATGAGAATCACTGGTTGAACTTTGTGTTAATTTGTGTTATTGTTTCATGATCCTTATGTGATTACATATGTTTCCTGTTTCTTCTAATTGAGCTGGAAAACTATTCTGAGTTATTGGTTAATGAATTTTGTATTTCTCTCATTGGCATAACTCCCCTCTTACTTTTCCCCTTCTTTTCCTATACTCTCTCCTCTCCTACTTGCAAACTCTTCCCTCTCTAATCTATCGTTGCAGTTATAACAAGGGTGTTTGCAAACTCTTCCCTCTCTAATCTATTGTTGCAATTACAACAAGGGTGTTCCTATACATTCCTTGGTCTTTGACCACCCCGAAGTTAGAATTAGTGTATATAATTTCCAGTTTTCAATAAATGAGAGCCGCCCCATTTAATAGTGGAGGGACCTAGTCTTGTGAGCGTTGATGAAACCCATATTTTTCCCGACAAAATATTTCGCCAACAATTTTTTTGGTGCCCACTATGGGACAAATTTTGCTGTCTTGCAACCTATAGTTCCACAAAATCTTAAAAAGTAAAAAATTCCGAAAATCATGTAAAAGAGTCTTGATGCCTATACCTGAGTATATCCCTGTCTATGTTGCAAATGATCATCTCCGATAATGCCCCAGTATTGGAGCCAGACCTCTTGTTCCAAGATACTCAACAAGATATAATTGCAGGTTTGTAGTGTTCTTCTTGGGAGAAAGTTAAAAACTGTAAATTTAATTAGAAAACAACATTATAAAACCATTTAAAAATTAAAAAATTGGCTTTATAACCCTATGTAACCGTAATTTCAAATTTATAATTATAAATCCTATGAACAAGAATAAATTCCCAAAAAAATTAAAAATAACATTTACAACAATACATTCCTGGCAATTTCGTTCATTAACGATGATAAACAAACATAAATAAGTTAATAACAATTAAAATCATTTGGAATTGAATTGAATGCATTCAAAATTGCAAATCATATTTGGATACAATATATAAATAATATAGAACAAATTTACATTTTTGAAAAGAAAGGAAAATTAAAGCTTCCGAATGAAATTCTTCAAATTTGCTCTTTGAATTCGTGATAAAATCTCATCAACTCATGCAAAGGATGCTCAATAGCTATGTGATTAGAAGTGAGGGAGTGTGTTGCCTTTAAAAGATAAATTTCAGCGTTTTTACTTTGTTTTAGACGTATTTCGTGTTTTTAAGCATTTGGCAAGTATTTGACTTACTTGTCGAGCTTTGGCAAATATTTGTGGCGGATATTCGCGAATATTTGTGGTGGATATTCGCCAAATATTTGTGGCGGATATTCGCGAATATTTGGTGAGCCCAAGTGGCGAGTTGAATAGGCAAATATTCGATTGTGCCAAAACTTGGCGAGCACTCGCCGAGTTGGTATACTATGATGGTAGCCTTATGAGCTACACTAACTCACTAAAGAATCTTGAAGCTGTCAACCGGTTTTTAAATACGTGTACAGCAAGGGGTTTTATGAACCCTGACGTTTTAAATCAATATGGTATGGGTAACCAAACAACTAGAAATGCTTAAAAATATTTACAAACAAAATCTTATTAAATGAAAAAAATGTGAAAAGGGAGAAACAAAAATGAATGTTTTACACCAAAATGTTATTTCAGTGACACAATATTCAAATCACAGATTTGTTAACCTTATGGAGATTATTACACTCCGCCTAGATAGCTGATATGGGTACAGGTGTGGATATGGGTACAAGAGTCTGGTATGCTGGTACATCAATTTTTTTGGGGCCCAGATACAGCCATATAAAAAGTATTAAAAATTATAACCAAATAAGCAAAATTAACTATACAGTATGCATATAGTAAAAAAGTAAGTTAAATAACCACAAAACATACCAATAATTCAATGCCAAATGTCATGATATTCATTGGTCGAACTTAGAGCAAGAACATTTTGCAAATGTTACAATGTATATTCACAAATCAAGATAAATCAGCAATGCATTATATTCATAATCATATTGCTCTCCAATGTCTCATCAAGAGCATCAACACTATCATGTGGTTAATTAGAACCACAAGTAGTAGCAATGCTGCTCCCACTAGCTCTACCACAGAGGCCTATATGCAAGTATGCAATGAGAGATAAATGTGGTGTTGTTGTTCCAAAAGAGTTTGAGAGTATCTTTTGGGGTTTATTTTTAATATTTTAAAAATTGTTTTTGCCCTTTTTCGAGACAGAAAGCAAAAACACAAAAACTGTTTTTGACTGTGGGTTTGCCGCGCGTTCAAACTGTGTATGGTGGAACATACCTGGTTATGTCCTTGGATGTACTCAGATGTACTCGGGTGCATTCCTGCATAACCTGTGTGAACCCATAGGTGCACGGACCCTGATCCGGTACCTGATATGTACCATAATGGGACCAACCTTCTTGCACCAGCATACCCAGTAACGTGGCTGGCTCTGCTGTAAACTAATATAGTTCACCATAAACATGCCAGATTTTATAATAAACCATGCAAATTTGAAATGATTATTGATTCTAAATTCCCTGAGAAACAGAAGTTCAAATAGAGAACAGATCATATAATGAATTCCAAATTTATTTATCACAACTAAGAATAGTACAGATTGAAAAATAATTCCAAGAACTCAGCAGTGATTCAATTAATGAAGAAATTCAATTTTTCGATAGCACTGATATAGCATATGCACAAATCAACATCCAAACAAATAAAATTAACACAATAATTGAATCGTAAAAATTTTCAGTGAAGAAAGTGGCACCATTTATACTAAAATCTATGTATTACAAACAATGTTTCGCTATGAATTTCTTGTATCAAAATCTCTATATGCAACACATTTAAGTACTGATTCCTCATAGGAGGTGAACTGGGCAGTTTTTAAGTGACTTCATATTCTTCAGAAAAAATATCAATTAAAGATTGTTTTTTTTTAAAGTAAAATTTTCTCTTTTCTTTCAGTTTGAAGTAACTCACCTTTCCCTTGCATGCACATCTTGAAAGCATGATATACTGAGTCTTCATAAGACAAATTGACATACCCTTGGAGTTCTACACTTGGTGAGACCGCATCAAGTTCAGAGGTTATTTTGGGAACCTCTTTCCCAACATCCTCCAAAAGTCCTTTAATTCCCTCAGCCTTTACTGTTGATCCCAGTGCATAATCTTCAAGAATTTTTCTATTTGTACTCTTTGATACTGTATCGAACTTCCTTAGCTAAGACCTTGACATTTCTCTTAGAAGCATCTTCCTTTGGGAAAGTTCCATTGGGTTACATAAAATGCAGAAAAAAATTCAGTAGCCTTAAGAATAAAGGAAGAAACACGTTTCACCTTTTTCCAATCAATTGAGAATCTGCTTGTGCAAGCTCAATTCTAGTATATTTCACGGTCATTGACTCTTGATCTCAAAGCCCATGAAGGCTGCCACGTATGATTTTAGAATTTTGTGTTTGTCTTGAGCATCCTTGACAAACTTAACCTCTCTTTACATGATCCATAGGGATCCAAAATGACTCTACTTCATCAAATCAGTCAGCACGAAGAAGGAAAAATAATACACGGAGGTTTTGTCTTTATAGTAATAGGACCGCCGCTTTGTGTAGAGCAGCGGTCCTGGGACCACCGGTCTGCTTTGGGCAGCGGTCCTGGCTCTTTCGGACAGAAAACAAAAATATGAAACGAACAACCCAAAATTTGGAAGGTTTTCCGTGTCTCTTCTCCTCCATGACCTTTCCCATTCTCCAGTGCATGGGAGGACATGAGAAAGGCTATAAATACATGTTTGTAGAAGAGAATAGGATCATCGAAGCATGAAAGCAAGTGAGCAAGAAGTTCTTAGTGCTAGAATTGTGTTTTGTAGAAGAAAGGAGTGTTGAGACAGAGCAAACAAGTATTTGGGAGGAAGTGTGAGATATTATCTACTTCTCTTTCATACTTATTGTAAATTCTATACTTGTTATTTTGAATTGGCCAATAAAAGTGGGAAGAAAGAGCAATTGCCCTTCCCGACTGGTTTTCCTCCTCTCGGAGGTTTCTAGGATAAAACTTGTTGGTGTTTATGAGCTTAACTTTTTCCTTTCCTACAATTGTGGATTCTAAGCATAAGCATAATTCATTCACTAGCTATCTCTGTCATTTTCTAATAGAAAGTAGAACAACAGCGTTTTATTTTGTGATTCTGTGGATAATTCCAAAGTTGAAGAGTTTACAGATCATTTTGGTATCAGAGCTAACAAGTATCCAGGACTGTGGTATTCGTTCTTGGATTTGTATGACAGTGATGAGATTTAAAGGTGAAGAGGCTTTACCTTGTGATCTAGAAATTTCTACAAAGAAGTGGAAACAGAGAATTCGGGGACAAATGGAGGAAGAGAACTTGGTCCGTAGAATCGAGATCTTGGAGACCATGATGGATAGGATGTTTCGAAGGCAAGAAGAACTTGTAGATTTGCAGAAGACAACCACAAGCAAGACTCCTTGGCATAGGAAGGAGCCACCACCGAGGAAAGTTATGGGGAAGAGCATGAAGAAGAGACTTCAAACGGAAGAGAAAAGGTAAAATCTGATCATGCCCCCTTTAAAGTTGAGACAAAAGTTGAGATTAAAAGCTTTGAAGGACAAGTAGATGCAGAGTTGCTTGATAAATGGTTAAAACAGTTAGAAGTCTACTTTAGCGTCCATAATGTCATTGAGGCACAGAGGATCACCTTTGCATGTCTCAAAATGGAGGGACACGCTCTGGTTTGGTGGGAAACTCATCTAACCACTTGTGAAAAGAAGCGTCCTATTGTGAAATCTTGGCAAGAATTTAAAGAATTACTTAGAGCTAACTTCTATCTTATTCGCCACAAGACTGACCAAATGATTAAATGGCAGTATTTTAGACAAGGCAGTGGTCAAAGTGTGCAGGACTATACTACGGAGTTTTGGAGGTAGGCCATGTTGCTAAACATGGACTTGGAGGATGAGGATATTCTGACTAAGTACTTGGGAGGACTTCACACTCACCTTCGAAGAAAAGTCATCTCCACAAAGCCCAAAGATCTCAACGAGGCGTGTGTGTAGGCATACTACATAGATGATGAAAAGAAGCAAGGAGAAGCAGAGCCAAGGGCAAAGCAATCGACAAATCAATAGAAAAAAGAGTATGGGCAAACAAGTAACAAGGGTAAGTGGAAAGGGAAAGGTAAACAAGCTGCCACTACTTTAAATACTTGTAAAGATCCCAAGAATTTTTGTAAGAACTGTGATATTAATGGTCATACTTGACGCTACATGTTGGAAGTTGCATCCGGAGTTACATCCGAAGAACCGAACCAAGGACTCAAAGAAGTCCATGACAGCTGTAAAAACAAAAGGGGAGGTGGAAATCGAAGATGACTCTGATGTAGACGAAAGGCTTGGATGCACGACCACCAACATGGACAGCCAAGAAGAGGAGATGAGTAGACTATTCCAGATCAAGAGAACTAAGGTAAATGCTTTGGTTGATACCGGTTCTCAGTCTAACTTGATTTCTCAAGAAGCAGTTGTAAAGAAGCTTGGTCTTGAGACTTACGAGCATCCACACCCTTATCCTTTGGGTTGGATGAAGAAAGGTGTTGAAATTCAGGTAACAAGAATATTTAAGGTCAAGTTTGGGATAAATTCCCAGTATATTGATGTTTTGGAAGCTGACGTTATTCCACTTGATGCTTTTGATGTTGTATTCGGGAGTCCTTACTTGTATATCAGGGATGCTATATTTATGAGAAGGGAAAACCGGTACAGATGGGTCAAGGATGGGATCAACTACAACATCTGGGCACACCAGTGTAAGACACGAGTTACTATGGTGAGTGCTAACCAAGCAAAATGACTTATTTAGGCAAATCATAATCAGTTTTGTTTACTTTTGTTAAAGGATAAATAAGATGGGGTAGAAGTTTCAGAGATTTCTAACTAGGAAAGCATGATTTGGATAGTATTATTCAGTCTTTTCAGGAAGTATTTCAAGCTCCCAGTGGGTTACCACCAAAACGGGAAGTAGAGCATGAGATTCAGCTATTGCCAGAGTCCCCTCTACCAAACATCGGGTTGTATAGGCAATCCTTGCTTGAGAGTACTGAAGTAAAGAAACAACTCCAAGAACTATTAGACTAAGGGGTGATACGTCCGAGCACCTCACCATGCGGTTCACCTATTGTGATGGTGCCAAAGAAGGATGGTTCTTGGAGAATGTGCATCGACTACCGCGCTTTGAACAAGATCACCATAAAGAACAGATATCCACTTCCCGCATAGATGATCTCTTGGACCAACTTCAACATGCCAAATTCTTCACGAAGTTGGATCTCAAGTCCGGTTATCACCAAGTCAAAATGAAGGAGGAGGATATATGGAAGACTACCTTCAAAACAAAACAAGGTTTGTATGAATGGTTAGTACTTCCTTTTGGGTTATGCAATGCACCCGCTACATTTATGAGATTGATGAATGATGTATTGCGGGATTTCATAGATTCATGTGTCATTGTATATCTAGATGATATCTTGATTTTTAGTGCCACATGGGAAGAACATCTAACTCATTTACAACAAGTCTTGCAAGTTCTTAGGGAGAAACAACTACTTTGTAATATGAAGAAATGTGAATTTGCCAAATAGTCACTTGTCTATCTTGGGCATGTGGTTGGAGGAGGAGAGCTATGAGTGGATCCAAAGAAGGTGGAAGCCATCACTAATTTGCCAACACCAACAGGAGCCACAAAGACTAGGAGTTTTGTGGGAGTAGTACATTACATGCGGAAGTTCATTCCGGCTTCTCTGCGATTGCAGCACTTTTACACACAGTGGACCGCAAAGAGTAAGGGTTTTGATTGAGGTAAGGAACAAGATAAATCCTTTGAGTTATTGAAATACAAGATTAGTCATGCTTCAGTACTTGCTCTTCCTAATTTGCAGCAGCCTTTTGAAGTATAGACAAATGCCAATGTGATTACACCATGGGCGCAGTGTTGCTTCAAGGAGGTAAACCCGTATGTTATCATTCTGAAACTTTCACTTCAGCAGTTAAAGAATATTCAGTATATGATAAGGAAATGTATGCACTAGTTCAGGCAATTAAAAATGGAAACATTATTTGTTGGGTAAAGAAACTATTGTGCACACTGACCACAAACCTCTCCAGTATTTGCAAGCACAGTCTAAATTGCAGCAGGCAAGGCACTACAAATGGATGGGGTTCCTTCAAAGCAGTTCCATCTGATGATCAAATACAAGGGTAGTACAAACTTGGTGGCAGACATGTTGTCTAGGCCACCCACACAGAGAAGTTTTCCTGTTTGGCCACTATCTCTTAGATCGAGCCCTTCACGAAGGAAGCTTACGGAGAGGCATATGCCCAGGACAAAGACTTTGGGGTGACATTTCAGCAGTTGCAATCCCAATTGTCTCAAGGATGAGCTGCTCTATTGATGGGGAAAGCTTTGCGTGCCAAAAGAAGAAAGAATTCTATTGATGAGGGAAGCACATAACTCGAAAGTAGTGGGACATTTCGGTGTTGGTAAGACCCTAGCCCACTTGCAGGTATGTATTATTGGCCCAATATGCAAGAAGTATCAAAATTTATGTGGATGTAAACTTTGTTGTACCAATGAAGCCGAAGCCTAGGAAGGAGGACATTTCTATGGATTTTGTAGGAGGATTACCTATGTCTAAACATGGCCATGACTATCTATATGTTTACCTGATAGATTCAATAAGATGTGTGTTCTTATGGCATGTAAAAAGAAGATGCAGTAATGATGTAAAAGACATGAGGCATCAAATCTTTTCTTGGCTAATGTATGGGTGCATTTTGGTTTGCAAAAGTCTATTGTTTTTGACAGGATTCCAGGTTCTTGGGAAGTCTTGGACTACTTTGTGGGACAAGATGGATACTAGGTTATAGAAGAGCACAACTTTCCATCCACGAGACGGATGGATAGACAGAGGTGGTAAACAGGACTTTGGTACAAATTTTGTTGATCGAGGGTATAACAACAAAATGCAAGGACTTGGGATGAGTTCTTAGCCTACATTCAACATTTCTATAAGTGGACAGTACACACATTGTATGAAGTCACTGTTATCCATATTTTGCCCCCATTGAAATTGATTAGCCACGACCCATTTCAAGAAGAAGCGGAGAATTCATGTTCAAATCCTACAATCGAGCAACAAAGGAACTCTGAATGCGGTGGGGCAGGCTGCGAAAGATCAAACGACCTTGTGCTTAAAAAGAAATTCAAGAAACGACTTTGTCGAGCGAACTTGTGCTTCAAATCCAAAGCCAAGCAGTTACGGCGGGCTTGGAAATGGAATAGTAGGGTCGGGGTAGGAGGCCGAGGCTGTGTCAAAAGAGAACCATATTGGCTCAAACGAAAAGAAATGGCTTTATCGAGCGAACATGTGCTTCAAATCCAGCAAATTGACAGATTACGTGGGCTCGAAATGGAATAAGCGGGGGTCGGGGTAGGAGGCCAAACAAAGGTCAAAAGAACCAGAGGCTCAAAGGAAAGAAAGCAGCGAAGATTCGAAGTCTTTGGGCTTCCATGGCTTGTTCGAAACGGGCCCAAAAACAACTAAGTATGGAGGAGACAACGGAGGGAGTCAAGTGTCCAAAGGTGCACTCGAAGATTAAATCAAAGGGGTAGACCCAAACGAGCGCCAAGCTTCCACGCGTTGAGCCCCAAAAGTAGTGTTTTCATTGTCGTTGAAAAGTCTTCGACTTAGCGGAGGGTGCCAAGTGTCTTAACGATGCACATTCAAAAGCGGGATCAGTGGAGACTCAAACTTGCGCTAGCCCTCCACGTAGCAAATGGTCAACAGAGGTCAAAAAGGAGAGCGGGCCCAAAATCGACTAAGTATAGAGTGCAGGCGGAAGGCACCAAGTGTCAACACGACGCTCCTTCAAAGGTAAAATCCTGAGCGGGTTTTCAAATGAGCGCGGGCCTTCCACGTGTCTCAGAGTCCAAAAGGGACAGAGTCGGGGTTGAATAGTCAAGGCAGAGGCAGGCCAATGGAGGGAGCCAAGTGTCAACACGACGCTATTTCATAGGTAAAATTTGGGGTGGGTTTCCAAACAAGCGCCAGGCCGCCACGTGTCCAGGGTCAGACTTTTGTCCCAAGCAAAGAGACTCAGGAAAAATACAAAGAAGCCCAAGGAGCACGCGGAGGCCGCCACGTGGACCCTGTATGGACAAACTCTTTAAAATATTGCACGCTCGCGATCCAAATATTCAAATGGCCATATCTTTTGACTGGAGACTCAGATTTGGGCGGGAGAAGACTTTTTGGAAATGTCTCGACACCCTTTACGCCATGGAAACATAAAATATCATTCTTAACAGGATTTGGTGGGTGAAAAATGGAAAATGTCTTCGGGCCATTAATACAAAGCCCAATCTCCAACTACTAGATCGATTCGATTTGATCCATTAATGGAACCAGACATGGACATTCCATGATTTGGGGTGGATTTGAGAAAGGCATTGATTGATAGTGGTTGAGCTTTCAAAGTAGGATTCAAAGCGTATCTCTAGGTGGTTGAAGCAGGATTCTAATTCTTCCCTCTTCTCTCTCTTATTCTTGTTATATATTGCAGTGAAGGGGCATATTCAAAGGGTTGGTCGTTGTTTCTCCTCTACCCCCGTTCTCTTTCTTCCTAGGGTAGAGAACGCGGGTGCATGTCTAAGCCTCCTCCCATAAATCAGTAATGGCGTTTTCTTGCCTCTTTGCCCATCTTGATGTCTTGTGTAACATTTTGGAGCAATAAAATTTGTTTCGTGTTGCATCTGTCCATCCTTGGCTTATTTTGTTCTCTTCTTACCTCTCATCCTTGCATAGGTGTCTTGTGCATATTCGATGTTCGTTGTAGGTCCTGGGAGTTGTGTTTAATGGGTTTTGAAGTGGTGTCTGTATGAAATCTATCTATGGTCCGTGGTGCATTCTGTCCACCCTCTCCTCTGCTCACCTCTCTCTAACTTCGGTGGTCGGGTGCATGTGATTCAACCACTCCCTTTTACAGTGTATCACCGCTTAATGTAGGCTCTTTCACCCTCTCTCTCTCTCTGACCCCTTGGAATGGTTAGATTAGGATAGAATAGGTTCTGCCTGCACTGGAGTAGCTTGTGGCAGGTAGATTAGGAAGCAAGAGCCGGCTTTCTTCGGAGGTCCATCTCAAGTTTTGCAAGTCCCACAGCTTGAGAGATGGTCCCATGTTGTGCAATCACACCTGCCCAACTTCACACTCGGGCCATTCGGGGGTGTTGTGATTTTGCACAAACAATCACCGTTTGAAACATGCTTGGGATATCTACCTACAAATCTGCTTTGGACATAGCGGTTGGACAAAGAGGATGAGGACGAGACACAAGACACGAGAGGTGACTAGAGCAAACAAATTCATCGAGAGGATCCGGAAAATCCATCTCAAAGTCAAAGAACAACTAGAGAAATCTCATGCCAAGTACAAAGCTAGGCACGATCAACATAGGAGGGAACATAAACTTCATGTTGGAGATAGAGTTTGGCTTTACTTGAGCAAGGAGAAATTGCAAGGTCAAGCACGGAATCTCAAGCCATTACGATATGGGCTCTTCACCATATTGGAGCAGGTTGGAGAAAATGCCTTTCAACTTGATTTACCATCATTTATGAGGATGTACTCTGTAGTAAACTGTGAGAACTTGCACCTATATGAGCCATCCATGCTAGAAGATGGACTACAATTGCTACCTTCCATTGAGGATTGCGTCTTGGACCCACGAGGCGAATGGAGGAGGATGTAGTGCTGCAGCAAAAGGTCAGAGAGACTAGGAGAGGTCCCCAGGAGTCTTGGCAGATTGGACTGAAAGGAAAGACACCAAGGTAGTCCCGGTGGTACTCGAAGGAGCAAGTGAGGGAATTATTTCCTCATCTACTCCCCCACTAAGCTTTTGTGGGACCAAAAGCCTCCTAAGCAGGGGAGGTGTGATCCAAAATGACTCTACTTCATCAAATCAGTCAACACGAAGAAGGAAAAATAATATATGGAGGTTATGTCTTTATAGTAACAGGACTCATTGCATGCAGAAGCGGCGGTTCTGAGAACCACCGCCCAACCAGGGTGGTAGTCTTGGGACCGCTGGTCTGCATTGGGCGGCAGGTCCTGGCTCTTTCGGACAGAAAACAAAAATATGAAACAAACAACCCAGAATTTGGAAGGTTGTCCATGTCTCTTCTCCTCCATGACCTTTCCCATTCTCCAGTGCACGGGAGGACATGAGAAAGGCTATAAATACATGTTTGTAGAAGAAAGTAGGATCATCGAAGCATGAAAGCAAGTGAGCAAGAAGGTCTTAGTGCTGGAATTTTGTTTTGTAGAAGAAAGAAGTGTTGAGACAGAGCAAACAAGTAATTGGGAGGAAGTGTGAGATATCATCTACTTCTCTTTCAAACTTATTGTAAATTCTGTACTTGTTATATTGAATTGGCGAATAAAAGTGGGAAGAAGGAGCAATTGCCTTTCCCAACTGGTTTTCCTCCTCTGGAGGTTTCCAGGATAAAACTTGTTGGTGTTTATGAGCTTAAATTCTTTCCTTTCTTGCAATTGTGGATTCTAAGCATAAGCATAATTCATTCACTAGCTATCTCTGTCATTTTCTAATAGAAAGTAGAACAGCAGCATTTTATTTTGTGATTCTGTGGATAATTCCAAAGTTGAAGAGTTTACAGATCGCTACATCATTTAACTCGAAGATTCTACCTGCATTTTTCTTCTGCATTATAATAATCCTTTCTATTAAGACATTCAAATTGACATACACAAGAAAAAAATCCTTAAGAGTATTTTGTACCTCACTAAAAACACCCCATATAGGGCCCTTGATGGCAACTAAATCCACTGAATTGGCTCGCATGTTCATGATCCATAGGGATGAAGAAAACCAATTCACTTCATTATCCAATCAGAGAAAATTTGGTTTCAGTCAGTTGCAGGGCTCCAAAAGCTGGATATCGTGTAACATGGTGAAACCACTGCATCATGTAGAGGGGTGGTTATGTAAGTGCTGGTCTGCAATAACTGGAGGGTTTACCTGTTGTGATCATACAGGTCCGGTAATGACAGGAAACAATGTCTTCAGTTTTTCAGGTATCTGAGATCCTTTAGTGCATAGAAGGACATCTCCAAACACGATAAATAAGAGACATGAATTCAGGGAAGGCATCAATGATCAGAGTTTGTGTTCAGCTGGTTGGAGGAGAAGGATTGGAGAAAGGAACAAAGGGAAATGAGTGAGCATGATAGGAAATTGCTTCTTGTACTTTTTTATTATAATCTTTGTAATCTGTCTTTGGCCATAAGAAGATTGGGAAGCTGGGAAATTGCAACTTCCAACTGGTTTTCCCCATCGTGGGTTTTTCCAAACCAAAATCCCTTGTGTCCTTGTTTCATTCTTTATTGTTTTCTGTTCATGTTGTTTACATTGATGTTTCAGTACTGTAATATTTCTACGAACAAGAAAGAAAGAAATAAAGAAAGAGATTATATTAATGTTCACTAAGTGTTCAAACTGTCATTTTGAAGTAAATTCAATGTAAAGCATCATAGTGTGATTTTGTGAATTCTTTGACACAAGCAGTCGCAGGTGTTTACAGACCAGCTTGAATCATCTGCTGTAATAGTTGTACGTCTTTAAAATGTCTCTCCTTTTCTTCTCAGATAATTTAATGAGCATATTTGCTTGAGGATTCTACAATAGATTTGGGTTCCTATCTTTCAACCTTCACTTCACTAACAAGCTGTGCAGTGACTACAATCACATCTGCTCCCATTCTAATCTTCTTAGTAATAATCCTTTTGAATTTCTTACCTTCATATTTCACTAATATTGAGGCTTATCCTTTTATTTTCTGTTTCCTGCTTCTAAATCTCAAGCAAGATTTTTTCATTTATCTGACATCTCCTCAATTTGAGCACTAGAACTGGATTATATACTTATTTATAGACTCGCATCCCAAGGTGTCTAAGCAGTAGCAGTGGCAGAACATAATTTTTTTAAAAACAATGTAGGTCAATCGGGAGGAAGAATTAATTCCATCCTGCGGAGGCAAATGGGAACATTTACTACATTAATGACACTATTGCTGAAACCCCAATAGTAGGGTTATTAACTTACTTGTGTTCATGCTATCCATGGCCATATGATGAGAGCATCCAGAATTGACAATCCATAGGAGAAGAATGCACATGCAAAGCTTGAGAAGTGACAGAAAATACAGTACAATGATTCCCATTTTAGGAATATTTCTATCTCTGATCTTGCTTTAGTTGAACATCCAACTTCTTGAACTTCTCGAGATTCTTCAATCTTGGAAACACCCACTCTCATGATGTTAACGTTTGCTACAATAAGTGCACGACTTCTTGTTTCCTTGATCATAATTGGTAGAGCCCTTTTGAATATCGTGACTCTTATTCTTTTGGTTTCTATTACTGAACTTTTTTTTTGCCGTTTCCCTTGGCGAAGTTTGCCTGCCCCTTTACGCCAATCTTTCCATTATTGAATCAGCAGCATTTGTTCTTCAATAAGGATTGGGCCCAAGTCAGAGAGAGCCAGAGTGGAACACATCATAAGGTGCCTAAGATTTGAAAGGATGATCTCAATCAGTTGTGTGCACTTTTTGTGATCTGTTCGATGCTCTAATTGCAAATGAAGTTCCTTGATAAGGGCTAGATTCTCCTTTATTAAATCAAACCCTAGAGGATCAGGTGACAGAAGTTCTTTTGAGTTCAAACAATCCCCACTACATTTCACTTGAAAAGTTCTTTGAGCATTTCCCCGGCCACCTTGAGTCTTCTCACCACACATGTGAAATCCCTGTTCCTCGGCAATGCTCGAACTAAATAACCCAAAAAAATCATCCAAGTGATTGTAAGACTTGTGAACCAATTCCTTGGTGTAGTCTCTCCAGCGGCGATCCACCATAAACCCTTGTTCGTCAGCATCTCCTACATGTCCTGCTCGCAAAGATCTTGCTCAACAATTTCTCTCTTCTGTGCTTACCTGTAGGCTATATTCATTAATTTTATTCATTTTTCGTATCCTGGTTTTTATCTATGGTAAGAAAGAACTGAAATTAGTCAGCAAATTGATTACCAACTGTCATAGACAAGCAGGATAGTTGCTACAGGCTACTATTAGACATTTTTAATTCTTTTTTATTTTGAATATATACTTCATATATTTACAGAAAATATGTACAGGGCCCTGTACAAAAGAATCAGAAGATGTACAGGGGAAAATACAAAACAGATTACATTTTTCTTAAGCAAATCAGTAGGGCAGCCAAATCAGATGCAATTATACTATTAGACAACATTTATTGACTTTTGACAAGTAATAACTTAAAAATATGTTTTACAGTCAAATGAATTATAGTATACTATTTGAAATAAATTAATTTTCCGGTCTTAATTAGTCTTTATCCTTTAGGAAGTTGGATTCTGAAAACAATGGCTGCATATGATTGGCAAGAATGTGCTTCTGGTATTTAAGTAACATTTTGAGATCAGGCATGATGGCTTTGTGTATGTACCACTTCACTTGCTGATAGATATTGTAAAGCTGAATGTTTTTGTTTCAATTAAAATAAGTAGAAATTTCTGAAATTCTATCTGGTTGGCATTCATATGTGATGTGTCTGTTTCAATTTCTCCTTATTACTTCTTTGGCTTTACGGGATATCTTATACCCAGGTCCAATGAGAATCTATTGGCCAAGATCAATTATGAAATCTGCTTTTCTATTAAGAAACATATTTTATTAGTAATGATGCATGCACAGAAACATACCTCGTGAAACATTTTTTTGAATTGCATTCATCAAACAATAATTGATCCTGTACAGGCTGAAGTTAATAGGGCAGTGGTATCAAATAAAAACTGCGCATCAGCGACCAATGGTGACCAAATGTCAGAGGAGGACAAAAATGCTGTAGGTGGAGATTCTGGGAGTTCAAAACATCATTTACTTTTATTAGAGGTATTTTATTAATTTACCCAATATAATTTTCAAAATAGGGTCTCTAATATTCTATTCTCTAAAAGACTTCCTTTAAAATAAACTTGGATGACATTTCCTTAGACAACATATTTATTTTGCAAGGAAAGATTTGACAGTGGATATGAATTTTCCATCTGCTCATTTTATTTGCATTTGGTTGCTTTATGGTGGTAGCTGTTCAACCATTCTACAATGCAAGTTAGCAGGAGTGTTCTATATACATTTTAAATCTTTTACCGACTTGCTTTTAAATTTAAACTTGGAATGCATGTGTTTTTGAGTAAGATATTGAAAATCATTAATTCTTTGAGATTTCCTTATTTCCACAGGTAAGCATATTGATAGTATATTTAGATGCAGCTGTGTTGTACCCATGCATACATATATCCCACTCAAAATTGTTAATCAGCTGCATCCAGATATACTACTTAAAATTGACAATCATTATTATATTTATGTTTTAAAAAATATCATCTTTCTTTGTACTGGGTTTCAAGTATTAAGATTATTGACACACAATTTGATTTAGTTGGAGGAGTTTGGATATGCTGCAACAAACATCACCATTAGCAAAGTAAATTTCAGAATTACCTGTGTTTGTCATTTAAAACAAACACGGGTAATCCCAAAATCAATTTTACTAATGTTGACCTGTGGAAGCCTAAAACCTTAAATATCACCATTTAATTGTCCTGTGCTTGCTTTTTTATTCTTGCAGTTACTTGCCAGTGAGCTTGGCTGCAAACCAGAAGAAATTTGTGACTTTGAATTGCAATTATGTGATACACAACCAAGTGTGATTGCTGGCATTGAAAAGGAGTTTGTATTTTCAGGACGTCTTGACAACCTATGCATGTCATTTTGTTCTCTCAAGGTCAGCCTCAGTTTCCTTGGATGCAATTATATATTCTTTTTCATATTGGAATGTTCCTTTTTCGTGGTTATTGCTTTCTATCAGTTTGAAAGCAGGAGTATCTAAGTTAATTACAAAGATGTCAGAAGTTATTTAAATGAATTTGATAGCTTCTTAAGTTGTGGGGAGGGTGGGATAGGGTTTAGCATTGGACTTGTGTCTTTAGACTTGATGTTAAATTGAGTTTGCAATTTCTTGCTAGATTGTAAATGACAACAGTTAGTATTTTTTTTTTGTGTTTGCTAATCTGCAGAAGTATCTTCAACTTTTTAAAATTTTTTTACTCTGTAATCTATTATTTCTGCATGGAATCACAATGTATTACCTGTTTACAATCTTCTAAGTCAGAATTTTATTCACACGATGTGTTAAAATTTCTCCTTAGGCAACATTTGATTGTGAAATGGATGTGATAGTAATCTGTGGTGTTCTCAAGTTTCCAAATCTTTCTATGGACAGAAAATTATTTACTATCATAAAAATTCAAAAAATGAAAGAGTGCAGATAAATATTTCTATCATAAAAGTATATTTCATTTACTTGGAAACACTGCATACTGATACAAGAGAAAACTGTGGCACGGGGCATAGTCCAGGTCATTATGTCAAGACAAACCGGGAACCCCATCAGGATATGTTTTAAAGTCAAACTGATGAAATGGAAGATGGGATCTATAATTTTGCATTATTCAATAAAACAAGGATAAGCTGAAAGCTGCATGATGCAGGGCTGAAATCCGCATGATGCATGGAAGAAACAATTTCAATGTAGAGTCATGTACAGGCCATTGCACCACTGGGAGGGTGAGATCTTCTCATTTTCTTCATAAATAGCCATAAACATTGAATTGGGAGGTACACAGAAGTCCATCTATCAGCTACGGCTTGTTTTCCTCCCTTTCCCCATTTATGGTAATGGGCTATGTCATTTTGGCTGGGGAGGGTGCCTTGTGGTACTTATGGTGATAGAGAAAATTGCCTCTATTGCTAACCTTTGTGCTCTTGGTTTTGGATCTAGACCTTGATATAGGTGTGTACATTTGTTAGAGCTTCTAGGCACCTCTAAAGGCCATTGGCTGAAAGACGCATCAATGAGCATTCAGGAAATGCAAATAATCATGTTCCATAGCCAAACTATTGACATGGTTATGCCAATATTCATTTTCCACAGCCAAACTTTTTGCTTGGTTTTCTGTTTAAAACCAGTAGATGGCTTTTATGCTATAGAACTAGAGTTCTAGCAACCAATGTTTAAAACAGCCTGGTCTCTAGACTTTCACAAGTGAAACAAGGCTCATTTCTAAGCCCCTACCACCCTGTTGTAAAGAAAGGGCCAACTGAAATCAGATGTTGCTCTTTTAGGGAGTTCTGCAATTGTTTCTATACGCTTTGTGCTATCGGACTGATTGCTTCTATAAGCTTTGTATTATGTTATGAAACCTTAAGTGTATAATTTTTAAAACATTCTTTCAAAAACTGTCAAATAGGTTTCCTTTTCCCTTAGGCCTTAAATTTTAATGGTAGTAATGTTATTTGTTAAAGTTTTAGCCGGGTAGCTATAGGGATTTGCTAGAATGACTGCAAGTTTTAGTTCATAGGGCCAAGCGACAACCTTCAAATTCGATCCATGCTCGCTCCTTTAGAAGTATTTCACAATGTTAGAATAGGTGCCAATTGGAGGGGGCTATATTTGGGTTTGCTCAAAGTATCAAATGAAATATAAGAGCTCGTACAATCAGATGAAACCCCTTGTTTGTCCTTCCTAACCAAGGAATCAAACCACTGTGGTGGGTTGAGTGGAAAGGGGTTTCCACTTGCAAAGATCTTCACATACATCAAAGAGCAAAAGAAGTGGATGCGGTAGTTGACCTAAAATCGAAGCATTGTTGGAAAAGAAAAGATCTAAATCTTGCATGCCACCTTTTGCTCCATCTCACGCCCAATGTCGTGACTACATCACACCTATTTTTGTCTACATCCTTTGTGGTCGTAGAGGAAGAGGATTCGCCTCTTTGTCACAAGAGAGCAAGGTATAGGCCCATTGGAGAGAGCATTCCAAAATGAATCAATGGCAAAAAATTGGGTGTTGTATTTATGCATGTGGTCTGCTTTTAATGTTAGATCACTATGCTAGCTGGATATGGTGAAAGCAATCAATGAGGTCCTTAAAGGGTTCACCGACCTAGTACATGAAAAGGTAAACACCACCTTATTGGCAAAAGAACGAAAAATATGTCGGTTTTGCAGCGCATTAGGGATTCATTGGTTGAAATGGGGTGTCCATTTGTTCCAATGGATGGAAAGATACGGAAATAGGCCATTGATCAATGTTGTTGCAGTGTACACTAAATGGGTGAAGTTTTCGATGGTTGATGATTGTGAGGGCAGGTGAAATATGCCCACTTTATTGCTGACATCCTCATAGAGTCCATTGAGGTGATGGGACCTCAAAATGTTGTCCAAGTTATAATGGACAAAGCAAAAAATTGCGAAGTTGTGGAGATGTTGGTTGAGGCATTGTATAGGCACATATTTTGGACACCTTGCGCCATTTGTTCCCTAAACCTCATGTTATAAAAATTGTGCACCAAAATTGCTTGGAATTAACAAGTCTATGAGGAGGTGAGTGAGATCCAAATGTTTATCAACAACTATCACATGTTTCAAGCTATTTTCAAGGCCTTCTCAAATTTTAATAATTAAATAAATTTTCTAAGTTCGTAATTTGTAGAATTTCGACCCTTGAATGTTTTACTTGTTTTTAACTTTATATGTTTTAATTTCTTATTAGGTTGTTGAGCCTCAATTTGTCTTGAGATGACTTGTGAAAGTGTGAGAGGCATTGAGCATTATGGTTATCAACAACCTTTGGTGTGTATGGACACATAAAATCTCGAGAGGGTGACAAAGGTGAAAGGATTGATCCTCGGCGATAGGTGGTGGTATCATGCGTAATACTTGCTCAATTTATTGAGCTCATTGCGAGTATGCTCAAATTTGTTTATATGAATCCATCCATTTTGGGTGATATTTATGATAGAATCGATTCAATGATTGAGAAGATTAAGCCCATCTTAGAAGACAAAGCAAGATCCTATAGAGAGGTTCTTCCGGAAGTGCAGCCGCATCTCTTTGATAGGTGGATCATTATGACCACCCATCGCATCTTTGTTTTTCCTCGGCCCCAAAATACTAAATCTGAAGATTTGGTGGAGCTTTTATAAACATAAACTCACAATACACTCAATAGCACTTAGTATGACACAAAATAAACTTGACATCTTTTTTCTTCACAAAGAGAGAGGCATAGCCATATATAGATAGAGAATTGATGTCCTACAAAGGTGTCAACATTTAATGTCCTACAACCACTCTTAATAATATCATGAGCCGTTACATTCTAACTATAGAGTGTAACATACCCTATAATCTCTCTCACACATTATTAACCAACAACACAATAACTATATGAGTTGTTATTACAACTCATCACACCACATACAATACATCGACACACAACATGTGAACACTAACAAGATATACCTAACAAAATCATGGAGATCCTTTCTTTTTGCCTAGTAGGCTCCCACAATACGGGGATGTTGAAGTTAGTAAGGGGTAAGAGGTGGCATTTTCCAAACTCTTCCCGATCCAAAAGTAAAAGACTTAGTTATGGAAGAGTTTGGGAATTTCATAGCCTTCACAAGTCACTCCCTTAATGTTCATCATGATAGGTACAAGAAGGAAGCTTATATGTGATGGTACCTCTATGTGTAAGCGTACACCCACCTCTAGCTTCTTGGAATAAAAATTCTATCACATGTTAGATTTAATTTTATTTTCAACTTTCTAATTTTCTTTTCGATGTTTTATTTTAACTTTTATAAAATTTAATTTTGCATTGACATTGTGTATATTGTACGCATTGGCATTTTGTATACATTGTAACGTTTGCACAATATACTTGTAGTCTTGTTCTAAGTTTGACCAAAGATTTTCATGACATTTGGCATTGAATTATCAATATGTTTTATTGTTATTTAATTTATTTTGTTTACTTTATGCGTATCATGGTTAATTTTACTTATTTGGCTATATTTTTTTTGAGTATTTTATATGGACATACCGGGCCGAATAACAATTGCTGTATGGCATACGGATACCTGAACCCATACCAGTACCAGTACCAATACCAATTGGGATTTGCTACTTAGAAAATAGATTTGTGAAGCTACACACTAGATGGTAAACATAAGAATGGGGGCTGACATACTTATACAATTTGATGTAGATAAGCATTATTATGTTGATGATTTTATTCTCACTGTTATATTACTTTGCATGTGAGGTCAGCATATTCACCAAACAATATGTGCTTTAAAGTCATAAAAGATTCATTATAAGAGGGAAAAGAAAGAAGACTCTCTAGTTGAAGAGTATCCTTTGGGATGAAATTCGACCTTCTTGATATTCTTGTATTATTTGCAATTTGCAAGTAATTAGAAAAAGGTAATTGAATCTTCCAGATACAAAATTATGTTCTCAAAATTTCCTGTTGATCTGGAAGTCAAGAGTTCTGCACTGTGTTTATAGTGTTATGGAATGGGAATGAGATGCTACTTGTGTTATCTCCTATGCGAATTTCATATGGCTCGGGGTTGTTTTGAATACTAGTTAATAAAGTCTGAATAACCTTTATTTTTCCTCCTCTGCCGAAACCTACGGATGTTGCATGTAATTGCCAATCAGAACTATCATATCTGATTGGATGAACTCAAATTTGCATTTCTGCACCCTGAAATTAATAATGCTGCATGTATTTCTAGAATGCAGTTATGCGTACAATTAAAAACATTTCTATGATGTTAGATATATTTTTTTAAGGGATTTTTTGATATGTAGAGCATTTTAAGATTTGTGTCATCACCACAGTGACTGTTTTCCAAGAGTAATCATTGCTTCTATGACCTTTCACTCATGTACATTGGTGATAATCACCAGATAAGGGGAGCCTCAAAGCACACAAACTCTTTTAATCCCTCAACCTGGGGACTTCACCACTAAAAGTCATGCTACTGGATTGACAACTTTTGGTGCATGCAAAAACAATTGGAACACATAAGATAACAATTTTGGTGAAATCATATGGACCACTGAGGACAGCTGAAATGTACTGCTAAGATTGCTTAAAATGCTAATATCTGACATATATTGTGGATGCTGAAATACACCCGCATGTGCTTGTGTGATACATGCCTTGTAAACTGGTATCATTATGTCACTCTGCTGTATTGAAAACAAATATATAGGGGGAAGTCGATTAAGTTTTTTCGAAAGTCCACTCTTATTGCTGCCTGCACCATTAGCTGCTAAACCAAACACGGGTATCACATGCTTCTAGCAGAGCAGCATTTTCGGTTTAAAATCACCTAGCAACATCTGAATAATGATACAATTTGTTGATAATTTACTATGGAATCCTGACTGCAACTTGTGACATTATTTATTTTAGCAAGATTATAGTTTGCAATTTCACAGCAGGTGCCTAATTTATTGATTTGGTAAGAATTGGCTCAATACTAATTTTTTCTGTTTCGTTTATGTTTTCCTGCCCATCTTCACTGATTCTTAGTGTTCTTCTAAGTCTCGTATAAGAATCCTAGTTTGTACAAATTTTATGTGTATATTGTTAGAAAAGTAAAACTTGCCTTTCATGTTTGCTTCATGTTGTTTTCTTGAAGCTATTTATTTTATGAAATTAATAGTGGGATGGTGCTTATGAAAGTCTAGGTGTGGCCAATGATTCTCCAACTTGGGTTCTCTGTGGATTTTCTTATTATTGCTGAAGGAGAACTAAAACAGTTTAAATAGTTTTCTATAAATAAATCTTGGACACTGACAAGTAGTCATTAATTCTATCATTCTAGGCATTGCTTGATGCAACAGCGTCTGAAGGGTCACTTCAAGATGAGACTGGAGTAAGGATGGTAGCTTTATTTGATCATGAAGAAGTGGGCTCTAACTCTGCACAAGGTGCTGGCTCTCCCGTAATGTTGGATGCTCTCTCAAGAGTAACTTCTTCTTTGAGTGCTTCTGATTCTAAGGTAGTTTCAGATTTATTCTTTACTTATATCCCTTACTTTACTTCATATGTTTTTTCCTGATAATGGGTCTCATGTTGAGATCCGAAATGTCGAATCAAAAACTTTGATACAGTTTATTCTAAAAGCATCTTCTCCAGTTTTTTCCTTGTTCGACTCCTGTAGTAACGTGTCTATTTTCTCTGTTTGTCTTAAGTGATGATTTCAATTGTTGGACAGCAAAAGATTGTGATGAAAGTGTTGTTTCTTTTTATTTAATATTCAGTGAAGTAAGGGATATTCAAATGAACATGCTCTATAATTAATTGCAATTAGCATTTGTTGATGCATGTGCTCTCTAATTTGCAAGCTTTTTCTGACCCATTTTGCTTAGCAGGGTGTTAAGATTCTTGCAACCACTACTGATACTGATGGAGACAGTATTACAACAACTATATATTGTTCCGACACTCAAACTTTGTCTAGAATGCTATGTGTTGTTAAATCTAATTATCCTATTGGAGATCCTTTGTGATGGTTGTGACTGGCTTGGATTATATCTTGGTTATCATATTAAGTATTCTCATTTTACAATGCACTTTCAGGTGTCACTTGAAAAGGTGATCCAGAAAAGCTTTCTTGTATCTGCTGATATGGCACATTGCTTGCATCCAAATTACATGGTATACATTTTAAGCTCTGGAGTCCAATAACATATCATTGTAATTTAGGATTCTAGAATGCATTTAAATATAAGGTTTGGGATAGTCATAGATTAGCTTTATGCTCACTCAGTCTTAATCTCCAATTTTTTGGGTTTCAACTTTTAAGTTGGTGGTGTTGGACTCTATTGTATCTAAAGAAATTATTTAAAACATGCTCAGGACAAGCATGAAGAAAACCATCAACCCATGATGCACAAGGGACTTGTCATAAAACATAATGCTAATCAACGCTATGCAACAAATGCTGTGACATCGTTTATTTTTCGAGAAATTGGCAAAAAGCACAATCTCCCGATACAGGTTGGTACAATAGATGTTAATGCATTTGATCTAATTTTCAGATACTTACTGCTAAAGGTTTTCCTGATGAATCCTATAGAATTTGTGAGATGGATCAATCCATCCATCCTTAAGAGCATAGGCTTTTTATTTATGTCAAATTGTAAGTTTGTCCTTTAGCAGGCATTTATAGTTGAGGTATGAAGCAACAAAATTCTTTGGTTGGGTTTACATTATGAGTTTTACATTTACTTTTTGCAGATTATATTGTGTTGCCTTCAGTGGTTATCGTATAAATGTTAATGATTTTACATTTACAGGATTTTGTGGTTCGAAATGATATGCCCTGTGGATCTACCATAGGTCCAATTTTGGCAAGTGGGGTGGGCATTCGTACAGTAGATATCGGAGCACCTCAGTTGTCAATGCATAGCATACGAGAAATGTGTGGTGTAGATGATGTAGTTTATTCTTATCAGCACCTGAAAGCATATTTTGAGGAGTTTACAGAGCTTGATTCTCAAATCAAGGTTGACTCCTAGTTTTACACTAGATTGATGTAAAACTTTTCTCCATCGTCTAAGTTGGGAAAAGGATCGTGAGTTTGATCCACTGAGAGCATTTGTCATGCAGAGTGAGTGTAACTATGTAATGAACTGTATCTCGGTTTTTATTTCTCTTCTTACTGAGTTAGAAGTGCCTGCTATTGAGATGCCTAATGCTTAATTATTATAATAATTAATGTATAACAAGGGCAGTTTGATGTGTCTTTACTTTGCATATTTAGCAGATGAGTTAAAAGACGATTATGTAGAAATTCAGTAATAGGAATATAGCAATTTATGATAAATTATTTGGCTCATTTCCAAGATTTTCTTTTCTACAATATTTTTTTATTGTTTTTCCTCCATTTTTGTAGTCCTTGTTTTAGTATTTTTTCACATCAATCATAAATAATAATGATCTGTAAACTCTACTTAGAACTCATAAAATCACAACAATTCTGTCCTAATTCAGCTATGCTTGAAACGATAGTCAATTGCAATCACAACAATTCTGTCCTACTTCAGCTATGCTTGAAACAAGTGTCAATTGCTCTTAGTGATTGTGATTCTCAGTGTTGTTATTGCTTGCAAGCAACGTTAAGGAAAGGAATATTAAACCCACACACAATAGTAGGAGACAAGTCAGACCATGAAACAAGGTTTGATTCCTAGAAAAGCCCCAAGGTGAGGGAATAAGCAGTAGGGAAGGGCAATTAATCTCTTTCCCAGATTCTTTATGGCCAAACTAATGAAATATAAATACAATAAGTATTTTGGAACGAAGTACAACAGTGCTATTCCACCCTTAAACTTCCTTGTGCTGCTACAATTTGCTTCTACAAACAACCACACACCAAATCACTTTCCTACTCACTGATGATCATTACAATCCCCTCCTTCCTGTTTTATCATGTTTCAAACGTCCTCTTTTGTACTAGAGAATTCAAAGGGCCAAGCAAGGAAGATACATCGTCTCTTTTTGGCGCACTTGGATGCTTTGCCTACCCCATGGTGGAATTGACTGGAAGGTTGCACAACTGCCAAACCAACTTAACGAAAGCCATTGTGATGGCTGCACAAACTGCTTCTTGCACAAGGCAACAGTTTTGTAACTGTTTTCCGAGTACTCTCGTCTTTTTCCTATTTTTTCCCTTTATTTTTCCTGATGTGTTTGTTTGGATGAAGTAGTATTTTTAGAGATCCCTATGGATCATACCTCCCCCTCTAAGGAGGCTTTTGGTCCCACAAAAGCTTAGTGGAGGAGTAGATGGGGAAGCATTTCCCACTTTCTCCTTTGGATACCACTTGCTTTGCCTTGGTGTCTTTCTTTTCAGTCTAACTTGCCAAGACTCCTGTGGTCATCTTCTTGTCTCTTTGATCTTCTGTTGTAGCACTACACCCTCCTCCAATTTGCCTAGGGAATCCAAGATACAATCTTCTATGGAAAGTAGCAACTAACATTCTTCTTCTTCATCTAGCATGGATGGCTCATATAGGTGCAAGTTCTCACAATTCACTACTATGTATATCAACATGAAGTGTGGTAAGTCGAGCTTGAAGGTGTTTTTCCCAATCTACTCTAAGATTGTGAATGGTTCATACTATAGAGGCTTGAGTTTCCTTGCTTGCCTTTGAAGTCTCTCCTTGCTCAAGTACAACCAAACTTTGTCTCATACTTCGAGCTTGTGTTCCCTTCAACGCTGGTCATGCCATGCTTTGTACTTGGCTTGAGATTTCTCGAGTTGCTCTCTCACCTTGAGATGGATCTGCATAATCTTCTCAATGAATTTCGTTGCCTTAGTCACCTCTGAGTCTCACCTCCTCTTATTGTTGCCTAACTGCAACATCAAGTGGATTGGCAGGCCAACATGCTTCAAAGGGTGACTGGTTGGTGGATATATAGACTGCCTTGTTATAAGAATGTTGAACGCAGGCTAAGAACTCATCCCAAGTCCATGGATACTTGCTGTTGTATTCTCTACTCAGCTCTCTCAAAGTTTTGTTCACAACTTCCATCTACCCATCCGTTTGTGGATAGAATGTCATACTCTCTGTAACTTGGTGGATACAACCTTTCCTTTCTTACTTTAGGTTTACTTGCACAACAATGTTTACATCTCCTTATGAATTTTGCGACTTCATCTTGCATATTGGGCCAATGTACATACCTTTGCAAGTGGGCTGTGTTGTTTCCAACACTAGAATGGCTAGATACATTGGAAGTATGTGCCTTCCTCATCAATAGAAGTCTCTCCCCTTGGTGCACAAAATTTTTCCCACCGCTAGAGTAGCACATCTTTGAGATAACATCCCTCAATGCCTTCTTTTCGGTGCCCTTGGGCTGCAAGTGCTAGAGTGTAGCCCCAAAATCTATTGATCTTGAACATAGACTTTTCCTTGGGCATCCTTCGTGAAGTGCTCAAGCGGGAGATAGTGACCAAAATTGAGATTTTTTTGTTATGGATGGCATAAACATCATGTCTTCCATCACATTAGTGCTATTTTTTAAATATTTGATCACCGAATGGAATTGTAGAACTCCCATCCATTTGCGGTGTCTTGCTGTTGTAACTTAGATTGTGCTTGCAAATACTCGAGGGTTTGTGGTCAATGTGCGCTATAGTTTCTCTACCCGATAAATAGTGTTTCCATTCCTTTATTGTTTGAACTAGTGCGTACATTTGTTTATCGTAAACTAGTTAATCCTCTACATGTAGTAAAAGTTTCAAAATGATAATGCATTGGTTTGACCTCCTTGTAGCAACACTCCCCCT
This sequence comes from Taxus wallichiana var. yunnanensis, assembly GCA_018340775.1. Lineage (NCBI taxonomy): Eukaryota > Viridiplantae > Streptophyta > Pinopsida > Cupressales > Taxaceae > Taxus > Taxus wallichiana. Next base: position 554,582,215 of record CM031234.1, read on the forward strand.
ATAACATATTGATCGGGTCAATCTCAACTTCAAAGGGCTGTTGTAGTTAGGAAGAATAAGTCTTTGGAGCATGGCTAATTTTATACTTCAAAGTCTCAAAAGCTTCATCATGTTCCTTCCCCAATCAAAATTCTTACCCTTGGCTGTAATTGTATGTAATGGTGTTGTAATAGTAAAGAAGCCTAGTATGAATTTCCTCATGAACTATACTGCCCTTACAAAACTCCTAGTCTAAGTGGCACTCCTTGGTGTGGGCCAATTGGTGATGGCTTCTACTTGGGTAGGGCCCTCATAGTTCACTTCCTCCAACCACATGCCCAAGATAGACTAGTGATTGTTTAGAAAATTCATATTTCTTCATGTTGCACAACAATTGTTTCTCCTTTAGAACTTGCAAGACTTGTTGCAAATGAGTTAGATGTTCTTTCCATGTGGCACTAAAAATTAGGTTATCATCCAAATATAATAACACATGTATTTATGAATAACCACAATAAATCCTTCATCAATCTTATAAATTTGGCGGGTGCATTACATAAACCAAACAAAAGTACTAATCATTTATACTAACTTTGTTTTATCTTGAAGGTGGTCTTTCATACATCATTGTCCATCCAAACTTGGTAATACTTGGATTTAAGATCCAACTTAATAAAATACTCGGCATGTTGAAGCTGGTCCAAGAGATACTCTATCAATGGAAGTGGGTATTGATTCTTGATGGCGATCTCATTGAAGACACAATAGTCTCATGCACATTCTCCAAGATCCGTCCTTTTGTACCATCACAATGGCTGACCCACATGGAGAGGTACTTGGGAAAATTACACCTTCAAGTGGCTATTGGAGTTGTTTCTTCACTTCATTGCTCTCCATCAACGATTGTCTATAGAATCTAATGTTAGGTGGAGGCTATTTGGGCAACCATTGAATCTCATTCTCTATTTTCCCATTTTGGTGGAAAACCTTTTGGTGTTTGGAACACTTCTTGAAAAGTTTGAATTATACTATGCGAATTCTTTAATTCCCGTTAAAAACCTTAGAAATTTCTTGCCTATCTTGTTTATCCTTCAATAAAAGTAAACAAAATTGATTATGATTTGTCTGAATTAGTCTTTTTACTTGGTTGGCACTTACCAGGGCCAACTTAGGCTTGCTTTGGGGTCTCTTCATGTTGTAGTTTATCTGCATCCTTGATCCATCTATATCGGTTATCCCCCTCATGAGTATGACATCCTTGACATACAAGCGCAGATTTCAAAAACCACATCAAATGCATCAAGTGGTTTTATTACATTAATAATTTCAAAATTAATTCCAAACTTGAAGTTATATGTTTTTGTACCACGAATTTCTACACCCTTTTCACCTATTCCAAGGGATAAGGGTGTGGATGCTCATAAGTTTCAAGACCAAGCTTGTTCACAACCACATCAAAAATCATATTGGATTGAGAACCATGATCAACTAATGCATCTACCTTAGTTTTCTTGATTTGAATCTTGATTTGGAATAACTTGTCTCTTCTTCTTGTTCCCGGTTGTACATATAAGTTGGCCGTACATCTTAGCCTCTCATCTACATCAAAATTATTGTCTATTTGAACCTCATCATCCACTTTCAAAGTTGCCATGGACTTCTTGGAGTTCTAGGAATGTTTCTTTGGGTGTAACTCTAGATGTAACTACCAACATGTAGCAATGAGTATGTCCATTGACATCATGATGTTTACAAAAATTGTTGGAATCCTTATTAGCGTTTAAAGTATGGCAACCTTCTTACCTTTTCACTTACCCTTCTCGTCTAGCTACCTTTGCTCTTTCTTACGCTCGGTTTGTGGGTTGTCTTGGCTCGACTTTCCATCTCCTTGTTTCTTTTCATCCTTTAAATAAACTTCCACACAAGCTTCATCGAGGTCCTTTGGCTTTGTGGAGAAGACCCTTTTCCTCGGGGAGTATGAAGCCCCCAAGTATTTGGTGAGAATATCTCCATCCCCCAAATCCATATTCAACAATATGGCTTCCCTTCAATAATCTTGTACTAAAATTTTGTGATTTAATTCTTTGATTAGTTTTACGTGCAATAGGATATTATTTTTCTTAACAATTCTTTAAACCCATCCCAACTACCTCTTCTTCTTTTCACATGTGGTTAGGTAGGTCTTCCACTAAACGGAGCATGACCTTCTATCTTGAGACATGTAAAGATGATCATTTGTGCCTCTGTGACATTATGCACACTAAAATATACCTCCAATTACTTCCACCATTTATCAAAACTTTAAAAGTTGTATATTCAGTTTTATACCTTATTTTTGCCTTTGTCTCTTGGAGGTTGTTGCTCTTGAATGAATTATTCATCGTGGCTCTCTCTTTCTCTTACGCCAAACTTCTTGGCTAGGGCTTGAACCACTTCATACATGGATTATTGCGTTCTAGTCGTGAACTTATACGATCGAGATATCCTTTTGATGCATTGACAATCGTTCCATGTTGGTCTTTAGCATTGCAACTCTTTGGGCCAATTCTTCTTCTTCTCTTTCTCTTTCCATTTCTCTTTTCCTTCGCTTCCACTCCCTTGTAGATATCTTTGAATTGCAAGGTAATAAATCTTCACCTTATAGTCTTATCATTGTCATACCCAAACAAGAACATATTTTATAGTCCCCAAGAATATACAATTAGCTTTGATACCAAAATGATCAATAAACTCTACTTAGAATCACAAAATCACAACAATTTTGTCCAACTTCAGCGATGCTTTAAATAACAATCAATTGTTAATGAATGAAATTCTCAATATTATTATTGCTTGCAAACAATGTTAATGAAATGAATAGTAAACACACACACTCAATAGTATGAGACAATTCAAATTATGACACAAGGTTTGATACTTGAAAGAACCCCAAGGTGGGAAAAATTACCGGGAAGAGTAGTCACTTTGTTTTCCATATTCTTATTGGCTAAATAATGAAATACATATACAATAAAGTTTTTGGAATATAGTACAACAATATTGTTCCACTTCTAAACTTGTTCTATTATCACTTCTACAAGCAACTACACACTAGATCACTCACCTATTCACTAATGATGCTTTCAATCCCCTCCTTCCTGCTTTAACATGCTTCAAATGTCCTCCCGTGCATTGGGAATTCAAAGGGTTGAGCAAGGTAAGAGACAACACGTCTTTTGGCATGCTTAGGCTCTCTTTTGATCTTTGTGGCGAAACTGTCGGTGCAACTTACACAATAGTTGTAACGGTTACGCAAACCACCTCCCGCACAAGGCGGTGGTTTTGCAACCATTTTACAAATATTTTTTTCTTTATTCTTTTATTTTTATCCTTTATTTCTGGTTGGAACATTCATAGATATCATTTTTGCAGGTATGAGGCCCTTCCTAGTTATGATTAAACTAAAACAAAAAAACATGATTAGCTAAAAATACCATAAGCTAAATATATTTTAAATGCAAACCTGTTTTATTACGCTAAGTGTTGTCTTAGATGAACATAGATTATATTGACCAAAACAATAAATATCAATGGTTGCAATTTCATTATGGACATGGTCATCGATCAAAAGAATCTTGGTCGGCGGTTTGTTGACACGTAACACACAACACTCTACTCGCTTCGGGGTTTGTATCGGACATTTGTGTGCCATTTTGGAGCTTTTGTTGTAGGTTGTGGTGCTCATACGGTCTATTCATCCTACGTGGAGTGGGTCGGGCCGGGATAATGATGTGTAAAAATTGAGAGAAAGCACTCCAAATGTGGAAGTCTTGTGGACAACCTAAATGAGTTATTTGAAGAAACAAAACTTCGAAGGATCGCTAGTTTTGTGCTCAAGATTCATAGTAGGAGAGTTAATATTGCAAAGAGTATGAATTCAAATTAATGTCTCAATTTCTTTTGGTCCCTTAGACTCTTCAGTCTTGTGGACGTCTTTAAAATATTTCATTCATTCATTGTACAATTTCTGGATGTAAACATATTCCACGGTGAGGTGTACGGTGTAATGTCTTTATTACCGCGACTCCTTAAAAATGGATTAATCCTACTAAAGTAACCATACATTTATTTCATATGTCTTTACAAATGGATATTCATATGATATAAGGCAAATTTTATTTAGGTATGAGTGCGATTAGTCTTTAATTTTCCGACCAACGGATTTATTTAAACCTTTTGAAACCAAGTGGATTGGCCTTTTTAAGTTTTGAGTTTCAAGAGAGACAAATGAGGAACGATTTTAAGTAAAAGGAAAATGAATCTATCTCGGTTGGTGATGTGGCATAAGGAAATGATCAATAGTATTATTACTTGTTATGTTGATAGGAGTAGTCCTATCGAAAGAGGATGACTTGTCACTAAAAATGAGGGTTGTAATTACCTATATGCATTAGTGTATTGATGAAATGTATCTCGTTTGTTCGTTTTTCTTTTCTTTTACTAGCATGACTGGCTCGACATGAGCATTGATTCCAGCGACAAATAGAATTCAATCCAAGAAAAAGCAATCCAATATGACCCGCAAATTTGGGATTTCCCAAAGTAGTTTCGAGCAAAGTGGGAGAATGTGGATGTCATGGGCAACAACATGAGGCTTGCTACTTGTCTTGTGAGATTAATATATTCTCTCGAGGATTGTGCTTACGTGGTATTTAAGAAGAGATGGTAAATGATGAATTTGAGTTGTTGGGGGTTTCAAATGGGATTACCATCTCTCTTGGCTTTCGTTGTTGGATCATATTCGAATCCACTTACAAAGCAGTGTGCACACCTCATACCAAGGGTGAGGCTTCGTTAGAAAGAGAATCCAAAATGCAAATTCTCAAGCCTTTTGTTGACGAATTTGTTGCCGCTGATGTTGAATGCCCTAACAAGTTGCCACTTTCTTTGCGGATTTAGCAAAATTATGTGAGGCCAAAGATGAGTCTCAAATCCTGTTGTGTTCTTGCATAACTAAATAAGCCAAAAAAATATTTATGTTATCAAAATTAGAAGAAACTGATATTAGTTTGAAAAACTCTTGTATGATTTGTGGTCCCACATTGGAATAATAACTCCAAATAATTTCAAGTCCCATATCAGAAACAACTCCATATAATTTCAATCCCCATATCTCGAATGACAAATGGTATCACGGATAACCACAATAATAATAAATCCACATTTGTTATTTATTGTTGGAAAGAAGAATGGCGGTGTACACAAAATGGATCATTGATCTCAATGTCAACAAATTTTGCCATATGTCCTTCGCTGAAGATGTAATCCGTGCCTTTTCCATTTTCCCATGTAAGTAATTCCATTTTCCCATGTAAGTAATCCCTTGTTACAACCATGACATAAACATGAACGAAAAACAACGTCGAATTGAAGAATCAATTAAATATTTCTTATAAGTCCTCTTATTCTTCCTTTTCACACAACAAACCATTATTGTGTGTCTACTATCACCACCAACACATTTTGAGGTGTGCACAAACGTTCTTCACTTTGGCATGCACAAGATAACATATCTCCCGCGCCAACGCACTACACCAAAGCGTGGAACGTTCTTCACTTTGGCATGCACAAGATAACATATCTCCCGCGCCAACACACTACACCAAAGCGTGGAACGTTATGCACTCCCCGAGGCATGAGAGAGTCCCAATCACCATCATGCTCGATATGTTGATATGAAGAGATTACACATATAAATAATAAAGTAGGAACATTCATATTAAAATAACAACAAGATAAACAACGAGACACATACTCATGCGAAGAATGACTCCACAATACCCTTCTCTATATTGATAATCAAAACACATCTCTCATATAATCTATTAACTTTGTGCTCTCTCCTCACGATAACGTCTCTATGTCTCTTTACAATGATCCCCCGAGGGGTATATAAACCAATGGGGACTTTCCTTCACTAATCAAGTGAGTTATAATTAACCCCTAGGTTATATTTTTAACATCTAACTATTACATTCAGGTGGTGTGTATGCCACATGTCATTTTTCTTACCTCCTTATCCTACATGGAAGTTCCACCGCTTCTAGATGCTTGCTCCTTTGTTCTGCATGGTTTTTGGTCTATTCCTAATATCTCTATTTTAATATCCATATACTTTTCCCATGTTCCGCTTGTTTTTCCTTAACATGCACGTGTCAACATCTGCAGTTGCTTTTATGTCTTTAGTTTATTCCGATCTTCTGGTTAACTGAAGACTTTCTTGCTCATGCAACTATTCTTCACACCTAATTATCTACAACTAATCCTTTTTCCACAAATCCACGTGCATCTAAATTCGTTCTCATGTTATATTTTTACGCGTGGGTTTTTCCTTTCTTTATTCTGTCACATGTGAGAAAAATTTCTTTCTCCTTCTTACAAATGTACGTGCTCTAAAAATATGAAAGAGAAATAATAAAAATGACAATAATTGCCCAATGTGGGGCTCAACCAAAAGAATGCATAACAATGTAGGGGTCCAACATTACCTCTTCGAATAGTTATGGAACCTCCTTTCTTATCAAATCTTCGTGCACCTTCGAGTGATCTAAAGTCTTTTGAACAAGGGGCTCAATCTATTCAATTAGCATGCTAAAGTCCTTCAGGGATTCGGCATTGTTATTTGGATCCTACACCTCAGCTTGAAATTTCTGAAAGGTTTTCCCTACCTCAGTTTTTGCTACATCTAACATGCTTTCTACTTGGAAGTTATCATCCACAAATCCCTCAAACGCTGCTTAATTTTATCCTTTTTCATGTTTATCTCCTCTTCTAGATTTTCAATATCTTATAGGAGTTTATCGGGGCCAACCTTGTAGGTATTATTGCTATCCATCTATATCTCCAAGGCATTTTGCTTAAAGAATTCTTTTACTACCTTATCTGCATATGCAACCTTTTCTTCAAGCTTAGAAATCATGTCTGTGCAAGTTTTCATGTTTTCTACGCAAAGAGCTTTAGCTTTTTCTTGCTCCTCCTTACTCTGTTGTGCGTGGCTATCTCCTTCTTTCCTCTACTTGAGAAGTGGACTTACCGGAGTTTCTAACTTCTCAACACCTCCAATGCCTCGCTCTAATGGGACTTATTTTGCAAGTTTGGGCTGATTGGTGATGATCTGTTTGCACAAGTTTAGCGCCCTTAAATCGTTGCACATATGTTTTTCCAGTAATTCTTTGTTCTTTTTGAAAAGCTCTCCTAGCTTCTTCCTAATCTCACGGAGATCCTTAGTTAGCTCCTAAAATTTTCATCGTTGTAACTGGTTGTATGTTGTTAATGGGGTTTTCCTCCTTTTCCTCATCATGTTTCACCTCGTTTTCATTCCTATTTTCCTCTTTCTCGCCAGATTTTTGTTTCTTACCCTTGTCCTCAAATTCAATTATCACTAGAGGGGTTTTTCGAGGCGTATTGAGTTTGGCATGAAAGGCCTTCAGTTCTTGGATGCTTTCTGGACCAAATTTTATGCACACTAGACTTTTGTGAGGAGAGGGAGCCTTTGGAGGAATGATTATCACATATGTCTATAATTTCTCCTCTTTTTAGGTATGTGTGTCCTTACTAAATCCAGTGTCATTTTCCATTGACTATGCCGTGCTTGTTTTAGTCGGGCTCTTTTCCTGCCCTGCGCTACTTATTGACCCTGTGTTTGGCACGAAAGTTTCATATATATCTATATCTGGACCCGGTTGTGGTGTAGGGTCCATTAGTGGAGATAGTAGGTGAAAAGACATTCACCTTTTAAATAACATATTTTGAATGATATGTGAAGTTAATATTACCTAACTGTATTGTATTGTATCATTATTATTTAAACATGGAAGCATGAAATGTTGAATAAGACAGTTTTTAAATTGGTCAATATTCTCTTATTCATTGATAGAACTAAAAATATATATTAATTTATATACAAGTGTACAAAAACAAAGTCTATACAGTCAACTATTCATTAAGTAATATTTTCATTGTATGTACATCATATCTATTACAGTCACTTCAACAAGTCATTTCTCAAGACTTTCCAAACCAGATCTCAAATATAATGCACTATTTTTGATGTAAGAGTCTTCAATCCCAAGTAAACACCTGCATAACAATAAATGAAATTATGGTCAGGCTCACCTTTCACAGTGTTTAAAAACTCAGTACCATATGAACAATAAATTGTGTAACCAGCTGCATAAAATAATAAAAATGACCAACTAAAATATTATCCATTGGATTAAATCCCAATAAATCTCAACCATTTGATTGAACTATCATAGTGAATCCATGTCAACTAACATCAACCAATCAAAATTTAGGATGATAGAATAAAAGCTGAAGGATGGATTACAATTCCATTTGTTCATGCAGTTTTCATCTCTCAAAGTTGAAGAAGTGAGGAGCAGTGCAGTTCAGGTAAGACACTTATGAATTACAAACTATTTCATAATTCAAGCCCTCTATTTATTTTTTCAGTGTTTGCATATTGCAGCAGAGTTGTATATGCCAATTGCATTTGCTTTAAAGTTTCTGAAGTCTTTTCAACAAATCTAATTTGTGCATATCCTGCCATCATGGCATTCTATGAGACCACGTTTCTTTGAGGAATTCTATCAAACAGTGCACCTACGTTTCCAACAAAAGCATTTTCTGCATATCCTACAGTCATTTTAAGAAACTACAGTTAAGGAAACTCCAACCTGAAACCTTGGCTTATTTCTGTCCATTCAGAATTCTCTCCTATGAATAGCATACCTACAATACAAGGCGTTTAGTCTAAGGAGATTGCAAGCTTAAAAATTGAAACTGACACTTAAATTCACTTAGTTTAAATTTTAATTGAAAACTCAGTTAACTTATATATCTTCTCCATCTGGTTGACCTATTTGTGAAAAAGACCATGGCTACACAAACATAAGGTTAGATTATCTAGGTGGCTTATTTATGAAAACAACGATCATTACACAAACATGAGATCAGGCCATGAGGTCAAAGCTGGAGGAGTCACGGCGAAAGTGTCCCCGTGCTAGGAAGGTCCGTTATGCACTCAAACCACTTGTGTACCTAGACATTGTGCACTGTGAAATAAACAAAAATGACATTTACCTTTACCCTTAGATAAACAGTAAACGTATTCAAGACATTAACAGAATGCCAGTCCAGGAAAATCATATTGTATTCATTTTTCTTAATGTCTTGAATACTTTTATTGTTGAAGTAAGGGTGTCAAATGTAAACTGACAAATGTAAACTGATCGGGTTGGGGACCAGTTTGTTGTTCCCAGCGAAACAGTGGGACTGCCTAATCAGGATACCCATATCTTCTGTACGTTGCAAAATCATATGCCATGACAGTGCGTGCAAACAACAAATACACTTCTTTGGGAACATATATTCTTCTTCTCTAGTGTATAGTCATCACTGCTATATAGGCATAAGTTTAATTGTATACATAAAAAGATGGAAAGTATTCTAATTACATGTGCAAAATTTATATTGAAAACATAACTTTAATACAACACTCTTTTGGAATATACAACTCTGTGAATATGACCACAACAAAGCGTTCTATAGTCCAGCGATGTGTTGTATATTGCATTTCAAATTCAACTTTGTATTGTTCATTTTTTCCAGATATCTCATTCTCCAGTTGAAAAGTATTTTTTCCAATCATCACTGTGATATTAGCATAAGTTTTATTGTATACATAGAAATTTGGAAAGTATTATGATCATATGTGAAAATTTTATATTGAAAACATAACTTTAAAAACTACATAGGAAGAGTCCGACGAATACAGTAGTTTGTCAAGTTTTCGTTAGAAATATGGAAGGAAAATTTTTAGTTCTATCAATGAATAAGATAATATTGACCAATTTAAAAACTGTCTTATTCAACATTTCATGCTTCCATGTTTACATAATAATAATACAATACAATACAGTCAATGTCTTTCACCCACTATCTCCATTATTGGACCTGCACCTGACAAATTGCTTTTATCCCTAAGCAATGCTCACCCACCAGCCGTTAATGTTTTCATTATAAATTTTCCCTTCCATATTTCTAACGACAACTTAGCTTTAACAACTAGGGGAGAGGACCCGGTTGTGGTGCACCCTATCTTTGCACAGTCACCGCGCCACGTCATTGCCACCTGGGCGAGTAAAAACACTATAGATATAGGTATGTACTCTATAGATATAGGTAAAAAAAAATAAATGAATAGAAGGATTGTCAAACTCTATAGATATAGGTATGTACCATAATATCTCTTGCATTCATCATACAGAGTGGTAAAATTCTTATCTTCTTTGCAAAATATACATGTCTAACCATTTAAACAACTAGATAAAAAAAAATCTACCATAAAATCTTCATAAAAACCATCATATTTACATGTTTATCTGGCTACTTTTTTGATGTTACCAAACCTCTCGACAAATCCTTTTCAAAAAAATCTAATGTGACTTGATGAAACCAATCCTTTGCTGAATTGTCGTTAGAAATATGGAAGGGAAAATTTATAGAGTTTAAAGCTAAGTTGTTACCAATCCTCTCGACAAATCCTTTTCAAAAAAATCTAATGTGACTTGATGAAACCAATCCTTTCTGAATTGAAAATATGGAAGGAAAATTTATAGAGTTTAAAGTTAGAAATATGGAAGGAAAATTTATAGAGTAAAAACACCACCAATGGATGCGACACCAAATTCTTGACCTCCACATTGCACCGCCACCTCATTGCCACCTCAGCGCCACGTGGACGATCCGCGTTTGTGGAGATGTCAAAAAAGTTGGTTTTTTTGCATGGGACCAAGTGTTGTCCACTCGCCGCGCCAGTTGTTGTCCGGGCTACCGCCATGCATTGAATGCTCACCCACCAGCCGTTAATGTTTTCATTATAAATTTTCCCTTCCATATTTCTAACGAACAATATAGTGAATTCTGAAATGCAATATACAACATTGTTGAACTATACAACATTGTGCTCATTTAGTCAAATATACATTGTCTATCCAAGCACTTTCTGTATTCAACATATTCCATACAAGTTTCATTGTCATAATGAAAACTACAAGTCAATTAATTCCTAAAAATGAAACAAAATCATTCATATTCTAGCATATTCCAGCATTCATTTTTGGTATATTTATAGTTTCTTTTCCAACAATCATCTTTCATGTTGTGAATCAGGTATTTCATTTACACCATGAGAAAAGGTGCTATTGCTAGAAGATCAAGGAGGCCAAAAGTGAGAGGTGTACAATTATCACATAATTTAAGTGATGAAGAGGATAATTCAGCACCAATTGGTAATGAACCAGAATGTAGAAACCCACCCACTGTCTCAGTTCAAAGAACATCTGCAACAAAGAAGCTTAGTGTCATCCGAGGTTGGACAAAAGAAGATATGGAAAAGGCGATAGATGATGTTGAGTTTAATGGGTTCTCAGTTAGAGCAAAGCGTGCAAAAGAAGTATTCCATTCCACCCACATCATTACACTATTGGCTAAATGGTCTCACCCACACAAAGAGGAGGGTCCTCAACGAGTTCTAATCGAAGAAGAAGAAGAGGAAATTGTTGAATGGTGCAAAGAAATGGCTGATATGGGTCATGGCTTGGAGTTAATGCAGCTAAAGGAAAATGTTGCTTAGATTTGTGAAATAAGACAAAACCCCTTCAGAGATGGGTTTCCTGGTAAATCATGGTGGGCTGGATTCAAAAAACGTCATCCAGACCTTGCAATCCGAACCACTGAGGGACTTGACAGGGATAGAGCTTTAAACTTGCGCCCTACAATAGTAACCAAATTTTATGATAATTTGGCCAAATGCTATGGAACCTATTCATACGGCACTCATAAAATCTGGAATTGTGATGAGACTGGTTTGCAGGCTAGGAAGAAATTGTGGAGTTCGTGTAATTGCAAGAGGCAGTCGTAATGTCCCAAAGGTAATACCAAAGAGTAGGGAGTGGATCACTATATTGTGTTGTGTCAATGCAGCAGGTTTGTCAATCCCAGGATTTTATTTGTTCAAGGGAAAGAGAATGATAAAGAATTACATTAAAAATTGTGAACTGGAGCATGTATGGCTGCACATCCAAATGCATGGATGATGAAAGGAATTGTTTTTAAATTGGCTATGTCATTTTGCACGTTCGATGTACCAGTGGTGTTTCTCCAAATAATAGACACCTATTGATATTTGATGGCCATGGCAGCCATGTAGCATTACAAAGCGTGGAGGAGGCAAACAAATTGGGCATTGATTTGATAACACTACCGGCACACATACTAGTCATAAGTTGCAACCTCTTGACGTGAGTGTGTTCAGCCCTTTCAAGACATATTTTAGAGTGAGAGGTCCAAATGGATGGCGAGAGAACAAATGTGCGAGATGTGAAAAGGAGTGACATTGTTGAGCTTGCAAGTAGAGCAGCCTTAAAAAAAGGCCAAAACACCATCTAACATAATTACGCAGGTTTCAAAAGAAGCGGTATTTGGCCATTGAATTATGATGCTCTCCTAAATGACATGGCATGCAGCCAGGCATTTGACATGCAAGGTGAGGAAGATGTTGATGTTGTCACAAACATTTTGAGCCTATCTCAACGAATAAATCCTGAATTAAATGACAGTGAAGAGGTGGTACCTGAAACTCAATTCATGCAAAATGTTGACTCTAGAGATGATATGGAAGCAGCTGCAACACATGGAGTGGAGCTAAACGGTGCTCTTGGAAACCCAAGTAACATCATCAACAATAAGGAGGGGTCTTCAGATTTTGTAAGTAACAATGATTTGTCCTTGCCAAGTCAAGTTAACCCGCCACAATGGTTAGAGGATGCCATGAAAAACTTGGGTTACAAGCTACCATCCAACACAGAAGATCAAAGCTTAAATCTGCCTTCCTTTCCTGAAGGACTAGAACAAGAAGCAATAATTCATTACTATGCAGATGTTGGAGATGAGGATGAACAAGACGAAGTCGAATTTCAAGAGGATGCTCAAGAAAATGAAATTAACTTAGAAGTTATGCAACATGAACCTCAACACCACGAAGAGGCCGAAAACCAAGATGGACGCGATGCGTTACTTTCCCATTTTCTACGACTTCCAAGGAGATCATAAACAAATCGAGATGGTTCTATTAGGCGAGTAGGCATTCACATTTTGACTGCACTTTGAGTACATGGAGCTATTGGTTGATGCGGAAAGAAAAAAGGAGGAACAAGCAAAACTAAAGTTAAGGAAAAAAGAAGTGGCACAAGAAAAAAAGGTTGCTAGACTTGCAACAAAAGAAAAAAAGATTGCAGGAGAAGCTTGAAAGAGAAAGGGAGAAGCAGGCTAAGGAGAAACAGAAAGAGATTGAGAAGGCACACAAGCAACAAAGGAAAGAGCAAGAGAAGAGGGAGAGGGAACTTGCAAATCAATTAAGGGAATACGAAAAGAGGATGCGTGTAAGTTCTGCAACTGATCATGAAAATCGAAGGATTTTTCAAGATATGTTAAATATTCAAATTCCAGGTTATGCTCAAATTGGAACACCTCCATCACTTATGAATAACTCTTGTACAGTTCCATCTTGGTATGTATCACCTCATTTACTTTGTACAAGTTCAAGCAGTCCTAGTAGTTCATTTGCAATGCCACCATGGATGCAAGCTTCAACAGGGCAACCAACTCCTCTGTCAACAACAGGTGCAAATCCCTTTTCAAGCGGACAACCAAATCCTTTTTCAGCAAGGGGACCAGATCCTTTATCAGTTGGGCAACCAAATGCTCTGTCAAAAGGGATTCTAAATCCCTTTTCGGTTGTGTCAACAACACTTTGTATCGGCAGGAAAAGAAAATCCAAAAGCAGTATAGAAAGAGGGCAATATTACTTATACTAACTAAGATATTGAACATGTGCCCGTAAACAATGCTTATTACCCCATATGATGATGGTAGTAATTTTGTTGGTGATACAATTTTGCTAGATGTATTCACCGAAGCCTTCCTATGTAGTCTCTAAAGTTATATAGTGCAATATAAATTTTGCGTATGTAATCAGAATACTTTCCAGCCATCCATGTATACAATTAAACTTATGTTAATATATCAGTATGATGATGCTCTATATTTTACACCCTATTTGGCGGTGTAATCAGAATACTCATATTAATTTTGCGTATGTAATCAGAATACTTTCCAGGCGTCCATGTATACAATTGAACTTATGTTAATATATCAATATGATGATGCTCTATATTTTACACCCTATTTGGCGGTGTAATCAGAATACTCATATTAATTTTGCGTATGTAATCAAAATACTTTCCATCGTTCTATGTATACAATTAAACTTATGTTAATATATCAGTATGATTATGCTCACTATTTTAATAGTGCAGTGTTTAAAAACATTAAGGATCATTGCCTGAGTGAGAACCCTCTCATCTCTGCCTTTTCTTCTCATCTTCGTAGCAGGCCGAGCCAATGCCGAGGACGAAGTCGGTCAGGAGTGGAGAAAACGCACGCACCCACCGGTCTGCAAGATCCCACGAAATGGTCGCTCGAGCTCTGCAACCGAACACGCCAAAAACCAGACTGAACGAGCTCCGTCTCCATTTCCCATGAAATCCCATGGCGCGATTTGGGTGGCAGGGTCCATAAACCAAACCGCGCGCATTAACGGCTGGTGGGTGAGCATTCAATGCATGGCGGTAGCCAGGACAACAAGCGCAGGCGAATGGCGTGGCGTGGTGTTTTTACTCGACCGTGTGCGGTGACGTGGTGCGGTGTGGATATGCAAAGATAGGGTGCACCACAACCGGCAATGCAATGCGTTCTGACAATGCAGCCCGTTGGAGCAACATGTATATATGAACCATGGAAGACACTTCAAACATTTAGACTCAAGATCGAGAGAACGCTAATACAGAAGAGCAATTACAACAGAAAACAATGTAAATGGCAGTAACAGAGAGTGGTAATGCCAAAAATGATGAAAGTTATCTTCAAACTTTGAAAGCCAAAAAAGGCATTTGGCCCATGCTGAAACCAGGAAGACACTTTAAGCTAGAAAACAATTTTGAGCAATAAAATTCCATAGAAAGAAAGACATTTGTAATGCATAATTAGACCTAGAAATCTGCTTTTAAACCCTCAACAATTTGCAATATTTATTCCTACTAAAATCGTATGTCCAAAAAATCATGTCATAATTAGACCTAGAAATTGCTTAAAGGGGTAATTGGGTATTAGAAAATAGATTACTTTAAGTCGAATGATGAGGTAATGCTGCTAAGTACTTTAAAAAACAATTGGAGTGCGATACAAAAGAAAACAATTGGATACACTAAGAGGTGAAGCAGAAATTACTAGATATCTTCATTAAAGTTCCTCTTGTTTCTATATAAACACTAAAAAAATTGGGTACTGATATGTTTCTAACTCGCACTAAACAAGATATTGTTTATTCAGTTCCTCTTGTTTCAAAATATACAAACACTAAAAAAACAATTTCTAGATATCTTCATTGAAGTTGTAGTAAAAGTTCATTTTGCTGAAACTCTGAGATGAAGGAAATTTGGAAGCCGAATGTCTGTAATGCAGAAGAAATCAATCTTTTGACACAAAATAATAATCAACTTTTTTAAAAAAAAAAGTTATTGTCTTATACGTATGAAGTAAATTGTTTGGACGTGTGTTTTTTTGGATTTTATATAGAAGTACAAATTAATAGATTAGAAATTATCGTTATAATTCCAATATATTGTGTTACATTAAAAATGAATCAATTCGGGATGACTATTGTTCAATATTTTATAAAAACAATTTATAGGAATCTTTACAGCAACCGAGATATTATCTCTGGTGGTGAGCTTTTATGCCAACCCTCAACAACTTGCAATATTTATTCCTATTATCTAAATCGGTTCTGTCCACAAAAATCTGTCTATAATTAGTTAGTATAAAGGACTACAACAAATGGAAGACCAAACTTTTCCAATCTGAACGCCTAAGGGGCTACAACAACTCTTAATTCTGATCCTATAAACACCAACAAAAATCCATAACAGGACTCGTATAACACTGAAACCTATAGTTAAGAAACCAACCCTCACAGACCTCAAGACTATACCTTTTTACAAGCTTTCTGAAGAAATCAGGCACCCTGGACATCCATACCATGCCCAACACTATCCATTCACAACCCACAAAAGAAAAACCAGAGAGAATTGGTTATTTCACTTCAATCAGCCTAATTGACCCCTCCAAATACTTCATCAACCACAATTCGATAACAAAACACTGTAGCAAGATCAAAACATGAAAAAATTCGCCACCCAAATTCCTTTCCCCACTTAAGCATGCAAATCACGTAGCCTTTGAATCTCCCCCATGCATTCAGATCCCAAAACATATAATTTTTGCCACCTAAAACATATAATTTTTGCTACCCAAAACAGAAAACAAATTACATTTGTTGCTGCAAACACTTAAAATTGTCACTTTAAGGATATCCAGATATCATCACAACACATAAACACACTGCGAACTAGTATTGTATCTTTTTCACTGTCCCCCAACACCATGCAACTAGTATTGCATAAACGCATTAAAAGTTACAGTAATCCCATTAACAGTAATAAGCAACTGAACATGAGCTCGCATGGCACCCATAAACCCGAGACTGGCGCTCATAAACGCATTAACACATTAAAAGTTACAGTAATCCCATTAACAGTAATAAGCAACTGAACATGAGCTCGCATGGCACCCATAAACCCGAGACTGGCGCTCATAAACAAGACAAATACACCAACGATTTTAAGCTTGGATTTGTAAAATAAGACGGGTGAAAAAACAAATTTCTTTTGCTGAATGGCAAACAACAAACTTTCCATAGTAGTGCAGTGTTTAAAAACACTAAGGATCATTTCCTGAGTGAGAACCCTCTCACCTCTGCCTTTTCTTCTCATCTTCGTAGCAGGCCGAGCCAATGCCGAGGACGAAGTCGGTCAGGAGTGGAGAAAACGCACGCACCCACCGGTCTGCAAGATCCCACGAAATGGTCGCTCGAGCTCTACAACCGAACACGCCAAAAACCAGACTGAACGAGCTCCCTCTCCATTTCCCATGAAATCCCATGGCGCGATTTGGCGGTGGCAGGGTCCATAAACCTACCCGCACGCATTAACGGCTGGTGGGTGAGCATTCAATGCATGGCGGTAGCCCGGACAACAACTGGCGCGGCGAGTGGACAACACTTGGTCCCATGCAAAAAAACCAACTTTTTTGACATCTCCACAAACGCGGATCGTCCACGTGGCGCTGAGGTGGCAGTGAGGTGGCGGTGCAATGCTGGAGGTCAAGAATTTGGTCCTGCATCCATTGGTGGTGTTTTTACTCGCCCAGGTGGCAGTGACGTGGCGCGGTGACTGTGCAAAGATAGGGTGCACCACAACCGGGTCCTCTCCCCTATGTGTGTTTGTGTTAATCTTCAGCGCATAAATATTTATATTTTCCTATCCACGATCCGGTTTGCAGATTGCAAAAAGTAATTGGCGGTGAAGGAAAAGGGAAACTTATCCCAAGGAGATAGGTTTCCATTATTCATTTTAAACCTCGCCAAGGAGTTATGTTTCATCACAACAAACTCCGCCTCTCCTTTTATTTCTTCCGACACCTATTGCAACACTCGCCAATCCTCCTTTAAGGCATCCCTTAAATGCCTTAACCAGCTTATGGAGCCTGGTTTGTCTCTGCATTGTTTAGAGTGGTGGGAGATAAGAACTCCTTGTATAGCTCGACCGATGATTTCTTCTCCACCGGGTATACCCACCTTGGTTGCCACTCCCTTCCAAAGACAACTATCTCATTTAAGACCAATAATAGGAGGATCACACCTGAAATAAACTTTCCTTCGTTCTTGTGCACATTTTGCGCGTATTGTTCATTTCTCTCTACTATGTACTCGGGAAAGGTTATAATGTGCCCTATTTTCCATATTGTGGGCAATATGCAGATTTTTTTGTTTATTTCTACCCATCTTTCCATGCTAGCGAGCTTCAAAGTTAGGAGGCACACCAAAAACCTGATTCTAAGGTATTCAATGTTAGAAATTGGGAAGGTGCACCCTCCTTTCTAATAATTGAGAAGATCTCTAGTCTTCTATATTTCATCATTGTTGCACAATTCCAACACCAAGTCATCGCCACTATTAACCAACCCGATTGCCTCACCGATAAGCATGACGATTATCCTCATGCGCCTTCCTACGAAGTAGAAGTACCTTTCATGGATGCGTGAGATCAAATATTGAATCAAATTTGGTCGCTTTCTAAAATAGGGAAAATCATAGAGCTAAAGGACCTCGACCACAATATCATAAAAATGATGCCTCCTTAGAGGTCTTCTTATCTATACATCGCAGATAATCTTGTGAAAAGTTCCTTCCAACCTCGATGCATGCTAGTTGAAATATGAGATCTTACACGAGCTCACCTAAGTTTTCCAACCTGTCTCCCTCTATAACATTTTTAAATTTTTACATTTCCAAGTTCGGGGTGGCATCTACACAGGGAACTATGCCTTTTGAATTCCCTTTCCTATTGAAAGTCATGGTATTTGCGCCCTTCTTTGTTTGGGTGGAGGCTATGAATTCATCTTCTTCTAAGTTCTTGACTATTCATCTCTCTTCTTCTTCTTCCTCTTCTCCCAACATCAATTCTTTCAAACTAGTTGTACTTGCTTTGCTTGAAGAACTTGACCCTTGCATGGATCCAATCTCACTTGCCTATTTCAAAACCATCCTTGATTTAATTTTGGGGCGAGTTCAAGGCCCCAATGTTCTTTGGGAAATCTCAACCTCTATGTTAATGATGACAGAGAAACGGTTATAGAACCTAGACATTCAATTTCCCCTACCGAAACTTATCAATTCCATCACTTTTCCACTTCTTTTCTTCACCATGTCACATGTAGTAGCTTGATATCTTCTTTAATGGCAGAAAGGTTTGTGCTTTCATGTGCTTTGAATCACTTTTTAACTCATTTATCATTGTTTTCACTTGGAGATCTCATTTTTTTGAATGCAAGGTAAATATGAAATGAGCTCTTACCCCACTTTTATACCCCTCCAATATGGTAATTCAAGCCATATTTACTTCATTTGCATGCATTAACTCTCACTTCTTCACCAACTGTATTCAATATCAAGTGGTTAAAAACTATTTTCTCGCTTTGTATGTTCACGCCTTTTCTTAATTCAAAATTGACTTAATAACTCACCCACTTTCATGTGTGCACCATGAAATTTGTAGACATGTGTTGTTTTTTCCCCACATATCTAGCTACAATAGGTAGCGTACGTTCCTAGGCCATATCGCATTCCATTGTGCACTTTCCTCTTTCTTGTGCACTTCCTTGCCCTATAGCTTTCCTGAAAATGATTCTACCCTTCCACCTCCATCTTTTCATGCACCCCACATATTCTTTGTTGGTCATTCCTTGTGTTGTCATGAGTTTTTGCAAGGGAAAAATTCATACTTCCCCGTGTCGACATATCCCCATATTTTTAGTGCTCATTTCTATGCTATTAACTTTTCCCATGTGTTGAAGAGATTAAAACAAGCTCACAAGATTCTTCCGAGACAATGTCTTTTAAGGCAAATCTTTTAACATGCTTAAGAATGGCTATTTTTTAGCCTTTCTAAGGCGAGTGCATATTCTTCGGAGCAGATTTGAAGACCCAAATTCATCAGGGAGTGGTATTAATGAGCCAAGAACATTGTGCAAGTGATTTAGGAAGATTTAGGAAAGATTTGGAGGTTTAGGAACAAGTTCAGCAAAAGTAGGTTTTTGAGGGCAAAGGAGCTTGCACTACAAAAAGCACCTGAGCTTCAAAAGATGATTCTAGGAGCTCAGAATGAGTTAGAGGTCAAACAAGATATCAATGGAAATATGATTCAATTCCCTACATGGTGGTATTTTTAGATTTCTCACAATATCCATGCATTGCTTTCCATAACACAGTCTTGACAGAAAAACTAGCGATCCCGAAAAGAAGGAAATTTTTGAGGATGTTGCAAGCTGAATCATACCTTTTGACCCATCCCATTCTTCTCAAAATTCCTTTTTCAGTAAAATTCATATAAATAGTTCCCAAAAAGTCCTCCTGGGAGCTCTGCAACGCCATTTTCAAGCTCCTTTGAAGGTACAAGCTCCATCCTAAGTCAATTTTTTCGAGACCACGTGGTAGCATGAGGCTAAGGCGCACTTTTTGTCCCCTTCATCTATTTCTAAGGGGACAAGGGGACACAAAAATGTGCCCCTCCCCCTTTGAACTCTTGAATTCACTACATGACCTTAAGGGGCCCGCGTAAGCACCTTTTGGCAATTTTCTAGTCCTCGCCTTGTGCCATGCATGCCCGTCACTTGTCACCATGAGGCTGAGGTGAATTTTTGGGTCCCCTTCATCAATTTTATAAGGGGATAAGGGGGACATAAAAATGTTCTCCCCCACCTTGCTCCCACATGGTTCCTCACATGACTTCACTCAGCCCTCGGGTGCCGAAAATAATCTCCTTCCTCTCACCCATCCGCCAGTGCATGTTAGCCACTTTTCCTCTTAGGGCTAGGGATTAATTTTGTGTCCCCTTAATCCCTTTTCAAGGGGACGAAAAATGTGCCCCCAAGGCATAAAAACCAAAGAGTGCATTTTTTTATCCTCCTCTATTTTGCTCAAAATGTACTTGGAACTCTGGCAAAACTTTTCCAGATTCTTTCACCTCCATTGTTCCTTATCCATTCCTCCCTCCATGTTTCCATGATATCAATGAATAATTTTTCATAATATTTGCAAAATTTTCAAATCTCCATGTGCATTTTCTCGCCTAAATGATTTCGTACCTAGGAAAGTGAAAATTTCATATCTCACAAACCGGTGCATGGATCGAGGTGAGGGTTTTGCAATATTCTTCATTTCAGAATGCCTTCAAGGAGAAAGTGAAAACATATTAAATGATGCCCTAAATTTTTAATGGTGAAAAAACCCTCATTTTGTGCCCTAGCTTTCATTCCTTCAATTTCCCATCATTCCGATGTGGACGAATCGAGCTAAAAAATTGAACACAAAGTCTAGATGAAAAACATATTTTGGTGAAGTTGATTTTGTCACGATTCAAGGGGGGAAATTACATTTTTCAAAAATATTAGGGACTTCATTAATGGTTTCCATGACTCAGTAGTGAAAAGGCAACAAGGTACTTCTTCACTTCTCAAGGTTCCAGTGGGCGGAATCACACGAAAATTGGAGCAGAGCTTTGAAATGAATTATGTAAACTTATACAAGTCATTTCATTTGAATCCGGCACCAGGAATACTAATTTCTATTTTTATTAATTCTTTATGGGAGCACCTACTATAAATAGTAAGTTTGAGAAAATGTGCATTCACACTCCTTATTTCACTCCCTCATAATCAAGACACTCCAAAATTGAGTAAGTGAGAGCATAATGGTGAATATTATAAAAATAGAAAATGAGTGAAAGGAGCTAAAGGTAGTCACATTTCAGTCATCCACTTGTCCTATGATGGTCTTGACAATCACGTGAGCTCCTCTCTCTATTTTCAAGTCAATTCCTCGCATCCCCAGATGCGGTGAGCAAATAGTGCTAAGACGAGAAAATTGCTAATTTTATAATGAAGATCCTTTTATTTCATTTCACATGTGATGCAGGATTAATTGGTGGATGAAATTGATTTTAGTCTCATTCTCCTTACTCCAAAATCAGAAGGATTTTTTCACATGCCTCGTTCATCATCGCAGATTCGCAGATGGCATGATCAAGATCATGGCTGAGTGAAAAAAGTGCAATGATTGATCATGAAGCTATGATAGTGTCTCAAAGATCATAAGGATTTTATCAATGAGGGGAATCATCTTCCAATGTTCTCAGTGGTATTCTTCTCAAGTGTTCATCATCCCTCTTCTCGGTGTATCCAAGAAGTGTGTAGAAGTGCATTATTTCAAAGAGTTTTTAAAAGAGTAACCTTCATCAACGGAGCATGACAAAGGTTGTAGAGGCCATCTTGGGACAAGTTTCAATCTTCAACATTAGCAGAGTTGATCTTCATCGAAGGTCGAGGCATCCTCATCCAGGTTGTGGGGCATTCCTTCTCTTCTCTCTCCACGATTTCTCCTCTTATCTACACCTTTCTATTTCTTTGTTATAAGTAACCATGAATTTCATCCTATTCAGTTAAATGTGACTATAGTCAATATTGTAATAAGTCACCCTGAATTAATAAAAATGGGACTTAATTACCCTAGGGGATCAAAGAGTCATATGTTGTGAAGGGCAATAGAAAATTCATGTGGGGGTAGGTGAAGAGTCCTCTTGAAATCTATAAATTGTAATGACTTCCCCATTCTTAAGGGTTGTCAATTTTGTATGTTCAAGAGTAGATAACTACTTGTGATAAGCAAAAGAGAGCTATTTTCTTCCATTCTCCTTCTCATATGTTCTTCCATTCCTCTCTTTGTACAACTTTGTGAGAATGTCAATAAAGAAGAAAGGAGTTTCATGCTTTTCTTGATGAGGGAATTAGTGAGACTTTGTGTTCATAATTCCATCTTGTCTTGGTGTTAGTAACAAGGTTTTTATTCTTTCTGAATATGTGTGTTGAAATGCTCTAATTAATATTTGTAGGCATATGAGTTTTCTACCTATGATATTAATCCCCCTTCCTAATTTCCCACTCCCTTTTCCCACCTATCTAGCAAATTCCTCCCTTGCAAGAAATTGTAAGCATTTACCGCAGGTTCAGTGGAGTGTCCATGTTGGATCCTCGGCCTCTAGGCCAACCAAATTTGTTTATTTTCATTTACACATAATAAATGGAGCTGTCACATTCAAATAGAGGGACCTAGTCCTAGAGCATTGGCGGAAATCCACTAATTTGTCCAACCGATAATTTTTCTCTCCAACACCTTGTCAAGTTTTTAAATTCATAATTTTTCTGCACTTAACCATATGCCATCGTGCCTTATCATTTCTCACTTGCCAAGAATAACTTTTTTTCAGGGATAATTTTAGTGGTGAATATTCGTAATATGGCGAAAATTTCATTTTAGGAAAATTTGAAAAGACGATTTTTTCGAGAGCGGGTTGGTGTCCTTCGCCTAAAATATACAGTATACATTTTTTTTTGGGTCGGGTTCACCTTCATTTGAAAATATCTCCTATAAAAACCTAGGTGATTCGCCAGGTAGTATACCACAAGTAGCTTACCAAATTACCAATACCGTGAAGTTTGAACTCGCATACTCTTAAGCATCGAGAGATTCAAGTTTGTTAGTTAGGGTTAGTTGTTGACGTGTGACAGGGATATATTTGGCACATGACAAAGAGGTATTGCAGACATGTGAAAAGGAGATATTGCAGACGCACGACAAAGGGGTAAGCAGTTGACGCGCGAGAGGAATAGAGTTGACGCGCGATAGAGAGAGTTGACGCGCGAGAGGGCATAAGCAGTGGACACGTGACAAGGACGAGTTGGCGCCGCGCGAGAGACAGAGAGATGCCTTCATGACACATGACAGCTTTAGTTGACGCCTTGTTGACATGCGACAGGGATTATTGATGTACTATTGAGGCGTGACAAAGGGTTAGTTGTTGATGCGCAACAGAAGTCGCTACTTGGTTCTTTTGACGACACAGAACTTGTTCGAGATAATATAAGGTGCTAGTCCTAAGAATGCAAAGACCCTAAAAGTAACTAAGAAATCTCATAAATCACTGTTTAAGTAATTTGGAAACTCTACTGAGATACAAGATATTGAAAATACCAACAACCATATAGATGCCACCACAAAGAATCAAAATACTGATTGTGTGGAAGGTATTATTGAGGTGGACATGCATTTTTCACAGTATCAAACAAATGACACCTATGATATATGCCGATCTTGAAGATATTGTTCATGTTGGGGTGCAACCAGAAGTGCATCAAGATATCACACATATAAATACTCAACAAAATGAAACACAAATAAAATTCAAATTCCGGTTCACGAAAGAGGAAACCAGGTGATTGTGATATTGCTCAAAATTCTACTCAAAAATTAAAACATTGAAAACGAACAAGAATATGTGGACCATTGGTAGGTCATACAAGTTTGATTGGGCAGCTAAATTTCCATTTATCAAACCTATACAATCATCTAATTCTGAAGAGATCCCATCTGAATGTACATGTACAATATGTACGTGGAAATTGGGAAAGAAACAAAAATGCAAATGAAGTTGGACACTATAGAAAAACATTGTGGAAAATAATATTTGACTCAGTAATGGGGGTGATAACTTAAAATCAAAACACATAGGTGGAAAACTGAAAAGAATGCATGCATGGTAGATACGCAGTAGAATATGAGGCAGAGCAAAAAAACACAGACATCTCTTGGAAAAGGGAGGAACGATCACATCGCATATTGGTAAGATGAATCAAACAAATCTACATGCAAAACTCATAAAATTCTCTACTCTATTTCACATACTAAAAAAAGGAAGACCAATTTCATATTTCCTCGATTTCAAAGTTTTGTATCAATATAATGGAATGTTGAACGTACCTCAGTCTCATTGGTCTGAAAGTAGTGGATGGGAAATAGAAAAATGTCTTTCGATGATAGAGAAGGAAGATTTGAAAGAGAATGTAAAAAAATCAAAGTTTATCTCTCTTTCAATTGATGAAGTGATAGCGATCGACAACACTGCATGGGTATGTATCCATGTCTATAATTTAGAAAATCATATAAGGACACCTCATTTGTTGGGTGTTATGAAAATGGTTAAAAACTGCAATGCCGAAAACCTACATAAAATAGTTGTTTCTCATTTGAAAGATATTGCTGGAATGAATGATTATGAAATTACTACAAAGTTGGTATGCGTTGGAGAAGATGGTGCATCTGTCATGTAGGGTCACCGAACAGGGTGTGTGTTAGATTACAAACAACAGTGGCCCCATATATGCTACCAATTCAGTGTATGGCTCACAGAATGAATTTAGCGTATAAAATGGTAAGCAACCACGAAAATGTTGCCAAATTAGAAGACCTTATAAGAGAACTTCATGCCTATATGGCAAGCAGCCCAAAGTGATTTCTTGAGTTCCAGAAAATTGTAATTGGAATCACGATGGCAAAAAATTTCTGAAAGATGTTGAGACTAGATGGATCTCCTTGTATGAACCTGCATGCAAAGTTCGTGAGGAGTATCCTTCGTTGGTTGGTTTCATGCACAAATACCGTCATGAAGTTGATAGGGTGAGGGACTTGTTGTTCCGTTTAACTGATTTGGAGACATTGCTTACATTGGTTGGTATTCTTCCAATGTTGCAGCAGATCAATACACTGATGAAGCATGCACATGGAAGATTAATCTATATTGTGGATTTTATACGGATGAGAAAAATGGTATGTCAAAGTCTTGATATCTTGTACTTGTTCCCAAGATAGTTTTGATACACCTATTTTTGAGAATTGGAAAGCTTTATTAGATCTTAAAAATCCCAGTAACTATTTGAGATTTAATATCCACGATCACCTCTGCATCACTGTTAATGGGAGGGACATACCACTGCACATTTTGTAAAAACGTCAAGATATTACAGGATCGGAACAAGAAGATGTTCCCGTGACACGTAATCTCTTTGAGTCTGTTATAGTTGAAACAAGAATAAAGCTTAAGAAAATTTCAGAATCCTTATCATCAGAAATTAGAGAATGTTTCTCCAAAGATAAAATTCTTGAAGCCATGGGTGTGATGAATCCTAATTTTTGGAATACTGAAGGTGGTCGTGCTGAATTTGTAAGAAAGCATTTCCATAAATCCATGGGTATAATAATGGAACATTTCGCAAAGACTTCAAAGTTCAAGGGTATGGAAATCAAAGGTATACTGAATGCTGATTTATTAAAATTTTAATCAACAAAATTTGCAACAACAATGAGGAACCAATATAAAAATTTAGACGAACCTTCTGAAAGTGGTGCTATTACAAGGCTGTGGCGAGGAATTTATCAAAGTTCTATCTTACAAGAAGATATCAATGAATATTTCAGATTATATGAGTTATGCCAAACAATGATTTTGGGGTCTATGGAGGATGAAAGGGTTTTCAGTGCACTATCATTTATAAAATCAAAACTGAGAAACAGGTTGGATAAAAATCTGGAAAGTTGCATGAGGTGTTATGTTTCTCGATACTCCATGGAAACCTTTCCTTTTGACAGAGTGATTGT
Organism: Taxus wallichiana var. yunnanensis; assembly: GCA_018340775.1. NCBI lineage: Eukaryota > Viridiplantae > Streptophyta > Pinopsida > Cupressales > Taxaceae > Taxus > Taxus wallichiana. The sequence continues at coordinate 554,608,520 of CM031234.1, forward strand.
GTATTGGAATTCCCTTCGCGAAAGAAGAGGTGTGAATAATACAACTACAAGTATAACTGCTCCCAATGTTGAGAGTGGAATTGGCACATCGTCACACTCTGAGAAGAGAACATTGAGTTTGAAGAAGCTATTGATAATGGATTGTTTCAACTTTAAATATGTATCTTCTTCACCTTAATCTTATTATTTGTCACTTTAAATTTTTTTCAGCTCTTGTTATTATTAAAGATGTTACAGGTCTATATATTTACATTTATTTAAATACATTTTTTTAAAAATGTGAGTTGACATCCATTCGATGATGCTTGGTACTTCTCAAGACTAACAATGTCACGTAACTTTCCCATCTATCTACTAATCCATTTCTCGTGTTGAGTTTTCTTAAAACAAAGATCTAGCACATTACTAGTGATGATTTCACAACAATCTAAAACACTAGAGGTAAGTTAAACCCTATCATATCATCTTTCTTGATTTCTTACAATTATGTTTAATTTATTTTTTATATTTGTAAAATGCTTTGATACATTTTTCAAACTTTGTGGAATAAAATGTAACAATTGAATTTTGAGAGGAAGATATTTCCATACTATACAATTCATAATCCACGATACGTTATACAATTTATAATATACGTCCACATAAAATTCATCATCATCCATATATCATATCATCATCATATCATCATCATATCATTATCATAATCTTGATTCTTGACACTACACTTATTATTAAAACAATTATTTATCTATTTTAAATTTAAAGAAATGTCTCTGTCCTAACACATTCCATTTTTTTAAAAACAATTCATGATCATATCATTACAAGTATATCCGTTCTAATGTCATCTATATCCATTCTAATGTCATCTATATCCATTCTAATGTCATCTATATCCATTTTAACACATTCCATTTATTTATCATCTATATCTAGTGTAATGATATCATGATCATATCATTACAAGTATAGAGAAGAAGAACTATCTTAAAACAAGTTTAAATGTCTAGAGAAGAATTATCGTGCTTGAAGCTAAATATACGTCCACATAAAACTCATCATCATTCATATATATCATATCATTATCATAATCTTGACACTACAATTATTATTAAAATAATTATTTATCTATTTTAAATTTAAAGAAATGTCTCTCATCTGTCTAACACATTCCATTTTTTAAAATAATTATCCATTATCATCATTCATCATCATCTATATCCATTCTAATGTTATCATGATCATATCATTACAAGTATAGAGAAGAATAATTATCTTAAAACAAGTTTAAATGTCCGAGAGAAGAAGAATTATCGTGCTTGAAGCTAAATCTACGTCCACATACAATTCATGAAAATCCAAGTAAATAAGAAACACACGTCATCATGATTCATCCCTATCTAATGCAATCACTATTAAGAGTAAACCAAAAAGCATAAACCCCATATACAATCTAAAAATTCTATACATAATATATAGGAAGTTAAAAAATTAAAGATTATATAGCATTTCAAATTTTAAAAGGCTATCAAACCCAGATAATAAAATTCAAATACCATGACCACAACATTCAATGTTTCAAATTCTCAAATATAGACTCAATATTTAAAGTTTCCACACTCAATAATAAAAGTTTCAACCCTCTTTTTCTGTATCCATTTCAATTCCTATGCTCCTTTCCCCAATGGTTTTTTCGCGTGTGGTTGTACCCCTTTCCCCAACGACAGAAATAACCCCAGAACTTATAAGATCTTCCACAGCACTGTCCGATTTTTAAAATTCTTTCTTCTTGCTTTGTCGCATCTCCATGGGACAAAAAATTTGGATCAGCTGCTGCCTTAGCTTTGAATAATATTTCAGGGTCGAATCCGTGCTCTTTAATTATCCGCTTCAGTGTATTGTTTTGTTTGTTAACCAAAACAATATTTTCCTTCAAATTCTTTCTTTGCGGATAAATGTTCTTCACTATTTCCAAGTGAACTTGGAAAACCTTTGCTTGACTCTTCAAATTTTCATATTTCAACTGCACAAAAAAAGTAATGTCAATTTGTAATATTACTAAAAATAAAAAATTCAAATTAACAAGAAAAATTGTTTGAAAGTGATAATACTTACAACCGCTCTATCTCTCTCGAAATTTGCAACTGCTACTAGATCCTTGTTCTTAGACCATTTGTTAAAATATTCCTGGGCCTTAGCACTAATATTTTCCAATTTGTTTAATGTCTTATCCAAAATGTCGTCTTTATAGTTGTTATACGTGACAGTCCCACTTCTTACTTAGGTAAGTAAGGAATCCATCTTCGCAGTTTGATTCTAGATCGCAGCAATAATTTTCAAAACGACTAATAATCTCATTGATAAGAACTTTAGCCATTCTCTCCCATTCTATGAGCTGATTGATATGAGGTAGAATAAAGTCATTAACATGGGATTGACAATCATAGCCAATTAAGTTCTCCAAAGGAAAAGGTAAAGAATCGCTCACCATCTGTATCTAATGAAGATGATCTTGCTGGAGAAGTATGGGGGCTTTCGGGCTGATCAACTGCTACTTGTTTCTGCCTTTGGGTGGCCTGATCCTGTTTGTGATAAAATTAATCAAGATTCAGATAAATAAATTTAAATTGAAATGTAATTCAATATTGTAAAGCATGTTGAAATTGAAGTATACCTGTTGGCCTTGAATCATCTCACGGGTATTGAAAAAACTAGTTGGGTCATTGCTATCAATGCCCAAATAATCTTCATCTAAATTTATATTATTCAAAACCGATATGCCCGTTGCACTGGGAAAGCCACCAAGTGAGAGGGTTGGAATTCAAAAGGAGGAGGCAATGTTTAGTGTCCCGCTAGGGGCCGGAGCAATTGGCATGCATTTACCAATGTTCTTTTTCCCTGTTCCTCTGGTTGGCATTTTAAATATTATTGGTTGAGGTGGGGTCGGTGCATTGTTTGAATGATGACCGCAATGTGCTGAAAAGTTCAATAAAAACATGAAAAACTAGAAAACAATCCAAAACTACTAAATTTAACGAAGTAGTATTCAAAAGTTGTACTTGTTGTCGAGGGGAAATTTGTCGCGTGCTTTATGGAGAGAAGGATTCATGGAGTATTTATTTTTAAGAACTTGATAATATTGATAAATTGCTTCATTGATTTATTGATTCATGGATTTTTAATATTGATTTATTGATTTATTATTTAATGATTTATTAATTGATAAGAACTTTGCATATAATAAATGAATAATTTACGAAGATAATAAAACACAAGAGATATGGGGGCCAAGATGCCCAAATAATCAATATACGTAGAATAACACCCTTAAGGTAGGGCAACACCATACAATGCTCCTTAAGGAAGGAGTAACTTCACAATCTCCCAAGATGAGAATCCACTTCGAGGGGGACACCTCCAATATACCTCTACCAAGTAGAAGAATCAACTCTTACATATATGATATGTTCATAATGATACTCACATCCTTTAAATAGGATGGGTAACACCTAATCGGAATGTAGGCCAACCCATTACCCAATTCCTATGTGAGCCCATATAACTAACTAAGGGGATGTGTGCCACATGCTCAAGCATCTCCATCAACCCATATACATTATAATAGTATATCCCATGTGAACCCATACATATAACTAAGGGGATGTGTGCCACATGTCGGCATCTCCATCAACCCATATATATTATATTATCATATTCCAAGGTACATAGCATTGTAATTACATTATCAAGTGGTATCAGAGCAGTGATACGGGAAATTTGTGGGATGAAACCCTAATGTTGGTGATTCGTCTATATCTGGAGATCAACTTGGAATTTTTTAGATTATTTTTTGTGGAGAGTGGATAAATATTTCAAGTGATCTTCCCTCCAAATTTTAGATTTTTTGGAGCTGTTTTGCAAAAGTTGTGTCCGTTTTAGGGTTGAAACCCTAATTCTATGGTTTTGTCTATATCTTCTGAATAATGACGAATTAGGAAATATTTTTTTGGGTTGATGGTAATATATTCAAAGGTGATACCACTGAAATTTCAAAATTTTTGGATCTATTTTGTCAGAGTTATTTCATTTTTATTTTTTTCACTATTTTGCTCCACAGGCGTAATTTGAGGAATTTTCCTAAATTTCTTACATTTTCGAAATCTCTAAAAAATTAAATTGGGGTTTGTGTTCTGTGATTTCTGATTTTTGGCTGAATTTTATCCGAAAGGTTTAGAACAAGTTTTGATCAAAAGGGTCTATTCGTAAAACCCTAGTTTTGTGGATCACAGGGATGATAACTTTTTTTGGAGATGGAAGGATTGATGCTAGAGAATGGTGGAACAAATTTAGGCATAAATTCTCTCAACTATCATATATTTGGGTCTTCAAATTGTAGATTAGTGGCCCTGCACAGATTTTTTTTTGTGAGTTAGAAAAGGAAAAGTCTAATTGGTCCTTGGAGGAATTGGAACAAGTTTTCATGGACAGATGGGAAACAAAAGAAGAATTTAATGATAATAGTGAGGAAGAGGAAATAATAGAAGAAGAAGAAGAAAATGTTGATGATGAAGTTGTACACAGGATAGTGCATCTCCAAAGAAGGAAGCTTCGATATTTCAGTTTGAAGCGTGTATTCAAAGGAAAAAGGTAATTGTTTCCATAAACCCTAGCAACAAATATAACTTCATCAATATGGATGTAGCTCAAAATCTACATGTACAAGCAAAACATATTAAGGAAGCTCAAGTGGATGGTAAGCATATTCAAGTTTTTGAAGATTTAAAGCTTTATATGGATAAATATGTTTTACATTCAGATTTTTATGCTTTAGATATGGATGGTATGGATATTGTTCTTGGATATCCTTGGTTAGAGAGATTGGGAACAATTAATCTTAATGTGTAAAATAAATTCATGAAATTATGGTACAAGAGAAAGAAAATTACATTACAAGATATCACACTTAGCAAAGAAAAAAGTAATGTAAAATTGGATCATGAAGATGAATTTGAAGATGGTGAAGAAGGGAATAATGATGAATCAGAAAGAGAGGATGAAGAACATAACGTCACAAATAATTTCTCTACTCAAGAGAAAAAAGAAGTAACAAACAAGGTGGAAGAGGAAAAGAAAGTTGAGGAAAAGGTTGATAAGGTTGAGTATACGAAGGTAGCACCATATCGACACCCACACCATCATGAGAGGAAAAAATCATGGAGACATGTTAGGACACATGAGGATAGAAATCCATATGGATATACAGGGAATCACAGGAATAATTTTGGCTATACATGGAATCAATGGAACAATAATTATATGACATGGAATCACAGGAATAATAATTATGGATATGCATGGATGTCGAGAAGGAACACATATGGACCAGTATGGAACCAGATGAGCACAATGGAATATGGAATCAGTTTTGGAGCAGCATCACCCACTAGGATTTCATATGGGTGGTTGGATGATTGAGCATGGTGACAAGTGTGCAATAATTTAAAGCGCACTCATTATATGGCTTCTTCTTATGTTTCGGGACGAAACATGTCAAAGAGGGAGGCAATGTTATGTACCTTGGGATATGATAATATAATATATATGGGTTGATGGAGATGCCAACATGTGGCACACATCCCCTTAGTTATATGTATGGGTTCACATAGGATATAGTATTATAATGTATATGGGTTGATGGAGATGCCGACATGTGGCACACATCCCCTTAGTTAGTTATATGGGCTCACACATGAATTAATTATATTGGGTAATGGGTCGGCCTACATTGGGATTAGGTGTTACCCATCCTATTTAAAGGATGTGAGTATCATTATGAGTATGTCATGTATGTATGAGTTCAGTCTTCTACTTGGTAGAGGTATATTGGAGGTGTCCCCCTCGAAGTGGATTTTCATCTTGGGAGATTGTGGAGTTACTCCTTCCTTAAGGAGTATTGGATGGTGTTGCCCTACCTTAAGGGTATTATTCCGAATATATTGCATATTAGGGCAAATTGGCCCCCCATATATCTTGTGTTGTGTTATCTTCTGCAATTTATTTATTTATTATATGCATGGTTCTTATCAATAACTTAATTAGTTTGCCCCCTTTTTAATTAATTTTACCACACACCTTTAAAATTATTTCCAATTCCCATAAAAATACCCATGACTTAAAGTGTGTAGGGTTTAATGTGAGCCCTAGGATAGATCTAATCCTGACCCTAAATCTCACTTGCCCTAACTTTGCCCTAGCACAACTTTATCCTTTTCTTTTCTCTCCATTTGGTTTTCATTTTGTTTTCTTTTCTTTGTAGGTTGAGGAGCTATGGAGAGAAGGATTCATGGAGTATTTTTTTATTTTTTTATTTTTTTAATATTTTTTTGGGTGAGAAGGATCTCATTATTGTTATACAATTATTATAATTTTTTTTTGCTTCCCTAACTGAGATCTTCTTAGACTGGATATATCTTTTATACCCACATTGTTATATATATATATATATATATATATATATATATATATATATATATATATTAGCGATTGAATTAATTAAACAAAAGTTATTGCAAACCCCGTATGAAAATACAAACTGCAGATTTTGTAAATAAGGGAGGGGTGGCGGTTTGGAGAAGGGGGTATGGGGGTTGGTTTTGGGCTGCGTGGAGGGTGTGGGGAGAGGTGGATGTGGGGGAGTGTGGAGGAGGAAGGTGGGTAGTGGAGCTGCATGCATAGTTTGGGGAGGGTTCGAACCCTCGCCACCCCCATTACCTTTTGCTTTTTTTTTTTTTTTTTTTAAAACATGCCGTAGGTTTTTTTAAGTTTTCATTTATTTACGTTTGTTTATTATCTCTTTTCTTTTCTTTAGTTAAGTTTAGTTTTATATGTATTCTTTTATTTTGTTTTATATGTATTATATATTATATATATATAGTAAAATTATATGTATATATCCCGCAATATATAATTTTATTAATAAAATAATCAATTCATAACTATGTTTAAATGTATATATATTTTAGTCACATTATAAAATACAACTATTTTAAATACATTTTTAATATAGTTATATTATTTACAATGTAAAGGAGATTATTTCAAATTATAAACAACCGGTTTTATTTTGTTATATATATATATATATATATATGGATATATATATATATATATATCAAGGATTTTTTTAATATATCTATAATAAAATGAATTTCTTATTTTTGTGATAGAAGGAAAATGTAGTAAAATAGTTCAAAATATACTTGGAATATATCTGAAAATTGGAAAGAAAGAATTAATATTGAATTTCGATTTCCTACTACAATCATTTAATAAGTTTTACATGGAAAGTAGTAGAAAAGGACTAATTTTCTTTTCATTGTAGAATGCTACCAAAAATTGCAAGAAAGACCTATTAAAAGGATGATGGTATTTCCATTTAATGATAATCCTAAAGCTCTATGCTATGGCTAGATTTCCTTTCCAATGCTCTTAGCAAAATGCATATTTCATATTTTCAAACAAATAAGATCTCCAACAAAGTAATATCATTTCTTTTCTAGAAACATATTTTCATTAAATAATATTTCTTTTCAAAAAGGAGTTTCAAATCAATGCATTTAGAGTAAATAACTATTTTACAAGATTTCTTTTCTAATGAGTCTGAACTCTCAACTACAACATGTTTTCCAATAATTAAGATATACAATGGAATCATTAAAAGACTTCACTTCAAGATTGAAAGGAAGGTTGCACAACAATTGTGACTCAAGTTTACAAGTAACCCCAAATACAAAAGATGATTTTACAAGACAATGAGAGTTCCCCCATAGCCATATTCATAAAGTTACAATGAGAGGTAACAATGAAGAACCATGATGACAATTAACTTCAACTATCTTCCACTTGAGCTCCAACTTCAAAAGCTTTTAAAGAACCAACACAAGGACAAAAACTTGTTTAACCACCCAACCTTTAGGCATAATTACATGCCTTTCCAAGGTTGGAAGACATGCTAGCCTCGCCCAAGCCCATGGGAGAGAGGACTAGCTTCCACAAACTTTGCACAAGATTAAGGGAGACAATCCAACATTATTTTCACCTGCAAGACAAGTCAAATACTAAGAAAAACACCAAATTTTACAAAGAAGGAAAGGAGGAGGAACCATATTCTTCCTCCAAATGGGGAAGAGAAGAAGAAATCTCCAAGTGCCAAAAGTGTAGTCCAACATTGGATGCACATAAACAATAATCTTCACAACCTCCTTATTCCTCCAAAGTCATCAAACCCTCCTTATTTCTCCATCCATTCACCAAAATCCTTCTTGGGAGGATTTTCAAACCCATTGGGTTTCCTCAACAAGAATGGGGAAGGGGGTTCAAACCATATGAACCACCTTCCCCACCTCAAACCATATAAGGGGAGTAAAAAAATAACCTACATGGCTTGTCCATCAAGCCATGAGGTTTGAGAGGGAAAATCCCTCTCTCTTCCCCCATAAACTCTAAAATTCATCATGTCATATGATGGATGGAGAAAAAAATAAAACAACACAAAACATACTCAACAACTAGCAACACACAAGAAGCAACACACATTTTAAACAAAACAAGACTAAGATCTAACATAATATAAAACATAAAATGAGCTCAAGGATCCTACCTCCAAAATCTCTCCAATACTCTAGCTTTTCCTCTTCTTTATCCAAGATAGATCTAGCTCCAAAATCACCATTCCTCCAAGCAAAAGTTCCAAAAAAAGGTTCTCTTCTTTCCCATGAGGGAGAATTTGAAGAGAAACCAACAAAAATCCTCACAAATGAGGGGGTGACATGTGTCACCCCTCTCTTCCCTCAAGATCAAATATTCTCAAAATAAAAGAGAGAAAAGATAAAATAGCTTTTAACACCCTTCTCCCAAATTACCCAAAATGAAAAATAAAACAAACTTGTGCAACTTTCTACATAGCACACATACCAATCCACCTTACATGGATGTGACCAAAGGAAGTAAAAATGGGAGGGAAACTCCTTCTATGCCTTGGAATTAAGCCCCCTACCTATTATGTAGGGTCCAAGGGCCTATTTTCATGTTAAGTGAACTTCCAAACTAAAAAAGGGTCACTTAAAATACCTAAAATAGCTAAATTTCAGGTTTGGCACATTTGGGCACAAGTGTAGAGGATGTGGAGCCCACCCAAGGGTTCACATGTGACCCTAATCCCCTATAATTAAATACATCATTACCCAAACTCAAAACTTAATGCAAGTGGGGACCATTAAGTCCCCAAACCAAGTTTACAAAGTAAGTAAACATCATAAACAAGATTAATATTACACAACATACTACATTACAAATGAGGGTCACTCATGGTGCCCAAAATAATGAAAGCTAATACTAAGGCCTCATAAAATAAACATGGTTAGGACTTAGCCCCATGGGCCACTTGTGTAAAATTTGTGTAGCCGCCCTGAAACCCACGTTCTCCTGTGAACTGTCATATTTACACTCATTGAACACATTAAACACACCTGTCTGGTACAATGTAAATCAACTACTCAATAAGCGATCAATGAAATCTATGCTAGCATATCATCATCCTAGAATTGAAAATGCGACAACATGCATGATTACAACGTAATTCACCATGAGTTAGCTCTAGAGATAAATAAAAGTGAGATACATCCATATAAAATCCAAGCATGCAACTAAGTATCTAATATATCTCAATTAGGTCTAACCAACATCGAAATAAGTTAGTATCCGCAACATCAAATGAAAAAGTTGTCAACATACTAATCAAATCAAATTGGCACTATACGCCCAAATATCCATACATGTCCAAGAAGGTCAAATATCATAACATACTGTCCAACATATATCAAATCCCTGTCAAATCATGTCTATGAATAAAGAAGTCAATAGATAACCGAGGCTATAAAAATGTGGGCACTACGTCCCCTCTCCTAAAATTAGACTTCAGCCTGAAGTCACCGAAATAGGGATATCTCGGCCCTCAATGGGTTAGCATCCTCCCAGGTAGCTATTGTCTCATCATATCTGTCCCATTGCACTCTAACCTAGTCCAAGTCTTGACCCCGAAGGGCCAACCTTCGGTGCTCTAGTATGCATAAAGGGCTACAGTCTCCACCGCCCTCCATCCTCTACCCGTAATGCCGACCAATCCAAAACATGAGAAACATCAAGTACATATCTATGAAGAACAAAAATATGAAATACATCGTGGGCCCGTGCAAGGCGTGGTGGCAAAGCAAGGCAATAGGCAACTAAACCAATGACCTCTAAAATATGAAAAGGTCCCACAAAACGAGGCAAAAGCTTAGAACCCTTTCCATAGCGGATTGGGCTCTTATGTGGATGAAATCTCAAGAAGAATTTGTCAACCACTAAGAAGTGACGATCAGTCCTCTTCGTGTCTGCATACGCCTTCTGGCGTGCTCTAGCCTACTCAAAATGTTGTTTAATCAGAACAACCTGCTGCTCTAAGTCCTGTAGGTAAGTTGGTCCAAGAATAATCCTATCATCTAGTCTGTCCCAACTCAGAGGTGTCCTGCAAGGTCATCCATATAGAGCCTGGTAAGGAGCCATACCAATGGAACTGTGATAACTATTGTTGTATGGAAACTCAACTAAATGAAGATAATCTTCTCACTTCTTTTGTTAGTCCATCACATACATCCTCAACATGTCCTCCAGTACCTGATTAACCCTCTCTATCTGTCCATCTATCTTTGGATGATATGCTGAGTTAAAATTAATCTGAGTACCTAGAGCGGCCTGAAAGGAAGTCCAGAAAACAGAAGTGTAAATGGTATCCCTTTCATTGATGATGTTCTTCGGAATCCCATGCAACCTAATAATGTCATCCATAAATACTTTGGCGATGGCCTGTGCATTATAAGTGACCTTGGTTGGCGAGAAATTCGCAACCTTTGTCAAATTATCCACAGTAACCACAATGGCATCATGATGATAAGAAGACATAGGAAGTCCTACTATGAAATCCATGGAGATCACATCCCATTTCCACTCGGGAATATCACAAGGATGTAAAATTCTGCCTTGTCCCTCTAACACTCAAGGCAACATGTAATAAAATCTTTTATGTCTCATCAAAGACATGGCCAATAATATAACTCCCTCAGATTGTCATGCATTTTCTTTACTCCTGGATGTGCCGCATATGGAGCTCGATGAGCCTCTGTGAGGATGAAGCTACGCAGATCACCTGACTTAGGCACATAGATGCACCTATGGAACCGGAGTAAACCATCTGTCTCTAAAATGCACCCTGAATATCTGCCCTCTAATGAACCTTGTGACTCCAATATCTGTCTAGCACCCTCATAAAACTTGTCCTCTGGAAGATGCTCAAGAATCCTACCTCTCAAATTTGACTGCAAGGTCAAAGATGCAAGCACATGTCATCACCTACTAAGTGCATCTATAACGACATTTTCTTTTCCTTTGATATATTTTACTTCCATGTCATACTCACATAGGAACTCTATCCAACACCATTGTCGAGCGTTGAGGTTCGGCTGTGAGAAGATGTGTTGTACACTATAGTGGTTAGTCCTCAAAATGAATGGTCTACCCAAAAGGAAATGATGCCAACGCATAAGTGCATGGACTAATGCTGCAAGCTCCAAGTCATGAGTAGGATAATTAAGTTTGTAGTCTTTGAGCTTACGCGACTCAAAGGTAATCACCTGACGCTCCTGCATAAGAACTACTCCCAAACCCTCTAGTGATGCATCAGTACAAACAACAAAGTCCTCTGCAGGGTCCGGAACTGCTAAGATGGGCACCTTGGTTAACCTTTCCTTAAGCAATTGAAAGGCTTGCTCACACTTTTCTAAATAATCAAACTTCTTCCATTTTCTCTAAAGAGAATTAATAGGGTGAGAAATCCTGAGAAATCATAAACAAACCTGTGGTAGTAACCTACTAAACCCATAAAACTCCTCACCTCAGTGACTGATGTGGGTGTTGGCCAATCCATGATAGCCTGTATCTTAGAGGGATCTACTGAGATACCCTCTCCTGATATGATGTGACCCAAGTACTGAATCTCTATATGAAAGAAGCTACATTTTTCCAAGTTCCCATACAACTTCTGCTCTCTCAAAACTTGTAGTACCTGTCTCAAATGTTCCTCGTGTTCCTCCTCGGAATGAGAATATATCAATATATCATTTAGGAACACTAAGAAAAAATGATCCAGAAAGGTCATGAATACTCCATTCATGAGGCTCATGAAGAAATTCGAGGCGTTGGTCAAACCAAATGGAACAACGGTGAACTCATAATGCCCATAACATGTGCAAAAAGTTGTCTTATGAATGTCTGCATCTAATATGCACAACTGATGGTACCCTGACTTGAGATCGATTTTGGAGAACACTCTAGCTCCCCGCATCTGATCAAACAAGTCATCAATCCTAGGAAGTGGATAATGGTTCTTTATTGTGACTTTGTTGAGTTTCCTGAAGTCTACACAAACTCTAAGATAATTGTCTTTCTTCTTCACAAATATGACTAGCACTCCCCAAGGAGATACACTAGGATGAATGAGACCCTTCTCCAACAACTCCTCTAACTGTATCTTGAGCTCATGGAACTCAAGAGTGGTCATCTGATAGGGTGCCCTAGAAATTGACGTGGATCTTGACACTAAATAAATGGTGAAATCCACCTCTCTGTGAGGTGGTAACCTGAAGCTCACCCGAAACACATTCGCATACTTCCTCAAAACTGCATGATCATCTAAGGGTGAATGCTCTGGAGTGCTCTCTGATCGATCACTGATGGTGATAGCAAAAACAACTGACAACCTTTATGCATGCTCCGCTTGAGTTTCTTATCCGAGATCATACGCAAAGAGATAGGCCTCTACATCCCTGATATCACAACTGCACTCCCAAGATCATCTTGACACTCAATGACCTTATTCCGGCAATCCACCTTGCCCGATGAGCCTCGAGCCAATCCATACCCAAAACTACCTGATAGATCCTAGAGGAATAACTCGGAGGTCAAGTGTAGTGGAGAAGACTCCCAAATCAAGTACACAACTCTCCACATACGAGTCCATGATGAGTTTGGCCCCAGAGGCCAACTCAACTTGCTAACTATCTAGCTGCCTAGCCACCACTAGCCCACACTGGTCCACTACAAAAGGAGATATAAAAGAATCTAAAGCACCTGAATCAAAAAGTACTGAGACAAAAATACCCCTAATAGTACATGTTGTCTCAATAATTGTGGCCTGATGCTCGGCCTGACGGTTTTCAACCGCTGCATACACACGATGGGCACGTCCTACGTCACCCACCATCTGCTCGGATCTAGGATCTCTCTGCATATCCATGGTAGTAGGTTTGTGTGGACACATATGCACATAATGATCAGGGGACCCACAAATAAAACATCCTCCTATACCTCTCTGAGATGGGGTCCCTCCTGTACTTTGGTGAACTGATCTTGTCTGGCCCCCAACCCTAGCGGATTGCTTATGTGCGAGCCGGCTTTATCTGTGGAGTACCCTGTCTCCTATCCCTAGCTCCACCAAAACCTCTTCTAGTGCCACCTCTTTATAAGCTCTGGGTCTATTTAGACCTCTATTGCTAGTGGCCATGATGATGTGTCTGCTGCTGTGGATGCGGTGGAGCCCTCGAAGCTACTGGGAGGCCAGAATCCTCCTTTAGGGGGTGGTGTTGTACCCCATGTCCTCTAACTCTAAAAGGCATATATCTTGTCCTGAAACTTACTCTTGTTTCTATCTCGGTGCTCTTGTGCCCTGGTCCTGTTCTCCTCGGATAAGTAGGCCTTTTCAACGGCCTTCTCAAGCGTGGGAGGAGATAACATCTTAATTGCTCCTGTTATATCTGCATTAAGGCCCCGAATAAACCTGTTAACCTACAATTTTTCATCTTGCAGGTAGTCCACATACTGCAAAAGATCCAAAAACCTGCTCTTATATTGTGCCACTATGCTAGAGCCTTGTCGTAAGTCTTGAAACTCGTCAATCCTCTTCTGTACAAAATGCTCTGACATATAGCGAGCCCTAAATCACTCCTCGAACAACTCCCAGGTCATTGTCTCTCGAGTCAAATGGAGCTTCCGCTCCTCATTCCTCCACCAAACACCTACCGTGTCACGGAGGAGGTGTATGGTGAACCTGGCTTTGACATTGCTCTCATAAGAGTGCAAGCCAAAGTAGCTGTCCAGCTAAGGAGCCATGACTCAGCCCCAAAGCCATCTATAGAGCCGGTGTATGTAGGTGGCTACAAGTGAAGAAGATCCCTAATCACTAACTAAGGGGATGTGTGCCACATGTCGGCATCTCCATCAACCCATATACATTAAATAGTCATATCCCAAATGAACCCATACATATAACTAAGGGGATGTGTGCCACATGCCACCCTCTCCATCAACCCATATATATTATATTATCATATTCCCACCTAGGGGTACATAGCATTGTAATTACATTATCAAGTGGTATCGGAGCGTGATACGGAAATTTGTGGGATGAAACCCTAATGTTGGTGATTCGTCTATATCCGAGATCAACTTGGAATTTTTAGATTATTTTTGTGGAGAGTGGATAAATATTTCAAGTGATCTTCCTCCAAATTTTAGATTTTTTGGAGCTGTTTTGCAAAAGTTGTGTCCGTTTTAGGGTCAAACCCTAATTATATGGTTTTGTCTATATCTTCCGAATAATGAAGAATTAGGAAATATTTTTTTGGGTTGATGGTAATATATTCAAAGGTGATACCACTAAATTTCAAAATTTGTGGATCTATTTTGTCGAGTTATTTGATTTTTATTTTTTGCACTATTTTGCTCCACAGTGCCGTAAACGATTTGAGGAATTTTCCTAAATTTCTTACATTTTCAGAAATCTCTAAAAAATTAAATTGTGGTTTGTGTTCACTGTGATTTCCCATTTTTGGCTGAATTTTATCCTAATTTAGAACAAGTTTTGATCAAAAGGGTCTATTCCTAAAACCCTAGTTTTGTGGATCACAGGATGATAACTATTTTTTCTGGAAGGATTGATGCTAGAGAATGGTGGAACAAATTTAGGCATAAATTCTCTCAACTATCATATATTTGGGTCTTCAAATTGTAGATTAGTGGCCTGCATGATTTTTTTTTTTGAGTTAGAAAAGGAAAAGTCTAATTGGTCCTTGGAGGAATTGGAACAAGTTTTCTTGGATGATGGGAAACAAAAGAAGAATTTAATGATAATAGTGAGGAAGAGGAAATAATAAAGAAGAAGAAGAAAATGTTGATGATGAAGTTGTACACAGGATATTGCATCTCCAAAGAAGGAAGCTTTGATATTTCATTTGAGCGTGTATTGAAAGGAAAAAGAAAGTAATTGTTTCATAAACCTCTAAAGAACAAATATAACTTCATCAATATGGATGTAGCTCAAAATCTACATGTACAAGCAAAACATATTAAGGAAGCTCAAGTGGATGGTAAGCATATTCAAGTTTTTGAAGATTTAAAGCTTTATATGGATAAATATGTTTTACATTCAAATTTTTATGCTTTAGATATGGATGGTATGGATATTGTTCTTGGATATCCTTGGTTAGAGAGATGGGAACAATTAATCTTAATGTGTAAAATAAATTCATGAAATTATGGTACAAGAGAAAATTACAATTACATTACAAGATATCACACTTAGCAAAGAAAAAAGTAATGTAAAATTGGATCATGAAGATGAATTTGAAGATGGTGAAGAAGGGAATAATGATGAATCAGAAAGAGAGGATGAAGAACATAACGTCACAAATAATTTCTCTACTCAAGAGAAAAAAGAAGTAACAAAAAAGGTGGAAGAGGAAAAGAAAGTTGAGGAAAAGGTTGATAAGGTTGAGTATACGAAGGTAGCACCATATCGACACCCACACCATCATGAGAGAAAAAAATCATGGAGACATGTTAGGACACATGAGGATAAAATCCATATGGATATATAGGGAATCACATGAATAATTTTGGCTATACATGGAATCAATGGAACAATAATTATATGACATGGAATCACAGGAATAATAATTATGGATATGCATGGATGTCGAGAAGGAACACATATGGACCAATATGGAACCAGATGAGCACAATGGAATATGGAATCATTTTTGGAGCAGCATCACCCACTAGGATTTCATATGGGTGGTTGGATGATCGAGCATGGTGACAAGTGTGCAATAATTTAAAGCGCACTCATTATATGGCTTCTTCTTATGTTTCGGGGACGAAACATGTCAAAGAGGGAGGCAATGTTATGTACCTTGGGATATGATAATATAATATATATGGGTTGATGGAGATGCCAACATGTGGCACACATCCCCTTAGTTATATGTATGGGTTCACATGGGATATAATATTATAATGTATATGGGTTGATGGAGATGCCGACATGTGGCACACATCCCCTTAGTTAGTTATATGGGCTCACATATGAATTAATTATATTGGGTAATGGGTCGGCCTACATTGGGATTAGGTGTTACCCATCCTATTTAAAGGATGTGAGTATCATTATGAGGATGTCATGTATGTATGAGTTGAGTCTTCTACTTGGTAGAGGTATATTGGAGGTGTCCCCCTCAAGTGGATTTTCATCTTTCCTTAAGGAGTATTGGATGGTGTTGCCTACCTTAAGGGTATTATTCCTATATATTGCATATTAGGGCAAATTGGCCCCCGTATATCTTGTGTTGTGTTATCTTCTCAATTTATTTATTTATTATATGCATGGTTCTTATCAATAACTTAATTAGTTTGCCCCCTTTTAAATTAATTTTACCACACACCTTTAAAATTATTTCCAATTCCCATAAAAATACCCATGACTTAAAGTGTGTAGGGTTTAATGTGAGCCCTAGGATAGATCTAATCTTGACCCTAGATCTCGAAACTTGCCCCCTAAAGTTTGCCCTAATCATCTTTATGTTTTCTTTTCTCTCTATTTGGTTTTCATTTTGTTTTCTTTTCATTTGAATGTATAAGTTGGAGAGCTAAAGGAGAGAAGGATTCATGGAGTTTTTTTTTTTTTTTTTTTTTATATTTTTTATGGGTGAGAAGGATCTCATTATATTATATAATTATTATAATTTTTTTTTTGCTTCCCTAACATTTAGATCTTCTTAGATTTGGATATATCTTTTATACCCACATTTTATATATATATATATATATATATATATATATATATATATATATATATTATTGAAAAAGATTAATTAAAATGAAAAAGTTATTGCAAACCTCCAAATATGAAAATACAAAATGCGCAGTTTTGTAAATAAGGGGAGGGGGGGCGGTTTGGAGAAGGGGGTATGGGGGTTGGAAGGGGCTGCGTGGAGGGTGTGGGGAGGGTGGATGGGGGAGTGTGGAGGAGGAAGGTGGGTAGTGGAGCTGCATGTTTTTGGAGGGTTCGAACCCTCGCCACCCCATTACCTTTTGCTTTTTTTTTTTTTTTTTTTTTAAAACATGCCGAGGTTTTTTTTTTCATTTATTTTGACTTTGTTTATTATCTCTTTTCTTTTTTTTTTTATTTTTTTAGTTTTATATTTATTCTTTTTATTTTTGTTTTTTATATGTTTTATATATATTATATATATATATATATAAAATTATATGTATATATCCCATGTACATATATAATTTTATTAATAAAATAATCAATTCATAACTATGTTTAAATGTATATATATTATTAGTACATTATAAAATACAACTATTTTAAATACATTTTTAATATAGTTATATTATTTACAATATAAAGGAGATTATTTCAAATTATAAACAACCGGTGAATTTTAATATATATATATATATATATATATATATATATATATATATATATATATATATATATATATATATCAAGGATTTTTTTAATATATCTATAATAAGATGAATTTCTTATTTTTGTGATAGAAGGAAAATGTAGTAAAATAGTTCAAAATATACTTGGAATATATCTAAAAATTGGAAAGAAAGAATTAATATTGAATTTTGATTTCCTACTACAATCATTTAATAAGTTTTACTGGAAAAGTAGTTAAAAACTAATTTTCTTTCATTGTAGAATGCTACCAAAAATTTTTGAAGAAAGACCTATTAAAAGGATGATGGTATTTCCATTTAATGATAATCCTAAAGCTCTATATGGCTAGATTTCCTTTCCAATGCTCTTAGCAAAATGCATATTTCATATTTTCAAACAAATAAGATCTCCAACAAGGTAATATCATTTTTCTTTTTGTAGAAAATATTTTCATTAAATAATATTTCTTTCCTTCAAAAAGAGTTTCAAATCAATTCATATTAGAGTAAATAACTATTTTACAAGATTTCTTTTCCAATGAGTTTAAACTCTCAACTACAACATTTTTTTCCAATAATTAAGATATACAATGGAATCATTAAAAGACTTCACTTCAAGATTGAATGGAAGGTTACACAACAAATGTGACTCAAGTTTACAAGTAATACCCAAATACAAAAATGATTTTACAAGATAATGAAAGTTCCCATAATAGCCATATTCAAATTAAAATGAGAGTGATGTCCACAAAAAGATGAAGAAGACAATGAAAACCATGATGACAAGTAACTCCAACTATCTTCCACTTGAGCTCCAACTTCAAAAGCTTTTAAAGAACCAACACAAGGAGAAAAAGCTTGTTTAACCACCCAACCTTTAGGCATCATTACATGCCTTTCCAAGGTTGGAAGACATGCTAGCCTCCCCCAAGCCCATGGGAGAGAGGACTAGCTTCCACAAACTTTGCACAAGATTAAGGGAGACAATCCAACATTATTTTCACATATAAGACAAGTCAAATACTAAGAAAAACACCAAATTTTGCAAAGAAGGAAAGGAGGAGAAACCATATTCTACCTCCAAAATGGGGAAGAGAAGAAGAGATATCCAAGTGCCAAAAGTGTAGTCCAACATTGGATGCACATAAACAAAAAATCTTCACAACCTCCTTATTCCTCCAAAGTCATCAAACCCTCCTTATTTCTCCACCCATTCACCAAAATCCTTCTTGGGAGGATTTTCAAACCCATTGGGTTTCCTCTCCAAGAATGGGGAAGGGGGTTCAAACCATATGAACCACCTTCCCCACCTCAAACCATTTGAGGGGAGTAAAAAAAACCTACATGGCTTGCCCATCAAGCCATGAGGTTTGAGAGGGAAAAATCCCTCTCTCTTCCCCCATAAACTCCAAAATCCATCATGTCATATGATGGATGGAGAAAAAAAAAACAACAAAAACATACTCAACAAATAACCACACACAAGAAGAAACAACACACATTTTAAACAAAACAAGACTAAGATCTAACATAATATAAAACATAAAATGAGCTCAAGGATCCTACCTCCAAAATCTCTCCAACACTCTAACTTTTCCACTTCTTTATCCAAGCAAGCTCTAGCTCCAAAATCCCCAAGCCTCCAAGCAAAAGCTCCAAAAAAAAAGTTCTTCTTCCCCCATGAGGGAGAATTTGAAGAGAAGCCAACAAAATTCCTCTCACAAATGAGGGGGTGACATGTGTCACCCTCTCTTCCCTCAAAGTCAAATATTCTCAAAATAAAAGAGAGAAAAGATAAAATAGCTTTTAACACCTTCTTCCCAAATTACCCAAAATGAAAAACAAAACAAACTTGTGCAACTTTTAACAAACACACATACCAATCCACCTTACATGGATGTGACCAAAGAGAGGAAAATGGGAGGGAAACTCCTCTATGCCTTGAAATTAAGCCCCCTACCTATTAGGTAGGGTCCAAGGGCCTATTTTCATGCTAAGTGAACTCCCAAACTTAAAAAGGGTCACTTAAAATGCCTAAAATAGCCAAATTTCAGGTTTGGCACATTTGGGCACAAGTGTAGAGGATGTGGGGCCCACCCAAGGGTTCACATGTGACCCTAATCCCCTCTAATTAAATACATCATTACCCAAACACAAAACTTAATGCAAGTGGGGACCATTAAGTCCCCAAATCAAGTTTACAAAGCAAACTAAACATCCTAAACAAGATTAATATTACATGACATACTACATTACAAATGAGGGTCACTCATGGTGCCCAAAATAATGAAATCTAATACTAAGGCCTCATACAATAAACATGGTTAGGACTTAGCCCCATGGGCCACTTGTGCAAAATTTGTGTAGCTGCCCTAAAACCCACGTTCTCCTGTGACTTGTCACCTACACACTCATTGCACACATTAAACACACATGTCTGATACAATGTAAATCAACTACTCAATAAGCGATCAATGAAATCTATGCTATCATATCATCATCATGGAATTGAAAATGTGACAACATGCATAATTACACACAATTTACCATGAGTTAGCCATAGAGATAAATAAAAGTGACATACATCCATAAAATCCAAACATGCTAACTAAGTATCCAACATATATCAATTAGGTCTAAACAACATCATATAAGTTAGTATCCACAACATCAAATGAAAAAGTGTCAACATACTAATCAAGTCAAATTGGCGCTATATGCCCAAATCTCCATACATGTCCAAGAAGGTCAAATATCATAACATAATGTCCAAAATATATCAAATCCTTGTCAAATCATGTCTATGAATAAAGAGTCAATAGATAATTGAGGCTATAAAAATGTGGGCACTACATCCCCCTCTCCTAAAATTAGACTTCCTCCTGAAGTCACTGAAAGAGATAGGGATATCTAGCCCTCAATGGTGTAGCATCCTCCCAGGTAGTTGTTGTCTCATCATATCTTGTCCCACTACACTCTAACCTGGTCCAAGTCTCGACCCCAAAGGGCCAACCTCCTCGGTGCTCTAGTATGCATATGGGCTCCAGTCTCCACTTGCCCTCCATCCTCTACCTATAATGCCGACCAATCCAAAACATGAGAAACATCAGGTACATATCTACATAGTACAAAAACATGAAATACATCATGGGCCCATGCAAGGCATGGTGGCAAAGCTAGGTGATAGGCAAACTAGACCAATGACCTCTAAAATATCAAAAGGCCCCACAAAATGAGGTGATAGCTTAGAACCCTTTCCATAGCGGATTGGGCTCTTATGTGGATGAAAACTCTCAAGAAGACTTTCACCCTTGAGAAGTGATGATCAATCCTCTTGGTGTCTGCATACGCCTTCTGGCGTGCTCTAGCCTACTCAAGATGTTGTCTAATCAGAACAACCTGCTGCTCTAAGTCCTGTAGGTAAGTTGGTCCAAGAATAATCCTATCATCTAGTCTATCCCAACTCAGAGGTGTCCTGCAAGGTCATCCATACAAAGCCTGGTAAGGAGCCATACCAATGGAACTATGATAGCTATTGTTGTATGAAAACTCAACTAAATGAAGATAATCTTCCCACTTTTCTTTTTGGTCCATCACATACATCCTCAACATGTCCTCCAGTACCTGATTAACCCTCTCTGTCTGTCCATCTATCTCTGGATGATATGCTGAGCTGAAATTAATCTGAGTACCCAGAGCGGCCTGAAAGGAAGTCCAGAAAAAAGTGTAAATGGTATCCTTGTCATTGATGATGGTCTTTGGAATCCCATGCAATCTAACAATGTCCTCCATAAATACTTTGGCGATGGCCTGTGCATTATAGGTGACCTTGGTTGGTGAGAAATGTGCAACCTTGGTCAACTTATCCATAGTGACCATAATGGCATCATGATGATAAGAAGACATAGGAGTCCTACTATGAAATCCATGGAGATCACATCCCATTTCCACTCTAGGAATATCATGAGGATGTAAGAGTCTCATGTGGGATGAGAATGCTCTTCCTTGACCCTCTGACACTCAAGGCAACATCATGTAAAAAATCTGCTGTCTCATCAAAGACATGGCCAATAATATAACTCCCTTAGATCGGCATGCATTTTCTTCACTCCTGGATGTGCCGCATATGGAGCTCGATGAGCCTCTGTGAGGATGAAGCTACATAGATCACCTGACTTAGGCACATAGATGCACCTATGGAACCGAAGTAAACCATCTGTCTCTAAAATGCACCCTGAATATCTTCCCTCTAATGAACCCTGTGACTCCAACATCTGTCTAGCACCCTCATAAAACCTGTCCTCTGGAAGATGCTCAAGAATCCTGCCTCTCAAATCTGATCTAGTGTCAATGAAAGATGCAAGCACATGTCATCATCTACTAAGTGCATCTACAACACATTTTCCTTTCCTTTGATATATTACACCTCCATGTCATACTCACATAGGAACTCCATCCAACACCATTGTCGAGCATTGAGGTTTGGCTGTGAGAAGATATGTTGTAAACTATGGTGGTCAGTCCTCAAAATGAATGGTCTACCCAAAAGGAAATGATGCCAATGCACAAGTGCATGAACAACTACTGCAAGCTCCAAATCATGAGTAGGATAATTAAGTTCATAGTCTTTGAGCTTACGTGACTCAAAGGTAATCACCCAATGCTCCTGCATAAGAACTGGCCCCAAACCCTCTAGTGATGCATCAGTACAAACAAAAAAATCCTCTGTAGGGTCCGGAACTGCTAAGATGGGTGTCATGGTTAACCTTTCCTTAAGCAACTGAAAGGCTTGCTCACACTTTTCTGACCAATCAAACTTCTTCCCTTTTCTCTGAAGAGAAGTAATAGGGTGAGCAATCTAGAGAAATCCTGGACAAACCTGTGGTAGTAACCTACTAAACCCATAAAACTCCTCACCTCAGTGACTGATGTGGGTGTTGGCCAATCCATGATAGCTTGTATCTTAGAGGGATCTACTTGAGATACCCTCTCCTGATATGATGTGACCCAAGTACTGAATCTCTATCTGAAAGAAGCTACATTTTTCCAAGTTCCCATACAACTTCTGCTCTCTCAAAACTTGTAGTACCTATCTCAAATGCTCCTCGTGTTCCTCCTCGGAATGAGAATATATCAATATATCATCTAGGAACACTAAGACAAAGCGATCCAGAAAGGTCCTAAATACTCCATTCATGAGGCTCATGAAGACAATTGGGGCATTAGTCAAACCAAATGGAACAACGGTGAACTCATAATGCCCATAACATGTGTGAAAAAAGTTGTCTTATGAATGTCTACATGCATCTAATATGCAAATGATGATACCTTGACTTGAGATCGATTTTGGAGAACACTCTAGCTCCCCACATCTGATCAAACAAGTCATCAATCCTAGGAAGTGGATAATGGTTCTTTATTGTGACTTTGTTGAGCTTCTCAAAAGTCTACACAAAGTCTGAGAGAACCATCCTTCTTCTTCACAAATATGACTAGCACTCCCCAAGGAGATACACTAGGATGAATGAGACCCTTCTCCAACAACTCCTCTAACTGAATCTTGAGCTCATGAAGCTCTGAGTCATCATCCGATAGGGTGCCCTAGAAACTAGTGCGAGATCTTGACACTAAATCAATGGTGAAATCCACCTCTCTACGGGGTGGTAACCTTGGAAGCTCACCTGAAACACATCTGCATACTCCCTCAAAACTACATGATCATCTAAGGGTGAATGCTCTAGGAGTGCTCTCTGATCGATCACTGATGGTGATAGAAAACAACTGACAACCTTTACGCACATGCTCCACTTGAGTTTCTTAGCCGAGATCATACGCAAAGAGATAGGCCTCTACATCCCTGATATCACAACTACACTCCCAAGATCATCCTGACACTCAATGACCTTATTCTCAATCTACCTTAGCCCGATGAGCCTCGAGCCAATCCATACCCAAAACTACCTGATAGGATCCTAGAGGAATAACTCGAGAGGTCAAGTGTAGTGGAGAAGACTCCCAAATCAAGTACACAACTCTCCACATACGAGTCCACGGTGAGTTTGGCCCCAGAGGCCAACTCAACCTCCAACTATCTGGTTTCCTAGCCACCACTAGCCCACACTTGGTCCACTACAAAGGAGATATAAAAGAATCTGAAGCACTTGAATCAAAAGTACTTGAGACAAAAATACCCCTAATAGTACATGTCATCTCAATAACTGTGGCTTGATGCTCATCCTGGCGGTTATCAACCACTGCATACACATGATGGGCACGTCCTACATCACCCACTCTCTCGGATCTAGGAGCTCTCTGCATATCCATGGTAGTGGGTTTGTGTGGACACATATGCACATAATGATCGGGGACCCACAAATAAAACATCCTCCTATACCTCTCTGAGATGGGGTCCCTCCTGTACTCTAGGTGAACTGATCCTGCCGGCCCAACCCTAGCAGACTGCTATGTGCGAGCTAGCTATGCTACCTGTTGAGTACCCTTGTCTCCTATCCCTAGCTCCACCAAAACCTCCTCTAGTACCACCTCTCTGTAAGCTCTGAGTCTATCTAGCCTCTTTGCTGCTTGGTGGCCATGATGTTGTGTCTGCTGTTGTGGATGCGGTGGAGCCCTCGAAGCTACTGGTGGAGGCCAAAATCCTCCTCTAGGGGTGGTGTTGTCCCCCATGACCTCTACTCTAAAGGCCTTGTATCCTATCCTGAAACTTGCTCTTGTTTCTATCTCGGTGCTCTGTGCCTTGGTCCTGTTCTCCTCAGCTAAGTAGGCCTTCTCAACTACCTTCTCAAGCGTGGGAGGAGATAACATCCTAACTACTCCTGCTATATCTACATTCAAGGCCCCGAATAAACCTGTTTACCTACAATTTTTCATCTTGCAGGTAGTCCACATACTGCAAAAGATCCAAGAACCTACTCTCATATTGTGCCACTATGTCAGAGCCCTATCGTAAGTCATGAAACTCATCAATCCTCTTCTGCATGAAATGCTCTGACATATAATGAGCCCTAAAATCACTCCTCGAACAACTCCCAGGTCATTGTCTCTTCGAGTCAAATGGAGCTTCCACTCCTCATTCCTCCACCAAACACCTACTGTGTCTCGGAGGAGGTGTATGGTGAACCTAGGCTTTGACATTTCTCATAAGAGTGCAAGCCAAAGTAGCTATCCAAGGCTAAGGAGCCATGACTCAACCCCAAAGCCATCTATAGAGCCGGTGTATGTAGGAGGTGCAAAGTGAAGAAGATCCCTAATCACACTTTCTGTGTCACGATCCTGGCGCTGGGTCCAATAGGTGAAAGGGGTCATCTATCTCCAAATGGTCCCTCAAAGCTATGTGAGTGGCTACGACGATGGTACAAGAGGCCACCCTCTCATGTGGTGAATGGAAGGGCTACGTGACCTCTCCCACCTAGGGGTATCGTGCTCTGGTGGCTTTGAATGTGCGTCCTCACTATCGGCTCCTCATCTCCTAACTGGATGTCCTCCTCTCTCACCTCCTATGGTGGTGGTGGAAGGCACTACTGCACAACACCGATCAACTGCTGAAGAGCCTCTAAGATCTGAGGCCCTAATTTGGGTGCTGCTGGTTCGGGCGTAGGTGAACTACGTCCCAAACCCCTAACCGATCGTCACCTCATGGGTGCCATCCTGCAATGAGGTAAGAAAATGGTTATTAAATTATAATGATTGTGGAAATGTTTTAATTATTTTAGTTTTAATGTTATTAAAGTATTAATTAAATATTTAAAAGTTTTACCCAGAGTGTCCGTGTGTGAACCTCACGCTCTGATACCAAATGTAATGCCCCACCTCGACACCGAAAACCACACCAAAATGTCACTAAAAAATTTGGGTAATTTTTTTTTAAAAAGTGAAACTAAAATAATACTAATGTTTGCTTCACCATTTCCCATTAATAATTAATTTATACTAATTTAATTTACCCAAAATTAAATAAACACTAGCCCAATAATAATTTAATTATTTTATTCTATTAAGTTCACTAGGGTCACAAATAAAAGTCTACACCCCTTTATAACTTAATTAGTTTTCCCCTTTTTTTATTAATTTTCCCACACCCCCTTTTTAAATTTTATTTCCCATTCCCATAAAAATACCCATGACTTAAAGTGTAGGGTTTAATGTGAGCCCTAGGATAGATCTAATCTTGACCCTAGATTTGAATCTTACCCTAAAGTTTCCCTAAACATCTTTATGTTTTTTTTTCTTTTCTTCCATTCCTCTTCTCATTTTGTTTTTTTTTCATTTGTATTTTGGTTGAGGAGGAGGCTATGAAGAGAAGGATTTTTTTCATGGATTCATGGATATTTATTTTTTTTTTTTTTTTTTTTATTTGAAATTTCATTATTGATATATCTATATAATTTATTTATAATATTTTTATATTCCCTTGTTAATTTATCTTCTCGTATTATATATTTTTTACCCACATTGTTATATATATTTTTTTAGATCTATATAAAATATATATATATATATATATATATATATATATATATATATATATATATATATATATTTGAGTGTGTGTGTGTGTGTGTGTGTGTGTGATTGAATTAATTAAACAAAATTTATTGAAAACCCCGTATGGGGCAAATAAAACTGAAGAAGGGTAAATAAGGGAGGGGGGAGGGTGGGGAGGGAGAAGGGGGGTAGGGGGGGATGGGGGTTGGGTGGGAGGGGGGGGGTGGTGGGGGTGGGGGGATATGGGATGTGGGATGTGGGGGGGCTGGTGGAGGAGTAGGTAGGGGGCTGATTTGGAGTGCATAGTTTGGGGGGTTTTAACCCACCATTTTTTTTTTTTTAAATTTATATATATATATATATATATATATATATATATATATATATTATATATATATATTTTATAATAAAATAATATATATTATATAATATATAATTTAAATATATATATATATATATATATATATATATAAATATATATTATATTAATATATATTTTATATATATATAATATATATATTATATATATATATAATGTATTTATATATTATTTATAAATTATAAACATATATTTTTATTTTGTATATATATATATATATATATATATGGATATAGATCTAAGGATTTTTTTAATATATATATAATAAGACAATTTCTTATTTTATATTAAAGTATATAAAAGAAAATAAGTAAAATATTAATTTAAAATATAAATAATAAGAAATAAAAATTATATTTTAAAATTGAAAGAATAATTAATATTAAAATTTCAATTTCCTTCTACAATCATTTAATAAGTTTTACATGGAAAGTAGTAGAAAAACTAATTTTTTTTCTTTCATTGTAGAATGCTACCAAAATTTAAAAGAAGAGACCTATTAAAAGGATGATAATATTTATTTAATGATAATCCTAAAGCTCTATGCTATGGCTAGATTTCATTTTCTTTCAAATCTTAAAATAAATATTATATTTCAATTTTCGAACAAAATAAATAAGATCTCCAACAAGGTAATATCATATCTTTTTTTTTATATAAACATATTTTTTCAATAAATCATTTTCTTTTCAAAAAGGAGTTTCAAATCAATGCATTTAGAGTAAATAACTATTTTACAAGATTTCTTTTCTAATGAGTCTTAAGCTCTCAACTACAACATGTTTTCCAATAATTAAATATACAATAATCAAGAAAAAGACATTCAAAGCTTCTTTACAAGATTGAAAGGAAGATTACAACAAAAAATGACTCAAGTTTACAAGTAATACCAAATACAAAAAAAGAATTTTACAAGATAATGAAAGTTTCCACATAGCCATATCCATAAAGTTACTGAGAGTGATGTCAAAAAAAAGAAGAAGATGATGAGAAGCCAAGATGACAAGAATCTCAACTATCTTCCACTTGAGCTCCAACTTCAAATGCTTTCAAAGAACCAACACAAGGAGAAAAATTTGTTTAACCACCCAACCTTTAGGCATCATTACATGCCTTTCCAAGGTTGGAAGACATGCTAGCCTCCCCCAAGCCCATGGGAGAGAGACTAGCTTCCACAAACTTTGCACAAGATTAAGGGAGACAATCCAACATTATTTTCACATATAAGACAAGACAAATACTAAGAAAAACACAAATTTTTGCAAAGAAGGAAAGGAGGAGAAACCATATTCTACCTCCAAAATGGGGAAGAGAAGAAGAGATATCCAAGTGCCAAAAGTGTAGTCCAACATTGGATGCACACAAACAATAATCTTCACAACCTCCTTATTCCTCCAAAGTCATCAAACCCTCCTTATTTCTCCACCCATTCACCAAAATCCTTCTTGGGAGGATTTTCAAACCCATTGGGTTTCCTCTCCAAGAATGGGGAAGGGGTTCAAACCATATGAACCACCTTCCCCACCTCAAACCATATGAGGGAGTAAAAAAAGAACCTACATGGCTTGCCCATCAAGCCATGAGGTTTGAGAGGGAAAATCCCTCTCTCTTCCCCCATAAACTCCAAAATCCATCATGCCATATGATGGATGGAGAAAAATAAAACAACAAAAAGCATACTCAACAAATAGCAACACACAAGAAAAACACACACATTTTAAACAAAACAAGACTAAGATCTAACATAATATAAAACATAAAATGAGCTCAAGGAGCCTACCTCCAAAATCTCTCCAACACTCTAGCTTTTCCACTTCTTTATCCAAGCAAGCTCTAGCTCCAAAATCCCAAGCCTCCAAGCAAAAGCTCCCAAAAAAAGTTCTCTTCTTTCCCCATGAGGGAGAATTTGAAGAGAAGCCAAAAAAATCCTCACAAATGAGGGGGTGACATGTGTCACCCCTCTCTTCCCTCAAGGTCAAAGATTCTCAAAATAAAAGAGAGAAAAGATAAAATAGCTTTTAACACTCTTCTCCCAAATTACCCAAAATGAAAAACAAAACAAACTTGTGCAACTTTTAACAAACACACATACCAATCCACCTTACATGGATGTGACCAAAGGGAGGAAAAATGGGAGGGAAACTCCCTCTATGCCTTGAAATTAAGCCCCCTACCTATTAGGTAGGGTCCAAGGGCCTATTTTCATGCTAAGTGAACTCCCAAACTTAAAAGGGGTCACTTAAAATGCCTAAAATAGCCAAATTTCGGGTTTGGCACATTTGGGCACAAGTGTAGAGGATGTGGGGCCCACCCAAGGGTTCACATGTGACCCTAATCCCCTCTAATTAAATACATCATTACCCAAACTCAAAACTTAATGCAAGTGGGGACCATTAAGTCCCCAAATCAAGTTTACAAAGCAAACTAAACATCCTAAACAAGATTAATATTACATGACATACTACATTACAAATGAGGGTCACTCATGGTGCCCAAAATAATGAAATATAATACTAAGGCCTCATACAATAAACATGGTTAGGACTTAGCCCCATGGGCCTCTTGTGCAAAATTTGTGTAGCCACCCTGAAATCCACATTCTCCTGTGACTTGTTACATTTACACTCATTGCACACATTAAACGCACTTGTCCGATATAATGTAAATCAACTACTCAATAAGCGATCAATGAAATCTATGCTAGCATATCATCATCCTAGAATTGAAAATGTGACAACATGCATAATTACACACAATTTACCATGAGTTAGCCATAAGATAAATAAAAGTGACATACATCCATAAAATCCAAACATGCGACTAACTTAACATATCCAACATATATAATTAGGTCTAACCAACATCAAATAAGTTAGTATCCATGACATCAAATGAAAAAGCTGTCAACATACTAATCAAATCAAATTGGCGCCATACGCCCAAATATCCATACATGTCCAAGAAGGTCAAATATCATATTGTCCAAAATATCAAATATATCAAATCACAAAATCATGTCTATGAATAAAGAATTCAATAGATATAACCGAGGCTATAAAAATGCTATTGTCTCTTGAAATTGTAAGTTGTATAGAGTTTTTCTAAAAACTTGTCTTATCCTTGGATCCTCCAATATTCATGTGGACGTGATCTAAACTACCTATTTTGAACAGTAAACAGATCTTGTCTTAGTGATAATGAATGAACAACTTAACAAAGTTCTTATTATCTAATATGTTATGCAAGAATCATTCACAAAATACTGAAATTGAGAGATGAAAGACAAGGAGACAAGAATTTTATCCTAGAGAAACCCAATGTGGGAAAAACTCTAGTTGGATAATAAATTTCATCCATTCACTATGTAAATCTCTAATACAATAAAAGTTCACTACCAATAGATAACCTTCAAGAAGGATGCAAGCTCCTTCTACTTTCATTACTTGCTTACAATCCTCAACAAGAAAGAACTAATATGTCTATGAACAAAAAAATAACAATTCAGACTGTCTCTCTTTGCTCACACTTGAATTCATTCCAAATCACTTGCTTAGATGAGTAAATGTGTTTGCATTTATAGCTTCTCTTCCCAAGGATAAAAGGAGAAGAGAAACAAATCAAATTAGAAATCCCAAACATTTACAATTGTTGAGTTTCCACTTTTTGGATGTTTTTAGGGACAGAACTGCGATTGTCTGTAGGAGGCATTTGTGCAACCATTGCGGCAGCTACGCGACCACTGGGGCATGCAGGTAATAGTCCCACAACCACCACGTTGGTTATACAACGACTACTCTATGAAGAGTGGCGGTTCCACAACCGTCGTGGTAGTTCCAAAACCACCGCAAAGTCTATGAACATAACAAAACAAGAAATGGATTCTCTTCTCATTCAAAGATATCTCGGATCACTCACATCATCACCTAACTTAACCATTTCCGTAGTATTTATCTGATAAGGGTATGCATTGTAAGTTTCAAAAAGAGAATACATAGAATTGGGTACTTCTAGATCCATTTTTGGATCATACCTCCTAATTTGAGGATTTTAAGTCCCTAAAAGCTTCAAGGAGTGATGAGGTGAGGAAATTTCTTTCCCACAACTTCTCTGGAATACCACTTGGACTTGGTATGAAATTGACCTTTCAACCTAATCAATTGCATGTCTTGCACATCTTCTCTATAATACCACATATTCCTCCAATTCCAACTCGATCGTCCAAAACAAAATCTTCAATATATGGTAGTAAAAATCCCTCTTCTTCTTGATCCGCCATGGAGGGCTCAAAGAGACATAAATTCTCAACATTAACAATTGGATATATTCTCATATAAGGATCTAAATCCAAGTGAAATGCATTCTTACTCACTTGTTCTTGAATTTCAAATGGGCCATATCAAAGAGGTTTGAGTTTCTTATCTTTACCTTGTATCTTTCTCTTTTCAAGTACAAACATGCTTTGTCACCTACAAGGAAAGAATTCTCAATTCGATGTTGGTCATGCCTTGTTTTGTACTTGGCATGTGACTCTTTTAACCTCTCCTGTACCTGGAGGTGTATTTGCTGAATTTTATCAATGAAATTCTCAGCTTTGTGTACTTCCACATCCACTTTTCCGCTGTCTCTGCATGGTAATATCATAAAAAACATCAAATGTACTCTTAGGACAATAACCAAAACATGTTTCAAAAGGAGTCTTACTAGTAGAAGCATTAACTACCGTGTTATAATAATACTGAATATACACCAAATTCTCATCCCAAGTCCTAAGATGTTTCCTATTGTACCCTCTCAAGAGATGAACCGAGGTACGATTTACCACTTTTGTTTTCCTATCTAGTTGTGGATGAAAATAAGTAGACCATTTCAGCTTAGTATCCATATTTTCCCTCAAGGTAGACTAAAAATTTCCTATGAACCGTGAGTCCTTGTTTGACATAATAGAATTAGGAAAACCAAAATGAACCCACATATTAGCAAAAATAACTTAGTTGCATCATTGGATTTAATGGTCTTCTTGCAAGGAATGAGAATACACATTTTATTGAACCGGTCCACTACCAAAAAAATATAATCATACCCTTTCTTGGAAGTAGGAAAACTGCCCACAAAATCCATGGAGATGCTCTCCATGGCCAAGAAGGAATTGGTAATGACATATATAAACCCAACTTTCTATTACTAGGCTTGTTTGTACTACATAAAACACAACCCCTGATAAATTTGGCAACTTCTGCTTGCATGTTTGGCCAATAAACATACCTTTATAAGTGTACAATAGTCTTTGTCACACCAAAGTGACCAACCACCTTATAAGTGTGTTCTTCCCTCATCAACTGAACTCTTTCCCCTTAGGCACACAAATTTTCTTGTTCTTGTAGAGCATTCTATTTTAGAAGTAGTATTTTCCCCAAGTGAAAATCCCTCATTAGGAGGTTTTTGCTGAAATAATTCTCCAAAATCTAGATCTTTCTCATAACCTTCCTAATATGCTTCACACAAAAAGGTTCAAGAAGAGTTAACGTGCCCATAGCTAAAAGTAAAGGAGGTCTAGATAACATATTGACTAATTGGTTAGTCACACATTTATTTTATTTTATAATCAAATGAAATTGTTGTAAGAAACCCATCCATTTATAGTGTCTAGCCTATTGAAGTTTATTTTGAGCTTACAAATATTGAAGAGGTTTGTGATCTGTGTGTATGATAGTTTCCTTACCCATCAAATAATGTTTCCATTTCTTGATTGATTGTATAAGAGCATACAATTCCTTATCGTATGTACAATAATTCAAAATGGCTCCCTGAAACAATTCATAATGATAACATATGAGCCTACCTCCTTAAAGTAGGACAACCCCCATAACATAGTCACTAGCATTGGTTTCTACTTCAAAAGGAAGTCTGTAAGTTAGGAAATGCAAAAATGGAGCATGACTAATCTTGTATTTAAATGACTTAAAAGCATCATGTTGTTTCTTACCCCAATCAAAAACCTTACCACTTGTTGTCACAATGTAGAGGTGTTGCTATGGAAGAGAAGTTCTTGATGAACTTCCTCAAATACTGAACTGCACTAATAAAACTCCTGGTCTCGGTCAAACTAGACATTGTAGGCCAATTCAAAATGACCTCTATCTTATCCGGATCAATCCTTAACTCTCCATCTCCAACCACATGCCCCAAAAAGAAAGATATTATTGATCAAACTCACACTTATTCTCATTCAACACTAGTCAGTTCTCCTTTAAAACTTACAAAACTTGATGCAAATGGTTAATATGCTCCTCAAAAGTTTTTTCTAAAAACTAGAATGTCATCTAAGTACACAATGAAAAAGGAATCAATAAATGGCCTCATTACTTCATTAACCAACCTCATGAAGGTAGTTGGTGCATTGCATATCCCAAACAGTAAGACCAACCATTCATACAATCCTTGCCTAGTCTTGAATGTTGTTTTCTAGATGTCCTCTTCCTTAATCCGAACTTGGTGATACCTGATTTCAAATCAAGCTTAGTAAAATATTTAACATGTTGTAATTGATCCAAAAAATCATCAATTTGAGGAAGAGGGTACCTATTTTTATGGTTATTTTATTTAATGATCTATAATTAACACACATCCTCCATGAACCATATTTCTTAGGTACTAAAACAATAGGATAACCACATAGAGAAGTGCTAGGACGGATTATACCTTGCTTAATAAAAGATTGTAACTATTGTTTTACCTCGTTGGCATCCTTCAAGGAATGCATGTACAATCCCAAGTTTGGAAGTGGACTATCGGGTAGAAAATGTATCTCATGTTCAATTGGCCTAACCGGGGCATCCCCATAGACTCCTAAAAAAATTCCCCGAACTCAAACCAAATCTTTCATCTCGCATTTTATTTTTGTTAGTAAACATGCTACAAGTGATCTTAGATGTAACAACTTCCTCTTCTTGTATATCCCTCAAAATAAGTAATGCAAATTTCCCACTAGCATTAATAAGCTTCTTAGCTTCAAAGGCACTTACCAAAGAGATATTTGAGTCTCCTGCAAAGGCTGAAATGATGTAACTCTTACCATCCTTCACCAAGTGGTATTGGTTGGCTCTTCTCATGAAGATGGCATCCCTGATATATAAGTATGGGTTGCCAAACACTACACCACACACATCAAGAGGAACAATATCCAAAGTAACTTCATCAATGAACTTTTTTATCAATACCAAACGTAATCTTGCATTGCTTGGTAACCTTGATGTCTATGCCTTTATTCACCCAACCCAATAAGTATGGATTTGGATGATTGTGAGTCTCTAATTTTAGCTTATCAACTAACTCCTTACTTATAAAATTAGCTTGAGAACAAGTATCAAAAAGAGATTCTACTTTGGTCTTTTTCACTTGGATTTTTATATGAAAAAGCTTAGTAAGTTCATTTTATTGAACAACATTATTACTACCAAAACATACCTCTCTATGGATGGAAATAAAACAAATTGTCTCATCCACCCCTTTGCTGTAAAATATTTCTTCCCCTTAAAGGGTAGCCATGGCCTTTTTTTATTCTTCTTTTTCTTATTGTTCTTGAAGGGATGTAATTCTGGGTGGAGTTTCCAAAAAATTTCATGGGAATGAGTGTCAACATCAAAATGACCACAATGAACTTTAGTATCCTTATTAGAAATGGAAGTAGCACTCTTCTTACCTCTTGAATGGTGTTATCTCTCGAGATTGATTATTGTGAAGATAAAGTATCACAAATTTTAGAAGGTATCAACAACATTGTTCGAAGTTTGGGTCAACTCCAATCAATAAAAATTCATCAATTGAAGAGCTCCTAAAATCCTTCCAGGAGTTGGTCAAAAAGATGTGGGAGATCCCTTCTCATTTAACGAAGATACCTTGGAGTCTCTCGCAGAGATAAAAATTTTAATTTCGAATCAGTAAAGGATCAATAGGTTTGGTTCAAAACATTTAAGACCATCGACAACATTCTGAAACATGGAATAATGCTTTGAGTTTCGTTCATATTACACAAGTGAATAAATTGGTACTGGGGCGACTTGTTTCCTTAAAGAAGTCAAGGGTGAAGAAATATTTCCAGGAGTATTCCCCAAGGTTCTCTAGCGATCGAGTCCTTCATTGCGTGAGGCTTTGTCTTCATCAAAGTGATCATCTCTTCTCTTCTTCCTTCCTCCTTTCTTCTCTCTCCATGTTCTAATTCTTCATTAAGGAGGTACTTTTCACTATTTCATCTTATTCACTTAAGTGACCTTTAGTTTAACATTGTAAGAGTTCTTTTCAATTAATAATAAAAATGATCATTTTTGTTTCCTAGGAACATGAAAGGTCATAAGTGATGAGGGAAGGTGAAAATTCATGTGGGGAGATGAAAAGACTTTTCTTGTAATGTTATAAATTGGAATGGCCTCTCCATTCCAAAGGGTTTTCAATTGTGAGTTATTAGTAGATAGCTTTGCACTACTAAATACAAGCAAGAGATTACTTTCTTCTATTTCCTCTTTGTCTATGTTTCCTCTATTCTTTTCATACTCAACTTTGTAAGCATGATGATCTTGTAAAACCAAGAAAGGACTTGATGTCTTTGATAAATAAATTAATAGAATTTTGTGTCTATGGTTTGTTAGTCTTATCTTGTTCTCAAGGTTGAATTCTTCTAATTGAGTGTAGATTTACTCTTGTTAATGTTGTGAAAATTTGTAAGTTCCTATTCAAAAATCTAACCCTCTTTCACTATATTATTACTCCCCCTACCTCATTTTACTAAGTAAATTCTTCCCTTGCACTAAGTGCAAGCAATTTTCCATAGGTCTAGTGGAGTATTCCTGCGTGATCCTCGGCTTTAAAGCCACCCACTCATTTGCTTTTCTACATTCAATAAATAGTAGCCTCCCCATTACCAAGACAAGGGACTTAGTCCTAAAGCGTTGGTGAAATATCACTAATTTGACTTTGCATGACAAATTATTTCTCCAACACCAAAATTGGTTAAGGAATTAGTTAGGCAAAGGGTGTTATTGATAAGGTCCAATAGGTGTTTTCCAACTTGGATAAGGATTTCCCCATAGTTTTTGTGAGTTATTTCCATATGGAGCATTATAGGGATTACTAGGATAAAAAGGTAGAGGATCTTGAGTCATACCTCCTTGTTGTGGTGGCCAATGCTTCCATTGTGCAACATAGTATAGTTGACCATCTTCACATTCGAGTACTTTCAATTCAGAACTACTTGCTTATCTTCAATAATGTTGGTTGTGCTCTTACACTTGCAATTAGATTTCCTTCTTCTACACTTGGGTAGTATTCTATTAAGGATTCCTCTAACTCTTTTCACTTCTTCCTTGCATGTGGGGAATCTAGTTGAGTGGACATATTATTGACAATGTTTTTCATGTATTTTAGCAGGTTGGTGATCTCTAATTTTGTGAGTCCTACATTACCCCTTGATGACTCGTCCCTTGATTTGTTGTAACGCGTCTCCTTTGTGGTTGACTGTGAGTATCTTCTACAGATGTTGTAGATGACATCAAAGGTTAATTTGGATATGTCTCCACCTCTAATCAAGTTTAATGCATCTAGAAACTCCTTGTTGATGCCATGTAGAAATATGAGCTTGAGTGACTCTTTGGACAGTCTATTGTGTCTAGATTTCTGTATACAAAACATGAATCTTTTTGTATAATCTTATAATGGCTTGTCTTCTTTTTGTGTCATTCTAAAGATGTCAACTCATCTCATATCATGACCTCTATAGTAATCTTGATGTCCAAGGAGAAACTTTTCTTTCATAGTTGGCCAATTCATGATAGCATCTCTGCTCAATCCCATGAACCACCCTAAGGCGAGATCCTTAAGGGTTGTTGGAAACAACTTTAAATTGTGAGTGTATGTAGTGTAGTTAAGGCTTCTACAAAAGGACATCAAATTCAAACAAAAAGTGTCTCGCACCTTCCATCATCAGTCCATGGAAATTTGGCAACATTGAGGGTGAAATATTCTTCATGGGAGCATCTTCATCTTGATTGGATATTGGGAATTCAAAAGTGGAAGGTTCAACTTGCTCCATTGGATTGTTCTGGCCTACTTCTTCCGCCATGTTTGGTTGATTAATTTCAGCCCTAGGGGTCTCACTTGGAATGCAGATCCCCGATTAAATCTTCTAATGTTAGGGGGACAACCTGTCTTTCCAAACGTACAATGGTGGACATGTTTATTTTAGTAGGGAGAAAAAATCCAAGGTGATCCCTTCTTATTTACATGTAGATATTGGTCACTCATTTGATGCACTATGTTAATGAATCAAATTCAAAAAGAAAATACACTATTCTAGGCTTGGATGAAATCAAAATGCGAAAGAAATCTATATCTTAATCTTAGAATTCTAATGCTTGACATCGTCCCTCATAATGGTGTCAAAAATGATTGGTCGAATCAATTCTTAATTAAATTTGGTTTAGCTTTCTTTGAACAAAACCCAACGGATAGACTATCCAATACTCAAACAACCATTTGATCATGACTCGACTTCATTTATAATATCAACCCAAGGACGTATATTTTTCTCGACCGTATGTGATGTATGTATGTATAAGATTAGTTTCCTTGAAATTATAATTTCCCAAGAATTGAAAATTCAAAAATTCAAATAACAATTGTGAAAGTAAATACTAAAATAGAAAGAATTACAATGACTAGGGAGAGGACCCGGTTGTGGTGCAGGGTCCATTAGTGGAGATAGTAGGTGAATAGTCATTCACCTTTTTTTAACATATTTTGAATGACATGTGAAATTAATACAACCCAACCGTTTTCTCCCTATCATTATTAATTAAACATGGAAGCATGAAATGTTGAATAAGACAGCTTTTAAATTGGTCAATATTCTCTTATTCATTGATAGAACTAAAAATATATATTAATTTATATACAAGTGTACAAAACCAAGTCTATACAAATAACTATTCATTAAGTAATATTTTCATTGTATGCACATCATATCTATTACAACCACTTCAACAAGTCATTTCTCAAGACTTTCCAACCCGATCTCAAATCCCATGCACTAGTTTTGATGTAAGAGTCTTCAATCCAAGTATACACCGCATAACAATAAATGAATTTATGGTCACCTCACCTTTCAAAGTGTTTAAAAACTCGCACCATATGAACAATAAATTGTGTAACCAAATGCATAAAATAATAAAAATGACCAACTAAAATATTATCCATTGATTAAATCCCAATAAATCTCACCATTTGATTGAACTTTCATAGTGAATCCATGTCAACTAACATCAACCAATCGAATTTAGGATGATAGAATAAAAGTCGGAGGATGGATTACAATTCCATTTGTTCATGCACTTTTCATCTCTCCAAGTCAAGAAGTGAGGAGCAAGCGGTTCAGGGTAAGACACTCATGAATTACAAACTATTTCATAATTCAAGCCCTCTATTTATTTTTTCAAAGGTTTTCGCATATCATAATGCAGAGAGTTGATATGCCAATTGCATTTGTTTTAAAGTTTATGAAGTCTTTTCAACGAATCTAATTTGTGCATATCCCGCCATCATGGCATTCTATGAGACCAAAACTACAGATCAATTTTTGAGAAATTAGGATAAAACATATATTTGAAGGTGGCAGTGAGGTGGCTGTGCAATGTTGGAGGTCAAGAATTTGGTCCTGCATCCATTGGTGGTGTTTTTACTCTATAAATTTTCCCTTCCATATTTCTAACGATTGGTAACAGCTTAGCTCTAAACTCTATAAATTTTGCCTTCCATATTTCTAACGACAATTCAGCAAAGGATTGGTTCCATCGAGTCACATTAGATTTTTTTGATGAAGGATTGGACAATAATGCTGCTAAAACCATTATTAGCTAGAAAAACTTTTATACATTTCTTCATTTCCTCTCTGCAATAACTTTTATTCAACTGGACAGTGATACGTTTAACTGGCAAGTAACAAGTGCAGTATATTTTGTCTAAAGCTAATAATAAAGAACCTTTGCTTTTTGAGAACTCTTAATAAATGCTAAAATGAAGACTGCTACATGGAACGTGTCTGTCCTCCAATGATGTAATGTGATATTAGCATAAGTTTTATTGTATACACAAAAAGATAACATAACTGCAAATACAACACTACTGGAATATACAACTCTGTCGGAATATGACCACAACAGCGTTCTATAGTCCACCAGTGTTGTATATTGCATTTCTGAATTCACTGTATTGTTCATTTTTTCCAGATATCTCATTCTCCAGTTGAAAAGTATTTTTTCCAATCATCACTCTGATATTAGCATAAGTTTTATTGTATACATAGAAAGATGGAAAGTATTCTAATTACATGTGCAAAAGTTATATTGAAAACATAACTTTAAATACAACACTATCTTGGAATATACAACTCATTTTAATATGACCACAACAAATGCGTTCTATAGTCCACCAAAGGTGTTGTATATTGCATTTCAATTCACTTTGTATTGTTCATTTTTTCCAGATATCTCATTCTCCAAATAAAAGTATTTTTTCCAATCATCACCGTGATATTAGCATAAGTTTTATCAGATACATAGAAATACAAGATTTTTGTCAAGTTCTCGTTAGAAATATGGAAGGAAAATTTTAAATTCTATCAATGAATAAGATAATATTGACCAATTTAAAAACTGTCTCCATTATTGACCTGCACCACAACCGGTGCCTATCCCCTAGCAATGCTCACCCACCAGCCGTTAATGTTTTCATTGTAAATATATGCCTTCCATATTTCTAACGACAACTTAGCTTTAACAACTAGGGAAGAGGACCTGGTTGTGGTGCACCATATCTTTGCACAGTCACCGCGCCACGTCACTGCTGCCTGGGCGAGTAAAAACACTATAATTGCAGGTTTCAAAAGAACTGGTATTTGGCTAAGTTGTTACCAATCCTCTCGACAAATCCTTTTCAAAAAAATCTATTGTGACTTGATGGAACCAATCCTTTGCTGAAATGTCGTTAGAAATATGGAAGGGAAAATTTATAGAGTTTAGAGCTAAGCTGTTACCAATCGTTAGAAATATGGAAGGGAAAATTTATAGAGTAAAAACACCACCAATGGATGCAAGACCAAATTCTTGACCTCCACCATTGCACTGCCACCTCACTGCCACCTCAGCGCCACGTGGACGATCCGCATCAGTGAAGATATCGAAAAAGTCGGATTAATTGCATGGGACCAAGTGTTGTCCACTCGCCGTGGCAGTTGTTGTCCGGGCTACCGCCATGCATCAATGCTCACCCAAAGAAGCCGTTAATGTTTTCATTATAAATTTTCCCTTCCATATTTCTAACGAACAATATAGTGAATTCTGAAATGCAATATACAACATTGTTGAACTATACAGCATTGTCATAATGAAAACTACAAGTCAATTAATTCCTAAAAATTAAACAAAATCATTCATATTCTAGCATATTCCAGCATTTATTTTTGGTATATTTATAGTTTCTTTTCCAACAATCATCTTTCATGCTGTGCATCAGGTATTTCATTTACACCATGAGAAAAGGTGCTATTGCTAGAAGATCAAGGAGGCCAAGAGTGAGAGGTGTACAATTATCACATAATTTAAGTGATGAAGAGGATAATTCAGCACCAACTGGTAATGAACCAGAATGTAGAAACCCACCCACTGTCTCGGTTCAAAGAACAGCTGCAACAAAGAAGCTTAGTGTCATCCGAGGTTGGACAAAAGAAGATATGGAAAAGGCGATAGATGATGTTGAGTTTAATGGGTTCTCGCTTAGAGCAAAGAAAGAAAGAAGTATTCCATTCCACCCACATCATTACACTATTGGCTAAATGGTCTCACCCACACAAAGAGGAGGGGTCCTCCAACAGTTCTAACTGAAGAAGAAGAAGAGGAAATTGTTGAATGGTGCAAAGAAATGGCTGATATGGGTCATGGCTTGGAGTTAATGCAGCTAAAGGCAAATGTTGCTCGATTTGTGAAACAAGACAAAACCCCTTCGAGAGATGGGTTTCTGGTAAATCATGGTGGGTCGGATTCGTAAAACGTCATCCGCACTCGAATCCGAACCGAGGGACTTGACAGGATAGAGCTTTAAACTTGCGCCCTGCAATAGTAACCAAATTTTATGATAATTTGGCCAAAAGCTATGGAACCTATTCATACGGCGCTCATAAAATCTGGAATTGTGATGAGACTGGTTTGCAGGCTGGTAGAAATTGTGGAGTTCGTGTAATTGCGAAGAGGGGCAGTCGTAATGTCCCAAAGGTAATACCAAAGAGCAGGGAGTGGATCACCATATTGTGTTGTGTCAATGCAGCAGGTATGTCAATCCCAGGATTTTATTTGTTCAAGGGAAAGAGAATGATAAAGAATTACATTAAAAATTGTGAACCTGGAGCATGTATGGCTGCACATCCAAATGCATGGATGACAAAGGAATTGTTTTTAAATTTTCTATGTCATTTTGCACGTTCAAGATACAAAGTGGTGTTTCTCCAAATAATAGACACCTATTGATATTTGATGGCCATGGCAGCCATGTAGCATTACAAACAAAGGGAGGAGGCAAACAAATTGGGCATTGATTTGATAACACTACCAAAGACATACTAGTCATAAGTTGCAACCTCTTGACGTGAGTGTGTTCAGCCCTTTCAAGACATATTTTAGAGCTGAGAGGTCCAAATGGATGGCAGAGAACAAATGTGCAGATGTGAAAAGGAGTGACATTGCTGAGCTTGCAAGTAGAGCCTTAAAAAAGGCACAGACACCATCTAACATAATTGCAGGTTTCAAAAGAACTGGTATTTGGCCATTGAATTATGATGCTCTCCTAAATGACATGGCACGCAAATGCCAGCATTTAACATGCAAGGTGAGGAAGTTGTTGATGCTTGCC
The DNA here is from genome assembly GCA_018340775.1 of Taxus wallichiana var. yunnanensis. Classification (NCBI taxonomy): domain Eukaryota; kingdom Viridiplantae; phylum Streptophyta; class Pinopsida; order Cupressales; family Taxaceae; genus Taxus; species Taxus wallichiana. The sequence goes on from CM031234.1 coordinate 554,650,236, forward strand.
ACAAACATTTTGAGCCTATCTCAACGAATAAATCCCAATTAAATGACAAGTGAAGAGGTGGTGCCCAAAACTCAATTCATGCAAAATGTTGACTCTAGAGATGATATGGAAGCAGCTGCAACACATGGAGTGGAGCTAAACGGTGCTCTTGGAAACCCAAGTAACATCATCAACAATAAGGAGGGGTCTTCAGATTTTGTAAGTAACAATGATTTGTCTTTGCCAAGTCAAGTTAACCCGCCACAATGGTTAGAGGATGCCATGAAAAACTTGGGTTACAAGCTACCATCCAGCACAGAAGATCAAAGCTTAAATCTGCCTTCCTTTCCTGAAGGACTAGAACAAGAAGCAATAATTCATTACTATGCAGATGTTGGAGATGAGGATGAACAAGACGAAGTCGAATTTCAAGAGGATGCTCAAGAAAATGAAATTAACTTAGAAGTTCTGCCACATGAACCTCACCACCCTGAAGAGACTGAAAGCCAAGATGGACGCGGTAAGTTACTTTCCCATTTTCTACGACTTCCAAGGGAGATCATAAACAAATCAGATGGTTCTATTAGACTAAGTAGGCATTCACAGATTTTGACTGCACCTGAGTACATGGAGCTATTGGTTGATGCGGAAAGAAAAAAGGAGGAACAAGCAAAACTAAAGTTACGGAAAAAAGAACTGGCACAAGAAAAAAAGGTTGCTAGACTTGCAGCAAAAGAAAAAAGATTGCAGGAGAAGCTTGAAAGAGAAAGGGAGAAGCAGGCTAAGGAGCAACAGAAAGAGATTGAGAAGGCACACAAGCAACAAAGGAAAGAGCAAGAGAAGAGGGAGAGGGAACTTGCAAATCAATTAAGGGAATACGAAAAGAGGATGCGTGTAAGTTCTCCAACTGATCATGAAAATCGAAGGATTTTTCAAGATATGTTAAATATTCAAATTCCAGGTTATGCTCAAATTGGAACACCTCCATCACTTATGAATAACTCTTGTACAGTTCCATCTTGGTATGTATCACCTCATTTACTTTCTACAAGTTCAAGCAGTCCTAGTAGTTCATTTGCAATGCCACCATGGATGCAAGCTTCAGCAGGGCAACCAACTCCTCTGTCAACAACAGGTGCAAATCCCTTTTCAAGCGGACAACCAAATCCTTTTTCAGCAGGGGGACCAGATCCTTTATCAATTGGGCAACCAAATGCTCTGTCAAAAGGGATTCTAAATCCCTTTTCAGTTGGCCAATCAAACACTGTATCGGCAGGAAAAGAAAATCCAAAAGCAGTATAGAAAGAGGGCAATATTACTTACACTAACTAAGATATTGAACATGTGCCAGCAAACAATGCTTATTACCCCATATGATGATGGTAGTAATTTTGTTGGTGATACAATTTTGCTAGATGTATTCACCGAAGCCTTCCTATGTAGTCTCTAAAGTTATATAGTGCAATATAAATTTTGCGTATGTAATCAGAATACTTTCCAGCCATCCATGTATACAATTAAACTTATGTTAATATATCGCATGATGATGCTCTTCCATATTTTACACCCAATTTGGCAAAGTGTAATCATAATACTCATATTAATTTTGCATATGTAATCGTAATACTTTCCAGCGTCCCATGTATACAATTGAACTTATGTTAATATATCAATATGATGACGCTCTTTATTTTACACCCTATTTGGCGGTGTAATCGTAATACTCATATTAATTTTGCGTATGTAATCGTAATACTTTGTATACAATTAAACTTATGTTAATATATCAAGATGATTATGCTAACTATTTTAATAGTGCAGTTGTTTTAAAACATTAAGGATCATTGCACAGGTGAGAACCCTCTCATCTCTCGCCTTTTCTTCTCATCTTCTTAGCAGGCCGAGCCAATGCCGAGGACGAAGTCGGTCGAGTGGAGAAAACGCACGCACCAACCGGGTCCGCAAGATACCACGAAATGGTCGCCGAGCTCGCAATGCAATGCACGAAAACCGTGATCGAACGAGCTCCCTCTCCATTTCCCACGAAATGCGATGAAGGATTTGGCGGTGACCATCTCCATAAACCTACCCGCCCACATTAACGGCTGGTGGGTGAGCATTCAATGCATGGCGGTAGCCCGGACAACAACTGGCGCGGCGAATGGCGTGGTGTTTTTACTCGACCAGGTGGCAGTGACGTGGTGCAATGACTGTGCAAAGATAGGGTGCACTACAACCGGTGCAATGCATGAAGCACTACTATAAAATTCCATAGAAAGAAAGACATTTAAACATGGAAGCATGAAGCACGAAAGTACTTTAATGTTGATATGTGAAGTGAATACAACCCAACCGTTTTCTCCCCTATTCCAATTAATTAAACATGGAAGCATGAAATGTTGAATAAGACAGTTTTTGAATTGATCAATATTCTCTTATTCATTGATAGAACTAAATTAGGGGAATCTTACCATCACCGCCTAAGTACGATTCTTCAAACAATAGAAATATTGAACAAGAATTGACAACAAGGGATGTTATAATTAGACAAAAACTACAAACTGATATTGAGAAGATCCAAGAATCAAATACCAAGAAACGCAAAGAACCAGAGTTCATTACTGAATTAATAACATATTATTGTTGAATATAAAAGCATACCATTGCTTAATATAAAAACATACTAATAACAAAATACCATTGCTTAATATAAAAACATACTAATAACAAAATACTAAAAAATAGAGACATTTACTGACTCATTGGAAACGAAAGAGAGTATTGGAATTGGTGTAGGAAACAATCTGATCAGAATTTTTGAGTTCCAAGAACATTGAAATGAGATTGTTAGAGAAGATTAGTTACAAATAAGGATTGAAAAAGATTTAGCAAGGGCTAAATATTTCGATCGAGGGAGAGAATATTGAAAAATATGGGTATTGGCTTAATATACAGTATTAATACAGTAGAATATGAATTTACATTCTTGCTCTTTTGAAATTCAACTATCAGAAGAACATAGTTGATATCAAGATTCACACTTATAAGAGATTGAATGGAAAGAAAATTGATATAGATGAACTCAAAGGAGTATTTGCAGTAGTAAGCCTTTATCTTTAAATGCGTAGAATCGTTGAAGTTATTACAGAGTTCGTAGGGATTTGAACTGACTAGAACCTTAAAATTGTTTTAATGTGCTTGGTGGATCTTTTGGAATCAGACAATAATAGAACATTTGTAATTGTCATCTGAAAGATGCAAACAAGTCTTAAGAACCAAGTCTATATTAATCAATATTCTCTTATTCATTGATAGAAATAAAAAATATATATTAATTTAAATACAAGTGTACAAAAACCAAGTCTATACAGTGAACTACTCATTAAGTAATATTTTCATTGTATGCACATCATAGCTATTACAATCACTTGAACAAGTCATTTCTCAAGACTTTCAAAAAAATTACTACCATCATCATATGGGGTAATAAGCATTGTTTGCGGGCACATGTTCAATATCTTAGTTAGTATTGGGTGTGTTTTATACCATGCCTATGCAATACCATCCCTTTCGAAAAATGGGTGTGTTTTATACATCACTAATATCCCTCTAATCATACATCAAAGAACGGATTGATCATTTCAATGTAAGTTCAAAGATAGATCAAACTTTAAAATATTACTAGAGACTTGTGATCGAATCCCTCTAATCATACAACAAAGAATGGATAAATCATTTCAATGCCGAATCCCTCTAATCACATATCAAAGAACGGATAAATCATTTCAATGTAAGTTCAAAGATAAATCAAACTTTGAAATATTATTAGAGCATGCGATCGAATCCTCTAATCATATAGAAACAAAAATAAGGGAAGGATCTATCACAGTAAGCGTACTTGTGGGCAACCTTACATCAAAATAAGGAATAGATCATGTCAAAGATGGTTCAAAGAACATGATTCCTTATTCATCAAATTTCACTAAAGGCTCATACCTGTCTCATGATATTTGTATGTCGAAAAAGAAAAGAAGCTTAATAAAAGGAACACTGCATGAAAAGTAAAATAAGGTAATCTATTGATATTTGAAATCATCCTGATAATCAAGACGAGGATGTAGGGTTTAAAACTCAATTATTTCTTCAATTCAAAAGAAAAACATCAATAATTGGTAAAATCCAATTATTAACATGCTCAAAACTGGGTATTATTAGGTATAAGAAAATAATTAATACTTCAATGGCACTTCATTAATGTCTTCCCTAACGTCATACCTCAAGGACATTTATATAAAGAGCCACTATTTGCAAATCTTATCAGTAATCATGCTGCAGGACCACATCATTGGTTCAAAACGACAATTTTAAATCCATTAGCAATTTTCCCAACAAACCTCTGAAGAGCCAAGCCTATGGAACCACATTGTTGGTCCAGACTCCAAAACAACAAATTTTGAATCCATTTGTAGTGATTTTTCCAACAAACCTATGAAGAACTAAAGCTGTTAAGGAAACTATTATCTAGCAAAAAACTTGCAGTAGGTCATCCAGCCAGAAAACTGCTCAACAGATTAAACAATGCCAAATGCAAATACATTTGTACAAGGCTATGTGATGCAGTTTATTGGCCAAAATATCCTACCCCTCAATAACTTTCTCTTCCCTATTAAAAAATATTAGATGCATAAAAACTTTCAAGCTGCCTATCTATATTTACATATCAGATTCAGCCCCGTTTGATCTACCCTTAAAAGTACTAACTGAACAAAATCTGCTGAACTCATAAGACTATATAAATGCATCAGCGGATTATGCTTGCTCCTTGTTAGATGGTGAAAGGACAGTAAAATGAAAACAACACTGAATCTGTAATCCCTCCATCTTAAGAAGTTCAAATTCATTTAAGAACCAGCTCCATCCATGGAAAGTAATAATGAGGAACAATTGAAACCACAACAATATACTATTCATCGGCATGTACAAGCATAAAACTCCGTCCCAAAATTTTGTCAATAATGCATATCCTTTCAGCAGTCAAATTGGCAATTCTGTCTAACCCTGCGCGTATTCTTCACCATTCATCCCTCTTAAACCAAATTCTATCACTGTTTAACGTCACCACCCACAAGGCCAAAAAGCACCAGAAGAAAAACAAAAAAAAGCCGAAAAAGAAAGACATTTTGGAGGAGCAAGAAAACTCTGAACCAAACGCACCCAAAACACTGTCCTTAAATTATAAGTAAAGGCATTTTAAGTAACAAAACACAGTACAATCATGTCAAAAGAAGTTACAAGAACAAATAATCCAAAGCCATATCATAACAGCACAGCAAAATCGTAAAACTTCTGCACGTAGTAAAGCAAAATTTCCATAGTAGTACAGTGTTTAAAAACACTAAGGATCATCGCCTGAGTGAGAACGCTCTCACCTCTGCCTTTTCTTCTCATCTTCTTAGCAGGCCGAGCCAATGCCGAGGACGAAGTCGATCAGGAGTGGAGAAAACGCACGCACCCACCGGTCTACAAGACACCACGAAATGGTCGCTCGAGCTCTGCCACAGAACAGGCGAAAAACCAGACCGAACGACCTCCCTCTCCATTTCCCACGAAATGCGATGAAGGATTTGGCGGTGACCATCTCCATAAACCTACCCGCCCACATTAACGGCTGGTGGGTGAGCATTCAATGCATGGCGGTAGCCCGGACAACAACTGGCGCGGCGAGTGGACAACACTTGGTCCCATGCAATTAATCCGACTTTTTCGATATCTTCACTGACGCGGGTCGTCCACGTGGCGCTGAGGTGGCAGTGAGGTGGCAGTGCAATGCTGGAGGTCAAGAATTTGGTCCTGCATCCATTGGTGGTGTTTTTACTCGTCCAGGTGGCAGTGACGTGGCGCGGTGACTGTGCAAAGATAGGGTGCACCACATATGGGTCCTCTCCCATTTATAAATCATGTAGCTTGATCAATGCAGCCTTCTTATCTTAACGTGTAGGAGAAGGAATTGCTTATTATAGAAACACAAATCAGATTAGGAGTGTACTAACTATGACTAAGATATGCCATATTCCACGTAACTTTTCCTTCTAATCTAGAGTACTTGTGATGCCTCAAAAGAAGAGGTCAAATAGGACTTTTTCCATGATATGAGGCTGCCCTTTTGTTATGGACACGTGATGACTTGTTTAATTGGTCACATATCCACCTCACATTATTTTGGGGCGAGTTTAGTTTGTGTGTTTGAGGTAAAGGCAAAATGGAAAATTCAGATGGCTGTCATGTGTAGAGCCAGTTTAGAATCTGTAAAGTTTGAAATTTTCTATAAAAATGTTAAACGAAATATGAATTTTATAATTTTGTTGTAATTCTGAAAAATGTGTACACCCTTTACATAAACATGCACACCCTTTGCAAATGTAGTTACAAATGCGGAAATGAATAGGAAAATGAAGTAACTAAAATTATTGTTTACAAAGGACATACTCCAATTCTATTTTTCAAACGAAATTAATGTTCTTCCCTCCTAAACAACCTTGAATTTTGGCTAGGGATCCAAACATCAAGATTGGACTGCATTTTGGACAAGAAAGATTTTGAACATTTATTCATCTTCGTAGGCACAAAATATTTGTTAGCTTTATGTAATTCTAAATAAAATTATATGGGTATATAGAGGGAAGAATATAGTAATTATTTTTTTTTTTTTAAAAGATTAAATTATTATTTTCAATTACTACTTAATTTCTACATAATGTAACTCATTATGATTGATTCATTAGTGTTACCAATAGTTTAATACTTTTTGACAATCAACCAATGGATTACAAAACTTATATCTCAACAATCTACTCATTGTTGGTTATTATTTAAAAACAAATATATGAAGTTAAAGTCAAAAGTTATGTTCGTGCACTTACGTTTTGATTTTTCCTACTTTCCATACTTGTAAATCATTTTAAGTTATTGTAGTAATTGAAAAACATGAAAAAATATTCTCAAATTTTTCAAAAATTCATAAAATTTATCCATTTGCTCCCAAAAATTTCTCTGTGTACATGTGTGTTTGTTACGTTTTCACAAAAACTTACAACGCCACTCTTAGAAATGAGTAAGTTTCACATTCTTATCACATCGGGGTATTGCAAAATTTATATATTTAGAAACTAGATTCAAAATATCACAATTTATATTCTTACATTGTCACAAAATTATTTGACGAAGTGCCCCTAAAAGTCTTTCCAAATTCACATATTGTTATTTTTCAAGAAAATGACCACTTATCCCCTATTTTAATCCTCATTATCTACCCTAAATATTTATGGATTCTTTTTAGATATTTGGAAAAGTCCACCTCAATATAGACACATATTTATAGCCTCATCGCATAGAACTTGGATTGCTCAAATCCTATGAAGCGGCCAAGCGACTTGATTAACTAGTTTGCACACTTCCACATTGGAAACAATTAACCAGAGAATTTAATTCACATTGAAGCTTTAAGTTTGGCTTGTTTTATAACCACAAAATCCCATGTCTCACGCGTGGTGTTTCGAACAAACTACGAGCCATGAGTACTAAAGGTGTAGAAACAATCATCATTATTAAATTTTAAAAATAGAAATCCTTAGTCAAATTTTAAACACCTACAAGCTCAATGCCATGAGGTGCATTCCATATAGTGCGAACCCAATATTTCATAGTACTTTTAAAGGGACTTAGCCAACAAAATATGCAGCTAGGCTTAAATTTCTCAAAATAATTGCATCGTTTTTTCAATTCAAAAACATCTAGCATTATATGAATAGTTTATTCACCACCTCGAGACCTTCATAACGAACTTTTTAACTTATTTTGGCCATTACAAAATGACTGCAAAACTAATGAGAAAAGGGCATTATAAGACAATATTAAGTGCAATGTAATTAATGGGGCGGTGTGACTTAAGCACAAAACCTAGCACAAATCTTTATCATCGTGTACCTACCTCGAAAGATAATTTTTTTATGAAAAGGATCTTATATTATATTAATTCAATATGATACAAGATAACTTTCAACAAAAAAGCGAGACAGTATGAGAGCACACCCCAAAACCACAAACAAAGCTAGGCCAAGCCTAGAGCAACGCAAGTCAAACTAGGTCAAGCCTAGGAGAGTACAAAATATAGGCATAGCCTAAAAGTAGACAAAAAACAAAATCAAGCAGAATAACAAACATGCCCGAGGCGGGTGGATCATGATCATCCAGCCACTCCGAACCAGGTAAATCCTTGCTAGCATCTGGGAGGTCCCAACCAACAACTTCTTCCTCTAGGTCCGCTGCCCCGCGAGTAGAAATGGCGAGGTTGAGGCGGAGGAATTTTTCTGGTGGCGGTAGTTGAGACGATAGGTGCCAAACATCATGATGTGCAGTAGCGGCAAGAGGAGAGCCCCACCCAACTAATGAGGTAAGCAAGCCCCATAAACATAATTTTCAATTCAACATTGTTAATGATTTACATGTATATGAGTGAAGTTGGTAAAATAGCCATGTATGAATTCTAATATGCAATTATGTATTATACCTTAGGTTCCACTTTAATAATTGGGAAGTCACATGAGCATGAAAACTTTCCTACTTTACATGGGACATGATGTACCATGATACATACATAATTCTACATGATGTTATATCCTTGGTTACACATACTTCATATACATGCACATAAAAGGATTCCAAATCCACATCTTATTAAGCGTGAGAAAACATATTTAAAAGGTTTAAAAGCCAACCATTATGAGAGCATTCTATGGCAACCAAAGAGGTGTACATTATATATTATCTCTCGCCTCTCTAGTGTGTATTATATATAAAATGGTTAATATGGCTTTATCAAAAAAAAAGAGGAAAAATTAATTTTTTATAATGTAGTATTATTTTATTTTCATTGTGTCAAGCTATAAAATTTAGTGAATTAATTTTTTTATAATATAAGATTATTTTATTTTCATTGTGTCAAGTTATAAAGTTAAGTGAGAGTTCACAAAAGGTATTACAAAGACCGAGTCACAAAAATGTAATATGATTATTTTGTCTTCTATTTGAGAATCGGATCTAATAAGGTCATTACCTAAGAACTATGGTTCCAATTCATATTGTTACTTACTATCACAATCAAGACAATTTTAAAACACATGTATGACATTGAAATACAAAATTCAAAAATTCATTGTTCAAGTAATTAAATTCAAGTGGAAAGAAACAATAATATGTTGAACTAATTAGTAGCTCAACCAAATATTCTTCCTTGACTAGATTCACTATCAAAATGTTTCTTTTTGTTAGAAGTTATTGTTATCCATTCCCCCCACCGAAAAATGGAAACAAGGATGTGACTAAACCCGGGCACCTAATGATGAAATTGGGTTACAGGTAGTTCCCAAGGCTTCGGGAACTCGTTCAAGGAATTTAGGACTGAAAATCATATTGAGGAATTTTTTCCTCTTATGGGTTTTGACCCTTGAGATTAACTTTAAAATGATGGTATGTGGGCCCTCATTGAGCCATAAATGGCCAACGCTAGAAAAATATCTCCCGAGTATACCACTACCGCTTGTGGTCCTCTATGAAGAAGTTCCCTAGAAAATCCAAAAAAATTGCCAAACTTGCGCACGGGGAGGGGGTGGGTAAAGGATCATTGAGCCAAAAATGGCTCGTGAGTAGCTCGATGAGTTGAGTCGAGCACACGGTTGGAAAGTGGAGGGCCAAGCTCCCGAGCTCGGCAAGAGTTGAAGAACTCGCAGGGCGAGCTAGGCGAAGTTATGCAGCCGAGTTGGCTGGCTCGTGATGAAAGGGCTCATGCAAGCTCGGAGTCGAAGGATTGAGCTCGCTCAATCAAGTTAAATGTGTGGAAGGGGCTCGACATGTAGAGCCACATCCCGTGAAGGGAATGACTCGTTGAGCGAGCTAAGCATGGAGCCGAGCGGATCAACGAAGGTCAAGCGAAATCGTGAGTGAGATGGCGAGCTCGAACATGTAAAGTTGAGTCGGAAATGGAGATCTAACAGGCATTATGGGACTAGCCTATATGGAGCTCAATTCGGAGCTCGTGAAGGGAAGTCGAGTCATTGGGAGGAAATATTGAAGTGGCCTGATAAATGACAAAGAGCTCGATGAAGTTGGTGAGCCGGGTCGCAATGTAGAGGCAACTCGATATAGCTTGTGGAGTCATGGGTAGCTTTTGATGACCGAGCTTGCATAGAGGAAAACCCATCAGGCAGTGTGGAGAGGCTGAGTCGGCAACAAACCAGTGTAAAAGACGGTGAGCTAGGGCTAAGCCCTTTTGGCTCAGCGATCTCGGGTTTCCACCGCAAATTGGCAAGTCAGTCCGTGCAGATCCCGAGCTCGGCCTATGGTGGCATCGGTGGGTGACAGAGCATCGATCTCATGCAATGGTGGAAATCGTAAAGATCAAGGATGCAACGTGGAGAAGCCATGGAAGGCCAAGCTCGTTGTCACCGGCCCATGGTAGCGTCGAGATTGGAGTGTCATGACAGATTTGGGGGCTTTACTTGAAGTAGTCGGAGGATTTTAGCAAAGAAAAGTAATTCAAATTCGCCGCTAAAAGGAGAGGCTACCGAGATGTGAGTCGCTAATAAGTAAAGCAAATACATTTACTGCTTGAGGAGTAGAAGCATGTGGGATCCTGCAATGGGTGAGGTGAAGTAGATAGAGTCATGCGGCGATTAGGAAGACTTAGACTCATCGGTGTAAATCCCAATGCAAGTAAAGTAGTGTTGGATCACCACATTGCAAACGCCAAGGTAAGTAAAGCAAATGTTGATCGCCACATTACAAGTAGGAGGGTGAGTTAATGACAACTCATTGCGGTGAATGGGACGACTTCGACTCTGTAAGAATGAATTGTGAAGTAGAATAAAGTGGAATCACCGTCATACAAAAAACGAGCTATTTCAATTCAAGGTGGTGATTTCGGGGTGATAACTCCAACTCGGGCGAAGCCCAAGTGAAGAAAAAATCAAGTCAAATGACCGCATTGAACGGGTGAGTTGGTCGTTGCAATGTTGAGCGGTATTTGGATAGTCAAAGTCTTGTGGAGGAGGGGCCCGACCGCTAAGTAAAGGCATGTTAAAACACCACAATGAATGTGAATCGAATGGCACAAGGTGGTGTATGTATGGGTAAAAGCATTCAATGCACGATTAATAAACCGAGCAATAGCCCGAGAGCTACCTGTAAGTAGGAGGGTGAGTTGGTAATTGCCTCGAGGCGATAATACACCTCAATTCACCAAAAAACTAAAAAGCAAGTGCAAAATGGAGTTATGCGGTGAAAGTAAACTTCTTTACTTCACAAAAATGGTGAAGTAAAGAAAATGGAGAATAGTGATGAAAAAGGGGCAGTAATGCATGATCGGATCACCGAAATGAACTAGGAAGCAACAGTGATGGCCCCTGGCTCCCCCACCAGTCTGCAACTTCAAAATGCCATAACTTTCTCCCCGGAGCTCCGTTTCGTGTAAAATTTGAATTTCTAGAAAGTTCTCGAGTCTTCACATTCCAAAATCTTTAGATTTCAGTTTTTATGATTGTAAATGATTCAAAATAGAGTTTCTTATCCTGCACTCCAGGGGCATAGTATAATCAACCACCACCATTAATTGGGCATGGGAGCCAATTTCTTGTCCCATAAGCTATAGTACAATAGTGATGGGCTATGAAGGTGTCCCATGATGTTTTAAATTGAATTTTGTATTTTTAGGTGGAGAATGCATGCATATGAATGTTTCCATTTTCTCTCTCCTCACCAAATCTTCTATAAATTGTAAGCTCTTTTCATTTGCAAAGGGGGATTCTTTGCTTACCGAAACTCTGCCAAAATTTTTCTAGGAAGAAAATGTGTTGCAAGCCTTCATTTTGGACATCTTGCATGATGATCCTAGCCTTTCTCTATAATTAATTGAATTGTGTATATCATCAAAGTTTGTGGATTTGAGTATTATGGATGTGTTCTTCCCTTTTCTTGTGTTTGTTGTATTTATTTACCTTTTCAATTCACTTGCAGTTGTATTGTGCCAATCTAAATCATCTTGCAGTTTCATTACTATTGTGCTTTCATGGAGATGTTAGTTTGATGTTGTTATTGACTGTGGTGACTATTACACCCTCTTTGCACTTCATTTTTCTATTATTTCCACACATTCAAGAGATTCCCTACACTCCCCTTTTGGTGCATCACCTCCTTAGAGTAGTTTTCTTTCATTTATGTTATTTCTCTCTCCCTGGTCCCTTAAGTCATAGATTAGAAGTAGTTGTTATATTTCTTTCCATTAGAGTTAGTTGTTGCACTAGTTTAGGAAGAGGAACCAACCTTCTCTAGAGAATTGATTCAACTGCAAGGTCCCACACCTTGAAGCAATTCCATGTTACCCAATCACACCATTAACACAATCACATGTTGAGCAACCAGAGGGTGCAGTGATTTGGTGATAACAGATTGCACACGCTCGATGGGACAAGAGGTCAAATATCTAGTACTTCTCAAGTGTTTCATGGAAAAACCTTCATTCTAGCTGAGTTGATGTGTTCTCGACAAGAATTTAGAAGCTCTGCAGCAAAGGAGAAGCAATCGATGATTTCACTTTGCTTTGTTGAAGTAATTGCATCCTCAATCACCACAAAGAAAGGAAAGTAAGTTGTGTGACATTAAGTTGTTGCATTACTCCAAGTTGGAAGTCTTTACTTCAAGGTGAAAAAAGTAAGTAAGTCAAGTTACTCAAAATAAAAGACTTAAGTAATTGCACTATTGAGTTGCATTACTTTAAGTCAAGTCAAAAAGTGGAAAAGACTTTACTCTACTCCAAGTTACATTACTTAAGTAAATTCATTGCTCTCGAAGTAAAAGACTTTACTTCATTTCAAGTTGTGTCATTTTGTGGTACCATTACTTAAGTAAAGTAGTTGTTCCAAGTCAAAATACTTAAGTAATGCATGTTGAGAACACCGCAATGAGCTAAAAGAAGTAAAGCAAGTTGAGATCAACACAAAGAAAGGGATAAAAAGTAAAGTATGTCCGAATCAACGTAAAAGAAGGAAGTAATCAAGGTTCAAAAGACCGAAATGAACTAAGGAAAGAAAAACAATTTAAGAACATCAAGAAGAAGAAGTAGGTTGTGTTGTTGTGAACCATTCAACTACTTCAAGTGAAGTTGATTACTCCAAGTGGAAGACTTACTTCAAAACTGGGTTGAGTTCAAGACTTAAGTAATCTAAAGCTTCAAAATCTACAACACATCTGGTGACTCCAAACAACAAAGACTATTTGTTTTAGTAGTAAGTGCCTCGATCTATGAGATAATTCAAACATGGTCAATAACAAGAGAAGAATGTATTTTTGAATACTTGCAGCTCTCTCCAGAAGAGGAAGAAGAGGGAGAAGAGTACAAAGGTCTCCATCTCCACCGATAAAAACTTTGTCTACACCTCCACCTGGTAGGCCTTTCATTCAATCAACTAGGGTCCTTAGACCAATCAGGATGGCACATCAACAACCACCACAAGGACCACCAAATCCCTTTGCAAATTTCATGGGAAACAATCCACTTTCCCTCAATGCACATAAATCGATTCCCGTGGTAACTCTAAAGAACATTCCATTCTTCAATGGAGAGAATCATACGACACCAATCGACCACATTCAAGACATTGCAAATGTCTGTGCCATACATGAAATTGTTGAGATGGATGTAGCAGTCAAACACTATTAGCTTCTTCCTTCAAAGGAAAAGCTTTGTAGTGGTTCAGAAGCTTAGGAGTAGGGACAATTTAGAATTGGGATCAATTGTGCACAACTCTATGTGGCCAATTTGGAGAAAAGGGAGATAATCTATCTTTATTGGAACAATTTACTACAATCAAGAGAGCTCCAAACGAGTAGATGGTTGAATTCAATTTCAAATTCCAAAGGACATGGGATAGGATTTTGATTGCTATCAGACCAACTGAAGGTGCATTCCTCTACTTCTTGAAAGCCTTAAATTCTGACATAGCAATAATGATATAGTCTATGGGAGGAACTACATTTCCTGGAGCTTATGTTATAGCTATTAGAGTAGATAATTGCTTAATTCAAGTAGCTAAACTTACGCCTAGGCCACCTATGCCTCTCTATCTAGAAATGGGGAACCCTACAACTAGTCAAACACCTGAGTTGGCCCCTATTCCAGCTCCTAGAAATCAGAGAAATAGTGAGGCTTCCACTTCATCCGAAAATTCTAAAGAACTCCAAGAGGTCATGAATAAGTTACAAGAAGTGTTGAAGGGGTAACAAGCTTTAGGGAGTAAAGTGGTGACCATCAAGAAGCAACAAGCTCAAAACTTTAGACCCTATCAGCCTCAATACTAGCCAAACATGCCTATATATAGTGAAATAAGCTTCATGCTCATGCTGCACAAACTAGAATGAAGGGAAACATCCTCTTGTTAGGCCATTCCAGCCTTACAATCCTAATGCAACATCTTCCTCTAGGGCCTTGGTTCCAGTCCGAATAATATGACATAAGTATGAGTGGTGTTTTCCTTAAAGACAACTACACAATCAATCAATATGCTTCAATGGTGTATTGAATCAATATTTAAAGGTGAAAATGGTTGTGTAACTCAAGAACCAACAAAATAAGAAAACCAATAATAGGGTGGTAATCAAGAAGTGCCTCGAGCGAGACAACACTCGTTAATTAGCAAGCAGAGGACTTCTACGGGATTAATCAGTCTCATTTCCAAGGAGTGGCAACTAATATGAGGTCAAAAAGAGAAATATAGAAGAAGGGAAGTCATCTAATCCAAGTAATTCCCAGCCTTCTATCACACTTCAAGGTGTTAGCAACCCAAGTGTAGCCCCTAATGTTCAAAATCAGCCCAAGCCACCTTCTGGACCAACTTAGATATTAGTTACAATAGCCCATGTGCAAGAGAAGGTTGTGTTAAGTAAGGGGCAGCAAAAGGAAAACCCACTTCCTTTTAATATTATTTATCAAATGAAGAAGACCAATGTCAGCATTTCCATGTGGGAGTCATTGACAATCTTGGGCCAACGAGACTTGTTGCAAGCAGCCATGGAATTGGTCCGTCTCAAATGAGCCTTCCAAAGATCAAGATAAAGTGCTCACTAATGCAACTCCACAAGAAAGAATCCAAGGAGGTCAACAAGGTAAGAATATGAAACCTCCTCCATTCTATATATCTCTAATCATTGGGAGTAGTCTCGTGCATAATTGCATGATAGATTCGGAGCAAGTAGCTCAGTGATGCCCAAGCAGATAGTTGATTAGCTTGGGACTAAAGTATGAGCCGGTGACAAAAGGAGTAGTACAATTAGATGGGACAATAATGGGAACAGTTGGACTAATCAAGGGATTGAGCCTTACACTGCATGCATGCCCTAATGTCACTATTACAAGATATATCAATTATTGACTTGTCACCACTCTTTGCATTATGCTTGTCTTGGGACTTCATAGCTAAAATTGGAGGCTACTTATCTCATTGATTGGTCTCATATGCTTTTTAGGACAAGGTATGGGGCTAAAGCTACAATCATATCATAACCTATTGCAAAATTTCATATTGAGCCTCATGTACCAAGCCCAATCAATGTAAATTGCTCAACTTTTGATCAAGAAGACTGCCCGAGCATTCCAGAGACAAATACCAAGGTTGGAGGCATTCCATACTTAACTCTCGATGAATGGGAAAACAAGAGACATGCTTTTGATCCTTATAAGGAGATGGAAGAAGTTGAGTTGGGTATCTATTACATGCATGAAGAGAATACACCTCTCCCTAACATCACTAAACCAGAGGAAAAAGATGAAAATGAAGTATGGCAACTATTCTTTGATGGCTCGAGGAGTAGACAAGGTGTTGGAGGAGGAGCAATGCTTGTGTCACCTCAAGGTATAAAGTACTACTCAACTTTCCACTTTCAATTTACTTGTTCAAATAACACAATTGAGTATGCAAGCATTGGTTCGCGGATTGCATTGGTTAAGGAAGAAAAACATTAAGAACTTGCAATTATTTGGAGACAACGAGTTAATTGTGAACCAAGTAAGAGGGTTGAATGCTACTAAGAATGATATCTTAAGGAGCTATAAGAACATGGTATGGGATCTCATCGAAGACTTTGAAGCTTTCAACATCATTGCCATATCAAGGAAGAAATATGAGGTCATTGAAAGGCTCGCAACAGTTGGGGCAATGTTTGACGTTGTTAATAGTATCAAGAGAGATCAAACTCAACCTCATATTAGAGTAATCGTGAGGCCAGTTGTTCCAAATAATAACACAAGCTAGAAAGTATTCGAAAGTGATCAATAGATCATAAATTTCCTATAGGAAGAAGTAGAGTTCTTAGCCAGAACGAAGACAAGTTGGAGAGCAAGTATATAGTGATCAAGTAGTCTAATTGAGGACAAAAAAATATGCCAAAGGAATTAGTAACACTAGAATCAATCTTCAATCCTAATGACCAGTTTTGGAAAGAGAAGGAAAACATTCAAGTCAAAGGTGAAGACTCAGAGCCAATTTCAGTTGGTGAAGGTAAGGTACTCCAAATTGGCAAGGTAAGCATTGATCAAGAAAGATATGAATTTATACAAATTTTTCAAGAGTTCCCAAATGTCTTTACTTGGAGCTACGAGGACTTAAGAGGGTTCAATCCAAAGTTGGCACAACATACTATTGAACTAGATCTAGAAGCTAAGCCTATCAGGTAGAAAAAGACCAGTCAACCCTCATATTGAGCCTTTGATGAAGAAGGAGCTAAACAAGCTCATTGAGGAAAGCATTATCTTTCCATCAAGCACTCATGATAGGTTTCTAACCTTGTGCGATGGGAAAGAAATAGAGAAATTAGGTTGTGTAGACTTTCATGACTGGACATAGCTCTCTCAAGGATCATTACCTGCTCCCTTCTATGGAACAAATCTTGCAAGTTATAGCCAATTTGGAAAGGTTCTCACTACTGGATGGCTACTCAAGCTATAATCAGATTATGGTGAAAGAGGATGATCAATAAAAATAGCCTTCACCACCAAATGGGGCACATACGCTTATAAGAAGATGCCATTTGGGCTATCAAATGTTGGAGCTACTTTCCAAAGAGCAATGATGGATATGGCGTTCAAAGGGTTGATAAACAAAATAGTTCTTGTGTACTTAGATGATATCACAATATACTCCAAGAATGTAGTTGATCACCTTTTCCACCTCAAGCAAGTGTTCCAAAGATGTAGAAGGTTCCATGTCCCTAAATCCTAAGAAGTGTGTATTTCTAGCTCATGAAGGCAAGCTTCTAGTCCACATTGTGTCTAAAGAAGGGCTAACCATTGATCCCAAAAGAGTTGAAGCTATCCGTGAACTATCATTTCTAAGTCATAAGAAGGCTCTCCAGAGTTTTCTAGGGAGAATCAA
Organism: Taxus wallichiana var. yunnanensis; assembly: GCA_018340775.1. Classification (NCBI taxonomy): domain Eukaryota; kingdom Viridiplantae; phylum Streptophyta; class Pinopsida; order Cupressales; family Taxaceae; genus Taxus; species Taxus wallichiana. Next base: position 554,667,689 of record CM031234.1, read on the forward strand.
CTTTATCCGTAGATTTGTGCCTGATTTCGCCACTCTTGTCAAGCCATTGACAATGATGTTAAATAAGAACCTTGCATTCAAGTGGATAACAGAAGGAAAAGAGAGATTTGAAGCTATCAAACATATTATATCTTGAGCTCCGAATCTTATAAACCCAGACTTCTCCAAATACTTCATCCTATATGCCTTTGGGGGTTCAGATACAATCTCAGCTATCCTAGTGCAAAGAATAAAGAGGGTCGAACAACCCATAGCTTTCTTCACCAAATCTTGGGAGATTATGAGGTGAGGTACTCCTTCATTGAGAAACAGTTCTCCTTGCTATCATAAGAAGCCTAAAAGTTAAGATACCTTGTCTCAAACAATAAGATTCAATTGCTAGTGTCTTATGTTGGAATCAAGAACTTCGTCCTAAACAAGGATTTGAATGAGAAGAGAGCAGGTTGGATCACTCGTGTGATGGAATATGAAATAGACATAAAGGTGACTAAGTTAGTCCATGGAAAAGGCTTATGTGAGCAGCTAGCTTCCAGTCAACATGATGGGACAAGTAATCAAGAGGAAGTTTTTTGGTGCTACAGGATAGTCAAGAAAGTCAACTGATGATGTGCCTACACCATGTTGGACCCAAGATATGATGCATTACCTTCAAATGGATCTATGCCCTTGATTTAAGAAAATCAAAGAGGATATATTTCAAACTCCAGTCTATTCCATATGCCTTGATTGACGATATCTTGTTCAAAAAGGATGTGAAATGGAGTTATCCTAAGGTGCATTGGAACAAATCAGATTGAGAAAGTGCTACAAGAGTTCCATGATGGAGAAGTGGGAGGTCACTTTGCTCCATGAGTAACAACTCTCAGAATCATGAAATCTGGTTACTACTGGCCTACATTGTTTAGTGACTGCTATACATGGATTAAAAAGTGCAAGAAGTGTGCATTCTTCACAAGCAAAGAGAGGCTAGCAGCACTAACACTTCATCCCATCTCGGTAGATCAACCATTCATATAATGGGGATTAGACTTCATCGGAGTCATTAATCCAAACTCAAGCCAAGGCCACAAGTGGATCCTCATGGCAACATATTACTTCACCAAGTGGACCAAAGTAGTAGCACTCAAGGAGGCAAACGAATCAAGCATAGTGGAATTATACGAGGGGATAGTAACAAGGTTTGGTGTACCTGCCACTATCATATCAAGATAATGCATTGGAGTTTCTTAGCACAAAGATCACTGAGTGGGCTATTAGGAATGGGATATATCTCAGCACTTCTTCTAACTATTACCCCTAAGGTAATGGATAAGCGAGTCCACAAACAAAAATGCTGAGAATCATAAGGAATCTTGATGAAAATCAACAAACATGGAATACAAATCTTAATTCATCCTTGTCGGATGATAGGATTACACCGAAGAGGTTAACACGTAGCTCCCCATACAAGCTGGTTTACGAAAGGGAAGCAAGACGCCTATATCACTCGAGTTACCGACGTTGGAGATTCTCAAACAACGAGAGTTGGTTGAGTTTGAGCCCATAGAAGTCGGTATGCGAGAACTCATGGAGTTAGAAGAACTAAGAGAGAATGCAATGCAAACCATGAGAAAGATAAAGCACTGATCAAGAGGAGCTTTGACAAGAAGGCTAAAGCAAGAGCATTCCAAGAGGGAGACTTAGTGCTAAAGTGGGATGTTGATCACACAAAACCGGGAAAGCATTCCAAGTTTGATGTAATATGGAGTGGTCCCTACATGATCACAAAATGCAAGAGTAGCAATGTTTTCTGAAATGGCCAAGTTGGATGGTGAAGAATTACATATTCCAGTTAATGGAATCTACCTCAAGCACTACTACTAGAGAGTAATATCTCACCCTTATATATTAGTTTATGATTTTCATTCCTCCAAGTGCTTATGCACATTGTTCTATTGTTAGATTAGTTTTCAATTTCCTAAGTGCCATGGTACATGTTTATCTTGTTGTTTTTTTATATAGTTCACTATGCTTCAGAGTAGAGGAAATTTGTAGCAAGAAGCTCAAGCTCACGAAAGCAGCTTGCTCTCCTCAAAGTTTTCAAATGTAGAGAAACTAAAATCATGTTAAGGGACAATTTTCAATGTTTTCATTCCTTTGTTCCTTCGGATCAACAACTAAGCTTCTAGCAGCCCTTGCAAAAAAATTAGGAATCAGCGGTGCCATGACAACCTTCCCCAAGTACAATATAAACAACTTCGGCCTTTAGTAGCATTCCAAGCGGCATGTCGGAGTTGAAAATTTTAGAAGAAGAAAGAAAATCGACTTAATAAAGTTCCATGATGTCCAAACTAGAAGATGTTTCACTCCAAACTCTACGGTATGCCATAACTATCGAGCAATCAAATGTTGGGGAAATAGTTACAAGTGTTCGTCATTCAACCTCATAGATCACAGTTTCACGGAAAGGTAGAATTCAAGTTTTAAGACAATGTTCCACTCTCACAAAGTTTTTTTTAAGACTTTCTTGCAAGAGTTAGGAAATGCAAGCAGTGAGAAGTAGTCTCGATCCGAGTAGAAGCATTTCAAGAGGCTCCACGGTGTAGGTTTTCAAGTTCATATCGGTTTATGGTTGATATAAAAGACTCCATGCCTAATGGATGATTTCGGTAATTAATCAACCACATCTAGCAAGCGTGGGAGATGGCCCCGTGGAGTCACCAAAATTGTTATCCATTTTGCCCCAGGGAAAGATGGACGAGGATGTGACTAGACCCGTGCACGAGAGGGGCACCTAACGATGAAATTTGGTTACGGTGTAGTTCCTGTGGTTTTGGGAACTCATTCGAGGAATTTAGGAGCGAAAATCATATTGAGGATTTTTTTCCTCTTTTGGGTTTTGACCTTAAGATTAACTTTAATATGATGAAATGTGGGCCTTACGGGCCCACATCGAGCCAAAAATAGACAACGCTAGAAAATATCTCCCAGGAAGCCCACTACCACCTTATGGTCCTCTATCTTTCATAGAAGTTCCCTAGTAAATCCAAAAAAATTGCCAAACGTGGCATATGGGGGTTAAAGGATCACCGAGCCAAAAATGTCTCATCGAGTAGCTCGGCGAGTTACTTGGCGAGTCGAGTTGAGGACATAATCAAAAAGTGGAGGTCGAGCTCCCGAGCCTCGGCAAGTTTAAGAGTTCATGAGGGAAAGCTAGGTGAGTTATACATTGAGTTGGTTTGCCCATGGTGAAAGGGCTCGCATGTAGCTTGAGATTTAAGGATGAGCTTGCTTAATCAAGATAAACGTGTGGAAGGGGCTCGACATAGAGCTAAGCCACGTGGAGGGAATGTCTTGCCGTAGCGAGCTAAACATGGAGCCGAGTGGATCGGCTAAGGTTAGGCACAATTGAGCGAGATGACGAGCTCAAACGGGTAAGGCTAAGTTGAAAATGGAGATCGAGCGGTATTATGGGACTAGCCCATAGGAGCTCAATTCATAGCTTGTGCGGGGAAGCAAATCCATTTGGAGGAAATATTGAAGTGACATGGTAAACACGGAAGATCTCGGTGAAGTTGGTGAGTGAGTCACAACGTAGAAGCAACTTGAGATAGCTTACGAGTTGTGAGTAGGTTTGGATGACCGAGAGCTCTCACGGAGGAAAACCCACTACAATCGTGTGGAGAGGTTGAGTCGGCCATGAACTAGTGCAAAAGATAGCGAGCTAGGGCCGAGCCCTTTTGGCTTAGAGGTCTCGGGTTTCCACCACAAATGCCGGTGGTGAGGCCAAAACTAGCCCAAGCTCGGCCTGAGGTGGCATCGATGGGTGACGGAGCAACGATGTCATGCAATGGAGGCAGGCTGTAGAGATTGAGGATGCAATGTGGAGAAGGCATGAAAGGCCGAGCTCGTTGTCATGGCCCTGGCATTCGAGTCGAGATTGGAGTGTTACATGGTGAATTCGGGGAGATTTACTTCGAAGTAGTTGGGGGATTTTAGCAAAGCAAAATAATTTGAATTCGCCACAAAAGGAGAGGCTTCCGAGTTGGTAGTTTTGGGCATCGAATTGGGAGAGGAAGACTTGCATTAGGATGCAAGCTGTTAAAAAGTAAAGCAAATACATTTCACCACTTGAGGAGTAGATGCATGTGGGATCCCCTGCAATGGGTGAGGTAAAGCAAATAGAGTCATGCAGCGATTAGGATGGCTTAGACTCATCGGTGCAAAGCCCAATGCAAGTAACGTAGTGTTGGATCGCAGCATTGCAAATGCCAAGGTAAGTAAAGAAAATGCAGATCACCACATTATGAGTAGGAGGGTGAGTTGGTAACTCATTGCGGCGAATGGGACGACTTCGACTCTTGTAAGAATGAATTGCAAAGTAGAGTAAAGCAGAATCACCACCATACAAAACAGAGTTGTTTAAATGGAAGGCGGTGATTTTGGGGCGATAACTCCAACTCTGGGCGAGAAGCCCAAGCGAAGAAAAATCAAGTCAAATGACCACATTGAACGAGTGAGTTGGTCGTTGGCAATGTTGAGTGGCATTTGGAGAGTCAACGTCTTATGGAGGAGGAGCCTGATCGTTAAGTAAAGGCATGTTAAAACACCGCAATGAACGTGAATCAGAATGGCACAAGGTGGTGGATGTAGGGGTAAAATAATTTAATGCAATGAATAAACCGAGCCATAGCCCAAGCTAAAATCTTAGCTACCCTGAGAGTAGGAGGGTGAGTTGGTCCATGCCCCGAGGTAATAATACACCCTCAATTTACTGCAGAACTAAAAGCAAGTGTAAAATGGAGTTATGCGGTGAAAGTAAATTTCTTTACTTCATAAAAAGGGTGAAGTAAAGCAACCAGAGAATAATGATGATAAAGGGGCAATAATGCATGATTGGATCACCGAAATGAACTGGGAAGCAACAGTGATGGCCCCTGGCTCTCCCACTGGTTTGTAACTTCAAAATGCCATAAATTTCTCCCCAAAACTCCGTTTCCCACAAAATTAGACTTTCTAGAAAGGTCTTGGAGTCCTCTACGCATCAACATCTTCAGCTTTCAGTTTTGATTAGTGAAAAGGAGTCAAAATGGCATTTAGTCTTGCACTCAAGGGGACAGTAAAAGTCAATCACCACCATTAATGGGGCATGGGAGCCAATTTCTTGTCCCATAAGCTACAATACAATAGTGATGGGCTATGTAGGTGTCCCATGATGTTTTAAATTGAATTTTGCATTTGGTAGGTGGAGAATGCATGCATCCGAGTGTTTCCATTTTCTCTCTCCTCACCAAATCCTTCTAAAAATTGTAAGTTCCTTTCATTTGCAAACAGAGGATTATTTGCTTACCGAAACTCTACCAAAAATTTCTAGGAAGCAAATGTGTTACATGCCTTCATTCTGGACATCTTGCATGATGATCTTGGCCTTTCTCTGTAATTAATTGAATTGTGTATATCAATGAAGCTATGGATTTGAGTATTGTGGATGTGTTCTTCCCTTTGCTTGTGTCTGTTGTCTTTACTTACCTTTTCAATTCACTTGCAGTTGTATTGTGCCAATCTAAATCATCTTGCAGGTTTCATTATTGTTGTGCTTTCATGGAGATGCTAGTTTGATGTTGTTGTTGATTGTGGTGACTGTTACACCCTCTCTGCACTTCATTTTTCTATTATTTCCACACATTCAAGAGATTCCCTACACTCCCCTTTTGGTGCATCACCTCCTTAGAGTAGTTTTCTTTCATTTATGCTATTTATATCTCCATGGTCCCTTGGAAGTCATAGATTATAAGTAATTGTTAGATTTCTTTCCATTAGAGTTAGTTGTTACACTAGTTTTGGAAGAGGAACCAACCTTCTCAGGATAATTGCTTCAACTGCAAGGTCCCACACCTTGAAGCAATTCCATGTTACACAATCACATTGCTTGGATTAACACACTCACATGTTGAGAAACCAGAGGGTGTAATGATTTGGTGATAAGAATTATTATTCCTATGCTCAACTCTATTCAAGACACACAAAATATCTAGTCTCATCTTAAAATTCTCATGGATGCTATACACTTCATCATCCTGAGTCATTTGAACACAATCCCAATTTACAAATTGTTCTCCTCATCTATTCTCTCATTTTACTTCTTTCCCCCTGTAATGTTCCCCGCCATTGATTCTTTACCTTATCTTTGTTCATTCTTATTTCCTTTACCTCTACCAACTTTCTTTAGCCACACCTTATCATTCTCCCGTGAATTCACATCCCCATCCACTTAGGTCGAGTGCTCCATCTTAGTTGGGATTAACACCATAGTATTTTCCACAACCAACATGTTCACCACTACACTAACTAAACTAGTTGGTAATTAGTTGTTGGGTGGTTGTTCCCTTTACATGGATTTTACCGAACACTATTTCTTTTTATTCATTGAGAAATAATAGTGCCCAAACTTTTACATCATATCTTTTTTTGTTAATATTTTGGTCTATTATATGTTTTATCAATTTACATTCTTCCTTGTTTCTTCTCTTTCCACGTGTTCCTCTCTCCTTCCATGTGTTTCTTAGTGTTTTGTCTTTTTACCAAAATTATATTTGTATGGTTTTGATTCCTACCTTTGTGGGTTTTTTGGTTCTTTATTTACAAATTCATTGGGGCTATGTATTTTTTTCGGTTCGATCGTCCATTGTGTGCTAACTTGCACGCTTGATAACACCAAAACCATACTTGTATACTTTTAGTTGAGGTGGTTCCACCCTACTTTTTATTTTTAGGTTTATTTCGCCTCATTGTTTCGACTTGCCTCTTATTGTTTATTAGTGATAATCATCATAAAATAAAATGAAAATTAAATACTATCCTATAAAAATTTAATTCTTTAATCCTTTCAAACATTCAATTATTTCAAATATTTTTGCATATTTATAGTTTAATAAAATTTATTATTATATTTAGACCTCATAATTAATGCAAGATATTATTTAGTGTAAACTATTTTTCACGTCTACAATAATTAATAATTAATTGGAGGCACTTTTCAATTTAAAAACTTTTTTTTATGTTTCTAAACACAATTTTATAGTCTAATGGTGTAAAAGATGTTGTCTAACCATCCACTAAGAAATAAATTCTACTAAAAAGGGCTGAAGTCAACATCATCTCCTAAACAAATTTGGCCGAATGAAAATTTTCAATACTTAAAAATTGTGTGCGCCTAACCCATACAAACTTCAAATTTAATTTAAAAAAACATAATTTTAAATTCAACGTTCTTATTACTCGAAATGTATGTGGGTGAAGTTGGTAAAATAAGCGCGTATGCAATGCTATATGCATTCCAAATTACAACATACCTTCAATAAGTGGAAAGTCACATGAGCATGAAAAGATTTCTTACTTTACATACGACAACGTGTCCCACGACACCTTTACGTGGTCCTATTCTATTCTATATAATTTAATATTCCTCGTGACACATGCACTTGCACATAAAAAGGGTGGTTAATGCACGAAAATGAAAGTATTTTATTTTTAAATTTATTTGTAAATCGCAAAATTTTATGTTTTTTTTTGAGAAATCAATGAAATACTTTTGAGGTACTTACACCCATTCCAAAGTCACATCAGAATAGACGCGAGGAAACATATTTAAAAAGGTAAAAAGGTTCATGTGGTTCAAGGAGAACCATCAAAGCTTTTTGTAACGTAAGGGAAGTGTACATAATATATGGTCTTATCACCTTTCTACTGCCACTTGGCGTATGAGGTTAGACTACTTACCATATATGAGTGAATAAGTTAACCCCTAGATTTACTCTAGTTGAGTCTAATGGTATTTTTTTGGGGTGAACAAAGCATCATAAATGATATATGTATCTTATATAACTGTATAACAAATAGCTCGTTTAAAATAAAAAGAAATAAGGGTGGTTGTTAACAAAGAACGATCGAATTGGAGTAATAGAAAAGGGTCTCTAAGAATAATTAAAAAAACTAATCAATTTATAATTGTGAACAATAAGCGATAACTTTACAAATTTAAAATACATCCCTCGAACGTATGATGTGATTTGATCATTTTTCCGGTAGTTTGGAGTTGGTGAATTTATAACTTGATTTGTTCCAACTGGAAGGTTGTATTTTCAATCTCCTTAGTTTCACCTATAGTTTAGAAGAAAGTCACACAATTTGGAAAATAATGTTAGAGTAAAGCCTTGGAATCACAATTGCCTAATAAATACCGAGTTAAAAATATTGTTGAACATCGCATTTTCCATATATATGCATTAAAATAAAATGTGCAACTAAATCTGCAATACTATTATTTTTCAAACTTGTGCCAAATAAGGCTTCTTTTTAGCTCAGTTGATGCCCAAATATTGCAAGCAAATCTCTAAACACAAAATACCATTGTTTCTTAGCAAAATTGCAGCCCCAAAACACATGTTTTATGGTTTCATACGAATGATGAGAATGGGCGTTTAACTAGCTAAATATTAAAACATTTCAGCCTATCCCACACATGCCACTTATAATGAAGGATTTTCCATGCCAATATTTGTGCATCAACATTAGCTTTAGAGTTCCAAATTTGAGCACTTAACTTGATCTAATATTTATTACTAAACTTACATCTCCATTTAATGTTAAGGCAGGGAACTAAGGGCATGTTTGGTAGGAGATGATGGTAAATATTCTTTAAAGGAAAAATTGAGAAGTGATGAGTGACATTCAAAGCAAATCTTTGAAGAAATTACAAGAAATTGGAGTACAAATTTTGATAAATAGATTAGGAGGGACCAAAGATTGCACAACTAAAAGCAAACGTTTGTACTTATTTATAAATCTAAGCTACTCTTTAATAATTATCCAAGAAGACCAATTCAAAGCGGTGAAATCCCATATGTCATTAAATTTTTGGATTCCCTTCTTAAACAAGTACTAAGCTTTCCATAGAAACTGACAAAGAGGTTTACCTTGGTATTGAATATGTTTATTCCACCAAATAGAAGAAGAAACAAAGTTGAAACCATGTTATAATGATGATTCTTTCCATTGTAGGAACTGACAAACACATTGCCAAGCTTTCTAAATAGTTTGAATAGGAAAAGAGGATTTGATTTGAAAGTATGAAGTAAGAAGAATTTTATCTAGCTAGCTAGTCTTTTGCCATTTCCCTTCTCATGTAGTTGTGGAAACCTATGTCATAATAATATTTTCCATGGCTCATCACCATTCACAACTCTAGTAATCCATTTAGCAACTAGACACGCACCTTAAAGTTTTGGATCTATAATTCCCAATATGCCTTGACCTACGTTGGATGCATTGAGATAAAGAAAAAATCTAAACCCAATCACACCATCCCAATTAGACCATACAAATTGATATAGTAGTTTTTAAAATCTTCATATCCTTTATTAGATGACATCAAACAAGAATAAAATACACGTTTGGCAAGAACAATTCTATTAGAAACCTAAAATTTTCTATCAAAAGATAGGTATTTGTTACTCCAATCATGAAATTTATTATTAAGTCTATTGAAGTACCACTTCCACATATCATGGAGTTAAATTCCCAAACCAAATGGAATACCAAGATAGTGGGTTATTTCATTGTGTTTGATTTTTATCCACTCTTTGGGGATCCACGGTGGGATGGGACCAAATTGGGACATCGAGAATTCAATCTTATAGTGTGTTAATCGATAACTAGACACAAAGTAGTAGAAATTTAAAATTTCAAACATCTTTTTTAGCTCATTTTTAGAGTTTTGCACAAATAGTTACAAAATATGAATTAGTCACAACACCTTTTTTGGGGATGGAATTATCATGGAAGTACCAAAATGAGGTTCAACTTAGCCCTTTGTAGTACAAATCCTTGACAAGCACATATAAGAATGGAGATAAGGGACACCCATGTCTAATGGAATGCTGCAATGGAAAGGATTCAAAAATTGACTTATTAATAACAATGTTAACATTGACATTCTTAAATAAAATTTCAACATTTGTGAGAATTCAAGAACCAAAACCCACCCATTACATCATTTTAACAATGAAATTCCAACGTATTTTGTCATATGCTTTGTCAAAGTCTAATTTGACTAAGAAAGCATGTTGGCCCATTTTTATGCCCATTCACTAGTTTCCTAAGCCAATACTAGATTTTGAAGAATATAATGTCCTCCTTGAAGTATTTGTTATCACCAAATCACAACACCCTCCGATTTGCACAAGTGCATGTGTTTGAGCTCACGGTGTGACTGAGGTAACATGGGTATTATCTCCAAGTTGTGGGACTTGCTACTTGAGATAGACCTCCAGAGAAGGTTGGTTCCTCTTCCAACTCCTAGTGCAAACTAACTCTAATGAAAGTAAACTACTGACTGTCTCTATCCTACCACTTCCAAGGAACAAGGGAGACATAAAGAGCATGAAAGTAAAATAAATCTACACTACATAGGTGATGTACCAAAAGAAGGGTATGAGAACAACTCCACATTGTGTGGAAATGGAAACAAGATGTTGATTAGAAATGGTGATAACAGTTCTCCACAATCCAACCACAACACTCACAACAACATTTTCATGCATACACAATAATAGTGAAACCTCTGAAGAGCATAAAGTAGACCACATATACACTGCAACAAGATTGAAAAGGCAAGAAGAATGCAAATAAACACAGCAAGGGAAGATGCATCCACAAACTTGTATCTATTGCTTCATGATAAACATAGTTCAAACTTTTGCGAAGTAAAGGCACTGGATCACCATTGAAGGAGTCCACCACAAAGGCCTGCAGCACATTGGCTTCACAAAACAAAATGGGCAAATTTTTGCTACTCAAATCATCATCCCTTTATAATGAGCCAACACTTTAATTTATAGAATTTTGAAGAGATGGAGAGGGGGTATGCAATTCCTGAAATTCACTTTCCAACCAATTTCAAGTCATGATAAATGAGTGTAGTTGGTGAATATTGACCTGAAAAAGTAATCTCAAGGTGTCCCATAACCTACAACAATGAAAGAATGATTTCCCATGCTCATTAAATGCCTCTCCAACCACTATCCAACAACCAAACTGAATTGGGCTTGTTTTTCTTAAAATTCACCATCAAATCTTCATCAATTTCTATATTTCTTAGTTTTTGTGTCGGGCTTGGAACCATGATTCCAATGAGACCAATTTTGCGTGATTCCGTTGAGAATTGCTTGATTATGGCTTCCCGAGTGATTTGCATCTCATCGAAGCTTGCACATGCTTGCTTCACTATTACGAGACTGAGAATTAAATTCTTTAGTTGGAAATCTCAATTAAAATATTTTCCCTTCTCAAATGTTTTCATATAATTTAAAATGATTTGACATTTTAAAATTGGTGGGCCCTATTTGATATATCTCCTTCGTCTTATGTTTGGGGAAAGTGAGCTTTTAATGTTTGATAGTGGACAAAGCTAGCTCGGCCCAGAGTTTGCTCTCTTCTTTGCATTGCGGCATATATACTTGTGTGTTGAGTCACACCTTTCTCGTCGAGCCTAGTTTCTCCTTATACCTCCCATACATGTGCCGAGATCCCTTCTTATAATGCCAGCTTGGTGTGTTGTGTCCATGCCTCGGCAGGGCTCTCATCCAACTTCCATATTAACTAGACGCTTCTTTATGCATCACTTGACCAAAAATGAAAATTTATGTCTAGTAAGAGCTTTGGGTATGGAGCTACCAGGGAAGAATACTTGATAAAAAATCATTCCTTCATATCTCGAGAAACTGGAAACTTCATTGTGTAAAAACTAGTTTGAGAGAAACTAGATTTTTGGAGACCCTTCCCTCTAAATTTTGGATGATTTCACCCACCGGATCTTTGGGAATTTGAGAATTTATTTGAAGAGGGAAAAATGCTGATAAAAACACATCCCTCCATATCCTAAAAATAGGGACTTCATGGCGTGAAAACTAGTTCACGTGAAACTAGATTTTTCAACGATCATTCCCTCCAATTTTCATGCGATTTCACCCACTGGAACCCTGAGAAGTGGAGAGGTAGCTCATTGATTTTTTCCACTATTGTGTCATGGCGGCCATTAATGGAGCTTGAAATTTATAGGTCTGGTTTTTGTCTCCATTCACGATGAAATAAACTCCATTGCAATAGGTTTTTTCTTCTGGTGCTTCACGTGAAATTTTACTTCAATCTGACAACCGGTTTGATGGGAAATTCAACTTTTTCTTCGTTGAGCCGGAAAGGAGATTTATTCATTGTGAATGCTCTATTGCATGAGAGGAGAGTTTGAAAGTATGTTTTTGATGGTCTTGGATAGAGGAATAAACAGAAAAATATGGTTCATTGCTTCGTGCACTTTGGTTTGCAAGATTTGTATGAATTTCTGTTTTATGACAATGAAGATTTTCATTTTCTTCTTCGTTGTTCTTCATTTCTCCTTCTTAACTTGATGAAAAATCCTTCTGAGACCTGCATATTTCCATGGGAAAGGTATTTCAATTCCTTTTTTGAGCTGTTCTGAGAATTTGCAATGGTGGAGTGATGGTAGAAGGTTACAGAGGAAGTATGGAGATATGAGAGTGTAAGAAGTTAGAAGCAGGAAGTAGGTAAATATTTAAAATTTTAAAATCATGTTGAGAGAGGGTTGGGCACATTTTCTTGTCCCTAACGTCCCTCACCTAAAAAGATATGTGAGGGACATAATTTTCCATGGTGAGCAAGAATGTGAAACATGGCAACGATCTCGACGACAGGAGTGAGTGCTCCAAAATCAACTTTAAAGCACTAAGGGGCTAGAAGCGGGTCACATGGGTGACTAGAAGTCTCTCCTAGGGGATGGGTGCATTTTTCAAGTTTTCTATGTCCCCCGACATATGAGGGATGTGAGGGACATAAAATTCCATGGCTGTCCTTGAGATGACATTTGGCGAGAGATCCGACGACAGGGGATTTGAGCTCCAAATTGCACCCGGGGCTAAACTGGCAATCCTGATGGTCGCATGGGGTTCCAGAGGTCACATGGGGGTTGGGTGCATTTTAACAAGGTTGATGTACCTGACCCTTAGAGACCTTGGGGACATAAAATCCCACTAGGTTCCTGGAGCTGATGCGTGTCCTCCCAAAATTTGGCTAAGTCGTGAACTTACTCCAAGAGGACAACTTACGACGATGATAACTTGAGCTCCCGATGGACGTTTTCAGAAAACAATTATATGATCATGACTGAAAATGGCATCTTGAAGCAAATGGTGGGGGTATAATGTCTTTATTTTTCCATTTTATCCCTTAAAAATCTGATTTTTATTTGGCATTCCGTTTGTGCCTGAGAGAAAACTACCTGCAGACCTAATGTGTCAAAGTGTTGTAAAAAATATGATTTCACCATCTTGTAGGGATTGGAAATATATTTCCGGTGATGTTTCTTTTTTTCCTAACTCCATCTAAATCTCTCAGAATCACCTTCCAAAGCTCGACGGTTGTTTTGGCCTATGTACTGATTAGGCCTATGAACCCTAATTCTGGTGAAACCATCCCGACTTCTTCGAACCATTCCAAAATCTTCCTAAATCATTTCCATGTTGTCCAAATACCTTTGAATCACCTCCACATCCTCTTTGGCTCTTCTTCTCTGCTTCATGTGGTTGCTCTAGCCCTAGGAAGGCCAGTGATAACCCTTTCCACAACTGTTTGTAGCTTGCAACTTTTAATGAACTCCTAAAATCACCTAGGGGAATGAATGGAATTTCCTAAATCACCTAGGGGGATGAGATAACGATAATAAAGTGGTTATTTGGACTAATTGGAAAAACTCGGGGAGTCTTGGAATGATAGGACTTGAAAAAATTAACACATGGGTATATAGTTGTCATGCTTGGAAATTGTTAATTTCCTTGTTGCACATTTACATGACAACACAATGTTTGAGGTAGATCCTATTGATTGAAATATGCAATTCTTAGCCATCTAACTTAGCTAGTCGGAAGGCATTGCTACTTTTTCATTCAGTGATCATATAGGGGCCACTCCATATTGCATCAAACTTGGATATTTTCCCGACTTTTCTTGATCAACGTCCCACTTTAGTACTAGATCTCCCTCTTTGAATGTCCTGACTTTAGCTTTCTTGTCAAAGATTCTCTTGATCAATGCTTGATCTTTCTCCATGGTTTACATTACATGCTCTCTTATTTCTTCCAATTCCATAAACTCTTCATACTTGGCTTCCATAGGCTCAAATTCAGCTAGCTCTAGTTGTTTCATGAGTTCCGATGCTTTGACAAATTAAATGATATAGGCAACATTGCTTCTTTTGCATATACAAGCTTGTATGAAGAACTACATGTAGACCTCTTGGGTGTAATTCTATCAGCCCACAAGGCCGATTTGAGCGTCATGCCAAGTTAGCTGATTCTCATCAAGATTTTGTCTTATGATCCTCAAGAAAGTTTTGTTTCACAGACTTTGCTTGACCATTACCCTGGGGGTAATAATTAGAAGAAGTGCTGAGATAAATCCGATTTCTAAGAGTCCATTTAGGTATCTATGTGCCTAGAAATGCCAATGCATTATTTTATATGATAGTGGTAGGGACACCAAACCTTGTGACTATCCCCTCGTAGAAATCCAAGATGCTGGATTCATTTACCTCCTTGAGTGCCACCGCTTCAGTCCACTTGGTGAAATAGTCCATTTGCCATGAGTATCCATTTGTGGCCCTAACTTGAATTTGGATTGATAAGTCCAATGAAGTCCAATCCCCATTGCATGAATGGTTGATCCACTGAGATGGGATGAAGGGAAAACATTGCTTAGCCTCTCTTTTCCTATGAAGAATGCACACTTTTTGAATTTCTTGATCCATGAATAGTAATCACTAAACACCGTAGGCCAATAGTAATTGGCCTTCATAATTTTGAGAGTTGTTACATGTGGAGCAAAGTGGCCTCTCACTTCTCCATCATGAAACTCTCATAACACTTTCTCAATCTAATTTGTTGGGACACACCTCAATAACACCCCATTCACATCCTTTTTAAACAAGATGCCATCAATGAGAACATACATAATGGATTGCAATCTGAAATAGATTCTCTTTACTTTGTTCCACTCTAGAGGACATAAACTTGTTTGGAGATAATACACCATATCTTGAGTCCAACATGGAATGGGCACGTCATCGGTTAGTTGTTCTTGATAATTTTACAATACTAGGACATCCTCCTTTTCCTCATCTAATTCAGCATGTTGTTTGGAAGCAAGATGCTCATATAGGCCTTTACCATAAACCACCTTATTCACTTTGATTTCAATATATACTCCATCACTCGAGTGATCCATCCCGCTCTTTTCTCGCTCAAATCCTTATTCGGAAGGAAGTCCTTTACTATAGCATGAGACACTATTAGCTGAATCTTATTGTTTGAGACCAAGTGTCTGAACTTCTTCAAACTTCTAATGACAGCTAGAACATGTTTTTAATTAAATAATACCTTACTTTGTAATGTTTTAGGCTTTGATTGAAGAATGCTATGGGCTGTTCTGAACCTTCTTTGTTTAGTTTTACCAAGATGGCTGAAATTGTATCCGAACCTCCAAAAGCGTATAACATGAACTTATTAGAGAAATCTAGGTTTATAAGAGTAGGAGCTTGAGATATTGTTTATTTGATGGCCTCAAAACTCTCTTTTCCTTTAGTTGTCCATTTGAATGCAAGGCTCTTCTTTAACATCATGGTCAATGGCTTCACCAAGGTGGCAAAATCAGGCACAAATCTATGAAAAATTAATTATCCCCAAGAAACTTTGGAGAGATTTCTTATGACTTGAAAATGGAAAGGTTCGGATAGCTTCAACTATTTTGGGGTCAATTTTTATTCCTTTTGAAAATAATATGGCCTAAAGAACTTGCCTTCATATGCCAAGAATACACATTTTTTAGATTCAATGACACTCTGAATCTTCTACACCTTTGAAATACTTGCATGAGGTAGAAGAGATGGTTTGTTGTGTTCTTTGAGAACACAATGATATCATCAAGGTGAATAAGCACTATCTTGTTGATCAATCCCTTGAATGCCATATCCATTACTCATTGAAACATTGCTCCAAAGTTTGACAATCCAAATGGAATCTTCCTATAAGCATGTGTGCCCCACTTTGTGGTAATGGTTGTCTTGAACTGATCTTATTCTTTGACCATTATATGATTGTAGCCTCAGTAGCCATCTAGCAATTAAAACCTTTCAAAACCAACGACTACTTATAGGATTTTATCCATGTAAGGGAGTGGGTAATGGTCTTTGAGTGATGTTTTATTCAAATCACGGAAGTCCATGCACAATTCAATTTCTCCATTTCTCTTCCGTACTAGAAACAAATTTGTAACCTAACTCGAATGCTTGATAGGAAGATGATGCTAGCTTTAATAAGCTTATTCAACTCTTTTCTCACGAGAGGTTAAATGTGGGGATTCATCGGCCTTTGATTTTTTCTGATAGGCTTGGATTCCGGATCCGGGTCAATAGTATGATGTGCTAAATTTGGATTGAAACCTCTTAAATCCTTATAATTCCATGCAAAGACATGAGGAAATTCTTGACAAAGTTGAACAAAATCAGATTTCTCTTGCTGAGTACTCACTTTTCCAATTTATAATATCTTACCTTATTCAATGAAATAGGATATGAGTCTTCACCCTTGACTTGAATGTTTTCCTTTTCTTTTTAGAACGGGTCATTCGGGTTGAAGATCGATTCCAAGGTCACAAAGCCATTTGGCAATTTATTTTTCTCAGCTAAACCACTTGGTCACCGTCTTGTTGCTCCAACTTATTTTTGTTTCTAGTGAAAGAACACAACTTCTTCTTGTAAGAAGTTTATGATTTGTTGATCATTGTCAAATACTTGCCAACTAGCGTTGTTATCCAGACAACTAGTCTTACAACAAATTTGTTATGAGGATGAAATTTTCACTTTTGATACTTTCTACAACACTAAATGTTGCCCCGATTGTTGTAACTTTTTCTGCTGCCTCGTTCCTTTTCCTCGGAATGGAATTGATGCCAAAAGATTCAAAATATTCAATAATATCCCATACCTAATTCTTGTAGTTCTTTAGAAGATCATTCTTAGCAGAATTTTGTCCTTTAACTTGGTTCACAATAAACTCATTGTCTCCAAAAACTTGCAAGTTCTTAATACCTCTCTTCTTTCCCAATGCAATCATGTGAATCAAAGCTTCATACTCAATTGTGTTGTTTGAGCAAGTAAAACTGAAAACAGAAAGCTGAATAATATATTGTACATTGAGGTGAAATAAGAATTGCTCCTCCTTCGCACCATGTCTACTCCTTGAGCCATCAAAGAATAGTTTCCATACCTCATTATCATCTTTGTGATCTAGCTTGGTGATGTTAGGGAGAGGTGGATTCTCTTCATGCAAGAAATAAATGCCTAACTCATCTTCTTCCATTTCCTTGTAAGGGTCAAATACATGCCTCTTATTTTCCCATTCATCAAGAGTTAAGTCCGAATGCTTCCAAATTTGGTATCCACTTCATAAGTGCTTGGGCAATCCTCTTGATGAAACACTTGAACAATTTGCATTGATTGAATTTTGTCTATGAGGCTTAATATGAAAGTTTGCAATAGGTTCAAATATTATTGTAGCCTTGCTCTATACCCATTCTAAATAACATGTGTGACCAATCAAAAACAAATAGCCTCCAATTTTAGTTGTGAAGTCTCTTGACAAACACAATGCAAAGAGTGGTGGCAAGTTTATGACTAATACATCTTGCAAGATGGTCACATTGGGACATGCATGTAATGTGAGGCTCAATCCTTTGATCACCCCAACTATTGTCACCATTGTCCCATCTAATTGCACTACACCCTTGAAATGACCTCATATTGAAGACCCAACTAATCAACTATTTGTTTTGGCATGATACTTTGCTCCCGAATCAATCATGCAATTGTGCACAAGATTGTTTCCAATGATTAAAGATATGTAAAATGGAGGAGGTTTCATGTTTTACCTTGTTGACCTCCTTGATTACCTCCTTGTGGAGCTACATTAGTGAGAACCTTCTCTTTATCTTTGGATGACTGATTTGATGTGGACCAATTTGCCATGAGCTTGTAATAAATCTCTTTGGCTTGGGATAGCTAATGAATCCCACATTAAAATGTTCACATTCATTTTCTTAATTTTCTCAATAATATTAAATAGGGATGAACTATCTTTATACTACCCTTTACTTTGCACAGTCTTCTCTTGCACATGAGCTATTACAACAGGCACGTGAGCTGGTCTAGAAGGTGTCTTGGGCTGGTTTTGCACATTTGGAGCTGCACTTTGATTACAAATACCTTGTTGAGTGATAGAGGATTGAGAAGCACTTGAATTGGATGATTGTCCTTTTCAATATTCCTTTTCTTAGACCATGTATTGGATGTTACATTCTAAGTTAGAACTTGATTTATAGCACACAAATCTTTGACTTTCCAATTAACAAGTGTGGTCTCACTTGGAGGTGCTTCTTGGGTAGCTTCATGTTGTTGATTTTCTACTTGGTTTGTATATGGTTCCACACCATCGTTGTCACCATCAATGTTTGATTTAGAGCACCATTGAAGCATGTTGACTGATTATGGGGTTGATTGCATGGGAAAAACTAGTCATATTCTTGAGCCATGTTATTTTAAACTAGGACTATGGATCTAGATGTGGATACAACATTAGGATTATAGGTCTGAAATGATCTACTAATAGGAGGATTTACTTGGTTATGAATTGCAGCTTGAGTAGGTGGCCTATTAGGCTAATACAGAGGTCTATTGGATTGGGCTTGAGGCTGGTATGACCTAAAATCTTGAGCTTGTTTCCTCTTGATTGTTACCAACTCATTGCCTAAGTTTTGTAACTACTTCATGACTTCTGTCTTCATTTGAGGTACCGAAGAAGAGGTAGAAGATTCAGTAGAACTTATTTTTGGGCGGAATGGGAGCTAACGTAGGTGTTTGACTAGTGTTTAGAATTCCTTATTCTGGATAAAGAGGCATGGGTGGCCTAGGTGCAATTTTAACAACTTGAATAAGGAAAATTTCAGTTCTAATAGTAATGTTATAAGCTACGGGTAAAGTTGTACCTCCCATGGATTATATCATCATTACAATATCATAATTTAGAGCTTTTAGGAAGTAGAAAAAAGCACCTTCAACTATTGGTCTTATGGAAAGCATAATTCTATCCCATGTCTTTTGAAACCTAAAGTTGAAATCAACCATCTGCTCATTTGGTGCTCTCTTAATTGTGGTTAGCTATTCCAACAGAGATAAATTGTCTTCCTTTTCCCCAAATTGACCACAAAGGGTTGTGCACAACTGATCCCAATTGTTGATTGATCCTGCTCCTAGATCTTGAACTATTGTAGGGATTTAAATTTGAAAGAAGAATCCAATAATTTGATAACCACATCCATTTCATTGACCTCATGGATAACACAAACATTTGCAATGTATTGAATATGATCAATTGGAGTTGTATGGTTCTCCCCAGTGAAATATGGAATGTTCTTCAATGCTACAACTGGGATTGGGTTTTGCATTGAAAGCAAGTGAGTTGCTTCCCGTGAAATTGACATATGGATGTGGTGGTCGTTATGATGGTTGTTAATGAGCCATTCTAATTGTTCTAAGAATTCTATTTGATTGAATGAAAGGCCTACTAGGTGGAGGTGTTGATAGTGTTCTATTTGGTGGAGATGGATACCTTTGAGCTCTTCTTCCCCTTCTTCCTCTACCTGGAGATAGCTACAAGTACTCAAAAATACCTTCTTCTCTAGTCCTTGACCTTGTTTGAATTCTTCTCATAAATTTGACAAGCTTGGAATACCAATACCACTGAATTTTTCCCTTTTTGAGTCGCTAGATGTGCGATTTAAAAGCCTCTTACAAGTTGGAATTTCACAACAAGAACACATCAACTTATAATAAAAAGAAGACTTCTTGGTCCCACTTTGGGCATGCCAAAACTGTTATCACCGAATCACAACACCCTCTCGATATGTAAAGTGTGTGTGCTTGAGATCAAGGTGTGATTGGGTAACATGGGTACTATCTCCAAGTTGTGGGACTTGCTACTTGAGATAGATCTCCAGAAAAGGTTGGTTCCTCTTCCAACTCCTAGTGCAAACTAACTCTAATGAAAGAAAATTAATGACCGACTCTATCCTACCACTTCCAAGGAACAAGGGAGAGAAAAAGATCATGAAAGTAAAATAAATATACACTACAAAGGTGATGCACCAAAAGAAGGGTATGAGAAAAAATCCATAATGTGTGGAAATGGAAACAAGATGGTGATTAGAAAGGGTGATAACAGTTCTCCACAATCCAACCACAAAACTCACAACAATGTTTTCATGTATACACAATAATAATGAAACCCTGCAAGAGCATAGAGTAGACACAATACACCTGCAACAAGATTGAAGAGGAAAGAAGAATGCAAATAAACACAACAATGGAAGATAAATCCACAAAATTGCATTTATTTCTTCATGATATGCACAGTTCAAAATTTTACAAGTAATGGCCCGGATCACCATGTAAGGAGTCCACTACAAAGGCCTGCAACATATTGGCTTCACAAAACAAAATGGGAATATTTTTTACTCAAATAATCCTCCCTTTATAATGAGTCAACACTTCAATTTATAGAATTTTAGAAGAGAGGGAGAGGGGGTGCAATTCTCGAAATTCACTTTCCAACCAATTACAAGTCATGATAAATGAGTGTAGTTGGTGATTATTGACCCTAAAAAGTAATCTCAAGGTTTCCCATAACCTACAACAATGAAATAATGATTTCCCATGCTCATTAAATGTCTCTCCAACCACTATCTAACAACCAAACTGAATTGGGCTTGTTTTTCTTAAAATTCACCACCAATCTTCATCAATCTCTATATTTCTTAGTTTTTGTGTCGGGCTTGGAACCATGATTCCAATGAGACTAATTTTGCATGATTCCATTGAGAATTGCTTCAGTTATGGCTTCCTAAGTGACTGCATCTCATCAGGCTTGCACAATCTTGCTTCACTGTTACGGGACTGAGAATTAAATTATTTGGTTGGAAATCTCAATTAAAAGACGTTCCCTTATCAAATGTTTTCACATCATTTAAAATGATTTGAAATTTTAAAATTTTTGGGCCCTATTTGATTTATCTCCTTCATTTTTTGTTTAGGGAAGGTGAGATTTTAATGTTTGATATTGGTCAGAGCCATCTCGACCAACTCGGCTGAGTTGGCTCACTTCTTTGCATTGCTGGCCACTATATGCTTGTGTACCAAGTCACAATTTTTCCATCGAGGCAACTTTCTCCTTATACCTCCCATACACGTGTCGAGCTCCCTTCTTATAATGCTAACTCGATGTGTTGTGTCCATGCCTCGGCAGTCTCTCGTCCAACTTCCATATTAGCTCAACCCTTCTTTATGCATCACCGACCACGTTGTATTTCATATAACTCAACATGCATATTAACATGGGTGTTGATTCCGATGGAGATCCCACCACCTTGGTGACTTGTGCCTCCATATTACTCTTGCGCGCCGATGCGACACACATTAGGTTTTGGCCACACAACCTACCCATGGGCCATTCGGGCTCTAAAATGCCGACTCCTTCGCACTATATTGAAATTCACACATCAGGCCCACATCGAGTTCTTTGGACCCATTTTGACCACGAAGTTCCGTTGACTTGGCCTCCGTCCTCACCGCCTCTACTTGGTGAAGTCGGGTCTTGGGAGCCCACCCGCCCCATGAGCCACATGGGTTGTTCAACTCTACATCACCCATAACGTACACCTCGTGGCATCCTTAGGTTTTCATGGCCCGCTTTTCCCGGGCCGCTTGGGCCAAATTTTTCGCACTTACCGTAATGTTCCTAGACTCCCACCTCATCTTTTATGCTGCCGAGTTTGATAAGTATCCTCACTCTTCATTACAATTCCCTTTCATTCGACTTGATGCATCAATGTTGAGTTGGGCCATGTGACATTTCTCGTGTTTTGGGCGAACTTTCTCAAATCATTTGATGCCCAAGTTCATTGAAATTGGCCCGAGTTCGAGGCACTTCATCCTTGATTGACTCGATTTTACTTGTAATTCATTGATTCATCCCTATACCATTTTTACATTCTAACGTATATAGCTCGTCCTTGATCATGTATTTGGCTTATTCCTATATTACATGAGCTCGGTTCTAGGTCCTTTGCATAGTTCGTGCTTTATCAGTGATATTTGGCATGGTCTCAATGTTGTAGGAGCTCGATCTATATGGTCGAGGCAAGATGGGGTTACTCGATGGGATTGATTCAAATGCTATGGCTTAGCTCAATGACCCCTTCTAACCTTTTGAGATATGACACCTCTATAATGTAGCTTAATCCATCAAACTTTAGGTAGGATTGCAAATGACCGCCTTCAATCGGCTTAATTCTTCATTTTCGACATGGTTTGATGGGAATGCTAACGTGGCTTGGCTGCGGGCTTGGGGGCATTATGTGAATGACTCAAAGGCCATTTGTGTAGCTTGGACACTAACACCACTAACATATCTCAATGGTCATTTGGAATATGGTGTGATTTTTACGGATGTGAACTTGATGAGCTCCCCATAGCCTTCAAGAATATCTTGGATATATGTGATTCGATCCTCTATGCAAGATATGATGATTGATGGGGGATATCTTGGTAATGAGCTTAATGTCATGGAAACCGTATCCTCATTAAATGACTATCTCAACCAATATTAGAATAGATCGCCCTTACATTTCAACGTTCTTCGGGAGCTTGAACTATTTGGTCACTATACGGATTAGACATCTTGTTTTACTTAAAGAAATAGCCTCGACACACCATTTAAGCAATTTAATGAGCAATTCAAAGGATTGGATCATATCTTGTACGAGCTAGGTCAACCATAGGTAACTCCATTTTCTTCATGAACTCAACCCCTTTCTCGGTGCCTAATGTGGGTGCTACAATTAGCTTGGTGTGTATGGAAGTTATCTCACCTTGGTCCTTCAAGTTCATAGCTTGATCTGATATGAGATGAGCTTGGTTAGCTCTTCAAACACCCGAGACAATTTTACAGAATTCTTCTATCCTTCTTGGATACTCCTGCACATTTCGGTGCCATGAAGCTAAGAAAGAATGTCAGGGAGTGCTTTGAAACCATAATGCTAGATTTTACCATTTCTTACCAAGTGTACCTCGTAACCAATTCTCGCAATGCAAGTTTTCCAGTTGTCCAATTTTCCAGGGTAGCAAAATTTGATAACATTATTTTTTTATATCAAAATATCTTAAACTACTTGCTTAATATGAATAAATAATGTCATGGCAATAATTTTGTAAGATGTATTGAGTAATGTGATAGGGTGTCAACCATTAATAATGTCTTCATTTTTCCCTTTAGGAAGAATGTTAATGAGTCCTTTATTGATGATTGGGCCCAAGGAACCGTTTTCGATTGCTATAAGTATAATATATAAAAGTAATCCACATGGTCCGATAAAACTCTATAGGAGTCCATCGATGCCTAAGTTTATATTTTTAGGCATTGAAAATGAGCTTGTTCAATTTCTTCTACAGAAAGTAATTTCTTCTACGAAAAGTAATTAGGGTCAAATTTATTTGGAATACACACTTTAAGTTTCTCCTCAAACATTTTTTGAATGTCCTTATATTGGATTTCCTCTTTATAGAGATTCTCATATAAATCTTAAAATAACATAGTTATTTTAGAGGATTTCGTGTGTAAGGGTCCATTTTCATCAATTATAACACAAATTTCCTTCTTGTTTTTGTAGTTTATATTATTGAAGAATAATTTGAACCTTTATTACCCTCTTCCATTCAGTTAATTCTCACTATTATCTTTGCACCTTGTCCTTTGTGACTTTCAAGTGTATACTACTAGTTTTTCAAGAAAAGCAATATAAGCTTTAACTTGTATATTACTTGAATATGAGATGTGTTATTTTATTGCATGCTCGATATTTTCTTGGAGGTATTTTTCTCTACATATTTTCTTCCAAGACATTATTCTACCAAAGTACCAAAGAAATTCAATGCACCGTCGAGGCGAGTGTCACCATTCAATTCATGATTCCCCTTCTTGAGGTTCGGGTAAGGAAATCCAAATTATGACAAGAGCATAAACAAATTAATTGTTTTCAAGTGTGAAGTATTAAGTTTGAATAATAGATATAAATATGTAGGGGAATTAGGATAAATTGAAATGGTACAAAATAAGCAAAAGTGGTTAGCAAGAGTAGTCAAATAATCAACTTGAAGTAGGACACCAGAATGGGAGTGAAATAATTAAAGATTGTGTGATATGTAAAATCTATCCAACATGTTGAATTTCTTATCCATCTGTAATCTACAATTACACCATGGAACCCAATTATGCTTATGACTTGAATATCTTCCCTTTATTATATCTACTCACCCAAGGAGTTATGACAATAAATCCAATTTGTAAATCCATATCTATTGAGTTTATTGTGGTTACACCAGCTATGATATTCATGGTGTTCCACAATATTAAAGTATCCTCCTAAGATCCAATCAGTTCTGGGTAGATTATTAGACATCCAATCCCATAGGGTAACCCTTTCTTTAACGCTTTTAGGATCATAGATCGATAAAAACACAATAGTTTATCCATTAATAAAAATAATAATCAAACACAACTATATCTCATATCTCCCCCTTATCTATTACATATTTGGAGATCCATGCAGACATGCCTATGATAGCTCATCCAATCCTACTTCTATGAGAAGTATGCAAGAAAATTGCATCTTTCCATATGGCATATAGAGAAACATCTGACGAACGTCATTTAATTTTACTTCGAGGAAATACAATATCAAGTTTTCACTTAATAATAGCTTATTTTACTCGAACTTTCATCAAAGGAGTGAAATTCCTCTCACATTTAAGGAAATAATATTGGATTTCATGATGAGGAATGAAGAATGGATAATCCTATGGAGGCAACAATTGAAAACTATTGGATAGTAGTGCAGATTGGTCATTATTGTTTCGATTACCTTTAATAATAGATAAAGATATTACTCTAGGATGATGATAAGAGGATGGAGGGATAGAATTTGGGGGAATCAAAGAGGTACGGAAAGGGGATGGAGAGTGGTCATGAGAAGGAGAAATATTATTTGAGTGGAGAGAAGGGTTGGAAGGTTATTTCCTTTTCTTAATTTTTCTCCAACCATTATTGATCACAACACCATTATAAGAAGTGGTGGTTTTAATTGGGGTTGGCAAGAGCATCAAGAGGAATAAAATAAGATGCATCATTTAAAGGTTGCAAATTATCTTTAGTCGTGGAATTTTGGAGGGATGGGTTAAAGGTTAAAGGTTGAATCAAAGTTTAAACATGATGAGAGGAAGTGAGAAATTGGTCAATTTTTCCTTTCTTACACTAGATAATCATGAATCGGATGTCCCTTTTTTTGGGGAAATAAAAACATGCATTTGGCTTATTTAAGTAGAATACAAGATATCCCTTCAAAACTATGGCCCATCAATATAATATTTTCTAACAAAGGTTAATTTAGATTAAGTTCTACACAAACCCTAGGGTGAACTTTTAGGTTAGAATATTTGTCCGAATTATGTTTACACCAAATTACTCTTCTCATTTTCCCCACAATATCCCTCAAAAGGGTTGAAATTATAAATATAGGTATGGTATTACAATCCACATGAGATAATGTGAACTCAAAGTACCTATAAAATGGGAACCAAAATTCCAAACATGGAGATAACAAACTTGTCCACATATAACCCATGTGTCATTTTGTAGAACTACTTGGGTGTGTTCAATGATTTGAACATATCCTTTTCCTAGGCGAAAAAGGCCTCTTATTTATTCATTTTTCAACCCTCTATTTGTTGATATTTTCCCATTTATAGAAATATGTCTCCCATGGAACCCCTCTTAAAAAGGAAAAATTATAGTTCTAGTTTCACATTCAACATCCACCTCTATAATATCACCAAAGAGCTAGAATTCTAAAGTTTTACCTTGTTTATCTCCACCTTGCTAAAAATTATACAATTTATCCTTGATTGATTCACTTTTTACTTCTTCATCCTTGGATTCCTTATTTTGGATTCTAATATTTTTCCTCAATTGAATCTATCTTATGGGTTTCCTTACATCCAGAAATTAAGGACTTTGAGAGTTAATAAAGTTAGAATCAAGAGCCCTGATTCTATTACCCTCCATGCAACAACTTTGAGTTGCAGGTGTGCCCTATTTATTATTATTCTGCTCACTATATGGTGTCTCGAAGCTTCCCTTGATCAATAATTTTCACTCAAGTCTAATGAATTTGTAGGTTGATCTTTCTATAATGTAATTTCATTTTTATTTTCACTATATTTGAGTGAGAGTCCTTGTAAGATATTATAAAGATTGATTGATTGCAATATAATTATTTTATCTCTTATTTGAGAATAAGATCCAACAAGGTTATTACCTAATAACTATGGCCCTAGTTTATATTGTGATTATCGTAACCTTGCAACATTCTACAAATAAATACATGTCCTTGAAACATAATATTCAAGACCTCATGAAAATTAATCAAATCTAAGTGTAATGAACCCATAATATTTGAAATTAATTAATAACTCAAACAAATATTCTTGTAAGTTCCCAATCATAAGCTCAAGTTGATGTTCATATGATAAATCAAAGGGATTCACCATAAGCTTTTAGTGCTTAACCACTTGATGGATTTATTGGTGCATATATAGTCCCTTCAACAAAGATGGAACATTCTCCTATTGTGTTTTTGATAGTGAAATTACGAATGACAGATCTTGCAATGAACCACTATTCATACACACTTTATAAGAAAAAATCCACACAAAAAGGGATTTATAATTAATAATAGTTCAAGTATCAATTTGTATATAGATAATTGATAAATTTATTGATAATGTTGGATATTACAAGAGTTATTTAGTTAGCAATCCCATAATTATTATGGAATAGGATGGAATTACTAGGAATTTACATAATTTGTATGCTTACGTGTCAAAGTATCATTTTATTCACCTATGAAGTATATTTATATGTTTGTAATCTCCTACAAAAGAGCAACAAACCTTATCACTCCAAACTCGCTATATCCCTACAAACACTCACTCAATCCTATCTTTGAGCAAGTTACAAATCATGTACAATATACTCACACTAAGATTGTTTTAATTATTCTATACATATATAGCACTAAAATATAGAATATCCAACATTCCTTCCCTTAGTATGGGCATAGGGAAATGAAATACCACTTAAGAACTAAATAAAACATGTTCTTCACAACTCATCTACCAATCCATAGATAGAAACACATCAACCATTCCATGGGGAAATATCAAACAAACAATTACAAATAGTAGGAATGGACTCACTTCCCCGGAGAGTGTTGGAAACTTGGACACTGAGTTGGGGGTGAATTAGTGTCTTATCAAATTTAATTTCTCAAATTAGCTATGATTAACACATAAAACCATACACAATCAATTAACAAGGAATTACACACAGACACACCAATTTTAATGTGGGAAACCCAAATGGGAAAAAACCCACTGAAACCAAGAACTAGGCTAAGGACCAATTTTCCCTAGTTACATTAATTTCATGGTTGAGCTTCTACTCAGCCTGGAGCTGCAACTCCTAAGTTTGACCAAGATGTTACTCAGTCTAGAGGATTCAACCCCCTGTAATTTAACCAACTACAACTGATCTTTAGTAAGCTACTACTTATAAGGAGGTTGCAACCCCCGATATGCTAAGCTACAACTTAGACTTGTTTTGTGTTTTGATCACACTTTATTTACTATCTTACACAAATGATAAGGACCACTATATTTGCACACTTTTCCTGTTCTACTCATATCTCCATTTTATTCTAATCATCTAAAAACATTCAATATCTAACTCATAGAAGGATAATTTTATACACAAGTTCATTTCCTACTTCATACCTTCAACGTGTTCCAAACACCCTTTCTCTATGTCTCTTAAAGTAATATTTGTCTCTTCTTGAATAATCAACTCAAAACCCCGATCATGCTCTATTTTTCATTACTCCACTTAGCCAAGATTCAATCTCACAACATTAGATTCATTTTCAAGAAGGTTCAACATTTAGTCTCTGTTTACATTCAACACCTCAATGTAATCACAACTTGATATACATCTGCATTCAATATCTTAGTTTCAAGAATGTTCAACATTTAATCTTTATCTACATTCAAGATTTCATTCTCAAAACTCCTTTACATGCACTCTGCAATCGATCAACTCAAATCGGTTGTTAATTTCACCGTAATTATTTCGTATCACAATATCTACTTGTCTTACTTACTTTTTCAAGAAATTTCTCTTCTCAAATTAGTATTCTTCTCTACAAGACAATATCCTGCTCTTGTTAATCTCTACTCATCATCTTCATTCATTGTACATACTTTTCTAGTCTCATATTGCATACAACACCCCATCCATTCACTATTTTTCTTAGTCATTCAATACTTTTCTCAATGCACTTCACATGTACTTCATTCATTCGGACATTCAATATTTTACTTTTATGTATCACATATTAAAATCATCACATTTCTCAACCATATGTATATCTTCTTCACCCCTTCTTGTTCATTTTCTTCCTCATAAGTAAATCTTATATATGCATATTTTTTTCTAACTCACATTATATTACTTCAAAACAAAACTAATTTACTCGATCTCATCATATTTTTAGGTTTACTAATCAACTTCCTACATCACTTCATATTGATTTCGTTTCCATTTGTATTTTGAATTCTTCATTGGTTTGATCAAAAATAACTTTTCATATTCTTGTACATGTTTGGATGAGTGACCATCGATTATGTAATTTTTATGGTATTTTGAGATTCTTCAAGAATCACCTTATTTGAACTTGATGATCCAATAACTTTCAAATTCAC
This sequence comes from Taxus wallichiana var. yunnanensis, assembly GCA_018340775.1. Lineage (NCBI taxonomy): Eukaryota > Viridiplantae > Streptophyta > Pinopsida > Cupressales > Taxaceae > Taxus > Taxus wallichiana. Next base: position 554,696,772 of record CM031234.1, read on the forward strand.
CAAGAGACCATTTAGAACTTCAAACATCACTTCACTATTTTTGTGATATCCCTTCAAGAGCAATTTTTAGTGACTCAAGGAATCACTCTATCATTCAAGGCTTCTTGGGATCTTTGGGAGTACCTTTCCATTGTTTTGAGGTATAATATTAACTAAGACAAGGTCTCTTATTGTAATAAAGTTTAACTTTGACTAGGTTGTTGAACCATAATCTTAACCAGTCGTCAGTCTACACTTGTAATGGAGCTTTGCATAGCTCATAATGCTCTTCATGCAATTACAAACCTCATAGAAATCTCCTAACCCACCTTGTCAGTTTTCTTGAGTGTGGCAATGATCATTTGGATTTCCAAACCTCGACAATGATTTCAATTACACACCTTAGAGAGTTCGGAACAAAGTTTTTGATATCAAGAAAATAAATTTCTTTGGGTATTATTTTAACGTGCAAAGCTTACATGATTCATTGAGAAATTCAAGACTTTATTACAGTTCCACACAACTTTCAAAGGCCAATTGTTTCATATTTTCTTAGGTTATAGCTCCTTCATAGTGACCTATAATTCATACTTTAACACCTTAGTATTGATTGTTAACACTTCAAATATAACCTTAACCTTGCTCCAAATTCTTAGTAGGAATATATGTTGATAAGAAAACCACCTTGATACTTAAACTATACCTAAAACATGCACCACGCTTAAATACCAGGACTTTTGCAACCCGATTTCCGAGCATGGTGAGAGAAAACTTATGACAGTGTTATTCATGTTTGGGCACTACTTAATTTTAGATCTAGGAGTAATTCTAAATGGATTGGGAAGACCAATTAGAGCTCCAACAACTTATTTTATCATCAAATATCACATATTTAGCTTGAGGTAGACAAAAAACATTTCTAGTAATATAACTTGGCAATGTACCTAGACATGAGAGGTAAACAGTACATCACTTATCAGCCTATCCACATGCTTTAGGGATTAAAAACACCTTTATATTGATGTGGATGGTCATAAAGGCATGCTCAACCTCCTTTGAGCATTACATGCCGTGCATCGAGGGCCACAATCTTACTTTTATCTCAAGATTATACCGTGAAGATGCCATCACATACACACACTACCTTCAGTTTGTTTTAGCTTCACTTTTAATGCACCATATTTACAACCTAGGCTCCAAGAATAATTTTATAATAATATTCAAAGTCTTGAGAGAAAGAATCCAAAGAAGAGACTCTTCGTGCACATTCTAGAGTATAGTTTTCTTGACAAGGCATCCTAGGACAATGTGAAGACAAGAGGTTTGTGAGACTTACCACAAGGACCCATCAAGTGCTTCAAAAAATCATCATTGACCTTTAGAAGGGAACTAGAACTAGTTTTCATTACACACAACACCGTTGAGCAATCTGCAAACCTAACTCAGTATACTCTTCATTCTTTCATTTCATATGACTTTATGAGAATGCCATTGCAAAGATTGAAATGGATTGACTAAACAAAATATTCTTTGAAGTCCATGTTTGTCACCACTATGGAATGGATAATACCTCAATTTTCTCTTAGAATATGCACCATGTTGATGAGAAATAAAAATAACCGATTTCAACTCAAACACTTCAAGAATCGGACTTATGAGAGAGAAATCATGTCAATAGAATGCTCATAACTTCTCTAAAACTTGCCCAATTTGCCTCAAAATTTTTGAAATACCTCAGGCTTGTATTTCTCCAAAAATATTGATTCTATTATTTATCCTAATAAGTATTCATATTTTTTCTTAGGTGCTAAGAAGACATGGAACTCATTTTGGATTCCTTAATTAACCGGTTTTGGAAAAAACTAGCATAACTTTCACATATCTCTTCAAAACTTGATGAAATTTTTCATGAAGCAAAAAAACTCACCCGTATACATGATCCATGATAGTATTTTCCATTAATTTTCTTGTAATATTCAAACCTATCTCATTTGCATCAGAGTACACTACTAGTTCTCAAGGCCAACTTTTGTGAATTTTTGACTTTTGCCTCCAGGAGCTAAACTAAGCCTTATTGTTGCTCAAAAATGACCTAAAAACATTACTAGGTACCTCTCATGCTCAAATTGTCTTTTCATGACTTGTACCAACCTTTCACATCTCATTAGGCTCTAAGACTAGGCCTAAATGAGCTAGTTTCAACTATGAATTCCACCAAATGACCTGAGATTCACTATAGGAGCTTGTTCACATGCTGAAACTATCATAAATGACCTATAGAACAACTAATCTAGTCATACCAACCATGTACATGCTTCCAGTGGACTCTTTCCTCACCAACCAAGTCTCGCAGAACACCGAGACTATCCTGAAACCATCCTAAAATCTCACTAAACCACTAAGAAGGCACTACCAATCAACATCGATGCCTTTGACTGAGCCTCACTTCACCACTCATTGCTTTTCCATCATTGCTTCTTGACATCAATGACAACACCAATGACAAGGGTTCAACAATCTCCCCTTTGTTATTGATGGAAACATACTCAGAAACCTTTGATGGCAAACATTCACTAGTAACTCATATCTCCATTTATGGTTTCTAACAAAGTATTCTCTCTCTCCCCTTTAACATCTATGACAAAGGGTCATGCATTTAACATAACAAATAACAAGAAGATAATCACTTACTAAGCATTGAATTACCTCAAGAAGCTCACCCTTATATTAGTATAATTGTTTTTCCATATGTGACTTGACTCAATGCATAGAACTCTCCATCAATCAGCCTCATGGCTCCCCCTAGACCTATTATCTCCATATTCAGCCATCTTACTTCACCATGTACCATACAAGTTCATATTACTCCCCATGGGATCATAAAATTCACCTTTTCCTTGAAATGATAACTTATCTCCCCTTTGAAAATGCTTGTACCATTTTCATTTGCCTTCCATTCATAAGAATGACTCAACTTTCTCCATTTCATACCTAATGCATATTTTCATAGCAATATGCCCTTATCTATGTTCCTCACTATTTCTTGATGATGAATTTTATTGCTTTCAATATGGACTTTTAGGCCCAAATGTTTAGTTTCAAGCTCTGCAGCACTTAGAGACCTTTCCAACACTTACACAGACCCAACTTGCCTCATTACACTTCTTCTTAATCCACTTTGATCACCTAGGCATCTAAAAACACCTTATGTACTGTGACACTTTATTCACTATTCTTTGCGATCTCATAAACTGAGAGAATTCATTCATAAAAATGTAAGCATCATGATGGTCTTCATACTGACCTGCTCTTGTCCATGTCCTTATATTATTCATAAGTTATTTTACCTTGATTCAAAGAGCATGTACAGACTTCACTACTCTTACACTCTATTGTCATGCATAGATCACTTCTTCTAAGTATTCACGTAGATATGAAATCGAACACTGTAATATAACATCCTTTTCGCTAGAGTAAAAATATATCTTCTCATACCAATTACATCAATTTTCACCGGAAAAACATCTCTGCCATATTCTTACATGATTTAAAAATCTCCTTGATTCATTATAGTCCTATCTTGTAGCTAGCATCAATAAACTTCCTAATTTCTCAAATCTGTTTGATACTCTTCCTTCATGCCTTTCGAGATGCCTTGATTCATCTTGGGTTTCTAGATAGAAAAGACATACCACCATCCCGATGAAATATTGAAACTATATTCACAGAGACCAAAGTGTACAATCTTGAACACTCAAAGACACACATTGCAATTTCTCAAATCTTTCTTGATACTTATCTAAACATGCACATAGTAGTTGTACATCCGAAACTACCTACTGATCGTTAAGTTCCAAATATGTTGTTGTTGCATAACCTAGCAGACACTAAGCTCACAATATCTTACTTTATTTTTTAAATCCCAGCGATCGTTAATATCCAAATATTATGATGTGGCATAACCTAGTGAATGCTAAGATCAAAATATTATTCTTTTACTTGTTAAATTCTAGCGACCCTTAAGCTCAAAATATGTTACTTTAATTTGTTAAATCCTGTTGCCCATAAGCTCCAAATATTATGTTGTGGCATAACCTAGCGGCTGCTAAGCTCATAATATCTTAATTTAATTTATTGAATCCCAACGACCACTATGCTCTAAATATTATGTGTCAAATCCTAATGATTGTTAAGTTTAAAATATTATGTTGTGGCATAACCTAGTGGCCGCTAAGCTCGAAATATGTTCCTTTAATTTTTAAATCCTATCGACATATTTGCTCGAAATATTATGTTTTGGAAGTAGGTAACAGGTACTAAGTTCATACTATCTTAATTTAATTTGTTAAATCCCAAATACTGCTAAGCTCCAAATAATATGTTGTGGCATAACCTAGTGGACGCTAAGCTCACAATATCATACTTTATTTTGTTAAATCTTAGCGACTGCCAAGCTCCAAATATAATGTTGTGGTAGTTCCTAAATGACCCATCTGCAAAGCTTAAAATATATTAATTTAATTTGTTAAATGCTAGTGACCCCTAAGCTCGAAATATTATGTTGTGGCGTATGTAGTAGCCGCTAGGTTCATAAAATGTTAATTTAATTTATTAAATCCTAGCGATTGCTAGGCTCCAAATAATATGTTATGGTATAACCTAGTGGACGCTAAGCTCAAAATATCATTCTTGAATTTTTTAAATGCTAGCCACCCCTAAGCACAAAATATTATGTTGTGGCAGTACTCCACCGAATGCTAAGCTCATACTATCTTAATTTAATTTGTTAAATCTTGATGATTGCTATGCTCCAAATATTATGTCGTGGCATAACCTAGCAGCCGCTAAGCTCAAAACATCTTACTTTAATTTGTTAAATCCTAACAACCACCAAGATTAAAATATTATGTTGTGGCATAACCTAGCGTCCATACCGCTAAGCTCAAAATATCTTCCTTTAATTTGTTAAATCCTATCAACATGTTTGCTTAAAATATTATGTTGTGGCAGTACATAGCGGCCACTAAGTTCATACTATCTTAATTTAATTTGTTAAATCCTAGTGCACGCTAAGTTCCAAATAATATGTTGCAACATAACCTAGTGGACATTAAGCTCACAATATCTTACTTTATTTTGTTAAATCTTAGCGACCGTTATGCTCCAAATATTATGTTGTGGTAGTGCCTTAACGACCGTAAATCTCAAAATATCTTAAACTAACTAATGATCGCTAAGCTCCAAATATGTTGTTGTGGCATAACCTAGCAACTGCTAAGATCACAATATCTTACTTATTTTTGTTAAATCCTAGCAACCACTAATCTCCAAATAATATGTTACGGCTTGATCTAATGGATGCTAATCTCAAAATATCATTCTTTAATTTTTTAAATGTTAGCGACCCCTAAGATTGAAATATTATGTTGTGGCAAAGTACATAATGGCCTCTAATCTCATACTTTGATCATACTAAGCATCCAGTGTGATTGCACAACATTGAATCCTTTCCCCAAGTGTGGGACTTGCAAAATGAGAAAGGAATCTCCAGTTTAGAGGTCTGTTTCAATTCCTCTCGGTCGATTTATCACTTACAAGTTGCAGAGGTCTATATTCCTAATCCTACCCTAAATTCCAAAGGAGACAGAGATAGAGAATGCAGATAAACTAAAACTAATGCTAATAGGTGATGCACCAAAGGAGTGGTGAGCATTTTTTACTTCTGATTGACACAAGTCATAGAATGCAACAAAAAAACAACATGCACAAACTGATAGTTGTGATGAAGAATCAGAAATTAGTCAAACAACACTAGCAGAGGATAGAAGATTAATCACAAGGCCTGTATTGTTATTTTAACATCAAAATCACTTGCATTACAACACCTGAGAGGCAAAATAAAGTTGCAGCTCTTAGAAAAGGTCTGATATTCCACCAAAATCACTTCCAAGGTGAGAAAGGGGACCTGCAATACACAAAAATGTTCAACCTTTGAAAATGAGCCAAAACTGGCTTTTACAGTGCAAGGGATGAGCCCAGGAGAGAGAAACACGGGAAAACATGGAAGGGATTCAACCATTGACCAAAATGCATTCAAAACAACATGGGCATCCTTACAGACCCATCCCCTGACATTTTTAGCCATGCTGGGAGAGAATGTGAGCCATTCTTCATTAAAAACAGTGGTTGAAACGTCATTTCTGTCCATGACCACGTGCTAGAGGTGTTTTTCAATTTTCTCTCTCAAAATCCATCAAAATGCAAAAATGACCTGGAATCTTGTAGATAATTTCACCAGCTTTCCATTGATATAAAGAACGTGAAAAACCGAGCTCTGGATCGAAAGATATGGCCATTTGAAGTTTTAGGGCAAAACAGGGCCAAATCGGGTTGGCGGGCAAAAATTCAAATTTTTGCACCTTTTTGGTCATTTGGAAAATTTTCCAAAATTTCCCACTCTCCACCACTCTAGGTGCCACATGGCGGCATCTCATTGGCCGCGGGCCTTTCAGGGGAAAATTTTCCCAAAAAACTCCGCCGAGCCATAACTTCAAAAATACATGGAGTTAGGAGGAAAACTTTACCTTTCTGGAAAGCTGAGAAAGAGCTCTATCCAATGGTGCCATTTCCAGAAGGTTTTGAGTGCCTAAAAAGCAAAATATTATGTCTGAGGCACAAGAGAAGGAAAGATGAAAGGGAGTTAGCCACAAAATGAGCAGGGGGCACATTTTGGATAACAATTTTGGCGACTCAGAGGGGTCATCTGCCTGCTGGATGAAGTTACCAGTTGCCTGAAGCAATCCATTGGGCATGGAGTCACCTGATTTTCTAGTCTGATACCCCAACTGACTAGAACGTTGCAAGGAGGAACATGGAATATCACCTGATGGAGCAAGGCCTACAAACACATTCCCAGGAACAACAAGCCTGTGCCAAAGCACTTAGGGAAAGAAAAACTAACCTACAGCAAAACAATGTGCACAAGCACTTGGAGGAATGAAAACCTAAGCTAATATTTACAAGGTGGAGAATTTCCCTTTAGTAACAATGCTTTAGATGGATCCCATTGACTGGAATCTACAGTTCTTCACCATCCAATGAAGACAATTGGAAGGCATTGTTGTCCTTACACTTTGTGACCATGTATGGGCCACTCCAAATGGCATCAAATTTTGAATGCCTTCCCGGTTTTGCTCTGTCTGCATCCCATTTTAACACTAGATCTCCAACTTGGAAGGATCTATTCTTGGCCTTTCTATCAAAGGTCTTCTTTATCAAATCTTGATCCTTCTCCATTGCTTGGGATGCCTGATTCTGATTTCTTGGAGCTCCATCAATTCTGCATATCTAACTTCCATGGGCTCAAACTCCAACAACTCCAACTGTTTCATGAGTTCCAATGTTGGCAACTCAAGAGACATGGGTAAAATTTCCTCTCTCCCATAAACAAGCTTGAATGGAGAGTTACCTGTAGATCTCTTGGGAGTTATCCTATCAGCCCATAAAGCTGATTTCAATTTAGTATGCCAAGACCTCTGATTTTCATCAAGAGTCCTCTTAATGATCCTCAACAAGTTCTTGTTTGTAGATTCAGCCTGGCCATTACCCTGGGGGTAATAGTTTGATGAAGTACTTAGGTAGATCCCGTTCTTGACAGCCCATTCAGTCACCTTGGACCCGATGAATGCCAATGCATTATCTGATATTATTGTAGCAGGTACACCAAATCTGGTTGTTATTCCCTCATAGAAGTCTAGGATGCTAGATTCATTTGCTTCCTTGAGTGCTACTACTTCAGTCCACTTAGTGAAGTAATCTGTGGCTGTTAAAATCCACTTGTGCCCTTGGCTTGAATTGGGATTAATGACTCCAATGAAGTCTAAACCCCATTGCATGAATGGCTGGTCAACTGAAATTGGATGCAATGGAAGGGCAGCTAGCCTCTCTTTACCTGTGAAGAATGCACAATTCTTGCACCTCTTGATCCATGCATAACAATCACTTTGAAAATATTGGGCCAATAATAACCAGCCCTCATGATCTTTAGAGCTGTCACTCTTGGTGCAAAATGACCACCAACTGGTCCACCATGGAACTCTTCCAACATCCTATGAATCTGATTTGTACCAATGCATCTCAGCAGTACTCCATTCACATCTCTTTTGAACAAGACACCATCAACAAGGGCATATGGGACAGCCTGCAATCTGAAGTGTCTTCTTTGGGTCTTGTTCATCTCTGGAGGGCATAGGCCTGTGCTTAGGAAGTGCATTATACTTTGGGTCTAGCAAGGAGTGGGGACACCATTATTTTCCTCTTGAGTGCTTCCTTGCTCATGGCTGTCTTGCAACTTCAAAACAGTCTCTTTCTCATTGCATGCTTCCTTTTGCTTGCTCAAAATCAGCTACTCACACAGTCCTTTTCCTCTGACCAACTTGGTGACCTTGATCTCTATGTCATACTCCATGACACGAGTAATCCAACCTACTCTCTTTTCATTCAAGTCTTTGTTGAGGAGGAAGTCCTTGACTCCCGCATGAGAAACCAGCAATTGGACCTTATTGTTTGAAACTAGATGCTTGAATTTCTTCAAGCTCCTGATTACTACAAGAACATGCTTCTCAATGAAAGAATATCTCACCTCATATTCCTCCAGGATTTGGCTGAAGAAAGCAATTGGCTGCTCATCATTGTCCTCGTTCTGCTTGTACCAAAATTGCAGAGATAGTATCATCACCCCCAAATGCATAGAGGATGAAATCCTTGGAGAAATATGGGTTGATGAGAGTTGGGGCTTGAGAGATGGCTTCTTTGATTGCTTCAAAACTCTCCTTTCCTTCATTGTCCATTTGAAAGCCATGCTTTTCTTTAACATCTTGGTGATGGGCTTGACAAGGGCTGCAAAATCTGGGACAAACCTCTCGAACAAAATTTATTCTCCCCAAGAAACTCTAGAGGGCCTTCTTGTGGCTTGGCAATGGTAGTGCTCTTATGGCTTCAACTCTTTCTGGATCAATTGCTAATCCTTCTTTGGAGATAATGTGACCAAGGAGCTTTCCTTCATGAGCTAAGAAAATACATTTTTTAGGATTCAAGGAGACTCCAAATCTTCTACACCTTTGGAACACTTGTCTCAAATGAGAGAGGTGGTCTGCTGTATTTTTTGAAAAAATAGTGATATCATCAAGATATATCAGCACTATGTTGTTAATCAAACCTTTGAACGCCATGTCCATTGCTCTTTGGAAGGTAGCTCCGGCATTGGACAACCCAAATGGCATTTTCCTGTATGCATAAGTTCCCCATTTGGTTGTAAAGGTTGTCTTGAACTGATCCTCTTCCTTCACCATAATCTGGTTGTACCCTGAATAGCCATCAAGTAGTGAAAACCTTTCGAGCCAGCGACAACTTGCAAAATCTGCTCCATGGAAGGTAGTGGGTAATGATCCTTGAGAGATGCTCTATTCAAATCTCTGAAGTCAACACACAATCTGATTTCCCCACTCTTCTTTCTGACTGGAACCAAGTTGGCAACCCAACTAGAATGCTTGATAGGGAATATGATTCTTGATTCTATCAACTTATTCAATTCTTTCCTCATGAGAGGCTCCATGTGGGGGTTGACTGGCCTTTGCTTCTGCCTAATGGGCTTAGTATTTGGATCCAATTCAATGGTGTGTTGAGCTAACTCGGGATTGAAACCTTTCAAATCTTCATAGCTCCAAGCAAACACATCAGGGAATTCTTGACAAAGTTGTATAAACTCATACCTTTCTTGCTCAGTTGTCATCTTGCCAACTTGGAGTGATTTTCCTTCTTCCACCGAGATGGACACTGAATCTTCTCTCTTCACTTGGATGTTTTCTTTCTCCTTCCTAAACTGATCATTAGGATTGAAAATGGACTCCAAAGTAATAAGCCCCTTTGGTAGTTTATTGGTTCTCAGCTGTACCACTTGGTCACCATACTGCTGTTCCAACTTTTCCTAATTTTTAGCTGAGAACTCAGCCTCTTCTTGCAAGAAATGGATGATTTGCTGATCATTTTCAAACACTTGCCAACTTACATTGTTGTCCGGCACTGAAGGCCTTACAATCACATGGATGTTTGGTTGTACCTTGTCCTTTTGAATGCTCTCCACAACGTCAAAGGCTGCCCCAACTGCTGCAAGCCTGTCAGCAGCTTGGTTCTCTTTCCTAGGAATGGATTTGATGCCAAAACCCTCAAAATCTTCAATGAGGTCCCACACCCTGTTCTTGTAGCACTTGAGTAGATCATTCTTGACAGCATGCTGCCCCTTGACTTGGTTGACAATCAACTCACTATCACCAAAGACTTGCAAGTTCTTTATTCCTCTCTTGATTGCCCAATGCAGTCCTTGCACCAAGGCTTCATATTCAGCAGTGTTGTTAGAGCATGCAAACTGAAATCTAAAAGCTGAATAATACTTAACTCCTTGTGGTGAAACCAGCATGGCTCCCCCTCCTGCACCTTGTCTACTCCTTGATCCATCAAAAAACAACTGCCATACCTCATTGTCATCCTTGTGGTCTGGCTTGGTGATGCTAGGAATAGGTTGATTTTCTTCATGCATGTAATAGACTCCTAACTCAGATTCTTCTATTTCTTGATAAGGATCAAAAGCATGCACCTTGTTAGCCCATTCATCAAGAGTTAAATTTGGGATACTTCCTACCTTGGTGTTAGCTTCATCAGTGCTTGGGTGATCTTCTTGATCAAACACTGAACAATTGGCATTAATTTGACTTGGAGTGTAAGGCTCAATGTGAAAGTTTGTAATAGGTTCAGACCTGATTGTGGCTTTGGTTCCATATCTTGTTCTGAACAACATGTGTGACCAATCAGCAAACAAGTAACCTCCAATCTTAGCTGTGAAATCCCTTGACAAACATAGGGCAAAGAGTGGTGGAAGGTCTATTACTGAGACATCTTGCAAAACAACCACGTTGGGACAGGCATGCAAAGTAAGACTCAAGTTTTTAATCACTCCAACTGTTTTTATTGTCCCATCCAATTGTACCACCCCTTTGGATATGGTTTCATACTGAATTCCCAACTGATCAGCTATTTTCTTGGGCATTACTGAACTACTTGCCCCGGAATCAATCATGCAATTGTGTACTAATTGGTTCCCAATGATCAATGAAACATAGAATGGAGGGGGCTTCAACATCTTACCTTGCTGTCCTCCATGATTCCCCTCAGGCTGGGCAGCATTTGTGAGCACCTTCTCTTGCATTTGGACTTGCTGATTTGAAGTTGACCAGTCCTTCATAGCAGCTTGTAGCAAATCTCTTTGGCCTGGGATAGATAGTGATTCCCACATTGATATGTTTACATTTGTCTTCTTCATCTGATCAATGATATTGAATGGGGATGAAGTATCCTTTTGCTATCCCTTGGCCTACACATTCATCCCTTGTATATGGGCAGCAACAACTGGCATTTGAGTTGGCCTAGGAACTGTTTTAGGCAGTCCTTGTGTGCTTGGGATTGCATTTTGCTTGCCAATAGTTTGTGGAGTGACAGAAGGTCATGAATTACTTGGGGCCAATGGTTGTTCTTCACCCAAATTTCTCCTCTTTGACCTTGTGTTAGCTGTAACACTTTGGGAAACTATCTGGTTCATGCCACAAAATCTTCAGCCTGCTAGGTTTACAAGTGTGGTATCATTTGGAGTTGATTGCTGCTGGAATGTTTCTTGTTGCTAGTCATTTCCTTGACTACCTTCACCCTCCACACTAGTTGTTGTCACCATTAATGCTTGATTCAAGGCACCGTTGAAGCACATGGACTGGTTATGAGGTTCATTGCATGGGAAACACCAATCATACTCTTGAGCCATATTGTTTTGTACTGGCACTAATGCTTTAGATGCAGATGTAGCATTGGGATTATAAGGCTGAAATGGTCTATTGGCAGGAGGCCTTGCTTGATTTAGATTTGCAGCTGGATTGGGTGGTCTTTGGGGTTGATATGGCTGCCTGTTAGGCTAAGCTTGGGGCTGGAAAGAAGGTCTAAAACCTTGAGCTTGCTACCTTTTGAGTGTAACCAACTCATTACCTAGATTTTGTAATTGCTTCATGACTTCTTGAAGTTCATTTGAGGCACTAGAAGATGAAGTGGAAGCTTCACTTGAATTCTAATTTCTAGGAGTGGGAATAGAAGCTAAATTAGGCACTTGGCTAGTACTTGGGCTCTCTAAACTTGGAAATAATGGCATTGGAGGCCTAGGAGCTAGCTTGCCAGCTTGAATCAAACAATTTTCAGCTCTAATGGCAATGCTATAAGCAATGGGGATAGTTGTGCCTCCCATGGACTGAATTAACATAGAAATATCAGAATTTAAAGCTTTAAGGTAATAAAGAAAATCACCTTCTGCTATTGGCTTGACTGCCACTGGAATTCTCTCCCAAGTCCTTTGAAATCTGAAATTAAAATCAGTCAACTTTGCTCATTGGGAGCTCTTTTGATAGTTGTCAGCTTCTCTAAAAGGGACAAGTTGTCTCCCTTTTCCCCAAACTACTCATGGAGGGCTATACATAGCTGATTCCAATTTTGAATAGAACCTAAGGCAAGACTCCTGAACCATTGCAAAGCTTTCCCTTTGAATGAAGATGCCAGCAGTTTGACAACAACTTGCATCTCATTGATCTCATGGATTGCACAAATGTTAGCAATATCCTTAACATGATCACCAGGAGTGGTCTGATTTTCTCCAGTGAAGTATGGAATGTTCTTCAATGCTGCAACTGGGATTGGATTTTGTGCATTGAGAGAAAGTGGGCTCTTTGCAGTGAAATTGACATAGGGGTTGTTTTGTGCCATTCTGATTGGCCTTAGAACCCTTGTTGATTGAATGAAAGGCCTACCAGGTGGAGGAGTTGAGAGAGTTCTTGTTTGGTGGAGATGGAGACCTTTGGATTCTCCTCCCACTTTGCCTTATTCTTGGAGATAATTACAGATATTCAAACAACACCTCTTCTTCTCTAGCTCTTGACCTTGTAGTGATTCTTCTCATGAGTTTTCAAGTCTACACTGCTTTAAAACCAGCTGATTCTTCTTCCTTGGAGTCGCCAGATGTGTAATTTATAGCTCTTTTAAGCAAGAAACTTGCAACAAATGCACATCAATTTTGTTGCAATGAAGATGAAGACCTCTAAGGTCCCACCGGCATGTGCCAAAACTATTGTTGTTGCAAATCAGCAGCACCCCTTGGATGTTGATCAGATTTCTAGTTTGATCATACTAAGCATCCAGTGTGATTGCACAACATTGAATCCTTTCCCCAAGTGTGGGACTTGCAAAATGAGAAAGGAATCTCCAGTTTAGAGGCTGGTTCCTCAATTCCTCTGGTCAGATTTATCACTTACAAGTTGCAGAGGTCTATATTCCTAATCCTACCCTAAATTCCAAAGGAGACAGAGATAGAGAATGCAGATAAACTAAAACTAATGCTAATAGGTGATGCACCAAAGGAGTGGTGAGCATTTTTTACTTCTGTAGATTGACACAAGTCATAGAATGCAACAAAAAAACAACATGCACAAACTGATAGTTGTAATGAAGAATCAGAAATTAGTCAAACAACACTAGCAGAGGATAGAAGATTAATCACAAGGCCTGTATTGTTATTTTAACATCAAAATCACTTGCATTACAACACCTGAGAGGAAAAATAAAGTTGCAGCTCTTAGAAAAGGTCTGATATTCCACCAAAATCACTTCCAAGGTGAGAAAGGGGACCTGTAATACACAAAAAATGTTCAACCCTTTGAAAATGAGCCAAAACTGGCTTTTACAGTGCAAGGGACGAGCCCAGGAGAGAGAAACGTGGGAAAACATGGAAGGGATTCAACCATTGACCAAAATTCATTCAAAATAGCATGGGCATCCTTACAGACCCATCCCCTGACATTTTTAGCCATGTTGGGAGAGAATGTGAGCCATTCTTCATTAAAAATGGTGGTTGAAACGTCATTTCTGTCCATGACCATGTGCCAGAGGTGTTTTTCAATTTTCTCTCTCTCAAAATCCATCAAAATGCAAAAATGACCTTGGAATCTTGTAGATAATTTCACCAGCTTTCCATTGATATAAATAACGTGAAAAATGAGCTTTGGATCGAAAGATATGGCCATTTGAAGTTTTAGGGCAAAACAGGGCCAAATCGGGTTGGCGGGCAAAAATTTGAATTTTTGCACCTTTTTGGTCATTTGGAAAATTTTCTAAAATTTCCCCATGCTCCGCCACTCTAGGTGCCACGTGGCGGCATCTCATTGGCCGCGGGCCTTTCAGGGGAAAATTTTCCCAAAAACTCCATCGAGCCATAACTTCAAAAATACATGGAGTTAGGAGGAAAACTTTACCTTTCTGGAAAGCTGAGAAAGAGCTCTATCCAATGGTGCCATTTCTAGAAGGTTTTGAGTGCCTAAAAAGCAAAATATTATGTCTGAGGCACAAGAGAAGGAAAGATGAAAGGGAGTTAGCCACAAAATGAGCAGGGGGCACATTTTGGATAACAAGTATGTTGTAGCATAACCTAGTGGTCGCTAAGCTCATAATATCTTAATTTAATTTGTTAATTCCTAACCACCGCTAGGCTCCAAATATTATGTGGTGGCATAACCTAGCGACCACTAAGCTCAAAATATATTACTTCAAATTCTTAAATCCAAACAATAAATTCAACTAATGTATACAGATGTTGTTTTCATAAAACAAGATTCGCTGTTGTATTTACTCGAGGCTTTACCTAGCGACCGCTAAGCTCTAAACATCAACATTTTATGGGTTATACAATTATATATATCTTAAGAGAACTACATAAGTTTTAAGAATTATTTTAAGTTCTTTACATTTGCAATGAGATTTAGACAAAGTTTTGTACTTTTATGACAATTTAAGAAACTTGTACTAGCATTCGAGAATCTATACATAATTTTTTTAGATATGACATGATCTACTTGTTGTAGCCTAGCGACCACTAAGCTATTCTTAAAGGTAATTATATCATGTTTATAATGAAGTGGTGTTATAAATCTAAATTGTTAATCTTTGCATATAAAATAAGAGAAAAATAAACTAGTGATCGTTAAGCCCAAATAACAAATTTTTGCCTATAGGAAAAAAAACAACTGGGTTGCGCGACCACTAAGTTAAACAAATGTTTTCTCCAAATAAGAGTTATAGCCTAGCGCCGCTAGGCTAGATAATTTTTTTCATGATTGAGTGTATTCCAATAGGAGAAATCAAATTGAAAATCTATAAATGATAACAAATAAATATGGAGTTTACATATAGATACATACATATACGTGTAGAATCGTGTATTAATATATATAACAACACTCTATCTCTCACAATAATACATAGAATATTAAAAATTATGTTTTAAATGAAATCTATTATCTCTGGTTTCACATTTAATTCGAAATAAATTTCTAGTTTTGTAAATTGGTGGTTGAAATAAAGAATTATATCATGGTAGCCACAAAGCTATGTGATTTTTTGGCATAGCTTAGTGGGTGCAAAAGGAAATATATATTTAAATATATAGTGATTAAAATTTATATTTAATAATATTTATGTGTATATATAATATGTTTACCTTCCATTGTACAAAAATTAACTTGTTAAGACATTACATTTGACTATTTCTACATGGAAAAACATATATAATTGAAAATATTTATCATACAATTGAATACTTAATATGGTTTTATAGTTTTAAAGTAATTTGTTAACCTCAAATATCTTCCCAGAATGTCAATGTAGAAACCATATAAACAATGTATAATGAAATAATTATCCATGTTTATTTGTATCATCTTAATAAACAACATTAAAGGTAGTCAAAAGGAATATCTAAACAATACTTTGGGTCTCGCAAACCATTAATTTTTTTAAATGTGACTATGTGACATGCCATCATTATCGGAAAAAATAATCGTAGGAATGAGAATGAAAAATTCAAAAAAAAATCCAGAGAGAGACATAAAAGGGAAGAAATGGGAAAGCGTTCAACATAGAGAAATACTAGAGTTAAAAAGGGATTACATTTTCTTTTGTTAGGGCACAAAAAAATTGTTTCATGAAGAACAAGGTGGTTTGAAAAGAATATCAAAAGGAGCTGAAAAGTAGGGTTGACTGCATTTAGCGCGATACTAGGGCAAATAAAGGTTGGATTGTCATGAAAAACATAGGAACTAGTCAAAGACAGAGTGACTGAAAGAGCTCGTGGTCAAAAAAATTACACATTTACTATAATAGAGGATTTTGATAAATACTTTATTTAGTAATATCTAAGACTATTTCGTGCTTAATGATGTCTATGAAACCTCCTCTGTTACCTCAAACAAACTATATATGCGATTCTATATGTAACCTCCTTTACTTTCCTTGTTTGTATGCGTCCTTTGTGTGCCTTCTCTACAAATGAGATTATAATCACCACTTCATTATCTCTTGTAAAAAAATTCGGGATTTGTGCACCCGGATTTGCAATCTACGACATGCGTGTATTGTTTTATAATTTCAAGAGCTATTTTTTTTGAGGCCAAGAAAATAGAAACCCCAATCAATATTTCTCTGGGGTATTTAATAATTTTTTTGGCACATTCCATGATAGAAATTCTGAAAATAGAAAAAGTGCAGGGATATGCAAATTTACTATTGGAACCTCCTTAATATTAAATTATACAAATTAATACAAAGTGTTCTATAGTAAGGGGCATCCAACAGTGGACACAACCTTGCAAAAAGAAAAACAAACGCCATGAAGGAAACAAAAAACACCACGAAGGAAACATAAGAGAAATGGAGGAAAAAATGAAAACTAAACCTGCCTGTGCCTAGAAACCGTGGAGCCAAAAACAAATAGAGAGACAAGAGCCAAATCATGAGCAAGATAGTGCAGCCCCAAAGTAAACCGGAGCCATTGAGGCCACCACAGATCGAGTAACATGTCAAGTAGCAGGAGGAAGAAAGCACCCTTTCTACTCCTTATACCTCATGACCACAATCCAATTCTTAGGTTGGGAAGGCAAGGATAATGTGGAATCAAGGCAAGGGCAATCCTACTCAGGGTTAGAGTCAGAAGAATCAGTCACATGAGCTCTTTTTACACAGCCCATGTTAGAGTTGGGAATATCCTTGCACATGGTCTCTCGAACTTATAAGGAGAGGGTTATCTTCTAGACCTACACCGTAAAAGATTGCCAACCTTTAGGCCGTGGAGCAGACACTTATTTTTTGAGACTTATTGAGCACGCAAGCCTCTTGCAGGTGACCAGTTTGGTGACATAATCTGCACCGGAAGGTTGTATTCTCATAGTCAAGAATCTAAATCCAATTGAAACCATCATGAAGTAGTTCCATCTTATCCGAAAGACCCTTGCTAAGGTCCACCTCAATACAAATCCGAGCATATGTGAATAACCCTTGCTTGGACCATTCATCATCCGTCTTAATGAAATGACCAATAGAGTTACCAATAGCTTCATAAACAACATGGTGCCAGAAGTGGAGAGGAAGATTATGGAGATGGACCCAAACCAACATTTTGGAGACTACCATAGTAAAGGGATCAAAATCCTCAAACCACGAGTGATAAAAAGGCCAGCCCTACCCCAAAACCATAGGCCATTGGTACAAAATCATTGATAATATGTAGGTGAAGGGGGTCGAGACAATAAAATACTCTTTTGCGCAAAGTTGAATCTCACAAGCATTCGACCAAGTGGAGTGAATCCATTTATGGAGAGCTTCTGACTGAGGCCAAAATCCATTAAATCTACAAATAAGGGCAGAAGCTTTGAGGATAGAAATAGAGTTAGCTACCTCTAGTATAGAGAGCATCACAACTGGAGTATCCTCAGATTTATCCACAATGTAGGGCATCCTTGAAACATCCTGAGCCCCTGGAGAACCCTTCCCTACAAAAATAGCCATAAATCATTTACCCTGAGAAAAAAGATGGGTTTGAGTGCCCTCCATAAGTAGCAATGGAGGAGCACGTGGAGAGAAAGTCGAGAGCAACATATGTGAGGCTGGGCAAATTGTGTGGACCTCCCAAAAAATTAGTTGTCCGTTATTTTTTCTTACAAATGTCTATTGTTTTGTCTCGATGTTCATATTTGTACCTCTCAGATATGAAAATTTGACTTTGCCCCTCATTAAGCAAAAGTGTGGGATATTGAAATTTCAAATATTCGCAAATGCGGGAAATTTGGAATTCAAAATTTCAAATTTTCCCTCATTAAGAAAAGGTGCAGGACATCGAAAAAATAACATAAATTCAAAACAACACAATTTGTTATTGTCTATACACATATATTAATATAAGCATAATAAAAAATATATTATAAGAAAACAAAAGAAATAAATTCTAAACATAGTTTTAAAGTTTAATAGAATAATATACACACATTTATTTTTAATTTTTATCAAAATCAATATTGACATTGTTAGATATAGTGCACGCTAATTTAATATAATTCTCTAATTAAAATTTTCCATGTGGCAAGTTTGAACTAGATAGTTAGGCAAACAATATAATTGACACATTTATTATGAAATTTATATTTAAAGAAATGCCTATAAAATATTTTAGATTGGAATAAATCCATAATATTATTATGTAAATAGTACCCACTAAAATGATGACATGTGGCATGAAATTTCTAATATCTCTTTTGTTTGTCAATATTTTGGTGTTATTTACATTTTACATTAGTAACCCTAAAACATAACTTTCTGCTTCACAAATATTTCACATCAACTTATATATAGGAAATAAATTAGTGAAACTAAGCTCTATTACTATGAATTTTTATTCCAATGCCAAATTTAAAATAATAAAGCATTAGGTCTTAGCAGCCGCTAAGTTATTCCTTTCAATAGGTGTTAATGAACAACTATGCATGTTTTATGTTGTCCATTTATTTTTCGAGGAGAATCCTAGTGGTCACTAGCCTCTATATTTTCTAGGATTCCTTTCCAACAATGTATGAAACATTACATGTTTTCCACTCAATTATAATAATTGGATAGTTGAGGAGAATCCTAGCGTCCACTAAGATCTATAATTGTTGTTTCTTATTCGATCACTATTTTAAAAATAAGAAATTGTTGAGCCTAGTGGCCACTATGTCATTCCTTTAAATAAGGAATGGAGCTTAGTAGTTTCTAAGTATTTTCTTTGATATGAAACTGATGTGAATTATGTGTTACAAATAATATATCTTATGAGAACTACATAAGGCTTGATCCCTCTCGAGGGTATGTAGTGTAGCACTTGGCTCCCATGGATAGTGTAGCCAATATGATACAATTATAATCAATAAAAAATAGTAGCGATCCAAATTTGTACATATAGTGTTTATAATGATAAGAGGTAATGGTAGGAGCCTATCGGCTGCTAAGTTAGACCATGATTTGTTATTTTATCACTATTTTCAAAATAAAAATTGTTAAGCCTAGTGGTTTTAATGGCCTATACGCCATTCCTTTCAATAAGTAATGGAGCTTAGCGATTGCTAAGAATTTTCTTTGATACGAACCAATGTGAATTATGTGTTACAAATAATATATCTTATGAGAACTACATAAGGTTTGATCCTCTCGAGGGTATGTAGTTCAAAAGAGTTGGCTCTGCCCATGGATAACCTAACCAACATGATACACTTATAAACAATGAAAAACAACTAGTCATCCAAAGCTATACAAATAGTGTTTATAATGAAAGAGGTAATGGTAGGATCCTAGTGGCTGCTAAGCTAGACCATGATTTGTTATTTTATCACTATTTTAAAAATAAGAAATTATTGAGCCTAGTGTTCATTATGTTGTTCCTTTTAATAAATAATGAAGCTTAGTGGTCACTAAGCATTTTCTCTCATACGAATCGATGTGAATTATATGTTACAAACAATATATCTTATGAGAACTACATAAGGCTTTATCCCTCTTGAGGGTATGTAGTGCAACACTTGGCTCACGCCAGGGATAGTCTAGCCAATATGATACAATTATAATCAATGAAAACACTATCAATCCAAAGTTGTACATGATAGTGTTTATAATGACAAGAGGTAATGGTAGGATCCTAGCAGTCACTAAGCTAGACCATGATTTGTTATTTTATCACTATTTTCAAAATAAGAAATAGTTGAGCCTAATCACGACCCTATGCCATTCCTTTCAATAAGTAATGAAGCTTAGCATTCACTAAGAATTTTCTCTCATATGAACTGATGTGAATTATATGTTACAAACAATATATCTTATGAGAACTATATAATGATTGATCCCTCTCGATGGTATGTATTACAACACTTGGCTCTACCAAGGATAGCCCAACCAATATGATATGATTATAATCAATGAAAAACCCTAGAGATCCAAAGTTGTACAAACATTGTTTATAATGATAAGAGGTAATGGTAGGAGCCTAGTGGCCATTAAGCTAGATCATTATTTGTTATTTTATCACTATTTTCAAAATAAGAAACCATTAAATCTAGCAATTATTATGTCGAAAGTGTCCACTACGCTTAGTTATTTATACCCTGATTTGATATAACGTAATAGACAATAAAGGTTTGTATCCTAATAAGACTCGATATTCTAAATACATTAACATAAGTTTGAGAAATATGGAATAAATTTCTTCAACTAGTATTGTAAATATAACTTATAATCGAGTAAGAGACAATAGACCCTTGGTGTAGAGGCACTCAATAAACATTGTTAATCATCAAATCTTTTCCCAAATAGTTAGAACCCACCATGACCTTCTAGACTACAATTTTTCCACGAAATGGCTAGAGTGGTGAGGGCTATACTTATGTTTAAGAAATGTGTAATCCTTCCCATTTGTATTTGATAATTTTTGTGGAATTACCTACCTCCCACTAAGCTTTAAATATCTTATTTAGACTTGTTACATACATTTAATCATCTCGACTATAGTATGTCCGATATACACATATTTCACATTGTCTTGTATATAACAAAAAAATGCTTTACGACCACTAACTCTATTAATGTGATTTGTTTCTCAAACACTCTCTTCAAAATATGAAACATTAGATCTTAGTGGCCTCTATGTTATTCCATTCAATAGGTGTAAATTAACAAGGAATGTTTTAAGTTGTCCATTTATATGTCAACTAGAATCCTATCTTCCACTAAGATCTATATTTTCTTACATTCTTGTCATGCCATCTATGGAATGTTATAGGTTGTCAAACTCAAGGATAATCCTTTCAAAAGGTGCAAATGAATGTTGATCCTTTCAATGCATGATAATTGGCTAGAACACTTTTGGATAATTTTTGTTATTATTGATTTGATCCACAAAATATGAATTATTGTAACCAATTGAATGTTAGATATCATGTCCATTAAATCCTAGTGGTTGTTAACCATTAAGTTAATTACTCTCCAATGATAAAAAGTAAGGAACTCTAGAGGTTGGTGACTGCTAGGGTAATACTTATATTCCTTATCAGACAATGTGAAAAAAAAATATACTTCATAAATGAACTAATTATTAATGTATTCTACTCCAATTATAGGTAAAATGTCTTCCATTATTCACACTTTGTTCTTGATAATTCCATTCATCGAAGGCGTTGATTGTTGGAAGAAAAGAGACAAGGAATGGTTTGTTGAAATCCATTCCCTAAAAACTACCATGTCAACTTGTGGTTGTTTTTTGTTATATATGAATCAAAAGGAAGTTGGTATGGTTCTATCCTCATAAGTTATTGATTCGGGACACTGTGTGTTTAGGTTGAACACATTGACTTTGAAAACAATAAGTGTCTTATTTTGGATATGGAGTTAGAAGTTTCTTTATTCAGAAATGTGAAATGCAAGCCTTAATAGATAGTGAACCATATTCATGTTCACAATATGGTTGGAATTTTGGGATGTTTATAGATTCTGAAAATAATGGCTGTTCAAATGTAGAATAAATTCATAATGGCATGTTTATAGTATTCAAAAAATTGTATAGAAATAAAAAAACCTCTTATGTTTGTCATTTTTTAAATAGAAAAGGTTTTCTTTCACCTCCAAAACATGCCAAGTTGTTTATTATGCTAAGGAGAACATATTTGTCTAAATTGGAGATCAACCCATCTAAATCAAAGTTGCATGGGTTAAAAAAGAATACTAAATCAGCTACATTGTTGAAGAAAACAACCACTATATTTGAGAAAATAGAACCTTCAACTATTCAATAGTTTCATTTGTTTTTGTTCAATGGTGAAGTATTTTCAATTGATGTTTCAAGGTTTCATGTAGCACCTCCACACCATCGGTATTGTCCTACGAGATGATGATAATAATTACCTTATCATCCACTCTATGTTGATAAATGTTATTACTACATAAAGGGATGCAATTCTTCTTCCCTTCTTACAGTCTATGAATAAAATTGTGGAACTCCAAGATCTGAAAGACCGAAAAGGGATGATGTGAAATTTTATATACTTGATGGTCAACATACAATATGTGCGTAAAAATAATTTTGGGCTCAGAGACTTACAAGTCTTTACATTCAAGGTTACGATTTTGAAAGGCTCGCATTTTGTCTACAAAAAAGCATCTACCGAATCCATTGCTAATATTTGCAAACAACATAATAAAGTAAACAAAACTTGGATAGAAACCAAGTTTATTGATTTAGTGTACAAAGCTAGATTAGTTTAGAAATTTCTAGGATGTCCTCAATGGCCCGGATTGAAAAAATAAAGACAAAAGAGTGGAAGGTAATGTATTTTAATTTTATTGCATTGGTTATTAACATTTACTTTTGTCATATGCAAAGATTTAAAAAAATACTTTGAATGAAAAGCTTTGAGAATCAATGCCTTTCAATTTTCATAGTGCAAAAATAGAGAGTCTATATGAAAAATGGACTTTTCTATTATTACTTGATGATATATGGACTAAATGGAAAACAAAATTTTAGTTGTTTAGATCGGTGGCCTTTCTTTTTCACATATTAAGGATAATTAGGTTAACTTTCAGCTAAATTCATTGGAAATATTCATAACCAATTCATTCAGGACTACTCGAGGAATGACCAACGAAGAACTCTCGGTCTGGTGATAAAGTGTAATCAAGGGATGTATGGTTAACTTGGTATGTTGAGGTAGGTGTAATAGCAGAGACATTTGATTCTTATTGTTGGAGAATAAAAGGAGATAGAAAAATGAGAGAAAAAGTTCTACATTATTTGAAAAATAAACATCCAGATAATATTATATTGACATCCTATAGTGAATCCAATGTAATTGAAAAATTTAATTGCATGAATCACACTACCACCAGTTGTCTATATTGTTGGGTGAAGAGAGAAAAGGAAAATTAAATTTGATTCCTATATAGGAAAAAAGGAAAAATGCAAAAAAATACCATGAGGTGGAATATTTTTTTCCCGTCGAGGCTCGGTAGTATTAGACAACTATGTGATGTCAATGGAAGAAAATATACCAGCAAGGATGGAAGACAAAAAGATTTTACTTTTCAATGTGCATATCCATTCCAAATTCTATCAACTTTATCAATTATTCCTTCGACTAATCCTTTTAATGTTGAATATGTGATCGTTGATTTCTATAATTTGTCTTGCAATATTTCTAATGATGTAATAATGGAGTTGCTAACAACTATTTGAACCAATGTGTTGGATGTATTATTAGTATTTTTTTATTGTTAAAGTGGATTGAAGGGTCTCGTACCTTGAAAATAAAGGCGAGGTGTAGTGCCCACTTCCCCTCGACACTTTTATTACTGATCATGATACTGTAGACTATTTGATGGACATTTTTATAGTTTTGATTTAGTATGATGTTAGATGTGAGACAATGGATTATTGCTGAATTTGATTATATATGATGCATGATGATTATTAGAGACACTTTATACATTGATGTTGGTATACTATTTGACATGGATATATTATGAATGTTGTTCGGACATGTGATTTTTGATATTTTGAGTAAACCTAGAAAATAAAAGTTATTTGATGATGATATAGTTGTTGATTAAATTACAAATGGTATAGTTGTTACTTTAATGTGTTGTGATTCATTTATATAGATGATTTTGGAATTATATTTATATTCATTTTGAATGTTCTGATATGGTCATGAGGCCGAAGGAGGTATTTGTGTTTTGCAGGTTAAAATATCACAACAAACATCGGGGGATTGGAGGCCAACCACATTAGAATTCTAGATGAATTCAACAAGGTCACCATGGCAACATGTTTAATGTGTGTGTGTTGTTAAGGACGTTAGCATAATTTAGCATAGGCATATTTATTGCATTTTATTGCATTGTCTTTTATTTAATAATGTGCAACATGTGCACTCTAGTCTAGTGACTTGCATTCAATATTGTTATGTTGGATAACATTCAATATTGGTATTAGTAGTAATTACATGTGCATGTGAGATGGATCTTATCATCTCGTAGTTGGTGTATGCTAGGGTGTCATGTCTATCCATATGAGGTCCGTTGTCTAATATCTATAAATATTACGACTCTTGTATTGTTATGTAATCTGATTTCATGATCAATAATATTTGTGAGGCTTTCGTCCCTCTTTGGTCATTGCAATCTTATTCTATTCTATCATTTGGTATCTAAGTTATACCATTATTATCATTTGGTATCAGAGTAGGTTCTATCCAAGCAAGGTTGAAGAGGAGCACTATTGGAGAGGATCCATTGGAGAAGAAGATTTGCATCAAAGGAGAGCCATTGAAGCATCCCGCAGCCTCCATTCTTTTCAAGCATCCCTCAACTAAAATTTGACCTATCCACTTATTTGGAAGGTAATTTTTTTAGTCATTGGTATAGCCAATTGATCTAACATATTGGCGGAATATTTTAGATTTGGAGATCTTTAAAAAAAAAAGGAGAAAGATCTTGAAAAAAATTACAGATCTAAAAAAAAAAAAAAAAGAGAGAGATCTTGAAAAAAATTGCAGATCTAAAGAAAAAAAAAAGATCAGATCTAAAAAAAAAAATCAGATCTGAAAGTGGAGGTGTGAAGAATTCGGGAGCAAAGGTTGAAGCAGTCCCGTCAACAAAATTCCAGCAGATAGCTCTTAGAAAAAAGGACATAAATTTTTCATAAAGTGTCGGATTGATGTGCCATTTTTTTCTGGAAAGATAAGAAGGAGGCACACAACTTTTTAGTTTACATCATCTTCATATTCGGCCTCTACATATGACAAAAAGTCTATACAAGTTGGATCATTTTTTCTAAAAAATCAGATCTAGCTGGTAATTTGGTAAGATCTCAAAAACTAAGATTTTGATTCTTCTGAAATTTTGTGGGTTTCAAGAAAAATATTTTATGATGCTTCACAAAATTTTAGAAAAACCCGAGATCACGGTTTGTGAGAAAAGGTGAACACAATATTTAAATTGTTTGTTTGGATCTTGGGAACAAACAGTCAATGATTCGATTCCCACTCTCTCCATATTTTTTATTAAATTATTTTTTTTAGAAAATTTGGAGAAATTACTAAATTTTGGGAGATTTCTAAATTTAGAAGCTCACCAAACACATTTAGAGCAACCGCTAAATTTAGCGGAAAACTCCTATTGGGGGTAAAAATATTTTGGCCTAAATTGTGTATTTTGTGATTCTAGACCCTTTTTTTTTGTAAGAGGGGAACACAAAAACTTCATTTTGATGTACTTTTGGAGTATTTTGTACTAATCTTAGTGCATAAAGTGAAAAAAAGTACAAATTTTTATTTTATGTTTGGTTCTATCACATGAGATCTTTGATCTCATAGCAAGAAAGTTTCGGTATATACTACAGTGCCTCCGAGAAGCGCTTACGGGTGATGTAGTCACGACTACTACTGCACTTAATGCCTAACACAAATGCCTAAACATCGTCTAGGCATCAACCCTATAAAATTGACGGGGAGTAATAAGGACACAATACACACACATTTGAGCCCTCCCATCCGTTTGTGCTTGCACAAACCCCTCTCCGTCTTGTCTAAGTACCACGTACTAAATTCTTTCACGTGCGTTAACACCTCTTTCCGTACTGACGGGTATATTGAAAGGGTGATCTTCTTCCATGTACTGATGGGTATATTGGAAGGGAGTGTATATAGAAAGGTTTGGTATATCGGCCTGACGGTATATTGAGAGGGAGACCATAAACCTGGAGTGATAAGAGCCTTACCCTTTGTCAGAAATTCAGAGTTTCAGAAATTCAGATTGCAGAAATGGGTGCACAAGCACCAAAGTTCTTCTTACCAGATTCACAACTGCTTAGAGGAGACAACTATGCTGCATGGAAACCGAAGATCAAGATGTTACTTGAGTTTGAAGACCTATGGACAGTTGTAGATGGACAAACAACAAGATCACTTGATGATGGAAGACAACAAGTTCAATTTGATAGGGCCAATCAAAAGGCCAAGTTGATCATCTTGTTTAGTGTAATAGATGATGTGCAACCCCACATTAGAGATGCCACATCAGCCAAGGATGCATGGGATAAGTTGAGCACAGTCTATGAGGCAAAGAACAAGAATGCCATCCTCAACCTACTATCACAATTGCATACTCTCAAGTTCAAGCACAATGAGAAGGTTGAAGTTTTTTTGAGATGATTTGCTACTTTGAGGGCATCTCTATTGGCATTGGGAAAAGAGATAAGTGATGAAGACCTCGTACCAATTGTGTTGCAAGCACTTCCTCCTTCCTACAGAATCTTTGTGACAACTATCAATATGCATGAACACACAATCACCTTTGAGAAGTTGGTCAATCTACTCCAACAAGAAGAGGCAATGAACAAAAGATCAGGAAGATGAGCAAGCACTATCTTCCAATCATAAAGGAAAGGGAAAATTTCAGTCCAATCACAAGAAGTCCCAACAAAACCAAATTCAACGAGACAACACCAAGAAGTGTCCCATTTACAATGAGGGGGCATGACATCAAAAATTGTTGGTACAATTCCTATAAAAAGGGTTCATCAAGCAATTCAAAACCCAATAACCATCAAGGTAACAATAATTCAAATAAAGGGAAGTCCAACAACAACAACAACAATCAAGGGCAGAAAAATGGTAATTGGCAAAGAAAACCCAAACAATAAGGGTACATTGTCGAACATGAGGATGATTCAGATGAAGGACACCACATGTATTCTACTCAATTTGATGAAGAAACCAAGTCCACACAAGATATATGGTATGTTGACTCGGGTGCAACTCGACACATGACTGGACGCAAGGATTGGTTCTACACACTACATGACTCACCTAACAAGAACCATGTGTCATTAGGTGATGACTCATCATATAGTGTCAAGGGGATTGGAAACATTTCACTACCTCTTGGAAAGCATGACTGCAAAATCACAAATGTATTATATGTACCTGGGTTGACCAAGAATTTGCTATCAGTTAGTCAACTCCTTGATCACAACTTAAAGTTAGATTTTGACAGTAATAATGGAGAAAAAGTGTGCTTGATAAGAGATAAGTCAAGAGGTTCCAAGATTGTAGCAAGAGCCTCCAATGTGGGACGCATGTTCCAACTTGATTTTGTCCACAAGGATGATCAAGCTCTAGTGGCCAAAGACACATAATCTGCAGAACTATGGCATCACAGATATGGTCACATCAATTTTGGCTATCTCCAAACACTTCAAAAGGGCAACATGGTGAAAGGATTTCCTACACTCAAGCACAACACTGACAAGTGTCACAATTGCCTAGCTGGAAAGAAACACAGAGTACCCTTCCAGAAGAACACATATAAAGCTAAGGGAAAGCTTGATTTGGTGCACACCGATCTTTGCGGGCCCATGTAACCAAGTCATTCTGGATGTCAATACTTCATGCTTTGTGTTGATGACTAATCAAGAAAGATGTGGATATATTGTCTAAGAAACAAGAGTCAAGCCTTTGAGACATTTCAGAAGTTCAAAGCACTTGTTGAGAATGAATTTGGTCGCAAGATCAAAACTCTCCGCTCAGATCAAGGGGGGAATTCACAAGCAATGAGTTCAAGACTTACCTGGAAGCTCATGGGATTCGTCGACAAATGCCTCCTACTCACACACCACAGCAGAATGGTATAGTTGAGAGAAGGAATCGTATACTATCATGGAAATGGTGCGATGTATGATTGACGACTCAGGTTTAACAAAGACATTTTGGGTAGAAGCTGCAAGAACTGCAGTCTATTTGTTGAATAGAGTGCCCACAGTAGCTCTTGAAGGAGTGACACCTCAAGAAGCATGGTCAAATCGGAAACCATCAATTGCACACCTAAGAGTATTTGGGTGTAAAGCTAGCATGCACATACCCAAGAAGAACAAGAACAAGTTGGATATGAAAGCTGAGAAACTGATATTCATTGGATACAGTGAAGAAGCACTTGGGTACAAATTATGGGATCTCGAAAGCAAAGAAAGTATACACAAGTAGGGATGTTGAGTTCTTTGAGAAGAAACAAGCAGATGCTCCACTCAATGACTCAACAAACATGTAGAATACACCTCTTGTGAAGACAAAATTTGATGTTCCCACTGAAGATGACAGTGATGAATTGGATGATGGTGAAAACTTGGATCCACCACAAGCCAATGGAACAGCTAAGAAGTTACCTAAATGGTATACTCAATTAATAAGAGATGCAAATTTGGATGAAGCACCTAGCACATCATCTAATCTTGGACCTCAAACTCGCAGTCAAGCTCATGAAGAGGTCAATTATGCCCTAATGAGCAGAGTTGTTGAAACAGTTGAGCCATCTACAGTTCAGGAAGCCCTACAATCAAAAGCTTGGAAAGATGCCATGGATTCAGAGTATCAGTCAGTGATGAAGAACAACACATGGCAACTTGTCGACCTTCCACCAGGGAAGAAACCCATTAGATACAGATGGATATTCAAGACTAAGTACAAATTAGATGGGACTATTGACAAGTATAAAGCAAGGCTTGTAGCAAAGGGGTATGCATAACAAGAAGGAATTGATTATGAGGAGACATTTGCTCCCACAGCCAAGATCAAGACAATCAGGATGATCTTTGCTCTAGCTGCACAATTTGGTTGGAAAGTCCACCAAATGGATGTGAAAAGTGTCTTTCTTAATGGAGATTTGCAAGAAGAAGTCTATATGACTCAGCCAGAGGGTTATGTAATACCAGGAAAAGAGATGATGGTATGCAGACTCATAAAATCTCTATATGGCCTAAAACAGCACCACAGGGCATGGTACATCAAAATTGATGAGCATCTCATAAGTCATGGATTCGAAAGGAATCCTTATGACCCCAATCTCTACCTCAAAAGCAAGGGGGAGATTGTCATTGTGGTTGTTTATGTCGACGATCTAGTCATTACAGGTAGTTCTGTGAAGATGATCGATGCAACAAAGAAGGATTTTAATCGATCGTTCGACATGACAGATCTCGGGCTCATGCACTATTGTCTTGGGTTGGAAGTATGGAAAAAGAGAATCATATCTTTGTGTCGCAGTTGAAATACACCAAGACAACGCTCGAGAAATTCAGGATGATGGACTACACTCCTATTGCTACACCTATGGAAGTGAGACTTCAGTTATCTCGTTCCGATCCATCACCACCGGTGAATGCAACTCTCTATCGGCAGTTGATCGGGAGTCTCATTTACCTGACATATACTAGACCAGATATCAACTTTGCAGTCAACTATTTATCACGCTTCATGCAAGAACCAAAAATATGTCATTGGAAAGCAGCAAAGAGAATACTAAGATATCTAAAGGGTACAGTTGACCTTGGTCTAGAGTACAAGAAGAACGACAACTTCTTCTTGACAGGATATTCAGATTCAGATCATGCAGGAAACATGGATGATAGGAAGTCAACATCAGGATTCATCTTCTTTATGGGATCTAGACCGATATCATGGGGAAGCAAGAAACAGAACTTTGTTTCTCACTCTTCTACAGAAGCAGAGTATCGAGCTGCAGGTGAAGCTATTTGTGAAGCAATATGGCTACGCCGAATACTGGAAGGAATTGGTCTACCACAACAGAAATCTACTCCAGTATATGTTGATAATGAAGGAGTTCTGAAGCTTGTTCGCAATCCAGTATTTCATGAGAGAACCAAGCATATTGAAGTACAGGTTCATTTCATACGTGAGCATGTCTTGAAGCACAACATACAGCTCCAGTTCTGTCCTACAGCTGAACAGAAGGCAGATGTTTTCACTAAGTCACTTGCACGTGACAAATTCACACTGTTCAGAGAGTTCCTCTCCACTTCATTGGAAACTATGCAAAATTAAGGGGGGGAATGTTAGCATAATTTAGCATAGGCATATTTATTGCATTTTATTGCATTGTCTTTTATTTAATAATGTGCAACATGTGCACTCTAGTCTAGTGACTTGCATTCAATATTGTTATGTTGGATAACATTCAATATTGGTATTAGTAGTAATTACATGTGCATGTGAGATGGGTCTTATCATCTCGTAGTTGGTGTCTGCTAGGGTGTCATGTCTATCCATATGAGGCTATCTAATATCTATAAATATTACAGCTCTTGCATTGTTATGTAATCTGATTTCATGATCAATAATATTTGTGAGGCTTCCGTCCCTCTTTGGTCATTGCAATCTTATTCTATTATATCATTTGGTATCTAGGTTATACCATTATTATCAAGGTATTCCCATGGGGGATTACCTTCGATTGTGACCAAGGGGTTATGTGTATTTTATTAATGTGGTTCCTTTTTATTATTGTTTGTATGTATTTTATTAGTGAAGTGTCCCTTTCTTTTATTTAATTAAATTGTGGTAGATTAATGTGAGAAAACATATGGTTAAAAGTTAATGAATCAAATTTGGGATATAAGAAAGTAATTATAGAAGTTGTTGGCTTTTTGTATTAAATGTTGTAAGTATGTGTAAGTGATGTGTAATTATGTGTAAGAGTTGTGTAAGTCAGATTTTGGAGTATGAAACACTCCACCTCTTTGGAAATTCAAATTTTTCCTTGGAGGTTGTTTTTGGAGGCTTATGGGACAAGTAAAACTTGTCCCATACCTCTTAATTTCATTTACCAACCATACCTATGGTTGGAGGGTTAAATTTAGACTTTTATAATGCATTTTGGGAAGAAAAATTATAAGTTTTAATTGCACTCTTCTTACATTTTATTAAATTCAGTCCTTTGGGGTGTGGGCTTTTTGGAGTGTGTAAGTTTATTTGTCATATTATTCACCCACCTCTTTATTATGCATTGGAGAATGAATTTGACTTTTGTGTTGGAGTTGATGATGTGTGATGTAGTATCATACATGGATCCACCTCATCCTCTCCTCTTCACTCTTCTATAAAATTGAAACTTTTGCTTTTTGTTGGGTTGATGAAACATTTTCCATGCATCCTTGGGGTGAGTTTTCTTATGATTGGAGCTCTTGCTTTTGGAAGGAGATTGGAGAAATTTGCATGCTTGTTGGTTGTTGATTTTGGGACTGTGTTTTTGACATTGAAAGCTTGCTGTGTTGGAACAAATTCTACCATGGAGAGGTAGGAGCTTAGCTCTTCATTTATGCTTTTATTTCTTTTTGTTTGTGTGAATGGTGAATGTTTTGTGTGTTTATTGGTTGTTTGGGTAGACTGCCATAGGAATGGTGTAGGAGAAGGCTAGGGGAATTCATGTTAGGGTGGAATAAGGGAATGCCAATGGCATCAGAATTCTTATGGAGGGAGTTGGGGATTGGGATCCACCATGAAAAATAAATAACTTGCATTTCTTACCTTGTGGGGGCATAAGAGGGATTTTGGGGGCATAAGGATATGTGTGATGAATTATATTGGTGGTTTGTTACAGGTGGATGTCTAATTCCCATTGGGAGGTATAACCAGCTTCCCCCATAGCTCTTGCTCTTTTAGATTGTAATGAAGAAGCATGAGTTTTGTTTGTTGTGTTTCAATGCAGTTGTAAACTGTTGTTTTGTCTTGGACTGTGTTGTTAAATTCAAATGTGCATGTTGAAATATGGTTGTGTGTATGTTTTGTGGAAGCTTGTTATTGCCATGAGTTGAATCACATCTTCTATTAGATTGTGGTTAGGGCTTGGGGGCCAATGAAGAAGGATGGCTTCTGTTCTTTATTGGATGTATTGGTTGGGTGGAGAGCATTGCCTTTCTCCTACCTTTGTTGTGATCAAAATTGAAAATGGAGGATCTTCATGTTGTTGTTCTAGAGTAAAGGAAAATATAGTTTGACAGTACCTTGAGAAACAAATTCTTTTGTAACCTTTCCCACTTTGAAGTGGATGAATTTGTAAATGTTTGAATTGGAAGGATTTTGTATGGATTATGAAATTTGTAAAAAAAATGAAAAAGAAATAGACTTTGTTTTTTCTTTGAAAGAATGTGAAGGAAATGAAATCTGTATCATGAATTTTGAATTTGGAAAGAAAGAAATTGAAATCTATTATTACATTCAAGAAATTGAAAGGTGTAAAGTTGTATATTCGAATCAATAAAAAGGATTGCAATACCTTTCTTCATTTGCGTTGTTGCATTTAAATCTGATTGTTAAATGTTATTGAAATCTCTGGTTGAAAAAAGGAAGTATGTATGAAGGAATTACATTACTTTGTCCTTTTTAAAATATGACAGAATTGGAAATTAGACTTTATATTTTAGCCATTAAATGGTTTGATTAAATCACTTAAATGGATTTGACTAGGATTAGAATAAATTTCCATACTTGAATGATGAAAATGATAAATGAATACCTTTAGAAATTTATCTATGTTTTAAATTTTAAAACTAGCAAATAATTTATCTAAAATGAACAGTTCGAGCCTGCACACAATAATCAACATGGAAACATTAAAATTTAGCATCTTAATGATATCAATGCACTCAATTTGACAAAAAACAGTTAAGGAAATAATTTTAAACATTGAAAATGTTAGAGTAGGTATTTACCTTAGCTCATGTTCACCTAGGTACATTATTTACCTTTATTGTATTTATCCTCACCCACTTATGTGTGTGGATATTTCTTTTTATTTATTTAGATATTAGGAGATATTATCTAGTTGTTAGGTATAGTTCTTTTCTTTATCTATGGTATTGACTAGTTCTTTCCTTGATCTATGGTATTGACTAAATCCTTGATGTCTAGTTCTCTCATAAATCTATGGACTTGACTAGTTCTTTGATGACTAGTTCTTTCCATGATTTATGGCTTGATCTATGACCTTGATTGGTTCTTAGATTTTTATTCCTTACCTATATAAGCAAGGTCCATTCTCATTGTATTTCATTGAGTTCCATAATAATATATGATATTTCTGCTCATTTTTTTGCAAAGGTTTATGTAAAGTTATTTTGGTGAATTGCTTTCATCTTATTGATCATGATGTTTGATTAGCATTTGTGTTCTTGGCTTGGCACGATCTGGGTATCGTTCCTTTTAGCAAAATCGAGCCCAAACCTTTGCGGTCCTTTTTTTGTCAATTGTTGGAAAATTCGAATTGGAAATCAATCAAGTAAAATTACCCTCCAAATGTATCCTAAATCATTCTTAGAATAATTCTCCATGTCTGTTTGGCATGTTGAGTGAAGGAGAAGATCAAATTGAACAAAATTTATAAGTTAAAATTTACCAGTTTGCTTTTAAAAATCTTGCAGGCCGTTTTCTTAAAATTAATGCCTTAAAATTTGTCAAAATTTAAAATTTATGGTTCTTGTGCAAAGAGGGCGTCGAGAGCTTTCCAGAAAGTCCTCGTTTGCCCAAAATTGATATTTGTATCAAAAGTTATGGCCTTCTGAAGTTTTCTTCATTGACATTAAAATTTTGGGAAAAACTTTGCTTGGTGGGCCCTCGGCCTAAATTTTTCCCTTGGAACTTAATAAAAAAATTTGGCAAATTTTTAACTTTTTCCCCACCGCCTCCCTGCTTGTGCCCAATCAGAGGCTTCCACATGGCCTCACGAGGCAACGACAGAGGCGCCACACCTTTTTCGTCCTTGGAAATTTTTTAAAAAAAATTAGAAATTTTTCTTAATTTCCTCCGCCGGCCCACAATCCCACATCCGATTCGAGTACTGCCATGTGGCATGGTGGAGGGGTGGAATGCTTGCAACCTTATCTTTTTGAAAATTGGTTTTTGAAAAAAATTGTTGTTACCTCCGCGGCCCCGCACTCCCGCCCTTGCCTTGGAGAAATCTTTTCACAGACGCGCGGGCCTACACGTCAAACTTACCTTTTGACCCCCTCTTTAGCAATATTCCCTAAACACCATCATCACCCCGCCTTCCCTCATTTTCTCCCCCGCTTTGGCTTGTTGGGTGCCACATGTCCCTGGCGTACTATGGGGGCGCGGGCACAAATTGATTCCCCCACTCCCATGCAAGAAAATAAATAAATAAATAAATAATTAAAAAGTCTCCTTGCTACCCGCCAACTCGCCCTTGTGGGCAATTTTTCATCCCTAGGCCCACGGGCCCGCTCTTGGGGAAAAATTTTCACCCAAAGGCCTGTAGGCCCATAACTTGAGTTTTATGAGGAGTTAGGAGGACTTCTTTATATCATTAGAAAGGTGAGGAAATTTTCTATCCAATGGGAATGATTTAAGGAAATTTTGAATGCATTAAGTGTGAGAAAAATCAATTCAAAACTCTAGGCCTATTAAAGAGTGGGTATAGGGATAATTTACCCCTAAACCTAGTTAAACCTTCTAACCCTAAATTTTGGACCTTGTGACCTCTAATAATTGTTAATAAAAGAAAAGCATGTTCTAGTAAATTAGAATTGTTCTAGAACTTGTTAGGGATAGTTGTTGTCTTACAACTTGGTTGTTGGATCCTTTAAACAAAAGAATTTATTCCATAATTTTCCTAACTAATCCTAGGTTCTTTCTTGGGTCTCAAGTGGGTTGTTTTAGCAGGCATCACACTTGGTATTAGAGCAAAGGTTCAAAAGCTTGGAACCTTGGGCACACTAGAAAAATTGAGACATGAACTATGAACCTAGCACACTTTTGGATCTAAGAAACAAACTTGTTTGAAAATTGAAAAAGAAATGCGTATGAAGAAATATCACATTACTTTGTTCATTTGAACTACCATAATTAAAATGTTAATAAAATAATAAGTTGTTTGAATTGTTGTACTCTCTCTCGGTGGCATTTTTTCGGAACCCGAGTAACTAAGAATGTTAAATTAAATTGATTTTTGTGAACTTCTAGTGTAGAGGAAACTTTGTTCCCTTTGAAAATGTGTTGTTTTACAAGTCCTAAAACTTGATTTAATTATATGATGTGTTAAGCCTTTTGAGACCCTTCCTTATTAAAATTGTTGGAATGAAGAGTTGTATGGCGTGATTCTTGTGGTTGGACAATAGTGGTTGTGTTCTGGGTCGGAAGAGTTAATTAGAAGTTGTTTAGAGATTCCTTCCTTCAGTGGTTAGGAAAGTTGGTCCGGTTGTCAGTTTTTCATTTTGTTACCCGTATGGAAGAGTGGACACTAAGTTTGGGTGTCGTTTAGGACCCAATCATGTGTATGTGTTCTTGGAACTAACCTCAAGGCAGAGTACCCCTATTAGCGGCCACGAAGGGCTACAGAGTGAATGTGGTGTTAAATTTTGTATTTTACTTTCATGATCTTGTGTTATTTTATCAAGGACCAACATTTTATTTTATGATTGGATTGAGAAGCTCTGAGAATCTTTTATTTATTTATAATTTTTGCAAGAATTTTCAAAATTTACAATGTGGCTACTTAGCCACTTTTCTTGATTGCCAATATTTCTTGGAATTTATTTTGATTGGTGACTCGGAGCTCATTATGTTGTTGGCTACTTAGCTAAACGTTACGTGGTTTCCTTCTTGCATGTTGTTGAGCTGGTTCTATGCTTCTTGTATGGTGACATTTTTTGTATGGGGGTACACCCTAGGTGTCTTGAATGTCCTCTTAGGTGCTTAAAGTTATGCCTTGGTTTTGGATGCACGGAACCTTGAGTCTATCTCAGATCTTAGAGTGAACTTTTCATTACTCGACCTTGTTGGGAAGAGATTTCATTGTGTTATGCATTCTAATTGGCGATCACATTGTGGTGGTGGTGGTTTTATTACAATCTGGTAAGAGCTTGTTCCTTGTCGAAGTAGAAGTGTTTAATTATGGGCTTTTAGATTTTGTTAGAATTGGATTGCCTTTTTGGTTGACTGTAAATGTTACTGAAAAAGTGTTTGTTTTGATAGTGACTTTTCTTTGATGGCATGTTAAATTGTATCATGGGTTCCTGGTT
The DNA here is from genome assembly GCA_018340775.1 of Taxus wallichiana var. yunnanensis. Taxonomy (NCBI): domain Eukaryota; kingdom Viridiplantae; phylum Streptophyta; class Pinopsida; order Cupressales; family Taxaceae; genus Taxus; species Taxus wallichiana. The sequence continues at coordinate 554,733,115 of CM031234.1, forward strand.
GCATCATAGAAAGTTTTGACTTGTGGAATGTATGCATCTTGGTAATTATGGATAGATTTAAGCCCTTTCAGGCAGTGTGTTTATTTAAGTGTACTTGTTTCACTCTCTAGACTTATAAATCAATCTATCATTGCCTTAAATTTCCTTTACTAGGAATAAAATTCTATGACCTATTAATCTTTGGGTTACTTGGAAACACTTATGGATGCTTTGGGGTCTTTTGGACCTTTCTCATAGAAATGTTAGTTTGGTAGATCTTAATATTTAATCTCGGTGGTGCTTATATTGTACTTCCTCTTTTAAAAAGAAACTTTAACTCTTGGTTGTAAAGTCCATGTTTTGGTAAATTAGTTGGTTTCCCTATTGCATTTGATGCTTTCTAGTGTGGATGTGGTGTCCTTGGAGTAAATTTGCATTGTCATCTGGTTGCTTGGCTGGTGGTATCTTGTGGGGACATGAGAATTGATTGGAAAGCCTTCTTTGGTTATTAGGGGAGTAAAATGTTACCATCCTAAACAACAAAAATTGTTAAACCTTAATAGATTCGTAAAAGTAAGATTATACCTCTTTAATGAGCCTTCCTTGAAAATTTCTTGTGAGACTTGTGGAGACCCACTAAGAATGTCTAATGATGCTTGAAATTATTTGGTAAATCTTTGAAACCTGTGATTCATGTTGGTTCATTGTTTCCTAGTTCTTACAAAAATTAATGATGTGATTTCTATGACAAATGTCTCTTGTTCCTTTAGAATTAAAAATATGGTGTGTTGATTTATATCTCTTTCCCATAAAAGTAATTATGTGATATGTTTGAACCTTCCTTCTCATTAAAATTTGATTGATAAGACGACTTAACCAAAAATGCCATAAAACTATAATGAAGGAGACTTGACCTTGGAACTTAACAAATAAACTGGAGCATAGAAAAAGGGAAGTGATCCTTATTATACCATTGTTAGATTAATAGAATAAATAAAAACCATGTAGAAGAATAGAAAGGAAACCTTGTCCATCCACCTTCCTTATGAGTAAAATAAATGCTCTCTACCTATATAGAATGGTGAGACATCATATCCACCTTAGTGGTGCTCTTTATAACGTAAACTCGTGATGTCATAATAGGAGGAAGTTTAATTAAGAGAACTCGGAAGGAATGTGCTTAGCAAACAAAACTACAAATTTTGACTTAATTAGTTGAGTTATAAAAATAGGTAAGATTTATGTGTATTAAGTGCAATGTATAGTTGAACCTGTAGTTTTGTCGCCTACCCGAAATTGTGAAACACCTAGTGGATAGTAATGTGTTCTAGTTGCTTAGTACTTCTTGTTCATAGATGTATGTTCCTTTCTTGTGGGAGTTTTTGGGTCATCATACCCTTATCATCCCATAGCTCGACGAATGTGAGTTGTGGTCCTTTTGGATTGAGACTTATCTGTTGTTTGAGAAGCAACCTCCTTGCATGTTGTCTTGTCCTTGGAGACCTAAGTTATTGTAATTTTAAGGCAACTTATGTTAAGGATATAAAATAACTTCGGGAAGTCTTATTTTCTTCATATTTTCTTGGGCCACCTTGTTGTTGTTGCCCCTTTTCCACTAGGATGGAAAGTACAAGATGATGTTATTCACTTTTGATATGATGCACCCTTGGATTGTAATTAGACCATGTGTTACTTGTTCTTCTCCCTAGCGACCTTGAGTGGTCCTTGGTGTTTCTTGTCCTCTCCTTAGTTTTATTCTGAGCTTGAGTAGGAGATAAGATAAATAAATCCCATTGTGCTATAAGGTATGGTACTTGTATTGATATGTTAGTTGCTAGGGGAGATATAAATTTTTTTCTTTTGCTAAATGGTTGACTTCTTTAGATTTGGTTGGTATGGTGTGTTCGATTCTTAAAACAAAGGTGTAAAAAAATCAAACTATAGGAAAACTTATGGTCTTGACTTCACTTTAATTACCATGAAAATTTAATTGTACCCTCTCAAGTTATAGAAGTGCTTTCCTTGAATAGTTTCTTGATTTTAAATGTTTTGTTGATTTAAGTGTCCTTGTTGATTCACCTCATCCTGTGTGATCCTCAAATTGTGGGACCTTGAGTAGACTTGTTCCTCATGTAAATTAGGTCATAGTTCATTTTTTCTAGCCTTATCTAGACAATGAACCTTGAAATCATGACTTAAACGTGTAGAAACCTTAACTTTTACTAATGTAGTATGTTGTATTCCTTGGGAAATTGTGTAGTCATCTCAAATTTATGGAAATTCTCCCTGTAATTCCCTTACCTGGTGGTTACTCTTGGGGCTCCCTAGACCTTTTCATGTTTTGATGCTATGTTTTGCAACTTGTTTGGCCACGTAGAGTTACTCCTTAGAATTGAAATGTCGACAACCTTATTTGGAGAAAGTTTAGAACTCATCCTCGCAATCTCCCTTCTCCTTTCTGAATTGCATTAGACAAATCTTGGGTTATGTGGACCCAAACTTGCTTGAAGAAAGAAATCCCATAATGGGAGTGATCCTTTTCTGTTGCATTTGTTCCTATCTCTCCTTCCCGTGACTTCCAGGAGGAATTCGAGTCTAAGGGGAGGAATGTAGTGCACACTTCCCTCGACACTTTTATTACTCGAACATGATACTATAGACTATTTGATGGACATTTTTATAGTTTTTATTTAGTATGATGTTAGATGTGAGACCATGGATTATTTCTAACTTTGATTATATATGATGAATGATGATTATTAGAGACACTTTATACATTGATGTTGGTATACTATTTGACATGGATATATTATGAATGTTGTTCGGACATGTGATTTTTGATATTTTGAGTAAACCTAGAAAATGAAAATTATTTGATGATGATATAGTTGTTGATTAAATTACAAATGATATAGTTGTTACTTTGACGTGTTGTGATTCATTTATATAGATGATTTTGGAATTATATTTATATTCATTTTGGATGTTCTAATATGGCCACGAGACCGAAGGAGGTATTTGTGTTTTGCAGGTTAAAATATCACAACAAACACTGGGGGATTGGAGACCAACCACATTGAAATTCTAGATGAATTCAACAAGGTCACCATGGCAACATGTTTAATGTGTGTGTGTTGTTAGGGATTTACATGGGGGGATTACCTTTGATTATGACCAAGGGGTTATGTTTATTTTATTAATGTGGTTCCTTTTTATTATTGTTTGTATGCATTTTATTAGTGAAGTGTCCCTTTCTTTTATTTAATTAAATTGTGCTACATTAATGTGAGAAAACATATGGTTAAAAGTTGAAGAATCAAATTTGGGATATAAGAAAGTAATTATAGAAGTTAGATTTTTGTATTAAATGTTGTAAGTATGTGTAAGTGATGTGTAAGTATGTGTAAGAGTTGTGTAAGTCAGATTTTGGAGTATGAAACACACCACCTCTTTGGAAATTCGAATTTGTCCTTGGAGGCTGTTTTTGGAGGCTTGTGGGACAAGTAAAACTTTTCTCGTACCTCTTAATTTCATTTACCAACCATACCTATGGTTGGAGGGTTAAATTTAGACTTTTATAATTCATTTTGGGAAGACAAAATGTAAGTTTTAATTGCACTCTTTTTACATTTTATTTAATTAAGTCCTCTGGGGTGTGGGCCTTTTGGAGTGTGTAAGTTTATTTGTCATATTATTCACCCACCTCTTTATTATGCATTGGAGAATGAATTTGACTTTTGTGTTGGAGTTGATGATGTGTGATGTGGTATCCTACATGGATCCACCTCATCCTCTCCTCTTCACTCTTCTATAAAATTGAAACTCTTTTCTTTGTTTTGGGTTGTTGAAACATTTTCCATGCATCCTTGGGGCGAGTTTTCTTGTTGATTGGAGATCTTGCTTTTGGAAGGAGATTGGAGAACTTTACATGCTTGTTGGTTGTTGATTTTGGGACTATGTTTTTGACATTGAAAGCTTGCTGTGTTAAAAAAATTCTACCATGGAGAGGTAGGAGCTTAGCTCTTCATTTATGCTTTTATTTCTTTTGTGTTTATGTGAATGGTGAATGTTTTGTGTGTTTATTAGCTATTTAGGTAGACTACCATAGGAATGGTGTAGGAGAAGGCTATGGGGAATTCATGTGGGGGCATAAGGGAATGCCAGTGGCATCAGAATTCTTGTGGAGGGAGTTTGGGATTGGGATCCACCATGGAAAAGAAATAGCTTGCATTTCTTACTTTGTGGGGGCATAAGAAAATCTGTGGGGGCATAAGGAGGGATTGTGGGGGCATAAGGATATGTGTGATGAATTATATTGGCAGTTTGTTACAGGTGGATGCCTAATTCCCATTGGGAGGCATAAGCAGCTTCCCCATAGCTCTTGCTCCTTTGGATTGTAATGAAGAAGCCTGAGTTTTGTTTGTTGTGTTTCAATGCAGTTGTAAACTGTTGTTTTGTCTTGGACTGTTGTTAAATTGAAATGTGCATGTTGAAATATTGTTGTGTGTATGTTTTGTGGAAGCCTATTATTGCCATGAGTTGAATCACACCTTCTATTGCATTGTGGTTGGGGCTCGGGGGCCAATGAAGAAGGATGGCTTCTCCTCTTCATTGGATGTCTTGGTTGGGTGGAGAGCATTTCCTTTCCCCTGCCTTTGTTGTGATCAAAATTGAAAATGGAGGATCTTCATGTTGCTGTTATGGAGTAAAGGAAAATATAGTTTGACAGTACCTTGAGAAACAAAATCTTTTGTAACCTTTCCCACTTTGAAGTGGATGAATTTGTAAATGTTTGAATTGGAAGGATGTTGTATGGATTATGAAATTTGTAAAGTGAAATGAAAAAGAAATAGACTCTGTTTTTGCTTTGAAAGAATGTGAAGGAAATGAAATCTGTATGATGAATTTTGAAGTTGGAAAGAAAGAAATTGAAATCTGTTATTACATTCAAGAAATTGAAAGGTGTAAAGTTGTATATTCAAATCAATAAAAGGATTGCAATACCTTTCTTCATTTGCATTGTTGCATTTAAATTTGATTGTTTAATGTTGTTGAAATCTCTGGTTGAAAAAAGAAGTAAGTATAAAGGAATTACATTACTTTGTCCTTTTTAAAATATGATAGAATTGGAAATCGAATTTATATTTTAGCTATTAAATGATTTGATTGAATCACTTAAATGGATTTGACTAGGATTAGAATAAATTTCCATACTTGAATGATGAAAATGATAAATGAGTACCTTTAAAAATTGATCTCTGTTTTAAATTTTAAAACTGACAAATAATTTATCTAAAATGAACAGATTCGAGCACGCACACAATAATCAACATAAAAACATTAAAATTTAGCATGCTATGATATCAATGCACTCAATTTGACAAAAACACTTAAACAATTAATTTTAAACATTGCAAAATCGGGCCAAAACCTTTTGTAGTCGTTTTTACACAATTGTTGGAAAATTCGAATTGGAAATCAATCAAGCAAAGTTACCCTCCAAATGTATCCTAAATCCTTCTTATAATAATTTTCCATGTCTGTTTGGCATGTTGAGTGAAGGAGAAGATCAAATTGAACAAAATTTATAAGTTAAAATTTTCCAGTTTGCTTTTAAAAAACTTGCAGGCCGTTTTCTTAAAATTAACCTCTTAAACTTTATCAAAATCTAAAATTTATGGTTATCGTGCAAAGAGGGCATCGAGAGATTTCGAGAAAGTCCTTGTTTTCCCAAACCCGAGCTTTATCATCAAATTTATGGCCTTCAAAGTTTTCTTCATTGGCATTAAAATTTTGGGGAAAATTTTGCTTATGGGCCAGCGGCTTGAATTTTTACCTTGGAACTTAATAAAAAATTTGGGAAATTTATAACTTTTTCCCCACTTGCTGACAACCAATCAAAGGCTGCCATGTGGCCTCATAAGGCAATAGTGGAGGCATGACACCTTTTTCATCCTTGGCAAAAAAATTTAAAAATGGAAATTTTTCTTAATTTCCTCCGCCGGCCCACAATTCCACATCCGATTCGTCTTCTTACATGGCACGCAGAGGGGCGAAACACTTACAACCTTATCTTTTTGAAAATTGGTTTTTTGGAAAAAAATTGTTGTTACCTTTGCGGCCCTACATTCCCGCCCTTACCTTGGAGAAATATTTTCCGCAGACGCAGGGGCCCATGCGTCAAACTTACCTCTTTGACCCCCTTTGGCAAAATTCCCTAAACACCTCCGCCCCCGCCCTTCCCTCATTTTCTCCGCCGCTTTGGCTTCATTGGTGCCACATGTCCTCGGTGGACCCGCGGGAGCACGAGGACCAATTAGATCCCCCACACGGAAAAAAAAAAATGCAAAGTCTCCCTACGATCATTGAACTTGGCCTTGTGGGCTTTTTTCATCCCTAGGCCCACGGGCCCGCTCTTGGGGAAAATTTTCACCCCAAGGCCCGCCGGCCCATAACTTGAGTTTTATGAGGAGTTAGGAGGACTTCTTTATATCATTAGAAAGGTGAGGAAATTTCCTATCCAATGAGAATGATTTAGGGAAATTTTGAATGCATTAAGTGTGAGAAAAATCAAGTTGAAACTCTAGGCCTGTTAAAGAGTGAATATTGGGATATTTTACCCCCGAACCTAGTTAAACCTTCTAACCCTAAATTTTGGACCTTGTGACCTCTAATAATTGTTAATAAAAGAAAAACATGTTCTAGTAAATTAGAATTTTTCTGGAACTTGTTAGGGATAGTTGTTGTCTTGTAACCTGGTTATTGGATCCTTTAAACAAATAAAAATTATTCCATAATTTTCCTAACTAATCCTAAGTTGTTTCTTGGGTCTCAAGTGGGTTGTTTTAGCGGGCATCACACGAGGGCTAATTCTCAAACAAAGTGTAATATTATCAAAGCATACTACTAATGATACTTATCGATCGAAGGGTAATATTCATGCATATTGGAGAATCTGCCTTTTTTTCCTTTTTTCTTTCTGGCGTCTTGTCACTGCCCCAAATCCGAGGCAACCACTATCTCGTATATATCGTATACTTAGGATTTTTCTAGAATAGGTTCCATATCTAAATCCAATTTCTCTTAACCATTGGAGACATGAACTCTTTTAACTCCATAAGTTTTCTTCTTTTCATCTTGTTGTTCTTTTCTTTCCTTCTGATAGAATGTCGGGACCCGCCATGAATGGACTTATCCTTAGATGCATGAGACTAGGCACGAGGAGGATTGTTCTAACCACCAAAGGAGGGTGATTTTTTATTCTTCTCGAGCAATTTATTTTTTCCTAATGGGAATGAAGCATGAAGATGCCCTAGATTTTTGCAATGGTGACAACGAAATGTCGTATTCTCATAATCCAACGATTGGCTATGTTGTTATTTCCAAATTTTAGTATAATCTTATCGCAAACCCTTTCTCAAATCTATTTCAATGCATATTCTGGCATACATGTGAATCCTCGACTTGGCCCTGGAGTGATAAATTTTTAAAAACTTCCCCAACGTGTTACTGATGTCTTTCAGAGCATACCAAAAATGGAGAGGGAGGTTCGGAAGCCAAACCCACACTGGCATCTTAGAAATTGAAAGATTATTTGGATTGAATTCGGGGAACCAAGGAGTGAGGAAAGTATGGAGTTTCCCCAAAACCACAGTCCATATGATATACATTTATTATAATCCTCCGCATTATGAAACTAAATGATGAAAAAACCTTTGGAGTAGAAGGAAATTTCACATTTTCTATTCGAGTTTTCGTAGACCCACTTTGGGATAAGGTTGAGGCTACCGACCACATTACATTGAATCTACCAATAAATTCCCACTTCAAAAAATATTTTAGATGGGGGAAAACTTCTAGGCTATCTAGACTTAGTAACGATGTCTCATCTACAAGATCAACAATGTATGCTTGGGGCACATACAAAGTGGGGGCAGATGGTTGAGCTGCATCTTTGAAAGAGCTAGTCTTAGGGGGCAAGAGAGGAGGAGAGGGGAACTCCTTTTCCTTACTATTGATTTTCAACCCCGCCTCCAAATGTGACACCATGACTCAATCCGTAGTTTGGGTTGATGGGATCCTTTGAACAGACATTCTCGGAGAAATGCTCAGGGTTATTGAAATTGATACCTACCCTAACTTTTAATTCCTTCAAGAAGGCCACCCTATCCTTCTTACTCATCAAGTCTTTGTCCCTGATATTGATTGCATCTTTCCGATTAAAAAGAAGACCATTCTAGGTTGCTAATATATCTGATTCGCTTCCTTCATTCACTACTTTGCCCAGATTGGAAGAAAGATTTTGTGGGAGGCTCTCAGCCATCTGCACTACATCATTCTAGGTTTCGTAAACCCTAATTTCACTTGTTTTTGTGCCATTATTTTTTTCCTTCATTTCTTAACTTCACCCCACTAGATTGATTATTATTATTCTCATACTAATTGATTATTTAAAAATGTTAAGAGAAACAGTAAAAAGATACATGGAAAAGGTTAAAGACAGTGGAGAATCAATTCTAGATGGATGCTACAAATTCTATGACAACAATGGGAAATTTAAAATTTTATGTCTTATGTACACAATAAATAGTGTGCACAACTATGACAATAACAATGATGATAGAGAAGAATTCACTAGGGATTGGATGGAGAAACTTCCACAGGAATTGGTAATTGCAAGTGAAATTTTCCTACAAGGAAACATCCATCCTTTTCCTTGTGAATGATCTTATGAGTTCTAGGATGAGATGTTCACTTGATGTTGTTCCCAAAATTCTCTAATAATAGTGATTTATGGTAGAAGTGTCGCACTACATGCATTAGTTGATTCAAATATAACTGAAGTTTTTATTGGTGAGACACATAGTCAAGAAATGTTTTGAAACATTACTATTTTCATATGAAGAAAGGTTCGTTAACGAAGAAAACTTTAAAAAGTGATTTTTTTAATGGATTTCAACTGATATAAGATACTTATACATTTATTATTTATGTAGAAAACCAAAAAACTAAGGAAGGAAAGGTGAGATGTAATTATCTTAAAATTATAGGAGCCCGTATACAACCCTTTCAACTTGACGCTATATAACCAGTTTAACATGGTGATTGACCTTCAATCATTTTATAAATATGTTTAATGAGCTTTGTTTTCAATTTCCATGGTTTTCGTTTATTTAACGATACTAAATGGAGCGATAACAAGAACATACCAAGCCAAGAACACGGATGTTAATCAAACACCACGATCATTAAGATGAAAATAATTCGCGAATAACTTTACATAAACCTTTGCAAACAAATGAGCATAGATATCGCATATTATTATGGAACTCAATGAAATAAAATGAGAATGGGCCTTGCTTATATAGGTAAGGAATAACAATCTAAGAACTAGTCAAGGTTGTAGATCAAGCCATAAATCAAGGAAAGAACTAGTCATCAAAGAACTAGTTAATTCTATAGATTTAGGAGAGAACTAGACATCAAAGATCTAGTCAATACCATAGATCAAGAAAATAACTATACCTAACAACTAGATAATATCCCCTAATATATAAATAAATAAAAAGAAATATCCACACACATAAGTGGGTGAGGATAAATACAATAAAGGTAAATAAAGTACCTAGGTGAACATGAGCTAAGGTAAATACCTACTCTAACACCCCCTCAAGTGAAGCTAAGGGCCAAAATAGAAGTGGCATGTCCACAGTATGAGTCCCGAAAACTAGGCTTGATGAGGTACTCATGTATAATATATCCATGAAGAAATCTCAAACCAAAAGAAGGAAAGAATCCTGCTATAAGGAAAGAGAAAGAAGAAGAAGAAGAAAGATGTTCTCACAAACACCCCCAAGAACAAATTTTGAAACCCCAAGCATGCCACACAACTCAAGGTAGTGAGGTGATGCAAAAGGATTTGTAAAGATGTCTAGAACCTGCTTTGAGAGTCGAATGTAATCCAAGAAAATAAATCCATCCTGAATGTGTTGACGAATGAAGTGCATGTGTATCTCAATATGCTTGGTCCATTTGGTGCTTAATTAGGTTGCGAAATGTGAATTGTACTTTGGTTATCACACCAAAGTACAGTTGGTGAATCTATGTGGGAATTCAAACTCTGTCACCGATAATTGTCGAAGCCAAAAATATGTTGAATCGTTGTAACTTCTACCCTGTAATTTGCCTCTAAAGATGAAAGTGCAATAGCCTGTTGCTTTTTACATGCCAAAACAACTGGAGAAGAACCAAGACAAAAAAGATATCCAAAAGTGGAACATCTATCATTAATATAACCTACCCAATATGAATCAGTATACCCGACCGAGTAGAACCCCTAGTGTAGTGTAGGCCAAAGTGGGAAGTGCTCTGCCAATAGCACAAAATCCTTTTATTATCCTGTCAATGACTACTATGACGAGAGTGTGTAAACTGAGATACAAGCCCTACTTTGAAAATGAAATATTAGGGTGAGTATGGGTCAAGTACATGAGACTCCTAAGCAACTACCTATACAAAGTAGGATCATAAAGTGGAGTGGTACATGTGGAAGTAAGAGTAACCCTAGACTGAAAAGGAGATGGACTCGGCTTGGAATCAACCATATCAAAATATTGAAGAAGATCATGGGTGTAATTTTTATGACTCAAATGAATACTCGAATCTGTTTGTAAAATTGGCAAACCAAGGAAATAATGCAATAACCCAAGATCTATCATGTCAAACTATGTAGAAAGATCCCTCTAAATAGTCTAAATGTGGGAAGAAGAGTTGTTAGTAAGTAACATATCATAAACATACAATGCAAGTATCACAATATCCTCACCAACATGTTGGAGATATATTTTATGATCGGAGTGGAAACGAAAAAAACCATTAGATAGAAGAAAAGAATCCATCTTCTCATACCAAGCCCGAGGAGCTTGTTTGAAACCATAGAGAGACATTCGGAGCTTACAAATAAGAGAAGAATCCTGAAAAAATCTAGCAAGTTGCTCCATGTATATTTCCTCTTTTAAATCTCCATGTAAGAAGGTGCTCTTCACGTCCATCCGGTATACGGGCCACCCCCGTGATGTAACAATAAATAAGCAAGTCTGAGCATACAAAATCCATCTTAGTAATGTGCGAAAGTCTCGAGTAATCAATACCTTGAACTTGTGAAAAACCCTTTGCAACAAGACGAGCCTTATACTTGTCAATGGACCCATTAGTTTGTGTATTTGGTTAAGTATACCGACTTACACCTAACCATATTTCTTTCTTTAGGAAGAGATACCAAATCCCAAGTATGATTCTTCATCAAATAAGAATACTCAGATGTCATCGCATCATCCCAATCCTGTATCTCATGAGCTTGTGAAAAGACCATGGATCCTCATAAACTTCACGACACAAAATTCTAGAATTAATAGAATGTGCGTGATGATGCCTAGTGGGTGAAAGATCCTATATGAAAGGTAATTCCTCATAAACCGTAGTAAGAGTCCACTTAGGCATAGGGATAACATCGGTGACAAAAGGATCCTTAATGGTATCTATAACCTCCTCATCAACCTCCTTAAAGAAAGGATCCTCAAGATGAGATGAAGAAGAAGGAGGCATGGAAGAAGATGAAGAATCATGAGGAGTGAAGCACTCATCAAACTAAACATGTGTTTGAAAAATAACATCATGAGTATTAGAATATAGAAGTCGATAAGCTCTCATGTCCTCACAATACCCTATAAAGATCAAGGGTTTGCTCTTCTTTTCCAAAGATTCCCTTTTCTTCTTTGGCACAAAGGCCCAAGCATGGCTCTCAAAGATTTGAAAAAATAAGACATTTGTCTTAGTGTTGGACCAATATTCCTCTGGAGTCAAATGCTCAAGTGTTATGTGTGGTGCGCAATTCTAAATGTAGTTAGCACAATTAATTGCTTCTACCCAGTAGATAGGAGGTAAATCTCTAGAATGCATCATATAGTTAACCATTTCCTTCAAAGTTATATTCTTCCATTCTTCTAAGACATTTTGTTTTGGACTATGAGGAACATAATGTTGGTGAATAATGCCTTGAGTTGCAAAAAAATCAGAAAACTCATTGTTGAAGTACTCCCCCATTATTAGTGCGAAGGTTATTTATGCAACTAGAATATTGTTTCTTGACCAAAGCCTTGAAGACTTTGAAGTGAGAAAACATCACTTTTGTACTTGAGAAAATAAACCCAAGTACGCCTTGAGAAATTATCAATAAAGGTAAGTTCATACTTAGCTCCATTGAAAGAGGGGGTAGGAAAAACCATCAAGTCACTATGCACAAGCTCAAGTGGTGAAGAAAATATCTTAGACAAATTCTTAGGAAATGGATCTTGGTGTTGTTTCCCTAATGCACAGCTAGAGAAAACTCCCTCAAGACAAGAAACTCTAGGAAGACCATCTACCATACCATGAGTGCTCAACTCCTTCAAATATTTGTAATTAAGATGTCTAAATCTTTCATGTCAAAGATTACTCTCTGAATCTACATGAGAAACCAATCTTGTCCCTATAGAATAAGTGTCATCAAAACCCTCAAAGTGATATAGTCTAGAACTATGATCAACAATACCTTGAGCAACAAGTGAATAAGGCTCCAACAAAGTTCTTACTTCTACCCCATGTGGTGTAAAAGTCACTATTTTCCCTTGACCAAAATGACAAATTTGATATACATAAAGCAAATTTGTAGTGATGTTAGGAACATATAGTGCATCTTGGATATTGCCACCATCAAGTTATATATCACCTTTTCCCTCAACAGAAAGAAAGAAAGAATATTCAACCTCAATTTTGGAAGTAGAACTCAAACCTAGAGAAACAAAAGACTCCTTGGAAGAAGTCATGTGATGAGAAGCACCAAAATCTATAACCCAACTGTTTACAAGTGGTGATTGAGATCTCCCAACAAAATTAAGTGATTTTCCATGTTGATTAGAAGGAGGTGGAGTGAAGATAGAATTTTTTGTTTCTTGACTTTGCATCCTCTAAGGCTTGCATTCTCTTATAACACCTATGTTCTTCATGACCACTACCCCCACAAAAAGAGCATGAAAGGCTAGACTTATTCTTGGATTTAGAAGACTCCTTGGGTTTAGAGTTGTTTTCTTTGGGTTTAGGAGCACTTTGAGATGGATAAGGGGTGGATTTGGTTTTACTTTTTGGTTTTCCTTTCCCTTAGGATTAGATGCAACTAATGTCTTTTGAGAGGTGGAAGACTCAAGGTGAGACAATTTGGACTCTTCCCTAGTAAGTCTTTCACAAAAAAATTCTAAGTTAGACATTTTGAATGTGTCACCTAAGACATCCATACTAGAGAAAAAGCTAGAAGAAAATATTTGAAATGGCCCTCTCAACTTGGATAGAATCAAGTAAACACACTCTTCATCTTTCTTATCTCTTCCACTCCCCTTCAACATTGTCAAAAAATGCTTGAACTTGGTAAGATAGTCTATAATTGTTGGAAAATATTTAGGATTAAGAGAGGTGATCTCAATTTCAAGTTGCATGGATCTCATATCATCCACCTTACCAAATAAATCCTCTAATTTTTCCATATTTTAAAAGAGAGACACATTTTTCCAAATGAAACAAAATATTGTCACTTACATAAGTTCCTATCAAACCCATACACTCATCAAATTTGCACTGGTACTGAAATTTCTCATATTCTCTAGTGAACACTAGTTGTTCTAAAGAAGTTAAAGCCCATAATCCTTTCTTCTTAATTATTGTTTCCATTCTTGGTTTCCATGTGTGGTAATTATGTTTTGTTAATGGCTCAACATGATCTAATGCATAAGTATATGCCATCCTCAAAAAATCACCAAAATAAATGTAAGAACCAAGTAATGCAACAAGACCCCTAAACAATGCAACAAGATCCCCCCATATTTTGGCACTTTATAATGAGTGTGTGTTACAATATGGCACTTTATAATTATAGTGTGATTCTTAAAATAAATATTTCCAATGGAAAAAACACAAAAAAATCAAGCACTTTTACAAAAATGACACTCAAAACCGAGTTACCGATCAAAAGATACAAGCTTTTCAATGTTATGCTCTACTATTTATTTTAATTGCCACTAAAACAGAATAAAATTCTATTGCTTTCACCACACAAATAAAATGAAAAGGGGTTGGATTTAAGAACCTACTAGTAGGAATCACAAGCTTTAAGCCCTTATACGACTATACCATATGACCAAGGGCTAAGGCACCCCTGGACTACATCTGGTATGAATATGCAATAAGATCCTGACATGTTAGTCATGTGTATTTATAAAAAAAACCCCTAATAAGCCCCATAATTTTATAATGCATTAAATTTTTATGCAAACATCCAACAACTAAAGAAAGTAACGTGGAGGCGTAGGGGTATCTGGCACGAATAAGTAGTCAGAACCTAGTATGTTGGCCTATGTGTTTTTGAAAATTTACTATTCTCATTTGAAGAAAGGTTTGTCACTAAAGACAACTTGAACAAGTGATTTTTTTAATGGATTTAAACCAATATAAGCTACTTATACATTCATTATTTATGCAGAAACCATAAAACTAAGGAAGTGGTCGTGAGCTCCAAGAAGCTTAAAATTATAGGAGATGATCAAGTTCCTAATGTACAACCTATTCAAATTGTCACTACCTAACTAGTTCAACATGGTGATTGACCTTCAATCATTTTATAAATATGTTTAATGAGCTCTATTTTCAATTGTCATGGTTTTTGTTTATTTAACAATACTCTAGTTTTTATAGTTCTTATGATAGATGTGTAGAACACGGACACATATGGCACGAATACGCAATCAAATCTTGGTATGTTAGTTGTGTGCATTTATAAACAAAACCACTAATAAGCCCCATAAATTTATAAGACATTAAATGTTTATGCAGAAAACCAACAACTAAAGAACGTAACCATGGAGCACGTGGAGGTATCCAACATGAATAAGCAGTCAAAACCTGGTATGTTAGCCATGTGTATTTTAAAACAAAACCATTTATAAGGCCCACAAATTTATAGGAAACGATACCAGCTAACTCTAGAAGAGAGACCATTTTCAAAGGAGGAATAACCAAATAACCTATTTCAAATGTTCATGGTGGCATCTAAAGCTCCACATTTTGTAGTTACCATTTCATAACTAATAGACATTAGTTTCGATGCTTAGCATATGGTAGAAGATAAATTTTAAGGAAATCCATTTGTAAGCTACGCTAACAATTTAAAACAAAAT
This sequence comes from Taxus wallichiana var. yunnanensis, assembly GCA_018340775.1. NCBI lineage: Eukaryota > Viridiplantae > Streptophyta > Pinopsida > Cupressales > Taxaceae > Taxus > Taxus wallichiana. The sequence goes on from CM031234.1 coordinate 554,748,354, forward strand.
ATAGTGGATTTTGTGCATCCAAGTTTCTGATATCTGAGTGGTTAGACTAAACAACCATACTTTCAACAACGTCTCCTTGATTCACTACTGCATATCAACTACTTACATTGAATTAACATCGTGTTGTCTTCAACATCATCATAAATAGAAGTACATAAGCCTTGATCTCACTTGTGGATACGTAGAGTAGCACTTGGCTAGCCTTGTTAAAGGTTGTCCCAAAGGTGAAGTGTATTCCATCTAATGATAACATAGCCTAGCGATCGCTAATCCACATCAATAGCTCATGATTGTTGTCCGCCAAAGGGTGGTTCAATGAATATAAATGTATCCGATGGCGTTAAACTTTAATCATAAGATACAAACAATTGATATTATACTTACCATATTACCACAGAAACCACTATGATTTTTCAATTAAGCTTTCATTTTCCATAACATGAAATTGATTATGAATTGATTAATGTTTATTTCAAATACATCTTGCATCAAAAAAACCAGCAATGGGGTGATGCAAGCCAAGTCCTAACTGTTGATTTAACAAAAATATAATTATTATTAAATCTAATTTCAGATTCACTACTATGATAATATACAATAGAATACAAACGTTAAGCACTCTAAAGATGCAACTATGTAAGAAACTAGGACAGGTTAGGGAGCTTATATGATTTTCACTTATCTTGGAATGCAGAGATATGAACTAGGACAATTGATGAACAGGTTGGGTAGAGTATTGCAAATGCTCGATATAAATTTTGAAAGATGTAGACATAGTCATACACTAAGCGCCAGGATAGGGCGAGGATGGTTGGGCACCAAAGACCACTTTGGGGTACTGCGTAATGTGCAAATATTTGGAATCTAATTTTTCCCGTGTCAATAGGATTTCACACTTATTCGTTTTTAGTCACCTGTATATCGCACTTAGATCACCAAGGTACTTGTAACCTATAAGACAAACCCTAGCTACCTACACAAGCTCACAAACAAATCAAATTGGAATGAAAAATGCAATATGTGAAGTTAGACTGACCCTAGTGGTCATCTAAAGGATGAACTTATGACCGAGAGCATTGCACTATATTCCAGACTCCATGTAGTTCTTTGTTCTTGTGTGTGAAATAGTGTCCTTAGGTTTCCCTTGTGCTAATGACACCAAGATAACAAGCTAAAGCTAGATAAAATGTAAATGTGTGGGATGGAATTCAACACTTCCCCTTCCTATGTAGTGTATGTAGAGTAAGTAGCCCAAAAATTTAGTCCCTTTGATAGTATGTAGATATGATTGCCCTTTAGAATTTCCCACCCTTATAATGGTATGTATGTTGTGTATATATAAGGATCTCTTGTTTGAATTTTAACACTAGTGACACGACATGTTGAATATGGCCTCAAGATAAGGATTAAAAAACCAAAAAGGTTGACCAAAAATGCAAAAATAATTGAAAAGAACAAAGGGGACAAGAGCACCCAGATTGGACAAGAGCACCTAGGCGCTACTGTCTAGAATAGGTGCTAGTGTCCCGAGATAAATGATGATAGATGTGAAAATAATGGTAGATAGGGATCACTGTGACCTAACCAAAACTGGATGTAGCAATAAAAAATGTGAGAGAGAAAGATAATAGAAATTGAGTCAAACAATTGAATGGACTAGGGAGTGTTTCACTAATGAATACTTTTCTTACTCAAGATCCATGCATATAACAACACACTTTGCAATATAGTAAAATAGTAATATGTGTGTTATTTTGTGTCTACATCCCCCTTTATGTTATTTGAATAAAATTCAAGTAGTGTAAAGGAAGTAAAGGAACACACCTGAGAAAAGTCCAGAGAATCTGAATAGCAAAGGTGCACATAAAATGTAAGAACTCATAGTATGGTGAACCATGGATCAATTTGTCGACACATGTGGCATAAATATAGATGGTGAACCTTTGTAAGGAGAACTTGGAGAAACATTGAGATGATTTGTAGATTTTGGAGATTGTGATTGTTTCCAATGGATATTTGAAGAGGTAGGGAGTGATCAATTCCCAACCCAATTTTGTTTGTAAATAGAAGGATTTGGGTGTCCTTCCACTAGAGGAAGAGTGTTGGGGAGAGAGGTATAGTTTTACTCTCCATCCATGACTACATCCCCAAAAGGTCCAACCACTGTAGACGGATAAAGACCAAATTTAGTTCTGTGTTTAGTTTCATGTTGTACCGTATTGTTTCATATTGAAGAACCCATATAGGAGTAGTACAAGAAATGCAATGACGTCTCATTGTCCCATTCCCATGGGTGTCCTAATTTGTATAGTGCTAGATGGATTCCATGTTAGGTCATCTAGAAGCGATAGAAATGTAAAGTGAATCCCAAGTTAGGTCATCTAGGAGAAATAGTAAAGTATGCTATGGTGTAACGATTGATTTGTAATTGTTGTACTTAGTAGATTACTCATAGAGGTTTTTGTATTTTCCCAGTTAGGTTATTAGGGGAATAGCTTTGGAATAGTAGAAAGTGTTCAAGTGTTGAATATAGAGTGATTTTTTTCCTTTACTTTGAATAGAATCAAATAAATTTTTTTGCAATAGTGATGTGATAAAAGTGTTGACTGATTTTATTATACCCCGAGAGGGATTGTAAGGTGATATTGATTGTATGCCTCCCTTTCGAGAAAGGGGGAGGGATGAAGATATGAGCATTGAGCTTAAAGTAAAGATAAGAGTGAATGAGAGATACAATAGAAGACAATCTAACGATGTGTGTAAACTAATGAGTACTTTTTCTATATTTGAATGCAACATTATGCGATATGTATAGTAGGTGCTAGAAGAAACTTTGATCGAATGGAAAAATGGGGAAGAAAATGGATTAATGAGGCTCAAGATATGAGCAAAACCATGGGCCATGTATTAGGTGGAAAAATGATTATAAATAGTAACTATAGTATGTGGAAAATTGAAAATTGTTATATATAGTAATAGTGAAAAGTGAATAGTAATTTCATTTGTACATTGAGTGATTGAATTTTGGAGCTATGAGTTGTAAGGATGTCACATGTTAGGGAAGCGAGTTTGATGAGATTCAAGAGAGTAGCGATGGTAAATCGTAGTAGTGCGAGAAACCAATGAGTTGGTGAGTATGATTATTTTGAAAAATGTGTTGAAATTTGCTCATTTTTGTCAATTTTTGTAAAATTTGAACTTTTGTATTTTTGTACATTTCTAACTCGGGAGGAATGGCTAGGAATTGACATCCTTTGGGATGTCAGCACCTAGTTATAGGCATTGGTGACTAATTTATGGGCACCGTGACTCGATCTTGGCACCGACATCCCGGGACAGGGCTTTGGTAGTGTGATGTGAAAGAGTTGTGTTTTGATCAATTTTAGTACTATGATGATTTTTTTGTAGCATGTATAATGTACTAATGTAATAATTTTGGTTGTGTTTGTGTTGCACAAAGAGATATACACTCGAGAGAGTTCCACGGGGGTCGGCATTTGAGCACACTTTGTTGACTTTGGGGTTATTTGATGCTGAGTGGGACATATTGGTCCGTATCGGCGTGTGGCACATAGTGAGATTGGGGGAGGTTCCCCATAATATGTCTATGGTGATTGCATTATGTGAGAGATGGTATGCTGATACATGTACCTTTTGGTTTCCTACTAGTGAGATGACAATGACCCTAGAGGATGTTTATCAGATATTACGACTATCAATTGTGGGAGAGAGAGTGCAAGGTTATGAGCATAGTGGATGCCCAGAGAAAAATGAGAGTAGAGAGGAAATATTTTATTGGGACATGAGTATAGATAGAGACCCATATTAGTCTAGATGATAGATTAATATCAAGTGTTTTGTGGTTACGGAAGTTTATCGCAGTGGTTATAACTTCATTGGTGGTAGAGGGTGGCGGAGTAGGTATATTGTATAAGATGCATGATATTTATCAGTGCATAGAGGAGCATGGGATGATATTTTCATGGGCATGATGTGTGTTAGCCCATTTATACAAGGATTTATATAGATTCACACAAGAGGACCATGGGGGTGGACTAAGAGCCACCACTTTATTACATGTATGGGCCTATGAGCATATTTTGATATTGAGGCCCAACCACAGCCGATTGGGTCGCTTGACATTTTATAGTCGAGTGGACATGTACCCAATATAGGAGACTAGACATGACCGCCTATAGATTTATGCTCGATCAGATAGGTCTAGGGGCTATCATATGGAGGCCATATAGAGACTATGGTGGTTGGTTAGAGGATGGAGTAGAGTTACGCAGTGCATTCAAAGCACCATATGGTGGAGGAATAATTCCCAAGAGTTACAAAATTATTCCAAGAGAAGCATGTATTGAGGTAGTTTGGTATGGCTCAAGATGTTCCCTAGAGCCATATGTATGGGTGAGAGAGACTACAACACCGATATGGCCGGAGCGAGACCGGGTCCTATAGAAGCACGCTTAGTGCCTCTCGGTCCATATGAGGCCGATGTGGTTGTAGTGCCGATACAGTGGATGATGCGAGTGCCATTATTTCCGGTTGTCAAGGATGTGGTGGGTAGGTTGTTGGTTGGAGGAGTAGAGGGACATGAACCTTGCCCCCAGATGGATATGACATAATAGTGGCATTGGTGGAGCATGAGTATTGTTTGTTGTTATTTGTTGATTATAGTGTGATTTCTCATATATTGTAAAATGTGGGTAGTAACTAATGTGGTGTTGTATGGTTGTAGGTGATGCCTATTGGTCATTGATTATTGATTCATTGATACACACGCTAACATGGAATGTGCCTCCAAATGTACTCATGGGAGGTGGGATGTTGCAAGTGAATGTTATTCATGCGAACATGCCCATTTGTTCAATCGGTGGTTATAGCAATAGCCACATGTACCATGTTATTGAGCAAGCATAACGAGGCTCGTGCGAGAGATGAAGTAATCTAGGCATGTTGTAGAAGGCGGGGCCCTAGCTTAGGATATGTTCGCGAGATATATGGAGCTACGGGGCTGATTTTGGAGTAGTCGGCCAAGGTGGAGATACTAGGGAGATAGGTAAAGAGATATAGATGTCGTGAATGGCAACGTACATCAAGTGGTGAAGTTCTAGAGCTCCCGTGATTGTATATAGTGATAATAAGGATGATGTATGATAGGCTATGAATGTAGTGATGCATGGAGGCTTTCCCCCTAGCGATTATATTTTTATAACTATGATTTTTTATGAGATATAGATATAGACATATATTAGATCGCATATGTGTTGTGTCCTTGCATTGACATGATGTTTTACATTTGCACTTTGATTTTGCTAGATGTTGTATACATATGAAATGGTTGGCTTGATTGTTGGATGTTCAAAATATATCGTGATATATATATATATATAAAGTAGTAAATTGAAAATTATATGTATGTGAATGAGTAGAATAATGATATGACAAAAAAATTATGTATATAATGTAGTGTGATAGAGTAGGAATTTGATATGTATAAGAGTATAATAGTGAGACGTTGATATGTGTAGGATGAAAAATGTAAGACCATGTTGATAATAGTGTATGATGAATGATGATCAAAGAGGGAGGGAGAAAAGAGCTCCCCAATGTGAGGATGATGTTCATTTTTACAACAAATCCCTCAACAGTCATCATGTAAGAATACGAGTGCATCATCGGGTAATGAGGTGACCATATAGAAATAACCTACCAAAGATGGAGAGGATTGTAAGGGATGATGGAAGCATGTGAGGCAATATCAACTTGATTGTAAGAGCTAAACTAAATGTTAGATAAAATGGTTCCAATAATGGGAGGTGTAGCGGTGGGAAGCACATATGTCGGCGGCTTAGGTAGCCAATGGTATGTAGTAGAAATGGATGAGCTACATGGAGGACATGGATGGATAATTATTTTAAGATGTGGACAAATGACAAACTTAGAAGTAGGTGGAGGTGACAAGTGAATATTAATGGAAGCACGCTTATGTGGAATGGGAGAAAGAGATCGTTCATGAGAGAAAGATCCAAAGGAAATGACATCCTTGCCTTTTAATTTTTGTAACATGTCATGAAGAGCACAACATTCATTGTGATGGAGGAAATCGATGCGGTGGAAATTTTATCAAGGGCGATTATGCTGGAAATGAAAGTGATGAGGAAGATGATGTTGATTAGATGGCAAGCGAATTAAGTGCTTATCAAGAAAAGCATACAAAACATCATGAGGCTTAGCAACATATGGAAATTGCAATGGTTCTCGAGGAGGAAATGGATAATATTTAGGTGGATATCAACACGTTTGATGGGAAGGATGATGTTTGTATTGAGGAGGAGATGGAGACCATGGAGGACACTCAATAGATGGAAGAGGAGATGAAGAAGTGGGCAATGGAGTAGTAGAAGAAGTATAAGAGGAGATGGAATAACATGTGCTACAATTAAATATTGTTCTAGATCTATAACTTTATAGCAAAAAGTGTAAAAGATTCACATGTATCATATAATAATTTTTCTTTCAATGCAGGAATTAAGCCACGACAAAAGATAAATTGCTTTTCTAAATCAATTGGCTCAAATAATAACTGATGCATACAATAATTAAAGCATAAAATGTAATTTATAATGGGATATTTCTTTCCTTGATGCAAAGTAGGTAAATGATCATATGTAACTATAGGACCATTGTTAACCATAAACCGCCTAATAAAAGCATCCTCCATGTCACAGTAAGTGTTAATAGATCCATAAGGTAAATGAGTGTACCATTGAAAATCATGATCAATAAGACTATGATAAAAGATTTGAGGAGTAAGGGTTCATTAGAGAATAAGCCATTCTTGAACAATGAGATGCAAATAGGGTTTGTCATTACCATCAAAGATGTAAATGTAGGCATGACAAAATCCTTAGGGAAAGCATAATTGTGAATTTTTTTAGGTATTGGACCATTTTTAACCATAAACCGCCTAAGAAAAGCATCCTCCATATCACAGTAAGTGTTAATAGATCCATAAGGTAAATGAGTGTACCATTGAAGATCATGATCAACAAGACTATGATGAAAAGCTTTGAGGAGTAAGGGTTCATTAGAGAAGAAGCCATTACTGAAAAATAAGATGTAAATAGGGTTTGTCATTGCCATCAAAGATGTAAATGTAGGCATGAAAAAATCCTTAGGAAAGAAGAATTGTGAATTTTTTAGGTATTAGATTGCCATGCAAAGAATTATTATCAATGGAAGCATAGTAGGATTTTCTTTTGAGAGTGAGAGTATGAACTTGAGCTTACAAATTACCGACAACATGCATGAGAGATAGAATATCATGTGAGGGGATGGTAGAATAAGTGAGAGGAACATTAAGAGGTTAAATCTTGCCATTGTGAGTGATCATGGGAATGTGAGAAGAAGAAGCGATGTGGAAGGAGGAGAAGAAAATGGAAGCATTATGGGAATGCTAGATGTAGATACGAAGAAGTAATTATAGGAATAGTAGAAGCATCATGAATAATAGTTGTAGAAGAAGAAGAAAGATGTGGAAGAGGAGAATAATATGGAGTATGGATGGAGATTCTAGAAGTATAATCTGAAGATGTGATAAGAGGTGTACTAGTAAGAATAGTAGAATCAATATGAACAATATTTGTAGAAGAAGAAGGACATGGAAGAGGAGACTAAGAACATGGAATGTCAATGGAAATGTTATAAGGAGAATCAAGAGACATGATGAGATGTGTATCAATATGTGCAACACCTTAAGAAAGAGAATAAAGAGGAGTACTACATTCACATTTAGCAAATCGAAGAGAAAGAACATTAGCACTAACAAATTCATGATTAAAAGAATATCATACATATTTTCATATGCAATTAAATCATCAAGAGAGTCATAAACATAGAGAGAATTAGTAGGATAACTATCATGATATTTATCATTAAATTCATTGGATACATTCTCGAAGTAGGAAGAGTAGGATATATAATTTTGCATTCATCTTGATAATTAGTATAAATAACATCATGCACATGTACATTTTCAACATTAGAAGTAACATTATTTGCATCTACAATGTCACAAGTAAGACAAAACATAGAATCTATAATATTATTATCAAGTGCTATAAGAGGAGTAGAAGAAGGTGGAGCAACATGAGTGACTATGGAAGAACAAGGAAAACATGAAGTGAAATTTTGAGCAGATGAGACTATGGCAATGCTAGAGTTGTCAAAAGTAGTGGGAATAGTGTGTTCATGATCAAGAAGCTATTGGAGAACTTTGGAATCATAGTGAGCATAACAATAAATATCATTAATTTCAGCTTGTACAACATCATCAAGGATAGGTTGCACACTAATATGTTCCATAGCCTGCTTGGGAGAAGAGGATCTATTTTTAGCCATGAGGGTTTTGGGGATCCTAGGGCAAGGAGTTCTAACAAGAGAGGGGTTCACCAAATGATTTAACAAAAATAGAATTATTATTAAATCTAATTTCAGAGTCACTACTATGATAATATACAACAAAATACAAACGTTAAACACTCTAAATATGCAACCGTATAAGCAACTAGGAGAGATAGGGTACTTATTTGATTTTTGCTAATCCTGGAATAAATCTAAATTGGGATAACTGATGAATAGGTTGGGTAGAGTGTCAAAAATGATCAATTTTAATTTTTGAAGCTACATACAAAGAGGGACATGGGCACTTGGGATAGGGTGAGGGTGCCTAGGTGCCAAAGACCACTCCAGGCATTGGTGACAACGAAAATGCTCGAATCTTCTCTTTCTATGTCATTAGGGTTTCACATTTATTCACTTTTTGTAATCTATATGTCACACTTGGATCGTTGAGGTGGTCAGTAACTTGTAACACAAACCCTAACTACCTACACAAGCTCAAAAACACATCAAATTAGAATGAAAAATTAAATATGTGAATTCATACTTGACCTCTAAGTCATCTAAAGGATAAACTTATGACCAAGCATTGCACTACATTCCAAAATCCATGTAGTTATTTTTTTGTGTGTGAAATAATGTCCTTGGGTTTCCCTCGTGCCAATAACACCAAGATAGCGGGCTAAATCTAGATAAAATGCAAACATGTGGGATGGAATTTATCACTTCCCCTTACTATGCAGAGTAATCAACCCAAAAATGCAGTCCTTTTAATAGTATGTATATATGATTTCCCTTTAGAAGTTCCTTCCCTTATAATGGTATGTAAGTTATGTATATATAGGGATCTCTAGTTTAAATTTCAACACTAGTGACACAACATGTCGACTATGACCTTGAGATAAGGATGAAAAAACCAAAAAGTCTGACCACAAATGCAAAAATAAGTGAAAAGAACAAAGGGGACATGAGCGCCCAGATTGGATAGGAGCACCTGGGTACTATTGTCCAGAATGGGCGCTAGTGTCCCAAGATAAATGGTGACAGATGTTAAAATACTGATAGACAGGGATCCCTGTGACCTGACTAGAACTAGATATATCAATGAAAAATGTGAGAGAGAAAGACAATAAAAATCGAGGCAAACAAGTGAATGGACTAGGGAGTATGTCACCAATGAATAATTTTCTTACTCAATTTCCATGTATATAACAACATACTTGGTGGTATAGTAAAATAGTAATATGTGTGTGATTTTGTGTCTACAATCAGTAAGATGGATTGGTCAATGGTAGCCTCTAAAGTTATTATATTGAACTTACCATATTACCATGGAGACCAGTATGATTTTTCAAATATACTTTCATTTTCTATAGCAAGAAATAGATTATGAATTGATTAATGGTTATTTGAAATAGATCTTGCATCAACGGATCCAACAAAGGTAAAGGTGATGCAATCAAATCCACAAGCTTAATTGATAAATGGCAGTGCATAAGCTAAAATGTTGTTTATTTCAATTGGTTAGAATTGATATGCGACCAATTAAAATAAAATTAATTTACTTACCTACAACTAGCGACAATATATATTTACTTATTTTATATTTAGAAGGCTTCCTATATGATAAAAACCAAACATACAATAGGAACATGTCATTACAAATTTCTCGCAAGAAGACTATCAACCTGGGAGGTGGCCCAGAATTTATAAAATTATTATTTCTAAAATTTGAAGTGGGATTCCAGTGTGACAATCTCACTTTTGTTGATGTTGAAAAGCTGATAAAGGGCTTCAATAAAAAAAATCGATTGTATTGAATCCAGTACTCACTTAAGGAAATTAACATTGCAATATTGTCAATAGAATTGCAATAAGAGATCTAGAAAAGGTTTGGAGTAGAAATGATATTCCTTCAATTCTAAAGACACTTTGTGTATTGCATTAGGTGCAAAGGGAAACCCTCCTGAAAATTTTATGGTTGGGATGAAAAGAAGAGGACAAGAATTTACAAAATATATGTGTTTGATGATCGATTTGTACAAAAACTTATCACTAATAGTGTCTCGGGATTTAATGTCATAGAGGGCATAAAATATTTGGAGCAAGAAAATGTTAAATAACTATTTATCATTTCAAAATGTTATTATGATGGTATTGCTTAACATTGTAAAGAAGATACATTCATATGTTATTATGAAGGTACTACTTAACTATTTTGTATGTTGAGATTGTACAAATATAAGTTGGGAGTATTTATATTTTCATTGATTATAAGTTGAGAGTATGAATGTATAAGTTGTGTGTGTGAATTATCAAAAAAAAATTATTGTAACAAAAATTTGAGCAGTTTTTAATCAAATATGTATTCCTAAATTAATTATGAGCATGCTTGAATACTATATTTTCTTCAAAAAAAAAAATGTATACCACATTCATATGAAATGAAATAACTACAATACAGTTTTTAAAATATTCGTCACCTTGAAACATTACATTCGATTCAAAAAATTCTACAAAAAAATATTCCTAGTAGAATAAGAAATGAGGAACGCCCTTTGATTTTTACCTAATTCACTATTGAAATCTTGATTTTGTTGTCATTGATGATATGGTGCATTGATGGAAAAGAGTGAGTTATAAGGTGTCAACTCTTCAGGGGCATGAAGGTTGATTGGTAGTGCCTTCACAAAGTGGTTTAGTGCCTTCACAAGGTGGTTTCAATGTGTTTTCTTGAGAAGTCATGGTGGTTTCAGAGTGTTTAGTTCTTGGTTGGTGTGGTTGGTGTCCACTAGAAGTATGGAGATGTTTAGTGTGTACTTCTCGGGTGTCTTATAGGTCAAAGCAATGATGATTTAAAAGTGTTAAAGGGTTTTTATGATGGAAAATAGAATGTCTCATGAGCCATTATGTTAACTAACTCATTTGGGCCTAGTTCAAGGACCTAGCAAGGTTTATGAGGAAAAATAAGGCTTTTCAAGCCAATGCGAAGCATGGGAGGTGTTTAGGTACCTTTCCTAGAGTCTCTATGTGAAGCTACATGTTATACATCAATATTTTAAGGCATATTAGATGTCTTTCTTATAAATGTCCATGAGAACAAGTAGTATAGGCATGCATAATTGAGATTGTCTCAATGGTACAAGCTCATTTATGAATAAACAAGGTGTAGGACATGTGGAAGAAGGTGTCACATAGTTATGGACCAAGTTCCATGTTGTAATGCCCCATTCGATGTTCCCCCAGTCCCTGGCATGACGACCTTGTTGCTAAGCCTGGGAGACTGGTGTGTGTGTGCTTTCGTTGACCGTTGTTGACCTTGTCCAGGTCGCAGTGAAGATTTTTCACCTTCCCTCTCCTTCTTGCCTTTTGGGTCATTGTCAACACCCCAAACTGTGGACCTCGTAGCATCATGGACAACTATCCGGTTAAAGGAAAATTTGGTTCTCGGTTCGTCGAGTTACCTGGTCGTCGCCATTAATAGGATTAATAATTATTATCATTATTAAGCCGTAAAATTATTAAAATAATGTTTATAATACTATTATAACTCATATCGCTGACTTCGATCAGTCACTTTTGTGTCAAAATTTTATCTCTGGTAATGGATTGACTTTAAGTTATATTTTATTTATTTGTCTACTTCGTTTTAGGGTTTTATGACGTTTTTAGATTAAAACAAACAAAATATATATAGATAAATAATTTAAAAGAAATTAAAAATAAAATCAAAATGCCCATGAATGTTGGGCGGTTTAGGGAAAAGTGGAAGAAGGTGAAAATTTCCAAAAATTGCAGTTAGGGTTTTGTCTTTTTGGCTTTTAAAATGCGTTAGTTTTGGGCATGGGGCGGCTAGTTTGGAGGCACGGGAATCTGCTCAAATGAGTTTGTTGAAGAAGCCTTGGAAAATTTCAAGCAAATGCAGTTGATGTGCATAAAGCCAGACTCCACAACCATTTTTAGCATCCTCTCAGGCCACGCCACACACCTGCGTGGGAAAAATCAAGCACATTGGGGAGAGAGGGTTTTGACAGTGTTGCAGTCGCAAATGCTTTGGGGACAGAGTATGGATGCCCATCAAAGAAAAATGGAGGAGGATTTTTGTCTGATTAGTTGTCATGTTGCCAACATCCTCCTAGCCCACGCCCAGACCTGCGTGGGCTCCCATCAAAGCAAAAAGGTAGAGAAACTTTGTCAGATGTTGCAGTCACAAGTGCCCTAGTAGATACATATGTAAAAATGTGGAAGCATGTGAACTGTCGACTAAATGCATAGAAGAAATGCAGTTCCATGGACTGCAATGATTGCGGGATCTGCACAAAATGGATTTGTTGAAAAGGCTTTAGAATCTTTCAACCAAATGTAAACAATAGGAGTAAAGCTAAATTTAACAACCTTTGCCAGTGAATCTCCATCCTGTGTAAAAAACGTGGCAGCTTGGAGCAGGGTATGGACAAAAGAATCGGTTTTTTTGTAAGTGTTTTAGTTGTTATTCATGAAAATGTGGAAGTGTTTTTAGGGCATGTGAACTATTTGATAGAATGCCTCAAAGAAATTTTATCTCATGGAATGCCATGATGGCAGCATATGCACAAAATGGAAGCATAGAAAAGGCACAAAACTGTTTGACAAAATGCCTCAATTAGATGTGGCAATTTCCAACATCCTTAGTGTTTGTGCCAAAATGGCAATGTAGGAATAGGTTATGGATGTCCATGATAGTTCAAAAGACCACATAATCGCCTTGAAGCTCTGTGGTTGTTCCTTCAAATGCAAACACCTAGTGTCTTCATGACATATTTGCCATTGCTAGTATATCCCAGACTATGTTAAAATGGGCACTTTGAATCAAGTCTTATGGATATGGCCATCGCATGTAGTTGTAAATGCTTTGTTAGACCTAAATGCAAAGCTTGGACTTAGAGACAAAGCACATGAAGCGTTTGACAAAGTTCCTCTAAGAAATAAACACATATTAGCCCATGTGGATAGCTGAAATTGCATGCAAGGATATGTACATAATGGATCTATTTAAAAGGTTTTAGAAATGCACAAGCAACTACTTACTCTGTTGGAAAACTTCAAGTGATCGGGAAGTTGGTGTGACGTGGTGGAGGTTAGATCTAGGTTCGTGAACTAGTTGACGAAGTGCCAAGCAAGATGTTGAAATGAAGCCTTGTGGTTTCGACCGACTCCACTCTCTAGGTATGGTTCTTCTTCCCTTACCTCTCATAATTCTCATGTTTTAGTTCTCTTTTGCAACTAAATATAATTTTAAATTTATGGGATTTTTAATACAGTTAAATGTTCCTTCAACTCGTTGCAAAACAATAATTTGTCATGTCGTAACTCATGAAGTCATTATAACTCGCCTACTTTAAACCATGAACTATCACCCTCACTTCGAGATGATTTAGAAAAATCTTACCCATCTTGATCACTCCAATATTGTTTTATCGACCAGATGAATTTGACTCCCCATTGATAAAGTTGACCTTCTCCTTGTTTTAAATAGTTAAATTTTGCATTTTTCGAAGACTCACCAAGTACCCTTCGTAACTCTAGAAACGAGATGTGAAGTTCCATTCGTGTACCTTGGTATATGAGGAGTCACCTTGACCTTTGGTTTGATCCGAAATGAACATATGTCATCCTTTTGACGCTCTTATAGGAGCCCTGTTACACTGGTTTACAACAGTAGAAAGTTGTTAAAACTAGAAAGTTGGCTTTCGTTTTGGACCGCCATTTGAAACTTGGAAAGAGAAATCACTTCCCGTCTTCGCAAACCTCTAGTGTTTATACTAGACAATTGCATGGAACATTCAGTATAGGAAAGATCACTTTTCGGGATAGTTTTGCGAATCCATTTTGTAGTCCTCCGGTCACAGTTTGACGAGGTCAAACTGGACCAATTTTGTCTTGTCACTCCAGAAAACTTGTTGCCGTTTAAAAATGGTTCTCTAGTTCTCAGTCCCGTCGACTCTGATGAATTATCCTTATATAGGGGAACTAGTAGGAGATGTCTCGTTGTGTGCTCCTCCATCAACATCAGTTATGGACTCAGTTCTCTAGGCCCTCGAGCTAAAATTTTGTTCATTTGCAACTGGGTCAACTACGATCGGGGCCTCGAGAACTAGCCGCCAAACACAAACCGTTCGCTCTTTTTCAATTCCGTCAATTTCTATGAACTCTTGGTATATCTGGGGACACATAGAAAGTTGATCGTGGAGGGCATTCTCATCGGAAGATAACTTTTGGAAGTGGTTTCTTAGCCTCCAGCACGTTTTGTACATTTTTGTAGTTAGTAAGAAAATATAAAAATAGAAAGTTGCGGACCCTCGTAGGGTTGCCAAACCACCCTAGAAACTTTTAACACATGCAAATAACTATTTAAAACCCTTTAGTGTATCATTGTGTGAAATATAACTTTTGACAAAATGGTGTTTTCTCTCTCTTCCCTTCTCTTTCTCTCTCCTGGGTTACAAAATGAAGAAAAATGAAATGCAATGAATACATGTTTCTAGACCTTTTTATTTTGATTGCAAATTGTAATTATTATCAGATGTAAATGGGAAATTGAAAAATGATACTTATGTTAGGTTAGAGTGGATGCCATGCCAGCGAATTATCGCTGATATCATGCTCACGTGGGTTTTGCAGGATGGAAGAATGACAACAAAAAAAGACAATGTATAATTTATTATTATTATTGTAATTTTTATAGGTCATTGTAAGATGAATAACTGTCTAATGTAGTCTCTTGTTACAGAAAAGTTATAATTGAAATTTGTTAATATGTAGGAGATGCTAGTTTTAGGGATATCTTAGGAAATGTGCTTTTAATCATCAATTCAATTTGATTCTTAGTTGTGTATGGAAAAAGGGTTTGATTTATCTATAGTAAATGAAATTGAAGTTAATATATTGTAGTAACTTCTCAGTATTCAATAAATGATTAAATTAATTACTGGGTTATCTTCTTACCTTGCAAACGTAATAAAGAGTTTTTTTAATGGAAACACTCAACCCTAATAAAATATTCATGCATAGCTTGCCTGCATGTGTGATTCCTTTTACCATATAAGAAATTTAAAACCGTAGAACAACCTTAAACTTTGCACTCAATGAGACCTCTAGGTTAGGTAAATAAAACCCCTAGTTGGAGTTTACCGTCATAGTCATTATGTCTTAGCGACATTGTCGTGAACCCATATTTTAGGAATGACATGGTCCAACTTTATCCAGAGTATGCGGTTTCCTTCTAGTTTTGGTAATCACGAGAAGAATGCCCTCTCTTCAGGTCCGACACCAGGTTGAGTGTTGAAGACCGCCTTAGAAGTCACCTTATGAGTCCTTGTTCGAAGGAACGATTAAGCGGTGCTACCTTGGTTTCTATCAAAATAACATCTTGGTATTTTCTTGAATGTGGTTTAGTATAAATATGTCCGCCTACCTTAAACTCTTATATAGTTGAGGCGTGGATCATTAAGTGCATATTGGAAGAAACCAAACCTCAGCTGATTAGGAGGTGTCACTTGTGGTTCATGTATAGTTTACAATTCTTCCGATCATGTACCCCTTCAAGATGTTAGTCAAATACTTTTGTAACTCCTGATTTCAAAACAATGCTAATAACGAGACCATAGTGCGATGTAAGAGCATATCATATAAGATGAAAACGAGATTGGAGATTAGGATTAAGGTCAATCTTGGAGTCCTTATAACTTAATTAAACTTTTTCATGCATTGCAAAGAATATAAATTACCTTGGTGTGACCAAACTTCGAGAAAACAAAAGATATACATATATAAATCAAACTTGGAATTCAACAAGTTACTGAACTATAATGATAATGGTAGCGAAATAACTATTCCGTGATCGATGGATGTTCCTGGGGAAAAATCTATTTCAAATCTATGTCTTCCTTAATCCCAAGATTTCATCTTGACATCACGTTAGGTTCACTTGTGTAGCAAGGTTAAATTTTAAACATTGAATAAGCATTTTGGGAAGCATAATCTTAACATAAGAATGAGAGAATTGGAATTTTGTATGAAATTTGAAATATGGAAAATACTTATGTAAGTTATGAAGATTGTCATAAGGGTAAAGAGAAAAATTAAATGGTTGAACAATAAGTGAAATGTGAAATGAATTTTTAGAACATGTAGGTGGAAAAAGGGAGAAAATTATGCTTACATAATAATGTTCTTGGAATGTTAATCGTAACTAAAATACATTTAAAGTAATGATGTGTTGTGGGTTTGCCGTTCCTGAAGTCATGTTTCTTGTGATTGGGTCATTCTGGTATTCGTTCATTGCGAGAAGTGTGGCATCGACATGCCTATGTTGTTTTCTTGAGTCTATGTGAGTCGATGACTTATGTGATTGTCATATGCGAGTCGAGTTTCTGTACTTGGAGCCCTTGCTGTGTTGTGTGTAGCATGCATTGTAGGTCAAAAAAATTATCCTGGTATTTTACTAGTTGTATTTGGGTGCGTAAAATGAGGGCACTACATCCGTAAAATTGATGAAGTTTTCTCAAGTTATAAGGTTTTTAGCCCTACCGAGCTCCTAGAATTCACTATCTCAACTTGAGGGTCATCTTTCAAGAGCTCAAAGGTGTGTAAAAGTCTTACATGATGTATTAAGCATTTCACCAGTGATATAAAACTTATTCAATAACATTTCGAGGTGAAATGAAGTAAATGGTGGCTTAAGCGTTATGAACAATCCTTAAGAGTGGAAGTCACTCTAAACCCTTCCCAAAACCTAGAATTGAAGTGATGGAAAAAAATGGATTTTTTGGTCTTTAAACCTCATGGAAATGCTAATGTGATCACTTAGGAATGTAAATTACTCTCTCTAGTTCATTTAGGCATTAGTGGCATGCTTCAGGTCACCTGGAAAAGTATAGTTTTAGTCTTGTTTTGAAGAAAAGTGATAGTACACAGTCATAAATGGTAGATATTTAGAGATAAATATTATTATGGAAGCATGTGTGGGAAGTTATCTTGGTTTCCATGAAGAAATCTAGGTGTATGTAGTTCAAATTTTGTGTGAACCTTGTCATTTTTTTTTAATCCTACCATTAAAAGCTAAACATGCCAAAGCTAGTCAAGAGAGAATAAGAGTATTGATGAAATGACATGATTTTAAGTGATATATGATCATGTATAGGTGAAACATGTCCTATAAAAATTTCTCAGGATCATAGCATGATGTGGTGAAGTTTTTGTGTGTTAGGACAAATGGTCCAAAACTACCATTTTAGGACAACAAGAAGCTTTGTGAAATGGATTTGCAAACTTGGTTTTCTTCATATTTTCTATGTAAAAAGTGTTTTTCATGGATTAGACTCCCTATTGAAATTATCATTTACTTTTTTGGCATGAAAGTGATGTTTCATGTGTTTAGTACAAGTCAAAGCAAGAGTAGGTTTAGGATCCTAAAACATAGTTTGAGTGGCTAGTGAAAAGCATGCTTAGTTGAACTCTTTTACCTGAAATGAAGCAAAACATGAACATGGTAAGTTGCTCAAGACATATATTCTCCCATAAATGTTTTTTTCTGAGCCATGAAAGAGTGGTTAAAAGTATGTTCTAAGCTCACTTTATGAATATTGTATTTCCGAGTTTGCAAACCAGTTTAGAACCTATCTTATTTTCCTATTGCATTGTGAAAATGAAGGTGACAGAGGATCCTATGTTAGTGAAGTTGTTTCAAAGGTCTTCAACATCTATATTCATACTTCATATGGATTTGGAATTTCATGCACCCAGTGGCAAAGTGTTCATCTTCATAACTATAATCTTGACATGGTAAAACGTGAAAACCCATCAAAGAAGTATAAAGGGATTGATGGCTCCATGAGATAACACGCATCAATAAAATAACTTGGTGATGTTAGATGCATCATAAATTCTCAAACATCTCAATTTCAATGCATGAAAATTATTTTTAATGAGTTTTTATCACCTAACTTTGTAAACTCGGTTTAGACAAGAAATGGACCTATTGGGTGAAACATGTCCTAATGGAGCTGCATTAGGAAATGGAGAAGTACAAGGCATCTCAAGGTTTAATAATACCAAGAGGGAGGTTTTTACTTGCACCAAGCTTGGTGTCACTTGGAAAAAGGTTCATGTGAAGAATAAGACATGGAATCTTCATTTGGAACTAGTGAAAACTGTTATAAATCCATGTGTCGATTACGAGATTTGGTCGAGATATGTCATAGGTGGAAGAGGAGTTAAAAATGTGTTGATTGACCTTACTATACATGATATTTCTCATGACAGGTCAAAGGAAGTTAGTCCATGTAGTTGATACAAGTGTTGATGTCATTCTCATATTGAAATTGAATTAGGTCATGCAATCTCACTTCATGTGTAGGAATTGTCAAGACAAAATGAGAAGTGGAAAGGTAAGGGAGCTGAGGAGACATGACAAAGTGTCATGAATAATTTATAAATCATCCTATTGTGCTTAAAAATTATCCTTTATGACTTTATCTACAGGAATATGTATGTATGATAAAATAAGTGGATGAATGTGAAAAAGGTGTGAGAGTTAGTAAATGTGTGGAGGTACATGTGTATCGGTGAGCAAATTTAGAGATCACTATCTATTGTTAAGTAACCATGTCTAGTGAGTGATCAAACTATTAGAAATCTAGGCACTGAGAGGGGGGTGAATCAGTGCTTGTTAAAATTTTATGTAGTTTATAATGATTCAATTAACCAACCTTGAATATGTTAACCATGAAAACATGAGCATCCAACCATGAGAGAGAAAGAGCAACAAACACACATGTACACATGAGGAGACAAGATTTAAGGTGGGAAACCCAATAAGGGAGAAAACCCATAGAAAGGAGAAATCAAAGCAATATCAAGGACAACTATCCATCAATAATTATAATGATCTCACCAAGTGGTGAGCATCCACTCACCCTAAAGCTCTAACTCCAGTTATGAAGCACCCACTTCAATTCTATGTCAAACACCCACTTGAATGTTGTTCTGCAAGAAACAACTTTCTAGGAAGCTCACTCCTAAATTGTTGAGCTATAACTTAGACTTTAAACATAAAGATTTTTTTATCACCTTCTTCTCTTGTTTTGTCACACCAACCTAACGTGATCTCTGTTTTAGCTCACTGCTTCATTTGCACTCCTCAATATATCAATTTGTTCTTTTGTTCATACAACTGATATTAGGTCCTCAAAATGTGGTTTTTCACTCAATCGCATCTCACAATACTCCCCTTAATAGCATCTATATGTTTAATATGCCCATCTTAATTCTATATACATATCCAACCTCCAAAGAATTAAACATACATCAAAAACACATTTATACAGAAAATGACCTTTATATATAATCAACAAACTCGACATATGACCTTTCATCTTTTCTTCATAGAATCTACACATACTTTTCTTAACAACTCATACCATGAAGCCTAACTAACATTGTTTGATTGTCATCACCTAAATTTTTACTCACTTCTTCATATTCTCGATTGTTGTGACTTTGGATCTGTAGGTTCTATTTTCAAATATCTAACAAAATTGCACTAGACCGACATACTCTTTAACCAACCTTCATTCTTTTATTTGTAATGTTTCCACCTGACTTTTCACATTCCTTTCACTAAGAAAACATTTGTCTTTTAGTTTTGACAATCTCTGTAGAGGGGGGTTACAATATGGATTTACGTTACATACTCCTCAAACATTTTTTATCACCTCTTTTTACCCTTCAAACTTCGTTATTTGCTTCACAAATTCATCCGAGCACTTTGAAGTGTATTAAGAGAAAGAATATAGGTAAAATAAATTTAGTATCAAGATTGAACTCCATGAATACCATGGTTTGGAAGGTTTTGCATCATCATCAATATCTTGGAAGGTTTCAAATACAAAGTAATAACATGTAGCATAGCACACATCCACCATCATCACAAAGTTACAAGTGTTCGGACCACGGTCATGATATTTCTTGGTACACTTAAAGGAATGAGCACTCACTGATTCATGATTTGGGGATGAATACTGAGGATCACTTTACCTTCCATCATACACGAGAGAGCAAAGAATTTAAAATCTTTTCAATGAAGCAACTTTGAAGGCACATTGTGTTTTAAGTCATACTTGCAACATTTGATGATTTCATGATCATTTCAATCTATCATGACTCAGTATCATCTTTCATGGAGGATATATCATTTACACAACTTCACATATCCATATATTGACTGTTATCACGCCATCGTGGTTAACCTTGCTTGATTTTCAAACATTTACATAGTGAGGGTTTTGAATCTCAAACCCTAGTCATGTCTTTTAAGCCATTTAACACGTTTCTTCTTCAAATATGTGGTAACATTCTTGCAAAGAACTTACCCAGAGCTTTAAACCACATCTTTAGACATTCTACATCATTTTATGGTTGAATATCATCAAGGTATATGATCAAGGATGAAACATTTCTAGACTATCACAAGAGTACAAATAAATTCTTCAAGAAATTACTCACTTCGCATATGAAACAACATATTCCTCGGCTTCTAGGTGACATCTTGTGAATCTCCATGACTTAAAAAATATGTTGCATCAAAGGAACTTACCAAAACCATGAATGGAGACCATGAGTGAGAAAGTACTTCTCAAATTGTTGATCTTTTTCTCAGAAGCTACATGGCATTGAGTGTGTGATCTTCTTACTAATAAGAAAACTTTATTCACATAACCATTCAATGAATATCCTTATAGGAGAGCCTGTATATCAACTTAGATACTTGTATGCCTTGGTTGATAGGAGAAATTTATAAGTGTAACACAGATGTCATCCATGCACATTCAAGTATAAAAGATGGAAATCAACAAGACTAGTTTTCATCTTACTTCATAATAACAAACCTTGGACTTCATCAAGTCTCCCTAGACTTGTAACATATGCTCATGACCATTGTACACTTCACTATCAGGTTTACATGCAATAATTTCCTCAAACCATCATGATTGGTAAAAGCAAGCACATCCTTCAAACGGTAGGTAAGAGAGAAACATCTTCAGATCAAATTTTTCTACATAATTTTCTCAAAAAACTCTATGATCAATTGAAGAACATCATGAGCTATCTACAACACTAATTTTTTTCTTCAAGAATCCCCCTTCATACACTTATACTTGCAAGTTTTGTAAAAATAGTCCTTTTCGTATGGTAAAGTGTTGAGAAAACAATATGTTGCTAAGGAAAAATAGATGATGTAAGGTTCGCGTGTAGGAGCAAGGTATACTTAGAGGCGTGAAAGGAATGGGAAGGAAACACACGTGAAAGACAGATGATATGAGAGTTACCCATTTTCATGGTCATGGGCTATTTTTGGAAGATGGTGTGTGGAGCACACAAACTGGATAAAGACTTCGCAACACGCATGGGTTATTTTTGGAAGAGCGACTATCAAGAATTTTGCATGGGTTCGAATTAAAAATAGAATTTCCACTTCAGGTTAACTAGAAGAGAACTATTATTAGCGCACTTGCATGTGTGTCTATAATTGTAAAGGTGCATGGATATTTTTAGCATACGACCTATTTTTGAAATCATGTAAAGCGGTGAAGGGAAATTCCCCACCCTTATAAATATGGAGTGAGTTGTGTAGTCTAATATATAGGTGGAGAGATAGACATAGAGAGTGACTATGGAGTTATGTTGTTAGTTTTGATGCGCGCATAAGATATGGTACCAATTATTATAAGAAGCTTTTGTATGTTTATCGTATTTAATAGAATGGATAAAATTGGATAATCAATGGTGTCGATGTAACTTGGTTATTGCATGCTTGGTTTCTTTATGTTATTATTTGATTCATGACTTAGATCTAGAATATGTTCTATTTGTGGAAAGTTACACTATTTATAGATCTCAATGCATTAACCCTACATCATGTTCACATCTTGCTTAAGCAACTCTAAGGAGGGGCCTGGTACCTTTGCACACTTGGGTGAGTGCTCAGTTTAGGTTGAGTGATGTGCCAATGCGCCTGGGTTATTCTTAGTAAATTCTAGGCTGCATCATTAGTTCCATTACTTTGGGACCTCTTTTCTATTTTTTTACAGATGGTTCACGATGAAGACGTACTACTGACCCTAACAAGTTTTGACTAGTAGATACAAGATATGGAAGAAGAGTACACACGAAGATTCACCACTAGATCTAAGTTTGACACATGCATGTGGGTGGAGTAGAATCTATATGACTATTTGTATGAGAGATTCTTCATTATCTTCTTTATAAAACTGTACGAGTGGCTGGTTGCTTATGCATCTAAATGGAACTAGAGATATCACACACTTTTCTAGGACATAGGAATAATTTCAAGCCCTCTATGATGCTGATTTAGTTTGGATGTGCATTGTGGATACTTGGTTTTGTGGCATCTTGAATAGCTATATTCTAGAGTTCTCAATTTCTACCTATTCTTGTCCAAAGGTAGTTGAGTTTTAGTTTCTACGGTATCCTAGGGGAACCTATTTACAAGGCATTCCACTAGAAATCAATATTTTGATGGTAACCCTGAACTTGGAAGAAAAACCCATGGCTAGCTAAACCTCACCATGTGCGGGGGTAGGAACAGGATTGGTGAAAGATGGCAGACTTAGTGGCAACAAGGAAGAGGGAATAAAGTGGCTTAAGTATAATGAGGCACGCGAGAGGGAGATAGAGAAACAACATGACATTGTAGAGAGCAGATGGCGTTGAGGAGACAAATGGCTCATGAAGATTTAGAGATCATGCAAGATATGTGGAGCTAGAGCATCAAGAACTCCCCATCTGGGAAAGCATGAAAAGTAACCCTCATCGGCCTCACAAGGAAACATGCTAGTAGATGACTGGGACACATGGGCATGCATCCAAACCTACGCTCGACAACCTAGCCCTTGCACTTGGTTTTCTAGTATCTAGTATGACAAGTAGTCAACAAGCTAATTTAGGTAGTAGGAGAGCAGGAGTAAGTCAGATAGAAAGTACATCGATGGTAGGGAAGACATCTTCATTGTTGTTTGGGGGTACTTTTTTAGGTGCATCATCCACACATAATGCGAGCATGCAAAATGTTAGATTCACTTCTGGGAGTGGTACCACCTCACAGACCATAGGGGTTCAATACAGTACTACTATTGGGGCACAGGGAAGTACATCTTCTGGTCCACTTCTAGGAGGAGGATCAGGAGGTATAGGTGGTTCTAGCTCTGGTGGATCTAGTGGTTTTGGGGGCAAGAGGAAACACATAGGAGATTTTGGATCGTGGGAAAGGTCCACACCAACCCCATAATATTTACATGGAAATGTATCTTCATCTTCTAGAGTATAGGGGCATAGAGGATGCTTGCTGAACACGTGCACATGTGTGAAATACTATGGCACGTAAAATGGATCCCGACTTTGAGCGCAAGGAAATCCAATTTGTGACTACATTACAGGGGCATGCACACAGTTGGTACATGAATTTTAACCCTGATCAAACTTGCATGGATTATACAACATTAAAGGATGCTTTCTTAAAAAGTTCTATATCCCCAAGTTTGAGCAGAAGAGTATAAGCGCGCTCAAGGATATTAAACAAGGAAATACTGAGAGTGTCCGGGAGTATGATGCCCATTTAAAAACTTTCTATCTAAGATTTCCTATGATATTCATGCAAGCCAACATGCACAATGGTTTGTTGGAGGTTTGACCACACTGTTTAGAAGGGCATTGTCACATAAGACATACATTGATCCGTGCAAAGCACTTGAAGTAGCTTTGCACATTGAGGCGAGTTGGGAGTATAGACACCGGAGTCACCATTCTTAGAAGCATAGATTACAGCTATGATGAAAAGCGATTGGAGAAACTATCGACAAATTCAAGACATGAGACGTGCGCTGGGGATTTGGTGTATGATTGTGAAATGGAAGGGCACACCAAGGATAGTTATCCCACATATTAGTACATTCATTACTACTATACCGTGAGATATGTCATTTAAACCATGATGCTAGCCACTTTCCCATTACTACAACGTGTGATAAGAAAGAATGTATCCTACTATTGTAAGATTTTTTGGTCCATGACTCATGATACAGAGGACTGTAGATTGATTGGTCAGATCCATGATGCTATAGATATTGGTGTGTGATAGACTAGCATATCGGATAACTCTAAGGGTAAGAATGAGCACCAGGATTGGGATCAAAATCAAGCACTATAATCAAAACGAGGGGTGTTTTAAGGAGGTCATGGCAGAGGATGTGGATACTATGGTGGATTCGATTCCAAGGTCATGGTGGTGGATGAGGTGAGTTTCCCGTGGGACGTGCTTTACATGTGGCTCCACTGACCACTATAGGCACGAATGTCCCTAGAATATTTCATGTTCTTTATGTGGAAAGAATCATAGCTATGAGGAGTTCCCGAACTTATATGAGCATCTTAGTAAGCAACATAAACAAGAAAACAAAGGTGTATGGATGGTTAGATACAATGCGTTGTGGAAAATCAATGGATGCCCAAGTTGACACTAGAACCTGAGGCATTAACCGTAAATATTACTACACGTGATGAAGTGACTGGCCAAATAAGCATTTACAACAGAAGCCTACCATCACTAAAGAGGAGGTTTTACATGCCAGGTACCCAGATCCTACCCATCAGAAGGAGGTTTATCAAGAGACCATGGAGGTCCTCAGAAATCTTCAGGTGAAATACAATGTTTAAAGGAGCAATCACGGAAGATGGAACAGAGAAAGAAGCAGGGAAGGTCCCATCTGATATTGATGACTTAAGGGAGGTGTGTAAAATGTTGTGCCAGGAGAATATCATTTTGTTGTTAGGGAATTGGCTGAAGGGAAACACTCCGCATGTAGGTATTGAGAATGGATGGCAGATCCTACATGCAAATCTTCCCCCTGATAGCATAGACTCTAAAAGGATATCACTTTGAATGTTTTTGTGGATGGATGGATTTTGAGCAATATATTGATTGACATAGGCGCGGAAGTAAATGTTCTTACTTTAGATGCATGGGTGTAAATGGGGAGACCTACATTACATCCATCTTCCAATGTGTTGTTTATGGCTAATCGACTAAGAACACTCCCATAGTAATTTTAAAAGATGCATCCATTTCTATACAAGGGGTTGAATTTACTGGGGATTTTGAGGTATTAACTCTTACAGAAGTAGATAGTTTCCCAGCTCTGCTTGGGCGCCCTTGGTGTTACACAAATAATGTTGATTTATGGTTCAACAAGGGATACATCAGTTTTGAGAATAAGAGGAATGAGTTATAATCCCTTTAATAGATGGGAAATCTATGTCATATATTGAGCCTTTGAGTGAGGAATATTTAAACAAGATCTATGTGCACGACATTCAAGACCCAGAGGTTATTGAGCCATCTAAGGAAGGAATCCTTCAGTGGGAAGATGCACAATCTATTAGTGATACTATGAGTATATCTTGTGATAATTAGGCTCACGGTACTTATGAATTGGTAGGGCACGAAGTACGAAGTGCGTTTGCATGGAAAATTGGACTTCGTTCCATTAGAAGAATAGGTAACTCAGTACCTCGGTATACTGGAGAAGAATATCTTACAACATTCTTGTGAGCCATGGAGGAGCAGTGGACAGACCAAGTTGAGAAAAGAAATATGTTAGCATATACCCTATGTGGTACAACAACGTGTTGGTGGGTGGTTCACAGAGATAATCTTATGGAATGGAATGAGATCAGGATCGCTTTTTCTACTTGGTTTTATAGAAGCAATGCACCTACTCAAATATGCGCTTATCATGGTAATCAACCTATTCGTAGCCACCATTTCAACAATGTGAGAGACTCTGGACAGAGGGGCATGAGTCTTTACCACCTTCACTCTAGGTGCACAAATTTTATTCCACTTTACAAGGATGTGTAAGCACTTGGTATGTATATGCGGAGATATATAGAGAGACTGGAAATTGACAGGATTTGATTGTAGGAATGATCCAGACTTTTGACTAATTATCTACTAAACCTCAGTAGAAGAGGCATTAAAGGTTATAAAGTCCTTAACTATGGGAGATAGTGCAAAAGTGGAAGAACTCATTCAAGATTTATTTGGTGAGACAGACTTAGGAGCGTGTTTTGATGAAGAAGAAGAAACAGACTCCATGTTACTTCAAACGCTTTCTTTGAGAAAGAAAAAGGAAAGATGGTCTACATAGTGGATGATGAAGAAGTAGAAAATATGGATGTCGATCATTCAACAGGACGCATGAAGTCTTAGAAAGTGTAGATAAGAATATGCGCACATATCATGAACCTATGAAGACAAAGAAAGTGAATATTGGCACGGATACTGAACCTAAGGAGGCCATAATTGGGGATTATTGGTCTAACTCTGAAGTGGAAAAAATCATAGAGTTACTATGGGACTTTCAAGATCTATTTCCTAGGGGATATCATGAATTAAAAGGCATGCATGAATCATTGGGAGAGATGAAGATCAAGCTTAAGGAAGGTGCATGACCGGTCAGGAAGAGACCCTATCCCTAACTTATGAGTCAAAGTTAAGGAAGAAATTGACAAAATGTTGAAATTTGGCATCATCAAGCCCCTAGAAGAGTCTGAGTGGGTTAGCCCCATGGTTATCAAGTATAAAGAAGGATGGTCGGATTTGGATTTGTGTGGATTACAGAGAACTGAATGTTACATGTGTAATTGATCCTTTTCCTACACCTTTCACAGAAGAAATATTAGAAGGCATTGTAGGCGTGAAATACATTCTTTCATGGATGGATTATCTGGGTATCATCAGTTAGGATTGCACAAGAGGATCAATAGAAAACAACCTTCACCACTGAGTGGGGAAGTTTTGCATATACTGTGATGCCATTTAGTTTGAAAAATGTGCTTGTTGTATTTTCACGCATAGTTGTTCAAGCATTCCAGGATTTCATCCACAACTTTTTGTAGGTTTACTTGGATGATTGGATGGTGTATGGACTTGTTAAGGATCATTGTGACAATCTGCGCTTAATGTTTGAAAGATGTAGATAGTTGATTATTTATTTGAACATCAAGAAGTGTGTATTTGCTAAACCATTTGGCACTTTGTTAGGGCACAGGATGGTTTATTGGTTGATCTAGCTAAGGTTGTAGTTATTATAGGCCTAGAGGAGCCTACAAGTCAAAGTGAAGTGCGTGATTCTTAGGTCACACTGGGTATTATAGAAAATTTATCAAGGGATATGCTAATTTTTCCACACCCCTGGAAGAGTTACTAAAAGTAAAAGGGACATTTTATTGGGGAGAACCAGTAGAGCGCATGCATTCGAGATATTAAAGAGAAACTTACCACAATGCCTATTTTTGTTTTCCTTCGTGGGACCAACCATTTCATGTACATGTGGACGCTTCTGGCATGGCCATTGGCACGGTGTTGGCTCAACCTAGAGAAGGTATTATAGATCATCCTATATGTTTTGCTAGTATAAAGTTGACTCCTACATAGTAGAATTATACAACTATTGAGTGTGAAGCCTTGTCATGATCTATGCACTACATAAATTCAGACAATACCTACTAGCAACACCATTTTTCTTTTATACCGATCACATGGCATTGAAATACTTGGTAAATAAGCCCATCTTATAAGGGCACATATGTCGATGGGTTCTCTTATTCCAAGAATTTGATTTTATAGTTGTGGTAAAACCAGGGAAAAGTAATTCTAACTGCACCATTTATCAAGGATATAGTCAGGGGAAGATGCAAAAATAATTGAAGACACAATTCCATATGCATAATTATATAGGTTACATAGTGCGCCTTCATAATTGGATGATATTGATTTCCTTCTACGTACAGGTGTGGCACGAAGGACTAAAATCCTTAGAGAAGAAACAACTTGCAATTCACGCGGCACCTTTTATGTTGATCAGTGGTGACCTATACAAGTTAGGCCGAGATGAAGTATTATGTCGATGTGTATTGGAGCATGAGCGCACAGATATGATAGAAGAGGCGCATTGTGGTATTACAAGTGGGCACTATGTAGGTGATGTCACTACACTTAAAATTCTACTCACTGAATTATGGTGGGAGACCCTGTATAAAGATCGTAAGGTGTATTGTAAGGCGTGTGATCATTGTCACTGTCTAGGAAAACAAGGGAAAAGAGATGAAATTCCTTTAAGACCTATTTCTACTGCAGAACCATTTGAAAAATGGGTTATAGACTTTGTGGGTCCTATTTCACCAACCGCGCAGGAATGGAGCACGCTACATCATTACTTGCATGGATTATCTCACAAGGTGGGCAGAAGCAACACCTACCAAGGATTGTACAACAGCTATAATAGTCATGTTTTTATGGGAAAATATTCTTACAAGGTATGGATGCCCGTTAAGTTTGAAAAGTGATAGGGGCACACATTTTTGAATGAGACAATCAAGATATTATTGGATGAATTTACGATTGTGCACCATAAGACTACACCCTATCATCCTCAGGAAAATGGAACTACCGAGGCCTTCAACAAAATTTTGAGCCAGACATTGACAAAAAATTTGTGATGTTGGAAGGAAAGATTGGGATGATAAATTTTCTATCGTGCTTTGGGCATATATAACAACATATAAAAGTTTGAACAAGGCCAAACCGCTTTTAGTTAGTATTTGGCGTGGAAGCGCTTCTTCCTATGGAATTCATGTACCTTCTTTACGTATTACGCACGTTAGAGGTCTAGCTGATGAGAAAGCATTAGAAGAACGGATTGAAAATTTGATCAAGTTGGATGAGCGACGAGAAATAGTACGTTGGAGTCAGAAGCAAGAAAAGGCCAGGCAGAAAGCATGGCATGACAGGCACATCAGGGATAAAAAGTTTGAGATTAGACAAATGGTGCTTCTTTATGATTTTAAGTTTTTGGGCCATCCATGAAAACTCAAAGTACATTGTTTGGGGCCATATGTTATCACTCACATACTTGAAATGGGCGCTTGCTAGTTAGAGGTGCTTGATGGAATATGGTTACCCCGTTACTTCAACGAGAGTAGGTTAAAGCCCTACTTTAAGTAACTCTTATTGGTGTTTTTAATAATAAGACAGTTTTTTTAGATTAGGTTTAGATTAGGTTTCGCTTATGTATTTCCTTCTTCGTCGTTATGCTTTGTCAATTTAGTTGGTGTTTTTGTGTAATAAGCGCATTTGTGTGCCAGAATCTAATTACTATTTGAAGATTTTTTATGCATAGAGGACTACACATACCATTTGTGTGGGGTGGTTATTGATAACTAAGGGATTGTTGGAAAATAGGTACACATAAAGGATAAAATTACTACATGTGCTATTTCAAGTTTGGAGAGTTGTTAGAAAAGAAATTTCTTCTAAACACAAGGACCATAGATGGAGATAAATGAAGGAACAAGTATAACGCGAGGTAAGTAGAGGCCATAGAAACTACCAAGGGAAGGAGTAGTGGTGAGGTACTCGGGCGCATGGAAGTGCACTAAAGAGAAGTCTATGGCTAGAAGGTAGGAAGGTGCGCTAGAAGGTTATAGCTTGGGCATGAAGATGTACCATGTGGAAAGAGTGAAAATGGTCGATTAATAAGAGGATTGTTGGTAGGTGAAGGAGAAATAAATGCACTAACTTTTTGAAAATATATATATATATATATATATATATAAAGATTGGATGCGAGTTCATTCTTACCATTATAATCGTGAGAATTTGAAAGAGCTAAGTGTGACCGAGCTAAGAAAGAGTATTGAGGTGTGAAGAGTGTGAAATAAGATGTGGAGAGCATATTTATGTGTAGGAGAAGCTTACGTCCCCATTGGTGAAGGGTTTGAGAAAAGCAGAGTGTTGCGAAAGAGCTAGGGCACATAGAATCGAGCTAGGGTTTGGGTTTGTATGTTACATAAGATAGAAGGTGAGCATTTGAGGATAGGAAATTGTGAGTTATATATGACACCAAAGAAAGCACCTGCCGCAGGAGCCAAGGGAAAGAAGAAAGTGGAAGCAGAGGTTGAAATTTATCCCGAGAGTAATTTCTTAGAGATGCAATACCCAGAAGGTGTGATAGTGGGACAAGAATGGGAGTCTCACATCCGTAAGTGTAAAATCAATGATTATAACCACCACACATTGGATAACAAAAAGGAGTTGGATGTTTTGTTGAGTACGAAGACAAAAAGTTGCACAATAGAGGACATGCCAGTGTATGATGACTATGGAGAGAATTTTTAAAGTAGAATGGAGTTTACTAGTTGTACGAGCTCCCATACTTTGGAAAATATGAACCTTTGTACTAGTGGTTAATGAGAAGGGTACATGAAGATTTTTTCTATTTCATTAGATGGAGGGTAAGGATTATTGCAGCATTGATTTCAACATTTATAGGATTAAAGGGCACAGGAGCAGATCTGGATAGTGATGGACCGACTATGTTGAGGGATAATTTCGGATATGATAGGGATGAAGCATGTAAGTTTGGAAATTAGAGACAGTGGATCTGTGTTTGTATACCTTCATCTTAAGCCTAAGTTGGAGGGTAACAAGTATGTAGAGAATGAGTCTCAGTGCTCCCCGGTGGCCGCTAAAGCTAAGCATACAATGGAGAACATGCCAGCCCCAAAACGTACGAGACCACGGTGGTGGAGGAAGAGGAAGAATGAGAAGATAGTGGTGGATTGGAACATAGAGGATGAAGGAATCCCATGAATAAGATGAAAATTGAGCACACAACCACTCCACCCCATGTATAAGAAGAAGGTGATGAAGATTTGGATGCGGTCAAGGAGAGTTTTGTTTCGAAGGGTATTTAGGAGAACAAGAACCCAAGGTGCTACTCCACAATAAATACGGATATTACCACGAATCTCTCCTAAGAAGGAGATAATTGGGAGAAAAAGGAGGAAGTGAGACTAAACGAGGAGGCAGAGGTGTCTATGGAAAGTGCACTGAATCTCCTACACAACTAGAGGACATGGAAGAGCCGAAGGATGAAGAAATGAAAGATGAATATGTGAAGAATGGAGGAGAAGAGGTAAAGGAAGGAGAAGAAGTAGGACCAGATAATGCTCGAAACATAGAAGATCCAACTCCAAATCTTGGTGCTCCAGTTCCTAAGAGGCCAATAACTAAAAGGAAAGGTGGAGAGTATATTGTTTTGTCCTTAGGCTATGTTTAGGACACAAGTAAAAATTTTTGCACCCATTTCCAAAGCACGGTGATCCCTAAGGAGTTATATGGATGGGAGCTGATGGATGAAGACATGGCCACCATGTGCACAAGGAAGAAACTATCTTGGTCTATGCACACTCACATGGATGAGCCAGACTTTGACATATGTGAAGAATCCTATGTGTCAAGAATATTGAAGAAGGCACCTCAAGCTAGACATATAACTGTAAAGCCCACTATTATCTCCGATGAACAGTGAGTAATGCTTTGGTAAAACTATCTACAGAGGTGGCATGGAGGAACATAGAAAATTTTCTACTATTAGGGCGCTAAGAGAAGAAAACAAGGAAAAGGATGCTAAGATAGTGCGCTTGAAGGGAGAAAAGGACTTGGAGCAAAAGAAGAATGAGTTATTTGTCATAATGGTAGAGGAGATCGGAGACCATGTCCTGAAAGCAAGACCACACTTGGATTCAAAGGTACCTAAAGGTTCCCTTCGGTTATGAACTATGTGCATACCTTAGTTGATTTGGTGCTTGAGGATGGACCTATACATATACCAGATCCAAATGATCCTAAACAGAAGCAAAGTGAGCAAGGGCTTCCATGATGAGTAAAATTTCATCTTATGAGGCACTGCTCCAAACCTTGCAGGAGGAGTTGAAGAAAGCGACTAAGCGTTGAACATTTGTGTAGATCTCGGAGGCGATCATAAGAATAAGGACCATGGTAGATGACAATGAAGTCCTCGAAGGAAATGTAGGATGAAACCTTGGGTCGGGTAGACAGATTAGCGCTAGTAAAGAAAAAGTGTGAGGCTTTTGTAGCGCCCAGAACCCCATAAGGATAGGATGGATGAGCTTGGGAAAATTATAGTGTAGAAGATAGATCTTCTTGAAGGGAGGGTGTCTGCAATATCTAACATTATGTTAGTATTACAAAATGAAAAGGAGGAGATTTCCCAAGATGAGTTAGACTCAATTGCAGTATATATTCCTGAAAAGGCGGAAGCCACACTAAATGAGTGGCAAACCTTGGATGCAGAAATAAAAGAAGAATATCAAGAATTGATTCTTCCAGTTGAAACAGAGGATGTTGCAGAGTAAATAATTATTATTTGTATATTAATTATTTACATTCATCAATTCCTTATTCATTATTCTTTCCATATCAAAAGGCAACCATTATTGGGGCAGCAATGTAGTTTAGTGTGGGGTAATGTTGAGAAAACAATATGTTTCTAAGGAAAGAACAACCAGAAGGTTCACGCACGGGAGCAAGGTATACTTAGAGGCATGAAAGGAATGGGAAGGAAATGCACGTGAAATACAAACTGATCTAGGACTTAGCCATTTTCATGGTCACGGATATTTTGGAAGATGGCGTGCGGAGCACATACACTGGATAAAGACTTACGCAACACACATGGCCTATTTTTGGAAGAGTGACTATCAAGCACTTTGCATGGGTTTGAATTAAAAATAGAATTTCCACTGTCAATTAACTAGAAGAGGACTATTATTAGTGCACTTGCATGTGTGTCTATAATTTTAAAGGTGCATGGTTATTTTCATCATGTGACCTATTTTGCAAATCATGTAAAGCGGTGAAGGGAAATTCTTCACCCTTATAAATATGTAGTGATTTGTGTGGTCCGATACATAGGTGGAGAGATAGACATAGAGAGCGACTATGGATTTATGCTATTAGTTCTAATGTGTGCATAAGCTATGGTACCAATTATTGTAAGAATGTTTTGTGTGTTTACCGTATTTAATATAATGGAGAAAATTGGATAATCAATGGTGTCATATGTAACTTGATTACTTTTGCATGCATAGTTTCTTTATGTTATTATTTGATTCATGATCTAGATCTAGAATATGTTCTGTCTATGGAAAGTTATATTGTTTATAGATCTGAATGCATTAACCCTTCATCATGTTCACATCATGCATAAGCAACTCTAAGGAGGGGCCTGGTACCTTTACGTGCTTTGGGTGAGCTCTTAGTCTAGGTTGAGTGATGTGCCAACGCACATGGGTTATTCTTGGTAAATTCTAGGTTGCATCATACAAAGAGTTGTACCTACAAAATTGATTTTTCTTGACCCTTGAGGATTCCTTTACATGTCCAAAGAACCGAAAGGCTTCAAAAACTTATTTTATGTCCATACTTTTCATATGAGGATGACATGAAACATGCTTAGAAGAATGGATAGAAATTTTCATTTCACCAAATTTTGAATTCAAACCTTTTGCATAGATTTTTATCCAAATTTTCTCTAAAAATTATCTTATGACTTATCCAAGAATCCTTGTCAATTTATCACAATTGCTAAGAAGTTGAGGTGCTCAAATTAGCCTTCTCAAAAACTTGATCTTGGTAAAACATGCATAACTTTTGCAAAACACCTCCTTAGGTCCTGAAATTTTTACCACACCTTCTCAACTCACCCTCCATGTATTAAAATGACCAATTTGTCATATTTTTATTTTTAAAGCTCTACCCCATCTCATTTGTGCATATTTTGTTCTCTAGTCCTAAAAAAAAATTCAAACTTGTATGAGTTCCTAATTCACATTTTCAATCACCTATGAAGCTTTGTACACCTCATATACCACCATATTATTCTCATGCCATGCATAGTTTACATCACCATGTCCTGGATCATCACCCTCACTTTCCTACTAGACATGTCTTACCTGAAAAGCTTCAGAATGCCCATCTTCATGCCTTATAACCATGATTCTTCACCTGATACTTCTCCTCCGCATGATATTCAAGCTCATAATACTTCAAACATGATTTCCCTACATTTCCTTGATTCAAATTTCATGTTTTCATGCATGTCTGCTTGATCTGGGACTAGGATTAGGCCTAAAGCTACCTGAAACTTCATGAGTTGGCCATGGAGACTTGTTATAGACACATTAACACCTCAAAAATACTCCAATTACTATGGTTAACCTTATGAAGCCTTCATTAAACCTTGGGAAGACACATTCACACAACTATTTTTCTTGACTATGTACTTAGAACATACTTACACACCATGACATCATGATTTGACATGACTTGACACCTCATGGAACCACTTGGACACCTTGGGGACACTTTAACATAAATATACAACTTGACATCAATGAAAACCATATGAGACATTTCCTAACACAAATAGATGTCAAGTCTAAGTAGGTGTTTAACATACTAGGAAGTGGGTGCTTCTATGCAAGTCATAACTTGTAAAATTGTCAAGTAGGTGCTTGATCATATTTTGAAGTTGGTGCTTCATGTTGAGTGGGTGCTCAAAAATTTTGAGACCTTTGTAATATTTCATTGGAAAAATTTTCTAGCTTAGTGCATTGGTTTCAGTGGGTTTTTCTCCCTTCAATGGTTTCCCACTTTAAATCTTGTCTTCATATGGTTTCTATTGTTGATTGCTCATAGATAGTGTTGTTGTTTCTTCATAACAAAGTAAAGAAAATTGAATTGTATTTCAAATGTTGAATTTACACTGATTCACCCCCTCTCAATGCCTATAATTTCCAATAATTGGTACCATAGATAGGTCCTTTTAAGTGATTTTAACAGCTCAAAGGAGATCCGGATAACACAAGTATAACAGAGCAATCAAGCACAAAGTAATTTTTCTACCTCCAAGGCACCTCTCTTTAATGGGTCCAATTATGCATTTTGGAGTGTTAGGATGAAGACCTACCTCATGTCTTTGGGATTTGACATATGGAAATTAGTAGTTGATGGCTACACCATCCCAACTACACCTCCAACTAATGCAATAGACAAAAGAGCTAGTGAAAACAATTCAAAACCCATAAATGTAATCTTTTGTGGAATGTCAAAGGTTGAATTCATAAAAGTTAAGCATTGCTCCATAACCCAAGAGATTTAGGATATATTAAATACCATCTATGATGGATATCGTAAGGTTAAGTTAGCCAAGTTCTCAGACCTACCGTGGTCAATTTGAAAGCCTTAAAATGAAGGAAGGTGAAAGTATTGCATCCTACTTGCAAAGAGTAGATGAAGTGATAAATCTTATCAGAGGTTTAGGAGAGAATATGGAGGAGATTTTGGTTGTTCAAAAGGTATTAATATCCTTATCTCCTAAATATGACTCCAAGGTGTCAGCTGTGGAAGAATCCAAAGACTTTAGCACTCTTAAAATGGATGAACTTTATGGCATTCTAACTACTTATGAGATGAGAACAAATGAATCAAAATCAATCAAGAAAGAAGCATCATTCAAGGTTGATAAAGAATTCCAAAAAAATAAGAGAAAATTTAAATCTAACATTGAGGAAGATGATGATGAAATTGAAACCATATTTGTTAGGAGGTTAAAGAGAGGTTCGAGAAAGTACAAGGGAAAGCTACCATTCAAGTGCTTCAACTATGGTCAAGTTAGTCATTTTACATCCAATTTTCCTAATAAGAACAATATAAATCATGATGAGCATGATGAAGAAACCCCTCATAAGCAAAAGAAGAAATTCAAGAAACGTGAAGCTAGGAAAAATACTTTAAGAACAAAAATAACTTCTATACCAAAGAGGGGTCAAGTTCATCTAAATCTAGTGAATCTAGCAAGTCTGAAAATGAAGATGAAGGTATTTAAGTTGAGACTCTATTCATGGCCATAGAAGCAACCTCTAATAGCAACTCAAAAGGTAAAAATAAGTTTGTATATGAAAAATCGATGACGAGGATGCAAGAGTAAAACTTGAAGCTGAACTAGTTAGTGCTCTTGAAGAATTAAAGCTCAAAAGGAAGAAGAAGCAAAATATGAATTCAATATTGAGAGACTATGAAGAGTGTATCATTATTCATGAAAAAGGATAAGAAAAAGGATCAAGAACATAAAGAGGTAATCAAGGAACTTAAAGAAAAATAATGTTGATTGAAGCATCCTTCAAAGTCAAGGAGGAAGAACACCTAAAACTCAAATCAAAGTTGGAGTTTCTACAAATTGAATTAGATCAAACCTCAAGAAAATTGAAGGTGTATAGCAAGTTTGAAAAAATCTCAAATGATCTAGATGAACTTCTAAGCAAGCAAAGATCCTTTAATGAAAAAAATGGCATAGGATTTAAGGAAGAACATAAGGATGATGAACCAACAAGTAAGAATGTGATTAAGACCACTCAAGAACCACCTAAAGAAAGGAATGTTGATGTCAAGAATGTCAATAAGAGATACAATTCAAGCAAGAAATCCCATGCAATAAGGTATGCTCACTCTTTCTATGGCTATTGTTTTTCATGCAATATGTTTGGACACAAAGATTCAAGGTGTAGGAGACATGCAAAAGGTCATGGAAGACATCTCAATTCATATCACATGAGAAATAAGAATTAACTAATATGCTACAAATGTCAAAATTATAATCACATAGCAAAGTTTGGTTATCAGAAACCTCCAAAGCAAGACAAGAGAGTGTACATAGTGAAATCAAATCCTACAAGTAAGAAGGAACAAGGTTTAATAGCCCAAACTTCCTTTCATTCTCAAAGTGAAGACATGGAATGGTACATAGATAGTGGATGCTCAAGTCATATGATAGGAAACAAGGGAAATTTCATCTCTTTAGAATAAAATGCATCAGGAACAGTGAGATTTGGTGATAATACATCAACTAACATTGTAGGAAAAAGCACATTAAGCCTTGATAATGGAAAGCCGACAATGAATGAAAAAAATTTGTATGTAGAAGGTCCAAACACAACCTTTTGAGTGTCATCCATATGTGCAAGCAAGGGTATATAGTGATGTTTCATGACAAGGGTTGTGATATAAATTTTAAAAAATTAGGTAAGGTGGTTGGAAAGGCCAAAAGAACTGTAGTCACAAAATCATGCACTTTAGGCATTATTTAGCCCAGTCTCATACTAATATTTAGAAGGTTCTTAAGAGAAGAAAGTACTAATTAATCCCACCTTTTGGCCATCTTGTTTTATCATTTTGTTTTGTCATTCCCACACATTTTTATATAAATGCCTAGCTATTTCGGCACTTTCCCATCATTTTAGCCTAAATTGGGGCGCACGCTTGTCTTGGGAACCCTGTGGTGCCCTAGTCCTACTTGGGGTGCCGTTATCCATTTTTACTTTCCCACCTCTTTTGGGCCTCTTCTAGCCATTTTTCGTCCTTATCTTTTTCCTAGTCAGCCATGTTAGGGTTAATTATGAAATTAGAGCAAGAGAACCCTATAAATATAAAGTTATGAGACCATAATGAGGGTCCTAGCGTCACTTACTACTATCACTCCATCTAGAGTTACATCCACATACTTCCATGCATCAAGGCTAGGAGATCTTCATCAACACACACACTTCATAGGGGAGGGATTCTATTTTATTCCATACACACATACTATTACATTTTCTACATTTAGTTATTGCTCGCTACTTCACAAAGTGTGACTGGCACAAGAGCACCTAGGGCATGACATACACACACACACAAAAGAACTACATTTGGGTCTAAAATGTAGTACAATGCTCAGTTTAGTAAGCCCACTGTTGTGGCAGGTGAAGTTAGTCTGAGCCATCCATTTGCATCTTTTATTTTTAGGGTTTTTAATACTTCTCTTGTCTCTTGCAAATCTCCAAATTTATCTTACTATATTTAGCACATTTGGTGCAATTCATTGAATCCAGCGTGACAGGTAATGAAGGTTATAAAGAATTTTTTGACCTAGAAAGAAGCAGGTTCCAAGATTTTTCAGAGACCAGGGCGTTTATTCTGCCATATCAGGGTGCCCTGGGGCACCTCAAGCACTTCTCTTAGGCACTCCATTATGCTCAAATCTTCTAGATACACTCTTTTAGGGACCTATGTGTAGTCATTCCATCTTATGTATTTTCCTGTCATACCTGCAACAATCATACTTAATCAAATGAGTTCATTCCTTACCTTCCTCTTGCATATTAGGGTTTTATTTTTATTAGTTCAATAGTTTTAATCATTTTAGTATCTTCATATTTTTTATCGCATTTATTTATAGTGTTTATGTCCTCTTAGATTATATTAACTATTATTAAATTTCCCCATTTTTAGTTAATTTTAGTTAATCATTTTGGTGAACCCGACCATATACACTTCTAGAATCCTCTTTCTTATTTAACTAGGGTTTCTTTTTTCCTTTCCCATGGCTCAATCTCATGAGGAATTTATGAAGATCACCTTAAATCCATCAATGATCACCTTGTTGTGCACCCCCAGGATCTAGACTTACTTCTACATGTGGCTCGTGAGGAAGCTACTAATTTGGTGGAACTCAATCCTTTTGTGGCTATACCAACTATTGTAGCCACTCAACCACCTACTTCTACTCTTCCACCTATCTCTATTGTTTTGGTTTCTATCCCCACTCCTACTAATCATTTTACGCCTCCTTTAGTTTCTCATGAAAGACATGTCTACTTGTTGGTAATCAAGATTTAACCTCTTTGTATCATGATCTTCAAGCTCAAGTTCATAAGTTGCAACATGCTACTTTAACTACATATCCATCTCTAGATTCTATCTTGTTATTGCACACTCCATTTTCACCTGCCATCTCTACTTATCCTCTTCCTCCTAGATTTTTACCCCTAAGCTG
The DNA here is from genome assembly GCA_018340775.1 of Taxus wallichiana var. yunnanensis. Taxonomy (NCBI): domain Eukaryota; kingdom Viridiplantae; phylum Streptophyta; class Pinopsida; order Cupressales; family Taxaceae; genus Taxus; species Taxus wallichiana. The sequence continues at coordinate 554,787,617 of CM031234.1, forward strand.
CCCATTTTCAATGGGCATGGTCACCCACAAAAGCATCTTTGTGCCTTTCATTTTTCTATGTCTAGATTTTTCTCGATGATCATATTCTTTTCTCTAAATTCTTTCCCCGTAGTCTCCATGATTATGCCATGCATTGGTTTTATGACTTACCTTTCCACTCAAATACTTCATTCACCCATCTAGTTGATGCCTTCCTTGCGCATTTCTCCATAAACATAGGCTCTGATATTTCTTATGCTCAACTATTATAAATTAAATAGGGATCCAATGAACAATTTTCTAACTATGTTTTACGGTATAAGTATAATCTCGCTAAAATTACAAATGTACTTGCAGATCTTGAGTCATGCAGAACTATTTATCCAAATTATTTTATTGCCCCTCTAATAAATTGTTCTCTTTGAGGCCTCTCCTTCATTTGATCAACTTTTCCATACTCTTAAGCTTTGTGAGTCTAAACTTTTATCCATCGACAAGCTTAAATATTAGGAAAAAACTCCATCCTCCACTCGTTTTCAAAATAAGGCACCATTCAAACCATCTACATCCAAGCCAACCGACACTAAAATCACCATTAACATAATTACTCCCTCTAAATAATTTCAGTCACAACAACCTAGGCACACATTTAACAACCTTCCAATGGCTCCACATCTTGCTAATCACCTAATTTCCATGACATCAATACAATGGAAATACAATTCAAACATATATCACTCACACAACCCATGTCTAAAAATATTTAGATTTCCATCACAACAACACTTACAAATTTTTGACTCAATCATGCCTGCAACTTCTACTTTTCATGACTCCACCATGCCTGCATCTGACTCAACCATGCCTAAATCACCTAGTTTCCATAACAACATTAACTTGGAAATGGAACCAAACCATGCCTACATCAACTTTCCATGATAATAGTACAATGGAAATAAAATAACATCATATATAAATATCATCATCAATCTATACATCAAAGGTTTGTATATCAATACACTAAATATACAGGTATAAATACAAGTATCTCAAAAATCTCATACAGAATCTCGCATCTTTGGCATGCGAGTCAAGATATATGCCAAAAATAAAAATACAATGTTAGATATCATCAAAATATATCATCCATCATGAAGGCCCAACTCCCATGCTTCTCTCTCATGTATCGTCATCTGGTCCCGATCTCCACCCGCTCATCATCTCTCTAGTAGCCTCACTGACCTATGCTATTATGAATTGGTAACCTCTTGCTCACCCTATCTATATGGTTGATGGCTCTCTCTGAGCTACTCAAACTATGTGTCCATGAGTTGGTCCTAGCACTCGGCTTCTCTCTGTGCTCTATGCTCGGCATAAGATGGAACATGTATACCCGAATATCACAATCGGTCATGATAATACCTTGCCTCTAATACTACATCTTTGTAGGTGGCCATAGATATCACCTGGGGAGGAGCCATCACTCTCACCCCAACCTTTAGAATTTTTCCCAATAAAAGTGGCCCTTATACTAGTCCCTTTACTACTACCTATATGGTGGGTGCCTGAGCTTGCTTGTGCAGCTTACTTGCGCTTATAATGCAGCACAAGTGCAAGTGCTATATAATTCAGTCACATGTGCCTATGATGTGGCTAACTACCCCTGTAGGGTGACTATCTAGGCCCATAACCTCGTCACATGTACCTACAAAGTTGTTATCTATCCCCCATCATCTACCGGTGGCTATGCTGGGAGCCTCGAGACCTTACTGAGCAAGCTATCCATGTAATCCAATCATCTACCTCTCAAGCGTGACCACTTGTGTCTATGCTTGTAAGTTCGCAACCGTAAACTAGTGACTTGCCCCCGTAATGCATCCTTCGCACTATCACTATAGCTATGTCTAGCTAACCTATATGTGGTGGTGCTTCCCGTAGTCAGCGCTACCCACTAGCACTTGTATGTGTCTATGGTACATGCATCATCAATATGCCTATTGGCTACCTGTTCCTCCCCTATAGGATCCACTAGATGTGGCGGTGACAAAGGTATCCCCACATCATCTCTATGATACTAAGGAAATGGTGGAGGCACGTCCTGATGCAGCCTAAACTAGCATCAGAATCTTTCCAGTGGAATCATCTTGTGCTCATCAACACATATCCTTTGATCCATCCGACCAACCAAATCCCCGCCAACTCCTCTCATAATACCTTCATAAGATGGAAAATCCACATACAATCGCCATACAATATCCATCGCATATAATCCCTCCAACATCCACCTATAATAAGTCACGTCACATGACGCCTCCTCTATCCATGGATGAGCTCCTACGGGAACCCATCTCCTGTAATTCAGCTCGAGTGACACCCTAATGTCAATCATGTCTCGAAAGTCTGTCGACACTAAAATTTTCCTCCGTAATTTCTATTTCATTAATGTATGTATTAGGAATAGGATGTTGTTAAGTATAATTAGTAGTAGCATCCGATAGAAGATAACGGCGCCATCAGTACAGTGTCGCCAATAATGTGGAGTACGGTATTCTCCAAAGTACAATAGGAATGTTGTAAAAGAAAATATTTGTCGTAAGTGGTCCTAATGTTAAAATGTCAAAGTTTGGGTAATTAGAGAAGTAGGGTCTACATGATTAGGAATTAGAAATATTATATTGGTAATAAAGACAAGGAGTGAGGTCATAAATATTTTGTGTATTTTATTTGTAAAAAGTCTAAAAATGTGGAACCCATGTAAAATGATAAGGTTTATCTTATCTTAACAGATAAGCTTACATGTACATGTATAAGAGTTAAGGTATGGAATATGATTCGTCAGTGGATTTCTTATCCTATCTTAGAGATAAGATGGATAAGCTCTCGGAAGTTCTATAAATAGAGAGGCCACCCCCCTCATTTAGCATAGAAGGAAGTAGTGAGAAATATTGTAGGAAGTGTGCGAAGGAAGCCATTAGTTTAAAGGTGTGTTGAAGAAGCCATTAAGAGGTGTAATTGTAAAGTTTCTCCCATAGTATTGGTGAAAGGCAAGTGAATTCAATAACACTTGAAGTACCTCATGGGTGAGATTGTAATGAGCTTCATGTTAATATTATAATTTATTTTGATATTTTAGATTTGTCATCATTCTCTTTATCATAGTCGATGGTATTCTTGTGTTATGTTGTTGTTTTGTTTCCAGATTACATCCACCAAACTAAAGGCTGTGCATTAGTAAATAATCATAGCACGAGGAGTTCCTGAAGAATTATCATAGTGCCGGATTGGTGATGACAAGTCCCTATGGGCACACAATAACTATGTTCTCATAGGCCCAGTAGTGTAGTAAATATGTACATTAGATACCATATCTTTGAATTGTCGATATGCACATAGCTCCATATACAAGATTATACCAAGTAGTTCGGTGCCCACGTAAAACAAATATGCTCCCCCATCATGTCCTTTAAAACCCCCATCAATGCTCAGGGAAATCTTCTACCCTTTGAATATGGGAGTGCATAACATCCCACCACCACCATCATCAATAATGCCAACCTGGTCTCCTGAGGATGTGCAACGTACATGTCTCCATAGTTGATGTTGGCACTATGCTCACCCAGGTCACCCACCACCTCACCAAATACTGCGACCATAGTCTTAATCGCCTCATCGATGAAATCTAGTATACTCGGCTCCCCACCTGTAGCCAAAAATATTGTACACATCCTCCAGCTTTAATTGTTATCTCGTCGATGGGTAGATGGAAGGTATTGGTCGTCAAGTCCCATCTATCGATGAGCGCAACCATCAAATTATGATTTCAAATGATATGCCTACATCACCTCACACCGACAAGCCCAACATCTCACATATGGTCCCACTCATCCTCGATGATGCTAGCTCACATCTGTACTAACAATGGTGGTACCTTATCCCACATAGTCAACTAGTGATGTGCCTACATCATTACCAATTACACTTGTCAATCACTTCCTATTTTTAATCATCTATTCACACCTACCCAGTCCCATCCCACACACAATTTTCCTAGCCTATATATTTTCTACTGAATTAACTCACCTACTCTAATTCTATCTTTCCTAAAACACTCACATATTCTAGTTTACTACTTTCCTACCTTCACCAATTTGACATGACTTGCACCTAAACCCCAACCATTCATACCTCTATTCACTCAAAACCCCCCTAATTCTATCATTTTATACACCTACTCTATCTACCACTACCTCCCCGCTTCATCATCTATCCTACAACTCCATTCTTTTCATTTTTAGAACTTAGTCACTTTTTACAAAGATCGGTAACAATCACCCTTTATCCCCACCAACGTTGGCTAGCCCACCGATGTCTGGTCAAACCTCAATCGATGTCGGTCATTGGTTCGGCCCTAAGGCAAAACCCCAACATCCCTCTTTTGCCAAAAATTAACCAAAACCACCTAAAAACCTAACCCCAAATTACCCAAATTCCACCCACATTCTTTTTACAACCTAATTAATCTACATTTCACCCTCCACATACCCGATTTCACCCCATTTTCACCAAAAAATAAAATTCATTTTAAAAACCAAAATTCAATATTTTTCTACCTTAGTTTAATTATACACACCAAATGGATTGTGGATCCTACCAATACTCACCTCTGTTGTCGTGGTGGGATCTCCAGTCTCTACACTAGATGAGCTAGAACTCCCTCTCCTACTTTTGTCATGGCTCAATCATTCTCACCACACTAAACCTATCTCGTCATGTAAATCAATCTTGTGGGTCCAAAAACTCCACTCCACCCACCTCTCAACTCACTCCAACTCAGCCTAGATAGTACCTCTGTCATTTTCTCCACGTCAAATGCCAAAATCCATCCTCTCTGCCGATTTCCACAAGTAGAAAATTCCAAAATAACTTTTCCATTTTGCTTGACCAACGTTGGTTAGGGGCCCTAGTTGACCGGTGTCGGTTTCTCATGACCGGTATCAGTTTACCTTTGACCGGTATTGGTTATCTTGTTTAAGCCCATTTTTCCTAAATTCACCACATTTGACTACCAAAAGCCTTTTTTTCTTACTACCCTACCCTTACCCAAGCCCTTGTGGCTCACCATATCACCTTATAACCTAGCCTACGACCTTCATTTCATTTGGGGAAATTTTTTTCCTGTACTGTAACCTTACCTACGGCCTTACCTATCAACCCAACCCGACCTCACCCATTTGACACTTGAATTCACTCAATCGTTATACCTTGCGATGATGTTACTCGTGTTGTTTAGCCTACTAACCTTGCCTTTCCTGATGTCATGTCATTTATCATGACCAAACCTTTTTGTGTTTCAGAACACACCTAATGTCCATTCATGCACCTAGCCCATTTATGTTTCAGACCGTATCATGTACCCCCGGATACCTAGACCACATCAACCTTGTTTGGATAAACCTATCGACCTTTGACAATGTAGAGTTTGTGAGCTCTTCAACCTAGTGCCTTGTCGCATTCTACACGTGTGTGTGCATTTGAATGCCCCCGCCTATTACCTACACCCAAAATCACCATTTCCCGCTCCCGTACCCTACCTTATTTTTCATCACCTACCATTTTATCAAACCCCTCACCGATTCACCTACTACTTCCTCAATTATGGGTTTGAGGGGGATCATCTCCACCCATACCTAGGGAAACCACTCCTATTTTTTTCAGCGTCACTTATTAATACAAGCTATGTGACAAAAAGGGGCAAATGTAGACACCCAAATTTGGGACACATCCCTTTAACCCCTTTCGATTCATTAATTTGACACATATACCTAGCTATGGTCCCCTTCATCACATTGGTATTAATTTAATCACCTATAATTAAATTAATCCTCATCCTCATACTATTATTAATTTAATTACTTTAATTAGATTAATATCCACCTCATTAATATCCACATCATCCCTCCACCTCATCCCAAGACCTATTCCTAGCCTATTGATTAACTAAGACTAAGTCCCTACTTATCCCAACCAATTGGGACTTGGTCTAGCCCTAACATTAATTCCCTATTTCTTCTCCAAAAACACTCGTACTTATCGAAGCGTCATTCTCCACTTAAGACCCTGAATGAGGATTCAAATCATGCCAAAATAGCAAAGATCGGGCTATTTTTGGCACCTTGAACTTATTTTCCTTAACCAACATTGGTTATCCCTCGGCCGGCGTTGGTCACCTAACCACCATTGGCTAGGTTAAATAAGAGTTTCTAACTCTTTTTTTAGGGTCTGATTTCAAAGTTCTTGGCTTGCGCTTATTTACATTCATACTCTCAAGCATTCTCATGACCTTACGACTAACCAAAGATCCTCTCAGCATTCATATGTCATTCGGTTCATCCACAGTTCTTCTAAAGCTCTAAAGACGTGCACCGGAAGAAGCGTTCCACCATGTTATCATATTCACTCTGGATCAACACCTTCTATAACCACCACAACCATCCACCTCCGTGTTACATAAAAAAATTAAGTGTTATCTCTCCATTGTCATTTCTAATAGCTTAGATTGTTTTATTAAGCTATCTACTTTAGACACCACCCTTCTACCTTACCCGGATCTAATCCCCAGTGCCTCCGGCCAACCTTCTATCCGTTTAACCTCCCACACCTTGCCTAAACCCTTGTATCAACATCTCTGAGTCTAAAAAAATCCCACAAACCTATCCAAATCCCCATCACTCTTTGTGCAATCATAGAGAGTGCCCAATTCTCATTTTTTGACATTACCACCAAATTTCCCCTACCAACACCGGTCACCCAACCGGCGTCAGTCTATCCCCATAGTCGACATCGGTCCGCCTAACCGTGTCGATCTTTAAGACTAGAAATTTTCCCTAAACCAACAAGTTCACAAATTTCCCAAAACAACCCAAAACCTTACCCAACTTCATCTAGACTCCACCTACAACCATATACCACACCTACAGACCCAAACCAACCTCCTGAACCAAAGCCTAACCTTTCCTGTTAAGTTAAATTTGTTTATTGTACATTGTAGGAGATACCTAAATCTTATAACTACAGTAGGAATCATTGCTTTATTATTTCTTCTCGCATTAATTTGTATTAAATAGAGGATTGACATCCATTTGAGGAAGTATCTCGCTTCTGGATCTAGCCATCACTAGGTAGTCCTCTGACTCTTACTATTTAATATTCTCTTGGTGGTCTTGTTGTAATTTATAGGTAGTTCCTCCTAGCCAAAAGGAAGCTCTCACATTTAGTTTGATCGAAATTCTACAACGCGTGTAAAGTATTCTTCCTTCTACATAACACAAGTATTCCTCCTACACCCACTACCCTTATCTATTTTACTTTGAGGTGAAACAATAAGAAACTGCTTGGTACCACGAAGGGGGAAAAGGATAAGATCTCACTTGAGGGTAAGACATCCGAGTAGGAGGAGGCGCACAAGGAAAAGGAAACCGATGATACATATATAATCGGGGAAGATAAGGGCATAGAAGTTAGGACTAGCGCAGTGCCTCTACCATGAAGAAACTAAGAACAAATAAAAATTAGTAAGGAAGTGATTGACACCGAGGTCGCCACATATGGATTTTTGGATGAGCCTAATAAATTCTAAAGGCTGCAATTCTAAAGCACCATGCCCATAGAGAAAATATATTGCTGGGATCTTATGGACAAACATGGAGGGGTCTCATGGACAAGGAAGATGTTGTCTTGTAACTTGCACATAAATGTCGAGGATCCCGAGTTCAAAGTAAGCAATAACTCCCTCATTGTGATAAAGTTAAAGAGTGGGCCAAGGAAGAAATACAAGACCGTATACCCCATGTACTTGACAGATGAGAAAGCATGTAATTCCTTGAATAAGATGGTTGTGATGTCACACATAGAAATTTGGATGTCAGTTACAATGAGGGTTATGATGGTCATAAGAATGAGAAAGAGTGCGTTGGGGTTACAATGAGGGTTATGATGGTCAATAAGAATGAGAAAGAGTGCGAGGTTGATAATTTGAAGAAATATATTTAGGGGGAGAAGAAGTGGACCAAGGAGGCATATGACAGGTCGAGCGCATTGGTAAAGCATATTTTAGGTTAGTTCTCTACCTTGGTGAGCTAGGTGAGAAATGATTATAATGATGAAATGGAATATCTAAGTACCTAGTTGGGATGCTTCAGTAAATATTAAAATTGGTGTGAGGCCAGCTCCTGAAGAGATAGCTAAGGAGAAGGAAGCAAACAAAGTAGCTATTGAAGCAAGAATTACTCGAGCTTGAGAATTTATTCGCAAAGCTCAAAAAGGCAAGTAATAAGGCCGACTTGGATTTCAACAGTGCCAAAAGTGTTACATGATCCTTAGTGCACGTAATAGATGAAGAAGCATTACTCAAGACTATCTAGGAGAAAATGTCCACTAATAAAATTGAGCACGCCAAGGTTATGGTGAGGCATCAAAATAGAAATCAGTAATAAAGACCAAAAAGGATTAGATGGAGCTCATAATCAAACAGGTTTGAATATGGTATTATAAAGCACATGGATGTAGTTAAAGGAGTATTTTCATAATTGATTGTGGTGATCTAGGAGCTCAAAAGTAGAGTTGAATAATTGGTGCCCGAAGAAGTGCCAGAATTCTAGAGGCGGCTCCCGGAAAAGCATTAATGTAACTTGATGAATGGAAGAAAATGGAGAGTGAAATAGATGTGGAGTTCCTAGAACTCTTTCAACCACTTGAGGCTTGATTTGGTTCATGTATAGGTGAAAAATATTTTTGAGCATTGAATTCTTTATTCTTTCATTTATTATTCATACATTCTTTGGAGAACAAGTTGGGATAAATCATTTTCAAGGACGGAAATCCAAATTAATGTGGGGTAATGTTGCATGGCTGATTTGATTAAGTGCATGCCACGCACAAAGATCTTGGGTGCATTCGAGGTGGGTGTGAAGGTGCATGCACAGGGAAAAATTGATAATATGCAAAGGCTTGCACTTAAATAATAAAACTTCAAGACTTAGCCTGCTTTGTGTACCATGGGCTAAAATAGAAATGTTGAGTTAGAGTGTCGATCACACAATGATTCATATCCAAAGAAAAGAAAGGAGACTTGGCAGCCAAGGAATGTCTATTTTTTGGATAAAACACATGCAAAGTGAAGATGAAAGGTTATGCATGGATTGATCTAATAATAGGATTAAAGCAGAGTTTATTTATAGGATTAATCTATTATTAGGATTGATAGAAAAGCATGCACACTTTATGGTTATTTTTAGATGTACGCATGGCTATTTTGAGCATGCAATCTATTATATATATATATATATATATATATATATATATATATATATGTATGTATGTATGTATGTATGTATGTATGTATGTATGTATGTATGTATGTATGTATGTATGTATGTTTTATGTCATTGTTTTAGGAACCATGTGAATGAGACCCGTAATAGTGTTATGTTGTTATGATGTACTAGCATGCATGACCATGTGTTCACTGGTATTGATTGTTATGTATTCAACTTCTATTATGTAATACTTTGATATAATGGATTATGGAGGATGGATTATGGTCATTGATGTATCTGAATATGGTGATTACATGGTGCAATTGATCTTAGTGTTTATCTAATATGTTATGTTTCCTTATTACATGTGTTTCCATTCTAAGCTCGTGATATGATTTTTGTAATGATATGCACTTGAATGTATGTTTTGGTATTGGTTATCATGGATATGCATGCTAACATCTTAACAAGTAAGCACAAAGGAGGGACCTGGTAGCTTTGTATATTTTGGGTGAGCATTTAGATCTATCTAAATGAGGTACCAATGACGCATAGAAATTGAGTGGAAATAAGAGACTAAATTTTGGTTCCATTTTTGGGACCTCTTTTCAAACTATCTTCCAAGATGTTACATGCAGATGGCGTATCGATTAAATCTTAAGAGCATTGAAAGTTAAGTAGAAGACGGAAAAGATAAGTTTGCATAAAGATATAGTATTGGACCTTATTTCAATGCATGACGGTGGGTAGAAGATAATCTTTATCATGAGCTCTATGAGATGTTCTTCAGCTTCTTTCTAGTATAATTGTATGAGTTATTGGAAACGTATGCATTAGGGAAGAGTTGGGAATATTGCATGAGGCTTTGGACAAAGGAGGATTATCAAACATTGTTTGATGCTCGATGTGAGTGGACTAGAGCTGTAGATCATTGGTGGGCTAGTGTGTTGCACAATTATATATTGGAGTACACTATTTCTATTTGTGTCCGAGGGGGCTAAATTCTAGTTCTTGCATGAACCTAGAGGATCGTATTTACATGATATTCCCTTGGCGATTAATATCTTGATCATAGAACTATGTTTAGATATCTTCTCTATGGCTAGCTAAATCATCACCGCACGGAGGGCAGGAATAGGTGTGGTGAAATATGGAAGACCTGGCAATAGAAAGACAGAGAGAGAAAAGATGGATTAAGTTTAATGAAGCACAAGAGAGGGACAGGACGCATGCAAGGGAGGTTACAGAGGCAATGGAGTTGAGGAAAATGATGGATCGAGAAGGTTATAAAGCTCCTATGGAAGACGAGGAGTCAGAGATCACACACTCCCCACATTGGGTGAGCACAAAGCAGAGAATCCCCTTTGGCTTTAGAAGAGAGCACGTCAAAGGAAAGACTAAGGACCACAAAGGCGTCCATTCGATCCCACCCAACCACCTAGCCCTTGTGCTTGGTGTTCAACCCAGAGGTAGTCATTGAGAAGCGAGTGCTAGTATAGGTAAGAAAGCATAAATAGGTAGATATCATTTTGCAGTGAATTCAAAAGTGCATCAGACAACACATACACCTATGATAGTGTAGAGCGCATCATTGTTTACAAGATCAATTGAGGGTTATTTTTAGGTACATCCTCAAGACAGTAACATTTTTGTGCAAACTATTGTAAGAAATTTTGTGAGTGTTTCAACCACGCAGATGTGGGTGTCTAGTTTAGTAATACAACTGGGACATAGGGGATTACATCAACTAGTTTGAGCCCTATAAGAGGATTAAGAATATCAAGCGGATTAGCAGGAGGAAATACTAGTGGAGGTTCTAGATTTGGATCTGGTGGGCAAGGTCCACACCCATAGCTACCACCTCTACAACCACAACAGACGCCTTAAGTTTACTTTGAGATATCTCTCCACTTGCCAAAGTAGAAGGGTATTGAAGATGCAACATAGCATGTGCACAAGTGTGAGCTATTATGGCACGTTAAAGGAATTACAACTTCATATAGGAAGGAAAGTCAATTTTCTAGTATTCTTCAAGGGCATGCACATATTTTTATAGGAATTATGACCCACAAAGAAACCGTGGTTGATTATAATGCTTTGTGTAATATTTTTGGGTAGATTTTCATATTTCGAGTTTGAGTAGTAGATTATTAGCGCACTCAAGGATATTAATCATGGTTTATCCGAAAGCGTGAGGGAGTATGATGCATGTTTCAAGAATCTTCGATCCAAATTGTGTTATGACATTCATCAAAGCTATTATGCACAAAGTGGTTTGTTTGAGGATTGATGACTCCATTCCATAGAGCTCTATCTCATAAGATATATAATGATCCATATAATGCCCTAGAAGCAGCTCGTGCGTTGAAGTGGTTGGGAGTGTTGATACTCGAGTGAACTTGTTTTTAGAGGCACGATTGCAGCCATGGCAAAGTAATTAGATAAGCTTTCACTAATTCGGATCATGAGACTGACAAAGGGTATATGGTGCACAGATTGTGAATTTTAAGTATATACTAAATATAATTTCCCATACAAGCCATTTTGTGCATTATTCTTCGGATTGTGAGGTATGTCACCTAAATCATAATGTTCAGGATTGTCCTCTTTTGCAGTACATTATTTAGAAGAAGATGTCTATGTATTGTAATATTTTCAAGTCCCATACTCACGACACCATTATCGATCGCAGATCGATTGATCATATCCATGAATCCACTAAGACAGTGTGTGCCAAACTAGGGTGGCGAGTGGATCAAAGCATCAGAAGGACAAAAAAATGAAGGGAAAAAAATGGGGATAACAAGAATGGGTGCTTCAAAGGAGGATATCGAGGTTGCAATGAGGGGTAGTAGAGGTAGATTTACATGAGGAACTTGTTACACTTATGGATATCTTGATCATTATTAGTGACATTGCCCTTAGAACACAACTTACTTTTGGTTTGGGAAGCAAAGACAAATTATAAGAATGTCTAGATTTATATGAGCACATGAGTAAAAATAAGAAGAATCACAAGGGCATGAGAATGATCAAGGTACAAAGGTGTGCTATTGTTGATCAATGGATTCCTAAGAAGACACCTAATTCTAAGTTACAAACGGTGATGGTTACTACATGTGCTTTGAGGTTATGCGGAGACATGCGAGCCTCTAAAGGCTAAGCTACTCATTGCATGAGGGAAGAGGTAATTCATGCTAAGTATCTAAATGTTGTGCACCATAAGGATGTGGATGACCTGAAGGAGGTGTGTAAGATGTTGAGATCCCACAGAAGGATGTGGATGACCTTAAGGAGGTATGCAGGATGTTACACCAAGAGAACATCATTCCTTTACTAGGGGAATGGCTATGAGAAAAGGTACCACATGTTGGAGTTGAGTGTGAAATATAGATACTTCATGCGAATCAACCACCTCGAATCATGAATTTGATAAAGATATTACAATGGATGTAGTAATTAATGGGTGGTTGTTATGTCACATATTGATTGACACTAGCGCAGTATGACTGTGTGTTGACTCTGGATGCATGGAATCAAATGGGTAGACCAACATTACAGCCATCTTCAAATGTGTCATACATGGAAAATAAAAATATGGCTTCACCTATTTGGGTATTGAAGGATCTATCCATTACCATACAAGGAGATAAGTTTACTGGGAATTTCGTATTAGAGCTTGCGAAGCAAACAAATTCCTAGTATTACTTGGACGGCCCTGGTGCTATGCGAACAATGTTGATTTGTGCTTTAAAAAAAGGTACATCAATTTTGATAATGATGAAGAACGCGTGATCATACACCTATAGGATAAGAAGGCAGAGCATTATGTTGAGCCCTATATTCATTTTTATGCCCTTATAACAACAATATAATCCCATGTGCGTCGGCCTATTAACCAACGGGTGTTGAGCGCTCACCTAAGGCACACATGGGCATCAAGCCCTCCTTTATGTGAGTCTTGTGAGAATACATTGATTAATGATATAAACTTAGATGCAAAAAGGTAAAGAACCATGCATTCATTTTGAGAGCTTAAGATGAGGCATTATATTAAGATACCCATTAAGATAACTAGAGAAACATTATATGAATAACATATCTGATCCATACTAGAAAGGAAATATACTAGGATTCACACCCATGAACAACTTATACTTAGAATGAATCTTATTTTCACATTAGTCAAAGTTCAAGAACAATATTACATTCACCAAGCCATGACAGCCAATGTAACAATGCAGATCAGACTTATGCATCAAAACCCTAACTATTCTCCCATATTACATAAAGATCTTCACATACCCATCCCTCTAGAAAGCTACTACTCCTACAGTCCTCTAAATGGGAACCTCCACTCTCGGAACCTTATTATCATTTCGCAAAGCTTTTCTGCTTTTCCTTCTCTTTATATATATTGTCTCTTCTTCTACCCAAGCATCTCTATATATAGTTGTATTTCCCACCATCATGCCTTTCTGAAGTAACAGATCAATCACCAAGTGTCAAGGTGGTCCTCTAATGGAGCATGCTTCTTCCCATCCAAGCTCTCCACTCTCTGTAATGATGTCTTTCTAGATCCTTCCATCACATGGAATATTCCTTTCTTGACCACCAAGTTTCCAGACTAGCACCTTATCCACTCAACATTCATAGTCAGGTTACACTTTTCTCATGTGCTTCTTGGAATGTTGAATATGGCTAAGTCTTGAAACCCTTTGCTTTATTGGGTGTGTGTGTCGTCATGTTTACTAAACCCTCCTAAAACCCTTGTCTTGTGTGCCTTTACCCCGTGTGCGCCACTTCATATTGATCCCACGTGCCCATGTTCCCTTTGGCAATTAGCCAATATTCTAAGGCCCAACATCACCCCACACTAAGCATGTTCTCCATCTGTAGAAACACCTTCCTTCAATGAATAAAGAATGGAAGATTTTGAATAGTTAGAATAAAGAATGAAGGAATGAAGAATGAGGAAAGAATGAATTAAATAATGGGGGGAACATAGAATAATTTGTTTATTGCTAAAGGAGGAGTGGGAAATCCTTTCCAATATCTACCTCGAGCTTCTCCCAAGCATCTACCTCAATCTGCGCTTGTTGATAGAGGTCACCTACTAGGGTGCTCACCTCCTAAAAACTTAGCTCTTCCCCCTTGAACTCATCGTATCAACAATACCCTCCCGTTTTTTCCAAGGCCTTCAAGTGCGTCCATTCTATGGGTGATCTAGGGATATAAATCCTTTAGCTGGTTTTTGATCGAGCCCCACAAGGTCTCGATAGCTTCTAATTTCTTCTCCACTTCGCTAGGATCTTATCCCTCTCACTTTATTTCCTTATTCTTCTCTTGAAATTACTTGAGCTTCACTTCATGTGTAGCAACTAAAATGCTTGCTACCCTATCCCTATCAGTGTAATTATCATAAGTGGCCTCAACAACTTACACGGCGGCCTTTACATCGGCGAGGAGTTTGGTATACCGAGAAATGATTTCTACCACCTTCAGCTTCTCCTCCCTTTCTTGGTGTGTCAATGCCTCTTCTGTGGATTCTAAGGTGAGTGGTTGCCTCTCCATTGTGAGGATGTGAGTCAAATCCTCCATAAACCGCTGCAAGGTTGATTCATATTTTTGCTTGGGTGGTGCTAGGTCGGGATGCTTTAAGACAATAGCATTCATAATCATCTCAATTTTCTTATATACTTCATGCACCCTTTCCTTCTCTTCTTTTATTTCATGCCTTAGTTGTGTGCTGATTAGTTCTTCTTGTTTCAGATCCTTACTTTTCTCAAGAAGCTCCTCCTCCTTCTCCAATTCCACCTCTAGGAATTTCACCCTATCATTCCTTCCAAAAATTCTGGCCTCGACCTCAACTGAAACCTTTTTGAGTGCATTATAAACTTGTTCATTTGAAAAATATTGAGCATTTACCAAGGGGTTTATCCCTTTGCATCTGGAATCTTCATTAGTGCCCCTTGGCTTACTTTGAACCCAAGTTCATCGACATGGGATTCAAACACCCAACATATCATTTTCCTTGTTCATGGACATGCACCTTCTACGTCAAATGAGGTCATGACCAAGATTTTTTTTGTTATCAAGGTGCTTTAGAAGTGCACGCGTAGCACCTTACTTGGATCATTGATGTAACCCATTCCTTACCCCTATGCTGCCACTATGCTCTTCCCACCTGTTCGTGTAGCCTTTGGAAAGCTTATTGCTAGGCTGGGGTCTTTGCCCATGGTGCCATACTCTTTTCCAACGCTCTCCTCTTCTATCTCCTTGAGCACTTCATCCACACTGCACTCTACCACTTGTTCCACTAAATTTTTAATAATTTTTGTCACTTCTCTCTCGCAGCCTCTTCTATTTGTTCCTTGGTAAGGCTTGGGGTCCTCTGATCTCTGGTGTTCACCTCTTCGCTCACCTCTTTGCCTTGAGCATTTACTTC
This sequence comes from Taxus wallichiana var. yunnanensis, assembly GCA_018340775.1. Classification (NCBI taxonomy): domain Eukaryota; kingdom Viridiplantae; phylum Streptophyta; class Pinopsida; order Cupressales; family Taxaceae; genus Taxus; species Taxus wallichiana. The sequence continues at coordinate 554,803,358 of CM031234.1, forward strand.
CTCCTTTTCATTCTTCTCTTCACTTCCTTCATCTTCTACATTGTGTATATCATACATGGGTTGATTATAAACTTTTGCATCCTCATCATCATCCTTCTCACCCCTATAGGTCTCCAAGCCCTTCGTTTCCTCTAAGTCTTCCCTCTCCACCACCTTATGTTTCTTCCTAACTCGGTGAGTCCAAGATAGGATACTCTTCCCTCTATCTCTCTCCACCGAGGACTCCTTTCTTAACAACTCTTCTTGTGTGGGAGGATCCTCTTGCTTGGAACCTCTTCTTCTAGGGTCTTCTCCTTAACTGGGGAATTCTTCCTACGTGCATAAGTTCTTGGCTTAGCACTTGCTTCCTGCATGCCCACAGATTGTGTTGTTTACACACTTGGTGCCTTCTTCTCTGCACTTCTCTCTCCCTTTTCTTTGGTGTAACCTTCTTTCTCCTTGTGGGGTCCTTAGGAATGGAGACATCATTCTCTAGGTAGGCACCCTTTTCAAACTTTGGTCTGATGCACAAGTATACTCTTGCTGCAGTCCTTCCGGAAATTGGAAGTGTTAAAGGCTTCATCATTTATACCTCATGGGAGACATACTTCTCCACATATGTGCACTTCTTTGGATACATGAGATTTCAACGTAGCTCTTTGTGGTCTTGGTCCACTTCACTCAAGTCGAACCTTAGCCTTTTGGCCTCCTTGAAACGGTTGACCCCTGCCTAGAAATACTACGCAGTGAAAGAGAACAGAAATTTACACCATGGAATCTAAGTCCCATCCATCAAAGTGAATATTCCAATGCAAAAATGTTGATACACAGAAAACTCAGCCTCTTCACCTATAAGCACAGTGTAGTTACTCAGGTATCCTCCACTCTACCCCAAATGCGTCATGCATTCTCTTGTACCATTTTTCCAGGCATGCCTTATGGGAAACCGTCATGGTATCACATGTAACTTCTTAAACCTTTTCTCAGGTGAGGGATCTTCTTCCGAGAACTCCCATAGGAATTTCTCTAGCCCATCGTGCACTCGACTTTCGAGAAAATTATGGTGAGGAGAACATTGCCGAACATTATCTTGTCCCCCTCCTATGCGTTGCTAATGATTTCATCTGCAATAAAGGCAGACAAGTTGTAGATGGTTCCTTCTAAAATCTTCCAGCATACATTCAACCATGCCTTGTTTACTTGTGTCCACCTTTCTTGACCATTCAGCTTAGTAACCAAATGCATGGTCATATTCATTACAGGTTCAGGGATATCTACAATATCAAAGTAGCGTAAACCCTTATTGTAGTCATATGCCTCCACAGTCTCCTTGATGGCCTCCTTATCATCCAAGTCGTCATCTATGGAGTCCCCTTCGCAAACTAGGCTAGTAAACTTTGATATAAGTTGAGGATTTATGCACATTTTGTGACCTACAAAATAGAAGTGGTCTTCATGTACACTGACATCAACCACTAGTATAACCACTCAGGCTTTCCAAAATAGGGAAACTCATATAGTTGCAGAACTCTGGCCTTACCCAACTTCACCTTCACCTCATCGTTGTAGATCAAAATACCTTCCCGTGTCCTCAGATCACTTGGACGAACCGGGCCCAATGCCATTTCCTTCTCTGTGGTACTCGTGCAATGGTTGTAGTAACTCATGGCCATCTTCTTGATGTGTGATAGCCATTCTTTTCCTAGCAATACTCCATTTGTGTATTGCATCTTTGCATACCACTCCTCATTTAAACTAGTTACGGCAGTTTATTTCCATTTTCCCTTCTTCTTTGGTGAAACGGTCACCTTCTTTGGTGCCATTTTTACTTGTTGGGTTACTTCCTAAACTCTTCTTTCTTATCTTCCTTTCTCTACTTGATCCTATGGCTCAAGTCCACAAAAGAATCCTTCTCCTTCATGCCCTAGTTGTAAAACCCTAACTTGGAAAAACTCTTCCATAAGATGGCGTACTCCTTTGAAATTCTCTTCCCTATGCCTGTGTACTCCTTCCACTCTGGTTTACAGATCAACCCTAGTCACATACTCAGATCTCTATGATTCTTTCTTCACAAAAATCTCTCTTCGTGGATGCCCTAGTTCGCAAGAGCTCTTCAATTTCATAATTGTAAGGTAAATAATAACGTGCTTGACTTCATACATTTAACTTTTTCCCCTTTCTAGAAATAAATGCTACACCACTAACCAATGTCCTTAGCATCAAATGCAGATTTATCCCTTAAACCTAACCTTAAGTTCCCCTACCCATGCACCTAATCCTATGTGAAACCTTCTTCTAGAACCTTCTCGCACACAATAAATTCCTTACCGATTGAAGACTCTTACACGCACGTCTGCAGGCGTTGAAGGTGCTTCTTCGTCGACTAGTTTTTTGCCCTTTCCTACCTTGTGTTGTTCTTACACTTCTCATCCTTTGAATGTGGTCTTTGTTAAGCTATCTTCACACCAAAATTTCTTATCCACCATTTCCACATGCTCTCCTCCTTACGCATTTTTATCTTTCAACTGGGCCATAAAACTTTTAGTACTAGCTAATTCTTCACTTTACACTACTTCCTTCGTATAACTCCACCCCACACTAAAATCAAATGTGCGGTCCTCTACGCATACACAACCTTTTTTAAAGTAATAAGTGGTTACTGCACATAAGGCACAAAACAGAACAAAAAGAAAGGGAAACACAAAGAAAGGAAATGGATAAAGGGAAATCCTAAGCTACTAGCAATAATCCCTTATTTACAAACACAAGGAAGACTTATTTATAGTAGGGCTTCAGCCTACTTCCATTGAAATGTCCAGGTAACCTTGTCCCATCCAGCGCTTGCAACTGGTAGGTGCCTGAGTCAAGGATGTATGAGATGATGTAAGGGCCCAACCAATGGACTTTCAACTTCCCAGATGGCACGAAACTTGGAATCATACAACAACACCATCTGCCCGACCTCAAACTTCTTATTCTTGATATGACGATCATGTCATGCCTTTTGTCTGGCCTTTTCAATCTTTTAACTCCATCTAGCAAGTGATTGTCTCTTGTCTAACTACATCAACTTATCGATCCTTTCCTCAAGCGCTTGTTCATCATCTAATCATCCTACATGTGCTATATGCAACGATGGTAACATGAATTCAACTGGAAAAATAGCCTCTGTGCCAAACACCAATTAAAATGGTGTGGCCTTATTCAACCTCTTGTAGGTTTTCATGTATGCCCATAGAATTGTCGATACCTTATCATCCCAATCTTGTCTTCCAACATCACAAATTTTGGTCAGAGTGTGATTTAGTATCTTGTTAAACACTTCAATAGTTCCATTCACTTGAGGGTGATAAGGGGTAGTCTTGTGATGGGCCACCATAAATTTTGCTAACATAATCATGACCGCTTCATTCAGAAAATGTGTACCCCTATCACTAGTCAAGCGCAAAGGACATCCATATTTGTTGATTATGTTTTTCCACAAGAATCTAGTAGTTGTCGATGTAGTGCAATCATTTATAAGTGTTGCTTTTGGCCATCATGTCAAGTAATTAGTACAAGTAATGATATACCGTGAACCATTCCTTTGCATAGTGGCGAAATTGGTCCTACAAATTCAATTGTCCACTTTTCAAATGGCTCGATCAAGCCTTCACTGGCTATTGGCCTTAATGGCATCTCATCCCTCTTTCCAAGTTTTCCCAGGCACTGACAATGGTCAGCCTTTCAAAACTCAATACAATCCTGGTAGATGGTTTCCCACAAGAGCTCTACAAGTAGAATCTTTCACATGGTTGCATTTCCTGCATAGTGCCATCCTGTAATCCCACTATGCACTTCCTCCATAATCACTTCATGCTCATGTTCTAATACGCATCAGCGTAAACCTCATCATGGCCTAATTTATACAAATCTCCACTAATCAACATGTAGGGCATGACACATATTGCTAATTGTTTTCTCTCTAAAGCCTTCATCCCTTCGTGCCACACCTATTTTAAGGAACACAAAGAATATCTTCTGAGTCCGAGGGTGTGTGCCTCAACCTAAATAATTACAAATCTAACATGGTATCCCTAATACTCTATGCATCCTCTCTTGAGTCAATCATTGATAAGTGGTCAAGTCCTGGCATTACTTTTTCTTGGTTTTACAACCATCGTGAACTCAAGCTCTTGAAATAATAGGACCCAACCACATATGCGCCCTTGAAAACTAGCTTTTTTACCAAGTACTTTAGTGCCACATGATCTCATGCGCAGAATATAAATGGTGTTGCTAGCAAGTACTTCCCGAACTTATACAAAGGTGCATAGATCATTGAGAGTGCCTCGCGCGGAGTTGTGTAATTTTGTTCTACTGGTGGCATCTTGCTACTTGTAAAACAAAAGGGATGATCAAAAATCCCCTCACTAGGTTGTGCTAGTACTACTCCAATGGTTGTTCCTGAGGCATCAACATGCACATGGAAAGGCTTATCCCAGGAAGGTAAATGTAGTATAGGTGTAGTAACAAGTCTATCCTTCAAAGTGGTAAATGCCTTCTATTGCACTTCTCCCCAGTGAAAGGCACTCTTATGCTTAAGCAATTCCTCCAAGGCTGCGGTGATCTTGGCATATCCTTTGATGAACTTCCTGTTGTACCTCGTATGCCCAAAAAATCTACACACTGCGCGCTCCGACTAGTAGTTTCTCCAATCCTGAATAACAACAACTTTGTTGGGATCCACTAACAAGCCTTCCTTATATATAATATGTCCTAATAGGGTTCCAAATGGAGTAGCAAAGACACATTTCTTAATGTTGAGGGATATCCTCAACTACCGACATCTCTCGAACATCAGTCTCAAATTGTCACAATGGTCTTTCACTAGCCCATACACCATCTAGTCATCCAAGTAGACTTGAAGAAACTTATGGATGAAGTCTTGAAATTATTGTACCACGATGCGCAAGAACACAGCAGGTGCATTCTTCAATCCAAAAGGCATAACCATGTATGAAAAACTTCCCCACTTAGTGGTGAAAGTTTTCTTTCTCTAGTCTTCCTTTGCAATCCTGACTTGGTGATACCTGGAGAATCCATCCATGAAGGAATAGACCTTGTGCCTAGATACTCCTTCCAGAATTTCTTTAGTGAAGGGGGTTAGAAAAGGGTCAATGACACATACTGCATTCAAGTCCCTATAATCAACACAGATCCTTATCCTCTCATCCTTCTTAATGTTTATAACCATTGGGCTTACCCATTCTGATTCTTCCACAACCTCAATGATACTAGATGTTATCATCTTGTCTATCTCCTCCTTGACTCTTACGTGTAAGTTTGGATTCATCCGATAGGGTCTCTTCCGAATCGGGCGCGCACCTTCCTTCAACTTGATCCTCATCTCCCCCAAGGAATGGTGAATGCCTTTGAGCTCATGGTACCCATGTGGGAATAGATCCTGAAACTCACACAACAGATCAATGATTTTTGAAACCTCTTTCTCCGACCAATAATCCCCAATGATATGTTGAGCACAAGATAATACTGAGAGGGGGGGTGAATCAATATTATGAAATTATTTCAAACTTTAATACTTGAACTTAGATCTATAATCATGAGCAATGTGAATATATCAAATCAATCAAAGAACACAAAACTTAATGCAAGTAGACACAGATATACGTGGAAACCCTTTCGGGAGAAAACCATAGAGAAACTTCTTTCTTTATATATATTTCTCAAAAATTTGTAGGCACCAACCTACTAGAGACACCAATCCCCAAATTACAGTTTTGTAGGCACCAACCTACAGGAGCACCCACCCCTTTTGCTAAGCACCAACTCAACAAGAGACACCGATCTCTTCGAATATGAAGGCACCAACCTTCCTTACAAAATTTTCTTTCCACTTTTGAACTTGTTGCTTCCTCAACGAATAATGGAAAATTCTTCTTCTTACTTTCAGATTTTTGTTCTAAAATTCTTCCCTTACGCTTCCTCTTCTTGTTCCATTTCCTTAAGATATTCAACTTGAATCCATGCTTAATAAGTCTCATATGAATCTTCTTATATAGCCTTTTGTACCTTTTCGAAAAGACACATCGTTCCAACCGACACAACCTTTCCATTAACACAACTTAATTAAGTGCATTAGTCGGCTAAAACCAAAAATAATTAATGCAGCCCATAATTATTAAATGCACATTAATCAATGCAATTAACCACTTGATAGGAGTGCTGCCCCTCCTTAGACAAATCATTTTTATCATTAAATCGTTGCCAGCCATCATTAAATCTTCTTTTTCACCATAAAACATTGCATATGAACACCTTAAAATGTAGATATCTCTCTCTTATGTATAGCTGTGTTTATCTCGCTTTTACCATGATAATCCTCATGCAAAAATGCTTCTTTTCATGTATTTAAACTTTCATTTTCTACCCTTCTATATTACTGGTTATTTCCGTTACTTTCTACCATTTCCGTCAATAATTCTATTACTTTCTGATGATTTCCGCTTACCAATTCAGACCTCGTTTGACATCAATGACAATATTTCCAACATGATAGCTTCCTTAGGTTTTGTCTCTATCCCAATGTTAACCTTCTTTGTTTTCAAAGGCTCATGGTAGGCGCACGCTCACTCATCAACGACTATCTATGACTTCACGCATACCTTTAGAATGGTTAACATCCAGACTTTCCATTTCTTCACCATCTACTACATAGACCATCTTTCATTTTTCCTTTTCAATGCACATGTGCTCAAGTTGTATCTCTTCTTATTCTTCTTCATTGAAACATGTCTCCAAAATAGGTTCATCCAGCAATTCTAGTAACCTATCTTCTACCATGACACTATCTCCCATTATAAGGTGCTTGAAAACTTACAACGCCTTATCCACTGATGGCTTGGTACTTCGATACTCAAAATCTTGAATGAGATCATTTGTTAACTCTTGCCAATTCCCTTTCGATGGCGTGTCTCTGAGTGAATATACCATGTGCATGCACAACCCTATAAGGTGGAATATAACTTATGCACCCATAACAAAGGTGGTAAAGCTTTTGTTCCCTCCATCTAGGCCTTCTCACATGTTTGATATGGGAAGAGGTGGGTTCTTTTCCATGGTAGTCTTGGATAACAGTGGGCACGTTGCTTCTGCAGAACCTTACAGAAAATGTGACTCTTACCTTGCACCACTCTAGGAGACTCTCGCAATGTGTTTCCCACCAACGCATTGCAGTCCCGAAAAGTTATAACTAAGCATACTTCTCCTTTCGTCCTCATTTTTCCACTAAGCCTCCATTTCTCATAATAAATCATCAGGGCTTGCTCCTTTGGAGTAACTTGGTAGCTTCTTCCTTCCTAGGCACTTGACTGAGCATGCCTTCGTCACCCTTATTACAAATCCTCTCAATTGTCACCCAATTAACTCATAAGTCTCGTGCACCCAATTTTCACATGTTATGCTAGTTGTATCACTCATCGATTGAGCATCTTCAAATTAGATAATTGCTTCTATAGAATGAATTATTTCAGGATATTTCACGGAGCGAACATAGATTTTGTTGAGGAATTCCTCTCCTAAGGTCTCAGATAGGGTGCTAACTTCCCATCTCATTAAAGGGATGATCACCATTTATTCCTTGTTCTCAAAACTGATATACCCCTTGTTAAATCGTAGGTCGGTATTGTTTTTATAACATCGAGGGTGCCCAAGTAATGCTGGAAAATTATCCACCTCGACAAGCGCCAAGACTTCAAAGTCCCCATTGAACTTGGCCCCTTGAATAGTGATAACCGCATCTTTCAAGACTCCAATGGGCATTGCCTTTGTCTTGTTCGCCATATACATCACATTCGAAGATGACTGTAATGTGGGACTTGTCATTTGGTGCCATACATCCAAGGTACAAACATTGACCTCCACCCTCGTATCAATGGGGATGTTTCTAAGCCACCCATCAACAATCGCATTCAATGTGATCTCTTTATCATAGTCAAGGCTATAAGGAGGAAGGTTGGCATGCGTAACTTTCCTTTTGCACTCTCTTCCGATGCATGGTACCTTCTCACGTAACCATTATCCTAGCAAGGGAATGCTATTCTCTTGCCTTATCATTTTACACACTTCCCCGACCTCATCTAGATCCTTCGTGGAGCCTCGACATTCTTCCTTTACTCCACCTTCCTTAACCTCTCCTTTAGACATTGGATCTCTCCTTGTGATTCCCGAATCACATCCATAGTCTCTTGGTATACTTATTTTTATGAGCAAGATCCGGATACTTCCCATGTACCACTTCTTACCTAATAACTAGTTTCTATCTTGGCATCTCCCTTACGCACATAACCTCTACTTGCATTGTCACCAGTACATGTTCTAGTTCTGACTCATGCACCATTCGTGGCATTCACTGTGGGTCAGCCTTCTTTATACTTACCATCCCACCACCTTGATCCTTTCGATGTTGTTGGTTCAAATGTTCAAAAAGCTCAGAACACTCCTCATACTTATGATTTTTTTTACACCACGAGCATTACAGCAAGTAAGGACACACATGTTTATAATGCTCCATCAATCTGTAATTATAACAAGTTCCACATGGGAACTCACTTCTTCCTCCGCCATAGTTACTACGACCACAAAATCCTCCATGAAAACCTCTTACATGTTCTCCTCCATCTCCACACCCTTCATAATGGCGATCGTCATCCTTGAACTCGCTTGTAAGGTTATTATGGCACACACCAAGATTAATGGCATCATGAATCTAGTCAATCAACCTACAATCCTTGGTATCATGGGTCGTAGAGGTATAGATATTGTAATAGTAAGACACATTCTTGCGGATCACACGCTATAGTAGGGGACACCTACTCACATCATGATCCCCATGGTATATTTCACAATCTATTGTCATGGCACGTACTACATTCCGGGGAAATTGTCCTTTGTATGCCCTTCCACTTCATAATCAAAGTGCACCAAAGACCACTACGAGCCTCATATGTTGATTTTACATACAACTTCTCCAACCATTTGGCCATTACAAAAATTTGAGCCTCCAGAAAGGTCTCACACCGTATCAACACTCCCAAAAGCCTTAGTGCGTAGGGCAGCCTCTAAGGCATTGTGCGGAGTCTGTGAAAGTCTTGTGTGATAGTTACCTTCTAAATGGTGTTATCAATTCCCCAACAAACCATTGAGCATGTTGAGAGGGGTGTATGTCATAGGATAATTTTGATAAGAGAGTTTTGAACCATGTGTTGTACTTTTTATACTCTCTTCCATTCCTTATTGGATATCCTTCGGAGCGTTGATAATTTTTTCTCGAACTCAGGGATATGGAATTTTTCTAGGAAGGTGTTATTTAACATAGTGTAATCCACGACTGTCTAGTGGGGGTCATACTTGCATGTACCGGTTATGTGCGCACCCCCGTAATGTTGTTGCAAATCGACTTGTCTTTCACTCCATGGTAGTGATCCCCTTCAAGTGCCATAGAAATTTACACTTGTGCAAATGCTCTACAACATCCTCAATACCCCGTAGTCCGGTAGGTGCAAAGACATGTCAAAAATACTTGCGGGGTGGTTGAGGCCCTTGTCCACCGATCTAGAACCTTGGTTTTCTCCTCGTGTTTCCTCTACCACTAGATCCACTAGACCCACCAAGTCTTATCCCTCCTGACCCTCCAGATCCTCTAGATCCACTAGGTTCACCAGTCCTCTCGGCCTCTACACCACCGATCCACCTCCTGTAGCTAGAAAATGACCTAAAGTGGTCGTACTCTAGTGTCCCCAACATCCCATTAAATCACAGACCGATGGTTTGTGATATTGTCCCACTACCAGTTGTGTGTCTCGCACCACTTCCAGATGTGATACCCAAGCCTTGTGTATTTGCACCTTGTCCAAAAATTCCTCCAAACACAAAAATGGATTATGCAGCCACATATGTCCCAAACAAGAAATTGTATCTCCTAGGCATAGATTGGTTACGTCCACTCGATACTAACCGAATTAGCAATACTTCTCCTTCATTTAAAAAACCAAACACCAGGGGTTGGTCACCGTGTGGGTTCGGATGTGCACCGATGGTTCTCTTTTCTCCATGTGATGAAATCTCATTAGAAGCTCAAGGGGCTTCTCTCCCGTACTTTCCAATATGGGGTAAAGACAAACTACTCAAGTTCCACGTCCTTTGTGTGAACCTCAACTTCTTCCCACAATGTCTACCTCTATAGATCCATCACACTGCAACTTTGCATTGTCTAGCCATCTCCCTTTCATGAGGTTCACTATACTAGAGTCATCTCTCTTCCCTCTCCTTTTTAGCTGTAATTTCTATCATCTTCCTCCACCTTGCTTCCTCGCCCAACGTTCGCAGAAGCTTATCTCGCCATAGTAAATGCCTCTAAACTTAGGGTAATGATCAATATCTTCATAGCCAAAGGGAAAACACATAAAAATGATCTTTTGGATTCCCTTAGGAATTTGAATTTAGCAAACTCCAAACAAGAATATGTAGAAATGATGTATTCTAGAGTATAACTAGTTAGCACTCCTTTCCACCAATGATCGACAACACATGTCCAAGTCGATCCGTATCTTGTAGCTTCTGGTAATCATCTTGGGTCCATATATGTGATCTATAGTACCATCTCGATCTGGATGCATATTTTGAAATCCATTCATACAATTCTACCGGAAAATAGTAGAAGAAGGTTTCATACAACTCATGGTACATGTGCCCTTCTCGCCCATCTACATGTATCAAACTCATCCTCCATGCTCCTAAACCATGCTTCAACACTCTCTAAGGTCGCGCTCACCATCACACATCAATGAACCAAGATGTAGATGTATCCATTTCTCACAACAACTTCAAAAATAGGTCCCGACAACGGAACCAAGATGTAGTCATTTTTATGCCCTTAGAACAATAGTCTAATCCCATGCGTATTGGCCTATCACCCAAGCACCTTTGGGTGCTCAATTGAGGCATGCATGGGTGTCGAGCCCCTCTTTTATGTGATTCTTGTGAGAATACATTGATCAATGACATAAACATATTTGCAAAAAGGTAAATAACTGCATAGTCATTCCGAGAGCTTAATATGGGGCATTATATTAAGATACCCATTAAGATAACCAGAGAAACATTATATGAATAATAGATCTGATCCATACTAGAAAGGAAATATACTAGGATTCACACCCATGAACAAATTATACTTAGAATAGAATCTTATATTCATATTAGTCAAAGTTCAATAACCATATTACATTCACCAAGCCATGACAGCCAATGTAACAATGCAGAGATCGACTTATGTTTTAGAAACCCTAATTATGCTCCCTTATTACATAAATATTTTCACACACCCATCCCTTTAGAAATATACTACTCCTACAGTCCTCTAAATGGGAACCTCCACTCTCTCGGAACCTTATTATCATTTCTAGCAGAGCTTCACCCTTTTCCTTCTCTTTATATCTATTATCTCTTCTTCTACCCAAACATCTCTATATATAGTTGTATTTCCCACGCCATTCCTTTATGAAGTAGCAGATCGATCTCTAAGTGTGAAGGTGGTCCTCTAATTGAGCATGTTGATGGGTCATTGTATTTTCCAATCATTTAACTAATTGGATCTTATGTTAGTGTCATTATAAATGGGGTTATGTCCTAGGCTATATGCAATGGAGTGTTATGTAACCAGCCTTCCCGTTGGGTCTTCTGGTTGGGGTTGTTGTGAGATCTTTCTAATTTGGTTACTAATCTATGGAAACTCAATATAAATCTATGGAATTTATTTATTGTGATGAAATGAAGTTTAAAATATATACTTCTAAATTAAATGGAAATACGCACATAGAATCTGAAAGAATGGAATTGAAATTGCACACTCATAACTAAGAATCAGTAGAAGTAAAAGCACATGCTAATTAAACTTTGCATAAAGGGAAACACACGTTCTGAATATAAATTTCAATAGGAAAAGCAAATACATTCAAACTAAGATTGCATGAAACATACTTTGAAATAGAAACATACTAAAATAGAGATTGCAATAAAACTTATCAGAAAACCGATGCATATGTGAATGTAAACAACCTCATGTCTCCTTGGTCAAGTGGGCCTCAGTACGTACCCAAAATTGTAAGGTACTCAGTACTACTAACAGCGTAATAAGTTCCCAATGATGATACAGTCTCTCGCAAGGTGTTCGGGATCCAAAATCCCTGAGTATGCGTTAACATCCCGCATGCCCCACTTAGCCCCCGCACTTTGTTTTCCCTTTTTCCCTCTTTCCTTGGCCTCTTGATCTTCGATGATGAAACCGCCGCCCGATCGGTGGTGGCGGTCCTGTAAACCGTCGCCTCTACTCGGAGCTGGCGGTCCTGTGTGCTTTTCCGTAACGTTCTTTTGACGCGACTCGCATGAAATATCACAATTCACCAGCTTTCTTTGCCGACTTAAGCTTGCATTTATGTTTTTGGTCCCCCGAATAGTGTTTTTCCTTTGTTTATTATTTAGGAGTTCGCTTTGGTTTTGATCTTTGGGTGATTGAATTCCTATAAATGCATAGCTTGTGCTGAGGCAAATGGCCACCATTTTCCTTGTTAGAGTCTTCTCATTTTCAGTGGTTTGGTCTGTTAGCTTGCTTAGGATTGATAGTATAGTTCATTTCATGCTTGGTTAGCATTGTCCAACTGTTGGTAAGCCACATATCCAGCTTGTGCAAACAGTGTTGCTGTTTTATCTAATCTATTAGAGTAGAATAGCTTAAGAAGCCATTAAAGTTGCAGGTTTTGCTATTCAAACAGGATAGTTTCAGGTTCTAGATGCATTATGTTGCATGATTTGCAATAGATCCCGCTAGGAATTGCATAAGCCAAGCTCTGTACTCTTGCGCTATCCCTCTCCTATCCGCATTCTATTCTGTCTGCATTCTGAAGGTTGTCCCTTGTTCCAACACCTATTCCCGCTGATGCAAGAATTACATGCTTTTCTGGATCTACGTGAGCACAAAGAATGAAGAGATCATACTGAGGGGACAAGTCACACACACCATCGGATTCGCCACTGTTCTGCGGAATCCAGGTTCTAGCTTTCAAAGTTTTAGTTAGAATCATATCAAATAGAGTAGTTAATCACTTTATTTCAAGAAATTGTGTTCTTGATATTGCAGTGAAGTCATGGGGATTGATAGTTTCGAGAAACTATGATTCATTCCCACTTCTTCGAGGTAGGATCGAGAATCTTGCAAATAGATTAGTTATTTCATTGTTTAGAATAGATATACAAATTACACAGACAAATAGCTACACTCGGCTATTTTGTTTGTTTTAAATTATTAGTTTAGTTGTCAAATTCTAAATATTTTAAATAGCTGCTTTCTTAAATTCATATAAATCATTAGAAAATACAAAAAGAAGTCATATATGCTATAAATACGTTTCATATACTTAGAGTTCACTTTATTGCAGTTTATCTATATTATTGCTTTCGTATGACTATTACGAGACCTAGGGAGCCCAGAGAATACATTTTCGAGCCAATTGTGCCTCAACCCAATCTCACAACAGCAATAACTGATATTGACCAGAATCTTAGAATCTGGTCTTCCAAACAACAACAGACTTCCAACAGGTCAGATCTCAGTTAAGAGGATTAAACATAGAAGACGACCAGGCACATGCATTTTGGTCAAGTCAGCCAAACCATAGATTACCCTAGAAAAACATCTACATGACTGTAGAAGGGTTTGAAAGAGAACAAACATTCAGGTGTGATCCTTTAGTTCCACAAACCAAATACTGGAGACATCCTCGTAGATATAGATACCACTTAAGAATCCAGGTTGCGAGAACGCCTGTGAGGTATTCTGAGAAGATTGTACAACTGTTGGTTCTAAACATAGAAGCTGAGAAAGCGTATGATTATTGGATACTAGGAATCAAGACTTGATTCTACGTATGACCATAGCTAGCCCACAACAAACACGAACCTATGGTTGTGATCCACAAATCCCGCAACCCAATGAATCCATAAGAGAATTAGATATAGACACTGGCCTACGCACACTAGTATTTCACCAACTCCACTTCCACCTATTATCATCGAACAATTGTCCTTACTAGATATACAAGCTAACGAAGCGAGAATTCTCGACTAGGCCGAGAATCGTCCATAGAGTCAATTATATTTACCATTCACCATATGACCCTATTCGGAGAAAGATACGAAACTATACCGGGTCATTTTCCACATATTCCACAACCCATAGATCGAATCACGCCAGAGCTCGATATTGATTGAGCCTTCGAGAAGTCATCCTTTCGATTGATCTATCACACCACCCAAGTTAGAAGGGCCTTCTTTGCCTTAGATTCACAAATTCCACTAGTGTGTGTCAAAGACATTAGACTACCTAACTAGTTTGTCTGAATCCCATGCATATTCTACCCCCACCGGCTATCTCGGCACGACCTCGAGAGCTCGGGTGCACGCGGAAGAGTTACTTGTAGATTCTCACGCCGCTCGCTGTCACTTTTTCGATGTACAAAATTGGTGAACCCGACGTGAACTAACAACTGTTTCACCTTCTCTTTGAGAAGTTTCATCTCATTTCAATCACCTTCACTCCTTCCCATTATTCTGCGGGTATTCATATACCCCCCGAATATGTCAGGATTCGATGAATATGGCAGACCCCTCTTGGGTCTCGAGGCATACTACGCCCAACAGAATAGGCAATCATCACCCTCACTCTCAGTATGGGGTGACAACTATTCAACTAATCAGTTGTCAACACAAGCCCCAAGAATCAGATATAGTTCGTCTTTTCAAACTGAGGAGTTAGATCCACCCCCTCGAACGCAACAAACAGAGCCTTCAGGTTCAAACAATATGACGTTTACCGAGAATCTGGTTCGTCTCCTCAAATGCTACTTAGACCACAAATTAGTAGACAATCAGACCCATATCTGGTCTTAGATGATGAACGGTCAATACGTCATCCTAGGAGTGAACAACATTCTCTGGGGTATGTACCCACCTATAGGAGGTTTACAAATACAACCCGAGGTCTCTTTTCAAGAAAATACCTCTATACCACTGCATATAGGAAATACTCTCAGAGAAACTTGGCAAGATAGCGATAAATTCATGACAGATATCACATCATGCCTATACAACACCAGGGTGTACAACAAACGCCGCTCGTATTAAAACACCGTGACTTCACCAAATGAAGTCATTTCAACGTTAGTAGAAAAAGTGAGAGGGTTAGAACTGGCTCAAGCAAGTCAAAATTCTCCGTTCATACAAACAGGAAGCTCCAATCCTCCATACCACTCTGCCAAGTAGATCTCCTCACAGGAGTAGGCACGTTAGGCATGCCACCTCACTATCCACAACAAACGCCAACAAGGCCCATCATCTCTAACACTATTCCTCCCGGTCTAGTGTCAAACAATCCATTCCTTGACAATACCCCGTCATACTTAAACATGTACTCCAAATCACCACAAGGAGATATTTTCTCCTCTCCCGACATGTTTGCTCAAACGCAGGGACCTCCTTATGCCCCTGCCAACGCATACGCTGCACCGTATCAACAACCTATCCCACCATCACTCCCTCAGCAACCACCATCAATGGTCGAAAGCTATGCGATAGGGACTTATTCAGAATATCTAAAGGAACCCTTAGACTTCACCATACGAAGCGTCATGCTTCCAAGACCTCTTCCTGATCTACCCAAGTTCAAGGGTGAGGGAGATCCAAACGCACATATCAAAGCTTACGCTACAGCCATACGAGAATTACTCCCTTGGGATGGGGTTGTTGCTAAAATATTTCCCAAAACTTTGGAAGGCATCGCTCTCGATTGGTATTATAGAATACCTGAGGCTTCCATACATTCATTTAAACAACTCATGTCAGAGTTCATCAAAGCCTTCGACATGAACAAACTGTTGAGAACAGAATCAGGGAATTATTGCACATCAAACAAGAACACAACGAATCTGCATGCCCATTTCATCCAGAGGTGGCGTACAGTTCTTTATTCTTCAGCAAGTGCTCCAAACATGGATCAGATGGAACTATGTGATTTATTCCTTCATTCTCTCAGCAAGGAGGTGAAGGAAGAAGTCTAGAAGTTCCCGCTAAGAACTTACGATGAAGTACTTGAGAGCGCTCTTCGAATAGACCAAGCAGCGATAGATAGTGGTCGTAAGACATATGGAACAAACGGGAGGTTAATCACCTCCACTCAAAACACTACAACTATCACAAATGTCAATCAAGGACCCAAAATCCTTAACAAAAATCATGGGGTAACAACGGATGGGGTAACCGACCAGCCCAAGAGGGTAAATGTTGTTAATACTCCGTCACAAACAAACAACCAACGAAACAACAACTTTACCCCGACGATCAATACAGTGGATTTTAACCATCCACAACAACAACAACAACGGTGAAATCCCATACAAGGGCCAAGCCAAAACTCATTTGGTTATCAAAACCAAAGTCAAAACCAGAAACAACAATTCCAAAACTTTAATCCTAATAGGCAACAGTTTGATCAGAATTTTAGGCCACAATACACACCTAACCAACAAAATAGGAATTACAATCCCAATTCTTATTGTGGTTTCCACAAAATTCGGGGTCACGATACTAGAACATGTCGTGACTACAATAAATTTATGCAACGCTTGCCAGAAGAACAAAGACAGTTCTTCACAGATTTGTTTTTGGTAGATCCCGTCTCATCATCACCAAATACGCTCGCAGGGGTAGTTTCCCCTCAGAATGCTCCCCTCAAGATCTTTAACGATCCGCTCCCAAATCATGATAGCAATAGGCTAAATCCAACTAGAACAAACAAAGGTGCAATGACGGGAAACAATGATCATGAAGCCTCGACTTCATTAAATCCATCAGTTGCGCCACGCCACAGCTTAGAGCTCAACCGAGACCCAAGATAGTCAGTTTGGTAGAATTAGACGCTGAACTACCTATCGAAGCTATAACAAGAACACGAGAGTATTTCTCTCAACCGAGCCCAAGTCCTCTGCCGGAAACAGATAAGAGTCAGCAAATAGTAGAAAAACCCATAGGTGCCTATGATTTAATTAGCGACCTAACAAAGACCTTCTCACACATTTCATTTTTGGACTTACTAAAGAACTCTCCCCCTCACAGAGCTGCTCTTTTAGAAGCATTAGGTCTAGGCCATCTAATTAACATCACTCCACCTCCTGAAACATAAGTAAATCATGTAGATTTTGATATCCACCCTCCGGGGCAGCCAGACAAGGATGTCGAATTCATATTCGAAATAAGTAAAATGCCCACAGATGTTGAGATCGCATGCCGAGGTGATCCAGCCTTACACTTACAAGTATGGGTTTATAATAACTATGTAAAACGGGCAATGGTTGACGATGGGGCCGTAGTTAACATAGTCCCTTTCTCTTTCCTCCAAAAACTTGGATATGGGGAAACAAACTATTCCACTACTCGAAATACATTGAGAGGCTATGATAGCCTTAAAGCCACTTCGATAGGAACTATAATACTGCCGGTCACCTTAGGGCCCAAAACAATCCTAACTGAGTTTTATATTATAGATCGGGAAACTAATTATAATATGATACTCGGCCGACCATGGATACACCGCATGAAGGCAATCCCTTCTACGCTATTTCAAGAAGTAAGATTCTTATGTCTAGGAAAGGTATTTGTAGCCAAAGGTGACCCAAAACCTTTCGATTTGCACCTAGCTGATTTAAAGAAAAGACCAGGGGTGCACTCAGAATTTGAACTGCCAACAAACCAACTTAATAAACCCACTGACCCAAAACCAGAGGAAAATTTGGTACCTATGACGGATCTTGAAACTACCAGCATAGCCAAAACAATTCCAACCCCTAAAGATAAAACTAAAGAAACAGTATCATTAGGGACTACTGCGAAAATCGTTGAGTTGATAGAACAAGATTCACCAATGTTCTTACCATTTGATTCAGTAGGCATAGGATTTTCCCTAGGTGTTGGTTCCTTTCTAGCAGAGGACCTCTGTATGGTAGAAGTAGAGTGCGCAAACACAGCAGATGCCCCAACATCTATACTCCCAGCTAAGTATTGGACTCTCCATTTCGATGGAGCTAAATGTCGTTATGGAGCGGGGGCAGGTATAATTCTTACTTCACCCGAGGAGAAAGTCCTCCCATTCGCTTTTAAATTAAACTTTGAATGCACAAACAATGGCGCTGAGTACGAAGCCCTCCTCCTTGGCCTTACCTTAGCCAAAAGAATTGGTATTGATAACATCAGAGTCCTGGGAGACTCGCAATTAGTGACAAATCAAGTTTCTGAAGTATATGAAACTAAAGCCGAACATTTGCAACTCTACAAAAATGTTGTATTAGATTTAAGCAAGGCGTTCAACTTCATATCCATTGAAGCAATCCCGCGAGAGAAAAATCTTCTCGCCGATTCAATAGCAACCTCAGCATCACGTTTTACTCCAAGCAATGAGTTAGAAGATACCCAGTTCACGGTGTCCATTCGTGATGAACCATTGATAAAAATAATGACAAATCCTCTTTCAAGTGGAAGTGAATCTACCATCCTGACCATGTTGATAGTGATGTCGCTACTTTGGATTACTTAAATGCCTATGCAAAGACTACATCTCTCCTATCACATGCTAGATTTATCCTTGGTTCCACATTCGTCTTCCTACTTCGGAAATCCCGCAATGATCTTCCCTCACAAATGGAACCTAGTATATACGCAGTAGAGAAAATGGGGATGATTTAGATTTACCTCCAAAGCCACCACCCGAGTTCGAAGAGGGTAATGCCTCTTTGATCGAAGAAACAATCGATGTCAACATCGGGATAGAAGATGAACCAAGAATATTGAAACTAGGTTCTTCGTTAACCCCAGAAGAAGTGGAAATACATACTCAAATTCTCAAAGAACATCAGAAGGCGTTTGCATTTAATTATAAGGAGATGACAGGAGTCACACCCCACATTGCGGTGCATAACCTCGTCACTAGATCAGATGCAAAGCCAATTAAACAAAAATCAAGACCCATGAAGCCCAAAGTAGCTCTCATGGTAAAAGAGGAGGTAATAAAACTCCTTCAGGTAGGATTCATCAAGCCGGTTGACTACTCCAAATGGGTATCTAACATCGTTCCCGTTCTCAAGAAGAACAGAAAGATACGCATCTCGCATAGATTTTCGAGATATCAACAAAGCGTGTCCTAAGGACGACTTCCCATTACCATCCATAGATGTTATTGTTGATGCAACAGCTGGTTTTGAACTCTTGTCTCTCATGGATGGATTCTCGGGATATAATCAAATCAGAATATCTGAGCAAGATCAAGCTAAAACCACGTTTATAACTCCTTGGGGAACCTATTGCTATGTTGTTATGCCATTCGGTCTCAAGAACACCGGTGCTATGTACCAGTGGGCCATGACATACATATTTCACGATCTAATTCATAAAATCATGGAATCTTACGTAGATGACTTATTGGCTAAAGCCAAGAAGCATTGTGACCATCCCGAAGTACTCCGCGTCATTCTTTCACGTCTAATGGAATACGGAATCACGCTAAATCCAGAGAAATGCGTCTTTGGTGTAACAGGAGGAAAGCTCCTAGGTTACATCATATCGTCACGAGGAATTGATGTTGATCCAACCAAAATTTGGGCTGTCCTCGAAATGGTCCCACCTTCCAGTGAATCTGGAATCAGATCATTTCTCGGAAAGCTAGGTGCAATCCGGAGATTTATCCCAGACTTAAGCTTCGCTGCTCATCCAATCAACAATTTACTCAAGAAAGACTATAGCCTTGATTGGACCAAAGATTGCAATGAAGCTTTTGATGCAGTTAAGCGTTTCCTTTTATCGCCACCTACGCTAATGCCACCTAAGCTAGATCGCCCATTAATTCTATATTCACGAGCTACCAATGTCTCGTTGGCCTGTATGTTGGCCCAAGAAGACGATAACAAGAGAGAACGTGCGATTTATTTCATTAGCTGAACGTTGCTCGACTATGAAACACGCTATACACAAAGAACGAGAATGCCTTGCCATAGTCTTTGCTACTAAATGCCTAAGACATTATATGTTGAATCAAGAAACGAAGGTCATGGTAAAAACGGACCATTTACGGACTTTTCTCACACAAGGGTCCTTGTCTAAAAAGGCTGGACGTTTTATAACCTTAATGGGAGAGTTCGAATTAACATTTGTAAATCAGAAGTCGGTTAAAGGACAAATCATCGCAGATTGGTTAGCTGACAACCCATTAGACGGAGGTGATTTAGTAGATTTAGACTTTCCAGATGAATGCGTATACTACATCGAAACTCGACCCGCTATCTCTGAGTGTCCTTGGTACACTGATATCATTAATTATATCATAGACCATACGTACCCAGAGGTAGTTACACCGCAACAAAGAAGGCGGTTACGCATAATCATAGCTAAATATGTCATTATAGAGCAGGTGCTCTATCGAAAAGCATTTGATGGAATGCTCTTAAGGTGTGTTGACACAGAAGAGTCCAAGAGGATTCTCCATGAATCCCACAGCGGTATATGTGGAGGCCACTTCGGTGGCCATGCCACCACTCGAAAAATACATCGAATGGGCTATTTCTGGCCCACTCTAGAACATGACGCAATAGAGTTTGCACACAGGTGTCATAAGTGCCAAGAATTCTCCCACGAGATCCACATGCCAGCACAAGCTCTACAACCAATCGCAACTCCATGGCCCTTTTCTACATGGGGTCTAGACTTAATAGGGAAATTCTCTCCTCATCTACGATGATGGCCATAATTTTATAATCACGGCCACTGAATATTTTACCAAATGGGTGGAGGCCATGCCTCTTACTACTGTACCTGGTTCTATGATTGCCAAGTTCATTTTGAACCAAATCATTTGCAAGTACGGTATCCCACAAATCATTATCTATGATAATGGAACTTCTTTTAAGAATGAAGAGGTTCATGAGCTATGCAATAAATTTAAAATAAGCCATCATATGGCTTCCTTGTATTATCCCCAAGCCAACGGGCAGGCTGAAGCAACAAACAAGACACTGAAAGCCATTCTCCTTAAAACGGTGAAAGAAAACAAGTGAGATTGGCATTTGAAGTTATATCCGGCCTTGTGGGCCCACCGAACCTCAATAAGAACACCAATGGGAGCAACTCCTTTCTCGCCGTATTTGGGGCGTGCTGCTTCTCCTGCTTGAGGTCGAAATACCCAGTCTCCGCATTTCACTACAAGGGATTCTGGATGAAGACGCTTACAGAGAAGCACATCTTTCCCAACTAGAAAGCCTAGATGAAACTAGGTTAGATGCTAAACAACGGCATAGAGCTTATGCTGACCGGATGTGTTGGCGGTAGATAACAAGAAGGTCTATGAACGTGATATATACGAAGGTGATCTAGTTCT
Source organism: Taxus wallichiana var. yunnanensis (assembly GCA_018340775.1). Taxonomy (NCBI): domain Eukaryota; kingdom Viridiplantae; phylum Streptophyta; class Pinopsida; order Cupressales; family Taxaceae; genus Taxus; species Taxus wallichiana. Next base: position 554,824,863 of record CM031234.1, read on the forward strand.
AAGATTGGACAGCCGAATCGATAAGAAGACCGGCGAAGGAAGGAAATTCCGGCCCAAATGGTTGGGCCCATACCGAGTCATGAAGCACTATGGAAATGGTGCATACCTCTTATGTACATTAGAAGGTGAGGAGTTTGGCAAAATAGTCAATTCCCCGCACCTCAAACGTTTCTACGCATAAGCAAATAACACTACTTATATAGTTATCTACATTACATCTTCATATAGATTAAGATCATTTTGTCCACTTGTTTCTTACATAAATTGTGATCAAGGAATCTATTCTCAAAGCAATTCATTACAAACTCGTGATGTTTTTGGCATAAAGTTCTTTAAATCATACCTCTCCATCTTCATGTATCATCGAATCATCTCGGAATCTTTTATCAAATAAAATCAGACATGACAAAGTCCTAACGGTAACCATACCAAGATCTGCAAGTTTGTTCTCACTTTGATTTCTTCTTAGGATAAGTGTCTTGCCTATGGTCTGTTCTAGAAGCTTCATGGTGTCACATCTATCCCATATATATATATCTTTGGAAATAAGCATATACTGACATTTTACTCAAAAAGACAAATCAAAAAGTGATTAAATAGAAAATTTTATTTTTACACATTTCCTTGCCCCACCAACCTTCGGTGATGAGCTTGCGTCTCTTACTAGTGACGTAGGGTTGGGAAAGGATGGAAATGCCCTTACTCACCTATGCCTTGCCCACGGTGATAAACCCACGCTTCTTACTAGTAGCATGGGGCAAAGTGTAGGGGGTCCTCTTGACAAAGCAAACGTTAAAAGGTCATAAACAAACAATTCAAACTTTGAGTCAAAAACGAATGAATCAGATGTTCAAAATCCCAAGAGAGTTAAAATCCTAAAAACCCAGATTTTGTCTACTATGTGGCCATCTACGGGTCTAAGTCTAGATAAACCGCAAAGCAAGTTGCATCCAAAACTATGAAGTCATTCAGGTAGAGTAAGCTTGTAGCTTCCAATTTGGTTCCACCAAAGCTTTTTCTGTCTTTCATCACTGTCATTTCACCATATTTCATAACTTGCGCCCTTCTTAGCTCTTGGTGATAAGCCCTCGCATCTTACTAGTTGCGTGGAGTTAGGAGTGGGGCAAGTTAATATGTTCATCATACTAGTTATTTTCATCACTTTGCCAAAACAAACATGAGGTATCCGAATTGCTCACAGAAGCTAAGATTCAAGATCACAATATCTCTACAATATCATGTATCAGCATCATGAAACACAAAAAGAAAGCAAACATTTGCATCATTTGTTTTCCATTGCATACATTCTAGAAGGCATATAAACCATACATCGTAGTATACACGAGGAAGCTGGAAAAAAAAGGAAAACATGAGTGACAAGCTTTTGATCCAAAGACGAATGCATATATATAAATAATCAATGTTTATATACAATGCCATCATGCACTAGGCATGGTCAAAATGCTCAAAGAGCCCGTGATATACAAAAGAATCTATGGTACAAAATACACAAGGGCCAAGTGGCCTCTCAACCCCTACGCGACCCCTCCGAAGGTGCGTGCCCTCGCCTAGGACTCCGGCTACGCCGACGCTCTGAATGAACGGAGGGCTCAGGGTCCCGAGGAGTAGCCGCGGTCTCACCACGAGAGTGGCTCCTCATAAGGTGCTCAGCTGTCCTATAGCCCGCCAACTCTGTACGTAGGGTCGACACCATCTTGGCCACGTGCCAAATGGGAGTGAAGACATCGGTATGCCTGCCGGCCGCCGAGGGCTCCCGGCATCTACGGATAGCCCCACGCGGTCCTATCCATGGGAATCATCAGGGAATCAGTGCATACCCTACGGATCAGATCCCGCCACTGGCTCGTCGGCAGTCTTTGTAAACAAAGGAGAAAAATGAATTAGAAACTAGGCAAGAGGTTGAAAGATACAAGATAAAAACACAAGGAGAGATAGCAATTAAAACAAATCCTAGGAGAGATAGCAATTAAAACAAATCCTAAATTAAACAAACATTGAAAGGAAGAAAGGATAACTTACTCGGATCACCGGGCCTCCAAGATGGATCGCTGGGGCCAGCACCCGCCGCGGATGCCACTGCCGACTGAGGGGCTGCTCCTGTAGCAGGGGCAACATGTCGCCCCACAACTGACTCATCCTCTCCACCATGGCCCTGAGAGAGTGGCTCCTCTGAGACTAGAGTGTCCCTCTCTGCGCTCTCCTCGGCCCTCTCCACCTGCATAATATCCTGAGTGTCATGCCACTCAGGATTGCTATCATCACCTCTGCTCCTCTGACCCTCCCTCTGTGAGCTCCTCGTAATCGAGTCAATGTCTATAGGGTCGCCGCCATTTGTTATGAGCAGGACTCGCAGCAATCTAAAGCAAAGGTGCCCGAGGCGCACCGGCTCTCCCTCTGGCCCGAACTATCCTCCTAGCTGCAATGGGAGTGCCAGGAGTGACCACTGTCCAACCTCGGCCTCTAGGCCCCCCTCTAGCCTCGCAGACCGATCTCAGTAAACCGCGCCACCGGGGAAGCATGCCCAAATACAAGAGGCCGAGCGGCGATCGTGGTCTCAAAACCCGCGTGGGTTTCTAATCCCAAAAAGCCCAAAATAAGTAAAAAGACCATTTAACCTAAAAATGGAGCCTACCCAGAAGGCGCCCCCCCTAGGTGGACCTTTTGAACCTAACATTTTCAAAAATAACCCCCCCATTACGACAAATTTAACATTTCAAATTTAAGGGGGAAAAACACAAAATTGAAGAAAACCAACCTGTGATCTAAGCAGGGTGGTGTTCCGCACGTGGAGGCATGATCACGATCTCACTGCGGACGTTTTGACTCTACTCACGCACGAAACCGTCACCGTGGGTCCCAGAGCTCAAAATCAATCAAATCAACGCGCGCAAATGAATAGGAAAATGGGCCCACTTTCATATATATATCGCTCTGTTTCATTTTAAAATGACTTTTCATAGGTTTGGAGCGCTGATGGAGGTAAGTTTCTATCCCCGCACGAATGGTACATTCTCATTCCCTATTATTTTAGTGTTTATTTTCTAAATTATTGTATCTATCTGCACTTGAGTTCTCTTTTCATTTTGCAGGTAGCGGGAATTTTGGATGGCGTCGTTTCAACACACATACGAGTAAGGTATAGCTTCTAACTCCCCATTTCGGGACTGCCATTCTCGGACCCACCGCTTTATGGCTCTTCATGGCTAAAACGCTTCTCCGAGGGGGCAATATGTACGTACCCAAAATTGTAAGGTATTGTTTCGCGGAACAGCGTAATAAGTTCCCAATGATGATATAGGTCTCCTCGCAAGGTGTTCGGATCCGGAAAATCCCTCGGGTATGCGTTAACATCACGCATGCCCCGCTTAGCCCCCGCACCCTTTTTTTTTTCCCTTTTTCCCTCTTTCCTTGCCTCTTGATCTTCATGGACGAAACCGCCTGCCCGCAGGTGGGCAGCGATCTGTGCACATTTTCCAACGCGTTCTTTTGACGCGAATCGCATGAAATATCATGATTCACCACTTTCTTTGAGGACTTAAGCTTGCATTTACGTTTTGGTCCCCTGAATAGTGTTTTTCCTTTGTTTATTGTTTAGGAGTTCAGTTTGGTTTTGATCTTTGGGTGATTGAATTCCTATAAATGCATAGCTTGTGCTGAGGCAAATACCCACCATTTTCCTTGTTAGAGTCTTCTCATTTTCAGTGGTTTGGTCTATTAGCTTGCTTAGGATTGATAGTATAGTTCATTTCATGCTTGGTTAGCATTGTCCAGCTGTTGGTAAGCCACATATCCAGCTTGTGCAAACAGTGTTGTTGTTTTATCTAATCCATTAGAGTAGAATAGCTTAGGAAGCCATTAAAGTTGCAGGTTTTGCTCTTCAAACAGGATAGTTTCAGGTTCTAGACGCATTATGTTGCATGATTCGCAATAGATCCCGCTAGGAATTGCATAAGCCAAGCTCTGTACTCTTGCGCTATCCCTCTCCTATCCGCATTCTATTTTGTCTGCCTTCTGAAGGTTGTCCCTTGTTCCAACACCTATTCCTGTTGATGCAAGCATTACATGCTTTTCTGGATCTACGTGAGCACAAAGAACGAAGAGATCATACTGAGGGGACAAGTCACACACACCATCGGGTTCGCCACTGTTCTGCGGAATCCAGGTTCTAGCTTTCAAAGTTTTAGTTAGAATCATATCAAATAGAGTAGTTAATCACTTTATTTCAAAATTTTGTTCTTGATATTGCTAGGGAAGTCAGTGGGGATTGATAGTTTCTAAGAAACTACGATTCATTCCCCACTTCGAGGTAGGATCGAGAATCTTGCAAATAGATTAGTTATTTCATTGTTTAGAATAGATATACAAATTGCACGCACAAATAGCTACACTCGCTATTTTGTTTGTTTTTTTAAATTATTAGTTTAGTTGTCAAATTCTAAATATTTCAAATAGTCATGCTTTCTTAAAATCATATAAATCATCGAAAATACAAAAAGAAGTCATATATGCTATAAATATGTTTCATGTACTTAGAGTTCACTTTATTGCAGTTTATCTATATTATTGCTTTCGTATGACTATTACGGGACCTAGGGAGCCCAGAGAATACATTTTCGAGCCAATCGTGCCTCAACCCAATCTCACAACAGCAATAACTGATATTGACCAGAATCTTAGAATCCGGGTCTTCCAAACAACAGCAGACTTCCAACAGGTCAGATCTCAGTTAAGAGGATTAAACATAGAAGATGACCAGGCACATGCATTTTGGTCAAGTCAGCCAAACTACAGATTACCGTAGAAAAACATCTACATGACTGTAGAAGGGTTTGAAAGAGAACAAACATTCGGGTGTGATCCTTTAGTTCCACAGCCAGATGGAGACACCCTCGTAGATATAGATACCAGCTTAAGAATCCAGGTTGCGAGAACGCCTGTGAGGTATTCTGAGAAGATTGCACAACTGTTGGTTCTAAACATAGAAGCTGAGAAAGCGTATGATTATTGGATACTAGGAATCAGGACTTGATTCTACGCATGACCATAGCTGGCCCACAACAAACACGAACCTATGGTTGTGATCCACAAATCCCGCAACCCAACGAATCCATAAGAGAATTAGATATAGACACTGGCCTACACACACTAGTATTTCAGTCTACTCCACTTCCACCTATTATCATCGAACAATTGTCCTTACTAGATATAGCGGCTAACGAAGCCAAAGAATTCTAGACTAGGCCATAGAATCGTCCATAGAGTCAATTATATTTACCATTCACCATATGACCCTATCCTGAGAAAGATACGAAACTATACCGAGTCATTTTCCACGTATTCCACAACCCATAGATCGAATCACGCCGAGATCTCGATATTGATTGGAGCCTTCGAGCAGTCATCCTTGCCGATCGATCTATCACACCAGTCCAAGTTAGAAGGGCCTTCTTTGCCTTAGATTCGCAAATTCCACTAGTGCGTGTCGAAGACATTAGACTGCCTAACTAGTTTTTCTGAATCCCACACATATTCTACCCCCACCGGCTGTCTCGGCACGACCTCGAGAGGTCGGGTACATGGAAGAGTTACTTGTAGATTCTCACGCTCGCCTGTCGCTTTTCCGCGTCAGGGCCCTTGCTCTCCCTTGGGATAGAGGAAATATCAACAACTTTAGATCCTCAAAATGATGTTTACTTATATTAATTCAAATAAGTTCCATGACATATCCAGTATATGAAAAAGAGAGTGCTAAAAACAATAGGCTATATGTTGCAGATTATATCTAAAAAATAACAACTACTACAATGTTCTTAAGAAGGTGTCTTTATATAGACACAAGTAGTTACAAAATATGCCATAATAGCTGACATTAACATCTCCCACTAATCAACATTAATCAAGACTCATAAATTCCTATAGGACTGCTAGAAACAAGTCCCATACTTATAGGTCGATAGGTGGAAAAAGTCTTCCGCTTCCACATTCCAGCTCCAAACTTGGACTTCTTAATTACATTGGCAATAAATGTTCATTATTTCCCTACACACATCATCACATTTTCCTCACGAAGGTAGTAGGAATTTATATGGTAATCAAGTTACATGAACAAAAGCAAGGAAAATGCATCAAACTCACTAAGATATAACTATACAAAGCATCCCCATGCATTAGAAAATCATATCTAAATGACAATTTATTAACCATAGGAATGATATAAATGAGCCAAATAATGCACTCATCACATGCTTCTTCCCATCGTAGATCTCCACTCTCGAATGATGTCTTTCTAGATCCTTCCATCGCTTGGAATATTCCTTTCTTGACCACCAAGTTTCCAAGCTAGTACCTTATCCACTCCGCATGCATAGTCGTCACATATTTCTCATGTACTTCCTAGAATGCCAAATATGGATAAGTCCTAAAACCCTTTACTTTATCAGGAATTCGCGCCATAGGTTTTACTAAACCCTCTAAAACCCCCTGTCTTATGCGCCTTTACCCTTTGTTCCCTCCTTCATATTGATCCCGCATGCCCATGCGCCTTTGGTAATTAGCCAATATTCTAAGGCCTAACAAGCCCTTGATTGAAGAGGAACTAAATAGAATTTATGCTTATATAGTGTGTAATCCATAGCATATAGAACCATCAAAGGCATCCTTTAATGGGAAGACATGCGATCTGTAAGTGACACTACTAGTGTTGCTTGTGATAATTGGGCTCATGGAACATACAAGATGGTCGGAGAAAATTCAAAGGAAGATTTACCGAATGATTAGGTCGGTCTATACGTTGTGCAATACAATAATGTGATGGTGGGAAACACATAGATATATCCTCTTGGAATGGTAAGAAGTGAGAAAGTTCTTTTCCACCAGGTTTACTCGGAGCAATGTACTACATAAACATGTGAATTTCATGGGAAGTATCCTACATCACATCACATATATGAGTGTGAGAGATCATGGGCATAGGGAAAGGAGGCCTTACACCATCACTTTGGGTACATAAGTTCTACTCCACATTATGTGGTTGCGTACGTGCATGGTATGTCCATGTTGAGTTAAAAGAGAAATAACAAATTAGCAAGAGATGACTGCAAGTATGATTCAATATTTTTATTACTTTTCTAATAAGCCTATAGTCTATGAAGCATTAGAGATAATGAAGTGCATCACTTTAGGGATAGCGCAAAGGCTCAAGAACTAATGTTGGACCGACGAGGAACCTAATCTTGAGGCATGCCTTGACCTTGAGGAGAAAAAATAAGTACATATGGGCCATGCCCGGAAGGAGAAAGAAAAGGGAAAATTTTTGTACATGATAGATGATAAGGAAGTTGATAATTTGTATGTTAGCCACACTGAAGGTGCGCGTTAGGTGATGGACACTACATATGAGAACGTACACACGTAACGTGTTCCTACGAAGACAAATAAGGTTTACATTGGTACATAGGCCGAGCCTAAGGAGGTCATTATTTTGTTATTGTTGGTCAAAGAAATAAGTAGTGAAGGTTATTGAAATCTTGCACAACTTCCGGGACTTATTCTTATGGGGCTATCATGAGTTAAAGGGGGTTCACCTTTATTTACGTGAGATGAAGATCAAATTGAAAGAAGGCACATTCCCTATTAGGAAGAGGCCTTATAGGATGAATCCAAATCCACACATGAAGGTTAAGGAGGAAATTGATAAGATGTTCAAGTCTGGAATTATTGTGCCTATCGAAGAATCTTAATGGGTTAGCCCTATGGTTATAAGCATCAAGAAGGATGGTAGGATAAGGATTTGTGTAGATTATAAAGAACTCAATGCTTCTTGTGTTATTGATCCTTTTCCTACCCCTTTCATAGAATAAATCCTTGAAGGAGTTGTTGGGTGCAAGATATATTCTTTCATAGATGGATTTTCAAGTTATCACTAGGTGCGCATCATGAAAAGGATTAGGAGAAGACAATTTTCACCACTGAATGGGGAATTTTTGCATATACCGTTATTCTCTTTGGATTGAAAAGTGCACCAAAAGTGTTCTCACACATTTTTCTGTGGCCTTTCAAGACTTAATTCATAAATTCTTGTAGGTCTATTTGGATGAATGGATAGTGTATGGCTTAGTCAAGTATCATTGTGATAATTTAAGGCTTATGTTTGAGAGGTGTCAAGATTTGAGCATCTCTCTTAACATTAAGAAGTGCATCTTTGCTACACCTTTTGGCACTTTACTTAGGCACATCATTTGCAAGGAAGGATTGTTGGTAGACCCAACCAAGATAGTTGTAATCTTGGGCTTAGAAGAGCATACGAATTAGAGTAAAGTGCATAGATTTCTAGGGCACACTAGTTACTACAGGAAATTTATCAAAGGCTATGTAAAGATTTTCATGCCCTTGGAAGAATTGTTCAAGGTGAAGGAAACTCCATTGGGGAAACGTGCAACAATAGTCATTTAAAACATTGAATGAAAGGCTCGCCACCGCAATTATTTTGTGCTTTCCTTCATGGGAAAAACCATTTCATGTTCATGTCGATGCCTCTGGCATGGAAATTGGTGCAGCCATGGAAAAACCAAGAGAAGGAATTGTGGATCATCCCATTTGGTTTGCAAGCAAGAAATTGACACCAATAGAGCAAAATTACACAACCACTGAGCACGAGGCATTCTCTATATCTACATCATGCACAAGTTCGAAAAGTACTTGTTGGTAACCCCATATTTTTTTATACATATCATATAGCGCTCAAGTACATGGTCAAAAACTTGTTTTGCAAGGCACATTTATAGATGGATACTTCTATTTCAGGAGTTTGATTTCACAGTTGTTGTGAAACTAGGTAAGAGAAATTCAAGGCTTGATCATTTATTAAGGATTAATTAGCGAGGATGCATAAAGCATTGAAGACACAATACCAGATTTAAATATTTTCAGGTTAAAATGCGTGCCTGTAGACTTGGAGGATATTGCAGTGTTTTTGTGCACTCGGCAGTGCTCAAGGAATGAAGACATTAGAGAAAAAGTAGCTTGTTATATGTGCAGCACCTTATCTCGTTTATTGGTGGCAATTTGTATAATTTGGGTTGTGATGAAGTTTTGCATTGTTGTGTTCTAGAGCATGAGTGTGAGGCTATTATGGAAGAAGCTCATGGTGGAATAACAGGAGGGCATTACGTTGGTGATGCTACAACATGAAAAATTCTAATGGTTGGACTTTGGTGGAAGACATGTATACAAAGATACTAAGGAATATGTCAAAGTATGTGATCATTGTCGATGCCTTAGAAAGCATGGCCACCGAGATGAGATGTCGTTGTGTCCTATTACAAGAGTGGAGCATTTTGAAAATTTGGTAATTGACTTTGTGGGTCTCATTTCACCACCCACACATAGGACTCGGCACATGTTACATTATTACTTTCACGTACTATCTAACGAGGTGGGAAGAAGTAGCACCTAAAAATGATTGTACAAAGAGCTACAATAGAAAGGTTCTTAAGGGAGAATATTATTAGTAGATACAATTTCCCATTACCCTTGATAAGTGATAGAGGAACTAATTTCCTTAATGATATAATTAGAATTCTATCGAGTAGAGTTGATGGCGGCACACCATAAAACTATTCCTTATCACCCACAAAATAATGGCACAGTGAAGCTTTCAACAAAATATTGGGTCGAGACATTGACAAAAATATGTGATGTTATAAGAAAATATATAGTTTCATCTGTAATTTGGGCTTACAAGACCACTTATAAATGGTTGAACAAGGCCGCACCTTTTCACCGGTGTGTGGTACTAAGCAAGTACTACTAGTTGAATTCATGTTACCCTCCATGCATATTGTGTGTGCACAAGTGGACTAGATGATGAACAAGCTATGAAAGAGTGCATTGAAAAACTCGTGCAATTAGATTAGCAAAGTGCCATTGCTCTTTGAAGCGAGAAGACTAAGAAGGAAAGACATAATGTATGGCATGACAGCACATTAAGAATAAGATGTTTGAAGTTGGCAAGATGGTACTTCTTTATGATTCCAATTTTGCACGCTATCGAGGGAAATTGAAAGTGCATTGGTTAGGAACTTTTGTAGTAACCAAGATACTTGAATTAGGCGCATGTCATTGTAGGCCTTTGGATGGCACCATGTTTCTCTGTTACTTCAATGGGATAAGGTTGAATCCTTACTACAAATAAAGCTTCTTGGTGTTTGTAATATGCCAATATTGGCATTTAGATTAGATTTCCCTTTCATGTGTTTCCTTTTAATCGTTTATATTTTTTGTTTTTGACTTTCTTTGTTTTGTTGTAATAAGCATGCTTGTACGCAGAATATGATTACTATATATTGAGTTCATGCGTAGAGGACCACACATAATTTTAGTGTTGGGTGGATGAACTACAAGAAAAAGGAATCCATTGGTGATGTGATTTATATACAAGTTGGAATGTTTAAGAGTTCTCTCTATAAGATTGGTGCAAACGAAGGTGTTACAGTGCTAGGAATGATGGTTCTCATAAGTAAATTGCTCAATATTGGAGATCACGTGAGAATAAGGATCACGTAGTGTAACACGAGGTAAGCGAATGGCATGGTGAACTCTTATTATATGGCACATAGGATTATGTACTTCAAAGTGCGAGGAGGTGTACGGAAGGAGGTCTATGGCTCGAAAAGTAGTAAGGTGGGCCATAAGGTTTTGATTGTAGTGCGCGAAAGGATGTTATGTGATAAAGCAAAAACCAAAAAGGAATTTTAGTGAAGAAATAACTTAAAAACTTTAAAAGCAAGGAAAATTTTGTTAAAAGAGGAAAAATTGGCTCTAAAGATAGGAAGAGGAAAGCCTCATACGAAGAGGGTCGAAGTTGAAGTGGAGAAACCCTTGGAAGATATATACTCAGAAATGTAGTACCCTCCTGGAGTGTTTAGGGTTCAGACTTGGAAGTCACAACTTACCAAGTGTAAAATTAGTGAATTTAACCATAGGGATCCGGGGCACAAAGTGATGTCAAGGAAGATATGTTGCAAAAGCTTCTAGGGACGAATGAAGAAGGGAAAGTGGTGGTTGATGATTTAGTACGGAGGAATTTGGAGAAGATAGGGATCCTTAAGTTATTCGAGATACCCTTCTTCACGAAGCCTGCACATTTATTCCAGTGGCTCATGTCTAGGGTGCATAAATAATTATTCTATTTCACAGTAAGAATGAGAATTACACTCAACTCGTTCAACAAGTCACATGTTTGAGAATTACATGGGAGGACATGGAGCTAGATCTTTGTGCAAATGTGAAAATAAATGAATTGTCCATTCAATTGCAGTATGAAAAAGGATGAAGGGCCATAAGCATTGATAAGCTTACAAATCCTACAACTAGGGTTGCATCCAGCCGTGCAGGTAAGTTACAAATTGGGTGCCTTAGAGAGGTGGACGGATGTCAACAAGAAATTTTTGTATATTACACACAAGATGGCACATATGACCCATTACAACATCTCATAATACATTGCAAATGGAATCATTGAGGAGGACAAGATGCGAGAATGAAGGAGCCAAGATAACTTGGGACTCGATCCTCCTACTCATTTTTCCCCGGGAGATAGGAGTACCGTGATGGTCCAGAGCGAAGATATGTGGGTTTACCCACCGGTGAACAAGTCACCTACGCTTTAGTTCATTGGCTATACTTATGATGGCACGATTGTAAATGTATACAATACAAGGATAGATAAATTATACAACATATTACGTGTGGAACTTGAGAATGAATGGCACATCCCGCATGAGTTACCATAAGAGGTTGGGGAATATGTAAAGTTTACAAAGTGATACGCATTACATTCTTGCGCACTTTATAATGTAATATGGAGATATGTGCCCTTGGTGCAAGTTGGCATTTTCATTCACTGCATGGTCTTTCAAGTGCACAATGAATAGAATAAAGGACGCATATGCAAATTATTTGTGGTTTTATGACCAAAAACTTAGGGAGGAGCATATATGGAAGTCATACATTCTTTCCCACGGCCTGGATGACCTGTTGTACCACCTATAAAGAGAACACGTGAAGTTATTCTAAAGGAAGAGGAAAACGAAGAGGGTGGACTTGATCACTCTCGGAGAGAAAGAATATGTATTAGAGAAGAAGGAAGAGTTGTGATGGAACAGGGACTTCCCACCACCCAAGGATGACATAGAAAAGACTAAGGTTAAGATTGGTGGGGCGTAGGTCATTTCTAGTGAAGAAGAGTCTAGTGAGAAAGAGAAAGATGAAACCCTACTTGGAGGAGTTTGAGCGCGAATGGGCTAAGAAGTTAAGAGGAAGAACATTGGAGATAAGTAACAATCTAATACCATGGAGGAGAAAATAACAAGATCCCACTTAAGGGTAAGATGCTAGAGCAAGAGGAGGCGCATAAGGAAAATGAAACTAATGTTACCTATGTCATCAAGGAAGATAAGGTCACGTAAGAAGGGACTAGCGCAGTGCCTCTACCCCCGAAGAAACCAAGAATGAAGGAAAAATTAGTAAGGAAGCAATGGACACCAAGGCCGCCACATATGGATTTTGTAGATGACCCTAATAAATTCCTAAGGGCATGATTCCAGAGCACGATGCCCATAGAGAAAATATATGGTTGGGATATTATTGACAAGCATGGAGGGGTCTCACGGATAAGGAAGATGTTGTCTCGGAACTTGCACACAAACACAGAGGATCCCGAGTTCAAAGTAACTAATAAATACCTCGGTGTGATAGAGTTGAAGATTGAGCCAAGGAAGAAATACAAGATTGTAGACCCCATGTACTCTACAGATGAGCAGTATATAATGCCTTGAATAATATGGTTACGGATGTCGGCAATCGTGCGTAAAAATTTAGATTTTGGGGCTATAATGAGGGTTATGAAAACTGATAAGAAGGAGAAATAACGTGAGGTTGAGTATTTGAAGAAATATATTCAGGGGAGCAGTGGGATCAAGGAGGCATATGACAGGGATGACACATTTGTAAAGAAAATTATAGGTTAGTGTCCTACCTTTGTGAGCTAGGTTCGAAATGATTATAATAATGAAATGGAATATCTTGAGGACCTGGTTGGGATGTTTCTAGTAAATATTAAAATTGGCATGAGGACAACTATCAAGAGATAACTTAGTAGAAGGAAGCAAACAAGTTAGTCAAGTTGAAACAAGAATTACTAAGCTTGAGGATTTATTCGCGAAGCTCAAAGACATGAGTAATAAGGCCGACTTGGCTTTCAACAGTGCAAAAGTGTGACCTGATCCTTAGCTCACACATAATAGATGAAGAAACATTAGTTAATACTATTAAGGAGAAGATACCCACTAATAAAATTGAGCGCACTAAGGTTATTGTTGATACATCGAACAAAAGGTGGTAATAAAGGGAAAGAATGATAAGATGGATCTCGAATCAAATAGTTTCAAAATATGGTATTAGAGCACATGGATGTAATTGAAGGAGTATTTACATAATTGAATGTGGTTATCCAAGAGCTCAAAATTAGAGTTGAATAGTTGGTGCCCACTCACCAGTGCTAGGAATTATATAGGCGGCACTGGGAAAGCATTAGTAGAACTTGATGAATGGAAGAAAGTGGAGAGTGAAATAGGTGTTAAGTTCCTGAGAACTCTTTCAACCACCCGAGGCTTAATTTGGTTCTGTATAGGTGAAAAATATTTTTGGGCATTAAATTATTTATTCTTTCATAGATTATTCATGCATTCTTTGGGGAACAAGTTGGGAAAAATCATTACGAGGACAAAGAATCCAAATTAGTGTGGGGTAATGTTGCATGGTCGATTTGACTAAGTACATGTCGTGCATGAAGATCTTGGGTGCACATGAGGTAGGTGCAAAGGAGTGTGCACATGATAGAATGGATAGTGCATGAAGGCTTGTACCTAAGAAAGAAACCTTCAGGACTTAACCAGCTTTGGGTACCATAGGCTAAAAATAGAAAGACCGAGTCGAGTGTCGATCATGCAATGATTTGAATCTAGAGAAAAGTAAGGAGACTTGGCAGCCAAGGAATGTCTATTTTGGGGATAAAGCACCTACAGAGTGATTATGAAAGGTTATACATGGATCGATCTAATAATAGGATTAAAGCAAAGTTTCTTTATAGGACTGATGGGAAAACATGCACGCTTTATGGCTTTTTTTTATATGTACACATGGCTATTTTTAACGTGCAGTCTATTTTGAGAATGCATGGGTGGTGAAGGAAAATCCCCATGCCTATATATTTGTTGTATGTCATTGTTTTGGGTACCATGTGAATGAGACCAAGTATATCATAGACCCATGATGTAATAGTGTTATATTGCTTTGATGTACTAACATGCATGACCATGTGTTCACTGGTATTGATTGTTATGTATTCACATTCTATTATGTAATAATTTGATATAATGGATTATGGAGGGTGGGTTATGGTCAATTATGTATCTGAATATGGTGATTACATGGTGCAATTGATCTTAGTGTTTATCTGATTTGTTATGTTTCCTTATTACATGTGTTTCCATTCTAAGCTCATGATATGATGTTTGTAATGATATGCACTTGAATGTATGCTTTGATATTGGTTATCATGGATATGTATGCTAACATCTTGATAAGATAGCACAAAGGAGAGCCTTGCTAGCTTTTTTGCGCTTCGAGTGAGCGTTGAATCTATTTGAATTAGGTGTCAACACGTATAGAAATATAGTGTAAATAAGAGACTACAAGATGGCTCAAGAGATGAAATATATTTGGATTTGAATGTCTCATGAGTTGAAGAATATATGGATTTGGGATAGGTTTCTATCGGTTTTCCTAGAAGATGACATAATGCAGTTAGAAAAAGAGAATCATGTAAAAATTCAAAGGGATTATGATGTAGGGGTTGACTTGGATGATTGATTAGAGGAATTTTGAGTTGCACAGATTTGCAAAAGAGGAAAACATGGTTAAGGTGACTGATAAAGGAGGTCATATAGAGAAAGGGAGGACCGTAACTCAAGAGTCAAATTAGATGAATGATTAGAAGAATTTTGAGTTGCATGGATCTTCAAAGGAGGAAGACGTTGTTGAGGTGACTGATAAAGGGGGTCTTGCAGAGAAAGGGAGGACCATGACTCAGGAGTTGAATTAGAGGAATGATGGGGATAATTTGTGGTGACATGGATCCTTAGAGGAGGAAAACTTCATTTAGGCAATTGGTTATTCCTTAGAAGAAATTCGATTAAATGAGGCTCAAGAGACTGAGGGGAATCAAAAGAATAGCATGGATTAGAATAATCAGGAGAATAGGGCTGACATGGAGTATTATAAGGATATGAATGATTAGGAGAATCGAATCATACCATGTACTAGAAGGGTAAGTGCACCAAGTTGGGGGGCCAAAAGGGGGTCTTAAGTGGACACTTTTTCTAAAAAATAAAAAACTTCAACTTGTATGATTTATTTGAGATAGTTACACTCAAAATTTGAAGATGTTATAAGAACATGAATTGTAGCATTTCGAGTCTACTTTCTAAAGTACTAATTTAAAAAAAAAACGGTTAAGTGGGTTAAATATCTAAAAGGTCAATAGGTGCTTTGTTTTTTAAAAAAAAACATAGTAGAGAGTCGATTATGCCCCCCACTATGTTTTGAGCACTATTTAGTATTTTTAAGAACCCTTTGGTAGAAATATAGGTAGGAGCATCTAGTTTGGGATTTTAAAAATTATATTTTTTTAGTGAGTATTTATTTTTTTATGATTTTTCAAGTACAAATATTTTGAAAATTAAAAAATAATGGATAGCCGACCACACCCCCCTAACTACCTCAAAAATATTGAAAATTAGTTTTTTTAATGTGTATAGAATTAGTCCTAGTTTGGGACTGTATAATTTTTTTCCAATTTGGAGAAGTGAAAAAAAGATACATCACAAAAGATAAACATTTATAATCACTAAAAACAGAGGTATAAAAGACATAGTTTGAAATAAATATAAATGGAAACCTTAGAATAGTCGAAAAATATAAAAAGTATATATTTAGAAAGAGGATAATTTTCTTGACGTTGTAGGAAAATTTTAAAGAAAGATAACAATCATTTTTGTAGGATTTATCATGGTGAAAGGTGATTTTTGCATATTGTGTCAAAAACACGTAGGTTGTTGTGTTGTTACAGGTCCAAAGCGCAAGTTTGGGAAACCAAAGCAATACCAATCTGTCAAAATAATGGTTTGTGTGCTTAATGAAGGGAACATGTGCACATTTATAACGTGTACATGCGTTATGTATAGTATAGACATTATATGTGTTTATGGGGGGCTGATAGTTACAAAATAAATGTTTAAAGAATATTTTTTCATTTATTATTATTTATACTTTATTATTTCTTATACTTTAAATGTATTTTAGTAAATATATGAAATTAGGGTCACTCGCACCTTTTTGGAACTAGTCTCATGGCTCCATGAGTCACTATTTAGGAGATAGTTTTTAATAACCTAATTTTTTCAAGACATACGTAATTTTCAGGATTTCAGCATTCAGCCTAAATCTTTTAGCATTTAAATTCTACAATCAATGTCTATTTTGGGAAAGAATATAGTCATTGTTTAGGTTTTGGGGCCTTTTGGATTTGTTGGACATTGTGTCTTGTTGTTGTCATTGATGTCAAGTGTCATTGATGGAAAAGGGTTTCAAGGTGGAAAAGGAGTCAGTATGAGGTGTAATTCATAATCAAGCTTGAAGGTTGATTGGTAGTGTCCAATTTTAATGTCATGTCATGGTGTCTTAGTTTGCATGCATGGTTGAGTGCATGGGTCTAGCATGAAGGTGATTTTAGGTGTGCTCCAAAGGTTTTTTGATGTCTCTAAGGTGTCAAACATGTTTAGTAAGGTATGTCAAAGTTGTTAGAGTGTCTGCATGGTGAAGGAAAGATCAGTTTGTGTGAAGCATGGGTTGAAACTAGCCATTCTAGGCCTAGTCTTATACCTAGTTCATAGCAGGTGATATGGTGGCATGAAGTATGATGTAGAGCAGGCTTATGTGATATGTGTTTTGAGATTGCAAGGCATGTGTAGAAGTTGTCAAAGGACATTTTGCAAGAGTTTAGTGCATGTTCTAGGTCCTTTAGAGGCATGTTCTTAAGGAAAAGTCAAGAATGCATGGGAAAATGAGATGGCATGGTAAGTTGTAGAAGTATCCAAGAATGTATGAGAATTGGAGATCATTGAGGAGGTCATTGGAGTGTTTTGTGCCAAGTTTTAGGACATGAGGATGAATAAAAACTAAGATAAGTCAGTTTTAGCTCTACCGAGCTCTCAAAATGCTCATTCCCAACTCGAAGGCCATGTTTGGAGTGCTCACTTGCACATGAATTCTTTTGCATGGAGACCTGATCCATTCACCATAGCTTAGGCATGGAACTAAGAAATTTTTTCAGTTAGAATGAATTTAAATGATGTCATATCATTTATGAACGATTGTTAAGAAGCAGAGTTGGTCTAAACCCTCCTCATAACCCTAGTTTATAGTAATAGAGAAGAAATGATTTGTATGGTCTCCAAATGGCATGAGAAAGAAAATGTGAAGCTTCAAGGTTGTAGAGAATTTTTCTAAGCTCCTTTTGGTGGTGGTTTCATGCTCAAGGTGTTTTGGTAAGTTGAAGAAAAACCTCTGTTTTGAAGAGATTTACTGGAATACAAATGTGTGTTGTAAGTGTCATGATTAAATACCTTATGTGGGGTCTTTCTTGGGATGTTTTCTAAGAGATATGGGAAGGTTATATAGAGAAAATGGGTGCAACATGTCCTCTAATGTGCCCTACCACTAATGGGCTTGTGAGTGCAGAACCAATCATGATGATATGAGTGTGTGTGTCATTTTGCATGATATAGCAGGGTTATTTGGACATGAATAACTTGGTATGGTCTGACATGATGTGTTTGAAGTCTTGGTTTGATCTGAAGAGGTGATTTCTTGCTTAATCCCTAATGGCCTATTAGGATTGTCAAGAAGCTAGTTAGAACAAGTATGCTTATGAGGTTTTCTCCATGTGACTTATGGTTGTGAGTACTTGAGCATGTTGGTAGGGATTCCCTTGAAGTGTTCCATGTGGTGGAAGAGCTTAGAAGTGAAGTTTGAGGTGTTATTTTATATTGGTCTCAAATTCAACCCGACTTTCCTAGCCATAATTAGAAATATCATAATATCAATGGAACAAATTTCAAGACTTGATTCTTCCTAAACCTAAAAATTTAGGTCCATTTTTGTCTCGAACCAAAAGGGGCAACCACACTATTTTGAAATTATTCATGAAACCTTCAAGTCTTAAATAAAAATGGATGTCCCCAACATGTATAGGATCTATATAGCTTTCCAATGCCTATTTTTCTTCTCCTAAATCCTTGTTGATCTCCTGGAATATTTTGGAGAAGTTAGGCTTCACTATTAGAGTGTTTGTTCCTTGCACCTAGAAAACCCGTTGTTAAGTAGATAGTCCTTGAATGAGCAAACCTTTCCTAAATCTTCCTAAATTACTGCCAAAACTTCTAGGATTCCCTAACATCACCTCTAGATGCTTAAGATATTTCCTAAACTCTCCCAGAGGGTGCTTGATTAGCTCCAGAATTGCCAAAATAACTAGCATGAAAATTGAAAAATTTGAAGCATGACAACTAAGCCCTTAATTGAAAATAAGGCTTCTTAGTTATTGTGTATCCTTTTTATGGATATCATGTTATCATTTTAACTTTTACCTTGGCTCAAATTAAATTCCTAATAATATCATTCAGTGTGTTTTAGTGTGCAGAACAATGTTTAAGGTGATTGATCAACTCATTTAGTATTAATGAGAGACTACTTCACTGAAGGCCTAAAAAGGCCATTTTTGCCATTTTGTAGCTAATTGAACACCCTACGAAAGTATTTAAAGAAAATATAAAGAATATGAGGATGATTTTAGATACAATTTAAGATGTTTAAATAAATTTAGGAATGTTTAGGAAATTAAATCTCATTCAGAGCAATCTATTTAAGAATGAATTTTCGAGATGCAGGGAATGAAAGCTAAAATCATGAAATTTGACTTCTCTCGGATGATTCCAGGAGTTCCATAAAATTTTGTGATAAAAAAGGCATTAGAAAGATATTAGAATACTCTACAAGGTAAAATATTGAGTTAAGGCTTGAATACTTCTTAAGGTACATCAAAACTCTACAAATAGAAATAGGACCTAAATTTTGAGTCATGCAAAATAGAATTAGATTTTTATAATAGTTTCATTTATCGTAAAATTTGATTTGTAGTGTTTCAATGAAGTATAGAGGTTAAGAAAATGTAACTCATCCTTAAATTTCATTCAAGGATTCATCCCCTATCTTGGAGGAGGAAACCCATTTCCATGAGGAGCAACTTGAGAAAAAAGGTGTCCAGGTACCTTGAGCATGCTTCCACCCAGTGTCATCTTGGTCAAGAAATTGAATTGTGAAGGATTTTTCATGTTCAAAGGTGAAATGTGGAGCTCAATAAGTTAATTGATGATCATCATATCCCAACAATGTCATTATACCCAAATCTCTCCAAAGAACAAGCTAAAATGAGCTAGTCATGCCACTGAGGTATCTAGGACCATCATGTGTGAAGTATTAAGGCATCATCTATCTCCATGAGAGACATATGAGAAAATATGTGTATGAGAATCATGAATTTTATTCCATCAAAGGATGATTTTAGAGCCATGAAAGGTGAGGGGATGATCTTCATATGGAGCACCCTATTTCCAAGAATGACCAATCATCTCAGTTCACTTGATGTAATTCACTTGGTGTATTGTTCTTAAAAACTCATTCAACACCTAGTAGTGTGATCACACCTTAAGGAGGAGGCACATTACAATCACCTCATTTTGGTCATAGGATAGGAATCCCATTCAGGGAGCAATACTCTACCGAAAAAGTGAGGATCTCGTTTCAGTAAGAAGTAGACAAGCATCATAGAGTTGATTTGTGGTCACTAAAGTGAATTGTGGACCAAATTTCAAAATTGGTACCAATTCAAGTAGTGGTAGGGCCAAAATCCAATTCGAAGGTCAAAAACGTAAAAATTATTATATTTTTTCCTGAAACAAATACCAACTACAATATATATGCCTTAAAAGTTATAAGTCCTTGCTGAAATCCTGAAAATGATTAAGTGTTGACCAAATTGGATTTTGAAAAACTATCTTCTAGATTATAACTATTGGAGCTACGGGACCACTTCTATCAGGTGTAGAGTGACCGTAATTTATTACATTTACTAAAATAAATTTAAAGTATAAGATTTCTTTTATTATTTATAATAAAATAAATCCTATACTTAACATTTATTTTAGTAAATATACCCCTTTTAAAAATCATAAAAATAGAAATGCGTATGTGTTATAATGTGTACACGTTTTGAATACACTAAAACATGTACGTGTTATTACACGTATGTGTTTTAGGCTTGGTAATTTCCAAACCTACCAAAACATAACGTGTACGTGTTATTTCAAAATGTGTACGTGCTTTAGCTGATTTCATATTTTTGTCCACTTTTTGGCCCCCTAGATTAGTGCACTTACCCGTAAGCATCATAATCATACCATTGACTATGAGATGAAGCTGGAAAAGGGCTAACATAATGGTTTCCCTCGTATGAAAACCAATCAAGGTTTAATTATGATGGGAATCTTTTGATGTGAATGTTGAAACCTAGGTTCCCTATTTTTGTAAGTGTGAGGAACCATGTGATAGTTAGTCATGGTTGGCATTGTTAGGACCAAATGCCTAGACCTAGATTGTATGATTGAACTCCTTCAAATGGAAGGAAGTTCCATGTCGATTCGAACAACATAACAATAGCCAACTAGACATTTTGTAAATATGGGGATGCTCATGTGATTTTCCAAAGGGAATCTAAGGAAAACAAACATCGTAATGACACAATTTTGACAATCTAGCAAGGTTTACAAAACAAGCTACAAATGTGAAATTCAAAATGGTTGATGAAAATTTGATAGCGTAACGACTGCAAAGGAAAATTTTCCTAGATGTGAAGTGTATGATGAAGGTCACCAAGGAAAATCTATGAAGTCCTGGACAAAGGAACGACCGCAAAGGAAATTATTTCCTATGTTCAAATTATCTCAAAAGTTGTTTGATAATGTAACAACACAATTTCAATATTTAAATCAAGTTTTGAACAAACAAGATTTAAGTATTAAAAAAGGGTTGAAGTGATTTTGACAACGTAACAATGAAAATTATACACTTAAATAAATTTTAATACAAACAAGCTTTAAGTCTTGAAAATGGTTGATACAAATGCGAGCAACATAACAATACAATTTCAATACTTATATCAAGTCTAAGACAACAAGATGTAAGTATTAAAAAGGGATTGCATAAGGAAAGCAACATAACAAGGAAATTCAACACTCAACTCAAGTTTGAGAAAAACAAGGTTTAAGTATAACAATGAGTCGATATAATGCGAGCAACGTAATAATACAATTTGGACACTTAAATCAAGTTTTAAGAAAACAAGATGTAAGTATCGAAAATGGATTGATATAATGCGAGCAACACAACGACGTAAAGTGAGATCAAGGTGAGATATTTTTACAAGTGAGACGTCTCAATATTGGTTTCAAGACAACCACCAAAATGTGAAAAGCGTACCAACACTCTTTCAACACTTAAATCAAGTTTACAAAGAGAAACAAATTTAAGTGGGTACAAAAGAGGTTGACACAATTTTGGTAGAAATTCAAGTTGCTTTCCTTTGACCAATAATGCCAAAAATAACAAGGGAATTTATGATTGGTGATGAACAATACATGCGGTGCAACTTTGGCATAGTTTCGCCTTATTCGATAACAAGGTAGAAACTAGGACAAAGTTTTATGTTGTAAGATTTATGATGAAAGATATGTGGCATAACTTCAATGGACTCTCTCCTTGTTTGAAAAACAAGGTTTTGACTCGAGGGAGTCTTTCTTTGTAAAGGCTCTTTGAAACTCGATTTGGATAATGGTAAAGTTGGCCCCAATGCCAAATGGCTCCCTAGGATTTTGTTCTCAACACTCGCCAATAACTTGTCTAAGAGAGGTACACTTTTCTAGAATAAATCCTAGACAAAGGACCATTACCCCACAATCAATTTAATGAACGAGGCCTCATACGGAAAACATTTAGCACTCCTCATGAGAATTTCTAGTCAAGTAGGTAGTGGGGCACTTCCTTTTCATCAACCAGTTCCCTTAATGTGTTGACTACTTTGGGGTTCTTGTGGTAATCCTCATAATGATTTTTATGACTTATGTCAAGGCACTTCCCACAATTTAAAGTGGATGGGTTTAAGCCCTTATCTCGAACCTGCAAATATAGTGTGAGTGAATGGTGTGTTTTTTATCTTTGATCTTAATGTGGTTTTGCACACCTTTGGCAACCTGCACATAGTATAGTTAGTATTTTTCTCGATTTTATTCTTTAACAAGTGAAAAGGTCATGCACTCAAGAGATTAGCAGTTTTCTATGCAAACCATAATGTTTAAAAAGAGGATCAAGATCATTTTTTATTCTCAAGATCACTTGAAAGCGCAAGATAAGAGCATACGCGGCATTTGATCCAATTAATTAAAAATGGTAAAACTTCAATCAATTATAATTAAGTGCATTTAAAAATTGATTCTTTAAACAAATCAAATGATGAATTTTTACAATTAAACCAAAATGTTAGAAATGAAGATCAAATTTGTTTTTTATTATTAAGATCACTTGAAAGTGCAAGAGAAGAGCATACACAATGTTTGATCTAACTTAAGAAAATAGAAAAAAACATTATCAAAGCATTTAAGTGTTAGAAATTGATTTTTAAATAACAACTCAAAATATTTAAAAATCATTTCTAACAAATACTTAAAATGTTAGTACTAATTTAGATAAAAACCTACATGTTAGGATTAAAAACATGTATAAATCTACAGAAATTAAAAACAATTTTGAAATTTTTGGAAATTTTGAGAAATCAAATGAAAGATTAACACAATAGTGTGCATGCAGAAAACGTGGCAAAATGCAATAATAAAGCCTATGAACAAGAAAAACACAGTAAAAATGTAAGCAAGAATACAACCCATGGACATAAAAATGCAATAAGAATGAAACTTGTGAAAAGTAAAAATGCAGCAAAACTTCAACTCGTGAACAAAAAATTTGTAGTAAAACTTCAGCCCGTGAATAGAAAAACCACAACAAAACTGCAAAGACATGAACAACAAAACCACAACCTATGAACAAAATAACCAAAAGCTCAATTTTTTCTCAACAAGATCAATTTTTACATCAATTTTCCTCCTAAAAACCTATAAAAAGACTCAGCACTATTAAACATCATCTTACATGCCCAAGAACAAAAGAATTTCAACAATTTAAAAGTACTTTACAAGTAAAAAGATGTCTAAACTAAGAAAACATAAATAATATACATGAGACAAAGGAGTGTCCCACCAGGTGTGTCATATGTATGCATGTGAAACTAAGCTAAGTTAATCAATAGAAACTAACACCAAGTAGTCTCAATAACAAAGCTAATTTAACTAAGCATCATGATAAAGCCATGGAAAAGGAAAAGCTAACTAATGCATCTAATATTAAAAAACATGAAATGTTAAGCTATCCTTTGATGTTTTTATGGGATTTTAGATTGTAAGTACTCCTTTTGTTGAGCTAAATGTTGCTACGTGTGATCAAAGGAATCTATCTCCATGAAAGAGGAAGAGATCTCACCAATATGGCTTTGTCATGTATGGTTCTTCTCTTACTACTCTTTATAAGTAGAGGATAGAAATGGATGCTTGATCAATAATCTTTTCAAAGTTGAAATGCTCTTATCATATGCATATATTATAAAGGTGTAAGATTGGAAGGAAGGTACTAGGTTCTTTATATAGCTTTCCAATTTGGGAGAAGCTTACAACCTAGTGAATGTGGGATAAAGGTAAAGTAGAATTAGAAAGGGATAAGTATGATTGGAAACTCATGAGAGTTAGAGGTGATTTAATTAATCAACTAGGATTAATTAATGACCAA
The DNA here is from genome assembly GCA_018340775.1 of Taxus wallichiana var. yunnanensis. Classification (NCBI taxonomy): domain Eukaryota; kingdom Viridiplantae; phylum Streptophyta; class Pinopsida; order Cupressales; family Taxaceae; genus Taxus; species Taxus wallichiana. The sequence continues at coordinate 554,849,010 of CM031234.1, forward strand.
ATTAAGATTATAGAATCTATTTGGAGATGATTTAGAAGGAAATTAGTATAATTTGAAGGGTTTGAAAGGGAGATTTAACTAATAAGAAGGTTATTAGTTCAATGAGATTGAAAGGCTCAAATAATTAATAATAGTTGATTAACTAATTAAAAAACTATTATAACTAATGAAGTGTCGTTAATTAGTATCCGTGATGGGGAAGGATAATTAATTAATGGAGTGTCATTAATTGACCGAAATGAAGGGGAATGCTAGCTAATTAGCGAGAAGTCTATAATTATAATGAAATGATATAAAATAGGATAAGAGGCATAATTATAGTATTAAAATGTGTAGTCGATTCAGATGTCTACAAAGTGACTCGACTTGAGGAGAATGATTGAATATATTATATTTAGCATGAAGGGAAGAAGAACTCAAGACCAATCCAGCAAGCCTAAATTTAGCCAATTTGACAAAGAAATGTGAGATAAAATCAAGTCGAAATCAAAACACACATTCAAAAATGTTTGTTTTAATATTAGTTTACATCATGAAAAAATCACCCCTATTACCAAAGGGGCAGTTGCGTAACCATTGCTCTTTCAACAAGGGGCGGTTGCATGACTGCTGCTAAAAAATTATGTCAAAAGCTAAAAAGTAGTCTTGCGAGTAAAATTAAAGTTTGGGAACAAAGCAAAAGGGTTTATTTAAGTCAAATGAGGGATGTAAAGGAGAGGGAGAGATCTAGATATCACTCTCATCTTCGAAGGAGTTTTTGTCATCATTGGAGACGTGTCACATTTCAATGTTACACCATGTAATTTTTTGGGAGTGTACAATCACTCTATTAAATAGGGTGGAAGATTTGGTTGTACCCATTTTTTTGGTGTGTGTATTTTCCACATCATTAGGTGAGTCATCTCACTTAGGTGAGATCGTAGGTCCATGTGTCATTTAGGGGTCATTATGAGATTCTCTTATGCGTAAGTGCATCAGTGCGTCATATGCATCATTGGGAGTTACACTTCTATTCTGGGAATGTAACTCCCCCTCTCTACTCGAGTTGTCATGACTGCAGCACTGGGGGTTACTCAGCACCTCCTATATGTACACCCCATTTGATTTATGAGATAGAGAAAAGTTTTATGGCTTAACCAGGTTCTACCCGTGTTTTAAATCTTTGCATGCACATTCGGTTGATGCTTGCTCCTCCCGAGATCTCTTCACGCTACCGTTCGCACGTTCGTTGATGTGCACGACGTCCCATGATCCTCGCTTGTGGGTTTTAAACCCTCTTTCATGGTATCATAGTAGATCTTGTGGATCAATGCACTCCTCATGTTGCTCGTGCGTTTCCTGGATTCCGGTGTGATATTCAGATTCTCATTACGTGTGTCGTAATGGTTATTCCAACCGTGCTCTTCTTGCATTGATTTCGGGGTGTTTATACCTCTCCTTGGGTTGTTCATGTGTTTGAGGTGGTTGTTCAATTTTTTGGTGTTTTCGGGTTTGGTGTCTTCGACCGCTTGGTTCTCTGGGTTTGCATGAGACTTTGGAGGTGTTTTCATGAGGTGTATTGCATTTTTTGCATTGCCTTGGGTTAAACATTTGCTTTGGATTCTTTGCACTATTTCACCTTGGACTTGGACCGCTCATGCTCCTTATCCTTCATTGTGAGACTTCTGCTTGGCCTTCTCCATGTACTGCAATCCTCTATGCATCGTATGTTCAAACTTTTGGCTATGGATCTACGTTGAACATGACTCTCGGCATGCCTTGTGTTCTACATTTGGTTATTCTCCTCCCGCATAACTCGTGACAGCTTACACTTGGCCAAATCTGTGGCCGCACTTGGCATTCAACCTACCTCTGGCTTTTACTCCTGCAACCATCCATCACACCAATAGTCTGTGGTCTAGACATCTCGTTCCCTAGTTTTTCCAGTGGTGTTGTTCATGGTTTTTCCCATAGGTGTTTGGTGTGATCTATTTGCTCATGCTACAGAGATTGTTTCAACGCTTCCAACTACTAGTTTCAACACTGCTATTTTTTTTTTAACTGCTGGTTTCAATGCTTCCAATGCTCGAGCTTCCATATTAGTCTCAATCGTGGTTTCCTCCATGCTGGTGTTGTTTCCTGTGGTTCAGCTTGTGCTTCCTCTGCTCAATGTTTTTCCTACATTTGGAATCTTGCTTAGTCATTTCTCCTTCTCGCTCAACTTTGGCACGTGGTTTCCTTGACCACACGGTTTCTCCAATGGTTAAATCATGCATCTTCGAGACCTACATCACTGTTTCTTGTCTTTTCCTTTGCTGTAGTGGATTACTCGGCCTTGCACGCTTCCCTGACTCCTTGCACCATGTGGTTTAGACCCATCACAACTCTGTTAACTCCATCGGTTACACTCCAAATGACTCCGCAAGACTGACACGTGGTTTTCTCAAGCCGCCTACCAACATAACACTCGATCAACATTGCACTTGCTCTTTTTGTATGGGCAATCACTCATTCCTTTTTGATATTGATTATCAATCATCACCTTTTTTAAATGTTTTAAGGTGTTAAAACATTTCATTGTAATCATCATTGTAAATTTGGGTTTTTGGCTTGTATTGCTCATCCTTCCTTCGAGCGTCGAAGACGGAGGGTGAGGTCCGGGGTTGGCAAGAGGCTAATCCCCCTCGCAAGCAAAACAAACTATGCCTAAAATTTGATGTCGTTTCCAACGAGTACCCACATGATACCCTTTGCACCCATTTCATGCACTTTTTTAATGTGTTTGCAACATTTATTGACATTTTCCATTAGTTGTGGGAATCATTTTAATGCTATAACTTTTGACTCACTGCTCATTTTTTAGCGCTTCTTTAGTCAAAGTTGCATGATTTTTCGCACATTACATGATGACATTATCAGTTTTGTAAATGCACTACTTTATAAAATGCAACATTCGAGGGGTTGATGTACTCTTTGGAGGCTTTCACACGCAGACGCATTATCGGCCGAGTCCGACGTCTTGCATTTGTGCATCTTGCATTTTTCATCATGGAGATTGCTCTTTCCATACTTGAGCATCGTAGGATCACTTTATAGCCTCCACCACTTCTCACCGGGAGAGAGAACTATTCAGCTTGGCATACTTCCATGGAACATTACTTCGCCCATGAGGGTCTTCTACCCTTCTTGCTTGGGCCAGTTCCTACACCTGTTGATCATCTTCATCTAGAGGACTTCCTTAACACTTGTGACCACATCTATGGTCACATGATAATGCATGTCTCTCGTTCTCTCTGGTTTCACGTGGCAGACTCAAATCCACCCAACGTGTTTGGAGCATTCTTCAATCCCTCTATGGAGACCCTTCACATATTGCCACCATTGTTGTTGTTGTTGATTCAGATGTCTCCTCCATTTCTTCATGTGATGGCAGTTCTGCTAACATAGACTCATTTGGTTCTACTTCTGATGACGAGGATTGTGCACCCAGTTCTGATGCAGAGAGCATTACAGAGGACTTCTCTCCTCTTTCTCTCACTATTCCAGATAGTGTTGTCACCCCTCCCATCTCATCAGATATCGAGCAGTCTCCTACTCGGCCTCATATAGTCATTACACTGCCTCTTTTCCACTTCCAGGTGTGCGAGGCCCCTTTCACTTCTCTACTTTCATTAGATGACGCATACCTATCTCGACATCGCTCTTCTCGTTTGTTGAGCCCCCTCATTGGGACAAGTATCTCGCTTGACCTTAGTCATCTTTTCACAGAGTCCACTTGTGATGCTTTACAGTTCCGCATCCATCTAGTGTATTTCAGAGGAGTTCATCATCTCTGTTGTTGGGAGTGCCCCTTTTGGGAATCATGTCACTTCCACATTTCCAGAGACCTTCATTGATCCACCCTTAGCTATGGATCCCTTTTCTATTGTGGAGGATGTTTTGTTCCCTTCACATCACTTGGACATCCTTTACTGGGGTGTTCCTCTTCACTTTGATAGTTCTACGCACGTGGCATTACCTTCGGTTCCTTGGCACTCACTCGCTAGACCTATGTCACACTTCATGCACCAGACTCAGAGTTCTTCGTGTTGCTACCTTTAGTTTCCTTTGTGGAGTGGGTGGACTTCCAACATCATTTCTATCCTTCTTAAGGGTAGGCACACAATTCGTTGTAGGTGGCTCTTCTTCAGTCCAGAGGCAGAGGATCTCATGATCAACATTCTTCTAGGAGAGTTCTTAGAGCTGCAGAGTTCAAATCCATCCATGGCATCTTCTGCATTCCTCTTGTCTCCCTCTTCTTCTCTCTTCTTCTTCTTTCCGAGAGATTGCCTCCTTGTACATGGGTACCCTTTCAGGCTCGTCTATGGCTAGGACCCATTTTTGGCATCTTTCTTAGATTAGAGAGTGTGTTTTTCTCTTGTGGTGGATGTTTTTCCCACTAGGTTTTCCTTCACTGCTTGGGATCTTTTTCTTGTACATGGGTACCTCATCAAGCTTTGTGTCGGGACCCATTTCTCGTTTCTGACTTGCCACCTCATCCTAAGTTACGATGAAGGGGGTGTTGGTGTGTGTTATTTTCCACATCATTAGGTGATTCATCTCACTTAGGTGAGATCATAGGTTCGTGTGTCATTTAGGGGTCATTATGAGATTCTCTTACGCATCAGTGCATCATATGCGTCATTGGGAGTTACACTTCTATTCTGGGAATGTAACTCCCCCTCTCTACTCGAGTTGTCATGACTACGGACTTTGGGGGTTACTCAGCACCTCCTATATGTACACCCCATTTGATCTATGAGATAGAGAAGAGTTTTATGGCTTAACCAAGTTATGCCCGTGTTTCAAATCTTTGCATGCACATTCAGTTGATGCTCGCTAATCCCGAGATCTCTTCATGTTGTCGTTCACACGTTTGTTGATGTGCATGACGTCCCTCATGATCCTCGCTTGTAGGTTTTAAACCCTCTTTCAAGTGCACACCATTTAACTCTTTAATTAAATTTATGTAACAAATAACTTCCACATTAAGTGGAGTGGGGACCTGACACATACACTTATATTTTAGATATAAATTTTAAATCAATGTTTTATAAATAAAACATTAGTGGGTTTAATTAAGTGGTTGACCCACTTAATATTACAACCCTAACACTCCCCCTTAATATTAAGTGGGGAAACATGCCAAATCACTTTTTATACAAAAGGAATTACAATCCATAAATCATTAACAATTATTTAGGCTAGCATGTAAATAAGGGAAATCATACAAATATTCCCAAACAAAATTATCAAGATAAGTGATTTACATATGAAGCCTTACATAAGATTATGGAGTCTTTTATAAAATAATAATCTCCCATAACTAATGTTTCATTGGGTATTACAAGTAAACTCACACGTTGTGATCATTTACTTAAGATTCACTTATAGTGATATTTTACAAAATGGAAATAGTATTAGCCATTTTACAATAGGTCATTAAGAGGTGGCATTGTCATGTACACTCCCCCTCAAGGGAAACTCGAAAGGCCTAACAAGGCATAAAATCGACAGAAATTCACAACACATGGTTGCTTTGTGAAAATGTTTGCAACTTGATCTTCAATAGAACAAAACTTGAGATCAATATCGCCATTTAGGACTTTCTCTCGAATGAAATGCATATGTATCTCTATATGCTTTGTTCTCTGATGTTAAATTGGATTGTTTGCAAGAGCAATGCAAACTCTACTTGTCACATAGAAGAAGAGTGCTTCCTTTGATGCACATATGGAGTTCATCCAACAATATTTTCATCCACAATCCAAACTCTAAATTGGATTGTTCTATATCATTTAAAGTGTTATTTTTTATTGTGACATTGTATTCAACTTTCATAGCTTCAATCCATCTTTCATTTTGACTGGATTCTTCAAAATATTGTGGTTCAACCTCATACAAGGTCATCAAGGCATGATAAGTATGTTGACTATGGGTCATCTTTCTAACACTATTAAGATGAGAGTCCTTAACTAGATTTTGAGCCCATTTAGGAATTTTAGAATGTGACATATTTTTATGGATCCCCTTCAAGATCCATATCCATCATATCTAGAGTAGGATATTCATCCTCTTGGAATTCTATTTCCATATTTTCTAGAGAAGGATTATCAAACTCTAGGATTTCTGCCTTAGGAGAAACAGAGGAGGGTTCATAGGAAGTTTCACAAAATGGTTTCTCTAGAACATGTACATTCCTATTTTCTACAATCTCATGTTTGAATGGATCGTATACTCTTAATCTTTTCTGTGACCTCCATATCTAATAAATATATATGAGTAGGAGGTAGGATCAATTTTCTTCATTTAAATTTTAGAATAAAGAGGGAAGCAGGACTACCAAATATCTTTAAATGAGAGATATCAGGTTTTTATTTTGTCCATACTTCATGAGGTGTAGTTTGGTATAAGGCTTTAGTAGGAACCTTATTTAGAATGTGTAGAATATTGCTCATGAATTTTGTCAATAAAAACCTAGGCACATTTGTGCGCATGAATCATTGTCCTAGTCATTTTTATTATGGTTCTATTTTTCCTTTATGTGATGTCATTTTGTTGTGGGAAATAGGGAGTTTTCAACTCATGTTGAATTCCACATGACACACGGAAATCATCAAACTTTTTATTCACATACTCACCTCTCGTTAGCACTTCTAATTCTTTTAATTTTCAGATCAATCATGTTTTCAACTAAGGCCTTAAACTCTTGAAATTTGGACAATACATCTAACTTTTTCTTAATGTAGTATGACCAGGTCATCCTAGAGAAATCATCAATAAAACTCAAAACATACAAGGTACATCGAGAGAGGGTATTTAGAGTGGACCGTTTACATCACTATGAATTAAATCTAGTAAGTGAGAGGAATTAGACTCATGATGTTCATTAAATGGTTCAACGTGTTGTTTATCATGCAAATAACTTTCACAAGTTCCATGGTTTGATTTCATCTTAGGGATACCTATTCTAAGGTTTAAACGAGAATTTTCATACATACTTATAAAATTCACATGTTCTAGTCTTTCATGCCAAATTTGAAGATCATTTTTAGAAGTAGAAGAAAAACATATTTCAAAAACAATTCCATCAAATATGTATAAACCATTTTTGTATTCCAGAAGCAATAACATTACCAACTTCATTTTTCACATACCATTTATTTTGCAATAACACAATTTTACAATTTTCTTTAGTTAATTGTGAGCAAGATAAAACGTTTTTTTAAAACTTAAGAATGAATAAAACACTCTTAATTGTTCCATATTTCAATTTAACATTACCACAACTTTCAGATTGAATGATAGAATATTTTCCTAAATATATATTTTCCTGACATTCTACAATATATGTGAGAATTTCACGAATGAAGGTCATGTGCCTGGAGGCAACAGTTTCTAGGATCCATTTGTTTTCATTTGAAGCTAAGAGTGCAATATATAGGGCAATAGTTTGCTCAACATCATTTTCTTAGTTTTGAGTTTGATTCTAGTTTTGATTTTTTTTTTATTGTTGAACTTCTAATTTTTAGCATTTTTATCAAAATTTTCTTTTGAATAAGTGGCATTCCTTTTATCACCAATTTTTCCACATTTATTATAATTTTCATAAAACTTTACTTTGAAATTTTGACTATTCATGACAAGCTTAGTTTTGAATTATGATTTAAAGCTTGATTTTTGGTTTGGATTGTTATTATTTTGATTTTGGAAAGATTTATGATTCTATGAAAATAATGCCTGAGAGGCATTCTCTTTTAAATCAAAATTTTCCATGACTCGTTCTTCCTGAATTAGGAGAGACGATAAGGTATCTAAATTAGGTAAATCAATCTCATTTTGATATTTAGAACTTAAAATCAATAAATAGTTTATTATTTTTCATGAAAGTTTATCTCGTATGATAAAATACTACTATCTTGAAATAGTTCAAAATTGCATCCATCTAATTGTGCTTTAATATTTTTAATTTTGGCTAAATAATTAACTATTTTTTCATCCCCCTTCATGGGAGTTGTAAACAATTCCATGATGAGTTTAATTATTTTCGAGAGGTGACTTCCCTCATGCATTGTTTGCGCTTTTCCAAGCTGTCGGTAGGAGATCCCATGTGTCCTATATATCGTAAGAACTTGTCTTTTATGTTTTGCAATAGGATCAACATGACTTCTTAGGATCTTTGGGAGAAGGTACTTAGGTTTTTGGGATTTACTTGTCTTCTAGTGGGTCATTTCTCCACACTGGTGACGAGATCCCATAGTTTTCTTTCCATGAAGATGGATTTTAACCTAGCTTGCCAAATACTATAGTTAGTTCCATTCAAGTAGTTGTGATTTATCCATTGAAAAATTAGTTGTTCCAGCCATTTTTAATGATAAATACGAACAACTATGATAATAGGAAACATGAGAAATTAACTAAAAAACTTAAATGCTTGAAAAAAATAGTTTATGTCACTATTTTTTTAAAATGTTTTATTTAATTTTTTTGACAAAAAATTAAACTTAACTAAACTCAAAATAAAGCCTTAATTTTTGAAATACAATTAAATAATCTAGAAAACATAGTGTTCCATGGAATTAAAGAAACAATGTTTCGCGTAATTAAAGAAAAAATTGTTTCATGATTTAAGAAAATAATGTTCCACAGGATTTGAGAAAACAATGTTTTGCGGATTTGAGAAAATAGTTTTCTGTAAGGTTGGTGAAATCCTCGCAACAAAGTATATAGTATAAGGATAAAAGTTTCAAAACAAAAAAAAGGGTCACATGATACCGTGAAGCTAAGGGGAAAGAGTTAGAGTGTGTCTAACTTTAATTAAGTTAGAGTAGTGTTCTGTATATTTGAAAAGATGCGGAGCAAAGGTTTAGTGTTCCGGGTGTAGTATTTCGCAGTTTGAAAAATCTGCGAACAAAGGCTTAGTGTTACTGCGAGTTTAAAAAATATGTGGAATAAAGGATTAGTGTTTTGTGGGTGTAGTATTTAGTGAGTTCGACGAACTTGCATAACAAAGGAAAATAGACTTCCACAATTTTGCAAGGTCTAGTGTTACGTGGGTTTGAAAAATCCAAAGAACCAAGGCAAGTCCTCGATCTGAGACAAGTCCGCCGTATATAGGAATTTTTTTAATACAAATACAAGTTAGTTGTCTGAGGCAAGTTCATGATACAAATAAAATACCATAACACAAAGGAAAATTTGTGGTACAAAGGCAAGTCCACGATACAAAGGCAAGTCCACGATACAAAGGAAAGTCCATGATACAAAGACAAGTCCATGGTGTAAAGGAAAGTCCACAATAACAAGACAAGTCTGCATAACAATGGTAAAAATCATGTGAAAGAAAGGAATTCCATGCGGCAATGAAGTGAAGAAATCCATGGAAGACGGGAATACATAGGAAGCCACAAAACAAGACAAAATAAAGGAAGATTGTGAATCAAAAGAAACACAATGTCAACACACATAAAGCTACAGAAGACCAAAATCAAGATGGAAAAACAAAATTCCGAAAAGCACCACAAAGTTGTGCATGTTTCAGTGTGATACAAATGGTTTTGGTGATTTCCAATGTTGTTTAGGATTTAAGAAGATTGTGCAATCTTGTTATGGTTGTGACAAATGATAATTTCTAGAATTGTATGAAAAAATACGTATATATTTGGATTACAAAATTCCTAAATGTAAATTATTTCAGTGGATTAGAATTTTTACACCTGTAGATTAAAATTATGATAGTTATCTCGAATTGGTTTGTAGTTTTTAAGAATTTTTTTGCAATCTATTACACCGACCAATTCGCCCCTCTAAATAACAATTTCCATATTTTCTTACACAATCACAAACTTAATGTTACGATGCCATGTCAACAAAACATGGGATAAATAATTTATTAAATGAGTTTTTATTGAAAAGTGCACTTTTATATTAATAGAACAATATATACAATGTCATTTGTACAAAAATGGGTGGAAAAGTCACACCCCAAAATGCCAAAAGTCACATCGAGCTAAAAGAATCCTCGAGAGAGGCAAGTCATAGCACCAAAACAACTACATAAATAGTGTGAAATTCAACCAAAAAAAGAGAGCACAACTAAGTAGCAACCGCGAACATGGAAGTAGGTGGCAGGGGCGATTGTCAAGCTTATCGCCCTAACCCAAACTAGAGGGTGAGCCTCATCGAAATAGGATCCCACCCATCCCATCCATTATCTTGCTTATCACCAAAATTGTCATCAGGATGAGTGGGAGAAATGGCCAACGAAAGCCAAGGAAAATTTCCATGAGCAAGAGAAAACCAACTAGAGCCACCCATTGGAGGAAGCACAGGCGAAGGCATTTGAGAGTGGGGAGATCTCCACCAAGGAGAAAGACTCCACTAGCGGAAATGAGCTCACCCCTACCCATGGTCGGGAGGCGGAGAGTGGTGAAGCGGAGGTGGCGAACGATGGCACGGGGGTGCATCAGGGAACTTGACTAACAACATAAGGGGCCAAACCCCAGTGGTCGAGGAGGCACTGGAGATGCTCCACCTCGAGCCTAACCTTCTCAACCTAATTTTGAATCTGAAGCATGACATTAGAGATCACAGCCACTTTATTAGTAATAGAGAAATCATAATCAAGCGTAACACTATTAAAAACTACATTATTTCTATCTTTCCATAGAGCGAATAATATTTCAGTTCTAAAGATGTGCCAAATTTTGTTGTAAATTGCAGGTAGCATGGTTGAGTCCCCAGAAGAGCCATTTTCTAGGAGAAAAAATCCGAGAGAAAAGGGTTGAAAAAGGGTATGAATCCATCTCCAAGCCATTTACCCGAGGGAAAAACCAAAAAATGTGCTTAATAGTTTTCGGTTGTTGGCAACACAAACAAAAAGATTAAACCCCAAATGAATGAGCCGAGTTCCTAGGAAGGCCTTGATGAAGGATGCACCATAAAAAAATGGGCTTTCTTGGGCTCAACATGAGTAAACCAAACCCTCTGGAAATGGTGAGACCAAATAGAGGCCGAAGAGGAAAGGCACCAACTTGATTAAGAGTAGCAAAATCAATCACTTTAGGAGCCAACAATGAATAGCCGAGGGAGGGTTTGTAACGGCGGAAAGGCATAGCAGTAGGCCAATTCCAGTCATGCCACCAAGGAACACCAGAGGTAAGCCCAATTTTATGCAAATACTCATCAGGAATACCTTCAATCAATTATCAGATAGGCTTTGCATCAGTAGGGAGAAGTTGAAATTTTAAAGCAATAGAATCCCAAGAAAGCCAGTCTAGAATGTTTGCAGAATAAATCCCTAATGAATTGAATTCCCTTTTAAACAATCTAAGAGCTTTAGACCGGGGGCTAAAGCGATGGGTTTTTCCGAAAAGAAAACACATGGGACCACCAAAGAGACAAGGAATTAATAGAAAGACCAGACCTGAAACCATCACCCACCCAAACCAGATTAGGTTTGAGCAACTCCCAGGCCTTCCAGATACTCTGCAATATAAATGAACCTTTAACCTTAACAAAAACTGGACAAAGAAACAAATATTGGAAATTAAGGCCTTTCCAAGCAAGCCTGCCCAAGGGGACCCCCTGACAAATGCCATGATGAATAAGCACCTTCCAAGCTTCATTACCCTCTAAACTATGCAAAATCCATTTAACACAAAGAGATTTTCCCTAGATTTTGATGTCAATCAGACCTAAGCCCCCAACTTCTTTAGGCATACAACAGATGTCCCAAGCTACCCTATGGAAACCCTTGTGCCCTTGATTTGGCCCACAAAAATTCTTGAAGCAACTTCTCAAGTTTGGCATAAGCAACAATAGAAGGAGCCCAACAAGAAGAATAATAAACATGTGTGGCAGCTAGCACTTTGGAGCAGATTTGAAACTTACCTGCTAAAGAGAGAGGCTTAGAGATCCAATAAGAAATTTTGTGTTCAACTCTCTAAACAACATATGCCCAAAGTTGAGCAGATGTGGCCTGGAAGGAAAAAGGGATCCCAAGGAATTTAAACTACACACCAGGCTCAATCTAGCTCCACTTCATCTCTGCAAGCCAATTAGGCATGGGTAGTTGAGACTTCCTATAGCACTGGGTTTTTCCCATTGAATAACAGACCCTGAAGCAAGACAAAAAAAAAATGTCTAAACAATCTAGTGCTTGACACACAGATTGTTCTTCCTCCAAGAGAGTGAGAAATGAATCATCAAAAAAATGACCATTGATAAGTTGTTGAGAAGTTGAAGGTAACGAGATACCTTTAACAAGTCCTTGAGAAGCTCTATGGGCAAGAAGATAATTCAAACCTTCTGTGGCCAACACATAAAGGGAGGGAGCCGAGGAAGCCTTGGTGAATTGACCTAAAAATACCAAACCTGGAAGATTGTGCCATTAATAGTAATACAAGCCCCAACATTCTGAAAAAACATTTGAATAGACTGCACAAACCTAGGGCCAAATCCAAGAGCCTGGAGCATGGCTAAAATGAAATACCACTCAATCTTGTCATAAGCTTTAGCAAAATCTATCTTAACAAATAGATCTTGTTGTGATGATTGACGAGCCCATTCCATTCCTTCCCAAACAACAATGATATTATCAAGAATAAAATGTTCTTAATGAATCCAGTTTGCTCACTTCTAACAATTAAGGGCAAGAGATTAACAATCATGTTGGCTAAAGCTTTAGCAATAATCTTATAAGAAACATTAAGCAAGGTGATGGGTCTCCAGTTGGTGATGATTTCAGGATCCCCTACTTTGGGTATGAACTTGATGTTGCCTTGATTAATTTGCGCCAAAAAATTGTTGGTTGAAAAATTTGAACACTTGAGTACAAGCAATAGTTTAAGGGAAGCAGTCCTTCCTCCTTATGGGAGAGGTTCCCTTATTCACCAAACAAAGGAAAAACCTATTTATTTATAAATATACAAACTACCAATATCTAAATGAGGATCTTGATGTATTAAATGTATTCATATTTAATAATTTCTCAATACAGAAGAAAAGGATGCAGAATAATAAATGACCTTGGGAATAAAGATGGCAGCACTTTCAGATGAATAGATTGTAGAATAACATCCTACTTATGCATGCATGAATTTTCAAGAACACTTGGATCTAGATATATCTGAATACATGACATAAATGCAATAGACACAAATTTTTAATGACAACATCAACTAGGAGAACATAAAGTTTCATATTCAAATATATTACATCCACATTCATTAGATAGAGAGCAGTATTAGAGAGAACACAGGAAAAGAGATAGAGGAAATTCTTCTGTATTGATATTCAATAGCTCTATATTTTTACATCTCAAAACCTTAAGATCCAACCCCTTCAACAATGAAAAAAATTCCCTTTTATGACCACTCAAGCGATTCTGATTAGGGGTCTTTCGGTTTCATTTCTTTTAATCAAAAACTAATCTCTAATCAAGTGTTTATAATATTAAGTTGGCCTCACTAAAATATTATATGATTACAATAGAAAGTGGCCAACTTAATGAAATACATCAATCAAAAGAAAATCCTAAGAGCTATATGTTGGAACATTTGAAGAAGTGGTTGCCCCGGTCTTGAATTTGAGTATTTGATTTCTGAATCTTACTAATGCTCCTGCTATCTCCATACCTCGGGAATGGTGGTGTTGGCAGTTGCATGAGTCCAGCTATTTAGGCAGTCTTCCATGTCCTTTCCAAATTATGCATTCTCCAAGAATCCCTTGTTTGCCTCTATAATTGAAGTTTGAAGTGCACATACCTCTTCCATCTTCTCCTTTGATACAATATCTGATTTAAAAAAATCTTCCTTGACAAATTTTTTGAACTTAGCTTTGATCTCTTGGACTGTAAACTTATCTTCTGAATTTTCTTTGAAGAGTTGGCAGTGAAGGTCTTGAAAATCATATATGATGCAAGCCTTGAAAGATTCTCCCTTCTATAGCATGTTCCTGAGTTCATCAATGGCCTCTTCAAGGACTTTCATCTTCCAATCAATATTGAACACCCATTGTTTAGATAAATTGAATTTTGGATCATCAAACACTTTGTTGGCCAAAAGAACTTGCACATCTGTTTCACTCATGAGCCAGGTCTTGGATACATTCAACCCACATTTTCAATTCCCTCTCCAAACTGTTGAGTGTTGTAGTGAATTTCAGTTATATCACAATGATATGATCATATGATTTGTATGCTTCCTTGATGAAATTCAATCCAATGATTAGCATTCCATCCACCATGGCTTCCATTGCTTTTCCATAGGCAGCATGCTTATGGATATCTTTAATAGTTTGAACTTCATCACTAGTCAAAATAACAGGTGGTGGAATTGAGGCCAGTGGGGTTGGATCAAGCACTTTGTCTTTTTCCAATAGAGACCGAATGAAATTTGAAAGGATTTGAATTTTCTCCTCCAATTGTTCATGTGTTTGCTTACCCTTCTCAACCCTTTCAATCAATTTTGATATTGTCTCCATTAAGCTATAAACCTCACTCTTAGGAGTGGATTCACCCAATGGAATCCTTGTTAGATATAATTCATTTATGGTCAAATTATTTTCATTCTTATCCTCCTTGGGTTTAGCAATCTCCAAGAATTGTTGTCCTTTGGAATTAGATACCAGTCTAGAAATGGTTCTAGATTTCTTAGTTGCATGAGATGTGCCCAAAAGAGCTGCTACAACATCAAATTTTGGGACAATGATTGAAGATGAAGCTTTCCTTTTCCTACCATCAACAAATGGTTAGACCCAAGTAAAGGAAGTACTAGAAGAATATGGAACAAGAGGCCCTAACGCAAGTGTGCTCATCGAACCCAAAGTATGTGTAGTTGATACTTGATGTGGATGTTTCAATACTAGAGACTGGTATTTCCTTAGCAAAAACTTCTTGAATGGATGATTCCAAAACAACCACTATCTCAGCTTCTATTGTGAGATCCTATTGCTTATCATCTTCTTCTTCTTTCTCTATGTTGCCCCCTTCAAGATTGCTTTCTTCTTCCTCTTCTTGACCTTTTATTTCTTTATCATTTTCCTCAGAAAGATCAATAATCTGCTCAATCACAGGCATTGTTTCTATTTGACTTAGAGAAGAAGATTGCTTGTTTTCTTCCTCAATCACTTCTTCCACTTTTTCCATCTTTTCAACCTTCCCCTTTTTGGTATACACCAAAGTTGAAGTTCTAGGAGGAGAAGGGAAGTTTGAGTTGGTATCTCAGGTGTTGAAGTAGAGGCCTCCCTCTAAGATGAAGATGCTTCTTGAGAAGGGGATTTCACTCTGTTGGTTCTATAGACTCTCATTTTCCTATCAAACCAAACCTTAGTCCTGACTAAGACTGGGTTTATGATCTCTTGCAAGTTGTCCCTTTCCTTCTTGAACTAGTCAATGGTTTCAAGGGGAGTATGCTTGATAGTTTTTTCAAATTCAAGAGACTGTAGCTCTTCATCATCATCTTGCAGTTCATTAGGTACCTTGTAGATTCCAAAATCCTTGATTTGTTGTAAGGATAGCCTGTCATAGTATCTTCTTCTCACCTCATAGTCATCTGAACAATCAGCCTAATAGTCTTCTACATTAGAGAGGTGATAAAAGGACATTCTGAGATTATTGGCAATGAAACCCTTGAGATCAAAACAAGATCTTTTCTGAAAGAAATGGAAATTGAAAGCAACCACTGTCCTTTCAATATTTTGAGCATCCAAGGTAGTCTTACAAGTATAATTTCCTAGAGTGATAGGGAATTGTATACCACCTATCTTCTTGTCTTTGCAGGTCCTATGCAACTTATCAAGTTGCCTACAGATTTCTACTAGGGAAATCTTATCACTGCAGAACATGGGGAGCTTATAGGGAGAATCTTCAAAGCATGCCAATCTAATGTAAGAGAACTTTACTGAATTGAATGAAATAACTACCATAGGTGGATATCAGTTGTTTAGCTTCATCAGAAAATCTTTTGGTTGTATCACCTTCCAAAAGCCTTGACTATGTACATTGTGAAGGCATCATTGACCCTCCTAAAATGATGATTGTTGTTCTTCAGGGTCAATTTTGAGTAGTACTCATATACTGGAGCATTTTTCTTATTGTCATCTAGGAAAGACCCAACCATTCCTTGTATGCCCCAATAGTGTACATTAGATAAGAGGTCATGTAAAAGACATTGGTCCTATGCACATTAGCCAATTGCTCAGTTAGATTGGTACAAATAATTTCTCCCCAGTCCAAATTTTACTTTCCCTCACATATGATATTGATGTAAGGGCACATCCAAAAGTGAAACTCATTGCTTGTAGGAGCTTCATTATCTGGATAGGAGAATGATGATGTCAGAGAGTTCTTCTTTAAAATCACTTCGGTACATGGCTTTAGGAAATCTAGAAGCTCCCTTATTTGGGGCCTTGAACCAGGACTTGGCTACCATGTGCTTGTATTTGTTAGGTTCCCGATCCAACAATTTTGAGCTTGTGTCATGGTGAGAACATTAGAATTTTCAAATAGTGGGATCCTAAGGGCAATGTTGATATATCCCATGTCCAATTTGGCAATTACTTGACCTTGGGGATCTGTGATTTCTCTTGTGTTTGAGTCAAAATGGGAACCACAAGCCAAAATTATATCTACACATTAAGTGAAATAGGGAATCCTCTAGCATCCGCTATCCCAAAATCTTTAATGAGTTGAGCTACAGTGAGGATTCATGTCATTATTCGTGCCCGAAGTCGTTGAAATCCAATTGTTGTGCATTTGTATCCCATATCGTGTATGGAGGTATCGAGGGAAGAAATATGCTCATGACCTTTATAATGAACCTTCATTATGGCAAAAGAGGGTTGAGGAACAATGGTTTAGAAGAGAGGATACTCATTCTAAAAGCAACAATGCGGTAGGGCACAAGATTAGATTAACCTTGGAAATCACATAGAGGACTATGGAAATTCTACCTTCGATCACTAGATGAATGACGACCTCCTCAAGATCGAACACACTTTGAATTTTTAAAATGGCTAAGGGTGGCTCGCGCTATGGCTAGAACAACTTTAGAACGGAATGCGAAAAACTCAGTCTATAATTACAATAGTGAAAAGAAATGGTTAACCCCTTCCCGTTTTATAATATCTCATTTGGAGAAGGTTGGTGGGATGCATTTAATGGGAGCATTAATGGTTTGTAGAGAATAGAGCATTTGAAATACTCGGTGCGGATATGACGTAAGGAAGTAGCACAGGGAGGCCCAAAATGCATGGGACACTCGGGACAAGAAAGGCCAAAATTTCCACAACATAAAGACAGAGGTATTAACGTGGCAAATGTGAGTTTGTGGGGAAATGAGGGTCGTCGCACTTAGGACACAGGGACAAAAAAAAGTGAAAACCCTGCACTATACTGTCATGTAATGGAAAGCAGGAAAATTAGGCGAGAGACGCATAGGTGGCCCATGGGACATTGGGGAAAAGGTTCTCCGCTAGCCCAAAAATCCACAACATAAAATACTTTGAGACAAGTTTTAAGAAATAGATTGCGGTAGGCAAAACTTTGTGGGTCATGCGGAGGTGTGGGAAATGGCGGCTAGAAAGCATAAGAGCCATGAATTCTTAGGAAGGTCGAGACTCTGTAAGCAAAGGAAGATTGGCTCCCTGTAGGAAAAATGAGAAATTGGGGAACAAGGAGCATAGAGGATCAAGGGACGTGCAAGACACCAAGACCCGAAGTACTTGCAATCTGAAAAGGAAAGATCCCAAAACTCAAAGGCTTCAAAAATGACTAACCTGGTGGGAACCTCAAAACTTCACAAAGGATAACAAAGATCCAAAAAGAAAGGACTAAATCAAAATTTTGGAATTTTGGAAAAATCTACACACATATTTTAGGTAAGTGACAATAATTGGCTCTTTCTAAAAGGAAGTAGTACATGAGGCCCAAAATACATGGGACACTTGGGATAAGAAAGGCTGAAATTTCGCAACACAAAGACAGAGGTCTTAATGTGGTAGATGTGGGTTTACAAGGAAATGAGGGTCGGGTCGCACTTGGGATACCTAGGACAAAAGAAACCGAAAACACCACACTATCTTGTCATGTAATGAAAAGCGGGAAAATCATGCGAGAGACACACAGTGACCCATGGGACACTCGAGAAAAGGTTCTATGTTGGCACGAAAATCCACAACATAAAAGACTCCAGACAAGTTTTAAGAAATAGATTGTGGGTAGGCACATCTTTGCGGGTCCTAGAGAGGTGCAGGGAATTAGCGGCCGAGAAAGTACAAGGGCCACAAATTCTCGGGAAGGCCAAGACTCTGGAAGAAAAGGAAGATTGGCTCCCTACGGGAAAAATAAGAAATAAGGGAATAAGGAGCACTGAGAGGACTAAGGTACATGCGGGACACCAAGACCCTAAATACCCACAATACAAAGGAAAGATCCCAAAACTCAAAGGCTTCAAAAATGACTAATTGTTGGGGACCTCAAAACTTCACAAAGGCCAACAAAGATCCAAAAAGAAAGAACTTACTCAAAATTTTGGACTTTTGCCAAAATGTACACACATATTTTGGGTAAGTGATAACACAACTCGAGCAATGTAAAATGAGATCTAGATGAAGAAGACATGCCTAATGGTTGTGGAATGGTAGTCATAGTAACATTGTTAATATTGGGATCTTGTAATGTAAAGTGATGTTCTTTCATGTTTCTTTTGAGCTTAGTTTTGGTAATAAATTGTTCATCCAACTCTTGTTGTGGGGTTGAATCTGGTAGAGGAATCCATAAAACCATCTTAGTAGTAGAATGATGATCATGCGAGTTACATATTCTAGTGAGCGATGTCGTGACACATGAGATATGATCGATCGGATGTCGTGCATGAAAGGTGATGATACCCTTGTCTTTAAGTAACTTGAGCTTATCATTAAGTTCATAACAATAATTTTCCCAATGTCCATTGATCGTATAAATTTTTTACAAAGGTTTATTATGATTCCATTGTAACTAATGAGGAGGGTGGTGCTCATTAGAAGGTAACCAAATCAATCATTCATCAATTAGTGTATGCAAGATATCATGTGGCCTAGCGAGAATGAGAAAAGTATAAGGGTTCCCTCTTAGGAGGAGGAGTGAACCATGGTGGATGTCTATAGGAGGTGATTTGAGGTGATATGTATCACCACAATGAAGGACCTTGACCTCATGCATATGGGGGTAAATTACGTGAATCTATTGCAACATTGATAGTGGGTGGAGCTTGATTGTATGAGGTGAGTGGATGAGTGAAGCATTTAATACATCTTGTTGCAAAGAGGGAGAAGGAACACTAGCATCATTTATAATAACATTTTGTGCCAAAGTACTATATCGGTTAGAAGAGGAAAAAGAAGAAGAACATGTATCACTTGTAGCCAAATTTTTCTCACAAGTATTTGAAATATTCTTTTGAGAGGAAGAAAGAACACAATCATCATTTGTAACTAATATTTTGTGTACATGTATCCAAGGAAGAAGCACAAACAGTGTTAGGTGAAGCATGAATAACATCATCAATAAGATATTCATCATAAAAAAAGGCAAATAATCTTTTATACATGTATCATGACTAGTATCACTATCAGAAAGAGATTCAATGTCACTATCATTAGAAATAGAGCAATCAAATTCAAGAGGTGACAAGTCATCTATCGTATATGTAGAACAATCAAATGCAACTGGATTAATAAAAATAGTAGGAGCACTAGGAATATGAACATCCTGAATAGAAATGCTAGAAGTATAGACATTTCTAGAAGCATTATCATAAAAAGAGTTAGGGTTATGTTGCCTACAAAAACATGCATACACTTGGGGATCATTATCTTCAAGAAATGCATTAGGACTTTCATAATACACAAATGGATTATAACTATCTCGCAAAAGGATCCATGGGAGGGAAGTTGTATTATTTCTGTAAATAACTTATTATAAGCCATGGAAGAAGTGTGCATGAGCAAGTGAATAAGACATATGTGTGTGTGTTGCAAACACTTAGGGATCCTAGGGAAACTAGGGTTCAACCAATAACAGGTTCACCAAATGATTTAACCTAAATGGTTAATTGTTTAGGGGTAGTAACCGATTGAATATTATCCTAATCAACTAGTTTCCAAAGAAAAATACAACAATATAAAGATAATACATGAAACAATATAGATAAACATAGATAAATAGAGAAAAACACTAGCAATGAGAAGAGAAGGACAATTAGTTGATATTTTGGCTTATGTGTTAATTTGGGCCATCTTGATGAGTGAAACTAGATGAAAGTGATTTGAATGAGCTTCGTTTCTAAAAATATGCTTTACATAGTTGCCTAGATAAGGGTGTATGGTACAACCCAAAGCATACCCCTGTTATGACTCTTTTTATACACTTTCATCCCTTTTGACTGTTGGGATCTAGTTCCTATGCAATGTGATTCTTTGTTCCCAATTCACACTTTTGTTGCTCCAACTTTACTTGAAACCCTCATCTTCAAACTTTTTCCTATGAAAAAACCCTATCTACTTTGCACAATACTCAAGCACACATTAGTCTATAAAAATAATTCAAATGCTTGATTCAGACTAACCTCAGTGGTCACCCCACTATGATTGCATTGAGCGTTGCACTACATTTAAGACTTTATGCAGTTTTCGTGTGTGTGTGACTACAATTGTGTCCCATTGAAACTAGGTTTGCGCTTAAGTGTGTTGCACCAAATAGTGGGCTACTCTACTTTTCCCCAATGTAAATGAGTGGTATGGAATTCACAATAATGCCCTTCGTATGCTATGATAATGCATCCCTTAGCTTCTTCTTGTATTCAAAAGATAATAATCGATAGTCATTAACCATTTACTTCTCTTAGTAAGTTGTGTGTGTGTGTGTGTGTGTGTGTGTGTGTGTGTGTGTGTTTTACGCTTGCTCAATTTTCAGCATTATTGACATAAAAGGCTAACTCTAAGTATAAAATCCAAATAAGAAAAGAGTGATAAAGAAACCCAATGCACAATACTCAGAGGAAAATATGTTGGGACCAAAGCATATGGAATGTCCCATAACATATGGGTGTTATGGCTCATTATGTATGCTTTGGTCTGGAAAGCTCGGAAAATAAAAAAATAAAACATGATGATAGGGATCCCCGTGAAATGGCCAAAAACAAAGAAATAAATCCGAAAAACCATGAGGATGTTAGATAAAACATAGTTTTACTAGGTTAATTTATGCATTGTAGGTAAATATGAGTTGTTATGGTGTGGTTATAAACCATATTTTAATTGTATTTGGGAATAGTATTCATGTATCATGTTATTGTCATTATTTGAGTTGTTTTATTATTATATGGTTTTTGTTAAAACCATATATCCGTAATTTATTATACATGTGTGTGTTTATTGTTGCATTGTTGCAACATCCCATTTATCTACATATGGTTGTCAATATACCTATAAGTATTGCAGCACTTCCATTGTAATATGATTTTGACTAAACATCAATGATACTTGTGAGGCTTTCATCCCTCTTCCATATTTGGTATTAGAGCAAATTGGATCCCTGTGAACAGAGAAGGTATGCAAAGAGAATACAAAAGAGATAGAGGAAGCTTGAGAAGCATCTGCTACATTTGGAGAGCCTGTGCAGCCTCCTACAACTTCCCAACCCCATCCCTACATCCCCACAACCTCATATTCAGTCTCCAGGTGTTTGGAAAGCAATTTTTTTGCACTGGTGCCCCTGCACTAGGAAAAATTTACTTCTTGAGAAAATTTGATTCGAAAAATTAGAAATCACAAAAAATCAATAAATTAAAAAAATAGTTGTAGAAATCGGAGAGCTCACATAGCTCTTGACCCAGAGTTGTTTACAGAGTTAGTAGGCGAGGCTAGCTTATCTTGAGCTCTACATCTACACCGAACTAAGTCTATTAGGTCGAGATGCATTAGTCACCATTGTGCTTTCTGAATCGCTCACTTGAGTTCACATTTGCAAGCCCATCACCGAGCTATGACGTTCCTCTCGTGTTGAGCTTAGATGGAGACACGCACCCATGAATCGAGCTAGTCTTGATTGACAGAAGTCATTCACTCATGCCAGTACCCATGTCTTTATATTAAAGCATCCGATTTGACCACTACCGTGTCAAACACATTGGATTTGAGGTAATTTGCATTGAAGCCCCCTGTCTCGAGCCTCGAGCTGAGTCCCTAACCGATCCTCTAGGTCGAGGCAAGCAATTGTGAAGTCCATAATGAGTCGAGCATTCAAAAATACATTTCTCCAAATGAGACCCGAGCTATTATTTTTGGTTACTTTTTTTGCCCGAAAATCAAGCCAAGCCAAGATGCTTCAAGCTGACCCCTATCATGGAACTGCGACATCCTATACAATCTCTGGCATAACAAATGAATGGTGGATCACTCATCAAAATAAAATAACAAATATCAAGTGGCAAAGACCAACATTAATAACAAAAACAAAATGGTGGAAATAAATGAATTGGTGGTTGAAAAAGGATTTTACATTGACCTTTGGATAAACAAAGCGAGAGTGCTTCAAATAAAAACCTATCTATCACTCCTCCCATTGCACCATTGGACGTGGACTCCATCATCATAAGCCACGTCTTCTTTAAAAGGTCAAGCCTTTAATGATTTGTTTAAATAAAATTTTCTTTATATTTTTTATTAAGCGTTATACGTGTTGCATTCGATAGTGGAATCGCTTTAGGGCGGTGAGGTAAGGGGTTTGGGTTCCCCCCCCAAAAACCGCATTTTTTTATATATTGAAAATTTGGCAGGTCTTTTAAAAAATAACCATCTTTAGAGGCAAAAAAACCCACTAAACCCCTTAGCCACAACTAAACCCCTTACTATTTTTAGATGAGAAAATCATAATTTGGGCCCAAAAAAATTTCTCCTAATTTTCACTTAAAAATCATTGAAGCATTTTTTCTAAAGGGGGACATCTAAAAGTACTTTTTAGTTGTTTTTTGTGGTTTTTTGCATAGAGAGACATATTGAGCTCCGAGGCCACCAGGGCCTCACAAAAAAAAAAAATTACTTCTTATCATTCAATTTTTTCTGCATATTGGATGTAATTATATATTTTATTTTCAATGGATTGTACTAATTTGCAGGTTGTCATATTCAACCGCAAACATTGTAATTGATAAAAATGGTGAGATTTGTAAACAAAATCAGTGAAATTTTGGTTCTGTAACACTCACAGATCTTCGGATCTCTTTCGCAGCATTCGGTATATACAGTGCCTCTGGGAAGCGCTTACGGGTAAAGTCATCACGACTACTACTGCACTTAATGCCTAATATAGCTGCAATAACATCATTTGGGCATCATCCCTATAAATCGATGGGGAGTAATAAGGACATAGTGCACACACTTTGAGCCATCCCATCCATCTGTGAATGATTGCACGACATAAATCCGGACAAAAATTATCCAAGTATATAGTGAAGTTACGCGTGTGTATGAGGATATTTCTTTGAGTCGGTGTCAATAATCACATAGACCCCTTTCAATATTGTCTTGGTACCATGTATCAAATTCTTTCACGTACATTAACGCCTCTTTCATGTACCATCGGGTATATCGAAAGGGTGAGCTTCTTCCACGTACCGACGGGTATATCAAAAGGTGTGTATATAGAAAGGTTTAGTATATCGAATTGATGGTATATAGATTGGGAGACCTTATACCTGAGTGATAAGAGCCTTACCCTTTGTCAGTGAATTCAAAAATGGGCACCAATGCCCCTAAGTTCTTTCTTCCAGACTCACAACTCCTAAGAGGAGATAATTATGTTGCATGGAAGACTAAGATCAAAACACAACTTGAGTTTGAAGAGATATGGCCTGTTGTGAATGGTTCTATAACCAGATCACCAGATGATGCAACTCAACAGAGACAATTTGACAAGGCCAATCAGAAGGCCAAAGTCATAATCTTGTTTATAGTATCTAATGAAGTGCAACCCCACATTCGAGATGCCAAACAGCCAAAGAAGTGTGGGATAAGTTGAGCACCAGTGTATGAGGCCAAAAACAAAAACACAATTATGAATTTGCAGAGTCAGTTACACACATTAAAATTCAAACAGAATGAGAAAGTGGAAGCTTTTCTTAAGAAGAGTTATAGAATTGAGGGCTTCACTTCTAGCCCTAGGAGAGGAGGTCACTGATACAACTCTCGTTCCCATTGTTCTGAGAGCACTCCCTCCTTCTTATCACATTTTTGTGATGACACTAAACTTGTCGGATCAAATAGTTAGTTTTGACAAGTTAGTGAATCTACTACAACAAGAAGAAGCTATGTATAATAAAGATGATGAAGAGGAGCAAGCACTATCTTCTCATCAAAAAGGAAAAGGAAAAGGAAAATCTTCATTCTTCTCAAAAGTCCCAAAAATAACATCAACATCAGCATGGGGACAAGAACAAGAAGAAGTGTCCTATCTACAACAGAGGACATGATGTGAAAGATTGTTGGTATAATACATATAAGAAAGGTTCATCAAGTAATTATGGACCTCAAAATCAACAATCTCATAAGGGACATTCACACTACAATCAAGGGCATAAGAAGGGGAACTAGCGAAGAAAACCCCATCAGCAAGGAAATATAGTAAGCAAGAAGATCATTCAGAAAATGAGGACTTCTTGTATACTGCTCATTCCAGTGAACCATCCACATCATCTAGTGATGTTTGGTATGTTGATTCATTAGAGCCACTCGACACATGAATGGGCATAGAGACTAGTTTACTACAATGAGGGACACACCTTCAAAAACCATGTTTTGTTAGGTGATGATTCTTCTTACACATAGTATAGGGATTAGGAACATTTCTCTACCTCTTGGTTCACAAAATTGTAGACTATCGATGTATTATATGTCCCTGGCTTAACAAAGAATCTACTATCAGTTAGTCAACTTCTAGATCACAATCTGAAGATTGACTTTGATAGTCATTCCGGTAAGAAAATGTGTTTGATTCAAGACAAATCAAGAGGCTCAAAAATTGTTGCAAAAGCCTCCAATGTGGGACGTATGTTCCAGCTTGACTTTGTCCACAGGATGATCAAGCACTTGTGGCTAAGAATTCTTCATCAACACAGTTGTGGCATCGAAAGACTTGGTCACATCAATTTCAAATATCTCAAACACTTCATTTGTATAAACATGGTGAGAGGCTTGCCATCTCTCTAGAAGGATACAGATAAGTGTCCTCATTGCTTAGTAGGTAAAAACACATAGAGCTTCATTCCAAAGAGTACTTATCGAGCTCATGGTAAGCTTGATCTAGTTCATATCGATCTTTGTGATCGATGCAACCTAGTCATTATGGATTTTAGTACTTCATGTTATGTGTTGATGACTATTCAAGAAAAATGTGGATATTTTGTCTTCGTAAGAAAAGTGATGCTTTTGAGAACTTCAAAAAGTTCAAAGTGGTTGTAGAGAAATGAGACTGGTCATCATATCATCTCTCCACTCAAATCGAGGGGGAATTCACTAGTAATGAGTTCAAAGCCTACCTTCAAGCTCATGGGATTCGTCGACAAATGCCTCCTCCACACACACCACAATGAATGGTGTTGTTGAGAGAAGAAACCGTACTATCATGGAAATGGTGCGTTGCATGATCGATGATTCTGGACTAGTGAGGACATTTTGGGCAGAAGCAACAAAGATAATTATATATTTGTTAAATAGAGTGCCCACAGTTTCTCTTGATGGAGTGACACCACATGAAGCATGGTCAAAGAGGAAGCCATCCGTTTGCACACCTCGAGTATTTGGGTGCAAAGCTAAAGCATGCACATACCCAAGTAGAACAGAAATAAGTTGGATATGAAGTCACAAAAACTCATCTTCATTGGTTACAGTGAAGAGACTCTTGGGTACAAATTGATGGATCCGAAGACCAAAAGTCTACACCAACGAGAGATGTTGAGTTCTTTGAGAAGAAGGAAGTTGAGACTCCTCCTCCAAACTCACCTGATGTAGATATTTCACCTGTTGTAAAATAGAAGTTAATGTTCCCATTGATGATGACAATGATGATGGGGATGATGGTGATGATTAGATAGGACCATGACCCATGAGAGTAGTTCAATATATGCCCAAGTGGTATACTAACATGATACTGAGATGCAAAATTGGATGCTCCACCAGATACATCCACCATTAGACCACAAACTCACAGTAAAGCACAAGAAGAAGTAAACTTTGCTTTAATGAGTAGATTTGTTGAATCTGTTGAGCCCTCTACTATCAAGAAGTCCCTATAGTCAAAAGCTTGGAAAGATGTCATGGATGTTGAATATCAATCAGTGATGAAAAACAACACTTGACAACTTGTCGATCTTCCACCAGGGAAGAAACCCATTGGTTGCAGATGGATATTCAAAACAAATACAAAGTAGATGGGACCATAGACAAGTATAAAGTAAGACTGGTAGCAAAGGGGTATGCACAAAAGAAGGCATATGACTATGAGAGACATTTTCTCCCACATCTAAGATCAAAATGATCAAGATGATATTTTCTCTAGTTGCATAGTTTGGTTGGAAATTCCATCAGATGGACGTGAAAAGTGCCTTTCTGAACAAAGATCTACAGGAAGAAGTCTACATGACTCAACCTAGGGTTATGTTGTACCTAGAGAAGAAAAAAAGGTATGTAGACTCAAAAATCTTTGTATGGCCTTAAACAGCACCTCGGGCTTGGTACATCAAAATTGATGAGCATCTCGTTCAACATGGATTTGTCAAAAATCCATATGATCCCAATCTCTACCTCAAAAGCAAGGGGGGAGATTGTGATTTTTGTTGTCTATGTTGATGATCTAGTCATCACTGGGATATTCAATGAAGATGATTGATGCAACGAAGAAAGATCTTAACCGATCATTCAACATGATAGATCTCGGGCTCATGCACTACTGTCTTGGATTGGAAGTATGGAAAAAGAGAATCACATATTTGTTTCTCAGTTGAAGTATACCAAGACAACGCTTGAGAAATTTAGGATGATGGATTTCACACCTATTGCTACACCTATGGAGATGAGACTGTAGTTATCTCATTCATATCCATCTCTATGGTAGATGCAACTCTCTATCGACAGTTGATTGGGAGTCTCATTTACCTAACTTATACTAGACCAGATATCATCTTTGTAGTGAGCTATCTTCATGGTTCATGCAAGAACCAAATTTTGTCATTGGAAGGTAGCAAGGTGAATCTTGAGATATCTCAAGGGTACATAGATCTTGGTCTAGAGTACAAGAAGAATGATAACTTCTTCTTGATTGGATATTTGGATTCAGATCATGCAGGTAACATTGATGATAGGAAATCCACTTCTAGATTTGTATTCTTTTTGGGATCTGGACCGATATCATGGGGAAGAAAGAAACAACACTTTGTTTCTCACTCTTCTACAGAGGCGAATATTGTGTTGCAGGTGAAGTTGTCTGCGAAATCGATATGGCTATGTCACATACTAGAAGGACTTGGAATACCACAGGACAAACCTACCACCATGTATGTAGACAATGAAGGTGTTCTCAAACTTGTTCGCAATCCAGTGTTTCACGAGAGAACAAAGCACATCAAGGTATAGGTTCATTTCATACGCGAACATGTCTTGAAACACAACATACAACTTCGTTTTTTCCAACAGCTGAACAATGAGCAAATATCTTCACAAAGTCACTTGCACGTGAAAAGTTCGAGTTGTTCAAGAGAGTTCCTCTCTTCATCCCTTGAGGCAATGCAAAATTAAGGGGGGGAATGTTAGGTAAAACATAGTTTTACTAGGTTAATTTATGCATTGTAGGTAAATATGAGTTGTTATGGTGTGGTTATAAACCATATTTTAATTGTATTTGGGAATAGTATTCTCGTATTATGTTTTTTTCATTATTTAGGTTGTTTTATTGTTATATGGTTAAAATCATATATCTGTAATTTATTATACCGGTGTGTTTATTGTTGAATTGTTGCAACATCTGTTTGTCTATATTCCATTATAATATGATTTTGATTGAACATAAATAATACTTATGAGGTTTTCGTCCCTCTTCCATATTCATAATCGGATAAATCAAAGGCAATAGAAAATAAGGACTTGTGTCACTAATGTCTAATCTTCTCGCTCGAAAATCATGTATATAATAACATACTAAAAGTGTAATGTAATAGTAATAAGTGCATATTTTAGTGTCTACAAAGTGATATGTCCTATTCTAGTACATCACCATTTTTGTTTTGCTTTGTTCCATGATTTCTCTCTCCCTTTTCTTTGTATTTTGTAGTTTAGTGTTTATGGTAGATTTGGTGGCTGGCATTAGAGTAGATTAGTATATGAACCAACCTCCTTTGGTTGTTTGTCTCATCGAGTCAAGTCCCACACTTGAGAGACATTCCCATGTTGTGATTGATTCCATGAGTGTATGTTTTCGTGACAAAAATTACAACGATGTTTTATTTAGAAGACCTAAAATTAATCAAATGAGAGAAATCCCATCCACTTTACTTTGTTTTACACCATTGATTTAAACTTGTACATGAGGACTAAATAGTTACCACACATAAATATATTCCTTTTCCTCCATTGCAAATTCAAAATAAGGTTATACCTAAAGGGATTCCAAAGAAATAATCAATTATTAGACCTCAAACAAATGAGAAACATATTACCAAAGCTAATATGTTACTTTTAAGGGTAACCATATGACAACCTCTTATTGTAGAACCACAAATAATTAAAAATAATCATGCATTTCAATGTAATGCTTAAATAAAGGGTTGGATCATTATAGAAAAAGGTAGAAAACAACGCAATGATGATGGAAATGACTTATCTTTTCTAAACTCTTGGAGACCTACACATACCGAGCTTACTTTAGATGACTTAGGTGTTTCATAATAAATAAAATACAATGAGTAATTTATAGAAAAAGGTAGAAAACAAGGCAATGATGATGGAAATGACTTATCTTTTCTAAACTCTTGGAGACCTACACACCCAACCTTACTTTAGATGACCTTACTTTTGAGTTTGATTATATAAAACATTAGTTATTTATCTAGCCATGTATGTTTGCAAACTATTCCTCTATATTGACTACACATAGTTTCCTTTTGTTCCTTATTATATATAGTTTCCTTGTCTTCCTTATAGTAAATAGTTTCCTTTCCTCTACATAATTTATTTTGTTTCATTTTTTTTTTTTTTAGACCGATCTCTCAATCATCCCTTTTATAATTATCTATGTGTTTATTTATACATTTGATATATGATTTTGATGAATCCATATTTTCTCCAACTCTTCTTATAATATTTGACTATCGACTTGAGGTTGTGATACCTCTCATACTTTCTCAATGTAAGCTTCTTGATATTTCTTATAGAATTTATGATTGTATCCTCTTCTTCCATTGGTTTATGTCCCAACCTCAACAACTTTGAATTATATTCCATATTGTTTAAGCTTAAAGGGTTTGACATTGTCTCTCTTTGAGTGCTTCCTATGTTATTTTCCATTGTTTTCTCATCTTGTTTTCAATAAATATCTCTTGAACATCATCATAAATTTATGTTGATTTTTGTTACTTATTTAATAGATTTTCCCAATGGTAAATGACATAATCCCATGAAATTGGATAAATGACCATTGGAATGAATTATTTTCCTCTACATTTGAAAGAGTCAACTCCCTCATAATATAATTTTTTGGGGGTTTTGAGTACTTTTATTTGGAAAGTACAAAAATGAAAAAAAAAAAAGTTGAGAAGGGAAAGAGATAATGGTAAGAGATGTACGTGTGAGTAAATACATGAAATATTTCTCCCTATGTGCAATAAGATAAACAATAATAATATTAACATATTAATATTATAATCTTGCACTTGGAAAGGAAAGAAAGAAATACATACATTTAAGATAAGACTAAATGAAATTGCCAAAAAAATCTAATACACAAAGTTCTATAAATTTCCTTTTATTCTTAATAAACATAAACACAAAGTTTCTTGTACTTATTCCACTCAACAAAAATTTTAGACATCATTAAAAACCTCTTACAATGT
This sequence comes from Taxus wallichiana var. yunnanensis, assembly GCA_018340775.1. Lineage (NCBI taxonomy): Eukaryota > Viridiplantae > Streptophyta > Pinopsida > Cupressales > Taxaceae > Taxus > Taxus wallichiana. The sequence goes on from CM031234.1 coordinate 554,879,168, forward strand.
TTAATTCTCTTATTTATAACAAGATAATGTAACTCCTCCTTTTGTGACCCTTCATCTTATATTCCCAATTTACATTTTCTATTTACTTTTCCAAAAGTGAATTTTCATATTTCATTTCCTAAACCATCTAAATATTTTCTAAGAATTGAACATTTCACATCAATTGGCATATATTTCAAAGAGCTTTACAATGCTTCAAATGGGGGTCACAAGTAAGTCCAAATGCCAAACTTACGACAAAGTATGTTTTATATGTATTGTTCACATCGTCAAGTGTGTCCTTTAGGTTTTGCTCATACCACAAAGTTTCACTTTGCTTTTACTCAAAATATATTATGTTCCAAACCTTGATTCTTTAGACAAAGTTGATCCTTGGAATAAGTTCTACATGTAGAAACCAAATTTTTGGGATTTTTGAGAAGAAAAGGCATAAAAATTGCATGGTGTGTACCTTAGGTGTTGTAAGAGTCTGATTTATTCCTTTTTAATTTTGATCAAAATGAGTCTCTTATGATAAAATATTTTTCATCGTTATATATCTTGTTGAAAGATATTTTCAAGGCTTCAAACGAGAGCCAAAATGAAGTTGGGCGCAAAAATGTTATGACAAAGTGTGTTTTTGAGGTGTTGCGTATGTACCATGGGTGTGCACTTGAAGTTATCTTCACACCATGAGAATGTTTTGTTTTTTCACACCAAAAATGTGTGTTTTGATTTGAAAAAATCCACCAAAGTTTTGATCCTTGATTCTTTGAACAAACTTGATCTTTGGGATAGGTTCTACGAGTGGAAACTAAGTTTCTAAGATTTTCAAAACTTAAGGCAAAAATAATTTCTGGCATACACCGAGGTGTTGTAGGAGCATGATTTATCCTGTTTGCATTCCAACAAATATTAGTCTCTTGGGACCAAATATTTCACATCATTTGATAGCTTGTTGGAAAATATTTCCAACGGGATCCAAAAGATTATGGATGAAAAATTCATGATAAAGTGCATTTTGAGGTGTTACCCACTCTATGACGCGTGCTTGAGGTACTTCCATCTACCCTTTAAAAAAGGTAATTAATGTTACACAAAAATTGTTGAGTTTGATATTGTGAACCTTTAGACAAAGTTGACCCTTGCATCGAGTTCTATATGTAGGAACAAAAATTCATAAGATTTGAAGAAGTTGGTGTGCGAAGCATGTGGTTGAGGCACTTCTATAGACATTAAATCACACGCTTTGGGTAATTATCTAGTCTTGATTACATACTACTATTCATGTGATTCCTACGTAAGAAAAATACTAATTAACCCATGTATTTGGCCACTTTTATTTCTTTTTGTTGTTACTTTGGTCTTACACCCTTACTTGCTCGGTTTGTCTTTGATTAACTAACATTGGTTTATATGAGGGTAGTTAATCTAATCTAGGAGGACATAAACATTGTAAATAAATGTGATAAAGTAATATAGAAATTACTAAATGATAAAACTAATAAAGTAAAACCCTAATATGCAAGAAGGAGGTGAGGAAAGAACTCAACTAATTATAGATGTCTATTGCAAAGTGTCATAGAGATGACTGGAAAAAAGAGAAGTAGGAGCGACTATGAATAGGTCCCGAAAAGGTTGGATCTGGAGGATCTGAGTGTATTGGGGCGCTTGGAACATGAATGGCACCCACGGGCACTCGGTATGCAATTTAGGCACCTTGGTCTTCAAAAATATTTGCGATTGGTTCTCACAAGGTTGGAAGGTGGTCTGAAACCCTCATTGTGTGTTGTATCAAGTTTGTTGTCTTGTGTTATATGTCACCAATAATCCAAGATGATGTAGAGACCTGCAAGAAGATAAGAAAGAGTATCAAAACCCTATAAAAATAATGATGTATAATGAATGGGTCGAATGACCTTAGCTGCCACTATAGACACCTAAATTTCGCTTTCACAATCTTATTGCCAAATGCACAAAAATCAACTATCATTATTATCAATTTCGTTATAATTAGTGATTTTCGTTAATTAACTAGCGGTTTTTGCCACTTTGGCCAATTAACATCACATTTTTATTGCCTAATCCCTTTTGTATTCAAGATGCGACTTTACGATGAATCGTAAGCCAAAATCCTCTTTAAAATAGATAATTGGCATTTATTAGCTAATTGAACCTATTTTGCCCTTGTTTTGATCAATATACCCTATTATTGGCACAAACCCTCTTCCACCCACTCAAAATCACCCCACTTTCCTCCACAATGTCTCAAAGAAGCTTCAAAATCTTATCGTAGCCTCTTAGTTGATCCTAAGCGGTTGATTAAGGCTCCACACATCTTAATCACTTGTTAATTCACTAATTGCGATCAACAAAGCTTAATCATGATTGGCAATTCTAATCTAATTTGGGCTTTTAGTCCCACATGCACCAAAATACAATTTTTCCCCAAAAGGAAAATTATAAAAAAATGTTCACCTCATACCTTAATACTTTACACCATTCTTTGATTTGCATCTCATATAAGAAATATAATTTATAGCCAAGCTCAATCCTTGCCTAAAGTCTTCAATGGGGTTAGTAGATGGATATCTAAAGTGACTTTGTAAGTCATTTGGAGAGGCCATTTCACCTTACTTGGAGTAGCAACCATACCCATTTTATTTTCCTCTTAGGTGTATTTAGGCCCATGTTAGGTAATTGAACATATTAAAAGGCATGATTAGTTAGATTTTGAATTATATTCATTTTAGTTAAACATTCCATTAAGCTTCTATCTTTAGTGTTACATTCATAGACTTAGAGCCTTGACTAGAGATGGCAATGGTGTTAGCCTTCTTTAGTTAGTCATGTAATTTTCTTTGTAAAGTTTAGGGTGCTTTCATTTGGCATGCCGGTGGGACAATACCCCATTGCATTCAATTTTTAAAGCTTTTCAACTTAGTTTCAATTTTTTTCATTTCAAGTTTTCTAGCTTAGTTTTAAGTTTTCTAGTTTTATTTCAATTTTTCTAGTTTAATTTCAAGCTTTTAGAGTACTTTCAATATTTTTAGATTAGTTTCTCAAGATTTTTAGATTAATTTCAAAATTTTAGAGTAGTTTTCAAAGTTTTGTAGATCAATTTTTCAAGCTAGGAAGTGGTTTCAAATAGATTAGTAGTATAAGTTGTGTTTTCATGTCTTTTGCGGGATATACGGAGGCGAAGCCTGTCAAAATTTCCTCAAAATGCCAAAGTTTTGAACTTTTAAAGAAATCCTCTTCAAAACTTAGATTTTAAGCATCTACAAGAAATGGTGTGCTGTGCAACAAAGGGTGTGCATGTGCAAAAATGGTGCTCATGTATAATAAATATTGCACATGTGCACTATTAGTACACCTATACAACAAAACATGCGCTAGTGCACTCTCAGGGTGCACCAGTGAAACACTAGATTTTTGGTTGTGTGTACCTTGCATTTGTGCATCGTAAAGTGCACCTACGCCTCACTAGATGCACCTATGCACTATTGTATGTGCTTGTGTACTACTGTGTGTGCCTATTCTCTACAAAGTGTGCCCATGCACTAAGAAGTGCACCTATGCACTAAGGTAAAATTTCCTCAAACTTCAAAATTTCAAAAAAAAATAGAGTTTCTGTCATGTTTTAAAGGTTTTAGATGTTGTTGTTGTCAATTTACTTAGTTTTAGAGTAATACTCCTAAAAAAATTGCCTTAGGGTTTGATAAGGGATTTTTGATTAAATTGGCTTAGGGTTTGATGAATGATTATGTTTTCATACTTTGTTTGAGTTTGGAATAGGGTTGTGTATTCTCTTCTCTTGCACCTAGTGTGATCTTGAGAATCAAAAGCACCTCTAAACCACTTTTTGCTTCTTGGGAGTAAGTAGGAACAATCATCATTCATTTTGTGCTTAAGGGAATAAACTTTCATTTTTGACATGTACTTAATCTTTTAGTTTAAGAGCTTTTTCACTTGATAAGTAATCAAGGCTAAAATTTGGGTATGTTCTTCCCTTGCACCTAGTGTGATCTTGGAAACCAAAAGAAATTTTATTCTTTTATTAAGAAGTACTTGCATTAATTGGGAATAAACCTTGTTTTTACAAAGTTTGATGGTAGCTATTTGATTTACAAGTCTTTTCCACCTTTCTATGATATTGTGAATCTTTTTGAACAACTAACCATTTGTGTAAAGGACCTAAAACGCTTTTCAATGAAAGAAAGGGTCTCTTCAAACCAAATTCTAACATTCACGTGTCTTGTAGGTTTCAACGGCATTCTAAACCAAATTTCTTATTCCAAAAGCTAAACAACACACCAACACACAAATTTAAAATATCGTATTACAGGTTTCGGTTAAGAGTTACGGCTCATCCGCTTTAAACTAGGACATAACCCCTTTGGCATAATCCTTAAGCTATAACAATGGGGGTGGTCCTAAGAACCCTAAAGTAGTTAACGTAAGAGAACCTTGTGAACGAATAGGAAAGTGCTCCATGCTTTACCGAATTGACTAGTACACCTTGAAAGATTAGAGTCAAAGTTATTTCCATTACGAACCCTAGTGATAATACAACTGAACGCACTAGTTGCTCATTGTATTAGAAGGGGGTAAAGTAAAGTCGGGATACTCCTTGGGAAACCTTGGCAAACCAAGCTCATAGAAGTAAACTTGTGACACATAGAGAGAGAAACCACAGAAAGCTTTAAGGATTGGAGCCAATTTTGTCTTAGTTGTTATACTTGAGAGCTCTCACAAAGTGACAACTTTGTTGGATTCAAAATCTTTTTTTTCGAACAAGGAAATAATCTCTTAAAGTTAAAATCATGTGACATTTCATCACGAAATATATTTAGTGTTACTTTGACCTAGTTTTTCACTTGTCCTAAGACAAGGCAAAACTCTACCAAAGTTACACCAAGTATTTTTCAACACCACTTGGTTTACACCTTTGTTTTCTTGTTGCCCATTTTGGGACAAAAGAAAACAACATATACTGGATACCTACTAGAAATAATTGTGTCCACAACTTTTGTAGTCTTCTTACATGACCAAGTTGCAATGCCGGAATGTAAGAGTTGAAAGTGTGAATGGTACGTCATCAAGTTCTAGTAGCCCCTCTTGTCTCACAACCCATATTGAGACTTACTATCATTATAGTTAGGTTGTCTTATCATTGAATTCTTTTGAGTTATTAGGCTAGTTGCATTATAGTCATACAATTGTGATATTTACGTCTTGTTTCCATTGTTAAACTTGGCCTAAATCTCTATATTGTATCGTTACGCTGCTCGCATGCTTAATGATTCCTCGATATACTTAGACATATTTTTTACATCCTAGTTTGTCTTGAGTTTTGTGAGTGTTAAGGTTACTTTGTTAGCATCGCTATAACGCCATTTGATATTAAAATCTCGTTTTCTCACAAAGTCGATTACATGTCCAAATAGCGTTGTTACACTTTGCTCACATTTGTATCATCCATTTTATAAGAGTTATACTTTGTTAGTGTTTAGAAACTAGTTTTGAGTATACCTTGTTAGAGGATCGTGTCAATATTATCTTAGTGTTTAGGTCTTGTTTGTTTCAAACTTGACCTAAATGGTGATATTATGTTGTCACTTATTTGGTTTCAAACCTATCCTGAAAAATCATGAGTAAACTTTTGTTGTGACTAAATTTGAGTATTAGACATCATTGTATTGTCTTAGAAATCTCGTGTCATATATTATCTTGCTAGGGTAGATCATTCTTTATTCTTTATCTTCCTTAGGTTCATATTGACCTATTGGATTCATGGATATTTTATAGTCACATTTTTGTGATGACTTAGCATGGTTATCTTTGCTTGGTTTGTCTAAGGATCATGTTTGCCAAATGTCTAGTTGGTTTCATTTGTGCTGCCCACATCGACATGAAAATTCCTTCCAATTAAAGGAGTTCAATCACATTATCTCGGTCTAGACATTTGCATCACACTAAGGAATCAAAGTTTCGGCATTCCCATCAAAGGATGCCCATGATGGCTAAGCCTCGTTTAGTTCTTCATGTTAGAGAACCCACTCGGGTACCCTGTTCCCCACCTTCATCTCATAGTTGGTGGTATGGTTTGGATGCTTCTGATCCAAATTATTATTCAGGTTCCCCCACTCTTCTTTTGACTCCAATCCAAACTATTATTCGATTCTTCAGATTCACCTCAATCTTCTAAAAATTCTCATCGAGATTATGCAATGCATTTGACTCTCAAGTCACAATCCTCCCTTTCTTCCTGAGTCTCCCCTTATCATTCACCTAAACAACATCTTCTTCCTTTGAAGATCCATGTGGCCCCAAGTCTCACTAATCAAACATCTGATTTATTTCTTGAGTCACGGTCCTCCCTTTCTTCATAGGACTCCCCTTATCAGTCGTCTAAATGGCATCTTCCTCCTTTGAAGATTTGTATGGCTCTAAGATCCATCAATAAAACATCTAATTTGGTTCTTGAGTTGTGGCCCTACCTTGCTTTGTAGGATCTCCCTTATTCTCTATCTCAATAACCTCTTCCTTCATTGAAGATCTGGGCGACTCCAAATTCATCTAAGTCACATCCCATGTCACAATCATCAAATTTGGCACCTATGTCACAATCTTCTAAGTCAATTCCCATGTCGCAAACACTTGAGATTTAATCTTATGTCACAAGCATATGTTGATTTTCTAAGCAATTTTCTCGGTGAATCCAAATCCTTCTAAGTCGACTCATGTGTCACAATCATCTTCCAAGTCGACTCCCATGTTTTAATCATCTAAGTCGATGCATACGTTGTAAACACCTTGAAAACTCTTATGTCGCAATCATATACTCGATTTTCTACGTGATCCTCATTATTTCCCGACAATATGCCATCTTCTAGGAAAACTTATGCCAATCAGTTCCAAATCTACATCTTCTTTTACTCGCAAGACATCTCGATCCAAATCTACTTCGTCTCTTGAGTCATCATATTCTCAATCTTCCACACCAGTTGGAACCCTTTACTTCTATTTAACCTCCTATGGTCAAAGAAAAAATGCCCCTACCAATCGATTCATCTTAAGATGAAGAGAAGATCATAGAATTCCTGGCGTTACACGATGGCATTCCTCTAGAGGATTACAATCAAGGATTTAATCTTGACTTTGATACGCTTGTGTATTGGGAAGAAGAAATTGATTCCTTTTTTCGAATACTAAGGAAGATCCTAAGACCATTGAGGAAGATCCTATCTTTTCTTCACATCCTTCTTTGCATAGCATGATTCCTCAATCACAATCTCACCTTGGGTCACCGCCAGTAGCCCATCGTTTGCTTCTATACATGCGGGGCACCTCCAAGTTGCCCTTTGTCATCTAATTGTGGCTCGCCTTCTAGTAGCCCATTTTCTTCTCACCTTGGGTGACCACCGACAATCCATCGTCTTCTTCTATATGTGGGGCATGTTATCATTAATTTTGACTTTGCAAAATTAATAAACACGGAAATTTTTAAAAATCAAAAGTTTTATTTTACATGATTTATCCCCCATCGCGATCGTCTTATTTTTGTGATTGTTCTAATTTTCACTTCATCCGTTTAAGCGAGAACTCCTCCCACCAGGTCATAAATTGTGTTAATAATTAATTAATTAATATTTAATTAATTTATTACCCTTTATTTGATAAAATCAATTTTATTGATTTTTGGGTTTTTAATTAAATAAATATTAATATAATGTTTATTAAAATTCAATCGAAAGTTTGCCAAGGGAAAGTAAACTTACGCTTCGATTATTGGGGATGCCAAATTGGCTTCCCATACCCGAATTTCCCCTTTTTGTAGCAAAATTTCCCTACTTATGGGATTTCTTCTACTAATTTCCAATTCAACCGATTGGAAAACATGCAAAAAATCTCTAGATCTCCCACATGGGGAAATAGGGTGGGGATTGCTAGCCACTGCCTTGCCATTTCCACTAGTAAATGGTTATCTTTTTCCTTTTTCCCAGGCAAATTAATGCCTCTACCCAAGAAAGAAGGAATTAGTTATTTCAATGAGAAGGGGAAATGGTTATAGGGAAGCTTCTTTAATTCCCGTAACCATTTCCCCGTGAAACTAGTTGGAGGAAGTTTTGTTTCTTATTTCTTTTAGCGAAATGGGAGTAATTGAGTTTTCAATTGCTAAATAGTTTTTTGCATTACAATCCAAAGAAGGAAATGAAGATTCCACACAAGGAGAAAACAATAGCTTTCTCACATTAGGGGTAAAATCCGTTTGTGATCCACGTTGTCAAAGCATTGGAAGAGGCCACCAAGAGGAGACACAATAGACATAACAAAGAGAAAATTCCATTTGTTTTGTCTTATACAAGAGCCCACGCATTGGACAAGAAGGAAGCAAAAACTATGCAGCCAGAGGTAGCTAACAATCCACGGAGGATGAAGAAAAGACCAATCTATGCATGCAAAGGAAAAATAGTAGTAGGTCCAAAAACAAATTTTCCACGTGTGGTGGGAGGAAAGACAAGGCATTTTTTTTTCATTGAAAGGTCCACGCATTTTCTGAAGGAGAGAAGTAATAAAAAGTATTTATTTTGGTTTAATAGAGTGATTTTCCACGCAGGAGAAAGGAAGGAAAAGCAGTCAACAAATTTGTTGTTTTAATTGTTTTTACACCAAAGACTACGTGGATACAAATTCCCACACATTTGTCTTAAACAACAATATCCATACCAAAGGGAGTTTAAAAGCTTTTGAAGAAGGTCACGCATTGGTCAAGAGAAGAACAATTCAAATGCAGCCAAAAGATTAATAAAATCATTTCCACGCATTCACAAAAATCAGGAGTGTTCCAACAAAAAAAACTAGTAGTTCACGTAGCGAAGAAGAACTATTTTTTTTTACTTTCTACGCATTCGTATAAAGATACGATCTTCCACGCATCAATAAAAAATATTAGACACGTAGAGAAGCAAGGTGAATAAAAAATATTAAATTAATCCACATGAAATATTAAAATCGGGAGATTTTAATTAAAAATAAATAAATATCATTGTTGTCGCCAAATTCAAAACTCGAGCCTAGTCTCGGTATGATGTATTGACATTTTAAAAAAATGTTACCCAGGATCGATTATAATAATAATAATAATAATATTAATATTAATATTAATATTAAGACGAGCTATATTCCTTTAGCATAAACGGTGGTTCAGAGACCGAGACCCAACCTCGTTTGCATTTTTTACGTGCACGAGTCATTTTACGTAAAATTCATAATGGCCAAATTTTTAATAAATCTATAGGAATATTGAGGAAGCCAGTGGAGAAATCAAATAAGTTCTCGCTTAAGTACGAATTCCAAGGAATCATCCCTCCCAGTTCTATCAAGTATGCATATGACAATATCACCGATACAAATATTGGTCACATCAATGTGCAACAATTTTGTGATTGGGTGAAAGCTGAAGGCAAAACCATATTCTCATATAGGCTCTACCATAGCGGTCTACCCCAAGCAACAACATTTCTGGTCTCAGTGCAATGCTCAGAGTTAGTTATCACTTGCACGGAACTTTATGATCTTGAAAGATGAGGAATTTACAAAGATAATCACGAGCCTTTCCTCTTAATCACACCAAAGCACATTGAGGAGCTACTCAAGCATACCTGACTTCCCTGAGAACACTGACATCACTCGAAATTCAGCACAAGAATTTTGGGATGAAGAACCCCTCAAGTGGAGTAAGATGGTTAATAAAAACTGGTTAGTGACCAAGAGGCCTCGAGTTGACCAAGCTTCCTAAGGAACTCATACCACGTTAAGTTTGTGGAAGAAATCGGGGACTTGATTACTCTCCCGAGTCGAGTCTTCGGTCTACACTCTACTAGACTTTTCCACCCATGGATGTATCAATTTATCTGTATCATCCTTGCTAATATATATTTTGTGGATTGGGCCACCATCATCAGTGATACTCTTCACAAACAATTGATCAAAGTGAAGATGATTGGATGTTTCTACATGACATCATACCTAACTTATGCAGTGGCTAGAAGAAAGCTATTTTCAAGACTCGAAATGAGAGGAGTCATGGGTCCATCAAATAATGTCTTCCATTATTATCTGCAACTAAGTTTCAAAAATAGCTCTCATCATTTCAGAAGAGTTAACGATGCATTCACCTTCCGCGTGATTCAAACCTAAATCGAAATACAGAGGAAAGATTCTCCAAAGAGGTCATGGATGTCATTTCCTAATGGGGAACATGGTTTATTCAATTTTCATCCTTTTCCTATATTCACGTGAGTGGATTTGCAAGTACTCCATGGAAGCTTCCTAAGTACATTAGTGACAAGTGGGCATTAATGGAGCTTGCACATGACAACTATTCCAAGTTCACTTGTCTTCTCGAGTCCACAATCATCATTCAGAATTCATTTCCCAATCCAAATTGGGAATACCAATGTCCAAATCTCTTCAGTGCGCAACTCATGGAGAAAGAGTTTGCCCTCATCACTATTCATCCATATGTGAAGAGATTCTAGTTTGATATCAATGGATATATGTAAAAGATGCTTGGGGAAAAGTATCAACACAACCCTACCATGGAAGATTTCTGGGCTGCCTATTCAGACGAACATGAAGTGAGAAGGCAAGAGTTTTCCCACCTAACCCTTGCTTAGATCAAGGCCTTTCACATAAAAACCCTCCAGATTCATTGGTGGATGATGATGAAGATGTTATTGATCCCTCATATGATGCAATTGCTTTTACCCCATTGCCACGAATTGATTGGACCAAAAGAGATGAATTTTCTCTTGATAGCAAGAATCAACTAATTCTTGAAAGAAGTATATCTTGGTATGAAAGAGAACTTGCAAAGTTACAATCAATCCAAGATCATACCTCATGATTACAAAAACTGCCAACTCAAGGAGGTCTCTAATCAACTAAAGCTTCTTCTCAATCAACCTCTATGTCATCTAGTCACACATCAAACAAGAAAGGAGTGGTTTCTAAAATCCACTTCACCAAAGAAGGTGTTGTAAGGTGAAAAATCTAAGGGTCCCAGCCCTAGTGAAGGAAGGGAGAGTGTATCAGGATTTTCCACTTCAAGTAGAGATTCTTCTACTCACATTGTTGATAGTTCTTAGAAGCTCATAACAAACAATCCTCATCCATGCCTTGCATAAGAGTCCACTTAGGTGCAAGTAGTCCAGATATCAAATGCTTTTGAACCCATAGTTCACGAGGAGATTTCTCAAAAATGTCCCTAATGATCAAGAGGTAGATATCGAGGTTATTTCTCCAGAAATCAAGGTTGTGGAAAGGATCCTTATAGAATCTAATGATGTTGAGAACAATGAGAATGTTTCTAAGACTCTAGGCTTCTATATGCGGAAGTGGTGAAGGATACTCCTTTTTGGGTTGATTGTGAAATCAAGAAAAGGAAGAGGGTTGTCAAGGTAATTGACATTAACTTCAATGCCCTTTTCAAGCTTTCGAATGACGTCATTCCCAAGAAACCTAAAGTGCTCTCCCGAATAATGGTAGATCAGGGGTTCATTTTAAGAGACCTCTTGGAAATTGGAGGTGGAAAATACCTGGCGAATATCCCTGGAACCGGTTTCGCGGGAAGGTGAATTTTTTGTGGGTTATATGAATTTTTTTGCCTAATTTTCAAGTGGTGTGACAAAAGGCTGCAGACGCATGTGCATCAATGAGGTCTATTGACATGCATCAATGAGTTTTTTTTAACGCCGCGAACAACAAATCTCTTCGTCGCGCCTGCAGCCTCCACCCTTTGCTTGCGCATCGAAAAATCTTCGTGTCATGCGTCAACAAACTCTTTTTCATGCGTCTTATGCGTCAATATCTACAGTACCTCCTTGTCACGTGTCAACTATCTGCCATCTCAGAGTGTGTGTGTCAAAAATAACCCCATTGTCACACATCTGCAAGCCCTCCTTGTCACGCGTCAACTATATCCTTGCGCGCGTTAGCAATCGACCCTTTGTCGCGCATCGACACATATCATCAATCTCTGGTGCTTAGAGTATGTGAGTTCATAGTATTTGTAAGGTACTGGTGGTAGTACCATAGTATACTACTTGATGAATCACCTAGGTTTTTTTAGGATATGTTTTCAAATGTAGGCAAAGCTGACCCCAAAAAATATATATACTGTAAATTTTAGGCAAATAGGACACCGACCCACTCCGAAAAAATCACCTTTTCAAATTTCCCTAAAATGAAGTTTTCACCATATTACAAATATTTGCCACTAAAATTTTCCCCTGGGTAGATGATGACGGAAACAGATTTGTGGATCTTGCCATCCCACAAGTTGACAAGGAACGTGATGCCATGACATCTCGCTGATTATGAAGTTTCTAGGCTTGGACTTGGGAAGTACACATTGGAAAGTGACATGGTGATGGCCTGAGATTCAATAGATATCATGCTAAAGAGGCTTGAGAAATATAAGTCTCAGAACTCTCAACTTAAGGCTGAAAATAATCAATTTGTGGATTATGTTCAACATATGATAAATCCCATATCATCCACTTTCCCAATACCCGATGCAGTGGTTGCCCTTGATGAAGAAACTCTCAACTTGTCAAAAGAAATAAACATATTGGGTCATGTCACTAAATCTTGGCTTTCATAGATTCTTGTTTTTGGTAAAGAGACGATCAAAACAACTCGTTAAGCTCCATAAACATATTATTGCATATCTTGATCCAATTCTTTCTTTCAAGGAAACTTTTGTTTCTAACATATCAAATTTGGATGAGATATTGCCTAGTCTACAAGAGATGACAAGTATGGAATCTTCAACTTTAGCCATTGAAGGAATTCTCGAATTTGAATATCGAGGGACACACTTTCTTTGGTACCTACATCTAAAATCAAGAAAGACACTTCTCGAGGATTCTATGATCCATTATGAGAGCGTATGCAATGAAGCCTTCACTTCACTCACCTTGATTTAGGAGTTCATAGTTGAGATCCCTTGTGATCTTATAAATGAGAAAAATCAAAGGTATTCATCAGAACATGTTGAGGAGAAATTTTCACAATTGTTCAAAGACATGTATACTCCCGCCATCAATTTCTCTTCAACTTCAATGGAATGTTGCATAAAATTAAAGAACTTGTTTGAGAATGTTCAATCAAAGATGGTCAATCTAAATGATATGCCAGGTAGGATATTAGAATTGTAGGTATTTTGTGAGGCTATTCTTCAACAAAATGAACCTCCTAAAGAAGAAAATATGTTCAAACATTGGGAAGGTTCAAATCCTTTCAATTGGTGAAGGCGATAGATCCTAATTTCACCGATGGGTCAAGGAGATAGTTTTCTTGGTATCTAACGAAGTGGGAGAGTCCATTTCTCATACGATTGAGATAGGTGGACCCCATTTCAATGGATAAGGCATTGATTTTTGTCATATGTTTTAAAAGTGGTATTTTTAAATGGTGTTATTATTTAATTCACTTTTGGAAAACTTTGGATAACTTAAGTGATTTCTATTTTTAGTTGTTTTTAAAAAAAGTTGGTTGAGAAATTCAAAGTCACTTAAGTGCCCTATTTAATGTGCATTTAAAATCCTAACTACTTTGTAACCAACTTTTGGGTTATAAAATAAATTCAGGGCTCATTTGTAAGGGTGACTTTGAGAGAGGAGAAGAAAATAATTTTGTATGCAAGCTTTACTTCAAAGAAATAAACTTTTGTTCTTTTGAGAAGACATTTTGGAGTTAATGAAATATGAACTTTGTGTCCCATTCATTGTCTCTTATAGCATTTGATGTTCTTATGTTCATTAGATGTTAGTGTTTGAATCTTGCATGCAAATATTGTCTTGGATATTATTGTCAACGCTACTAATATGTTGTTCTAGTTCACAGTGATCAAGCTCTGATTATCTACTTGCTCACATGTGTTCCCTTTTACTCATTCTCGTTTAGCTGATGCAAACTCCATTTTATTTGTGTTAGTTATTGATTGTTCTCCTCTAATGCAATATTAGGCTCTGAGTTTACCTACTCTTGCATGTTCCTTCCATTCATTACTTTACATTCCTTTCCTTCATTCCATTCCATCTCCCTCATTCAATTTTCTTTCCATTGATGTTCCAAAACACCCCCACATATAATTTTGAATGTATAGGTGTAAATATGGTTTTGGTTTTTAATAAAGGAGACCTCACCTTCATTGAGGAGGGACTTCATTCCCACACTTTTGCATGTCATTTTCATGCATGCAAATCCATATGCTAATAGGGCACATCCAAGTAGCCCTTCATCATCTAGGTGTGGCTCACCTTCTAGTAGCCAATTTTATTCTATATGTGGCTCACCTCCTGGTAGCCCATTTTCTTCTATATGTGGCTCACCTCCGGGTATCCCCTCTTCATCTATACTGGGGGCACATCCTAGAATTCCCTCATCTTCGATTCTTGGTCCATGTCCTAGTAGCCCATCATATTTATATATGGGACACCTTTGGGCGATCACTCATCTTCAATCCTAGGGCCACATCTTGGTATTCCTTTATCTTCAATCTATGGGACACCTCCTAGTAGCCCATCCTCTTCAATTCTTGGAATATATCCTTTACGTCCATCACATTTTCTTCTATTAATTATTGTGGTCAGCCCACCATCATTTCTCACATCAATTTTATTCATCCACTTTCTTCTCCTACTTCCCTGGATCAGATAGCTCACATATTAGCTTATAGGAAACCAAAACAATTCCTTCATCAGACTAAGCTCAAAAAGTCCAAGAGCTCCAAAGCTCACAACAATTTAAACGATCTTAAAGTTCAGAATCAACCACGATTCAAAAATGCACATCAATGCACCCATCAAGTATGGCACAAAGTGCAAAAACCTCTGGATAGGGACCTTAAGCTCCCGCATGCAACATCCATGTTTCACAATAAAACGTAGTCATCTATTGAGTATGATCTCACCACGATCATTGAGATCGGGGATAATATGACTCTTGATAAGCAAACACGCATAGTCTTCCTTATCGAAGGAAAGTTGTTGGATCTTATCACACCAAGTGACCTTGTTGGTCTCACCTTTTCAAAAAATGCAAAAAAAAAAAAATGAGAAAACATTTCAAAAAAATCAAAGGTAAATGAACACACATTATAATTAGGTATTGCATACACATGGATGTTCTTTATTCCCTTTCTTGCTCTTCTTATGCAAGTCTTCCTACCATTTTAATCCCTTCGGTGATATTTTGGTTATCCTATTCGCATGCATTTTGCGACAGTTATCTTTATGTTATTTGTTTGGCCTTGGTCTTTTATAAACTTGGTAAATAAAAGAACGACCGACCTCATAGAGATCCTATCACAATCAACATATTAAAAACTTGTTGCGAAGAACTTTTGGACATATTTTTGACACTAGCCAATGCCATCATCACAACCACTTCTACCTCCTTCCATTCTTAGCCCCTTGTCAAACAAGAGAGCTGAAATAATTTTTAGAAAGCAAAACAAAATCAATCAAATAAAAAATCCAAAGCTAAAATCAAAATCAAATTGATATATAACTCTCTCTTGGGGTATTTCCAATAATCTATACCGGGGCTATAGATGTCTAACTAGTAGTAGAGAAATGTTGTGATTAGAATCAAATGTATCTTCGTCGGGACTATGGATGTCTAGTTGGCAACGAGCAATGTACACCTTTCCTTTCGAATCCATTCACAAAAAAATCAACTCAAAAATAAATC
Source organism: Taxus wallichiana var. yunnanensis (assembly GCA_018340775.1). NCBI lineage: Eukaryota > Viridiplantae > Streptophyta > Pinopsida > Cupressales > Taxaceae > Taxus > Taxus wallichiana. The sequence continues at coordinate 554,894,915 of CM031234.1, forward strand.
ATTCCTACACATTGGCTATGGTGTCTTCATTTATTATTTATCAAATCTTCCCTCCAAGAGGTAATTAATTTCCACATGCACACACTAGATCTCTAAGAGCAAACATGATTAGTATGTTACCAAGTGTCTTTTTGGACCTTGTTCAGACTCTTACTCTAGTCCGTATCTTGTCTCATGATTCGTGCCTTTGGCTACTCACTTCTTCATCGCGAGGCTTCTAAGCTATATTCACGTTGTTCTTTTACTTTGTTCAAAACATCCATGTGTATAATATTTCCTTTTTTCCATGTTTATGGGCACCTTTGTCCCCTTTCTCAAAAAAATCTTCCACTTATTTCTATCATGTGCTTCTTGGCCAACTTACTTGGGGCATCCTTGCTCCTTCCTAACATGTCATTGGGTTACATTCATCATCATGTTGAACCTATTTATATTGGCCTTGATTCAACTTCTGCACGTGAAGAGTTTGCCTTTGTATATTCCCATCTAATGTTGGGGAATTTTCCCATCTTCATTTTCTATCATCACTTTCTTCTATTTTTCTTATAATTCATCTATTTTTACCATCTGGGGTTTCTATAAATATTCATTTTCTTCTAAAAACATTTTAAAATTGTCTTTTGTGCATGGGTGTACCCTTGAGTGCACCCGGTGCACCCCTACAATGCATAGGTGCACCCAAAGACACTAGCACACTCTTCATTGCGCCAAATGTTCCTCGAGTGCGTAGGTTCATTCTCCTTTATCCAACAACCCTTAGTGCATAGGCACACTCCTTTGTGCATAGGCACACTCCTTTTTGCATAGGCACATACACTTGTGCACCAACACATGTGTGCTCATGCTCCACTGGAAAAACCCAAAAAGGCAAAAAAAAGAGAATATTTACATGGGCACACCCCTTTGTGCACTAGCACATGCGTGCTCATGCTACACTAAAAAAATTTAAAAAAATTACATAGGCACATACATGCTCACACTTTGCACTATATTTTTTACACAGTACGTACCTTTGTGCACCAACACATGTGTGCTCACGCTGCACTAAAAAAAAAAAAATTGCATAGGCACATGCCTTTTTGCACCAATACATGCATGCCCACGCTCCACTAATTTTTTTCAAAAAAATCCAAAAAATTGGTATGATCATTAAAAATAAGAAAAAATTGCAAAAAATCAAAAATTGGTAAACAACATGCATACAACTAAAGCTTGTATCAAATGCATTGTCCTCGAACATTGAAATTTATCCTACAAAAATATTTTTCTAAGGTTCTTATTTGTTCTTGTCTCAAACGACTTGTGGATCATCGTGATCTACCTCCATTAACAAAAGCTAGGTTGTTTACTATGTTGGTACTCCCATGCAAATGGTGAGTTGCGAATCTTTGTGTCATAGTGAATGAAATCTTTTCCATGGGACTACTTGTGTCCTTTGTTATTCCCCTCGCATGTATCCTTGCTTAGGGCACCATTTTTAACCCTTGTCGTTACAACACGAACATTCGGGAACTGAAGCTTGATAACAAAAACATTGGTACAACTATCTTGAATGTTATTTGTTTGAGTATGTGTAATTGTACTTATTTCTCTGTTGGGTTAGCTAGTTTAATTTCTCATATTGCATTACATTCTACATGTTGCATGAAGTTAAGCATCATTTTACTTTCTCGTATTGCATTGCATAATGTATGTTGCATGGAGTTACGTATTTTTAGCAGTAAACAATTGTTCGTAATATAGATTTTCATGTTATTTACACTTTTGTTTATTTTAATAAAGGTCGATGATGTAGATCTAGGGGCAAAATGATACAAAAAAAATTGCTTATTGAAAGATTGGATGCAAAGATTGGGCTTGTCCTATATTCTCCATTATCATTTATTATCACTACTAATTTTTCTTCCAAATCACCTGGGGCAATAAACAACCATGTTTATCCCTATCCTTTTTCTTCTAAATAATCAAGGGTTTTGCACTGCGTTACATCCTATTTCTTCTATCCATTTCAATCATATTTTCGATTGTCGATTGACCTCTTCTATCACGCCATCGACACTCGAGGGGGCATCCTTCATCCTACTCATTTTTCTTCAAAATTTTATCCGTTTATACATTTTTACTATATTTTAAGAGAAGTCACTTACTTCACCTCAAACAGGGGCAAATGTAGACACCTAAATTCCACTTTCACAATCTTATTGCCAAACGCACACAAATCAACCATCATTCTTACCAATTTCATTATAATTAGTGATTTCCACTAATTAACTAATGTTTCTTACCACTTTGGCCAATTAACAACACATTGTTGATTTCCTAATCCCTTTCGCATTCAGGATGCCACTTTACTGACGAATCGTAAGCCAAAATCCTCTTTAAAACAGACAATTAGCATTTATTAGCTAATTAAGCCTATTTTTCCCTTGTTTTGATCAATATACCCTATTATTGGCTCAAACCCCTCTTCCAACCACTCAAAATCACCCCACTTTCCTCCACAATGTCTCAACAAGCTTCAAAATCTTATCCTAGCCTCTTAGTTGATCCTAAGCGGTTGATTAAGGCTCCACACATCTTAATCACTTGTTAATTCACTAATTGCGATCAACAAAGCTTAATCATGATTGGCAATTCTAATCTAATTTGGGCTTTTAGTCCCACATGCACCAAAATACAATTTTTCCCCAAAAGGAAAATTATAAAAAAATGTTCACCTCATACCTTAATACTTTACACCATGCTTTGATTTGCATCTCATATAAGAAATATGATTTATAGCCAAGCTCAATCCTTGCCTAAAGTCTTCAATGGGGTTAGTAGATGGATATCTAAAGTGACTTTGTAAGTCATTTGGAGAGGCCATTTCACCTTATTTGGAGTAGCAACCATACCCATTTGATTTCCCTCTTAGGTCTATTTAGGCCCATGTTAGGTAATTGAACATATTAGTAGGCATGATTAGTTAGATTTTGAATTATATTCATGTTAGTTAAGCATTCCATTAAGCTTCTATCTTTAGTGTTACATTCCTAGACTTAGAGCCTTGACTAGAGATGGCAATGGTGTTAGCCTTCTTTAGTTAGTCATGTAATTTTCTTTGTAAAGTTTAGGGTGTCATCACCCACAATGACGGTGGGCTTACTAAGCCGAGAATTGCACTACATTTTAGACCCAAATGTAGTTACGCGTGTGTGTGCATGTCGTGCCCTAGGTGCTCTTGTGCTAGTCCTGACTATGTGAAATAGCAAGCAATAAATAAATGTAGAAAATGTAATAGCACGTGTGCATGGAATAGAATAGAATCCCCCATGAAGTGTGATGCAGACTCCTAGCTTGTGCCTTGATGAAGGAGTTATGTGGATGTAAATAAAATAGATGGATACAACTCTAGATAAGTGATAATAGTATAATGATGTTAGGTCCCTCATCATGGTCTCATAAATTTATATTTATAGGGTTCTCTTGATCTAATTTCATAATTAACCTTGACATGGCTAACTAGGAAAAAGATAAGGATGAAAAATAGCTAGAAAGAGCCCAAAAGTGGCGGGAAAGTAGAAAAGGATCGGGGCATCCCGGTGGGACCAGGGTGCCCATGGATGCCTCAAGATACCCCACGAGCACCCTAACCGAGGCTAAAATGACTAGGAAAGTGCCAAAATAGACTAGGCATGTAGATAAAATGTGCGGGAATGATGAAATAAAAGTAAAATAAGATGGCCAAAAGATGGGGTTAATTAGTACTTTCTTCACTTAAGAACCTTCTAAATAGTAGTATGAGACCGAGATAAATAAATGTCTAAAGTACATGATTTTGTGACTACATTTTTCCCCACTTTATGTTGGTGAGTTGAAAGCTTGGTAACATAAAGTAGATAGAAGTTCGTACCTGATGTCCATGAATAGTGTAGTAGAAACGCGTCGAAGGACTAGACAAAAACGTGGAATGACAAAAAAGATGGAGGAGCGTGGAATCTAAAGATGAAAAATGCATAAATAAAAAGTGATGAGAGTGAACCTAGGGTGGAACACGTGTGTAGTGTAGTGTACTGCATGGTTAGTAAATCACGTGATGTCGTGGAATGTTGTTGTTGTTGCCCCCCATTTGACTATTTGTTTCTCATACGGTTGGACTGCAAGGAGAAAACGATCAAGTAGTCAAATATGTATGTATGTAAAAATGCTATGTGAAATAAGCATGTATATGTAAAGTATGCAAATATAAAATACATGAAATGAAAAGTGTAAATGGAACATGTGCACCTGATCCATGTCGAGAGAAAGAGTGTAGAAGGATATCCTATACTGCAAGAGTTTTTTGGGTGATCTCATGCCACCTTGGCTGAAGAAGTGTATGGAGGAAATGCTTTATGTCCTCCAAGCTCTAACCGTTTCTGCTAAAATGTGTGTGAAGAGATCTTTGTATCATCCTGGTTTTTAGGTGATTTGATGGCACTAACCGAAGTAGTGTAGAGAGGCACACCCACAATAACCCCCAATCTTGTAATTGCTTCCCATAAATTCTAAACACATCATGTCCTATAAAATTTGTTGTGTATGAGGTTTGTAGACTAGTTTGAACCCACTCGTTGTAGAAAACTGAACCGTGTCGGTGTAGAATCTTTGTGTTAGTATGTAAAAACCCCAAATGATGCCCCCTCTTTGGGGGCACAAGTGATATCACTAATAGGAGACATGCGGCCCCAAAAAAGGACCAACTGTATGCATGTTGGAACCACCTGGAAAGTGTTTGGTAGAAACCAAGGCACACAAAAACAAGAAGGCTAACCAAAGACAAGTGTAAGAAAACAATGCATGCATATAGAAAACATGTGTAAGCTATGCAAAATGAAGTAATGTAAACACGCAAGAAGACAAAGTAAGATGCACAAAAAGTAGGTTGCAAACATGGGACATCACTCATGATGTCATAAGACACACAAGGCCATCATGGCCACAAAAAAAGCAAGTGTGCACACAAAGCATAGGGAAAATCCCACAGACAATAACAAACAATAGAAGACAAACACAAACCAACAAACAAGGAGTCATGGAAACATAGAATCCTACAAAACAAGTGTTGCACATGGAACACCCGTTAACATGTTAGATAAATAACTAATATGTCAAAAGCGTGTATGATCAAGTAATGTAAGATGCTAAGTACAAAATGAAACAATAACACTTGGATGAGACGAATGTGGATGCCCCCAACGACCAATATAGTAAGGGTAGAAGGCAAGAGCATCCATGCCACGTGTAGGAGTCTTGTATTTGTGATCACACTAAACAAAGGCATGAATGTGCATGTGTGGATGGTATAGATAATGACATATAAGAAATCAATCTAATATGTGTAGTAAAGTGAACATGTAAAACACTAGCAAACAAGAATAAATTCCCCAAGACAATGCAGTATGTATGATGGATGGATGGAATGGAATGCAAGATGGAATGGTAGGAGCCATGTGCCCCCCGAGTGGATGGAAGTGTATGCAATGAGGTTCATTTTTTTTCCCCTCAGCAGTCAAGAATGAACCATAAACGAGAGTGCATCATCGGGAAATGGTCGAGTAGTGTTTTTTGTGTCTAACACGTTGTGATGAGTGTGTATGTAGTGGTGATGAAATGCGACATATAGAAAGGATGATGAACCCTATAACCAAAGCATATATCATGACTGGATGAATGAAGGAGTGATGATTTAGCCTAAGCGTATATCACGACTATGATGAATGGATGAGTGATGATTTATCCCTAAATGTATATCACTATAGGATGAATGGATGAGTGATGATTTAGCCCTAAGTGTATATCACTATGAGATGAATGGATAAGTGATGATTTATCCCTAAACATATATCACTATATAATGAAGGATGAGGAGTGGTGATGTAACCTAAGGTGTATACCACTACAAAATGATATAATGGAGGTGGTGATCTAGCCTAAAGCGTATACCACTACTAGATAGAAAAAGAGTGAGTGACGATTTAGCCTAAAGTGTATGTCACTAGCCTAGGAATATCGTAAGATGAAATGTCACATTGTGAGTGTGAGGTCCATTTGATTTGTAAACCCTCGGCAATCGAGTATGGACCGAGGAACTAAAGTGCATCATAGGGTGGTTAGCGCAACACGTAGAAAATAATGTAGTAGGTGTAATGATGAAATGACCATGTGGTGAATAGAATATGTAAAAATGCAAAGTGTGTATAATGCACCATGTGACATGTGTAAGTAAACAAGTAGTGTAGTATGTAGGATGAAATGTAAAGCTAGACTCATATGTGATGTAAAATAGCGTAGGATGTAGAATATAGGTGATGTATAAATGTACAGTATATGATGTGACTAGGCATAGTTAGGGTAATGATGTATGTAGTGTGTAAGAGGAATAGTGTATGGTTTTAAAACCATAGATGCTAACAAGATTGGAAAACTAGTAAAAATGCATGATGTATGAATGTGTAAAATGTCAAAAGGTTTTAGACTATAGATTATATGATACATGACGTGTAGTGTGATGGAATGCAAATGTGCAATGCCTATAGTGCAGTGTGTGGGGTTCAGTGTAAGAGTAATCCCTCAACAGTTAAGTGTGAACAAGCACAAGTGTGTCATCGGGTAATAATGACACTAAAGTGTGTAATGAGTATGTGGATACTATGAGATTGATGTATGAGAATGAAAAAGTGAGATATGTGTAGGTGCTAAGATTAAGGGGGGATGTGGGATGCTATGCCCCCCAAGTGTATGATAATGTGTGTACTATTTGATAAATGATTTATGAATGTGGTGAAGTACTATAAAGTTTGTAAGATTGATTCCATGATGGGAGATTGTATGGTATGTGTAACGAGTGATAGATTATTATAGATGTATGCACGCGTGATTATGTAATAGATAAAGATGTTAATGCAAGATGAAATGAGGTTCTTTAGTGTAAAATACCCCTCAACAATCATATAAGAACCATAAGAATATGAGTGTGTCATCAAGAGGGTAGAGTGACAAGAGTCACCTACCAAAGACCAAGTTTGTGTGTGGTAGGACCTTGTTGGAAAAGGTTTATATTAGAACTATTTGGTGGTGGTGAGAGTGAGAATTTTTCATAAACACTAGGAGAAGGAGTAGTTGTTGGGACAAACTTAATTGGTTGGAGCTTAGATTTGAGAGGAGGCCAAGTTGCACGGAGTCTCAAGGGAGACTGCTTAGGTTTATTTGGTAATGCAATGACAACTTAGTAGGAGTAGTTTGTGAACTAATGTTGATAGGTGGTGGACTTTGTTGATTTGGGGATACCATAGGTGATTGCTTGGAAGGTGCGTGTGCATTCAGAAGGTACATGAGAAATGGTGGTGTGATGCTCATTAGATGGAGAAGAAGTAACATCGAAATAGGAGAAGTGTTTGTTTGACTAGGAGAAGCATCACTATGCACATGTGAGGGATTTTCAATATCACGCATGTAATGAATAAGAGAATCATCGAGAAATTTCTTAGAAAGATTAGAAGGAGGCTCACTAGTAGCCGCATAACATGGCTGAGTAGGGGGTGAACTACTTGTGAGAGGTTGTTTCTTAGGAGTGGCTTGATGCTCATTAGATATAGGTGAGTCAAACTTAGGAGCCCAATAGGATTGAGTATTTGTATTAAAATTTTGTGGAGCAAATGAAATAAGGTCTTGATGTGTAAGACTGTGGATTAGGCAATGCAGAGTATGAATGGCAATCATTTGCATTATGCCCATTGATTCGATGATAATTGCAATATGGACGACCTTGATATTTCACTAACCGATAGGGAGAATAGTGATGAGTAGGTGGTAGGGTAATCAACTAATGACTAAGGAGCTGATTAAGAATGTCATGTGGCATAGTATTGTGCTCAAATAAAAGAGGCGAGGCAAATGACATGTCTTGAGGTTCAACCTAAATGACATGTAGTGGACATAAATGGCATGTAAGATGTAGAAGGAACACAAACATGTGATTGAGAAACATCCTTAAGTTGTTGAATTTAAATCTAAGAGATGTGATGGTGGATTCCATGGCTGTAAATTTTGTATGTAAGGCTTGAATTGAGTCTAATAGGGGTTGAGGAGATGGAGACTCACTAGGGTCATTAAATAGACAAGTGAGCATAGGACTTAGTTCGTGTGGCGGCATATTGTCATCATAATACTTGGTGTCTAAGGATTTTTGCAAAATAACTTGACAATTGGGATATCTCTTAAGTAAATCAGATAAAGAAACTTGACGACCCATGATAGAATAAATAAGAGGATCCTAAGCGTGGAAGACGTGGGGTTCACCAAAATGATTAACTAAAATTGGTTTATGTGGGGTAGTTAATCTAATCTAGGAGGACATAAACGTTGTAAATAAATGTGATAAAGTAATATAGAAATTACTAAATGATAAAACTAATAAAGTAAAACCCTAATATGCAAGAAGGATGTGAGGAAAGAACTCAGCTGATTATAGATGTCTATCGCAGAGTGTCACAGAGATGATAGAAAAAGTAGGAGGAGACGACTATGTGAGGTCCCAAAAAGGTTGAATCTAGAGGATTTGAGTGGATTGGGGTGCTTGGAGACAGGATCGGGATGCCCACGGGCGCTCTGGTATGTAATTTAGGCACCACAGTGCAGGAAAAATCTCTAAAACTAGTTCTCATAGGGTCGGAAGGTGGTCTGAAACCCTCATTGTGTGTCACATCAGGTTCATTGTTTGACATTGTATGTAACCACTATTAATCCAAGTTGATGTAGAGACTTGTAAGAAGACAAGAAAGATTATCAAAACCCTAAAAATAAAGATGTAGAATGAATGGGTCAGACTGACCTTAGTTGCCACAACAACAATCTTACTAAATTGAGCGTTGTACTACATTTTGGACCCAAATGTAGTTATGGTGTGTGTGTGTGTGTGCGCGCGCGCGTGCATGTCGCGCCTTAGGTGCTCTTGTGCCAGTTGCACTATGTGAAATAACGAGCAATAACTAAATGTAGAAAATGTAATAGCACGTGTTCATGTAATATAATAGAATCTTCCCCCTATGAAATGTGATGCAGACTCCCTAGCTTATGACTTGATGATGGAGCTATGTGGATGCAAATGTAATATATGGATGCAACTCTAGATGAGTGATAGTAGTAGATTGATGCTAGGTCCCTCATTATGGTCTCATAACTTTATATTTATAGGGTTCTCTTGATCTAATTTCATAATTAACCCACATGGCCAACTAGGAAAAAGATAAGGATGAAAAATGCGACTAGAAAGAGCCCAAAAAGTGGCGGGAAAGTAGAAAAAGGATCGGGGCGCCCTAGGTGGGACCGGGGTGCCCATGGGTGCCCCAAGATGCTACACTGGGCACCCCACCAAAAGGCTAAAATGACGGGAAATTGCCAAAACAAATGGGCATGCGAGATAAAAATGTGCGGGAATGATAAAATAAAAGTAAAATACAATGGCCAAAAGATGGGGTTAATTAGTAATTTCTTCACTCAAGAACCTTCTAAATAATAGTATGAGCCGAGATAAATAAATGTCTAAAGTCCACAATTTTCGACTACATACTTTTTACTCTTCGGTATTTGTCATCCTGACACCAACGCCCAACCAAGACGTCCAACGTCGTGCACCCTCGTCCCCTTTGAGCGCCCATGTCCCCTTTGTATTTTTCTCTCACTTTTTGGGTCCTTTTTAGCCATTTGAGCATCTTATCTTTTTGGTAGTCGACCTTTTTGGGGTTGATTACAAAATTCAAGAAAGGGAATCATAGAAATATAAATTTGTGTGATCATAATAAAGGACTAAGCACTAAGCATTAACTATCACCACCTAAGGTTGCATCCATCAAGGCATTTAAGAGCTCTATTGCATCCATCTAACACATCACAAGGGACACAAGGGTTGGTTTTTGCATCACACTTCATAGGAGGGAAGTTCATTCTATTCCATGCACACATTTATTACATTTTACATCTAGCTACTTGCTCATTATCCAAGTACAACATGCACAAGAGCAACCTAAGAAACAATTTCTACACACACACACAAAAACTACATTGGGTCTGAGATGTAGTGCAATGCTCAATCGTAAGTTCACCATTGTGATAGTTGAGGACAGTTCGACCCCTCATTCTACATTTTTATTTTTTGGGATTTGATGTTTATTTAAGGGTTTTGCAAGCTCATTCTTCATTGCAAGTTTCAAAGCTACCTCGGTTATCTTGGTGTAACCTCAGAGTGATCAAAGGAAACAAAAGGTGAACACCTTGTGACACCCCATAGGAGGTTTTCTGAGCACTTTCATAGACCCAGGGCACCCGAAACAGGTTCGGGGCACCCACAGGCGCCCTTGTCCCTCTCTAGGCACCCCTCTCCGGATCTCGTATTTTTCCGTGCTCCATTACATCGTTCGTGCTTCGTGTTTCCCAGATTTCCAACTCTATGCATTCTCTAGAACTCTGTGAATCAGCTTAGGCTTCGACCCTCTCTTCACACTTAGGGTTTTATAATTTATTGCTTAGTTTGTTTGTGTATCATTGTTGTATTTAATTGTTATTCATTTCTTGTTGCTACATCATTCGGACTAGGCTTACATTTTACACTTTAGCCTAATCATTTTGGTGAACTTGACGTGACACACAAAATCATATTATACACAATAAAAACTTGCCACACTTCTAGCATATACTTCTTCATCACTACACAATCAACATACTTGTGACTTATTCTTCCTATCACACATATTCAACACCCAAACAATACATACTTCTTGTGCTTATTCATCAAATGCAAACTCAACACAACATATTTACAACATTCTACACACTTAGCGGTTTCGTGACATACCTTTCTCATACCATACAACACACCTCTCTTGTGAACACTCAATCCAAATATCTTATACATCTACAACACATCTCGAAAATCTACATTAAACATGTAGCACATCTACAATCAATCTCTCACAAAAACAATCAATAAGACATATTCAACATGTCCCTCGCACAACCACCACGATACATTTCTCGATGATGCACTCTAGTCCCATAGTTCATACTCTATTGATGAGGGTCCAAATCAAAATTGAACCTCACCTCCTCACACTTACATCATTCTACACTTTGATCTTCACAACCACTCAATCAATTAATTATTTTATCATATTATGCGACATTCCTAGCTAGTACCTTATTTCCACATACCATGATATATGCTTTATGCTAAATCATCACGCTTTCTGGCATCTTACTCACACATCTCGTGATATACGTTTTAGGATAAATTATCACACATTTTAGCACCTCATTCTACATCTTCAAGATCAATCATCCCTATGTCACATTCGATATCATCTACACATCATCATTCTACAATCAATGCTTTGCGCTCAATTCATCAACTCTTTCTACATACGATACATCATTCAAACCATTTCCTATAACGCACTCCTATTTTTTGGTTCACACTTGATTGTTGAGGGCATACTATACACATGAAATTCACACACTAAACATTACACATCATGCGCCTTTCTCCTCTTCAATATACTATGCATCATCCATACTTTATGCCTTACACACCTATACATCGTACACATGCTACACACTGCATTATTATACATTTTACATTATTCGTATCTTCGACATCACACGCATTTTGCGCTTCCACACTTATATAATCTATGCATATTTCATTAGACACTACACATTCCACATTACACATTTCACACATCACACACCTATGACATATTCTCCACCACATCTACTACACATATTACACATTTTACTCATCTTCTTCTACATATCGTACTCACTACCTTATGACACACTTTCGTTCCACGGTCCATACTCTCTCTTGCTTTGAGGGTCTAAATCTCAAATGGACCTCATCACACTCACACATTCAATCATTCATGCGACATTTTTAGCCATCACTTTTTCAATACATTTTGTGATATACACTTTGTGTTAAATCATCGCGCTTTCCAAAGATCATATCCATACATTTCGTGATATATGTTTTTCATCACGCTTGCTAGCATCTTACTCACACGTCTCATGATATATGCTTTAGGATAAATCATCACTTCTTCTAGCTTCATTTTGTGATAAACGCTTTAGGCTAAACCATCACCTCATTCTACAACTTCTCGATCACTCATCCCTATGTCACATTCAATATCATCAACGCATTACCATTTTACGCAACCATCACTTAATTCATAAACCATTTCTACATACAACACCTTGCTGAACCATTTTCCTATGACACACTCTCATTTACGGTTCATTCTTGACTGCTAAGGGGGCATAAAAAGTGAACCTCATTGTATACATATCCACTCGGGGCATACTACTCTCCTATCATTCACACTACATTCCATTCTCTGTCTCATCCACAACATACTGCATATCTTGGTTGCATTTACTCTTGATTACTTATGCTTTTACATGCTCACTTTGTTACACATGATAGATAAATATCTTGTATGTCATTATCTTTATCATACACATACACACATTCACTTTTATTTCTAGTTGTGATCACAAATTATACAGATCCATTACACACAACATGGATGCTTGGCACAATACCTATTACCAGTCCCATAATAGCTCATGGGGGCATTCACTTTTGTACACTACATGTGTTATTGTTTCATTTTGTTTCATATCACACTACTTTATCAACTTATACACGCTTTGACATACTTTTTTATCTTTCTAACATGCTAACGGGTGCTTCATGTGCAACATTTGTTATGCATGACTATTTACTTCCATGGTTATCTGTTATATTATCTGTCATTGTTTGCTCTTTGGATTTTTCTTTTGTCTTATGTGTACACTTGTATGCTTACAACCACTACGACCTTGATTGTCTTGCTGACATCGTGAGTGATGTCCCATGTTTGCAACCCATTTTTCGTGGTCTACATTGTCTTCTACTTGCATCTTAGCTTATACATTGTTTACTTAACTTACATTTCATCTTATACATGCATGTTTGTCTTTGCTTGTACTAACACTTGTCTCCTGACACTTTGTTTGTGTGTTCCTTAGTTTCTACCAAGCACATTCCCTTCCCCTTGTAGGGCACAATTTCAACAATGGTCTGTCTTCTTTTGGGCCACATACTCCTTCAACGACATTGTATGCACCCCAAACAAAGGGGGCATCATTTGGGTGAATTAGTCACCCCATACAACGTTATACATAACACAACACAATACCGGTACACCATAGTTGTTAGTTTTAGATAGGGCTTACAATTAGACTTGGGTTTTTAGCACACCAACCTTTCCTAAATGCCTAAAACCAAAGGTGGGTAATTACACAACGATTGGTAGTTCAACATAGTATACAAAACTCCACACAACAACTTTTACAGGGCATACGAGTCCTTAACACATGCATTTATACACACCATCTGTAGTGGTGTTCTACATTGTGGGAAGTAGTTAAAGGTTGGAGGATGACACCAGACTCTCCCTACACTTCTTCCATTTCATTGGCGTGAGATCACTTGAAAAAATCATGCGTCAACATCATCTACAGGATCCTTCTCTACACTCTTTCCTCATCATAGATCAGGTGCACATGTTCCTTTTTCACACTTTCAACATTTTTACATACTTTCCTTACACACTTTTTTACATATTTTGATCATATACATTTGTGTTTGACTACTTGTTCATCTTCTCTTTTACAGGTTTGTCCGTATGGGAAACAAATGAGTCAACATCAACAACGACAACATCACACACATCAACATCAACATCGACATCAACAACACCCACATCACAACATTTACACATGCATTTCCGTCGTAGGTTCATTCTAATCACCACTTTCTTCTCCATAGCATCCATGCTTCACATTTTTATCACTCCACGCTTTTGTCTTGTCCCTCAACATGCTCTTCTTACATCGATCTACATGGTTATCATGTACGCATCTCTATCTACTTTATGTTACTGAGCTTTTCGCTCACCAACATAAAGTGGGGGAAAATGTAGACACTAAATCACACACTTTGGGTAATTATCTAGTCTTGATTACATACTATTATTCATGTGATTCCTAAGTAAGAAAAGTACTAACTAACCCATGTCTTTGACCATCTTTCTTTTCTTTCTATTGTTACTTTCAGTCTTACACCCTTACTTGCTCAATCTGTCATTTTACTCTTCAACATTTGTCATCTTGAACACTAGTGCCCAGCCAGGACGCCATCGCCAGGTGTCCTCACCCCCTTTGGGCACCCGTATCCCCTTTGTACTTTACTCTCACTTTTTGGGTCCTTTCTAGCCATTTGAGCATCTTATCTTTTTGGTAATCATCCTTTTCAAGGTTAATTACAAAATTCAAGCAAGGGAATCATATAAATATAAAGTTATGTGATCATAATAAAGGACCAAACACTAAGCATTAGTTATCACCACCTAAGGTTGCATCCATTGAGGCATCTAAGAGCTTCATTGCATCCATCTAACACCATCACAAGGGACACAACAGATGGTTTTTGCATCACACTTCATAAGAGGGAAATTCATTCTATTCCATGCACACATTTATTACATTCTACATCTAGCTACTTGCTCGCTATCCAAGTGTGACACGCACAAGAGCAACCTAGGGCACGATTTCCACACACACACGAACTACATTGGGTCTGAGATGTAGTGCAACACTCAGTTGTAAGTTCACCATTGTGACAGCCGAGGATAGTCAGACCCCTCATTCTGCATCTTTCTTTTTGGGATTTGATGTCTATTTGAGGGTTTTGTAGGCTCAATCTTCATCATTGCGGGTTTCCAAATGACCCCATCGATCTTGGTGTGACCTCAGAGTGATCAAAGGTGACAAACGGTGAACACCTTGTGACACCTCAAAGGGGGATTTCGAGCATTTCCACATACCCATGCACCCAAAATAGGTCCAGGCGCCCACAGGCGCCCCGCACCTAGGCTATCTCTCCGAGATCCACATTTTTCGTGCTCTAGTGTGACGATCGGTGCTTTGTGTTTCCCATTTTTAACTCTGTGCATTCTCCGAACTCTGCGAATCAACTAAGGCTTCTTACTATCTCTTTGCACTTAGGGTTTTATAATTTATTTGCTTAGTTTGCTTGTGTATCATTGTTCTATTTAATTGTTATTCATTCACTGTTGTTATAACATTCAGATTATGATTACATCTTACACTTTAGCCTAATCAACTTTTTGCATTGCTTCAAAATTGATCCTTAGCTTTAGGGAATGAAAAATGTATTTCCAAAATTTTATCCTTCGGACAAAAACTTGTATTTTTCCACAACAAACATGTTGGACCAATTTTTGGGCGAATTAAAAAAAATGAAAATTTTGGGTACATTAGAGGGCTCTTTCTTGGGGACATGGATTTGCTCAAGACATGGGATGAACACTTGGGTTAAATAGGACATATAATAAACTCTTGAATATCTTTTCTTTGACCAATTCTTTATCTATTGGGCTATAAATTCAACCATTTTCTTGGGTTAAATTGACACACTAAAAATATAGAAGGGTATAAATATGCAAACACATGAAAAAGGAAAACACATAATACAAAAAGGAAACACACAACCGAATCCACCTATATACATGGTAGGCGAAACCTACCTTTAATGCTCAACTTGTTTTGAATATTTAACATTGTAGGGTAAACCAAATAGTGGAAGAAGATACTCATAGCTAAGATAAGAATTGATTAAATTAGGCTCATATGTGAAGTGGTGATCCTTAACGAAGAATGAGAGTAAAGAATATGTTTGCTTTGCACCACGAGAGAAATAGAAAGAAAACAAAACTTCATCCTAAAATCCCTAGCCTACAATGACACACAAGTCATATATAACGTAATATTGAAGATGATACCATATAAAAACTATTAAAAGAAACAAAAATGAAGAAAATGAAGAAACCACTAACTCAAATTAATAAAAAAGGAACAACTTTCTTAAAGAAAAACTCATCCCCAAAATTATACTTTGACAAATAATTAGAACAACAAAAGTAAGAGCGGCCGAAATAGACTTTTGGGTCCCAAAATTGCACAAAATTTGATATTCTACTACTCCCTATCTTGTCATTTAGTGCAAGAATAATATATTATTAAATAAATAAAATCAAACCATACCTACTATGTTTTTTCAAATTGGTCCCATAGGCCATGGACTTTAATAAAGTCGTATCATTTCATTTCCTAAATAGGTTTTCCTTCTGTTAAAAAAAAAAGCAACTTCACTTTAAAGCAAAGAGAAGATTATAAAATAAAATATAACATAAAATATATCATCACATCATTTATCAATGAATGCATGTGTATGAAATATCATCATATACATGGACATGTGCCCCGGGCTGCCCTCAGATAAGTCGGGCAGCGGGCAGATGCCGTGGAAGAGCCCCTCCACCACCGACTCTCGCCAAGCCTTTTCTTTCTCTTACTTTTGCCGACTTAAAAAATAAAAAGAAAAAACTTGTACTAGTAGTTAACCTCCTCCCAATTTTCCCCATCTTGTTGGATCTTCGGATTCTCCTCCGATCGGGAGGTCCTTGATATAAATCCATATAATCCTTGGCACGATCTGCAATTCAGAGGCTGAAGACATATGTTGTTTGTATATAATTTGGATTTCGTGGCTTATTTGTGGCCGCGAGGGTTTTGATTAATGTCTTTCCAGAAATGGAAGATATCAATCTATCGCCCGGAAGGGATGGAGTAGCTTGAGAAAGGAATTTAGTCGAGGCGGATTGTCCTTTTCTTCAGGTTTTCAGCCGCCGATTTGCACGGAAACGCTCCCGGAACGCTACAGATTCGACGGATTTGATCTGGTTAGAGCGAGCGTTCAAGCTGAGGTACTGTAGTTAAATTTTACCGTAAAGAGTTTTTGGTTTTTTGGTTTTGGTTGAATCATTGCAGAAGGAAAAATAGGTCCGTAATAGATTATTTTTTTGGTTGAAAATAGCCGTCAATTTCACGACTATAGGTCTGGTCATAAGAAGATTCCGCTAAGTAAAAGGTTTTAACTTTGTATTATTGAAAAATGTTAAAATTTCGATAGATTCGACGTTTTTTTAATCTCTTTTTACCAATTTGTCTTAAATTTTTTTGTAGGTCTAGTAATACAAATCTGTAATTTGGATTCCTCTCATTTTAAATTTTTATCGTTAATTAGTGAAAATACGTTTTCTTTTGACGGTTCCACACAATGTTTTGTTTTAGGTTTAGTAATACAATTGGTCCAGTGATTCAACGCCTTTCAAGGGTTTGTACCAGTAATTACCAAAAACAAAAATGCTTTTACTGCTTGTACTTTTCAATATACCGATGCTTCATGGTGTTTGTTAGGCCTCGTAACACAGGTTTCTTGTAAAGATTTCCTTAATAGTCGCAATGGGCGTTTTTGTTGAAATTACGTTTTAATATTACGACACTAGGCCCGGTAATATAAATTTCTTGTGAAGATTCCACGAATTTAAAAGTTCTTACTGTGGATAATTAAATTTTATGGAACTAGGTTCAGTAATACAATTTTGATTCATGGATTTGACGCAAATTTAAATTTTCAACCGTTTATGCTTGAAAATACGCTTAAATTTCATTTTTATGTGTAGTGATGCAAATCTGTTATCTAGATTCTACTCGTTTAGTAAATTTATGTTTTGGATTCATGGTTTGTAGATGCGGTACCAAATTTGGGGTGATTAGTGAAATTATGATTCGGAGTTCAGAGTCATGGTTGGTAGGTATGGGGTACCAAACATCTTGTCTGGATTCCACACTATTTATACTTTTCCTTGTATATAATCAAAAATTCAAATTCTGTGGTTGTAGGTCTGATAACATATGTTTCTTATAATATTCCCCTCAAAATTAAGATATTTGACATTTGTTTGTGTTGAAAACAAGCTTTTCGATTGTACGATTCTGGGTCTGTTCTTGCAAATAGTCCTGTCAATTTGGGGTTTTTAACATGTCTTATTGAAAGATGCTTGAATTTCATTATTCTTGGTTTAGTAATTCATTTTTCCGAATAAATTCCACACAGATTGATTTTTTATAGATTATTATTGAAAATTCACTGAAATCTGAGTGTTTGTTTGGTTTTGTATTGCAAACATCTTGTGTAGATTCAGCGCCT
The DNA here is from genome assembly GCA_018340775.1 of Taxus wallichiana var. yunnanensis. Lineage (NCBI taxonomy): Eukaryota > Viridiplantae > Streptophyta > Pinopsida > Cupressales > Taxaceae > Taxus > Taxus wallichiana. The sequence continues at coordinate 554,913,108 of CM031234.1, forward strand.
TACAATGTTTTTGTCATTAATTTTACTAAAATTATGCTTGATTTTCATGGTTGTAGATTTGTACGGATTTTAAAAGATTCCATGCAGTTCAAACTGTTTACTGAATGTTATTGTAATCACACTTAAAATAGATTTCACACAATATAGGTTTCTGCCATGTGTGCTTCAAATTACACTGAAATATCATGGTTTTCGGTCTGATAACTCAAGTTTCTTGTAAATATCCACCAAATTTAAGCTTCTACTCCAAATATCCTACAAAAGAGGAGAAGGTGGCTGTGGTAGAAAATTTCTGGCTGAATATATACCTTGCAGGATTTTAGGCTTGATAAAGATTCCAGTTAATTTAATGTTTTACAGTGCATTATTGATAAGTTTACAAATTTCACAGTTGTAGATATAGAACTGCAAGTTTTTTGTATAGATTCCATGTAAATTCAATCTTTCTCTGTTTATTATTGAAAATATGCCTGAATTTCTATGTTTTAGGTATTGTAACACAAATATCATCTATATTCTGTGTTCGAAGGTTTTCACTACAAAGCATTGAAAATGTGCTTCAGTCTCACGGCTGTGGGCCTTGTAACAATGGTGTTTTGTAAAGATTCCCCTTAGTTTATGGTTTTTAGTTTTTACCATAAATAGGTTGCAGAAGAGGTCTTCATCTGTTGAATATATGCTTCGATTTGATGATTCTAGGTCTGTTTATACAGTTTTCTTGTAAAGATTCTTCTAAATTTAGGGTATTAATTGTTTATCATTGAGCGAAAGCTTAAATGTTTTAGTTACAAGGGATTTGATATTTGCAAATATGCCTTGAATTTCACTATTGTAGTCTCTGTTGCCAGGAAACGCCCCCACCCCCGTATCCACCCTGAAACGTTTCCGGTACGGAAACGGGTACGAAACGCCTTGGAAACGTCCCGGAAATGCCTGGGAATTTTTGGAAACGTCCAGGACATTCCCGGCATTTCTGGTAAGTTTCCGGCGTTTCCAGGAAGTTTCCGGCGTTTCCAAGAAGTTTCCGGGACGTTTCGTGGCTTATATATTATAAGAAAGAGTTTATTCCAGTTTGTTGTTGTGTCACTCCACTTAATCTTTTCAAATATAGCCTATATTTCTGCTCAGAGAATTTTCCAAACCCAGGTTTAAGTTACAGTGTGCTCAGCTGTAAAGTCTTATAACATTAAAACTATACTAACAAGGAGGCACATTAAACAAGCCTAAAGATAGTTTGGGTCAGAATAGTAATCCAAAGAAAGTAGGAAGAATCTAGCAGAAACCAAGAAATGCCAGGCTAGAAAGCAGGTTTTGACTCAGTGTATTACTGCTCCTTAGAATAGAATTTTCGATTGGAATCCTCAATCAAATGAATACAATGAAGCGGGTTACAACAATAATTTTTGAAACATGGATGCATGACAGATGATTATGAAGAAAATCTAGATGATATATTCTAGAATCTAGATTATAATCATGTATATATGAAACATTGAAATTGTAACCATGTTGAATGATGAATCTTTAGAACTTCAATGAATACAAAATATTTTGAGTGCTTTATCTCTTATGGTCCATGGACTAAAATTTTGAAAATGAGTACTATGCATATATATAAATATATATATTTATATTTTTTAATTTTTATAATATATTGTATGGACGTTTCCCGTAATGTTTCGTACCCAAGGTTTTTTGAAAATCGGCATTTCCGTGTTTCGAACCCCAACCGTACCTGTTTCCTGGCAACATAGCTTGTAGTTATAGTACAACAAATCTCTTATCTAGATTCTTTGTGTTCTGTGGTTTTTGCTGTTATTGTTGAAAATATGCCTTAGTTTCTTGGTAATGTTCACTGTCATAGGTCTGTTAACACAATCTAGTTTCTTGGTAATGTTCACTGTCATAGGTCTGTTAACACAATCTTTTGGATGTCTTCATGTAATCTGAACTTTTTACACTTCTATTATTCAAAATACACAAGTTCAAAATTCATGCTTGTATGTTGGTCAATACGAATTTCTTGTACAGATTCAAATGGTGTGAACCTTTTTACTCTTAATTATTGAGAATGCTGCTTACATTTCACAGGGCAATATAAGACAATTCATATAGTGTGAACCTTTTTACTCTTAATTATTGAGAATGCTGCTTACATTTCACAGTGCAATATAAGACAATTCATCAAAGTTTCAGGGTTGCAGGATGGGTGATAAAAATTCTTGTATAGATTCCAAATGGTTTGAACTTCTGGGGGCCTGGGGTATGGCCGTATAAAAGTATATAAAATATTAAAAATATAGCCAAATAAGCAATATTATTATATTAACAGTATAATATGCACAGAGTAAGCAAAATAAGCGAAATAAGAACAAAATATACTGATAATTCAATGCCAAATGTCATGATATTCATTGATTAGACCTAGAGCAGCAATCTGAAAAAAATGGAAAAAAAACATTTTTTTGGCAAGGACGAACCCTGCTGTAGCCTGTATGAACCCGTGGCGAACCCAAGGTGTACCTGTACTGGTATGTACTATTCCTGTACCTGGTGCCTGTTCAGGCGTACCTGGCTACCTAGCAATTTTTGTATGGGCTCCCATTTAAAACTTTTTACACTTTATGGTAAATTCAAATTCTGTGGAATGTATACAAGAAATTTGCATAACGAAAGCTACAATGATGAAATTTTCAAAAATAAAAGGTACATAACTTAAATTGTCTGTAATCTATACATAATGTTAATGTTTCAACACCTGCAATTCTGAAATTATAAGGAATTTTGAATAATAAAGGGGGAATATATTTTATTGTAAGGAACATATACGAGAAATTTGCATGCCCAGAATATTAATAAAGATAAAAATTTCTATTATGTATTACATGCAATTTAACTTTGTACCATTAATTGTTGAAAATTCCTTGAATTTATGTAGGTTGAGAAACACAAATTTCTTGTATAGATTTCATGCGGTGTCAACTTTTACGCTTAATTATCGAAAACACTGCTTACATTTCATGGTTATATTATAGTGATACAATTTTTTTATATGGTTTCCTTGCAATATAATTTTTAAACCTTCGTTTTTGAAAATTCCTTAAAATTTTAGGGTTGCAGGTCTTGAAACACTAACATTCTATATAGATTATACACAATTTAAGCTATTTACTATGTATTATTGAAACATACAGTTGAATTTCAGGGCTCTAGGTTAGGTAACTCAATTTTCATGTAAATATTCTATGCAATCCATATGCCTTCACCATTTATCATTGAAAATACTATTGATATCATGATTGAAGGTCTGTTTGTATAAATATCCAGTATGGATTGCACATGATGTAACCTTGTAATTATTTATTATGGAAAGACACTTCAATTCTGTAGTTGTAGATCTTGTAACACAAATTTCTGGCATTAAATTGTGTGTTTCAATTTTTTCTTCCTTTTTAATGAAGATTACTTTTAAATTTCAGCTTTTTGGGCTCTGTAAAACAATTATTTAGGTGTACTACTTTTTTTCATTATATATCTTTCTCATATTTCTTCTATAGGTTACAGTCGATCTTTTTTGCCCAGTGAAAAGAGGCTGAAATTTCACAGTTTTAAGCCTCGCCAAACAAATTTCTTGTATAGACTGCACACACTTTTTACCTTTACAAGGGTCACAATTAAGGTATGGGAAGACAAGTTTCTTTTATAGATTCACATATTTTAAGCTTTTCACTGTTCAGTTTTATTTTGTTGACAGCATGCTAAATGTTGAACTGAAGAAAATACAAATTGAAGTGTCAGAGATCCTGTAATTCATCACTGTTGGAATTTTTGCTTTTCAAAACTTCACGCTGCAATTTGAGGATTCAGATGAAGGTTTGTCTAGCTTAGAGAGCAGAATTGGAAAGTTAAGGCCCGGATTGGATGCTTGCACAAGTTCGATAACTTGATTTTCCTGCACAAATCAGTCAGCCATATTGCAGTTCTGTTTAAGAAAGAAAGAGAAGGAGGACTTTTGAAAAAATGGCCCAAGAGAGCAGGAAAAGGGATCACGATGAGACCGGCTGTCAGCCTCCTGGAGGCCCTATCCTGTGCACTAATAACTGCGGCTTCTTTGGAAGTTCAGCAACCATGAATCTTTGCTCCAAATGCTACAGAGACACAGTATTGAAGCAGGCCAAGGCCAAGGCTGCTTCTTCCTCCCTCTCCATCGAGAACAACATTGACATTGTTAATCCTACTGAGGTTTCTCAACCTGCAGTGGAATTATCAGGCCAGGAAGAAGTATCTCAGGACGTGGCTGAATCTTCCTCTGGTGGAGCAGGCCAAGAAGAAGGGCAAGCCAAGGCAAAGAATGGACCAAACCGTTGCAATTCTTGCAGGAAACGTGTTGGATTGACGGGCTTCAATTGTCGCTGTGGAAACACTTTCTGTTCTTTACATCGCTACTCTGACAAGCACAATTGCCCCTTTGATTACAGGGCTGCAGGCCGGGCTGCCATTGAGAAGGCAAATCCTGTTGTCAAGGCAGAAAAAGTAGACAAGATTTAGTTTTATTTGGTACAATTTGGTTGAACTGAGAAGGTAAGCATGGCCTTCGAATAGATAATCAGGTCTGTGTTATGGTGTGTGTGATGATGATTAAAGAGCGAGCATCTTTCATTAAAGAGCGAGAACAATAGATTTAGCTGTCTTGAAGCCATAGTACTTAATTTTAGTGGGCAACAGACTGGATGTAATTCAAGGATGGCTACCTCTACTCCCAACTGCTTTGTAATGGGTTTTATATGGCTATATTCTGGATGTTTTGCTCTGCTAAAAGACCATGAGCTGTTTCTGATTAAAGCAGTTTTTTTCACTTTTTTATGTAATATGCCTATATTCATTGAAGAATGAAATATTATTAGTAGTTAGTGACATCCATAATCTCAACATGGTTTCATCTGAATGTTTGGGTTTGATTTGAAATTTGTATGCACAATTACTGTTATATCAATGTACAAGAGTCTGGGTCTGGATTTCTTTGTTTTCTTAAATGTATTGACCCAGACAAGTATCATTAAATCATTAAATCTTTATATTCTTTTTTTCTTCAAGATTTTGAGTGCACTACAGATATTTATACTGTCTTTAATGCACTTCGAAGATGAGGAAGGGATCCCGCGGGTAATAATTTTGTGCTTGAAAACAACATTACACCTATAAAATGATTGGACTTGTGGAAAAATTTTTACCACTGATTTTTGATTTACTTATATGGATAGTGTACTTTCTGAAAAATTGATCATTTAACTGGATTGTTGTGTGGACGAAGTACTGAAAGGCATGATTCTCTTTGGGGTTCTGCTGTAATTAGATGGCTTGATGTTAAATCCACTACAGTAGACTGAACTGGCATTTGGCAGGCAAACCTTTCTCTTTTTTTCTCTTTTTTAGTATTTTATCCATGGTAGAAAGTCCATTAAAATCAACATCACATAACTTCTGATTCCAAGAAACCCTTTCTGGTCTGCTGGAAGCTTGTTTTTGGTTTTTAAAGTGTTTTCCTGTCTTATATACTCCCAGAATCTGCTAGAGAGGTCCAGAAACTTCGTACTGTAGATTTTTTGGGCAGTTTCCATCAGTTCAGTTCCTCAGGACTTTACATAAGCTTTTGCTGTGTAACTTGTTTTCCAATTAGAAAAGTTCTGGAGTACAATTCTGACTCCCCATTTATTTTTGTTGCTTTGTAGGATGTCTGTGCCTGGATTATAATAATGTATTTATTAATCCAGTATGGGAAATACAGATGTAAAAACAACTGTTGCCAACATGCAAAACAGGCTTAGAGTGGGGAAAGGATAAATGAAAATCAATGTCAACAGGCTTTTCTGAGCTGAACAGCCTCTCCTCTATCTGTAGGTAGAGTGCGACTTGATCGGAGTTTAAATTCTGTGTGTGTGTCATTATGTTATCTTTCATGTCTCAGGGTTATCCTGAATGTTGGTTTCATCTGCCAGACAGTATTTTCAGCTTTGGTTAAGTGTTTGAATTTGTTATAGGGTGCTTATTGTTCTATGGTAATCCGATAAAATATATTTTAAGAAACCATATTTCAAATAAAAATATTGATGTAACCTTAATCTTTTATCAGAATAGAAAAATATCTGTTTCATGTTGTGTGCTTTGTTTTTGCTTTTAACCTTATCTATCATTGTACTTGCTGAAATGAATATATCATTTCTAATTCTTCCTCTCCAGCTGCTCCTGTACTCTCACAAGGATTTCACATTGATGTTCCATCTTTTTTGGGGATATGCGCTACTTTTGCAACATGTTATTGGGATTATAGACCTCATCCACCCTCACCATGCTCCTCATTTAACCCTGCAAGGATCTCATGTTGATGTTCCACCTCTTTTGGGGTCGTGTGGTGCCTTTGTAACGTGTCTATTGGCATTATAGGTGAATGGCTGCCTTGCCGTGGTAAAAGAGGGATTTTGATTGGGGGTCACATACCCCTCCCCACCCTTCAATCACGTTGAAACTGGAAAGACATCAAATGAAATCTAACGCTATATCTTAAATTGAAAAATGATCCGTTTTTCAATATTAGTAACGCATGAATAATGGTGTGAGCTTGAGGTGTTTTTACCAAAGGAGTTTTAACATCACATTCAATTCTCCAAAATGGCTATTTGTATATTCTAGGGGTTGATAAATTGTATACTTTTTTAACTAGTTGATGCGTAAGAAATTAATTGTCTACAAGGGTAAATTGTTTCTTTATACTTAAAATTAAGGATAGGTGAATTGGCCAGGTGTATTCTGGAACTAAGTTATGTTGCTGAAGCTCGAGTTTCAAAAATAAATTGAACTAAAAATAAAGTAAAATGGCCACTTGCTTGAGGTTTCCACGTATAATTTGAGGGAATGCATCTTGAAAAACTGTGTTGATATTTATAAGTAAATGATTCTCATATGAAATTGCAACAACATAAGAAGTAGATGGAAAGAAATCAACATCTGTGCTTTTTGCTTTGTTAACTTAGCATCTTTTATGATGAAATTCATTAGGTTGATTAATGATTACAATGACGTAAGAGGTAAATTTTAAATGTATTTTTATTGAGATCATTTTTATTAACCAAACTATGTTGTTCTTTGTCTAAATTGACTTCATATGGCTAATTATTTTATACTCTTGAAGATCTTTTAATGTGATCTCTAATTGACAAATATTCTAATGTGCAATTTTTCAAATCAATTTTTTGTGTTTATGTTGATTTAATGCCCTTTGCTAGTGGAAGTTATAGTTTTGGTGTCAATCTACATATCTTTTGATCAAATATTGGATAAGTATATATGTCCAATTTCATGCCTGCAGGCTGCCCTGCTTTGGTTAATCTTATGTACTTATGGTTCCATCATATACGAACACACTAATCAGCTCATCATAGGGTTTGAATAGTTGCACTTGAAGAACTGAAAACGTCACGACAAGATTCATCAAAAATTACGAGTCAATTGCTCTTTATCATTGAGTATCTAGAAACACCGTGGGGCAAAAATCTCCATCTACCATCGTCTCATAAGCTTGTGTTGCTTTTGAAGACTCACAAAAGTTACAATTAATCTGGTGCATGTACAAACGCTGGAACATTTACATCCATCTACCAACGCCTCATAAGCTTATCTTGCTTTGAAAACCTACACAGAACTTGTATATAACTTTGTGAGAATCAACTCTAGATTGTCTGTTCCCATTGCACTCACCTCGAGTGTCATTACTATAGGCCAACGAACATTTTTTAAAATCATTCATTCAAACAAAACAATAGATTCAACATACAAATCACTGCAGTGGTACGAAGGGAAAAAAAATCATTTTCCAATTTATTGCCTGTCAGTATGACTATTTAATTTGGATGGATTTGGCCATGCTTGAGTGCTTAACTGTCTGGATATGTCTTATTAATGTTATGTCACAGTGACATGTTCGGCCAGACCTGTATCTGTCATTGATGCTTGTGACAAATTCAACCAAGGTTTACACATTCTACTAAGTCTGAATCTGCCATTGGTGCATGTGATAAATTTGGTCAAGGTTTACATGTTCGGCTAGGGCCCAAATCTGTCACTGATACAACATTTGATGGGTTTTTAAAATTGGAAACAGCCGAGTTACATAGCTATTGGCATCTCTGCCCTTAAATATTGGATTTTTACAAGTATCCAGGTATCTTCAAAGATTTTCAATAATATGCTTTCTTTTTGTTTTAAACATCTTATGGCTATTTTCTCACAAACTCATGTCATCTTCTTCTATTTCTATCTTTCAATGAGAACCTTGTAAAATTCTCACAGTTTAACGAACTTTAAATTATATTTTCCTTGAAGATGTTTTTATTCTTTTTAGGTGGGAATGGCATGCACCACCACAGCCTTAACTACTTTAAAGCCATGACCATGACAGCAGGAGAATATCTCTTTTCGATCGGTAAAATTTTATTTAGAACATCTCTGATTTGGAAGGTCGGCTGCATATATGGTTAGTTGTAATTTAAACTAAAAAACAACTTGGTCATCTTTATGACACGTACACTTTAATACACCAAGAGAGATTCTAAGTGGTCTCCACTACATGAATACCTTCACTTTCAAATATTAGGTAGCACAATGCCATTTGGTTGCAAAAGATACACGAGATAGATAGATTTTAACACTAATGAAAGATCACAAAACATGTTCTTACTTTACTTGACATAATTGTGTGTTCTACTTATAAATTAAATAAGACCAAAACTATCTAAAATGCAGACTTTAAGTTGTTACCTCACCATTACATAATTTTTGGAAGAGATCTTCCAGCGAAAGATTTTCAAAAATATTTTTCGGCATAAATTTTTAGCAGAAGTTTTTGGGAAACAAAAATGGTTTTACAGGGTGAGATAATTTGCTAGGCATTTGTTTGACAGTTTACTGGTGCAGAACAACTTTTACAAACATTTGTTGAAAATAGATTCAAACATATGAAACCTATCGGTTAATTACTTGGTACTGAAAAGTTTTCAAATGTATTGGTAGATATAGAGAAAGTTTACTTTTAAAAATTATGTTATTGTGATATATTTTGTTGATGATAGATTTTCACTTAATTGGCAATTTATTATTCCTTAATTTTTCCTTTTCAAATGCGTAAGAACATTTTTTTGGTTTGTTATAATAAAAAAAAGTTCTATGCAACTAGATATAGTCACATGAACCATTATATTTTTTATTAAATGATGATATATTGGTTTCTATTGTAAATAAGTTATACAGGCTATATAAATTCAATTATGATGATTATTATGGGTATACCTGAAATTTAATGTTAATTGATGAGTTGTAGTCCAAAGGGGTAGGGAGTTTGTATATTTTTGCATCTCTAAATATTATTGTAATATTGTTGAATATCAATAAAGAGAATGTCATTAATCCAAAATAATGCCTTGTGTTTGTGTCTATTTTTGAGTGTAGGTTGTGAGTCTTAAGCTTGGAAGTTTGGAAGCCATTTACTTTGCCCCCTTATTTTTATCTCCACCAATAGGTATCGAGCAAGGATTTTCTTAGCGGGTTAAGTGTGTGAGACTCTCACTAAGTCATTTGCAAGTTGTGAAGGAGAAGCTTGCTTATTGTGGAGATATGACACTTGTATGAGTAGCTCTTGTTGGGGAAGAGGAAGGGCACCAAGAGCACCTAGAGTTGTAGAGCTTGCATTGATGCTAAGAGAATCCTTGAGTAAGATTGGATGCTATGGAGGATGTACAAGGGAGAGGAATAATGATTGTTGATGTGAGCGATGATGAAGGAGAAGTTCCAGATATTCAAGAAAGAGATGTACAAGAAGAATGACTTTTGAGATACATTGCAACGCTGAGAAGCAAAAATGATGGACACCTTGAGCTATGTAAGTAGCTTTATCCTTGAGGATCTTATTGATTGGATCACAAAGCTGGAAAAGTATTTTGAAAATGATTCCTCGTGAGGATTTTAAGGGGGTGAAGTTCGCTATGAAGTGGAAAGGACATGCATTCCTATGGTGGCATCATGTGCAATTCTAGAGACAAAGAAGAGGGAAGACCAATATCAAAACTTGGGACAAAATGGTTCCAAAGCTGAAAGACAAGATTTTACCTTCATATAATCAACTAATTTTATCAAGCAAGCTGCAAAACTTGAGATATAAGGAGATGAATTTGAAGGACTACACAAAGGAGTTCTACAAACTCACAATTAGAGTTTATCATGCTGAAGCAAAGCAAGAAAAGACATCAAAGTATTTCAATGGATTTCATCTTTCAATTCAAGATGAGATTAGAATGTTTCTAGTGAAATCAATAGAAAAGGCATGTCAATTTGCATTGAAGGTGGAAGAGAAGCTAGCTAGGTAGAAAAATACATCTTGAAATAGAGGGAGTTTCTCAAGAGGAAGAGGATAAGTGGGCAACAATGGAGGACAACTAACTCATGAAAGGGAAACAAGCTCTTCACAAAAACTAGAATCTAACACAAAGAGGGAAGGGATATTCTTCTAGAGGAAGAGAATACTCTAAGAGAGGAAGAGGTAGAGGATTCTTTGGCAAGTGTTTTGAATGTGGAGAATATGCTGGACATAGAGCATATGAGTTTCCTAAAACACTTCACAACAATCATAAGAAATATGAAGCAAGCAATCATGTTGCTCTTGTGAACGAGGTGAGTGTTAGTTCTCTAACACATCTAAAATAACCAAAACATCGTGAAGCTCTATTGATGAAAAGAGTACTAATAAAACCAATCAAGGAAACGTATGGACCAATTTAGAGAGAGAATATTTTCTAGACTATGTTAAGTAAGAGGTAAGTGTTTCAAGGTTGTGATTGATAGTGTTAGCACAAATAACCTAGTTGTTGATGACATGGCTTGGACATAAAAGATTGGTGCATCCTAATCCATATTGAATGTCTTGGTTATTGAAGGGGGCTCATAAGGATGAGGTGTGATAGTTTTTGCACAAGTAAGAATCGGAAGATAAAACCGCTACATATATTAGTAACTCAAAATATTGTACAATGATAAAATGATATCCATTAAATTAGTACATTGCTTTCCAATCTCAAATAAGATTTTACGGGAGAAGGTTGTATACGAGACCCAACGGTCCATCAACCAACCTAAACTAACTTATAAATCATAAAACATTCTAAGGGGGTGTCTCACATGAATTACCTATATAATATACTTACATACAACTATATCAAACACATTTGGATCACATGACCCAACAAAGACCCTTAATCCAAAGGGGTCTAAAATATGATCAAAGAGCACATGACTATAATTCATCCGATAGTATCTTCTTCGCTTCACACATAGTCCCACTATCCCGTGACATGTCGCATGAATAATGAACATCTTCTTTGGCATACTAATCACCTCTTACCATTTTGTACCTTGCATCAGCGGTCAAGCACAATCAAGGTTTTTTGAACTACATAGATCCACATTAGGCTTCACATAGAGGTCCACCCAATGATTATTCAAGATCGCATATGACACATCTATCCTAATGCCAAATGATGTTGACCTTTTCTCAACACTATCGGTCTAAGCTAGAACTCCCCTATCAATTCGTTTAATCATTGACAACCGATTTAAGACCAATATACTCTTTTCCTCTATTAAACAAGAGGTGAGAAGTCATTGCATTGAAAAATATAACCAACTTTGTCCACTCATCATTAATGAATATCAAAGGATTGAAAATCAAAATTGGATAGAAAACAACACATTCCTACCATATATCCAAAATTGCCACTACAACATAAACCGATCTTGGAGTTACCACCTCAACTCAAGATGGGTGGACCTTTGACTATGTTAGACTATTTGATCCCAATGGATCTATAAACCTTGAAAATTAACTAGACTGTCCCCCGACAATAAAAGCATCGGGAAATATTGAGACATTCATGGTTACATGAAAATGCCCCATTTCCAACCTTCAAGTAAAAGCATGGTGTCGGTTTCACTAAAAATGCACCAGCTTATACACTAAACCTTTATTTCTCCAACAAAATATGAGTAAAATGCATCTACAAGCACCAAAATAAAAAAATGTCTTCATAATCTTATTTATATGTTTTGTTCCATGAAAAATAAGTGGTCATATGCCATATGTGACGTCCATACAAAAAAGTTATGTCATATACAAGTTTCCCACTAGATTCAAGCTAGATATACCCTTCACCAATGCAAGTTGTATGCATGTATTAGATTAACACTAAGCCATGGAATGAACCTAACACCAAGTAGATTCTAGCTTAATCTAATCTAAACAAAAACATCATGATAAATCGAAAAGAAAGTTTAACTAATTATGCATAAAACATTAAATCAAACATCAAATGTAAACCTCCTTTGATTGTTGGATGTGCTTTTAGATTGTAGGTATTTCCTTTTGAACTGAACACAACCATGCATGTTCAAATAATTTCTTCAAGGAAAAGGAAGAGATCTCACCAATATGGTTTGATTGCCATTTTTGGTTCTTCTCTTACTACTCTTAGCCAAGTAGAAAGGTGAGATTTATTTGAACAAAGCTTTCCAATAACATGAAAATGTTATTATCAAGTGCAAATGTCTTACAAGGACATGGTGTAAGTTGAAACATGGTGTACTAGGTTCTTTATATAGCTTTCCAGTTTTGGGAGAAGCTTACAACCTAGTGAATGCGGGATAAAGGTAAAGTAGATTTAGAAAGGGATAAGTATGATTAGAAGAGATTGATTTGAGATTAGCAACTCATGGGAGTTGAGAGTGATTTAATTAATCAACTAAGATTAATTAATACACCAAATTAAGCTTATAGAAGCTATTTGGAGGTGATTTAGAGGGAAATTAGTAGAATTTGAAGGATTTAAGAGGGAGATTTAACCAATAAGGTGGTTTATTTATTAAATACAAGATTGAAAGGATTACTTAATTTTTATTTATTTATTATTAAGGGCAAATAGTTTTGAAGTGACTATACCCTGTATACAAAAGGGCTCAAAAGCCAGATACCAGAAGCGGGAGAAACAACCCAGAGAAGGGCAAAACAACCAATCTTAGAGGGCTCAACAGCCAGATAAAACAACATATTAATAGAAACGATCTAGATGTACAATGATCCAAAATACAATAGTAGAGGAGATCAAAAAACAAACAAGAGATATCTATCATAGAATATCTCCGCCAAAAAATAGCACCAGATCCGCCAGTCATCAACAAATTCTCAGCCCCAAGTAAAACAACAACACAGCTCCACTTTACTTGATAGCCCTATCAATCTTGGTTTTGATCGTTTGTAGCGAGACAAAGAATGCAATGGTTGTGGCCTGAGAAGGGTCTTTCAGATCCGCCTGAGCAATTGCCATATCTCTTTTCTCTTTGGGGCCCCAAATGTCTTCAGTAATCCCGCTGAGGCTGCATACACTATGAACATGCTTTGTTCGATGAAATTGTAAATACTTTTAAGTGCAGATAGGATGCAATCATTACGGATTTTTGCATTTCCCATTCTAGCCATCCAAAGATTGTAGCTTCTTGAACACTTCAGCAATAACACCCTCCTCATCATCATTTTGAAGTTTTCCTTTTCCCTTAGCTTTTTCCATATTTTTGATAACCCTTTTAAGCTCTTGAATTTCCTTTTCCATCCTACCCACTCTGACCATCAAATCCTCCTCCTTAGGCTCCTCCATCGGTTGGCTGATGTGCAGGAGGTTCTCGGCAAGCTCGAGGTCTTTGTGGCTTCTAAGAACCCTCTGAGAAGCAGGGATCTTAGTTTTCATGCCCTTCCTTTTCTTGCTAGACGAAGCAGTTTCAATCTTCCTTTCGAGCAAGGGGGGAATGGAGGCGGTGTGAGCAGGGGGAGGAATGGAGGGAGAGGGTGGAGCAGGATTCATGCGGGGACAGTTTGAGCAGTGACGATGGATAAGAAGAATTAGCCCTTGATGCAGAGGAACTGCCCTAGAATGACTCTGCACTTCCCGAACGGATTTCTTAATTAATTAACAAATGACCCTAGAAAGGATTAATTAATTAATTAAAAGAGGATTATAACTAATGAAATGTCATTAATTGGCATCCAGGATAGGGAGAAGGATAGTTAATTAACGAAATTTCATTAATTAGCCGAGATGAAGGAGAATATTAGCTAATTAGCGGGAACTCACTAATTATAACGAAATGACTAGAAAGAGGATTATTAGTGCAATTTTAGTATTAAAACTGTGTAGTCAGATTTAGGTGTCTACATTTCCCCCTCTTTGATGTGGTGTAGCGAGCGATGCCATTTCAAATATAATAGACAATTTTAATGATTAGAAGAAAAAAGTATGATTGATGATGATGACCCCTCGAGTGTTGATGGGGTGATATAAGAGGTTGATTGACACTCAAAAAGAAGAGAAGAAAATGATCATGACAGAAGAAAATCCGATCAATGTGCAAGATATGTTTGAACTAGGCATGCATAATGATACAACAAAAGGGTAAAATGAAATGAAGAGCCATAATACTGATTTTTGTTCATTGCTAAAGGACTCGAATCAAAGAAATACTCAAAGCAATGCATTACAAGAAAGTAAACAAATAGACCAACAAACAAACAAACACAAACAAATAAACTTAAACAAACAATGTTAAAAAAGTTTTGCCAATGTTTTTTTATCCAACTTCAGTTCCTAAATGTTTGAGTTGTACGATAAGGGTTAAAGTGATGCCCCAAGGAAGGATACATGCAAGGGCGTAAACAGAGGACAAATAAGTCCCATGAAAAGAATCGTGCACTATGAAACTACCCCGAGCAATGATATATGTTGAGAAGATAGACACATCAAATAAACCAACTTTGTTGATGAAGGAAAATCACAAGATGATCTACATGTCATGCACTAGAACAAGCAAACACTAAAGTAGGATGTTTTGTAGGATAATTTCCAATGTTTAGTGTTTTTGAGTTTTTCACTGTTTTTGGATTTCGATTTTTTACTAATGTTTTTGGATTTTTGAATGTTTTGCCGATGTTAGATTTTTGAAGGATTTTTTGAATTTTTAGGGTTTTTGGAAGTTTTCCAAAACTATGTATAGGAAAATGAAGATGCAAATATGCCTCCAATGAGAGCTGAGAATATACAATGGAAAATCTTGCATGTATATACAAGAATAGGATAAACCAGATCAAGGCCAAGAGGGAAAATTTCAATAAGATGATGAACTCAAACCGATGAAGATCTAGGAAGGAGCGAGCATGCCCCTAATGCAAGCTAACCAAGAAACACATGATAGAAAGAAGTAGAAGATTGTTTATTGAAAGAAGGGACAAAATTTCCCTCAAACATGGTAAAAAGGCAATCTTATACACCGGATGTTCAACAAAACAAAAGAACAATATGAATGCTAAGGAAGAATATGGAAAATGTAGCTAGAAGACTGCAATGAAAAAGTGACAAGCCAAAGGCACAAATTGTGAGACAAAATATGGACTAAATAAAGAGTATGGAAAAGGTCCAAACAATACACAGTAACATACTAGCCCTATTTGGTCATCAAGATCCAGTTTGTGCATGTGAAAATTAATTACTTCTCGAAGGGAAGATGTAATAGACAAGAAGTGAAGACAAACTAGCCAATTTGAGGGAATGATTAATTTGGAAAGTTTATTGGTGAATGGAAGGTGGAAGAAGAGCCGTACATTGCTCCACTGCTAGTCAAACATCCAAAGCACCGACGGAGATGTATCTAATTCTAGTCGTAAAATCGCTCTCTGTCACCATATCGTCCATAACCTCGGTAGAGATAGTGGAAATACCCCAAGAGAGAGTTATATATTGCTTTACTTTTGATTTTTGATTATTTTGATTGATTTTTTTTGCTTTTCTATAAAGTATTTCAACTCTCTCGATTATTTTGATAAGGGGTTAAGAACCAATGATGGCTTGATGGAAGGATGTGGAAGTGATTGAGATGACAACATTGGTTAGTGTCAAAAATATGCCCAAAGGCCTTTGCAACAAATTTATTAGATGTATGATAGTGATATGGTCTTTAAGAGGTCAGTCGTTCTTTAATTTACCAAGGTGATGAAAGACCGAGGTCAAAACAGATACTATAGAGATAAAAGTCACACAATGAGTGCAAATAGAATAACAAAAAGATCATCGAAGGGATGAAAATGATGAGTGATTTGCAGAGGAATGGAAAAGAAAAGAAAGAACGTCCATGTGTATGCAAAACTAGATTGTAATGTCTCGATGTTTGTACCTTCGATTTTTTTTTTTACGGATTTGTGATTTTTAAAAAATATTTTTGATGGTTGTGTGAAGGGAAAACCATGAAGAGAGAAGATAAAGATGAGGATAGATAGGAGGAAAAATATCCATGATAGAGTAGGAAGAATATGATACGATGAATGGGAAGGTTGAGACCAACAATGCCACTCCGTGTGATAATATCCAACAACAATGTTTGTGATTTCTTTGATGAGGGAGACTAGGAGTTTTTGCTTATCAAGAGTGATATTATCTCCAATCTCGATGATCATGTTGTGAGATCATACTTGACAATTGACTATGACTTATTAAGCAATATGGATTTTGTATGTGGGAGCTTGAGTTCCCTATCCATAGAGTTTTGCACTTTGCACCATACCGACATTGGCATTAGTGTGCATTTTTGAATCATGTTTGCGAAATGGATTTATGAGTGTTGGATTTGTGTGGAGCTTTGAAGCTCCTCGGATTTTTGATCTTATCTTGATGAAGAAATTGTTTGGATTTCATATAAGCTAATGTGTGTTTTTTTGGTCCCGAGAAAAGGGAGAAGAAAGTGTATAGTTAAAATTAATGATAGGAATGGTAGGGATGATGGTGGGATTGCCACAGTTGTCAATAAAAGGATGATATGATGGACGAAGAGGATATGGTCCAAGGATTGAAGGAAATGGGCTAGGAGGTGGCCCAAGAATTGATGGTAACGGGCTAGGAGGTGGTCTCGAGAATAGAAGATGATGGGCTACCTAGAGGTGTCCCATAGATAGAAGATGAAGGGCTACCTAGAGGTGTCCCATAACTAGAAGACGATGGGCTACTTGGAGGTGCCCCATAAATAGAAGACGATGGGCTACTCATAGGTGCCCCATAAATAGAATATGAAGGACTACTAGGACATGACACAATGATATTAGATAATGGGATACCATGAGGTGTCCCATAAATAGAAGATGAAGGGTACTAAGATGTGGCCCAAGGATAGAAGATAATGGGCTACTGGGAGGTGTCCCATAAATAGAAGATGAAGGGATACTAGGACATGGCCTAAGGATATAAGATAATGGGATACTAGGAGGTGACCCACATATAGAAGATGATGGGATACTATGAGGTGGTCCAATGATAGAAGATGAAGGGCTAATAAGATGTGTCCTCATCATAGAAGATAAAGGGATACTAGGACGTGGCCCAAGTATAGAAGATAATGAGCTACCATGAGGTGACCCGCAAATAGAAGATGATGGGCTACCAGAAGTGGTCCACATATAGGAGATGATGGGATACTAGGAGGTAGCTCACATATAGAATAAAATGATGGGCTACTCGGAGGTGACTTAAGGAGAGATTGTGATTGAGGAATTATGATATATAAGGAATTTTTGGGTGATGATAAGATATGAGGGGAATCAAGGATAGACCCCATAATTTCACCATGTAATGGGAAATGTGAATATGGAAGAACAAGAGGAGGATCAAGTTTGATGATCTTAGGATCTTTCTCTATTTGTTGACCATAAGACTCAACCTCTTCCCCACAATACACAGATGCATCAAGGTCAAAAGAGAATTGTTAATTACTATCCTCTAGATGAATGTCATCATGTAGCACCATGAATTCTCCGATTGCTTCTTCATTTTGAAAAAATAGATCGGCATGGGTCATTGTTGGTCAATGATAATAGGTTTATTGGAAGGAAGAGGTCCAACAAGTGTTGAATATTTAGAAGATGTTTGATGATAGAGATGAGGGGAAGGTTTGAACTTATTATTTCCAAAAGGAACTTGATAGTGCTTTAAAAAGATATCTTAGCACATCGATTCTTGAGAATTGTTTGACGTGGACGTAAACATCGGTCTTTAGAAGATTGAGGAGGATACCGTAAGGCATGGTTGAAAGGGCTTGAGGGCCAAAGAGAGATTGGATTTGGATTGATAGAAGAATATGACTCAAGAGACGAAGTAGATTTGGATTTGGATCTCTCAGTTTGAATTAGGTGTGATTTTGGGATAGGTTGGTGTTGGTTTGTTTAGATTATTGCATAATACATATAGAAGAAGGGGGTCATGTGGAAAGAGAGAGGACCGTGACTCAAGATTTGAATTGGATGTTTGATTAGATGATGTTTGATTCGTATGAATATTGAATGGAGGAAGATGTTGTTTGGGCGATGAAAAAGGGGGTCATGTGGAAAATAGATGATCCCGACTCAGGAGTTGAATTAGATGTTTGTTTAGAGGAAGTTTGAGTCACACGGATCTTCAAAGGAGGAAGACATCATTTGGGTGATTGATTAAGGGGGTCCTATGGAAAAAGAGATGACCATGACTTAGGAGTCGAATTGCATGTTGGATTAGAGGAATTCAAAGTCGCACAGATCTTCGAAGGAGGAAGACGTTGTTTGGATGATTTATTAAGGGGTCCTGCGGAAAAAGAGAGGACTGTGACTCAAGAGTTTAATTGGATGTTGGATTAGAGGAATTTGAAGTCACATGGATATTCAAAGGAGGAAGACGTTAGCGAGATGACTGATTAAGGGGGTCATGTGGAAAAAGAGAGGACCATAACTTAGGACTCGAATGGATGTTGGATTAGAGGAATTCCGAGTCACACAAATCTTCAAAGCAAGAAAACATCGGTGAGGTGAATGATTCTCTCATAGAATAAAGTTGATTGGATGAGGTTTATGAGACTAAGGAGAATCAGAAGAATATAATTTACTAGGAGATGAAGGTGGGGAAGTGGAAAATATAATAGGCTATATATTTTCAATAGCACGAGGAACCACCCGAGATCTAATTATGATTGACATCGCTTGTCATGAATGCCTAGACCTAGATTGTTTGATTGAAATCATTCATGTTCAAGGAGTTCCATGTCAATTTGAGTTGCGTCATGTTGAAGGAAGACGTCAATGAGGTGACCGATTGAGGGGGTCATGTGGAAAAAGAGAGGACTCAGTAACTTAGGAGTTGAATTGAATGTTGGATTAGAGGAATTCGAGTTGCACATGATCTTGAAAGGAGGAAAACATCGGTGAGGTGACTGATTATCTCATAGAATAAATTTGATTGGTTGAGGTTTAGGAGATTGAGGAGAATCAGAAGAATATAATTGACTAGGAGATGAAGGTGGGGAAGTGGAAAATATAATAGGCTATCTATTTTCAATAATGTGAGGAACCACTCAAGATCTAATTATGATTGACATTGTTTGATGTGAATGCCTAGACCTAGATTGTTTGATTGAACTCCTTCATGTTGAAGGGACCTAGACATTTTACAAATATAAGGAAGCTCATGTGATGTTGAAGGAATATAAATAAAATAGGTAGCATAAAGACACAATTTTGACAATAAAGCAAGGTTTGGAAAACAAGTTGCAAGTGTGAATGTAAAAATGGTTGATGAAAATTTAGCAGAGTAACAACTATGAAGGAAAATGTTCCTAGGAGTAAATGTATCAAAATGATGTTTGATAGGACAACAACACAATTTCAACACTTAAATTGAGTTTGAGAAAACTAGATTTAAGTATCAAAAAGGGGTTGGTATGATTTTGGTAGTGTAACAACAAAACTTTAACACTTAAATCAAGTTTAAGAAAAACAAGGCTTAAGTATAAAAATGGTAGATACAATGTAAGCAACGTAACAACACAATTTTGACACTTAAAACAAATTTAAGAAAACAATATTTGATTATCAAAAAGGGATTGATACAATACAAGAAACGTAACAACACACTTTCAACACCCAAATCAAGTTTTAAGAAAACACGGTTTAAGTATCCAAAAATGGTTGGTACAATTTTGACAAAGACTTCGATAGTGCACTTTGATAAGAGGAGAGCCAAAATTTTGTGAACTGGGGATGCGTGAAAATGTTTCATAACAAAAAATACGTGGCACAACTTTGGTAGAGTTTTGCCTTGTTTGAAAACAAGGTGGAAAATAAGACAAAGTTTTGCTTAGAAGGATTTTGATACCAATGATAATGGATATGGAAAAGTTGGCCCCGATGCCAAATAGCTTCCTAGGGTCACTAATGTTTGTCTAAGAGAATTACACCATATTAAAAATAAATTCTAAACAAGGACCATTACCCCATAATCAAATTAATGAAAGAGGCCTCATACAGACAACATTTGATATTCCTCATGGATTTTACTAGTCAAGTGGGTCGTTGGGGCACTTCCCGTTTCATCATCTAGTTCCCTCAATGTGCCGACTACTTTGGGGTTCCTGTGGTACTCATCACAATGAGTTTTATGGCTTAATCCAAAGCACTTCCCATGGGTTTTATCCCTTATCCAATCTTGTAAATACAGTGTGAGTTGTTCTTTTTATCTTCTTTTAAAATTTGGCTATCTTAAATGCCATTCTTTGACTGAGGAAACCTACACACAAGACGTTAGTAATTTTTTCAATTTTTGGTATTTGACGAGCGTAAATGGTCCTACACTCAAATGATTAGTAGGTTTCCATATGAGCACAATGTTAGAAAAATATCAAGGATCTTAACCATTTTTATTTCTCAAGGTCATTCCGAGGCGCAAGAGAAGAGCATACGTGGTGTTCAATCAAATTAAATCAATATGAAAATTTTAAATCAAAATATCAAGCGTTAATAAATATTTTAAAATGACAATCAAAATGTTAGAAAAACATTCAAAATCATTGTCATTTATTACTCAAAGTTAACATTAATTTTGATAAAAACCTACACATTACAATAAGAAAACACATATAAAACAACAGAAATTGAAAATCAATGTTGAAACTTTCGAAATTTTGAATTTTTTTAAAACAAAAGTCCCAAAAATGCTACTGCATACACAGTAATGCTAGTGCAAGGAATGATACGCAGAGCGATAAACATAAATGTGAAGCAAAATTGTTAGCAAGAAAATTTGTCGATAAGACAAATTAGTGGATTTCCACCAACGCTCTGGGAATAGGTCCCTTTTCTTGAACATGCAAATCCATTATTATGTGTAAACAAAAATAAAACTCTATGGTTGGCCAGGAGGCCAGGGATCCAACAAGAAAACTCCATTGCACCTGTGGAAAATGCTTGCAATTTGTGCAAGGGAGGAATTTGCTAAGAAGGTGGGGAAGTAGGAGTGGGAAATTAGGAAAGGGATTAATACTGCAAGTAGGAAAACTCATATTCTTATAGGGATTAACCGAAATATTAACACACAAAATTAGAAAGAATCACAACCTTGCTAGTTATATCAAGACAAGATGAAACCATGAACAACAAAAATTCACTTATTCACTCATCCAGAAAAGCATGAAACTCCTTTCTTTATTGACATATTGGCAAAGTTGTACAATGAGAGGGATGGAAGAACATATGAAAAGGAAAATGGAGGAAATAACTATCTTTTTCTTATTCTAAGTAGTTATCTACTCTTGAACATACAAAATTGACAACCCTTTGGAATGGGGAAGTCATTACAATATATAAAATTCAAAAGAACTCTTCACCTACCCCCACACAACCTTTCGTTTTTCGTTTAAAAATGTGACTCTTCGTATTCCTAGGAATAAAATTAAGTCCCCCTTTTATTAATTAAGGGTGACTTATTACAATGCCAACTATAGTCACATAGGACAAAAAATAGAATAAGACAAAATGCAAAGTACAACCCCCTCCTAATGAAGAAATAGGACATGAAGGAAGAGGGGAGGGGAAAAAAGAGAGAGAACTACTCAGATGGAGACAAGGCCCTTGCTGATTCTGCCGCTCTCGGTGAAATTTCGCTAAGAACCTCTAGGAAGATATCCACTCCTTTGAATTCTCTGCTATATCGAGCTGCCGCAGTGTAACTTTCTCGGCTTGGGGATGTGGAAAAAATTCAATGAATTGATCCAATTATCCGAGATGACATTGATGTTTTTATACTTTGTGAATCAAGACTGATGTTTCTTCACAATGCTTGATGTAGACACCTAAATTCAGCTTTTGCAATCTTATTGCCAAACACACACAAATCACTCTCATTCTTGTCAATTCCGTTATAATTAGTGATTTTTGAAAATTAACTAATGTTTCTAATCACTTTGGTTAATTAACAAGAACTTTGTTGATCACGTAACCACTTTTGCATTCAGGATGCCACTTTACGGCAAATCGTAAGTCAAAATCCTCTTCAAAACAGACTTTAGCGATTATAAGCTAATTAAGCCTATTTTCCCCTTGATTTGGTTAATATGCCCTAGTATTGACTCAAAACCCTCTTCCAACCACTCAAAATCACCCCATTCACCTCCACAACGTCTCAAAAAGCTTCAAAAGCTTATCTTAGCCTCCTAGTTGACCCTAAGCGGTTGACTAAGGCTTCATACCTCTTAATCACTTGGTAATTCACTAATTGTGATTAGTAAGGCCTAATCATGATTAGCAATTCTAATCTAATTTGGGGATTTTAGTCCCACATGCACCAAAATACAAGTTTCTACCAAAATGAAAACTATAAAAAGAGTGTACCTCATTCCTTCCTACTTTATACCATGCTTTGATTTGCATCTCATATAATACATATGATTCATAGCCAAGTTCAAACCTTGCCTCAAAAAGCTTATCTTAGCCTCCTAGTTGACCTTAAGCGGTTTACTTAAGTCTTCATACCTCTTAATCACTTAGTAATTCACTAATTGCGATTAGCAAGGCTTAATCATGATTAGCAATTCTAATCTAATTTGGGGATTTTAGTCCCACATGCACCAAAATACAAGTTTCTCCCAAAAGGAAAACTATAAAAAGAGTGCACCTCATTCCTTTATACTTTACACCATGCTTTGATTTGCATCTCATATAATACATATGATTCATAGCCAAGTTCAATCCTTGCCTAAAACCTTCAACAAGGTTAGTAGATGAATATCTAAAGTGACTTAACAAGTCATTTGGAGAGGTCATTTCACCATTGTTTGGAGTAACAACCATAACCATTTGATTGCCCTCTTAGGTCTATTTAGGCCCATGTTAGGTAATTAAAGCATATTAGTAGGCATGTTTAGTTATATTTTGCATTGTTTTCATACTAGTTAAGCATTCCTTTTAGCTTCTATCTTAATGTTACATTCCTAGACTTAGAACCTTGACTAGAGATGGAAATGGTGTTAGCCTTCCTTAGTTGATCATGCAATTTGCTTTGTAAAGTTTAGGGTGCTTTCACTTGATATCATGGCCCTTATCTCGGTGAGATACTCTAGTGTGTCCTCGTTGAAGGCAAAGGGATTCCCATATTCTTATTTTAAAAGTTCTTCAAAAGGCTGCAAAAGTTCATCCGTAGAGGTGTTTTCATCAATCACAGACACTCCAAGCTTATATATCTTGATGTTGACATCATCCTGCATCTTAGAGGCACATTCCTCATTCAAATCCAACTATTCTATAGCACGTTTCATCATCTCGTACTAGGTGACAATATTTATTTCCCATACATGTGGAAAATCCTCGGATGGAGAATTGAATACCTTCCTATTTACCAATACTTGAGAATGAGATTTCCCCATCCTCTGTCACCAATGGAAACACTTGATCCCAGTGTTCCTTTTCTTTCTCAATTTCACTCCTTGTCATTTGAACCTTGGTGATCACAGTATACATACTTGAACAATGAGATCATCTCTGGAAGAAACACTTTCCCCTTTTCCACAATCTTGTTCACCCATTTGTCATTTTCTCGCCCCTGCATGGTGAAACCTTATGTCTTCTCGAATGGAATCTAGATCGAAGATATTGATGGGAGTAAATTATTCAATTGGAAGAGATGAAGAGGCATTCGGGTCCATGAAATTTTACACATATGAGGTGAGTGTTTTCACATGATCTTCCAACTGATCAATCTTATCCTTGTACTCTTGATTCCTCACGAGAAGGCGAGTGGAAGATTCCTTGAAAAAATGTGCATCTCCCTCATGAGTTGTTGGGCCTAGGGGATGGTGGTCATCTCGTAGTCAGCTAGGGTCATTTCTTCAATGGGCTTGATTACCTTTAGCTGGACTACTTCTACATATTAATTGCCCAAGCACTGCTTGAAGAAGTGAGAAACCGCTTGGGTAACTTTCTCTTCTTTCCTTTGACCATTGAGGCGATAGTTAAAAATTCATGGACTACTAACTGTTCAACTGTGTGGGCTTCTATTGTGATCATTTCTTGCACCCAAGGAAATATCTCATTTATCTCCGGCTCGACATTTGGAAAGATTGCAGATCTCTTGCTCAAAGTGAGAAGGAACATCCTATACGAGATGGGGCCATGCGATAGTGGAGGACGTAAGATTTGATAATGTTGAGGATTGAAAGATGAACCAGATCAATTTCCCTTTTCTCCAAATCTACCACATGGTCCTCTATTGTCCTTACCTTTTTATGTAACCTTATGCAGTGAGGAGCTTGGTTCCATTGCCTTTCATTTTGAACTTTCTCTCGAGTGAGCTGAGCCATAAGATTTCTCCTTGACCTCGAAGAGGAATGATGAGATGCCTACCTTTAGAGAGTTGGGAAGTTACCTGATGCAATGAGGGAAGACATCTTCCTTTTGAACCACTCTTTTGATATTTTGATGACTGCCTCAGTTAGATCATTTATATCCCTCGACTCGCGAATGCTCCAGGACACTTGCAGAAGGGCCGAGGATTTTATTGCTTGGTATTCTAGGTCATACATCTCCGTACCATAATCTTGAATTCCATCCTCATACCAATAAATCTTGAATCCTCTCATTTTCTTGATTTTCATCCTCTTGTGATATCGTTCTTTGACTTCAAAATCATTGACACAATTCACCCAATAGTATTCAATCTGCGAGAACGTAATGCATGTTGGGGAGGTGAAAAGTGTTTGCATCACTTCAAATAGCGAAGTATTCCATTGGAATTTATGAATATATGTTTATGGGAGAGAAGGTAACTTCCATGCTGGCAGCCTCAAGAGCAATTTTATAGGAGAAAATCCCTAGAGAGATAAGGCCAACAATCATTTTCTTCTTTCGATTTCTCAGCTTACTATTGACATGAACAAGCTGCCTACACAACTTGAACAACATGATCCTATCTATGAGGTAGCGTGGAAACCTTCATGGATCAAGTTTAAAACCAAACACTCGGATGTATGAAAAATTTGAAAATTGTATGAAAAAGGGCCATTACCTTTTGATTAGAGAAACAACTTGCGAAGACATCCTTGAGTGAGGGTTCCCTTCCAATAGTTCTGTTGACACACATCGTTCACTCTTGCAAAGTGCTTGGTTGCTCTCTTTCAAGGTCAAGTGTGGATATTTCTCATATGCAGGAGCCTTCTGAGAAACATTTTGGGTGAGTGTTAAACCCCTGAATGGTCTTGTGCTTGCAAGGGCGTAGACCAAGTATGAAGTCATGAAGAAATTTTTGGAAGCTAGAACTTGAAGCAGTTGGTGGTGCAAGTTATCACTGATGATTTGCCCCCAATTTATGATCTGTCTACCTTTGATGATGGTGAAAATTAAAAATTCCATCCATTCATGGAAATATCTTGTGGTTTCTTCTCCCATTAGCCAACTTAGGAGGATGATTACATCTGAGAAGCCCTCGTGGAATTCACTTTAGGAGAGATATTTTGGCATACGGGAGATATTTCTACCTTACTTTAACCAAAAACTAAGTGTAAGACCTTGGAGATATGACTTATACCACTCACTTGATACAAACTCTTTTGAAATGATGACCATGTTGCTCCATATTGGAATTTGCATATATTGAGAGATTACCTTAGGAGCGAGTACCTGTCAGACCGAGTTGTCATCAGCTCTTATGGTTCAGGTGTCTAGCTCATAATGATGGGAGAATTCCAACACCAGATATACACTTTGAACAAACACAGGGTGGCCAACCATAGCATACAACCCACTTTTGTAGACTTTATCCTCCATAGGTTCCCTAGGTCCACCAAACATTCTATTCTTGAGATCCTCCAAATCCACACGGGTAACATCAATGTCACCCACACTTGAGTACTCTGCTAACAAAGTCAAAATGGGCTCGAGCCCAAAAATTTGAACTTCATACTAATGAAAAACAACAAGATGAGTCAAAATGGAGATGGCATCAAATTTTTGCACTCAAAACTGAACTTTCTATTTTTAGCCGTTGGGATCTAGGAGCTGCTATTTTGGGAAATATTACGTTTTTGACTTGAAATCAGTTTTTGGAACCCCTAACATGCTAGGAACACTTTCATATATGTTTCTTTTCCATTTTCGAAAAAATTCTATTTTTTAGAAAGTTGCATTTTGCGATTTTATGCTTTTTACCTTTTTAGCTCGAATTGTCTAGTTTGTCATCTTTGTTATTTTCTGAGTTCACTGCTTTGAAAGATTTTGATATTTTAGGAAAGTTTCTATTTATAGTAAGTTCAAGATTCAGATACTTAATATTTTTAGAAACTATTCTTCCACACCTCGGATTGCAATGAAATCATCTTCTTGGGAATATGTTTGTCTTTTGGACTCTGTGCTCAAAATTCTAGCTCGAACCATCTCCTAATGGTGGGAATTTGAAAAAGCATGGGTTAGGGAAGAAATATAAGGTTTTTTTCCATTAAAAATTAGGGTCACTTTTGATTTCTCTATTTCTTTCTTCTTGTAGGCACATGGGAAAGAAAAATACCGAGAAAATTTCATTTGATTACGCCAGGAATGGGAGATATGAGTTTTTCATGTTTTTGGCCATAGAGTCATTTTGGAAAAAATAAATTTCTTGAGTTTTTGAAGTAATGAACATGAAGGCATGGAAGAAAAATGGAGTGAAGAAGGATGGCAATGGATTTTATAATTTCTTCCGTGCAACACCTTTCTCATACACACACGGAGGAAAAAGCACATCGGTTGGAATTTTGTAAAATTTAGTTTTTACATCTTCTTAGACATGGGAAAATTTTTGTGTCCCAAATGTCCCAAGGGGAAGAGACAAATAGGGCTGAAAAATTATCCCTTATCTCAACTTGACAAGTGGCAGACCATGATTGCTTGGCAGAGGAGGGAGACAAAGAACTTAAAAAGCTCATGGGGGATGAAACCGGAGCATATGATGATCCCGGGAAAGGGCTAGACATGGGTGAATGTTTTTATCCCAACTGTCCCAAGGGGATGGGATAGATGGGGTAGAAAAATTCATCCTCATCTCGGTAGTGAAAAGTGGCGGAAGCTGATTGGATGAGGCAGAGAGGAGAGGGGGCTAAAAATGGCCTGTGGAGCCTTCCTGGGGTCACATGGTGAATCAAAGGCTAACTTAGGCATGGGGAACATTTTTGTGTCCCAAATTTCCCAAGGGGACAAGACAGATGGGATAGGAAATTGCGCCCTCACTTGGGAGTGACAAGTGGCACTTTGTGATTGTGTGATGGGAAGAGCTGAGAAAAGGTGAGAAGGGGCTTAATTGGCAACTTTGGGCTTCGTCAGGGTCACATGATGATCCAGGGGGATTAATTGGGCATGGGAAATTTTTTTCCCAACTATCCCATGGGGATATGATATATAGGATAGAAAAGTGCGCCATCATTTGGTGATGACATGTGCCCCCTCAAAATTGGTTACGCCCGAAGGCTTACCTTGGAGAGAGACTTGACGACGAAGTTTCAAGCATCCAGAGGTATTTTTGGAACTTATTTATATGAATTTGAATCAAAACAAAATTTGAGAATAATGGGATGGGTCCCATGCTCTGATTCTACCTACAACTCCCTCAAAAGTATCCTTTTTTTTTTAGGACCGCAAGTTGTGCTTGCCTTGAAAAATGCACTGAAAAGAAGTTCCTATGTCTTGTGAAAAATATGAAAATACCATAATTTATCCAATGAATAATCTTTCTAACAATATCTTGTTTGACCTCTAACTCATTACGGAGCTCCCAGAATCACTTCCTGAAGCTCATGCACTTTTTTGAATTGCAAGCTCATTGACCTTCAAAACCCACTTTCTCTAAACTTGTTCCCAAACCTTCAAATATGTCCTACATATTCCTAAACCACTTGTAAATTTTTCTCAGCTCCTCAATACCACTTCCCAATGAGTTTGGGCCGTCCAAATCTCTTTAGGGGGATGTATACCACCCCGTGAAGGCTAAAAATAGCTTTTCTAGGTTCACCGGAGAATTTGCCTTGAGAAACACTGCATTAGAAGAACTCCATGATTTTGTTTTCACACTTCAAACACATGGGAAAGTTGATCACAACATATATGAGAAATTTAAAGGATAGGATAAGCTTGACACGGGGGAAAATTGATATGGAGAAATGCTTAGGAGAGCTTACAAGAAAAAAATTTGACACTAGGGTAAAGTTATGTTTTCATCTTGAAATTTTCCCCTACAAAAAACACACAACAACAAGAATGTAGGCATGTGTAATGAAACATAGGTGCATGGAATGACATGCAAGAAAATTTACAAAGATGTAACACATACACGTGTAATGAAACACGATGTAGGTAGTGACACACATGTGCGTCAAATGAAATCATGCATGTACAAATGAACAAGGGATGCATTTTCTTGGGAAAGAGGTAAAGGGGAGTAGGAGAAATAGTGAGAGGGGTTTAATGTTGTGAGTAGACTTAAAAATTTACATACATTAGCTATAGTAGGTCCACATTCAATGAGAAGAATTTAGCCATGCAATCAATAGTAAGACTAACAAATTGGAGACACAAAGTTCTATGAATTCATTAATCAAAGACCAAAATTTCTTCCTTGCTTATACAAGATTACAAAGGTTTGCAAATTTGGAAAGTAGAGAGAGAGAAGAACATAGGAACGTAAATAGAAGAAATGTAGATTTATTGTTTGCAGTACTAGTGATACAAATCCCAACAACTTATAAAAATCAACAATTGCAACCCCTTTTGGGATGGAAAAGCCATTCCAATTTATAGATTTATAACATGAATTTTCATCTCCCCCTCACATGACCTTTCACGTTCTTATCACTCGTGACCTTTCATCTCCTAAATTTGAGTTAATACATTAAATTTGGGCATAAATACAATATTCTATTATTACATTCCAAAATCCAAGTTTAGAACCCTTCCTTTACACCTCTTCTTGGAAAAAAACTAGAAGTTATTGTGAAAATTAGAAAAAACTTGAGAACTGGAGGAACCGAGGAATAATTCCTCCCGAGCCTTCAATCACCCACTTGTCCTTTTCCATGTCTTTTTTGGACTGGTGGAGATGCGAGCAACTCAAGGAGCGGGGAATAGTTCCCAAGTTCCTCCCGGAGATGACTTACCCGACGTAGCTTTGTTCTTCACCTTCGTTAGTGTTCACAGGATTCGTGGCATCGACGAAACAATGGAAATGTTCCCACAACTCCACCAACGATTGACATAACTGATTTCCTTGCACCTTTTTCCTATGTTAGCTTGTGCGGTAAATCGAGAACTATCGTAACAGACGAAATAGTTTCATGGGTTCCCGGACTAGCCAACATAATTGATTTTCTTTCTTTTTTTGATGAATGCAAAGTTCCAGGGAACATAAGGAGCATAGGAAATTTTCTCCAAGTGTCATGTAAAATTGATTTTTTTGGCTTCCATGTTCATTGTGGCCAAGGTAGATATGCGGGGATAAGGTGGAATGAAGGAACAATTCCACTTGTTCCTCAAAAGGTTGATTTTCTTCATATTTCCCAAAATATTACAAAATTTGACTAAAATTTGGGATTATGAGGCTTAACTAGAGGGGAACAAGGACCCAAATATGAGATTTGTCTATGACTCCCAAAATTTCAAAGTTTTACTTGATGAACTGGTTAATCCAAAACTATGTGGGAGCATTGCATGGTTTGAGAAGAAGGATATAGGCAAGTATTCCATCCACAAATAGGTACTTGTGTGACTCTTGACTGTATCCTTTTTACATATGTAAACCATTGATCCTTTAAATCTACTTCATGAGGTGTTCGATCATTGCAACACCCACTTCTTGCCCAAATGAATAATTAACAACATATGTGTCATGACATGGCTTGGGAGAATCATGTACTTCAAAATGTGTTCCAAGAGAGGATGGGATGTGACCATTGAATGATTTGCCATCATTATATTCTTGTACCTCTACAATTATTATTTTTTTCCTTAGAAACATAAACTGTTGTTTTTGCAAAGTCAACATTGGTACTCTGTTATCCAATTTTGCCACTTGTGACAAAATTGGACAACGGGATCTATACTACTCTAGGACTTGAAAACGATCTTTATGAAGCATTCCAAGACATTTCGGGTAAATTTTGTGTTTAAGGAATGCTCGTAGTATTCAGTCGGGCTTTGATTCATATTAAGCTATTTTCCCCTTTTTGAGTCTTGGAGGTTCCAAGTTTTCCTAACAAGAAGATTGGCCCCGACGGGCCCATTTCAAGTCACCATGGTAAAAATTGGTCAAAATTGGTATCCAAGTTTTCAGGTGACTTACTCTAACTCCATAACCCATTGATTCAAGGAAAAGTTGAAATTTTTGGAAATAAGTTAGTGCAAAGCTTAAAGATTTGTCGAAATAGGTCACAAGAGGATTTTAGCTCAAATGGATCGCTAAGGCTTCGAGGAGCTATTCGGAAAGCTAAAGGATGAATTATAGGTTATCAAGCTACATTGGGAGCTCGGTTTGAGCTCAATTCTTATATTTGTCAACCGAGTTCTTTCATGGCTTGGTGAGCCATGCACGTGGTTGAGCGTCAAATTTTTAGGTGAAATGATAGTGGGGTCACACAGTCAAAGTTCATGGAATGACAAAGAATCGGTTTGAAGGTATAACAGGAACTCGATGCATGTCGAGAGTACGGAAGGAGGCCAAGTTGCATTGGCGGGTGAGTAAAATGGTTGAGTTACTTTGGAAGAGCCATTTGGATTTGTGGTAAGGTTAGTCGAGTCATGGAGGTTGAAAGGTTTAATGGCTCGTGGCGAGTTGATTATGAGCCGAGTCATGGTTTAGTGAATCAAGCCGCTCATTGGGTGAATAGGATCAAATTTATCAGAGCTTGGTGTTTGGAGGTAAATGACATGGAATAGTTGAGGTGAGATTAACTCGTAACGACATGACTTGGCGAAATATCTCATAAAGGTTGAGCGAGTGAATGCATGGCTAAATGCAGCATGTTAGTTAAAATGGGAGCTCGGCTAATGACATGTCGAGCCTCGACTCTCTCGGTCCATTTGCGAGATCATTTTGGCACTGAAGAACTAGCTTAGAGGCATGAATGGCTCGGGATCCCAAGCTCGACATCATTGAGCTAACCAAGGGATAAATGGCTAGCTCGTCAAAGGGAGGCTTAGTGAGCGTAGGTTGTTAGAGATGGCAAACATCAACGTGGAGCTAAGGATATAGCTAGATCAGCCAAGCTAGGTAGGTCAATGAGGTGAGGCCAACTTCGGTTGGAAAAACAATGTCTCAAGCTTGGCAAGAGAAATTTAGTAAAACACTGAGTGAGTTCCTCATTAGCTCAAATTGATGTGCGTACAATTCATAAGATATGTAAGTAGAGCATAGACATTGGAGTTCAACGTTGGAGCTCAATAGATCGAATATTAGCTTGGTAATGTTTGAAGGATTAACTCGGTTATGAATGGATCATGCAAAACAAATTGATGGTTATGAGATCATATATCGCTTAGGTGAGCTCGACATCATTTATGCATGGGATAGAGTGGAGTCCTCAGTAATGGCTCAAAGTTGGTCAATAGTTGAGTGAATCAGACAGAGGGATGACGATGCTTAGATGAAGAGCTCGGGACTCAGATGGGAAATTTGAGTAAGGTCAAGTGACACATGGATCCTTTGCAGATGTGAGCACGAAGGGACAACTCGGTGTCATGTAAGTGAAAGTTTGACATGCAAGAGTCAAATCGCTCAAGGCATAAGAAAAGGGAAGCGACGAGTCGTTATAATCGAAGATAAATCGGTATGTGCTGCAACATGTAAAGGAAATGTACTCGCTGAGCCTTTTTGTGGGATAAAGCCAAGTCGACTCGCCAGATTGAGACTATGAGCTCGGCACAGGTAAAATGACATGACGAGAACATAGGATTTGAGCTCGATTTAGGAGACATTTCAGGGAAAGTTCGAAAATTGGCGTAGAAGGAACAAGAGCTCAACTTTAGGGCTCGGGTCAAACATTGGCAGAGGATCATGGTGGTTCCGCAAGCTGGTGGAAAAGTGGAAATAGGTGGCCATCCCGCCAAAATGATACGTGGCCAAAATGGCATCAAAATCTGAATTCCCCACTTCGTACTTGCGTGGTGTGAAAGACATACCGAGCTTGACATGATGGCAGTCAGGCTCCGAAGCTGGAAGAGCCAACTCTGGGAGGTCATGGGCTTAACGTCTGGGTCAAATGATGAGTGGGCAGGGTATTCACTGAGTCATCCAGCGAGAATGCAGAGACCGACCATTGCATGTAGTGCGGAGGTTGTTGGAGGAACTGGAACTGAGTCGCATGGTGCATTTCCACGTAGCACGGTTGATAGTTGAGAGCCCACCGAGTTGATACAAAGTGAGCAATTTTCGAGGAGACTTTAAAGTGAGTTAAAACCCATCATACGGGGAGTTGGCTAACAAATGAGGTCAGCATAATATGTGTGGATGAGTTTGGGTTTAGTGAACACATATTTTAATACAAAATGTGGGAGTTAGTGAAAGTTTAAGTATAAAGCGCCCAATGTAAAATCTTTTGGATCGTTGAAGAAGTTAGAGGTGTTGTCCAATACAACATAGTGGAGAATAAAATGGAGCATGCGGTGGGGTGGAAGTTAAACATAATACCTCCAAGGTAAAACAAAATATCGCCATGGAAATGGGACAACTCGATGAAGGATATAAGGCTAACCACCACGCCATGTAAACCAACGAATTTTCCAACTAGCTCACCAAGTTGGCTGGCGAATTGGTTGGCCCATCAACATTAAAAACCCCATTTTACACAAAATGACCTCGTGGGTCCCATCAAAAGGCCAAGGTTCCTTAATATTTTATTAAAAATATTATTTTTATTAAAATGTGGAGGATTGAATCAAATTTTTGGAATTTATGAAGGCATGATGGAATGTTCTTTTTAGGTGCAATTAATAATGTAATTAAATATGTAGGCCATCATGTGCTACATTTTGGCCCAGGATTTAGGCTTTCTTCCTCCTTTCTCTTCACTGGGATTTTCTATAAATGTAAATGAGAAACTCATTCTAAGGAGTTGGACATTTTTAGTTTCTCTCTCTCTCTCTCTCTCTCTCTCTCTCTCTCTCTCTCTCTCTCTCTCTCTCTCTCTCTCTCTCTCTTTTCACAAGATTTGGGAACTCTCAAGCCTTTTTCCAAGATTGTAATGGAAACCATTGCCTCTTCCTATGTAATGATGCATTGTGCATGATATTGAAGTAATAGAGATTGTGTTCTATGACTAATTATTGGTCCTTTCATAGTTTTTTCTACGTCTTTGTGCCTTTCTCATGTTTGCAGGTATACTTTGTGCAATTTCAAGTTTCCATTGCAGATTTTGGGAGTTTGTGCTTATCTGGGAGTGAAGATTTATATGTGGTTGGGTTTTGGTGCTTGTTCATCCTTCTCAGTTTCATCCTTCTTCACTAGAAGACCAAAAACTTGTCTAGCAACACCCTTTCTTGGTGCATCACCACTTCTAGTATAGGTTTTACTTCTTGCAAATCTCTCTCCCTAAATCCCATGAAAATGTTAGTATAGGTCTAGTTAGCTATTTTATTGCATTAGAAGTAGTGTTGTGTTTAGTTTAGGAAGAGGAAGCTAGCCTTCTTTGGAGGTTCACCTCAAGCCGTAAGTCCCACAACTTGCGAGGTGATCCCATGTTACCCAATCACACCGAATGCCCTATCCATCACTTGGCCATTCAAAGGGTGTAGTGATTTGGTGATATCAACTCCCAATTTCCAAGAGATCATGGTGTTCATACATAGTTTGCATTGATGATTTATCTTCATAATTAACAGAGATTCCAAAGATTTGTATGACAAGATAAGAGATGGTCAACAATGGTCTCCTCTTCTTGTTTATAGTCTAAAGGATGGGAAGAAATATGATTGATGCAATCCTCATTATAGAGAGAAGTTTCCAAGATATTTTTGTCGATTTTTTTCCTCCCAAATCCTTCCTAACTCCCGAATCATCTGGACAAGTTGGATTTCACTGTTGGAGCGTTAATTCCCCGTGACCAAAATGACCCAATCTTGCTTACTTGATTCCCGACATCAATTTCTTCCACCAATTTTCCATAAAATACCTTGGATGAATACATTGTTCTCCTATAAAAATCTCATATGATTTGAATCTTCCTTGTAGGCTTTCAAAGGGTGTTTATTAGTTGCAAAATGGCCAAAATGGTCGCTTTCTAAGCCTCCGAGGGGAGTTTTTCTACACCGAATCTTAGTGACTTCTTCAATCATCTTAAGAATATGCCCCCGCACATGAAACACACATGAAAATATTATTAGTACATTCCTTTGATATAGAATGAGGATGAAACCGATGATAGGTTGGCCCGAGTAAGGGTTCACAGTGTCCGGGAGAGGAATTTTCAAGTGGGATCTTTGTTGTCATGGCCATTTTTTCAATTTTTCATGCTAGAAATTTGGCATGACAATGCATACAATACAAAAAGTATATTCCTCCTCAATAAAAATATTTGAATCTGATTTGGAACATTAACTTGGTGAGTCACTTTCCATGTTGCAAAAAATTTACTTTGGTTTTGGAATCTACTTTATGTCTTTTCCAAGTTGAAATTGTGTTGTCACATGGGAAACAATTACAAAAAAATTGTCTAAATTTTCCAAAATTGGTCCCATTAAGTAAATTGAACTCCTTTAGAAAATTTTCATGTTTGGGACTTAGGCATTTTTGATAATTGTGTTCCCTTAATTCAATTTATCGCCTTTGGGAGGAACAAGTGGAACATTTTTGTTTCTATTGTTCTTGATCAACACCAAAGTGAGCTGATTTTATGTTTTGAAGTCGAGTTGGGTAATTTTTATGAATTTTTGACTGTTAACTAATAACAAAATGAATGGAATTGTTCCATGGTCCCATATATTCCTCAATCGGGTGAATTAGATGAAAAAGCATTATGATTTGGACATTGAATTAGTTAAGTCATTTGTGAGTGGAACTTATAGAAATGTGACATAATTCCATTCCTTCCCGATCACATGCCGAGAAAAGGCTTAAAAATAAGGTATTAGTTTCATTTCCGCTAAGCATAATTCATGGAATTGCTCCATAGTTCCATGTTGGGGCCAATGAGTGAATTAAACAATTTATGGATTTTAAAAAGGTTCCATGAGATGTCAAGTTTTCTAATAGGGTTTGGGGAGTATAAATACAAATGATAAGTAATTTTCAATTCATTTGAACATCACCCAAACATAAATGGATCTCTACTTGTTGTCTTCCTTTCATACCCTAACCATTTTATTTTCTTTAAAACACTTTATAACAAATGGAATTCAAATTCGAATACACCAACAAGAATTACTCTTCAAGAGATTCATTTTCATAATCTTGGTAAATAATTCCATCACTATTTTTTCTCTATTGATCATATCTCCCCGTCATGTTTTCATTTTCCCATGATCTTTCAAATTCACTTCCATTTTTCCCACTCCTCCGAATTGGTAAAT
Organism: Taxus wallichiana var. yunnanensis; assembly: GCA_018340775.1. Lineage (NCBI taxonomy): Eukaryota > Viridiplantae > Streptophyta > Pinopsida > Cupressales > Taxaceae > Taxus > Taxus wallichiana. The sequence continues at coordinate 554,949,097 of CM031234.1, forward strand.
TGAGCTACAAATTCACCAAAATGAAGTTCTAATATTTGGATACACACATATTTCTTCCTAGACACTAGTATCTCGTGAAATTAGGGATAATGATGTTAAACACATGGACTTAACCATGTTCTAAACAAGAATGGAAGAGGGGAAAATTATTGTTGTCTATGGTCATTTTCAATTAGTTATTATTATGCCTTCAATACCAAAAAATCTAAATAAAGCGGGGTTTATCGATACGTGTGCCGAAAAATGCAATTTCGGGATGATTGTATACACAAAAATGTAAGAGACTCCTCCTTTCACCAAACAAGAAGACATGTATGCAAAGACAACTAGACAAGACAAATATTAGATAAAGATGTAACGAGTTGCTCAAAAAGTTTGATCCCGTGAATCCAAAGGGCTTCCTTGAAAGGTATCACTTTGTGTTATACAATCAAGTAATATGATAATAAGATAAGATAATGATAACAAAATTAGAATTCAAGGGGGATGAAGAGTTGCTTCTCTGCTTGATATGTGGCCTAGACCAGTGGATGTGGTGAGCTCGATGTCCTCAAAATAGTTGAACTAGAATTGTTACGCGGCTTCTCATTCTTCTTTTATGATTTCAAGTTGATCCTCGATATCCTTGATTTCGGGAGTAAGGAAATGGCACACATGTTGAGTTCATGGAAGATATCTAACTATTCCCACATGAAAGGTGGCTAGATGATCGGAACATCATATATGTTTGTGATGGGGTGTGAGATACCTGGAACAATCATCTACAAAGAGTGCATCTTGCAAGACAACATATTAGGCCGTAAATAGATTGCTAAAGATTATAATAATTGATAAAATGAATAAATTGACAAAGATCAATGGTGATCGAATTGACTGGCGATCGGGGACAAAAATGCTTATTTGGATAAAAGTTTGATAAAACAAATTGTGTTGATAAAAAAATGTTTGACAATGCTAAGATGGACTAGGGAGACCCTAGAAGTAGAGAAGATACAAAAAATAGAGATTTTGACAAGTATAAAGGGATCATTGATGGTAAAGTGAATCTGGGTTCCGATCGGTGATGATTGGGGATCTTGGCGATCCTTGGTAGATTTGACTAATGTGCTAAAAGATTGATCAAAGAGATAAATGCAAGACAAAATGTTTAATGGATAGACAGGGGTGTAAAGACGCAGTACTTTTAGGATATAAATAATAAAAAATGTGATTGAAAATGATAAAAATAAATGGAAAACCTTGTTAAATGTCATTGATAAAAGAGCTCCAAATGGTTAATTGAATATTTGATAATAGTTCAAAACAGATGACAAGAGAGTGTTGATATCTTCTAACATCATGATGTCATGCAAGGATTCAACAATTCATTATTGAATCCGATCTCTGTCAACTTGTCTAACTTTGAAAATGGCCAGAAGGTGGTTTACATAGGATCGACGACATCTACAATGATCTTTGTCGATCATGAATCACCGCTGATTTATCCAAAGATGTTAAAAATCAACTAAGGAAAAGATAGAAAATGGTTAAAACCACTTGCCATTCGATGATTAATGTTTTTCATAAACGGTGGGAAGTTAGGAATCTAGGTAGGAAGAGGTCGTGGTTTAGGATGGGTAGGATAAATTAGGTTAGGATTGTTTGAGGTGGTTAGGGGAGGGTAAATAAGATTCTATGTGGGTAAATTAAGATTTACAACGGTACATTTGATTATAAGGATGATGGACTTAGGATAATGCAAATATCGTGAATAATGATAGTCTAATTAATATGCATCCGGTCACCTAGAGGTGAAATAACAATGTCTACATTTGCCTTATTTTATTGATATGTTTATAGGCACAGTTGTGAGACAAAAACTAGCGCAAGGATGTCCTAGTTTTTTGATAATGATATTGTTCCCCCTCAAGCCAATGGACAACTCTATTGGTCATTGGATTAAAAAGAGTTAGATTGACTATATGGATTTTCTTAAAGATGCTCTAGGGCTTGACTGTAGCCTTGAAATGACCATGCCTAAGGTATATGTAGAGATGGTAGTAGTCTTGAAAACACTTGGTAGGGGACATTATATGGCCTCATGAGGGAGATGCTAATGTGGACAACCTACAGACGTGTGCTTTGAGAAGATCACTACAAGGAGAGAGTCCAATGGGAGTGCTCTCACGTGGATGTGTGGAGCCATTGGACTAAGGGGTCTGAGGAAGACATCCAAAAAGTATGCAAAAATAGATGTATGGTAAAAAATAAAGTTTTGAAAAGGAATTAGGCATATGAGATCTTGATGGTGTCACAATGTTTTTGAAAAGGTCTAGGTGACCAAGATTGATAAGGTGTGTAAAAAGGGCTAGGATTGACATTGATCATTGTTTGCTTTGATGGTTAGGGTGAGATACGATTTGATTTTGAGTTTACCACACAAGTAGATAGATTTCGTATATGATTCAGATGTATAGATCCCTTTTGAGGTGTTTTGTATAAAATTTATTGATGAGATATACATAGATGATTTTGATTTTGGATTCATGTGTTGTGATTGATTTTTAATTCTATGTTATATATGAGTTCGTGATGATATTTTTAGATGATTCGATAGATTAGATATATGGATATGATGTTTAATGTGATGTGACTTAAATATGATCTTTATATGTTTTAATGCACTTAATAATGGTCAAGAATAAATGTGAGATGTTTTCTTTTGAACTGGATTTGATATATATATATATATATATATATATATATATATATATATATATATATATATATATGATTTGATGGTAAATTTAATATGTATGAAAATGCACTTGAGGCCTTATAACAAATGTTAACATATAACTAACAATAGTTAGTCACATGTAAGATCATGGATATACATGGAATGAACTTATATACCTTCTTTCAACACAGGAAGGGTTCATATGTAGTTTGTATTGGGGGAGTAAGTTCTCCTTAGATGGATTTATAGGATTGTGCCCCAGATGTATTTTATTGTCACAAACTAATGAATGTGGGAAGTTTGATTTTTGGATGGGAAAGCTTATCGATGCAGGAATCTTTCCTAGTATGTTTTTGATTAATTGATTTTTGATATGAAGGCTAATCGATGCGGGAAGCCTTTTGTAGCCAATGGGTAGCCATCCTTCGAGGGAGTGTTGTATAATTTTTTTGATTTTTGATTTTAGATGGTTATATTTTGATGTAATTTTTATTGACAAATGTCCTTTGAGGGATCAATTTGTATTTTATAGTGATGCTTAATAGTTGTCCTTCAAGGGACTAGTCTATATTTTTGATAGTATGCATCCATACATCTATTTTTTTGATTTTGTTTTTAAGCCGAGGGAAGGCCTAGTAAACCATTTGGAGAGGGGGAAATATGTGTGTATAAAATACATATGTGTACCCCTTCACATGTTTTCAGATTGGTAAAATAGGAGGAAGATGGAAGTAATGATAATGAGGTTCCTTCTTCTAAAGAGGAACTTATCCATGTTGAAAATGTGATGAGTAGATGATCCATAGGGATCCATAACAACACACCACTTCATTAGTTCCATCAGCACTAAGAAGGAGAAACAAGAAAAGTGAATAAAATGAGATAAACAGAGGTTCTGGAAGGAACCGCCACTCTGTGCAAAGTGGTTTCGTAACCGCTAGCCTCGAAAGGGCGGCTGTCCCGAGACCGCAAGTCTACTCAGGGCTGCAGTCCTGTCACTTTAGAATAGAAAAGAAGAATGGAATGTGAATGGATGTAAACTTGAAGTGACTAGTTGTGTCTCTTCCCTTCCATGCCCTTTCACATCCTCCAGTGCACGGGAGGACATGGTAAGGCCTATAAATACATGAAAGGAGCAATAGAATGATCATTCGAAGATCCAAAGAGGTCGAGAAGAAGAGTTTAATGAGAGCAGTGAGAAAGATCTTCAGTGCTGGAATGGAATTGTAGGAGAAAGGTGTAGAAATAGAGCAAGAAAGTAATTGGAGAGAAGGTTTACATTGTTGCTTCTTTTCATACTTATTGTAATATGTAATTATCTATATTAGACTAATAAAAGTGGGAAGAAAGAGCAGTTTCCCTTCCCGACTGGTTTTCCTCCATTGGAGGTTTCCAGGATAAAATTGTTGGTGTTGAAGTTTTGAATTCTTTCCTTCTCTACAATTTCATTTCTATAGCACTAGATAATCAGTCATGAAGCTCTAATTTTTCAAGAAAATCTGTCATTTTCCAAAGTTAAAAGTAGAACAACATAATTGTGTGATTCATAGAGTTCCAAAGTAGAAGTTTACGGATCATTTTGGTATCAGAGTTGATTATATATCCAGGACTATGGTATTCGAATATTTCTTGTGATTTTGTATGACAGTGACAAGGTCCAAAGGTGAAGAAGTTTTACCTTGCAAGCCAGATATTTCTATGAAGAAGTGGAAACAGAGAATTCCACTCAAATGGAGGATGAGAACTTGATCCGTAGAATCGAGATGCTAGAGTTCATGATGAATAGATTACATAGAAAACAATAAGAGCTTTTAGATTTGCAAAAGAAAACTTGGTTTAAGAAAGATTCCATGGACTCGGTGGTTCGACTACTAGCTGAAAAATTCGGTATCGGAAAGAGCCACGAAGAGGGAGAATGGGAAGAACATGAAGAGACGCCAATTGTAAGTGAGAAGGTAAAATATACACATACCCATTTTAAAGTTGAAATGAAAGTGGAAATAAATAATTTTGAAGGACAAGTAGATGCAAAATTATTAGATAAATGGATAAAACAGTTGGAAGTCTACTTTAATGTGCATAATGTCACTGAGGCACAAAGGATCACCTTTGCACGTCTCAAAATAGAAGGTCATGCTCTGGTTTGGTGGGAAACCCATCTAGCCACTTATGAGAATAAGAAATGTCCTATTATCAATACTTGGAAAGGTTTTAAAGAATTGATTAGAGCTAACTTCTATCCTATTAGCCATAAGACTGACATGATGATTAAGTGGCAATACTTTAGATAGGGCAATGGTCAAAGCGTGCAAGACTACACTATGAAATTTCGGAGACAAGCCATGTTGCTTAATATGGACTTGGAGGATGAGGACATTCTAACCAAGTATTTAGGAGGACTTCACACTCACCTTCGAAGGAAGGTAATCTCCACGAAGCCCAAGGATCTCAATAAAGCTTGTATACAAGCATACTACATTGATGACGAGAAGAAGCAAGGAGAAATAGAGTGAAAGGGAGATCAATCAATAGAACAACAAGATAAAGAACAAGGAGGACAAGTATTATATGTAAATGGAAAGGTAAACATGCTGCTACTGCTTTGCATACTTGTAAAGATCATAAGAATTTCTGTAAGAATTATGATGTAAATGGACATATTGATGCCCCATGTTGGAAGTTGCATCCAGAATTACAGCCAAAGCACCGAATTGAGGATTCCAAGATATCCATGGCCACTGTGAATACAGAAAGAGAGGTGGAGATTGAGGATGATTCAGATGTAGATGAGAGATTAAGATGCATGACCACTAACATGTATGAGGTAGTAGAAAAAGAAGAGATGAGTAAGCTATTTCAAATCAGAATCCAAATCAAGAAGACTAAGGTAAACGCTTTAGTAGATTCTGGTTCTTAGTCAAATTTGATTTCTGATGCGGTTGTAGGACAGCTTGGTCTAGAGACTTACGCACATCCACATCCATACCCACTGGGATGGGTGAAGAAGGGTGTAGAAATACAAGTTACAAGGAAGTGTAAGTTTCAGTTTGGGATAAATACCCAATACATAGATGTATTAGAGGTTGATATTATTCCACTTGATGCATTTGACGTTGTCTTCGGAATTCCTTACTTGTATGCCAGGGATGTTGTGTTCACAAGGAGGGAGAACCAGTATAGATGGGTCAAGGATGGAGTCAGTTTTAACATCCGAGCACACCAGAGCAAATCAAAGAAGGCTATGGTAAGTGCCAACCAAGCACCAAGACTTACTCAGAAAATCATCAGTTTTTTTTGCTTTCATTAGAAGAAAAACAAAATGGATGTGAGAGCACATATATTTTTTACCAGAGGATGGAGAATTTGGATAGCACTTGTCAGTTTTTACAGAAGAAGCCACCACGAGGACTGCTCATTCAAGGAGCAAAACAAACTTCCGCTATGTAGTCACCATATCTACCTACGGATTCACTAGACCTAACCATGGGGCAACAAGAAGAAGAGGAGATACAAGGAACGATGGTGACTATAACAGCAATGTACTTTGAGAGGATTCAGCCAATCCATATCAAGAGACAAAGACATGAAAGGACTAAAACACTTCAATATGAGACCTTTGCCATACTTGAGTAGGTTGGAGAATAAACCTTTAGGCCATACTTCATGCAGATGCACACGATAGCAAGTTACAAGAGCTCGCAACCACTAACACCATCTATACATGAAAAATAAGGAAAGATACAAAAGTTACCTTCCAAAGAGGATTGTACTTGAGGAAACTCGAGGAGGATGTAGCACTGGAGCAACAACCAGAGATCCATAGGAGTCTTGGCAGGTTGGATGAGAGAAGACACCAAGGCAGACCCAATGGTACTTGAATGAGCATGACAGGGAGTTGATTCCTCTACCACTCCCCCACTAATATTTTGTGGGACCAAAAGCCTCTAAGTAAGGGAGGTATGATCCATATGGATCTAGAAAAACACACCACTTCATCAGTTCCATCAACACTAAGAAGGAGAAACAAGAAAAGTGAATAAAATGAGGTAAACAGAGGTTCTGGAAGGAACCTCCACTTTGTGTAGAGCAGCAGCTGTAACCACTTTGCCCGGCCCGGGCGGCAGTCTTGAGACCACCGGTCTGCTCAGGGCGGTGGTCCTATCACTTTAGAACATAAAAGAAGAATGGAACGCGAATGGACGTGAACTTGAAGCGCCCAACCGTGTCTCTTCCCTTCCATGCCCTTTCACATCCTCCAGTGCATAGGAGGACATGGGAAGGCTTATAAATACATGAAAGGAGCAAGAGACTGATCATTTAAAGATCAAGAGAGATCGAGAAGTAGAGTTTAATGAGAGTAGTGAGCAAGATCTTCAGTGTTGGAATGGAATTGTAAGAGCAAGGTGTAAAAACAAAGAAAGAAAGTAATTGGAGAGAAGGTTTACATTGTTGCTTATTTTTATACTTATTGTAATCTGTAATTTTTTATATTAGACCAATAAAAGTGGGAAGAAAGAGCATTTTCCCTTCCCGAATGGTTTTCCTCCATTGGAGGTTTCCAGGATAAAATTGTTGGTGTTGAAGTTTTGAATTCTTTCCTTCTCTACAATTTCCTTTCTATAGCACTAGATAATCACTCATGAAGCTCTAATTTTTCAAGAAAATATGTCATTTTCCAAAGTTGAAAGTAGAACAACATAATTGTGTGATTCATAGAGTTATAAAGTAGAAGTTTACGATCAAGAGATTTGTGTTACTCATCTTTAAGGTCGTAAGTATAGGATACCGATGGCAAACTAAATAAATCCAAATCATTACAATAGTGGATGATAGGTTAGTGGTGGAATGAGACCTTTGATGTGACTAATGTCATGTAAGTAGATGTGTTAACAATAGAAAGGCTGAAAATGCAAGGCATTTAGAGGTTCCTTTTCAGGTTTACCATCAAGGGAGGCTACACGATAGGATTTCAACCCATACTTATGAGTGATGATATATGGACCGATCCAGCTTATGAGCAAACTTTCCACGTTCACCGCTTTCCAAAGTAGTGAAATTTTGGTTATCTTTGAGGACAAGATCACCAATGTTGAAGTATCGCTCTTTGATATATTTAATATATGCTCTTTTGATGTGCTTTTGATATACATGATGATGTTCAAGATCTATGAGGTGGCAACATTTGTCTAATAATTCAAGTTGTGTTGAGCATTCTTGATGATAATCCTCATCGAGAGATGAAGTCTCTAAGAGAAAACGAAAGGATGGAATTTAGACTTCAAGGGGGAAGAAATCCTTAGACCAGGGTTCATTTTAAGAAGCCTATGGGAAATAGGAGGTGAAATATCCCCAGTGAATATAGCCGGACCCACTTTCGCATGAAAGGTGACATTTCTGGGTTTTCGATTGAATTTTTCACTGGTAGTTTCTAAAGGTTGCTCCATTTTTGTGTCATGTGACAAAAAGGTTGTTGTCGCATGAAAATAGATCTCATTTTTGTGTGAAAACAAACCCTTGTTTGTGTGATAACAAACTTTGTTGTCGCATGAAAACAAAGATTATTGTCACACGACAACAAGGGTTTGTTTCCACATGACACCAAAATTTTTATCACACAACAACGAGATCTATTATCGTGCACACAAAATCTTACCGTCATGTGACAAAAACCTTGCCATTGTGTGAAAACAAACCTTGCTATCGTGCGACAACAAAGCTTTTTTGTGATGTAAAAAAGTTTTTGTTGTGCGACAATAAACTAGTTGTCATTTGACAATAAAAGTTTGTTGTCGTGCGGATGCTAACATTTTTTTGTCATGCGTCAAGAAACTTTATTGACATGTGTCTCTAGGTATTAGTTGTCGGCATCTCTTCCTTACTCTTGCTACATGTCCCGATACTCGAAACCCTAATTTCCCCCTATAAATACCCCCTACAAAATTAATTTTCACACTTTACACAATTTTTTCTCTGTTCTCCCAGTGCTCATAGGTCTCGTAACTCCCAATGTGACAAAAACAAAACAACCAAATAAAATCCAACCTCTACGTATTGATTCAGGTCTTGTTCTCCCAATGCGGCAAAGTGATTACAAGTCTCAATTCATTCAACTGTTTTAGCCTTTAAGTCTCAATTCTCACATGGTCAGGGGCTTCTAAGTTCTTAACTATAGTCTATGTCATGGCAGCTAAAACTAACTAGGCCACCGCCCTACCCAAGATTAAATACATGAACTTAATGTTCCCACACATTCATGTAGTCTTGCAAATGAATGAAGGTTATAAGGAATGGGTACAAGTTGTGGCTCGTAGGATCGGGTTAACATGCCACGCTTTAGAGAAAATACTAAAATTTTGAACTACCTCCTCTCGTCATTCAATCCACAAGATGGAAAATTCACTGTGACATTTCCAGATGGACGTACATTAAGATTCAATGTTGATCCTGTGATATTCATCGATTGATAGACCTTCATTTTAAAGATTGCACCTTGTTACAACCAAAGCCACTCTGATAGAAGATGAAGATTTTCCTCAAATCTTATTACAATTTCCATGTTGATGGTATGTGTAACGTATTTTAATTTTTAACATTTTAATTTTGATATAAATTGTGGTTAATTCTTATTTAATGAATTTTTGCAACAAATTTCAAAAATGAAGATGAGGAGTCAATACGCAAGGAGTTGCACAAAGTTTTCTTGCTGCCATGATATATTTTTTTCAAGCCAGAATTTTCTTGTAGGTAGGCAAACATATATTCTCCAATGGGCTATTGCCACATTCTCACAATGATCTAAAAGCTCTCATATTTGATTAGTGCACATACTTGTCAAATAAGATAAAATCGATATTGCAAATATTGGAGTTGCTGAAAAACCACTTGTTTGTACCACTAACTATATCCTGACTCTTTATTTTGAGGCATATTATAATTTAAAAGGTGAACCCACTCCTACTTGCATGAACGACCAGATGAATAAATTCTCAATTCCAATTAAAGAACAAGTTAATAAATTATATTTTGATGTTAGTAAGATTATTGATTATTCACTTCTGTTACAAATTACATTTGGATGTTACTAAAATTATTCACTTCTATTTTCCTCATTACCTTATGTAGATAAAATTTTTGGAGGCCTTTCCATGAAAAAAATTTGCAGCAAGAGGAAGAGGCCAACAACATGCTGAGGTGTTGGGAGATTCCCAGTCCGACATGGAAGCTCACTCATCACCTAACCCTCAATTAGTAAAATGACAAAGATGTAATACCCTTAACATTCAATATTGGTTTTTTTTAACATTTTACCATTTAGTATTTACCATTTACCATTTTGATTTAACATGTTGCATGGACTTTGGACTATCCTCCACATTTATCACTAAAATCACCCACTAAATCAGTCTAGTCACATGCATTTGTTCAATCACAACACGTGCAACATCCTACACCACTCCAATCACCCACATGTCCAACACAATCATTTCAAACTTAGACGAGGCCGATACAGGTTGGCTTTCAACAAGGTATAAATTGTTGTTTTGTATGTAATTTTTAACAATTTTTATATAAGTTACTAGTTAGTAATGATTTTGTTCTTGGAATTGAAATTGCATTCCAGTTCATCGTTGTCTATTCAAACGATGCCACCTCCTCCACCAATACCACCATTCGAGTCAAAGTTCGTACAAGAGAAAAAATACCATTAGTAAAACGCATGACACTTCTAGCCCCTAGTGAGACACTGAACATTCCTTTGAATTTCCCAATATCTCTTTCGCAGGCGGCTTTGGCACAACAGGAAAATCAATTTTAAATCAAATTAATTTAGATAATATTTTTTGGGCATTGATAGGTTTTGACCCAATAGGTTTTTTTGATATACGATATGATTCAAAGGGCCCACAGTATGTTTCCATTTCGATGTATTTAATTTAACATCGATACATATTAATTTCTTGTCAATTTTAATTTTTAAATCACTTCCAATTTTAATATAAATTTATTTTATCACAAATAGGATCAGGGCACACATCGGAAAAAAGAGGCAACACAATGACCTCAAGCCTCAAGTCTCATCCTCTCTCCATCATCCTCTTCCGATAGTGACCAATTGACTACATTTTCTTTGATAACTTGATTGTAATGACCATGAAGCACATGTCCAAGAATATGTTACGCCTACATTAAATCAACTCAAATAGTCAAGGGATAAATTATTTTTTAGGATTAGGGTAAAGTGAGGGTTTTGAAAAGACCTCATCCTTTTACAAAAAAGCCCATATGGCTAGATTGAGCAAAGGAGAGAAGGGATAAAGTGTTAATTAAGGAGATAAAGAATCATTTTGATAACCATAGCCAAAGGTATAATTTATATGCTATAGTCCAAAATCATCCTGCTAAGATAGATGTCTTACTGAACCAAGCAAGGGCAGACTATAACATATAACAACAATTATCAAGACAATGTTTTAGATAAAGTATTGAATAAATTAGAAAATATTAACATTGAAGCCCAAACATATTTCAACAAATGGTTAAAGGACAAAGATCATTGGAAATTGCAAATGTTGAAAGAGATAGAGTTGTTGTAAGTATATGAGCTCAATATTTAGTAATATGTTTCAAATTTTAGTAATATGTTTTAATTGAGCTCAATGTTTTTTTTCTAGGCGAAATATGAAAACTTAAAAATTCAAGCAAAGGTGTTCCAAGTTCACTTGGAAACAACTAAGAAAAGTTTATCCTCAACAATGCAACTTAAGCAAACTATTGTTTTGGTTAACAAGCAAAACAATACTCTGAAGAGGATTATTAAAGAGAATGACATGGATGCTGAGATTTTTTTCAAGGAAAAGGTAGTTGCAGATCCTTCTTTGTTATCCTATGGAGATGCTTCAAAGGAAGATGAAGTAATAGTTAAGAACTTAAACACTGTGTGGAGGATCTTGTTAATTTTGGAATTCTTGAAGCAGAGAAGAGAAGTGCCAACCATTGGGAAAAGTGACACAAAAGTCACAAAAAATGGAAAAGGAAAGTGCCAATGGGTGTGGGGAAGTTGTTAATGTTTGAGCATATAGTACAAGTGTAACTGTATTTGTTGAAAAGTGTTTACATAACTTAAAACTTGAAAAATGTTGAAGTTTACTGTTTGAATCTTGAAACTTGAAATTTGTTTAACTTGAAGAATGTTTAAAGTTGAATATATGTTGCTATGGTTTTCATGGAATCTCACTTTTTTACACGTATTATCTTGCAATATGGAATTTATATTTTGTTATATATAGAAATTCTAGATTGTGAACTGTATTGATATCAAAATATGTATGGAATGCATTTTCTTTAAATTTGAAAGTTTAATTATTTAAAATGTGATGTTTTTCATGGAATATCATTTTTCTACACATAATTTAATTGACTACCTCATTTCACATGACCTGAGTACCTTCAATATTTCATGTTTCCATAAATACACAACTATTGATATAAAATCTTAATGAAGTAGATTGATGAGATGATTTTCTTCCACTTAATACAACAAAAATTTCTTCTCTCTACTTGTAAATTTGAACTTTGTAATAGGTTTCTTCACATTACCTCTAACCCTTCTTAAAATCCTTAGGAAGAATCGCATAACAATTTTTCCTTAGGAAGAATCACCTCTACGCGTAGTGCATGCACGTTGCAATGGTTTTTATGGAATCTCATTTTTACATGTATTATGTTGCAATCTGGAATTTATATTTTGTTATATATAGTCTTATAGAAATTTTAGATTGTGAATATGTATGGAATGCATTTTCTTTAATGTTGAAAGTTTAATTATTTACAATGCGATGTTTTTCATGGAATATCATTTTTTTACATGTAATTTAATTGACTACCTCATTTCACATGACCTAAGTACCTTCAATATTTCATGTTTCCATAAATACACAACTATTGATATAAAATCTTAATGAAGTAGACTGATGAGATGATTCTCTTCCACTTAATACAACAAAATATTCTTCTCTCTACTTGTAAAATTTGAACTCTGTAATATGTTTCTTCACATTACCTCTGTAACCCTTCTTAAAATCCTTAGGAAGAATCACATAACAATTTTTCCTTAGGAAGAATCACCTCTACGTAGTGTGTGCACGTTGCAATGGTTTTTATGGAATCTCATTTTTTACATGTATTATGTTGCAATCTGGAATTTATATTTTGTTATATATAGTCTTATAGAAATTTAGATTGTGAATATGTATGGAATGCATTTTATTTAATGTTGAAAGTTTAATTATTTACAATGCAAAATATGTAAGATGAATGCATAATATTTACACTTTATTTATTATTGTCTTACATCTAATTATGATATTTAAAAATAGTATTCCAAAAATGCATGTCACAAACACTACATCAAAGCAGTTTGAAAATACCAAAATAAATAAAACATGATTATTATAAATCTAGGTATGAGAGGGTTTAAGGTACCTCTAGATGGGTGACAATGTATATGGGCGCAAAATGAGAAATCCTCCTTCGCAACGAGCTAGATGACCTATAAATCAAGAGAACTCAACATGAAAAATGGATTAGTATATAGATGGGTGGGTTTCTTGACAATGTCAGTCCCAGAAGTGAGAGCTTCCTAGGATGGATGTCAACCCATGTTTTCAATAAAGAAAAGATAAAATATTGATTGATTGGATGAAGCAAGGTCTGAGACAAGACATAAAAATGAAATACAATGAAGATAAAGTAATATGCAGATCTGATCTAAGAAATTAAATCAAACCATGTGCATGTCGATGATGACACAAGTGTCAAGAATGTAGTGCCTAGTTGATGGCGACTGAGAGCAGATCAACTAGAAGTCTGGAACAATGATAGAAAATGCTTGATATGAAGGCCTTGCAAAATAAATTTCCAAAAATGCATGTCACAAACACAACATCAAAGCAGTTTGAAAATACCAAAATACCAATTAAATAAAATAAAATTATTATAAATAATTATATTTGAATATATGTAAGTATATACCTGTAACATCTTAAATGATAACTAGAGCTGAAACAATCCATTTTTAGTAGCCTCCTCATAGTCGATATTTGCATCTGCAGAGTTAGAGGATGCACCAAATCCAGTCTCATTACAATTGTATTACGTCTAACTATAAAAAATTATATTTGAATCTATTACTATGAAATTAAATACATAACAAAATTTAAAATGTCAGGTGACAAAAAATAAATGTAAGGTCAAGGTGATACCTATAAGTTTTGAAATCATATTTAGAGCTGAAACAATCCATTTTCAATAGCTTCTTCATAGTCGATATTTGCATCTGCAGAGTTTGAGGACACACCAATTCCAAACTCATCATTGAGAACATTTGTAGTTACATTTGTATTATTAACACATCTTCTTTTAGCAAGTGAATTCCAATGTGCAATTGCTTTGTCAAAAGGAAATGTGTCCAGGAGTAGCGCAAACATACAACCTCATGTAACTTTCTAGATTTTTATCCAACCTATTTCTTAGTTTTGATTTTATAAAAGATAAAGCACTAAAAACCCTTTCATCCTCCACAAGATCCCAAAATCATTGTTTGCACAACTCGTATAATCTAAAATATTCACTGATGTCTTCCTGTAACACACTACTTTGGTAGATTTTTCACCTAGAGCCTTGTAATTGCACCACTCTCATGAGGTTCATTTAAAAATGATATTGGCTAACCATTGTCGTTACAAAATCAGATGATTGAGACTTTATTAAGTCAATATTCAGTATACCTTTGATTTTGATACCATTGACCTCTGATGTCTTGGTGAAATGATCCATTATTGTACCCATGGATTTATGAAAAAATTACTTACAAAATCTGCATGACCACCTTTAGTATTCCAAAAATTTGGATTCATCACTCCCATAGCTTCAAGAATTTTATCTTTATTGAAACGTTCTCTGATTTTGATGCTAAGGATTGTGTAATTTTTTAAAGTTTTATTCATGTATCAACTGTAATAGAATCAAACAGAACACAAGTCACAAGAACTTCTTCTCTTTCCAATCCTGTAATATCTTGACATTTTTACAAAATGTGCAGTGGTATCTCCTCCCATTAACATTGATACAAAGGTGATCATGGATATTAAATCTCAAATAATTATTGGGATTCTTAAGATCCAATAAAACTTTCCAGTTATCGAAAACAAGTGTATCAAAACTTTCTTGTGACAAGTACAAGTTATCAAGATTTTGACATACCTACTTTCTCACCATATAAAATCAACAATATAGATTGATCTCTCTTGTGCATGCTTCATCAATGTATTGATCTCCTTCAACATTGGAAGAATGCCAACCAATGTAAGAAATGTTTCCAGATCCATTAAACGGAACAACAAATCCTTATCCTTGTCAACTTCATGATGATATTTGTGCATGAAACCAACCAACGATGGATACTCCTCACAAATTCTACATGCAGGCTCATACAAAGAAATCCACCTTATATCAACATCCTTTAGAAGCTTTTTTTTCCATTTGTAATTCCAATTGCAAATTTTTGAAACTCAAGAAATCACTTTGGACTACTTGACATATAGGCATGCAGTTCTCTGATAAGGTCTTCTACTTTTGCAACATTTTCAAAGTTGCTAACTATTTTATATGCTAGATTCATTATGTGAGCCATATAATGAATTACAAGCATATAAGGGGCTATTGTTGTTTACAATCAAACACATATCCTAGTTCGATGACCCTGCATAACTGATGCACCATCTACACCAACACATACCAACTTCGTAGAAATTTCATAATCAGTCATGCCAACAATATCTTTCAAATGAGAAACAACTATTTTATATAGGTTTTGGCATTGCAATTTTCAACCATTTTCTATACACCCAACAAATGCGGTTTCCTTACATGATTTTATAAAGTATAAACATGGATACATACCCATGAGGTGTTGTCAACTGATTGTTACTTCATCAATTGATAGAGAGATAAACTTTGCATTTTTTACACTCTCTTTCAAATCTTCCTTTTCAATCATTGCAAGGCATTTAGCCATTTCCCATGCACTATTGTCTAACCAATGAGACTGAGGAACATTGTGCATTCCATTATATTGATACAAAAATTTGAAATCAATGAAATATGAAATCGGTCTTCCCTTCTTAAGAATGTGGAATAGGGTAGAGAATTGTATGCATTTAGCATGCAAATTTGATTGAATCACCTTACCAAATTGTGATGTGATTGTTCCACCCTTTTCCATGAGATGTCTACGTCTTTTACTATGCTTCATACTCTATGATATGTACTTAACATGCATACATTCTTTTTCAGTTTTCCATCTATGTGTTTTTATTTTCTGGCCATCCTCCTATTGTACAATCAGATATTTTTTCCACAATGTTTTTCAATTGTGTCCAACTTCAGTTGCATTTTTTGTTGTTTTCCTAGTTTCCAGGTACATATTGTACATGTACATTGTAAGGGATATCTTCAGGATTAGCTGGCTGTATAGGTTCGATAAAAGGAAATTTGGCAACCCACTCAAACTTATATGTCCTACTAAGAGTCCACATATTCTTGTTTTCTTTCAAAGCTTTACTTTTACAAACATAATTTTTAGGAATATCATAATCATCTAGTTTCCTCTTTCATGAACCAGAATTTTCATTTGAATTTTGTGTTACATTTTTTTGAGTATTAGAGATATCTTGATCCACTCCTAGTTACACCTCAATAGGAATATCTTCAAGCTCTGACATCTCAACAGGAATATCTTCAAGCTCTAGCATCTCAATAGAATATCTTCAATCTCTAGCATATTGTCATCATATGTATCATTTAGTTGATATTTTGCTAAAGCCATGTCCATTTTAATAATACCTTCCACAGTCTATACTATGATTGATTCTAGTTGTAATTGTATGGGTGCTAGTGGTAGTTGTATCGAAGAAAATAGTTTCTAAAATACTTGAACAATGTTGAATTTTGAGATATTTTTGTTACCTTTTTGAATCATCTGAGCACTAGCAACTTCCATTGAGTACTTGATTTAGGAATTGGTTGCCCATTTAGAATATGAATTTGAAACCTTGTCACGCGTCGCTGGTCTCTCGAACCCTTTTCGTGCGTTGCTTAGCTTTTGTCATGCGCCGAAAGCTTTGTCACACGCCAAAAGACCTTATCGCACGCCGAAAAATATTATCACATGTCACCTCAATTGCCATGCATCATAAATCCTCTCTTGTCGTGTGTCAATAACCCTTTATTGTCACACATCAACGACCCTTTCTTGTCACCCGTATGCAAATCCTACTTGTCACGCGCTGACAATTATTTCTCGTCGTTGGTCTTTTAATACTAGATTGTCTCATATTTGCAATAATTAGTCTAATGCACACTTTGTCTACTGGTACTACACAAGTTCATGATAATTGATTAATATTCAAACGAAACCTTAGTAGTAAGTTACTATTATACTACCCAACGAATTAACTAGGTTTATATAGGAGTAGTTTTCAATAGTAGGCAAAGTCGAATTCCTAAAAAATTTTATACCGAAATTTTAGGCGAACAATACACCGACCTACTCCAAAAAAAATTCCTTTTCAAATTTTCCTAATATGGAATATTCACCAAATTACGAATATTCGCCACTAAAAATCCCTTCCTTAGAGCCACGTACTAAAGAAAAGAAAATAACACCTATAGGAGTATGGATGCTAGTCCTGATACGCACATAATGAAGGGAATTTGGAGATTCCAATCCCTTCCCGCTTGGTCAATCATTCTCATGAGGATTTTATTAAGTGTTTTGTTAGAAGCTTTTGTTTGACCATTTTCTTGTGGATAATAAGGAGATGAAAATCTAAGCTTGATGTTATAGGTGTTGCAAAAGATTTTGAATATTTTTGTTTTTGAAATATTTTCCATTATCTATGATAATTTTGTGAGGAATGCCAAAGCAACAAATAATGTGATGGTGGATGAAGTTGATGATCTTATTGGCTTTAGTAGAGATGAGGGGAATATCTTTTGTTAGAATTTGAGGATTCTAATAAATATGGATTTAATCAACTTACATATTACATAATGTTACAATAAATATTTAAATAAAGATTACATCATAACATAAGTAAATAAAGAAATACTTATAGGAAATAAATAACATAGGTGACACAATATTTATAGTGGAAAACCCCAATAGGGTAAAACCACTTTGAAAATAACCTTTACTTTAGAGAACTTATTTTGCATCCAAAGAAGATCACCTCCTCCTTTCAAACCCTATTTACCAAGGGTAAAACCAAATCACTTGATTTGCACACCTTTGATATATTTCCGAATATATCAAATGAGGACCTAAAGTCCTTTTTATATAAGGTGATCGGGTATGTCTCCGACCCACCTTTTCAACCTAAAATGGTTGACACATACACCTAGGTTTATAATATTTAATATTAGAAATATAATCATTTCATGATGTTAAATATTTAACCTAAAGTATATACCTAGGTTAGCATATTTAATAATAAAAATATAAATATTTCATATTATTTAATATTAACCTATATATTAGTGATGGACCCATATACATTAATGGTTGGTCACACCACTTAATCATTATGTTCCAACAACTTCCACCCATTTTGTGAACTATTCAAGAGAAGTGATGATAGAGTGATGTCATTATGATGAATGAGGGTTAATGAGACTAATAAGGTGAAGTCCCCATTATGAAAAAGGACACAAATCCTGAGTGGGTCAGAGGGCTTGACTTGAAAAGTGAGTAAGGTTGGCATATTGTTGACATTTGATGCATTTGTTCACGTACGCACAATAATATTGATTAAGGGTAGGCCGATAATATCCCATCTCGTAGAAACATGTTTAGAAATAACCATGCCGCTGAAGTGTCCACCACATATTCCATCATAAACTTCTTGGATAGCTTTAGAGGATTTATGAGATTTAAGGAATCAAAGGAGGAGGCCATCAAACCCACATTTGTAAAGGACACTGCCTATTATGACACAACGGTTAGCGTGTTGTAGAAATTATATTTTAGCGTTTGTAGATAAGTCAGAAGGGATTTTAGAGTGAGAAAGATAGTCAAATATTTGAGTGTACCAAAGGTATATTTGACTATCTTTGATAAGATTAACAAATGGGAGTTCATTAGTATGAGATGGTTGATCAAGTCTATGCACAACAATGAATAATTTAGAATCTTTGGTTGATAAGGGGATGAGTGACGTAAGATAAGCCATATTGTCTATAAATTATTTGGATGAACGGGGAACTATTTAGATTGTGTATTGATTGAAGGATTTTAGAAGGAATTCAACAAAAATTTATTTTTGTAAAATTTCATTTTTACATTGATAATTTCCTTTGATTTCCTTGATGATAAGCTGAGAGTCTCTATATATGTCAAGGATTTGAACACTGAGTATGATAGTAGTTTGGAGACCCATGATGAGGGATTCCTATTTGGCCATGTTGTTGGTGCATTCTAAATTTAGTTTGAAAGATAGAGGAACATGAGTCCTCGAAGGAGGTATGATGATGATATCATCACCTCCCCCCTAGAATTGTTGAAGAAGAGTGTTGTTTTGAGGGGAGTGTATTCTTGATCGATTGTGTTGATAGATTCATCTAGGAATTTCTCATGAGGTAGTTGATTATTAGAAAGGGGAGCTTCTGTGAGTTGATCGGTGATGGATTTCCCCTTAATATATTTCTACGACATGAATTCTAGGTCAAATTTAGTCATAGTCATGAGCCATTGCATGATACGATTACTTTGATATAGTTTGGAATGCATAGCTTTGAGAGGATTGAAATTGGTGACAACATACTTCTTATAATTAAGGAGATAATGGCGAAGCTTATAAGTTGTGAAATATAAGGAACATCACAACTTTTCTATTTCGGTGTAACGAGTTTCATAGTCGTGAAGAGTGTGGATTACGTAATAGATGGATTGTTCTCTACCATGCTCATCTCAATGTGCTAGCATAACACCCGTGGGATGGTCGGTGATGAGATATATAGATAAAATGGCTCATGCTCGCGTGGAGGTGTAAGCATGGGTGGTGATAGGAGCTATTGTTTGAGGTCATCAAAGGCCTTTTGAAAATTGTCATCCCACTTGAAATGAATATCCTTTCAAAGGATATGATTAAAAGGATGAAAACGATATGAGAGTTGAGAAATAAAATGACATAATGATTGGAGTCTACCTTAGAGACTACAAAGTTGTTTGATATTGGAAGGAGGGGGCATTAAAATGATGGATTTGATTTTGGCAGGATTTGCTTTAATACCCCCGATAGATATGATAAACCCTAGAAATTTGCTTTCATGAGAATGCCGAATAAACATTTAGTTGGGTTAAGGTGAATGAAGTATTGAATAAGGTAGGTGAATATGATGTTGAAGATAATGGTGTTTGGATTTTCCCAAGAGATCATCAATGTAGTATTCTATGATGTTATTGATGAGGGCAAGGAGGATAGAAGTCATAACACGCCGATAAGTGGCCCCTACATTCTTTAGTACAAAGGGCATGAAATGATAGCAAAAGGACCCCTAAGGGCTAATGAAAGATGTCTTATTTTGGTCTTCTCGGTGTGATGAGGATTTGATTATACCCAGAAAATCCATCAATAAGAGAGAATTTTATAGCCTATTATGAGGTCAACAAGCTTATTGATGTTAAGGAAAGGGAAGTCGCCTTTAGGAAAGGCAAGATTGAGATCTTAGAAGTCCAGTGCAGATATGTAACTTTCCAATGGCTTTGGTTACAGGTACGATAATAAATACCCACTATGGTTAATCAATGGGTAAGATGAAATTAGCGGAGATAATACATTGTAATTTTATTTTATAAGGAGGGATACATGAGGGTGCATCCTACGAGATTTTTCTTGATATGCTTGGCATTAGGAATCGTGAAAATGTTCTAGATGACGATGTTAGGTCAATACCCAACATGTCACTTTACAACCATGTGAAGGCATACATGTGCTTGGAAAGGAAGGTGGTGAAATCTCTTAATTCTTCTTAATCTAAATATTGGCCAATTTTGACTATATGAAGTTCTTGTGAAGTCCCTATGTTTTCGTTGAAATTAGATTCATTAAGGAGTGTAGATGTGTCGTAAGGTGGTTTTTTTGTAGGTAATGATCCTTTGCCCCCATGTAGGATAGGATGGATTCATCATCATGGACTTGAAGTATGTTGATGGTAGGGGATCTTTCTCTCTGCCATTTTAGGTAATATAAGTGGAAATTTCTTAGTTCACATTAGTATGATAAGTGAGTAGGCCTAAGATGATCATATTGATTTAAAAACATTAGAAGGGGTAGTAATAGTGTCGTTTGTGTCTATGGATTCATCAAGCACAAATGAATATGATGAATCTATTTATATTATGGATTCAAGTGTGGTGTTTATGAACTTGTTCTAGAAAGGTTTGTTAAAACCTAATCCAAATCTCTCATGAGGTTTCCGAGATCGATCAAAGATCAAGTCATGTATGCCTTGTTTATAATGTACTAAAATAAAACCTTTCCAGGTGTAGCGATGACTATATTTTTTGCAAATGATTGGTTGTATAAGAATGAGAAGTCAGATATGAAGGGTTTAACATGATATTGATTGTCATGGTGTAAGGAAAGATGATTGATACCTCCATAAACAAGGTTATTTTTAAGATGGGGAGGACCAAAGGAGATTATATCTCTAACATTTGGTTCATACATCTTGTTTTTTTCCGGTCTCCCATATTTTTAGGTGTAGAGAGTGAGTTGGGAGCTAGAAGACAAAGTAGTCCCCCAATGAGAGGTGTTGCATAACATCTTCAAAGGAGCTATCATTTGGTAGTTTAGATGAGGGGATGGAAGAGCTTGTAGAGGCTTCGTGAAGATTTTTTTTTCTCGAGGAATGAGATCATCATTAGGTCGATAGGTCATGTGATATGATTTGAAATGATTCGGGTCAATAGAGAACAATAAAGGTTTTACATTCATGTTTATATTTTAGACAATGGTATAATGTTGATGGGATACAATGCATGGCATATATTCATGGTCATCCTAATGTAATGTTTTAATGGAACTCTCCTTCCATGAGATATAAGAGTTCATCAAGGCTTTTAATTCCTAATTTAATGGGTAATACGAACATTACTAAAGTAGGGTGACGATGTCATTGAAGGCGTGTAACATGACAAGTGACTTGGAAATGATGGTATCTGTAACCGAAATCAAGCTGTTTGAAGGTGTGAGAAGATATGATGTTAATTTTGGCACCATTTTCAATCATAACTCTCTTGACGAGAGTATTGCCGATTTGGGTAGTGACGAAGAGTGGCAGGTCATGGTCTTCGTGGATGTAAGGATTGGATCTCAAAATTGTCAAAGTTGATAGGAGTGATGACAAGGTTTGCAAATGGTTGAGGGTCATATGATGGTATTGAGATGGACTAGAGAGCCTCAATAATTTCTTGTTGGTGTTGTGGAGAAGTTTAGACAAGCTCATAGAGGGACATCTTCATAGGATCTAGGTTGATTTGTTTAATGATTATGTTTTATAAAGAGATGGTAGATTGAGTGTGTGGAGTGGCAAGGATGGATACCTTAGCCTTAGAAGATGACATATTAGGTGATTCAGAAGCCATGGAGATAGATAATTTGGGCCTATTTTAATATGAGGACCTGGGGTCTTGTGCGTGTGCTCTTGTGGTTATACAAAAAATGTCTATTTGATGGAGTGGAGTGTTACTAAAGGAAGCATCACTCTTGTTGGATGTGAATAGGGTATTGATGATGGTTTAAAAGGGGTGTCTTTAAGGATTTGATGGGTTTATTTTTTATTTGACTCGGGTGTTTTAGATCTCATGGGAAGAATCCCTTTTCAATCAAGGCTTCAAATTGCAGCATAGAGGTCTTTATAGTCCTCGAAATGTCCTAGTGTCCAACGGTATGCACATAATGTTTCATAATTATACCAAGAGGGATTCCACCCTTAGGAGTTAGATAACTTAATAGGAGGTAATGTTATGGTAGATGATTGAATGAGATTTTTAAGGGTCTTAACATAGTACCCTATCATAGTTATCTGATATGATGATGAGGATGAAGTGATTTGCACATTGTTTGATGATTTAAAGGCTTGAGATGAGGAGGTCATATTATATGCAACATGTTTAGGTGTCACCGAGGAATGACCATAGATTTTGTAACCATGACTTGAATTTAGACGAGGGATGGGGTCTTGAGATAGAAGGAAAAGGTTGCGTATTTTTTGATAAGGTCATTTGACGATTGGATGGTATAGTATTTTTCTTTCTCGGATGAATGGTTGGTGGATTGTGAAGTGGATTTTTTAAGATTCTTGATGTGGTTTTGGGAAACGTGATCTTTGAAATATATTTTAAAGATTTCTATGAGAGGTTTCTTTTTTAGATCTTTCAAAGAGGCAACAAGTGGTTTTGAAGAAGATGTGATAGATGTAGGAGGGATCATGATCTTAGTAGTGGTAAGACTAGAAGAGTCCGTGATTCGGCTTGTGTCTCTGTCGTAGAAACATTGGGTGCCGAGGGCATGAGTGAGAGATCCTTGACTGTGTTGATAATATGATGAGAATTGATGAAGTTAGATTGGGGTTGACTAGTAGGCGGGGGGTGATTAGGAAAATGTTATTTAAAACATCAAAGTTTTGATTACGAGGTGCATTTGGATTATCAAGCCACAATTCACCTTGGCCAATGAGATCTTGAAGGATTTTTCTAAACAAATGACACCTTTCAATGTCGTGGCCTTGAATTAGATGGTATTTACAATAATCATTACTTTATACCATGAGGGTTTAGATTTAGATGTATTGATGGTTCGATGGGAGGGTGATTAAGAAAATATTGAAATAAATAGATGCCTAATTCTAAATATTATATAAAAGCATTGAATATAAATAATAAATACAAATTTCAGCCAAGTAAAATAAGCTAGAAAGTATGAAACCCTAGTTGTAAATGAAGGGATAGAAAGACTTATCTGATTCACAATAATCCCGAAGGTATGCCAAACTAGAAAACTCGATGGAACAAGAATTCGATTGTAGCAATCGACTTAGAAAAACGTAGGAGTCTCAAAAATGAATGTACTATGGTGCCTATGGAGGGTTAGGGGTGCTTGGGGCGCTAGAGACTTGTTTTGGGTGCCTGTGATCTGCTTGGTAAGCTGCGGAACCTAATTTTTCAGTGGTCACGAGATGTTCACTAGTTATCACTTTTGATCACATGTATGTCGCTACACTTTGTTGTTATTCACCTAAAACTTGTAATAAGAAAGAAACACCTAAAAACCCCTCAAACCACATCAAATCATAAAAATAAAGATGCAAAATGAGGGGTTGAATTGTCCTTGGTTGTCAACAAAGTGAACTTACGACCGAGTTTTGCACTACATCTCGAAATAATATAGTTTTATGTGTGTGTGTGTGTCAAAATCATGGCCTAGGTGGCTCTTGTGAGTGTCGTACTTGGTAGTGAGTAGTAGGTAGATGTAAAATATGTAAATAGATGTGTGCATGACATAGTGAACTTCCCTCTTATGAAGTGTATGCGAAATGGAAATCCATTGTCCCTTTTGTGAAGCTAGATGGATTCTTGGATGCTCTTAGAATTCTCTTTGGATGCAATCTTAGGTGATGATAGCTAATGCTTAGTGTTTGGTCCTTTATTATGGTCACATAGATTTGTATTTATATGATTCCCTTGTTTGAATTTCGTAATTAACCACTAAAATGCCAACTAGTAAAAAAAAAAGATTCCCAAATGGATAGAAAAGACCCAAAAGATGCGAGAAAAGTACAAAGAGGTTGAGGGCACCTAGAGGGGACAAGGGCGCCGACATCCTAGCTAGGCGATGGTGTCCTAATGATAAATTATGAAGTATGAAAATATAGATTGGGAAAGAAAGAGTGTAAGACCAAGAGAGAAAATAGAAAACAAGCAAAGATGGCCAAATACAATGATCAATTAGTACTTTTATCGCTTAGGAATCATATGAATAGTGGTATGTGATTAGGACTATATAGATACCCAAAGTGCGTGATTTAGTGTCTACATTTTCCCCCACTTTATTTTATTGAGTGAATGCTCGATAACATAAATTAGATAAGAGATGCGTACTTGATATCCATGTAGATATATGGTGGAAAGCATGCTTTGAGAGAGATAAGAAAAATCGTGGAGTGACAAAAAGTGAAGTGTGGAAGCTAAAGAAGAGGAAGTGAAAAATGATGATGACCATAGGGGTGAAAGTGTGTGTGTAGATGTCACATTGTACCTATTGTTGACATCAATTTTTGTGTGATTGATGATGTGATTGAGGTGACTACCGCTTCTCATAGGATGGACCTGCAAAAGAGAAGAACGAACAAGTATTCAAATACGCGTATATGAAAATTTTGTTCCAAACAAGTAAAAAAGTGTGTAAGTATGTAAAAATGTGAAAATGAACATGTGCACCTGATCCATGATGATTGAAAGAGATAGAAAGGATCCTAAAGATGTTGTAGAAAAGTGATTTTTTTGGGTGATCTCACACTGTTGCCCTCAGTGTGAGTTTTTGGGAAATCTCACGATAAGAACGAAATAAGTGTAGGGAGAAAGGTATAGTGTTATTCTCCAACCTTTGAATGCTTCCCAAAGTGTAAACACCACTACAGATGGTGTGTGAAAATCTGATCCGCTCGAACAATTATGATCTAATGTAAAAGTAGAAAAAGGTGTAGTGCATGCATGTTGAGTGCTGAAGGATTGTTTATCATGTAAACGTTGTTGTGTAAACTATCAAAACTATACTTGAATCGAGAAATTTGTAACTAACCCCTTGTCACAGTGTCCAAGAAGGGTCAGGGGTGCCTAGGCATTTCTATTTGGGTCTCAGGTGCTGGTGTTTATGTTATGTTGAGGACCCAAGTCAGGATTTGGGTCATTGTTAATGCCGAAGATTGTGTTGATCAAAGTTGAATTGTGATCGTAGAATTTTGAGTGCGGTGACTAATTCACCCAATGATGCCCCCCTCATTTGGGGTGCATGCGACGTCACGAGGAGTATGCGACACCATAGGAGGACCGACCGCTAAACAGAAAATGATGCCCTACAAGGGGAGGGAATGTTCTTGGTAAAAACTAAGGCACACACAAACAAAGTGGATAAGAAACAAGTGTTAGTGTAAATAAGATAAAAATGCATGTAGAAGACAATATGTAAGCTAAACATGCAAGAAGACAATATAGGCAAGCAATAGTGTAGAAAAATTAGGCCACGAGAAATGAGTTTCAAACATGGGACATCACTCACAATGTCGCAAGACAAACAAGGCCAAAGTGGTCGAAAGTAGATAATGTGCACACAAGACAAAGGGAAAATCCCACAAACCATGGAATATAATGAAAAGCAAAGTGGCAAGCAAATTGTAATAGACAACCATGGAAGTAAAGGGGTCCCGCAAGAAAAATGTTACACATGAAGCACCCGCTAGTATGTTAGAAAGATAGAAAGTATGTCAAAGCGTGTATAATCTAATATAACGGTGTGTCATGAAAAAAATGAAACAATAACACCTATAGTGTACGAAAGTGGATGCCCCTAGGAGCCATTATGGGACTGGTAAGAGGTAGTGCACCAAGCATCCATGTTGTATGTATCGATCTATATGAAATTTGCATCCAAAACTAGAAGGAAAGTTAACTTGCATGTGTATATAGCAATATAATAACATACAAGATATATTTCTAGCATTTGTAATAAAGTGTACATGTAACAAGTAAATGAAAGCAAGAATAAGTGCGACCAAGATATGTAGTATGTTGTGGATGAGATGGAGTGGAATGCAACATGAGTGTGATAGGAGAAGCATGCCCCTTGAGTGTATGTGTATGCATGATATGAGGTTCATTGATAAAAGACCCTCAAGAATCATAATTAATAGTAGAACAAGAGTGTGTAATCGGGAAATGGTTTGAATGTGTGTACTAGAAAGATGTGATCGATAAAGCATGGAGTGTAGAGAGTGAGTGAGTTTGATGATGTTCATTTCAGGTTGATACCCTCAACAGATGAGTATGAACCATGGAACTAGAGTGAGTCATAAGGTAATGAACGCAACATGTAGAGGCGAGAAATGTGTATCATGAATGTGTAGAGTGTGCGTGTGCATGATGTACGATAGATGCTACGTAGAAAATGACGTCATGAATGTGTGATGTGTGAAGTGTGTAGTGTGTGAGGTTCATGTGTATAATATGCCCTCAATAGTCAAGTGTGAACCATAACATGAGAGTACGTCATTGGGTAATGACGATACAAGAGTGTTGAAGACACCAAAATTGGGACATACTCCCTTTAAACCCCGTTAATTAAATTAACCATATCCTACCTATTCATATCGCATAGTGCACATGTTAACTAAATTAATTAATATCCTCACTTAACCACCTCACCTATCCACCTCACTCAATGACCTACTCAAACCTCATTAATGACCTAAGACCGAGTCTAAACCTATCCTAACTAACTAGGACTCAAAGTGTAAACCTAGAATTAACTACTATTAACAAACCTAAAAGGACTCCTACTTATCTAGACATGATCTATCACTCAAGACTTAGAAAACGGTTGGAGATCATGCTAAAAATAACAACATATGGCTATTTTTGGCCAACCTAAATATTTCCACCTTAACCGATGCCAGTTATATCTCAACCGATGTCGGTCACCTAACCGTCGCCAGCTTAGGTTAAATAAATTTTCAAAAGCCTTTTCATTGGTTGTTCAATTGATTCAGATCTCATTCTTCTAGAGACTCGAGCATTCAAATTTCTTTAGCACTCAGAAAAAGAATACACAAAGTGGAGCACTACTAACATCGGTCACCATTCATCATTCTCTTCACGATCACGATTCACAACAGAGAGGCATGAAGGTTCAAACTTCCACGACATGAATACAACGGATCTTCTCTATGGATTTCTACTATCACCGTCTTCATCACCTACATCCTCCAATCCAATTTCATGTAAGTATTCAACATCTCTATACTAAATCTCGGCTTCCTTGTGTAGATTTATTTATTCATATTTGTAGTCTATTTCTCTCCGCACCCATATACTCCTTCCTCCCATCAACCCGCCACTCGATCATACTCAAACTTTTCACCCATTTTCACCCTCTCCTAATCATCTCTGAGTCCTTAGAACCATTTTACGAACCCACTCTCACCATTTCCAACCTCTGTGCAATCACAGGGAGTATGAAAAACCAATTTTAAGAAATTTCTGCTAATTTCCCCTCGACGTCGCTTAGCCAATCGACATCGGCACCCAATCGACGTCGGTCACTTCACCTAATCGACATCGGTTAGTCAGCCGACATCGGTTATTGTGTCTATCAATATAGCTTTGACCAATGAGTTGATACCCACTTCCCAATAGCCCAAAACCATTTCTAATCCTTACCAGACCTTACCCAAAGCCTGTACCAGACCTGCAACTCAACATTAGCTAGTCAACCCTCTCGTTTTGACCTTAAACAACCTTTTGAATGACATTTCTTATTGTTTTGTATGAGATACCTAAATCGTTTCAATTCCAATAGGATCTTTACTTCATGTATGATTTAACTAACATTAATATTGTTATATAAAAGTGGATTGATAGTCTGTTTAGGGAGTATCACGCTTCTGGATCTAGCTTCCGCTAGGTAGTCCACTCATTGTTTTGTTTAACTCTATTTAGTGGTATTGTTTTACATTTACAAGTAGTTCCTCCTAGCCAAAAGGGAGATCTCACAATCAACTTGGATCGGAAATCAAAATGCGCGCACAACCTTCAACCGACATCACAAACATGTATTCCTCCTTGGCCTACTACCCTTATTTGTTTCATTAATTTGCTAAGAATCCGGTGAAACAAGTGTATCAAGCTATGTAAGATGTGTGTGAGAGACTAGATGGAAAGTGTAGAGTGAGATAGTGGACTTGTGAGATACACGATAGTATTTTAGAAGGGGGAAGAATAAGCATGATTCCCCCAAATGGATGATGATAAGCATGATCAAGTAACATCGTCTAGAAGATCATCATTGTCATGGTCAAAACCGAAAGGTGATGCATCCGAGACCTAGTAAGCAATAGTATGTGGTTGATCCTGTAAAGAGCCGATGATTTATAAAGTATACATGCCCATTGCATATTCCTTGTCAGTGAAAGGTGGTAATGGACATCCATGTGCATACCAATGAGTAAGGTTTTGTGAATAGCCAAGAAATGAGTCATTGCAAATGAAAACACAAACGAAAGGCATGGGGAATGAGATGTCAATATGGTCAGGATCTAAAGTACCGCCAATATAATCAAGCCAAGATTGGCCAAGAGTAAGTGGTGAAATACACAGAGTGCATGCAACAAAGACCGAAAGATGAAATACTCGGAGGCCATAAGTAGTAGTAATGCAAGCATGTCCATGATATAGATGTGGTGAATGTGGTGGAGGTAAGATATCATCAAGTGTCAACCCAAGTCAATTCAAGCCATTGAGCATGCAAATAGTGTCAAAGAAAGTGGGATCTAATGGAATATGTGACTAGAAAAAATTATTCATGAGAATCGTGCATGTGAAAGGAGGTGTTGCAGATGTAGGTTTCTCATGAGGAGATAATGAAGGTGGTATGACGTATGATAAATGGATAGACCCCTGATAAAGTACCATAAAAATAGTAGGAGGGGGATTCAAGCATATGAAACAACGTTTAATGTGCAAATAGTTCCCTCGAGTGGAGGTAAATTGTCTGGATAATGTTTAGGTCGTAGAGTAGCAACATAATGCATAGTAGCGGTATAGGAATAGGTAATGCAATGTTACGATCTATGTTGTAATATTGGAATGGTGCACTGTCAGAGAGAATTTAATATTCAAAGCCCTCATGTAAAAATCTAACACATCGTGAACCGTAGAAGGCAATGTTTGCATTTGATAAAGCCATGGCCTACCAAGTAAGAAATTATATGAAAGTGGGAGATCAATGAAAAAAATGGAATTGAAACAATTTTGGGCGCAATTTTTGAGTGGTAAGGTGACAATTCCTAAGCATGGACACATAATGGAATCATATGCTTGGACAGAAAGAGATGTGCGGTTAATATTAGCTACAAAAAGGCCTATAGCCTAAATAAATGAGATTGAGCTCGGATCCAATATCGAATAAAATGTGTTTGATGCCTAAGTTGTTGATACAAACTTGTATATGTTGTCATATACAACAATATTTTCAGCTATAGTCGATGGAAAAGTAATCTATTGAGAAAAATGCATTGATGAATGTTTGATAAACAACATTTGGATGAGTAGTGGTAGGAATACGAGTAGTAGCCAAAAGATTAATGATTTTAACACGACACTCAAGATTGGCTAGCAAGAAATCATGGATAGAGATAGCCATGATGAGAGGATCCTAGAAAAATGAGAAGAGTAGAAGTATGAGGACCCTAAGAATGTTCAAATGAGATAGGTTCACCAAATGATTTGATGAGGGTCTTCAATCCTCTCCATTAATAATGTCAATCCAGGGTTGGTGTTTGATGGTTGTATGCATTAAGAGAAAAATATCTTTGGAAAAAAACTCCTTTAAACACAATCCAAACTTGCATAAAATAAATCACACATGCAGAAATGTAAAGGAACACTTGCAAAAATAAAGCTTGCATGAAAGAAATCACACTTACATAAATGAAATTTCTGAATTAAAAATAAAGGAAAGATAAATAAGACACTGCGCAGTTTACAAAAGAAATTGTACGGAAAGAAGGATTACATAACATAAAATCAAAAATCACAACAAAAGGAAAACGAGAAATAAAGAAATAAACATAACACATTGATCCATCTTCCTTGGAATGAGTGGTTAGCTCATTCCTTGGAAGAGGACTTAATTCATACTTTTAATTCAAAATCTGCAAAACAATTTCACTCAGAAGATTGATGAGGAAGAACAAATATATTATTCTTGGTAGGGAAAAATTACATATAAGAGTGTGGGAGGTTGCATTTATAATTCATGCATCCAACCAAATCCTTATTTTGGGGAATACAATATGATCTTATCTTTATTCCAATCCTAACAACTAAGATCTCCATCTCCACAAAATATGGAGAGAGATATATTATTGGAGTCAAAGTCTTATCTCGCTATTTTAGGAAGATTTGCTCCCAAATCTTCTCCTTGCTTTTTGGTAACAAGAATCAAAATGATTTTATTCTCCTAATTTATTGGAAGGAGATTTTTCCTCAAAAAATTACTTTGACCAAATACCTCTCCCGGATTTTCCATTTGACTTTTCTGTTTCTATTTGTGGAACTTTTGGTGCTCATCTGATACACTTTTTCCTTGGATTGCAGCTCACTAAAAGTTAGATTTATTTTTATTGGTAAAACCTGTAGCAAATCTAAATGAGGTTTTTATTAAACACATTGTTATGAACAAAAACCTCTCTCAGATTTTCCCTTTGAGTTTTTGTTTCTGTTTGTGGAAGTTTTGGTGCTCGTCTGATACACTTTTTCCTTGGACTGCAACTCATTAAAAGTTAGATTTATCTTTATTGGAAAACTTGTAGAAAATTTGAATGAATTTTTTGTTAAACACATTTCTATGAACAAAAACTCTCTTAGATTTCCCATTGGATTCTTTGATTATTCACAATTCCTCATTTTATGCAAGTTCCAAAACTAAAATTGTCATTCCGTTGATGCAAGTTCCGGAACTAAAGTTGTCATTCAGTGTTCCGAAATTAGAACTACAAGTTCTGGAACTAAAATTGTCATTTCGTAGCTAACTCCAATTGTTAGAGCTAACTAAAAATAACTATAACTTTTACACACGATCTCGGATTGAGATGATTTTTTTGAACTTGCATAATTTTAAGAGGAATCGATATGAAATCATATTTGAATTAAGATATAATATTCATGATCAATTCCAATTTTCCTAGAACTAAAAATATCTTTCCTTTATGGCTTACATACACAAGACTTTACATCTTTCCTAAATAATCAATAGGATTATTCAACAAAATAGATAACAAAAGACTTCTAAAGAATGAACAAGATATATATCTTATATTCTATCTCAAGCAAACTATAAGTTCCAATACTACATTTAAATCCACTTTCAAAGGTAACTTTGGAAGGACAAAATAATGGTAATTTATGGCGAATTTACAACCTCATCATGATTAAGCAAATATTGAAATAAATAGATGCCTAATTACAATATTATGTAACAACATTGAATATAAATAATTAAGTACATATTTGACCCAAGAAAAATAAGCTAGAAAGTATGAAACCCTAGTTACAAATAAAGGGATAGAAAGACTTAGTTAATTTGCAATAATCTTGAAGGTGTGCTAAACTGGAAAACTATTGGAACAAGAACTCGAGTTTTGCAATCGACTTAAAAAAATACAGGAGTGTTGAAAATGTTTGGACTAGGGCACCTATGGAGTGTTAAGGAACCCGAGGCGCCAGAGACCTGTTGCAGGCACTGTGACTACTCAAAAGCTGCAAAACCCAAATTTTCAAGGTTACGAGATGTTCATTGGTTATTGCCTTTGATCACTTGTATGTCGCTGCACTTCGTTGTTATTCACCTGAAACCTGCAATAAAAAGAAGCACATGTAAAACCCTCAAACCACATCAAATCCTAAAAATAAAGATGAAAAATGAGGGGTCAAACTGTCCTTAGTTGTCAACAAAGTGAACTTACGACTGAGCGTTGCACTACATCTTAGACCCAATGTAGTTATATGCGCACGCGCGCGTGTGTGTGTGTGTCAAAATTGTGCCCTAGGTGGCTCTTGTGCATGTTGCACTTGGTAGCGAGAAGTAGCTAGATATAAAAGATGTAAATATATGTGTGCATGAAACAGTGAACTTCCCCTCCTATGAAGTGTATGCAGAAATGACAGTCACTTGTCCCTTGTGTGAATCTAAATGGATGCTTGAATGCTCTCAGAATGTTGTTTGGATTCAACCTTAGGTGATTATAGCTAATGTTTAGTGTTTAGTCCTTTATTATGGTCACATAGCTTTGTATTCATATGATTCCCTTATTTGAATTTTGTAATTAACCACTAAAAGAGTGACTAGTAAAAATCAAGATTCCCAAATGGCTAGAAAAGACCCAAAATATGTGAGCAACGTACAAATAGGTTAGGGCGCCGACATTTGGTGTCATGGCTAGACGTTGGTGTCTAGAATGAGAAATGCCAAAGTATGAAAAGACAAACTAGGAAAGAAGGAGTGTAAGACCAAGAGAGAAAATAGAAAGCAAGAAAATATGACCAAAGACAATGATCAATTAGTACTTTTCTCGCTTAGGAATCATATGAATAGTGGTATGTGATCAGGACTAGATAGATACCCAAAGTGCGTGATTCAAAGTCTACAAAGGAGTTTTATCATGGATGTGACTAAAATTTTGATGAAAACCACACTATAAGAACCCCCAATAGATGTATAGTTGTGTTACAGTTGCTTTCATTCGGAGTTTGAACATCCTTTGGACCCGAATTTTAAAACAACCGTATATTTGATCCTTTGGATTTATCATTTCTAGAATAAGGTTTAAATGAATACTCATATTTGGGTTTATTTTATCTCATTTTAACTTTACAATCTTCAATGGCACGAAGTTCTAGTTTGCAGGCCATGGTGAAAGCTTTGTCAAACGTTTGGAAGGACTAGATTTGAATAGTTGATGATATATGATTAGCGCAATATTGAGCAAATAACTCGATCAACTTAGTTTTTGGGAGGGAGAATGATAGTTGATTGATGACCCCCCGCCATATGGAGATGAAATCTATAACAAACTCATCTTCAAATTGTTTAATAGTTTAGAGATCGAAGATGGAGATCTTACAAGTGATATTTATGGAGAAATGCTCTAAGAACAACTGCAAGAGTTGTGCAAAAGAGAATAGAGAATATTGTGGAATGTTGTTATACCATTCAAGGGTGGGTCTTGCTAAGGACACGGGAAATTTCATCAACATAATATCTTGTTCATGGGTGATGAGATAACATGCATGATGAAAATTCCTAATGTGTTGTTGTGGGTCCTCATTACTATATAATTTATTGAACTTTAGGAGTTCCCAATGTGGGGGATAAGCCTTAAAAGGTATTGATGGGTGGATGGGTTCGTTGCAAATTTGTTTGTATGATAGGGTGCTCTTAGGACCCATGGTGGCATTTTCAAGACTTGAAATCCTATTCATTAGTTCTTGTAAAGGAATGCTTTGAGATGGTTATTGAGGGTTGGAAGATGATGAGATAGGTTTATTATAGATATGTGGGTTCTATTGCTAGTATAGATGATACTTGTAAGGAGACATTATGATGAAGAGGAGTACTTGTGGGAATGTTTCAGTGGTTGCTAAGAAACCAAGGGTTTTGATGGTTGAATGTATTGATAAGGGATATGAATAGAAGTGTTGATAAGGGATTGGGATGAATGTGGTATGTATTAAGAAGGGATGTTGTTGTATTGTGAGACAGGGGGCATTGGAAGCCAACCGTGAGAAAGGGTGATTGCTAGAGATGGAAATCGTATTAATGAGGGGTTTAGATGTGGAGATAGACATGACTAAATTCTGGATTGAGTATGTAGGATGTTATGATGGGATGAGTTGAGATGAAATAGGAGGGGTTGTTATAAGGGCAATAGAAACCGAGCTTACAAGAGGTGGAAGAGGAGCAATAAAGCTTGGAGGACTTGATATGGAAGGGGATGTCATAGTGTTGGTTTGTGAAGTCGACAAGATCAATGGAAGATCGATGATGGGGATGGTTGTTGGTTGGACGTGTCTTGTGATGAGACAATGTTAAGGTCAAAACTAATGACAACGGTTGATGAATCAAGGATTGATGCTCGAACCCACCAAAGCAAGTGGAGTAGGGATGAACTTGTTGTATAAAATGCTCATGATTGGAGCTAATGAGTTAGGAATGATCGAAGGTGACAATAGTAATGGGATGGTGTTTTTGTAGCTCTAGTTGTTGTTAGGAAATTAAATTAATGTTTACATTATAAATATTAGGTTTGAAAGAATATATTGCTTTCAACAATATATTATTCATGGAGTTTTGTTGTACCGTATGTTTATAAATGGTGAGTTGTTCCTATTTTATAGGAAGAGGTTTGTCTATTATATTGGCTATATATTAGCCTAATGTATTACCGCGTAGGATGGATGAATAGAAAATATAATATTGTTTTGTATTAGATCCACTGTGCAATTCTCTACCAAATTCAAGATTTGGTATCAGAGCATATTTGATCCTTTGCATACTCAATGGAAGAATAAATTATTCAGAGGGGCAATTTTTATTCTCAGCTTGCCCCGAGTAATGCGAGCTGGAACTTTGTATACAGTCAAGTGACGGGCGTTTAAGATTCATTTAGGATAGTTTCCGAATAAGCTTATTTATATTGATTATTTTTAAAGATTTGTGGGATCTGTCAACATTGCATCATTCAAATCGGCCAGTGAATGATCTTTTAAACTTGCAGATTAAAAAAATTGTTTTTTGTGGGAGAGAGAACTTGATCGACCCAAGGACGTGTATCATTATATATATTTTATATATTGAAAACGCCTATGCTCAACAGAGAAGCGCAGTCTGTATAAAATGAAATTTTAGACAGCAGCGTGAAGCATTTTTTTGATTGGAATCACCTTTGCTGACTGTATTTCTATTATTGAATTGTCTGGTGATCGGTTTGTGGCAGATCTGATTCAACACCTGCGAACTGTACGTGATCAATTCCTTTGCCACTTCTCAAAACCGTTATCTGATCCATGCATGATTTTGGAGGCGATATTCTTTGTATCAACACGTCCCAAGTTCTTCCTTGATTTTGGTACAGTCCTGATCTGTGCACCATCGTTCTGATCAATTGTGATCTCCTCTGCATCAGAGGCATATCATGTTTTGATAGAGAGATTGCTCAATCCTCTCAAATCTCGCTAATCCTGCCAGACACGGATCCTCCATTATTCTGCCATGGCCGTGTGGAGACATGTTATTGGAGGGGATAAGAGTCTTTGATAGACTCGTATAGTTACGTGGATCGTGGTATTCCTTCTTTGATTCTGCCTTCAAGTGCGTCAGCTATATATTTATGCCCATCAAGACAAGGTTTATTTGCATATATGAGTTTGTGAGTTATTAGCTCAATCACCGTTGTCAGTCCAATCTAGTCGTGTCAAGAAAACAAAGTCTAAATTTGTTAGGTCTTTCTCAAGTTCAAAGTCTTGCAGTCTTATTTTATATTTGTACCACGGTGAAGTTTTACTATATGGTGGACCATTATTCGTCAATAGAATTTTTTGTTTTGTGTGTTAAGTTAAAAATTTATAGTCAAATTTATTGTCAAGTTTATATATTGTATTTCCAGTCAAGTCCTCTAGTCTTAGTCAAAAAGTTGTATTGTCAACATTGTTAAAATTGTGTTAGGTGAATATAGGTAGTCAATGTCAAATAGGTGATTTTAGGAATTTTTGCATTAGTCATTGTGTCATTGTATTAAGTCCGAAAAATTAAAAAAAAAAAAAAAAATTTGCCCGCATTTCAATTTTGGACGCATTTTCGCTTGTACGCGACGTCCAAATTATTGAAGGTATTTTTGAGCTCCATGATCAAATCCAGCTGAGTTAGCAACATGAAACTGGAGGACGGAGGCACAGGAGGATGGAGGTCATTCAACGACCTCTCGTCAGTCACCAACGATGGGGCCGCACAGAATGATTTGGTGGCACAGGTGTGCAGTGTGAGTATTTGATTTTCAGTGTGGTTTCCGTTTTCTCCGTGTGTGTTCAGATTTGCGAGTTCCCGCTTTGTTTGGTATTTGATGGATGTTGGAAAGAAAGTTGTGTTGGAGCGCAGATGACCGTCGGCTGATCCTCCGACCGACTTGGTCCTCTCGACGTGCTTCGTTGGAAGATGGTCACTAGAAGAATATGTTCACTAGCATCGCGACCATGTGCAAAAGAAGACCTAACTAGCAAGATCCATTCAGGAGTATGTTCTTCGATGCAGTTTGCTTCTCAGTATCTATATGTGTGGAATTTCACATTGTGGGGGGGAATACATACCAATGTTCCATTCCCATTCTGCACCCAAAACGACTTAGTCAAGGAAAGCTTCCAAAGTGCGGGGGCTTTCTATGCTATTCGAGATCGAGTGGCGGCGATCAAAGACAGAGACTACAATTAAGAACATTACGATTCTTATAGGAAGTAATGTGAAATTTTTCAAGATATATCTTCTATTGTGCTTTGTTTTGATATATGCATGTTGTGTTTCCTACATAATTCCCCTGATGTATAAGCATAGTGGTGAACAGTAGCACCGAGTAAGTCATTCATGGATCTTGAAAGGGTTTGTGGGAGGATCCGTAAAACCACACGAGGTCGACAGTTGATGAGGTTCCTGTCACTTCAAGGTTTGTGGTAAGCCTGTTTAAAACCATGGAAGGAGCGAGCCTTTCTTTTGGATCAAGGTCATGAGTCACAGAGTTGGACATGCCACAGGGGTGAGCATACTGCAGTTGAGTGTGTGGATGTTTTTCTACCATGTAAACATTAAGGGGGGGAATGTTAGGAAATTAAATTAATGTTTACATTATAAATATTAGGTTTGAAAGAATATATTGCTTCAACAATATATTATTCATGGAGTTTTGTTGTACCCGTATGTTTATAAACGGGTGAGTTGTTCCTATTTTATAGGAAGAGGTTTGTCTATTATATTGGCTATATATTAGCCTAATGTATTGCACAGGATGGATGAATAGAAAATATAATATTGTTTTGTATTAGATCCACTGTGCAATTCTCTACCAAATTCAAGAGTTG
This sequence comes from Taxus wallichiana var. yunnanensis, assembly GCA_018340775.1. Lineage (NCBI taxonomy): Eukaryota > Viridiplantae > Streptophyta > Pinopsida > Cupressales > Taxaceae > Taxus > Taxus wallichiana. Next base: position 554,986,830 of record CM031234.1, read on the forward strand.
TCTAATAATGACACCCCGTGAGGCGAGGTAAGCACTAATGGCTACCGGTTAGAATCCGAATTTCTATAAAAACTAGATCATCACTATCAAAAAACCATGTGATAGGTGAATCTAGAATTTTGATGTGGATGATTAGGTACCAAGAGAATGTGGAGGTTCTAGATTGATGTCTCAAGATTTTTGTAATTGATCCATCATGTTTGGGATATTTTGACCGTGTGGGACTCGAGATTATGCAGGATTGTTGAAGAAAGTCTGCCATATTGTTAGTGTTTGAAGACAAGATTTTTATGTCTTTAAAACCATGAACTAATCAAAAAATCGATGAAAAAAAGAAAAATGGTTATTTACAACGATCAAGATAAATCACATAGATTTTTTAATTACTTTGATTAATTAAGAAAAAGTGTGAAATGAAAAAGCAGACAAAAAGGGTACTAAGAAATGGTTAGCTAAGGTTGGTTTTAGGTGAGTTTAAGATCATAGCCCTCAATATACCTGAAGGTACGTGAGACCCAAATCAGTGTTGGTGTCAGTATAAGCGGTGATATTGGGGCCTACCCCTCACTTTACGGTCCCACAATGATAAGGGTGTCAGGTGCTTAGCCGATATACTTGCCCACCATATTTTTATACTTGGCTAGAACACCGTGTCGGCTTATCATCTTGGTGGATAAATCCAAGTAGGTCAATTGGGGAAGGATTGTTTAAATGAGAGTTTCATGTAATATGTGGTTTGGTTGTGTGTGAAGGGAGTTTTGTGAATGCAATTCATTTAACTCCTAATTAGACTAGATGAGCAAGCAGAATGAGGGTTCGTTATTAAGATCCAAAAGAAATGTTTACTTCGATGAAAAAATCACACAAAATGCAATCCCGAAAGGAGAAACAATAGGAAAGGATGTACATGTGATTGTTATTCCTTTTTTTATTTTTATTTTAATTTTCATGTATTTTTAAAACAACGGAAAGGAAACACTCCAAGCTAAAAGGTTAGAGAATTTGACAAAAACAAAAACAAAAAGATATGAAATCTAAATAAAAAGGGACTAACTGTCCCATTGGGCATGTCAGATGTTTATGGTGATTTTTCGGTTAGTTGTTATTATGCTGAAATACCAAAAACTCTAAATAAATTAGGGTTTACTAATACCGCACTAAGAAACACAATGTTGGGATGATTTTACATGCGAAAAATGTAAGAGAATCCTCCTTTCACCAAGTGAGAAGACATGTATGCAAAGACAACTAGAAAAGAAAAATATTAGATAAGGATGTAATGAGTTGCTCAACAAAGATTGATCCCAAGAATCCAAAGGGCTTCCTTGAAGGGTGTGAACTCGTGTTATACAATCAAGTGATATGATAATAAGATAAGATAATGATAACACAATTAGAATTCAAGGGGGATGGAGAGATCCTGCTTTGCTTGATATGTGGCCCAGGTCAGGGTTGTGGTGAGATTGAAGTCCTTGAAATAGTCAAACCAAAACTATTCCACAGATTCTCGTTTTTCTTGTCTGATTTCAAGTTGATCCTTGATATATCGATTTTAGGAGTTAGGGAAATTATACACATGATGATTTTTTTGACGATATCAAACTGCTTCTCACACGAAAGGTTGTTGGACGATAAACGTCGTATATGCTTGTGATGAGGTGTGAGATACCCGAATACCATATATACAAAGAGTGCATCTTGCAAGACAACAAATTAGGCTAGCAATAAATTGATAAAGATTATGATAATTTCTAAAATGACTAAATTGACAGAGATCGATGACAATCAAGAATTGATGGTGATTGGGGAAAAAAGGCTCATCTTGATAAAAGTTTGATCCAACAGATTGTGTTGATACAAAATAAAATTTGAAAATGCTAAGATGGACTAGGAGACCCTAGAAGCGAGAAGATGCGAGAAAATAGATATTTTGACAAGTATAAAGGGCTAATTGATGGTAAAGGGAATTTGGGTTCCAAACGGTGACGATCGAGTATTGGCGGTGATCCCTGATAAATTTGACTAAGATTGATCAGAGAGCTAAATGGAAGACAAAATGTTTAATGGCTAGATGGGGGTGTAAAGACGAGTACTTGTAAGATATAATTAATGCAAAATGTGATTGAAAATGATAAAAACAAACTAACCTTGATGAATGTCATTGAAGATAACAGAGCTCCAAATGGTTGTTTGAATATTTGACAAGAGTTTGCAATGGATGACAAGAGAGTATTGATATCTTCTAACATTGTGATGTCGTGCAAGGATTCAACAATTCATTCCTAAATCTGATCTTTGTCCAACTGTCTAAATTTGAAAATGCGCATGAAGGTGGTTTATATAGGATCAACGAATTCCGCAATGATCGTCGTTGATCATGGATTGTCATCAATTTATCCGGAGATGTTAAAAACCAACTAAGGAAAAGATGGAAAATGGTTAAAACCACTTGTCATCGAGGATTAAGGTTGTTTCATGAGCGATGGGAGGTTATGAATCCAATTAGGAAGAGGTTAGGGGGTCAGGATGGGTAGGATAAATTAGGCTAGGTTGGTTTTAGGTGGTTAGGGAGGATAAATAAGATTCTACATGGGTAAATTAAGATTTACAACGGTACATTCGATTATAAGGATGATGGGCTTAGGATAATGATAATAACATGAATAATGATAGTGTAATTAATATGCATTAAGTAACCTAGGGGTAAAAAGAGGTGTCTACAATTGCAAGTGGCGAAATATTTTTCGGGCGTGGGAGTGGATAATGTAGTTGATTTTCTAAACTCTGTATAATGTGTAATTACAATATTGGCATGTGTTTTGTGTTTTGATGCAAACATCAAGGAATTGAAAGACTCGCAAGACAAATTGATTTTTCATTTGGATGTTCATCACATTAATTTAGATCTTGGGATTGTATTTGTAGTGGATACCTAGGTTATACCACTAGAAATGGATCAAAAAAATTCCAGCTCATACCCAACAAATATCAAACAATGATTTACAAATCAATGTTGAACAAGAAGAAAGGCCCATCAAAATGGCTAAAATTATGTATAGAACTCAATTTGTTGAAGAATTGTTAGATGTGATAACATTGTTGAATAGAGTTATGGAACTTCCCACACCAGGGAATTTCATAATTGGATGTGTATATTCATTAACGTCATCTTTGAAGGAAATAAAACCATAAATTGGGGAGAAATTATCAGTGAAAATTTGAAAATTTAACTTGCTCAATTGAGAAATACCAAGTAATTTTATATGAATTCCTATCTAATGTACACAGTTATAGGGTATAAAATACGGGTTGGACTTTTAGGACCAAGTAGAATTGACCCTTACAATCCTATTTATGACTACTATACTTAACTCGCATATGGCAATAACAATTGCAGTGTGCTCACAAATGTTTTTCTGAAAATGTCTTATTTCCATGCCTTAACCGCATGAACAACCCCAACAAATTCTTCAAAATGGAAAATTCCTATTTGTGCCCTAACACTTTGAAATGCCTTTAAAATGGTCCAAAAACATAGCCAAAATTATGCCCTCGAATGGTGTTTTTTTGCACCTTTGCAACGACGTCAATTTTATTTTGTGGTTATGTTCGATGTAAGTGCCCTCGAACTAAAAAGCTCGGGTCATTTTCTACCCTTTTTATGACTTTTTTTCCTATGATATTTCTCTCGTGTCAGAATTTGAACCGGTCTTTTGCTCTTTCGTGCCGTAATGGGATTGGTTTGAAAATTTTCCCTTCTCTTTCTCCTTGTTTGCCTCGCTATGATACCAATGTTAGAATATGCTAAGAGAGAAAGAATAAAAAAATATTAGAATGTACAAATAACGAATGAAGAGAAATGGGAATGCACATATTATCATTGTGTGGTCATCATATTACTATGTGAGAGATTGTTACAAAATGGTTGAAGCGATTATAACCATTTATTAGTTAACACTTATGATTAAACTAAAATGGAAATAATGGTAATCTATTCTAGCTTAATCAGATGTTATGCAAAGTAGTAAATGATAGCTAAATAAATAAATAAAGTGACCCAAGCAACTAAGTAGATAAAATATGAAACCTTAATGTGCAAAGAAGGGTTGGAAAGAGCTTAGCTGATTCGACGATGCCTCAAGATTGTATCGCATAATATACCATATGAATAGAATGAAGGAATGACCGTACAAGAGCTTAGGAAGGGTAGATCCGAGCTGTCCGAGTAAACCGGGGTGCCCAGGGAAGGATAAAGGAACTGGGCACCCTGTCCGAGATTTGGGTACCCTGTTATGTGTAGGAGGTCCATAAACCAAACTTGCAAGGTCGTTAGATGATCATATGCCTTTCTTTGCTTGTCACTTGTATTTTCACCGCACTTGCGCGAGAATGTCGCTGGTAATCAATGATGAAGAAGAGACCATGAAACCCTAAGCCAAGCATCAAAACCATAAAAAGTAAAGATGCATATGAAGGGTTTGAACTGTCCTCATAAGCCATAATGGTGGACTTACTAACTGAGTGTTGCACTACATTTCAGACCCAAATGTAGTTCTAGATGTGTGTGTGCAAATTGTGCCCTAGGTGCTCTTGTGTTAGTCACACTTTTTGAAGTAGTGGGAAATAGGTAGATATATAAATGTAAATAAATGGTGGATGGAATAAAATAAACTTCCCTCCTATGTAGTGTGATGTAGATGAACCAGCCTTGTCCCTTGTGATGGAGCTAGATGGATGCAACCTTAGGTGATGATAGTAGTGCCTAGTGATTGGTCCCTCATTATGGTCTCATAAATTTATATTTATATGGTTCTCTTGTTCTAATTTCGTAATTAACCCCGAAAAGGCTGACCACTAAAAATATGGAAATTTAAAATGACTAGAAAGTTCCCAAAAGATAGAGGTAAAGTGGAAAGGATTAGGGCACTTGAGGTGCCCCAAGATTAGCTAACCGAGCACCCTAGTTAGGGGTAGAATGATGTGGAATGACAAAAATAGATTGGGCAAGTATGTGCTAAAGGTCAACAGTGATGACTGAAAGAAAAGTAAAAAGGCCAAAGGACATGGGTTAATTAGTACTTTATCAAAAATAATATGAATAGTATGAGACTCGGGACTAAATAATACCCAAAGAGCATGATTTAGTGTCTATATTTTCCCCATTTTATGTTGGAGAGAAAAATGCTTGGTAACATAAAGTAGATAGATATGCGTCCATGATGTCCATGTAGAATGATGTAGAAAGCGTGCCAAAGGACTAGAAAAAACGTGGAGTGACAAAAACATGGAACATGGAAACTAAAGAGAAAAAAGAGAAAAAAGTGATGAGAGTGAACCTAGGGCAGAAACGCATGTGTAGTTGCTGATGTGTGTAATGTACCTACATGTTAGTATGATGTGTGTGTCTTGTCGTTGTTGTTGTTGACGCCGTTGTTGTTGTTTTCGAGTGCTTGCTTCTCATACGAGATGGACCCGTAAGGAGAAGATGATCAAGTAGTAGAATACACATGTATATATGTGTAAAAATGCATGTATATAGTAATGGAAAGATGAAAAATGTAAAAGGAACATGTGCACCTGATCCATGATGAGAGAAAAGGGTATAGAAGTTGATATCCTATAAATGTGAGATTTTTTGGGTGATCTCACGCCTCCCCGATCAAGATGTGTAGTGAGAAAGCTACATTATTCTCCAACCTGTAACTTCTTCCATGAAAATGTATAAAAAGATCTCTCAGTACTTCTTGGTTTTTTGGGTGATCCAACACCCCTGGCTGAAGTAGTGTAGAGAGGAAATCCGTTGTATATTCTAAGCTATAACTTCTCCCCAATGCTAAGGACAACCATGTCCTATAAAATCTGTTGTGTACGGGGTTCGTAGATTGGTCTGAACCCACTCATTGTATAACCCACAATGTTAAGGATGGAAAACTAAACTGAACTATACTTATAGAAAGCATTATGTAATATGTAAAACCCCAAATGATGCCCCCTCTTTGGGGGTGCATGCGACATCGCAGATAGGAGGATGCGGCCCCAAAAGAGGACCAACCGCATAAACTATGCCCTGCAGGGGAAGGGAATGTGTTTGGTAGAAATTAAGGCGCACACAAACAAGTGGCTAGAAAACAAGTGTTAGTACTTACAAGCATGTATGTAAAAGATAAGTGTATACTATGCAAACAATTTAGAAGCTAGAAAGCAAGTAAACATGTAAGAAGACAATCATAGACCACCAAAGTGGGTTGCAAATATGGGACATCACTCATGATCTCGCAAGACACTCAAGGCCATAATGGATGCATACAAAGAAATAAGTATGCACATAAAAAAGGAAAGGATCGCATACAAGAGCAAACAAAAGACAAACATTAGTAAAAAAACAAACAGATAGCCATGGAAGCAAGTAATCTTGCAAACAAATGTTGCACATGAAGCACCTGTTAGCATGTTAGAAAGATAACCGGTATGCAAAAAGCGTGTATAAGAAAATAATGGAAAGTGCTAAGTACAAAATTAAATAATAACACATGGTGTATGAATGTGGATGCCCCCAAAAAGTGTTGTAAGAGTGGTAGGAGGCGAACATCTATGTTTGCGTGTAAGAGACTTGTATCTCGTGATCAAAACTAGAGAAAGACATGAACATGCATGTGTGGATGATAAAGATAATGACGTATAAGATATCTAACCAACATGTGTAATAAGATGAAAATATATAAACAAATACAAGTAGGAGTAAAAGCCACCAAGATATGCAACATGTTGTGGATGGATGGAGTGGAATTCGAGATGGATGATAGGAGTTGTGTGCCCCGAGTGAATGGAGTTGTATGCAGTGAGGTTCATTTAGTTTCCCCCTCAGCAGTCAAGAATGAACCGTAAATGAGAGTACGTCATCGGGAAATGGTTGAAGTGTGTGTTGTGTCTAATGCGTTGTGATGAGTGTGTATGTGTGTTGATGATATGTGACCTAGAGATGAAGGTGTGATGATGTATCCTAAATCATATATCACGATGAGACAAATAGAGGGAGTGGTGATGTAGCCTAAAGCGTATACCACTACAAGATGAAGGAATAGGTGACCATTTAGCCTAAAGTGTATGTCACTAACCTAGGAATGTCACATGATAGAAGGTTGAATGATGATCGTGTGTGTATGATAAGGTCCATTTGATTTGTAAACCCTTGACAGTCGAGTATGGACCAAGGAACTAGAGTGCGTCATAGGGTAACAAATGTTGTGTTTAAGCATAGTATTTCTTAAGATGCATTACATTGAGTGGATTTTTGAGTGGTTTCCCTAAAAGAGTGGCGAGGCGATAAACTCCACCACCAAGTTTGTCAATAATAATGTATGGACCAAGCCAATTGGGCTTGAATTTTCCTTTGAGAGGTACCTCAGCATTTGTATTCTTTTGATTTTCTTTTAAGACTAGGTCGCCGATATTAAATTCTTGGGAATGTGTTTTTGATTGTATGCATGTGTAATGTGAGATTCATATGTGTGAATATGTTTGAGTGCTTGGACATGACATGAGTCCAACATTTCTAGCTCATGTAAGCAGTTTTCACGATATTCATTGTCTTTAAGGATGATTTTGAGAGAAATCTTAAAGGAAGGTATTTTGAGTTTGAGTGGAATAACGACTTCAACACCATAAACTAAGGAAAATGGGGTAGCATTAGTAGGTGTACGAACACTAGTACGATAGGCCCATAGAGCATAGAATAGTTGGTTATGCCAATCAGTACCACTAGAGTCAATTGTCTTGCATAATATTTTGACAATGGTTTTGTTGGTGGCCTCAGCTTGGCCATTTCCTTGTGGATAATAAGGGGTGGAGAATGATTGTTTGATTTTGAATTTGGCACAAAACTTTTTAACATCCTTATTTTTGAAGGAAGTTCCATTATCAACGATTATAACAGAAGGTACACCAAAACATGTGATAATATGGGTGGTGAGAAAACTACAAATTTCTATGCCGTGATCGAGCGCAGGGAGCCACCTCAACCCACTTAGTAAAGTATTTGGTAGCTGTAATGATGTACTTGTGTCCATCAAGCAAATTTGAGATTAATCATACCGATTAGGTCGAGTCCCACAAGATAGAAAGGCCACCTCGTGTAATGGGTTGGAGGTCGTATGTGGGTGCATGGTGGATATTACCATGTTTTTGGCATTTTTCACAAGGAGTAACATATTCTAGGAAATCTTGTTCCATCATAGGCCAATAATATCCTTAGCATAAATGCTTTTGTGACACAACTTTACCAGAGAAATGACCACCACACTTGTTGTCATGGACTTGCGAGATGATAGTGGGGATATCTGCGAGTGCAAGGAAACGTAAGAGATGAATGCCAATTGTGGGTTTACATAATTATGTCCCAACAATAACATAGCGAGTAGCCTCACGACATAACCGGTGAGCTTCATGAGGCTATAGGGTGTCAGGGATTGTTTGCTTATATAAGTAATTATAAATAGGCATAAACCATTCAGAGTTGTCTTGATTGCGTGTTATGACGCAAGATACAAGAGGAAATGCAGAGATAAAAGGATTTCGTAAATGTGTAATTATGAATGTGGCTTGTTCATCGGTGATATCTTGTGGGATGTGAGACGCAATACTAGCCATAACATCTGCATGATGATTATCCTTGCGAGGAATGACAAAATGGAGTAGGACTCAAATGTAGCCAAAAGATGCTTTACAAGGTGTTGTATGGAATGAAATGCTCCTCCTTTATATTGTATGTATCATTGACTTGATTTATGACTAGTTGAGAGTCATCGTGAATGCACAAGTTATGAATGAGAAGTTTTTGAGTGGTGAGAAGGCCTAAAATAAGGGCTTCATATTCAACAATGTTATTTGTACAGAGAACCCTAAATGGTATGCAAAAGGGAGTGGGTCACCCTATGGAGTGATGAATACTATCCCATCTCTAGTGCCAGAGTGGCAACGAGAGCCATCAAAATACATTGTCCATGTGTGTGGCTCGATAGTATAGGTAGTGAAATCATCGCGAAAGGAATTAGAAATAGGCGACACATCTAAGAGGGTTGTCGTAGCTAATTGATCATCTATAAATTTTCTTTGATTACTTTCTGTGGTATGAACTTAAAATCAAACTCAGTGAGAAGAATGACCCAATGTGTCAAGCATCCTGACACATGTGTGCGGGATAAGAGGTATCGTAATGGATCGACCTTAGTTTTAATATGTACCTCGTTATTAAGAAGATAGTGTCATGCATTTGTCTCATGAATGAAGAATGGGATGGGACATATTTTTTCAATGTAGCTATAGTTACATTCATAAGAGAGTAGGTACGAATGATATAATATATTTCTCTTTCACGTTGAGAATCATCATGTTGTGCCAGTAGAGCACCTAATGCATGAAACATAGTGAAATATATAATAAGAAAGGTCGATCAACTAAAGGAGGGACTAGAACAAGTGGGTTTAACAAGTAGGCTTTGATATCATCAAATGCTTGTTGACATTGCTCATCCCAAACAAACTTAGTATCTTTCTTCATGAGTCGTGTAAATGGTTGAGTCTTATCAACGAGTTGTGCAATGAATCACCGAATAGCCTAAATTTTTCCTTGTAATGATCATAATTGATGTAAGTTTTGGGTGGAGGCATATCAATAATGGCTTTAATTTTGTTAGGATCAATCTCAATGCCATGTTGGGAGATAATATATCCAAGGAGCTTACATTGTTGTGACCCCAAAAACACATTTTTTGGGATTTAGATGCACATGATATTGTCGTAGTCGTTCAAATAGTATTTGTAGATCCTTTGCATGGGAAGAACGTCGTCTAGATTTGGCCAAGATGTCATCTATGTAATCTTCGATGATCTTATGAATGTAATCATGGAATATATGTGTCATTTCCGTTGATAAGTAGCTCCTACATTTTTAAGGCCAAAGGGCATGATTGTATAAAAAAATGTTCCCCATGGCGTGGTGAAGGAGGTCTTTTCTTGGTCAACGGGGTTGATCTTAATTTGATTATAACCCGCAAAGCCATCCATAAAAGAAAGAATATCATATCCGATTGTAGAATCGACAATAGCGTTGATGTGTGGCAAAGGAAAACTATCCTTAGGGCAAACTTTGTTTAAATCACGAAATCAGTGCAACAACGAACCCGACCATCCGGTTTCATTACTGACACGATATTAGATACCCATTCAGGATAGTCAACAATGTGAATAAAACCGGCATCGAGAAGCTTCTGAATCTCTTCTTTGACTAGAAGTGCTACTTTGGGATGCATCTTACGAATTTTCTGCTAGACGGGTTTAGCACTAGGGTTGAGGACAATATTGTGCATTACAACGATGGATCAATACCCGACATATCACTATAGTCCCATGCAAAAATATCAGAGAAATCATGAAGGAATTGCTTGATATCTTTTTGTTCGGCTAGAGTGAGGGAGGAAGCTAGCAAAACTATTTGCAGATTTTCGAGATGTACCCAAGTTGTATTGTATTGTTTCTTCATTGAGAAGGGCCAAGCGATCTTCGATATATGGATCAATAGGAATAGTGTCGAGAGGATCGGTGTTGTCAGGGGATACATCAAATTCTCTGAAATAAGCCATATTATTGAGAGATAATGGGAAATGCCATTTATGGTGAAAAGAAGGAAGATGATCATAAACACCCATATAACCGAGTAGAGCATCATTAGTAGGAAAAGTATCTAAGGTATCCCAAGTGGTAGATGCATCATCACTAATGAGTTCAGGATGTACTACAAAAAGTGAGGTAACATGAAAGGTAGTATAAGCATCTGTAGTCGGTAGAGAAGGAGGGTGATACCCTAGCCCAAACTTGTGTGATTACTGAGGGAGATCCCAAAGTGTTGTGACCTTATGTTCTTGTTTATCTAAATTTGTATTAGAGAAGCCATAGCGGCGCAAGTATTCATATCCTAACCCATATTTAGAGAAGTCCTGAGTAATATCAGAGGAAGTATCACTAGATTGTTCAATAGAGTTACAATACTCAAAAGGTGATGGATCAGTTGGAACATCATAAACAATGCCTTGATGATGGAATTTAAGTCGTGCATGTAGTGTAGAGGGGACCGCATGCATAACATGGATCCAAGGTCGTCCAAGAAGAATATTATAATTAAGGTTATTAGGCATGACATGGCACAAAATAGTGATTGTACATGGACCAATAGTGACGGTAAGTTGACAGTACTAATACACACTTGGGAATGTTATCAAAGCCACAAATAGAGATGGAGGAAGGAGCTAGAGATGCTTCCGACATACCTAAATGATGAAGGAAAGTGATGTTACAAATGTTAAGGCCAAATCCATTATCAACTAAGGTGTGCTTAACTTCGACTTTGTTAACACAAACTTGAATATACAAGGGAGGGTCATGTTGTAGTATTTCTTGAGAAGGTAAGTCATTTGTTGTGAAAGTTATTTGATCCTCATTGAGGGATAGGGCATAAGTGAACTTATGGTATACATATTCGGGTGAAGTGTGAGGAGGAATATAATTGGTAGCTAAGTACTTTTTAAGCTTACTGATACAATCAGGGTGATTTTGTAGATAAGTGTGAATAGAGATATTCATGATGAGTAGGCTCTAGGATGATAAGGAATGAATGGGGATCCTATAAGCGTGAAAAATGAGTACGTGTTCACCAAAATGATTAAACTAAAATGGAAATAATGTTAATCTATTATAGTTTAAGAAGATGTTATGTGAAGCAAGAAATGATGGCTAAATAAATAAAGGAATTGACCCAAAGAAATAAGTAGATAAAATATGAAACCCTAATGGGCAAAGAATGGTTGGAAAGAACTTAGTTGATTTGATGATGCCCTGGGACTGTATCGTAGAATAGACTAGATGAACAAAATGTAGGAACGACCGCACGGGAGCTCGGAAAGGAAGATCCAAGTTATCTGAGCGGACTCAGGTGCCTGGGAAGGATGAGGGCACCAGGGTGCCCTAGTCTCGAGATTTGGGAGCCCCGGTCTATGCAAGAGGTCTAGAAACCAAACTTGCAGGGTTATTAGATGATCCTAGGCCTTCGTTGCATGTCACGTGTATTTTTGTTACACCGTGTCGGATGTCGATGGTAATAAGTGATGAAGAAGAGACCTGTAAAACCCCAAGCCAAACATCAAAACCCTAAAAATAAAGATGCATATGAAGGGTTCAGATTGTCCTCGGCCACAATGGTGGACTTACTAATTGAGCGTTGCACTACATTTCAGACCCAAATGTAGTTCTAGATGTGTGTGTGTAAATCGTGCCCTAGGTGCTCTTATGCCAGTCACACTTTGTGAAGTAGCGAGCAATAACTAGATGTAGAAATGTAAATAAATGGTGGATGGAATAAAATAAACTTCCCTCCTATGCAGTGTGATGTAGATGAACCAGCTTTGTCCCTTGTGATGGAGCTAGATGGATGCAAATGAAGCCTTTGATGGATGCAACCTTAGGTGATGATAGTAGTGCCTAGTGCTTGGTCCCTCATTATGGTTTCATAACTTTATATTTATATGGTTCTCTTGTTTTAATTTCGTAATTAACCTCGAAAAGGATGACCACTAAAAATATGGAAAGCTCAAACGGCTAGAAAGTTCCCAAAAGATGGAGGTAAAGTGGGAAAAGGAGCAGTGTCTCGAATAGGACCAAGCGCTGGGCGCCCAGGGCTTAGGGGTGGAATGACGCGAATGACAAAAACAAACTGGGCAAGTATGTCTTGAAGGTCGCAATGACGAATGAAAGCAAAGTAAAAATTCCAAAGGACATGGGTTAGTTAGTAATTTCTTTACTCAAAAACCATATGAATAGTAGTACGAGACCGAGACTAAATAGTACCCAAAGTGTGTGATTTAGTGTCTACAACTTAACTAAACGCTAATTATAAGCCTTATATTATATTACCCCCTTTTAAGGCTTACACTATAGAACGTACTAACAAAGGATACAAATAACAAAACCAAACAAGACAACACATTCTTCATAAGCTTTTCCCTTTGAAAACCATTGCTTTGACCAGGTAGAACTCCATCAAGTTACCTCCCTGACCCTCGTAAAGTTGTAGTTCCCAGTTGAATTTCCAATTTCCTAGATTCCACCTCCCCGAACTCCTAAATTATAAAATCTCCTAAATTGTTGGAAAACCATTCATATTGAGTTACTCTCACAATGCTCCATCAAGTTGTATCATGACCCTTGTAAGGGAAAATTCTTAAGATCCACAAACCCCCTAACTATCTGAGCAGTCATCCATGTCGAGTTTTACCTACACTAGATCCTTTACTGTCTTTAAAGTGTTAGGCTTCTTTTAAAATAATTATTCTCTATTAGCGAGTTCATCACTTTCAATATCTCGGTGGATTTTCAACAATGACTACATTAACTTCATTTGATTTGTCTTTCATTTGGATGTCCAAAATATATTTCTAAAATTTTCATTCTTAGACAAAATACCTCAAAAAATAACCCTTCCCAAAATTTAGAATGACCCACAAATTAATGTAGCAAGACTTAAAAAACTTATTTTTTATTTTTTAAAGAAAATAAAGGAAACTATACTGGCATGTTTGTGTCATAGATGATTGGTTGTGACTGAAAATTGACAAACTTTGTGCCAAAGCAACGAATGACCCTTGAAAATTTGTAAATCTAGAAATTTATGTTTGTCTTTTCTTTTTTTGCACTAGCCACCTTGAAAACCACATTTTTTTGTTCCTTGTGATTATGGATTGTGTTTTTCGGAAAGAAAAACCCCTAAATTGGGTTTTTGTGCTACATTCTTCTGTCATGTTTTGTCTTGAAAATGTCTTATTTTTGTGCCCTAATTGCATGAAAAACCTCAACAAATTCTTCAAAACTGGCAAATTTCTATTTTTGTGCCCCATCGCTTCAAAATGCCCTAAAACGTTTATGAAAACATAGCCAAAATTGTGCCCTCAAATGGTGTTTTTTTCCCGCACCTTTATAATGGCGTCAACTATGTTTTGTGGTTATGTTCGTTATAAATGCCCTCAAACTGAAATCGGGTTATTTTTGCACCTTTTTGATGACGTTTTTGCCCTATGTTATTGCTTGTTGCCCTACGATATTGCTCGTGTCTAGCATTTGAACTGGTCTTTTGCTCTTTCATGCCCTAACGAGATTGGTTTGAATTTCTTCCCTTCTCTTTCTCCTTGCTTGCCTCACTCTTATATCAATGTTAGAATATGCAGAGAGAGAATAAATAAAGATCAAAATGTACAACGAACAAATGAAGAAAAACCGAAATGCACAAATTATCATTGTGTGTCCATCATTTTATTATGTGAGAGATGGTTACAAAATGTTTGAAGCGGTTATAACCGTTCATTAATTAACACTTAACTAAATGCTAATTATAAGCCTTATATTCTAATAGCCCCTAGTGACATAAGGATCATACAATATCACCGTCGACCACACCAATCGACCAAGGTAGGATAGATTTTTAACCGAATACATTTTTTTAGAGCCGTATATAGAAGCAATTCCAAGATGCACGAGCCCGCGTCACCAAGCATGTCCACTATTGTTGCCTTCAACAATGTCACTCAAACTGAAAACAGAGGAGCATGGGTTGTATCTTTTTGCTCATATACAACAACTTTATGTCTACAGAGAATATAGAACAATAATAATATTTATTAACATCATTGTCAATTTTATTATTTATTTAAATACACATATTTAAAATTTATATATTCTGCCATTGATTCTATAACCCAATGCATCCAATAAATTATAAAATTACTTTTTATACACAATCATTGTGTCGAGGTGCTACAAAACATATTACCCCAGTCCAAAATAATTAAAAATGACAGCAAATAAACAAGCAAACCAAAAAGACGGTGGGAGAGTGAAACAACAGATGAAATGGGAAATAACGGCATAACGGGAATAACCAGCGCAAAGACATTGAAACCCGCAAGAAAGTTGGGCTATAAAATGCCTACAGTGTAATAACCTGTAAAAAGGCAAAAACAAGTATTGATCACAAAGAAGCAAAACTTACAAAAGCATGTGATCTTCCAAGAAAATGACTGTTATGCTTCATCCTCCCATGGGGATTATCAACCTCGATTCTATTCCAAATGCCTTTAGCAATTCTCCAGGTGTCTTATTAAGTTTGGCATTGTTTCTCGTATCTGAATAATCTCTATAGTAACAATTGGGTAATGTAGTCATTCTCATAGCTGCAAAACCAGAGCTTACCACATGAAAACTGTTCAAAACCTTCAATAAATTTCATTTTATTGAAAAGAGGTGAAACATCCAATCTTTCATGGGGTTGTAATCTTTAGTGGATCAAGTCTTCCACCTTCACAAGATAAAATAAAATAGAAATTGTGAATAATGTTGAAAAACTTACATTCGTTTCTAGAGAAAATGAAAGTTATTCATAAGAATGTAAGAATAACTGTCGATGGAGATTTGTTGTACACACACATATGGTTTTGTAAATGTGAGGGTACCCGCACAATGTGGTTATCACTACAATGGGATTAACAACTGCAGCGGTGAAAGTGCAATGGATGAGGCTAGTTCACACTCATAATTTATGAAAGAGCTTACCCAGTTTCATTAATGTTTTGGACATCTATAAACCATTTTTTTGGAATTATTGTCTCCTTATAGTACCTTAAATTTGTTTAAAAAAACTTGGCAATATCAATTATTATGCCTTTATAAATATTTGGACCAGTAGCACATATTTGACTATTTTTCTATATATTTCCACCATTCAGATCACTCTCAAGTTCACTAAGTCAACCCCATTTTCCCAATCTTCACATTCAAGATTACTTACAATTTATATAGGAACCTTATATCACCTACACAAATATCTCTCCATCTTCATTTTTTTAGTATTTAACCACTCGGTCATGTTCATAGCCACTTGGACAGTTTTGTTTCCGAAATTATCCCCTCTATTTCATTTCTGAAATTGCCCCTTGGTTGAGATTTCATTTCCGAACTAACCTCCTTGGTTGGTTTCACCTTCCACAAACCCGGTCCCTACTATGCCAATGATGGATTTTTAAAACTAGGTGTCTTCATAGGTTGACTTCAGTATGATTTTGGGTTGGCTTTGGATGGGAAATTGACAAAAGGGCTCATAGATATATAAATACACTAAAGGCTACACAAATTACCTAACATTCTCACATATCATTATCCTAAATCTTCCAAGAGCAGCCCTAGAGTAGTCCATGATCCAAATTTGAACTACAAAAGTCAAAATCATGTTGCCAAGTGTCTTGTACCAAGTGAAGGACTATTCTAAATCACATTGTCAATTTCATAGTTGCATATCATAGATGAATGTGGGAGAACTATGTGCACTTTGCTTCCACTTCAGATATTTGGATATGAAGTGCAACACTCACATGGAATGGGTGCATGTTGAAGTCAATCCAAGCCTAATCTAGGGATACCAACCATTAGTCATAGTGGTCGTTGTTGAGGTTTTGAGAAAAGAGGAACTCAATTGAGTATCATCATACGGCAACGCACATGAACAAACTTAGAAATCAAAAACTCGAACCTAGGTGAACCTACATCAAAAAGTATAGTTTGATTAAAATAAATTAAGATAGCTTTGCAGCACTTAGTTTCGTAATCTATTTAGGAACCTTACATCACCTACACAAACATCTCTTCATCTTCAATTTCTCGAGTATTTGACCTCTAGGTTAGGTGTGTAGCCCCTGGTCAATTTTGTTATTGAAAATGTCCCCTTAGTATACTTTGTTTTCAAAACTAACCTTCTTGGTCTATTTCGCCTTCTACAACCCGACCCTTGTTGTACCAATAATCGCTTTTTCAAATTGGGTGTCTTCATAGGTTGGCGTAGGAGTGACTTTTTGGTTGGCTTTGGGTAGGACATTAATGAAAGGACTCTCATATAAACAAATGCCCTAGAGGATATACACATCGCCTAACAACCATAGATATCATTAATCAAAGGATTAACATTATCCTAAATCTTCCAAGAATGGCCCTAGAATAGTCTATGAGTCAAATCTGAAGTACAAAGTTCAACGTCATGTTGCCAAGTGAATATTTTAAATCACATTGTCAATTTCATGGTTGCCTATCATAAACAATTGTGGGAGACCTATATGCACCTTGCTTCCCCTTAGGGTATTCGAATACGTAGTGCAAATATTGCATGCAATGGGTGCATGTTGGGGTCAATCCAAACCTAGTCTAAGAATACTAATGATTTGTTGTAGTGGATGTTGCTGAGGTTTTGAGAAAAGATCCCAATTTAGTATCATTGCACAATAACACACAAGCATGGACCTAGAAGTTAGAAGTTCAAACCTAGGCAAATATGTACCAAAATTACAAGTTGATTAAAGTACTACAAGACAAACTTGTAGTCCTTTTACCAAACTGACCATGTAGGGAAACTTTTAGCCATAAAATCGACTAGGGGCCCACGACCCTGACCCAAGCAGATTTCCAAAGCCAAATTTGCAATATGACATATGACGACCATTTCTTGAGCCCATTTGATGCTTGTGTTTACTGTGCACTCATCCAAATTGCATAATCAAGTTATTCCATTACACACCTCTTTGTACCTTTTACTATTTTATAGATTGTCTCTATTTATCAAATTAGTGTATTTTAGATCAGAATAAGATTATTTATTTCTATATACTAAAATGTCAAATTAGCCTTAATTATTTTATGCTTAAGTGTAAAATGAATTAAAAACCTCCACCTGCCATTAACAATTTCTGTTTTCACATCCGAGGACGGAAAGTGGTAAACTGATCCAAATGTGTATCCAACATCTCCTAGAAGGCATGCCAGGGGTGACAACAAAACATTGGGTTGCAATTAGACATGGTGTATAAAGGTAATCAAAGGTGAATCCAAACATGATTGAAGAAGCAACACTCAATGACTTGAATTGTTATGCTCTTCTTGCATGCAACCACAATAGCCATCTTTGAAAACTTATCCACTAAAGTGAACACAAAATCATTTTGGTGCTTTGTCATAGATAGTATAGACAAGACATCCATGCTGATAGACTCCCAAGGTTTGGATGGAACCATCAAAGGTGTGTAAAGCCCAAGTTTCATGTTTAATGGTTTGGCGATGCAACAAAGAATTCAAGAATTCATTTGGTGCTCTATATGTGTGCACATGAGGCCAGAAAAAGTGTTGTTGAAGCACTACCAATGTCTTGGTAATGTTTAAGTGTCCCACTATCTTGGATTAGTGTGCCTCCCAAATGACTCTTCAGCAAGGTGAACTGACAGGAAAACTTAAATGCTCAGGCTTGTAGAGAAGTTGGCCAAAAAGATAGAAATTGACAACCTATTTACCCTGAGTGAGGACAATGCATGCCTGCATGAAGTTGACTTTGTTGGGTAGAGTGACACCTAGTCAGAATAGTTATGGCCACAAGTGACAAGCACTGTGATGAGCACATGGACAGAAAGGAAGCTGAGGCAATTTGCTGCTTGTCATCTTTTCCCTTCTTGTGCTTCATCACCAGATGGAACTGCTCCAAATATATCATACACCTCATGTGGAGAACGTTCTCTAGGTTGCTCCCTGTATGCAAAAATTGAAGTGACTTGTGTGGTCTGAGTGAATGATTTTATCCATACCCCAGATGTAGCAGCACCATTGTTTGATTGAATGATGGCATACAACTCTTTTTGATAGTTGGAGTATCGTAGAATGTGTCCAAGTAATAAGTGACCGAATTCCCATGTTGAGTGAGTATTGCACCAAACACAGTCTGATGCATTGGTCTTGATCTCAAAAGGTTGGGGAATGTAAGGCCATTTGACAACAGCTCAAGAGGAGGGCTCCTCCGTCGGCGGATTCAGCACCACCCAGCCATCCTGTGATGTACCCTGCACAGCCAGAGGCACAAGATTTCCCCATCCAGGCGGAGGGGGAATCAGAACTCTAGAATCTATGCCATCACAACATTAAGGAAGCCTTGCCACAGATTTTGGAAGAAGGAGAAAGATGTGAAAACATTGTATGCTTAAGAAAGGTAGCAGCGATTAAAAGTGTTGAAGTGCATAAAACATCTCATTAGAGAATGGGGTATGTTGAAGTGAATAAAACATCTCTTTAGAGAATGGGGTAGTGTGCATCATCCAGAGTTTTTCTACTTGTTAGAAGAATGTCTTCCATTTCTGTAATCTTTGGATTGTATCTAACATATGGAATGGTATTTCCTTTTGAATGATGTACCGTTTTCAGTATCCCAATTTACAGGGCAAGTTGTCCTAATGTAAATGAGTGAGTTTATTAATGTCATTCTTTTCTTCCCTTATGATTAAATCTGCCTAGTGATGTGTGAGATAGGAGATGCATCCATGTAAAAACTCAAGCATGGCACGCGCAGCTCCATGCATAGTCCATAAAAACTGACATATTCATATGCAAACTAATAGACAAACCAAAAGCCTCTTTTGGTTCCTGTCTTGGTCTAAAATTGAAGAGACTTGTGGGACTCTAACATAAAGATACCATTAGACCATGTGATATGATTTTAGGGATTCAGCTACATGGTTTCAAGTCAATCGACATTCACCCATATCTCACAAGTAGTTATTTACAAGAACCCATCTCTGATGAGTGTGAATGGTCCAATGAACATTCATTGCATCTAAGGTAATGCTCACTGGGGTGAAGCATGGAAACTTTCTGGAAGGTCGCCCATAAGATTATTGTATGAAGTGATCAATCTAGTCATCCAGCCCTCATTGCCTAGAGGTTAGGACCTGAGTTGCTTTTTCAAACCACCAGATGTCTTTATGCCTCGTTTATGCATATTGACCACTTTAGGAAGAAAACCATGGCACCAACAGTAATATACCCTATTTATATCAATCAAACTGGTCATGAGAACAGAACACTAGCTTGGTTTGGGGAAGCTACTGTCACTTAGTGGTGTCCATTCCAAAATTATGTATAGCAACATTTATTAGTCCTTTCCTACAACAGGAGAATGTTGTTTCTTCTTCCACAATCAGTTCAACCTCATTTTGAGAAATGAATCTGAGCCGATTGCACCATATTTGACAAAGACTTGCACAATGATTAACTGAACTAAATCATAGAGAATGGAAAAGAAATTTGACTGTTGGCTGATCATCAAAAAGACATACAGAATTCCACAAATGTTATTTGAATTAAAGTGAAATGACTCCATGCCAATAAACATCTACCTTCACCTCTGTAATCCTGTTGTAAGATTGATGTAACTTTTCTGTTCCTTGAAGCTTAAAATTTTTAAAACTCTTTAGAAAGGTGATTTTGATGGGACCAAAAGCCCTTACCAAACCTTAGACCACACATTAAAGTGTTTTGACATAATCTTAAGTCCCGAGAAAATGAGTTACAGTAAAAGAGTTGTTTAAAGAAAAGTGAAATGAGAAAATTATACCTAATGGCTGAAAAGTAATATATTCAAGAAATGTGTTTGAATAGGAGATCAATGTAGAATAACTTTTTTTTAATATTGTACGAAGTTTACATAATATATATGACCCTAAGGTCTACAAAATAAGATCCATAGGAATAAAAAAAGCCCTTAGGGGCACCTGATCAGTTCAGATCACATCCGACAAAAACATCTTATATAAAAAAATGTTTTAAAGCATGAAACATTGATATATATAAAAGTCTGCAGAAAGACCCATGATATTCAAACAGTCAAAACCAACATCACTGATTAACCACCCCTGCGGCAGGTAGCATGCCTTTCTTCCTCGCTAACATTCCCAGTTACAGGTCTGTTCATGAAGTCATTAGGTCCCTCTGTCACTGTGAGATCAATGAATACAGGCTCATTGCAGGCATGAGGAACTCCCTCTACCTAAGCACGTTCAGCAGAACCATTAGCATCTGGCCAGGCAATACTAGCAACATTCAAATTCATCCCCTCAAACAAACCACTGTCCTCAAAGTATTGCTGGAATTCACGGCAGATTGTATTTCGGTCTCTTGAGGTGCTCAGCAATCCACGTTTTAGCCTTCTTATCAACTACAGTCTTTGAATTATGTTCAGAAGTTGAAGCACCAAGAGCTAATGCACCCCTACATCCTGAGCCAAATCTGTATCCAAAGCATGCTGAAGCAGTTGGTTGGCATTTTCAATAGCCTGAGTGGACTATATTCAAACCAGGGCCTCATGAATTGCCTTTAAAATATCCTTTTGAGTTTGGGGTCCTGTCAGACTGCTTAGACCCAATATCATCTGTGCATTAACTTCAGTCTGACCACCCTCATCTGTATGAAGAGGATCCACTAGAAGATGAATAATCCTCTTCTCCAAGCTCAGCTCCAGAAGCATCAGGCCAGCACGGTGCTCTTGCCACCCTAGGAAGTTACTTGTCGCCCTCTAGAACTCGGGATCCACTTAAATAGAAGCAGATGCCAAGAATTTTCTAAGCTCTTCTCAAGGCACTTTCATCTGAATACTGACCTGCACTGCAAGCAAATGCACTATGGCTTCATAATTGAAGTCAGTAACACACCTGTCAATACCTTGATATACATCATTATTGCGAGCTTTCCATAAAAACATAGCACCTAAGTAGACATAAAAATCACGACTTTTGTGAAAAAAATGCAACTTAACTTCAGTATTGATAAACCCAAATAAAACATCATACCAACAAATTTTCTCTCGAGCAACAAAATTCCAGGCGTAGAGAACATGGGGCCAAACAACTCTAGCAAAAGGACAATCAAATAAAATATGTTGAGCAAACACCTCATCACTGCACACAGAACACAAAACAATACCTATTGCCAATGCCCATCTTGAACATATGAGCACTAATAACAAGCTTATTATGAATAAGAAGCCATCTAAAATAGGATTTCTTAGGCTCAACACAAGAAGACCACACGACATTAACTCTATCAGTCCATCTTCTAAGGGGGTCACACACATTCCACTTACTGTTCAGAACAAGGGAAAGCTTTGGGGAGAAGACTATCCTTTCACAGGGTTGTTTGAAGGTAGCATCAAGGAGTGGGGCGAGGGGGAGAGGGCGGGCTTTCAGCCACTTTGCTTTTCTCCAAAACTCTGTCTCATCCTCCATAATTATCACTACAGAAGAAGTTATGAGGGCACCACAGAGCATTGTATGTGATCTGAATTGATACTGAGGTAAATTAAACATTGCTTTAACCCCTGTCCACTCCATCCACTTCCCAAATCTGTATATGTCCTGAAAAGCTTTAATGCATCTATCAAACCAAACAAATGCAGAGCAGCCTGTAGTTAAAACCAAAAGCTTATCCTTATGCTGAAGATTCCACCTGATCTAAAGCCCTGGCGTCCGGTGTCAAACCAGGAGAAGATAGGTTGCCCAATAACTTCATACTTCACCATAAGGACATAGCAGGGGTGACGGGAAAGGCTCAAACATTAAATCAGGCATATGGAGACACTTGCATCTCTTTTAACCCTTAGAAGTGCCACTGACAATGCGGAACCTTACAAGGAATTTCCGAGTTTCGCCGCAACTCATGGCTCTCAGAATACACTTGACTGCAAGAGAAATTCCCTGCACCCTTAAATCCTTGATCCCATGCCCTCCCAAGGGTTTAAGCATACAATATGTATCACACTTTACAACATGTCTCTTCTTGCCCTCCTTACCATCAGACCAAAGGAAATTCCTAACAATTTTATCTAACTTATCCACGTGGGAGCTGGGGAGAAGCCAGCAGGATCAGTAGTAAATAGAGAAAGCAGAGCAGACCTTTTGGCAGACCAGATTTCTTCCAGGCAAAGAAAGTAGATAACCATGCCATTTTGTGACCTTCTTGGAGATCATTTCCACAACCCATTGCCATACTGCTTTAAGAGAAGGAGAAAGGGCAAAGGGGATTCCCAAATACCTGACCATCCTGTTTGGGCCACCCCGAGACCATCCAAGAGAGGACACCCCAATTAGGAGGAAATTCATCTCAACCCAACATCAAGGATTTGGAGGTGGAGATTTTAGACTCTGAGACACTACAATAAATATCAAGCCTGCTACTAATCTGCTCAAAATTGCTTTGATCAAGCTCAGGAGCTGCATACTGTATATCAATGAGCTCGTCATTATTGGGGAGAACAATGCCTCTAACTGGGGGGGGGCAAGGGCAGCATCCCTAAGGAGATAGTGAAAAGCTTTTGCTGCAACGACAACTAATGTCAGGGTAAGAGGGTATCCTTGTCTAATTGATCTCTAAAATACAAATAAGTAGTGAGTTCCCTCTTAATCTCAACTTGTGCAAAGGTATCCTGGAAGAGGACAGAGACCATTTTGCAAAACTTATCCCCAAACCCCAAGGCCTTCAGCATTATAAGAATATAAGACTTATATATAAGGTGCCTAACTACAAGTTGGTTGTAACCGGTTGTAACTACATCAACCGTTTTGTAACTATTTCATTTATAATAAATAGATGGACACAGTCTCAAATGTGTGCAATCCGCCTTCTCTTCAATACTTCCTTGTATACATCTTCTAACAGTGGTATCAGAGCGAGGGCAAGCGAGAAAAGAGAGAAGGATAGAAAATTCGCCACATTAGGGCACAGAATCTGCATAAGGAGAAAAACGAATACATTTTTCGTTTTTTTAGGGCATCTGGAAGGTACAGTCGTATTTTGAAGGGCAGTCGCAAATATAAGAAGGAAAACGAAGACATTTTCGTTTTTATTTTCGACAGAGATCTAGGGCATCTCGAAGGCACAAAAGGGTTTTATAAATTTTGTTGAAGTCCTGCAGAAAAGAACCCAGTCGCAGTCACGTTTTTTCAAGTCGATTCAAAGAAGAAAACGTCACAGTCGTGCAATGAACATACAGTCACGTTTTCTGCAAAGTCGCAAATCTGGAGTAAAGACTAAGCCACGAAAAGTTGCGATTTTAGACTGTTTTACAGTTGCGCCATTAATATACAGTCCGTGAGCACCATTATACAGATTATACAGTCGCTTTTTTAAGAGAAAAACCAGTCACGAATTTCAAGGAAAAACAAAGTTTGCAAGTGAGGGTTTCAGGTGAATACGAAATCCAGGACTCCAGTTGGTGATTTTTGGAAGGGCACGAAAACCTTGTCTTCTGTTAACAAAGTAGGGCACGTTTTCTTCGATATCTAGGAAACGAAACAGTGCACCTCACATTTGCAGAAAAGGACACTCTTCGAAACTGGTATTTTATTTTATTTTTATTCATTTCCGAAAATACGCAGTTGTATTTATTCTATTTTATTAAAATGGAAATGCCCATAGAAAAATATTCTGGTCTAAATTTTCATACATGGAGAGTGAAAATACAAATGCAACTTATGAATAAAAATTTGTGGGGCATTGTAAACGGGAAAGAGACAACACCTACCGATGCATCAAAATTGTTAGAATGGCAAAGCAGAGATGATAGAGCGAAAGCTATTATTGGCCTTGCTCTCTCTGACTCTGAACTTCATCATGTAGACCTAGACAAATCATCGAAGGAAATTTGGGATACTCTAAATAAATTATTTGGAGCGAAAGCAGTCAATGCCAAATTTTCCCTAAAACTTCAGTTATATAGGTTCAAAATGGATGACGGAGTCTCTATGTCAAGCCACATCAATAATCTAAGGTCCTTGATCAGACAACTAGCAGAAGTGAAAGCTGCAATTGAGGACGAAGATGCCAAAGCTATCCTATTAAATAGTCTGTCTTCAAAATATAGCAATGTAGTTTTTACCTCAGTCAAATTCAATCTCAATCTCTGGATGATATGATAGCAGCTCTTCTAGCTGAGGAAAAACGAACTACAGAGGATGCAGAAGGTCATTCCCAGCAAGAAAGTGCATTCTATTCTAGAACCAGAAAATATCATAGAAGATCAGATAAGTCGGAGATTGAATGTCATTATTGTAAGAAAAGAGGTCACACAGCATGGGATTGTCGTGTTCGAGCCAATGATGTGCTCAAGGGTAAAGTCATATCAAATACAGCCAATATAGCCATGGTTGAAGACCCACCAAATGCAGAAGGTAGTGAGGACAATGACAAATACACAATATAAAGATGCTCTAAACTTTGAAGGCAAGAAAGGATACAGGGTAGATGAAGCTCAATATGGATGGTTGCTTAGATAGTTCGGGAGACTATGGATCTTGGGAATTATACCCTCATGAGGGTCATGAGACAACTTGATGGAGCTTGTGGATGGCTCAGTATGGATGGTTGTCCAATAATTCGGGAGATTTGTGATTCGGGAGTTCGGGAGGTGGAATCCGGGAACTCGGGAATTCAGCTCGGGAGCTACACCTTTACGAAGGTCATGAAGCAACTTGATGGAGCCCTACCTTATCATAGCATTGCTTTCAAAGTGAAAGTGTTTGAAGATAGCGTAGTTTTGTTTTGTTAGATTGTTTGTTTTTGCTTTATGTAGAATAAGTCTTAAGAGGGGGTATGAGAATATAAGACTTATTTATAAGGTGCCTAACTACAAGTTGGTTGTAACCGGTTGTAACTACATCAACCGTTTTGTAACTATTTCATCTATGATAAATAAACGGACACACAGTCTCAAATGTGTGCAATCCGCCTTCTCTTCAATACTTCCTTGTATACATCTTTTAACAAGCATAAGGCCAATGAGCGGCCATTCAATTCTATCGTAAGCTTTCTGAAGATATAGCAGAGCCATGCACACTTTTTAAACTAAATCATTAGCCCATTTCATGCCCTCCCAGCTTGTTATAAAGTTATCTAAGATGTATCTGCCCTCCACAAACCCAGTCTGAGTAGTAGTAATAATATCTGGGAGAATCTTGGCAATTTTATTGCAAAGGAATTTTGCCAAAATTGTATAAGAAGCATTTAGCAGAGTGATACACCTCCAATTCTTAATCCGATTCTTGTCTCCTTTAGGAACGACCTTGATAATTCCTCTATTTATCTAATGCCCTGAGGTGCCAGCCCCTAATGCCTCTTGATATAGAGAAAAATGTCCTCAACTATTCACTTCATGTTGGCCTTATAAAATCCAGCGGGGAAACCATCAATGCATGGGGACTTATCATTTTCCAAATCTTCATGACAAACCTGATTTCATCTCTTGTGATATTTATCTCCTGCTCAGAGGCCTTGTTGATTGAGACTGTTTGTGGCACACACCTTGCACAGATAGGGCAGTTCAAAGTAGATCGGTTACAATTACAATTAGTCCTATTACAATTTATTTTCAATATGTTATGTAGACTGATTCGAAGTGAAAAGGGCATGTTAAAAGGATAAGACGACATTTTGGCTATCAACAGGGTTATCAGAAATGACACATCCAATAACCACAACCTCAATCTTTTCTCTAACATGCTTAGCCTCAAGAATTCTGAAAAAATATTCAGTACCCTTGTCACCATTTTTAAGCCGCATGAGTCTAGATCTTACTGTGTGCCCCATGAGCAATGTAGTTCTGGAGTATCCTGCGCTGGTGTTTGACAGAAATTAGGCATTTTAGCAAGTTCTCATCCTGAGGAAAAGTCTAAAGGCCTCAACTCAATTCTAATTAGTTCTTCCTGAAGCTTTCTTTCAGAATTTCTTCTTAATATGGCTTTAGCTTTACCATACCCTCCCATAATATTTTTGCAGGAAGAGATGCATTGGTTCCAAGTACCAGTTGCAGAGGGGAGGGCAGAGAGGGATTTGGCTAAGTTCCAAGAGGCTTTTAGGTCCTCCAAGCAGTTTGGGTCCTTTAAATGGGACACATTAAGTTTATATTGGCCCTTCCACTCCTTTGATACTATTTGTGGAGTTGAGGCAACCTGAAAGATCATTTCGATAGGATGGTGGTCAGAGCGGGTGTATGGAAACACATTTACAACATTGCCATGATCAACTAGAGGAAGAAGGAAGTGATGTTTGTTAACTAAAAATTTGTCCAGTCTTGAGTAGAGTCTTCTTCTCCCGCTCTAATTGTTGCACCAAGTGAGCCAAATTCCTTTGCTGCCCTTTTCTCCCTTTACTAGGGATCAACCAGTCTTAGAATCCTCTTCATCTTGTGCGAGTAGAATTATCTGTTCCCTCTCCACTCAAAGGGGTGTCCGCCAATCTTGTCCTCCTTATCTCCAATCATATTAAAATTACCCCCGACAATCTAGGGGATATCCTTAAAATTGAAGGAGATCAAGTTCCATGGGTCAGCCTTTTCTCTATAATCATAGTGGGCGTACATAAGGCAGATGCCAAATTCATGGCCTTCAATCAGGAGGGTAACCCAAATGGCCCTATTGGAGGGAGGGTGACCATGGCCAGAGACATATTAAGCCGAATTCTTGTTGATTAAATAAAAGCCCCTCCTCTGTCCTTGCACGACGTGAAGAAACACTCTGCCCCATGCCAAATGAACGATAGGGCAGTTTTGAGCCCAAAACCAGCATACTTGACCTCTTGTAGCAATTGCCTTCCCCAGCCCTACAAAATCTTCTAGCAATTGCCCTTCTATCATGAGCTTCCAAGTCGCTAACATTCCAACTTACCAATTTCATGAATTAAGGGGAGGGAGAACCAAGAGTTTTGGAACCTCTTGAGTTCTTGCCGAGCCTTTCAAAACATGAAGGTAGCATATCATCTCTTCTTTTCTTTGTGTCATTATCTCTGACAATAGAATATGTTGCTTTCCTTTTCTTCAACTCCTCAACAGACAAAGTGACAGAGTAAGGTGCATCAACTATACCTTCATTTTTTTGCCTTCTAGCACCCTGTTTGGGCTTTGAGATCCGGGGTAGGGGTTGACTAGCAATAACAACAGCAAGATCCTTCACAATTTCAGACCCCTGGAAGGCATGAGCTCACTTAAGAACTTGGAAGGACGGAGCCTATCTTCTCTAGCTGAGCCACTAGGGGGCAGTTTAATCCACTCTTGCATGTGAGCTTCAACAATCTCAATAGCCTTAAGAGGCAGCTTCCAAGTAGATCTCATTAGGAGGGGTGGCAATTTCCCATGGTGTAGCACGAATGCCCTCATATTTCTCAAATACCCTGCCAGCCTTGCAAGGGAAATCTCCATAACAATAAGAGGATGGCCATCATCATGGACAATGGGGTAGTCAGAAGGTTTTTCAGTTAGGTCAGACAGCTCCACAATGTCTCGCACCTAGGAAAGTGGAACACATATCAAAGGCAGCAAGGGGGTAAGGATAGACCCAGGGGCTTCAACAAGTGAGTCCAGACACTCTAATGGCTGAGAAGGGACAGGGCTATCGCCAACAACCGGTGGATCAATTGCCATAGGGGATTCTCTTGCATACCAACCTCGGGGATTGAGCTTGAGGTTTATGGATGATCAGAAGGCAATTTTTTTAAGGACACCATCTTTCTTGCAATGGAAACAAGCATTTGAACCCCAAGACCAGCAATAGGGCAAACAACATCTTTTTCCTTTAGTTTAGAAATAAGGGTTTCGGGGAAATTAACAGTCTAGGTCTTCAAGGAAACTAACAGTCTACAATTCACGTGGGAGATGGTAACTCTGCTTTCGTTTACATGTAAAACCTCACCAATGGGTACTGCAAATGAGAGAAAAGATGCCGGATTTGGATAGGCACTTTGTTCAATTCCACCCACTTAGGTACTGCTTGTAAGACGAGTTCACCATAAGTCAATTCCAGGGACCTATGGCTTGCACACAGACCATCCCATATTCCAAAGGGGTCGGGAGATTTCCCTCCTTTGCATGTTAGAATTCCTAGAGAGGACAAGGAAGACACAAGACTAAAAATTAGGATAAAACCCTAATTTCTTGCCCTCAACCAAAGCCACTCAATCATCAAAGAATTTCCTGAACAACAGCTCACTTTTATTCAAAAAAACCAGAAAGATTCCCAAATTATTAAGACTAACTTCTTAATTTTTCAGTACCTCTTGCATATCATCATTTGGAACAAGGAGAGAACAGGGTTTGGTACGGGAGTTACTTTCTTTTCCCACCCGCGCCTCTCCGCCTCCGCTCGGCCCTGATCCATGTCCATCGCTGCAAACGACAAGGTCAGCTCCAGCAGGGATATCCACAGCTGTTTCTACATGCAGAACTAAAAAGGAATAAGAGGAATCCACGATATTACCAAGGTGTAGGCAAGGAAAGCTTGGAGGTGCTCTCGTGGAAGACACCTTTTCATCTCCCCAAGTTCAGAGCTCCAAACTCACCTCTCCACCGCTCAACATTGAACATTTTCCAAATCACTATATATTTTATTATATTTATGACAGTTATGAATTTTACAGACTTGAGGAAAGAGAAAAGAGTCCAATAGATCCAAAATGTAAGTAATAAAGCTTGCCACAGCATTCTTTTACTTCCTGGGAAATCCACAGGAAGAACTAGCTGCTAGGCAGGCCTTACTTGCAACTGCAAAAGTTAAACCCTAGTGCAAGATTTTTGTTCACTTCAGAAAATCAACCATATAAAAATTAAAAGAACTTGATTACAGGGATGCAGGGCTTACAAAAATGTGTAAGATTACAGGAAAAATAACACTCCCATGTAACCGCCTTTCATGGAGTTTGTTAGCCTCCTTTCTATTCCAATCCTTGCTCTCCTCCCTGCTCTATTTTTGTTGATGTGTCCAAACCGATTGAATTGCAATTCCAACCTCATTAGGTTGGTCATTGTTTCTATTGCTTGGATAATCTCTGTAATTACAATGGCATGATGCAAATACCTCGTATTCGAGAGAATTTCACACAATCCAAGCTATTAAAAGATCTTTATATTTCTCATTTTCTTAGCTCAATCTGTTCAAGATCTTTATAGCTTTCATTTTCTTAGTGAACTGTGAAACTTCCGATTTGCCACGAACATCTTTTCACCGCAAACTTACAATCTCAAATGTATATGATATTCTGCTTTTACAAAAGAAATTGAAAGCTATGAAGGATCTCGAACAGCTGCTTCTGTAATCCATTTCTAGAAAAAAACGAAAACTATAAAAATGTTAAACAACTTAATGTTGTATATCCCTGTGCCATTATAATCGCAGTGATTATCCAGCACTAGAAACAATGCCCAACATAACCAAGTTACGAAAAAGTTTCAGGCTTTCAGCTCCATTACAGATAACTTTACAATGGGTCGCATATGCTCAATCCATTAAAGATGCTTTTGTCTGTAGGAGGCGGTGAGTGGGATTCGCGAATATTACAGAGAAAGTCACGGACTGCCTAATTTTGTAAAGATAAGATTGCGACATGAATGGTGGAAATCATGGCTGATTCACGTGAACCAACACGACAATAATATCTCAACTCAATTGAACACGCAGGTTGGATCAATTGGCAAGATTATGTTGGGCAATCCTAATGGCAAACATGCTAAGAGGTATTCTAAGGTAAGGTTGTAATGGAGTGGGTTGTTTATTTTTATTCTTGATATTAACTTTGATGTTCATTTGACCGTCATGTGACAATTCATTCATAAATTTTATTTCTATTAGACTATCGAATAATTTTGTTTCTTTTTTCTTGGAGAATTTAATAAAAAAATAGTAATATCTTAGCCATGTAGCAATGTTTGGGTCTTTTTTTCTTGAATATATATTTTTGAGAGCAACACAATCACGTAGTTAAAATGATTCTATTTGCCCCAAATCAACCTGAAATTGATAGAGAATTTAATGAAGTTGTTGATTAAAGAGGTATGTAAAAAAACAAACCTAAGAACCTTGAAATTGATATCGATTAATGTATTTCATATAAATAAATTTATCGATAGGTATACTTATATTTATATTTATTTTTTAATTATTACTTTTCTAGTATACTTATACTACACTTGCATAGTTAGATAGGTAACTTGTGATAGATATCTCTGCGTTGTCTAGATAGATGTATTTAAGATATTTATACTATTTATATGTAACACTAGTAGACAATTTCAATTAAGCCTAAGATAGTAGGAAAAGCGAGGAGAACATTCTAGACCTCAAACACGCATTTGGTCTAGAAAGCACAACACACATTGATCTACGAAGCATTTTGGAGCTAGGAGGATCTACATACATATTGGTCTACAAAGTGCTATGGGGCTAGGAGGATCTACCCATAACAATTCTTGTGATAGTGTCGAAGCTTATTGTCATAGCTTGTGACATGATCCACACCACGGAGCCCGGACCATGTGCAGGGGACAATCTTGCACTAGCTTTAAAGCAACAAGAATTATAAGAACATGTATGGGTTCTTGAATGTAATGAACCAAACACGCAACAATGTAGTGTGAGATTTATTTGTAAGAAATTTAACTTCTAATCATTAACGGTGAATAAGAAAATACATATGTTTACAACACATTTAGCTAGACTCGCACAACATGGTCTTGTATTAGAACCTTATAGAGTGTCCAAACTATTATGCAAGATTACAAAAGATAGGTTGAATGCTGAGAAAAACCGACTAAAAAACTAGTTGGTATATCGAGTGAGTGCAAGCTCAAATCTTGAGTGTATGTGTGTGTTTGTGTATATGTGTCATGTGTGTGTGTGTGTTATGTGTGTGTTCCATGGGTGTTTGTGTTGCGCGTGTGTGTGTGTATGTGTGTGCGCGCGTGTGTGTTGCATGTGTGTGTGTGAACTTGTATGTGTGTGTGCATGTGTATGCACGCATGTGTGCGTGTGCGTGTGCGTGTGTTTGTGTGTGTTGTGTGCGTGTGTGTTTATGTGTGTGTTGTGTGCGTGTGTGTGGTTCGGTGCACGCGCGTGTGTGTGTGTGTGTGTGTGTGTGTGTGTGCGCACGCACACACGTGTGTGGGTGTGTGTGCATGTGGGGGTGTGTGTGCATGTGGGGTGTGTGTGTGTGTGCGCATGTGTGTGTGTACGTGTATGTGTGGGTGTGGGTGTTTGTGTGTGCACGTGTGCGTGTGTGCATGTGTCATGTGTGGTCAGTTGTCATATGTTTGTCTGTGTGTGTCATTGTGTGTGTGTGTGTGTGTGTGTGTGTGTGTGTGTGTGTGTGTGTGTGTGTTATTGTGTATTTTGTTGTAGTCATTACAATACATATACACAACTAACAAAGGCAATTCAGAATTGACAACCATTATTTGAGAGATGGTTATAGTCATTCCATCTTCTCATAAATGAGGTAGTTTGACTCACACGTGGCATGTTGTGAATATGTTCTAAGATGACCTAGTGTGGGGTGTGTTACCTTACATGTTGCTTGGAAACAAGGTGTTGACGAGTGAATGTTGGAGTAAAAATTTCTCACATATCCGCAATGAAAAATGGCATGCGAAGAAACAAGGCACAAGTATGATGATGTACGAGATAGTTGTGGGATGTTGTGTAATGCTAAAGTCATTTACAAACACCACGAGTTTGTGCAACATTTCAGAGTTATGAGCACGATGCGAAATAGTTTACGCAAGATTGTGGAAGCCACAAACGTTGTGAGGTGCTAGCTCAAGATTACAGGATTTTCTCAAGTTATGAAGCAAGTATGTGGCTACAGAGATCGCACAGAGAAAAAGTGCCAAGGTGTCATGGGACTCGGTGAAGGATGTTGTGTTGAAAAAATGTGGGAGAGTAGAAGGCTGCATGAAATGATGCAAAGGGTTATATTCTATGTCACGGGGTTGTATACTTATTGTGAGATGCTACAAAGGTAAGGTAAATTGCGTAGATGGAGTAAGTTGTGTGGGATTCTGTGAAGAGTTGGGCCATCACCACACACTACCATGAAATTTGATCTTTACTTTGTGAGATCTGCCATGAAGGTATAGGTCGAATTTTAGCAAGAAGAATGAGGAGGATTATGTAGTTGGAAATTACCGTGAGGTAGGTTGCAATGTTGCACACCGATTATTCAACCTTTCTTAAAAGTAATGGTCTCCATTGGGTTGGAGGTTAGTAAAGGAGATTTCCACATGAAGTTGTATCATTTTCATGAGATGTTGTGATGGTGTAGAACCCAAGTTCCGCAAGAGGAGTAAAAAGGTTTGACAATGCAAGCTCTCATGCGGAGCAGTTGTAAGGCCACACATGGATCACTGTGGCTCTTGAGGTTATTTTTCCATTGATTGTGGTCCAACAAAGAAACCCCTAAAGATTTTTGATACCTCCACAACCATCCATGTTGACCCCCAAAAAAGGCGCAATATCCAAGTACTGTATCTTGCACACACGAGTGATACATGTGGCACATAATAAGAAATATTTTGACATATGGTGGCATAAGAATAAGAGAAGGAAAAATGATCTAGGATTCTACAAATTCATGAGGATGTAGGGAAAGTTCTAAAGGATGTCATATGCATTCCGAATCAAAGATAACTAAACATCTTGAAAGAATATATAATGAAATCTCAAGGAATACTCGCATGCCAACTATTTACGTCAGTCGTTTGCAAATCCTATATATACTTATAACTCCTCATTATAAAGGGATTTTTGCTTTTGATTACTTTTGGGCCGATTGCTCATTGTATGGTTAGATTTGATGGATTTTTTGAATCTTAGGGTTCATGCAAGGGTTTGTAATAATTAAGCCTATGATTGCTCATGTGTTGCGTAATATTTATAACACATGGCACATAATTCAATTATATCGGTGAAATGAATGGATTCTTCTTACAACCGTCTACAACTTAGGATAATGTGTCTTCTTTGTAATTATTTTTATGTATAGTTTAGATCTTGTTCAATTATATTGTAATCCATGGTTGTGTTAAGATCACGTCATATCTTTGCAATTCTCTCATAGTATGAGGTTTTCTACTATTTATCTCTATAGCTCAATTGAGAGATTCAACCACAAGATCAATTGAAAATGTTGATGCATTGAAGAAGTATTTTGAGATGCAACTAGCATTTATATAGCATTAGATCTATCCTTAGATGTTAAAAAAATTGTGCCAACATTTGGTTATGTTTTCGGGACCTCATTTACATTAGTTGTTAGGATTTGATGTAATTTGTTGTGTGGTTGAAAGAATTGGGTCAGATTGTGATATTTTTTTAGGGTTTTGAAGATTTTGTGTTGAAACCTTAAGTATGGACTAAATTTATGATGTGTGAAGGCTAGGAAATGGTAGAGTTCATGGTGAGACCGGATCTTTGTGACTCAAACTAGAGATGGATGAATTCCTCGTCAAGGAAGTATTGTTATGTGAAAAGGTGTGAGGAAATAATATTGAGGTTGTTGTCATGGACCCTTAGAGAGAGGATGGGTTTAGTCTCGCAAATGTCATTGAAAACACAGGTAGAGATGGGAAGATAACATTCTTGTAGTCTGTTGTAAGCATGATACATATTTATGTGGTTATAAAACATGCCCTATTGTAGAAGTATTTTATAGACATAACTTCTTGAGAAAAGAAAGCATTGAGGTGGATGGATGGAAGTTGTGATGGAAAGGAAACATAAGATTGGGAAGATTTTATGACCTAAGCTCGTTGGATTTTGAAGCCTTTGTGTGTTTCTCTTTTCATAAGAAGTTTCTTTACAAAGTTAAGTTTCTTGGAAATTAGATGTGTGATTCTTGTGAAGGACTATTGGTACGCAAATTAATGAATTTTGCATAAGGGATGATAATTTTAGGAAGTGGATGGATTAGTTTTGAGTTGAACATGGGGCTGATTACTTTTTCAATCACTATGGGTGCAACACTAGTGAATATTGTGCCAACTTAGTTCTCAATGGTTTTGCTTAACACATAAATTTGATGTGACAATATAATTACTTGAGTGTCATGTGATGGAAGATGTATCTAATTATGTACATGGGTGTGAAATTGTGTGGAAAGCGAAGAGGAATCTCTCATTAGTAGCAGAAAGGCAAGTCGGTTTTCAACAACCCTATTTGGTAGAGTGATGTAGGTGCATTCGGTGTATAGGAAATCTTGTATCTACTAGAATAGTTAAATAGTCAAAGTCAATGATTTTTACATTATGTATGCATTTGTTGAGTATTATGTGGGTTGCAAATTAAATAATTATGTTCTTTGTGAGCAAGAAGCCATGGAAAAGATTCTTGCATTTAATTGAATGTGCAACTCCATTGTGTAATATTTTTCTAAAGTGTGTAGTTTATCTATGCAATATTTAGTATGTTGTGTAATTGTCTACCCACAACATTATATGTGCAATCCCGTTCAATCGAGAACTTGGAATAATTGAATGTTTGAAGGCACATGTTTTAGAGAATGCCTATTGATGTTGTTTGGGTATGTTATTGGCTCCTCCGATCCTTTCATTTGAATTATGTAGAATTAGGATGTGTCATGAATGACTATATAAGTAGATTTGATTACATTAGGAAAGTCATTCGAGTTTTGGGAGAGAACTCGAGGGTGGTTAAGAGTAGAGTATGGATGCAAGCTTAATGCTCCCTAAATTATGATGATGTAAAATAACCATAGTAGTGGTGTAAAAGTGCTCAACATGAGAGCGAAGGCTAAATTGTTGGTGATTGGTTGGATGTTGTTGTTTCTCTTAATAATATCCCAAATTGTGTTGTTGTCTCTAAGTTATGTTCATTTGATCTTTCTATTGATGCATTTTTTATTTCCATTGAGTTTTATTTTTCATAATTATGAAGGTTGCATGAGGTTTTAAGCTATCCTTCATTGGACTCCCTCACTTTGTAGACACAAAATCATGCACTTTAGACATTATTTATCCCTGGTTTCATACTACTATTTAGAAGGTTCTTGAGTGAAGAAAGTACTAATTAACCCTTGTTTTTTGGCCATCTTTTTTATTTTATTTTGTCATTACCGACCTTTTACATCCACATGCCCAGTCAAATTTTGTCATCTCATGTTATTTTAGCCTCGATCTGGGCACCTGTGCTAATCTTGGGTGCCCGTGGGCGCTTGGTTCCACTAGGGGTGCCCCGGTCCCTTTTGCACTTTCCCCATCTTTTGTGATCTTTCTATTTGTTTCTCCTTATCTTTTTAGTTGTCGGCCATTTCGGGGTTAATTACGAAATTAGATCAAGAGAACCCTATAAATATAAAGTTTTGAGACCATAATGAGGGACCTAACACCAGTCATTATTATCATCCATCTAAAGTTGCATCCATTTATTGCATTGGAGATCACTTGCATCCACATAGCTCCATCACAAGGCACAAGGTTAGGCTATCTCGCATAACACACAACATAGGGGGATGATTCTATTATATTCCATACACAAATTCTATTACATTTTCTGCATCTATTTATTGATCACTACTTCACAAAGTGCGACCGACATGAGAGCACCTAGGGCACATTATACATACACTCACCTGTAACTACATTTAGGTCTGAAATGTAGTACATCACTTAAGTAAGTCCATTTTTCGAAGTTGAGGTCATCAGACCCATTCATTTACATATTTGTTTATTAGGGTTTTAATACTTCTCTTGGTCTTTGTAGGTATTTACATCATCTTGGATTATTGGTGATTCTCGACAAGACATCACATCGATGCGACACACAACGAGGGTTTTAGACCACCTCCCATCCCTTTGAGATTTAGTTTCACAACTTTTACGCAGACGAGGGCACCCATTTACAAACCAGAGCACCCGCAGTGCCCAAGTCCCTCTCTAGGCACTCCAGTCTAGTCACATTGTGAAAATTGAGCCTTTTTAGGCTCTTGCACTCGCTCTGCTTCCGATTTTCTAATAATATCTTTGACATAGTCTCACAAAGGGCGTTTCTATTCGGTGAGTTCTTTCCTCTTCTCTCTTACACATTAGGGTTAACATTTCCTTTTGCATAATTTCTTGAATCATTTATATGCTTCTTTCTTGTATTTATATGTCCTCCTAGGTTGGATTAACTAGCATACATTATTTACATTTTTAGTTAATCATTTTGGTGAACCCGACGTCTTTCATGCTTAGGATCCTCATTTTTCTTCTATCATGGCTCGCAAAGTTTCTCAAGTCTCTTTATTTGATTTACTTAAGAGATATCCCCATTCTCTAGGTTGTTTTGCAAAAATAGCTAGACACCATGTATCTAGATGACAATACGTCGCACAAAATAAGTCCTATATTCGATCGTTTATCTGAAAATCCAACCCTAGTGATCCTCCATCTAATCAACCCCTATTGGACTCAATCCAAGCTTTACATGCTTTATTTCAAGATAAATTTAAGGCTATGGAATCAACCATTACATCCCTTAGATCTGAAATTCAATAGCTTAAGGATGCTTCTCAATCACATGTTTATTCTCCTTCTCCATCTTATATGCAATCTATGTCTCATACATGTCATATGATTGAACCTCAAGATATGCCATTACCTGAGCCTCTCATGTTTGAGCATAATACTATGCCACATGAAATTTTTCCTCACCTCCTTAATCATTAGTTGATCACTCTACCACATATGCAACATTATTCTCCTTATCGGTTAGCAAAATATCAAGGTCATCCATATTGCAATTATCATCAAATCAATGGACATAATGACAACGATTTCCATAATTTTCATCACATAATCAAAAGTATTAAGCATCAAGGTCTTATTTCATTTAATGCACAACATCCTATTACAAAGGTTACATCCACATGGGCTCCTAAGGCTACTCCTTCGGTTAGTCACGATCCACCTAAGAAATCACCTATGGTATCCCCAAGTCAACAAAGTCAACCACCTATCAAAATTAGTTCACAAACCCCTCCTACTATGCATTACCAAGTCAACCTAAGCAGTCTCCTTTGAGACTCAATGCAACTTGGCCTCCTCTCAAGTCTAAGCTTCAAACAATCACTTTCATCCAGAACAACTAACCCTCCTACTAGTAGTCAAGACACATTACAAACTCCACCACATCATGTTAATACTTCACAATAGTCCACACATGCTACACTTGATATGCATTTCGGTTCATACGCTCCCATTATTTCGTGCCACATGTTTCCATCACTAAACACAAATTTGGTCTTTGGTAGGCGATGACCTTATCGATGACTTTACATGCTCTTCTTACACACACTTGGGGGCATAACACTTAATACACTTCCCCCTCACTCATCATAGCATTTACTTTGCATTTTCATATAGGCACTTTCATCACACATTCTAAAGATCAACCACCACTTGATGACACACTCTTGTGCTTTGGTTCACACTTGACTTAGTTGAGGGATTACTACACCGAACCCCACACACCGCATCAGAGGCATTACACATTGTGTTTCATCACATATTGTGCATCATAAAACATACATTCTACACTTAGTCTACAAAATTTCGACATTCGTCAATTTATACATCATCCATCATACTAGTATTCATCCTATATATACCATTCTTGCATCATCTACGCGTTTAGCATCATACACTATTCATCCTACACATTACATACACTATTAGGCTATTTTACACATATTGCCTCACATTCTATATATAGTCACATACCTTACATCATACACTTCACGTCTTCATAGCATGCATATTATATTAGTATTCATTACACACGAGTCTAGTATCATTTCATCCTATATACTACATTCCTAACCTATCTACACATATCACATCGCACACTCGACATTACACTTTATACATTATACATTATACATTGCATTTTTCGAGACCGCACATTTTACACGGTCTATTTACCACATGGTCGTTTATCATCATCATCACATACACTATATCATCTTCTATGTGCTACACTCACTACCTTGTGACACACTTTAGTTCATTGGTCCATACTGACTCATTGTTGAGGGTTTTGTAGTCACAAAATCATGCATCATAATACTATTTAGAAGGTTCTTGAGTGAAGAAAGTACTAATTAACCCTCATCTTTTGGCCATTTGGTTTTATTTTATTTCTTCATTACCAACCCTTTTCATATACATGCCTAGTCTATTTCAGTTATTTCCCATAATTTTAGCCTCGATTGGGCCCTCGTGGGTGCTCGGTCCCACCAGGTGCCCAGCTTCTTTTGTGCAATTTCTTGCTTCTTTTTGGAATCTTTCTAGTCATTTGAAATCTTTATCTTTCTTGTGGTCGATCTTTTCAGGGTTAATTACAAAATTAGATCAAGAGGACCCTATAAATATAAATTTATGAGACCATAATGAGGGACCTAGCATCACTTATTGCTATCAATCCATCTAGTGTTGCATCCATCTATTGCATTGGAGATCACTTGCATCCACATAGTTACATCATCAAGGCACAAGGCTAGGACATTTGCATCACACTTCATAGGGGAAGGATTCTATTCTATTCCATGCACACATTCTACTACATTTTCTACACATTGTTATTATTCGTTACTTCATAAAGTGTGACTGACACAAGAGCAACCTAGGGCATGTTCACACACACTTGCACATAGAACTACATCGGGTCTGAGATGTAGTGCATCGCTCAATTAGTAAGTCCACCATTGTGGTAGCTGAGGTCAGTTTGACCCCTTCATATACATTTTTTTAGGGTTTGATGTTTGATTTGGGGTCTTGCGGTTTTTATTTCATCTTGGAGTATTGGCAACATCTAGTGCAAGACATCGATATTGATGCTATATAAAACGAAGTTTTCAAATCATCTTCTAGCCATGCAGAGATAAATTTTAGAGATTTTTCATAGACCAGGGCACCCAGATTACAGATTAGAGCGCCTGCAGGTGCCCCAGTCCTCCTCTCGGCGCTCCAGTCAAGCTAGATCCTCCATATCCATCCTTTTCGGGACTTCTACATAGTCGTTCATGCTCCTAATTTTTCCAGATCACCTCTGCAACACTCTTTGACAGGAATCCATTATTTATCTGAGTTATTTCCTCTTCCTTCTTGCACATTAGGGTTATCATTTTCTTTTACATAGTTGTTTAGCTTATTTACATTCTTATTTATTGCATTTATTTACTTTATTACAATTGTTCATAGCTTAGATTAACTATCCCCTTACTACGTAGTAAGTCCAATGTTAGTTAATGAGGTTTACATATCAAATGAACCTTACACTCATCACACATTTACTATTCGACATTTCATCATGAAAAATTTCCATCCTAGTGACACACGCTTTAGTCTAAATTGTCAATTTTCCTATCATTTAGTAGTAGTATACACCTTAGGATACATCACCACTCCCTCTTTTCACCTTGTAGTGATATACGCTTAAGGCTAAATAATCACTCATCCATTCATATTCTAATGATATACACTTAGGTTAAATCATCACTTATACATTCATCTGGTCATGATATATGCTTTATAGTATTCACATACACATCGTCGCTAGGTTGCATCTCATCACTACACCTACACATTCACCACAGTGCATTAGACACACAAACACACTTTGACCATTTCCTATGACACACTCTCATTTACAATTCATTCTTGATCGCCGAGGGGGAAAATGAGCCTCATTGCATATATTTTCATTTAATCGGGCACGCAACTCCTATCATTCCATCTTGCATTACATTCCATCAATCCACATCATATTACATTATCTTTGGGGCATTTACTCTTGTTTACTAGTGTTTTACGTGATCACTTTACTACACATGTTAGATTGATTTCTTATATGTCATTATCTATGTCATCTACACATGCGCATTCACATCTTTGTTTAGTTGTGATCACAAATACAAATCCTTTACAGAGGAAACATGGATGATTGCCTTCTACCCTTCCTACACTTTGGTTGTTTGGGCATCCACATTTGATTCTCATAGGTGTTATTGTTTCATTTTGTACTTAGCACTTTACATTACTTAGTTATTCACACTTTGACATATTGGTTATTTCTCTTACACGCTACGGGTGTTCCATATGCAACACTTGTTTTGCAGGATTACATGTTTCCATGACTACTTTTTTTGTTTGTTTGTACTTGTCTATCATTGTTTGCTTCTTGTATGTGGGTCTTGCCCTATGTTTTGTGTGCACACTTATTTGTTGTTTGTGACCATGATGGCCTTGCGTGTCTTGCGACATTGTGAGTGATGTCCCATGTGTTGTAAATATTCTTTGTGCGGCTTACTTGTCTTCTTGTGTATCTACATTACTTTGCTTGTAGTTTACACCTTGTTTGTGTACTTTACATTTGTTTTCTACATGCATGCATTTTCATACTAACACATTTTTTGGCTAACCATCCTTGTTTGTGTGCGCCTTGGTTTCTACCAAGCGCATTCCCTTCCCCTACGGGGAAGAGTTTTAGGGTACAAGTGCACTTTCGCCCGGCATTCCGGGTTTACATACAACGAGTGAGTTCAGACTAGCCTATGAACTCCATACACAACAAATTTTACATGATATGGTGTCCTTATAATTTTGGGAAGCGATTCACATGTGCTTGGAGGTTATAGTGGGTGTGTCTCCCTACACTACTTCATCCAGTGGCATCGGATCGCCTAAAAAACTAGGACAATACAAAGATCTCTTCACACACAGTTCAGGGAAGCAGTTAAAGGTTGGAGGACATAAATCATTTCCTCCCTATAATTCTTCGGTTTATGGCGTCAGATTGCCCAAAAAACCCTAGAAGTACAGGATATCCTTCTACACTCTTTCTCTCGCCATAGATCAGGTGCACATGTTCCATTTACACTTTTCATTTTGAATACTTTACTTTTACATTATGTTTTTACACACACACACACACACACACACACACACACACACACACACATATTTGAATACTTGATCATTTTCTCCTTACAGGTTTGGTTGTATGAGAAACAAGCGATCAAATGGGGGCACCAACAAACAACAAAAACAATGGCATCAACAACAACAACACACACTATACTAATCATGTAGGCACAATACACACATCAACATCAACACACGCATCCTGCCCTAGGTTTAATCTCATCACTTTTTTCTGTGCATTTTCATATTTAGTTTCCACGCTCCTCCATCTTTTTGTCATTCCACACTTTGTCTACTCATTCGACACATTTCTACTACACTCTTCATGGACATTAGGTATGCATCTCTATCTACTTTATGTTACCAAGCTTTCCGCTCACCAACATAAATTTGGTGGAAAATGTAGACACAAAATCATGCACTTTAGACATTATTTATCCCAGTTTCATGCTACTATTTAGAAGGTTATTGAGTGAAGAAAGTATTAATTAACCCTCATCTTTTGGCCATCTTATTTTATTTTATTTCGTCATTACCAACCTTTTACATCCACATGCCTAGCCAACTTTTGTCATCTCACATTATTTTACCCTCGACTGGGTGCCCATACTAGTAATGGGGTGCCTGTGGGTGCCCTGGTCCCACTTGGGGCACCCCGGTCCCTTTTGCACTTTCCCACCATCTTTTGGGATCTTTCTAGTCATTTCTCCTTATATTTTTGGTGGTCAGCCATTTCAAGGTTAATTACAAAATTAAATCAAGAGAACCCTATAAATATAAAGTTATGAGACCATAACGAGGGACCTAACACTAGTCATTACTATCATCCATCTAGAGTTGCATCCATCTATTGCATTGGAGATCACTTGCATCCACATAGCTCCATCACACGACACAAGGCTAGGTCATCTACATTATACATAGCATAGGGTGAGGATTATATTCTATTCCATGCACACATTCTATTACATTTTCTACATCTAGTTATTGCTCATTACTTCACAAAGTGTGATTGACACGAGAGCACCTAGGACACATTATGCACACACTCACTAGAACTACATTTGGGTCCAAAATGTAGTGCAACGCTTAGTTAGTAAGTCTGCTTATCAGGCAACCGAGGTCATCGACCCATTCATTTGCATATTTATTTGTTTAGGGTTTTTATACTTCTCTTTGTCTTTTACAGGTATTTACATCATCTTGGATTATTGGCGATACTCAGTATAGGACAACGAATTTGATGTGACAAACAACAAGGGTTTCACACCACCTCTTAGCCCTATGAGATTCAGTTTAAGCTTTTACATGACCAGGTGCCAAGTTTACAGACTGCAGCACCCGCAGCACCCCATCCCTCTCAGGTGGTCTTGTCCAGTCATATTGCTA
Organism: Taxus wallichiana var. yunnanensis; assembly: GCA_018340775.1. Lineage (NCBI taxonomy): Eukaryota > Viridiplantae > Streptophyta > Pinopsida > Cupressales > Taxaceae > Taxus > Taxus wallichiana. The sequence goes on from CM031234.1 coordinate 555,029,898, forward strand.
AAATCCAGCCTTTTGGGGCTCTTGCACGATCGTTCTGCCTCGCCATGATTTTCCAAGAATCTTTGTGTCACGATCTCGTGAGTGTCTACTATTCAAATTTGAATTATTTCCTCTTCTCTCTTGCACATTAGGGTTAACATTTTCTTTTTCATGTAATTGCTTGAATCATTTATATGCTTCTTTATTGCATTTATATGTCCTCTAGGTTAGATTAATTAGCATACATTATTTACATTTTTAGTTAATCACTCACCTCATTTATGTTAATTGGTAGAGCGTGATTTTTTTCCTTTAGGAGAGGTATGAAAAAACTTGTATCTTTCCACATTTTCGAGTGTGGGTAGAATATCATTGTAGATATCTTCCAACGGGTGACTCGTTAGGTAAAAGGTGTGAGAGGAAGTGACACAATAAGCTTTTGTGGCAATGTGTATTGTGGGTAGAGGGTCATTACAAGCATATTCTAATAAAAGGATTATTGGGTAGAATATTTTAGAGATCGTGTTCAAAAATTTCAAAGAAAGAAATGGAAAAATAACATTGAATCGAGCATCTTTGAAGGAAAATAGGATGCCAAAATTAGGGCATGAGATTTGAGGACTCGTCCAAAATAATGAAAAATATTCTAGCTCACTGAGGTCATGGAAACCACACAATGCCACGACATTGATGTGGAAGAAAATTGTAATGATGAAGTGGACCCCCACAAAAAGAATGCAAGCTACAATTGCAAATGTAGAAGAAGAGGAAGTGAAAAAGAGTCCCGAGGGTAGACTTCCGTGCAATCGGTAGGATGAGGAGTAATTCTAAGTTGGATACCCGTTGTTATTATAGTAGTTTGGAACCAACAAATTTTTGGATTGGATTATAGAGATGAATAAGTATCTCTAATATGAAGGCATGAAAGATCCCTGAAATTTTAAGTTTGTGTGCACTATGTTGAAAGGTCGTGAATCTCTTTGGTGTGAACATATTTAGGCCAACCAAGTGTAGCGTGGAAAGAAAAATATTGAGACATATGACATATTAGTGGAAAAGCTCATGGAAAATGGTTTTCCCACATATTATCAATTTAGTTTGTTCACAAGGTTGAAAGGGTTGCAAAAAAGAGATCTTAGTATGAGAGAGAATACACCAAGGAATTTTACTAGCTCGCTATTAGAGTAGGATGTGTAGAGAATGATGTGGAGAAAATTTCAACATGTACATAACCAGACTATTAAAGCCATTTTCAGCTATCATCAGTATACTTGAAAACGTTAGGTCATGTCAAATTAAATTCATTTGATACATGTGTTTGATTCACATACTTCGTGTATTTAATTTTGAAAATATATTGTTTTTTTATGATTGTTAAGTCATATATCTTGCCATTTCAATAAGATTTTAGGTAACAAAATTATTTTCAATTGTTAATGCATTCTTAGAATTTAACGATATTGTCTTCAAAATAAAAATAATTTTCCAAAATTTATGACATAATGAGAAGAATTAATAAATAAATCCAAGGAAAAGTAATTTTTACTTTTTAAAATATAAATCAAAATTAATAAAATTTACAACTTTTATCAATTGTAAAAATAAATAGATTTAATCAATTAATATGTAAGAAACAAAGTATAAATTGATTGCATTAATTATGCCACTTTTAACGAGACTAATAATTGAAAGGAAAAATGATTTATCGGTTTATCTAAACCTCTAAAGTTAGGCTAGAAAATAACCAATCATTTCCTTAATAATTATTATAAATACTGAAAATAAAAATGATTCCATTATCATATTTAAAATAAAAATAAAAATAAAAACTATTATTAAAGTTAGGGTCCATAACTAGTCGTAACCTTGTAATTCATAACCATATAGTTCTCGTAAGGATCTTTAATGTCCTTGGACCTACTATATAGTCTTGGATCTTCTTGAGTGGGGTTATGTCACTTTTAGTGCCCTTCTTCGGTCCTCCCGGAAATGTGTTTCATTGTCAAATCCTGATTGTTGTACGGTTCCCAAAACCATATAAATAAGGGGAATCAAATTCAAACCCTAACAATGGGTGGAAGAACGTACACGAAGATTAGTGTTTGGGTTGAATGCAATCAATGCACCATCGACATCGGCACTACTCAAAGATGCATCAAACCACACATAGATCTCTACCTAGCATGCATTATCTATATGTATGCGGACTAGTTGGGAATTCGAATAATTTGACAATGTTTGGGATGATCTTACTCTTCTTTAAGACATTGCATTGGGATATTTGAATGCTTGGAAATGAGGTAAGTTGAACTCCTTGACTTGGTTGATTGTTTCAAAAATGTAGTAGCAATTTCCTAATATATGTGTATCCGTTTTGGGAAGGTTTAGAGAGCCTTGAGTTCCCTTTTCCTTATTATTTGTAATGAGAACTCATAAGAGTGCTAGGTGAGTAAATGAAGTAATATAAGCTTGCTTATATAGGGTTCTGAAAGTAATTTGTTTTGACAAGGCCGACCCAAAAGGATAAAATGACCCAACAAAGATGATCAACTTGAAAACAAAGTCGATGATGTGTTAGTCCAAGATTGTAAAAGTCGGTCGGACCAGAAATTACATCTTGACCATATTGTATAGTTTTGACAGGTGACAATGGATACAATCCAAATACGTATCATGATAAGAATATTTTAAATTCAGATTTAATGCATTTGTATTTAGACTATGATGACACATCCATGTGAATAAATAATCAAGTTATGATAGAGATAGTAAGATGTATTGAGTAGGGATATAATGTGGATATTTGTCTTATAAAAGGAGTATTTTCACAACTAATAGTTTCAAAATGTAAATTTCCAAATTTGAGTGTCTACATTTCCCCCCTTTAAGTATGAAATGAAAATTCTATGTTTAAAGGAAAATATACCTAAGTGCATAGACATGCTTTGTATTTGCTTAGAGTTTTGACATTCAAATGTGTTGGTGTTGGCATGCTCCATGGTGAAACCTACAACATAGACTATAATAAATGTCAATAATAGAAATTAAATTTTAACTCAAATGTAAATATAGAATTTGAACTTGCACAAAATGAAATGAATATATGTAAAACATGGAAGGTACAAACTTTTTTGGTTCTATAGAGGAAGATATATCATTCTTTTCTTATATTTGGAGAATCATATTGTATTGTTGAACTTGTTGAAGGATTAGGGGTGATTAATATCCAATAGTGCCAAAGGAAAAACCAAAGCATTGGTGGATACAACCCAATATCGAATAGAGGTAGAGAGAGAAGAAGAGAGAGGTACCAAAGCACCCCATGAAGGAAGAATACCATGTATCAATTTTTTTAGTAACCTTGATATCTTCCCTTCAAGAGGATAAGAATAAGCTGTTATCCAAAAATAAGCCCCTTGCTTATTTTTGGCTAACTTTCTCATTCCTTCCTTCCTTGTGCCTTAGTCAAATTTTTTTCACTTTTCAGGCACTCAAAATTATCTGGAAATGGCTTCATTAGATAGAGAATTTTCTCACCTTTCCATAAAGGTAAATTTTTCCTTCTAACTCCTTGTATTTTGCAAGTTATGGCTCGACGGAGTTTTTGAGGGAAATTTTCCTTGGGAAGGTCTGCCACCAATAGAAATGTGCCATGTGGCGGCAAAATGGTGGGTCGGCGGAGGTAAGTTAGAAAAATTTCCAAAGGGGTCGGGGGTGAAAAATAAAATTTTGGCCTGAAGCTCCGCAAACCAATAGGAGGCCGCCACATGTCCATAAGGCCGGTGGGAGTCGAGCGGAGGAGTGAATTTTGGCTTTTCGCCAAAATTGTTAAGGGGCAAAAAGAAAATTTTGGCCTAAAGCTCCACAAACCAATAGGAGGCCACCACATGTCCATAAGGTGGCGGGAGTCGGAGCGGCGAAGTGAATTTTGGCTTTTCGCCAAAATTGCAAAGGGGCGAAAAAGAAAATTTTGGCCCGAAGCTCCGTGAACCAATAGGAGGCCGCCACGTGTCCATAAGGCCGGCGGGATTCGAGCGATGAAGTGAATTTTGGCTTTTACCAAAATTGCAAAGGGGCAAAAAGAAAATCTTGGCCCAAAAGCCCACGAGGAGGAGGAAAAGAAAATTACAAGGGCCCGTAGCGAATGGGAAGATGCCACGTGTCCTATTCTCGGCGGAGGTCGAGGGCGCGGGGGGAATTTGAAAATTTTGCCAAAGTGTTGCAAATGGTACAAAGGAAAATTTTTTCTCGCGGGCCTACAGAGGAAAGAGAATTGATTTAGGCCCACGCGAATTAAAGTGTGACACGTGTCCTGGTCTTGGTGGAGGTTGGGGGCGCGGGGAGAATTTGGAAATTTTGCCAAAGTGATCGGCAGTGTCAAAGGAAAAGTTTAGAGCGCGTACACGAGTGAATAGGAGGATGACATGTGGCGCAGAGTGGTGGGGTGCAGAGCAATTTTGGAATTTTTTCCAAAATTCAAAAAGGGGAAAATTTTTAGGTTTCGGCCCGCTAACCTGATTTTTGCCCCAGTTTTGCCCTAAATCTTCAGAGGGGCATATCTTTCGATCCAGAGCTCGTATTTTCTCGATTTTGGTGTCATTGGAAAGCTATTGAAGTCCTCTACATGATGGAACCTTCAATTTTGTTTTTTGGTGGAGTTTAGTGAGAGAAAAATGAGAAAACACCTCTAGCATGGGGAAAAGAGCAGAATCGACATTCAACCACCATTTTTAATGCAATATGGCTTCCATTCTTCTCCAGCATGGTCGAAAATCTTGGGGAATGAAATTTTAAGGGTACCCATGCTATTTTGATGGATTTGGTTGGTGGTTGAATCATTCATTTCATTTTTCCCGCATTTCTCCTTCCTGAACTCGGGTTTTCATTGTTAAAAGCCATTTTGGCTCATTTGTAAAGGGTTGGACATTTTTATGTTTTACAAGCTCCATCCTTCACCCTGGAAAGTGAATTTGTGGAATATTAGACCTTTTTTAGGACTGCAACATGTTTTCTACCTCCTTGTTGTAATGCACTGTATTTAAAAAATGGAAATGACAATGCAAGCTCTGTGAATGAGTTTTCAATCCTTTCTTGTGTTGTTTGCTTCATTTTGATCCTTCATTACATTTTAGCAATTTGTGCATGATGTGTGTTGCATTTTTATAATTTGTGTCAATTTGTAGAAATAGATGTTCACCACTCCTTTGGTGTATCACCTTGTTAGTTTTAGTTTTATCTTCTTTTCTTCTATCCTTGTCTCCTCGGCGACTTAGAATAGGATTTTGAGTTAAACCTCTGCAAATTTCATGCATACATCTGATTAGAGGAGTAGAGGAACCAACCTTTAATCTAGAGAGTTTTTTCCCATTTCTACAAGTCCCACACTTGGGGAAAATATTCAATGTTGTGCAATCACACTGGATGCCCATTATCAAACTAGAAATCTGAGAAAACATCTAGGGGTGCTACTGATTTGCACTAACAATAACTACTTGCGAAGAAATTAGTCACTTCAATACCTTCCTTAACCCCACATACCACACCATTAGAAAAGGTCTAAGCGCAATTTGTATAGATAAAAAAGTATGAAAGGGAATGGGTGCCCGCATTCCCTCCCCGTGTGTCGCGAAACTAAGTAAGAGCGTGCAATATGCCTAAATGATAATAGAGAAGGAAACACATGCCCCCAAACCTTATACTTGTAACCAAAATTGAGTATCAAGTGGAAAATGAATGAAATGTTCATGCCCCTCAGTAAATGTGAGATTATTCTACAAGGATCAAGATGGAAGCCCGTGCACATTGAAGAGGTTGCACTCTAATGGTGATGTGAAAGCTCCAAGTAATTAACAAGTGAAATTGAACAACAAGGAAAATCATGCATGAAATAATAGGTCTACTCATTCTCATAGATCAAAATAAGGGTACATATAGGAGTGTTGTGTAACTCACGTACTGGATAATCATTCCCTCCATGAGGGAAAGAGGAGTTACGATTCCAAAGGGAATGTAACTCCTATGATGCCACTGACGCATATGACAATGACAAATTCTATGATGAAATATGTCATGTGTCATATAACTCCTATGACCTATGATCTCACCTAAGTGAGATGACTCACCATGTGAGGTGGAAAAGACCCCGAGTGATGACGAGGAAAGTCACACACACCAATACCCCCTTCATCGAAGCTGAGGTAGAGGTCATGGAAATTTAGAAAAGAAAGAGAAATTTTCTAGATAATTAAGAAAGATGCGTCAAATGGGTCCTGTCAACTTAAGGCCCTCGATAAGGTACCCATGTATAAACAAAAATCTTTCTGGAAAAGAAGAGGAGAAGAGAACTAGAAATCCCGAAGAAGATGAGCAGCTGTAGAAGACCTCACCCCAAGAAGAGAGTGCAAGTGAAGGAACTTGGCTTCAGTGAAGGGCTTGGTAACTATTTTCCAAAATAATCCCCTTGGTTATTTTGGGAAACTTATAGTTTTGTTTTGGTTTTGAATCATGTTTTGAGGTTGTGCATGCTAATGGTCTTTTCCTTTGGTGTAGTTTATGTGGTTTCAAAGGTTCTCACCTACTCTCCTTGTTTTTTCCTTCCTTTGATTCCTTATACACATGTTTCATGTGCTCTCACATTCCTCCCTTCTCCCTTTGCAACCCGTTCTTCCTCGCACACTTTCTTCTTTTATCTTGGACATTGCACATTCACTCACACATGCCTCGCAGTTTTCCTTACATCTTCGCAAGTCTCCGACATGCCAAATGCACACATGTATTTTCCTCCCTAGTCCCATGCACTTTCTCACGTGTTATCATAGGTGTTCCTTCCTAGCACATTTTTTCTTTCTTGTGTAAATTGATTTCATGCGCCTTTCCTTACACGCTTCCCCTTTCCTTTTGGCATGATTGTGCACACACATTTTCATCCCGTGATTTCGTGCCTTCCTCATGGGAATTCATGCCTCCTCTACACTTTTACATGTTATTGCAAGCATGTAATTTTCTCCCAAGCCCCATGTGTCATCTCACGCTGTTTGTGTTTCTCGGCATCCTCAGATATTTTACAACCTTGTTCTTCTACCCCTAGCTTCCACGCATGTACCTTAGACCTCAATTCTTGTGCCAATCCAAGTGTGAAACATGTCTAACTCTGGGGACTAGGAAACAAAGTAAATTTTCAATGGAGAATGGCACGGTACCAACTATGACCGAATCCTCATAACAAATGAAAACATGACACGTGGCGAGACTTAGTTCATGCAGTTAACTCTCAAATCTCTGCAACCAATCATAGGATGCCACATGTTTGGAATGTCACTCTTGCACTACAGATCTTCAGACAACCATATCTTTTGACTCAGCCCCAAATCAGGCGTGGTTGGTCTCGTGGAAAGATCTTGATATGGGATATGCTTTGGAATCATGAAATTCAAATTTTGGTGAGATTTGTTGGGTAAAAAGAGGAAAACATGATTTGATCCATTAATGTGCATCTATATGTGAGTCAACCACCCATATTTAATGAAGCATGGTCTCTTTCCTTCTTCCATAAGAAAATTGACGGGAGAATGGAATTTATAGAGTCAGCATATTATTTTGAGGCATTTAATGCATCTTGTTGGTGGTTACATCCTTGAATCTGAGTTTCCCTCTCTTTCCCTCCATTCTCTCTCTCTCTCTCTCTCCCATTTCTCTATATAATGTAAAATAATGCCCATTTGTAAAGGTTGGACCCTCTTATAATGCAAGGGCATTATTCAGAGAAGTGATTTAGTGTTTTGAGTCACAACCCTCAAATTAGGACCTCTCGCAAGGTGATTTTTTGCTATCTCTTCCATTATAATGGACTTCACATATTCATGAAGCAATTTTTTTTTCAGTTGCCATTCTCTTCCTTAACCCGTGTTTATTGCATTTTCTTTCCTCTCTATTGCAGCTTTGTGTGTTGTGAATGCTTTCTCTCTTTGCAGGGTTTTATTTCTATTGTTCTCCATTAAAATGGAAGCTTTAATGTTATTTTGGACTATGGCGCTCTTGTCTGCCCTCTCCTTCCTCATTTTCGCCTCATTTTCACTCATCTGAGAGTGTCTTTCCTCCTTCCTTCTAGTGATATCACCTCTATTACCTTAGAATTCCCCTTTTCATGCATCTTTCTCTTCCCTTGGTCCCTGGATTGTTAGAGTAGGATTAGATAGTTGCATTTCCTTCCTTAGGAGTAGTTTAAGCATTAGGAATAGGTAGAGGAAGCCAACCTTCTCTAGAGGTCTATCTCAAGTGCAAGTCCCACAACTTGGAGAGACGGTACCATGTTGCCTCAAATCCTGGATCTTCCTAATTCAGTGGATGTAATTTTGAGCTCCAACAATAAACATATATACAACTTGATTAGAAGTCCACAATACTATAATTCAATGATGTATCCATGAATTAGCTCTGTATGAAGTGCATGTGGATCTCAATGTGCTTCATTCATTGATGTTGAACCGGATTTCAAAAAATCAAGATGGTGCTCATGTTGTCATAGTAAATGATAGTAGGCCACCGAAAGTGAATACCAAACTATGTCAAAATCCTCGCAACCAAACAAATTCCATGACAAGTGCTCCCTCAGTATTCTACCTCTTTAGAAGATATCACAATCACATTCTCATTCTTGATCAAACAACGGTCGTGAACAAAACCAAGAGAGAAATTGTAGCTTGAGGTAGACTTCCGATGATCTATATCATTGACCCAATCAAAATTGGTAAAACCAACAAGATCAATCTCTGTCTCTCCTAAGTAATTAATGCCATCAATATGAGCATGATGAATATAGTGAAGGATCCACTTCGGTACTTTACAATGCAACTCATGAGGTTCTTGTATAAATCTAGACACGATCCCAACAACATAAAAATATCTGGATGAGTGTGAGTCAGATAAATCAAGCTCCCCACTAAATGGTGATAAAGGGTACCATCAACTATGGGAGTAGAGAAATCAAAAACTAACTTAACCCCGGAAAGGAAAGGATTAGGAGAAGGCTTACAATTAGTCATGTGAAATTTAGCTATCAAATCACATGCATACTTAGGTTGTGAAATTACAATTCTCGAGTCAAATTGTGAAATTTGTATCCCAAGAAAGTAATGAAGAAAACCCAACTCGGTCATGAAGAACTTTTTGGCTAAGGAAATATTCACAAACTTGATGATTGAGGAAGAGCTACATGTAATAAAAAAGTAATCAACATACAAAAAAAGGATGAGCATGGAGTCATCTTGCCACAGAACATAAACACTAGGATTAGAGTGACACTGAGTGAACCCCAATGCAAGTAAAAAGGAGTCCATCTTGGTATACCATACCCGAGGGACTTGTTTAAGGATGTAAAGAGACTTCTTTAACTTGCAAATGAGGGAGGAATCATGGACATAATTTGGGGGTTGTTCCATATAGATCTCTTCCTCTAGGTCCCCATGAAAGAAGACACTTTTAACATTTATCTCGGTGGAATTCCCATATGTTCGTGGAAACTATGGCAAGGTTCAATCGAATGGAAATCATATTCAAAACAAGAGCAAATGTCTCTCGAATAATCAACCCAAACTAAGTGGGAGAAACCCTTAGCTACAAGTTGCTCTTTAAAATTTTTGACGTATCCATCAACCCCATACTTTATTAGGTAAACCCACTTACACAGAATGACTTTTCTTCCTTTCTAAGAGGATTGAGATCCCAAGTATCATTCTTCATGAGTGAGGAATACTCCTCATTCATGGAAAAATCCCACTCAAGAATCCCATAAGCCTCCTAGAAAGACCGAGGGTCGCAAGTGGAGATGAAGAAGGAGTGGGATCCAGTAAACTCTTAATGATTCCATATCTCATCCAAAGGATCCCCAATCCACTCTCCAACTCTACAAATTCTTCCTAGCCCATCAAGGACCAGGAGGAGAGTCAAGATCATAATTTTTAGATTATTCACTCGAGTGAGATGGGAAAATTCCTCATCATTACTACTCTTAGAATTAGAAGACTACGAAGCATGAGAAGAGGGAGGAGTAGAAAGACTAGGAGGATCAGATAGAGAAGGATAAGGAGAGTCTGCAACATGATCATCATCCAAAGATTCAAATTTAGTCTCAAATGAGTAGAATGAATCCATAGGGTGGAGAAGTGGAAGTCGAAGATGACTCATCAAATTTCACACTTATCTCAATATAAAGCTAACAAGTAGTAGGGTTCAATAATCTATAGCCCTTCATGCCATCAGGATACCCAACAAAACTACAAGGTCTGGACTTTGGTTCTAAGGCCTTGTGTTTATTTTTGGGAATCCAGGCCATAACATTGTATCTGAAGATGCGAAAGTGGTCAACATTAGGGTTGCACCCAAACCATGATTCAAAGGGTGTCATCCCTCTTACTACCTTGTGTGGAACACTGTTATGAAGGTAATAAGTGTAGTTCATAGATTCATCTCAATATTATGGAGGAAGGGATTTAGAGTGAACCATATAAGTGGCCATCTCCTTAAGCATTTGGTTCTTTCTTTTTGTAACTCCATTTTACGAAGGGATGTGAGAAACTATACACTATAAAGAAATCCCATCGAATGTACACAAATATTCAAACCTATTTCTCACATATGCACCTCCATTTTTGGTTTGAAGGATGTTGATAAACCTTTCATCTTGTTTCTCAGTAAGAGCTTTTAAGTGTCGAAAGTGTCTCAAAACTTCATATTTCTATTTGAGAAAATACACCCAAGTGTAATGCGAAAAATCATCAATGAAGGTAAGTATATAAAGATCTATAATAAATGAAGGAGATGGGAAGGGGCCAGAAATGTCACTATGAACAATATCTAAAAGAAGAGTAGTTCTCTAGGATTTTCCTTTTCCCAGAAATTTCTTCGGGGTGCTTCCTGAGAGCATAACCCTCACAAATACCCTTAGAAAATTTGACATGGGGTAACCCATCACCATTTAGTTTTGCTCAACTAGTCAAGGTAATGATAGTTAAGATGTCCAAAACAATCATCTCATAGCTTGCTAACCTCATTTACATGAGTGACCAAGGGAGTGAGCATTAAATCAGTAAAGTGGGAGAAGGTATACAACCGTAAATGGATGATCCACCTTTCCCTCAACCACCGTGGTGATAAGTGAAGATCGTGTATAATCATCAAGTTAGGACCAAATTCCAATCTCACATTCCTTCACCAAGGTGAGTGATTTAGTAAACTGATAGGATATTGGTAGAGAGATTAGAAACACTCAACACTTGGTTAAACATTCCATCGTCCATCTCTACCATCCACTACCGAAAAACCGACACCGTAGTATCATCACCCAACGTGATTTGGGACATGCCACATGGCTCAATGTTGGAAAAATCAACATGCAAATATCCCATGTGGCATGAGACATAAAAATAATAATCCACATGTCAAAAATGAGCTACTCTAGCTACAAGGGCCTTTCCTTTCTTCTTCTCTGATTTAGACTCATTTGCTTTGGAAGACTCAGACTTCGAGAGCATTTTGTTTGATAGACTCAGAAAACCTATGTTATTCTTCTCAAGTAAATGAGTTAGGTGATCTATTTATTTTCTCATACATTGATGCTCTTCATGTCCAATCTTCTTACAATAGGAACACTTACACTTTTCCTTCTTCACTTTGGGATCATAAGTAGAAGCGTTCATGTTAGGTTTGGTTTGTTTGGTTGGTCTTGGTTTCTTTCTTAGGTTGGTCCTTTTTCTCTTTCTTATTTTCATGTTTCTTATCATTTCCCTTACCATTACTTACTACAAGAGCATGTGACTTGGATTTGAGTGTCCCCATTTGAATGAGTTTGTCCTATTATCAAATGAGTTGGGACAAAAACTATCAAATGAGAGAATTTTCCAAGCACTTCCTAGATTGTCTTTCGTGGCATGAAATCTAAATGAAGACGGAGTATTTAGGACCTAACTTAGAAATAATTGATAAGATCAACTAGGCATCCTTTTTCTCAACTTTACATTCCTTTAAGAGTAATCTAGTATCGACAAACTTTGAGAAGAAGGCATGTATGTTATCAAAGTTACTAAGATTTAATCCTAGAAATTCATTTTCCAACTCATGCACTCTCATGTCACCTTGTTTTCTAAACATACTGTCTAAATTTTTCCATGCTCCATCAAGTGTGTCAGAAGCCTAAATGCGGAAGAGAAAGTCAGGAGAAATGAACATACAAAGAAGACCTAAGGCTTTGTCACATTAGTTCAACCACTTATATTTTTGATGTTCATTATCAGGTTTAGTCTTAGCTCCCATAGTGATGTAAAATAACCTTTACCCCTTAGTTTCATTATCATCTTGGATTTCTATTCAAAGAAGTTTTAAAGGTGTGATAAAAGGTAATGAAATATAATCTATCACAAGAGAGAGAAAACATGAACACATAAGGAAAAGAAACACACACACTCACTAAACAATATTTTCTCCCCATTTGTGGCACTTTATAGTTTAGTGCATTGATTACAATTAGGTGTGAATGTGCATCGTGAAACAATCGATCACTCACTTTACAATCAACATAATAACACAAGTCAGTGTCCATACCACAATCAAGTTTCGAGATCGCGTAGTTCAACACCATAAGCAAGCACAAAACGATGTGAAAAAAAGAGAAGGGAGGAAAAAACAAGTCATGTGTGAGAAATAGTGTCTCGCATCACAAGAGAAGATCCCTTGTTATAAAGGTTGTGTACTGACATGCTCACTAGCCCGCAAATAATAACAAGAGAGATTTACAATGCAAAAATGTGTCTCAAAACGAGCCTAAAAGCCTCTAGGATGCAAGAAAATCTCTCAAAAAGAAAAAAGGGATCTAGATGATGCTACACACTTCACAAAATGATCAATGACAAAAATGTATGATAACCCTATATTTCGTAAATTTTAATTTTCCAAATTAATTAATTATTTAAAATTAATTTAGATTGGAATAAAATTTAAAAAATATGAAAAATAACGCTAAATAAACCTCCTAATAATTTAATGAGCTACCTTTAATTAATAACCTACTTAAAAATAACAATGACCTTCCCTTAATAAGATAAAAATACCTTTTAATTAACCAAACCACTTAAAAAATTAGATTAAAAACTAGACTAAAAAAAAAAACTAAGCTTTATTAGAATCTAAAATTTAATTAAAAACCTTAGTTAAAATAAATTAAAGGGTTAGGTTAAAACGAGCAAAAGGAGGGAAAGCGGGAAGGTTTGGTCAACATAACAGAGGAGGCATGCCACGTAGATCGGGCATCGGGCTTGAGGCTAGAGCTCACATAAGCTTAGCGAGGCAAGAGGCAACACCCGAGGAAGTGCACACAAGGAGAAATGACTAAGGTCGCATGCAACAGTCTCAACATATAGGAGCAGGGCGAGGAAGAGACAAGTTTGAGGAACAAAACGTCAAGCAACAACGAGAAGGCAAGAGTTAATGGTCGAAACTTGATGACGATGGTGAGCTAAGGGAAAATGTAGGCCAAGTAGGTAGAAAATGACTCAGCAGCAGGGGTGAGCAAACGAATGAGCACAAAACATATCTCGAGTTGAGGGAATAGAGGACTATGAGGGTTGAGAAAACATGCGAGGGATGCACGAGCAAGTCATGAGCATATCTCAACGAAGCTTCAACAACTAAGGCAAGGTTCCAAAAAAAGAAGGGAGCTTGATTAGAGTAATACACCAAGCGTGAGCAAACAACGAGAGCAAAGTCGAGGGGAACACTAGCTCATGTTGAGCTAAGGAAGCAAAAACCCACTCTCAAAGACCAACATGAGTAGGGAAATTGAGCCGAAAGCAAGCCGTGGAGCTTATCGAGCTCGAATGAGCTCACCGAGCCTTTGGGAGGGTAGAGAGAGGTGAAAACAAGGTTTGGAGGAGCAGATCAAAGCATGAGGCAGGGGTAGAAACCGTAAGAAGGGTATTTTACAAAAAAAATGAATTTCAATGAAAAATATGATAAAACTAGTAAAATAAATACCTCAAAATCTAGCTTTTCCACCAAATGTAGTTGTTGAAAGTTAAATCTAGTGGGAAAATACCTTTAAAACCGCACATGCACAAAATCAAAAACACCACAAACTCCAAACTTGAAAATGTTAAACCCAGTTAGAAATATTCCAAGGATGATCAAAAATTTACACGAGAAACACGAAAATAAAACCAAGTAATTAAAGAATACATAAAGAACCAGTGCATGTTTACCAAACAACCACTCTGATACCATATGAGATTATTCTGTGAGGATCAAGATAGAATCCCGTGAACATGCATCAAAGAGGTCAGCACTCCAACAAAGTGATGATGAAAGCTCCAAGTAATTAGCAAGTGAAATCGAACAAGGAAAATCATGCATGAAATTATAGGTCTACTCATTCTAATAGATCAAAAGAAGGGTATATATGGGATTGTTGTGTAACTCATGTGCTTGGATAATCATTCCCTCCATGAGGGAAAGAGGAGTTATGATTCCAAAAGGGAATTTAACACCTATGACGTCATTGACACATATGACAATGATAGATTCTATGATAGAATCTGTCATGTGTCATATAACTCCTATGACCTATGATATCACCTAAATGAGATGACTCACCATGTGAGGTGGACAAGACCCCAAGTGATGATGAGTTAAATCACACACACCAACAATAAATAAATCCGAACTATGTAAACTAAGTATGAAATTATGCCAAAACTTGTATATGTAGGTAGACGTATTGAAACTATAGAAAGTTCCAAAGCAGTAACTTCCTAGGAAAAAAACATATGGTATGGCCAAGACCATATATACAATCTTGACATTCCATATAGTTTTGAACTTATGCAATTTTTTCCCAATTTATTTCTAGCATCCTTAGAGGCATGTGAGGAATTGGAGAAATCAACAATTGCATATGAGATATATTCAAGTAATTCAATATTATAGACTATCATTAAAATGTTTGGATCAATTTAACACAAGTTAACTCAAATAATAATTCTCTTTTTGTTAAGCACTTCAATACATCATACTAATTTATAGGAGGAGGATCTCCTAATATTAAGAAACCCTATTTTAACTCCCATAACAAATCTCACCATATCAAGGGCGAGTCATTCAAACAACACATGACACTATATTAGTGTATTGTTATACAACAAACTAATATATCTCACATTATTGTAATCATCCATAATAAACCACCTATACATATAATGTGAACACTAATCATAATAAATTCCTAAAGATTACCCTCTTAGTGTGAACATTGGGAGAAAGCACATCACATGAACCGAAAACATAATCATATGCCTATGCATACTTTTAGGTCTCGCATATTACTAGCCGGATCTTGTTGCACATGATCACCTACATATAAGAGCCTATCCTCGCTTTCACTTCTAGTGAATGCTCTTTCACCTGGATAACCACACTTCCAACGATGGTGAAGAAGCACACTAGTCGAGGATATATATAGTCATCCGCCTCGTATAAAATTATTTACAACATCTATGATACTCATTATCCTCTTCAATTTTAGTAGGAATGATTACAATGTTTTATTTTCATACACACCACACAATTTAAAATTTAAAATTTAAAATTCCACTACTTCATATGTGTGGCCTTGTCGCTAGCGGTTTGGAAGGGGTCATTGATTGACTTCCTACTTTTGATTCCTCCAACCTCCATTAGGTGTAGTAGTTATTTAGTATAGAAAATATTCATCACTAGGACAAAAAAATTCTTCATCATTTCAGTATTCTTCCCAAGAAATTTCTTCAGCCATATAATCCTTTCGATCTAATTTGTCATCTAGTAGATCTTTTTCTCTCTTTTTTATAGTTCAGAATTACATGTCCTTTTATTCATAATAGTAACATTTGATTTTTCATTTTGAAGGATACCGATTTGATTTGTACTTGTTTTTCTTAGAAGATGTACTTGTCTTATTTTCTACATACATTGCATCTTCAATTTCAACAATTTCATTTGTATTTCTCTCATCAAGTAGGGTAAAAATAACCCCTTTCAAATTTATTTTTAACTTGCTTAAAATAAAATTCATACTAGAAAACCTCTTGGGCATGTTATTTAGAAGTATTAATTTAGCATCATCATCTTTTAATTTTTCATTTATGCCAGCTAATTGATTTAGTAGAGAGTAAAACTTACTTATATGATATACCATTTTTATGCCTTCTTCCATCTTCAAACCATACAATTTTTTCTTCAATGTCATCTTGGCATTCACTATTTTAGATCCAAAAACTAGTAGAATGAGTCCCAAATCTCCTTAGTATACTCTTTGAAGTCCACATGGTGCAGGTAAGCTTTTGATAGACTGAGACCCATAGTCCCCAATGATTTTTTTATCTTTAATGGTTCATTTAGCAAGACCACTTACATTTTTTGGTATAACTGCACTTGATTTGACGACATCCTAGAGAACTTTCGATCAATTGTAGTTGTATGTATATTTTACATGTATGAAAGTCTCTATCTTCAAATTTATCAATAAGAATTAAGGCTTTAAAAAATAAAATTAAGCTTGTTAATTCCGAAGGCATTCCCTTGGTAGGAACTGCCTCCTGCTCTGACACATGTGGAGATACCAAGGACACAATTTCTTTGGTCATTGACGTACATAATTAATCTTAAACATCCACCACGGGTATGAATTGATGCAAGTATTTTGGTATGGCGTTAACAAACTAAAGAATGTGGATATTTGCACTGCTCTTCAGATATTCCATGGGGATCGAACTGATGACGGAAAATGTCATTGCCGAGTATTTCTTCAAAAATTCAATCTCACATTGCACACTACAGGGATCATTGCGGATTCATTTGGGCTGGCGAATATAGTTATTTTCCTGTTGGGAGGATACCTTTCCGATATGAGTTCTTTCATGTTCGTAATGAGAGGCCGTCTTTGGGTCCTTTGGATTTTACAGACGACAAGAGGAATGTTATGCATTTGGCTGGGAAAATTAGGATCACTTCCCTCTCTATCGTCACCATGATCACCTTCTCCGTGTGCGCACAGGGTGCCTGCGGGGAAACATTCATCATCATTCCATTCATTTCCCGTAGGTGAATTGATAATATTGATGCTCATATTACACTAATTTTAAATTAATTTATGATCTCCAAAATCAATTATATAATTGCATTGTATAGCACTTTGCATGTCTATTGGTGTGATTTCGGGCATGGAAGGTGCATGAGGGAATTTCAAGTCGAGGATAACTCAGCTCCTTTTCTTCATAAGCTCCGCCTGCTCCCATAAAACCATAATCATGCTGATGATCGTTGCGTGCACATTTCTAGTGTCTTTGGTGCACTTCCAAAAATGGGGAAACATGATTTTTCTTGCCTCTAAAGTCAGTTGTGCCACGCATGAGGAGTATTATGGTTCTGAAAGGTCTGAAGATGAAAAAAGGTTCTCTACCAGGGGATCCTTTGATTTTCTCATGACAACCATTTTGAAAGAGGACACGACAAAACATCGAACACCATTGCATCTGCACCGACTCCACCCTTAGCTTTCCCTCTAATACCCATGCTTAGAATTTAATTCCCCCTTTTCTTATTAATGTCAAAGGCATTCCCTCTGGTAGGAACGAACTCCCATTCTGACACATGTAGAGATATCGACGACAGACTTTCTTCGGTCATTGATGTACAAAATTAATCTTAAACGTCCACGTTGTCTACAAATCCTATTCCACATCACTGTGTATTCTGAAAATTCGATTTGTACGACACATTTTTCCCCATTCTGTCAAGTTTCCAAGGCTCTCAAATTTAAAGAAAATTTGTTGTCGCTGGTGAAATGCTTCGCAACGGGGGTCATTCTCTCCACCGAATTTGTGCATGTTTTACCAGAGGCATTAGCAACTCTTTCAAGCGATTGCCTACTAGGCCACCCCTTGGAAGATTTCACCTTTGCAGGAGTTGTGGCCATGGCGGGGGCTCTGGTTACTCTCATGGTTGATATTGTTGTCACTAAACATGGAAAAGTAGAGTCTTATATACGGCTCAAATCAGATGAATCATTCACTGCTAATTCTAAAGGAAGAGATGTGGAGATTGGGAAAGCTAATGGTTTTTCCTGTGAGTTGTTGTCATGCAGGAGGAGATCAGGGGAGTTCATTAATGGAAGATACTTTCCTATTAGGGAAGATGGGCAAAAGTTGTGTTTCCATATTTAGCAAGTTCAGAGGAATTAGGGGAGGATCTGTTTGTGCAGCAAAGGCACAAATTAGTTTCCAAGGTTTTAGAGATTGGGATTATATTTCATTCGGTTATAAAGATACAGTAAAATATCTCTATCAGAGGGACCATTCTTGTCATCATTTATGTTTACCATTCCTATCATTATGGTTGTAATAAAGATTTCCCACCAACCAACCCTTTACTGTTTTTAGATCACCATTAAAAGAAAAAATGTGTTTTGGACAAGATTGAAATGGTTGTCTATTTTAAATGTTATCAGATCTTTTTTAATTATCTTATCTGATAAAAAAATAATATCGCTTTCATGTTTTGTCATGGGTTCAAATTTAATAATATAGAATTTCCATATTTTCAAAGCAATCCAACTCCTCACTTGAATGAAATTTGCGCTTGAAGGGGACAAAATAAAAAGGTGGAAAATCCAATATGTCCCATGTTTGAAACCCAACCAAAATACTTACTTTGTGGAGCACTTTGTAGCCCCCTTTATAATTCTAAGCTTGAGTAAGTGTAGGAGAACACTTGATGCGTGAACAATCATCGATAGTTAAGTCCAGTGGTTGGCCATACATGTCTGGTGAGTGAATGTTTTAGACTAAGACTCCATTATTCACGTGAGTGTTTTTGAGCTTAAAGTGGCCAAAATAAAAAATGGGGAAAATTCAATAGGTTTCAAGGTCGAAACCCAACCACATTGTTTTCTTCATGTAGCACTTTGTAGCCCCACTTTTTAGTTTTAAGCTCAAGTAAATGCAGGATTAATTGTAGGAAAGTGGGTGATGCGTGAACAATCATTGATAATTGAGCCCCTCCAATGATTAGTCATATGAGTGACAAGTAGATTTTTAGTTGTTGGTCGAGCCGTGTTATTTTTAATTTTTTAATGTCAATATTTTTGAATGGACAAAATTTGATTTTTAGAGAATATGAAGACCTCAATGGAAAGATGGAAATGAAATAGTGAAAATTAAATACTTGCATGTATCACACCTTTTCCACAACTCAAATTGTAAGATCCAAATAATATATGTTATATGTGTTCCACTTTATCATTTAAATATCTCTCACATTATTCACATGATAAGCTAGACATCATCTACAAAAAAATCAAGTTAGAGAGGTTATCTCTACGTAAGCCTCTCATGAGTGACGTCAGTTGCTCATCTTCTTCCATTTGTGCTCTGATTTTCTTAAATTCCTTCAACATGTCTCCCACCCTCTATACATTGTAAGAAATTCAAATTATGAAAATACCTCACCGAATACCTCTACTCCCACCCATATAGATAGATAGGCACCCATGGCTCCGACTCCCCCCTTTCATAGGGGGTCGGGGCATCCAAATTTAAACAAAGACATAGTACACAATTTGGATGGTTCAAACTTCAAAATGGAATAAAATTGGACACTTCACTATTTTGCAAAAAAAAATGTAGTTTGGATTAGGTTTCTAACATGGAACCTATTGGATCTTCCCTATTATTTATTTTGGCCTCTTTAAGGGAAAACTACACTCACGTGAATAATGTGAGTGAGATCAAGTTGATAAAGTGGAACACAAATATCAGATATTACTTGGGTGTTACAATTTGAGTAATCCCCAAGTAATATATGATAAAGTGGAACACAAATATCATAAATTACTTGAGCTTAGAATTGTAAACATGGACTATAAAGTGCTCCAAGATGCAAACATTTCATTGGGATTTTGAACATGGAACCTATTCAATTTTTTCCATATTTTATTTTGGCACCTTTAAGCACAAATTACACTCATGTGAATAATGCAAACTCAATTATCAATGATTGTTTTGCACATCGTCTGTTTCCCTGCACTTACTTGAGCTTAGAATTGTAAAGGGGGCTACAAAGTGCTCCAAGAAACAAACATTTTAGTTGGGTTTTAAACTTGAAACCTATTGGATTTTCCCCATTTTTTAGTTAGTCCCCTTCAAGTGCAAATTGCACTCATTAACTATTTCCTTCCACACCATCTTTCCTTTATTTTCCTCTCCACATGCCAATCCACCTGAAATATGTACGTATCCATATTTTGATAAAAACCATCTAATTTATTTCCTTACTCGCATAATCTTTCTTTTATAATTAACCACAATTTTAACCATGGTTTTTCTGGGGAGGTCTCAAAATGCAAAGAAATTGGCCCCATGGGGCGATGCACTATAACTCATTTTTCAGTGATTTAAAGAGCTCTGAAATATCTCTCTATTTTCATGGACTTCCTAACTCTTTATTCATAATGTACTACCGAGAAAATTTTCCCGATCGACATAGAAAATTTTCCTTTCTTTCATATGTCCATTCCTTAGAGGGGCTCATTTATTAGGTATTATTGTTTTACTACTCCTTACATTCTAAGATATTTACGTTAATACTTACCTCATCATCTTACACAACACTCCTTTCCTCCTTCAAATGATTGGAAAAAATGTCATGTAGTTGTTGGAAGGTTGAGTTTTGCATTTTATCTCCATTCCACTTCCCCGCCTTTGAACTTCTCCACCCTTAAATCCCTTCTTCTTCACCCTTCTTTCTCTCCATCCAATTTGAATTCCATAATAGACCCCCTTCGACATTTCCATCATACATTTCATGTTCGATTACTAGTAATAAACTTTTCACAATACTAAGCTCTCAAATAACTTAATTGAATAATGGTGTGTCTTGCTTAAGACTTCACGACCTTTATATACTTTTCCTCGGCTCGAAAAATAAGAGTAAGGGATAGGAGCTAGTGGTTATGCACCCTAAGTTTATGGGTGTACAACAACCATATAAATAACATAAAATTTGAAAAAAACCTTTAATAGATTTTGTTATTTTTTATCTAAATATTTTCTTTTGAGCATTTATATTGTATGGAAAGTGGGTTTTTAAGGTATTTAAATCAAGTAGTTTTCCATACAAAGAAATTTAGGGTGGACCATTTGTAGGGCATTATGTCATGCATTTTTTTCCCACTTATGTGACATCATTTGATTGGGTGATTGTTTGATGTGACACATTTTATTGACTACTTTTTTTCAAAATTTTAAGTGAGAAATTGACATGTACTAGTCCCTAACTTTAAATCTACCCTCACCATTATTTGTCCATGCTCCATGATTGGATCCTCTCCCTTAAATAATTTATCCTTTGTTTATAAAATCTTGTGTAGGGATTAAACACGATTTTAAAATAGCCTTACAAGGCTTTAAGGATTAAATCCATGTATGTGGTCTCAAGTTTAGCGCATTCAAATTAAGCACTTAGAGATAGGTTCTTATCTCATAGATTATTGATAGAATTTATTCATACTACACGTCTCACATGGGATAAACTAAATCCCACCACACCACACCTCATAAAAATGCTTTTGGGATATTAAATTCCACCATAATATCCATGCTAACTGGCCTTATTTTAAGTGCTTATACCTATGCAATTCCACTATGGGATTTAGGCCTTTCGCATGGCCACTACAACTAGGCCATCCTCCATGTAAGGAATTTAATCCCACATACATGGGGTTAGGGGATTAAAAATACTTTAAAATAACCCTCACCACCTTTTTCCATCGGTCATTAATCACTTACCATTGCATGATTCGTGGAATTTTTGACATGCCTAGTATGTCCACCCGATAGACATGGCATTAATTTGAATTTGTGCACTTCACCTTTGCATTGACACTTAGTTTGTATAGCCCATCATCAAGCTCAACATATTATGCACTAGATAATTATGAGTTGACCTCCTCATCAAGTAATTCACCCGTGAGGCGTCCACCTTTGAAGATGCCCTTGCTGGAAAGTGTCAAATTCTGGCATCTCCATTGTTGTCTTTACTTTACAAGTTGTGGATTTTAGATATTTAAGTGGAATAATGTAAGTTGTCTTGAATATCTATTTTGTGATGCAATGTTTGAAATGAATAGTGTTAGCAATTAATTCATTTGGTGAAACATGAATGCAAAAGTAATATCTTCTTTCACCACCTCCGTCAACCGCCTTGCACTGTAGAAAGGCCACATTTATAAATAAACCATTCTAAGGATATGAAAGATGTGTGCGAGAGAGGACACATTCCACTACAATGTGAGTAAATTTCACCCTGTTTACTAAATATTCTTCTGTATTTTATGTTATTATAGAATTTGGCAAAGCAATCTAACCATAGAGAACATAACTAGCTGTAGAATTCTAGGAAGCACTATGCAATTTTTGAGCTATTTGATATTGTTTGACCAAATGTAGTGAGCCATGAATTGACCACTTATTTAAAACGAGCTCATACATTTCTAGATGATTTTATCAGCAATCGGTTGGAGACGAGAAGCAGAGAGGGCGGTCGTGATAGAGAAGCAGAGAAGGATTTTCTAGACATCCTGCTGGAGTTGAGAGGGGACGATCTCACTCTTATAGATATCAGAGCCCTAATTTTAATAAAGTTTTGTTTTTTATTCAAAATTACGCATTCTGATATTTCATATAGCTATTTTTGCAGAGACAAATTAGACCCAGAGAAAAAAGATTTCATATTCTATCATGATAAAAGTGTAATTGGGCGTAATTTGTGATCTTGCAGGAGCTGTTGATGGCGGGCAGTGACACCACTGTTGCGACAGTGGAATGGGCGATGGCAGAACTCATCCATTGTTTGGAGCAGGAAGAAGAATATTTTGGGTCTTCGTCTGGCTGATAAAGATGGTTCACTTGATTTTGGCTTCGCTGGTGCATTCATTTGACTGGACTCTTCCTGGTGGAATGAGTGGGGAAGAAATGGACATGAGCGACCTGTTTGGAGTGGTATTGAAAAAGCGTACACACTTGGAAGCAATCTCCACACCACGTTTTCCACACACCATATACCAATCCTTGGTTTAAAGGTCTTTGGACTTTATCATCAAAATTCAACCATTCCCGTCATGGAAATGGGTGAGTAATAATATAAGTTACTGTTGGATTACTGGTATTACTCTCTAGAACAATATAAGTTACTGTTGGAGATGGGTGAGTAGTAATGAAAATGGAAGTCTGATGAGTTAAATGGATCCTACCTCCCATTTTGGGATGGGAAAAAATATTAAAACGAGATCCTTTATTAATTTAGGATTCTCTAGAATTTCTATTTTGGGATGGGAACAAAATATTAAAGAGTGAGTCTATTTGGACAAATATTGAAATCTATCGCTCTATGGCCAAAAAACTTCTTTTTTGCATGGAAAATCATTTTCCTCGCAATTCACCTCCTCATGAATTTGAAATTATAAATCATAGGTTTAGTTTTTTTAACAATTTAAAATACTATCACATGGTCCTTAGTTCATTGGTGAAGTTGATAGGCTAATGGTGGAATGAGTGATTGAAAACATGTAATGTGTTATACAAACAAGGAGGAAAACACAATGATCCTTTGCCACCATGGTGACATGCAAAACATAATAAAACTAAACAATATTATTGAATAAGATAATTCCATTTGCATCTCATCCAACGTAACTTGCAACTCATGTGCAATTGCTAGTAATATCAATTGAAATAATATTGATATTGACGATGACAAAAAAATATGATATACCAACTCAATAATTGACATAAACAATAAACTAAACATCAAAAACAACATATGACTTTTAATTTTCAAAGTAAAAGTTATAGAAATAACTAATAGACTTAATAATTGGCATAAACTAGATGAATATACTAAGTAAAAAAAAGATACAACTTAAAAGAGTGACTTAGCCATACTTGGTACAAACATTTATTTTGATAGTAGGAGTAGCTATCGATGAATGAAAATGGTGGATAAAAATGAAGTAAACTCGTTGCAAAAAAATCGCTTAGCAATTCAAAACTCGAGTCTAAGATCCACAAGCTTTAAGGAATGATTATGGTCATTGCATGGATAGTGGGTGATGAGGTACACAACATATCTATAGATGTATGATCTGATCGAGACACTTATGACCGGGATTTTACCGAGATGTATTCACAAATTAGACATTGAGGAGGATACAGTCCGCATGTCCGCAACAAGTCTACCATGCGTATGTTGAACAAGTTTCCTTGTTCTTGTTCCAAATTAGTGAAATAATAATAAAGAAAACATGTAATACCAAGTATGAGAGGGTGTACGGTACCTATATATGGGATGTTTGGTGGATACATTCATGAATGAGAGATCCCTTCCTTGCAAAGTGAGCTAGATGACATGCAAATAAAGAGAATTCAACATGAAAAATGGATTATTAAATAGATGGGTGTGTTTCCACAATGTCGACACGAGAAGTGAAAGCTTCCTAGGATGGATGTCAACCCATATTTTGATAAAGATAAGATAAAGTAATGATTGATAAAATGGATGTAGCAGAATTTGAGATAAAACAAAAATTGAAATGTAATAAAAGTGGTAAAATGTAGTTTTGATCTAAACAAAATAAATTAAACCTATGTAGGTCAACGGTGACCCGAGATCGCAAGGATCAATCAACAGAAATCGAGCCGATCAAGTGAAACAATGACAGAAATGTAGATTTGAAGGCCTTAGAGGAAGATTTAGAGCTATTGATGAGCCGAGATGAAGAAACAAGAACATGTAAGAGATCCGAACTAGATATGATAAAGAATGATACAAGAAAATTATGAAATATGAAAGTGAATGCATTGAAGATTGATCTAGTCGATGATGACCGGATGAGTTGGTGATGACTGGAGTTGACAAAAAAATATGAAAGTGACAAAAAGTGTAGAGCGATAGGATCTCGAAGCCTAAGGGATTATGGGATCGAAAGGAGGTGATGGGAAATCTTGAATGATAGAGAAAATGAAAAAATGGGGATAGGGTTGGAAAAAACCAGGAAGGGTTGAAGACGATTGGGGATTAGCTACGGTTTGATGGAAAAGGATGGAAAAGCACAAAGATCTCAGTAGATGGAAAATGAAGATATGAGAAGGCAGAGACATGGCTCTGGATGATTGTTGAACCTGCAAAAGATCTTGATGAGGAATATGATGATAAAATTGCAATAGTAGATCCAAGCATGCAAGAGAGAAAAATATCTCTAAATCTCCCAAAGTGAAGCACAAGATCTCCAAGATGATGATGGAAGCTACAAGAGAGAAAAAATGAAAGCAAGATCAAAAGAAAACTTGAAATCTATAGAATTGCATCCTGGGAAAAGGAGGGGTAGGGGTGGCTTTATAGGGTTGTGACGACCCGGATGAGTTGCCTCGATCATGAAGATCCATCCATATGGGTTGTGGAAAGGTGATGAGCTCAAGGAAATGATCCCTTATGAGGTGGCATTAGGGTTTTGAGAGGTGAAGACGAGTTAGGGTTACTTAGAATAGATGAATGGGTAGGTGGAGGGTGAAAAATATTAAATAAAGGCAAGGGGAGGTGAATTTATTAAATGTAGGCCTAGGGAGGATAAAATGGAGGATTTAGGGAGAGTAAATGAATTAAATGGGGATATAGAATTAATTAGAGATGATTAGGGGTGATTAATAGATGATTAATTAAGGGAAAAATAATGATAAGTGGGATAAACAAAATTTAGGAGGGAAGAAGGGAATTTGAATGGGAAGAGAGGTATGCATGTAAAATGATGACGAGGAGTGAATGCGGGATGGGGGATAGTGATACCAAAATTTGTGTCTACAACGTAATTGATTGGCACAAAATAATCACTTTGAATGGAAAAAGGTTAAGCACCATACATAGCGTGAAGTTGATCGTAATGTCGATCCCATTACAAACTATTCACCGAGAACTTTAAGCCTAGATCCGGATCACCTGCAAGATGGATTAGTCAAATAATAACAAACAAATCAATGCTACTTAAAATAGAATGGGATTATGATGCCATCATTAAGAGAAGGACAATTGTGGTTTATTTCATTGAATAAAGTGGGTAAAACTCTTCATATCTGAATCTAAACTTGCACACAAGCACACTTGAAAAATGTTAGTTATTTTTGGTGGTTAGGGGACCTACCTCAGTCAAATCCCTAACCCTTTTAAGGATATAAAAGAAATTTTATTGATGTAAAATGAAAAAATAGTAAATGAAATGACAAGTATACTGGACTCTATCACAGGACAATCAAAGTTGTGTTTCATCGATAATCACACAGAGATCACAAGCTAATCCCAATTTTGATTCTTGCTTGTGTTTAGATGTTGCTAGAATAGTGTTGTAGCAAGTTAGATCTATCCTTTCAAATTTTATTTTCCTTCTTTAAGACCTACAAAATTGAGATATGCGAGCAAGAGAGCAAGAAAACTCAAGTATAGTATTTGTGCACTAAGAGCCGAGTGATTGAAATGAAGGGAGTGAGGGTGATTTTATAGGTTTGGAGTGCATAAAGGAGTGGGACCGAAGTTGGTGTGATGTGTATTGGGTATGCACATGGGTAGGTGGGGTGGAAAAAATTACATGCGAGTGGGTGAGGGTTAGTAAATGAGTGGTAAGTTGTCTTTTAGCTCCATTTTATGAGGTTTTATACTTTTTGGTCTTTTTGTGTTATATAATGTTTTTGTGTTTTCGAATAAGGAAAATTATACACAAGGTGCATTTTCTAGTGTCTACATTTTCCCCCTTTTTGGGTTGTGTGTTACAACGGGTAAGTTGCAACACAAAAAATTGAAGATGAGATGGGGGTCATTTAACCCTATTATAATGGTTGTTGCACTCATGAGCTTAGATTGTTGAATGGATAGACAAGAACACGGAAATGTGATCAACATGCCACTTGAATGGAAGTTTATGAAGGGATTAATAGGTTAATTTTGTGAGGAATATACTATAGATTTAGTTGATTGATGAATATTGATTGGTTATCATAGAATCAAATGAGAAGGGTTGTGCATGATTCCCCCATCAAGTGACGAGCTGGAGTCGCGGTTGCCCTAGTGTGATGTGGGACAAAAATTGGCACTTAAAGATGAGAGAAAATTTATCCTTAGCATAAGGTGTGATGAGAGGAAATGATGACAAGGTTTCCTAGTCATGTGCATGTGAAAACATGATTATAGGTATGTACAAGATAATATAGAAGTGTTGACGAGTTGTTTCAGGTTGGTTGATCGAGGTGGATGATGAACAAGTTTGGTTGAAGAATCAATGAGAGATGCAATGCAGGTGAGATAGTGAGCTACGTGGTGAGATGGGTGAGTTGGAGGCAAGCCAAACGAGAGGGATGAGTTTGGGAAAGCTAGTTGAGTTGTAGAAGGGTTGGGAGCAAGAAGGAAAGCTTGAATATGAGCTAAAGAGGAGCTCACCGAGTTGGGTGAGTTTGGTTGGGGAAGAGAAGGTGAGGAGCTCGAGAGGAGTGAGCTCAAGTAGGTTAGAGGACAACACATGAGATTTATTAGCTCGACATAGGGAAGGCTAGGGATTGGGCACGAGTAGGGAGGGCTCTCTCGAGTTAATGAGGTGAAGCGGGGGAAGGGTGAGTTAGTGGGGAACGAGGTCGTTGTTGTGACCAAGATCTACAAGAGAGTTGGGGTAAAGGTAGGGTGAATGAGTGGCTCACAATTTTTGGGGGAGACGAGGTGAGATGAGGTAGGAGGAGAGTTAGGAGATGAGTCATAGGGGTGACTCGCCGTGGTGAGTGGGTCACCGGTGGCGAGAAGAATTAGGGGACAAGTCCGAGTCGCGGAGAGGCTACGAGGTGGGTGGTTATTAGGTCGTGGATGGAGAATGCGAAAAGTCGCACAAGTGACTCACCAGGAGAAGGGCTAGCTCAAAGCAAGGAGAAGAGGACTGGGACGTAAGGGCATAGCGAGCTCGTCGAACTTAGTCACTAAAATGACCGAGTGGGTATGGGAAGGGTTAGAAAGAATAGGGGAGAGCGGCGAGGTGCTGACAAAGGTAAGCTAACTGGCTCAAGGATTGTGTTGGCCAAGGTGTGAGAAGAATATGCAGTGAGGGAGGACACCGAGATGGACATGGAGGGAACGATCTGGTTGCAGTGTGATCGATAAGGATTGAATAGTTGGATGGAGTGGGGAGTTGTGCGTGGCTCGGTAGGGGAGCAACTAAGTTGGGTGGGAGGAAGCTAGGGTAGGGTAGGTGGAGAGTAGTCCGGGCATGATTCATGAAGAGTTTGGTGAGTTACATGGGTGACTCATCAAGGTGAGCTAGGAGGTGGGTGGCGGGGGTGGGGGTAATGTTAGGTATTAATGATTTTTGATGACTTTTTCAGTTTTTTATTGGTTTTGTTTTATTTTTTAAATTTTTGATATGATGAATTTTTTTAGGAATACTATAGTGCTTCACATATGTATGTGTGTGAATAATAATTATTTGTGTAATTATTATGGTAAATATTATTGTCATATTGTTATAATATATTGTTTCAACAATATATTATTTGTATATGTTAGTTACACCCATAATGTTATTAACGAGTTTATTTTTGTAATACATCCTATTTTATAGGATGTTTGTTCTCTACTTATGTGTATATATAGTAGCCTTTGTATTATGGTCTGTGAAAATATTAATCGTGTAATTTTATTGTGCAAATCTACTTGTTCCACTTTATTTGGTATCATAGTAACATAATGAGAGTCTAAGGACATCCGTACGGCCCGTGTCTTTGTGGAGTCCTGTGACCTACACACTACATAATTTCTTCTAGTTGTATTGTCTCATGTCATTCTACATGCACCTGATAAAGAGAAAAGCATATTCACTCATGAACATTCTGCATATGTTTCTTAACAAATTTGTTTCCTACCAGATACATCTTGGAGCATTGTATTGGAATGTGGATCAAGTATTGGCGTATTTAAAACAATCCTGCTAGCTTTACACACTAGTTTCAGCTTCTCCAGATCTCGGGATCATTAAAGGATTCTTCTAAGCATTGAAATCAGAGGTGGCGGTGTGCTTTTTATGTCAATTGATCCTTGTGTGTTCTTATTCAACATGATTACTTTATTTTGTTTAGACTCTTTTATTAAGCATATTTTATTCCCCGACTCTTGCTTCTTTTGTTCATTCAAATCCCAAATTGACTAAGTATGAAAAGGCTCGTGAAAGTCCTCCACGTGTCTCATTAGCATAAATTCAAGGGAAAAATTCTAAGCCAGTTCCCAAAATCGCGCAGCTCTCCATGTGTTCGGGGCTCGATTAAGTCACTCCCAAATAGGTTGAAAAGTCAAAGCACAATAGAAGCAAGCAAAATTCCTCCATGTGTCTATCTGGCACACTTTCGGTATAATACTAGGAAAATACCCCCTAAACAAGTGAAATTCCTCCACGTGTCAGAAGAAGATCTCTAGAGATTCGACAATGAGACCAAGTAGAAGTAGATGCACAAATTCCTATAAATGATTAAAATATTTATTCCAGATCAGAATATCAAACATTCGAATTAAATATTGATAGTGGTAGCTCTGTATTTAAAATATTGGGGTAGGAGCCGAAAGATAAGAGCGAAATTCCTATCAAATTAAGAGAGAAAAAGTGGAGCTTTGAGAAGCAAGAGAAAATGGGTCTTTAAAAGGAGGCAGAAGTTTCAGAACAAGGGAGAGATTTAAGAGAAGAAAAGAAGGAGGGGAAGGAAGGAGTTCTGCAAGAGTCTAGCCTCAGTGAGCCTCTATTATAGCAAAAAATTGTAATATGTGCCTTGAGGGCCTTATGTATCATTTTCTCTATGAATAAAGAGTTCTTATTCTGTGCAAAATTGATTTTTATGTCTGAATCTATTTTCCTTAGTTATAAGTAGTTCTAAATGAATCAAGAAATTCATCGTGCTTAATGCCCTTGGAAATTCTCTATTCGTTCACCATCTACGAATCAACCACCCCGACTCCTTAAACATTTATGTTATCAGAATAGTAGACTATGCCAAATAGCTCTTAGACTATCTTGGATAATTTATTTAAGTATTTTGTATCTTTCTGATTCTAGTTTGGTGCATCGCCTTGTTTTTAAGTTATTTTATGCTTTCTTCTAACCCTACCTCACTCAGTAGAGAAGAGCCAACTTCTTTAAAATATGGAGGTCACCTTAGGGCACACATCCCACTAACCTAAGGTTTCTATGACTTTGATGGTTTATCTATAAGGATCATTGTCAACAATTTTCTTGCACGCCCAAAGGGGACCGTAAACTAGATTTTGCATGATCGGCATCTACTAATTGAAGCAATATCCCATCCGCCCACCTGAAAGAAAAAAGTAAATGCGAACAAGGGTGAGAGAAAGGGAAGAGGGTCTAATTGACTATTTGTAGCTATCTCCTCCATGACACAAAAGGAAGACAGGTTTAGAGATCTCCATCCCCCAGACTAGGACTCTCTCAACACCTCCACTTGGTAGGCCTTTTACACTAGTCAACTAGGACCCTCAAACCTATCGTTATGGCTCATCTTCAACCTCCACCTCTTGAGACAGTTTGTCTCATGGGATCAAGGAAGTCCACTCATTTTTCCCACACCCCGGTGGTATGGAACCCTATTCCAAATAAACGCGCTAAAATCACTACCTAAGTTCAGTGGTGAGGACTTCAAAACTCTTGAGGAACATCTCCAAGACATAACAGAGATATGTGTAGTACATTATATAAGGGATAAAGATGTCACCTTATGTTTGTTGGCCACCTCTTTTAAGGGAAGGGCCTTGGAATGGTACCGATATTTAACCCCTAATACTATTGGTACTTAGGACCAATTAGGGAGGGGCATTGGTGACAAGGTTCAATGAGAAAGGGACCGTCATCACTCCTACAACAACTGATTTGTATTAAAAAGGGCCCGCAAGAGTTAATGATAGATTTTAACACCCGGTCCATAAAACCTGGCAAAGGATTCCGGTCCTGGCTAGACCACCTGCAGTATGGCTATTGTCTTTATTTAAAATCTCTAAATTCATATATTTTGGTAATGATTCAATCATTGGGAGGGGATTCCTTGCCATAGGCCTATAACATAGCAGTCCAAGCTAAGAATAATCTAATAGATTCCGAGAAACTCCCTCCTAGGAATCTTCTACCGATAAACCCTAAGATATCGCCCCTTCCGTAAGTACAAAACACCGAGTCTGGCCCAAACCCCTACATCCTTATATAATTATCCACCTACTTTTATGGCTTCCACTTATTCCACTGCATCCTCATCTTCCTCTTCCGAGATGGATGAGATGAAAAACATCCTAAGAAGCTTTTCTAATGAGATAGTGAACCTTAAAGGAATCAGAAACTTATCCAAGGAAAAATTATCAAAATTTCCAAGGTAGTGACCCCCTTATCCCTCTACATACCAGAATACTTAGAGGCCACCAACCATACAACCATCAAATCAAATAGTCCATGTACCCACACCACTTTGGATTGTCCCCCAATAGCAGAAGAGAAATCATTCCTGGACAGAACCACCTGGCTGAGGAGCCCAATGCTTGGTGCTTCCCTTGAAATAATTCTCATATGTCAAAGGACTACCCCCAAGGGAACCTGCAACTAAGGGTAGTCGAAAAAAATCAAGAGAAGGTTATGATGCACATGCACAGCTGGACCCCACCAGTCCATGGGTGCCCAAAGTGCCGCTTTCATAGCCCAGATGCAAGGAATGTCCCTGGAACAAGAAGCAGAGATCGCACTAGAGCATTCCCTTTCTCTTGGGTAGAAGGAGAGGAGTTTGTATTCATAAATGAAGTGTCTTCCCGAAACCTATTTAGTTTAGCTACAACACCCACTTCAAAAAGAGAATTATTGAAGCAGATGCACTAGCTTCGAGTTCAGCCAACAAGATATACAAAGAACCTCCAACCATCATGAACACACCATCACCAAGAGTAAGGGAAGCTCCAAAGTAGATTGTACAGGATCAAGATATCCATCACCTTGATAAAGAAAGGACAAAGCATCAACCACCTCCTAAATCATCACTGCTTGGACCCATCAATGTAGTCCAACAATTAAAAAGGCACCTGCTAATGCATCTTTGTGGGATCTTCTAAGTATTCTTGAGAAAAGGAGTTACTCCAAGAAGCGCTCAAATCAAACAAGGATTTGACTATCGCAACCATGGAGAAAGGAAAGGTCAAAGTCACCAAAGTGCCCGCAGAGGCCATATTGTTGAACCAATAAGGAGAGGTGAGTAAACCAAGGCCTAATCCCTTCTTTTTAACTCTTATTATAGGTAAGAATTTATTACATAACTCCATGATAAACTCTAATGCAAGCACTACTTGTCATGCCTCAAGAAATTGTGGACGCTTTGGGAATTTGTATGAACCCTTGAAGAAGGGAGTGATGTAACTAGATGGAAAATTTGTTCCAACCATTGGGATTATCAAGGGACTCCCATTGCAGCTCTACTCCTGTCCAAATATAACTGTTTGCCAAGATATCATGGTGATTAATGTTCCACCAATCTTTGGAATTTTCCTCTCCCGAGATTTCACAGCTAAGATCGGGGGTATATGTCTTTAGATTGGTCTCATTTAATCCTACAAACCAAGTACGGGTCCAAAATGAAGGTCTTGTTAGAACCCCTCTCCAAGGAGCATATAACGGATCAAGTGCCTTCGGCTTCGAGGCCGCTCATGCTATGATCACCAGAGAAGAATAATTGTACGTAGAGGATGGGGAGCCACAGGGGAGTGATCATCTATTCAATATTTCCCCTAGAGATCCTTTTAGGAACTTCGACTCAACCGGCTTGGGCACTTACATCATTTTCGAAAAAACCCCACAATCCCAAAGGTGGAAAGAGGGGTGATGAACCCAAGGGAAGCCCTCTTGGGAATCCTCCAATGTGGACCCTACACTTTAATGGGGCTAGGAGCAAGAATGGCTTCGGAGCCAGAGTTTTCCTAATATCCCCAGTTGGTAAGAAAATACTTCAGTCGGTTTGCTTCCATTTCTCCTGTACTAGTAATGAAGTAGAGTACGAAGCCTTGGTACACAGCTTGTCCACCACCCAGAAGGAGGGTATCAGGTAGTTGAGAGTATTTGGTGACTCAGAGTTAGTGGTCACTCGGTAAGGAATATTTCTACCACCAAGAACCCAAGGATGAGATCCTATCGACACTGGGTATGGGATTTGATAGATGATTTTGAAGCTTTTAATATTAAGGTGATTCCCCATGATCAAAATACAGAGGCTGACAGAATGGCCATGATAGGGTCTCAATTCAACCCAACCCAGGATTTAATGGCTAATAAAGACACCATTAAGCTGATTATTCCCTAATATATCCCTGACAATGTTGACCATTTGCAAATGTTTGATAATGACCAACATGTCATACACTTCCTCCAACAATCAGACCAATTCACAAATCAACTCTAGCCTAAGATCGAGGAAGCATATGAAGATCAGATAATATAGCTAAAGAAAATAAACTCCCAAGGGGGTTAATTACTCTTGAAAGTATTTTTGATTCAGATGATGCTAGCTCGATCGAGAGAAATTTCGAGGCAGTAAAAGAAGACTATGTAGAACTGGAAATAGCTAGGGAAAAATGACTAAAATTTGGAAATTCGGTGACCAAAGGAAAGAGACAGACTGGTGGCCTTGTATCACAAATATGATAAAGTGATGGATTATACATATGACTATCTACATGGGTATGATAAAGACATTGTCCAACACACCATTGACCTAGAATAAGGGACTAAGCATGTGCGTCAAAAGCAGAGGCCTGTAAACCCTAAGGTAGAAGCCCTCATGGCTGAAGAATTAAGAAAGCTATTGGAGGCTCGTATAATTTTTCTAATCAAACACACAATGTGGGTCTCTAACCTGGTTCCAGTAAGGAAGAATAATGGTGAAATATGACTTTGTGTGGACTTCATAGATCTGAACAGGGCCTCCCTAAAATACCATTACCCCTTGCCCTCTATGGAACAAATATTACAAATGGTCACATGCTTTATAAGATGTTTTCTCTATTGGATGGATTTTCAGGGTATAACCAAATCTGGCTCATGGAAAGAGATCAATACAAGACTACCTTCACAACCAAATGGGGAACCTTCGCCTATGCGAAAGATGCCTTTTGGGCTCACCAATGTAGGGGATACTTTTCAAAGAGCCATGGATACCGCGTTTGGGGAATTAATAAACAAGGTAATCCTCATATACCTTGATGACCTTACGGTATTTACTAAAACATCGAGAGAACATTTTGATGCCTTAGAGGCCGTGTTCAAAAAATGTCAAGAGTTTGGGATCTCTCTGAACCCAAAGAAATGTATCTTTGGAATTCCCCAAGGAAAGCTCCTAGGACATATCGTGTCAAAGGAGGGAGTCTCTATTGATCCCGAGAGAGTTAGGGCCATTTTAGAGCTTCCCACCAGTTAACAAGAAGGTTTTTCAATCTTTCTTAGGAAATATCAACTTTGTCAGCAAGTTCATATTGGATTTTGCAGGGATGATCCACCCAATCACTATCATGCTAAAAATACCTAGGTTTCAAATGGACCGATGAAGGTCATCAGTCCTTTGAATTGATAAAAAGGCTATTGCATCGGCCCTCGTGCTCCACAACCCTAAATTCTTGAAATATTTTATTATGTATGTATACGGAGGTGAACACAACATTATCCATGTTAACACAAAAAGGAGAATCACAAATAGAGGAACACTTGATCACCTTCTTTTCAAAGACTCTCCATGATTATGAGACAAGATACAATTTTGTGGAGAGATAGGCCTATGCCATAGTTAAAGGCCTGAAGAAATTCAGGCACCTGGTCACTCACAATAAAATTTGGATCATGGTGGCTCACTCAGTAAAAAGAATATATCATGGAGGGTGAGATAACTGAGAAAAGAGTGAATTAGATCACTAAGATCCTGGAATACGATGTCGAGGTGAAACCCAAAAATCTTGTAAGAGGAAGAGGTCTATGTCAATATATGACCCAGGTCTACATCCAAGACTCCATGCCCATGATTGATAGGGAGCATGACCAGATAATCTATCTTCGAGAAGATGATTCATACGGCTAGGTCTCTCGATAAATTTCAGTTTATGCAAACTAGAAAGTACCCATGTCATCTCCCTTTAAAAAAGAGAAGATATTATAGACAACAAGGGACTCATTTCACCATGATTGATAACTTCCTTTTTAAGAGGAATTTCAATGGATTAATGTTAAGATGCCTGGAGGATGAGGAGGCCAAGAGAGTTTTATGGGAATTACACCATGGGGATTTGGGTGGTCACTTTTTAGCCCAAACCATGGCCATAAAATCTTACAAGTGGGATACTTCTAAGGCAAGCTTGTTCACTGATAGTCAAGCGAAAATGAACAAATGCAATGTTTTCCAAGTTTACGTAGGTTTCCAAAGAAACACGACATTTCCCCTCAATCCCATCCTAGTTGAAGAACACTTTGCACAATGGGGTCTCGATTTCATCGAATGGTTAACCCAACTTCAAGTGCCAGACACCGGTGGATCCTCATAGCAATTGATTATTTCACTGGTGGATGGAGGTCGTTCTGCTTAAGGAGTCCACTGAAAGTGTGATCCTAGGACTCTTGCAAGATATCACTACACACTTTGGTCCACCCCGCACTATTATATCTGAAAATGCCAAAGCTTTCTTAGGGGATAAGGTATCCAATTTCACGATCAAGCATGGGATATATCTAAATTCATCCTCTAACTATTACCCATAGGGTAATGGTCTGGCAAAGTCTACTAATAAGAATATGATAAGACTCATCAAAAGAATGGGACATGAGCATAAAAGGCTATGGCATGAGCATATTAAAACAACCTTATGGGCCGATCGAATCACTCCAAAATAGATCTTGAAAGCTTCACCATATGAAATAGTCTATGGGAAAAGTGTTGTGATGCCAATTTGCTCATAAATCCCTGCATTACAAATTTTGAAAGGGTCTGAGATAAAGAAAATGGAGCGATGTAAGCAAGGTTCACCGAGCTGGTGGAGCTCTAGGAGAAGCGTGAACTTTCCCATGAGTCCATGATCAATCGCCATCAAATAGTCAAGACGTGGCTTGATCAGAAAACATCAAATCCAAATTTCCAAGTCGGGACCTCCGTCTTAAAATGGGATGCAAGAGCAACCAAGCCAGGGAATCATGGAAATTTTGATCCCCTGTGGATTGGTCCTTTCATAATCAATGCGTGTAAGCAACATAAATCTTTTGAACTCGAAACTATGGAGGAGATCCCTTAGCTATTCTAGTGAATGGGATTCACTTGAAGCCCTTCATATAAGTGTCTTTAGGGTACCTTATGTACATATTTGTTTCCTTTCTTTTTAGTTTTTATTTGTCCCTTCTCCTTTCTTTTTGGGCATCTTTGCCATGTGTTTCACACCTCTGTCCATGTCTCTTTTGAATTTCAAGGGAAACATGCCCGCTTATTTCTCTAGAAATTAAAGTCACCATCAAGAGTAAAGTCCCATTCCTTAATGAGGAGATCCATAATCAATGAAAAATCTATCAAAAGGCACTAAGTTCGGCACCTTGGGTTTCCCGCTCAAAGGGAACGTTATAAGAAGTGACCCTGAGTACATGCAAGATTTTACTCCCTAAGTATAAGCGGCTATTAAAGGCATCTCGAGCTTTTGGCAGGGTCATTCCAAAGTGTTAGAGTTTTTTGAATTAATTGACAAGTATCAAAGCCTCCAGAGTCCTTTCTAAATTTAGAGAGACATCATAGGCTGTCCTCTCAGCTTCTTTTCGTAAAACAAAATCTTACGCAGTCAACCCCTTCTCCCTCGGCCTCTGTGACCTTAGATAAAATTCCCTGATCCATTGTCTCAGTACAACGACCCTTCTATAGTCAGCGACCCAAATGATGACATCTTCAACCCCAGTCTCAAAAAAAGGCCCAAAGCTTTAAGAGAAGTAGCATTTTCTAGGTTCAATAACCTAGGAAATTGTGAGTCATTCAGCTCTAGAATCTAGAGCACAACTCTTACCCAATATATGGTTCCTCTCACGCACCCGTGCCCAAAGCTCATACAAATGTGCGCGACATGTTTCAACTCAACAAACCATACAATCCAGGGCCAAAATTTAGTTGTGGTAATTACACCACAAGCTTATTAGGGACATGTTGGCCCTAACCTATGACCAAACGACTAGCTTCTATAATGTGACCAAGCTTCAAAATGTATGGGCCCAATGCCAAACTAAGGCCTCATTCCTTAACAGAGAGTTGAGGCAATTAGAAGCCAGTGGTTAAGGAATTTTGGGCTTCCCTATTCCCTTAAAATCCCTCATGGATGACGCTTAGGATGCCTGCTCTATGTTGGCTTTTATTTTTGGACTAGACTCGATAAAGGCATTGAGGATTGGCGAGATAAGCGTCCCTATTCGGATGAAGACTATCATCTAGAAACAAGCATATAATTCAACTTCATAGAGGTCATCACGGGGTCAATTTGTGAGCAGCTCAACCATTTCTCGATGGCATCCACCTTCAAGTATTCATATTTTCTCTTCCACCTCATCTTGTACCAAAATGCTCAATATTTCAATCAGTATATGACTCTGACCTTGTGGGATGTGGAGGTAAATCCCCAAAATATTATCCCAGTATCTACATGGACCCATATATTGTCCCGTATATATGACGTATATGAATTTTTCAATGCTTTTGTGGATCCCCTTATGTTAGAAATTGATCCTGAAGGGATCAATCACATGATGAATGACTCTGCATGCGGTCTATCCTCTCAGACTCAAAACACCCCTGTGACTACTTCTTCACCAGAGGGCATTCCATGATTTGGGTTCATGGATTCAAGGGTGAATCCTTCATGCTCCCAAGGGTTCTTACGCCATGGGTTGTGGGTCTCGAAGTCACCAGGAAGCTCACCCTCTTGGACATTGAATTCAGCTCGACCCAAAAGAAGAAAGCGCTCTATGAACTCCCCTTTAGTAGGGGAGGGGTTACCATACTTAAAAGGTGAGAAGACCACTGCCTCTCATAGAAGTTAGCCTCCTATGGCTTTTCCCTTATCAAGGATTCATGGAGGTACGACCCAGATGGAAGCATGGCTACTACTCTGGTTACCAACAAAATCTCTGACTCATGTAAGCATGAGCCGAGGCCATTTTTTGATTCATGACGGAGCCCCCAAACTGAGTCACTTGATATATTTGTTGAACTCATGGACATCCCAACTATGAGTGGGAGTCCTTCCACCAGGTCAAACACAAATTTGACCCTACTCTGACAATTGCAAAAGGACTCCGAGTGGCCCTAAAGAGGAAGGACTGGAGCTTCAAAAAAATTGAATCCTTCGAAAATATAGGCGAGGATCAGCCAAACTAAATAGAACTTCGAGGATGTCTCCAGTGATGAAATATGGGAGGATAAGTGGGACTCACAAAATAACCCCGATCTTGACAAATGCGAGGACACCGTTATGCTCACTTCCTCGCAATCTCTTAGATCGACCACGGAATCATCTAAGCTTCAATGAAAACAAATGCCAATCCCGACTTACTTTGTCATTACTTTGCAAAGTTCCACTCCAATGTTGCCATCACCGAACCCCTCAAAGTTAGTAACGGGGGAATCACCTCAAGCCCACCTCACAAAAGGATAAAGCTAATGTAACGGCCTCTGGTTCTCCTCCACCTCCACTCAAGATTTCTCTATCGCAGCGCCTCCACCTCCACTGCTCCCTTTGGGAGGTCCCCCTCTATTGCTTTGTTATCATCCTAAAATTACCCTCTTGTGAAAGATGAATTTGCAAGTCCCAAGTGTTGGTACTTGGTTTTTAATCCCGCCAATTCCATTTAAAATTCCCCATCTGTGCGTTTTGGAACATTTTTTTATCTCCTTTCATGGATGTGTGGAATTTATCAATCTTTTTCTATGGCTGTGGACCGCGTCGAGCCTTGTATTCCTTGCATTTATCTTTCTACAGGAAAATAATTTGATTCAGGAGTGAATGGTGGCGTTTTCCCCTTCTCTGCATTTTTCTACGGTCGTCTTCCCATCAAATTATTTTTCAAAGACGTATAAGGTTATACTCTGCTATCTATATTTCCTAAAAGTACTTTAACTTTATATTCTATTCTTTCCTTTCTTCAGCTTCTTCCATTTGTTTGTATTGATAAGCTATTTAGGTAAAAATCATTTCAAGATGTCGAATTACACCTTAAGATGAAAGTTGTACATTTGTATATAAGCTTTGTTACTTGCTTTCAATAAGGGAACCGTACGCACCCAAAATTACATGTGCTACATTATTAGGAAAATGGTTATAAAGGTCCCCAGTGATGATTCAAAATCCTTTCAAGAAGGTTTTCGAGCTCCAAAAGCCAATTCATAGTATATATTTGTAGCCTAGATATCCTTACTTCTCTTTTCCTTGCATTTTTCTAGCTTCCCACTTCATTTTGTGCTTGTTTTGGCCTTGATGCCGGGATCGTCGCCTACCCGGCGGTGGTTATAGCAACCGCCACCCGCCCACAGGCGGTGTTCTGATTGATTTTTCTAGAATCTTCATGTGAGAAATTACATGCGACGATTCACTTAAGTTTACTTTTTGAACGCATCCGTGAGCCAAATTTGCTAAAAATAGCTTCGTTTTCTTGGTTCTCCTTGTTCCTTCTATTTTTAAATAGATTTAATGACTGGAACTACCTATTCAATTCCTTGTGCATGAAGTAACCTTCTATCCTCCATTCCTATATATTCCATGCTTGTATTCAAGCAAAGGGCCTGAGAATTTTGTGTATATTGCATTGTTGTCTGCCATAATCTTGCTAGAATTACACAGTCAAGTTCGATCTCTTGTGCTATCTTTCTTCTACATACATTACATCTATATTGCTTCTAAGCTACCATCGCTCAAGTGCCATCCTCTTGTTGTTCTTTGCATTCCCAAATCCTTGGACTCACATGAACACTCAGAGAAAGAAAGGAAAGAAATGAGGGGACAAATACTCATACTACTTGATTTTCCAAAGCTCTTGCTCTTCCAGGGTTGGAGTTGTGTATTTGTTTACTTTTTTTCAAATTTTCAATTGCATATCAAATAGAGTAGAGAAAAATTCATTTCAATTAATCGGATAGTTGTAAGTAGCTCAAATCAATAGGAAGTTTTCCTTGATATTACCTAGGAAGTATTGGGTGAACAATAGTTTTGTTAGAGTCATGATTTGTTCTTCACTTTTAAGGTAGGGTTGGAGAGATTTTATTTGAATTAGAGTAGATCTTAGATTTAGATTCACACATTTGCACATATAGCTAGCTACATCTGTCAGTTATTTTTTTAAATTATTTATTAGATTAGATGCATTATCTAATAGTTAGAAAAACAAAAAAATATTTATTTCCATAGATTAGTTTGTTTTATTGCTTTGTTTTGATATCTTGAGAAAACATCAAAAATATAGTTTATATTTCCTTTGATAGATAGTTTATTTACCATAAAAATCAATTCATTTTGTATGACCATCAACGGTTCGCAACAGAAAATACCTACACTTGGGATCCTCTGGTCCAACAACCCAATGGGCCGAGGTAATAATCGACATTGACACAAGTCTCGGTTAAAAATCTTATGCACACCCGCCACATATGTAGAGAAAATAAGATAGTTAGAGACCTTGAACATAACACGCTAATCATGCCTACGACTTTTGGAATACTCCCGAAATAATATTTGATTGCATGCGCTGACCATACAAGGGCCTCACCTCGTGAGTCTTTGGTTATGACCCACGTGTCCTGCAACCCAATGGGCCTGCTAGTCAATTAGATATCGACACTAGCTTATGCACACATGTATTCATATCTTCACCAATTCCATTTGATATTATCACACAACTTTCATTGTTGAATATAACAAATGATCATCTTAAGAATTTTTGGACAAGACTGGAGAATCACCCTTAGTTCCTACAACTCGCTACATCTCATGTCTCAATTTCCATGACCTTGTCTCTGAAACCCATACGAGGCACCTGCAGGTTACTTTCCACATATTCTAAAACCAATCAATAGAATCTTGGCTGAACTAGACATCGATTGGAGTCTCCGAGTAGCTATCATATCAGACCCTACCATCACACCCCTTCAAGTTAGGAGAGAATTCTTTGCCTTAGATTCATAGATTTCATTATTGCATGTTGAAGACATAAGGTTGCCCAATTAGCTTGGTCATCGCCATCACTTTCACTCCCATTTCAATTCCACACTGGCTGTCTTGGCATGACCTCGGGAGGTTAGGTGCGAAGAAGGTCACGTGTTTATTTTTTGTCATACAAATTGGTGAACTCGACGTGAACAAATAGTCTCTAAGAATTTCCGCTTTCGTCCATCCTTTATTATGTGGATATTCTTATACCCCCAAATATGTCGGGATATGACGAGTATGGTCGACCCATCCCGGCTCAACATGTACCAAGACCAATCAAACATATCACAACAAATACCTTTACTTTCAACATGGGCGCACAACCACTCATCCACTCAAAACCATTTGCTTGAAACCAATGTTGGTTCTTCATACGCATCAAAGAATTGGATCAAGTTACTCGAGACTTATCCTCCCGACAAATCAAGTTCAAATAAGAT
Source organism: Taxus wallichiana var. yunnanensis (assembly GCA_018340775.1). Taxonomy (NCBI): domain Eukaryota; kingdom Viridiplantae; phylum Streptophyta; class Pinopsida; order Cupressales; family Taxaceae; genus Taxus; species Taxus wallichiana. The sequence goes on from CM031234.1 coordinate 555,071,690, forward strand.
GACATTCACTGGTGAAGTGAGTTCATCTCCTCGGGTATTGTTTTGACAACCCATTACCGTACAATATGATCAATCCCCATCTCGATGAGGATTATTTAGCACATTATACTAGAAGTGAGCAAAAATTCCAACAAATGAACCAATATTTTGACAGGTTGCGAAGGACAAGGTGATGTCTTGCTTCAGAACAAAAATGCTACTCCTCCACCAATTGACAATACAACCAATGAGGGGTGGCAACATCGCAAACAATTCATAGCGGGATACCATTTTCCTTAACAACCTTCAAAGGTTCGACCAAAGGTATCTAAGAAAGGTGTCACCCTATCAATGGGTGATGTCATTTCAGCTTTGGTTGATAAATTTAAGGAGTTAGAGATTTCCCAGGATACATAGAATTCATATGCCGTGCAAGCATGGGTTCCCGCTATTCACATAACTATGGGAAAGTGTCAACCACACGAATCCGCGATATACATGAATAATCCAAATCATGGGGACTTGTTAACTGGGACGGGTACCTTGGGTATGCCTCCTCAAGCTACATATGGATATCTACAACAGTGCCAACCGGAAGTGTGTTCTTGAACGCTATACTAGTCGGAAAAGCGACGTTCCCAGCTTCGCACCTTCAACTCCATATCAAAGTAATCAACCCCCTTATATGCACATGTATTCTAAATCTCCACAGGGGGACATGTACTCATACCTAGGTCCATATGGACAATCACAGGGGATGTCATATGCCCCACCAAATGTCTATGTTGTCCCGTTTCAATAGCCAATGCAGCCCCCACCTCCCCAACAAGGGTCTTCAATGGTGGAAACGTATGCAATGGGGACTTATTCTGAATATCTCAAAGAACCCTAGATTTCTCCATTTGGGAAGTCATGCTCCCGAGACCTTTCCCGATCCCCTAAAGTTCAAAGGGGAGGGTGATCCAAACACCCACATCAAGGCTTATGCAATGGCCATTCGAGAGTCTGCTCCCATAAGTATGCGGTCGTTGCAAAAAATTTCCCTAAGACACTTGAAGGTATTGCTCTCGATCGGTATTATAGGATACCGAGGCTTCAATACACTCGTTCAAACAACTCATCTCAAAATTTATCAAAGATTCTAATATGAACAAGTCATTGTGTGAATAGGAATAAGAGAGTTTCTTCATATCAAATAAGAACATAATGAATCTGTAGCCCACTTCATTCAGAGGTGGCAACATGTTCTCTATTCTTTTGTAAGTGCTCCAAACATGGATCAAACAAAACTTTTTGATTTGTTCCTTCACTCCCTCAACAGGGAGACAAAGGAAGAGGTTCAAAATCTCCCATTAAGGAGCTATGAAGAGGTGTTAGAGGGTGCTCTTTGGATCGACCAAGCAGCCATCAACAAAGGGTCGTAAGACCTACGAAACAAATGGGAATCTATTTACCCCTACTCAAAACACTTTTAGTTACTCCAACAATACAAGCAATAATCAAGGACCAAAGATCCTTAACAAGAATCATGGAGTCACGACCGATGGTGTAATCGATCAACCCAAAAACCTAACATTGTTAATCCCACTGGTATAGGTCTCACGACTAACAACAAAAATGGCAACAATCGAGAAACAAAATTTCTCACCCTCGGTAAACGCTATGGATTTTAATCGTCCCCAACAATAAGAACAACAACAAACCTCAACCAAAAAGAAAAATGCGAACCCCAAGCCCTAACCAATATCCCAACCAATTCCGGAACTGGGGGCAAGGGTTCCAAAGTGTTAATTATAATAGTCAACAACCAAATAACAATCATGGATTTGGACAACAACAAAGGACAAACCAAAGGCCTTAGGATTACAATCGACCTATATTGCGGTTTCTATAGGGTATGCGGAATGATGCAAGAACCCTGTCGTGATTGTAATAATTTTTACAAAGAATGATAGAAGACCAAAGACAATTATTTGTCGACATGTTTCTGGCCAACCCAATTACACCTAGTCAAACCACTTAATGGGACCGGTGTCTCCACGAAACACACCGTTGGGAATCTTCAACGATCCTCTCCCCATGTGTCGAAAGGATGGTAGATTGGATCCTAACGGTTTGAATAAAGGAATTGTAATAGGGACTCATGATCATGAAGCCTCTTCTTCGTGAAACTCATAGGTGGCACCTCCTTTGGATGGTCGTCAAAGAAACGAATATTGTAGGTTTGGCCGAGTTAGATGTTGAACCCCAAATTAACATTGCAACAAGAGCCGAGAATATTCATTGCAGCCAATCCGATCTATCTAGTTGTGTCGGATAGTGTTCATGACACACTAAGCAAGCCGGTAGGGGCTTATGACTTGATCGAAAGATTTAACCAAGAGATTTTCACACATTTCCTTTTTATATCTATCAAGAATTCCCCGCTCATCGAGCCGCTCTCTTGGAAGTGCTTGGTTTCGCCATTTGGCTAACGTTACCCCACCACCGGAGAGGCACGAGATAAGCCATATAGAATTTGACATTTTCCCCTAGGGCAGCTCGAAAGGGATATTGGATTTGTATTTGACATAAGAAAGATGCCTACGAATGCCGAAATATCTTGTAGAGGTGATCCACCTTATTTTTACAGGTTTGATTCTATAACAAATATGTGAAGCGCACAATGATAGGCGATGGGGCAGCAATTAATATAGTCCCCTTATCTTTTCTTTAGAAGTTAGGATATGGGGAGACTAATTGCTCCTCGATATGAACCACATTGAGGGGATATGATAGTCTCAAGGCAACCTCGATTAGAACCATAGTATCCAGGTCACTCTTGGGCCGAAAATGGTGTGTACTTAGTTTTATATTATAGATCGGAAACCAACTATAATACGATCCTTGGTCGCCTTTGGATCCACCACATGAAAGCAATCCTATTCACCCTATTCCAAGAAGTCGATTCATGCATTTAGGGAAAGTCTTTGTTGCCCAAGGTGATATAAAGCCCTTTGATATACATCTGCCAACTTAAGGAAAAAGCCAGGTCCACTCGAATTTGAGCTTCCCACCAACCAGTTAAACAAACCAAAGAAATACGTTGCCAAAAGAAAAGTTGGTTCTTACAATAATTAGAGGTTACGAGGTTTTATCGAGGGTATTCGACGGTCAAGGATGAGTTTGTTGTTGTAGAGACAGTTTCATTAGGAACTACAACAAAGATTGTTAAACTATTAGAAAAGGATTTGCCTATCCTTCTCCCCTTTGATTCCATGGGTATGGGACATGCTTTGGGGCTTGGTTCCCTTCCAGGAGATGAGGTTTGTATGGTAGATGTAACCGAGATAAAAGGAGAGCTCACAAAGGATGACTCAACATTCGTCTTTCCGAGTAATTGTTGGACCTTGCATTTTGATGGGGCCAAGTGTCGCTTTGGCACCGAGGCAGGTGCAATCCTTACTTTGCCTGAAGGAAGGATTTTACCTTTTGATTTCAAACTAAATTTTGAATGCACAAACAATGGGGCTGAATATGAGGCTCTCATACTAGGTCTCATTTTAGCTAAGATAATGGGCATCCTCAATATTAGGGTGTTGGGCAATTCACAATTAGTGCAAATCGTATCCGAGGTATACGAGACTACGGTTAAACACCTACAAGTTTACAAAACCATCATGCTAGGCCTAACTAAGGAGTTTGATTTTACATTAATCAAGGCGCTTCCATGTGAAAAAAACCTTCATGCGAGACTCTATTGTAACTTCCGCCTCACGCTTCACCCCAAGTAGTGATTTACAAGACACCAACTTCATAGTTTCGCTCCGCGTTGAATCATTAATTCGCAAAGTGCCGGTAACATCAATGTTGACATAAGTGGAAGTCAAGACTAGCTTGAATCTTTAGACCACTTGATAGGGACGAGTCAACCTTAAGTTACTTAAACACTATTGCGGTGTTAAATCTTACTTGTCAAGAGGTAGACGTTTCCCTAATCCCATGTTCCTCATCTTATTTTGGCAATCCAATGATTGAGTCCTCTCAGGAAAAGATATTGAGATTTACGATGTAGAAGAAGAAGGGGATTTAGAGTTTCCTCCGGCCCCACTCCGAGTTTGAGGAGGGTAACGCCTCCTTAATCAAGGGAACTATTGATATAAACATCGGAGCAGGAGGAGGAACCAAAATCTTAAAATTAGGGTCTTCTTTAACTCTAGAGGAGATATAAATTCATACCCAAATTCTTAAGGAACATCAAAATCCTTCGCATTTAATTCTGAAATAAATGATGGGAATTGCACCACACATCACAGTTCACAATCTCATCACTAAGCCGAGACACAAACCAATTAAGCAAAATTCAAGACCTATGAAGCCAAAGGTGGTCCTTATGGTAAAATGATCCGAAAATAATCGATTATTACTACCGATCTCGGACCCTTGTAGGCTTTAATTATTTTCCGATAATTTACTCCTTTTAAGTAATCAATTTAAAATAAAATGCAAGACATTTAATGACAATTGCACACGATTGATTACGGAGTTTGGCAATTGCCTACGTCTCTGTGTTCATGGTCAAACCTTTCCACTAGTCAAAACTTGTAAGTTACAATAGTACTTTCACAAGAAAACCTAATGGAAACTATTTAACCTTGCTTAGAAGAATAACCAGACCTTCAGACGACAAGGGTGAAAAATAGCACCCGACTTCCACCTTCTTGGCGTATTCGACAAGCTTGATGGCTCTAGCTCCACTGTTCAGAAACCTCCGGTTCTCGATCGGCCTTCCAGACGCTAATACAACGCCCTATGGCTCTCCGGTCGATATACTAGGCTTCACAATAATTTACTGTGGCGCTATGGGCCGACTAGGTAGTTTGAATAACTCCTAGCCACAAATATTTAATTTATTATTGCCTAACAAATAATAGGTCAATAATAATCAAAATAATAATGCCTAAATAATTTAGGTCTTCACACAACAACAATTTCTCATTCGCCTTCCAAGCTCTAAGCTTGTCTTCGTATTTTGTGTGTGTCCATTACAATGAACTAGGTACCCTATTTATACAATTTTAGGGCCCTCAAATAATGCAATACATATTATCTTAAGGCTATTTTAAACCTTAACCGTAGCATTTTTAATAAAGGATAAAATATTCCCATTTGGGCGGATTAACGTATGAAAAGGGATTAATACCCATTTTAGCCGATTTGCATTTGATAAGGGATAATATCCCAAATGAGCGGATTTTGTTTGAATGAGGGGATTAAATCCCATTTTAGGCGCTTAGGGCTAGTGGTTTATATCCCACATTTGGCGCCATTTCATTTGGGTAAGGTTTTAATAACCCTTACCCACTCCATCCTTCACGTGGAAACATCCACGCATGGCTTAGCCCTCTACACGAACTTCACCTCCTTCCACGTGGTCCTCCATGCATGGCATGTGGGTAATTTCTAACCATTAATACATGGCTGTTATAATAAAACCCACCCCACTTAGTCATGTGGCATGGAAATTGATTTGTAAGTGGACTTACCAAGATAATAAAATTTCGACCCATATAATGTGGTATAGAAATAATTAACTTGGTCCATAGCATGTAATCCACTTGTCATCTCCCGATAGGAAAATTGAGTGAATTCGACGAGTGGTGGCAAGCCACGTGTCACAGTGCGATTGGTCCAATATTGACCAGTTGACCAGAGTTGACTTTCCCACTGTCTAAACTTTGACCAAACATATCTAGAGCTCCCGATGTCCGTTTGTCGCGTTCTCACAGTTGTTGGAAAGCTCTTGAGATGATATTCTACATGAACACCATTTAGGGATGTTTAGGGAAATTTTAAAAATGATCCCCTGATCACACCTCCCCACTGAGAAAGGCTTTTTGTCCCAAAAAGCTTCCATATTTTCCTGAATCTAAAAAACTCTGCTGCCACCTCGGAAGTGCTACTGTAGTAGACCCTTGGGTCTTCTCCTCCAACCTTCTCACTTCAAAAACTCTACTCCGATCCTGGACCTGTGGGTTATGGGCCCACGATGCTTTCACTGTGCCACTCTGATATCCGAAGAAGACCTCCATGCCTCCGCTTTATGGTGCTAAGTTTCTGAATGAAACCTCAATGCTCCTTCTGTGCGGTGCTAAGCTTCTTGATATTTGACAACAAGGATCTTCTTTTACTCTATAACACAGCTCCTGGCTCCGAGTTGATTCCATAGAATCCAAACTGGTTTGAAGGAACTCCATGTTACGTAGAGCTATGATTGATCCGATGTCAATGATGGACAATGACTTGTCCCTTTACAGACCTCAACGCCTCTAATGCATGATGCTAAGCCTCTTTCAAGACCTCGAGCCTCCGATGCATGATGCTAAGTCTCTGAGACCTCAACACCTCCGATGCATGATGTTAAGCCTCTTGTAAGACCTCGAGCCTCCAATGCACGATGCTTAAGTCTGTTGATCAGCTACCATTCGAATGTGTGGTCGCAATGCCTTGACACCGAATGACGTTCCGAGCTAATCCTTTGAGAGCTCCTCTTGTTGACATACTAATATCAGGTACCATTCTGCTGCACGGTTGCAATTCCTCTACACAGAATGAAGTTCCGACCCGACGTCAATGCCAATGGTGATTCAGCTACCATTCTGCTACATAGTCACAATGCCTCTACACAGAATGAAGTTCTGAGCTGATCTCTGTGAACTCTACTATCTACACAAATGGCAGATCAATCTCCAAGCTTTATATGAGTTAATTCCTGTGTCCAAGCTGTAATAGGTACTCACAAGCTGATTAGGAGATATATTTAGAGCATTAATCAAATTTTCTAAGTAAGAAAATCCACTGAGTATTGTAAACCTTTCTCTCAGCATTTTCTCACAAAATCTGATCTCCAAACTTAATACTGCATATGATTCATCAATCTGAATTATGCAATATATAATTGAAAAATTGTTGACTTACCCATTTTAAAGGACTTTCACTTTCAGGTATTACCTGGTCTTGGGTTGACTTGTCAACTGGTGGTTGAGTAAAACTACTTTTGACTTCTGATAGGCCTCCATTCCATCTTTGGCTTGCCATTACTCTGATGGCGAGATGGATGCAATTTCAACAATTTTCCACCTGATGCCCATTCCTCTGGCAATGAGCACAAAAATTCCTCTTAATCTCCTTCTTTTGGGATGAGGAACTCTTTTTGCCATTTCTCGACTTTGCATGACGAGATTGGTCTTTCTGATTTGCCTTGTTCTTAACAAACGACATCAAATTCTTCATCAATGTCCTTCTCTTCCAGCATCTGGCCACTAAATGATTATGCAATCCACAAAAAGTACATGGAAAGGAATTCCACATCTTCTGAAAATCATAACCATACTTCTTAAGCTGAAAAAGTGGATCAGAAGTTTTATTGTGCTTACGATTATGGTAAGAAACTGGAGGTGGAATCTCATTACCTCTTCGTTGATTTCTCTTACCACATCTTTCCTGTGACAATGAAGCACAACTTTCCTGCTCATAATCTTCTCGTAGGACTAGTGGGGTAATCACTTTTCTTTCGAAGCTTGTCTCCCGTCAGCGTTCTTGGAGTATTCTCCAATTTCCATTCCCATACTAGGAAAACCCAAACCTACAAAACAAGGACGATCCTCAACCTGTATTGGATTAGCAATGCCTTGGCCATTTTTCCCAAGGCCTCTTCCATCAAATCCCATTTTATCTAGTAACTTGGATCCAATGCCTCTAGTATACTTTTCAAACAAACCAAAGACTTCATTACCTGAATCCAAAACCGAATGGGAGGAAGAAGAAGATTCCAGTGGTGAAAAAGTTATAGTGCAGTCATCTGCCATGGCCTCTGCATCTGAATTTAAAGGTATTTCCTTCCTCTCCGATCACCACCCGCAATCTTGCCAAGAGCTCATCCTTGGTTTGCGCTTCGATTTCAAATGAGCATACTCCTCTTCTAAGGAGTAATACATGGATCGTAGGAGAGAGTTCTCTTCTGGATCACGGTGATTATAACCTTCAATTTCCTCGAGCTTTGCCTGTTTAGACATCTTTCCCATAGTGCACTTGTACCCTATTCACACAAATTGAACGAACTACACCAACTTGAAGCAATCACTTTGTTAATCAAATTTACTGAAAAACAAATATGGAGCTAAACCACTCGATACCAAACATGATCCGAAAATAACTAGATTATTACTACCTGATCTTGGACCCTTATAGGCTTTAATTATCTATCGATAATTTACTCCTTTTAAGTAATCAATTTAAAATAATGCAAGACAATAAGGACAATTGCACACGCAGATTGATTATGGAGTTCGGCAATTGCCTACGTCTCTGGTTCGTGGTCGAACCATTCCACTAGTCAAAACTTGTAAGTTACAATAGTACTTTCACAAGAAAACCTAATGGAATTTTACTTGCCTATCAATACACCAGTTCTTTGAAAAACTTCCGATGATCAGTCGAATCATTCTTCACCTTCCTGATGCACAATCTCCTTCGGCTTCGATCGGCCTTCCCGACGCTATCAATGCGAAGCTAGCACTCCGGTCGACAATCCAGGATTTGCAAGTAATTGGTGTGGCTCAATGGGCCTATTGGGTAGTTTATAATTTACTCCCAATCACAAATATTTCATCTACTATTGCCTAAAATAATAGGCCAATAGACAATACTTGTTGACACATCCCACAAATAAAATCTTAACAAATAATAAGCCTGTTGGACTAATGTGTGTCCATTACAATAGAATGGGTTCCCTATTTATACAAAAAATAGGGCCCTTAAAAATGCAATTACATATTATCTTAGGCTAATATTAGCCTAAACCCGTAGTATAGTTGATGGGATTAAATCCCAAATTGGGCGGATGTATTTTTTAAATGGGATAAATATCCATTTTAGCGGCTAAGGAGAGGGGGAGCGGTTTTAAATGTTTTTAATGGGATATAATCCCAAATGGAGCGGCATATATTTGGCAAGAGATAGAAATTCATACCCAAATTCTTAAGGAACATCAGAAATCCTTTGCATTTAATTCAAATAAATGATGGGAATTGCACCACACATCACAGCTTCCACAATCTCATCACTAAGCCTGGACGCTTGAACCAATTAAGAAAAATTCAAGACCTATGAAGCCAAAAGTGGTCCTTATGGTAAAAGAAGAGGTAATGAAGCTTTTCTAGGGAGGATTTATCAAACTCGTCACTTCTTCACAATGGGTATCTAACATTGTCCCTATCCTAAAAAAGAATGGAAAGATCCGTATTTGTATAGACTTCCAGGGACATTAACAAGGCTTGTTCCAAGGATGATTTCCACTACAATCCATTGATGTTATCATTGATGTAATAACTAGATTTGATTTTTTGTCTCTTATGGATGGGTTTTCAGGATATAATCAAATCAAAATATCTACCAAGGATCAAGCTAAAACTACATTTATAACTCCTTGGGGAACCTATTGTTATGCCGTCATGCCATTTGGTCTTAAGAATGCTTACACCATATATCAACGAGCAATGACCTATATATTCCATGATCTTATTCATAAAATTATGGAATCCTATGTAGATGACATGTTGGCCAAGGCTAGGAAGCGTTGCGATCACCCAGAGGTGCTTTGTATCATTCTCTCGTGCTTGATTGAGTATGGTGTCACATTAAATCTGGAAAAATGTGTATTTGGTGTAAAATGTGGTAAGCTCCTGGGCTACATTATATCTTCACATGGAATTGATGCTGACCACCAAAATACGGGCTATGTTAGAAATGGTTCTCTTGTCAAATGAGTTTGGTATTAGATCTTTTCTTGGGAAACTCAGGTGCAATCCGAAGGTTCATCCCTGACTTAACCTTCACTATTCATCCAATCAACAATTTGTTGAAGAAAGATTATAGCATTGATTGGACGGAGGAATGTGATGAGGCCTTCAAGGTGGTTAAACAATTATTTTTATCTCCTCCCACACTAATGCCACCAAGGCTAGATCACCCTTTGATCTTATATTCATGGGCTACAAACGTTTTGCTAGCCTATATGTTGGCTCAAGAGGACGATGACAAGCGAGAACGAGCTGTTTATTTTATCAGTCAGACGTTACTTGATTATGAGACATGCTACATGCAGGCAAAAAAATAATGCCTTGCCATAGTTTTTACAACCAAGCGCTTAAGACATTATATGCTCAATCAAGATACAAGGGTCATCATCAAGTTAGACCACTTACGAACATTCCTCATTTAAAGATCCTAGTCTAAAAAGGTTAGGCGTTTCATTACATTAATGGGTGAATTTGAGTTAACGTTTGTAAATAAAAAATTCTTTAAGGGTCAAATCATTATAGATTGGTTGGCTGATAATCAATTAGATGAGGGTGATTTAGTAGATTTGGACTTTCCCGATGAGTCCGTATAGTTTGTTGAAACTAGGCCCCCTATCTCTATATGCCCTTGGTACACTGACATTATCAATTTCATCATGGACCACACGTACCTAGAAGGGGAAACATCACAACAAAGAAGATGGTTACGTGTAATTGCCGCTAAGTATGTTATCTTGGAACAAGATCTTTATCATAGAGCCTTTGATGGAATTCTATTGATATGTGTTGATGTTGAAGAGTATGAGAATATTATTTATGAGTCACACAATGGGGTATGTGGTGGAAACTTCGGTGGCCATGCCACTTTGCCTTGAAGATACATCGGATGGGTTACTTCTAGCCCACCCTAGAGCATGATGCGGTAGAGTTTGTGCGCAGATGCCACAAGTGTCAAGAGTTTTCCCATGAGATCCACATACCGACACAAGCTTTACAACCAATCGCAACTCCATGGCCCTTCTCCACATGGGGCTTAGATATGATAAGGAAATTCTCTCCCTTATCAATAGATGGCCATAATTTCATAATCGTGGCCACAAAGTACTTTACCAAGTGCGTAGAGGCCATGCCCCTTACCACTGTCCCCGTCTCTCATTATCGCTAAGTTCATCCCGAACCGGATCATTTGTAGGTATGGGGTGCCACATGTCATTATTTCTGATAATGACATGTCTTTCAAAAATGACGAGGTGCGTGAGTTGTGTACAAAGTTAAAAATAAGTCATCACATAACTTCTCTCTACTACCCTTAGGCTAATGGACAAGTTGAGGCTACCAATAAGACTTTAAAGTCCATTCTTCTAAAAAATATTAAGGAGAATAAATGAGATCGGCATCTCAAAGCTTTTTCCGACCTCATGGGCCTACCAAACATTGATTAGAACACCAACGAGAGCAACTCCCTTTTCCTTAGTATTCGGTGCTGAGGCAATTCTGCCACTTGAAGTCAAAATACCCAGCCTCCACATTTCGCTACATGGGATCCTGGGAGAGGAGTTATCAAGAAGCTTGTCTCTCCCAATTAGAAAGCCTCAATGAAGCTAGATCGAATGTTGAGCAACAAAAAAGTGTATACACCGATTGTATGGCTCGGCAATATAATAAAAAGGTGCACAAATGTGAGATCTACGAAGGAGATTTGGTATTAAGACTCGATATCCGAATAGACAAGAAGACCAGTGAGGGAAGAAAGTTCAGACCTAGGTGGTTAGGTCCATATCGAGTGGTGGAAGACTATAAAAATGGCGCATTCCGCTTGTGTACTCTAGAAGGTGAGGAGTTTGTTGAATCTATGAACTCCCTCCACCTAAAGAGATACTACACATGATCCATCAACATTCTCATATGTACATTATCAGCATCTGCATTTGCATTTTCATTTGTCCGTTCATTTTGTAAAAAAGTGTGATCAAGGAGCTTATTCTTATAGCAATTCCTAAAAACTTCTGAAAATATTGGCAAAACATTCAAATCACGTCTCTTCAAATCTTCATTAGTATCATCAACTAATTTTGTATCGCTCATCAATCCAAACAAGACAAGATAAAGTTTTGACAAAGAACCATACCAAGGCCTCGCATACTTGGTTCTACTTTTGGTCTCTTAATAAGATATGTGTCTTTTGTTCATGGTCTATTCTAGAAGCTTCATGGTGTCACATCTATCCCACATACATCTCCTTAGAAATAAGAACATTCTAAACATTTTTCCCAAATAAGTAAGTCAAATGCAAATCAACATAAAAATTTTATTTTACACATTTCTTTTCCCTACCAACCTTAGGTGTTGAGTTTACGTCTCTTACTAGTGACGTAGGGTTGGGAAAGGAAGGGAATGCCCTTACTCACCTATGCTTTGTCCATGGTGACAAGCCCATGCTTCCTACTGGTTGCATGGGGTAAGGTATAGGGGGTCTCTTTGACAAACCTAAAAGTCATGAACAATTAAATCAATTACTGTGAAATATTAAGTCAAAAAAAAGTGAATTAGATGTTCAAAATTCCAAGAAGAATTCAAAACCCTAAAACCAGATTTTGTCAACCAAGTGGCCATCGACAGATCTAAGCTTAGATAAACTACAAAGCAATTCACATTCTAAACTATGAGGTAACATGGGTAGGGTAAGGTCGAGCTTCCCAATTTGGTTTTGTCAAACCTCTGTCTTTCTCTCATCGCTTCCATTCAACAAATTTCATGGCTTGTGCTCTTTCTAAATCTCGGTGTTGAGCCCTCACATCTTACTAGTTGTGTGGGGTTAGGAGTGGGGCAAGCATATATATTCATCATATCATTATATCATCATGTTTTATCAAGAAAATATAAAGTACCAAAGATTGTACAAGAAACTAAGTTTAAAATTACATTGTGTTTCCATCATCATATATCAACATTATGAAATACAAAAAGAAATCATTCTGATTATCATTTCACATCCATTGCATACATTCTGAAAAGCATAGAAAAGCGGAAATTCTAAACATCTAGAGTACACATGAGAGATAAGACAAAGAGAGTCAACTCGGATACAATGGAATACCAAACCAAAAATAGAGTTTGTATATATCATAGTGGATCAAGTTTGTATACAATGTCATCATGCACTAGGCATGGTAAAAATGCTCGTAACGAGCCCAAAATATACAAAAATTGTATAATGTAAAAAAAATGGCATCAAAGCAATAAAGGCTAAACGACTGTCAATCCTTGTGGGATCCCTCGATGGTGTGCGGCCATACCTAGGGCACTGTTGTGGCTGCGATGGCACCGAGAATGAAATGAATGGTGTGATTTCTCAATGTGGCACCCATTGCCCATAGCCTCACTATGAGAATCGCTTTGCCTCATCAAGCACTCGATGACCTCATATCCAACCACTATGGTATGAAGGGAAGACACTATCTCTCGCGACCTTCTGACGGGAGTGAACACGTTAGTATGTTGGCCAGCGCCAAAGGCTTCCCTAAATCAATAGTCAATCACTCAAATGTGTCTTCCCTAAAGGGATCAACAAGGTATGTACACATACCCGACGAATAAGCTCTCGCCACTCATGTGCGGATGCTACAAAGGAAGAAAAAAAGAGATAATGAGCTAAGAGAAAATCACGAATGCAATTCAGAAGAGAATGCTAAACTAAATCTATGAAAATCAATAAACAAAATAGAGAAGGGAGTATTGAACATACTCAGTGTCTTCTAGCATCCATGTGGGATCAATGGCTGCATGCGGTAGGTGGCTGCTGGTGGCTATGGAGCCTCCCCAAATCTGAAGGCATGGTGCTGTCCCATCACGGACTCATCGTCTCCTCCAAGTGTCTCCTCTGAGACTAGAGTCTCTCTCTCCACGCTCACCTCCTCACGTGCCAATCTAAGGATCTCTTGAGTGTCATGCCACTCGTGGTCAGCTGTTAGCTCCCTCTCGAAGGTCATGTCCCCTCATCCTCCTCCCCACCCGACTCCCCCTTCGTATCGCCTCCCGCCTCCTCCTCGAGTCGATTCTAAATCAATCGCCTAATCCTCCTCCCCAATGTGAGTAGGAGCCTCCCAATCTGAGTTAAGGGTGCTTAAGGAGCACCAAATGCTCGTCGAGCCTAAAATACATGCCTAACTACAATAGGCACACCAGAGTAACAACTTTCCAAAAAAATCCCCTCTAAGACCCTCTCCATGCCTCCGAATAGTCCCGTCGTAAATAGGCGTACTAGAGGAAGCATGATAGGGTATGGAAGATCGAAATGCTTGGGGTACCCAAATCAAAGGGGTGAATCTCTAGTCTCCCGGCTCTGTCAACTAGTTGGCTCATGGAAGAGAAAGCTACCATGTTGTGGTCTCTCACCCCATATCCCTACCATGTCCTGATAGGGTGTGGGGGTCATGTTGGCCGTAGTCAGAGAGGCCACCGACTGATGTGGAGTCCGGAGCACTTACATGCATATCCATCTAGATTCTCGAACAACCTCTCGGATCTACTACGTACACCCTCTTTCATACGGGATGAAGCACTCATAGACCCAACTCATGACCAGAGTGGGGTGGCTCAAGGACTGTCCCTATAATCTCGACGACTCTATATAAATCATGGTATGTGGTCCCCAAAATATCTACTCCCCAGGCATACTTACGGCCATGAGCCTCGATCTTTGTAATGATGGGGGCCCAACAGTATAAAAGTGTATCTCCCCTTTGTCCCTAATCAGTCTTGAGGACAGGATACCCATGATGGATCTTTGAAGGATAGGGATGGGAGTAGTAGAAATAGACCAAACCTTCATTCCCTTCTTTGATCCAGAAGAGACAATAACATCTCCCATGTATATGGCATGTTGTGTCATCATAGCTCTGGACCTCGATGTTGCCAATGTTAGTCTCCTACCAAGTACCAGGAGACCAAAAATGCAGTAGACATCCTCCAAAGTAATGGTCTGCTCCTCTCGACACCTAGAAACCGGAAAGTGTTCGGTCCACATCCCAAGAAGAAAATAAGTCACACGAAATGTGACCTGGCAGGGAGCAACATGGGGAACTCATGCCATCTGCCAGATACCTACCCACTGTAAAAGATCTATCTTAGCCTGGGTCAGTTGATCTAAAATCCCATGGAGCCAATCACACTCTCTCTCTCTGCTCCAACGTATGTACTCTAACTTATTCTGCATCCACCAAAACATGAGAAAAGAGCAATTTAGTAAAGCACATCACACAATAAGCTCATCAAAAACATGGTAAACTCTCAAAAATCCAAAAAAGTTAAGTTTTGAGCATGTTTTGACATTTTGTTCGTAATCACCGCCTAGTGCAAGGCGGCGGTTCCCATTAGGCGGCGGTCCCGTGACCACCACCTTGCTTTGGGCAGCAGTCCTAAACCAATTTTCAAAACACGCCCTTAACTCTAAAAAGGACCAAAAACTTGAAAATTGACCATTTTCAACAAAACAAAAGCATGCCCTATGGGCACCCCCCTAGAGACCTATTCAAGACAAGAAATTTTGAAAATCTGCCCCCTAGGTGAAGTTTTCAACATTAAAATTTTAGGGTACAAAAAGACAAAGAAGGAAATAACTAACCTGAGAGCGTGCTGGCCGATCTCCCACTCACGAAGGCATGATCATGATCTCAACACGAACGTATTGAATGTATTCTCACCGAAAATGGTCACCGTGAATCCAGAGCTCCAAATCAATCAAACAATCCAAATCAACAATGCACAAATGAACTGGGAAATGAATTTGTTTTGATATATATGTGATATTTCTAATTTTGTTTTGAGTGTATGTGTTTACAGGGCTGGAGCGTTGGCGCAGGTATATTTCTACATCCTCGCGCAAATGGTAAGTCCTCTTGTCATTTTAATTTAGTGTTTATTTTTTGATATTTTATCTATTTGCACTTGAGTCTTCCTTTTCTTTTGCAGTAGCGAGAGTTTGACGATGATATTTTGACACACGCGTGTGTCGTATAGTTTCTAACTCACCATTTCGGTAACACCATACTCGAGACTCTACATTTTATGCCTCTTTCATGGCTAATACGCTTCTTTGAGGGGGAAATATATACGCACCCAAAATTGTATGTGCTACATTGTCGGAAAATGGTTATAAAGGTCCCCAGTGATGATTCAAAATCCTTTCAAGAAGGTGTTCAAGCTCCAAAAGCCCATTCACAATACATATTTGTAGCCTAGATAGCCTTACTTATCTTTTCCTTGCATTTTCTAGCTTCCCCTTTTTTCTCGTGCTTGTTTTGGCCTCGGTGCAGGACCGCTTTGCCCTACCTAGGGCGGTGGTCCCGATCAAATTTTCCAGAATCTTCATGCAAGAAATTGCATGCAATGATTCAATTAAGTTTACTTTTTAATGCATCCGTGAGCCGAATTTGCTAAAAATAGCTTCGTTTTCTTAGTTCTCCTTGTTCCTTCTATTTTTAAATAGATTTAATGAGTGGAACTACCTCTTCAATTCCTTGTGCATGAAGTAACAGTCTATCCTCCATTAATATATATTCCATGCTTGTATTCAAGCAAAGGGCCTGATAATTTTGTGTATCTTGCATTGTTGTGCTGCCATAATCTTGCTAGGAATTGCATAGTCAAGTTCAGATCTCTTGTGTTATCTTTCTTCTACCTGCATTACGTCCAAATTAGTTCCAAGCTGCCATCGCTCAAGCACCATCCTCTTGTTGTTGTTCTTTGCATTCCCAAATCCTTGGACTCACATGAACACTCAAAGAAAGAAATGAAAGAACTGAGGGGACATATACTCATACTACTGGATTTTCCAAAGCTCTTGCTCTTCCAGGTTGGAGTTGTGTATTTGTTTGCTTTGTTTTTTCAAATTTTCAATTACATATCAAATAGAGTAGAGAAACAATTCATTTCAATTAATCAGATAGTTGCAAGTAGATCAAATCAATAGGAAGTTTTCCCTTCAATATTATCGGGAAGTTGTGGGTGAACAATAGTTCTGTTAGAGTCATGATTTCTTCTTCACTTCGAGGTAGGGTTGAGAGATTTTATTTGAATTAGAGTAGATCTTAGATTTAGATTCACACATCTCGCACGTATAGCTAGCTACATCTCGTCAATTATTTGTTTTTAAATTGTTTATTAGACTAGATGCATTGTCTGCGAAAAGTTAGAAAAGCACAAAAATATTTATTTCCATAGATTAGTTTGTTTTATTGCTTTGTTCGATATATTGAGAAAACACCAAAAATACAGCTTTAGATTTCCTTTGATAGATAGTTTATTTACCAAAAAAATCAATTCATTTTGTATGACCATCAACGGTTCGCAACAGAAAAGACCTACACTTGGGATCCTCTCGGTCCCACAACCCAATGGGCCGAGGTAATAACTAACATTGACACAAGTCTCGTGCTTAACAATATTACACACACTGCGACATACGCAGAGAAAATAAGATAGTTAGAGACCTTGAACATAGCCGCTAATTGGGCCTATGAATTTTGGACTCGCTCCGGAAATAAGATTTGATTACATGCATGACCATACAAGGGCATCACCTCAACAAGTATTTGGTCAGTGACTCACAGTCCCGCAACCCAATGGGCCTCGCTAGTCGCTTAGATATTGACACTAGATTACGCACACAGGTATTCATATCTTCACCATTTCCACCGATATTATCACACAACTTTCATTGTTGAATATACCCGGCCCGATCAAAGCTAAGAATTTCTAGACAAGACCAAAGAATCACCCTTAGTTCCTGCAGCTCCACTACATCTCTTGTCTCAATTTCCATGACCTTGTTTGGAAACCCATACAAGGAACTTACAGGTTACTTTCCATGTATTCCACAACCAATCAATAGAATCTTCACTGAACTAGACATCGATTGAGGTCTCCGAGTAGCTATCATATCAGACCCTACCATCACACCCCTTCAAAGTTAGGAGAGAAGTGTTTTCCTTAGTTTCACATTTTGTTATTGCGTGTTGAAGACATAAGGTTTCCCAATTAGCTTGGTCATCGCCATCACTTTCACTCCCATTTCAATTCCACATCAGTTGTCTCGGCACGACCTCGGGAGGTCGGGTGTGAAGAAGGTCACGTGTTGATTTTCTGTTGTACAAGAACCTCTCCCATAAAGAGGAGGGACTTGATGTCCCTTGACTGTGGTTTTGTTAAAGTACCATTTTAAAACCCAATACGGTCACCATCATAGTCTCTTCCTCTGCCTCGGCCCTCCCTTACTCGTAGTTCTCTACCACCATCCCAAATTTCTCCCCCCGTGAAATCACACCCCTTCTTCATCCCTAGTAGCCGCAACGTCTCAATCACTAGTTACTGTTCCATATGGATTGCCACCTGGTTTTCCATTCATGGGAGGGATGGTCTCTTCTTCCTCTAAGTTTTTGAGCCAAGAAGAATCCACTAAGACCTCCCGAGATCAGAGGAGGTAAAAATAGAAGAAGAAGGAGATGACAACTCTATCAACCAAGTAGGTACGGTCTTTATACGACCATCAACAGAGCTCCTTGACCATCACTCACCTTGTCCCTCAGATATCCAATCCCACTAACAAATGTAGCCTGATGACTATTAAATTAGTGTTGTCGCGGTGGACCTTACTGAATTCCAACCTCATGATAGGGTCAAGCTAATGAATGAAACAACGGTAGTAGTCACTACAGACTACTTGAAACTCAACAATCAGCTTAAGAAGGCACAATCTAGTCTTCGAAAAGTAGAGGCCACAGTGGTAGGTCATATGGCTGAGCTCAAAGCTAAGGACAGAGAGGTAGATCAGATCAAGAAGGATTTGAAGGATACATCAACCAAGCAAGCCCTCGCAGCCTCTCAAGTAGAGGAAAAAACTCTAGCAGCTAAACTCGCTACATCTGAGGACCTGGTCAATTCACTCTCGCAAGAAAAGGGTAGTCTTCAAGCCAAGATAAATTCTTCTGAAGATACGGTCAAGGACTTGACCAAAAAATTGGGGAAACAATCCCAGAAGGTGGGGATTGTAACATTAGTACAGGGATTGTATGCCTCCTATTGTGACAAGATTGCCACCACTGCTGCAAATCTAGCTCCGACACTTGGATTTATATCCGATGCACATGAATTGTGCTCTAAGGTAGAGAATGCAGTCTCCACCATCAACAATGCCCTATCCACCAAGGTCCATGAGTTGAATCTTCTGATTCAAAACTTTATAATGCTTCGAACCCCATTCTTCAAAATGCAGGGATCACTGATAGGTGGTTGATTACTGCAAAGATCAATGAGATTTTGAGCTGCATTAAAGCTTCTAGAAAATGCCAAAATATCTTGGCACAACTCCACTAAGGAATAAAGGAAATGAAGTAGAATATCAATGAATTGGTGTAACTAGTTTTCCCCTCTCCTTTCCCAGATGAGTCTACGGTCCTATCAAAAGACCAAATCCAACAACTCTTGATAGCTAAGCACCAAGACAAGATTGTCCTTCAAGATTTGAAGGAGGAATCTAGTGTTGCCAAGGTGGAGGCCATCATCAATCCCATCATATAGTTAGAGTTTCACTTGCATGTGGTAATACAAAGCCTCCAGGGTTTCTCCCATAAGGAGATAATTAAACTAGACCGAGCGTTCCAAGCCTTCCAAAGGACCTACCCAATAGAGTAGGAATGGATCAAATACCATACTTCTTTGCAAAATATCTAAGTGGCATACTATAGGCCACATTTTTTATTTTTGAAAAGCAGGGGATCTTAGATTCTTCCATATCAAGCACATAATCCCTTGGTTAGTCGCCAAACCGATTAATTTATTCCTATAAATGATCGAAATATTTATTCCAGATTAGACTACTAAACATTCAAATTAAATACTGACAAGTGGTAGCTCTGTATTTAAAATATTGGGGTAGGAGCTAGAAAGATAAGAGTGAAATTCCTATCAAATTAAGAGAGAGAAAAAGCGGGAGCTTCAAGAAGTAGAGAAAATGGGTCTTTAAAAGGAGGTAGAAGTTTCGAACAAGGGAGAGATATAAGAGAAGAAAAGGAGGGGAAGGAAGGAGTTCTACAAGATTCTAGCCTCAGTGAGCCTCTGTTATAGTAGAAAAGTGTAATATGTGCCTTGAGGGCCTTATGTATCATTTTCTCTATGAATAAAGAGTTCTTATTCTGTGCAAATTGATTTTTATGTCTTGAATCTCTTTTCCTTAGTTATAAGTAGTTCTAAATGAATCAAGAAATTCATCATGCTTAATGCCCTTGGAATTTCTCTATTCGTTCACCATCTACGAATCAACCGCCCGACTCCTTAAACATTTATGTTATCAGAATAGTAGACTATGTCGAACAGCTCTTAGACTATCTTGGATAATTTCTTTAAGTATTCTCACGTATCTTTTTGATTCTATTTTGGTGCATCGCCTTGTTTTAAAGTTATTTTATGCTTTCTTCTAACCCTACCTCACTTAGTAGAGAAGATCCACTTCTTTAAAATCTAGAGGTCACCTTAGGGCGCACATCCCACTAACCTAAGGTTTCCTACGAATCGATGGTTTATCTACAAGGATCATCGTCAAAAAAAAACCCCTGATACAAATCCATGTATTATTTTGTCAAACACGTCCCCGTTTTGTATTGTTATGCATCAATCATGCTCTATAGTTTTGTACTCGATGGATATTTCAATGTTTATTTGATCATTTAACTTTGTGTATCGAGTCTCATGTCACTTAAGATCAGTCCACACCGAGCATCATTCTCCTTGCATGTGGAGTACTTAACCTCATGCTATTTCAACGCAGAACAATCAAGAAAGAGGTATTCATCAAAGAAGCGACCAAGCCAAAAAGGTGCATGCAATACTTTCGATATGTTTTCCTCCATAAGTTATATGTTACTAGATCCTCTATGTGCATTTCACCAACTCCGGTAGAAGTGTTCAACAATGAAGAGACATTTTATTGACAAATGGGTGTGTCTTCTTTGGTGCCTTGTTGTGTTTTTCTATAATGATTTGCACCTAACATAACAACATTTCCTATTGCAAAAACCACTAACTCATGCTTACATTAAAGTCGACATTGGAAATTTATTCAACGTGACAACTTCAACTTCGATGACTTGTCATATGTTTTTGGTTAGTCATTCCTTTGTCCTTTTACAATATTAACTATGAGTAGTGACTGGAGTGAGTAGACAACATACTCAAGTTTGTTGTTATTTTTCTAGGTTCTAAGTTTGTAAATGTTACTATAGGTCAAGACTTTACAAATTATTCTCTGACTATCATATAAGTCTTGAGTCATATAAGTCTCGCCACGTCATAGATTCAAATAGGATTTGTTAAAGTTTTTTTTCTTAAGTTGTTTTTTTTATTGTATTATTAGGGTCATAAAAGAATAAATATTGTCACTATCACCTCATTAGGGTCATTGTGTCTTATTTAGGATAAGTGTAAAAAATTGAGTTCATCATTTAAGTCCACGTGTTTAGTTTTGTAAAATTGAGTAACATATGTGTAAATAGTATTTTTATTAAAAAAGATGTGATTTATTTATTATAAGTCTGTCTTTATAAAGTTTCCTATGTGTATATCAAAAGAGTCAATTGTAGTGAGTCATTTTGTTTCATATGGTTAGTCAAACCATAAAGTCATGTGTGTCACATATTCAAAAGTGTCGTCAAATTTTTGAGTTATCATCAAAAGTCATGTCATTGTAAAAGTCTCAGTAAATAAAAAAATTGCCTCACGACGCATTTTCCACCTTATTCGACGTCCAAAAAATAAAGTGTTTCACATCGCAGGAGGGAAGAAACAAATAAAATCAATGTGGAAACATATGTGCTTCATGTTCAAATTCCAATGAGTTAGCAACACGTATACTAGAGGACGAAGGCACAAGAGGTTGGAGGTCAATCAACGATCTCTCGTCGATCACTAACGACGGGCCACACAAAGATGTGGCGACATTTTATGGTGTGAGTTTTATTTCAAAGAGTGAGATTATTTTTTCAAAGTACCTGCTTTACAGATGTGTTCCTCTTTCCAGCTTTCTAGTTGTTTTTATTTGAATATAATTACTTTTCATATTTGTATTCAAGTAAACAATATTTCTGCATAATTCCCTGAAGGAAAAACATAGTGGACAAACGAAAGCACAAAGGAAAAGAAACATCATGATATTTGGGTTGTTGGTTTTCTCGTAAAACCATCCTTTGTTGAGGTTGTTGGTTGTCTTATAAAACCATCCTTTTTGAGGTTTTTTGTTGTCTTGTAAAACGATCCTTGTTGAGTTTGCTGGCTGTCCTGAAAAACCATCCAAATCATGAGCATGCACAAGTGACACGTTGCGAAAGAAGTGTGATTATTTTTCTCTCATGTTCGCACTAAGGGGGGGAATGTTAGGAATACTATAGTGCTTCACATATGTATGTGTGTGAATAATAATTACGAGTGTAATCATTATGGTAAATATTATTGTTAGATTGTTATAATATATTGTTTCAACAATATATTATTTGTAGAGGTTGGTTACACCCGTAATGTTATTAACGGGTTTATTGTTTGTAATACATCCTATTTTATAGGATGTTTGTTCTCTACTTATATGGCTATATAATATCCTTTGTATTATGGCATGTGAAAATATTAATCGTGTCATTTTATTGTGCAAATCTACTTGTTCTGCTTTAATTTTTTATTTTTATTTTTTTTGGCATTTTTTTGAAATTATTTAGATTTTTTGAAAATTTGTGGAAAATTGTGATAGTGATGAAAAAATAAGAAAATGGTAAAAGGGTGGAAACGAGTGCAATACACATGGGATAGAAAGAAAAATTAAGAAATGTAATGATGAAGTAAAGCAAAAATAAAATGTGCGTAAAGGCAAAAGATTCCTAGGAAAGTATGAGTGAAGTGGAGTGTAAGTGGTGTACAGGTAATATGGATGTAGTTTGAAATACGAGTTATGGTGAACACATGATGAACCCAAGTTCATGAGATATGAGACTAAAAATGAGATATAATGAGAGCTTGAACCAATTCTAACCGTAAAAGGAGACATACCGGCCCTACGACTTATCGAGATCATGTGTGTGCATGTGAGAGTGAATAGGCTACTTGAAGTGAAGGCCCATGATCCAATAAGTAAAAACAAAAGCCAACATGTAGTGTTTAATGAAACAGGTGATTGGTGAGTAGTGAGATGGAAGGTTATTGTAAGTCGCCTATTGCTTCGCCGCTAGCAGACGTCTATAGCCCCAACAGGGTACACTTGATTTTAGTCATAACATTTATCTACTTCTAGCCACACATCCATAGCCTTGATATAGATATTGGAAAGACCCATGAGAGAGAGAGAGTGTGTGTGATATGTATTTTGATTTTTTTACTTGATTGTTTTGGTTTGTTTTCACATGATATTCAACTCTCTTAGTTTGTTAAAGGGTTGATAACCACAAGTAGCTTGATGGTGGGAGTGGGAGTGATCACGGAGATGACATTGTAAGCGTCAAAAATAATGTCCTGGAGTCTTCACAACAAGTTGTTAAGTGTGTAAGCGTGTGTGGGTCTCAAAGAGGAAAATCATTATTAATTCACCAATTAAGGAGAGGCCAAGTTCAAGAAACTATAGTAGAGGCTATTGACTCACAAAACATGAAAACCCGATTATCAAAGTGTTTAGCAAAATTTTTAAAATAAACCAAGACATGGAATGTGAATAAACTATAAATGAAATGTGTAGTAGTGAACAGAGAATTGGAATGAAATATGAATGGAGTAAGTGCGGAAGAACATCCATGGGAAAGTGTTATTTATTTCAATTTCTTTATAGATAAATGCTTTTGAACGGAGCTATGAACCGAGTACAAATACCAGAAGGCACCAATAAGCCAACCCCAACACAACAACTAAACTAAACAAAAGGAATGAAACAAGATAAACCCCAATTAAAATTGCTCCTCGAGCGAGGGATAATAGTCAAGAAGATTTGCAAAATGCCCCTTTTTACCTTTTTTCTTTCGACCGGATCGAGGCCACCACTAATATAAGATTATTTAAGCCCAACATGGACTCAAAGTCATCGAAGCTTCCTCTTGACCAAGTCTCGATTTGTAATATTTATCATATTTAAGACCCCTCTTCACACCACATGCTACATTCGGAGGGCCCCTCGGCCCCTCCATGAAGGTACTTTTTTCAAGACACTCAAATCCTTTCTCTAAGTCTGTTTGGCGAGGCACTCTAGGATCCACATTACGATCCGCATTACTAGTTTAAACCAAGGATGGATTGTCCCACCACTTTGGGATGTCGTATTTCTTCTCCTTTGGGTGTTCTTCTTTTGGCCTTGCATGAGAAAGATGCGTGGATATGTCCAGAGTTCTACAAATATGATATCCGAAAGTTGTATTCTCATAATCTAGGGATTGGACGTGTTGAAGATTCCCCAATTCAAAGAGAATCTTGTTAGGTAGGCCTTTGCTTAGGTCGATCTCTGCACAAAATCTAGCATAGGTACGGAGTCCTACCGCTAACCTAGCTTGATCCACCTTTAAGAATCTACCCATAACATTGCCAATATATTTGAGAGCATACCAAAAATGAAATGAGAGGTTTGGAAGTCAAACCCACACGACATTTTTGTAATGGATAAATTATTTGGATCAAACTATAGAACCAAGGTGTGAGAAACAATGCAACATTTACCTTGAACTACGAGATCATTCGATATGCATTTTTTATATTCCTCTACCTCCTTAAACTGCAGCACAAAGAATTCCTTGGAGCAGAATGATATTTTGTAATTTTTGGACCAGTTTTCTGAAACCCACAGAAAGAGAGAGAGATGAGGAGACCAACCAAAATCCATTGAATTTTCTCGATAACCACCAATTGAGACAAAGATTTAAGATGGGTGCCTACCTTAGGGTTTTCCAAACTCAAGAGCGACATCTCCTCTACAAGATAGAGACTATATGTTTGTGGGTTGATATGGATAGATACTTTATACTTCCCGACATCCTTAAATGAAATGGGTTTGGATACGGCTACTTGAGAGGGATCCTCTCCACCACATTGCTTATCATGAACTACCCCCGCCTCGTAAGAGGACACCACGCATGAACTACCATTCAAATTTGGAGATGCCTTCTTGATTTCTATGGTGAGGGACGACTAAGGTTAGGGTTAAGTTTCAATCCCCGATCCTTTAGGTTTCAAGATAGGCCAACCGATCCTCCCCGCACATGGATTTGAGGGCATGAAGGATCTCCCAATCCCCTATGAAGCTTCGTGTCGATCATGAATCCTCCCTCGGTTTCAAGGCTAGCCCTTCCATGTGTGTGTTCTTCTACTTGTGAGCTACTGGAACCATTTCTAGAGCCATTCACCACTTCCATCACCTCGTTCATCGCTCCCTTTTTATTTCAATTTTTGACATATATAGAGTTTTTGGATTTTTTAAA
This sequence comes from Taxus wallichiana var. yunnanensis, assembly GCA_018340775.1. Classification (NCBI taxonomy): domain Eukaryota; kingdom Viridiplantae; phylum Streptophyta; class Pinopsida; order Cupressales; family Taxaceae; genus Taxus; species Taxus wallichiana. Next base: position 555,096,996 of record CM031234.1, read on the forward strand.
TATGTTTAGTTATGTGAGGATTTGTCAATGATGATAGAACAAGATGTGCAGAGAATGAGGTCATGTTTCAAATCCAATCCTAATGAAAATAATAAAAATGTATGGATCATGCAAAACATGGTAGTAAACCAGGATGAAAGTCCCCTCAATCTAAGTAGGGACTAGATGAAGAAGGGACATGATGTATAAAAGCAAGCAATAAATGAGATAAATAATTGGAGTGACGGGGATGACGTGGATGATAATTGAAGCAAGGATGTTGAATAGAATCCACATAATGATGGTGTGTGAAGAACGTGAATGTAGCGATGAATCACATAAGAATGGTGTTGAATGTGTTAGATATGCAATAACATTTGGTGGTTGATGACATGAGTATAAACCAATGGTAGGTGGTGGAGTGTTATGAAGCATGGTGCTAGTGATGATAGCATGTGGATAAGGTGTCGAAAATGTAGTGATGTCTCAAAAAAGTGTGATAACCAATGGTGTGATCTTGTGATGAGTTGGTGTAATAATAGAAGGATGACATAAAATAGGAAACATCATGTAATAATGAACGTTTAAAAATGAGAATGTGGAAGAAAAATGAAAGGATATGGATGCATGATGGAAGATGGATAAGGCTTATGAGGCCTAGGTATAATAACAAAGGGGAATGTGGGTGTGATAGATGAGGGGAACACAAAAGGAGGAGTAGATAATAAAAATGGTGCTTGAATGAGTGGTGATGAACACAAGAGGGTGAATGTAAAATAAATATCCAAAGGGGGTACAAAAGTGGGAGTACGTGGAGGTGACTTGCAAGGAAGAGATGAAATAACGTGTAGATATGTATGGGGGAATAGATTCAAGAGGAATGTAAACGATTGTAATAGCCGATATATGATGTAACGGAGGTGCCACAAGTAAGAATGGTGCTTGGATGAGTGGTGAGGAAGGAAGTGAGATGTATGTTGAAGAAGTTTGTAAGGTAGGTGAAGTGATGCGTGGCACCCTATATGATGAAGAGTGGAATGTAGATGTAGTAATGGGTTGTGTGATAAGTGGAGTGTATGTGAGTGAATAGAAGGAAGAAGGAAGGGCCACGTTAGGAAAGATGGGATCACATGATGATATAGATGGTTGAGAGCTAGATAGAGGTGGTGATAATGTGGAAGACACTCGAAAAGGATGGAGATGAGACTATGTCCAAAGTGGAAGTACATGATAATGGAGATGGATACAAGGATGATGTAGATAATGAGTGATTAGGTGAGCACAATGGTGTTGAGTCCAAGGTGGAAGCATGTAATGGAGTGGATTGGGAAGTGTTTGATTTAGATGATGAGACACTAAGTGTGCATGATGATTGTGATGTAGTGGAAGGTGAGAAATCAGATGATGAAGAGGTAACATATGAAGAATAAGTGGTAAAATTATTGTGTGAAGTGATTAGATGGTTATTAGTAGATGAATATAGAGAAGATGGGGGTTCAATGACAATGTCCCCTTGTCAAGAAGGTCTTAAATGATATTGTGGAGTTGAGGACATGATTCAATGGGATGACCATCGGTATGATGATATGCACATCTATCATGGGAGGAATGCCACAATGGAAAGGGTGGTTTGGGAGAGAGAGTGATGAGATCGGTGTCAAGAAACTTGTGGAGAATAGAAGAAATTGACTCAGCCAATGGGGTGAATTTACGAGGGGTTGGATGAAGTTAAAAGCCTTAATGGAACACAATGAATGTGAAGATGTGGATGTAGAAGGTGATGAAGTGTGAGAAGGATCTGATTGGCGTACATGGTGAGCATGGGAGTGTGATGGTGCAATACGTGGAGGAGGAACTAAAACGTGCGGTAAGGAAGGAGGATGAACCAAATGAAAATCCTTGAGGCATTGTGAAATGTGCACGACCTCATCAAATGTATGTAATGATTGAATTTGTAAGTGATTTGAGACATGAGGGATACAAAATTTGGAAAATAGGTCAATGAGATTAGATTGGGGAGAGGAAATTAAAGGTGGTGAACAAGTGCATGCCAACGCATGACAAAGTCAATAACAAACTCGGTGTGGGATTTCCTAATATTGTGAATATCAATGAGCATTGGTTTAGGTGTAATATGGATAGTGAAGTGTGATAAACAAGTTTCGCAAGTTGTGTGAATGTATAAAGTCTATGTTGTGGGAGGCATGAATATCAATCAAGTGTGCAGCCACAGAGTGAAAGTGGGAAAGTGCGTAGGAGGAGAGCATTATCATGTTGGATGAGGTGTAAAGTGTAGCGGAGAATAGACGTAAGTGTTGTTGGGGATCCTTGGTCCCATAAAATTTGTCAAAAATGGGCAACTTGAAATGCAATGGATTGGGATGACACTGTGTCATATGGTAAATAGGCTCATTGCAAATGGTGTGATAAGTAAGAGCAGGTGTAATACACCCCAAATGTTGGGACTTAAGCTTAAAAATGAGGTAAAGAGGGTGTTGATGAAGCAAATTAGAGTGTGGATGAGCATGGAAATGACTAGAAGCCATGGGGAATGATAATGAATAGGACTTGGAAACATGAGTGGAAGAAGTCAACAAGATGATAAGACAAGAAAATCGCAGTCGTCAATGTAGTTGCGGATCGAGTCTAGGATAAATCATGAATCATAACAAAATGTAGATTGATGATTTAGAAAGTGATAGGTCAAGAATAATTCTGTCGAATATGGGAACAAATATGGACTAGAAAAATTGCGATAAATAGCAAATATGTAATCGAGACATGGAAAATCGTGGACTCAAAATGGATGACATAAACATAAATGACAAGATGGGAAGGGTCTCATGAAGAATATAAATAGTCATAGGGGAAACTCATAAAATAATATTGTTTGTTTATCTCAAGGTAGAATAAAAGAGCTCAGTCTATTGGCTTCCTATAAAAGGTTCTCTCCCTAAATACCAATATTTACCCAAATAAGTGAGGTACACTAGAAATATTCCTATTCGCCACTTTACTTTACCCCCTTGATTAACCAAGTAGATTTTACTCTTCTCAATCAATCAAATTGGGGCCATCACTAAGGATAATCTTGTATCTAATCCTCATGGGCATACTATTCGTAGGTGGGGGGCACCCGCTTTGTTGGCCAATTCCCTCAATGTGCCAACTACTTTGGGGTTCCTGTAGTACTCCTCACAATGAGTTTTAGGGCTTATGCCCAAGAAATTTCCACAATTATACAAACATGTATTTACCTTTATTTGGACCTACAATAAAATGAGTGGTTCGTTCCCAATTCATTCCTTTAGTAAAAACAAATGTGTTTTAAAGTGTTTGTAGAAACAAAATTACAAGGCAAATCACAATCATGACTACCCTACAACCAAATTTTATTATTATTTATGTTAGAAATTGTAACCCAAATTGTAGTAATTTACAACCGAATTACAACTTGAGTTTTTTTAAATTTTAATTTTAAGGAGACCTAAAAACAAGTGTTAGATCTACAACAAAATTAGGGAAAAAAATCAAACTGAAAAGGCAATTTAAAACCCTAAGCAAAGCAATGTTAGATTCAAAAAACAAAAATAATCACCCACAACCAAAATTCTCCCACCATGGTCGCCAAAATGTAATCCTATATTTGGATTACCTGTAAGATGGATTAGCTAAAAATAACAACCAAATCAATGATACTTAAAATAGAATGGGATTATGATGCCATCGTTAAGAGAGGAACAATTGTGGTTTCTTTCATTGAATAAAGTGGGTAAAAATATTCAGATTTGAATCTAATCCTACACACAAACACATTTGAAAAATGTTAGTTATTTTTGGTGGTTAGGGTGCCTACCTCAGTCAGATCCCTAACCATTTTAATGAGATAGAATACATTTTAGGGATGTAAAATGACAAAAGAATAAATGAAACGACAAGTATACCTATCTCAGATCGCATGACAATCACAATTGCGTTTCACCGAGAATCACATGAAGATCACAAGTCAATTGTAGTTATGATTCCCACCTATGTTGAAATGTTTCTAGAATAGTGTTACTTGAAATTTTCTTTTCCTTCTTCAAAATATGTAAAATCGAGATATGTGAGTAAAAGAGCAAGAAAAATCAAGTATAGTCTTTTTGCACTAAGAGCCAATGATTGGAATGAGGGAGTAAGGATTCTTTTATAGGTTTGGAGTGCATAGGGGAGTGGGACACACATGGGTGCAATGTGCATTGGGCATGCACATGGGTAGGTGGGGTGCAAAACCTAAATGTGAGTGGTTGAGGGTTAGTAAATGAGTGGTGAGGTTTCTTTTAGCTCCATTTTATGGGGTTTTATGATTTTTTTGGCCTTTTTGTGTTTTATAATGTTTTTTTGTTTTTGAATAAGGGACCTTATGCGTAAGATGCATTTTATAGTGTCTAAAATAACTACAAAATATTGAATACATGGAGCCAATACAAGCTCGATGCACGAGGTCTAAAAATAAATTAGTCATAGATCTACACTTAATGCAAAACTCAAGGTATAAAAAGATAGAACATATGCACATGAAACTGGAATGAGTATTCAACAGTGTTGAAAGAATAATAATAATGGAAGATTGAATATCAATAAATGAGAGAATAAAACAAATACCCACAAAAACGATACATATGGATATATCAAAACTTATTACATTTGTCTAACACAATCAAAAGAGAATTTGTGAGACTCTCATCAACCCAACCAATCATGATACAAAATGAAAATTTTGGATCAATTTGACACAAGTTAACTCAAAAACAACTCTCCTTTTGTTAATTACTTCAATGCATCATACTAAGTTATAAGAAGAGGATATCATAATATTAAGGAATCCCATTTTAATTCACATAAAAATCTCACCATATTGGGTGAGTCGCTCAAATAACACATGACACTTTATTAGTGTATTGTCATACAACACATTAATATATCTCACATTATTGTAATAATCCATAATAAACCACCTATACATATAATGTTAGCACTAATCATAATAAATTCCTAAATATCATCTCTTATTTAAAGAAGATTATAACTTGATTTAAAACTTATTTGATCCAATATGAAAAGGAATAAAGACAAGGACATTATAGTAAGGCATGATAAATATGATGAGACATTAATAGAATCAAGTGAGGTTAAAAATATGAGTAAATAAGCATTTGCAGGTGCTAAGCATACAACAAAATTTCTATAGTGATATTGTTTACCCTTAATTAAATTATTAGCAAAGTGGTGTATAATTAATTAGGTTTAGAGATTGACAACTATTCTAATTAATTAACTTCCAACATTAATTATGCAATATTAGAATAGTATTATAGATCATGCAACACAAGATATAAATTCGAAAACACAATGTAATAAATGCACTTAGTTGGTTGTAGATGATTCTCGAAATATATAGGAGTGTACACTACTAGAACAAGGACATTTGAACCTAGAAGTATTTCATAATTAAGATTTTAACTAAAAACACCCTATGTAAAGACAATACCATTCAGTTAGGACTACACCATCTAGTTTAGCCCCTTTTATACATTCCTGGACCTTCTCTACTTCTACTAATGCAACTTTATGGGTTGGTCGTCGATTAGATTTTTCCATTATTGTCAAACCCTAGTTGTCACACATGCAATGAGGATCTATGAATAGACTATAATTCACCTCAAACCCTAGCCATAGATGAAGAGTCTTAAAAAATAAACATTAGAAGGGTTATGGGCACCCCGTGCACCATTGATGTTAGCACAACTTTGAAGAGGCCTAAAATTGCACGTTGTTCTCCACCTAACATGTGATATCTAGATAGATCAATAAAATTTGACATTTTCTTTGACCATGCTTGCTTTGAATTCACTCTTTACAAAACGCTTAGAGAGAGGATGTTTAGTACTTTTGATGAGATATATAGCACATTGAATTGGTTTGTAGCTTCAAATTTGATGTGCGTGCTTCCCTAATGAATTCATACATGTTCTTGTGACATTTAGGGAGATTTAGATGTCTTTTGTAAGTGTATAAAGTGAGTTCTCTAGTGCATTGCCTTATGAGTTCCATGTTATAAAATGAGGTAGTGTTTACTTGCTTATATATGATTTATATAAGAAATGTTGACCCAAATAAAGTGTAAGACCCAAAGAAAAATATTAATTTGAAAGTGTTGTTGGAAGAAATATCAGTCCAAAAATGTATAGATGGGTCATGACTGGATATAAATTCATAATCAAATTGTATGGACATGACTGGAGCAATAAATATGCCAAATGAAGTTTGGAGTTGATAAACTAATGTTTTTCTATTGATTTTGTGTATTTTATTCTTAGAATGTGTCGACATGTCAATGTGCAAGGATAAATAAGCTAAACAATGGACCTTGAAAAGTGCCAAGTGGGAATGGAGAAGTTATACTTATTATAGTAAGAGTGCATAGTCAAATAAAGGGTTGCCAAAGTGAAAATTACCAAATTTGAGTGTCTACATTTTCCCCCTTTAAGTATGAATTGAAAATTGCATGCTTAAAGGAAATTGTACCTAAGTGTGTAAACACACTTTGCCTTTGCTTGAATGTTTGTTTTATAGTTCATTGTTGTGATTGGTGTTGGTATGCTCCACGATGAAACCTACAACACAGAGTGTAGTCAATGTCCATGATAGATAATTGATCGTAACTCAAATAAAACATGTAATAGAAAATATTTGTATTTGTATATATGTGAAGTGAAAAGATGTAAACAAGGAAATAATACACTTGTTTGCTTGCGATTTTATTTTTTTAGAGATTTGTATTTCTTTAAATTCGTTAAAGGATTGGGAGTGATCAATCCCCAATTTGTGCCATGGAAAACCAGAGTATTGGGTGCATGAACTTGACACATGAAGATGCACAAGAAAGAGAAGAAGATATAGGTACAAATACAACCCTACGAAGGAAGAAGATCATGTACCAAATTTATTCAACAACTTTGATATATTCCCCTTTAAGTGTAATAGGAGAGGAAAGTATGCCCATGAAGCCCTTAGTTACTTCTCTACCTTCCATAACCCCATGGATCACACCGTTGCAAACAGATCTAGACCTGATTTTACAAACAAGGACATATAATATAAAAGATGATAGGTGCCCCAAAACTCTCCTCATATTCCACACGACATTGAGTACGAGTTGAATAAGTGTTAAAAATGTGCTAACAAAACTGAACTAGGAAGGAGATATGTGCCCCCAAGATTCCTGAAAATGATTCTAAAGCTAAGTGTAGATGTGAAGAAGGAATGAAAAATTTCATGCCCTACACTACTATTCTAAACCAAGTATTATGGATGTGAAAATTTGTAGAAACCATGTATACATTGGTGAAAATCTAAAAATGTTTAATTTTTTTCTAAAATTGCCCTATGGTCAAAAACAGTTGGGGGGGGTCGGACCTGCACTACATTATGACCAAAGTGTATGATTTCAAACATATCCTAATTTTTCCAAAATTTTGTGTACACCTACATTTCTAGGTGTTTGTACCTATGTGTACCTCTACTCCAATTTTTTTCCCTATATTTTCTAAAATGTAGAATAAACCTAGATAGATGACCCCTCATTTGAGGAATTTGTAAAAATTATGTTGATCATGTGGCTCAAAATAAATATGTGTGTATTGATGAAGGAGATGTTTGAGAAATTGTGTAGAGTGTTAAGGAGGTGGCCACCTTGGAGAACATATACCTGTAAAAGGAAAGGTGATTTTCACATGTTAGAAACCATGGTGCACAACAAAAATGCTGATATCAATTTAGATAGAAACCATTTAGTCAATAACAATAGTGGTCTAAATGCTTGTAAATACATCAATCATGGAATATGATGTATGGAGTATGAAAAAAATGTCACACAAAAGGTGTGAAACATGCAAACATGGGACACCCATTACGTCACAAGAAAATCAAGGCACATATTCCTTCAAACAAGAGTAAGAAATTTAAAATAATATATGCATGATGTCATAAACATGCGACACCCATAGTGTTATAAGACAATCAAGGCACATATGCCACAAGCAAGGAAAACATGTGAGCACTAACATACACACACAAGCAAGTATGCATGAAACTAGAGTGTTAAAACATGATAATATGATGTAATCTCTAACATGGGTGAAATATTTGAAACAATAGATTTCAATGCTACACAAGACACATGTGTTAGTCATGTTAGTATGAAAAGAGAAAGTACACAATGTATGTAATTGAGCATAAATGAGGAAGTGGAAAAGGTATTATAATATAACAATAACACCTATAGGAGATGGATTTGTTTCCCACAAGGTGGGAATGTAAGGAATAAAAAGCTCTCTTATAAGTATGTATCAATCTATGTGTCCCGAATCTATCTCAATATACCCAATGAACACATGTATGTAAATGATATAGGATGATCCCTACACATAATAAATCAAACAATGCGTAATTGATATGAAAACACCCACATAATCTAAAGCTTGTAGAGATCTTTCCAAGACACTTTGAATGAGGTCAAATGAACTTTTTATGTAAAATTTATGGCCCACTTTGAAGTTCTATGTTAACATGTAAAATTAATAAGTAGGTTGTACAGAGACGATGTGGCCCAATTAGGTCTTAACATGTGGACCATTGGGGTGTTGACAAGTAGAAATATGCTATTTGGAAAAAGGAATGTTTGGTTTTTAGCCTCAAGTTTTGGTGGTCGAGAGTGGGGCCCACACTATTTTTTGGTTTTGGGCCCATCGATTAATGGGATCCACTTTTTGTTAGGAGCGAGACCCTTCCACCTTGTTTTTCACATTCCATTTCAAGTTTTCTTGCATGTAAACCAAAGTGGAGATCAATTCACAAAGTGAATGTTGGATTAATTCCCATGGAGATAAAAGCTCCTAGCGCCCGACAACCAAGCAATAACCAACTCACATTTTCTAACCACCACCGAGTTCACAACCTCAAGGTGAGCTCCATGGTCAATTCATAACAACCAAAACCGAGCTCCACAACCAAGTCATCACAGCCAACATCGAGCTCAACGACCGATTCCAAGGCCAAGTACAATGGGAAATTCACAAAACAATACCAAACATGGTCTAAGGCACAACTCAACATATAATCACAAGGCTATAAAAGCCTTCTTTTGTTTCCCCATGTAAGGGATGTGGGAAAAAAAACCCACCAAAATGCATAGGAGATGATTCAAAAGGGAAGAAATGGAGATGGGGGAGTCGAACCCTCAAACCCATGCATACCAAATTGGAGCCTTTACTACTAGGCCATACAATCTGTTCTAAATTTATTCAAAGGATATGAGATTTATCTTGGATATTCGGGTTGTGGAAGATCAAAAATGGGAAAGATTAGGGGATTTAAACCCCTTACCATGTTCCAAAAAGATAAGTGCTTAACCGTTATACCATGGGATAGAGACGTGAATTTGGTTTTAAAGAGGTAAATTTTGTTAAGTAGACAACCCCTTTTAGATAATTAAGCATACTTATAGCATTTGTGTTGCGGGAAGGTTACTAGAGATATAACCGAGTTTCTTAGACTCTGTAGGGACTATTTTGTAGGCCAAAGAATAATTTTGAAGTATTTATTATTGTATAAGTGTTTTTACGTCAATAATTGATCGATTCAAGAGTTTTTCCGAACCTAGAGATGTAGCCCAATATGGGTGAACTTCGTTATCAACTTGGTTTGCATTTTCTCATTGTTATTTATCATTTTCTCACTATTTTTAATCAATTTTAATATTGTTTTCAATTATTAATCCAATTTTTAACATTTTATAGAAATTGAGAGCTTTTTTACAAGTATCCAAAACTATGAAATTGATTAACAAAGCACTCAATTTTTTTCCGGATCAAGAATGAAACAAAACATGTTCTCTATCAAACTAAAGTGATAAACAACATGTATAAAGTATATTTTTATAACTCAAGTAAAATGCACAGATCCCGATTTTATATTTTTACCAATATTTGAATGTTTATGTATTATCAAAGTGCTTAGCTATGTACACAAATGAATGGTAGCATTAAACAATGCAATGAGAGCCTTCGAAGGAGGTAGAGAATCCAATGGAGGGGATGGAGACTTAGACCTTGATTTTATGGAAGAAAGTGACACAAATGCAAGAGGTACATTAGTGGTAATGGTTTCAAAAGAGCATCCAAAGGAATATGGAGATGTATGGGGAGTGTGGGAAGTAGAAGACGTTGAATTGAGACTTGTGATTAGAATATCATATCTTGAAGAGGTTGCAATCAATTGATATTGGTTTTTATTGATGCACGAAACCCATTGTAATAGAAGACATATGACATAATAGGATTAACAAACATATTGGAAATGTGACCCTTACCAAAGTATGCGGGGCATGCAAGGAAACCTATTCTTGGAAAAGAGGAAGGGATATCCAAAAATGCCCCCAAGTATTGGAGAATGTATCATACAATGGTGTATGTGTATGAAGATCAAATATATAGGTAACAATTGGTAGGCCTACTTAACAATAACATGTCATGAGTGAGAATGTAATGTTGGATGCATGAATGGTTACTATGTTGAATGTGTAGAATAGTGACACACGGTTCTACCATAAGTATTTGTTAAGAGGATGAGGAGGTGGAGTCATTAGGGTACTATATTTATTCATTTGGGTTGTTTTATGCTCAATAGCTAGATGTCAAGAAATATGTAATGATTCTAGTGAAATATTTTCCTCTTCTTCATCAATAGGCTCAAGACTTTGAAAATGATCTTTAGGGTACTTATAGTCATCACAATAATAAGTAAGATCAATGTTGTATCTATCATAATAATTGAGAAATAGTGATTAATTGGTGATATTCATGAGATTATTTTGTGTGTTTCCCCTAAAATATTTTTAGAGGAAAACTTAAGATGTATAGATCATCATCGTCGCCATCGTCATTGTCATCGCCATCGCCATCGCGTCATCGCTCATTGTCATCATCATCGTCCATATCATCGCCATCGTCATCATCAGCATCATTTTTGTCGTCATCATCATCATCATCATCATCATATCGCCGCGTCGCCATCATCATCATCATCATCATCATCATCATCATCATCATCATCATCATCATCATCATCATCATCATCATCATCATCATCATCATCATCATCATCATCATCATCATCATCATCATCATCATCATCATCATCATCATCATCATCATCATCATCCTCATCATCGGTATGTGTATCAAGATAACTCCATGTATACATGATAGGTGCCACCATACTAATAACGATCGAGATTCATTTATATTGTTTTTGCAATTGATATCAATATGTGGATTAAAATCTATCTCAATTTGTTGTGAAGGAGTATAGATATTTATAAAATCCACTGTCATGTTGCCCCCATATTAGGCTTGTGGTGGATTTATGTGTTTTGAGGTGGTGTAATTGTTCATGGTCAACTGATTTTATAGTCATTGTTGTTTTCATGATAGTATGAGATAAACCAATTATTGGGAGTGGCTCTACTAAAGGGGGTATTGCATGTGTATACTTTTTGTGATCAAATGAATCTTGTTGTAATAGTGTGTCATTTAACATTGTAGTATGATCATAAGATATAGCTATTGTAAATTTTTTGTTTCCATTGAGATTTTTGAACTTGGGATGATTGCATAGGAGAATTTCGTGTATCAAAGGATATAAATCCCTTACACTTGATTTTTGGATGCTTCATTATAAAACATAACAATCATTATCACAATGTCAATTAATTCCATGATAGTTAAAAAATGGTTGAGCTTCGAGTTTTCTAATACTATATTGAGGGTAATAATGAGTGGGTAATAAAGTGACTAACCGATTATTGAGTAGCTCAAATATAATATTATGTTATCGAGTACGCTTTTCAAACCGAAGAGGTGTTTTCTGTTGTAGGAATTTGAATTCAGCCGTATGGGAACTTGTATCATGCATTATGTGTGTATAACATTGCTTCTTAGTGGGTGTATAACTATATTGATCATGATTATGGATATGTGGATTGGAAGAATCCTTTAGATGTGTTATCTCACACTTGAGAGATGTGATCATGGTATTTGTAACTTGAAATTTATCTTGGAAAACATGGTGTAAATATTGAATAGAATCTAATATAGCCTTATGAAAGGTTCCATCACTACTAATATGAGTTGAAATACGGTTCAAAATTGAGTTCACATGAGAAAGTGTGATATGATTAGGAAGTGTTTTTCTTACACTAACTTATGAGAGTTTCTCGACATGTATGATGACGTTAAAGTAAATCATGCAAAAACTTGAGAATTTGTAGCATGAGCCATGACGGTAGAAAAAATGATAGAAATAACACCAAACAGCGAGAAAAAGGATCAATATATAGAGGGCCAACAATCAAGAGACCATGGGGATAAGACCCAAAAAGAGACGTTAAGTAAAATTTGATCATCGTCAAATGAATAAAATTACCATTTCTTGAAATAGAATTTGAATTTTACAAAACAAAAGAGGTATTTTTGAATCTAATAATGTGAAATAAATACCTGTAAGGGATTTTTCCAAAAGTGTGTATTTTTTTATTATGACCTAATTATGCTCATGTTTTAGTAACTAAGCTATAAATTGAAACTAATATCTACATAGCTTGAAAACAAAATGCTAATTAAACAATGAACCATCAAGATAAGAGCTTAAAGGAAATGCTTCTTCAATGCATAAATGAAACTACATGCTAAGGTATTACTAACTTAAACTATGAACCTATGAAGAACATAAGCAATCAAAGTGGATTGTTACTTGATCTCAATGATTGAGAATGAAATCTCACCAAGAATGGATACAAGGCCATTTTGGATCTTCCCATATTACTCAATTTTGAGTGAAAGGATGCAAGATGGAGAAGCTATTTCCAACAATGGAGAATGGCTCAAGATCAAAATGCTTATAGTTTTCACTATTCAAAGCATGGTGCAAGAAGAAAGGTAAGAAGGAGGGTTCTTTATATAGATTGCATGAAGAGGAAAGGCTAGAAAATTGATGAATGTGGGATAAAGGTAAAAAAATATTAGGAATGGATAAGGTTGCTTTATAAAAGGTAATCTTGATTTAGAAGAGTTTAATTTGTCATTAGTAAGTCATGGGAGTTGGGGATGTTTTAATTAATCAAAGGTGATTAATTAATAGGTAGATGTAAGCTTATAGAAGCTAATTAGAGGAAAATTAGTATGATTTGCAAGATGTAAGAGATGAATTTGATCCAATAAATAGTAATTTATTGATTTAGAGTTGTGAGCGTAATTAATTAATAATAATTAATTAACCCAAGTAGAAGCGGATATTAATTAATGAAAGGTCGTTAATCAACATCCTTAATGATAGGAAGGCTAATTAATTAACGTAAGGTCGTTAATTAACGAATATGAAGAGGAACATTAGTTGATTAGCGGAAAAGCGCTAATTATTACAAAAATGATGAGAAAGAGGATAATTAGTGCAATCTTAGCATTAAAGCCTGCGTAAGTGGATTTTAGGTGTCTATATTTGCCCCTCTTTGGGGTGGTGTAAGTGACGCCACTTCAAAGATAGTAGAAAAGTACAAACAAATAATTTTTTTGAAGAGATAGAAGAAAAAATTAATAGAATGAAGGATGCCCCCTCGAGTGTCGATGGGGTGATGAAACACAATTGATCACTATTGCCCCAAGTTGCTTTTGAAGAAAAGTGTTGATAGAAGGAGAGTGATATGGAAGAAAAATGAAGATGAAAAGAGATGGATATAGCTATCATCTTGCCGATGTAAAAACCAACTTTATTTCATCATTTTGCTTATGATTGACATCATCGGTCCTTATTAAAAATAATGAACAAAAGTGTAGTATGACATGAAAAGCCATATACGAACAAATGTCCATAGCTAAAAACACCAAATCCATGCAACATAAAAAATGCAATGTAATACAAGAAAGTAAAATATGCCTAACTCCTTGAAACATACGAAAAGTAAACAAGATAACTTAATAGAGAAACATAATGCAATTTTTTGTTATCAAGATTTGATTATGACCTTTACAAATTGTAGACAAGGGTTAAAAGATGGTGCCCCAAGCAAGGATACATGCAAGGGGAATAATGGAGGACACTTGGGTCCTATGAAAAGTAGTGCACTATGAAACAATACCAAACAACTCATTGTGCCCCAGAGTATAGACATAGTAAGCAAACCAATTTTTAATGGAGGTAGATCAAGATGATCTACAAGTTGCGCACAAGAACATGTGAGAACCAAAGAGTGACATTTTGTAGGATGATTTTTATTGTTTTGATTTTTAGAAACATATTTGAATGTTTTTTATTTTGAAATTTTTCTAAAACTATGTACAAGAAATCAAGAAACATGGATGCCCCCAATGATAGATGGGATGTATAAGGGAAGAATGCCACACGTATGAGAAAGTGAAGATGTGACATGCCCCAACAATTAGGTGGGAGTATTCAAAGACAAAATCTTCACACATAAAAGGGGGATCAAGGCCAATATAAAATAGGTTCAATCATGAGGGAGCAAGGATGTCCCAGAGTGTAAGATGGTGTTGATAAGACAAAATATGGAAATTTTCTCAAAACATACGTAAGGATCACGTGAAGAAGTAGAACACATTCAAAAGCACGGGAGGATCGGAAAGGATAGCGCATGAAGAAGAGAGACAGATTCGGGACTTAGCCATTTTCATGATGAGGATCTATTTTTGGAGATAGCGTGCAGAGCACACAAACTGGTCAAAGACTTACATGACACACATTGGCTATTTTTGGAGGATCGCTACAAAGTGATTTGCATGAATATAGGATGAGAATATATCTATTACTAGCAGTTAACTAAAAGCAATCTATTGTTAGCGCACTTGCATGTGTGGCTATTTTTGTAATGACGCGTGGCTAATAATAACATGTGACCTATTTTGGGATTAGATAAGTGGTGAAGGGAAAGTCCCCACCCTTATAAATATGTAGTGAATTATGTAGCATAAGAGAGAGGTGTGAGAGCTAAGTTATTATGAGGTTATGTTGCCAAATCTGATGCACGCATGAGCATATATTATTGTTATTGTAAGGAAGCTTTTGTGTATTACTGTATTTAATATAATGGGGGTTATTGGCTGAATCAAGGTGTTAATCATGGTTATAGTTTATTACTACATAAAGGGTTTCACTATGATTATTGTTTGATTCATGATACTTTAAGATCTAGATCTAGGAAATGCTCTATAGAATGTTAGATTAATTATGGATCTGAATGCTTTAAGTCTTCATCATGCTAACATCCTGCAATAACAACCCTAAAGAGGGCCTGGTACCTTTACACACTTTGGGTGAGCACTCGACCTAGGGCCGAGTGATGTGCTTTAGTGCGCATGGGCTTTTACTGGTGAATTCTAGGTCGCATCATTGGTTCCATTGTCAGGACCTCTTTTTTTGTTGTTTTTAAGATGGTCCCCGATGAAGACATACCGGTTGACCCAAGCAAGTGTTGAGGAGTGGATACATGATCTAGAAGATGAATAAACATGGAGGTTCAACACTGGGTCTGAGTTTAACACACGTGCATGGGTGGAAAAAAATCTGTATGACATTTTGTATGAGAGCTTCTTTACTATTTTCTAGTAGAATAGTATGAGTGGCTGATTTCTTATACGTCTAAAAGGAATTAGAGGTATCACACACTTGTCTAGATGCAGGAATAATTTTAGACCCTTTATGATGCTGATTTGATTCGGAATCATGCGGTGGATACGTGGTTATGTGGTGTTTTGAACAATTATATCTTGGAGTACTCAATTTCCACTTATTCATACCCAAAGGTAGCTAAATTACAGTCTTTATGATATCTTAGAGGAACTTACCTACAGGGAACTCCACTGGCGATCAAGATCCTGAAGGTAACTTTGAATTTGGAGAGAAAACTAATGGCTAACTAAACCCCACCACGCATGGGGGAAAGAGCAAGTTTGGTGAAAGATGGAAGACCTAGCGGCAGAAAGGAAGAGAGAGGAAAGATAGCTTGAGTATAATGATGCGCGTGAGAAGGTGGTAGAGAAGCATCGGGAGGTTATAGAGAAAATGATGTTGTGGAGAAAGATAATTTGGGAAGGAGTTGAAATTCACGTAGAAGACATGGAACCCGAGCCTCAGGAACTCCCCCATTTGGGAAATCATGACAGGGAACCCTCCTCAGCCTCACATAGAAGCGTGCCAACATAAACATCTTGGGCCATGGGCGCACATCTGAATCCACCTAGAAACCTTGCTCTTACGCTTGGTTTTCCAGCATCTAGTACAAAAAAAAATTAGAAAGCTAATTCAAGCATCGGGAGAGCACGAGTGAGTCTTATAAGAGGCATAATGATGGTAGCGCAAATGGCTTCATTGTTATATGGGAGTACCTTTTCAAGTGTATCATCTACATAGAATTTAGGTGCATAGATTTTTGGACTATCTTCTGGGAGTAGTAACACTTCACATACTATTGGGGTACAGCTTGAATACTACGGCTAGGACACAGGGAAGTACATCTTCCGGTCGACCCGCTTATAGGTTCGGGATTAGGAGGTATAGGTGGCTCTAGCTTCGGTGGATGTGGTGGTTCTAGAGGTAGAGGAAACACATGAGGTTCTGGATTAGGTGGTCAAGGTCCGCACTGTAGACACCTAAAATATGCTTACACTTAGCATTTCCTCTCATTTAACCAATTGACGACACTTCGTTAATCAACCCTTCTTCACTCCATTCTCGGATGCCCATTCACAACACATTTTCATTCATATTCTTCCCATATTCAACTTATTTGGCTAATATATCTCTTATTAGCTAAACATTCCTCCCTTTAACCATTCAAAACATCCCTAGTTCTCTCTAGACCACTTCTATTAGCTTTGTAGGCTATCTATTAGTCACAATTGGTTATCCAGACCCCTTCCAACTCTCAATGAGTCTCTAATCACTTGCTAATCAAGTTTAACTAGCCTAAACCAAGCTTAACTAAGCCTAAAACATGTTTATCCTAATCTAATCCTAAAGTGATTTTTGAGATTTAGTCCCACATGCACCCAAAGTTCAACATCCTCTCATTTGGAAATCTATAAATAGAAGGGTCACCCCTCCCTTTCAAACTTACAACTTCACTCACAAGTCCTTCTCTCTCACATTTGGAGATATTGGCATTAGACCTCATTTGCATTAGCCAAGCTAATAGGCATTTGATCTTGGCTATCCTCCATTGTTGAAGCTCCTCCATCTTGCATCCATAACTTCATAGTAGGTTAGTAGGAGGGTATCTAACTTGGCCTTGTATCCATTTTAGAGAGACCTCTTCACCTCCATTGAAGCAAACAACAAATCTAATTTGATTGCTCATAGGTTTAACTAGGTTTAATTTATGTTTTAAGTAATCATAGAGTAGTTAGAGATAAAATGATAGTGTTTTAGTTTAATTCATTATTGTAGAAATTATCTTGTTTAGCACTCATCTTGATGTTTATGATAGGTTTAGTTAGATCATGGAACTACTTAGCTAGTTTCTTGTTTATTAACATAACTAATCTTCTCATGCATACATTTGGCATGCCCGGTGGGACACTTATGTCCATCCTCCATTAATGGAGGTCTTTTGAGTTCTTCAAAGTTCATTTGCAAGTTTTTTTAGTTAAAACAACTTGTTATTTGCTCATTTCTATTTCTAACACTAGCTAAATCATGCTTATTTGCATATGTTTTGTGGGTTTGAACTAGAAATAGGATACTTTGACTAACAACTAACTTATTTTCTCTTAAAAAAATTTGAATCCGTGAGTTTTGCAGGTTTTTCACAGGGTACACATAGGTGTTGTAAAGGGCGTGTCCACGTTGAATCCCTAATGTCCCCATCAAAACAAGTGTGCATCTGTCTTGATGTTATTATGATTAATAAGTTTTCTCTCTGCAGGGATGCGCACACATCTCTATTGGTGGGTTGGCGTCTCCGTCTCTTTGGATGCGTCTGTGTAAATAACCCCACTGTAAAAAAAAATTAAATTTTTTATTTTATGCTTAGATGCATCTCCATTAAACCCTAAGTGTCCACATCGAGTTGTAAGCATCTTTGTCTCTCTGGACATGTCTGTGTTTTTGGTATACTTGTGGATTTTACTAATTTTGTTTTGTAGGCATATCCGTTGAGTTAGGCGTGTCCGCATCGAAACCCTAATGTACTGTATTTTGAAAGCTTTGTGTAAGTGTTACCCCCTTTGAATTTTTACCTTGCACACCTTTACATTGGTTAGGATGTGTATCCATTGGTGGGCGTGCATGCATCATTCGGGCATGCAGTGTCTCTGTGTAGTCCGGATTCATCAATTTTTATTTTTAATGCTCCTTGTTTTGATCATATCTTTTGACTCGTTAACCCGTTTTTAGAGTTTGAATAGGCGTCGAAAGAGAACGAAGCGTACTTTGCAAGGGAACTTTACAAAAGTAATATACCTTTGGTATAACTACTTCTATCACAAAAACTCCCAAAGTGCCCTAGAGACCTCCAAAAATGCAAAATACTAAAACTATTAAAAAACTGCTAAAAATAGATTTCTAGAATTTTATGATTTTCTTGGTTTTCTAAATTTTGCAGGGTTCTAATAGTGGTTTACAAGTTTCCTCTTCATTAAGTTATTTTTACTAACTTGTTTAAAAATGTTTGCATCTTCATTTGTGAAATTTTGAAACGCATATGCTCTTCTCTTGCACCTTCTAGGTGATCTTGGGAATCAGAAACGTTTCACCACTTTCTTCATACTTGAAAAATGGTTTAATTAGATTTCAAAGTTGGTTAAAAGGAACTCCTTTTCACATTGTACTTAGGAATTTTCCATTTATTGAAAATTTGAGTGAGATACCTTGTTGTGTATGCTCTTTCCTTGCGTCTTAGGATGATCTGGGAAATAAAAAATAACACCTTATCTCCTTTGTATGAAATTTTT
Organism: Taxus wallichiana var. yunnanensis; assembly: GCA_018340775.1. Taxonomy (NCBI): domain Eukaryota; kingdom Viridiplantae; phylum Streptophyta; class Pinopsida; order Cupressales; family Taxaceae; genus Taxus; species Taxus wallichiana. Next base: position 555,116,036 of record CM031234.1, read on the forward strand.
GGAAAATTACTAACCTTGGCATGTAGGACCAAAATTGCTTGTTAAAGGAAGGCGTCAAAAAAAAAAAACCTTCTAATACGTGTTTTCATACAGGTTTCCAAATGGTGTGCTACTTAAAACCATATTTAAGATAAGCAAGATAAAAAACGCACCACTTTCATCACACTGTATTACGGGTTTCGAAAAGGGTACGTCCCTATCCGCTTAACTGGAACATAAACCATTTGGCATAATGCCTTAAGCTATAACAATGGGGGTGGTTCTAGGAACCCTAAAGTAATCCACCACTAAGTAACCTCATGGATGAAATAGGAAGCGCTCCGCTTACCCACTTGACTAGTTTTTCCTTGTGAGTTAGCATTACCGGTTGTCGTATGGCGACCCTAGTGAGAGTACACATGGACACATTTATTGCCCACTATGCTTGAAGGGGGTAAAGTAAAGCCGAGATACTCCTAATTTAGTCATTGCGACTTTTTGGGTAAATCGAGCTTGCTTAAGACAACTTTGTAACACCTAGTTGAGAGATCTTATTAAGGAAGCCATTCCATCAAGGAGCCCACTTTACTAGTCCATTATCATGTCTTGGCCATCACGAAGTGATAACTTGTTTGGATTCAAAGCCTTGTTTTTCAAACACGGTAACAAATCCATTTAAGTTATATCTAAGTGTATCTCATCACGAAGTTTACAATGTGTTACTTATCTTGGTTTCTTTCTCGCCTTCGAGACGAGGTGAAACTCTACCCAAGTAACGCTTAGTTTATTTCCATATTTTGATCTACACCTTTGCATTCTTGTTGCCCATTTGGGACAAGAGAAGGCATCTTTCGGGAGTGTTGTCATAGATAGTGTTCACCACTTTTTTGTCTGTTTACACTCATCCATGTTTGCGGTTGAGTTGTTAAATGTCTAAAGTGTGTGGATGTGTCCTCATATCTTTGATGGCCACTTGATCTTGATTTCAAGATCATCATCATAGTTAGGATTGATTCATAAATTTATATCCCTTTGACATGTTACCTTGTTTGCATTGTCTCGACACAATTAAGATACTTATGTCATGTTTTTCATAAACGTGATCTAAGTATCCACATTGTGGCGTTACGTTGCACACATTTTAGCACATCCTCAGTATACCTTGACTTGGTTTAAATTCAAACATTTCTCAAAATATTGAAGAGTTTCAATTACTTTGTTTGCATCGTTTCGATACCACTTTGACACTAATATCTCACTTCTCTGTGAAGCTTGATAGACGTGTCCAATTGGTGTGGTTACATGGCTTACATTTGTAATCCTCACCCTTTAACATTTAGGCCTTATTGGTTGTTGAAATTTTCTGTATCCTTTGATTGGGAGTCACATCTACCCATTGTTAATATTTATGTCTTGTTCATTTCGAGCTTGACGTAAATATTAACATTATGTTGATCATATTTGCATCGAACTATCACTTTGCACACGCATTTTCATAGGGTGTATTTCCTTGTTGATTGGCTTTGTGTTTCACACTTGTATGATTGTTCTTTGCGATTATTCACCTGGAAAACTTTTTTTCTAAGACAAATCCTTTTGATCTCATCGAGATTGCATCATCACAATGTCTATTTTCCTTAGACCTTCTTTGGAAAATCATGCACACATCTCCATACTTACGAAATTTCTAGTTGGTTGTCATTATGCTTCCCTGAATCGACATGTCACTTCCTTCCCTTTGAAGGATTTCTATCACACTATCTAGGTATAGACATTTTTCTTAAAACAATGCCAACCATGCTTGATTATCATGTGGTTTCTCACACTTACTACAATACAAAACCTAGGTTTAGGAATTCAAATCACAAGATACCCATTACGACTAAGCCTCGTTTGGTTCTTCGTGCTAGAATGACCATTCAGGTGCCCTATTCCCCACCTTCAGCTCATAGTCGGTGGTATGGTTTGGATGCCTCTAATCCAAATTATTATTCAGTTCCCCCACTCTTCTTCCGATTTAGAACCAAACTACCATTTGGATTCCCACTCTTTTGCTAAAGATTCGGATCCCAAATATTATTTGGATACCCCTAGATCACATCTTGAATCATGGTCCTCCCTTCCTTTGTAGGACATTCATTCCCAATCACCTCAACGATGTCTTCCTCCTTTGAAGACTCGTGTGACTCCAAGTTCCATCGATCAAACATCTAATTCAGTTTTTGAGTCACGGTCCTCCCTTTCTTTGCAGGCTCTCCTTCATCAGTGGTCTCAATGAACCCTTCGTCCATCGAATATTTCCACAACTTGGATTCCCTCTAGTCAATCATCCAATTCAAATCCTACATCACAACTTAACAAATGGCTATGTGATCCTACTTTCCAACCTACATTACATCGTCTTCTAGAAAAACGACCTAGGTCCAAATCTAAATCATCCATTGATGAGATGCTTGCCACCAAATATATGTCATCTCTTGAGTCGTCTTCGATATCAAACCGAATTCAATCCCTCTTTGGCCCTTGAGCCCTTTCAACCATATCATACCATTTCCTCATCCATCTTCTAAAGATCAATGTCTGCGACCATGTCAAACCATTAAAAAGAAGCCATGTGCTAAGATATCTTTTCGAAGCACTATCAAAACTCTTCATGAGAGTGATAAGGTCAATCCTTCCCCTCGTCTACATCATCGGACATATTCATCTTCTTCTTTCAATCAATCTTCCCCTCATTTCGAACTTCTTCTTCTAGTCAACCTCCTATGGTCAAAGAACAACAACCTCTACTGATTGATTTCTCTCAGGATGAAGGAACAATTAGACTACACGAAGATATCCCTTTAGAGGATTACAAACAAGGGTTCTTTCTTGAACTCGATACGCTCACATATTGGGGAAAAGAAGTTGATTCCTTTTATCAGAATGTAAAGGAAGAGCCTAAGGTCATGGAACTTGATTCTTCTTCTATTATTCCATCTTCACCTTCCTCTGATCATGATGAGATGTCAGGATCTAGCATTGATCCATGGCCTATCTTCTCATTTCCAAATCATTCCTTATCTATAATCATTCCTCAATTGAAATATCACCTTGGGTCACACCCTAGTAGCCCATCATCTTCTTCTATCATGGAGCCACCCCTAGTAGTCCTCCATTTTCTACTTGTGGGTCACCTCCTAGTAGCCCATTACCTTCTATTCTTGGGCCACATCCTAGTAGCACTTCATCCTCTTCTATCTATGGGACACCTCCGAGTAGTCCCTCCTCATCTATACTTGGGTCACCCCCTAGTATTCCCTCGATATCATCTTCTATTCTTGGGCCATGTCCTCATAGCCCAATTTCTTCCCTCTTGGGGCCACATCCTAGTAGCCCTTCCTCATCTTCTAGCCATGGCTCACCTCGAGTAGCCTAATTTCTTCCATCTTAGGGCCATATTCTAGTGGCCCTTTGTCATCTTCTATTAGTGGCTCACCTCATGGTATCCCATCCTCTTAAATTCTTGGATCGTATCCTATTCGTCCATCACATAATCCTTCTACCAATGACTAGGGAAATCCCACCATCATTTATCTCATTCCTATCATCAATCATAAACATTTTCTCTCTTCTCCCACTTATCAAGATCAAACAAGTCACACATTAGCTTATAAGAAACCCAAATAGGTTCATTATCAAGCTAAGATCAAAACTTCCAAGAGCTCGAAAGCCCCCAACAACTCGAACAATATCAAAATTGTAAATCAAGTGTGATTCAAGAATGCACATCAATGTAGCCATCAAGTATGGTGCAAAGTTCATAGGGAACTCAATCTCCCACATATGAAATCCATGTTTCAGGATAAATCATAGTCATTTGTTGAGTATGAGCTCACCTCGATCATTGAGATTGGGGATAACATGACTCTTGATAAACAAACATGCCTAGTCTCCCTTATCAAGGAAGTCACAAACATTTTTGTTGGATCTTATCATGCAAACTGAATTTTTGGTCCCACCTTTCCAAAAACTATCAAATTATTTAAAAAACAATGCAAAAATACAAAAACATGGGAAAATACAACAAAAATCAAAGGTACATTTTCTCAAACATTGCAATCAGGTATTGTGTACACATGGATGTTTCTTTCTTCCCTTCCTTGTTGTTATTCTGCAAGTCTTCCTACCATTTTCATCCCTTTGGTGATATTTTGGTTATCCTATTCACATGCATTTTGTGACATTTATCTCTATGGTATTTTTTTAACCTAGTCTTTTATCACCTTGGTAAATTAAAGAACGATTGACCTCTTAGAGATCCTATCACATTCAACATCTAATAAACTTGTTGCAAAGAAATTTTGGACATATTTGTTGACACTATCCAATGTTGTCATCATAATCACTTCCACCTCCTTCCATCAAGCCATTAGTGGTTCTTAACCCCTTGTCAAACAAGAGAGCTGAAATAAGCTTTCAGAAAGCAAAAGAATCAAAATCAATAAATGAAAATCTAAAAGCTAAAAGCAAAAGCAAATTTATATATTACTCTCTCTTGGGGTATTTCCAACAAACCCTATCGGGGCTATGGATGTCTAACTCGCGGTAGAGTAATGTTGCAATTAGAATCAAATACATCTCTATCGGGGCTATGGATGCTGGCTAGAATGGAGCAATGTACAGCTATCCTTCCACCACCCATTCACAAAATCACCTATCAAACTATATCATTCCTACACATTGGCTAGGGTGTCCTCACTTGCTTGTCTATTAAATCTTCCCTTCAAGAGGTAATAAATTCCACGTGCACACACTAGATCTCTATGAGTAGGTAGGATTAGTATGTTACCAAGTGTCTTTTTTTGGACCTTGTTCAGACTCTTACTTTAGTCCTTATCTCGTCTCATGATTTGTGCCTTTGGATAATCACTTCTTCATCACAAGGATTCTAAGATACATTCATATCATTCACATCATTCTTCTACTTCGTTCAGAAAATCCATTTGTATAAGATTACTATTTTTCCATGTTTGCGGACACCTTTGTCCCCTTTCACAAAACAATCCTCTCCTTCCTTTCTATCATGTACTTTTAGGCCAACTTACACTTGGGGGCATCCTTGCTCCTTCCCAACACTTCATTGGTTTATGTTCATCATCATGTTGAACCTATCCATAATGGCCTTAGGTCCCGCTTCTACACGTGAAGATTTTTCCTTTGAATACTCCCACCTAATCGCTGGGAATTTTTGCATCTTCACCTTTCTCATACGCACGTGGCCTTATGCCCTTGTACATCCCATCTATCACTAGGGGCATCCACGCTTCCTCATCTTCCTGTACATAGTTTCAAAAACTTTCAAAATCATCAAAAACATTCAAATATGTTAGAAAAATCACAAAAACATTCAAATATGTTTCAAAAAACTTCTAAAAATTGAAAATCATCCTACAAAACGTCGTTCTTTGGTTCTTGCTTGTTCTCATCATAAATGACTCACGATCATCTTGATCTACCTCCATCAACAAAATCTAGGCTTCTTACTTAAATGCCTCGTACTGGGAAAAACAAGTTTCCTAATCTTGTTTCATAGTGCACATTACTTTTTCATTGGACCCAAGTGTCCTCTGTTATTCCCCTTGCATGTATCCTTGCTTGGGGCACCATTGTCAACCCTTGTCGTTAATTGGCACAGAGTTGGGCTGAAGCTTGATAAACAAAATTACATTATGTTTCTTTGTTAAGTTAGGAATATTTTACTTTCTTGTATTGCATTGCATTTTGTATATTACATGGAGTTAGGAATATTTTACTTTCTCATATTACATTGCATTTTGTATATTGCATAGAGTTATGAATAATTTACTTTCTCATATTACATTGCATTATGTATGTTGCATGGAATTAGGCATCTTTTACTTTCTCATATTGCATTGCATTTTGTATGTTGCATAGAGTTGGTGTTTTTAGCAATGGACATTTGTTCACATATGGATTTTCAATGTCATACTACACTTTTGTTCATTCTTTTTAATAAGGACCGATGATGAAGGTCTCTAGCAATATGATGACAAATAAAGTTGTTTAAAAGGAACTGGATGGATGTTAGCTCATTCGCTCTTCCTCATACACTTTTTTCTTCTATACCCCTTTCTTCTTCTTCACACTATTCTTTCTTCTGTTCTCTTTCTGTCATCTTTTTGATCATCAATCGAGTTCTTCTATCACCCCATCGAAAATCGAGGGGGAATCCTTCATTCTACTCATTTTTCTTCTATCCCTTCAATATTTTCTACTTGTTTATGCTTGTCTACTTTCTTTGAAGTGACGTTACTTACGCCACCTCAAAGAGGGGCAAATGTAGACACCTAAAATATGCTTACACTTAGCATTTCCTCCCATTCAACCAATTGACGACACTTCGTTAATCAACCCTTCTTTGCTCCATTCTCAGATGCCCATTCATGCCACCTTTTCATTTGTATTCTTCACATATTCATCTTATTTGGATAATATACCTCTTATTAGCTAAACATTCCTCCTTTCAACCATTCAAAACCTTCCTAGTTCTCTCTAAACCACTTCTATTGGCTTCGTAGGCTATATATCAGTCACAATTGGTTATCCAGGCTCCTTCCCAACTCTCAACGAGTCTCTAATCACTTGAGTTTAACTAGCCTAAACCAAGCTTAACTAAGCCTAAAGCATGTTTATCCTAATCTAATGCTAAAGTGCTTTTCAAGCTTTATTCCCACATGCACCCAAAGTTCAACGTCCTCTCATTTGGAAATATATAAATAGAAGGGTCACCCCTCCCTTTAAAACTTACAACTTCACTCATAAGTCCTTCTCTCTCACATTTGGAGATATTAGCATTAGACATCATTTGCATTAGCCAAGCTAATAGGCATTTGATCTTGGCTATTCTCCATTGTTGAGGTCCTCCATCTTGCATCCATAACTTCATAGTAGGTTAGTAGGAGGGTATCTAACTTGTCCTTGTAGCCATTTTAGAGAGACCTCTTCACCTCCATTGAAGCAAACAAAAAATCTAATTTGATTGTTCATAGGTTTAACTAGGTTCAATTTATGTTTTAAGTAATCATAGAGTAGTTAGAGATAAAATGATAGTGTTTTAGTTTAATTCATTATTGTAGAAATTTTCTTGTTTAGCACTCATCTTGATGTTTATGATAGGTTTAGTTAGATCATGGAACTACTTAGCTAGTTTCTTGTTTATTAACATGACTAATCTTCTCATACATACAACACCAACCTCGAATATTTACATGGAGATGTCTCTTCATCTTCCAGAGTATAAGGGCATAAAAGATGTTGCTGAACATGTGCATATGTGTGAAATATTGTGGTGCGCGCTAGGAATCATGAATTCTAAGCATGGGGCAAGCAAATTTTCTACTACGTTATAAGGGCACGCACACAACTGGTACAAAAATTTTGACCCTGATAAAACTTACATAGACTACATATTTAAAAGATGTTTTCCTTAAAGAGTTTCACATCCTTGAGTTCAAGCAGAAGAGTATAAGTGTGCTCAAGGATATTAAGCAAGGAACTATTGAAAGTGTCAGAGAGTATGATGCATGTTTCAAAACATTGTTATCTAAGTTGTCTTATGATATTCATGCAAGCCAACATGCACAATGGTTTTTTGAGTATGATTACACCTTTTAGGAGGGCACTATCACATAAAACATACATTGATCCATGTGAAGCACTTGAAGAAAATTTACGTGCTGAGGTAGTTAGAAGTATAGACACTGGGGTGAGCCCATTTTTAGAAGCACAGATCACAACTATGACAAAGTAGTTGGAGAAACTATTGGTAAATTCAGCACATGAGATACACACAGGGATTTGGTGCACAAATTGTGAAGTGGAAGGTCACACAAAGGATAGTTGTCCCCATAGATCTGTGTGCTCACTATTGTTAGACTATGAAATATGCCATCTAAACCATGATGCTAGTTGCTACCCATTACTACAACGCACGATAAGGAAGAACGTTTCATGCTACTACAAAATCTATAGGTCCACGACTCATGACATGGAAGACTGCCGGCTGATTGGTCAGATCCATGATGATATATATATATATATATATATATATATATATATATATATATATATGGTGTACGACAAACATGAGTTTCAAATAACTCTAAAGGTAAGACCGAGCATAAGGATTGAGATCACAATCAAAGTGCGAAATGATCGAAAGAAGGGAATTTTGAAGGCGGATGTGGCCGAGGACGAGGATACCATGGTGGATTTGGAGGATGAGGCCGTGGTGGTGGAAGAAGTGAGTTCCCTCGTGGAACATGTTATACATGCGGATCCCCCACCACTACAAGCACAAATGTCCTCGAGATGTTACGTGTTCTTTCAAAGGAAATAGGAATGGTTAGGATACAACGCAATGTGGAAAATCGGTGGAGGCCTAAATTGGTTGTAGAGTCTAAGGCATTGCAAGTAAAGATCACAACCTATGTTGAGGTAGCACACACTAGAGACGTATTGTAGCGTGAAGCCTACCACCACTAAAGAGGAGGTAATACATGCATGGTACCTATATCCTTCCAATCGAAGGAGGTTTACCCTAAACCATGGAGGTACTTAGGAATCTTCAGGGTGAAACACAATATTTAAAGGAGCAATCCCGGAAGATGGAGTAAAAGACAACATCATAAATAATCCAAACTGATATGGATGACTTGAGTGAAGTGTGCAAATTGTTGCCCTAGGAGAATATCATTCCACTGTTGGGGAATTGGTTAAAAGGAAATACTCCACGTGCAAGTATTGAGACTAGATGAAAGGTCCTACATGAAAATATCCCACACATAACCTAGATTATGATAAGGAAATCAGTCTAAATGTTGTTGTGGATGAATGGTTATTGAGTAATATATTGATTGATACATGTGCGGAAGTCAATGTTCTTACCTTAGATGCATGGGTACAAATGGGAGACCCCATTGCAGCCATCCTCTAATGTATTATTTATGGCTAATTAGACTAAGGCCACTCCCATCGAGTTTTGAAAGATGCATCTATTACCATACAAGGAGCCAAGTTCATAGGAGATTTTGAGGTTTTAGCACTGAAAGAGTCAGATAGCTTCCCAAATCTATTGGGGCATCCTTGGTGCTATGCAAATAATGTTGATCTTTGGTTCAACAAGGGTTATATCAGCTTTGAAAACAAGGAGGAAAGATTTATTATCCCTTTAATAGATGGAAAATATGTGCCCTATGTTGAGCCCTTGAGTGAAGAAGACATGAATAGAATTTATGTATGCGTCATCCAAGATCTAGAGGTGTTTGAGCCATGTAAAGAAGGAATCATTTAGTGGGAGGATGCACAATCTATCAGTGATACTACAAGTGTTGCTTGTGATAATTGGGCTCATAGCACTTATGAGTTAGTAGGGCGCGAAGTAAAGAGCATATTTCCTAGGGACAACAAACTGCATTATGTCAGGAGAATAGGTAACAACTTGGTACCTTGTTACACTGGAGAAGGATATATTATGGTGTTCCTGTGTGCAATGGAGGAGCAAAGTGGATAGACTCGTTGGAAAGAAGAAATATGATAACATATACATTACATGGGACAACAGTATTGTGGCAGTGGATGGTCCACAAGGATAATCTCGTAGGATGGAATGAAATTAGGATTTCTCTTGCTACTAGGTTCTTCAGGAGCAATGCACCTACTCAAATATGCACTTATCATGGTAATCAACCTGCTCAAAAACATGTTAAGAAGTGTGAGAGACTCTGGACAGAGGGACATAAAGCTTTACCACCTTCTCTTTGGGTGCACAAGTTTTATTCCACTTTACAAGGTTGTGTGCGTGCTTGGTATGTATATGTAGAACTCCATAGAGAGACTAGAAATTTGTAGGATTTGATTATAGGAATGGCGCAGACGTTTGAATTATTCTCTACCAAGACTCAATTGGAAGAAGAATTGAAATTCATAAAGTGCTCAACTATGGGAGATAGTGCCAAGGCTGAAGAACACCTTCAGGAGTTATTGGATGAAAGAAAATCAGGAGTGCGTCTTATTGAAGAGATAGAGGTTGATGCCACACTACTTCAACATGCTTTCCTTGATAAAGAAAAAGGAAAAATGGTCTACTTAGTGGAAGATGAAGAAGTAGAAGATCTAGATATAAATCATTCAACAGGTAGGTGTGAAGTATTGGATAGTGTAGATAAGACCACACACACCTATCATGAACCTATGAAGACTAGGAAACGAATATTGGATCGATGTTGAGCCTAAGGAGGCCATAATTTGAGACTACTGGTTAGACTCTGAAGTGGAAAAAATCATAGAGCTACTATGGGATTATCATGACTTATTCCCTTGAGGGTATCATGAACTTAAAGGTGTGCATGAATCATTAGGAGAGATAAGGATAAATTTTAAGGAGGGTGTGCACCTAGTTAAGAAGAGACCCTATAGGATGAACCTCAACCTACACGAAAAGGTCAAAGAAGAGATTGACAAGATGTTGAATTCAGGGATCATCAAGCCCTTCGACGATTCAGAATGGGTTATTCCAATGGTGATCAATATCAAGAAGGATGGTAGGATTAGGATCTGTGTGGACTATAGGGAGCTGAATGTTGCATGTGTAATTGATCCCTTTCCTACGCCATTCATTGAAGAAATACTAGAAGGCTTTACAGGATCTATTCATTTATATATGGGTTCTCTAGGTATCATTAGGTTAGGATTTCCCGAGAGGATTAGGAAAAGACTACTTTTACTACTGAATGGGGTAGCTTCGCCTATACTGTGATGCCTTTTGGTCTGAAAAATGTGCTTGATGTATTTTTGTGCATAGTTGTTCAAACTTTCAAGGGCTTTATTCACAACTTCTTACAGGTTTATTTGGATGATTAGATGGTGTATGGATTAGTTAAGGATCATTGTGAAAATATGTGCTTAATGTTTGAAATATGTAGATAGTTGAGTATCTCTTTGAACATCAAGAAGTGCATATTTGCTACACCATTTGAGTCTTGTTAGGACACATAATCTTTAAGGAAGGTTTCTGGTTGATCCAACTAAGGTTGCAATCATTATAGGCATAAAGGAGCCTACCAATTAGAGTGAGGTACGTGGATTTTTGGGTCATACAGGATATTACAAGAAGTTTATTAAAGGATGTGCCAAATTTTCTACACCGTTGGAGGAGTTATTGAAAGGGAAGGGTATGTTCTACTGGGGAGAACCGCAATAGTGCACATTCAAAAATTAAAAGAGAAACTTACTACCGCACCTATTTTACGTTTTCCTTCATGGGACCAACCATTTCATGTACATGTGGATGCCTTTGGCACAACCATTGGTGCAATATTGGCTCAGCCTGGAGAAGGTATTATAGATCATCCTATCTATTTTGCTAGTAGAAAGATGACTCATGTAGAATAGAACTACACACCTACAGAGCACGAAGCTTTGTCAATGATCTATGCACTACATAAATTCAAACAATACCTGCTAGCTACACCATTTTTCTTCTATACAGATCACATGAAATTGAATTATTTGGTAAAAAAACCCATTTTACAAGGGCACATATGCAGATGGGTACTCTTATTTCAAGAATTTGATTTCACAGTTGTGGTAAAACCAGGGAAAAGTAATTCTAGACCAGACCATTTATCTAGAATACAATCAGGAGAAGAAGCACAAATGATTGAAGATACCATGCTAGATGCACATTTATATAGGTTACAATGAGTGCCATTGGAATTAGAGGACATTGTTTTCTTTCTACGAACAAGCATGACACCAGAAGGAATGAAATCCTTGGAGAAGAAACAACTTGCTATACACACGACACCCTATATGTTGATTAGCGGTGACCTGTACAAATTAGGTCGGGATGAAGTATTGCACTGTTGTGTCAAACATGAACACCTTTGGCATCATGGAGGAAGCTCATGGTGGTATTCCAAGTGGGCACTATGTAGGAGACACAACCATGCTAAAGATTTTACTTTTCTTGATTATGGTGGGAGACCCCGTATAAAGATTATAAGGAATTTTGTAGGGCTAGTGATCACTTTTAGCATCTTGGGAAACCAAGAAAATGAGATGAGATACCATTAACGCCTATTCCTAGTGATGAACAATTTGATAAATGGGCTATAGATTTTGTAGGTCCTATTTCACCATTCTACAAAGAACTAGATCACGCTATATCATAACTTACATAGACTATCTAACAAGGTGGGAAAAAGAAGCACCTACAAAGGATTACACAATGGCTACAACAAATGGGTTCCTATGGGAGAATATTATTACAAGGTATGGATGTCCCTTAAGTTTGACTCCGTGATAGGGGCACACATTTTCTCAATAAGACAATCAAATTTTTATTAGATACATTCATGATTGCACACCATAAGACTACACCATATCATCCTCAAAGTGCGAATGGGACCGCGAGGATTTCATAAAAATTTTGAGCCAAACATTGACAAAAATATGTGATGTTGGAAGGAAGGATTGGGATGATAAATTATTTGTAGTACTTGTTATCCAAATAACTCTCCTAGTTATCTGGATAACTTATATTTTCATCTTGACTTTGGTGTTTCACATTTTAGGTTACATGCACACTCAATATTGTTCTTTTGACACCTTGGCATAGTTACAGTTCCTTTGCATGCCCTTGTGCACCTTCCTACTCCCCTTTGCATTCTTCTATCTCCTCCATTTTCCCTTCCCATACGCCTCACACTTACTTCTATCAGCTAAGTCCTTGGCCCTTCACACGCCATGCCCATTACCTTGTAATAGTTGTGCCTTAACCGTACGTTCTTTTCTCACCAGTTTACCTCCTCGCGTGCATCGTGCACACTCCTCTATGCCTCCCCTCTATTTCCCTTTCACATGCTTGCTTCTCACTCCTGCGCCTTGTGCCTTCCTTTGTGCCCTTCTGTGCCAAGTCATCTTCTGTCAAACTTGAGTGTGTTTGCACGTAACCAATCAAAGCGTGCCAACAGGGCACCAAATCTGGAAAACCAACCAATGCATGACACATGGTAGAAAAGACAAAACAAATGAATAGTTGGCTATCATTTCAGCCAACCTGCGCATGCCATGTGTTTTCCATGTGCCGATGACTCGACGCGTCTTCGATAACCATATCTTTTGCTACAGAGCTCATATCGGCACGCGCTTTGGACTTGTCAGAGAACTACTAACACAAGCTACATGTTGGACTATTTAAGTTCAAATTTAGGCAAGATTTGTTAGGCAAAAACAGGGAAACATCTTTCAACTCATCAATGCACACATCCAATCGACCTCAACTACCAGATTTCATCGATCTTGCCTTCTTCCTTCTTCCACATGCAAAAAAGACATGGGGAAGCGCATCTGGCAGACTTATAGGAATTTATTGCTGGTTGTTGGTGGTTGAAGATTTGAATCCGAGTTTCCCTCCCTTTCTCCTTCTCTTCTCTCCTTCTTCTTCTATAAATAGTAGAGTTTTTCTTTGTAAAAATATTTCTCCTTGTTGTAACGGCACCATGCCAAAATGGTGGCTAAATTCCCATGGGTCTCAGACCTCAACATGGTCTCTACAATCCTTTCTCACCTCCTATTGTGAATGTAAATGACTATGCATTCCTCAAGCAATAAAATTGTGTTTTGTGGAACTCTTGTCTTCCCTCTCTCATTTTCATTGCATCTCACCTCTCTGTTTGCATTTTCTGGCATGTTGTATGTATTTCTCTACTTATAATCCCCAAGTTCACATGTTGCACATGCTTTGGAAGGTAGAGCCCACATGTTGATCTCGTGGCACACACAGTCTGCCTTCTTCTCCCATGCCCTCTTTATTTCCTTCACCGCTCATAGAGAGAGATCGACCCTTTCCTTCTGGTGCTATCAACTTCCTTAGCTTAGGATTTCCCCTTTCTACACATTCTTCTATCCCTAGTCCCTTGGCATGTTTAGTCTAGGGTTTTCATTCAGCATTAGGAGTAACAATAACGTTAGAGGTAGGTAGAGGAACCGACCTTCTCTGGAGATCTATCCCAAGTGCACAAGGTCCCACAACTTGGGGGTGGTTCTATTGTGGTCTCAGAAACCTCAACCCTTTTCGAGAGATCCGAGACCGGGTGCATGTTTGAAAAACCAATAGTTTCGGCACGCCCAAATGGGAGTAGAGTGAAGAGCTTTACATCTTCATCTCAGCAAGTTTGATGTGTTATCGCTGAGATCCAACCTTTGGAGGCATTTTTCAACACATCTAGTAACTCCACTGATTCAACACACCCATTATCTCATGTGCAGACCAGTCTCCCCTGATTCCTCCATTCATTTCTCCTTTTTCCATCATTCCACATTCCTCTTTTGAAGTTATGCAATCATGACTTCTTTTCCTCCATGGAATTCTCATTTGCAACAGTAAGAACTATTTCCCTCCATCCCCAGAGTTTCAAAATCCTCCTCCAAATTAGTTTTATAAGCCCCATTATCCCGAAAGTGCATACAACCCACTTTTTTCTAACCCAAATGTTTATGAAGAATAGGTTTATGTAGATGATGGTGGCAACTCTTTGCCAAAGCTGATTTTGAGAGGTAGGTGCAAGAGATGGAGATGGACATGATGCAGCTCAGAGTCAAGTGCTCTATAAAGGAAGCTAAAGTTGGCTACAAGGTCCCTTGTCCATGGGTTGGCCCTGTACCAAGATGGTTTAGCGCCTAATAGAAGTTGTACTTCATCATTAAGATGCTACCCCAGATTACAGAGTGGGCAGAAGAAATGGAGGCTCAAAAATCTAGCGTGTGGAAACCCTATCAATGGGGCAACCCTGCACTACCATCCTACAGCCCTCCCACTCCTTCATGCCAACCTACATCATCTTAGCCCACTGCGCGTGTTCCTAGCTTCTTGCGCATTACCCCCACTGAGAATTCCATCCCTTCTCCCTCACTTTCATCTCACCTTCATTTCTCTTCCATTCCCCTTCTTGTGTGTGCCTATGCTCCTCTTGTGCATGCACATTCCATCCCTTCTGCGTCCATCCTCCCATTTTCTTCTAAGTCCCCTCTATCTAGCTGTACCATAAATGAACAACCCCCAACCAATGTGCCTCTCCCAACCAACGTCATCATGTTCGATGATTGTAGAATAGTTGAAGAATGGCGTGAGTCATGCGACTCCGATTGGGAAGAGGAAATCATATGGGTTCCTATTCTAAAGGAGAATCAGTTAGCTCTGAGAGCATAGTCCGTGAGGAGACCGAGTTGCTTGTAGAGGTAGAACCATGTGCACCCAATATTTACACGTCCCATCCTACAAGCGCTCCCCTTCAGGAGGAAAGTCTGTAAGAAAATCCCATCTATGGGATTGAGCTTCAAAGTAATGGGAAAACCACAAGGATCATACCATTCCCAATCAAATATTTGGCTAGCCTAGAGCCAAAATAGAGTTGCCACTGGTCATGCTCATTTCAGAGCATGAGGTAGAGCTTCAATGTGCCAAAGGTCAGTAGTAATGCCTCCTAGATCTAAGTACAGAACAACTCTAGGAGGTGTATATTATGTTTTTGATACTTTGA
The DNA here is from genome assembly GCA_018340775.1 of Taxus wallichiana var. yunnanensis. Taxonomy (NCBI): domain Eukaryota; kingdom Viridiplantae; phylum Streptophyta; class Pinopsida; order Cupressales; family Taxaceae; genus Taxus; species Taxus wallichiana. The sequence goes on from CM031234.1 coordinate 555,131,620, forward strand.
GGAGGGTGAAACACCATCTGCAAGGTGGTTTTTCACTCTCATTTCTGACCATGTTCAATGCCAAATCAACTACATGGTCACAATTTGTGAGGAAGGGAAGCTACTTCTCTCTACTGTGCAGGTTTTACTTGAGTGCCCTTGCCTCTAGTTAGTTTAGGTTAGTTTAGGTTTTCTTTCAATAACACAAGTGCTCGTGCACACTCTACATGTTCCATTTGGGACACGTATGATTTTTCAGCTTTTGTACATAGTGTTGTGATCCTATTTTGGCACGCTCCCTCTGGCACCTTTTCCTTTGTTGTCACGCCCACATGCCCATTTTGTTGCTTCCTAGGATATCAGTTCAATTTTGGCAGAGGCATTTCTAATGGTCAGTGCATAGCTTTCACTCTCATTAATCTAATTTAGAATATATTCATATGAGAAAAACATTTCAGTTCAGGTTTCAGATAGAGCTTCAAGTGACTTCAAGAATGTTCTTCAAAGTTACAAATCAAGTCTTCAAGATTAGCACTTGACTCCATGCCCAATAGACTTCTAAGGCTACTGGTATCTTCATCTAGTAGGAAAATGGCCCCAAAAGTCACCAAAATTGTTATCCAAATAACTCTCCTAGTTATCTGGATAACTTATATTTTCATCCTGACTCTAGTGTTTCACATTTCGGTTATGCGTACTCAAGATTGTTCCTCTCACGCGCCCTTACGCACCTTCCCTCCTCCTTTGCATTCTTCTATCTCCTCCATTTTTCCCTTCCCATGCACCTCACACTTACTTCTATCAGCTAAGTCCTTGGCCCTTCATGTGTCGCGCCCATTACCTTGTAATAGTTGTTCCTTAACCATATGTTCTCTACTCACCAATTTTCCTCGACTCCCAACGTGAATCACGTGTGATCCTCTGCGCCTCCCCTCTATTTCACTTTCATGCACTTGCTTCTCACTCTTGCACTTTGTGCCTTCCTTTGCGCCCTTCTGTTCCAAGTCATCTTCTATCAGACTTGAATGCCACGCATAACCAATCAAAGCATGCCAATAGGGCGCCAAATTTAGACAACCAACCAGTGCATGACACGTGGTAGAAAAGACAAAACAAATGAATAATTGGCCATCATTTCAGCCAACCTGTGCGTGCCACGTGTTTTTCATGTGCCGACGACTCTGACATCTTCTGATAGCCGTATCTTTTGCTACAAAGCTCATATCGGCACGCGCCTAGACTTTTCAGAGAACTACTGACACAAGCTACACGTTGGACTATTCAAGTTCAAATTTAGGTAGGATTTGTTAGGTGAAAATAGGGAAACATCTTTCAGCTCATCAATGCACACATCCAATCAACCTCAACTACCAGATTTCATCAGATCTTGCCTTCTTCCTTCTTCCACACATAAAAAAGACATGGGGAAGTGTATCTGATAGCCTTGCAGGCATTTATCGCTGGTTGGTGGTTGAATATTTGAATTCAATTTTTCCTCCCTTTCTCCTTCTCTCCTCTCCTTCTTCTTCTATAAATAGTAAAGTTCTGCTTTGTAAAAATATCTCTCCTTGTTGTAACGGCACAATGCCAAAATGGTGGCCGACTTCCCATGGGTCTTAGACCTTGGTGTGGTCTTTGCAATTTTTCTCACCTCCCCGCCGTGAATGTAAATGATTGTGTGTCCCTTAAGCAATAAAATCATGTTTTGTGGAACTCTTGTCTTCCCTCTCTCGTTTTCATTGCATCTTGCCTCTTTGTTTGCATTTTCTGGCATGTTGTGTGTATTCCTCTACTTGTAGTCCCCATGTTCATGTGTTGTGCACACTGGAAGGCCAAGCCCGTGTTGATCTATGGCACCCACCGCCCACCCTCTTCTCTCATGCCCTCTTTGTTTCTTTCACTTCTCGTGGAGAGAGATTGACCCTTTCCTTCTGGCGTTATCACCTTCCTTAGCTTAGGATTTCCCCTTTCTACACATCCTTTTATCTCTGATCCCTTGGCATGTTTAGTATGGGATTTTCATTCAGCATTAGGAGTAGCAGTAGCGTTAGAGGTAGGTAGAGGAACCGGCCTTCTCCCGATATCCGTCCCAAGCACATAAGCTCCCACAACTTGGGGATGGTTCCATTGTGGTCTCAAACACCTCGACCATTTTCGAGATCCGAGACGTAGGTGCATGTTTGAGTAACCAACAATACTTTGGGAATATAGAACAACATATAAAAGCTTAAACAAAGCCACACCATTTCGCTTAGTGTTTTGTGTAGAAGCAATTCTTCCTATGGAAGTCATGTTACCTTCTTTGCGTATAGTGCACGTTGGAGGTATTGCTGATGATAAAGCATTAGAAGAATGGATTGAAAATTTAATCAAGTTGGATGAGCACCAAACAATATCATGTTGGAGTCGAAACAAGAGAAGGCCAGCAGAAAGCATGGTAATATAGGCACATTAGGGATAAAAAGATTCGATATGACAAATGGTGCTCGTTTATGATTCTAATTTTTTTACACCATCTAGGTAAACTCAAAGTACATTGGTTGGGGTCATATATTATCATTCACATACTTGAAACACGTGTCTATCGGTTAGAGGCACTTGTTGGAATACGGTTACCCGTATACTTCAACGGGAGTAAATGAAGCCCTACTATAAATAAGTCTTCTTTATGTTTGTAATAAGGCGTTGTTTTCATTTAGATTAGGTTTTCAATTTAGAATTTCCTTAACGTATTTCCTTCTTTTTTGGTATGCTTTGTCAATTTAGTTGGTGTGTTTTTGTAATAAAGTGTGTTTACGCGCCAGAAGCTAATTCTTATTTTGAAGAATTTTTATGCACGAGGACTGCACATACCCTTAGTGTGGGGTAGGTTATTGATATCCAGGTACATGACTATTGAAAATAAGTCCACATGAAAGGAACAAACTGCTACGGGTGCTATTCAAGTTGGAGAATTGAAAGAAAAAAAAGATTTCTTCTAGAAAGGAGGACCATAGATGGAGATGAATGAAGAAACAAGTATAACGTGAGGTAAGCAGAGCCATGGGAACTACCAAGGGAAAGCACATTGATGAGGTACTTAGGTGCATGGAAGAACGATGAAGAGAAGTCCACGCTAGAAGGTAGGAAGGCACACTTTGGAAGGTTATATATTGGGCGCGAAGATGTACCATGTGGAAAAAAATGAAAATGGTCAATTAATGAGAGGATTTTTTTGTAGGTGGGGAAGCAATAAATACACTAATTTTTTAAAAATCTATATAAGGACATGATGCAAGTTCTTTTTGACCATTGCAATCACAATAATTTGAAAGAGCCAAGTGCGACGAGGTGTGAGAAGAGTATTCAAAGCGAAGAGTGTGTTTTGAGATGATACAAGTAGATTTGTGCGCAGAGGAAGCTTGTGTCCCTAGTTGCGAAGGGTTTGAGTGAAGCAAGGCATTACAAAAGAGATAGGGCATGTAATTTCAACTAGGGCACACTGAATCAAGCTAGGGTTTGGGTTTGCACGTTGCAGGAGATAAAAGGTGAGTATTTGGAGTTGGAAGATTACAGGTTATAAATGGCATCAAGAAAGCACCCACAACAGGAGTAAAAGGAAAGAAGAAGGTCAAAGTGGAGGTTGAAATGACCCCTGAGAGTAATTTCTCATAAATGTAGTATCTAGAGGGTGTAATTGTGGGTCAGGAATGGGATTCCCACATCCGAAAGAGCAAGATCAGTGACTATAATCATCGTACATCTGAAAATAAGAAGGATTTGGATGTGTTATTAAACACAAAGACGAATAAGTGTATAATGTAAGAAATATTGGTGTATGTTGATGTTGGGAGAAGTTATTAAAGCAACTTGGGGTTTACCAGTTGTATGAGCTCCCCTACTTTGGGAAATATGAACCATTGTATCGCTGGTTGATGAGTAGGGTACACAAAGACTTCTTCTACTTTGTAGGATGTAGGGTAAGGATTACAGCCGCGTTGATCTCAACAGTGATAGGGTTGAAAGGCATAAGGGTAGATATCAACAATTATTTTACTGATAAGGCCGTAATCTTGAGATAAGGAAGGATTTGGGGTACACCAAGGGTCCGCGTGGCATGGACATTGATAAATTAAAGAAGTACCCAATCATACAAGCAACTGCACACTTAGTGACAAAGTTGAATGACCAAGAAATATGGTCACAAGTAAACACAATGTGGCTACACATTGCGAAGAAGATGTCACAGGGAGTGATTTACAACATCTCCAGTTACATCGTAGAGACTATCATTGAAGAAGTGCACATAGGAGAGAAGATCAGTTTGAGGCTGTTTTATTGTCTCTGGTGTTTATGGAAATCGGGGTGCCCGATGGGCCAAAGGAGAAAATCTAGGAATACCCTATGGAGAACAAGTCACCTGCAGAAATATTTGGCAAGTACTTGTGCGATGGATCAATGAGTGGACCATTCAAGCAGAGGGAAAATATGTGGTATGATAGAATCCACACGACGTTTGAAGAAGAGTGGCATATACTCAAGGAGTTGCCTTGATGGTGGGTAAGGCAGTTAAGTTTGTAGTCTACCAACATTTTTGTATCGCGCAATTTGTGATGAAGGATGAGGCTTGGAGCCCATGGCGCAAACTGTTGTATGCATTCATAGCAAGATATTTCCAAGCATCACCCACCGATTTTCAAATGTGCGTTGCCTAACCTTTAATGTAAACAAGGTAGATTGCAAATACCACACTTTGAGAAAGAAGTATGTATATCCAGGGTGGAATGCCTACATTGAGAGGCTCATCTCAGATATTATAAACATGAATCCTGTAAGATTGGCATTTGGGGACACCGGAGCAACACTTATGTACCTACAACTCAAGCTCAAGCTGGAGAACAACAATTATGTGGAGAATGAGTTTGCACTCCTAGGGCCACCAAAGGGTAAGCATACAATGGAAAATATTCTAGTGCCTAAGCCCATAGAGATAATACAAGTAGATGATGAAGAAGAGGAGCATGAGGATAGTGGTGGTTTGGAGCATAGAGGAAGAAGACAGCCTCCAAATAGGGAAGAAGCTAAGCGTGTGACTACTCCCCCTAGCCACAAGAGGGAGATGATGAGGACTTGGATGCATTCCAAGGAGAGCATCGTTTCAAAAGAGTATTCAGGAGAACAAGGACCCAAGGTACTACTCACAATCGCTGTGCAGATCACCTTGACTCTCTCCACAAAATGAAACAACTGAGAAGAGAAGAAGGAAGCTGAAGCTGAATGAGGAGGTGAAAGAGTCTGAAGAAAGTGTGCCCAATTCCCCTACACCTCTAGAGAATTTAGAAGAACCAAAGGATGAAGAAATGAAGGATGGAGAAGAGGGAGGAAAGGAAGTAGATGAGACAACAACCGAGACTGCTCAGGACACAGCTAAACAAGCTCAATCTTGAAGCCCAAGTTCCTAAGGGGCCAAGATCAAAGAGAAAAAGTGGAGAGTATGTTCCACTAGTCATGAGCTACGCCAATGACACATGAAAATTGTTTGCGCCCATTTCCAGAGCACAATGACACAAAAGGAGTTGTATGGTTGGGAGCTAATGGATGAAGAGATGGCAACCGTGTGCACAAGGAAGCAGTTGTCATGGTTGATGCACACACACATGGATGAACCGGACTTTGATGTGTGTGAGGAGTCATGTGTATCAAGGAGGTTGAAGAAGACACCTCAGGATAGACACATAACAATCAAGCCTATTGTTATGTCAGATGAACAAGTGAGCAATGCTTTGGTGAAAGTCTCGACAGAGGTGGCAAGGTGGAATATGGATAAGGCTATAACAATTAGGGTGCTATGAGAGGAGATCAAGACTAAGGATGCAGAAATAGCACACCTAAAGCAAGAAAAAGACTTGGCATAGAAGAAGAACGTTGTTTTCATCAACATGACAAAGGAAGTTGGGGACAATATCATGAAAGAAAATCCACACTTAGAGCCAAAGGTACCAAAACATTTCCTTCAACAATGCATTATGTAAGTACCTTGGTGGACTTAGTGCTTGAAGATGAACCTTTGCACATGCCAAAGCCAAAGGATCCTGCACAGGAAGTAGAGTGGGAAAAGGCTTCTGTGATGTGAAAGATTGCATCATATGAGGGGTTGCTTGAGCCTGTAGGAGGAAGTAAAGAAGGTAGATCAAGTGTTGAATATTTTTACAACGACATAAGTTGTTATAAGAACCAAGACCATTTTGGAAGACAATGAAGTCTTGAAGGAAATGAAAGATGAGACCTTGAGCCTCACATAATGATTAGCACTTTTCAAGAAGAAGCACGAGGCCCTTACAGCAGCACAAGAGACACACAAGGAAAGGCTAGATGAGCTTGGGAAACTAATCACTTAAAATATGGACTTATTAGAAGGTCAATGACCTGGCATGTCCATCATTGTGTTGGTCTTGCAGAATGAGAAGGGAGAGATTACAAAAGATGAGTTAGAGTCAATTACAATGGATATCCCAGAAAAGGAAAAGGCCACACTCAATGATTGGTAGAATTTAGAGGTGGAAATAAAATAAGAATATCCATAATTGATTCTTCAAGTTGAATTAGAAGATACTGCAGGGTAAAGACATTCTTTTATTCATCAAAATTATTTCTCTCTTTAGTCACATTCTTTTATTCTTTTTGGAGACAACCATTGGGGTGACAATGCAACTAGTGTGGGGTAATGTTGATCAAAAATAATATGGCACTTAGCGAAAACATACGTAAGGATCGCACAAAGAAGTAGAGCGCATTCAAAAGCACGTGAGGACCGAAAAGGATAACACATGAAGAAGAAAGAAAGATTCAGGAATTATCCATTTTCACGATGAGGATCTATTTTTGGAGATAGCGTGCAGAGCACACAAACCGGTCAAAGACTTGCGCGACATGCATTGGCTATTTTTTTAGGATTGAATAAGAAGCACTTTGCATGAATACAGCCGAGAGTAGATATGCTACTCGTAAGTTAACTAAAAGCAGTCTATTATTAGTGCACTTGCATGTGTGGCTATTTTTGTAACAGTGTGTGGCTAATAATAGCATGTGACCTATTTTGGGATTAGATAAGCGGTGAAGGGAAAGTCCCCACCCTTATAAATATGTAGTGAACTATGTAGCATAGGAGAGAGGTGTGAGAGCTAAGTTATTGTGAGGTTATGCTTGCCAAATTTGATGTGCGCATGAGCATATATTACTGTTATTTTAAGGACGCTTCTATGTATTACTGTATTTAATATAATGGGGGTTATTGGCTAAATCAAGGTGTTAATCATAGCTATAGTTTATTACCGCATAAATGGTTTTGCTATGATTATTGTTTGATTCATGATACTTTAAGATCTAGAACTAGTAAATGATCTGTAGAATGTTAGATTAATTATGGATTTGAATGCTTTAAGTCTTCATCATGCTAACATCTTGTAACAGCAATAAAGAGGGGCCAGGTACCTTCGTGCTTCAGGTGAGTTCTCAGTCTAGGTTGAATGATGTGCCAGTGTGCCTGGGCTTTTACTGGTGAATTCTAGGCTACATCAACCGGCCAAGAAACACATGAGATAAAGGAAGTAGAAAATTTTCTTATTAAAAGGGGACAAAGGTGTCTGCAAACATGGCAAAGAGGAAATTTTATACACATGGATGTTCTAAATGATTTTTGAAGAACAGAGGATGCTATGAAAATATTTAAAAGGAATTCGATGAAAAAGTGATTATCCTAAGGTACAAATCATGAGACAAGATATGTGCTAAAGAAAGAGTTTGAAAAAGGTCCAAAAAGTAACACTTGATAACATACTAATCTCGTTTACTCATCAAGATCTCGTGTGTTCACGTGGAAATGAATTACCTCTTTACAAGAAAGAGTTGATAGACAAGTAAGTGAAGACACTAGCTAATGTGTAGAAATGATTTAGTTTGAAAGGTGATTTGTGAATGGATTGTGGAAGGAGATATGTACATTGCTCCACCTGTCACCAGTGCATCCATATCCCCGATGGAGATGTATTTGATTCTAATCACAATATTTCTCTACTTCCGCTAGGCATCCATATCCCGATAGAGATTATTGGAAATACCCCAAGAGATTTATATATCAATTTGATTTTGCTTTAATATTTTGCTTTTTGATTGATTTATTTTGATTCTTTTGCTTCCTGAAAACTTATTTCAGCTCTCTTATTTGACAAGGGGTTAAGAACCACTGATGGCTTGATGGAAGGATGTGGAAGTGATTGTGATGATGAAATTGTCTAGTGTCAACAAATATGCCCAAAAATTCTTCCCAACAAGTTTATTATATGTAGATAGTGATAGGATCTCTAAGAGGTCAGTCGTTCTTTAATTTACCAAGGTTATGAAAGACCAAGGTCAAATAGATACCATAGAGATAAATGTCATAAAATGTGTACAAAATAAGCTAACCAAAATATCATCGAAGGGATGAAAATGGTGGATGACTTGTAGAGGAATATGAAAGAAAGGGAAGAAAGAACATCCATGTGTACACAATACCTAATTGCAATGTTTGATATTTGTACCTTTGATTTTATTTTTGTAATGTTTTAATGTTTTCTCATTTTTTGTATTTTTGAACTGTTTTATGAATTTTTATTTTTTATTTTGGATTTTTTGGAAGTTGGGACCAACAATGTCACTCTGCGTATAGGATCCAACAACGATGTGTGTGACTTCCTTAATAAGGAGACTAAGCTTGTTTGTATATCGGGAGTGATATTATCCCCGATCTCGATGATCGTGGTGAGTTCACACTCAACAAATGACTGTGATTTTTTTTGAAACATGGGTTTCATATGTAGGAGCTTGAGTTCCCTATCCATAGGTTTTAGCACTTTATGCCATACTTGATGGGTGTGTTGGTGTGCATTTTGGAATCATGTTTGATTTTGAATTTTATAATCATTTGAGTTGTTGGGAGATTTGGAGCTCTTCGGTGTTTTTGTATTAGCTTGGTAAAAACTTATCTAGGTTTCTTATAAGCTAATGCTTGACTTGTCTGATCTTGAGAAGTGGGAGAAGAATGTGGATGTTTAGAATTGATGTGAGAAATGACAGTGGGCTTGCCACAATATTTGGTAGAAGAATAATGTGATGGATGAAAAGGATATGGTCCAAGAATTAAAGAAGATGGGCTACCGAGAGGTGAGCCATAGACAGAAGATAAAGGGATACTAGGATGTGGCCCCATAATAGAAGGAGAAGGGCTGCTAGGGCGTGACCCATAGCTAGAAGATAATGGGCTACTAGGATGTGGCCCAAGAATAGAAGATGATGGAATACCTAGGGGTGACACATACACAGAAGAAAAGGGTCTAGTTGGACGTGCCCCAAGAATAGAAGATAGTGGAATACTCAAAATGTACCACAAATAACAGCGAGAGGGCTATTAGAACTTGACCCACACCTAGAAAAAGATGAAGTGATACTTGGTCTTGACCCCATAAGAGATTCTGATTGAGGAATTATGATAGAAAAAGAGTGATTGGGTGATGAGAAGATAGGCCATGGATCAATGCAAGACCGAGGAGTTTCATCACATAATGAAGAATAAGAGGAGGATAAAGTTGCATGATCTGAGGCTCTTTCTTTGTTTCTTGATAAAAGGAATCAACCTTTTCCTCACAATATGTGGATGCATCGAATTCTAAAGAGAATCCTTGCTCGTAACTTGTTAGAGGGATATATTTATGTGCCCTATAAAGGCCATGATCGCTCCTTCATTCTGAAATAAATCAATCGGTATGGGTTGTCGATCGACCACGAGGGTTTGATTGAATGAAAAAGGTTCAATTGGTGTGGAAGACTTAGAAGATGTTTGATGATGATTGATAGAAGAAGATGACTCAAGAGATGAAGAAGATGTGGAGCTAGATGTCTCAGGAGTAGAAGAAGGTGGTGTGGACCTACCTATACGATGGTATATCATCTATAAACTAGTAGGATTAAGTCTAAATTCTACAGATTGTGATGCATGGGTCGATTTAGAAGTTTGACTAGAAGGAATTTGAGTCACACGAATCTTCAAAGAAGGAAGACTTCGTGGGGGTGATTGATGAAGAAGGTCCTATGAAGAAGGGGAGGACCATGATTCAAGAATCACATTGGATGAATAATAACAAGGGTCCTACAAAGAAAGAGAGGAACATGATTCAAAAATTGTATTAGATGTTTGATTGAGGGATTTGAAGTCGTGCGTATCTTTAAAAGAGTACTTCATTAAGGAGAATGATAAAAGGGGTCTGTGAAGAAAGGGAGGACCGTGACGTAGGAGTCATACTAAATGTATGATGAAGAGGGTCCTACGAAGATACGACACAATACTTTAGATGAGGATCTGATTGTTTAGGTGAATGATAATGGAGGTATTGCAGAAGTGACTTAGGAATCAAATTAGATCATCAAAGAATTAGAGGAAATACTCACCCAATCACTCAAAGGTACCCGAAGCATGGTCCCTCTTTAGGGTTGTTGTAACAGGATGTTAACATGATGAAGAAAAAAACATATAGATTCATAACTAATCCATCATTCTACAGTGCATACTACCCATAGATCTATGAAAGAACAAGCTTAAATAGTAATCATGATTGAATCATTAACATGCACTACTCAATTACATAGAATGACACTTAGATTCAGCCAATATCTTCCATCTATTAATAAATATAGAATCTCCTTATAGTATTGTCAATTTATATCAAGGCACGTATGGATCTGATACACACATTCAGAATCATACATACACCGCTCTTTGTGATACATACCAAATCATCTCTCTCTTTTATTATGCACCTAACATCATATATATAGGGTGGGGACTTTCCCTTCACCACTTAACTACTCCAAAAATAGGTCACATGTTATTGATAGCCACACGTCATTTTACAATTATAGCCACACATGCAAGTGTGCTATCTATAGTCCTCTTATAGTTAACTAAGTGTCAATTCTATTCTTAGCTTGTCTCCATGCATAGATGCTTTTGAACCACTTCTCCAAATATAGACAATGCATGGTGCACACATCTCTGCATCATTGATGTGTTCCACATGCCATCTTCTAAAAATAGATCTTCATACTCAAAATCGGCTAAGTCCTGAAATCTGAACTTGCCTTCCACGCATGCGGGTCCTTCCTATCCTTCCACGCCTTTGATCTTGGCCTTCTATCCCACGCGGACTCCTTGTGTGATCTTTGCAAGTATTCTTTGATCAACATTACCCCACACTAATCTCATTGTCATCCCGACAATGGGTATCTCCAAAATTTGAAGGAAAGAATATAATGAAAGAATAAGAATGAAGAATGTGGACAAATAAAGAATTTATATGAGGTTATTTAAGCAACCTCCTCTGTATCAATTTGTAGCATCAGCTCTGGATACTCCTCTTTTATTGTGGCCTCCAAATCCTACCATTCAGTGAGTGCTGTTTTTCCTTTTCTCTGGGATGTCCACAACTATGGATTCCAACTCATCCCACGTAATTTCCCCTTTCATTTTGTAGAACCAACACAACACTTGGACATGGATGTCATCCTTCCTTCCAAAAGGTCCATCTTCTGTGTAATCAACTTTCCAAGCTCTTCCAACCTAGTCTTATGTGGCTCTTGTGCTTGCTGTCAGGGCCTCACGCTTTTGTTTAACCATTGACAACCTTTCTGTGTGGCCCAATGTCTCATCTTTCATGGCTCTCTGGACCTCATTATTCTCTTCCAAGGTCTTAATGTTGATGAGCACCTCTGGAGCTGTGCATATATTTAAAGCTTGATCCACTTTCTTCAACACTTCTTGTAATGCCTACAACACCCTTCATAAGATGTGATTTTTCTCATCACCGATGCTTTCTCCCATTTGGCATCTTTCTCTGATCATTTTGGCAGCTTGCATATGCAGAGTTTCATCTTCAGCACCAAGTCCACCAACTTTCCCACATAGTGTATCATTGAAGGAAATGTTTGTGGTACCTTGGGTTCCAAGTGTGGCCTTGCTTTGATTACATTGTCCCCAATCTCCTCTGCGATGCTTATGAATACTTCATTCTTCTTCTTGTGTGAAGTCCCTTTCTGTGTTATGCACACTATCTCTACATCCTTTGTCTTCAACTCTTCACACAACACTTTGATTGTGGCAGATTTATCCATGTTTCTTCTAGCCACCTCCACAGAAACTTTCACCAGTGCATTACTTGACCTGCTCATCTGACATGACAGTAGGCTTTACTTGTCATGTGTCTAGCCTAAGGTGCCTTCTTCAATCACCTCAAATGCATGACTCTTCACACACATCAAAATCAGGCTCATCCATGTGGGTGTGCATCGACCATGATAGTTTCTTTCATGTTCACACAGTCACCATATCTTCATCCATCAACTCCTAGCCAAATAGATCCTTCTGCGCTATTGTGCTCTAGAAGTGGCACGGATAATCTTTCTACATCCTCTACATACCCCATGGCTAGTGGAATGTGCTCTCCCACTTGTCCTTCTAGACCTTTGCTTTGCTTAGGAACTCTAGCCTCCAAATTTGGGACTTGCGTCTCCATGTCCTGAATATCTTCTACAGTTGTTTCCTCTGGTCTTTTCTCTTCTTCTTCCTTCTCCTTTGATGCCTCACCCTTTTCTTCTATGTGCTCTAGAAGTGTAGGAGATGTAGGTGCACTCTCCTCAGACTCTTCCACCTCCTCATTCAACTTCAACTTCCTCCTTCTCTGCATGGTCACTTCCTTTTGTGGGGAGAGTCGGGGTGATTTGCACAGTGGTTGGGGTAGCACCTTGGGTCCTTGTTCTCCTAAATACTCTTTTAAACATGTGCTCCCCTTGGACCACATTCAAGTCCTCTTCATCCCCCTCTTGTGGCTGAGGTGGTGTAACAGCACTCAACTCTCTCGACTTGTAGGATGTCTCCTACCCCTATGCTCCAAACCACCACTATCTTCACTCTTCCTCCTCATCCTGCACTTTGATTTTCTCTATGGGCTTAGGTGCTGGGATATTCTCCATTGTATGCTTCCCTTTTGGTGGTGCTTGGAAGTGTGAACTCACCTTCCACATATTTTTTATTCTCCATCTTTGGCTTCAACTAGAGATACACCAATGCTTCCCCCAAATCTGCTACAACCAAACTTATTGGCTTGATATTCAAACCTCTAAAATGATTCTCTCTATATAGGTGCACTTCTGCTAGGATATACATACTTCTTCCTCAATGTATGGTAGTCACAGTCTACCTTATCTACATTGAAGATCAGCTGCATGCATGTCGGTAAATCTATGAATAGATTCTTGAAAATACCTTGCAGTGAATGCGTAAGGTAACTTGCACCAAGGGCTCCAGACTCCATCCTTCATTGGAAAATGTGATGATGTAAAAATGTTGGTATAAACAAACTGAACTTGTTTTCCTACCACTGTTGGTAGGTCCTTTGGGATGCCACTCTTCCCCAAATGCCACGTAGAGCCTATCATACCACTTCTCCACCCTTTGCTTTACTTCATCTCATCATGGCCCCTTGCATAGGTATTTGTTGAATCTTTCAGCTGGGGACTTGTTCTCCATGGGGTATTCCCATATTTTCTCCTTTGGTCCATCTAGTACTCTAATTTCCATGAAGACCAGTGATAGTAGAACAGCCCCAAAGCTGATCTTCCCTCCTGTGTGCATGCTTCTTCGACTATTTTTTCTGTAATATAGCCTGTAATGTTGTAGATCATCCCTTCTTGACATCTTTTGCACCACATGCAACCACATAGTGTTTACCTGCGACCACCACTCCTGATCATTCAACTTGGTAACAAGGTGTGTTGCAACTTGTACAATTAGACAGTTCTTAAATTTTTCTATGTCCATTCCACGCGGACCCTTCAGGTATCCCAACTCTGTTTGGTCTTTAAAATCATGGCTTTATCTGTGAGGTCACTTTTTATATCTTCTCTCCTGTGGCCTTCAGACATGTCACTGATGAAACAAGTGTAGAAAAAAATTCTAACTCTGCGTCCTGCAAAGTAGAAGAAGTCTTCGTGTACCCTACTCATGAGCCACTGGTACAAGGGCTCATACTTCCCAAAATATGGGAGCTCATACAACTGATATACCCCAATTCTCTTCAAAAAAATTTCACCCGCATCATCATATACTGGCATGTCATCTATCATGTGTTTGTTTGTTCTAACCATGAGCAAGGAATCGAGCTCCTTTTTGTTCTCCAAGGTCCTATGATTATATTCACTTACTTTGCTTTTTCTAATGGGTGAATCCCACTCTTGGCCAATAATGACTCCTTCTGGGTATTGCATCTCCGAAAAATGACTTTTGGGTGCCATCTCTTCTTCCTCAATGACCACCTTCTTCTTTTCTTTTTTTGCTATAGATGCCTTCTTTGGTGCCATTTCTACCTTGCAAATGTCTCTTCTTCACCCTCTGCAACTCTGCGAATCAAACCCTAGCTCGATTCAATTATGCCCTAGGTGGAAACTTCATAACCTAACTCTTTTCTGTCTCTCTGCTTCACTCAAACCCTTCACCACCGGGGACACAAGCTTCTTATAGCACAGATCTAGTTGTCACTCTTGGTTTCACACCCTTCACACCTTAACTCGATCACTCGGCTCTTCACACTTGGCTCTTCTCTCAAATACTCTTAGTTGTAATGGTAAAAATGAATCCGCATCCCATCCTTATATAAATTTTTTCAAATTTTGATGCATTTATTGCTCCTCACCTACCAAATATCCCTTCATTTATTGACCAAATCCATTCATTCCATGTGGTACATCTTCATGCCCAACTATAACCTTCTAGCGCACCTTCCTACCCTCTGGTCACATAGACTTCTCTTTAGCGCACTCCTGCGCCCAAGTACCTCATCACTGCACCTTCTCTTGGTAGCTATCATGGCCTCCACTTACCTCGCATTATATTGTTCCTTCATCCATCTCCATCCTTGGTCACCTTTTGAGAAGCAATCTTCTTTTGACTTAAAGCACACCCATAGTAGCTTATTCCTTTCATCTTTCAATTCCCTCGTCTTTTTCTTTGGATCACTACAACCACCCCACACTAAAAGTATGTGCAGTCCTCTGTGCATAAACATTCTTCATACAATAATTAGCTTCATGCATGCAAGCGTGCTTATTACACAAAACAACAACTAAATTGACAAAGCATAGTGAAAATGAAGGAAATACATTAAGGAAATACATAATTGAAAACCTAAACTAAATGGCAACACTACCTTATTACAAACACCAAGAAGACTTATTTATAGTAGGGCTTCAACCTACTCCCATTAAAGTAACCGGGTAGCCATGTTCCATCAAGTGCTTCTAACTGGCATGCACTTGATTCAAGTATAGAAGTGATAACATACGGCCCCAACCAATGTACTTTGAGCTTTCCTGGATGGTGCAAGAACTTTGAGTCATAAAGAAGTACCATTTGTCCAATCTCAAACTTCTTATCTCTTATGTTTCTATCATGCCATGCCTTCTTGCTGCCTTTTCCTACTTCTGACTCCATCATGCTATGGCTCATCACTCATCCAGTTGAATCATCTTTTCAATATGTTCTTCTAAATCATGTTCATCAACTAGACCTCCAGCGTGCATGCAATGCACAAAGAAGGTAACATAAATTCTATAGGAAGAACAACTTCCATGCCAAACACCAACTTGAAATGGTGTGGCTTTGTTCAATCTCTTGTAAGTTGTTCTATATGCCCAAAGCATAACTGACACTTTTCATCCCAATCCTTTCTTCCAACATCACATATTTTTGTCAAAGTTTGGCCCAAAATTTTGTTGAAAGCCTCAGCAGTTCCATTTTCTGAGGATGGTAAGGTGTAGTTTTATGGTGTGCAACCATAAACTCATCTAATAGGATCTGATTGTCTCATTCAAAAAATGTGTGTACCTCTATCACTTGTCAAGCTTAAGGACACATCCATATCATGTAAGAACATTCTCCCATAGAAATCTAGCTATTGTAGTTGTATATACATCTTTCGTAGGTGTTACTTCTTACCCACCATGTGTAAGATAATCTGTGCAAGTAATGATATAGCATGATCCAATCCTGTGCATGCAGCGTGGCTGGTGAAATAGGTCCTACAAAATCAATGGCCCATTTCTCAAATGGTTCGGCACTAGTAATTGGTCTCAAAGGCATCTCATCTCTTTGCCCTAGTTTTCCTAGGTGCTGACAATGATCACACACCTTACAATAATCTTTACAGTCTTTATACAGTGTCTCCCACCATAATCCAACAATTAAGATCTTCCAGGTAGTTGCATCACCTGCATAATGGCCTCTGCAATACCACCATGAGCTTCTTCCATGATATCCTTGCGCTCATGCTCTAACACACAATGGCGTAATACTTCATCTCTTCCTAGCTTGTAAAGGTCACCACTAATTAACATAAATGGTGTCACGCGTATATAGCAAGCTGCTTCTTTTCTAATGATTTCATTCCTTCTTAGTGCCATACCTATTTGTAGAAAGACAAAATGTCTTCTAATTCCATGGGCACACGTTGTAACTTATATAACTATGCATCCGACATTGTTTCTTCAATTGTCTGTGCATCCTCTCCTGAATTGATTCTAGATAAATGGTCTAGTCCAGAATTACTTTTCCTTGGCTTCACCACAACTGTGAAGTCAAACTCTTGAAATAGGAGCACCCATCTACATATGTGCCCTTGTAAGATGGGCTTGTTTACCAAGTACTTCAATGCCATATGATCTGTATAAAACACAAATGGTGTTGCTAACAAGTACTGTCAAACTTGTACAATGCATAGATCATTGACAAAGCTTCACGCTCTGTAGTTGTATAATTCCTTTCAGCAGGAGTCAACTTCCTACTAGCAAAAATAGATTGGATGATCTATAATACCTTCACTAGGTTGAGCTAACACAGATGCCAATGGCCATACCAGAAGCATCCACATGCACATGAAATGGTTTATCCCATGATGGAAAGCACAGAATGGGTGCGGTAGTAAGTTTCTCTTTTAATATCTCAAACACACACTGCTTTGCGGTTCTCCCCAATAAAATGTACCTTTCCCCTTCAATAATTCTTCCAAGGGTGCTGCAATTCTAGCATACCCTTTTATAAATTTTCTATAATATCTGTATGACCTAAAAATCCACACACCTCACTTTGACTAGTAGGTGCTTCCAGGCCTAAAATGATTGCAACCTTGGCTGGATCAACTAGCAAACCTTCCTTACAGATTATATGTCCTAACAAGTCCCAAATGGCATAGTAAAATATGCACTTCTTGATATTCAAAGAGATACTCAATTGTCTACATCATTCAAACATTAAGCACAAATTGTCACAATGATCTTTCACAAGCCCATATACTTGTCCAATCATCTAGGTAGACTGTAAGAAGTTGTGAATAAAATCTTTGAATGCCTGAACAACTATGTGAGAATATAAAAGGCACACTTTTTTCAATCCAAAAGGCATCACAGTATAGGAAAAAATTGCCCCATTCAGTAGTAAATGTTGTCTTTTCTTGATCCTCCTGAGTGATCCTAACTTGATGATACCTAAAAATCCATCTGTGAAAGAATATATTTCACACCCTGCAACTCCTTCTAGTATTTCCTCAGTGAATGGCGTAGGGAAAGGATCTGTGATGCATGCAACATTCAACTCCCTATAGTCCACACATATCCTAATCCATCCATCCTTCTTGATACTGATCACCATTGGGCTAACCCATTTTGACTCATCAAGGGGCTTGATAATTCCATATTTCAACATTTTATCAATTTCTTCCTTTACCTTTTTGCAAAAATTAGGATTCATCCTATAAGGTCTCTTTCTAACTAGTCATGCACCATCCTTAAGTTTGATCTTCATTTCCCCAAGTGATTCATGCATGCCTTTAAGTTCATGATATCCTCGAGGGAATAAGTCCTGATAATCCTTAAGTAACTCGATGATCTTTGCTACCTCCGAGTCTAACCAATAATCTCCAATTATGGCCTCCTTAGGCTCAGCCTCCAACCTATATTCACCTTCTTTGTCTTCATGGGTTCATGGTAGGCATGCACACATATCCTTTTCCACTTTGTCCAAGACCTCGCACACCCCATGTGAATGTTCAATATCTAGGTTCTCAACTTCCTCATCATCCACAATGTAGACCATCTTTCCTTTCTCTTTCTCAAGGAAAGCACACTCAAGTAGTTTGGAGTCTATTTCTTCTTCCTTTTCAAAACATGCTCCAAACTCTGTCTCACCAAATAATTCCTTGAATATGCTCTTCTACTTTTGCACTATCTCCCATAGTTAAGCACTTGAAAAATTTTAATGCCTCTTCTACAAGGAGGTTGAGTCGAGAAGTAGTCAAATGTCTGGATCATACCTGCAGCAAATCTTGCTAGTTCCCAGTTTCTCTATGTAGTTCTGCATATACATACCAAGCACGTGTGCATCCTTGGAGCATGGAATACAATCTATGCACCTAGAGTGAAGGTGGTAATGCTTCTATCCTCGCTTGTCAGAGTCTCTCACCTTTGCTTGAATGTGATGTTGAATAGGTTGATCACCATGATAAGTGCATATTTGCATAGGTGCATTGTTCCTTATAAACCTAGTAGACAAAGCTATTCCAATCTCTTCCCAGTTTATAAGATTATCTCTATGGACTACCCACCAGCACTGTTTTTCATCCCACGCATAGTGTATATACTAACATATCTCTCCTTGTAACTTGATCTATCCATTGTGTTTCCATGGCCTTCAAAAAGGTAGAAAGATCTTTTGTCCTTGTATACCAAGGTATTGTGCTTCCTATCCATCGAATTGAATGAAATCTATTCTTGCACGCAACCATGCTTTTCACCTCACGCCCTACTAATTCATATGTACCATGAGCCCAATTATCACAAGCAATACTCATAGTATCACTAATAGAATGAGAATCCTCCCACTATAGGATGCCTTCTTTTGATGGCTCATTGACCTCTGGGTCTGAATAACACGTACATAAACTCTGTTTAAATCCTCCTCACTTAGAGGCTCAACATATGGTGTAGAATTTCCATCATCAAAGGTATCACAACCCTCTCCTCCTTGTTTTCAAAGCTGATATATCCCTTATTGAATCTCAAGTCAGCATTATTTGCATAACACCAAGGGCATCCAAGCAAGGCTGGAAAATTATTATGCTTCTACAAGTGCTAATACCTCAAAATCCCCAGTGAACTTGGCCCCTTGTATAGTTATAGATGCATCCTTCAATACTCCTATGGGAGTGGCCTTAGTCTAGGTTTTCCATGAATAACACATTAGATGATGGCTGCAATGGAGGCCTCCCCATTTGTACCCATGCATCTAATGTCAGCACATTTACTTCCACACTATATCATCAATATGTTGCTCAAAATCCACCCATCCACAACAACATTCAAGAGTAATTTCTTTGTCATAGTCAATGCTATCGGGGGAATATTTGCATGTAGAATCTTCCATCCGGTCTCAAGACTTGCACGCGGAGTGTTCCCTTTTAACCAACTTCCCAATAGTGGAATAATGTTCTCCTGGCGCAACATCTTGCACACCTCCCGCAGATCATCGATATCAGTTTGAACTATCTCTGATGCTTTCTTTTTCTCCTTTAGGTATTGTATCTCACCTAAAGATTCCTTAGCACTTCCATGGTATCCTGGTAAACTTCCTTCTGATGAGCAGGATCTGGGTACCTCACATGCAAAACCTCCTCCTTGGTAATCATAGGCTTCTGGTGCAATGCCTCTCACGCGTGCACAACTTCAGCGCATGTAGTAATCTTTACTATCAATGCCTCAAGTCCTTATATTATCTTGGGCATCCATTATCTCTTACCATGCGCTAGATTCTAACCATCCTGGCACCTTTGTTTTCTTTCTTATGTTGCTTACTCAGATGCTCATATAAGTCCAGGCACTCTTCATAGCTATGGTTCTTCCATAGAAAGAACATGCATTATTCTAAGGACATTCACACTGTAGTGGTCAGGAGATCCACACGTATAACATGTTCCATGAGGGAACTCTCCTCTTCCTCCACCTCGGCCTCATCCTCCATATCCACCATGATATCCACGTCCCTTCCACGACCTCCTTCAAAACACCCCTCATTCTGTCATAGCGCATTTGATTATGATCCTGATCCTGGTGCTCATTCCTACCCTTAGAATTATCTATTATACTTGTCTATCATACTCCAATGTCTATGGCATCCTGGATCTACCAATCAACCAAAATCCTCAGTATCATGGGTCGTGGACCTGTAAATCTTGCAAAAGCAAGATACATTCTTCCTTATTGCGCATGTAACAAAGGATAGTGACTCACATCATGATTCAAATGAAAAATCTCACAGTCCAATAATAATGATGTACATCTATGAGGGCAACTATCCTTGGTGTGACCTTCCACTTCACAATCTGTACACCAAATTCCTGAGCACATTTCATGGGCTGAATTTGCTTTGATAGCTTCTCTAACTACTTTTCCATAGCTACAATTTGTGCCTCTAGAAATGGACTAACGCTCAGTGTCAATGCTCCCAACTACCTCAACATGCAAAGTTACTTCCATTGCTTCACGCATGGATCCATGTATGTCTTATGTGACAACACCCTCCTAAAAGGTGTAATCAATCCTCCAACGAACCATTGTGCATGTTGGCTAGCATGGATATCATAAGAAAACTTAGATAAAAGTGTCTTAAAATGAGCATCATACTCACACACTCTCAGTAGTGCCTTGCTTGATATCTTTGAGTGCACTTATACTCTTCTACTCAAACTCGGGATATGGAACTCTTTTAAGAAAGCATCCCTCAGTGTTGCATAATCCACACAAGTTTGATCAGGGTCAAACTTCCTATACCAGTTGTGCACGTGCCCCCCTATAATGTAGTAGTGAATTGACTTGCCTTTCACTCAGTAGTTGTGATCCCTTTAGCATGCCACAAGATTTCACACATATGCACATGTTCGACAGCATCCTCTATACCTCTATACTCCGGGAGACAAGAGACATCTCCATATAGATATTTTGTGGTTGTTGTGGACCTTGACCACTGATCCAGAACCTCCTGAGGTTCCCTCTGCCTCCAAAACCACCAGATCCACCGGAACTAGAACCACCTATACCTCTTGATCCTCCACCTGTAGTTGGAGTAGGACCTATAGATGTACTCCCATGTGCTCTGATAGTAGTACTATATTGAACCCCTACAGTCTGTGAGGTAGCTCCACTTCCAGAGGTGAATCCAACATTCTACGCTCACATTCTATGTGGATGATGCACCTAAGAATGCTCCTCCATATAACATTGAAGTTGTTTGTCCTACCATTGATGTACTTGATCCCTGACTTACTCCTGCTCTCCTACTTCCCAAGTTAGCTTGTTGATTACTTGTCATACTAGATACTGAAAAACCAAGCGCAAAGGCTAGGTCACCAGGTGGATTAAGATGTGCACTTGCCATGGCCCAAGTAGTCTCTGTTGGCACACTTCCATGTGAGGCCGAGAAGGGATCTCTATCATGCTTTCCAAGATGGGGGAGTTCCTGATGCTCTGCTCCACGTCTTCTACGTGAGCCATAAATCCTTCATGATCCATCTCTCTCCTCAACGCCATACTTTCTACAATGGAATATTGCTTCTCTATTTCCCTCTCGCGTGCCTCATTATACTTAAGCCACCTTTCCTCTCTCTACTTTTCTACCGCTAGGTCTGCCATCTTAATACCAAACTTGTTCCTACCTTCGTTGCGTGGTGAAGTTTAGTTAGCCATCGGTTTACTCTCCAGGTTCAAAGTTACCATTAAGATCTTGATCACCAGTGGAATACCATGCAAATATGTTCCTCTTGGATACCTCAAAAACTGGAATTCAGCTACCTCTAGGGCAAGAGTACGTCAAAATTGAATATTCCAAAATATAACTATTTAGAACACCATAAAACCACGTATCCACCATGCGAGTCCAAATCAGATCAGCATCATAAAGAGCCTAAAATTCTTCTTGTGTCCAAACAAGTGTGTGATATCTCCAATTCCACTTGAGATGCATAAGTATAAGCCACTCGTAAAGTTCTACTAGAAAGATAGTGAAAAATCTCTCATATAAGCTATCGTATAGGTTTTGTTCTACCCAAGTGCGTGCGTTAAACTCAGATCCACTACTGAACCATCATGCATATTCTTCCTCCAATCATGTATCCATTCCTCAATACTTGCTAGAGTTAACCGATACATCTTCATCATGAACCATCCTGAAAACAACTAAAAAAGAGGTCCCGACAATGGAACCAATGATGTAGCCTAGAATTTGCAAGATAACACCCTAGTCATGGCACATCACTCAGCCTAGACTAAGCACTCACCCAAGCGCAAAGGTACCAGGTCCCTCTTTAGGGTTGTTGTAATAGGATGATAACATGATGAAGAAGAAAACATATAGATTCATAACTAATCCATCATTCTACAATGCATGCTACCCATAGATCTATGAAAGAACAAGCTTAAATAGTAATCATGATTGAATCATTAACATGCACTACTCAATTACACATAATGACACTTAGATTCAGCCAATATCTTCCATCTATTAATAAATATAGAAGCTCCTTACAGTATTGTCAATTTATATCAAGGCACGTATGGATTTGATACACATATTCAGAATCATACATACATACACTCTCTTGTGATAAATACAAAATCATCTCTCTCTTCTCTATTATGCACATAACATCATATATATATAGGTGGGGACTTGCCCTTCACCGCTTAACTACTCCAAAAATAGGTCGCATGCTATTATTAGCCACACACCGTTTACAATTATAGCCACACATGCAAGTGCACTATCTATAGTCCTCTTACAGATAACTAAAGTTTCCATTCTATTCTTAGCTTGCCTCCATGCATAGACGCTTTGAACCGCTTCTCCAAATATGGACAATGCATGGCGCCCACATCTCTACATCATTGATGTGTTTCCCACGCCATCTCCTAAAAATAGATCTTATTACTCAAAATTGGCTAAGTCATTTTGATGTGAACGCTGAAAATTTGATTCCTTATTAAAATATGTATAAAATACCTTACAATAATAAGTCATTGTTGACGTTGTTTGATACAAATTCCTAGACCTAAATAGTGTGATTGAACTTTTTCAAAGTGAAGAAGGTTTCATGTTGATTTGGGCAGCATAACGATAACCAACTAGACATTTCGTAAAGATGGGGATGTTTGTGTGATTTTACAAAGGGGAACTAAGGAAAACATACATCATGATGACTCAAGATTGATAATCCAACAAGGTTTGGACAACAATTTTGGAGGTGTAAATGTCAAAGGATTGATCAAAATTTTAGCAACATAAAGGATTACAAAGGAAATATTTCCAATGTTCGATTGATGCAAAATTTGTTTGATAGGAAATGTTTTTGCCAAGGTTTGAAAGATATGTTAAAAAATGACCATGAATTTAGGAAAAATAAGAATATCAAGAGGATCAAAGACCCAAAGGATTTTCCTAGAAATGAGTTTATAAGATGGATAAACACAAGGAACAATCACACAAGTTCAAAACACAAATCCAAATTAATGACCAAAGAATAATGAAATCAATGGATCAAAGTGATTTTCCTAAATGAATGAGTCACAAATGAAAAACAAGGCATAATCACAAAATGTTTTTTCTAGGACCAATCAATCAAATGAGATACTTCCTATGTTTGTTTCAAAATGATAGTTGACATTTTAAGATGATCAACAAAATGTCACCACTTATGTCAAGTTCAAAGAAATGAACAAGGCGTAAGTAACAACAAGGATTTGATACATTTCCCAAACAAAGTATACTAAGAGTGAGCTTGAATCTAATCAAGACCTATATCCTAAAAAGTGGAAGTTACAACTATGAACAATGCAACAATACCAATAAGATATGTTAACCAAAATTTTAAGGAAAAGTAAGGTATTGATATCAAAATGATATTGATACGACACGCATAAAGGTAACAACAACACTCTTCAAAATTGAGGTAATGTTTGAGAGAAAACTAATGCCAAAGTATACCAAGGAAATGTCACAATGTGAGTAGCGTAACATCACAATCTAGACACTTATGCCAAGTTTACGAAAAATAAGACGTAAGTATCAAAATTGTGACAATAAGATACAAGCAAGATAACAATTCAAAGGAGAAACAAGTGATGAAACAAGCCTAACTACAATTGATGATATTGACTTGGGTATCAAGATAAAAAGGTTACCAATGATATGAAAACATGTCCACACACTTTAGATGTTTAACAACCCAACCACAAACATGGATGGGTGTAAACTTACACAAAAGTGGAAAAAACAATCAATTGATAACACAAAGGTAGTCACTCTTATTTTGATCAACAAAGTGTCAAAATAAAGTGAAGGAAGTAGATCAATTGGGGGTGAAAAATGTTGGTCTCACTTCGAAAGTTTCACCTCGCCTTAAGGCGAGTGAAAAACTAAGAAAAAGTAATGCTTCACACGTTTCGTGATGAATAATGGCTCTAAACTCAAATTGGTTTTGAAATGGTCAAAGTTGGCTCCTAGTCAAAGATAGCTTCCTAGGCGGTTCACTCAACTAGGTGTCAAAAGTTATCTAAGATAAAGTTCAATTTACCAAGAAATGTCGCAGAGACTAATTCTTTGAGTATCTCGGCTTTACTTTACCCCTGTTAAGCACAAAGGGCAATAAGTGCATCCATCATGTAGTCTCACTAGGGTCGCGATATGAATAAATTTAACGCTAAATCTCACAAATGGTAGTACTAGTCAAGTAGGTTGTGTGCAGCACTTCTGTTTCATCCACAAGGTTCCCTCTTGCATGGACTACTTTAGGGTTCCTAGAACCACCCCCATTGTTGTAGCTTAAGGTGTTATGCCAAAGGGGTTATGTTCTAGTTGAGTGGATAGGGACGTACCCTTTTCGAAACCTGTAAATATAGTGTGATGTTTGTGGTGTGTTTTTTTATCTTGTTTATCTTAATGTGGTTTAGTTGAACTCTGTTTGGCAACTGCGAGAAACAGTTAGAATTTTTTTGATTCCTTCCTTTCGCAAGCATCTTTAGGTCCCGCATTCAAGCATTAGTAGTTTCCAAGAAAATCACATTATTTAAAAGGGGATTAAGACTTGCTTTTTATTCTCAAGATCATCCAAGGATGCAAGAGAAGAGCATACACAACAAATAATCCAACTAAAAAGTAAAGGAAATTTTTGTAATTAATGAACCATACAAAAAGCTTGATAAATGTTCATTCCCTTAAGCCAAAAATGAAAGATGAAGTTTCCAATTAACCAAATGTTAGAAAATAAAGACTAAAATTGCTTTTGATTCTCAAGATCACCCTAAGGTGTAAGAGAAGAGCATACACAAACTTTAGCCCAACTAGATAGAAATGAAAACTTCAAATCAAAGGACCATAAAAAATGCTTTGTAAAAGGTTCATTCCCTTAAGAAAAATGAATAATCAAATTTCCAAGTTAATCCAAATGTTAAAAAGATAGAGATCTAAGTTTTTTTATTCTCAAGATCACCAAAAGGTGCAAGAGAAGAGCATACACAAACTTTGTTCTAAATCAAGTAAAGCATGGAAATACAACATTCATCAAAATAGTAGACATGTTAGAAAATGACTTGTTTTACAATAAAAGGAAAACCCAGATTCTGTAAGTATAAATCCCAAATTTATGTTTTCATTGCATATTTCACTTCAATACCTTTCCAAAAAAAAAATGAAGTCATTTCAATTCGGAGAAAAAGTTATGGCCTCCGGAAGATGGGTTACACATATGCTCTTATGCTCACGGGTATGCACTTAACATGTACCCAAAAATGTCAAAAAAATGTCCCTTAATCTGCAAAATGGTCACATTTTTCCAACCAAGATTCAATTTTGAAAACAACCCATGACATTAATATATGAATAGAAGACTCGACGCTATTAAACATTAACATTCATGATTAAAAACTTAACATTTTCAAGAAATTGACAAAACTAACATGTAGAATGTTGAAAAAGTAAGCTCTAAAAATGAAAACATGATGAAATATTGAAATTTTCTCACCAAGATTCAATTTTGACAGAAACCCACCACATTAATATGTAAATATAAGACTCAACACTATCAAACACTAACCTACATGCTCAAGAATTTAAGATTATCAAGAAATTGACAAAGCTAACATGTAGAATGTTGAAAAAGTAAGCTCTAAAAATGAAAACATGGAGAAATCTTGAAATTTTCCTATCAATTCCAATTTTGACAGCACTTCACCTCCTTTATACCTACAAGGAATACTCAACACATGCAAACTCAACAAAACAAGTTATGTCAATATATGCAAAAAGAGGGTTAGTAACCAAAATTGAAACTTAACTACAAAAACTTGAAATTAAGTGCAAAGGACAATGGAGTAAGTCCCACCGGGCGGCATACAAATGTGCTCATGTTTTATTAACTAAGCTATAAATTGAAATTAATATCTACATAGTCTCAAAAGGAGATGTTAATTAAACAATGAACCATCAAGATAAGAGCTTAAAGGAAATGTTTTTCAATACATAAATGAAACTACATGCTAAGCTATTTCCTACTCTCTATGATTTCTAACTTAAATTATGAACCTATGAAAAACATAAGCAATCAAAGTGGATTGTTTCTTTGATCTCAAGGATTGAGAATGGAATCTCACCAAGAATGGCTATAAGGTCATTTTGGATCTTCCCATATTACTCAATTTTGAGTGAAATGATGCAAGATGGAGAAGCTATTTCCAACAATGGAGAATGGCTCAAGATCAAAATGCTTATATTTTTCACTATTCAAAGCATGATGCAATAAGAAAGGTAAGAAAGAGGGTTATTTATATAGCTTGCATGAAGAGGCAAGGCTAACAAATTGATGATTGTAGGATAAAGGTAAAACAAGATTAAAAAAGGATAAGGTTTCTTTATAAAAGGTAATCTTGATTTAGAAGAGTTTAATTTGTCATTAGTAAGTCATAGGAGTTAGGGGATGTTTTAATTAATCAAAAGTGATAAATTAATAGGTAGAAGTAAGTTTATAGAATCTAATTAGAGGAAAATTAGTATGATTTGTGAAATGTAAGAGAGGAATTTGATCCAATAAATGGTAATTTATTGATTTAGAGTTACGAGCGTAATTAATTAATAATAAATTATTAACCCAAGTAGAAACATATATTAATTAACTAAAGTTCGTTAATCGTCACCCTTAATGATAGGAATGCTAATTAATTAATGCAAGGTCATTAATTAACGAATATGAAGAGGAACGTTAGCTAATTAGCTAAAAGCGCTAATTATTACGGAAATGACAAGAAAGGGGATAATTAGTGCAATCTTAGCATTAAAGTCTCATGTAAGTGGATTTTAGGTGTCTACACTAATTATTGAAAATAATAATTTTAGATTTCTAAAAAGTGTGCTAAAATTTAGGGAAAATAAAAAAAGTTTGCGTTAAATATATAAAATGTAAGGATTACCTCAAAGTAATTTTAATATAGATATGTTATGATTGAGATATGAAATGAAAGGTGGATCGACAGTTAGGAGCCCTAGAATGTGACCCAAAAGGTAGAGTTCACCATGAAACTGTAGGAAATTTTGTGAAAACTAGATTTATGGCTGACGATAGATGAAAATTAGGTTGGATATGAAGATAAAATGCATATATGAATCCTAAGGAAACTAGGGTTTGAGAGTAAAGCAGACCTAATACACAAGGAATAAAGAAGATCCTAAATTAGGTAAAGGGTTCGATCAAAAGTGGGTTCACAAAATGTTTACCGTTAATTAAATTTTAGGTCAATTCAATTAGGCTCAATAGGATAAGTTTTAGATACAAACGAGTGTTCTAATTAATTAAATTCCAACATTAATCATGTAATATTAGAATATTGTTCTAGATCTTGAAACATAAGATATAAGTTTGAAAACACAATGGAATCAAAGTGCACTTAGCTGATTGTAGATGATCCCGAAAGATATGGGGGTGCACACT
Organism: Taxus wallichiana var. yunnanensis; assembly: GCA_018340775.1. NCBI lineage: Eukaryota > Viridiplantae > Streptophyta > Pinopsida > Cupressales > Taxaceae > Taxus > Taxus wallichiana. The sequence goes on from CM031234.1 coordinate 555,159,735, forward strand.
CTCGAACAGGAGATTTGAACTTGGAAGTATCTCAAAACCGTGAATGTAACTACAAACCACCTTGAGTCAAGACCATACCATTCAATCGAACCATACTGCATTTATTTAGCCCCTTCGTATGGTTTTGGAATAGTGTATTGATTTATTTACTTCATTCACTTAATATAATATTTGAATGTTTTTGTATTATTCAAGTACTCTCACACTTAGTATTGGACATGCTATAAGGAAACATACTAATTGATGGAAATAAATGGTACATGTTATGATCTCGAATCTAAAGATTCGTATGACCTAAATGGTATCCGGAGAACTTATCGAAGGTAAACTCTAAATAATACTCAAATATGCAGCCAAACAGAAAGATTTATGCCCAAATACAATCACACCTGGATTTGGGAGAGTGGTCGAGGGGTTGTGTGTTGCGCAAACCATTACAATGCTCCACTAAAAATGACAACACCGATGTCCTAATCTATTAAGGAAACCAAAAAAAAAGTTTGAAATAAATTCTCATAAATAATGCTTTATTTATATAACATGGAGAAATAGTTCACCTATTTTTAAACACATTTGATGCACTATTGTAGTGTTTAAATATATTTGATTAATTATAGTTGGTGAGATATGGTTTATTGGTTAAAAATCAAAGTCGATTTATTTATATTTAAGTTTTTTCATCTGAGATCCTCTTAATTATAAGGTCCATGGAGCCGGAATTATGGGCATGGAAAAGTGAGTTGAGATTGTAATTGTGTACATTGTATATTTAGATGAATGAGGATTTTAGAGTCGTAGAAACAAGTCCAAGATGCACTTAAGAAACATATTAAATGTTGTTCCTTCAACATCTAAAGAAGACTTTGACACATATGAAGTGTATCCAACATTGGTTGGTTGGTTTGGTTTGTGATAACATATAAACCCTAATATATCACGATCCTTATGTCTATATTGGTGATGCCACAATGGATGTGGACCTCTTACTAAGATAATGGTTGATTAGTTGTGGTGAGTATATTTGTTTACTCATCCTTTCCATCTCAACTCTAAAATCCCTCATTACAATGAATCTCTATAATATATTGTGAATACTTAATTGATTATTAAATTTTATTATAAAAATAATTTTGTACACTGTAAGTGCACTTTCAAAGGTCACAAAACCAATTACTTGTGATGCGTCAAAATCTCATACATGTATTAGACTGAATAATGGCTTGATAAAACGTTACGTGTATATAACTATGACACTAAAAAAATTTACAACTATAACTATGTTCATATAATATTCTTAGTTAAAAACACACCCTTCAATGATTGATATATATTTTCTTAAAAACATCTAAAAATTATGTCCATCAAGAGGAATGATATATAAACCTCAAACTTCCCTTACTAAAATACTAAGCACTTCAAATATCCACGAGTCAAAAGTGATAACTATGGTTGAACTATATTGTCATTGTTTCCTTGTTATTATTAATATTATTATTGTATTGGAACACATCTATATTAATAAAAAAAGTTCCGTATAGTTATAATAAAAAAATTCGAATAAGACACGGCTCTAGAAACTGCTTGAAGGAAACATAATTTCCAACAAATCCGAAGAATACACAACACAAATATCACAAAAAAAAAGAAAATTTACGCACAAGCCACCACAGTAACTCCGGGGTAGTGGTGGGTTGTGCATGAAAAAAAAAGAGTCCATACCAATAGGATCATCTATCGGTGCCTCCAACGGATCCCACCCATCTTCATTTGAACTATATTGTCGTGTTTCCTTTTTATTTTAAAGTGAAGCCAAATTATTTGTTTTTCAAACTCACTTTGTAAAAAAATGAAGAACAAAAGAAAGTTTTCTTTAAAGAGAGACCAAAAATTCAAAATGATGGACACTTAACCGTGGTAACATCATTTCTAATTTTATTTTCTTTTCTTTACATTTTTATGTGTGATAAATGTTTGACCCCGCCGAATTTATACTTGAAATATAATAAATTAATAAATTTGAAAATCCACTCACATTGTTTAATGTGTGTGCTTGTGTTATCTCATTGTTTACATTGTGTCTCCTTATCCTTTCTAGGGTTTCCTTTTAGTCCTATCATAGTCTTAGTCAGTTGTTTTCATGTCGATAAGGCAAAGTGAGTAGCCTATAATTATCAACCTCTCTATCCATTACAATGTATCCTCTCTATCCATTACAATGAATGTCAGTAAATGGTGGTGGAAATGCATCTCAAGTGTGCTAATAATTTTGTGTCAAAGGTCTACTAAGAGCTATGGAATCTGAATCATCCCGTGATATTGTACTTTCAAATGAATTCTTAGACCCTGTGGTCAAATGGTATCATAACAATTTCCTTATTGCTTATTTTTGTGGCCGCATTCCCTCATAATCTTACCTACAAAACTAGATAAAGAACCATTGGGAGTCCAATGGTATCCTAGTTTTAAGAATCCATAACCTCACCAAGGGATTTTATCTCTTTTCATTTTACGAGCCTTCTCAGGTCCAATCCCTCCTTCTTAAGGTTGTTTGTTGGTATTTAGGAAACACCCTTTTAGTGCTTTCTCAGTGGGCTGCCGACTTTATCCCCAATAGCCAAGTTTCTTTGAAAATCTCAGTTTGGATTGAGCTTCTGGACTCCCCATTCATCTTTGTTACTTTATTCTAGAGATAGTTAAACCCATTGGCAGGGTGATATGCCATGAACATGAGAAATTTTTTTATGCTCGTCCTAATAAATGGGTTTGTGTCAAAGTTGACCTTGCAAAATAACCGTGGGACCACCCAATGTTCAAGTTGGGTCCCTGTATATCTATTAGAAGGTGATTTATTTCAACCTCTCCAACACTTTCTTTCAATATTAACCCTCGAGACCATCACATTTGTTAATTTTCCTCTTATCTCGTTTTAAACATCCGCGTACGCAACTCTCAAAGTGTTTGCCTAAAGGTGATCACCAACTAATGGTTGTAATATAGTCAAGAATAAGAAGGCTTCAGGTGCAAAATCCACTTTTGTGGTCCCCCTTGCTCCTTCTCCTTCCCCTCTTCCATCCAGGATAATTCAAGTTCGTGTCCTTCCCCATCATCGGTTTCTATTCCTTCCAAGCCCTCGCAGAGCTAAGTTTTTCCTTCAAGAATAGAGAACTGTGGGAATTTATATTCAACCTATCTATCTTTGGGTCACTCATGTAGTACACCCCGAGAGGTGTCCCACAGCTCGCGAGGAAATAGTGGGGATAAACGCCAATCCATTCATGTTGATATTTCTAATTCGGATCATATCCTTCTTACTAATAATTTTGTAATCATTGGATCGAGAAGATGGCATGCCATACGGTCAGGGGGAGTTTAACATGTTTGATTTTTCATGAATTTCATTTCTTAGAATGTTAGGGGTCTTAAAAATCACTCTTACAAGTATTTTGTTTGGTTATCCTACCAGCGTTTTAGCTGCTTGGATATTATTTGTTTACATGAACTTACAATTTCTATTTTTTTGCTTCAGAATACACTAACTTGTATTACTCCGCTTTTTCACATTTTCATACTCAACATATTGATGGAAAATGTGTTTATAGTATTTCTATTGCCAAAAAAATCCTTAATCACCTCCTCGGGCCAAGATCCCTCAAATTGGGCCGTGTGGGTGATTATGGTGATTAATGATCTTTCTTTTGGTATTCTTAATGTTTATGCTCTTAATGATGGCAAAAAATAACGACGTTATGGAAATGGTTAGGTGATAACTTTCCTTTTTCTTATTGGTTGGTTTGTGGTGAATTTAATATGATTGAACATCCTTACAAAAAAATTGACACCCTCCCTATGCATTGGTGTGTCGATAATGTGCGTCTTGGTATTACTTTAAAAAATTTTCGGGACTTTCTCGACCCTTTGCTCGATGACAGAAATAATTTAAGTCTCAATCTTGGTATACTTGGACCAATATTTAAGAAGATGTGATCGGGTTTTTTAAAGGTTTGATCATGTACTTCTCTCTTAATAGAAAATATTTTATTTTTACACACAAGACCTTTGCCATGTCACGGTGTGGTTAGATGTTCTTTTGTCATATCACCATTTGATCTCATTTGAGATTATTTTATGCGGGGCTCCTTTCAAAGTCTTGTTAAATCAATTATTTCTTAATGTCTCCTTGCTGAGTCACTTGGGGTTGGTTCCTGTTATTTCTAAAGTTTGGAACATGGCACAATATTCACCTTTTTCTGCGAATTGGATTGGGTGTTGGGAAGCGGAAATTCAGCCACCACCGATTCATCCACCAATTTGGTAAGTATATTGCTCGTGCGTAAGCGAGAAGACTCATCTCTACACAAATATTTCCAGAGGGTCTGTGTTCTCCTCAAATCCAATCCTTTTGACACCCCTCTTGATTCATAAGTCATCAATATTCGAATAGGCTCAGCTCATGAAATATCACTTGGCTCATGGTGCTCGAGATCCATCGAGCTACATTGGCTCAAGGTGGGGACAAAATCTAATAAATTTTTAAAATCCCCCATGTCAAACATGTTCATAAACATATTAAATATATTCATGTTGCTCAAATTTGAATCATGAATTTACGCGAGATCACAAATTCTTTTGTGGAACACTATCATCTAGTTTTCCAAGCACAAGATACCACCAATGAGCGAGTTGTCACTTTGTAGAAATGTATCGAGGTGGTTCCAGTCAAGAGCTCTCCTAATGATTGTGCTTGATGTAATGAACCTCTTTCTTTGGATGAGTTATATGTTGTTTTTTTGTGTCTTACCAATGATAAATCTCCTGGACTGGATGGCTTTCCTTGTGAATTATATAAATCCACTTGGCATTTTTTTGATCTAGACTTGCTTCAGTCTACATTGAAGCACTCCAATCGAATTCTCAGGGATCTTCATCAATCATGGCAACATTAAGTTCATCCCGAAGCAAAGGCGATCCTAAATTGATTACTATTTGGTTGTTTATCACTTTGTTTGATGTTTCTTACAAAATTATTATTAAGGCCCTTGCGCTTTGCATTGTTGATCTATTACCCAAGATTGTTCAACCCGAGAAAATGGGATATGTCAAAGGTTGCTATATTATGGATAATCTCATTACAATCTAGGAAGGAATGGAATGGGATCGTTTGTCTCTACAACGACCCTTATTTCTAAAATTGACTTTGAAAAGGCTTACGATTGTATCGAATGGCCTTTTATTCTAGCTATGCTCACAACTTTAGGTTTTGGAATTTTTTTACCTCGACTGTTCAACTTTGTTTTCTAATGCTTCTTCTTGCCTCACTATCAATGGTCAATAGTCCTCTCTGCGATTGGACTTTTCTACTCTATCAGACAAGGGTGCCCTCTTGTGCTTTCTCTTTTTGTCTTAGCCAATGCTCTTGGATATCTTATTGTCAAGCAAGTTGATCAGGGTCGCATTCGAGGAAAAAAATTTGGATCATTCTACTCATCTCATTAATGGGAACTTTGTTGATGATTCTTTTCTTACCCTTATTGAAAATGAGTAGAATTTTGTTGAAGTTTTGAATTCCTTGACATTTTTATTGCTTTCAGGATCCAACATTCAGATGGCTAAAACTTTGGGCTATCGGAAAATTTGTTGGCCTATGCCTAACTGGTTAAAAGCTTACCCTTGGAAGTGGATTGGGCATGGAGAATAATTTAAATTTTTGGGCATTCCTTTTTCCTTTGATAGTGATTTTACAACTTTATGGAAATATGTGATTGACAAAGTTGAGCATAAGGTCTCTCGGTGGTCTTCCAAATCTCTCTCCTTGGTCAAGTAAATTTCAGGTGTGTACCAAGATTCTTGTGGCCACCCATGTTTACTATTATGCTTGTTGGTGCCCATCTCGGGCTTCCTTTGCCAAACTTTCCAAGCTGCTCTAGGATTACCTTTGGTGTAAAATTTCTAGTTCAGCTGGATTTCATCGGGTCGCTTGGGAGGTTTTTTGTCTACCCCGCGATCAAGGTGGCATGGGTATTATTGATGTTTACAGGAAAAGCATCACTTTATGTTCTAAATGGGTGGTGTGATGCCTCTTGGGTAATCAATCCTGGAAAATTTTGCTTCACCATTACATTGCTTCAGGTTCCCCTTACAAAAAAAGATGTTGGAATAATATAGGGTTACATACCTTAATTATCACCAAGGCTCTGTTAAGATTATTGGCACTTTCATCGCCAAAAGCATATGGAAGGCCTTTGAAGCTGTGAAACCATTGTTGCGTTGGATTGGAGATGGATTTCACATTGGGATTTCTTTCAATTCCCATAATATATAGTGGTCTCCCATTATCACAAAATATAGTATCACGCTTACTAAAACTCTGGGAATCAAAGCTCTCTGTTTATCTCGAAAATGATTCACACCATTCAAGATTTGGTTTCCCGTAGAGACTATATTTCTTGGCCCGAGCTCAAGATGAAATTTAATATTTCCAATTTGGATCTTCGTCTATCCATAAAATTCAAGAGTTGATGTTGGATGTCATGCTTCATAAACTAGGACTTAAACCTCTGGATGCGTGGTGGTGGGATTGGTAGTGGAATCATAATATTTCCTTCTTCACTATAATGCCGACACCATTTACCAGCTATTGAGTCCTATTTCACCTACCATTTCCAAACTCAACACTCGTTAGGGTCTATAATCTACCCCAACTACTTGGCTTCATCATCTTTCCCATGCCTGGAACCCTTTCTCTGGAACCTAAAGTCAACCATTTTTATGGTGCCTTATTTATCAGGGTCTTCATGTTCAAAAGCGTCTTAGTCACATTGGAATTCCCAATCCTAAATGCCCCTTCTACTCTTGACCAAAATCATTTAAGCATTTTTTTTCTTTTTCCCATGCTTAAGTTGTTTGGTCTTAGATTCATACGCTATTTCAACCCTACCACCCTAAATTCTTTCATTGGTGTATGATTTTTTTGGAGATTTTAGTTCTTGGCCTACTTATATTGATACTCTATGGCATTTTTTAGAACTTGTATTCTCTTTCAAATTTAGAAATCTTGTAATACTGCTATATTCCAGAGTGATCAATTTGTTGCTTTATTTTCCACTAATGATAAAGTGGCTATTTTTTCTAGCGTGTGCATATATATTCAATCTCAAGACAAAAACGTTTCTATGGAGTTTTCTCACTGCAAGAATTTCTCGCACACTTTGGGGAGTGTTCCTTTCATGATGATTCAGGTCCCTCCTAACCCTTATCTTCCACCACCTTGGCCATATCCTTCACATCAACCACCTCCATAAGGACCGCGTCACGCGTCACGAATCCACTCTCGCAACCACCGCTATGCCTCTCCCCAGACTGCCCTTCAACTTCGTCCTCGTCAAGTTTGGGAAAGATTCCTATGCGGGGGAAGGCTAAGGAAAATTCTCCACATTGGGCCTCTCCTCCACATGGATTTCAGACGTTTGTTGGCTCTCCACCCCCTGGTTGGGGAATTATGGTGCCTCTGCAAATGCAAATGCTTGATCAAGATGGATAGTAGGTTGATCCTCCTTCGAATGAATTGTCGAGGGGATATTTCATCCCTCCTCGGGATGATTCTCCTCCTTTTAGAGTGGTGACATGTGCTTAATGTTCTCTAGTTTTATGTAGTTCTCATGTTTTCCCTTGTGGCATTCTTTGTTGGCCCTTTGGGATTTTTTTATGCCCTCATGGATTTTTAGGACCATGAGTATTCCGGTCACCCCTGTTCTTGTAACTCTCATTTATTATCTTTAATATAATGGCCGTTCTAATAGTAAGATCATCTTGTTATCTATTTTTACCCCCAGTAAAATAGACAACTTGGGAGGATGGGTTTGAGCACTAGAAAATGATTCATGGAGAAATATGGAATGATACAACTAATATTTCAAGTTTGGGAAGAATTTCAAGTGATTCAGGGAAGTTTCGAGGTCTTGGGGCCATCCATCAGAAGTAGGATTTTGGGCCTTAAGGAGTGTGCAACATGAAAGAGGACCTAAGATTCAATGGAAGATTATGATAGCCGTGTGAGGAATTATAAGTCCAACAAAGTGCCTATGGAATTCATTTTTCCATGCCCTACATGGTGGAAAAGATGATACATCTTGAAGCATCATACACTTCCCAAGGCAGTTCATTCTTCTAGCGCACAACCGAAATCTTGAGAAAGAAGGAGATATTTCAAGGTGATAAATTCAAAATTATATCTTTATACCACCACCACTTGATTTAGTGGTTTTTTCATGTGAAATCATATAAAATTTCACCCCAAAACTCATCTAGGAGCTCAAGATATTACCTTCGAATTTGGCCTCCCGTGGTTGGTCGGCTGGGTTAGTCAGCTAGGTTGGACAATTGGGTTGGTTAGTGGGTTGGTAGACTAGGTTGGTCGGTGGGATGTATGCAGGGTTAGTCGGGTCACATTTTTTATGCATATGGATAGTTTTAGATGCCTGTCACACCCTCACATTTACACGACATACAAGTTGGTCGGATCGCCGGTTGTCATCATCATCCCAAAGTATTGTAGGAATATCAAGTTGGATGAGTCACTAGGTTGGATGGGTACCAAGGTTGGTCGGCCCTGCAAATGGATGAACATGGTCGGGTAGCTCATTGTACAGAAAAATAGATGGTTGTCCAACCCCCTCGGGTTGGATGACCCACGATGTAGAGATGGCGACTGGGGTTGGTTAGTGACCACAGTAATGTATGGCCCACATAGTTGGATGACGTCCAACCCCGGGTTGGACGGTCAAAGTTAGGGAAATGTATGGATGGAAGGGTCACATGATAAGATGGCTCATGAGTCCCAGGTGAGGTGCATGTAGGTGAGTGAATGACAACTAAAAAAGTATTAATGCAGTATGGCGCCCATGTCTTTTCTGACAAAAGTACCCTCAGAAGTGAAATTTTATGGGTTCCCATACCTCTTTAATGAGGGTGGGTGAAAATTGGCTATAAAATAACTTGAACCCCTCATTTTTATGGAGACATTTTGGGAGCTAGGGAAACTCTTGCAAAATTTTCCCTCAACTCCATTTGAGTTGTAAGCCTTCTCTGCACTGGAAAGCGTATTTATGCCTCTGAGCATCAATGTAATGGTTTGTGTACCTTATAGAGAAATAAATCACATTTTGTGGTGTTTTTAACCCTTTTTCATGATTTTTTTTTTCTTTATGCCTCTCCATTTCATTTTTTTTTTATGTGCATGTATTTCACATTTGTAGGTGTAAGATGTTGTGTTTCATGGAGTGTAGATGGAAGATGGAGTTTGGGTCTGTGTCACTATTGTTCGACCTCACCCAACTCTATTTTTCCCTCTTCTTCCTCCCTCAATAGAGTATCTCACCCCTTTTTTGGTGTTATCACCCCCTTTTAGTGTAGGATTTCCCTCTTCATGCACTTTCTCTCTCTCTCTGTCTCCTTGGCATTGTTAGGATAGTGTAGTTAGGCATCTTTTCTAGCATTAGGAGTATTTTAGCATTAGGATTAGGTAGAGGAGCCATCCTTCTCCGGAGGTCCATCTTAGTTTCACAAGTCCCACAACTTGAGAGGTGGATCCATGTTAACAAATTACACCAGATTCCCCATTCACACTCAGGCCATTCGGGGGGTGTTGTAATTTTGCATTAACAGTTTTGGAACGCCCGTGGGACAGGTTTGAAGCACCTTACCACTTCACTTCATCAATTTTGATGTGCTCTTGGTGAAGGTTTCATCCTTTGGAGGAACTCTCAAGCATATCTGACGACTCCACTGATTCAAGCAGCCCATCATCTCTAGTTACAGACTTGTTTTTAATGTTTCCTCTCCAGTCATGGCTCTCCAAGGAGATTTTCCATTCCCTCATTTCAGTTCCATTCCTCTTCACTTGCAGTAGTGGGATGTTATCCCCAAGGTGGCCCTAAAGAATCTACCTCTCTTTCATGGAAATGGAGATCAATCCCTATTGATCACATTCAGGATGTTGTCAACCATTGTTCATTCATACCATCACGGAGGAGAATGTTTGCCTTAGACTTCTAGTTGCATCTCTCAAAGGAAAAGAAAAAAATTGGTACAATAGTTTGGCACCACAATCCATTTCCACATGGAATCAGCTAGGAGAAAAACTTCACAACCGGTTCAAGGAGGATGTAGATGTTATTTTCCTCATAGAACATCTCAACAAAATACAATGGATCCGATGGAGTTCATCTTGGACTTCAACCTCATATTCACAAGACTGGCACCGAATCCCTCAAGAATACAGACCCTCATGAAGGTATGGATTCTTGTATTATTTGAGGTCCTTTGATGTTGACTTAGTTGTATTGATTCGTCTCTAGGGGCAGCAATATTCCTCTAGCTTTCTCCATTGCATTACAAGCTGAGAAGATTCTCATTCAGGCCGGCAAAAAAAATCCATCCATATTGTTGCAGTCCCTCCCTCACCACCTCAAGTTCTTCCTTCTCCTTGTGTAAAATATTGAAAAATCCATCATTCCTTTCCAAAATAAGGAAGCCCTTTGCTTCCTTACCCTTCATTTGACATCTCACAGGTGTGTCATTCCCATAGCATTCCCCAAGTTACACCAAGATCCCTCCCATCTCCACCCAATGCACTACCCAACTTCCCTAACTCATACACCAATGTCCCTAGGAGTTGTGGTATTTCATATGTTGTCCCTACCTTCTACCCAACTATCACTAAACCAAATTATCCTACAAGGTTGGTAGAGAGGGAAACATGTTATGTTGTCAGAGAAAGGGATATGGCCATATAATGCCCCAAACAAGAATGCTTCATGCAGAATCATGCAGTTGTTTCGAGAGGCAACATATCAACAGAGGGGTTATGTTTTGGAGGGTCATTTGGCCTCCCCAAGTGATCAATTCAGAATATGTGAGCATCAAACACCTCTATCCAAGCAAGAGATAATGCAACAACTTCCTTCTTACACCTCTCCCTCAACTAGTCTCACCGAAGATGGAAATTTTGTATCGATAGGAGACTATGGTTCATTCAGATTGGGAGGATGAGGAAATTCAAGATATGCCAAAGAAGGAGCTGAATCAAAGAATATAGCAGGAAGGTGAGAAGGAATCTCAAATTGGAAAGTTCAGGGAGGAGAAAGTGTTTTTAAACACTATTGGCACCCAAATCCTCGAGGAGGAACAATTACAAAGTGAGCAAGATGTTTTTACAGAGTGCAATGATCCTCATTGCTCTGCTTGTCTAGAACTTGCTGCACTTTTTGCGGAAGAGAAACATGAGATAGAGGATGAAGAGACCCAAGGAATTCCAACGGCCATCAAAGTGGAAACAAATTTGTTTGAAGAGGCACAAGAAAGCATGGATCAACCTACAAACAACCATATTCAGGAAGAAGGTCTACATGAGATCCCTAGTTGTGGGGATGAGCAACAAATGAGTGGGAAAATCACAAGAATCAAGCCTTTCCCAATCAAATACCTAGCTTCATTGGAGCAAGGGCTAGAGTTTCCATCAATCATGCTCACTTTAGAGCATGAGGATGATTTTCAATGCACCAAGGGTCAACAACAACACCTCCAACCAAATACAGATCATCCGGAGGAGGTATTTTATTTATTTGTTGATACCTTGGCCGGATGGGTGGAGGATTTCCCCTATGTCATTATTTCATCCATGACCATGCCCATTGTCAAATCGGTTGCATGGTCTATAATGTTGAGGAAAGGAAACTACTTTTCCTTGCTAGTGTCGGGTTCATGTGAAGTTTCCCATTCCTCCGATTAGAATAGAATAGGTAGGCTTGCTTTTAGCAGAAGAAGTGTGTATGCACACTCTACATGTTCCACTTGGGGTGTGTATGATCTTTGTCTTTATACATAGTTTTTGCATGGTTGTTTCTTGCACAATACATCATATTGTTGGGAAAATGTGTCATAGTAAAGGGTTCAAAGTGACAGGAAATAGTTGCAGTCTTCAAGTAAGTCCAAATGCAGAGCAAACTAAATCAGATTGAGGGATAGTTTCCAATGTTTTCATCTCTATGTCTCTCTAGGTCAGTCACAGTTGAGCTCCTATGCCTCTATTTGCATCAAGAAATCGATTGTAGGGGCATTTATATCTTTGACATTTCGGCCAGGGTGTGTTCATGATCGGCTAAAACATGAGGTCCCAAGTACTTCCCAGATCAGATTGTAGAAAGAGAATTCCAGGTTCAAGACAATTTTCCACTCTCACAAAACCTTAATTCAGATAATTTTGTAAATGAGAGGAAAATATGAGCAGTGGTAGGAATTCCAGGTTCAAGCATCAATGTTTTAATGGATCAAGGGAAGAATTCATATTTTAGGATCACTTTTCGATGTACCAATACTGACTCCATTCCCAATGGATGCTTTAGGTAACTGGTCACACATCTAACAGTAGATGTCCCCGAGAGGTCACCAAATTGTTATCTATTTTTACCCCTGTAAAATAGACAACTTGGGAGGATGGTTTGAGAACTGGAAAGTGAGTCATGGAGCAATCTGGAATGATATAGCTGATATTTCAATTTTGGGAATAATTGCAAGTGATTTAGGGAAGTTTCGAGGTCTTGGGGCCATCCATCAGAAGTAGGATTTTGGGCCTTAAGGAGTGTGCAACGTGAAAGAGGACTCTGAGCTTCAACGAAATTTTTGATAGTCATGTAAGGAATTATAAGTCCAAAAAATTCCTATGGAATTCATTTTTCATGCCCTACATGGTGGAAAATACGAGACATCTTGAAGCATCATACACTTCCCAAGGCAGTTCATTCTTCTGGCGCACAACTGAAAATCCCGAGAAAGAAGGAGACATTTAGAGGTGATAAATTCAAAATTGGATCTTTATACCACCACCATTGGATTCTAGTGGGTTTTTTCATGTGAAATCATATAAAATTTCACCCCAAAACTCATCCGGGAGCTCAAGATATTGCCTTCGGAAGTTGGCCTCTCGAGGTTGGTCGGTTGGATTGCGCTTTGGGTTGGTCGCCTAGGTTGGTCACCTAGGTTGGTCACCTAGGTTGGTTAGCTCAGGTTGGATGCCCGGTTTGTCATCCGGGTTGGTCAGCTTAGGTTGGTCATCTAGGTTGTTCGGTTGGGTTGGATGCATTGGTCGAGTAGGTTGGTCGGGTCACATTTTTCAGCGCATATGTACGCATTTTAGACATGCGTTGCACATCCCACACATTTTCACAACACACAAGTTGTTCGAATTGCTAGGTTGGTCATCCTAGCAATGCGAACATCAGCTTGGATGGGTCACCAAGTTGGATGGGTACCAAGGTTGGTCAACCCAACAGATGGATGACCATCAGGTTGGTTGGGTAGCTCATTATACGAGATAGAAATAGATGATCGTCCAACCCCCTCAAGTTGGACGACCCACAATGTAGAGATGGTGATCGAGGTTGGTTGGAGACCATAGTAATGTACATACCACATAATTTGATGATGTCTAACCCCGGGGTTGGATGGTCGAAATCGGCGACGCATGGATGGACGGAGGGTCACATGGTTGGGTGGCTCACGAGTCCCAGGTGAGGCGCAAGTAGGTGAGTGAATGAATGAAAGCTAAAAACGTATTAATGTAGTATGGTGCCCATGTATTTTCTAAAAAAATTACCCTCGGGAAGTGAAATTTTATGGGTTCCCATACCTCTTTAATGAGGGTGGGTGAAAATTGGCTATAAAAGAACTTGAACCCCTCATTTTTGGGGAGACATTCTGGGAGCTGGGAAACTCTTGCTAAATTTTCCTCAACTCCATTTGAGTTGTAAGCCTTCTCTTGCCCCTGGTAAGCATATTTATTCCTTTGAGCATCAATGTAATGGTCTGTGCACCTTATAGAGAAATAAAATTGTGTTTTGTGGTTTTTTCAAACCCTTTCTCATGATTTGTTGTTTCTTTGTGCCTCTCCATTTCATATTTGTTTTTGTGCATGTATTTCGCATTTGCAGTGTAAGATGTTGTGTTTCATGGAGTGTATATGGAAGATGGAATATGGGCCTATGTCACTATTGTTCTGACCTCACCCAACTCTATTTTCCCCTCTTCTTCCTCCCTCAACAGAAAGTATCTCACCCCTTTTTCTGGTGTTATCACCCCTTTTTAGTGTAGGATTTCTCTCTCTCTCTCTCTCTCTCTCTCTCTCTCTCTCTCTCTCTCTCTCTCTCTCTCTCTCTCTCTCCTTGGCATTGTTAGGATAGGTGTAGTTAGGCGTCTTTTCTACATTAGGAGTAGTTTAGCATTAGGATTAGGTAGAGGAGCCGACCTTCTCCAGAGGTCCATCTCAGTTTTGCAAGTCCCACAACTTGAGAGGTGGATCCATGTTAGCAAATTACACCAGATGCCCCATTCACACTCAGGCCATTCGGGGTGCTATAATTTTGCATTAACACATCTTTTAAGTGTGAATTCCTCAAGCGTTAAAATCAATTACACAGGTGGATAAAAATGGCGGTGGGGTTTTCCTAACTTGACAATCTTGATGAAAACATTGACTCTGTAAGTTGAATAGGCATCATGTATGTCGTGTCAAATTTATTAAGAGAGTGGCGGGTGTAAATAATAATTTCCCATTTTAAATTTAAATTTATAATTTACAAATAAGAATATAATTGAGTGAGTTTGGAGGTTTAAAGTTGTAGAAATGATTCCAAGATTTATTGAAGAGGTATATTTTATTTCGATAGTAAGGTATATATTTGGAGGAATTTGAAAGTTTTTATTTTATTTTTGAAGCCACGGAGGAGGAAAGGGAAAGATGAGCAAGAAAAAATACTCATCCCGCAACTAATAAATCATTACTTTAGTAAGAGGGTCACTTCCATTGTGGTGTCATCTCTATTGACAAACAAATCATGATATATTGGGGTTCATATATAATCATGGACCAAGCCAATTAATCAATGTGTGATAAATTTTTTATCGAGTGAGGATTTTTAGAGTTTTATTAGTAATTCCAAGATGTGTTGAAGAGGCATATCTAACTTGGTTGGTAAGGTGTGTATTTAAGGAAATTTTAGAGTTTTAAAGGATTTTGAAGCCACAAAGGAGGATAGGGAAGGCCAAGCAAGAAAACATACTCATCCTGTAACTAACCAACTATTATTTTAGCAAGAGGGTCGCTTCCATTAAGGTGTCACTTCTATTTGCATAAGAATTTTGATATATTGGGGTTTATATGTTATTGTGGACCAAGCCAACCAACGAATGCAATAATTTGATTGAGTGAGAATTTTTAGAGTCGTAGAAGAAATTCCAAGATGTCCTAAGGAGGCATATCCAACTTGGATAGTAAGGCATGTATTTGGAGGTAATTTAAAAGGTTTTTATTTTTATTTTGAAGCCATAAAGAAGGAGAGGGGAAGGTTGAGAAAGAAAACATACTCATCCCGTAACCAATCAACCGTTATATTAGTAAGAGGGGTACTTATATTATGGCATCAACTTTGTTAACATAAGAATCATGATATACATAGGTTTATATTAGAATTCAAAAGAACAACGCAAAATAAATACAAAGGACACAAAACACAATTTTTCAAAGGGTGCCCATAAAATTCATGTAAATAACACAATTAAGAGTAAGATTAAGCTATCAAAATTTTATCATTTTCTATCAAGGTTACTTAGAGTATATCTAGAAGGTATATAAATATATGGATTAAAAAAATTATTCGACATTTATATTGGTGAAACTTATTTTAAAGTTTAAGTAAACTTAAAATTAATACATAGAGTACTCCTTCTAAGTTATGGTAGCATGACATGGTTGAGAACAAGGTCACCTTCTAGATGACTAAACCCCTCTCTTTGGATGGAAAATTCCAAGTTTGCACTAAGATACTTGCCACCATTCATGTGTATTACTTTTATTATCACAACCCTTCCAAAGGCATTTTGATCCAAATTTGGATCTAAGACATGCCTAATTCATGTAATTTACATTGTAAACACGTGTAAGAGCCATTTATTGTAAAATAAAACATAAACTACATTTTGTAATGATATATTTGGATTCCTCTCTAAAAAAATACACACTTTAAAAAACGGCACTAGATTTCGAGTTCTCAATAAAAATTTATGACCTTTGGAAGATGGAAGATTTATTTGGTTACAAAACCACCCCTCAACACAAAGTGGTGGCTGCGTAAATGCCCCAAAAGTTTTGCAACATTTAGTGGAAGTTTCACAACCACCTTGGAAAATTTATAACTATCGCAATGGTCTCATAACCACCGGTTTATGCGAGGTGGTGGTCTGTCTGTCACATGACAAAGCAAAATACCTTAAACATAATTGATGAGAACGATTCAACTTCCAAAATGGTTTCTTGGCGCTTTCTCATGGTAGGGGACATCTTTGCAAGGTTTTGAGTGTCGGTTATCATGAAAGAATGTAAGAGGAGTTATGGAATTCGATTCCCATTGTTGTTGACAAGTAAGTTGGAGTCCTTGTCCGTGGTTACACACTGATTTTCCTAGTAATGAGGGATTGTTCCTGTGAGTTTTTACTAGAGAACCGTTGGAAGGTGTTAAGTATGTTTCATGCAAGTTTTGAAGAGAAAGAGTTAAAGCTCAACTTCATGAAGGACATTAATGGCAATATTTTTTTCATTTGAGCGAATTACATAGTGAATGGGGAGTATAGTTGCCTCACCCACTGGAGTTTTCTCCCATTTTGAGTTTCTCCAAGATAAACATTATGTTCACACGTGTTTGAAACTTTTCATACTTCTCATATATGTGTGTTTAATATTGTGCACATTCATTTACAGCTCTTCATAGCTCTGTTTGGTATACAAATGAGTTATTTTACAATATCTTTGTAAGCTAGGAATCACAAGGTTTGTGTTGGTGAAGCCTAGTGTGGAATATCCCACAACCAATGAACCATTATATTAGTAAGATGGCCACTTCTATTATGGCGTGAAATCTATTAACATAAGAATCATGATATACATAGGTTTATATTAGAATTCAAAAGAACAACGCAAAATAAATACAAAGGACACAAAACACAATTTTTCAAAGGGTGCCCATAAAATATATGTAAATAACACAATTAAGAGTAAGATTAAGCTATCAACATTTTATCATTTTCTATTAAGGTTACTTAGAGTATATTTAGAAGGTATATAAATATATGGATAAAAACAAAATTATTCGACATTTATATTGGTGAAACTTATTTTAAAGTTTCGTAAACTTAAAATTAATACATAGAGTACTCCTTCTAAGTTATGGTAGCATGACATGGTTGAGAATAAAGTCACCTTCCGATGACTCAACCCCTCTCTTTGGCTAGAAAATTCCAAGTTTTCACTAAGATACTTGCCACCATTCATGTGTATTACTCTTATTATCACGACCCTTCCAAAGGCATTTTGATCCAAAATTGGATCTAAGATATGCCCAATTCATGTAATTTGCATTGTAAACACGTGCAAGAGACATTTATTGTAAAATAAAAACATAAACTACATTTTTGATAATATATTTGGATTCCTCTCTAAAAATACACACTTTAAAAAAAATGGCACCCGATTTCGAGTTCGCGATAAAAATTTATGACCTTTGGAAGATGGAGGATTTTTTTGGTTACAAAACCACCCCTCATCACGTAGTGGTGGCTATACAACTGCCCCAACAATTTTGCAACCTTTAGTGGAAGTTTCACAACCACCTTGGAAAATTTATAACTATCGCAACGGTCTCATAACCACGAGTTTGTGCAAGGTGGTTGTCTGTCACACGACAAAGTAAAACACCTTAAACATAATTGATGAGAACGATTCAACTTTCAAAATGGTTTCTTGGCAGTTTCTCATGGCAGGGGACATATTTGCAAGGTTTTTGGGTGTCAATTATCATGAAAGAATGTAAGAGTTATAGAATTTGGATTCCCATTGTTGTTATAAGCAAGTTGGAGTCTTTGTTCGTGGTTACACACTTTGATTTTCCTAGTAATGAGGGATTGTTCCTGAATTTTTACTAGAGAACCGTTGGAAGGTGTTAAGTATGTTTCATGCAAGTTTAGAAGAGAAAGAGTTAAAGCTCAACTTCATGAAGGACATTAATGGCAATATTTTTTTCATTTGAGCAAATTACATAGTGAAAGGGGAGTGCAGTTGCCTCACCCACTCAAGTTTTCTCCCATTTTAATTTTCTCCAAGATAAACATTGTTTTCAGACGTGTTTTCAACTTTTCATATTTTTGTGTTTAATATTGTGCACATTCATTTACAACTCTTCATATCTTTGTTTGGTGTACAAATTAGTTATGTAACAATATCTTTGTAAGCTAGGAATCACAAGGTTTGTGTTGGTGAAGCCTAGTGTGGAATATCCCACAACCAATGAACCATTATATTAGTAAGATGGCCACTTCTATTATGGCGTCAATTTTGTTAACATAAGAATCATGATATACATAGGTTTGTATTAGAATTCAAAAGAACAACGCAAAATAAATACAAAGGACACAAAACACAATTTTTCAAAGGGTGCCCATAAAATTCATGTAAATAACTCAATTAAGAGTAAGATTAAGCTATCAACATTTTATCATTTTCTATCAAGGTTACTTAGAGTATATCTAGAAGGTATATAAATATATCGATAAAAACAAAATTATTCGACATTTATATTGGTGAAACTTATTTTAAAGTTTCGTAAACTTAAAATTAATACATAGAGTACTCCTTCTAAGTTATGGTATCATGACATGGTTGAGAATAAAGTCACCTTCTAGATGACTCAACCCCTCTCTTTGGTGGAAAATTCCAAGTTTGCAATAAGATACTTGCCACCATTCATGTGTATTACTCTTATTATCATGACCCTTCCAAAGGCATTTTGATCCAAATTTGGATCTAGACATGCCCAATTCATGTAATTTGCATTGTAAACACATGTAAGAGCCATTTATTCTAAAATAACAACATAAACTACACTTGTTGATGATATATTTGGATTCCTCTCTAAAAATACACACTTTAAAAAAAACGGCACCCGATTTCAAGTTTGCAATAAAAATTTATGACCTCTCGGAAGATGGAGGATTTTTTTGGTTACAAAACCACCCTCAACACAAAGTGGTGGCTGCACAACCGCCAGACATTTTTGCAACCTTAAGTGGAAGTTTCACAACCACCTTGGAAAATTTATAATTGTTCATGCAATGGTCTCATAACCACAAGTTTGTGCAAGGTGGTTTTCTGTCACACGCAACAAAGTAAAACACCTTAAACATAATTGATGAAAATGATTCAACTTCCAAAATGGTTTCTTGGCAGTTTCTCATGGCAGGGGACATCTTTGCAAGGTTTTGGGTGTCAGTTATCATGAAAGAATGTAAGAGGAGTTATGGAATTGGATTCCCATTGTTGTTGATAAGCAAGTTGGAGTCTTTGTCCATGGTTACACAATGATTTTCCTAGTAATGAGGGATTGTTCTGTGAGTTTTACTAGAGAACCATTGGAAGGTGTTAAGTATCTTTCATGCAAGTTTCAAGAGAAAGAGTTAAAGCTCAACTTCATGAAGGCCATTAATGGCAATATTTTGTACATTTGAGTGAATTACATAGTGAAAGGGGAGTGCAATTGCCTCACCCACTGGAGTTTTCTCCCATTTTGGGTTTCTCCAGGATAAACATTGTGTTCACACGTGTTTGCAACTTTTCATATTTGTGTGTTTAATATTGTGCACATTCATTTACAACTCTTCATAGCTTTGTTTTGTATACAAATGAGTTATTTTACAATATCTTTGTAATCTAGGAATCACAAGGTTTGTGTTGGTGAAGCCTAGTGTGGAATATCCACCTAGCTTACATATCACATCTTGTAAGAGTTGGCCAATTTTATGTGGGAATTTTTTGGAATAATGCTAAACAAATTAAGGGTTTTCATTGTGTTACTTGGGATGATTTTTGCCTCTCTCATGAAAAATGTTGTATGGTAATTATAGATGTTTATAGGAAGAACATGGGTTTCTGTGTCAAATGGTTCTTGTTACGTAAAAATGTGTTGGAAGAACATCAAATTTCATACTTTTCTCATCACTTTTGAGCCAGTTAAAATCAAGGGTTATTTTTTGGTTGTGGAAAGACTTTGAATTTGGTAAACTATATTTGCATTGGGCTGGTGATGGATTCAAATACTATCTTCCATTCAACAATCACAGCGTCTAGATGTCTCCGATTATAACAAGAAATTAGATTCTCTTGGAAAAGACTCCTAGAATTAAGGCCCTTCACTTATTCAGGAAGGGAATTACCTCTATTCAAAGCCTCGCCCATTCTATAAATTGGATAACATGGCTTGAGCTTAAACTAAAATATAAATCGTCCAATTCTGACCTATCTTCCATTCTAAAAATTTAGGAACCCCTCCCAAATGTTACACTGCATAGCTTGGTCTTAAAAATTTGATTTCCTGGTGGCAAAATTGATGATGGAATGTAGGTACCCTTTAATTAAAATATAATCCCAAGGATTTCTCTATCAAATTATAATCCCTTTCTCCCCCACCCTCTGCAAGTTAAATTATTTCTGGATCTTGAATTTACTCGCCTCGATCTTGGTTTACACACCTTAATCAAGTTTAGAATTATCCATTAAAGAAAACATGATCACTTTTTATGGTGCTTTGTTAATCAACGTCTTACGTTAGGGGAAATGATTAAGCATATGTCCAAATGTCCTGCATATGCCCGAATTGAAACATTTAAACATATATTTTGGCATCGTCCCCACGCTCAATATGTTTGGAATTGGATCCAATCTAGTTTTAAGCCTTACAACCTTGAGATTTTTATGTGGAGGTTGGCCTTTTTGGAGACCCTTCTCATTAGTCTACTTGTTTTAATTTCTTGAGGCAATTTTTACATCTATTATTCTTTTTGAATTATGGAAATCTATAAATGTTGTTATTTTTAATCATGAAGATATTTCTCGGTGTTTTTAGCATAATGATAAGATCAATGTTATCTCTTATGTGTGACTAAATATACAATCACATGCCAAGAGGGTGGGTTTGGAGTTTTAGCATCTATAGGATCTATGATCATTGTGGGAGTGCCCCTTGTGCCACGAGTAGAGTTCGATGGATCCACCACAACCGGGCTCTCCATCACCCACTTCTAGGTATAAATGGATCCGTCCATGAAGACAAATTTCATCCCTAGTCTATGGTCACTTATCTACCTCACCACCTCTAACACATGATCCTTGGAATTTTCTTCCACTTGGGGGCAAACAAATGTTATCTTGTTTGATGTTGCTTCTTCTCATTGGCCCTCTCCAATGTAAGTTCTTTGGAAATATTGTAGGTTCTTTGCCGCATGATTGGGGAATTATGGTTCCCTTAACAATGCGAGAATTCCCAAACATTGGATGGGTGGCCTTTTCCATATCCTTTGACTATTAAAACATCTAGTTTGATCGCTCTCCCTCCTCTCAATGATCTACCTCCCCGGTGTTGTTGTTTCTTATGCTTGACTCTCTACCTTCTATCATACCTTATATCATTTTGTAATCGATTCTTTATATGCCCAAACAACATTTTTATTTTTGGTGAGTTGTGTGCTTACTGGTGATCCAAAAATTAGGGGTTTTGGGATTAAGGATAGAATAATAGTCGGATGTAAACAGTAAAACTATCTCTGAAAAGAGATGTATATTGCTCAAAAGATTGTGATTACAATAGTTATCTTTGTAAGGAGATGTGTGTCCTTCCCTTTCGGGTTACATATACTTATATACCTAATTATGGAAATATGAAGAGACATCTAGAATAATGTGGAAGGTCACCAATCTCGAGGGAGACGAGGTGGTTCATCTTCCATGAATTACATATGCGAAAATTTCGTGAAATTACTATTTTTAGACAACACTACAAAAATTACATTTTGAGGCTTTTAGGAGCGGATTTCAAGGGCCAAATTTATTGAACAAAGTTTATCAAATATTCACCATATTTTACTTGTTGTAATTTTTCTAACACATTTTAAACGAGTCAATTGGAGCTACCGTGCAAAAGTTATGACTCTCGGAAGTTGCCCTACTAGAATTGCTTCCTAGATTGTTATGCTGGATCAACCGACATGGATTTTGGGATGAGACTCTTACCACCTAATTTTTTTATTATAACCATATTTACCGATATTTTTATTAATATAGCGATGTATTCCAATAAAAATATTAATACCTAGGTATTAATTAATACTAACTAATTTGAATATATAATATTTAGTAACTAGTATAGATATCTTAAATACTTATATTTTGAATGCAATGAAAATTATTAATCTCAAGGTTCTTATTTTGGATTTTTCACATATTCCACTAAATGATAATTCCATTACTTTTTCTATCAAAACATGCCATATTTATTAATTATTGAATAAGCGCCATAGATTTGTTGGTTCAAAGAATGCACAATTGAATGATGCGAGACATGAATTGTTCCAAGACAAAACAAAGCAAGCATACAAGGCTGCAAATTACGAAAATATAAGAGAGATAATTGCAATAATGTAGAAATAGCTCCATCTCAATACAATCAAATAGAATAATGTAAAAATGTACATATAGGAGGTGAATGTGTAACCTCCTCCTAGAATGTGGGGTCAAGTTGTAACCAACACCTAGAATAATGTAGTCAAGTGTGCACCTAAGCAAGTGTATCCCATAAGTGTAGGGAAAATCCAAGTGAGGTTGAATATCCCGAGTAGAATAATAAAAATAAATCAAGGAAAATAAATCCTACACTAACACCCCCATAAACACAACTTAGGTGGGCAATGAAAAAAGGAAAGTGGGTCCAAAGCAATAAGGCTGATGAGGTACATGCATATAATGAAATCTATCATAAGATAGAGTAAAAGGAGAAAACCCAATAGGAAAAAATCCCCCCCAAAAGAGAGACATGAAGAAGTGAAGAGGCTAGAAGGTCCCCCTAATGACGATGAAGTTGTTGATGTATACCGCACCCCAAAAAGAGCTCATAGATGAATGAGCTTTCTCTCAGTGAAAGGTTTGATGAATATCTCGAAATATTCTCTAAAGACTGATAGAATATCAAATCGATGACCTACTTATGAATGATCTCCTAAATGAAGTGTATGTGAATCTTAATGTGTTTCGTCCTCTGATGAAGGACTAGATTCCTGCATATCTAGATGGTTATCTGGTTGTCATAAAAGATGACTGTAGGTTGCTTGATCTGGATGCCAAGATCATAAAGAATCACCTGAAGCCAAATAGCCTCAGTAGTTACGTTAACATCTCCCCTATAATTTGCCTCTGTGGATGATATAGAAATAACATTCTCGCTTCCTTCTTGAATAAATGATAGGACTAAAACCCAATGAGAAATCATAACTTGAAGTGGACTTCAACATTTAGTGTCGCTAACCCAATTTGAGTCTGTGTAGCCAACCAAGTCAATGTCTAAACCAACCATGTAGTGAATCCCATATCTGTGTGAGCCCTGAATGTAGTGCAAAATCCTCTTAGCTGCTTTCCAATGTATCTCATGGGGTTCCTGCATGAACCTTAAAATAATACCAACGACATAGGAGATATCAGGTCTAGTGTGAGTCAAGTAAATAAGGCTGCCAACAAATTATCGATACTAAGTAGCATCAACCAAGAGTGTGGAACAGTCAGCCTCAAGCTTGACTCTAGATAAGAATGGAGTCGTATATAAATTGCATTCAACCATGTGAAATTGGGCTAGAAGATCAAGAGAGTACTTGGGTTGTGCAAGTGAAATCCATAAATTGGATCATGTATGATCTCAATGCCAAGGAAGTAGTGTAGTAGACCCAAGTTAGTCATGGTGAATCTATCTTGAAGAGTTGTCTTCACTACTAAGATAGCTGATGAAGTACTCCCAATGATCAAAAGGTCATCAACATAAAGTACCAATATCAATAATGAATCATCCCGCCACAATAGATATACATTGGGATCTGAATGACACTGAGTGAAACCAGAAGCTAGGAGGAAGGAATCCATCTTGGCATACCAAGCCCAAGGGGCTTGCTTGAGGCCATAGATGGATTTCCTAAGTCTGCAAACTAAGGATGAATCCTGAACAAACCCAGGTGGTTGCTCCATGTAGATCTCCTCTTGTAGGTCTCCGTGAAGAAAAAAATATTCATATCCATCTAGTGCACACTCCATCCATGTGTTGCAACTAAAACAAGTGTGAGTCTAATTGAAATCATCTTGGCTACGGGAGAAAAGGTCTCTAAGTATTTTATGTCGGCTACCTGTGAAAAACTCTTGGCTACTAACCGAGCATTGTACTTATCAATTGACCCGTCTTACTCGCAAATTTGGTCTCGATATATCCATCGACATCGAACCTATTAGTGTAGGTTATTATTTATCCTTTTATTTGTTTATTAGGATAATTCATGCACTAGGGTTATCACTACACTTGTTGGGTTAGCTGCTTAGGTGTAGTACTTGTGTGGAGTTAGGTTACTAGTTGTGTTAAGTTAACTTACCAGTTATGTGGAGTTAGCTTGTTAGTCTTGTGGAATTAACTTAACTGCTAGTATCAGTTAGTGATAGTTCTTCACCATTGATCTACGTAGTAGTTACACATCCCTCCTCCTATATGTACATCCTCATTATTGAGATCAATTGAACAATAAAGATTATGATGTATTTCCATATATGATATTTTAGCTCTTTATTTGCAAATCCTTTTGTAAATTTATTCTGGTGAATTCTTTTCAACTTATCAAATGTGGTGTGTTATTATCATCTGAGATCTTCATGGCTTGGAACAATCTTCTTATTGTTCCTTTCATGGTATCAGAGTTGTAGATGATGTAGACATCCATTTGTAAGTGTTCTTTGCAAGCGAGGTTTTTATATTATATATATATATATATGGAATTGCTTAGTATGTTTACTACAACTTGTATTTTTTTGTAAAACGCCATTAGATCTAGAAGATGCCAAAACTCATAGATCGAGTGTAAGCTTGACCACTGGCGTTGGTAGGAAGTTTTGAAGTTTAGTTTTTACAGAGACGGTTGAGGTGCGGCTTGAGTGCGATCCGTCCATATAGCTACAAATATTGCCAAAGGATTCCATGAAAACCCTTTCTAGGTTTTTAAATTCTTTCCTAGGTAGTTGTTTTCTATGTAGGTTGCACGGATCTCGGGCATACGAGTATTTTTGTGGTGCGTGAGGAGAAGCCTCTAACACTTGTGCGGAATTTTTGGTGCAATCTGCACTTTGGTCATCAAAGGGCTAATTTTTTTTTGGGTTTTGTCTAGAGCAGCGAGAAAAAACTTTTTGAGTCTTCGTTAGATTTTTTTGACAAGAAGTGGTTTTGGAGCAAGGTGAGTGAAAAATCAAACGTACGTGGAATTTCCAAAAACAATAATTTTGGGGCAAATGCGCGAGTTTAAAGTTTTTCAAGATGGAAAGTTTTTCCAAAAAATGGAAAAATTCCTAAAATGGTAGGTATTGCCAAAAACGATAGGTTTCCATAAATGGAAAGTTTTCCAAAAACATAAATTTTCCCGAAATGGTATTTTTTTCCATAAAGGAAACTATTTTTTTAAACATTTAAAAAAATGTTTTTTTAAATATTTAAATGGACCTTAGTGACAGAAAACTAAATTTATCATAACTTTTGATCGATAACTCGGAATTGAGTGTTGTTTTTTGTAAAAGTGTATGATTTTTCATGCTCTTACCAATGGTACCATTTAATTTGTAAAAAACACTACTTTATAAAGTGCCTACATTGGGGTGTTTTGTACTCAAACAAAGAAGCATTTTTAGTTGAGCCCAACGTCATGTTAAATTCTTTATTATCGTGTCTTCTTACCTTGACATATTTTCTTTTCTATCTCGAGAATGAGATGATCTTCTCTGAAATTTGTTCCATTCAGGAGGACCTAGTAAAATTTGTGGAAGAAAATAGATCGCTCAAGAAGTGAAATTCTCTTCTACAAGCACTCATTCATGACAAATATGATCTCATACACTCCTATGAACAAAAATTGTTAGCCAAAACATCACCCTCATATTGTGGACTCTCATATCCCTACTCCTTGTCCACTTGCAGTTGTTGCTCCTGCACCCACTAACCTAATTTTTCGGTTTAAGCTTATACACTTTTGATGTTCTTGAGCCTATTGCACTTATTACTGCATGTTCTACTTCCACACCTGAGCCTATTGTAGTAACACATTCTATGTATCCCACATCAGCTTCTTCTACTCACCTACTTGGATCTTTTGAGAAGCATACCACTACATTCGATTCTCGCATGCTCCATTCTATGAGTTTATTTGGTGGAGGTATTGATAGACATTCACAAGGTATTGCTTCTCCTATTCCACATGTTAAGTAGAATTATTTCCACAATATTGGTTTTTGAACAGGTACTTCATTGAGATCACACATTGACAGAGCTTTTATTCTTGTCACTCGACTATTTCCGAGGATCATGAGTTACACATGAGTTATGCACCTTCACTTAGGCTTGAGAAACATGTAATTTCATTTGTCGGACATGATCAACTTGGAACATATTCGATGTATGTTTGTATAACCTCGTTGTGCATTTCACCTTTGAATCATATGGAGGCATCTTTTTCATCCATCCGTGTTGATTTGGGTGGATATTTGATCACTCGTGGTGGAGAAATAAACATTTTTGAGAGAACTCTACAAGTGTGGCTCCTCCACAATTCAGCCTCTTGCTCCACTTTCTATACCTTATGCATTATAATGCTCCTTGTTTTTAACATTTGCGGGGTATTATACCTCTCTTGTTTGTTGAGAGATTTTGTATCTATATTTTCGACACTTTTAGGCATGTTGAGATTTTTTCTTGTGGGAGCTATTATGGTAAAGCTCAATGTTAGTTTTTCAATATTCAAGTAGTTGTTTTCACAACTCATACAGATTTGTAGCATCACTCCACCTATTCAACAATATGGGAGGGTGTGGTGTTGATCTTGCTTCTTGATGTTCTTTCCTTGTTACCTTGGATTTTCTTGGATCGTGGCACTCTTATTTCTTTGGATCTTGTGTCCTTGCCTAGTTGCCTTGGTTATTTTCTTATATCATGGCACACTATTTACAATAGTTGATTAAATTATGTTTGGTGTTTTTTGCACTTTCGACATCACTCCATTGATGATATCCTTGTATGGAACTATTACGGTGGAGCCCAAGATTAGTTATTTTTAAGTTTTGTGATCGAGCAATGGATTCGGACTACGATGCACACCAAAATTCTATAGCATTGTACAAGTTTATTTGAGCCGAGCTTCTTGGGATGCCTTGCAGCGGGTTTTTTCTCTCTCAACATTTTTATTACTAGTTTTGGGTACCATGTGGTGTCTATTTTTCTTAGTTATTGTATGTGGGTATCTCATCGGGCCTTGTTTACATGACCCACCTTCTTTTCCACCTACTTAAGTTATGCTTATGGGGAGGTGTTAGTATAGGTTATTATTTATCCTTTTATTTTTTATTAGGATAATTCTTGCACTTGGGTTATCCCTACACTTGTTGGGTTAGCTTGCTTAGGTGTACTAGTTGTGTGGAGTTAGCTTACTAGTTGTGTTGAGTTATCTTACCAATTATGTGGATTTATCTTGTTATTCTTGTGGAGTTAACTTAATCATCAAGATATCGATTAGTGGGAGTTCTTCATCATTGATCTAGATAGTAGTTGCACTTCCCTCCTCCAATATGTACATTCTTATTGTTGAGATCAATTGAGCAATAGAGATTATGATGGATTTCCATATATGATTGTTTAGCTCTTTGTTTGTAAATTATTTTGTAAATTTATTTAGGTGAATTATTTTCAACTTATCAAATGTGGTGTGTTATTATCATCTAAGATCTTCGCGACTTGGAACAATATTCTTATAGTTCCTTTCGAACCATCTTCCTTCCCTTAGGATGTGAAGTCAAATCCCAAGTGTGATTGCTAATTAATGAATTATATTCCCCATGTATAGCACTATCCCATTTAGGTATTCTTGATGCCTCTTGAAATTTTTGGGACTATCATTGAAGCATAGAAGGCATGTGGCCTACTCTGATAGTCTACCCGAGTACGTCTGTCATCCTCTGGATCCCCTGCCCAAGTGCCTGCACTTTGAAGTTTCTACCTAGCCCAAATAGGGCCTGAAGTGGGCAAGTCATGTGCCAAATCCTCATCCTCTGAAGTATGGCTAGAAGTAGATGAGGATGATTCCTCATTTCTCTGCTCATTTTCAGAACTGGAAGACGTAGAAAAATTTGCGTCGAGAACATGTTGTGGATGATATGAATCCTCGGGTTGCTCATCAAAACTAAGTGAAGCCAAATTAGATGGAGAAGCATCAAGTAAAGAATCAGTGGGACTCTCCTAAAACTTAACACTTCTCTTGATGAACAACTCATGAGTAGTAGGATGGATAATTCTATAGCCCTTGACCCCCTTTAGATACCCAACAAAGATGCAAGGTTTGGATTGAGGCTCCATTGCCTTATGTTTCATTTTGGGCATGTGTGCCATTGTTGGTGATTCGAAGACCCTAAAGTGCTTAACTTCTGGTTTCCTGTTGTGATAAGATTCAAAGGGATTTATACCTTTCAAATATTTAAGGGGAACCTGGTTCCTTATATAACATGAACAATTGATGGCTTCTGCCCAAAACTATGAAGTCAAATATTTAGAGTGGATCATACAGTTTGTCATCTCTTTCAAGGACATATTTTTACATTCTGCCATGCCATTCTGTTGAGGAGTGTAAGGCATTGTCTGTTGTAAATCAATACCCTCTGTGGTGCAAAACTGCTCAAATCAGTTGTTAACATACTCCCCCCATTATCCATTCGAAGAACTTTGATGCATTTCTCATATTTTTTCTCATCAAGTGCCTTGAATTATCGAAAGTAATATAACACTTGGACTTTTACCTAAAGAAGTAGACCCGTGTATAATTCATCTATGAAACTAAGAGCATATTTGGCCTCAGTGAAGAAGAAGGGTGGGTAAAAGCCCATGTGACATCACTCTGAATCAAATATAAATGTGTTAAAGCTCTCGAAGCTTTGTCTTTATCAAATTTCTCTTCAGGTATTTTCTAAAAGCACAACCCTTGTAAATTTCCTTTGAGAAACAAACACTAGGAAGTCCTATAACCATGTCATGTTGGCTAAGATGCTCAATGTAGCAGTAATTAAGATGACCAAACCGCTCATGTCATAATCTGGTAACTCCATTTGAATGTGTGAGCAATGCGATGGGAAACATCATGTGTAAAGTGTTTTGAAGGTATATAACCTAACATGGTGATCTACCCTTCCCACTATTACTATAGTGTCGCTATGCAACTCCCTGATCTCAACTGAATCTGGATCAAATAGGACTCTCATGCCCTTCCCTATATGATTCATTTGATATATTGATAGGAGATTAGTTGAAAGTGAAGGTACACTGAGAACATTTATGAATGTTCCACCTTCAACTTCAATAGAACCTCTCCTTGAAATTGTGGCTAGAGTATCATCACCCAAAGTGGAGGACATGTTATAGGGCTCTAAGGAATAAAACTCAACTTGTGATGAACCCATGTGGTGTGAAGCACAAAATTTGATAACTCATGAAGGAGTAGATGAGGATGCAACTGCAACTAGTTCCTTTCCCTTATGTTTCTCTTTATCTTTTTCCTTTTCCTTAGTAGATTCTTGGGTTGATGAAGACTGTTTGATAGATTCAGGGACCCTTATGTTGTTATTCTCAAGGAGATGACTGAGGTGGTCAATCTTCTTCTTCATACATTTGTGCTCATCATGCCCAAGTTTCTTCCAATATAAACACTTAACTTTTTCCTTCTTATGTTTCCCATTTGAACTGGAGGTTTTAGTGGTAGACTTGGAATAGGTAGTGGATTTATGTTCTTTCTTATTTTCTAGATCCTTGCTCTTTTTCTTTTTCTATTGGTTGCTAGAGGATTTCTATTTCCCTTCCCAAAAATGAGGGCTTCAAATTTTGATGACTTCAAGGTACCCATTTGGATTAACTTGTCTTGCTCCTTAGTCAAATCAGCAATAAAGTCATCTAAAGATGACATAGACCACTTGGCTCTAAGAGCCCTCTTGGTAGCATAAAATGTAGAAACAAAGATATAGTAGTCAGGACCTAGTTTGAAAAGCACTTAAATAGCTAGTTGTTAATCCTTCGTTTATGTTCCACATTTCTTCAACTGCAATCGTAAGGACTTGAGCTTGGTAAATAAATCTTCCAAAGTATCAAAGTTGTTAGGACTTAAGATGATAAATTTTATTTCTAGCTCATGATCCCTCACAGTGTCAACTTTTCCAAACAAGGTTTCTAAGGTTTTCCACACTGGTTGGGAGATTTGGCCGACTCTATGTGAAAGAGGAGTTAGGGAGACACTGAAAGACACAAAATATCAAAAGCTTTATCACACTTATTAAACCACTTAAATTTGTCTGCGGCTTCACTAGGCTCAGGTTCCAACCCCATTGTGATACAATATAACCCTTTACTCCTAAGTGTAATGGTCATTTTTTATTTTCATTCATAGTAGTTAAAAGGTGTAAGTGGGTTAATTATAATTAATTCCATTAGTGCATAAAGTAAAGTTGTGGTAGTTGTTGCAAAAAACAAATAAATGTGCGGAAAGAAAGAAGTTCCAAACAAAAGAGGAAACACATTGTACACCCCCGAAAACTATATCAAGAAACCCCCCACAATTTTGCACTTTATAAATTAGTGTGTTTTACAAAATAAATAGGTCCAATACCTTGGGAAATGAAAAGTACTTAGATTTTGTAAAAATGACACTCAATATCGAGCTACTAATTAAAATTTTTACAATAATAATTTTCCATAAATAATCCCTATTTTAAATGAATTTGCACTAAACTTGAAATGCAATTTTATACTAAAATATAGTTTTAGCAAAAGGAGGTGGGTTTTGATGAATCCAAGTTTGTTTTGCATCCGTACACAGGTTGTGGCCACATTAGATCAAGAAGACATGCACTATGGCTCTTAAATTTCCACAGATTTGTGGGTAGCAAACAGCTTCCATAGGACTTAAAACAATAACTCAAGTTGGATCTTCAATGCATGTATGGGTTGTTGGAAACTTTGTTGTAGGTCTGAAATGCCTCTTAATCAAGAAAATGTCCTTTGAAGTCGAACATGCATGCAAAGCACCACCACGGTGAAAATGCCTGCACAAGTCTGACTCAACCTCTAGATCTAGATAAATCTTCCAGGAGCCTACAGTAATGATTTAGGGCCTGCAAAATACTAATCTCCAGAACTCTATATGCACTATGTGGAAATTTAAACCTTAGAATCCTACAAATATGCTATATACCCACAAACCAAGCAAAACCAACACCAAAAAAACACCCAAATACTTGTAAATAAAGACCTCAAATGAAATTAAACTTGCAGAATAATAACCATACAAGCTCAATACCAACTTAGCTCTGATACCATATCGTAGAAGCGCCATGGATCTTCTGGTTCGAAGAATGCACAAATGAATTATGCGAGACGTGAATTATTCCAAGACAAAGCAAAACAAGTATACAAGATTGTAAATTACAAAAATACAAGAGAGATAATTGTAATAACGCAGAAATAGCTCCAACTTAATTCAATCAAATAGAATAATGAAAAAGATGTACATATAGGAGGTGAATGTGTAACTCCTCCTAGAACCATGCAATCTCCACCTAGAGTAGTGGTAACCAACACCTATAATAGTGGAGTCAAGTGTTAGCCAACACCTAGAATAGTGTAGTCAAGTGGTAGCCAACACCTAGAATAGTGTAGTCAAGTGTACACCTAAACAAACATATCCCATAAGTGTAGGGAAACTCCAAGTGAGGTGGAATATCTCGAGTAGGATAATACAAATAAAGCGAGGAAAATAAATCATACACTAACATTAATAACTCTAGTACTATACGCACCCAAAATTGCATGTGCTACATTGTCGAAAAATAGTTACAAAAGACCCCAATGATGATTTAGTTCCTTTCAAGAAGGCGTTCGAGCTCCAATTCCCATTCGCAGTGTATATTTGTTGCCTAGACATATTTACTTAGCCTTCCGTGCTTTCTTCGGCTTCCCGCTCTTTACTGCATTTTTGGCCTTTAATGCCGGGACCACCGCCCAAGACAAGGCGACGGTCCTAAAATCCACCACACAGGCGGGGTCCTGCCTGCTTTTTCCAGATTCTTCACGTGTGTTTTAAACATGCGACGGTTCACTTAATTTTACTTTTGCATGCATCCATGAGCCGAATTGCCTAAAAATAGCTTTGATTGCTTGGCTCTCCTTCCTCCTACTTTTAAATATATTTAATTGGTTGGAACTGCTCCTTCTTGCCTTGTGCATGAAGGCACCTCCCATCCTCCATTCCTATATATTCCATGCTTGTATTCAAGCAAAGGCCCTGAGAATTTTGTGTATCTTGCATTGTATTCTCTCTTACGATCTTGCTAGGAATTGCATATCTAAGCTTTGATCCCTTATGTTATCTCTCTTCTACTGCATTGCATTGATTTGTCATCAAGTTGCCATTGCTCAAGTGCCATCCTCTTACTGTTGTTCTTGTATTCCCAATCTCTTGGACTCACATGAACACTCGGAGAAAGAAAGTACAAACTGAGGGGACAAATTACTACACAGCTTGGATTTACCTTTGTTCTGTGAATTCCAGGTTGGATTAGTTGTTTGATTTCCTTCACTCTTACAATTTATCATTGTTACATCATATCAAATAGAGTAGAAATCAATTTATTTTCATTTGCAAGTAATTAGTTAATTTCTAAGAGGTTCGAATCATTAATAGAAGCTCCCGGTGATGGATCCTCTTCTTCCCATCCCTGTGGATCTGAAGGAGAGAATATCTACAGGAGGTTGTCTACACATCATAGATCATTTGGAAAAGTTCTTGTTTTAAGTTAGTTTAGATTCAGTACACTCAGCACAAGTGAATAACCACACCGGGTTATCTCGTTTGTTTAGTTTTAGTGTAGAAGTAGATTTGATTATTTAGAATAGAAGCAAATTGTTGTTTGTGATCATAATATTTCAGTTTTGTGAATTGTTTAGATTAGTTTCCTTTCAGTAGTAGCATATATTGTTAATTTCATCTTGATTAATTTGGACACTTCAAACTAGTTTAGCGCTTAATTCAATTAGGCAAACAAATCATAGGGAATTTATGCTACCCGTTCATAGCCTCCAAATCTCCTTTTGCCATCTCAACTATTAGGAGATCACATTACCAAAGTTTAGTCATTGATCCTCCTATAGTTAGCCACACACATTCAACATCGGCTGCTCCAGCACGACCTTGGGGGGTCGAGTGCAGTTGAAGATCACGTGTTCATTTCCATATGTACAAGTACCTTCTCCACTTATTTTCTATTGTTTGGTAACAAATGACACCAATCTAGTTTACTGACATTTTGTCGGGCTCAAAAAAATATTTTCAAGAAAAAAGTGGGCTTAAACTCCATTAAATGGCCAAATTCTAATTTTTCAATTGACTTCTCCAAGCAAAAATAAAATTCTTACAAATGACGATGAAATAAAATTTAAATAAAGGTTAGACATAGTTGTGAACAACTTGTAATATCACATTTCACCCCATCTCACCCCACCATTCCAGGATTCCTATTTGCATAATTATTAATTCATATCATAAAATCAAGATTAGTTTTACAATTCTTAATACATAGCCATTTTTCTATTAAAATTTGTTTGTAAGGTAATTTCATAGAGTGGGAGTGTGTTCTTAACCATTTCAATGGCCATCAATGTTTCAATTTTTTTACCCCATGAGGGGCACTACCTATCCTACCCCACTCCCACGACCATTATCGACTCACAACTCTTTATTGTTCTCTACCCATGGCAAACCACCCACCCAATGTGGCGGTCCCAACTACCATGTATCATGCAACCCTTGTTGCAACCCTTGCCCCCGCACTCAAACCTCCATCTGTGGCACTTCTATGTCCCCAATCCCTTGTTCCCAAGCTCTACTCCCAAACAACCCATAGACAAAGTCCACACCCTTTTTTCAATCCTAAACTTAATTCCATTCTTAAACAAATTGGCAAGAATAATTTTGCTAAAACTTTGCTTTTGAGGTAGGTCAAGGGTTCAAAACCCTTCCGATCTTTTTATATATATGTAACAATTTTTTTATTAAGAATTATTTTTAGGCCAATTTCATATATTGGGGGTGTTCTTTTTCCATTTTAAAGGCCTTTAAAGTTTCAATTTTTTTAGACATCGAGGGCCATGCCCCTTGACCTTGCCATATACCATGTTAAGGAGTGTCCTTAGGGAATCATCTTTGAACCTTGTGAGGGGTGCTTCCCCAAACCCCATGGGGATCTCCTAACCATAAAGCCTCACTTTTTATCATTAAAAGCAAAATAAAAAAACTTAAATATTGGAGAGGTGGCATGGGGAGCCTTTTTTATGCGAGATGTTTTAGCTCATAAGAGAGCTAGCATCGATTTTTACCATTTTGGAATTTTTCAACATAGATAAGTAGTTGGGGCCCCAACCGAGAGGCGATTAGAACCCTTTACTTCCCACCCCTCCCTTCATAATGTAAATTTCTTATTTCTTCCATGTAATTTTCTTACTCAATTAGGTTTCCCAATTAGCTTGTTGGGTGCTTTTACATGCACATTGTGTGTCTTGTTCAAGATCCCTCTCCACTATGCTCTAATACCATGTTGAATCTAGATAACACCTAAAAGTGTCTAAACTCTTCTTCTACTTCTAAGATCATTCCATTGCATAAACACCACACATAACTCTATAACATAGATTTGTGAGAATAACACTCTCACTTCTATAAACTCTCTAAAATAGAGGTTTTACAAAACTCTCATAATTCTCACGTTATGAGACTTGCACCTTCACCTATAGTGAGAAACCCGACATTACTTTTGTTAGGCATAAGAGTCCTAACACATCATCATAGTCATATAGGCATGAGACACCTACCATTGCAATAGAATTGTGTGATGAGAGTCTCGAGTTTTATGAAACTGCATTTTTTCCATGTAGTTTTCATATTTCCCATCAAATATTCTTCACATTGTATAGAATGGGAATTTTCTATCTCCCATTCTCATTCAAATTTGTAGTCAAGGGAAACATTTGTCGTACGGTGCATAATTATGAGCAATTGGGGACCACGTTTGTACTTGCACTAATTATAAAGTTCCTTGGGGTTCACACATATGGGACACTTGTGAATTGTGCATTGTTCCTTGTTCTAGGGAGTTTTTTCCATACTTGTGGATTGTACCCTATCTTGGTGTTGAACATTTTTATGCACTTAAGGTTTGTGTCATAGTTGTTTTTGGGCACTCTAGTAAGGCTTTTAGTTCCTTTCCTTGCATAAAGGCTCCCTTCTTCATGCATTGCTTCTTTCTTTGAAAATTTTATTCACACACTTGTAGTTCATGCCTTAGCCTCCATAAAGTCCCCTTTCTTTACACCGTGCATGTTTTTTTGTTTGAAGACTCCTTCTAGGTGCCTTTCTTTGTGACTTGCAAACTTCTTTGGAGATTTCATCAATGCCCGTTTCTAAGGGCCTTACTATTTTTCTATAGATTGTAATGGTTGCATGCCCTAATATAACCATCTTACTATAAACAAATAATAACTTGCAAGTCGAATGTAACAAGTTCTTTGAATTTTCCTCGATTCTGGAAGATATTGTGAAAGTTTGTAGAGGAAAAAGGGCACTCAAAGCACAAAACATACTCCTCACAAAACTTGCAAACCATGAGTCACTCATACACACTTTGGCACCATTATTACACTCTTTGCCGCATAGTATGATCACTACATGATCACATAAATCCCTTAGCCATTGCACCTAGTCAACATTAAATGTTTATTGCATGCTCTAGAATATATACATTAGATGCATTATTAGATTGTGATCTGCTAGACCTTGAGTCATCTTTTGATCCTACTACATGTGGTTGCCCATATTGCAACCTACTCCTTACTAAATCATTCTATATATGTGTTTGTCTCATACAAGAAGCACACAACTAGTTTTGGTTCTTATATTCTTCGTAACATGGGCTATACAATCCGAGGACTTGAGCAACATGTATAATGTATTGTTACACCAATCTAACCTCATCGTTAGACTATTTGTCACAACATTGGCTACAAGTAGGGGATTTTTCATCGAAGCCACTTCTCAAGAGATATGCCCCATTGTTTGTGTGCTCCACCCTTCTAGCGGATAGCATGCACCCTTTCCCACTTGCATTCGAGCACAAACTCATTTTCACACGCTTGGGCATGAGAGACCCGAGCTTACTTTTGTCAAGAACGAGAGTTCTAACTATTGATCTACCATCAAGATTTTAAGGCTTGCACCTTCACTCAAGTGTGAGTCCTAAGATTACTTGTGTTAAGCATAAGAGTCCAGACACATCATCAAATTCATATAGGCATTGGATACCCATCATTGTAAAAGACTCACATAGACATGAGAGTCCCAAATCTTTGTCTAAAGCATACTTGGTAGCTTCTTTATATGAACTTGTTGTGAAGCCTTGACTTAAACAATTATGGTTGCATTGTCGGCATTTCTTACGTGATCAGTATCGACGTAGTTACTCCATTGTTCATCTAGTTCGTTTGCACACCATTCTTGTTGCATATCAATGCTCCTTCTTAGAGAAAATCTCATTTTCATTATGGCTTCTTTGACAAATTGACTCTCTCTTATGAAAGAAGCAAATTCTAGTAGTGCCAAAGTCATGTTTGATTATTTTGATTTTTTTTGGATCCATGTGATAGCTCTCCCAATACCAACTATGAGATCCTTGTGGTGATTCTCCTATTTTGATGTTATCTTGACAATATTTTGTTGTCTTGTTTGAGATTTTTTCATCCACTCCACTTAATTCAACATTAAAGGTGTATGATGTATTGCTTTCTTGGGGCGTTGATTGTTATCTTGGGTATCCTTATGGAGCGACATTCACTTCTACAATTCTTCGGTGAAGTTTTTAGCCGATCTAGTAAACCTATTTAATGATAGTTTCAACCCATCAAATGTACCTATTTAGATATAGATTATCACATCCTCTTGTACATGGGTACCTCATTAGGACTCGTTATCACGACCCATTTTAATATTTAGCCTCATCATTTGTACGCACTCCCTAAGTTGCACTTGGGGGAGGGAGGTGTTGATATAAAATGTCAATTACACGTTTGGCTTAAGTTTGCTTAATTTGCTAGCTTAGCTTATTTTCATATTCTATAAATTAAGAATAATTTGTAAAATACAACTTAGACATGTTGAGATTTCATACTCATGTGACGACAAATTTGGGTGTGTGTAAGATAAACATTAATGGGTGATGGTTGGTGAAGATGTTTGCTTTTGTTTTCACATACCCCACTTTTTAACGATTGGATCTTCTACCTAACTTGGTGATTTAATGATCACAATGTGATCTTCACCTCTTTGCTTGACCATTTAAAGGCCTCTCCTTGCCCATCCGTTCATGGGAGAATTCGTGGGAGATTTATAAGAGTTCATAATGTGATAATTACAAGAGTTATATAAGATTTTTATCTTGGAGTGTTTATAGAAGTGAAGTGTTATTATGTCAAATCTATTTTAGAGAGTTGTGTGTGGTTTATGCAAGTGGGATATTGAAAGAAAGGAATAGTTAATACACCTTCGGTGTTGTCCGAATTCTTCATTCTTCCAACGCCAATAAGATGTATTAATAAATTTACCTTGCAAAGTATGATAAAGAAGCAACTATTGAACATGAGCTTCATAGTTACCCTACTTATAAAGGCTCTAAACATTGATGAGATTCAAATGACATAATTTATGATCTTGGGTCTAGGTATGATGCTATGATATCATAATACCATACGAAACTATCTCGGCCTAAAATTTAGAGTTAACCTTCAAATCTGATATTGTGCATATAATTGCTTTCTTCAAGTGGTAATTGATGTGTTTTAGAAATGTGTAGATGATGTCAAAGTAGAACATCAAGACACCATATTAATATAAGAGACAATGATACATGCGATTTATATATCGCTTGAATGTCCTATAATTGAGCACATGCGGACATGTTTTATGGGTAGCTTAGATTATTTAGAGTTTAGGTATAACATTGTGACTCCATAACAACACATGAGGTCACAAAATCTAAATTGTTAGCTCCAAACTTAGAATCGAGTGTTTTTACATTTCTAAATTTAAATTGTTCTTGATGATGAAACCATGCCCTTCAAAATTTTAAGAAATTGGATAACCCTCAATCCTTGTTAGCTAAGCCTAAGAATTTTGTGCACCTAACCCTACAAGCTTTGAATTCAATAAAAAATAAAAAATAAAAAATAAAAAATATAATTTTTTTGTTAGATTGAAATGGCAAGCATTTCTTTCACAATTAATTACAAACATTTATTTTACAACAAAGGCACGCAAAACAAATTTGCATATCCTTATCAGCACTTCTCGAAGAGAATTTGATTGAAGAATTATACAATATTAAGATATAAAACTATCTTTGGTTATTGAGCGACAAGACAACATTAAGCCAATGTAGATGATAATTCAAAGAGAATTTGAATGGAGAATTAATCAAATATTAAGATATAAAACAATCTTTTGTTACTGAGCAATAAGACAACATTAAATCGATGGAGATGATAATCTAAGGCACAATAATAAATTAAAAACTGCAGAACATGAGTTTCATGGCTATCCTACTCTATGTTATAAAGGCTTTAAACATTGATGAGATTCATGTGACATAACTAAAGATTTGGGGTCTAGATAAAATAATAACATCAAAACAACATACGAAACCATCAAGCCTAAAATAAAGAGTTACCCTTCAAAGGCAATAATCGTGCATGTTATTGTTATTTTCTAAGTGTTGATTGATGTGTTTTGGAAATGCATAGATGATGTCAAAGTAGAACATCATGACACCATATTGATGTACAAGACCACTAAACAAGAGCTTTATGGTTACCCTTCGAGCCTAGTGATCTTGCATGAATGCCCTATAATTAAGCACGTGGACATGTTTTATAGGTAGCTTGAATGATTTATGATTTGGGTATAACAGTGTGACGCCATTATATAGTGTATGAGATCACAAAATTTTTGTTAGCCTCCAAACTTAGAATTAATGTCCTTTATGTTTACTACATTTAAATTGTTTTCAAAGATGAGAACATATGCCCTTTGAAAATTTTAAGAGATTGGATCTTTTGTTTGATTCAAATAACAAGTATTTCTTGACAATTAAGTACAAACATTGTTTTTTATAACAAAGATGCACAAGACACACATCCTCACCCGCAAATCTCTAGGAGAATTTGATCAGGGAAATAAATAAATACTAAAATGTAAAACCATTTTTTGTTATTGAGCAACGAGATTGCGTTGAACAAATGTAGATGATGATCTAAGACACAACAAGAATAGGCTGCAAATATTTCTTAATCATAATTTTTTTAGCATTCTCAAAAACTGCCAACAATTGTTGCATTTAACATATCGACATCAATAATACAATGCACTTTTATTTCAAGCAATGCTCTGGAAAAATCAGAACGAACTTAAGCAACTGCTAAGCAAAGATGTGGCATCTCATATATGTTTCAATAATAAATTATTGGAACTTTCAAATGGGTAGATTATACACAATCCTAAATGAGTCGGCAATCAAATCTTTTTTAATTTTGTATACCGCAACAAACGAAGCAGTTCATAATCTTAAAGGCAGGTTTTATAGTACCTCGATCTATTGCATGAAATAGTATGGAGAATATATGACATGGTGGGATATGAGCAAATTTAAAATACTTGAATATAAAGGAAAGTTGACATCCAACCTATTGAATTAATATATGGACTGCCTTTATTCAAGGAAATATTATACAGGCCTCAGTCACCTCATAAACCTCTCAATTTTGTGCTGGCCACTTTTTCACAATCACCGTGGATGGGATATAATATCTTGCAGGTTCCTATCACTCCCATTAAATTTAGCGGGAAAAGAAGTCAACTGCCATTACAATTTACATGGGCATGACAATTCACAAATATTATGGGTTATCATAAATTTAAGCAGCAACAAATGATGTGTGGGAAATGAAAAGACAAGGCTTCGCATTCACTATAATATCTCAGGATATTAAATGGCATCTAGGCTTTCCTCCATTTACAAATGAACAATATGAGAAGCTAAAAATAGCGTTAGTATATTTGCTCCAAAAATGATGAGACTTAATAAAAGAAAAGGAAAAACTAAATTTTATTTACAATAATTTAAACACTATTCAATAATTGTCATTTTTCCTTAATTTATTATACCATCATGTATTTCTCAATTTCATCGCAAGTGCTAGGTAGCTCACATCCATAAAACGTTATATGTCTAAAATTTGTGTGTAAGCCTCACTCCCAATGTTTTTGAATCCATGGGCTTTGCTGAGTATAAGATCAGTGTGAAAGTATTGAAAGTGGCATCCATCAAATATTTCTCAAACGAACTTCAGCTCTGTAGTTATATAGGTTTGAGCAAGTCAACTAATGATTAAGTCGAGGATAAACACCTGACTCTTCCAGAGAGCTTGATTACAAAGCTTGGCACCTTGAAAACACTAAAACATAGATGTCAATAAATCAATATAATGTTTATGTATACTTAAATTTTGTGTTTTTAAACCAGTGTGACACACTAGGCAACATGAATGAATTCAGTCTAAATTTCATTTATGATAACAATCTGCCTGGTCATACTCTTTTTGTGTACCATCCATAAGAATGGAAAAAAATTCACTGACCTTAAGTATTCCAAAATTCTATGCATGTACTTGCCTAAATTACAAAAACATGATCGAGTCATCACATAACCAACTACAAAACATAGCTCCCATTGTATCTAAGAGAAGAACATAAAAAACTTCATGTGATCAAGAAATTGTGAAACTTCAAAAAACAAGTATTTCCTCTTCCGAAAAGAACAAAAAAATAAATCTCATATGCCCAAGCAACTATAATTCAAGTCCAAACAACTAGATCAATAGTTTTCAAGTGTCCATGTGATCGATTGACCACACATCAAATCCTCTCAAGAATTCACCACAAATAATACATTCACGGGCAAAGTAGTAGCACATCGGCCACATAATGGATGCTTAAGTGGTTTTTGACCTACCTACACTCTACAAAATATTAGTCTCAAATAATTTTGAACTTGACAAACAACATATTCTCAAATTATACAATTAAACCATGAATTACTCAACTTCCTATCACAAAACTGTGAACATTGTCCATGGTAAAACAAAAGATTCATGTCACATGCAACAAATAATTCTACTTGTGTTGCAAATCAAATAGCATTACATGATACATCCTAGAATTTAGAAGCATTAAGAGCAGCAAGTATACCTTTTAGCATTTCTCCATCAAGAAGACCCTTACTTTTAAACCAATGTGGAATCTATTATTTGCCTCGTCATATTAAAATATGGACATTTATTAACTGATGCTGCAACATCATTGTAAGCAAGTTAAAGAAATATTACTTCATCTACCAGCAATGGCATTGACATACTATCATGCCGCCACAGCTGTTCACACCATTACTTTTCACTCTCACACAAGGCTGACCATTACCTAAACTTATACTGAGCAACAAGACTCGAGGCGAAATACAATATGATCAAAGTGATGGTGCTGTAGGTGCACATTAAGAGGTACTAAAATCCAAGTGTTTTTGGTTCAACAAAGACATCCATCTGTGATATTGCTTCCATCCTGCAACAAAAATAGAAATGGATGTTTGTTGTTCTCTTAATGACATAGTTTACTGTTTTGAATGGAGTGTTCAATCTGCAAAAAACTTCTTGCCATTACTAGCCAACTTAGTATCAGACTTTAAAAAAACTGTTTTCTGTAATAGAAACACCAAGAATGTACAATCACTGACGGACAATTTTCAAAAACAAGTTACATTGTACAAATTGGGTTGCTAGAACTCATTGAAGTAGTAGATGTCAAAATGAGAAAATGTGAGTCCAACTAGCCTCTCAGCCTGCTCACATGACCCAAAAGGCATTTCCACCTTTCCTCAACAGATCACTACAAGATTAGCAACAGGATGAAGGACTAAGCATCCGTGATGCATTCAAAATTTTATTTATTTATTTATTTTATATCTTTGAAATAAATAAAATCAAAGAACTACCAAATTTAATTAGGTAATGTCCCTTTTTAGGGGACCTAGGAATGACCAAAAGCTGAGATGTAACTTAAAAATCAGATTATGGAGCTGTTGTAGATGGATGATATAAACCCTTCAATCTGCAAATTAGGCCCTTCCTATGTAATGTCCCCAAATGGGACACTTTTTGCCCTAGAAGGATCTTAGGCAATTCCCATGCTAAAGAAACAATTTATAAAAGATATCTCAAGACTTATTATTGCAGATCTGATTTTTAGAAGGAAAATGCGACTAGGGTTATTAGAAAAACCCACACAAAACAACAGTAAAATTAATGTCTTTCCACTCCAATATAACATGCAGATTTTATGAAGCCAAAATAGACCCTAAACTGAAGTATGAGACCTTGTAAAAATCATTTAAACTGCTGAAAGTAATTACCCAGAAATGGCGACTTGTACCATGGAAGAAAAATACCATATAAGCTGCTAAACAAGGCTGATTTCTGGTTTTTATGACAACAATGATTTTTGGAAGATTAATGCAAAAGAAAATACCACTTCTAAGCTCCAAAAGTCTGATTTTTATTTAGTAATAATCTGCAGACCTGAACTGGTAATTACAGCTGAGTAATGAGGGTTTGGACCCCTGAAACAACTCCAAAAATAGCAGCTTAGATAACTGAAATCCAGCTTAAACACTCAGCAATAGATCTGAATTTTATCTTCTCCCGTAATGCCAAAATAATCCCTACACTGGGTCGCTCCAGCTGGAAAAATATGTAATGGTTCAAAAACCAGATTTCTCTTGAATCTTTTGTAATATCCCCTTGTGGGATATTAATTAAAAACTTAAATAAATTATTTCCAATCGAATTTAGAAGAGCAAACCCTTCTAGTTCGACCTCAAATAACCCAATGTCAGCTACAATGCAACCCAAATGGGGTTGTAGTGAGCCAAGGTGATGGGTTAGATGGGAGAGCTAGTTGGAATTTAATTCTTACTAAATCAGAAAATTAATTGCAGCAGTGGAAATAATAAATATGCACCAAAACCAATTGAAACTTCAAAAATTAATAACTTCACCAAAACTTAGTATTTTTCCATGAAACGAAATGCAAATGAAAGCTAATAATTTTATCTTTCCAAAGAACTAAAGAACTGATTTTTCTGAGCACTGAAACCCCTCAAATATGACTCCAAAATCTGAAAACCAGTCGCCTAGGGTTAGGAAAAATATAATAAATATTTGCAGCACTTCTCCTTGCTTCCAAACCCTCAAATTGCCCACACATAAACCTGAAATAATTAATTTATCACAACAGCTTATGAAACTATCAAAATGCCCCACATGAGATGCCAAAAATCACTCCAAACCAGTCGATCCAATATGAATAAATTCCAGCAGCATATATAAGCTCAAAAATCATCAAAATAGGTGCTTAAGGCTTGGAAACACATGCAAGAACAGATCAGATTGGAACCCACTTCAAAAGCCACTAAAACATGCCACAAATAATTCTAATGCAAGTCGATTTGAACCAAAACAAACCAACAACAATAGCAGATTGTATTCACCATCAAACACCTCCAAAACCCTCATAAATCATGCACATATACTT
This sequence comes from Taxus wallichiana var. yunnanensis, assembly GCA_018340775.1. Taxonomy (NCBI): domain Eukaryota; kingdom Viridiplantae; phylum Streptophyta; class Pinopsida; order Cupressales; family Taxaceae; genus Taxus; species Taxus wallichiana. Next base: position 555,203,712 of record CM031234.1, read on the forward strand.
CCAATAATGGCGCCTCACATAGATAAATTATATTATGAAATAATCACCAATGTAAAGCTTGGAAGGATCTCACACACTCCACAACAATGGTGGTGCTTACAAACACCTTTGTTTGTGATCACAATTGGGCATACATCCCTCTTCAAGCATGAAGATAAGTTTAATAAACCGTCAACATGCCAAAAAGGGGACGCCTCATCTTCTTTTATAGCTTTGGCAATTTAAATCTCCAATGTTTCCCTCCAACTTTGGCACCCAACTCTAGAAAGGAGAGATACATTTAAAAATAGTCTTCTTGGCCTGTAAAAGTCAAACTCCAAGTCCAAATATTAATTCCCTCTAAAAATATATTTAAATTAAATACAAGAGAGGAATTAAATAACAATTAAAAGCACCATAGGAATCGACTTGCCTAATTAAATCAATTTATCCCAAATAATAATTAATTGGCCCAAGGAATAAATCGATTTGCTTCCCAAAAATGTGACTTGCCCAAGATAATTAATATTAATTTTTAAATGCACAAGGAAAGTTGATTTCCCCCAAATAAAATCCCTTTAATCCAAGGGGAGTGGATTAAAGGATATTCAACTTGCATTAATTAATTATTTCTTGAAAAGAGGACATTACATCTTCATTACAAAAGTTGAGTTCAAGGAAGATTTTTCGTTCTTCCTATCACTTTTCCTGAGGGTTTCCGTCCTCAGAAATTTGCAGCAACAATGCTCATCTTACAAGCCAAATTTAGAAAATATAATGATCATAGAATGCCTCTACTACAAGTCGACTTGCCCTTATAAAGAAAGAAGTGACCCAAATGGCCACTTTCTATGTCCAACCAACACTTTCAACATTAAATGCCATCTTTCCCTCCATTTCCCTTTCTAGAGCAAGTCGCATTTGTCTAGGAATAAACACTTGGCCCATGAGTTTCCTTTCTATGTTGCCCTTTTTTAACACTAATATTTGCTCCCAAAGCTAGTCGCATTTTTCCATAGGAATTACAATTTTTATAAGTGCTTTTATCCTTTGTTCACTTTTCTATGTCTATTTTAATATTAAGTCCATTAATTTATTATAAGTGCTTTTTATAATGTTCTATTTTATTTTTTCGCACTTTATAATAAAATAATAGAGCTTAAGTCTCCCTTTAAAATTCTCCTTAGCCGTCGGGAAGACAAAATAGGCTAAGGGTCTTCGTCATGACTATCCTAGGAAGCGGGACATTTCAGTCCTCCCTTCCCAAGATTGCTTGCCCTCAAGCAATTCTGAAATCTTTTGTCTAAGTGTCATGCACAATAGACAAAACATGTTGAAGTGTCTCAAAATTCTAGCACCTGTACTGTTAAGATGAGATAAATCTTGCCACCACTTGCCCTTGACAAGGTGCTCATATTCACATGGTTGTACCCAAGGCATTACATAATGCAAATTGCAGATTTTATCATCCAAATCATCACTCTTATCAAAAGAAATTTGAATATGCTGCAAATATGACATTAATTTGTTTGTATCATACCTTATGGAGTCACCATGGTTCACAAAGGGCTGAAATTCTTCACAACTCAGCTGCTGCAATATTATGCTCCCTCCATCAATCACATCTTGTGAAATCTGCCCCTCATTGACAACTCCAATCATACTATTGGTTGTCATTCTTGGAGGAACTCCTTTCCTCATGCCTTGCAAAACAATTTCTTTGTCTTGCATTTTGAATTTCAGCTCCATAGTTTGATAATTTTGATTAAAATCACCCAAGGATTGGAGCCATTGAACACCAAGAACTAGATCTAACCCACCAATGCCAACAACATAAAATTCATCACTTACCTCATGTCCTCCCATGGTGAATTGAAGTTGGGGAATCCTCTTGGTGCATGTGATTGAATGCCCATCTGCCACAATCACATCAAATCCTTGGAATTTTTCCTCTTGTAAGCCCAATCTAGCAACCAACCCTTCATCAATGAAGTTGTGTGTTGCTCCTCCATCAATCAATATGGTGACCTTTTGCCCAAGAAGATCACCCTTCACATGAAATGCATAGAAACTAGGCAATACTGTTAATGTAGCTAAGGTAGCATTAGTGACACTCACCTTATCATCCTTTGCTTGATCTTTTGGATCAACATTATCTTCATCATCAACAACTTCAATATAATGAATAGATCCCTTACCTTTGCAACGATGATTGGGTGTCCATGGTTCTTTACAATCAAAGCACAATTTCTTCCTCCTTAGCTCATTCTTTGCTTCAATTTCAGACTTGTTTCTCTCCCATTCTTGAGCTCTATTTTGCTGCCCACTAAATGTTGCTCCTTGCTTATCATTTTGAGGTGTTATGGGCTGCTCACATGTGCTCTTTTGCTGCCCCAAAGGCGTTGTTCACTACTACCCAAACTGCAGATTTCTCCCCTTTGGCATCAAACTCTCCAAGTCTAATGACTTCTTAATGGCACCTTGAAGAGATGGAGGATTAAAAACTTTAACAAGGCCTTTTAATGGTTCTCCTAACCCTTCAACAAACAATAAAACAAGCCTTCTTTCACTAACATCAGGTACCATTATTGCAATTCTTTGAAAATCAAAATATACTTATTTAGAGTTCCATCCTGTTTGAGTTGGGCTAGCTCCTAAAGTGCAAGTTCGGATCCATCCTATCAAACCTTTCTCTCAAACACTTGCTGAAGTCTTCAAGGGAGGTGATAGAGCCATGTCCTCCAGTGATGATGTCATGGCACCACCACTCATGTGCAACTCCATCCAAATGCATGGTTGCAAAGTGCCTCTTCTTCATTCATAGGGTTCAAAGAGAGTTATGTATCTCGATTTTTGTAACCAAGCCCTGACAGAACACTTATCTGAACCTTCAAATGAAGGAAAATTGATCTTACCCAATCTATGTTGTATATCTCTTCTTGGTTCTTGTTGTTGATTTACTCTTTTTCTTGGCCCTTCGTTCCTCCTCAATTGGCAAAAATCCCTAAATGAAAGCATGTTCCTTGTGTTGGGATTCAAGGATGCATACTCATCTCCAAAAAGATTGACTTCTTCTGTGAACCCATGTGTAGGTGGCTGCTCCTCTTATGGCTCATTCCTCTAAAGGAAACTAGCATGAAAGAACTTGGAAAGAGTATTGTTTGAAACCCTTCCCGCATGATGGCTAGAAGAGCTTCCTTCACCATGATGGCCTTGATTCCCTTGATTGTTAGACAATATCCCCTGCAAGGATTTGCCTAAATCAGCAATGGCTCCTAAGACAGGGGTCTCTAAGATCTCTTTGTGACTCTAGCAATCTATTTTGCAGCTCTCTGTTGCCCCTGGTAAATACCTCATTCATGTAGCTCAACTCATCATTGGGAGGAGGTCTTTCTTCATCATCCATCCCTCCTCTTCTTGGAGTTCTTCTTTGGTAATGATATCTGAAATGCTCTTCGTCTCTATCCATACAATTATGAAATTTGAATCTTTCCCTCACAGGCTGGGAGGAAAATTTGGCTCTGATACCACTGTAATGTCCCCAAATGGGACACTTTTTGCCCTAGTTTTATAATTACGAGCTTTTGCACCATATCTAACACATCAAGACATCCCTTCTCATGATGTCTAACTCAATTGGTCCACAATGAGTTTGTGCACGTCACAGATTCATGCCACGCAAATCGAGTCGATATTGAGCCTTCACACCATTTAAAACCCTTGTGCCATATTGCACCATGCTACCAAGGTTCTTTCCACCTTAACAGACTCGCCAAAGATCTTTGCACATATGTGTAAGTCGAACCGACACACCAAGAAGAAGTAAAACCGTCATCCGTTGCGAAGTTTGAATGTTTCGAACCGTCTTCTTCTCAGTAACCGCTTTCTTGTAATAATATATTTGTAACCATTCAACCCCAAAGGTTGAGAATGGACATGAAGTCACATTTCGGTCTAGGCAAATCGGTTAGGAGGCGTTTCCCACTACCTAACCACAGAAATTTACATTTTCAGCCTTCTTGGCCTTTGTATGGACATGTACTATACCTATTCATTTTTATTTTACTAGAAAAGCACCGTTCTACTATCTTCTATCTTTGAATATGTAACAATTTACTATGTTTGATTTCTATTGCTAATACTACTCGTAAATGCAAAATCTTACAAACATATATCCAAAAAAACCGAGATAAATGAATCTCAAGGACCTTAACTTGGTTTTTTCGCATACCACAATTATTATTAACTTGATTGTCTCCTTTGCAAATTTCCCAAGTGATTACTTGAAAAATGGTGTTAATCTAGTTTACACCAATGTATCGAGAATCGGGAAAACTCTGCAACAAAAGAGGGGCTCCAAACTCCACCATATGGCCAAAGATATTACGATTTTTTATTGACTTATCTAAGAAAAGGGAAATGTTCTATGTGGCGGTCAAATGGACATCAAATTTAAGGCCAAAATCAATTGTTAACAGCTCACTAAAATTAGAGCCCACCACTACCAACCCCAGTGCCATTGTAGAACACCTATCCGCACAAAGAACTCAATAGATTACTAACTAATTTATTGGGTTTTCCTCTTTGCCACCCTACTAGGCCCCACGGAGCAAATTAACCATAGTCACCTAGAAACACATCCACTATAGGGAAGAGGATCATGTCCATGTTCCCGCGTCGGTGTCTTCTAGTCATTATGTTTATATATAATATAGTCGAACCCTTGTTCATTTACTATTATTCCCTAATATGCATTGTCATCCTCGTCCCATCCAAGTCTCCAAGTCACCATGTGTGTAATGTCCCTTTTTGGGACTTCAACTAAAAAAGAAGGAAATCACACAAACCCCAATAATATTAATTCTGATTTTAGGACCAACAAACTGAAATTTATGACAGCTGAAAATCAGCAGTCTGATTTTTATAACAGCAATCCGGAAATGAATGAAAAACACTTGAAACTCTTCAAATAACTCAACCAAAATGTAGATATATATTTTAGGAAATATTTATGCCACTTTCCAATATGAAATTTGGTGGAAAACACAACTGGAAAATTAATTGAAAGCAATAGAAGTACAACTCAAAGAAAATTATGAAATGAGGGTTTCCAAACCCCAAACTCCACAAAATATAATAGATTCCAGCCTTAGAAATTATGGCAAATCTGAATATGAAAGAAAATATGAGTTATGTGCCCTAGAAGGCACCCAATCACACTCTAACACAAGTCGCTCCAACTAGGAGAGGCTTTTAAATGCATAAAAATATTTGTAGATGACTTCCTTTATCCTTCAATGCCTAAATCTGCAAATATGACTTCAATTCAACTAAGGATGGAGGGTTTCCGTCCACCAACTAGTCACAAGAAGGGTTTTCGTCCCTCTTGAAAAGAGCCACACAATTGGATTTTCTCACAAAAGTGGAATGAACTAAGAGCAATCAGCCCAAAGATCAATTTAGAGTATATTTTCAAAAGTAGATGTATGCAAATGAAGTCATTAATCTCCTTATATATCTCATCCTTGGTGTCAAAGGCCAAAAAGACAAGATCGACCTCATAAAGCATCATTTATCTTCTAATTTTCCTTTAGGAACTCTCCAAGCCCAGCCGACCTCCTTAGTATCTTATTTCTTCATTTTGAGCTTATTAAAAGCTCTCCAACCCAGCCGACCCACTTAGAAAGGGAAATACAGAAATAAAAATCATAAATATGAATGAAGAAAACCCAAGGTCTTCCCTTGTTCATCCTTTTCTTGCCTCCGGAAAGAAGAAAGGAAAGAAGTCTTCTATTTTGGGTTAATTCGAAAAAGGGGACATTACAGTCCTCCCTTCCCGAAATTGTTTGTCCTCAAGCAATTGTAAGTACCCGGATCCCAAATGAATCTCCACTGCTTCTTCTTTGATGTACCTGCACATGAAGCAAACATATCAAAGAAAACAAGAGTGTTTAACAACACTTTTATACTTTCCTCATCATGCCTTAGGGACTTGATAGCTAGCTCCCTTCCTTTGCTTGTCTCCATCTCATAATTTCCATCCAAATGATGGATTCCCAACACTTCAATGATGTTGTCCCAAAAATAGTTGTAACTGTAAATTTTTCTTTTAAAAATCAAAATGAGGGGGACTAAAATTCCACCTTTACTTGCACAAAATAGTACAAGTATGTTAGTGTGTAGTGAATACAACTCCCGGTTATAGAAATGTCTCTGTATGCTCCCAAACCTTGAGAAGAACAATCTGAAAATACACCAAACAACAAGCCTCCTTGGTGGAACAACCCTCAAATTGGTCAAGGTGTTTGCCATCCCACCTTCTTCCTATGATTAGGCAATCAATTCCTTTTGAGAAATAGCACCATGGTGACTGTATGGGGGTTGTATAGTGTCTACAACAGCCATGAAATGCTTGTAATTTCTTTAACCATATGATTGGAAGTTCCTTCCCCAGCTTATAAGTAAGCAAGTAAATGGAAAAATTGTAAACAACTGATGGAAGGAGGGAACAACAGTTATAAGCATGACATATCTTCAAAATTCTCTCTATAACTGACATAGGGACAGCTGCAATTTCATCATAATTGCTCTCCCTTTCCCATATTCCTTTCGGTTCTTCCATGGAACCATGGGTTAGCAATTCATAGAAAAGAAAATCAGAATTCTTATCAAGCTTGTGATGCCTTAAACATGTCATGCTAGAATTCTCCCTAGCTTCATACAAACTCATCACATTCCTTCCTTTCTGTAAGCAAAGAGAGGGAAAATCAAAACTGAAATCTTTACCTTCATCTACTTTGAGTTCCGGATTCCAAGGATGTGAGCAATCTATGTAATTCTTCACATGATGAACTTCTAAAGCTCCATTCACGTTATTCCAAATATGGTTGTAGTTGTACCAATGCAATTTCTTGCTCCAAATCAGCATTATAGTGGCTGGGAACTCTTCCAAAACAGCGACAAACAATCCCTCCTTGATGGTAGGTGGAACACTCTTCCCCTTTGTGATCGAAAACACTTTGGTGACAGTCTCAAAAGGGGTTAACCCGCTGGTTCTGATGTGGACAGCAGCAAAAAGAATAAGATAGCAATTGTCATACCTCAAACTCTTCATAAAAATCAACCATATGGGGACTGAAAATGTTTTAACATCAAAGAACTGAAAATTACTCCTGTGTATGGCTGGGGCTGCTTGTATGGCTACAAAAGCAATGTTGAGCAAACTGAAAATGTTGATAACAGCAGTAGGAATTTTTATGACAGCGTGCCTTGAATCCCATAAAATATGATTTTTACTACTTACATAAGACAGCAAGATAACATCTATCAGGCTCACTACCAAATGTAAAATTCATGAATTCTACACCCACTTTCATTGGAAAGCTTCTTCTAAGAGTATGTGCATGAATTGAGAGTTGAAGATCTCTATACAACTGCTGTTTTAAAACTGAAAGTGTGGTGGTTTTCTTACCAAGAGCAGCCCATAGATCTTGCCTTCTTCTGATAATCCTTTCCGTCTTCTTCGTTGTGGCAACTTGAGGATCTCCACTTGTCATGCCACCAAGTTCGAATCTCAACTCCCTAGCTTGATAGTTTTGGGTAAATTCACCCAAAGGATGCAACCATTGGATCTCAAATAACAAATTCGTACCTTCAATACCAACAACATGGAAATCATCACTTACCATGTGCTTCTCCAAGGTGAGCTCGAGAGGTGGGAACCTCTTGGTGCAAGGAATGATGAGGCCCTCTTGTAACATCTCACCCTTCACAAGGAAGCTCGAATGCATAACAAACTCCATATGATTCCTTGTAGAATTTCTTCCTAACCAGATGTACGGAAAGAAGCACTCACTAGCCATAGTAGCATGGAACCCATTGAAGACTTCCCTTTCTTTGTATCTCAAAGGATCCACGAACTCTTTGCCACTTTGGGTGTTCTTCACTTTATCATCATTCCCACCATGTTGTCCATGATGACACAAATATGGCAGCGATATGTGAGGAGACCAAAAAACTGAAATGTGATTCCTAATTTCATATCTTAGGCTGTCCTTTGCTTGTCCATCTTCTTTTTCCATCTTGATTTCGTCCATGCCCTGTTGGCACATGCATGGAGTCTCTTTGTGGTCCTTTCCCAAGCCATGAACACCTTCAACTTGACTCTTAGGAGCTGCTGTCCTAAACAGACCAGCAAGCTGATTGTTATCATGTCTCTTGGAAAAATGGTTTCCAATCATTCATTTCGCTTCTTTTTCAAACCTGGATTCATCACATGCTCAAATATGATCAATATTAACCAAACAATGATCACTAATTACCTCATAATGATGACTATCCAGGACAATAATGGGATTAAGGGCTGAATCTTCATCCTTCATGGCTCCATCTCTTTCCAAATGCAGATCTGATTTTCCCTGGCATGTGTGTGACTGTTGAGGCTCAAAATTTGTCATGTGGACTTGAGAACCCTCTACCATCAAGCCCTTCTTGATGCACAACATCCACACTCTTGAGTGTGGGGTCCTTATGGAGGGTTGACCCCTTCCTTGATGCTTGGGGTTTTGACCCCGTGCCAATTCCAACTCTTTTTGTTTCCAACTTCACGAACTCTGCAAAAGGTAGGGCATCACGGATCTTCTCCGAAGAGCTCTATATTCTTCATACCATGTACAGATGTTGCTCCCTTTGGATGGCTAAGAATTTATGACTTCTTTTGAAGAGATCCTTCCACCATTGGAGCCTTGAATGGTATGGATCAGTCGGGCCATTGTGTTGGCCAATCTTTCTTTCCCTAGGGAAAGCCTTTCGAGCCTAGCATCGCTGAAAATTCTATCCACCATTTTTGATCTTCAAACCCTCAGGCTGGGAAGATTGAAGCTTTGATACCACTGTAATGTCCCTTTTTGGGACTTCAACTGAAAAAGAAGGAAATCACACAAACCCCAATAATATAAATTATGATTTTAAGACCACCAAACTGAAATTTATGGCAGCTGAAATTAAGCAGTCTGATTTTTAGAACAGCAGTCCGGAAATGAATGAAAAACACTTGAAGCTCTTCAAAGAACTCAACCAAAATGTAGATATATATTTTAGGGAATATTTATGCCACTTTCCAATATGAAATTTGGCGGAAACACAGCTGGAAAATTAATTGAAAGCAGCAAAAGTACAACTCAAAGAAAATAATGAAATGAGGGTTTCTAAACCCCAAATTCCACAAAATATAATAGATTACAGCCTTAAAAATTAGGGAAAATCTGAATATGAAATAAAATATGAGTTATGTGCCCTAGAAGGCACCCAATCACACTCTAACACAAGTCGCTCCAACTAGGAGAGGCTTATAAATGCATGCAAATGTTTGTAGATGACTTTTTTATCCTTCAATGCCCAAATCTACAAATATGACTTCACTTCAACCAAGGATGGAGGGTCTCCGTCCACCAACCAGCCATAAAATGGGTTTTCGTCCCTCTTGGAAAGAACCACACAATTGGATTTTCGCCCAAAAGTGGAATGAATTCAGCCCAAAGATCAATTTAGAGTAAATTCGCCAAAGTAGATGTGTGCAAATGAAGTCATTAATCTCCTTATATATCTCATGCTTGGCGCCAAAGGCCAAAAAGACAAGACCGACCTCATAAAGCATCCTTTATCTTCTAATTTGCCTTTAGGAACTCTCCAAGCCCAGCCGACCTCCTTAGTAGCTTATTTCTTCATTTTGAGCTTATTAAAAGCTCTCCAACCCAGCCAACCCACTTAGGAAGGGAAATACAGAAATAAAAATCATAAATATGAATGAAGAAAAACCAAGGTCTTCCCTTGTTCATCCTTTTCTTGCCTCTAGAAAGAAGAAAGGAAAGAAGTCTTCTATTTTGGGTTAATTCGAAAAAAGGGACATTGCAATGTGATCAGCCAATTGAGTTTACCAAGCTCACTAAAATCCAGGAAAATAAGCATAATGAACTGAAATTCCAAGTTTTCTTGTGCTAGAGAAAATTTATAATATATGACCACAAAACTCCCCCAAGCATGCCTCAGGGTTCTGTCAATTATATATATATAGGCATGCATGTCATTCATATTCATAAAAGACTTACCATCGAACTTCGGTTCAATACAAAATTCAAGAAAACAATGAGAGAGAAACATAGTTGCAGACTTTCAGCAGAGAAAGAGGAAGGATTAGCACATACATGCAGAATTTATAAAGTAGCAAAGCAAGTAGATAATAAGCAGTAAACTGAACCACACATAAATAGCATAAAGATTGGAGCAGTAAACAGGCCCCTGTAACATCTGCCGCTGCAGGTTCCTTCTCTTTGATCTCTACAAATTAGGCATTTCCAATCATCACTGCAATAACAATGTTTCTACACTTTATTGGTAACACATTATTAATTAGCTGACATCTATATTTTAGAAATCACTTAGCACCAGTATCACAACACAAGAAATAATTAGATGTTTAATAAAACAAGACTCCATGGAAGTTTTGTTCAAACCATGGTTTGCATGGTAATGTGCATTGTACCAGTAATATATACAATGTGTGTGTGTATTCAGTGATAACATGAACTTGGCCTAAGCTGCTTCTCCCTGATGATGGTCCAGTAAAGGACTCGAAACTTCAGATCCAAAAACTAGTACACATTCATATCCAGAAAAATCTTCCATGATGAACCTGGCAGCTAGACTTGAAATTCAAGAGTGATGGTTCACTTACATTACTTGTCAACTTGTCATGTCACATTCCCAAGTGTTTTGAAGGGCATAAAACAAAGAGAAAGGTGCAAAATGTACAGGGAATTACGTATCTAGGAGTAGAGAGCAATAAAACAGAGTATTGCTTAATACACATGTAAGAGACTGAGTTTTAGCCATGCAGATAGATTGAGATTTCTAACGGTAAAACACAATGTTTTATACATAATTAATTTCCATCTTTTTGGAACATTCGACTCTATCAGCTTCCATGGAATGGCATTGTCTGCATGTTTCCAGGATTACCACAGTGAATCATCATGTCTATTGTGTCAGCTTGATGTCAACAAGGTGAACACAGGTAGAATGAACCAAACACAAAATGCATAGCTAGAAAGTTAGGAATAGATGTACATCCAAACAAGAAGATTGTTTCATGGTGAAATTGAAGGGAAGCATAAACATATTCAAGATGATTTTTGGATGGGAAGTTGATATCATGCAGACGTGAGTAGAACAAATGATATTATGGCCTGTTTTAAGGGCATCACTGAGGGAAAAAAAAAAAAGAGAAATGCATGCTTTCTGAAAAGATTTTGATTATAAAAACTTAATTTTAATTTTTCATTATGCACTGTGCGTCAGCGTAGAAAAAAACCATTGTTTGTTTCCACATTACCACCTATTTGACTATCAATTAGCTTAAGCAAACTGTCATATCTTTCATGTTGTATAAATCCAAACCTAGTGAATAAGCCCTAGAAACAGTATTTGCTCGGAAATTCATAAAACATAAATCATAAAAGAAAATCTAGGTACTATAAAGTTTGACCAATATGATGTGCATGCTACTTGCAGCATCTTCCTACTGGAGAAAAAGGTCCTGGATCAACTTTCGTGGCATTACCCAAGACCATATCCACAACCATTTCAGCTGTTCCAAGAGCCTGCATATGGTAAAATTTAACAGTCAGCCAAACCTCATATAGCCTGCTTGCAGAAATTCAAACTGAGACAATTTACACTATACGTGTACTAACAACTAGAAATACAACCAATGCTTTTAGATTTGAAGGAACAAAACTACACTATTAAAATATGATGGTGGATAAAATTTATAGTCAAATAAGTACATACATGATACAACAATATGGTAAAACCTAAAATGTACGCATTTGTTTAAATTTACATTAAAATCATATTAACCTACCGGTTGAGCAGTTCTTGATACATCCATACCTCGACTGCCTCAACCTACGGGAAGAGTGCATGAATGCCCTCACGTTAGTTGACTGCCTTAAGGCCCTCGACCAATGGGAGAGGAATCTTTTATTCTTGGATTGATGCTTTTGAGCACAAACCAACAAGAAACTTTTTGAAATGCTGGAGGGTGCAGCTTTAGTAGATGCCAGAGCAGCTACACTTGCTTCAGCAGGAGAGCTGCCGTAATGGATACTTTCCTCGTCCCTTGATTCATTATGTGGCACATAAGCAATCATTGGCTAAACAATCATTTGATTTAATCATTGCGAAAACAAATTTATCAAAAAATTCTGATGTGGGTCACTATCTCTGTAACATCCATAAAAATTTGTATACATGCATGTGGCTAATTCCATTCTATGATGCTTGTGTCAGGGCTAGGCTCTTTGATAGGGCATCCTTCAGACCCTTTTCCTATTTGTTGGTCAAGTGCATACTATAGATGGTCATCTCACATCAGTCGAGTGCTCTAGTTCATGTAGTTTTATGCGGGACGCGGACCCCCTATCCCCAAGCCCCGGGACATCTTATGCACTTGGGGATGGGGACGAGACATCCCCCACTTCCCAGCAAATTTAAAAATAAAAGGGACGTCCCTTGAGATCAAGGGAATGTACCGGGACATCCCGAGTGCTTTACGAATTAGAAGATGTCGTGACATCCCCGCGACATTTGAGGGACGTCCCAGGGTCCCCTAAGTCCAACACTTATTCCTTTTTTTGCTGTTTTTTTTTTAATTTCTCTTTTTTTTCTTTTACAATCACGTTGATTAATGAAGACTTGTTTTTCATTGTCATATCGATAGTGTTGATGTATCATTGTATCTCTATCCAAAGATGAAGTATCAATGTATCTCAAATTCTCGGTTCTAGTTTCTATGTTAATGTCAATGACACAATATGATGTTTCATATTGAATATAATATTTTGGGCCTTGGCTGTAATATCCCTTTTGGGGATAAAACTGAAAATTAAGGAAATTAGCTCAAACCCCAATACAAGCAAATCTGATTTTTATGACAGCAATTAATAAAGGACCAAAAAAACTCTCAAACCCTAGCGACTAGGAGAGAGAGAGAAATCCACCGTAGAAACACTCAAAAATTATGAGAAGTTATTCCTTGGATTGCCCTTGATTTTAGAAGCCAAAAATGTGATCAAATCATCAAACTCAGAATTCTGGAATTTATTATGGCACAAAAACAGTTGAAACTTGTAAATTCAATAACTCTTAGAAAACAAGGAATCTCCACACATATGAATACTCAAAATGATCATAAAAATATCAGCAATCAAATGAGACCAATATCATAATTTTCCAACCATGGGAACCCTCTCAAAATTGATCCCAAAATCTCTAAATGAGTAGATAAAGCTGCCCAATGCCAATAAAAATCTGAATATGAAGTATTCTTCTCAAATCTGCAATATTCTTCAATACCAATCAATGTTGAAGGGTTTTCGTCCTCCAACAAAACCACTAGAAGGGTTTTCATCCTTCTAGGAAGCCACACAAGAGGGTTTTCGTCCTCAAGTGGAAGAACATGGAGCAACAAGCTCACAATGCCCAAATAGGAAAAAAATTCAGATCCTCTAAATGAGCTCTCTAATCTTTCTTTATAAACTCCTTTTGGCGCTAAGGCTCAAAAAGGTAAGGCCGACCCCTAATAAGTCATTATAATCATTTATTAAGGTGCACTAAACCCAGCCGACCCACTAAGAATGGGTAATACAAAAATAAATCATGAATATGGATGATGAAAACTGAAATATAATCCATGATCTTCCATTGTTCAACCGTCACTTGCTAAGGAATCCTTTATTGCTAATTAATTCGAAAAGGGGACATTACATTGGCTTAAGTGATGAATAATTGGATTAATGGTTTCAATCTTCAAACTTTCAATTTTAAGTCTTACTTTATTGAAGAATTCATGTTATATATATATATATATATATATATATATATATATATTATTAGCTATCCCTCGTAAGCCCCCCGCCATCCCCAAAAATTGAAAAAAAATCGTCGTCCCGAAAACCCTATCCCACCGTCTCGAGTATTAGGTAATTATGAGTCCATGATATGTCAAGAAAGGATATACATGCATAATAATGAGTAATTCAACATGAATAGAGAGAAAACATGGGTAAGGATTTGGACAAATCCAATATGGTGAAAGCAAAAACTTTCATGCGATTAGCTACACATGGAAAAATCCTCACACAAGATGTGCTTAAGAAAAATTGTGGTCGGGACGAGTAAAATGTGTAATTGGGGCTCAAAACATATCACATGTCTTACAATGCATATACAACACTCAAATTATTAATTGCGGTAGGTTTTCTCAAAATTGTGAAAACCCAAGTATAAAACAACTACAACATCAATGGATATCAAGGAAATTCCTTACTAATTCTTTTACACTTCCGTGGAGCAAGGCTCCATGTTTCTTGCATGGAGTATCCATGGCGGGAGTAGAAGAATATTCCAAGAATAACAAACCAATAGAATCTCTCCATATATGTAGAGATATTGACATTGATTTTTGTCTACATGTCAACTATGCACAATAAGAAAGACCGATTATGTCGATGATGCACATTAAGGAGGACCATTTTTTTAAATATGTGATTGAACCCCACACCTCCCTTCTCGAATACTCCCCTTTTTCAATCTAGTCGGGTTGGCCAAGTGGCTCAAAGATTAAGACTAGGACCCTTTTTTTTGAATCATATTACGATTAGAGATATAATCGAACTTGGTATTTATAGTCAAACCCGCTTTGACACTCTAGGTGTATAAATGTATCATATTTTTAGAATGTTAAATACGGAAGAGAATACAACAGAGATAGGAAAAGTTTGAGCATGATGTTAGCTAACTCTTATAAAAACTATTGTGGTCTAGAAAAATAAGTGTAGTTCGCTTTTTCTATTGGTCCGTACATTGATCCAAACGACAGCTTTGGGAAAGCTTTGGAAAAATACCAAGAAATCAAGAAACTAGTAGGTTACCTTGTTGATTGCCCAATTCCTTTACCGTTGAGTGGAATTCAATATTGTTTAATGTATAGTTAACAAGATCGGAAATCTGGATCCATTTGTATGGGCCAAAAATTTGAAAATCCGAATACTTGGAAAAGTTCGGAAAATCCATCTGAAATATATACATATTATATGCAAGCAAAATTTTACTATGTTCCATAGGGACACATCCCCTACGTTTTTCAGCTCGTCCCCGTACCGGACGTTTTGGAACCTCGGGGACGGGTAGGAAACGTCCCCTTCCCGTCCCCAAACTCTGCGAAAAATCGAAAACATCCCGGGGACGTCAAAAAAGCAACAGGGGACGGCAGGGACGGTTGGACGTCCTCGGTACGTTTAGGGGACTTCCAGAAATCCTCGACCATACCAGGGCGTCCCAGTTGTCCCCTGTCCGTCCCTGCTTGCAATGATGTGGGGCCTGAGGACCCCCACTTGCATTTCTAAGTGCCCTAAACCTAAAACAAACATCAAAACAAAAAAAAGAAGCTCATTTGACTCATTTCTCATTTTGTGAAGGAGAAGACAAAGAAAGAAAAGAGCATAGAGAAGAATAGAGAGCAGCAATGAGAAGAAGGCAAGAGAGCAATATTCTACTCCATTAGAGGTATGTTTATCATCCTTTGTTCATTTTACAAATTTGCACAAACTATTTCTTCATTGTTTCATTTTTTTTTATTTTTTATCATAGTTTCAAGCTTCACAAACTTAGGGAAGTTTATTTTTTTTTTTTTTTTGTTTTCACTTGTAGTTGCAGTGTTGTTGCATTTCCAATACAAAACAATGAGCAACAGTGAGGGTAGTGAGGGTGAAGAGATTCAATTGGCAATGCAACATAGAGGTAGAACCAGAAATAGGGTTTCTTCAGGGAGTGAGAGTGTTGCACCAACAATGGGTTCAAATAATCCGTTTGATTGCCCTTCACAACTCCTCAAAATCTATGCAAAGGGGCCATTCAATGCTAAAAAGCCTCTTTCACAATTTGTAACAGCCATTGACAAAGGAAAAAAAAAGAATTCAGGGGGAGTAGAGTGTGGTTATGCCATATTTGCAACAAAGAATTTAGGGGCAGCTACATGCGGGTTTATTCACATCTTTTGGGCATAACTGGACAAGGGGTAAGAGGTTGTGAAAGAATATCATTAGCGGAGAAGACCGAGGTGACTAGGTTGCACATGGAGGGTGAGGCAACAAAAAAGGGATGTCATTGGAGACTACACATAGTACACAAGTGCCTACCCAATCCGTGGATGTTGAAAGTCAAAGAGGAGAGGATTATGCCAAGGGAAAGAGAAAGGCTTCTACTGTTGCGGGTATGTTTAATGTGCAATCAAGGGAAGTAGTGACTCTTCTATTGCCAAATTCTTCTTTGCCAATGCTATACCATTTCATGTGTCACGTTCCCCTTTCTTCAAACAAATGTTCAAAGATGTAATTGTTGTTGGTTCCTCATATGTCCCTCCTGGAGAACACAAACTACGAACCAACCTCCTTGATAAAGAATATTCTAAGGTGAGTGTGGTGATGGAGGAGATGAGACAAACTTGGATACGAGGTGGGTTGCTCTATCATCATGGATGGGTGGACCGATATTAAACATCGGCCACTCATCAATATCATTGTCACATGTCCTATTGGCCCTTACTTTCTTAGAGTTATTGATTGTACTGGGAAGAGGAAGGATGCAACCTTCCAATTTCAAATTTTGAAGGATGCCATAGAGGAGATTGGGCCCTCTAATGTTGTACAAGTAGTGACTGATTCAGCCCGCATATGTAAGTTAGTTGGCATGATGGTTGAGGGTGCTTACAAGCACATTTTCTGGACTCCATGTTGTGTTCATGCGTTGAACAACGCATTGAAAGACATTGGAAAGATAGATTGGGTGAAGGTAGTGGTGGTAGAGGCTAGACACATACAGATGTTCATTTGCAACCATCACACCTCACTTGCTCTATTCAGGTCTTTTTCGAGGAAGGAATTCCTCAAGCCCGTGGACACTAGATATGCTAGCTATTTCATTTTGTTAGAGAGGATGCTTGAGGTGCAGGAGGCTTTGCAATTAATGATGGTTAATCAGGAGTGGGGTAGATGGCCAGAGGCAAACACTTCTGAAGGAAAAGGTGTGAAACAAAAGATCCTCGACGATGATTGGTGGACCACAGTCAGGTAAGCTATTGCTGATTTTATATATGTAAGTTTAGTTTTTAATTTTTAAATATTTTTATCCATGTTTATAACTTGTAAATTAGTTTAGTTTTTCATTCTTGAATCTTAATGTTTTCTAATTTTTTTGTAAATTGTTTGCAGATATGTTTGCTCCTTCATCTCACCTGTAGTGGGGGTCATAAGATATGCTTGATACAGACTCTCCTAGTCTTGGAGAGATTTATGAGACATTTGACAACATGCTTGGACAGATGAAGCAAACCATTCATAGTAGGGATCCTACTTTGGGATTTTATGAGGAGCATATTAGGCCCATTGTGACACGGCGGTGGAACACAATGAACACCCCGCTTCATATGGCAGCCTATGCTCTAAATCCCAAATGGTATGCAGCACGACCTGGGAGAGTGCCTCCATCTTGATGATGAAGAGGTGAAAGAAGGGCTCATGAAGGCCTTTCGAAAGATGTACACTAATGAGGAGTCCACTTTATTGCGGACCCAATGGCTATCCTTTGTCAATCTCCGTGGACCAACATTTAGCAAGCCAGAGGCGAGGACAAATAGAGCTACATTAGCTCAAGTAGACCCTATTGGATGGTGGACATGGCATGGCAAGGATGCACCAGACTTGAGGATTCTTGCCACTCGCCTCCTTTCACAGGTTGTTAGTTCCTCTGCTATAGAGAGGAATTGGTCCACATATGGCCTCATCCACACAGTTAAGAGGAACCACCTTACCTCTCGATGAGCAGAGAAGTTAGTAGCCGTGCATAGTGCCTTGAGACTTCAAGATCGACAGACTCCTGAGTATCGTCAGACTCCAACCACACGTTGGGATGTTGATCCCGAAGATGCTTCACAGATTGATGAGGAGGCACAGGTGGGATTGGTTGGGGTTCCATTGGATGAGGCAGCCCCTCATAGTTCCAGTGACTCAAACTCGAGTCTGATTTTGATGCCACTTTAGCGGAGTTTGATTAGGGGCAGCTATATATTTTCATTTTGATTTTCTATGTTTCAGACATTTTGTTGCCCTTGGGCATTTCATTGTAATTGAAACTTGAATCTTATGTGCAATCTCAATTCAGCTCCAGTTTTATGTATTAAAGTTTTATGATGTGTGTGATGAATGCTTTATTAAGTTAGTCAATGTGTTATACTTATCATTATTCATATGAATATTTGAAATTTCCTATATTTTTAAGGTTAAATCTTATGTGAAATCTCAATTCAACTCTAATTTTATTTATTAAGGTTCTATAATGTGTGTGATGAATGCTTTAGCAATGTTATCATATGAATATTTGAAATTTCCTATATTTTTAAATTTTCCCTTATTTTTTAATAGCCATCCCCTGTCGTCCCCTAAAAAAAGGCCTAAAAAAATCCGTCCCGGAAACACGTCCCCTCGTCCCCTACCGTCCCCGTCCCGGAAACTTGGTGGAACATAGAAATTTTATAAATGTGCAAAATTCCACTAAAAGAGTGGAAAAAAATTAATAACGCATTGTTAAATGTTAATATATTTAATATTAATTAATATATAAGGTTCCTAATTGAATGGTGTCGTTTTTTGCCAAAAAAAAAAAAAAAATTTTTAATTGAAGAAAATGGGGCCAATCCAAACTGAATTTATCTAGGTCCGCTAACAAATCTCGGATCCAGAGGATTTGGTAGATATGGTGTAATGTGTTGGAAATCTTAGGATGTGTACAACATAATGAAAATATGAAGAACTACTTTCAACATAGTGTGAGCCTTGAAAACTACACTATATATATATAAAATCGCATAAATACAAAAATCTAAAAAAGTTGAATCTATAAAAATATAAATTTTATTTGTTTATATATTGTGTTTCATGTCACAATAGATCCTCTCAGCTTTGTGGAGGAACACCAGGCATGTGGCTTTTCAAATTCTTGAGACAATTCAATTCTGCTTAAATTACTCTTTGGATTCTACATATGAATCACTTCATTTACTCTTCCCACACAACTGCACATACAGTTGCACTAGCTGAGAGCAGAGAGACAAGTAGTGTGTGGTAGCTCCATATATCTTCACATAGATTGCTCCCTTATTGTATGAATCAGAAGGCCACTAATGGCTGACATATCTTCTCAAAGATAGTTGTGCATGCCTCTAAAATTAATAAGAAATAATAGATTATTTATTACAAATATTGTTCATGGTTCGTAATCATTACAATTATCCCATTATATCTATGCTACAGTTCTTGTAATGAATTTCTTTTCAACAGTTTAGTGTAGTTTTCACCATATTTCCAATCAAATCCGAACCAGTGGTATGTGAGCAAGTTTCTAACACCAAGCAATGGTACCGGACAGGAACTGCATACATTTTTCTGGCATCTTGCAGCCATTATGGAAAAGGAGAGCAGGAATAAGCACCAAGAGGGACAAATCCAAGATACAAGACCATTTGTAGTACCCATGATGAGCACCAGGCACTACTTGAAAAAAACAACATTTGAGAGGTGAGAACTGACAGTTTCAAACCAACTTCAGCGACTTCATGGAGCATATCATAGAAATATAGAATAATCCTTCCCTATTCATGAAACCTCGTCATTGAAGAATTAAGCTGAGATGAGGAAATCTGCAAACAAGCTATGCACAATCTTTAAAGAATTAGCTGAAAAGAGATAATTGGTGATGAAATTCATAAGGATTTGACCATACTACAAAATGAAATGAGGAGATGAAAGAGAAGAAACTGTGTTGCAAACATACAAACATGAACAAAGGAAAACATGGTATGGTATTCTAGTTCATCACAATGTGCTTACTCCCCATATTTACTTGGCATTTATGGGAATCACACCAAAGAATCAGTTTGAAGTTGTTAATGAAGCGTTGACAATGGGATACAATAGTCAAGGTCTTACTTTTTGATGGTAAATGAATTCAAAATGCTCTTGAGATAGAGGTAACGCTGAAGAGTTTTTATCTTGGGTACACCAAAAAATCTTCTCAAAAATCTTGGGTCCCACTTCATTGAAGAACACCCATACTCTATATAAAAACTGTCATTTAGAATCCCCATGGGCCAATTACAACAGAACAGCTTGTTCAACATCAATGCAGACATACTACTCATGTTATTTTATCCATTCTTCATTTGCACTTATTGTGTATAGTCATGAACAATTCAATGTTGAAATCTCCATCCTTGTGAATTATAACAGATGTACAACCACAAATGGGTTCTACATGGTAGTTTGCTAGCATTCCTTCTCAAGTTTGCTTCACAATCAGTAAAATATGAAATTTTGGACAGCCAGACTCAACTGGAAGGGCACTTTTGCACTACTAAGTTCTTGTGTTCATCAAAAAGTAACTAGAAGCAATGAGGCCCATTGATTTCCCAATGAGGGACAACTGACCCACATGGCAATTGAGAGAAATTTTAAGAAAACACCTAAGTACTATTTTCTTTTGTATACACCTTATTTTTCACTCTTACTAACTTTTTTTTCTCAGGGGGACCATTGGTGCATTAAACTCCCCTTAACCTCTATCTTTTTGTTTTATACAAATAGGGGATGGGTTCGGAAATTAGTGGCATACTTGTAAGAGAGTTTTTTATGTGCATCCATGTACCTTAGATACCCTTATTGTGGAAAAACCCCTATAATTTGGAAGAGCAAAAGCTCAATATTAGTCAAATCAACTTAATATTCAATAATGTGCCTCACATATTTAAAGGAAGGGGTCTCTAACTCCTTTAAGAATTCCACAAACCTTTCACACTAAATGTAGGCATGCAGAATATCCCTTACTTGTCAACAACCTTTATTCTCTCCCCTAGAATATCTCTCACCTAAAGCATTCAAGTGAGTTGTTTTACAACTCACTTACATAATAACATTAACAATATGACTACATTAAAATTCTTAGATATCTAATATCTACCAACCCAATAATATTGCTCACTACTAACACAAATGTGAGCACTAACCTAAATTCATAACATTTACCCCCTTTAATCAGTAGAACATGGGAGAAAATGTCGCATGCAGAATATCCTATTGTTATTTATGTCTTCTATTTGTCTTTGTCCTCTATGAGTTGTTCACTTCCTTAAGTTTGATGTTTACATACTGGTGCAAGTTTTAGCATTATGGATCATTTTTGTCACAATGCAAAAATGTCCCTTATGTCATAGATTACTTTTAGATATGGGTATCCTCTACTATAATTTTCGCTTCCTTAAAATTGTTCACCCCCTTATTTTTTCAAAAAAAAAATTCCCCCTTTTCCTTCTACAAATAAATGTCATTTGGAGAAAAAAATGCACTCCCCTTTTTAGAAAACATATTTACCCACCTAAAAAGTTACCCTTTAAATCCCTATTCAAAAATTATTTAAGGGAAAATTGAGTAAAATATGCTTTTGTGTGATGTTTGGGGTCATTGTTGTACTTTGTTATAACCTTCTCATATCAAATGTTTTATCAAAATACAATACACCACTCGGGCTATTCACTTTTGTTAGCATTTGCATCTCAAACTTTAGTTTTGATGTCTTAGAGTGACTAAATTGAGTAAACAATGTTCAACCCATTGAGTTGGCAAGTGGATTACGGTCATTACACGATCGTGAGTCTCTTGGGACTTACTTAGTTGTGGTTTTAGGTTTGCTTACATGGGGAAGGGCTATGTTTCAATGCAGGCCAAGTTGAAAAGAGGTCCAATTCATTTTGCCATATACCTAAGTCTTCTAAATGTAGCGAAACTTGCCTTAATATACCATGCACTACCTATATACCCAAATATGTGGAAGAGTGATGGTATTAGAAGAGAAGTCTCTCAATATACCACGCCTCTCAATATACCAAACCTTCCTATGTACCTCACCTTCCTATATACCCAAAGGTACATTGAAGAGAGATAGTATGTGGAAAAGAGATGTACGTGGGAGTGGGGTGATACTAAGAGTAGGGTGGCATTGAAAGAAATGGCACGTGAAAGGTCTCAGTTTTATCTAATAGCTACCACTACAATTGACACTGTTATTAAGAGCTCATATTGTAAGAGTCTAAGACTATTCCCCACATGACTTCATTCCGATTAATCAGTTTTGTCGATAGATGACAAAATAAGAAAGAGAGAAGAAGAAGAAGAAAGATGTTTTAGAGATATTTTTTTCTATTTTTGTTTTGCTCAATGTAGTTTTTGCATTCCCTAAAACTATTAGTACATACATGATAAAGTAATATAGAACATTTACCATAAAGTAATGTAGAGAATTTATTGAAACATTTACCATATAGTAATATAGAACATTTACATACATTTACGTCTTCCAATTTGAAAATATTAATTTTTGTCAAAAAAAAGCTTAGGGTGTATTAAATTTGTGTTTAATAAAATTAGAAGACTTTAGGTTATTTAAAAATTTAATACACCCTAACCCTAAGTGTATTAAATTTTTAAATAACCTGAGGTCTTCTAAATCTATAAACATTTCAATTTTTTCCAAAATTGTAACCTTAATTCTAAACACTTTGAAAAATAACGTTTAGAGTTATGGTTCAGGTTTATTCAATTTTCTTTATGAGCTAAAGTCTTATAATTTTTACGCATTTCAATTATTTTCAAAAAAACCTTAACACCTAAAAAATGATGTTTAAGGTTAGAGTTAGGGTTAGAGTGCAATAAATTTATTTATATTTTAAAATAGTAAAATCTTTCAAAATTTGTAAATTGTTCAATTAAAAGAAACCTGACCTTAAATGTTGGAAAACTAGCATTTAGTGTTGGGGTTAGAGTGTGATAAATTTTTAAGGTTTTTTATAACCTAAAATAGTAAAATCTTCTAAATTTGTAAATATTTCAATTAAAAATATCCTAACCCTA
This sequence comes from Taxus wallichiana var. yunnanensis, assembly GCA_018340775.1. Taxonomy (NCBI): domain Eukaryota; kingdom Viridiplantae; phylum Streptophyta; class Pinopsida; order Cupressales; family Taxaceae; genus Taxus; species Taxus wallichiana. The sequence goes on from CM031234.1 coordinate 555,226,763, forward strand.
AACATTGGAAAACCAACATTTAGGGTTAGGATTAAGGTGTAATAAAAAAATTATAACCTGAAATAGGTAAATCTTCTAGATTCGTAAATATTTCAATTAAAAAAATTAGAAAACCTTACTCTAAACAATGGAAAACAAGCATTTTTGGTTAGGATTTATTTAAGTTTTGTTAAAAAAATTAAAACAAAGGGTACCTAGTCGAGTGAATGTTGAAAGCAATTGAAAAACTTCTGAATATTGTTTGAAAACTGCAGAAAAGCGCTCCAAATCTGACTGAAAATCAATGAAATAAAACCCACAAAACTAGTTTCTTTTACATTTACAGATAGAAATCACGATTTTTGAGGTTCAAATTGCATTTATGGCAACCAGACCCACAATGACCGTACCAAATAAAACCACGGTTTTTAATGATGAAAAAATTAGTTTCTAGGATGGTTGGCAATTTATCGTGACGAGTTGCCAATTTTTGTAATGTTGTCTAGAACAAATCAAACATTCCAGATTGATGAGTAGCATGTTGTGACAGATAACTTCCTACGGTAGTGCATATCACATTGCTTTTGGACTCTTGAGCTGATTCAGTTCTTTTTCTTCAATGACTTTTGGATTCTACATAAAAATTGTTCCATCTAATCTTCCTTGCACAACTACACATAGCAGAGTTGAGTAGAGAGAGTCGAGCAAAATTCAGTAACTTCACGTCTCCTCAAAGATTGTTACCTTCTTGTATACATTACTTCTCAAGTTGTACGTACCTCTCAAATTAAATTGAAGTAGTTAATTCCTTTATTACACATTGCTCTCTTTCAAACTATTTTTATCTCCATCGGTTCATGATTCATTAAGTTACAATTCTATAATTGTCTCTATGCTGCAACTGTTGTAACTAATTGCTTCCACCTAGAACACATCTATGTTCCAACAATTTAGTGTGTTGTCCACCGGATAGCCGATCAAATCTAGACCATACATATAGCACTACATGGTAAATTGTAAAATGAACTTCGATGCAGAATACTTTTTTATGTAACTGCAAGACTGTACCTCACCTCTAATACAGATTTTAGTTCCCAACACAAAAAGAATAAGTGTTCCTATTCTCAAAAATGGCATTTATGACCAGATGTGTATGCATGTAATGTTATGAGGGTAAAAAACAAATATACGTATATATATGTACTCGTCATACAAATATATATGTCTCTCCAATAGGGCATAGACCTATCTATCTATGGTGCCATTTGTGGCTACTCTTCACCTTAAATTTGTTATATTACAGTCATCATTTTAAAAATTAATTAATACCTTAAAACATTATTATCTCTAGACTTCGCTTATTATTATTTAAGTGCATATTTCATTTATTGATGCATTCATCATTTTCTTATATTGTTTATGATACTTGGCTTCTAGGGTGTAATAAGCACGCCTACATTTGTGTGGGAGATGGGGTTTGAATTTTCATACATATATATTTTGTAAATTTTAGCTTTTCTTACATTAATGATTTGAAAAGATTTAGAGATTTAAAATATTAAACTAATTTTATCCAAAAATAGATTATCACCAAAAACTATGGATTGTGAAAAATCTCAAATCTGTAAATATAGATTTAGAAATATTTGTGTTGCTCTAATTCAAATTTGTCATGCATATTTTCTTCAGCAACAAATTACCGTGTATCATAAATGTGCAAATAGGTACAATTAATTGGAAGGTACACAAAATTAGATGAACTCAACCACACATAGCTAATAGGGGTTATTTATCATCGCATTTGTAATAGTAAAGAGGACAAAGCAAAGTAATTATCTGGAAACAATGGTATAGTGGTTAAACTATTGTGGAGAGGATGTTGAGGCCATATATGCATGTTAAGGAAATGTGAGCATCACAAAACAATATGTAATGTCCCCTTTTCCGAGACATTACTAATATATTTATTTATCTCCTTCATTTGCATTGTAACCCCTTGACATGCCTAGTGCTACAAGTGGGAGTCTCTAGTTAGTTTAAATGTGCACATAGGATAGTTGTTTTTATTATTTAATTAAAAATAATAAAGTGCACATAGTCTTAGTTTATTAGAGACTTTATTATAATGAGAGTTTATGTTTTCCCTCCAAAAGGGAAAGGTCAGTCTTTTTGAATGTTGCACCCCTTAACTCTATAAAAGGAGGTCGCATTTCCTCTAGTGGGGTTATGTTGATTGAACTTTTGAATTTACTCCATGCTTGGAGAAATGGGATGTATGCCCTAGCTCTTGCATTGTGCTCTCTCATTGTAAGCTTCATTTGGATCCATTGTTGAAGATATTGAAGACTCCATTGTTCTCTTCATTGTGTTCTCTTGTGTTGAGTGTGTTTATGCATGGTTTCTCCATTCTAGCATTGGCGACTTGCTCTAGGGTGTTGGCACAATTATTTGAAGGATAAATCTGCATGTTGGTGAAGGGTTTGGGGTACTTTTGTGTCTATTGTCACTGCTGCAATTTATTAGGACCAAAGCGACTTGGATTGAGGTTTATTCTATCATGTTTTGAGATCATTTGTGCTAGATCTATAATCTGTTGTGTTTAATTAATTATTTCAGAGCAAGGGTTGATATTTTGAAGTGTTTTGGAAGGGTAGAAAGAGCTGGAATTTATTTATATAATTTATTCTAACCCTAGCAACTTGGTTTCAGATTTTGGGGGCTGTTTTGAGGGGGTTTTAATGTTCAGAAAATTCAGATCTATAGTGCATTAGAAAGCTCTTAATTTCTAGTTCATCATGCACTTTATTTCATGCAAAAATATGGAGTATTGAATGAGTTATGAATTTTAGAAGATTTTAGCTGTCTGCAAGCTATCTGGTTGTTATTAATTAATATTTATTTCAGATCTGCATTTTGGGGTCAATTTAATATTGGATTTGGTTGTAGAAATTAGGAGGAATAAGGAGAAAGTAATTTCATAATTTTTGGAGTTGATTTGATGCCCTAAATGTGTTGGGCGACCTACTTTTTAGGGAAAAATTAAGGTTTCGTGTTGGCTATGCGAAATCTAATTTTAAAATATTATTTTTCATATTTTTGTGACTCAAAATCCGAAGTTTGAAGGTTTTGCTTGGATGGTTAAGCGGGAAATAATTTTGGAAGATTGCAGCAGTTGGGGTGTGATTATTAATTATTTTCCAGCTGTTAAAAAATCTGATTTGAATGTGTTTAAATTCCAATTGTTTTCTTCCAATCTATCCCACCACCTTGGCTAGTTCCAACCCCATTTGGGTTTGAAATAGCTAACATTGGGATATTTTAGGTTGATGCAAAAGGGTTTATCCATTCTTTGCTTGATTTTGACAAGTACTTCTCCATTTTCTAACTTGTCCTAAGAGGGGACATTACACAATAGCCAACATCCCGAGATTAAAGCAATGCCCAACATCATAAGATGCGAAAAACATTGTAAGACATGTCCAAGATCGACATCGTCCCCAGGTTGGATACTTGAGAAACCCCCTCCACTCTCAACTCACCCATTTCTTTACTATGTGCTCTCAGGTCAAATTGTGTTCGGTTACTACATATTTGCGGCATTCTATCTATCACTTTTCTCTCTTTAATTTCACGAAGCTTTTAATTCACTTTTTATACGTGTTCGGTTACTACATATTTGCGGCATTCTATCTACCACTTTTCTCTCTTTAATTTCACGAAGCTTTTATTCACTTTTTATACTAGTCATTCTCTCAAAGAAACTTAATACATTTAAATAGACATAATTTTACTTTGCATTACATTTCTAATTATATTTTCAGTTACATAAACTACCCTTTACAGGGCCAACTGTCAGTTTTCTTCAATTGCATGGATTTAACACATGCATAACAAAGCTATAAACATCTAAAAACAAAACCACAACTATACAATTTGTTTGCAAACAAAATGTCTTCTTCCACTTGAATTCTTGGAGCTCCTACTTCTCCCTCATTCGAATGAATGAATAGAAGCAGTTACAAGGATGCTTAAGTATGCTTCATTCAGTCTTCCTAACTGAATCTTGGCTTCTAGACCCCTAAATTACATATTTTGTCTTTTCATTTAACATTAAAGGACCTAGTTTAGCTTAATATCTTAGGACCTAAGAACTAGGTCACCATCATGACCCCTCTAGGACCTAAATAGGACTTGTTACAAGCTCAAAACATCTTTTACATGCCATAATGCTCCAAGTTTACATCTTTTTCACCCATTACAACCCAAAAATGCCTTCAATGATTCAAATTTACATTTTGGAGGGAAATGACATAATTTGAATTTGTGAAGGACTTAACACACTCTATCACCTTTAAATGACCCCTAATGACCTATAACACCTATCCAAATACTAGGAAAGCCAAAATTTGATGATGTCAACCTTATATACAGGTTAGGAGTGATGCTCCTACATCACCAAGTTTTGTTGGAAACCATAGGCCAACAAGAAACCCAACAAAGGACCTTCAACACATGAGTATTAAGAACATAATGACAAAATATGAATAAAACAAAGGCAGGCAATTGAAATGTCTATAAAGTGAAAGGCAGCATCTCCTTGGGACAAAAATGCCAGTACGTAAGTCTTGGTTGGAATTTTCGTAAAATTCAGTAATATATAGAAGTGCAACCTATAATCGTCCTAGAAACACAATTGAAGTTGCTGGAAATAATCTGCACTGCACCTGTAAGCTCAGTAAAGCAAAAAACCATTGTAATAGAATTTGTATTTGTATTCTATTGGGAAAAGAAGGGACCTCAATGTTTTGTATATAAAAATTCTTCAGAGATCTAACAAAGGTTTCGGTCTAAGTTTGTTAGTATTATATTATTATTTTAAAAGCAGGCCAGATAATTTTGGTAATATTCAAAAGTATTGTATTAAAAAGTGTTTAAAAACTACATCATAATCTAAATAATAGTTCTGAAATTCACTGGAAACTCTCAGAGCTCACGAGTCAGAAGGCTCAGTAAGTAACTCGCCACCAACTTTTCCGGCAAATTGCTGACCAGTAGAATCTGGTGCTTAAAAACTCGCAAGTCCTTGCCTGAAACTTGTCAGTCATCAATTTTTTTGTTCGAAATAGTTATTTTCTTGCTATGGATTTGAACAATTTTTCAATGATTTTCCTTGCCGTATGCGTTCTCTAAAGTCATTTCTTATGGTTTTTAACAGCGTTTTGCATGTTATTTAATTTATTTTTAATATATATTGAAGTTTCGAATACAAAACAATGTGTCCCCTAGGGATAGCCAATAGTAACCAAAGTTTGAAACAGACCCAAAAACAAGGGTCACATAATGCATCAACAGTAACCAAGTCTAGCAGTAATTACAATTAAAACAGTTCAGCAAACACAAATATCTATTATCAAAGTTTAAAGATTATTTTCCTCAACACTCCTAGCAGGCTCAACAGAGATAGGTCCCAATTATGTATTGATATTTTGGACCCTCATGGTCCCCTTTTCCAGCTCAGGTCCCTATGTAGGCTCTCTGTTTTCTAACATTTCAGAGTTCAGGAAGTCACTGGCCCCTTCTTTGTCCTTTCCTGCCACAAGTTTCTTCAATTTTTCTTTGTTCCTCTTGTTCTTATCTGCTCTCTTAACTATTTCTTTTAAAGCCTCAATTGTCCCTTGCATCTTAGAGTCAATTAGGATCTTCAACCATCTAGGCACTTTTCCCTCTGAATTTTTCATGGCCTCCTCACTACTACTACCTTCAGAGCATTGATCCTTCTGTAGGTCTTTATCTATAGAGTTTTGCAAGGCATGAACAAGGGTTTTGTCTCTATAGATAGCAAGAAAATCATCTTCAAATTCAGAACCTTGAGTAATTGCCAATTGTGAGTCCACAGGAATGCATTGTTCAAAGTCTCATGTCCTTAATAAGCTTCCACTCGTACTCAGTGATAGTAACCTCAGCAGCGAACGGATGGAGAGTTTGCCAATCAGAAGATGGGCTGAATCTAGGATATCCCCCGGGGCAAATAATGTGTTTTGCAGTCACTTTGAGAAGAGCAATTTTCAAGAACTGCTCCAATTGCTCTTTGGGTATATTCAATTGTAGAGCCACCTGCACATGAACAATTCCACTAATGACTTCTCTTGAGAAATCAGTAAGGGTCCTAACTTTACCTTCAAACACTTCAAGGTTCCTTTGCTTCCACAAGTACCATAAGACTTCCGTAGACATTATAAGCCACAATTTTTGAAAGAAGACGTGGACTTTAGTCTCAGAGTAAATATAACCAAATAAAACATTAAACCAAGAAATTTCTTTTCCAATCAAAATAGACCATGGTTTCAACACATTTTTCCATAGCAACACAACATAAGGACATAGGAAGAAAAGATGTTCAAGAGATTCAGTTTCATTGCATAATGAGCAAAAGGGACTACCCAAACCAAACTTAGCCATTTTAGCTCCTACAACAAGCTTTTGGTGAATCAGCAACCATCTAAAACAAGATTTTTTTGGTTCAATGCAAGAGGACCAAATAACTTTAAACCTATAGGCCCAAGAGCACAAGGGATCACAAAATTACCATTTTTATTAAGGAAAAGGGGACCTCAAGAGAAAAGGAAAGCTTATCATACAGTTGGCTGGTAGAGATTTCACATAAAGGCATCCCCTTGACCCAATTAATGTGGGGCCAGAAGAATTCATCATTTTCTAGAGTGATATTATTGGGAAGGGGCCCAATAGCCTTTTTGAGAATAGTAATAAGTTCTTAGCTGTGAGCTGGGGAGGTGGTATTGCCTTTTAACTTCATCCCAAGTTAACAGCCTGCCATTGTCACTTATTTCTTTCATTGTTTTTATGCCCTTTTTGTATCAGAAACTTGTTGAACAACCTCTCAATTTGGCAAGAGGAGAATCATTATAGTTAAGGTTCCACCAAATAGATCTATAGTCTTCACATCTGGCCCCCTGCCAAGAGAATAGGGGTTGTCTGACCACTAAATGTTGTACCATCTCCTAGGCCTTCTAAAGGGAAACTGATGTAGGCAATTCCAACCTACAATTCATACACATCCCAAAATCAGGTTATTAACATCACAAGACAAGTTATTAGATCCCATGACAAACATTCTTGAAAAAAAATCTTTGGTTGATGTTTCCAACTAACTCCAACATATTCTCATGAACTATTTAGGTTCCTGACTGCTCCATATACTCTGTTTTAAACTCAAATTCTTAATCTTAGCCAATACTATGACAATCTTCTACTAGCTTCAACTTGTCACACACTTCTTGTTAAACTTCACCTCTAGTTATCCTCTGCATTATCAATAGACTCTTGCCTAAAGAAAATCACTAACTTACCTTTTTAATATCTCAGTTTATCTTAATACTCAGCTGATAGGGCTCTGTATTCATGTCTTACCACTATAGGTTTTGAAACAGTCTTCTTTCTTTGCCTTCCTCACTAGTACCTCTGCTAAACAAGTTCTTTAGATCTTATGCTTCCCGATAGGCCTTTCAACTCCCTCTTAATGCTTTCATGACTGTCACACAACCTCATAATCACAAATCAATACAACTTTCATGGATTCATTACTTTATCAAGACCGAATGAGCTTCAAACCCCTCATAGGGCTATTAGGCCTAAATTGCATCTTAAGGGCTTGGATCCACCTTTGGGCTAGATAACCTTTTCTAACACCTTCAAAGGTTTATTTTCACCTTATTCATGCTAACTTAGTAGTTTCAGGTCTTTACTTGACTTGCAAGATCAAGAGAACACAAAAATTGCTTACAACTAGGCCTCTACTAAGTCTCTTTCTTGTCCTGGCATACACAGTCCCTCATTAATGCAACCGTACGGTCTCCAAAAATTCCAAAACCCCAAAAATCCTTTAAAGCATGTTAAAACAAAAGTGCATGCAAAATTTCAAGAGATTTAAAACAAAAGTTATGCCACTTTTAGAAATTTGGCCAAAACTAGGGTTTCTACCATGCCGAGAGAGAAAAAAATTCATATCTGGAGCAAATTAGGGTTTCAAAACCTGATTCCAACACCAAAAGTTACATTTTTCCATACTCCAATTTTTATGTTTAGACACCTAATGTTGATCATGTACGTATTTCCCAGATTATAAGGTTTGCTCAAAAACTGTGTTCTAAAACTAGCTTCTCATGACAGCAAGCAAGCTATTTGCAAATAATTTTGTTTAAAGGCTTTAAATGTCTTTCCATCACTCCACATTGCTACTGTAGGTGGTCATACAAGCCCCCTACACTTTCCCAAAGGCACTCTGTCATAACCATGATCAATTTTCTCAAAAGCATAAATTACCAGTCTTATAAGAATATAGTGAGGCAGGCTTCTTTATCTAGTTTGCCAAACACTTGCATAGCAACTTCAAACCCTGTCTAGATCCTTTATAACCCTGCATACATGTATATTCAGATGTAACAAACTTTTTCAAGCTCCCACCAAGAGTCTTCAATCAATGTTACACCATACAGAATTTGACAAGACAATGATCATACAAGAATAGGGTTCAAGAATCATAAATACTAACTTACAAGATTGAAACTGCATTCCACAAGCTTTTCTCCCTTCAACAACAATTCAACACAGCTGACAAACATATATACATTCTTTCCACATGTACAAAAGCCTGTTAAGGCTTTAAGACCTACAAGAACCTTCAAGATCCCTCAAGAAATCTTGTCAAAACCCGTGTACTTTTTCTCAATACTGGTATTACTTTAACTATGTAGCTCATGAACCATAGCTAGAACATTGCAATTTTGTTGGCTAGATTTTCTGCACAGCTGAAAACCTAGGCAGTCATGAGATAAAGCTCCCTCATTTACAAGTGAGGCTCCCGTGTAAGATTTTGACAGTTGTATTTCCTAATATCTATTGGTTGGAACTATGTAGCTCATGAACCATAGCTAAAAATTAAATGCGAGCAATATGTACAGAAAGGAAATAATTAAATGCGAGAAGAAAGGAAAGGAAATGTGCAACCTAACCAATAGTTGATAGAGTTGATTACATGCACATAGAAGAAACAAATAGATCTTAAAATGCAAAATTTGAAGCAAGGGAAACTTTCAGATCTAGATCTAAGACAACACAAAGTTCATGCATAGATCTAAAAAGAAATAAGAGACAAATGCACCGTTGACACAAAGTTCTCCGGAAATCTCTTCTCTATTCCTCTTGCTTGCAAAAAGCTATCGGGGTTTCAGCTCAAAGTCTGGAACACAAGAATGTTGATTACAAATTCCGATCCTTTAACCCGTAGGTTCTTCCTCTACTTATAGTGTGTAGAGGGAAATTACAAATGGGAAACTGCAACTGAACTAGAACATGAAGAAGTAGTAAAGGGAACATTTGGCAATCATCTTCCTAGAATTCCTCTCTTAGTGACATGCATCGGAGTTTAAGCCAAAATTGTGCACATCTGTCACCTATCTTAAAGAATCTTTCCAAATAACTTAAAGTAATGGTTTTTAAACCAATAACTTTAATCTTACATTTTCATCCGGGAACATAAAAATAAGAGAAGAAAGAAGAGAAGAATGAAGATCTGTCAGCTGTAACATCTATACTTTCTTTTTGTTATGATATTGAATATACTTGTCAAACATGTAATTCAACATCTTCCCATCTATTTTAACAATAGCATCTCTCTTTGTTTTGAACTGCAGCAACCCTCTGGACAAAGCAGTAGTGTTAGCCTTTACCTTCTCTAAACCAGGCCCATATCCCTCAACATTTGCCTGAAGCTTTATGAGTCTGCCAATTGAATCCATCGTGAAAGGCATGGTGGCTTCATCAACTTCTTTCCGCATAACCAAAATAAATTCCTCATGGGAAGCAAGTAATTCATCTGGGATGCTCTCCGACACTTCTCCCATCTTACTCTCCAGCAACTGCATCCTTTTCAACATGAGCTTGAGGATCTCTACGCGGAAGGAAACTGAAATTTCTAATTGCTTCCCCTTTTCCATCAATCCACCAGGTACAATTTGCTCTGCCATTAGCACATCCTCTGGCAGCAATGAGTGTATCTTAGCTAAAGTATCCAGATGACTTTCAACAACTATGTTCTCATCTTCTATCTGTGTCATCAGTTCCTTTAGCTGAGATACTGCCTTGTGCATGTTCTCCAATTCAGTGGTATTCTTTCAAATTGCTCTGAAGCTTGGTGAATGATTTGTTCTTTCCACTGGGCAATAGCTTTGACCTGGTCCCTGCATCTTCTACCTCCTGCATCAGATGATTACTTACCTGCTCATGTGCTAGAATGGGCTGAGAGGAAGGTTTGGCGACCTTAGCAATGATCTCACATAGTTGGGACACCTGCTTTTGAAGCTTAGCTCTTTCAGCCTTCTCTTTGTCAAGCTTAAGGAATAAAGCGTTCATTAGTGTTTGTGTATCCTGCTTTAATCCTTCGTGGTAGTTTGACCTATTGGCACTTTGGTCACTTTATATATATCAGCCGCCAGCCGTGAGCTCTCCCTTGTGCTTTCCTTCTGCTGGCACTGATAACTCAACGAACTTCTATCTGATTCCTCAATAATCAACCTAGAAGTCATTTTGGCAACTTTAGGCCTTCTTTCTCTTCCGCCCAAACTCAGGAGCAGCTGAAAGTCGTGTTCCTCCAGGTTGATCTCCTCTCTGGCTTCTGGGATTGTCTGCAAAGCTAACCATGATGAAAAGTTGCTTCTTGGGAATGAGAAGTCACCGAGTGCACCACCATCTCATGCTCTGATTCTACTCTATCCGAATTTGCCACCGTGTTGTGACTGCCACCCTCTGAATTGTCCAAAGACAATGCTTTTTCAAACTCCGCCATCTGTGCTTTCAACTTCTCCGCATGGATAGGTGAAGACCTGAGTGGTTGAGGAGAAAATACAAATGACACTGGATTCAAAGGAGGAACAACAAGATCTCTCTGAGGTTCGAGGCTGCTGAAGTGCTATGAGTTGATGTTGGAGAAGTTGGAACTAGCACGATAGTTGTAGATTTGGCCTTCTCCTGCGTGTGAGACTTCTTGTGAACCTTAAGCTTCTCCGGCCTTCTTTGCTTTCACCTTCGTGCTTCCTTTTTCTGGAGTCTCCTGCGGTAAAGTTCCTGTGATCTGATTCATCAAAGCTTCATCCAGGCAATACCCCTTTGTCAACAACCAGTTCGAAGTGTTAACCAAAACTGCGGAAGATCTTTCTTCAATCAGCAACCACCAATGTTTTCCTGAAGAGCAGCTCTATCCCCTCCCATCTGATGATATGAGTCAAGTATCACATGCCATCATCTGCGAGATCTGCAGGTATCCGTGCCAAACCATAATCAAACACTTGTTGCACGATAACTTGCTGAAGTCTTTCTTTCTGACTTCATACTCGTTTCTGCACTTCATCCAGAAGTCTTCCAACGAAGGCACATGTGAGTATTCTGGGAGATTGTCTTCCTCGCTACCCCATATGGGTCAAAGTTCAGCCATGTTGGGAAGAACTCAGGCTCATACTCAAAAAACATTTCAGCTTCGACTCCTCTAGCTTTGTGGATGCTCTGGCAGCTGTAATAACCCACTGTGACTGGAAAGAAACCCGTAGACTTGTGCCGCTTTGATTGTAAGTCATGCATCTCCACGAGTTATCTGCACAACTCCATGATGACCCACTTGTCGTTTGGATACCTCGGCAACTTTACTGGTTCTCCCGAAAAGCCGGTTACCCTGAGATAGGTGAAGTCTGCAAACTAGATGAAAATACAACCATGTTGGGATACAGCTTCCCAAGCTTCTTTGCTTACCTTGTTGGTCTTTAGATCACTATTTAATTTGCAGATGAATTCATAGAAGAACCCATCGTTGACCGCTTTGTAATCTTTGTGGCATTCAGGAACTGTCAACTATGGGTAGCACTCAAAAATAGGATCTTTCGCCAGTATCGCCCCGTCTATCCAGCTTGGAAAATATACCTGCGAGGCTGTTGCATATACAAGTATGAAGTCATTTTGAAGTTGTACGTCCACCTCACACTCAGAGTTGCTCACCGATGTTGTCACTGATGATCTCTGCCCAATTGATTATTGAATCAGCTCTGTTGATCTCAATAGTCCTCATGAAAGCATACATCCATGAGCGGAAGTTGTGAGTATTGGCTTCTCCACTTAACCTGCAAAGCAATTTAGTAATATCATCCACCTCCTGCACCAAGTTGGATCGCGAAAGAGTCCTCGGGAACTTTGATGGGGACCTGGGCTTCTTCATATATCTGTTGTTCATTATGCCCACGCAATCTGCTTTGTGTTTCTCCCATCTGTTGCCTGCATCCAGACATGTTAATTGCAATCACCACCGTTCGTGTCGGAATCTTCAGACAATAATTAATAAATTATGCATCCAGCCTAATAATTGTCTTTCCCGCAGCATCCCGGATTGTTCTGGAAAGAGGATGATATGACCTTGCACACTCCATAACAAATTTGGGCAACTGAGTTGTGACTGGGAATGTTGATGCTTGAATAATTCCACTTGCTTTTTATTGCCCGCATGAGAGATGTCTTTCCGGCCCTGGATCTGTCAATTATTTCGGAGATGGGTTCAGGGCCTATGTCCGTGTCATTGATATCAACAAATCTGGAAGCTATGCATGATTCTGTTGATCCTTCTCTTTCATCACACTTCATCATGGTTGGAGCAATCTTTGTCTCTTTGTCTGTGTTCTTTTTCTTTTAATCTGTCGAATTCTTTGCAACTGGATCAATTTGTGCAGATCTAGCAATTTCTTCAGATTCGAAAGATATATTCAATGTACTTGACATTGATTTGAACTCCCTTTCACTGTATGAACACTGTAATGAATACCTGCAATTATTTCAGACAAAGATGAAGTCAAGCATGAATACTTGATTTCTGTCACCAAAATCTGCATATAAAGTCTGCTGCCCTAAAATTTGAGGCTTTGCTTGCATGCAAAGCAAGCATAAATATTTTTAAATTCACTTGGGCACTTATAGTAACATGCAGATAATTATCATAGCATAAATCAAGCTATTCCAACCCTAGGCGCCAAACCTTGAAGCTTCTTGGCAATGAAAAACACCTTCTGATGCACAAATCCTCCTTTCCTTGGCGCCAAAACTGTCTGGGCTGCAATCCTTAGCAAAAAGAATTAATTGCTTCTTCATTATGGCAGCCCATACTTATATAACCCTCAACATTCTATTTTTAATAATTGTCCTTCCTATTCCTGGCAATTTAATTAATAAACAATCATGTTTATTCACCCAAATTGGGCGCCCAATTATGCATGCTGTTGGCTGCCTTTAAATAAATTTATTTTATTTATTTTTAGCATGCATACATGATCTATTTTCAGCTCACCCTCTTGCATTGACTTTCATCCCATTCTTGGCGCCAAAATTAGGCAGAGAAGCTATTAATAAATATTAATAAAAGCATTGTTTAATGCCTAAATGGGTCGCACTTTTTGGCAAGGGTGAATGCTAAAAATAAGAAGTCAACTTTGATGGGATTTTCTACCCTGCACTGCAGCTCCAAAAATCCCTTCTTTCACTTAAGTTGTTTGACTTCCATAATGGGAATTTTACCTGCAAGGCAGGTAAGAAATTCCCTCTGCCTGCCATTGCACTACCAAAATTCTCATTATCAAATTAAAACATCTCCCAAAAAGTGCGACTTGCATTAAAATTAGCCTCCTTTGATAAAGTGCGACTTGCATGGGTGAATAAATCTCTTTGGTGGGAAAAGTTAGCCTGTCAGGCAGGTAGAAAATTCCCATCGGTGCTTTAAGTGATTTTCTTTATTTTATAATGGGAATTTTCACCTATGAGCGGGTAGAAATTCCCGCTTTTCCTACTGTCCGCCTCTAATTTTCCCATCGCAGCTTAAGTGACTTTGACTTCATGGGAAAAAGTACCTGCAAGGCAGGTAAGAAATTCCCGCCTGCCTGCCACTACCAAAAATCTCATTGCAGCTTAAACCCATTCATTCCAAAAAGTGCGACTTGCCTAGGAGAGGCTTTTGTGCATGACTTCATCTTTTTGATCAGAAGTATGCTTTCTGAGGTTGATTCCTTCTAGTGTAGTGGCCGTAAATGATCTCCAGATGCTTCAGGCAATTAAACAGACTATACTGGACAAGGAACAAACCTAGGGGAATTTCACAGAGAAACTGCGGAGAAAACCGGAGAAAAACGCAAAAGAAATAAATAAAAGCGAAAAACGTTGCCAGAAGTTGCAGACAAGGCTCTGAATTCATTCCCGGTGAAAACCCTATTGAGATGTGTGAATACTGGCATGCAAAACATCAACAGGATTCAACCGGAGCACAATTTACTTCAAACGAGGCATTATTTATTTAATAAATAATTAAATAAAAATTTCGTAGACAAAACTTGGCGAAAGGATAAAATGAGTTTCGGCATTTGGGTATTTGTTGAAATTGGCTCATATGATTTCTTTGGGAATATCTTAACATGTCTGAGACATCTTCCGCAATAAAAACACAAAAAGACCATTATTTTAAAAAAAACGAATTTTTTCAAATGGGTCAACTCCAGATCTAAATCTAAAATAACACAGCTTTATTAGAAGATCTAAGATAGAAAGCTAGAAACAAAATGCACCATGACACAAAGTTCTCCGAAAACTGCTCCTTTATATTCCTTTGCTTCAAGTTCTTATCGGGGTTTCAAAGCACAAAGTCTGGAGCACAAGAATGCTGCTTACAAATTCGATTTTTAACCCGAAGGTTCTTCCTCTACTTATAGAATGTAGAGGGGCGATTACAAGTCGAAAGCTTTTAGTTGAACTAGCACATGTGGAAGTGGGAAAGGAATCAACTGGCAATCTCCCTCCTGGAATTCCTCTTTGCATGACATGCATGATTTGCAACTGAAGATAGAACCTTCTATTTTGCACGTCCCGCCACCTATCTCCAAATAGTTGACTTCTCCAATAATGGCTTTTAAACCAATCACTTAAGTTTTATAATTTAATTGATCGCTCAATTACTTTGTCGGAGGAAAGAAGAAGAAAGAGGAAAGCTGCAGTCTTGTTCTTTTTTCACATTCTGCATGCAGTTGATTCTTTTGCCCTTGATTCTCACCATGCTTTGGATCCGGGAGCGGCTAGATCTCGAAGCGGCTTTAGAAGCGGTTGAGTAGTTCATCTCTTAAAGCTTTTGTAGTTCTTCTCCAGTACATGCATCAGTGCAATGTTGGCCGTAGACAACTCATCATTTTTATTTTTAATTGCATATGAGCAATTAAAAATTTTGAAAGCACTCCAGGTGAATGCAACTTCAATGAAGGCTTCAACTGGAAGATTGGGAAGCACATGCACAAGATCCCGGAAGGAATTTTCCCGCACTAACTTCTACACGGGCTGCGTCAGAAAACAAGAGGATGAATTTTTGCGGAAGCTTTTGCAATTATGAGATCTGGATTTGGATCTGGGCCTGGATCTGTGTCTCCGATGTCAGCAAACTTAGAAGTGATGCATGACTCTGTTGTGCTTTCTTTTTCATCCCGCTTTGCCATGGCTGAATCTGTCTTTGTCTGAGCAATTCTTTTTCTCTTTATTCGGCCGGAATTCTTCACAACCGGTGCAGATCTGGATATTTCTTCAGATTCGGAGGATATGTTCAATGTATTGGACATTGATTTAAGCTCCCTTTCTCTTATAAAAGCACCTGTAATGAATTCCTGCAAATAATTCAGACAAAGATAGCAACTGGAACATGAACACTTGATTTTAAGTATAAAAATCTGCATATATCAAGCTGTTGCCCCAAAATTTGATGTTTTGTTTGCATGCAAAGCAAGCATGAATTTTACCAACTTCACCTGAGCACCTGTATCACTTATGCAGACAATTATTCAGACACAAATCAAGCTCCTTCAAACCTAGGCGCCAAATTTGGAAGCTTTCAGCATTAATTACACCTTCTGAGCAAAATTCCTCTCCAAATGGGGCACACTTTTTGTCTGGGCTGCACTTCTTTGCTTTTGAATTAATTAATTCATCCTTATGGCAGCCCCTACTTATATAATCCTCATAATTCTATAATTAATTATTGCCCCTCCTATTCCTGGCAATTAATTAATTAATTAATAAGTTTTTCTCTTCAAATGGGGCACCTATTTTGTGCATGCTCATGGCTGCCATTAAATAAATTAAATTTATTTAATTTTAGCCTTCTACTTCCAGTTAACTTAAGCCTCACAGTATGCTTTGACCTTAGCCACTGAAAATAGGAATTAATTAAATCAATTAATACTTAAAAAAGTATTATTCTTCTCCCAAATGGGGCGCACTTTTTTGTCATGAAGGGGCTGCATTAAATAAATAATATTTATTTAATTTTAGAATTTCTAATTCTAATTTCCTTTATCCACTTTTCCCTTGTTGACTTTTCCTCATGCTTGGGCACCAAAATTGGGTGAATAAATATTATTAAATGCATTATTATTCACCCAAGGTGGGTCGCACTTTTTGGCAAGGGTGAATTCTATTTTTAAAAGTCAATTGACAATGGGATTATTTACCCTGCAAGGCAGCTCCGAAAATCCCATGATCCACTTAAGTTGTTTGACTTTCATAATGGGATTATTTACATAGCAAGGCAGGTAATAAAATCCCATCAATGCCTTAAGTGATTTTTCTTTTATTTCACAATGGGAATTTTTACCCTGCAAGGCAAGTAAGAAATTTCCGCCTGCCTGCTGCCTCTAATTTTCCCATTGTGACTTAAGTGGCGTTGCTTTCATGGGAAAAAATACCCCGCGGATACAAAATTTCCACCACGCTACTTCCAAAATCCCATGATTCACTTCAAACCCTCTTTTTCCAAAAATGCGGTCAGCCCAGAAGAAGCTTTTTGGTGCACGACTTCGTCTTTTCCAAGAGAACCAGACCTCCGATGGCGAATTCCTTCTGGCACAATGTGCATAGGTGATCTCCAGATACTCCAAGCCAAGAATCAAGCCAAACCGGCAAAGGAATTGATCCAGAGAAATTTCACAGAAAATGAAACGGGAAAACACCAAAAACACAAAACATTGCCAGAAGTCACAAATAAAGCCCAGGATCCATTCCTGGTTAAAACCCTACTAGTATATGGGAATATTGACATGTACGATCACAATAAGGTTAAACCGGAGCACAAATTGCCTCAAACGGGACTCAAAATAATTAAATACGGATTTCCCGCAGGCAAACCCAAGCGACAGAATAAAACAATTTTGGGCATCTGGGTATTTGTCGAAAATGGCTTATATGGCTCCTTGGGAATATCTTGACGTAAAACAAATACTTTCTGGCAATTAAAACACAAAACGGCCCATTATTTTAAAAGAACGAAAATTTTTTAACATGGGGTAGTCTCAGATTTCAGGGTGAAATTTGGGGACACCAAAACATATTTACAATAGATAAACAATCTTTTAATACCCCTTCACACCTTACAATATACCAAAATCCCTTTTCAAATGGATTTACAAATTTGAGTTTTCAAATGTTGACTTTTGGAGGGAAAACTAAGAACTCAAAAACACATAGAAACTCCTAATGAGACCTAATCATGGTTTCTTATTGACAAAAAAAGACTCTTGAGAACTAACACTCTATATTTACGATGTTTGGAGATGATGCTCCTGCATCAAAACCAAAGATAAGAGAGCCTGCAGTCTTAACTGAGAACGAGCCGAGCATTATATCAGCCATATATAATCCTTTCCAAATGGTTTTACCTTTTGGGAATCCTTTCCCGATATTATGTCTTACCAACACTTTCCATGGCTCATTCCCCTGGCTGGCCCTCAAAATCCATTCAACTGCAAGAGAAGTACTTTGAAGTTTCAAGTCTTTAAGCCTCAGATCCCCTAAGACTTTTGGTTTAGAACAGATTCTCTAAGCCACAAGATGTCTTTTTATTTCCCCTGCCATCTGACAAGAGAAAGTCCCTTATAATTTTGTGTAGTTTTTCCATTTGTGAGTTGCCAAATAGCCAGCAGGAGGCGTAGTATATGGAGGAGAGAACCTTCTAGCAAACTTGAATTCTTCCCAGCAAGGAAAGCAAGTGTCCTTGCCATTTGGTCACTTTCTTGTTGATTTTACTAAAAATCCATTCCCACATTTCTTTGAAGGAGGGTATGAGGGTGTAAGGAATCCCAAGATACCTGACCATTTTGTGAGGACCCCCATGACCACCCTATGGCCAAGAACTAGTCTGGTGGAGATTCATCCCAACCGAGAACCAATGATTTCTGAATTGAGATCACTGAGCCAGAGGCAGAGCAGTAGATGTCAAGTCTTTTCAAAATCTGCTTGAAGTTTCTTTCCTCTAGTGCAGCAAAGATAGCAGTGTCATCAACAAATAAAACATCAATAAGTTCTTGTTCATCAGGTAATGAGATTCCTTTCACTAGGGGGCCAGGAGGCATCTCTCAGGAGGTAGTGCAGAGCTTCTGCAGCAATAACAAAGAGGGTGGGAGCTAAGGGGCAACCTTGTCTTATAGATCTTTGCAACCAAAAAGGTTCAATCAATTCTCCATTAATCTCAACTTGTGCAGAAGCCTCAGAGAACAAAACATTTACCATTCTACAAAATTTATCTTTAAATCCCAAAGCTTTTAACATAAGGTCAATGAACGGCCATTCAATTCTGGCATAGGTTTTTTCAAAATCAAGTAAGGCCATGCGTGCATTTTAATTATTTTCCTTTAAACAGTCCTTCCCAACTAGTGATTAAGTTGTCAAGTATATATCTGTCTTCCACAAATCTTGTCTGTGTGACTGAGATGATACTATTCATCAGAGGAGCAATTCTTTTGGCTAGAATCTTGGCAAAAAATTTGTAAGACACATTGAGGAGAGTAATAGGTCTCCAATTTTTAATTTGTTTAGGGTCACCTTCTTTGGGGATAAGCTTGACCACCCCTCTATTGATATTTTCCCCAAAGAGCCACTTGAATAGCCTCCTTATAAACTTCTAAAAGTTCAGGTGCAAGCCAAGATTGATTGGTTTTGTAAAATTCAGCCGGAAACCCATCACACCCTGGGGCTTTCTCATTTTTGAGCAAGTCAATTACTGAAAGAATTTCATTCAATGATACTTCTCCATCTAAACCTTCTGCAACAGTAGGGGAGAGCTTAATCGGGATGCATTTAACACATATATCTTTGTTAGCTATAATGGTGTCTCCACTCACATCAGCAGTAAAGAGGGAGGAGTAAAAGGAGAAGAAGGCTTGTTTAATCTCTTCAATATTTTTTATGATATTCCCTCCTATATCAATTGCTTTGATTTGCTCTCTATTGTGCTTAGTTTTCAAGATTCTGAAAAACTATTTTGTGCCCTTGTCCACTTCTTTCAACCATACCATTTGAGACCTAATTTGGGATCCTCTAGCCATGTATTGTTGTTGGATCCTGTGTTAATTCTTGATATTGACAAGCTCACTGAGCAGAGAAGGGTTTTGAGGGTCCTCTTGCAATGAGGCTTTCACTTTGATTAATTGTTCTTGAACCATTCTTTGCTTCCTAGATCTCAAAATTTCTTTTGACTGGCCATATGTTCTCAAGAAATTCTTGCACAAGTTAGGTGACTTGTCCCAACAAAACTCCTTTGAGACGTCTCTATTTATCCTTTTGGCTAGGATACTTGAAGCTTTAATTCCCTCCAGACAGTCAATGTCTCAGAGGTGAGAGGTGTACAGCTTCTATAGCCCTTTCCAATTTTGTTTTTCCTTCCCTAGACAAGGAGTTATCATTGAATTTTACACTAATTTCCACAAGGGAGTGATCTGAGAGAGTGAATGGGAGAACAGTAACATCATTAGTTGCCTCTTTTTGAATTACAGTGCAAAAATCCACATTGAGGTAGACTATTTTAAGTCTAGAGTAGACTCTCTTCTTTCCTTGTTGGTTATTACACCAAGTGTACCATATGTTTTCATTCATGCTCTTTTCTCCAGAGAGGATCATTAATTTTTAGCATTCTTTTAGCTTTGGCCCAAAACAATTGTTCATTGCCTTTTCACAACGGAATTCTCCCTCCACATTTGTCTTCTTTGTTTTCAATCATGTTAAAGTCACCTCCTATAATCCACAGGACATCAGGCAGGGAAGTAGCCATCCAATTCCATAATTCAATTTTGTCTCTGTAGTCATTTGGCACATATATTGAGCAGATGCCAAAGGAGTGGTTTTCTATACAAAAGGTTGCCCATATTATAGTGTTAGACGGCGAGAACCCATGCTTAATCAATCTGTTAGCCCATTCTTTATTTATGAGCAAGGTCGCCCCCTCACCTTTTATGTGGTGCGTGAAGAGGGAGATACTTTGTTAAGCACAAGATAATACTGAGAGGGGGTGAATCAGTATTATGATATATTTTTTAAATTTAACACTTAATCTCATAACTGTAATCACAATTAATGCAAAGCAAACCAACACAATGCAAACAAACACAGATTTACGTGGAAACCCTTTCGGAGAAAACCACAGAGAAAATCTTCTTTATTATATTTCTCAAATGTTTGTAGGCACCAACCTACGGGAGACACCAATCCCCAATTTACAATTTTGTAGGCACCAACCTATAGGAGCACCAACCCCTTTTTGCTAAGCACCAACTCAGCAAGAGACACCGATCTCTTCGAATATGAAGGCACCAACCTTCCTTACGAAAAACAAACACTTTTCTATCTTTTATGTTGTTGTTGTTTCAACAGGTGATAGAACAAAACTGTTGCTCAGGATATTCTTCTTATTTATTTCAGTCCCTTCACATATATAAATCGCTGCAACTCTTCATTAAAAATAAATCTGCCCTTCACTCTTGTTCTATTTCATATTCTGCTCTTTCTTCTCTCCCTTAAACTTGAATGAAGAATCACTCAAATTGCTTGCTTATTACAATCAATCCTCTCTCCTTTTATAACCACTTCACACCTCTTCGAAAAGAGAGACATACCTTTTCATTAAGGTCGGCATTAAGGATAATCTTTGTTTATTTAACTTGCTTCTTTAAGCCAAATCACAGCCCCCTTTATTTAATATAATTTATATTAAATACAATGCTATATACTCCATTAAATGTGTTGGCCCTTCCTTTAATAAAATCGCTGTCATCATTAAATCGCTGCCAGCCATCATTAAATCTTCTTTTTCACCATAAAACATGGCATATGAACACCTTAAAATGTTGATATCTCTCTCCTATGTATAGTTGTGTATATCTCACTTATACCATGATAATCCTTATGCAAAAACACTTCTTTTCATATATTTAAACTTTCGTTTTCTACCCTTCTATACTATTGGTTATTTTCATTACTTTCTACCATTTCCGTCAACATCCGTCAGTAGTTCCGTCAGCTTCCGTTAACCAAATACATCAATGATTAAGCCTTTGACATCAATGACAATACTTCCAACAGATACATCTAGGCTAGATATATTTTAGTGCCAAATTCTTTAACCTCTTACAGTAGGAAGAAGTATATCTCTTGTCTAGAGGTTCTAAACTGTCTAACTATTGGAAGTATATCTCTTGTCTAGAGGTTCTAAACCTGTCTAACTATTGGTTTCCTATACAGAGATTCTAGACTGTGACATTCCAACTTAGGATTCTCATAATCAAGGGATTAGGTCGGTCCTCGACATCCTTCACGTGAAAGATTCAAGGGGCTTTTATTCTAATACAACCTATCAAAACAAGGAGGAACTCTAGTCTCCATAGTTTTTTCCCATCCCCTTGACCAAGGTTCCTTTTTTTCCTATTTTCTTCCACCTTGAGAGATTCAAGTGTACCGGACTCAACGCAAACTTGTGAAATTTCTACCAACCAACTGTATGATAAGCTTTATTTTTCTTGTAAAAATGGTTATTTTGTGATTCCCTTCGTGCTTGGGCCTATAGGTTTAAAGTTATTTGGTCCTCTTGCATTGAACCTAAAAAATCCTACTTTAGATGGTTGTTGATTCACCAAAAGCTTGTTGTAGGAGCTAATATGGCTAAATTTGGTCTAGGTAGCCCCTTTTTCTCCCTTTGTAATGAAACTGAATCTCTTGAGCATCTTTTCATCCTTTGTTCCTATGTTGTTTTACTATGGAAAAATGTGTCGAAACCATGGTCTATTTTGATTGGGAAAGATATTTCTTGGTTTAATTTTTTGTTTGATTATATCTACTTTGAGACTAAAATCGATGTCTCTTTCAAAATAATTAGCTTATAATGTCCACATAAGTCTTTTGGTACTTGTGGATGCAATGAAACCTTGAAGTATTTGAAGGAAAAGTTAGGACCCTTACTGACTTCTCTAGGTTTGGTGCATGTGTAGGTTTCTCTGTAGTTAAATATCCCCAGTATAACTCGAGAAGTTCCTAAAAACTAGGCTCCTTAAAGTAATCGTAGAACACATTATTGGCCTTCATGGCTACCTAGATTCAGCCCATCTCCGACTAGACTACTCTCCATCCATTCGCTACAAATCACTATCTCTCGAGTATGAGTGGGGGCTTATTAAGGATTCTTACTTTGAACAATGTATCCTGGTAGACCCACGATGGCAAGTACTCGGGATTTTGAATTTGAAGATGAGCTTCTTGCTATCCCATAGAGATAAAACCCTTGTTCAAGTCTTACAAAACTCTATAGATAAAGATTTACAGAGAAGCAAGATTCCCAAGAGATTTGCAGTGAGGAAGAAATGGAAAATATTGAGGAAAAAATGCCTAAATGGCTGGAAATTCTAATTGACTCCAAGGTAAAAGGGATGGTAGAGGCCTTAAAAGAAATTTTCAAGAAAGCGGGTGAGAACAAGAGGATAATGAAAAACTGAAGATGCATTCGACAACAATGGACAAAGAAGGGGCCAGTGACTTCCAGAATTCTAATCTGCTAGGAAACAGTGAGACTACACAGGGACCTGTGATGGAGAAAGGGACCATGGGGGTCCAAATTATTAATACAAATGAGGGACCTATTTCTACTACTGGTGTTGTTGTGCCTCCTAAGAGTACCGAGGAAAAGGAAAATTTGAATATGGTTGTGTAATTGCTCTGACCTGGTTTATTTGCGATTTGTGTTGAACTTGGGTACTTGTTGGTGCTTTGTGTGACTTGTGTTTTTGTGTCTGTTTTAAATTTTGGTTACTATCGGTTGTCCCTAGGGGACACATTGTTTTTTAGTCAAATTTTCTATATAAAAAAAAAAGAGGATAAACTTAAATAATAATTTTCAGCTGTCGATTTCGCTCTCCTTCCAAATTCACCTAAGCGTTTGTTTCATACTTTTTAAACCCCTATTTATAGCCAATGAAGATGGAACGATCTTACTTCATAATGCTAAGCCACAATACGAAAAGATAAAGCTACAAAGGTCTACCTATGGGAACTCTTCAGCCATTCAGCTTGACCCTATGTCTATCAATAAGGTTCCTCATGAAAGCAAGAAGCTTTATTCCCAAATCTCACCAAAGAGATAGGAGCAGAAGAGGGCAAAGCAGTCATCTTCCTCTCTTAGCCCTCAATCCAAGAACAATAAGTGCTATGCAAGTGGGGAAACCATGGTAGTCGGGCGACATGTCTTCTCCTCCAGGGGCATGTCTTTAGTAGGTGAAACATTTGCAAGGACGCCTCTAGATCCAAGAAGACTTGACTCAACTTTTGCTACTGCCTCCTGGAGTTTCCCACAAGAGTTTCCTGCATCTCACACAACAGTCTCCCATTTTAAATTGAAAATGTGATCATTATATTGTTAAGGTATTGTCAAGTTTCCATTTATAAATCTTGTAATATATTTAGTTTGACGAGTAATATATCTATATATTAAAAGAAATTGTATTTTGGAGCTTCCCAGTTCCCGGTACCCTGTGTTTCTGAAAGGAAGGCGTCTGTGCCCCATTTCAAGTGACTGTGGGTGATATTCATTCTAACTAACAGTACACATTCCAAAATGGAATGGTGAGGTAGTTGGGAAGGGCAATCTTTCCCATGCCAAACCGTCAATAAAGATTCTCAGCAGTGATGATTATATCAGTGCAAACTGCAGATTAGTTTTTTAGATGATGATAAGCTATGTACTCTGCAGACATTTGGTATCTGTCACATTCAATGCAACTTGTATTTGGTGATCTGACCCACAGGATTACGCAAGGTTTTTTTTTCCCCTCTGAATACTGTTTCAGAGTAAGGAAAATTAGACTTGCACCCCTTCTAGAAAGCTTTGATCAGGGAGCTTATGCCACCTAGTTTTTACTCAAATGTTTGTTATTTTTATCTCATATATTTAACTTTTCAAATAAGCTAAAACAAAAAGATGTTCATGTCAGGAAGAGAAAAGTATTACCATGCACAACCCTGCACCTTCATGACCAGTCGCCAGCATAAGTTTTGGCAAATCAGGAACAGGTCCAATGACTGGTTTTCCATCAGCCACTATAATATGCATAGCAACAATGCAGTTCTAAGTTCTATGCCTTTTCATGAAAAATGAGGAATCTTAACTTCATAACAATTCCTGGTACTGCTTTCTTTATTACATAACATAAAAACTTACTGTAAGGCCGTAAACCAATCCTGATATGACCATCTTGTGTAAGTTGAAGAGGTGAAATTTTACTCAAAGCTGGCAAAAATTTTGCAGCACGCTCCAGTATTGAGATTACAACTTCATTTTCTGTTTGGCAATCAAATCCAGCGAACTGGCGGCTGCTGCCTGGAAGGCAAATACCGAGAAAGTATTAATCTGAATAATTTTATCAGGTAGATAGACTAGGCCAACGATTACAAGTGCAAAGACATTTAACAAATCAATGAAAGAAAGGTCATAAACTAAAATGGAAACACATTGGAGAACAGTAAAAATGAAAACTAGAACGAGATTTATAATCAAATGCAAGTTAAGAAACAGAGAACATTCATGGGGCACACTTAATAATAGACTCGAGTTTATTTTCCAGCAATATTCCTGAGCCAAACTAGCTAATGCTGTTGAATGATCATTTACTATAATACTTTTAATCTACAGCAGTGCATTATTCACCAGATGTACTATAAGAAAACCTATTTCTTAGCTTATGACAAATGGATAACGTTCTGTCATAAGCTTAGACCAAGAGGAAAACCTAATAAACCAAGCATTTACCAATGTGCATAAAGATCTACACCATTTTGTAAGAAACCAGAGAATGCGTCGAAAAGCAGTTGTCATGAAATTGACTGTTTCAAATGAAAAGCAACGGCACAGGCCCATAGAAACCATAGAAGAATGATCATATGATAATATGATCTAACTCTGCTGCAAGATACTCCTTATGCTAGGTTATTCACAATGGTGTCAAAGGCCCATAGTGAGGATAAAAGAAGCAAAAAACTCCACACTGAAACAAAAACACGGTTTCTCGTTTTTCATTCATAAAAATAAAATGATTTGGAGAGTTGCTCAACATTCACCCACACGTTGACCCACTCTCGCAGTAACCTTTACTAACTTCAATTTTTGACTTTATTTCTCTAATTGTAAATTCCATATGAAGAAAGTTATTTAATATTTATAAACTACATGCTTGGGATAATTGCTTGAAAAAATGTCTAGTTCAAAGGTATTTTACCCAAAAAAAAGTTTTCCCCAAAAACTTTTGTTCAAAGGTATTTTACATTTTTCCAAACCTCTCGTATTTCTTTTTACAACGATGGCTATTCAAGATACACTTGTTTGGTGATGTTGCTTGTCTTGCAACCTTTTATCTAGGAAACCAATATAGTACTAAGGTGAATAAATGGCGAAAGGACTTGTGAAAAGATGGTGCAGGAGAATAAGCCAAAGTTCAACTTCAGTTGTGTAGATAGCAATGATAGAGCGCAGAATCAGCAGTTGGGCAGAAAGAGAGGGTAAAAGAGCAAAAGGATAAGCAGGCTTCCGACCTAAACATTCAACCATTGATCATTGCATAACTCTTAGGCATTTGATTGAAAAGGTTTGGGATTCACAAGGTGAGGAAGCTTTTTGCTGTTTTGTTGACTTTAAGAAAGCGTTTGACACGGTCCCTCGTGACAAACTTTGGAACAGGATGGAAGAACTTGGGATTCCAGACGAGTTTAGAGCTGCAGTGCACAGACTTTATGAGCAGGTCAGAGCTAAAATCAGAACTAGAGAAGGCATGTCAGAATGTTTTGGTAGCGACATTGGTGTCAAACAAGGCTGCCCTCTTTCTCCCACTTTGTTTGGTTTATACATTGACAAGCTTGAAGAATGGTTACATAATGCCGAGGGAGGGGGTGTTCAGTTGGCGGAGTATGTGGTGAAGTTGCTCTTATATGCTGATGACCTTATCTTAATATCAACAACAGCTCAAGGTTTGAGAGAGCATCTAAAAGCCTTAGAACTCTTTTGCCAGGAAGTTGGGATGCAAGTGAACATCGACAAAACAAAAGTCATGATTTTTTCTCTAAAAAGGAAAGGGACGCACACTAACTTTCTTTTTGAAGGGAGGCCATTGGAAATTGTTACAAAATATAAATATCTGGGGATTGATTTTCACCACAAAATGAGTTGGGAAACATGCAGAGCAAAAAGAATACAAGGAGGTTGGAAAGCATCATTCCTGCTCCAAAATAGATGTAGGAAAGCTGAGCTTTGGGACTGGAATACTAAGAAAACCCTCTTTGGTTTGTTGGTCATCCCGGTGGCCCTTTATGGGTGTGAAGTCTGGGGAAGTAATATGTCAAAGCATGGATGGAGACAATTAGAAAGAATCCAGAAACATTTAATCACAAGCACTCTCAAAGTTAAATCAACGGTCCCTTATGAGATTTTACTGGCTGAAGCGGGTATCTTACCAATGGAAGCTTCGGCAATCACTCGGCTAATAAGCTATTTGAAAAAAGTAGAAAGCATGGACAATCATCGTTGGCCCAAAATGGTTATAGAGGATAATCTAGAGCGCAGAAAAGAAAACTTGGATGAAGCAGAACACCAAATGGATGGAGAAGTGGGGCATCCACTTCCAGGAGTGTCCTAACAGCAATAGGGAAATAAAAAATTATGTGACGGAGAAGTTTAGGAACACCATGTGGACAGAGAATATTGGTCGTAAGAAAACGCACTATATCAAATATTTTAACCCCACTTGGGATCACGATGACAAAGCTTACTTAAGGCGTATATCAAAGGTAAGGCTAGGATTATTTTGGCTCAGTTGAGGACCGGGTCGCATCATCTTCGTTGTGAAACTGGTAGATGGACTATTCCCAAAGAAGAGTGGGAAAGGAGAACTTGTCTTTTCTGCAATACGGGGGTTGTTGAAACTGAATGGCACTTCATCATGGAATGCTCAGCCTATGATGACATCCGCTTCCAGTACGAAAATGAGTTACACGTGGACAACCTAAATGAGTTATTTGAGGAAGCTAAGCTTCAAAGGATTGTTGGTTTTGTGCTCAAGATTCACAGTAGGCGAGCGGATTTGGCAAAGAACTTGGTTTCAGCTTAGTGTATTTTCTTTTTGGTCCCTTTGGCTCTTCAGTCACGTGGACGTCATTAAAATCTTTCATTTCATTTCAATGCAGACTGTTTTAAGCACAAAGCATAGTAGACCTGATAGAAGAAATATCCTGTGGAAAAAGAGCAATAAATAAAAAGTAAGCCAAAAACATTTTCAAGCCAAGCTTTGTTGAAAATTCTCGAGGCTTGGACAATATAGAACAAAATCCAAAAATGTGTATGATGTCTACGATTTTCAATGGTGATTGTAGGAATGGGCTTTTATGTGACAGAATTAGACCACTTAATAAACATACTCATTACAAAACTTTATCAACAAAACCAAGAAAATTGTGATTAAAACATTGGCAATAGACTGATGTGGATTCTAGAAGATGAAGATTCAGAATACTAGTTGGCATGTTGCCAAAATGCTATTACATAATTTAGTAATCCTACTTTGAGTTACATCTGCAACAATGTATGCTCTTACACAAAGCCCCTATGCTGATTAGATCATCTATAATTTTGCGCCTATTATATTGTTAAGTCCAAGCTAATATTAATAAGTAATTTTCAAATTAAGATCATTACATTTACTTTGGATCGCCAGTGAATTGAGATCCAGTAATATTCTAAGCTACCATGATATGGTTACTATGGATAATGGTACAGGGAATGCTGATTTTCCTGGAACCCTGGATATGTAATGGTGTGAAAATGTCCATACAAAATATATGAAATATATAAATATAAACATTACATCCATATTTTATGCCAAACAAGGTCTAAAATACCCATAAACAAAAAGATATAATATCCATGGTTTATACATTTCGATTTATATCTTCAAAATACATCATACAATCATAGTCAAGAACAGGTAAAATAAATCACAATATTGCTCTACATGAAATATTTCTCAATGGCCAACTTCAAACTTGTAAACTACAGAGCACTCCACCCCACAATGAAAGAATGCAACGAGAGGGCACTTGTGAGGTAGTTGCAGGAGTAGCAGAGAGCCTTCATGTAGTTGCAGCAGCAGTAGTGAGCCTTGAGGTAGTTGCAATAGCGGTAGTGAGAGGGGCTGTAAAAATGAAAAGAGAGTGTCATGTTTTTTTCTTTTTGTTATATAATTGTTTTTAAGTCTATTGGGGGTGGGTTAGGTTATGGGGGCAAAGAAGTGGTTTATTTTAAGGGTAGGTAGGACTTTTTACTATTTTGTGTTTTCTTTTCAGCCCGTGTACGCTTTGCACATCTGTCCCAGAAAATGCCAGTTGTTCTTGGAAACAGCCTGGAAACACACGTGACATACCTGGTCTTTCCTGCAATATGGGTAATATCCTCTCTCTAGTAAATTGCTTAGTTATAATCAGTATTAAGAAGAGTCCAAGATAATTCTTCACCTTCATTCCATTCTAATTTCTATCCATAAGTGGGTTGAGGGGCAGAAGAATAGTGTTCTAAATTCTCATTTGTTTATTTGTCATTTAGCTCGCCAAGTATTTAGCAGAAAGGATTGGAAAAGGCTAATGCAAACTCCATTGGATCCAAGAGAAAATATTTTCTAAAGATTTAATATTATATTTGGTCAATATATGCAAACAGAAAACAAAATACAACATAATGATTTAGTCCAACGACTTTGATGCTCAGAAAAAACTTGAAAACAAATAGGCACAATTAGACCTTACCGAGAACAAGGTTTCCTTGGGAATCTGTGGTTGCTGTCATAGAAACTGACAATGTGTCAAGAGAAGAGTGATTACTTCCCATAGAAGAATCATTATGCAAGTCTGAAGCAATCTGATGATTACAATATCCAATCTCCATCAAACCATGACTTAAATGTAATGGTTGATGCCTTTCCAAAACAAGCAAATGACCCTGAGATTCAAGAAAAATAGTAATAGCATTTTAAGTATATATACGAACATCACAAGTTGCTGCACAATCCCAAACTTACTCCATGAGAAAGTGTAAAATGAATCGAAAAACTTTTTGGTAGCAACCACCATGCTGATTTTTTCATGATCCAATAATGGGTTAAAGCCCTGCTACATTACTTGATTAACTAGACCAAAAATAATATGCTCTTACCAGGATAGTCACAGAAAAAGCATGAAAGGAAGCATTCAACATGCCTGATTTGTAACACAAAACTCTGACCATTATCAATACAAAGACAACTCAAAAAGAGAGAATCAACTCTGCCACGCTGAGAAAGCAAGTTTACATTTCACGCAAAAGTAGACTGGTAATTTCATATTTCAAACCATGCATTCCTGGTAGAAAATCTCTGTTAGGCCTATACTAAATGCTTTCAAGCGTATTTTACATCCACCATGTAATAATAGGTGTCATCCATAGTTCCTAGAGTAGGTGACAGGTAAACCAGGAGATGGTTTTAACAAACAGTTACTCCCACCCGCCAAATGTTAGGATCCAGCACACAGAACAGCTTCAATAGATTTTTAAAAAAATATTGATGTTTTAACTTTTATCGTCTACATAACAAAACTTTGCATATGACCATTGTCATATGCACATTGAACATAATCAGATGAAGCATAAATTACAATGTACTCGTGCCTATTTGATTTTTGATTAAATATTGTCATGGTATGGTTGTGTACGGACAATTTATCCAATAAATGCACTCATTGTGACAAATCCTATATTTACATCATTGATTGGTATTGAGAGTGCTTTCATCAGTGATACAAAGAGCAATGTTATAAGGACTCAGTGTGCATTCAATTTAAGTATAATTAAAGTATTCACGTTCTTTCCATCTGTCCAATGTATTTTTGTAGATTGTTGGGAATGATAAACTTTGCATGGTTTTGAGGGGGATAGTTATGCGCAGATGTTGTGTTGTGCAGGCTTTTACAGCACAGCTGTGCAAGAACGTCAGTGCAGGGTCTGTGCAATGTGGTGGTACAACTGTGCACAGGACTGCATGTTGGTCATCTGGTGCACAAGTGAGTTACAGAGAGGTGGGCAGTGGGAACTGTGCATCACGATAATGTAACATATGATTCTCTCTACCATACACTTGTCTGATAGCATGTGTCGAACTGGAGGCGTGCAAGCAACATCTTGATAATGCTCTGACATGTTTGGTTATCGAGCGCTATGTAACGATCACTCTCACAGCTGTTGCTGAGACCATAGTTCTAAAAATCGCGATTACTCGGACGATAATCGCGATAAATCGTTTTTCACATGCAAAACGATTTATCTTTCCATAAATCGCGATTTATTTATTGCCGATAAATCGGCGATTTCGGCGCTAAATAACCTCAAAAATCGTGGAAAATTGTGTGAAAAATCGTGGAAAATCGCTCCATTTCCTCCTGCTCGAATCGTTTTTAGCTTCTGCGTTTTTTCACCTGTTTTCTTCTACTCGAATCGTTTTTTCGTTTTTGGCATTTCTTTTCTTTCGTTTTGGGCATTTGCCATTTTTGGAAAGGGTCCGAGAAGATGTAGCAGCAAAAACTTGCATGTGCCATAACTTTCATTCTGTGGCTCCATTTCAAGTGTCGTTTTCTCTAAAAGTGTATATTTTCTCGAGCTCTACGCATTGATGGCAATATTTTTCTTATTTTCATAAAATCCATTTTTGCACCTTTTTGGACCAAGCAACTTCTTGCAATCTTTTGAAAGAATCATGAGCTTTGATCGCCTGTAGACAAATTAGTAATTAAAAATACAACTATGCGAGTATTCCAACTATGGTATATACAACTTATACAGTATACTGTACATTGTATACATTTATATAAAATACATTATTTAATTTTATACAATCTATAACATACACTATAAATTTAATTTTATTCGTTTTGTATATACTGTACATTATTATAAATTTATAGTTAATTGTACAGTATACACTATAAAATTATAATAGTATATTGTATAACGATTTAACATCATTTAACATTATAATAGTATACTAGTATACAGTATAATAGTATACTGTATACTGTATACTGTATACTGTACAGAGTCACTTCTCGCATCATTTAACATTGTTTTTACATTTAATTTAAGTATATTTTATGAATTTAAATGTTTTTAAAAGTAGCGATAAAGTTGTCGATTAATGCCGATAAATTGCCGATTCCCGATTTCCGAGTCAAAATTTGGCCTGCCGATTAATCGCCGATAACGATTTTTTGAACTATGGCTGAGACTCTGTGGATTCTCCTGTTGCATGAGGATTACAAAGTGGGGTGTCAGTATAAAGGCACATAATCTCTTCAGGGAGAGACAGAGAGAAGGTCTGAAGAATCTTTAGATTGCTGGTCAGTTAAAATGGTTAAGTCTACTTCGTTTCATTCAGTTGAGAACATTGATATTATACAGTAACACAGTGAAGTGTATGGACTGTGTTATTCTACAGAACCTCGTAGTGTGTCTTTGTATCGTTAACGGTTTACTTATACAATAGAATAAAGCTAGGGAGCCAATATGGCTACGGATATGGGTAAAAGGTACTTATACAGAAACACGGTGAACTGTATGGACTGTATGTTATTCTACAGAACCTTGTAGTATCTCTTAGTATTGTAAACGGTTTACTTAATACAACAGAACAAAGATTGGTAGTTGATATGGGTGCAGATACGGGTAAAAGGACCTGGTATGCTGCTATAGTGATTTATTTGGTTACAGCTGTACAGATATATATATATATATATATATATATATATATATAAGCAAAATTAACCATATAATATGCATGTAGTAAACGAAATAAGCTAAATAACCACAAAACATACTGATATTCAGTGCCAAATGTCATGATATAAATTAATCAAACTTAGAAGAAGTACAATCTGTAAATGTTATAATGTATCAATGTTATGCCAGGACGAGTCCTGTGGATTTTGGTGACTTCCCGAACATTTCTGGGCACTTGGAGATTTAGCAGGGATGTCCCCTACTTTAACAAAAATTGATAAGTTTTCTGATATTTTTACTTCAAAAACACTGCAATTTTTACCAAAATCATTGAATTCTAAACTCGAAAGTACCTAAAACAAATTAAATACAGTTTAAATCCCTAAATTTCATTAAATAAAGTTAAAATATTTAAATATTAACTTTTATATATTATTTAATTGCCAGGATTCAGGATAATATTCAGGTTATTGCTAGACAATTTCAGACCATCTCATATCAACATGTTCCTAGAGATCAGAACAAGGTGGCGGATGCTTTGGCAAATTGGGCCTTGGATCATCATAATTTGATCAACTTTGGCCCTTTGCCTTTGACATGGTCTCCAGAGAAGCGGAATCAGATTGAAAAGATCCTTCAGTTGCATTCATCGGATGGATAAGCTGATGCTATGCTCTCTTTCTTCTTTCTTATGTTGTTGGAAGTCTAAGGATAGATCATGGAGTATGAGTACCATGGCATGGCATTGTATTTTTAATAACTTATTTCTAGTAATATAATTTTGGTTTTTATAAAAAAAAAATAACCGTCCCCAAAATTTGAGAAAAATTTTTCCATCCCAAAAACCCGTCTCCTCATCCCCTGCCCCTGAGACTTAGGTAACTATGCAATGTATACACAAAAATCAAGACAAATCAGCATATTCATTATATTCATAATCAATGTTCTCCAAGGATTCATTGAGAGCATCAACAATATCACATCATTCATTAGAACCAAAAGGAGTAGCGGCGCTTCTCCCACTAGTTTGATCATGCAAAGTACCCTCTAGCTCCAGGTCAACCAATGAAAGGTGGGCAATGGATGCTTTCAAGTTCGAATCTCTAGGTCGACATCCCAACACTTTGTTTCCCCTTTCTTCTATCTGTCTGGCTTGTTTAATAGAAGGCATAGGCTGGAATACACGAAGACCAAATCCGCTGCTTTTTTCAGTCCCAACTTGTTCCAATTAACTGAGTGGATAAGGAGTATGTACCCCAATTACAGTTGTGTTGCAGTTAACCTGTTTTAAAGAGTTTAAGGGGTGTCTTTTGGGTTAGGTTTTAAATATTTTTACAGTCGCTTTGACTTTTTGACCAAAAACAATGGAAAAAAACTGTTTTTGACTTTTTTCCCTACAGGTACACGGGACATACACCCAAGGTTTGTTTAACTAAACCCGGTACATCCACATGGACATACCCGGCTACTGTTCAGTAAACCCTGGGCTTATTTCCCAGGTACCCTAGGAAAACCCAGACCGGGTGCGTGTCATACCGTTTTGGCGGCCAATACAAGCGTACGCAGCTTGCTGGGAACAAAGGTAACTGTGTGGTATTTTTTTACCTAAAAGGGATTTCCCAAGTGAAATATTGTTTATTTTGTGTGCTATCTTTCTTGTGCATTATTTTAGATTCTAATAGCAAAGCTCTTCTCTGTTTTTTAGCTTATTACGAAAGGGAAAAATCCTAACATCTAGTATAAGAGCCAAGTTGTAGCTCGGTGAGGGTTGGGATTGCCTGCAATGACTAGTTGGTATGAGTGGGAACTCTATTGTAAAGAAGCTTGCACATTGGAAAATGACGGAGCGTACAAGAATAGAGATTGACAAGTTCAATGGTCAACATTTTGAGTTATGGAAACTCAAGATGGAAGATCTCTTGACAAATAGAGATCAGTGGGTTGTTGTGTCAGAGATAGCACCTGTGGGAATGAAACAAGAAGAGTGGGAAAAGGTTGATAGGAAAGCTAAAAGCTCTATCAGTATGTGTTTGTCAAATTCAATGCTATTGAATGTATTTGATGAAAAAAAATAAGGAACTTTAGGACACATTGGGAACGTTGAACCAAGTAGAGTCTTTGGTAAACAAACTTTTCCTACCAAAGAAGTTATATTCTGTGAATGAATGATGGTGACTCAAATGCAGAGCACCTGAACGCCTTTACCACTGTCGTAAGTCAGTTATTGTCCATGGAAGTTAAAATGGATAATGAAGAAAGTTGTATCACACTTCTTTGTTTGTAGACTCTTGGGATAACCTCGTAATGGCTATTACTAGTATTACATCCAAGTTGAAAATAGAGGATATAGTCGCAAATCTATTATCATGGGAGATGAGGCGAAAGTCTGTAGAGGATTATCAGACAAAGGATGCCTTGTTGGTGCCAGGACGCTCCCAAGAAAGAAGAAACAGAAAGTCTATGGATGTGTTCAAAGTCTCTAGCAAATTTAAGACTTTGGAGAGACCATCCTTGAAGAAATTTGGTATCATGGAAAAACACAGCATTTTAAGAGGTAGTGTGCCATAAAAAAGGTGTACAAGAGCAAAACATCGAATATTACACACTCAGGTGAAACCAAAATCTCTAATGAAGAGAATGCAAATGTATATCTTGTAGCCTCAAGCACGCATGCATGCCATGATGCAGGGTTAACTGATTCAGGTGCATCCTATCATATAGCTCCCCATGGGCCCATACGAAGTGATTTTATGAATATGAAGAATATGATGGTGGAGATGTCTTTCTAGGATACATCTCGACCTATAGTATTGTGGGTTAAAAAAATGAAGTTGAGATTCAAAAATGTGAGGATCAAGACTCTCCCAGGTGTCTTGCACATTCCTAGCTTGGCTAGGAATTTGATCTCTGTGAGAAAAATGAATGATGTTGGTGTTCACGTCTCGTTCAACAAAGACAGGTGCAAGATGGTGCACGAAGCCATGGTATTGGCAAGAGGTTTGCACATAGGAATTTTGTTCAGGATTGATGCTAGTGTGGTTGCTAGTGCTTGCAACAACATTGTTGTTCCTAGGGCCAATGGAAAACATGAGAAAACCAGCATGCTTCAAATAAAGAAGACAATGTTTTGGCATCAGAGGATAGGTCACATTGGTGAGAAAGATCTGCACACACATCAAACTAAAGGAATGGAAAAAGGTTTCTCAGAATGTCCCTTTGACTTGGAATTTTGTCAGCATTGTGCGTATGGAAAGAAAAGACAAGTGTAAGTTCCTAAAGTGTTGCGTATATAAATGGGATTTTCCAAGTAATACATAATGATGTGGTTGGACTGGTCAAGGTTCCATCACTAGGAAAGTCAATGTTTTGTGACCTTCGTAGATGACTTTTCAGGGAAGACTTGGATACATTTTCTCTAGAGGAAATCTGAGGTGCTCAAGAAATTTAAGGAGTCCAAAGCCTTTGTGGAGAATTAGCAGGAGAAAAAGATAAAGATTTTGTGCCTAGACTACATGGCAGAAAACTACTCAAAATAGTTGGAGGAATTATGCAAGTAAAATGGCGTTGCAGAGCAGATGAATAGAACTCTTAAAAAAGCCTGAAGTATGCTTAGAGGCACACACTTGAAGCAGAAGAATTGGGCAGGGCAGAGCAGAAGAATTGACTAATTTATCCTACATGGGGAATAAATCACCCACATTAGTATTTGTTGACAAGACTACAGAAAAAGCTGGGATTGGTAAGAAACCATCCCTGAGACACCTAAGAATATTTGGTTGTGAATCCAAAAGAAAAAAGAACTAAACTTGACTCTTAATTCTGGAAAGTGCATCTTTATTGGATATGGCAAAGGTGTCAAAGGGTACAAGTTGTGGAATCCTAAAACAAAGAAGACGTTCTATAGCTGGAATGTGATCTTCAAGGAAACCTAGAGGATTCTTGCACAAGAGAGTATGCGCAATGATGTTCCATAGGAATAACAACCAAAGAAACAGATAGAAAAGATCCGTGTTGAAGTGGATGTTGAAGACCCCGTATTCGAGTATGAGGCAACTAATGAAGTTATGAGAAGAGGAAAAGCAATCTGCAAACCCCACACTAAGGAGATCATAAAGGGTCCACATAATTGCCTAACAGTACAGCCCACTAGACCTTATTTTCTGTTCCCGCAGTCATAAACTAATGATAACAGCCCCAAAATGTTAAAAGAAGCTCTTCGATCAAATGAGAGCAAGTCTTGAAGAAATCTATGGAGGAATTGAGTCTCTAGATAAAAATGAGACTTGGGATTTTGATCCGGAGGTCAACAGGGCATTAGAAGTTCCCAAGATCTCCCTAAACCTATTCCTTGCGGAAAAAAGGTCGAGAGCTTTCCGTCACCTATTGGAATGCGCAAAACAAACACCGTACGCTCCGAGATGCGAGTCCATGCAAGAATCGGATGTTTACAGGATGAAGCTAGGATATCGGCAACGCAGCTGACTAGAACACATTGGCTAAAGTAATGCATCTTCGTGACGTCCAACAAGTGGCATGGAGCAAAATACGGGTCGCCTTCTTCGACGTGTGCAAAAAAGAGGATTGTGTCCTCTCGTGGTGACACGTGGCTCGCCACCCATTCAACTCACCAACCAACTCGGCGACAACTCGGCGACTAGCTTGATGACAACTCGGTGACATCTTGCAACCACTCGGTGAGTAGCTCGGACCAACTCGGCAAGAGAGACGTGGCAGCTCGAGTGGATAAGGAGAGTCAAGCGGCAAGTCGGGCAAGATGCGAGATAGCTCGTAACAACTTGCAACAGTCGGGGTGCACGTGGCGGTGTTGGCGGCGGCGATAACTCGCAATCGAAACGACAACACAGCGGGAGACGTGCCAACTCGGCGGAGATAGCTCGGCGGGTGACTTGCCAACAACTTGGGGGACATAGGGGACGTAGGGGAGTCGGGCGTCGGCGAGCGGCATCCCATGTGGGCAAGTTGCTTAATGGAAAACAATCGTAGTGAAATTGGCGAGCGGGATTTGAAACCCGCACCCACCGCGAACAAGCTCACCGCCTAGCTAACCGACTCGCCTCTCAATGGGTGAGATAAGAGTTGGCCGATAAGGCCTATGAACAAGTTTTTAGGGTTGGGGCCAATATATAAACCCCCACTTATTCCAAACACAACTCTCAAGCTTATTGTAAAAGCTTAGAACGAAGGAGGTAGCCTTTAGGAGATTGTCAAAGGCATTGTGAGGCATATTAAAGACCTAATTTTAGGCATTGTTAATTTATTTAGTTAATTATTATTAACTTAAATATTATTTTGTAAAGGCTATTGTAAGCCTTAATCTTCTCGTGTGGGACCGGAGCTCGGGAGTGGAGCCGAAGGATGTTGATATAGCACTGGAGAAGCATTACGGAGCTCTAATTCCTTACATTGGGCATTATTCAAAAAAATCGTGTTGTTTGGAGGCCGTGGAGAAGAATCTTATTCTGAGCTCGTTGACGCGTCACCGGATCGGACTTAGCTCGTGTAGAGACTAGAGGTCGTGCAGAGAGGGGAAGTCTACGGGGAGGGTAATTTCGTCAACAAACACTATCCGACTTAGCTCTGTGTAGAGGTTGGAGGTCATGTAGCAGAGGGGAAGTCTACAGGAAGTGTAAAGCCACGAAGCTATGCCGGAACATTGAGCAAGCTTCCAAGACCAGTCTAGTTTCTGTTGGACCAATTGGCACCAGAGTTCGTGGTGGACCGTAAAATTAATTATAGTATTGTAAGTTATTATTCTTGGACTTACATTCAGAATTTTATAGTGAATCGATTCGTCCATTAAACAAACCCGAGATGTAGGCAATTGTCGAACTCGCTTAACAACTTTACGCAGTTGTCGTTATTCTTGCATTGCATTTTCTTTGAAGTTGATTTTTATTTCGGGGTTAAAATCGGCATTAAAATTAATTAGCATATAAGGATCCGTTGGTTGAGAAGAAAATTTGCCGGTTTACGGATCAAGTTTGGTATCGAAATTGGTTGATTGATAGTTGACTGCTCCAGTTATGCAATTTGGTTTCGTTGTGATTCAACAGTACAAGTGCAATATGGGTAAGTTGTCAAAACAAGAGAAACTCAAAGAGCTCGAAGCATTCAATAGCCGGATCTAGGATGAGAACACTTTCCTGAGATCCAAGTTTCACTCCTTAGAAGAGGAGATAGAACATCTGAAAGATGATTTGCAAACCAAGGATGAGCTCTTGGCAAAGTTGCAGCAGCAGTTGCAAAGTAGTGAACAGAAGGAGTTACCTTCCACCGCAGATGCAAAGACCATGACGGATGAATGCACTGTAAGTTCACCCTGCAACACTTCTTTCTCCCGATCAGTTTCAAATGCAATATTTGGTGATTTTGAGAAACACACCAAAGGTATTGGCTCAAACTGTTGTTTAAAATGGGTTTTGATGGAAGAGGTCTTGGCAAGAATAGCCAAGGTATTGCTAACCCAATACAGGTCGAGGATCGTCCTCGTTATGCAGGTTTGGGTTATACTAGTGAGCAAATGGAAATTGGAGAGAGTTCCAAATCCGTTGAAGGAAGACAAGCTTCCAACAAAAAAGTGATTACGCCACTAGCACAACAAGAATTCCTCCGGGCAGAGGAACAAGTCATCACAACTGGATGACAAAAGGTGTACACGAACAACAAGAAGAGGTAATGAAATTCCACCTCGTTCTTACACTCGGCATAGGACTAATAGGAATTGTGTACATTCTGAAACTTCTAATCCTCTTTTTCAGTATGAAAAATATGGCTATGATATACAGAAAATGTGGAATGCTTTTCCTTGCACTTTTTGTGGGAAAGTAACCATTTTGTTGCCGCTTGTTGGAACAGGGAGGGTCAAGACCAATCTCGTCTCGGAGGCGAGAAATGGCAAAAGTGATTCCTCGTACGAGGACAAGAGGAGCATCTACACTCATTGTCATATGAGCGGACACAAGGTTGATAGATGTTGGAAGCTTCATCCAACAAGCCATTCGAGAAATGGTAAGAAAAAGTTGGTTTTCAAAGAAGTTGATAATTTACCAACTAAGTATGAGACAACCTTGGATCTATCCACGGATTGCCCACAAATGAGTCCATTCCATTTTGACATGGACAATGAAAAATAATTTGTTTTGGATAGATTTGATAGCATTGCTAATGATTGTTGATAGCATGTTATAATTCAGAGCTTGTGGTTATGGGATTCCTAAAGGGAAAACTAACCCATGTGTCACTTTGAATATTGTGGAGTGCCGGATGAGGAGAATCTCGCGACAGGTTTATCATGCTTGGCTTTTCTCACATGTTAAGTAACTCCATTGTGTAGTGACAAAGCAGTGTACGCAATTGAAGCAATTGTTGTTATGAAATTGTATATGTTGATAGGATGCGCTAAGACCCATACATGGGCAACGTGTTTGCAAATCAGGCAATTCACCGTTGGGGAATGCAACACTAGTGCAAACAAATTCATGGCAGATCACCGAATCAATCGACCGGTCTCCTTGTCATAGAGATGTCTTTTTCAAATTGATCATTTTGTGTGATGTTGTGTTTGCAGTGAGTTGACAATTTTCCGTGGGTAAGGAATGGCATAGCTTGTCCAATTTGGAGTAGCACTTTCAAAGGCCGTAGAGTCTACTGCGAGAGATCTCCATGAGGCAACCCAAAGTAACAATGCTAGTACCAAGAAAATGATGTTTCAACTTTTGGTGGAACAAAAGCCTCTAATTGGGGAGGTGTGATCCGGAGGTCAACATTGGGCATTAGAAGTTCTCAAGATCTCCCTAAACCTATTCCTTGCAGGATGAACAGTCGAGAGCTTTCCATCGTCTATTGGAATGTGCAAAACGGATACCGTGCGCTCCAAATGCGATGCAATGCAAGAACCGGATGTTCGCAGACGGCCGGGATACATGTGACATAGTGATTGGACACGTTGGCGAAAGTAACAAACAGGTCGCCGTGACATCAACAAGTGGCTTGGAGCAAAAAAACGAGTCGTCTTCGTCAATACAGGACCAGCTCGGTGACAACTCGACGACCAACTCGGCGACTAGCTCAAGACCAACTCGGCGTCGGAGACGTGGACAGCTCGGGTGGATAAGGCGAGCCGGCGAGTCAAGTGGCAAGTCGGGTGCGGTGCGGATAGCTCGGGTAACAACTTGGCAACAAGTCCGGTGGACGCGGCAACGTTAGCGGCAGCAACGACTTGATAGTCGAGACGACATCACAGTGGGAGACGTGGCAGCTCAGCAGGAGATAGCTCGGCGGGCAACTAGCCAGCGACTCAGGGGACACAACGGACACCGGATTTGGGGCGTTGGCAAGCGGGATGTGGCATGCGGGAGAATTGCCGAATGGAAAATGGCTGCGGTAAATTTGGCGGGGCGGGATTTGAACCCTGCACCCACCACAAACAAGCTCACCGCCTTAACCGACTCGCCCACTCGGCGGGTGAGATAAGAGTTGGCCGATAAGGCCTATAAACAAGATTTTCGTGGCTAGGGCCAATATATAAACCCCCTCTTATTCCAAACACAACTCTCAAGCTTATTGTAAAAGCTTAGAGCGAAGGAGGTAGCCTTTAGAAGATTGTTAAAGGCATTGTGAGGCATATTAAAGACCTATTTTTAGACATTTTCTTTTATTGAGTTAATTATTATTAACTCAAATATTATTTTGTAAAGGCTATTGTAAGCCTTAGTCTTCTCGTGTGGGGACAAAGCTCAAGAGTGGAGCCAAAGGACGTTGATATAGCACTGGAGAAGCATTACAGAGCTCTGATTGCTTACGTTTGGCCTTATTTAGCCAAGATCGTGTTGCTTGGAGGCCGTGGAGGAAAATCTTATTGTTGAGCTCATTGACGTCTGCACCGGATCCAACTTAGCTTTGTGTAGAGACTGGAGGTCGTGCAATAGGCGGAAGTCTACTTTGGGGTGATTTCCTCAACGGACACTATCCAACTTAGCTCTATGTAGAGGTTAGAGGTCGTGCAGTAGAGGGGAAGTCTACAGGAAGTGTAAAGCCGGGAAGTTGTGCCGAAACACTAAGCAAGCTTCTAAGACCAATTTGGGTTCTATTGGACCGATTGGCTCTAGAGTTCGTAGTGGACTGTAAACTTCATTATAGTATTGTAAGTTATTATTCTTGTACTTACAGTCAAAATTTTATAATGAATCGGTTGGTCAATTAAACAAACCCGGAGACGTGGCAATTCTTTGAGCTCCGTTAACAACTTTTTGCAGTGTCGTTATCCTCGCATTGCATTTTCTTTGAAGTTCATTTTTATTTCGAGGTTAAAATCAGCATTAAAATTAATTAGCCTATAAGGATCAGTTGGTTGGGAAAAAATTTGACCACTTTACGGATCAGATTTAGTTAAGTTACCTTCTGAAAGAATCCCTTGGGCCGCAAGTGGGTTTTCAAACAAAATTGCAATGCATAAGGTAAAATGGAGAAGTATAAGGCTAGCCTCATCGATAAGGGATTGTCTCAGGTAGATAGGATTTATTTTGGTAAGGTCTTTTCTCCCATTGTGAAATTGAAATCTATTAGATTTCTTTTAGTTAATACGATTGCATTTGATCTTGAAATAGATCAAATGAATGTTAAAACAGTGTTCTTGCATGGAGAGATTGAAGAAGAAATTGACATTGCTCAACCAGAAAGTTTCAAGGTTAAAGGGAAAGAGGACTTTGTTTGGAGACTGAAGAAGTCCAATAATGGCTTGAAACAATCATCAAGGATGTGGAATCAAAACTTAAAAAGCCATTTCTTGCATGGAAAGCTTGAAGAAGAAATCTACATGGCACAGTAGGAAAGTTTCAAGGTTAAAGGGAAAGAGGACTTTGCTTGTAGACAAAAGAATTCCCATAATGGATTGATGGAATCAAAAGTTTGAAAGCTATGTGTTGAAACTTAGGCCTACATGTAGCAAAGTCAATCCTTGTGTGTACTACAAGGAAGAAAGTGAAATTTTTTCATTATAGTCCTTTGTGTGGATAGCATGTTGGTTGGCAAATGCAAGGCGATGATCAAAGCAAGCTTAGTCTCAAGCTTCTTCATAGTTTGATATTGGTGCCGCAAAATTCATTTTGGCCATGGAAATTAATCGGGATTGTGTATACAGGAAACAAAGACTAGATTCGAGAAAATATGTTGAGACAGTGTTGGAAAGGTTCAAGATGCATGAAAACAAGTCTCCTTTGTGTGGATAGCATGTTGGTTGGCAAATGCAAGGCGATGATCAAGCAAGCTTAGTCTCAAGCTTCTTCGTAGTTTGATATTGGTGCCGCAAAATTCATTTTGGCCATGGAAATTAATCGGGATTGTGTATACGGAAACAAAGACTAGATTCGAGAAAATATGTTGAGGCAGTGTTGGAAATGTTCAAGCTGCATGAAAACAAGTCTTTAACATAGTTACCAAGTTCACTCGGATCTAGGTAAGATCTAGTCCAGCCCAAATGTTTTGAGGCAACCGGATAAATCTGATCCCATTCGCCTAATTTTTACCTTTGAACCCAAAAAATAAAAGAAAAACCTAATAAGTTAAACTTGAAATAGAGGCGAGTTTGTGTATTTCTAGAAAAAACTTTTTTCCTTTCGGAGAACAAACCACAATGGCAAGAAACAGATCCCATGAACTCCAACAACATCTCCTACAAATAATGCATCAGCTTGACTCGTCAACCCTTTTTGTAGAGGTATCAAATCTTCATTAGCGGTGGCGGAGAACCAGCCAAGAAACAGAGCTCACAAATACAAGGCAATTTGTGGTGAAGTGAGCCAAGAGAGAGGATGAGAACTCAAACTCAAGAGTAGGTGGAGGCGAATTTTGTAATGGAGCAGACTAGAAAAAGTCCATGGTGAGGTGAGGTGCGCAAGTTGAAGAACTCAGGACTGTAGCGAACCATGTTCAGAGATGCGAGGTGGTAGTGAGTAGAGACCCTAACAGTGTAAAAGAAGCACTCCCAAAACCAATGCGGACTTGTGATAAAGAAAAAGCTCGCTCCCGAACAAGAGGGCCACAGAGAGGAGGTATCGCACTTTGGCTAGAATGGCATTGATGAGATTTACTTTTAGATTTAGATCTCCAGTTTTAAAATTATTTGATTTGAGTTAGTTTTAGTTTTTAGTTTTTCAGTTTTTACGTCATATAATAATAATTAATAACATTTAGTTTCATTATTAATAAAAATTACTATTTATTAATATAATGCTAATAATTTATTTATTATTAATATAAGTTATTTATATAAATTATTTATTGTTAAAATAAGTTATTATATTATTAATATAAATTACTATTATTAATTTTAATAATTAATATAATTATTGTAATAAATTATTAATATGAATTCTTAATATTAATAATAATTAAAATTAATAATAATATAAATTATACCAAACAAGATTCTTCTTAACCTTTTTGGGAACTCCGGATTTCCGGATTTTTGCCTT
Source organism: Taxus wallichiana var. yunnanensis (assembly GCA_018340775.1). Classification (NCBI taxonomy): domain Eukaryota; kingdom Viridiplantae; phylum Streptophyta; class Pinopsida; order Cupressales; family Taxaceae; genus Taxus; species Taxus wallichiana. The sequence continues at coordinate 555,270,452 of CM031234.1, forward strand.
TCCCAATGGATCGAAATTTCTACGAACCTAAGAACTCTGGTCTTTACGCACACCTTTTCTAGTTGGTCAAAAGTTATCTACTACACAATGTCCACATACAAGATTAGTTGGAATACATGGCCCTAGTTCCATTTGCAAGTAAAAGAAAACACATTCAATGAGAGAAGCAATAATCCGCACTACTTATTATTGGAGAGGCACAATTAAATAGGCCTATAACAACTCCTATAATCAAGGAGGTAGGAAAAACAATAAAACAATGGGAAGCAAAGAATAGTTTGACCCGTATAACAACATAATAGTTTGTTTTTAATATTAACAAACTATAATAACTATTAGAACATTATTCATTTATTCTAATACCCTCCCTTAATGACTGAACCAGAAACAACTCCAAGCTTATCTCGAAATTTTACAAATTTGTCTTTACACAAAGGTTTAGTCATTATATCAACTGGTTGTTCAAGGTAGGACAATAATAAAGACATATGTCTTCATTATTAACCAACTATCGGATGTAGTGGTGATGAACCTCAATGTGCTTAGTCCTGGCATGAAAAACTAGATTCTTCACCAACTTTAGTACACTCTAGTTGTCACAGAAAATATAGGTGTGGGTGTTGATGAATCAAGTTGAAGATCCTCCAATACTGATTGAATCCACATCAACTCACACCTGCACTAACAATTGCTTTGTACTCAACTTTAGTGGAAGACAATGCAATTGTACTCTGAAGCTTACTCTGCCATGAAAATGCTCCTAAACCAAGAGTGAAAATGTAACCTGTTGTAGATTTTCTAGAATCAACTGATCCTGCCCAATCTGAATCAAGTATACCCTGTCAACTCAAAATCAATAGTTTGTTTATATAGAATGCCAAAGTCAAGAGTTCTTTTGACATCTAAGAACTCATTTTGCAGCTTGTCAATGTTCTTCATGTGGTTTAGCCATGAAGCAAGAAAGATAACTCACTACAAAACACAAATTTGGTCTAGTAGTAGTAAGATAAATCAAACTACCTACTAATTGTCAATACATTGTTTCATTGACTAGTGGTGAATCAATGTTAGTTGAGAGTTTTGTCCCAACTTCCATAGGTGTAGCTGTTGGATTACAATCATACATTCTGAATTTGTCTAACAAGGATTTGGCATATTTTGTTGGGATACAAAAATTGTATAACCAAAATTGTAGCACTGCCAAAACTCTACACCTAGACAATATTGAAGCAGTCCTAGATCAATCATTTCAAACACAAAACAAATGTTCGGCTTTCACTTGTTTAATTAAGTCATTGCTGCTTCTAAAGTGATGGCAAGATCATCAACATAGACAACTAGAACCACTATGTCATCACCAACCAATTTAACATAGAGAGTAGATTTTGCATCACATCTTTTAAAACCAAACTCTAAGATATTTATCAATTTTGAAAGATCGGGCTTGAGGAGCCTACCTAAGTCCATACAAGGACTTCACTAACCTGCAAACTAGATGTTCTTCTCCAAGACTATGAAATCCATGTGGCTATTACATGTACACCTCTTCCTCTAAGTCTCTGTTCAAGAAAGCACTCTTGACATCCATCTGATATACCTGCCAACCAAACTGAGCAACAATAACAATAACCATTTTGAATGTTACCATTTTTGTTGTAGGAGCAAAAGTTTCTTCATAATCTACTCCTTCCTGCATATCCTTTAGCAACAACAAAATGTGTTTTATACTTATCTAGAGAACCATCTGACTTACATTTTACTTTGTAAATCCATTTACAACCAATGGCTTTCTTACCTAGGGGTAAATCTAACAAGACCCAAGTTCCATTTTTCATTAGAGCATCATACTCCACCTTCATGGCAGATTCCCATTCTAGCTTTCCTTTAGCATTTGCATAAGTATTGGGCTCAAAGATTTGTGACACAACTGAATTGAGAGCAAAGTTTACTTGCTCAAGATTTTGTACCACTTGTTTCCCAAATCTAGTGGATCTATCTTCTAATGATTTTGGAAGCTCATCTTGTCAAACATCTTGCAGTGTTATATAGTACCATTTTGGCCTTTTTAGCTAACTAGTTGAATCATTGTTTGTTTCACTAGATCCTTCCATCGAGCTAGAATTTTCTGGTGTGGGTCTTTTTAAGTCTGTTCCACTTTAGGACTAGCACTAGATTCACAATCATCAGTATGAATCCAAATATTACTATCCATTATAGGGATCTTTTGAAAATAACTCTACTTCATCAAACCATCTAGCCTCCGTCTTCTTTAGAAATGGAGAAAACGAGGTTTTATCGGTATTTTAACAAAATCGCCATCCAATATGCGGATATGCGGCGGTCCATGAACCGCCCGAATAGGCGGCTTGGTACGCTTGACAACCCTTCGTCGATCTACACAAGGTACGGTGGCCTGTCACTTTTAACGAAAAAATAAAAATGCAACATGAATGGAACAAACTTCAGATTTGAGATAAACTCGACTTTGTCCCTTCCTGTCACAACCTTCCCATTCTCCAGTTTACGAGAGGACATGGGAGAGGCTAAAAATACTTGGCGGAGCAAAGGATTGGATCATTTGAAGCAAGAGATTTCATGGGAGTAAGTGCAAGAGTAATCTTAGAGCTTGAATTGAGTTTGTAGAACCTAGGAGGTTGAGAACAGAGCAAGCAAGTATTTGGGAGGAAGTGTGAGACATTGCCAAATTTCCTTTCATACTTATTAGTAAATCATTTGTATCTTCATTGGATGCCTATATGAAACAAGTGGGAAGAAAGAGCAGTTGCCCTTCCCGACTAGTTTTCCCTCACACTAGGGGTTTCCAGGATAAAATTCTTGGTGTTTGTGTTTTAATTCATTTCTCTCTACAAATTTTAATTCTAAAGCATAAGTAATTCAATCACTAGCTCAAACTGTCATTTTCTAATTGAAAGTAGAACAGCAACGTTTTAAAGTGTGATTTGTGAGAATTCCAAAGTTGAAGGTTTACGATATAAATTACTAGTACCAATAAGTGTACCATCTTTTGACATATATGGAACTTTTTATCTATTTTCACGTTTCTACCTATTACAACCTTATTTATAGAGATTTTTATTAATCTATATGCTTTGGATTGCTCACTATATCCCACAAACATGTACTTTTTACTTTTAGCATCTAAACCACTCCTTTTTTTGGAGTTGATGCTAAAGCAATACAACCAAAAATATGGATATCACTTACATCAGGCTTTCTACCTGACCATGCTTCTTCAAGAGTGATGTCTTGCATAGCTTTACATGGACTTCTATTCAAGATGAGGCTTTCTACCTAACCATGCTTCTTCAGGAGTCATGTCTTGCACAACTTTACATGGACTTTCTATTCAAGATGTACACTATAGTATTTATAGTTTTTGCCCAGTACCAAAAAGGTACATTCTACTTTGCACCATACAACGTGCCATCTCCATAACAGTCCTATTTCTCCTTTCCACTACTCCATCTTCTGTGTGAGTATAAGGAGTGGTATATTGTCTGTTTATATGTTCTTGTGTGCAGTATTCATTGAATTGTTTGGAAACAAATTCCCCTCCATTGTCTGTTCGGAATGCTTTGGCTCTTCTACTATTTTATTCTCAACCAAGTGCTTTCCATGCAACAAAGTTAGAAAAACAATATGATTTTTCTTCAAAAATACACCCACATTTTTCAAGAACAATCATCTACAATCAACAAGAAATATAGTGCACTAGATATTGTACTAGTTTTCATGGGACCATGAAGATCCGCATGTACCAAGTCTAATACATTTTCTGCTCTCCATGCTTTACTAGTAGGAAAGGGTTGCCTAACCTACTTACCCAACTAACATCCTACACATACATCTTGATTTTCTTGAATAGATGGAAGTCCATTCACCATGTGATTTTTGCTCAAGACATTCAAATACTGATAATTAAGATGACCATATCTTTCATGCCACAGAGTACTAGTTTGCTCAATTGTTGCTAAAGCATATTGTTCTATTGATTGTGGATCTATAAGTTTGTATAGACCCCTTTCCCTTATACCAATAGCAACTATATCATCATTGAGTGTAGTTACCTTACATTTGTTTCCTTCAAATTTAACTACCAATTGTTTGTTTTTGGTGATTTCACTAATAGATAAGAGATTCTTGTTCATATCAAGTACATATCTAACATTACAAAATGTATATTTGTATTGATTGTTCAATGTAATTTGCACATCCCCATATCCCTTAATATCATGTGTCCATCCATCACCCAAGGAAACAGTTTCATGACTACTAACATCCTCAATGAAATCTACATACCAATCTTTATGACATGTATAATGTTGAGATGCTCTGAGTCAAAATACCATGTGTGTGACTCATTGGATTGATCATGTGATGTTGTAAATGCAAATTCAGTAGATGCCTCTCCTTTTGCTTCTTTTGCAACATAACATGTCTAGACTTCTTGTTTGCATTAGCCATATCTTCTTGTCTCTTTCTACAATCCTTCTTAAAATGTCCTAGCTGCTTGCAATAAAAACATTTCCATTTGGCTTTCTTAGAATCACTTACAGTACTTTTGGAGGTTACCTTTGTGGAATTGCTTGTATTCCATTGTTTTGCCTTTCCCTTTGACCATGCCATGAATGCACTTCTGTAGCCATTGATGTCGAGGAAGTTGCATGAGTTTGTCTTCTCTCCTTTTGCATGAGAAGTGTAGATAGCTTCTCAAAATCAATCTCCTATGTCTCCGCGATCATATGCAATGACTCAACAAATGAGTCAAATGATGCTGGTAGGTTCTACAGTACAGAGCAATCAAATCTTGTTCATCTACATGCTTTTCCACTTTGCTTTCACTGATCACAAATGTCCTTCAACTACAACAAGAATTCAGAGATCGAACCACCCTCCTACATTTTAGTGGAAAATAACAAATTTTTCAGTACAATACCTATCGGCTTTTGAAGCCTAGTACTTGGATGTTAGACTTTTCCACAAATCCGAAGCACTAGTTACATTTCTTACTTCTGGAATTAAATTATCAGCCACTGAAAGTTTTAACAACATCAATGTTTCCCTATGACACTTATCATAGTTATCATCGACTAAAAGTTCATCATCATCTGGTATAGTTTTCTTTGCCAAATACAATTTGATCAAGATTCTGAGACTCACAAATGGTAAGTATCTTGTGACTCCACAAACTAAAGTTTTTGCCTATCAATTTTTGTGAATCTGCAGCAACAAGTGTTGTAAACTAGCCATTTTGACCTAGTTTTTTACTAAAATAGTTAAATAGGAAAAACTACAAAAGTTTTTACAAAACTTCCTTTTGCTTGTTGATTCTATCCTAAAAACGGACAAATTGACCAATTTTCATCTCAAAACTCCTTACAATCTAAGAGATTTTAATTTTACTATTTCCGTAAAATTGCCAAAAAATACGGCAAAATTAAAATCTTGAGTTTTACACTCTTTTACAAAAATTCTTTTGTGTGCAGGCAAGGACACCAAAATAGACAATGTGTCAAAGTTGTAGCTATTTTCTCCTTACAATTTATCGTCTACGGAATTACCCGTCTTTCAAGGCAAAAACATTTTTAAAATTTACTGAGGTTTAATTTTAATAAATTTTTAATGTATATACTTTTTGCCCTAAATTTATAAAAACCTGAACTTTGATTAAAATTATATAAACTTTAATCAGCCAATTAAAATTGACCTTGCACCTCTATGACTGGCGTCTTCCTCTTGGATTGTGCTCCAACTGCTCCTCAACGCATATGTTGAGCTTTTCAAGCTTTTGTCAACTGCTGCGCCCAGCTTTGGTGTTGCACTCTCTCTTACTCTTTCCAATGGCACCTTGCCCTTCAAATTCTGTCTTCTCCTATGGATGACGTCTTTGCAGCAGCAATGAACCAAATAAGAATTGTTCTCAGTAAAGAATGGATTTATTGCGCCACACACACAACCTCCAAGAATCTTCAGCATGTCAACAAAACAGAAAATAGAAATAATACACTCATGTTGGCTAAGCTCTAGAGTCTAGAACAGTAAAAACCTCACCAATGTTCAAAATGCCTTGGAACAACAAAAACACCTCCGCATAATTCCTTTGAACAGAAAAATGTCTCACCCTTGGCACATCCTTCTTTCACAGGGAATGCTTCTCTCTCATACAAGATCTTCAACGGGTGCATTTAATCACCATGCTCCTCCCTAACAAGATCTCCTCCCTCACAAGTTTCCTTCCAAGCTTGCCCAACCGATATCATAAAAGAAAAACACGTTCAATAAGAGAAGTAATAATTTGCACTACTTATTACTGGAGAGGCACAATTAACAACTCCTAAAATCAAGGAGGTTGGCAAAACAATAAAACAGCGGGAAGCAAAGAATAACTTGACCTGTATAACAACATAATAGTTTGTTTTTAATATTAACAAAACTATAATAACTATTAGAACATTATTTATTTATTCTAATTGCAAGTGCAGTGTGAAGCCTAATGTATGCAATGGTATGCACAAGACTTGACAAAGCACATGTATTGGGAGTAGTGAGCAAATTCATGTCCAATCCAGGCAATGAGCAGTGGATTGCAATGAAGAGGATCCTCAGGTATCTGCACAGGACTTCAGACTACACAATTCGCTATCGGCGCAATCCTATGAAAGAAAGACATTGAGTCTACACAGCTTCGTGGATTCTAACTAGGGTGGAGTTTTTGATTGTCGTAGATCTACCAATGTATATGAGTTCAACTTGTTAGGTGGAGTTGTAAGTTAGATGAGCAAACGATAGAGAAATGTTGCAATATCCACCACAAAGGTTAAGTACATGGCAGCTACTCATGCAAGCAAGAATGTGGTTTCGCTTCAAAGGTTATGTTCCACTGTCGCATTTGTTCAAAAAGAGTAAGGATAGATTGTGACCATTTAGTGTATTTTGTCTGGAAAATAACCCAAGCATCATTCTCAGACAAAACACATTGATGTGCAATACCATTTTGTAAGGGAAATGGTGGAGAGAAGGATATTGTTGGAGGAGGACACTGATGAAAATGTTGTGGATTTATTAACAAAGGCAATGAGTACTGAGAACTTTTCTTGGCATGGAAATAAATGTGCCTAGCTACTCGCAGTTATGATTTTGTGATCCCTTATGCAAAGTATTCACAAAGTGGGGAAGTTGTTTGGAATGTTTCAACTTTGCATGGTCCTGCACAAGATAGTTATGCGCAAATTTCATATAGCACAAGTTTCTAGAGCATTGCTGCAAGAGAAATTTTGCGCAAGAAATTGTGCAGAGCGGCATTGCACAAGGACTGTGCAATGTGGTGGTACAACTGTGCAAGGAAGGCCAATCACAAGGCTGTGTGTTGGTAGTTTGGTGCATAGGAGAGTTGTAGAGTGGTGCACAAAGGGAACTGTGAAACACGGTAATGTACCTTATGATTCTATCTTAAGGTGTTAACATCCACTTGTTTGATGGCATATGTCGAATTGGAGGTGTGCAAGTTGTGTCTTGATAATACTCTGACATGTTTCGTGGAGGAGCATTACATAATGATCACTCTCGCAGTGGTTGGTGAGACTACGGATTCTCCTATCGCATGAGGATTATAAAGTGGGGTGATGGTATTCCGTATTAAGGTACATACTCTCTTTAGGGAGTACAGACAAAAGTAGATCTGGAACAATCTTTAGATTGTTGGTCAGTTAGACGGTTGACACAGTTAAACAATGTAGTGTATGAACTGCATATTATTCTACAGACCCTTGTAGTGTGTCTTTGTATTATAAACAATTTAATTAATTCAATAGAACGAACAATATTGTGTTGGGCTTTTTACCCAAAAGGGTTTTCCAAGATGAAATATTGTTTATTTTGTGTGCTATCTTTCTTGTGCATTGTAATAGATTCCAATAGCAAAGCTTTTCTCAGTTTTTAGCTTATTGTGAAAGAGCCAAATCCCAACATAGATAAATGTCTTGTGTCATGTGTGCTAGAATAATCTGTGCATGTTTCAAGTAAATCTATGTATGTTTCAAAGGTTCTAAATGGATTTTGCTGTTCCCATTAGCCATCTGCATTTCTAGCACCAATGGTGTTTCATCCCATACGCATCCACATGCAATCAGAACTCTTGCAAATAGCCTCAAAATTGCAGTTTTTGTCATGCTTGCAATCATAATTATTAAGAAAATAAAAGGAAAAAAAATTGATGCAATGTGATGTAGAAGGTGAATTCTGGAGGAAATGAACTTGTCAGAGATTATAGTTCTTTTTTTTTTTGGAGTGATAATTCACAGTGTGCTATAAGTGTGCTATAGTGTTGAGTTTTCTGCAATCAACTAGGTGGATATTATATGATCAAAAACAAAAAAGAAATACATGATAGCTTAGTAAGGGACAAAGTAATTGATCATTTGATGGCACATATGCCCCATTTCTTGACAAGAAGATCCAATCAATTAGAGGAAGAGAAATAATGATACTATCAAGAAGTCGGGCAATGAAAGAGGCTGCATATAGAAGAGCAGCTTTGCAAAGAGAAAGAAGACTACTGTCGAAAAACACTAAATGACTTTGTTGTTTCAAGTTCCATGTAAGAAAACGCTACCCAATATGTGGAAAATAAGAGTAGAGAAGATAAAAGAGGGATATGAAGGCATCCTACTCAAATGTTGTACTCTTTATTTCAAGAAAAACAAAGTAGAGGCTTCAATAGACTGCGTGACGATAGAATTTGCATCAAAGGCAAGAACTGCCTACGAATAGCAGACTGCTATTGTGAATAATGTGAACCAAAGGAGTTCAAGTATGAATTGTGATGCAGGAGCATCCATGGCAAACAAATAATCTCGCATCACCAAAAATAGAGTGATGTTTATCTTTGTTTTATCTATTTTTATTTGGGTTTTGGCTTGACATGGTGTACTTGGTCCTACAAGGCATCCTTGAGAAAAAAGATTTTCAAGAAATCTTGTTCTAGAACTTTCAGTTTTGGCATTTTGCTAAGCCGCATGGAGGAAATTCTGACTTTTTGCTGACTAAATGCTAACCGAACGCCTGTAATCATTAGCAGAGGCAAAGTAACGGATTCTTGGGATAATCATTGATACGGGAAGCACTTCTTGGTTCCTTAGGGAGCTGAAGAGACCTGGGACGCATCAGTAAATGAGGGGAGAAGACGGACATCAATTGGGACACTGCACCAATAATGTGGCTGAAATCATGGCTATCCAACGCGCTCTTCTGGAAGCAGCTAAATTGGGGTGTCCTAGTATTATAGTGGAATCTGACTCCAAGGTCATTGTTAATCTTCTACAAGCTCCAGAGCAACATCCTTCCAATAATTGGCTTATTGCCAAAATTCAGGATAATATTAAGGTCATAGCCAGACAGTTTCAAACAATCACATATCATCATGTGCCTCGGGGTCAAAACAAGATGGCAGATGCTTTGGCCAATTGGGCGTTAGATCATTCTAATCTGATCAATTATGGTCCTGTACCTTTGACCTGGTCTCAGGAGAAACGGCAACAGATTGAGTAGATCCTCTCTTTGAAATCGCATGATGGATAAATTGCAGATATGTTATCTCTCTTCTCTTATTTGTTATTGGAAATCTAAGGATATTTCCTCGAGTATGAGTATAACTGCTTGGCATTGTAATTTGTACTTTATACTTATATTAATATAAAAGTGGTGGTTTTTTTTTTTTTAAATCTTCAAACAAAAATCCAGAACAGGTTTGTGCAACAGTCAGGTTGGGTTGGGTTGTTGTTATCTCTTTCTCCATGTTTGTAATGAAATAAACTTGTAGAGGCATGTGTGTGAGTAGTAGAGTGTGTGTATCAATTGTGTAGTGAATTCATTGACTAGAAGGATTTATTGAGTTGTGCCAAGGTTGTAGAAGTGCTCATGTGTGTCCATGGAAAAGTAATAACCCTTACATCACAGAATTAGAGATTGTCCTTAACTGGCCACCCCTCCTGCTTGCACCAAATTGGCTACCCTCTAGGAAACAAGCAAAAGAGGCTTAATTATGTGGATTTAGCAAGAGAAGGGTGGAAATATCATTCTAACTATAGATTGTGAGAAGAAAATTGCAAGAATTTCTCATGAGCTGGTAGGAATTGGAAGCGAAAAAGTCATCTATGCTGTGAGAATTCCAACAAGCACATCCCACACTATTCCACCGAAGGAAGGGGGCGATGTAGAGCCCGAATCAAGTAAACATGTGGCAAAATTGACTGAAGTGAGAACAAGCTTTTGTAGAAGACAAAACTGGTCTAAGTCTCATCCTATTCCACAATGTTGGTCTCTTCAGCCTGGATAACCCTCACCAGTTCAATGTTTTAAAATCGCAACTGGACCCCGAACCGGTCGAGGGTTGGACTGGACCGGTTCAAACTTTATGAACCGGTTTATTAAAAACACATTAAAAATTACATTATTAATGAAAACAATATATTTGAAAGATTAGAAACCATGATTCCAACAATTACACACAAAATATGCAAAGTTTGCTCATGTATATACTATATAACATGTAAGAAAGGTGTTTATAGCAAAATTAGGGTTTAGGTCAGCTAAAAAGCTGAACTTTTAATTAAAAAATTGTTTTTTTGCAAAATTAGTGTTGTATTACAGCGCTTTCTGGCTCGGCCGGTTCAGAGCAAAACCGGACCGGTTCGACCGTTTGGTACCAAACCGGTCCACCGGTCCAGTTTGTATACTGGTTTGAAAAAAAAACATTGAACCGGCTAGTTCCGATTCCGGTTCGACCGGTTTTAAAAACACTGCACCAGTTATTATAGAATGGCAAGACAACCCCTCTACTGGATGGCAGCATTATCCGGGCATTGTCCATGCTGATAATTGGTTAGTTACGTTGCAGAATAAGTTGCTGCTTTTTCTCAAGATCAATAGGGTGATGCTACCTTGCATGCTCCCTGCCCTGAAGATATGGAGAAGCAGCAGGCAATCTCAAAGAAACTCTTGAATCCAGAACTTGGCAGCATTCTACAGAATCCATCTTAGATTCTCATCCTGAAATGCAAGAATTTAAAAACATTACACAAGCAATGACTATATGTCTTACCGAACTTTTTCTCCTTTTACTGGTAATTGTTTTGTTTTGGTTTAATACCACTTCCTCTATTTGTAGCTTTGTTCCGATTTGGTTTTGTTGAGCTTGTTTATCAACATGAACAAATAAGTTCAAATATCATCCCTGAATCTTAAACTGATTTAATCAATAAAACCATGTTAAATAATTTATTGCTTCCCCAAATTTTAAATGACTAATAACAAATTTCAAGTCGGCATTATAACATAATATTTATAGTGATACCAATATGTTCTATCTTATGTGATCTCTATAGCATCCAGTTGTGCTTTTCATATAACAGAAACTCCTAATAATTATGTTCTAAACTAGAGCTCACTTCAACACCTCCCACTTTGTGCAACATAGAGTCGAAGGAAAAACAATTAAAAGACACAATCAAGGAGACAAAGCAATGGTAACTACTAAATACTAACGATAATTGTGTAAATGGGGACAAAGAATAGGCTTCAAACAGCAGGAGCTCCCTAGTGAAACAAAAGCATAGCCATCATGTTCCTAATTCATATTTTAGGCATCATATATATCTCACCTTCCGAGGCTTGACAGGAACATGCAATGGAAAACTTAACTCTTCGGACAGCTTTTCAATTAATGAACAACTCCAAGCTCCCGCTGCAACTATCACTGCTTTATTACCATATAATACATGATTTGAAGTCTGTACTCCTTCGACATGGCCAGTACGGTTAGATCTAAATAATAACAAACTCAGAAAGTCAAATTCAAGAAGACTTGCCTATAAAACATTAATCTGAATCATTTGCTCAAATAATGAGAACTCAAAATTTATGAACTATGCTCTGGGTAAACTGAAAGCTAAAATATATGTTAGAGCATAGCTATGCTATGCACTTATAAAGCGTACAACAGGGTCCTCATAAAATTCTTCATATCTGCCTTGTGAAACAAATGTTTTGTTGTTCTGTGCATCATAAAAACCTTTGACAATAAGGCTGAAGAAAAATTAACTAGACAATCCACAAAATTTGCAGTGGAATGGAATGACACTGATCAGATATGTAGATGCTTCTCACAATTCAATGATGGCTACACACCTCCTCTATGAAGGACACAGCCAACTTGGCATCTATCTGGCTGTCATCAGGAATAAAAGCAGCTCCTCCTTCCTTTTCAACTTCAAGAGCAGGTTCCACTTGATGCAAACAAGAAGCGGGCATGAATTCCGCTCTAATACCAGCTTTAGATAATAGCTTTACTCTCTCTTGCAAAATCATAGATTCTTCTGATGTAGTGCCAACTAACAAGCTACCTGCTAAGTCCTCATAATCATTGATCATATTTGAATTCAACAAGAATTAAGTTCCAAAAAGGTTACCAGCACAAAATAATATAACAATAAACTGCAGATGTGTTCTTAAACACCCTTGTATTTCCAAATGCAAAAACATATTAAAATGGCACTGAATTTTTTTAAAATCAGGCTTAAACAACAGAGTTGCACAGATAAGGATACAGTATCAGATACGGATACAGTTAATTTTTAAGATCATGATATGAATAAGGTTGGATACAGCATAATAGATTATAATAATCTGGATTATAAATTAAAGGAAATATATTTATAGTGGTTGTCAATTTTAAATTATTAACAAACTCATACAATAGATTAAAATTACACATACTTTACACACTCTCGGCCCACGGGAAAGGTAGGAAGTTGGGTATTCCATGGATTAAAAAAATTGAAGCTGTTGTGCAAGCCAAAGGAAAATAGACAAAATGAAAGAAAAGAAGCAAAGTAGGCCAAAGGAAACAAATCAAATGAAATCATAGCAGGTTGAACAGAGCCAATGCGAAATTTGAAGGAAAAAAGCAGATCAACACTTATCCACCTCCATGTCCTCAATTGTTGTTTTTAAAATGCATTTTAGAATGTCGTTATTAGGCTTTTTATTATAATTTTAGCCTTTTGAAGGATTTTATTTCAGGTTAACTTTTTATACTTCAAAATCAAATACGACTACGATTGGCCTGCATACTGTATCCAAACATATCTGATACAGCCTAGTTACAGGTTCATATCGGGATACTGTATTCGGGTTGTATCCGAGTTGCATTGTTCCCATATCTGTATCTGGCACAAAGATACGCGAGCCCTAGGAACGGGGTGTCGTATGTTACAACCATGTTAAACAATTAAATGAGGTTACAAATATCGACATGGAAGCCATGTTATTGGGTACATGTCCCCAAGGGTGGTCCTACTACGGTAGGTTTCAGGTATGGGTACCAGTCCAGTCCACCTGTGGGTACCACCCGTCTACTTCCCAGTAGAACCAGCAGAACCAGGATGAACTTGGAGTACCCAGTTCTACTAGGCAGTACCTGAGCGCTACCAAGCAAATACTCATTGGTAAAATTGTTATTTTTTTCGTTTTTGGTTTAAATTTAAAACAATCAAACTTGGACTCAAAAAATTATTAAATAATTACAAACCCTGAAAGACACTCTCAACCTTTTTAAACAACAACAATAGATTTACATACTCATCCACTCAATTAAGAGCAACAAGCTGGCAGCAAAAACAGTAGAGGATTCGGTCTATGTTCATTCCAACATGTGCCGTCTAACACACAAGCAAGATGAGTACAAGCAAGGGGCAACAAAGTGTTGGGATGTAAACCCATAGACTCCTTTACTTGGATGCTTCCATTGGCCACCTTTCATTGCTCGACCTGGAGCTAGAGTGTACTTCACACAACCTACATAGCAAAGCTAGTGGGAGTTGCACTACTACTGCTTGTGGTTCTAATGAATCACATGTTGGTGTTGATGCTCTCGATGAAGACATTGAAGAGCAATATGATTATGAATATAATGAATATGCTGATTTATCTTGATTTTTGCGTATACATTGTAACATTTGCACAATGTACTTGTTCTAAGTTCAACCACTAAATATCATGACGTTTGGCATTGAATTATTAGTATACTTTGTGGTTATTTTGTTTACTCTAAGCATGTTATATGGCTAATTTTGCTTACTTGGCTATATTTTTTAATATTTTATATATTTTTGTACAGCCATACCCGACCCCAAAGAAAAATCATCGCATCAACGTATACCAACCCCATACTAGTACCAATACCAGTACCAAGATCAACTACTTAGCATGGAAGCTAAAATACAAAACATACCTCTTGATGTTCCTATCAAACCTCATTTAAAGAGGAACACTAACAATCACATCAATATTACATCATAAAGATTTAAAGAGCACTTGGGACGGCAAAAACACCAAAATCATGACAACCACCCAACCATTTACAATCTCTATCATTTTCCAAGTCATCAAATATTCGTGGAAGAAGATCCAATCATTAAGTAGAACAATATATTTACCCTTAGGACATTGCATAAAGACGACGAGAGAGAAAGTTGTTGCAAACATAAACAAGATCCTTCTAAGCACCGGACTCAAGTTATAGTCCTCGTAGCTTGAGGGACATGGATCTCCCCGCCTAATGATAGAGAGGTTGCTTGAAACACATGGAGAGGACTAGGAGTCGCTCTCCCCACCAACAACGGGAAGAGAGGTAGAGATCAAAGGAGAGGCCTACACCTCGACAGGTTGGACAAGGCAGACCACATTCAAAATGTTTTAAGACTCCACCCACATGCCTATTCTAGAGACACCACTAGATATAAGCCTAAAAATGGTTGGTTAGTTTGACCGAGTGCTTGAACTCTGCTCCTACATGAGAAACACCAAGGCTCGTGTAGCCATACCCTTGCTTGAGAGATGGGGGAGGAGTTTGGTGGAGGATAGTGGAACAGAAACTCCTATTGGATGCGAGATATTATCACATGGAAGCTCTTTGAGGGCATTTTAGATTGAGTTACATCTTTAGACGCTTTGTGCAACAATGATCAAGCAAGTTTCATGGTTTGAGGTAGATGACGAGCACGGTGAATGGGAGGAAGTTTTGGACCTCATTTAGTATGTGCATTATATGCGCAGATGAGCAACTTTCAATATAACGCTTTTATTAGGGGTTTGAAACTGGATAGGTGGAGCCGTTCGTATGCATTGTCCACGAGTCTCTCGGAAGTTGTGGAGAAGGCATACATAACAAAGGAGAATAGGGGTAAATCCAAGCAGGCCCAAAATAAGGACGGTGCCCATGTGCAAACTTTGCAAGGTAGCGAGGTACTCGGTCGAAGGGAGCACCACCTCCTCCTAGGGGTGTATTTAGATCTCCAAAGTAGAGACCTCTCCAACCTCGGTACAACAATAGCAATAGTGTTTCCAAATCGTCGAGGAACGCAGAGAGACAGAGGTACTTGGTTCACAATTTCATGTGGCACCCACAATCGGAGAGCGCGAGGGACGGTTATCAGGGCCATCTCGTTCGCATCAAACTTTTAGGACAAGGCCTACGGGGTCTAGTGCACGAGAGTTCACAAGGGACAAGTGGTGTGCCAATTACTCGGGGATAGCTCGGAGGGTGTTTTACTTGTGGTGACCTAGGACATTACTCTAGGAATTGCACTGTGGAATTTTGCGGCTTTGAACATGGGGAAAGCCCTACATATGAGACTACGGTGGCGACATGGGCGAGATCTCCCAAAGTGTATGCGGTGGTAGATAACCGCCGAGTAGAGCATCAAGCCTCAATAATCGAGTCATCAAGTAGTATTGAGGGGGTTCTTGTATCTATTTTTTTATTCTGTTCTTCGACTCTTTTGCATCCCCCGTGTGTTAATGGATTGATGCTGAAGCTAGTGGCGATTATGCAAGACACGAGCCGAGATGTTGAGTTGGCGAGATGTTTCTTGTAGTGAGCAACTGTGAGGCATGCCTTTCTTTGAGAGATATTGACTTCCATATAGACCTAGTACCCAAAACAAAGCCCATTTCACAAGCACCCTAAAGGGTGACTACTTCAAATCTTAGCGAGCTCACGATGTAGCTAAAAACCTTCTAGAGAAAAACCTGATTCGTCTAGTGTGTCCCCTTAGGTACACCCATCATATTTGTCAAGAAAAAGGATGAATCTCTAAGACTATGCATTGATTATAAACAGTTGAACAAGGTGATGGTGAAGAACCATTATCCTCTCCCTCGGATTACAAGCTCTTCGACCAAATGCATGGTGACACCATCTTTTCAAAGATCAATCTACATCCGGTTATCACCAATTGAGGATCATTGAGGCGGATATTCGTAAGATAGCTTTTTGGACCGAGATATGACCGCTATGAGTTCACAATGGTACCCTTTGGGATAACCAAAGCCCCAAATCGTTTTCATGAGTTTAATGAATGGGGTGTTCGTGGACCTTCCTAAATCACTTTGTTCGTGTGTTCTTTGATGATATAGTGGAGGAGCATGAGGACCACCTTGTAAGTATTAAAGTGTTTAAGGGAGCATTTGCTTTATAGGAACCAAGCTAAGTGTTCCTTCTTTTAGACCGAGGTTCGATGGTTGGGTCACATCATTTCGAGCGAGGAATCGTGGTCGGTCCCTTGAAGATCGGGCGCAAGTGGTTGATTGGCCCACACCCACTAGTGTCACGAGAGATGCGCAGCTTTAATGGGCTTGGCGCAGGATACTACCGTAGGTTTGTTCAAGACTTCTCTCATATTGCTCATCCCATCACTTCCCTTCAAAGCCAAAGGAAGAAGTTTAAGTGGGCGAGAGAGATTCGAGCGGGATTTGAGATGCTCGAGGAGTGTCTCACATACCGCACCGATCTTACTAATTCTTGATCCACACTAAGACTTATATTGTTTGCCTGGAGACTTCATTATTTGCATTGGGAGTTGTACTCATACAAGAGGGTCATGTGATAGCTTTCGAGTGTCGGAAGCTCAAGGATTACTGAACTGAATTATACCTCCCCATTGTTAACTATGGGCTCGGCCCTATCATATATGGGCTAAGACCCTCCATATTACACAGTCGCATTGTTAATAAGGCTTCGGTCTTAAGGATATTCAATGTGGCATAGGCTTTTGGGGCATCCATGCCACTTTTCAATATCTGATATAAAACATAAATATATACATATAATATACACAAATGGTTAAACTGTTGTATATATACATATACATGTATATCTACATATATTGAATACATGTGTATAGAACCCATCTCGTGGTGTATATATACAACAAAGGGGTTCAAAGTGAGAACCCAAAATAAAAATATTAGATATAACAATATAAAGAAATAAAACAAATCAAATAGGGATGGGTGTGTATACATATGTATAGACACCCATGCCCAAAAACTTGAGGCCCTCCATGGGACCTCCATCTTCAAACCTGCAAAACAAACCAACAAATGAGAGAAACATAAAAGAAAATAAGACAAAACAAGCTCAATAGGAAAATTAGGGCTTTTATGCAAACTAGAGATCCTAGAGTGTAGGATTGTTGAATCTAATGGTTCAAATTCACTCCTACTTTTATACTAAGGAGGGTTGACTTTTCCTAACTTGTGATTAGGCTAACTTAATTTACCTAATTAATATGAGGTGCACATATAAACATTTAAAGTGGTGTGTTGAGCATTTTTTCAAGGGACTTTGTTGTAATAGGGTTAACACCATACTTGGCAACTATTATCCCACGGTCATCCTTTTAGGCCCAGTTATGGAAAACAGTTGCATAACCTTAAACACGCAATTATTAAACCGACCTACCCAAAATAAATTAACTTCTATCTAGGGTTAGAGATGAGACACTTAACCCGAAGGCCCTCATTGTTTAAGCTGTAAACTCCACAAGTCGGGTTGTGTACCGTAATGGCATGCTGAAGCATAATTTTAATAATGTTTCTCCATCTTAAAATCTCATTAATTCTTTCAAAAATGTATATTTGATCATTTTACAATTACCAGGTCAATTTGGTGGTTTAATTTTGGGCATTACAACATAAAGACAATAGGAGAAGGTTGTTACAAACATAAACAAGATCCTTCTAACTTTCACATTAACAGATTGCCTTTTCCCCGATGGAGTGAAGAAATAAAACTTTATGCAATTCCTTCACAAGTCAATGCACTTGATCCTTGACTCAAGACTCAAACTGAAAATCACTGCAGATGAGGTGGCTTTGCTCATAAAAGTCGTGCCATGTACTTGCAGCTGATACATGGCCAATCTTTCTAATTAGCCACATTACTTCCAATGTTTTTCTTTGAAACTGATTGACCTAAGTTGCTCTATGACCTTCCTTAAACACCTAAAGTTGAAGTTAAGCTCTTAACTATTGCATGGAGACATTAAACTCAAATAACGATCCAAGTGGCCTTTCTAAATACAACTCCAACAATACCGTCAATTCCATTCTCATGGTCTGCACTCTGCAATAATGAACACTCATGTTGTACGGTCTACAGTACTGCACAACCACCTCTTGTGGTCCATAGTACTCCCAAGATCATCATTCCATATTCACCAAATACCGCACACTGTTTCTAGTTGCATAGGGCATTCTAAGCAGATTAGGTGTGGCACCATCCAAGCGCAGACCAAATCTTATATGGTCTTCATCGTTGTCTTTGACATGGTTCCAAAGACCTGTAGTCCAAACCACTAAGGTCAATTCACAACACATGGTAGCTTTGAGTGTTCACAATATTGTTGCTTTCGTCCTTAGAGGGTGGAACCCCCATATGAATCGACTCAACGAGAAACATCTTTGTGGGGTGTGAGGTAATGTAGGGCCATATTGCAATTATATTTTGGCGCAGCTCATCTCAGCTCTTAAAAGGTAAAGAGTCACCCATGGAAGAGCAACCAGTTCATCTTTCATAACAGCTCTTTACCCTTCACAACATAATATGATTATGTATACAAATATAGATGGATAGTTATCACCGGATATGATCGAAGTGGGTCCTCTAGGAGATGTTCCAATGATACCTCCACGCCCATGTCCATAGCTTGCAGTAAGGGCGGTTCGTGTTCAATGGTCTACACTCTACAGTACACCTAAACCACATCCAAAGGTTTGTGGTACCTCCAATATCACCAATCTATCTCCACCAGATGCAACACACAGTTCTACAGTGGCGCAATGCAAGCTAGGTAGATCAGACATGCTGCCATTCACACACATACGAAACCTTAAGCAGTCTTCCCTAGTGGGTTCCTCAAGATACTAGACACCTATGGGCCACACTACTAAGGTTAACTAACACCGTGCAATAACACCGGATATCAACAGCATTGCTGCCTCTGTTTCGTCAATATTTGATGTAGTTTCAACTCCCCTGTTTGAAGGCAAAGAGTCGCACATGGGATCTCAACCGTTTCAACTTCCATAATGGTACTTCATGCCTTCATGGCTTTGTAATCTACATATACACATTTGTAGCACTAGGCAGGAGTCAAATAGTAGAAAATAATCAGCCATACATCTCCCTTGAGAAGTTGAGAGTATACCATGTATAAAGCACAAAAATGAATATAAACTTTTGTTCGAGTTCTATAATTTTTCTATTCTAAATATTTTTCATACTTTTAAGAAATTTCTGCACATTGACAACAATAATATATTTCCATGTTCTACTTTCTCAGCGTTTTAATTCGCAAATTAAAGCCATTCTTTAAATATATGAGTTATACAATTTAATTAAAACTTTATGCAATTAATATGTTGCAATGGACAATTTTTTTACGATGGTTCTAGGTTAGTGTTGCAGGTGGAAGATTACCACTCCTATTGAAGCGATCCTCGCTCCCGATGTAATGTCCCCTTTTTCGGGACATTACTAATATCTGGGTTCATCTCTTTTATTTACATTGTAACCCCTTGGCATGCCTAGCGCTACAAGTGGGAGTCTCTTTAGTTAGTTTAATGTGTACATAGGTCAGTTACTTTTATTTATTTAATTAGAAAATAATTAAAGTTCACATAGTCTCGATATTAAATATTTTATTATGTTTTCCCTCCAAAAGGGAAAAGGTCGGTCATTGGATATTGCACCCCTTAGTTCTATAAAAGGAGGTTGCATTTCCTTTAGAGGGTTATGTTGATTGAACTTTTGAATTTACTCCATGCTTGGAGAAATGGGATGTATGCCCTAGCTCTTACATTGTGTTCTCTCGTTGTTAGCTTCATTTGGATCCATTGTTGAAGATATTGAAGACTCCATTGTTCTCTTCTTTGTGTTCTCTTGTGTTGAATGTGTTTTTGCATGGTTTATCCTTTCTAAGTGTTGGCGACTTGGATTGGGGATTGTTTAAGCATATTTTTGATGTCTCAAAATATATTTATGTTGCAGATCTGATTTAGCATAATTTTGTGAGTATGTGTGACCAAATTTGAGGGTTTTGGGAGTAATACAAGTGTTGGAATTAATTTATGTGCAAGCAACAATTTATTTTTCCCTAGGCGACTTGCTATTTTGGCCATTTTGGGGTTTAGCAACTATTGTTCTAATTTGGTTTGGTTCATCTTGTTCCTTGTATTTTTCCGAGTCCGGGCATATCTTATTTGCCCAAATCGGAGTAGTTTTGAGGAAGATATGAATTTTTAAAAATTGCAGCAGATTGGGGTTTGATTAGCAATTGTTTTCAGCTGTGTATAATCAGATTAAAAATCTGATTTGTCTATTAATTATTTCTGAGCAAGGGGAGTTGATTTGGAGTGTTTGGAAGCTTGGAGAAAGGCTGAAATATTTTTATTGATTTTATTCTAACCCTAGCGACTTGAAATCAGATTTCTGGGGCAGATTTGAAGTGGTTTAGTTGCTCAAAAAATTCAGATCCATAGTGCATTGGAAAGGCCTTGGTTTCTAGTTTATTGTGCAATTTATTTCATGCAAAAATACCAAGTATTGAAGGAGTTATTAATTTTTGAAGTTTCAGCTTGTTCTGGGTGCTATATTAATTAATTAACTGTTGTCAAAAATCAGATCTGGAAGTTGTTAGCTTTCTAATTAGTTCTCCCATCTAACCCACCACTTTGGCATACTCCAACCCCATTTTGGGTTGTATTATTGCCAACATTGGGTTATTTGAGGTCGAACTAAGAAGATCTAATCTTCCTAAGATCGATTGAGTTAATTAATTTTCAGATTTATATTTGTCCAAAAGGGGACATTACACCCGAGGCCCCGCCTGGGCTTCTAGCTTGCTACGCCCGTACTCTAGGTCATATATCGGATATGAATAGCTGACTTGTGGCTAACATAATCTCTTATCATGTCATATCATATTTATTTATGCTTTCATATGCTTAGTAGGTCGGCCTTGGTGCTTTGCATAGCATAGTAGGGTATATATAGGAGTTAGTGAGTAGTATATGATCATCATATTGAGCACTTGAGTCTTATTGTATGGTTTGGAGGTTGCCCCTCAAAGTGGCTAAGTCATTCTACTTGCGAGTCTTGCATATTGTGATCATTTCTCTATATTTTGGTGTTATTTGGTGTTATATTGTTGTTGATATTTATATCTATCTAAGTAATTTCATTACAAGTGGTATCAAAGTTTCGATCTAGCCAAAATTGGGTCAAAACCCTAATTTTAAAGATTCAGCTATATCTCCAAAACGGTTGCAATTTTTTAACTGAAGTGGTGAAATAAGTCAAGGTTTTTCTCCAAATTTCAAGATCTTTTGACCTATTTTTCATAAATTCACTCCATAGGCTGCTAATTTTAGAATTTTCTTACATTTTCATAAAGCTTGCCAAAAAATTGATAGGCCTTGTTCTTTGTGTTTCTCTCTATTTGGCAAATAACCATACGAAACCCCAAACCCTAAATTCCTACCCTAATCCTTGTATCCCAAGACCCAAACTCATCATGACAGTAGATCAACTAGAGGCCAAGGGAAGGGTCAAGCCACTCCAGGAATGACTCCAAATAAGGAAGATATGGATTTTGAATCTTCAACTTCTGGAGTATCAGAGGTATTCAACCAACTTCAGGAAAAGGTTAATAATATGGTAAGGATGACCTCAACCACGATCTTCAAGCATTGGAAGGTAATATGGAAGGTAACCTTCAAGCACTGAAAGGTAACCTCAACCAAGGTCTTCAAGCAATGAAGGGTGAAATGCAATTGGGGTTTAAATCAATGAGGAAGGAGATGATGTTCACTCTTTCAAGCATGAAGACGGCATGAATTCCCATTCAAGTCACACGGGTTCCTCAAGCAATGCGCACCTAGATCCAAATCACACCAACCAAGGAGGATCCTCTATGTTATCCGGTGGATCTTCTAGCTAGTGGCGTAACATTATTCCAAAAGTGGAAATGCGCAAGTTCAATGAGAATGATCTGATCACTGGATCAACCAAATGGATATTTTTTTGATTTGCATCAAGTTCCAAGTGGACAAAAGGTGGTAATTACTAGAATATAAGGCTTATAAATTAGCATTATATTAATATTAATTAAGTGTTAACTAATTAATTGTAACCACTTGATCATTTTGTAACCATCTCTCACATAATAAAAGGATGTACATACAATGAATAACGCATGCATTCTCAAGTTACTCTTCATTCGTTCTTTGTACATTTTATTTTTTCTTTATTCTTTCTCTCCACATATTCTAACATTTGTATCCGAATGGGGCAAGCAAGGAGAAGGATAAGGAAAGAAGTCGAGAACATCCATGTTTGTGTTTCACATGATTTCAAGCACCAATTGCCATTATTGTTGATATTACGATCCACAAATACATATAAACGAAATTTCAGCCGTTAGGGAAAAGTTGAAGGCACAGTCGACATTGCGCCATTAACAAGAGACTGTCATTAATATTTTGCATTAATAATAGTTGTGAACAATCGAAAAGGGCATAAACATATTTGCAATACTAATTGAGATTTTCATAAGCGCGTTTGAAGGGTTTGATAGGGCACAATGCGAGTTTCAGATTGTTTTAATACTGAAAAGGTTTTTTTAGACTTTTGCGAGGTTTTAATGCGGTTGTGAAAGGGTTTCAAACTATGTCGTGACTCGTAGGGCATAAATAAAGATAATCTTGACTCTTAGCGAAGGAAATACAATCGATCAAATAGGAAATACAATATACAGTCACAAGAACTAACGAGGAATAAAGATGACAAGGGTGGATATTTGGAGATATACCGGACTTACAACGTAATAAAAATGCCAAAGGAAGACACAGGACGGTTTTCCCATGTGTTTTAGAGTCTAGACTATAGTCTATCAAGAGTACTTGAGATTGACTCTCTATTCTATCAAAATGCAAGGACAGATCGAGAATAGAGAAATTGACACTCTATTCTATCAAAATGCAAGGACAGTTCGAGAATAGAGAATTATTATTATTTTTTTGTTGTTGCCTAAAGTCAGAAATTTTGAATATAGACTGTAATAAAATAATACATGCCCACGAACAAAGGACGGTTATAACCATAGACTTGATAAAATAATACATGACAAGGAAAGAAGGACAGTTATAGCCATTGTTGAAAATCCACCGGATGTTGAAAGTGATGAACTCACTGATAGAGAAGACATGTTTTAAAAGAAGCCCCAACACTTTGAAGACATGCAGGAATCCGTGTAGGTGAAACTTGGCACGAGATGGTTATCTGGATAGTTCAGAGTCTCAGTGGATCCCCGAATTTACCCTTACGAGGGTCATGAGACAACTTGATGGAGCATTGTGGGAGTAGCTCAGTATGGATGGTTGTTGATAATTCGGGAGATTTTGTAATTCAGAAGTTCGTGGAGGTGGAATCCAGGAACTTAGACGTTCTATGTTTCAAGTGAATTTAGACGTTCCTATGTTTGAGGGTAAAATCAATGTTGATGTAGTAGATAATCTGAATAGATGTATTGTCCTTTTTGGGACTAAAACTGAAAAAGGAGGAAATCCCACAAACCCAAACTTATTAAATTCTGGTTTTGGACCAGCAAACTGAAATTTATGACCACTGGAAATCAGCAATCTGATTTTTATAACAGTAGTCCAAAAATGAAGGAAAATCACTTGAAACTCATCAAATCATCCAACCAAACTATAGATAGATATTTTAGGATGAATCTAAACCACTTTCCAATATGAAACTTGAATGAAAACACAATTGGAAAATTAATTAATTGCAGCAGAAGTACAACTCAAAGAAATTATGAAACAAAGGGTTTCCAAACCCCAAATTCCACAAATTATGATTGTTTCCAGCTTTATAAAATATGTCAAATCTGATTATGAAAGAAAATATGAGTTTTGTGCCCTAGAAGGCACCTAAATGCTACCAAACCCTAGTTGCTCCAACTAGGAAGGGCTCATAAATGCTTGTTAACACTTGTAGATATCTTCTTTGATCTTCCAATGCCCAAATTTGCAAAAAGGTCTTCAAGATGTCTTCACTTCACCCAAAATGGAGGGTTTTCGTCCTCTAACCCGCCAAAAGAAGAGTTTTCGTCCTTCTTGGAAAAGACACAATTGGATTGTATCATCCCCTTGTGGGATATTAATGATTTATTATTAATTACTTGCAAAACAAACAACTTAGAAGATAAAACCCTCCTAGGTTTACCTCAACTAACCCTAGTGTCAGCTTCAATACAACCCAAATAGGGTTGGAGTGAGCCAAGGTGAGGGTTTAGATGGGCAAATCAGTCGGTATTTACACTCCTTTATCCAATATACTCTGCAGAAGTAAAAATAATAAATAATACTGCTGAAAATTAACTGAAACTTTGAAAATCCATAACTTCCAAAATACTAACTCTTTTGAATTGAAACCAAGTGCAATGAAAGGGAAAATTATGAGCTTCTATTCATAATAAAAATCAAAACTTTTCTTGCACTAGAAACCCCTCAAAACAACCCCCAAAATCCTAAACCCAGTCGCTAGGGTTAGGGTAAAATCTGCAACACAATTCCAGCACTTTTTCCTTCACTTTAAGAGTCAATAAATGCAGTTCCAGATCTGCAATTAATAAATCTAAAACAGCAGATTTATAATTACTTCAAAATCCCCTCCAAACACTCTTAGCACATGCCCAAACAAGTCGACTTCATTAAGTAAAAACCAGCAGCATGTAATAAAAGAGATTCATCATAAATCACACTCCAAACCCTCAAAGCAAGCTTATATCTTCTCCCAAAAATGGCGCCTTACATATATAGAGAGAAATGATTGCAAAAACTTATTACTTCAAGCTTCTATGGGCACACACACTTCACAAATGGTGGTGTTAATAAACACCTTTTATTTTTTATCATAAGTGGGCATACATCCCTTCTTCAAGCATGAAGATAAGTTTCATAAACCGTCAACATGCCAAAAAAGGAGTAACCACATCTTCTTTTATAGTTTTTGCTTGCACATCCTCCAAAGTTCTTCTCCATCTTTGGCACCATCATCTAGGAGGAAATCTCATTTAAAAATGTGCCTTTTTAAAAATGCATTTATTATCTCAAGGTGAAGTCGAACTTCCCCTTTAATTTCGATTTGCACAATTTATAAAATTTCATTTTAAAATTACATGTGCAAATCGATTTTATCTTCTTTTTAATTTTTTATAAAAAGGGGGCATTACATGGATTTTCGCCCAAAGTGGAATGACAATGGGCAAACAGCCCAAAGATCAAGTTTAGATAAAAGCGCCAAAGTAGATGATGAAAATGAAGTCTTTGATCTCCTTTTATATCCCACCTTTGGCGACAAAAGCCAAAATAGGACCGACCTCATAAAACTTCTTTGGAACTTTTAATTTGCTTTCAAAACTCTTCCATCCCAAATTGACTTGCCTAATAGAGAAACAATAAAAATTAGCAAAAGAAAAATAAAATGGGAATGCAATTCCTTCCTTGCACATTCAACTTTAATGCCACGGAAAGGGAATGGAAAGAAGTCCATAATTAGGCTCTCAAGACGAAAAAGGGGACATTACAGTCCTCCCTTCCCAAAATTGCTTGTCCCCAAGCAATTGCAAACTCCACATGCACCAAGTATCATCATATCAAAGTAAAGGAACATGTTGTAGTGCTCCCATAATCTAGATCTTGTGCATGTTAAATGAAGGAGCTTCAACCCAAACAGTTCATACCTCTGTTGCCCCTTTCTTCATGGAAGTCTTCATCATCTTCAACTTCAAAAACAACAATGATATCACCTTTCTTTGCATGCTTACTTGTACAAAAATCCCTGCAAACTGATGTAGTTTCCATCATAAAGCAAGGAATAGATGCATACTCATCTTGATGAGATATCTCCAAATACAAATCAGATTGTGGAGGGGCTGAAAACATTTTACCACAGTCATAATTCACATGGAATCTTATCCAATTTGAGGCTATCAAATCAGATTTGTTCCCTCCTTTCAGCTGAAACCTTCTTCCTATATCAACTGGTGATGGAATGCTCTTCAAAAATGAAAATTCATTGTTGTTCATGGCTGCTAATGGCAGTCCCCAATCTGATTTTTGCAAATTCAGCCCTATAACCATGGCATAATAACTACCAATCTGAAATCTTATGAAAATTCATGAGTAATGTAGGGACTGAAAATTGTCTTAAATAGGCTGAAAAACTAAGAATAGCAGGTCTACAATTGAAAACAGCACACATCTTGGCCTTTAACTCAAGAAAAACAACCTTAATTTAACATTCCTATGAATTCAGATTTCAGGATTTTGCAAGTGGAACCTTAACTCCTTGTGAATTTTGAGGGTGGATTCCTCTAAAATTTGAAGCTCTTGACCCCCAAAAACAATGTGTGTCTCAGTTGAACTTAAAACAAAGAAGTCAATGCAAAACCCATACCTTTTCATGGGGATAGCGAGTTGTGGTATCTTTCTTGTGCAAAGAGGATATGTTCCATAAGTTATGGTGACCATGAGGCCTTTGAAACCATCCTTGCTTGGCCCCATCCTTCTTGCCAATTCTTCTTTGATAATTTGATGCATATTGCTGCCCATTCCTTCTAACTCTTCCATTTTTATGGAACCAAGGGTTAACCACATATGAAACGGAAAGTTAGAACCACCATTATGACCCAAACACCTCATGATAGAGTTCCCTTCCATAATGATTTTGAAATCAGATATTTCCCCCTTTGAAGGACTCAACATAGCACCTATATGCCACTTGTGGAAACACCTTTGAAATTGAGCCCAAGTATCTATATGTTCTTTACTACAAAAAGTACTTCTTACCTCATCACCCCGTGAAGTATGATGTGCACGAAGGTATTCAATCAACGGTGACATAGGAGGATACAACACACATGAGACATGAGTACTCCTTCTAACCATTTGTCCATGGTAACAAATCTGAAATGATATATTGGCAAAAATTGAGATATCTTCATACCGTGGGCTGCCCATGACACTCCTATGACTCAGAATTTCTGAGTTTAAATCAGCACTCTTTCTTGGCATGGTTTCCTCGCCGGATGGGGTCCTTTCTTTCTTGCATTTGTTCCAAAGTTGTTGGTGCTTGTCTTGAGTAACCTTAGGCTTCTCGTCAAGGATGAGTATTCCCTCAAATGACCTCCCTTTGACTGTTGTTAGGAATAGACCAGCCACCTCATCAAGTGCCTTAAGGAGAGATTTTTCCGATCTTCTTGACCTTATAAGACTTGTGGAGATACCATCAACACAACCATCATTGTGATCCCAAATTCTTCTTTCAAACATAAGTATATCAAACGGATTACAAACCAAACGAAAAGAGGAAGTAGTTACCTTTGCATGCATACCGTGGGCCTTGGGAAGAGGGTTACCTCTTATCACTCCAATCTCAGTCCTTGTGCCTAAAGCGACATTTGTCTTGATGCATGCATAACTTGGGGCTGCCTGAAAGGGTGTAAGTACCCCTTACTACTCAATGTGCTCCTCATTTTGCCCACATTTGTATCAAATTGATTATGATGATTAGCTCCATGTGATGGTGAACTAGGGAGCAATAAATCTGAAATATATTTGTTCCTTGGACTTTCAACAAGATTTTCATCTCTTTTTGCCTTTGCCTCTTCGATAATTGGTGCTCTCCCCTTTTGCACAACCACCATACCTTGTTCACATGTGCTTGGGATGTCTTTGTGGCTCTTACCCAAGTCTAATTCTTCATCTTTTGGCTCTTTATTGTCTGCTGTTATAAACAGACCAGCAAGCTTGTTGTCATCATATCTATTTGGAAAATGGTTTCCAAACCTCCCTTTCTCTTCTCCCTCTTGCTCATGCCTGAATTCATCACATGCTAAAATAAAATCAGTATTAACCAAACAATGATCATTAATTACCTCATAATGTTGTTCCTCCAGAACAACCATGGGAGTTAGGGCTGAATCTTCATCAAGCTTTGTAGCCTCTTCTTGCCTTGCCAACATGAAAGGGCCCTCCTCCATCTTAGTTTCAACAAGTGAAACTCTTTCCGCCCTAGATTCATCCATATTTTGTTGACACATACTCGGGACATCTTCATGGTTCTCACCGGAGTCATGTGTTCCATCAACTTGCCTTTAATTCGCTGTTGTTCCTAACATTCCAGCAAGCTAATTGTCAACATTATCATCTGGAAATGGGACTATATCCACCTCCTATTTTCCACGAAGCGGTGTATCATATTTCCCTTCTTCTTTGGGCTCATGCTCCATGGTCTCTTCACCAAATACATGTCCATTTACCCGGCTGTCCTGAAAATCAGTCAATGGCTCATCCTTAGGGAAAATGATAGGTACTTCTACCTCTTTCTTTGGTGATTCCACCTCAAAGCCCTCCTGCAGATCTGATTTTTCTTTTCTTCTTTCAAGAGAAACCCCTTTGGGTTTGGCTCTTTGGCACTTTCTTGTGGTCTAGGGTTAAACCCTAGCATCTTCTTCCATGCTCTAGTTGTCCCATTGTTGGAATCATCAAATGTGGAGAGCGTCACCATCCCCAAGGCATGTTGAAGATCCTTCTGTGGTACTTGAGGTCTAGGCTTGGGCCCACACCTACCCTTGCTTACCCCTATAAATTTGGCAAGCGAGATAGCATCACGGATCTCCTTCGAAAGAGCCCTATATTCTTCATAGATAGCCACAATGTTGTGACCCATTGGATGTCGTGTTTCCGCTTCTGAAATGACTTCTTCCTTTGGTAAGAACCTAGGTCGCCATTCCATGTTTGTATTGTCACTGCCTTGCATGAATACCCTCAGGCTGGGAAGACCGAAGCTTTGATACCACTGTAATGTCGCTTTTTGGGACTAAAACTAATAAAGGAAGAAATACCACAAACCCGGACTAATTAAATTTTGATTTTTGGACCAGCAAACTGAATTTGATGACGGCTGGAAATCAGCAGTGTGATTTTTATAACAGCAGTCCAAAAATGAAGGAAAATCACTTGAAACTCATCAAATCATCTAGCCAAACTATAAATAGATATTTTGAGGTGAATTTATACCACTTTCCAATATGAAACTTGAATGAAAACACAGCTAGAAAATTAATTAATTGCAGCAGAAGTACAGCTCAAAGAAATTATGAAACAAAGGGTTTCCAAACCCCAAATTCCACAAATTATGATTGTTTCCAGCCTTATAAAATATGTCAAATCTGATTATGAAAGAAAATCTGAATTTCGTGCCCTAGAAGGCACCTAAATGCTACCAAACCCTAGTCGCTCCAACTAGGAAGGGCTCATAAATGCTTGCTAACACTTGTAGATATCTTCTTTGATCTTCCAATGCCCAAATCTGCAAAAAGGTCTTCAAGATGTCTTCACTTCACCCAAAATGGAGGGTTTTTGTCCTCCAACCAGCCACAAGAAGGGTTTCCGTCCTCCTTGGAAAAGCCACACAATTGGATTTTCGCCCAAAAGTGGAATGACAATGAGCAAACAACCCAAAGATCAAGTTTAGATAAAATGCGCCAAAGTAGATGATGAAAATGCCAAAGATCAAGTTTAGATAAAATGCGCCAAAGTAGATGATGAAAATGAAGTCTTTGATCTCCTTTTATATCCCTCCTTTGGCGCCAAAAGCCAAAATAGAAGGACCGACCTCATAAAGCTTCTTTGGGGCTTTTAATTTGCTTTTAAAATTCTTCCAGCCGAGCTGACCTATCTAATAGAGAAAATACTTACAGAAAACATTAAAAATTAGTAAAAGAGAACTGAAATGGGAATGCAATTCCTTCCCTTGTTCATTCAACTTCAATGCCACGGAAAGGGAATGGCAAGAAGTCCATAATTAGGCTCTCAAGTCGAAAAATGGGACAGTAAAATAGATTCGTTAGAATCATATTTTTCTACGAATGACTTCTCAGATGAAGAACAGATCAAGATTGCACTTTATAAGTTTCTTTACTTGTCAAAAATCATTGCTAGCCCATAGTTTGTAGCAAAAAGATCAAACAAACAAAGAATCTTAACCAACCTAACAACAGTTTCTAGATGCTTTCAAGAATGAATGTTATCCTAAAAATGTATATGATGATTATTATATCCAGTGGCAACAATTATGCCAAGGACATGACAAGACTATACAGATGCCTTTCATGACCTGCACGCAAAACTGCACTCATTCAAGTTAGAGCAGCACACAGTTATCAAGAAATGCAACAACCTACATTTATACATTCATTCCAAACTGAAGTTGGTTAAGGTTAAGATGTTGGGAGAAGCCTATCATCATTCAGTAGCCATTGAAGAAGAATCTAAGATGAAGGACAAGTATCAACACCGAAGAAATCGTCCTTTTCATACAAGAAACCACAGCTGTCCAAGATAGGGAAATGGTGCAAGAAACATGAAACGAGCAGCCTCTTAGATGCAGAGTGCCATGCTCAGAAAAGGCTACCTGATTAGGCAGAAATAATGGATTGTGATGTCAAGCTCTTAAAATAATTTTTGATGCAGATCTACTTGTTGCAGTTGCCACCACAGCATCTACACACTAGCGCATGAGAAATAAAAAGATCTATTCCATTCGTAGACGTTGGTGCAAGGGGAGCCTTTGGAATTTTGGATTGATGGCTGTAGCATGAAGAATCTTATCTCTAGAGAAACTGTCAAGAGACTAAATTTTCCAACCATGCCTTACTGTTAGCCTTACAAATTGGGATGGTTCAGATCCTGCAACACTAAAGGAATACACATCACGCATCAATGCCACTTATCATATGCTATACATCCCTTTAGAGATGAAATAATCTCCAATGTAGCACCAGTTGATGTTTGTGATGTTATCCTCAGGCATTCATATGTGCATAGTCACCAAGGTGTATATATAGCCAATCCTCAAAGTATCATCATATAAATGCACACTAAGAGATACAGAATTCCAGAAGTAATTTCAATCTCTAATCATGGTGCACCAACTCCTAAGATATTGTGATATATAAATATGCCTATTTTGCATTTAGAATTCCACCTTTTGCAGCAGAACAACCTCAAGTGGTAAAATCAAGTCAGATTCTAGAAACAATGCACACACAAATCTATTCAATGTCATCATATAGAATTGTCAGAACAGGTGAACTTACTCATCAAAGGAAGTGGTTCTTCACCAAGGATCAACTATAAGATAGTTTTCACACTTGTTTCCTAGACTTCAAATAATCAACACCATTATTTTTTAAGGTGTCCAGGTGGCTTCACTAAATACAACTCCAATGATACTCCCAAGTCCATTAGAATAAAATATAAATAAAGGCTGCAAAAATGTTTTCTAAAACATCTATTCTATGTCATTATATAGAATTGTCAGAACAAATGAACTTACTCGCCAAGGGAAATGGTTCTTCACCGAGGATCAACTATAAGATAGTTTTTGCACTAGTTTCCTAGACTTAAAATAATCGACACTATTACTTTTCAAGGTGTCCAGGTGGCTTCACTAAATACAACTCCAGTGATACTCCCAGGTCCATTAGAATAAAACATAAATAAAGGCTGCACAAAATGTTTTCTAAAACATCTGCTGCTCGATGATGAATATATACTAAAAACACTTTTCACAATTTCACTTCACAGTTCCAAATTTCCAAGCCAAGAGCATCATGATTTGCACTTGCAGGCAAACGGATTGCAGGATGAGGGTCAACTACCAACCTCTTAATCCCAAATTCCAGCTCTGTGATTTTCAGATCCTATACAACAACGTTACTCACTGAACATACAGTTTGCAGGCTACATAACCTGCAAGTTCTCCAGGCTTGAATGTTCTTCAAAGTTTCTTGAAATCAATGTAGCAAGTAAACTTAAGTCATAGGTTTTCTCCGAGCATAATTCTGCCTGTAAGCACCAAAAATCTCTCCTTAATTAAACAAAACATGTTAAAATATAGAGCATTATATAGCATATAATGCAGTTATTTAGTTGTTATTCAGTTGGTAACTGTTCAACCAATTTGTAACCACCTCTTCTTATATAATAAACGCTGACACACTTGTTTGAGTGTGCATTAAGCCTTCTCTGAATTCTTTCTTCTTGGTGAAAGGGTCTTCTCCAATTCACTTTGTTTGTGTGTAATTCACCATCACCTTAAGCATGCATGGCTCTTCTCTCAACTGGCCCTTGCTTAGAGGATCTAGCTAAAAGCACTTGTTTGATGTAGATCATTATGTTTACCTAGTATAGATTGTACGAACATTCTATTTTATAGCCATTCTCAAGCATATGTAAAGAAAACATGAATTTCATACCTTGACTTTAGCAGACCAATCTGCCCTGCTTTGTCACAGTTACCTTTATGGACATTATACTTTGTTGAAGCCTTGTCCTCTACCTCAACTCTACTAAACGCTGTGTTCCTTGGTTTAACCTTCATTAAGCAACTCAGATGTACCTCTGAATTCAACCTGAGATTATCACATCTCCTACCTGCCTTATGCCTTACACTTGTCCTCACCAATCCTTTCTATCAGCTGTACCTCCTCTACTTCTCTATTGTCTCATAGACACCTCATCTCCATTTACTTCACTCTTCCATAAATATACTTCACCTTCATAGCTCCATTGTATCAAACCCCTGCTCCTGAACATTCTACCTTTATTACAAAACCATCTTTGCAATGTTGTCCATATCTCTGATTCATACATCATCCCTGTTTTCTTGCTTTACTCCACTCTTCTTCATGCTAGCCTAAAAGGCTAGAAGTGGTCAATAAGCCAATATTGTGCTTAGGGATTTGATTCACCCTCAACATCCATAAAATCCTTCATCTGACTTGCTATGAGGTGGTTAGACCTCCAAACTCTGCCCTATCCTTGAATTTGTTCTTAATTCCATCAACTAGCTTTGTAACCTAGGAGCCTTCCCTATATGCAAATGCTAATGAATCTCCAGTGTTCCTGAAATGCAGGGCTTATGACAGTCACCCGTACCAGTAGAATTTTGATCTGCACTCTTGAATAGAGTTAGCTGACACCATAAGTACGATGATTTCAAAAATTTAGAACTTTTTACCGTACGGTCTGAGAGATCTAGAAAGCCCTAGTTCAGGGGCAGCGACGACAAATTTAAGCACACAAAACTCATACAGAGGTTTCAAGACCCCAAACAAATTTCCGTGAGCTTGTGATGAGGCCCTCCAACTCCTCCAATCATCACAGTCAGCCTCTAAGCCTTAAAAATTTGGCTGTCACCTTCCTAACCTCGGTCGGTGAATAAACACTGTCAACAATGCATGAGAAAACATAGTAGAACTTGCAAATTACATCATGAAACCACTCCAAACCTTCAATATTTGTTATTCCCACATAATTACACCTGATTACAATCATCATCCACGAAGGAACCACATATGGAGGCCAAAAATCCCATTTTTAGTACTCCAAACCACATTCCTAGTCTTGCTCAACTACTCCCTAAGATGGCTCAACCATTTTCCTAGCTTAAGAAAGCCTTAACAACTCAAATCTCACCTACTAAACTTGTTTCCACGTGAGGATAAGCCCTCCAGACCTTATTTACACAATTTTGGCCCTTATATGCACTAATAGGCCTTATTTAGGCTTTTACACACAACATTATCAAAGTTGACTATTTGAATACAAATTTTGGAGGGAAATGATAATACTTGTTCCTAAAACAACCTAGGCTCCAACCAAAACATGACTACCTCAATGACATCCTACTGATGCACCTGCATCATTCTACCCTTGAGAAGAAAAATTGAGCTTCTAGCTCAAATGATGCTTGTTGATCACCTCTTTTGACTTCTTTCTTGCTTGTCCAGCTGTAGGTGCCTTCTTCCAGATTGCAGATGATCCTCCTCTTCATGTTTATGGTCTGTTTACTCCTGCCTTTATTTGCCTTGTATGTTCTTGTCTCATTTCCTATGGTCTTCTTGTTACATAGGCTCTTGCTTGATTGAATGCCATCTAGATTCCATGGCCTAATTCCTTCTTTGACTGTCCTGACTGTGCTGCCTCTTAGAGACTGATATTATTTCATTTTTACCTTTCTTCCTTTATGATGTTTCATACTCTTCCTGTGCCAAATCCATTTGTTTCCCTTCTTAGCCATTCTAGTTCCAATAATTGTTTGTACAACCCACTCATGCATGTGAGTATACTCTTGAGCTCCACATTTGTACTTTACCTTTGCTTTCTTCCTCATTATTTGCATATGGACACCTGGTAGGGACTGTATGAAAGTTATTCTTTGTCTTGAGGTGGTGTTATATTGTTTCTTGTTGAAAGGCATTTCTTTACCTTGGGTTCTAACTTCAACTCCATGTTCCAATCCTTTCTTGGAATCATGTTCTATTTCCACCTTTTGACTTTGCCTCCTCTGTATGTTGCTCTCATGTCTTCTTACAAACCTCTCTCCACTCAAATCTTCACAATAATTACTCATTAGACCAAAGCATTGTTCATTGCAAACTGAGATTATGCTTTCCATTCCATACTTGTGTCCTTTTTCCATAGTAGTTTGGCTTTTAATTAACTGTCCTTGAGTAGTTACTTGGGCATAGTCTGATTCTAAGACTGAGAATTCTGAATATGTCCTCTTATAGCTCACAACTGATCTATGCTCTCTGATTGAACACCTGCATATACTAAAACTTTGGTCTTCTTCTTCAAGGGGTAACTCTACTTGTTGCTTGCTTGACTGTAAATGATGTATCACCCCACCATCATGTTGATTTCTATCCAAAATTGGGAAATCACTTGCTTCTTTATGGCTTCTCTGTTTTCTCTGTCTTCTTGTACACTTGTGGTGTCCCCAAGATTTCACCCTAAAATCTGGGACTACCCCTTTAAAAAAAAAAATCGTTCTTTTCAAGTAACGGGTCGTTTTGTGTTTGTTTTGCCTGCAATTGTTTGCATTGCTCTAAGGTATCCCCAAAGAGTCATAAAAGCCAAATTCCCCAAGTACCCACATGCTAAAACTCACTCTATCCCTTCGCCAGGTTTTGTCTGAGAGAATTTTATTTATTTATTTATTAAATAAATAAAGTTCTTTTAAAAATAGATTGAGCTAAAATTGGAGGATTTAGGTTATATAAAGCACTTCACCCCATCATTATTACCATAGAACATTCACCTGGGGAAGAATTTTTGCAGATCAGCTAATTGGAGAAATTTTCGAGCAATTGCTCTGCAGCTTCTTTTGTTTTGTTTTATTTCTTTGTTTTCTCCGGCAATTCTGTAGCCTATTCATTCTTCTTGCCAAATCTTTCCCAGGCCTAGGGTTTTGAAAAGCTATCCAATATTTTTAATTACTAATCTGTCTAAAGGCGATCAAAGCTCAGGATTCTTTCAAAAGATTGCAAGAAGTCGCTTGGTCCAAAAAGGTGCAAAAATGGATTTTATGAAAATAAGAAAAATATTGCCATCAATGCGTAGAGCTCAAGAAAATATGCACTTTTAGAGAAAACGGCACCTAAAACGGAGCCACGGAATGAAAGTTATGGCACATGCAAGTTTTTTGCTACATCTTCTGGACCCTTTCCAAAAATGGCAAATTTTATTCTATTTTTCTTCACCAAAAATCCAAAAAAGGAAAGAAATGTTGTCTTCATGCCAGTCACAATTTTCAAGGCTGCCTTCCACGTCCAATTTCCACGCTGCCTTAAGTGACGAATTTTCACGCAATTTTAAAGGCGGAAGTCATAATGCAAGTCGCACTTTTGGAAAAGAGATATCTTTCATGCAAGTCGCATTTTTTGAAGGAATCACTTAAGCTACCAATGGGAATTTTAGAGGTGGTGAGTAGGCGGGAATTTCTTGCCTGCCTAGCAGGTGAAAACTCTCATTATGAAAGTCAAGTCACTTAAGTGAAAAGCGGGAATTTCTTAGCTGCCTAGCAGGTTACTTTTTCCCATTATGAAAGTCAAGTCACTTAAGTGAAAAGCAGGAATTTTTAGCTACCTTGCAGGTAAAAATTCTCATTATGAAAGACAAGTCACTTAAGTGAAAAGCGGAATTTATTGCTGCCTTGCAAGGTAAAAATTCTCATTATGAAAGACAAGTCACTTAAGTGAAAAGCGGGAATTTCTTAGCTGCCTTGCAGGGTAAAAATTCCCATTGCTTTGACTTCTTATTTTTAACATGACTTCTAGCCAAAAAGTGTGACCCATTCTGGCATAGCTAAATGCCTAAAAGCTGACTTTTTTATTAATTGTCGTGGGAAGCATCCAATTTTGGCGCCTAGGGTTGGAGAAGCTTTCTTTTTATTATTCAGAGCATCTGCATGTTGATGTGAGTGCACAGGTGAATAAAATAATATTTTTAGCTTGCTTGGCATGCAAGCAAAGTCTAAAAATAGAAGGCAGCAGGCTTTATAATCAAATCTCGGTGAAGAAATTAGATATTCATGCTATGGACTGCATACTTGTCTGAATTATTTGCAGGAATACTTCATTTATGCCCATATTGGTGAAGAAAGCAGAAGTCAATGTCTGATACATTGAATATATCTTCAGAATCAGAGGAAGAAATAGATCCAAATCTCATAATTGCAAAGGCTTCTGGCAAAAATTCATTCTCTTATTTCTAATGCAGCCCATGTGGAAGTCATTGCATGGAAAATTCCTTTCAGGAGCTTGTGCATATGCTCCCAATCTTCCAGTTGAAGCCTTCATTGAATTTACTTGTGTTTTCCTTCGCCCAAGTGCTTTCCAGAATTTAAAATTGCTCATATGCAATTAAAAATAAAAAGATGATGAGTTTTGTTTGAATTATTTACAAAGAAACATTGCACTGGTGCATATACTAGAGAAGAATTGCAAAAGCTTCAAAGATAAAAGGGGAAGACAAGTCAGAGGTAGCACCCACAGGCAAATCATAGTCAGTTGCTTCCAAATCCAGTTTGGTGAGAATCAAAGGCAAAAGAGTCAACCACATGCAGAATATGGAAAAAGAACAGGACTGAGAGTGTTGCAGCTTTCTTCTAGTTTTTTTCCTCTTTCTTTTTCTTTCTCTTATTTTCTACGACAAAGTAATTGAGTAATCAATTAAACTATAAAACTTAAGTGATTGACTTAAAAGTCGTTACTTGAAGTTCTTGGAAAAGTCAATTACTTGGAAATAGGTGGCAAACATGCAAAATATAAGGTTTTATTTTCCGTTATAAATCATGCATGTCATGCATGAAAGAGGAATTTCAGAGGAAGATTGTCATCTGCTTCCCTTTCTCATAGCTTCCACATGCGGGAATTCATTAAAAAAATTCTATTTGTAATTGCCCTCTATACACTATAAATAGAGGAAGAACCTACAGGTTAAAGGATCAGAAATTGTAATCAGCATTCTTGTGTTCCAGACTTTGAGCCGAAACCCTTGATATCTTTCTGAAAGATAAGGAATTGAAAGGAGACGGATTTTCGGAGAACTTTGTGTCAACGGTGTATTTGTTTCTTATTTCTGTATAGATCTTTGCATAAACTTTGTGTTATCTTAGATCTAGATCTGAAACTTTCCTTTGCTTTAAATTTTGTATTTCAAGATCTATTTGTTTTGTCTATGTGCATGTGACCAACTCTGCAAACTATTGGTTAGATTGCACATCTTCTTTCCTTTCTTCTCGTATTTAATTATTTCCCCTCTTCTGCACATATTTCTTACAGTTGCTTACTTGCTGCAAAATTGCCTAGCTATGGTACATGAGCTACGCGGTTAAAGTAAAACCAACAGATAGATATTAGAAAATATAATTGATAAAATCTTACGCGGCAGCCTCACCGA
The DNA here is from genome assembly GCA_018340775.1 of Taxus wallichiana var. yunnanensis. Lineage (NCBI taxonomy): Eukaryota > Viridiplantae > Streptophyta > Pinopsida > Cupressales > Taxaceae > Taxus > Taxus wallichiana. Next base: position 555,308,696 of record CM031234.1, read on the forward strand.
TAAATGAGGGAGATTTATCTCATGACTGCCTAGGTTTTCAGTTGTGCAGAAAATCTAGCCAACAACTTGTTTCTTCTTGAGCTCCTCCATCCTTTGTTTGTTCTTGGCCTTCCTTCTTTACTATGCATTCTTTATTTTGCTTTTTGTACAAAGTTATTATTTTCTCTTCCTCTTGCTTAATGTTGGGTTGACTGTACTTGTCTTTCTTCCATGCTTGCTTGACCTCCTGTGGAGGTACTTCTTTATCTTTATATGCCTTCAAAGGCATTCCTTTATTGCCTTGCTTACAATCTTGCTTAAACTCCTTGGTTTGTATAGTAGTCATCATCCTTTTGGCTTGGTCTTCCTTATGGATCTCCTTCATGAGTTCTTCATGTCCACTAGACTGTCCTTCACTTGCATGCTTTGGTCTTTTGTGAAGTCAAACATCTCTTCTAGCCTCTCAACTCTTCTCTCAATGTGAGAGTGTCCACTCCATCATACCTAGGACCAAGTTGGTCTTCTTGCCTTGCAATGGCATCACCTTCATCACTTCTTTTACCTGCATTTTCACTAAAACTCAGCATGTTATGAGTTGTACCGCATACAAACATGTCCACATAGGGTTAGTTAGGAAATTCAATGGTCTCTTGACCTTCATCCCTGCTTTTCTCATGGCCTCTTCCACTATTTTGTCTTCATTTAAGCAACTTAATGCTTTTCCAAGGTGGTATTTCTGATCCACCATCTCTTTGCCTTTCCCATAAGCCTCTCTCTATTGTCATCTTCTTCATGTGACCAGATCCTTGGTCACCAAACACCCTTCTTGGTGTTTCTCTTCTCATCCACAACTCATCACAAGGAGACACTTCCTTTACTATCTTTATCTCCTACACTGCTGCATTGTTTCATGCAAATACTTTCTCATGGTCATTAACATGACACTTCCTCTTTCATCATCTCCTTCACCCTTCAAGGGTATGAGACTATGCTCAACTCCACCCTTACAAGAATTTGTAAACATTAGTCTTTCCATCATGCTTGGCTTGCTGTCAAATTGCCAAGGTCTACCTAATAGCAAATGGCAAACATCTATAGGTAGAACATCACATAACATTGTATCTTTATATGACCCAATTTGAAAATCAACTATGCTTTGCTCACTTACTAGGATGTTATGACTCATTGCACCCATGAAATGAAATAAGGCTTTGGATGTGGAAGTCTTCTTAATCCCAGCTTCTTCACCATGTATTCTGACACAACATTGTCAGTGCTTCCTCCATCTATGATGACATCACATACTTTGCCTCCAGACTTGCATCTAGTTCTAAATAAGTTCCTTCTCGACTCATATTTGTGTCTTGACTTCTTAAATTTGTCTTTTTGCCTCTTGGCTGCTCCAAGACTCTCTTCATCAAGAGAGATTCACCCTTCATTCTCTCATTCTTCTTACATGACTAACCTGGCCTAAATACTTGCCCATTTGTAATGTCCCCATTTCTAAAGACCCTTAGCCTATACGTCCCCGTGGGCTTCGGGATGTGCAAAGGGAACATTTTTATTAAATAATTAAATATTATTGCCTAGAGCAATAATTATTTAATTATTTAATTATTTTATAAAAGTTATTTAATTTAATTCCCAAAATATATAAAATTAAATGGGGAATTAATTAAATAAAAAGTTAGGTGGCTTTCATTGATAAAATCACCCTTTGCAAAGGGGACGCCACACCTAGGGAAAACAAACTACTTTTATTTAATGTTTTCCCTCTCCTAGGGTTTTCGAATTTTGTGCCTCCTTGCTTATAAAAGGAGTGCTAGGATCACTATTATGATTATGTTATGATGAACTTATTTTGATACTCCATGCTTGGAGTTGGGATGCATGCCCATTGATGCTTTCTCTCTCTCTTGCGTGGGAGGTTGTTTTAAGCTGGTTATTGAAAATCAATTGAAGTGATTATTTGCTAGATCCATGTTTTTGGCTTTGGCAAGCATTTGGATTTAATTTGCAAGTGAAAATCTGCCTTTTACTGTAGTGTCACTGTAGCAGCTGGTTTGTGAGTGTTTTTGCAAGTCGACTTGGGTGTGGATACCTCTAAACCCTAGCGACTTCTTCTATGATGTTTGTGGACTGTTTTTAGAAGGTTTATTTGATGTGAAACAGCTGTTTGTTGCCGGAGATTGTGCTCTAATTGCAGCGATTTTATTTAAGGCAAGTTGGTGATGATTTTTGTTGAATATTGGACTGGTTTTTGGGGTCTATATAAATATGTTATTTCCTTGCTTGACCAACAACTTCCTGGGGGTGTTTATTAAATATTTTTATGCATGGTTTGAACCTTATATAATCAGCAAACTATTACTGTGCCTGGCTAAGCCCTAGCGACTTCAGATCCAGCCTGAGAGATTGATTTTTGGGTGCAAAAGTACATAGATATTTGGCAGTGACTTGTTTGTGATTGCTTGGTAGAACATTGGGTGTCTTTTGCAATATATTCTATGCCTAACAAATAAGGATTAAAGTCTGTTGCAGCGATCTGTGTTGGGAGGGTCTAAATCTATATTTCTAATGCATATTTTGAGTGCTTACAAACAGCGACTTCATCTTACAGTGTGGTGCTCGTAGACAGCGATTTTTGTATGGTTTAATGATGCTTTAAAGGTCCCTTGGCAGCGATCTGGATAAAGCTGTTTGGGTGTGATGTTGAGTGCTATTTTGACAACGAAATCCATGCTCATTTGATCTTCCTAAATCTGCCCTATTCTCTATGCACTAGAGACCCCATTTGGAGCTTGTAAAGGTATGTTTGGTACACATTTTAAAGCACACTTACCAGCAGACTGTACCAAAGGTTTAATTTAAGTTTATGTGCATCCATTGGCTGTTATACCTCAAGGATTCATTGGTTGCATATGGAATGAAGTATAGGGCTGACTTATACATACAGTTACAGCGACTTGCAAGAGAGATTCAAACTGATTTTCTGAATCTCATTAAGTTCAGTTGAGAGTTAATGCTGTATGAGTTGTGATAGAGACCATTAAACCCCTATTATTTGGGTTTATTGAGTCATCTATTTGATTGGTTCAAGTAGGGTTTACTGAGTTCTGCTATTTGCATTTGATTGGAGTGTTGAAGAATTGGTTGTTTGCCTAATTTCCATTTGATTTCAGAGGTGGGATATTACACCATTTTAAGTTTTCTTAGGGCATTGTACATCATTAATACTTGCATTCACACCTCTAGCATGTACACAACTATCTCTATTTGCATTCTCATCACCAATCATAAACATACCTTTTTGCCTTTGTCCAGAAGACTTGCATTCTTCCCTTGAATGGCTTGTAGACTCTCCTTTGCTGCTGCATTCTAACAATGGCATTCTCTCTCTAACAAGATGCTACAAAACATCCATTCTCTCCTCCATTTGTGCCTTCATCTGCTGAAACTGCCCCATCATCTCTCTTAGCAAGCTTTCCTGCTTGTTTTGTATCCTTGAGTGCAATTGTGCCATTATCCTCCTAATGTCCTTTATAGCCTTTAAATCAGGCTCTGATACCAAAATGGTGCAAGGGTCTTCTCCAATTCACTTTGTTTGTGTGTAGTTCACCATCACCTTAAGCATGCATGGCTCTTCTCTCAACTAGCCCTTGCTTAGAGGATCTAGCTAAAAGCACTTGTTTGATGTAGATCATTATATTTACCTAGTATAGATTGTAGGCACATTCCATTTTATAGCCTTTCTCAAGCATATGTAAAGAAAACATGAATTTCATACCTTGACTTTAGCAGACCAATCTGCCCTGCTTTTTCAGTCACCTTTATGGACACTATACTTTGTTCAAGCCTTGTCCTCTACCTCAACTCTACTAAGCACTATGTTCCTTGGTTTAGCCTTCATTAAGCAACTCAGATGTACCTCTGAATTCAACCTGAGATTATCACATCTCCTACCTTCCTTATGCCTTACACTTGTCCTCACCAATCCTTTCTATCAGTTGTACCTCCTCTACTTCTCTATTGTCTCATAGACACCTCATCTCCATTTACTTCACTCTTCCATACATATACTTCACCTTCATAGCTCCATTGTGCCAAACCCCTGCTCCTGAACATTCTACCTTTATTACAAAACCATCTTTGCAATGTTGTCCATATCTCTGATTCATACATCATCCATGTTTTCTTCCTTTACTCCACTCTTCTTCATGCTAGCCTAAAAGGCTAGAAGTGGTCAATAAGCCAATATTGTGCTTAGGGTTTGATTCACCCTCAACATCCATAAAATGCTTCATCTGACTTGCTATGAGGTGGCTAGACCTCCAAACTCTGCCCTATCCTTGAATTTGTTCTTAATTCCATCAACTAGCTTTGTAACCTAGTAGCCTTCCCTATATGCAAATGCTAATGAATCTCCAATGTTCCTGAAACAACTTTCCCTTCTCATAACTGATTCAAGGACCCTTTATGGAGCCCTGACATGAGTCCAAGTCTCAATGCTTACTCCTTTGTACGAAATGGTACTTTTCCAACTGTCCTAGGGCTTATTTAGGCCTAATTAGGTCTTTTGTGATGCTATAGATGAGTGCAGAGATTCCTAAGGTTCATACAACCTTCTAACTCCTTCATTCAGGTGAAATGCAACATTTCTCGGCTCCTTCAAATGGTATTTGGTCTTAACATGCATTAAATATCTCTAAAACCCTCATTATACAGTCTAAACTGGTAAAGCACATGCCTGGAATGTAGGGCTTATGACAGTCACCCTTACCAGTAGAATTTTGATCTGCACTCTTGCATAGAATTAGTTGACACCAGAAGTCGATGATTTCACAAATTTAGAACTTTTACCGTACTGTCTGAGAGATCTAGAAAGCCCTGGTTCAGGGGCAGTGAGGACAAATTTAAGCACACAAAACTCATATAGAGGTTTCAAGACCCCAAATAAATTTCCTTGAGCTTGTGATGAGGCCCTCCAACTCCTCCAATCATCACAGTCAGCCTCTAAGCCTTAAAACTTTGACTGTCACCTTCCTAGCCTCGGTCTGTGCATAAACACTGTCAACAATGCATGAGAAAACATAGTAGAACTTGCAAATTACATCATGAAACCACTGCAAACCTTCAATATTTGTTATTCCCACATAATTACACCTGATTACAATCATCTTCCATGAAGGAACCACATATGTAGGCAAAAATCCCATTTTTAGTACTCCAAACCACATTCCTAGTCTTGCTCAACTACTCCCTAAGATGGCTCAACCATTTTCCTAGCTTAAGAAAGCCTTAACAACTCAAATCTCACCTACTAAACTTGTTTCCATGTGAGGATAAGCCCTCCAGACTTTATTTACACATTTTTGGCCCTTATATGCACTAATAGGCCTTATTTAGGCTTTTACATACAACATTATCAAAGTTGACTATTTGAATACAAATTTTGGAGGAAATGATAATACTTGTTCCTAAAACAATCTAGGCTCCAACCAAAACATGACTACCTCAATGACATCCTACTAATGCACCTGCATCACTTCTCTATGCATATGCTAACATTGGTATTAGAGCAAAGGTTCGCAGTTCGAGGAAGAAAGAAGCCATTCACAGTCTAAGGAAGCTCTTGGCAGAAGAGTACAGACAAGGAGAAGCCTGTGGAGGTCGTGCAGACCTGGAGCATCCAGTTTGTGGAACTTGAAGATTTGAAGGAAAAATACAGTCGCGTTTTAAGAAAACAGTCACGTTTGAAGAAAATACAGTTGCATTTGGGCATTTAAAGCCTGCTCCAGAAGTCGCAGTCGCTGTTTTCTCTATTTCCTGCAGTCGCGAAGGGCATTTTATCACTTTTTGTCACGTCAAGGGCAAAGGTCATCATTTCAAGGGCAGAAGTTGTATATACAGTCGCAGGAAAAACAAGGGCATCAATACTGATTTTTGAGGGCAAACAGTCGTGAATACTGGGTCGCATTTTGGGGGCAAAAATATTGATCCTTCCTGTCGAATCCGTCCCTGGTTTTTCACAGTCCTATCGAATTCGTCCCTGGTTTTTCACAGTCAAGCTTTTCCAGTTGCGACCAGGGTATAACACTGCTTCATTGTGTGAGCAGGGTAATTTTTTTATTATTTTGGAATAATAAATGGCAAATATTTCAAACTTGATTCTATCGGAAACACAAAAGTTAACAGGCACAAATTTCAATGTATGGAGCCACAAAATTCTAACACTTGCAGAATTTTGTGATTGTGATAAGATAATCACGGGTAGTGAAGGTCGACCAACGACGAACTTCGTTGATTATGACAGACGTCATAAGGAGGCTCTATTACTTCTCAAGTTGTCGGTGTCGGATGATATGATACCGAAGTGCAAAATGCCACTGTGGCAAGCACGTTGTGGACCAGTCTGAGGGATAAATATCAAATGTCAGAAAAGAGTCGGGTCTTATACCTAAAGAATATGCTCTATTCCGTAAAGTTACAAGAAGGTGGATCGTTGTCGAGCACTTACTTCGAATGAAAGACCTCCAAGACCAGCTATCTTCCATCAACAAAAAGGTGGACGACGATGATATGGTGGCTCTAGTTCTGAATAGCTTACCTTCTTCATATGAGTCATTTGTGGAGGCACTCCATTTAATGGCTGAAAGTCAAACTCTCACGTTTGACAAGGTGAGTTCCTACTTGTTGCAAAAGGAGTGGAGACAAATTCAGGTAGAATCTAGTTGTGACCAATCAGAGAGTGCTCTTGTCACATAGTCAAAAGGAAAGTGGAGACATCATTCTGGTGAGTCCTCCACTCGATATCAAGTCACATGCTATTATTGTCACAAGGTTGGGCACCTTAAGAAGGATTGTTGGAAGCGGAAGTATGATCTTTCGCAATAGAACAAAAAGTCATGTGATGAGGAACATGTGGCAGCAGTTGCAAAAGAACAGGATTTGGATGACGGCATGCTCTTTATTGTCTTACGACATCATGCTCACATGACAATGATACTAGTTGCTAGATCATTGACTCTAGCGCATCCACACACTTTTCATGTCGCAAGGACTGGTATGTTTCATTTACTGCAAATATATGTTTTGAATCAGTAGTACTAGCTGATGGAGAATCACTTGCAATAGAAGGGATAGGAGATATATGCATTGTATTGAATAATGCTCATAAACTGTTGGTACGGAATGTTAGATATGTACCTTTTTTACAAAATAAGCTTCTATATATTCATCAATTAATTGAGAAAACCCAATATTTATGTGGATTTTTGTGGGAAGAAGTGTGTTGTCTCTTATGTGAAACAGAGATGGATGATTGCCCTTGGTATTGAGCAAGGTGGCCAATATCGTCTTGTTGATCCTGCTACGATCAACATGAATGCATGTGTGGAGGACAGCTCCACCATACAAGATGTGCAGGAGGCTACAATGCCTTGGGAGGAAGCCATTCCTCACAGATCTGTTGACTTGGATATAGTCAACCTACATGCACTTATTATGGAGGGAATATCCACTATACCAGATGTACGGGAGGCGGACATGCCTTGCGAGGATGGATTTCCTCATTCTGAAGAACAATTTGTTGTGGATGGAGACTCCACTATTCCAGATGCACTGAAGGTGCATGGTGAGATGGCATGCCAAGCCACTCACTCAGAGGTACTTGCTCAAAGGACAATAGAGCATGAACAGTTTGCTCATTGTGTTGTGAAAGACCTTTCCCAACAGAGGGGGATAAATGAGCAAATAGATGAGACAGAGGAGTTGGTTCTCACTCCTACTACGGAGATGGTTATTTCTCCCACTGCTGAGATAGAGATGTTTGTTTCTCCTACTATTGCGGAGTTGGTTCTAACTTCCGCTGCACAAATGGTCACATTTCTCTCCTTCGCAACTCAATTTGATTGGAAGGCACTTCACCATGCTTTCTGAAAAGGTTGGATGAGAACTACATGGTGTTGCAAGGGCATGATCGAGGTGACTTAGATTGCAAGCTAACTGAGTCTTTGTATAGACTCCAAGCAAGCTACACAAGCCTGGAACAGATTTCTCGATCCACCTCTTCGAGTTTCTGATTCCAACACTTTGGAGATTACACTGACACTCTCAACCATTGATGATTCATTGTTGGCCAATGAATCACGAAGAATCAAGTGGACCACTTGCCATATCCTTTGTTCACACAACCAGATTCTTGTTTTGCGGTCCTCCATTCAACAACCGCAACACAACAATGGACTATTGATTTCAAAGTACCACCTATGGCACAATCTATAGATCTAATGACTAAACATGTGGGCTTTAGGACATTTGTCAAATTTCGGGATAAACTTAGTATTGTTTCTAGTTTAGTCATTAAGAGGTGGTGTTAAAATCAATGTTTTAAAACCGGAACCGGACTCGAACCGGCTCGTCGAGGGTTGGACCGAACCGGTTCAAACTTTATGAACCAATTTACTAAAAACACATTAAAAATACATTTTTAATGAAAACAATATATTTGAAAGATTAGAAACCATGATTCCAACAATTACACACAAAATATGCAAAGTTTGCTCATGTATATACTATATAACATGTAAGAAAGGTGTTTATAGCAAAATGGCATGAACTCCAAGTCCAATACACAATACATATATCATATATGAGATTCCAAAACAAAATACATAAATAATGAGGCTCTAAATGGCCTTTATAGTCCAAGACTCTAAAAAACAGCATGCTATGATGCTACAAGTTACAAAACTCTAGAAGATACTAGATGACATCAATGATCAATCATCAAACTCTGCACCACTGCTGAGAATGGGATCCTCAGGCTCATCCTCATCAATATCATCACGTTCCTCTGACTCGGACCCATTCAAATCCTCAGGGACATCTATATAGCAAAAAATTAGGGTTTAGATCAGCTAAAAAACTGTAGTTTTAATTACAAAATTGATTTTTGCAACTTTAGTGTCGTATAAAAGCGTTTTTCCCAGCTCTACCAGTTCAAAGCGGAACCACACCGGTGGGACCAGTTTGGTACCGAACTGGTCCACCGGTTCGGTTTTAATGCCGGTTTGTGCCAAAAATAAAGAACCGGCCAGTTCTGATTCCGGTTCGACCGGTTTTAAAAACACGAGTTAAAATATAGAGAATTATATAGCATATAATGTGGTTATTTAGTTGTTATTCAGTTGGTAACTGTTCAACCAATTTGTAACCACCTCTTCTTATATAATAAACGTTGTCACACTTGTTTGAGTGTGCATTCAGCCTTCTCTGAATTCTTTCTTCTCTTTGCATATGCTAACAAAACATTGATTGTAATCTAAGTTGTGTCATTCAAATTCATGGAGGATAAAATTTATAAAAAAATTGTTACTACAAAAATCAACCATAAAATTCGTGATTAAATTCAACTAAAAGAAGTATTATTTTTGTATTTTAAATTAAACATTCAAAAAGAAATAATGAATATCAATGAATTTTAACAAATTTTTGATGAATTTCAACAAAAAAATTAGTCATATGGCATTCGGCGAAATTTTGTATTTTTACATCGAAATCGCGAATGCGGTTATTTAGATTGTAATGTGTGAAGGTTAAATATATATTCAATCTTTGGCTTTGGCTGCTATGGAAATGACTTTTCTTGTCACGGGCAGGGGAAGCAATAAATTTTGGTTATATTTCGTCTTTTTCTTTGTGGTTTTGAATATTACATGGCCCACTCATTCGGTTCACTTAACTTGGAAAACTCGGTAGTTGGACCATAAGCTCTGGCAAATTTCAAATAAATTTTTAACATCACAGAACAGGGTCACACTGCTTGCCTGTGACTGGTCAGGCAAGAGCAGTAGTTGAATTGACCTCTAAATGTGATTTCAGTCTCATGATACATGTAACGAGCTAAAGGAATTGAAGTGAAAACTTGCGCTCTGCAACAATACCAGTCTAGTTTCTGTTAGGAAAAATATTAGTAGCTACATTGCAAGACAGTATAACTCTATTTTTGGACATTAGTGAAAAATTTAGCAGTTAGCATTCACCAATTGGCTGATTTTCTCAATCATTTCCAAAAACAATTGCCATTTCAAAATAAAAAATTGCCCCAATTTTGTTAGCCAACTTATCCTGTAAAAGTAAGACATAAAATCTTATAGAAATTGGGAAATATTTTTAGACTATCCCGAAATAAGAAATTGAGAATTCAATACTCAAACAATTAATAGCTAGGAATTCTCAGCATCTAAACATATAGTTCGCTGGGCTGTGGTTCTATGGAGAGGGGCTACCTAAATTTTCTTAATAGGTGTTGTTAAGAAAAATTAGGAGCCATTTTCCATGCAGTGGTGGCATGGACTACATTATTTTTTTGAGCTCAGCTAAGAAAATTTAGAAGAGAAACTATAAGAATGTAGAGTCAAAGAGCCAACCAGAAGGCAGAATCTACATGCCAAGGAGCCACATGGACAGGAAAAATCCTAAAGAGTATGGAGACTTCCAGCCCCAGACTCTTACCAATGTATTAAACCCAATTATGAGGAATATATATGCTTCTTTCAAGATTTCCAAAATTACCCACCTGTTTTCTTCCATCCCAGTGTTTCCAAGGGATCAAGCCCGGAAGCCTCTACTTCATCCACAAATGCTTCCCACAGCTGTTTGCTTCTCGCTTCTAGCTCCCATTTATCACTCCCTGGGGTCCTATATCCCATCCAAATGTATCCCTGGCCTATTTCAAAGTAAACGTGCAGCAATGAGAACGATAACAAGCAAACATTTACCCTGGAGAAATTAAAGATAATCACCAAAATAGTTCAGTGTTACTGTAAAAGTTTAATTAATTTAGAATAGGCAAGAGAAGCGCTCAATGCGTCTCCAATGGAGCTATATAAGAAAAATAAGCTGTAAATACACACCTGCACCAGTAGCACCAGCGCATGGCCTTTTGGCATCGATTATCGCAACGGAGAGATTGGTGTTAAACAGAAAATGTCGAGCAATGGTTAAACCGATTATTCCTGCTCCAACAATGACAACATCGAAATCAAGCTTCTCCAATGTCCCTGTATTAACCCTGGCAAAAGGCACAGCTGTTCTTGTTTTATCGCCATAAACATAACTGTTTGCTGAGAAATAAGTTGCATTGCCTGCAGGCTTGTAACTGCCACTACACTGCACTTTTTTGTTGGCGAAAATACATCTTTATGCGTGATTAAGCATCTACGTGATGAAAACCCGGCACGAATTTGTGGAAAACCGAAACATTCTTCAAGAGGCAGTAGTGCTGAAGAAACCAAAGCTGCCATAGCTGGGTTGATAGGGAAATTCTATATTTTCCGAAATCCCTGTAACTAAAAAACCTCAGGTTTATTTTTTTTTAGATTTAAACCTTGCAAATACTGCAGTTACGAGGATTTTAACGCAGACCCTAATCGAGTTGGGTTGCCAATATTCCGAAGTTGGGTTTCTGCAATCAAATGAGGCCGAATTATAGAAACATGACAAGCATTTTCTGTACATGCGAGTAAGTTGTATTGTTTGCGGCGTATTCTTGCTAGCACTTTGATGAACATAGGTATTGCCTTCCATGGATTAAATTTATTGGAGCAGGGGTTTTGCACTTCATATACTGGTTTTGCGTGCATATTCCTTTCGCGGGATTAAACTATTCCCAGTTGAGGTAGTGTCCATCGGGTCCCGAATTGAGACCCGTCACAGCCCTTCCCAAGGCCTCGAACCCTTAAAATTCAAAATGTAAATATCGTTTGACAGTAAAGAAGTGCAAGTTACTTTTCAGAGTGTCAAAGGAAGGGTTAAGGTGAAAAATGTTTCTCAATCATGTGTGTAAATTTTTTAAATTTTATTAAAAAAATTGACTGCTTGACTTGCAGATATGTTAGACAAGATATATTAAACAATTATCAAAAGTTTTAATATAATAAATATTTTATTATAATACTATTAAGGTCAAATTCTAAGTTTCTTGCAAGTTGGCAATTTCAAATATAACGAATACTCGAGCACAAATATTTAAAAATTGAAGATTTATCCCGACCTTTACTTAGGATTCATTTTGATGTTTTATTTGTTGCCTTGTATTTTTACACTTTTTTGTTGCAAGATCCACCTTGAGAGGCAAAGAACAGCTAGGATCAACTTGCACACAAATATCTACCCACTTAGGAGTGTGCACAACATGATTTGGAATAGATCGAGTGTGTCGAGTGGTCACGAGCTCGGATATGGGATGAGATGGATATCTAAGGTCGGGAAGAGCTTGGAGAAAAGTGTTGAACTTATCTCAAAGGGTGACTTCAATTCGTGACTCACAATGTAGGGTGTCAAGCAAGGTCTATGGGAGCCATAGTTGTGCAAAAGGGCGGGATGGGCTCACAATGGTCTTGATCCAGATCACTCAGATCAATTCGAGCTCGGTGTGTACACTAGCCAGGGTTCGAGATGATTGGATTAACTCGATTTGTATACAATGGATAAGGAGCTCGAGGAAAAGGTAGTTGGGGCTTGCTTTTAGGAAAAACAAAGGTTGAGTCACTTGAGGAGCTCACCCATTATGACCCTTGTAAAGAAGAACCGAGCTAAGTGTCGAGTTTCTCCCTAATGCAAAGGTTGATTGGACCTATCCAAGATTGTAGAATGTAGGGCAAAGGAGAGGAATTCATTGTAGAGGGTAGAACATGCAGAGATAAGCTTCTTTGTCCATTGAAAGCACCCATCCAAGTCATCATTGGTATCTTATCTCTAACCATTGTTCAATAGCGAGTTATGTGGAGGCCAACAAGAATTTAATATTTATAGTTTTGCTCAAGACAATGTGGCTCAACTATATGTCTAAGGAGTGGAGGAAGAGGGTGTGAATAGATTCATGGAGGATTATGAAGGGTAGGTATGTTTAATGGAGCAGTCTAATTTGACAATACATCATTTGTGTGTAGTAGATATGAATGCATATTGTGCACAAGGTGAAGCTCTTGGCTCTGAATTTGACCAAGAATATCTCGATGTATATATCGACATAGTTAGTGTAAGTGTTTCAATGTATGGATGCACATTTTCTTTAATTTAGGTGGAAAAAATTGAAGGCATTTTACTAATTAAAATTTATATGGGTTTTAATTTTAGTGGTTAAAATCAATGGATTTTTGTTGAAGTGATAAGAATCCAAATGGGTTTTAATTTTAGCACTAAAATCCAAGTAGAAGTTAAATTTATTTATTTTATTATTTACAAGTTTTTCATAATGATTTTGATAAGAGATCCTAGTGTTCCACACGCAGTTTGATATTTTTATGTGCTTACTAATTTGCATGTCTTCTCGTCTAATTTCAATTGTTTATTTATGTATTTATTTATTAAATTTATTTAATGCTTATTTTAGTTATGATGATTTTTAAGAAATTAGAATATTGCAAATTTGGGCGTTCATTACATCATAATTTGATTATTTTACCAATTTAAATAGATTTTTAATTTTACACCATCATTTGAGGGGCCACTTTGTTTCGATTACTAATTTTTCATTTTATTTATGGTACCAAGCAAACTAGTACTTAATTTTTTAAAAAACAATTTGTCATTATAAAAAAGTATTCTTAATTTTTATGGCGTGGATACTTGATTTATTCTTGTCATATGAAGTGTAAAATATTCATACTATTTTTCATTGTCGAAGGGCTTGTCGAATATTTGCCCTTCACAATAAAATCTGAACTCACCCTTCAAATTTGATCCCCTGATCGGGATGTTGATACGAGAGAGACTCATTCTTTGTAGACCTAATCAAATAGGTTGAACAAATAGCATTTATAAACAGGAAAAAAATAAAATACAAATATTTATAGATTTAACTTTTTTAAACTAGCAATCATGACGTGACATGTGTGATGGAAACACCGGAAGTGATGCATCAAAGAAGTGTAATTGGGGGAGAGAAATATGAGGAGAGGAAGAGGGGTGATGGAGAAGAAGTTTGAGGGAGGAAAAGTCATTTGGTGAGGAAAATGATGGGTGGAACCAATGTGAAACTCGTCTTTCTTACGACTAGACACATATGAATCACGTGACATTTTTTCAATCATCCGAAAGAGAAAAGGGTTGCGTGTGTGTTGTATGTTGTTGAGGCAACATACTTTTGAGATATCTCGAGAAAACAAGGGGTGGTCAATGAATACTTAAATGGAAAACTTGTAGCTCTTAAGACCGATTTAATGTCCAACTAACATTAAGACAAATTTAATGTTGAAGGCATTGACAAAAGATAAAAATTAATTTTTGTGTGTGCGCCTAGGTCCTTTTTCAATGCTCTAGCTCATCCAAGGTTATAAATAGAGGACGTTTCGATTTAAATATTATAAATGTGTTGATCAAGAGTCGAATTTGCTTATAGCAGTCTAGTTTGGAAAAACAACTATTAACGTTATTACTTTTTCCCATTACAAACTCAATAACCGATGTCGTGCAATATTGTTTTTAGATCATCCATTTGCATGTCTTCTTTGTGTGTATATAAGTGGTTGTGTCTACTTTTACAATCTACATTTTGTCGACGAAGTGGATGATTTGTGAGTTTTGGGTTTGTTTCTATTATTCTACGACAAGTGGTAGGTTATGAAATAAAAGATCGGCACATGGGGTCTCTCCACTCACAGCATTGTGTTGGCAAAATTGTTAACACTCCCCATGGGATTCATGATATGGACTAATAGCCTCCCGTGGATTCATTAACTTTAGTGTTTGTATCAAAAATTGATGGGTCGACCTTTTGGTTTTCAAAGAATCGCTTCCAATAATTGGTATTAGAGCATGTCCTTTCGCTGCAAAGTTAGCGAGAGCTTGAAGGAGATCCTCAAGCACAAGATGAAGTCCTACTCGGTGTCATTAGGGTATGACATATGGAAATCAATGGTTTAGAATAATTTCAAGTATGAAGCTTTGTTCATGGCCAAAGAAATAGGCAATGAGTGTTTGAAAAATCTTATGGAAGATTTTGAAGATTCGAAGTTGATGTTGACCTAGAAGCGAGTTGACAATGCCCTAGATGAATTGAAGAAGCAAAGGAAGAAGAATCGTGAGTTGGATTCAATGATCAAATATTATAAGGAACGAATCATTAACATGAATAGTTAGTATGATGAGATTGTCATGGAGATGGAAACTCAAGTTGAGTTGTTGACAACTGGTCTCAAGTCTATGGAAGCGAGAATGTACCAAAGCTCAAGACAGAGGTGGAAGTCCTAAATGCCAAAGAAGAAGAATGTATCATATATAAAACATATATGAGTCCTTGAATGTAGAGTTTGATCAAGCAACCAAAGAAGCTAAAGACCTATGAGAATTTTGACAAGAGCACGGAGGCTCTAGATGGTATTTCGAGTAGGCAGAAGTCTTCAAGTGACAAGATAGGTCTTGGTTTCATTGGAGACCAAAAGAAGAACTATGAGAATGATAATGCAAATCCTAGTTCCTATGAAGGTCACAAGGTGTACAAGAAGGATGCTTGCATGAACAAGAAGATCTATTCCAAGAACAATGGAAGGTCTAATCCCATCGACATCATAACGCAATAAGGTATGCCAATTATTTCAATAGTTATTGCTTTACATGCAATTTGTTTGGTCATAGGGAAAAATAATGTAGAAGAAGACTCTCCAAGAACAAGTATGCATGGGATTCTGGAAAGGAATCATAGTCCATATTAGTAAAGAGGTAAGAATGTTGTTTTTTATCGTTGTCACCAAAAGGGTCATGTTGCAAAGTTTTATCACCATGAGTCTCCAAGGTAGAGTAAGAAGGTTAATGTTTTTATAGTCAAGAAGATGTATGTCAAGAAGGTTGACCTTATGAATGAATTCAAAAAGGAAGATCCTAAGACGGTCAAGAACTCAAAACATGAAGATAAGTTGAAGGAGACAGCTTAAGAAGTCATATCACCAATAATAAATGGTGGATTGTTTTCCATGAAAGAGAACAAACTAGAAGTTGTAAAGCACCAATAATATTTTTAGCATCTCAAGAAGTGGATAAGAAGCTTGACACATTCATCAAACCAACATTGTTAATCAAGAAAAAGGATAATGTTGATATAAAGCAAGAAGTGTCGATAATAAGACAAAAAGGATCCTAAAGATAGTCTACCACTTCATGAGTGCAAGAAAGATGTGGAGATCTAGGAATCTCTTGAGGTTATGTTGTTTTAGAGCCCTAAAAATCATGAGATATCTTAATTAGGCTTCTTAAAGACATTCATTCTTTAGTTAAAGCACCATGGAAGATGTTTTGTTGGATTGCGGGGTTGAAGACTTGAGACTACCGAGAAAAGGACGTGAAGATGTTTTAAGGTTTATGGAAGCTCATTACAGCTAAGAATAAGTATGTAGCTCATGTTGGAATCTTGAATGTTGTTCGAGAAGATGGTTACCGAATATACATAATGATTGTATCGACCAGTTGCATTGTATTACAAGTAAGAAGGTATATGAAGGTTTTACATATCCATGGAGTTGTGGAGAAAGAAGGCTTGTGAAGGTTTGGTAGGATGGATTTTCTTTGAAATTCATCATGAATCGAAAGCTTATGGACTCGAGATAGCTAAGAAGAGGTAAAAATTATGTATGTTATGACACTATCGCCTTCAGTTTTATCATGACATCATGTTGTAAGTTAAGGAGAACAATGGAGTTATATGGAGTCAAGAAGGTTTGTGTATGCCCAACAGGTAGAGATAAATAGTTTGAAGGAGTGCAATGTTCTTATATGAGCTTAGGTTTTATGTCTAGTGACCTAATTTATGTTTGTGGTTCTTGTAAGAGCAAGTGATTGATATATATGGATCATTGAACTTGTATGGTTATGAGTGATAAGAAAACCTAACCGCATCATGACAAGTGCTTTTGAAGATATGATAAGAAGTTGAAATATAGGTAGCAAGGATCCGGGGTATGCGATTTGGTCATTGAAGCATTCTACAAAGATGTGTTGTAAAGAAATGTGCATCAAGGAGGCTTGTAGAGGCTCGACAAGTTGAAGAAGGTTTTTGATGACTTGAAAGTAAAATTACTATTTAAAGAGTGTGATAAACATGTTTGAATCAATAGGTTGTGTCATGAATCATGATATGAAGTCTTGAAGCAATTGAGAAGGACAATGAAGATCGGTTGAGGTATTTGTTTGTTGTCTTGATCTAATTCAGTCTTATTCATGGAGTTATATTGCTAAGTGATGAGTATCAAAAAGGTTTGTACAGGATTTGAAGATAAGTAGATAGTTTGATATGCATGGTTGAACAAAAGATGGTGTTTTGAGGATTGATTTAGTTCTGTGTATGAAGATTCATTCATTTGAAGCATCCAAGGTGGCCTTAAGGTTGTGCAAGATGTCAAACAATTATAAGGACCATGAAAGATAATTGAGGTATGGAGATATGTTCTAAGGTATGTTTGTATGATTGTCTTGATATTCATATTCATATAGTCATGTTGCAAGCATCAAGAAGATTTGAGGAGGTTTTGCAAGTAGTTTGATTGTTTGAAGAGTGTGAAGAGCTTAAGATTGTGTCTTAAGGTCTAATATAGGTTTATGGCCTTGAAATGCAATAAATTGGTCTACGAGACCAATACGCTCTTTTATATGGATATGAAGGATATGATGACCCTAGATGTGCATTTGAAGGTATAAACTTGAATAAGAGACAGGATATCGATCGTGTTCTCAAAATTCAGGTGTGCACAATGAAATTATGGAAATCATGTTTGTTGAGTTGCTCCTTGAGTTTTACAATGAAGTATGATGTCCCACCGGTCCAAGGCAAATAATATATTGTCTTAGTTTGCTTGAAGAGAGGTGATAGAGTTCTAAAATTTGGAAATGCATGATGAAGTTATTGAGAAACCAGTCATAGTCATGGAGTTGTATTGTTGCATAAAGAGTTGTTCATTGATGCCTAGCATATGGAGAAATTATTTCTTGTGCATGGAGAGCAAAGATATGTTGTCACAATGAAGTAGGTACATAGTGAAGGTTGAATGACACGTGAAGGAGGAAGAGTAAAGAAAATTAACAATGAAACATTGCAAAAATGTTCCTTTTCTAGCATGGTTTGGTTGCTTGAAACAATATGAAACATTATCTCACATTGTTGACTAATTTAAGTTGAGTGTAGAGTCGTAGTTCGTATGGAGAAATATATATGGTGACAATGCTTTTTGATGATGAAAGGTCCGAGAGGTCAACTTTATGATCATATTCTATGAAGGAAATGTTTGTTCCATGTTTTGATTTAAAGGTGATACAGTTGTTCTCTTAAACAATATCCTTTATTTTAGGTTGACCTAGCTAAGATTGCAGAGTTCTAATGAAGACGTGAAAAGTGCTTGTTATCCTTTGAAGTGGCCCAAAAGGTGTGTATGGTCTCGGGGGCGGTTTCATGGTTTTGTGTTAATGGGTCAAGGTATGCATGTGTTGTTTGAATTAATCATAATCTTTTTGCATAAGGTCTATAGAGGTCCTCGTTTTGGTTTTAGAATATCAATTAAAGGAAAGTTAGTGTGGTATCCAGGTAGTTAGTAAAGGTGTCAAGAAGTCGGGGAGCTAAGCAAGTGTGTCTCTTATTCCATGAGCAAATTACTAGTCAAATAATGTCATTATTGGGTTGATGAATAACAACCTAAATAATGAGTTCGCATAAGGATTGGGCACGTGGACATGGGGTGCGTAGGTGTGTGCGAGACTTATATCATAAAAGGGCGCCCCAAAAAGTATGACTTCGGACTTAACCGCTTTTGCATGACGAGGCTAAAGATAGATATTGAGTATGGAGCACACATCAATATAAAGACTTGGATATGAAGCAAGGCTATTTTTGGACAAGTGGAAGATCAAGCAACATGCACAATTTTGAGCTATTTGTTGGGGTTAACACACCGGTTGTCAGAACATATATATCGAGATCTAAGCATACATGCAAATAAAAGTGGATATTCTACCAAAAGAAATATACAAAACAAGAGACATAAATCAACACCCGCATTTAACGTGGTTCACCCAAAGGTGGGCTACGTCCACCAAGAAATAATCCAATCTATTATCCAAAGATTTGACAAGATATGCAATGAAGATTTGTAATCTTCCACACCTCTTAGATGTACAATACTCTCTTTCTCTCAAGCTTTTGCTTCATCACCAAAAATTCTCTTTCTCACAAAATTTTTTCAAGTTCTTTCTAATTCTTGTTAATCATCTCACTTCTAAACCCTAGCTTTTATGCTTATATAGTCGTTTATAGATTTAGAGCACTTAGCCGTGTAATTACAATCAATATATATACTTTAATGCTAAAAATAGATCTAATACCCAAGAGTTAATTAAAACATCCTCACAGTGCAACCGACGCTTGCTAGCCCTATCCACCGCCAGCTTCCTCCCTTACCGACCAATGCTGGGTCGTGGGTGACCGATGTCGGCTCCCCTAACGATGACGGTTTCATCGTATTTTCCAAAGAAGTTTCCGTTGCATGCTAAACTAAAGTAATTGACCTCCACAACTCAACATTATTAATAGGATTAGATCTGCAGTTTATATTATTGGATAGTCTATTATTAGCAAGCTTGTATGTTTTTGTAGTTATCTTGTAGCAACGCATGACTATTCTTAGCATGCAACCTATTTTGAGGATGCTTAAGCGGTGAAGGGTAAGTCCCCACTCCTATAAAGATGTATTGATTTACACGGTTTGAAAAACAACTTGTAATAAGGTTATGTTGTTGGTTATGAGCGCGGACGACTTATGGTGACACCATTATGTATGTATTCAAACTTTCCGTGTTTTGATGAGTAATTAATACAATGGATCTTTGTGGTTGGATATTGGTTGTTGACATATCTGTGACTAGTTCTTGTATGGTAAACATAACCTTGATTCTTATATAAGTCATTCTTACATACGGTTGATATCTAGATTTGTTTATGGTTATCAAAGTGCATTGTTATTATGGAACCGGAATATATATGTGTGTGTGTGTGTGTTTATCATGCTAACCCCTTGATAAAGCTTCCATAAAAGAGGGACTTGGTACCCTTGTGAGCTTTGGGTGAGCGGTCATGTTTTCCTAGGTGATGTGTCAGCACGCCTTGGGCTATTTGGTAAAATAAAAGACTACATTTTTGTTCCGTTGTTGGGACCTCTTTTCAAGATATTTGCAAGGATGTTGCATGATGAAGACGTATCGATTGACTTTGGCCAACATTGAGGATTAGGTAGAAAATTTAGAGGAAGATTTTTCTCACAAATTTTACACTGGACTTGAATTCGATGCACACCCGTGAGTTGAACAAAATTTGTATCATGAGCTCTATGATATATTCTTCTGTTGTTTCCCTATAGAGTTGTACGAGTGGCTGGTAGAATACGCATCGAAGAGAAATTGGAGGTATAGAGCACTTGTTTGGACATAGGAAGAATTCCAAGCTCTACATGATGTTAATCTTATTTGGTCACGTGTTGTAGATCATTGGTGGAGTGGTGTTTTGAAAAATTATATATTGGAGTACGTGGTTTCTAATTATTCCTATCCGGAGGTTGTTGAGTTTTAGTTCTTGCAAGAACCAAGATGATCTTATCTGCGCTATATCCCCTTGGTGATTAAGATCTTGATTGTAACTCTGGATTTGGAACAACATCTTATGGTTAGCTAAACACCACCACGCGCGGGGACAAGAGCAAGTGTTGTGAAAGATGACGAACCCGGTGATAAAGAGACAAAGAGAAGAAAGGTGACACAAGTTTAATGAAGTGTGCGAGAGGGATTTGGCAAAGCAGTGTGATGTTACGTGAGAACGAATGGTGTTATAGAGAGATGGCTCGTGAAGGATTTGGAGCTCACGTAGAAGACTTAAAACCAAAGCATCTAGTACTCCCCCATTTGGGTAAGCATGGGAGAGAACCCTCTTCATCTTTAGATGAAAGTGTGTCGATTGAAACTACAAGGACCGTGGGTGCTTATTTGATCCCTCATGGCGGCCTAGCTCTTAGGCTTGGTTTTCCAGTTTCTGCGGCAGTCATTGATAAGAAAGCTAGTGTGGGTGGTAGAGTAGTGAGATAAATTTCATTTTTCATGAAGTTTAGGAGTTAATTAGATAACACACTCATTTATGGCATGCGCAAAGCATCGTATGTGTTATTTCGAGGTCCTGTTAGAGGTATGTTTTATTGCGCATCATCAAGACAAAACATGGGCACCTAGAATGTTGGTATTACGTCTGGGAGTAGTACGACTTTACAGCACCGTGGGGTTCAATTTAGTATAAATGTTGGAACACAAGGAAGTACATCCTCTGTCCGGTGCCCACCACAAGAGGGGGATCAAGAGGATCATGTGGTTTAGGATCTGGTGGATCTAGAGGAGGAGCGAATACAAGAGGTAATATAGGTTCGATCCGGTGGGCATGGTCCACACTAACCCCAACAGTCTATTTTGAGATGTTCCTTTACCTTCTGAGAGTATAGAGGAATCAAGATGCACATGTGTGAGATACTATGGTGCGCTAGGGGATTACATCTCTTGAGTGTAAGGCAAGTTAGTTTTCTACCACTTTTGCGGGGGTGCGCATGCATAGTTGGTATAGGAAGTATGATCCAAACCAAACTTGTGTAAATTATATTACGTTGCGTGATGCTTTCTTAGCGGAGTTCCATATACCTGAGTTCAAGCATAAAATCATTAGGGCAATGAAGGACATTAAACAGGGCATGGCTGAGAGCGTTAGGGAGTATGATGCACGATTCAAAACTCTACTATCAAATTTGTCTTATGACATTCACCCGAGTCAACATACTTAATGGTTTGTTGGAGGTTTGATCACACCTTTCAAAAGGGCACTCTCACACAAAACTTATATAGATACATGCGAGGCACTTGAGGCAACTCTGTGCACTGAGGTAGTTAGGAGTGTAGACACTGGAGTTAGCCCATTTTTGGAAGCTCAGATTGCATCTATGGTAAAATAGTTGGAAAATTTGTCAACTAATTCATCTCATGAGACGTGTAGTGGTATTTGGTGCATGGATTATGAAGTACAAGGACATACTAAGGATATTTTCCATCATAAATCGGTGTGTACCATGTTGCTGGATTGCGATATTTGTCATTTGGATCATGATTCAAGTAGGTGCCCCTTATTACAGTGCGCGATAAGAAAGAATGTGTCTTACTATTGTAAGATTTGTAAGTCTACCACTCATGTTACAAAGAATTACGATTGATTGACTAGATTCATGATGCCATTTAAACTAGTGTACGTCAGGCTAGTGTCGTAAAACAATTCTAAGGAACAAGGTGAGCATCATAATCATAGTCACAATGAAGGGCACTCTGATGACGGTGGTAGAGGTAGAGGTAGAGGTTACTGTGGAGGATTGAGAGGCCGAGGTCACGGTAGTGGAAGAGGTGAGTTCCCACGAGGAACATGTTATACATGCGGGTCCCCTGATCATTATAAGCATGAATGCCCTTAGAATATTATTTGCTCCTAGTGCGGGAAGAATCATAATTATGAAGAGTGTCAAGGTTTGTATGAACACATGAACAAGAAGCGTCATGCAGGATAAGGGCATGAGATTGGTTAGAGTACAGTGCACTATGGAAGATTAGTGGATGTGAAAGTTAGCACCCGACCCTGAGATAATCTCGGTGTTGGTTACTACACGCGCCGAGGCAGCGCATGTGCGAGAGACTACGGCGAAAACCTATCATTACAAAATAGGAATTATTGCATGCAAAGTATCCCAATCCTACCCATCAAAAGGAGGTTTACCAGGAAACTATGGAGGTCATTAGAAACTTGCATGGTGAAATATAATGCTTGAAGGAGTAATCATGGATGCTAGAGAAGGCCAAAACAATTGAGCTTCCTCATAAATATGTTCATGATTTAAAGGAGGTTTGTAAGTTGTTACGTCAGAAACATCATTCATTTGCTAGGGGAATGGCTAAGGGGGAAGATTCCATGCACTGGAGTTGAGCATGAAAGAAAATTTTTGCACGTGAACTTACCTCCTCACAACCTTGATTATAAAAAAGAGATCACTCTGAATGCAGTTGTTAACGAATGGTTGTTGAGTAATATATTGATTGATATAGGTACATAAGTGAATTTAGTCACCTTGGATGTGTGAAACTAAATGGGGAGACCACCATTACAGCCATCTTGAAATGTGTTGTATATGGCTAACAGAACTAAAGCCAAGCCCACTAGAGTTTTGAAGGATGCCACTATAACTATACAAGGGGCCAACTTTACTGGGGATTTTGAAGTCTTGGCGCTGGTCGAAGCAAATGATTTTCCACCTTGCTTGGGTGCCCTTGGTGTTATGCAAATAATGTTGATCTACACTTTAATAAGGGTTACATTAGTTTTGAGAACAAGGAAGAGTGCGTGATCATTCCTTTGGCGGATGGAAAAGCTATGCCTTATGTAGAACCTTTGAGTGAAGAGGATTTGAACAAAATTTATGTGTGCACCATCAGAGATCCTTAAGTGCTTGAGCCATTAAAGGAAGGAGTTATTTAATGGGATTATGCACTGTCTCTGAGTGATATAACCAGGATTTTTTGTGACAACTAGGCGCATGGGATTTATGAAATGGTTGGGCATGAGATTAAGAGTTTAATTACGCATGTCAAGAGGTCACTTTATGTTAGGCATTTGAGCAAAGAAACTGTACCAAGGTACATGGGCAAGGGAAATCCTGAAGTATTTCTACGCGCTATGGAAGCCCAATGGACAAATCAATTGGAACGAAGGAATATGCTAATAGATACCTTACATGGGACAACAACACATTGGTGGATGGTACATAGAGATGGTCTTTTAAAGTGACAAGAGGTGAGAATCACCTTCTCTACTAGATTTCTTTAGAGCAATGCGCCTACTAAGACATGTGAATTTCATGGGAAGGATTTTTCTTCGCACCACGTTCAGAAGTGTGAGATACTATGGACATAGGGGCAGGAGGCCTTACCACCTTCACTATGGGTGTAAAAGTTCTACTTCACCTTGCGAGGCTATGCATGTGCATGGTATGTTTATGTAGAGTTGAATAGAGAAACAAGGAATTGGAAAGAACTGACTGCAAGTATGATTCAAACCTTTGAATATTTTTCTACTAAACCTCCAATGAATGAGGCATTATAGGTTATAAAGTGCTTGACTATGGGAGATAGTGTAAAGGTATAGGATCTTATTTAGGAGTTACTAGGTGAGTCAGATTTGGAGGCGCGTTTTGAAGAAGAAGAGACAGATGAAGAACAACTTGGGTGTGCTTGCCTAAAAAATAAAAAAGGTAAAATGGTCTACATGGTTGATGATGAAGAAGTGGAGAATCTAGATGTTGATCATACTATGGGTACCACAAGGTCTTAGATAATGTAGATGAGAAGGTGCACACATATCATGAGCCTATGAAAATGAAGAAGGTCAACATTGGGACAGATGCGAGAACCTAAGGAGGCCATCATTAGTGATTACTAGTCTAACTCGGAGGTTACAAAACTCATTGAGTTGTCGTGCAACGTCCAGGACTTATTAGGTTATCATGAATTGAAAGGGGTACATCACTCTTTGGGTGAAATGAGGATCAAGTTAAAGGAAGGTGTGCACTCGGTTAGGAAGAGACATTATAGGATGCATCCTAAATTTAGCGTCAAGGTAAAGGAAGAGATTGATAAGATGTTGAAATCTTGGATCATTGAGCCCATTGAGGAATCAAAGTGGGTTAGCCATATGGTGATAAGTATAAAGAAAGATGAAAGGATAAGGATTTATGTGGATTATAGGGAGTTGAATGTTGCATGTGTAATAGATCCCTTTCCCACACCGTTTATAAAGGAGATTATGGAAGGCGTTGTAGGTCGCGACATCTATTCTTTCACTGATGGATTTTCTAGATATTATCATATGGGGATTGCTAAAGAAGATCAGGAAAAGACAACTTTCACCACCAAATGGGGAATTTTTACATACACAGTAATGCCTTTTAGATTGAAGAATGTGCCGAAAATCTTTTCACGCATGTTTATTCAAGCATTCCAAGACTTCATTCATAAGTTCTTGCAAGTTTACTTGGATGATTGGACAGTTTATGGGCTAGTAAAAGACCACTATGACAATTTAAGACTTATGTTTGAGAGATGTCGACAGTTAAGCATCTCTCTAAACATTAAGAAGTGTATTTTTGCTACACCCTTTGGGACTCTGCTTTAGGACATATTATTTGTAAAGAAGGCTTGTTGGTAGATCATGCTAAGGTTGTTGTTATTTTGGGCTTAGAGGAACCTATTAACCAGAGTGAGGTGCATGATTCTTGGGGCACATAGGTTATTACAGGAAGTTCATCAAAGGTTATGCTAAGATAGTCGCGCCCTTGGAGGAATTGTTGAAGAGTAAAGGAAAGTTCCATTGGGGTGAAGCACAACAACGCGCATTTGAGACATTGAAGGAAAGGCTTACTTTTGTGCCTATTATGTGCTTTCCTTCATGGACCAAACCATTCCATGTACATGTGGACACCTTTGGCATGGCCATTAGCGTAGTATTAGCCCATCCTAGAGAAGGTATTGTTGATCATCCGATTTTCTTTGTAAGCAGGAAGTTGACACCAACTGAGCAGAATTATACAACTATAAAGCACGAAGCATTGTCCATGATTTAGGTGTTGCATAAGTTTAACTTGTTGGCAACTCCTTTTATTTTCTATACAAATCACATGAAACTTAAGTATGTGGTGAATAATCCTGTTTTTAGGGGAACATATGTCGTTGGATTCTATTGTTCTAGGAATTTGACTTTACAGTTGTGGTAAAGCCAGGAAGAGTAACTCGGGACTAAATCATTTGTCAAGGATTAATTCAAAGCGAGGACATACAGAGCATTGAGGATACAATGTCGGATGTATAGTTGTTTAGATTGAACCGCACACCCTCTCGACTTGGAGGATATTGTTATATTTTTATGTATAGGTATGGCATCCGAGGGGATGAAGACTTTGGAGAAGAAACAACTTGGTATATGCACCATGTCTTACATGCTAATTGGTGGAGATTTATACAAGTGAGGTCATGATGAGGTTTTGCACTGTGTGTAATTGAGCATGAGCATGAGCGTATCGTCGTTATGGAGGAAGCTCATGGTGGAATTACAGGTGGACACTATGCAGGAAATACTACCACGCCAGCAAGATTTTATTAACAAGCTTGTGGTGGGAAACAATTTATAAGGATTGCATTGAATATTGTAAGGCATGTGATCATTGTTAGTGCCTTGAAATCCTAGGCATAGAGATGAAATGCCTTTAAGGCATATTGCTAGTGTAGAACCTTTTGAAAAGTGGGTAATTGACTTTATGGGTCCTATTTCCCCACCCGTGCGCAGGACTGGCTCGCTCTACGTTATAACTTGTACATATTATCTTACAAGGTAGGCATAAACGATGCCTACAAAGGATTACATGATAGCTATGACAACACAATACGCTTCTATAGGAAAACATAATCAACAAGTATGAATGTCCACTAAGTCTGACGAGTGATAGGGGTACTCATTTTCTTAATGAGACCATCCGTAGATATTATTGCGTAATTTATGGTAGCACACCATAAAACAACACTCTATCACACACTAGGAAAATGACATTGTTGAGGCTTTCAAAAAGATATTGGGATATACATTAACAAATATTTGTGTTGTTGTAAGGAAGGATTGGGATGACAAAGTCTCTGTTATACTTTAGGCATACATGACAACTTAGAAAAGATCAAACAAAGCCACACCCTTTCAGCTAGTGTTTGACATGGAGGCTATTTTTCCCATGGAATTTACGTTACACTCCCTGCGTATTGCGTGCATAGGAGGATTGGATGATGAACAAGCACTTGAAGAGCACAATGATAAATTGATGTGCTTGGATGAAAGGCGTGTCATTGCTTGATGGAGTCAAAAGACAAAAAAGGCCAGGCAGAAGGCATGACATGATAGGCATATTAAGAATAAGTAGATTGAAGTTGGACAGATGGTACTTCTGTATGATTCAAAGTTTTTATGGCACCCTAGAAAGTTCCAAGTGCATTGGTTGGGACCGTATGTTATGACTTATATACTTGATTCGTGCTCATGTCGATTCTGGCATTGGATGTGACATGGTCATGCAATTACTTTAACGGAAGTAGGTTGAAGCCCTACTCTAAATAAGTATTATAGGTGTTTGTAATGAGGCAATATTTCCTTTTAGATTAGATTTCCTTCAATGAATTCCTTTATGTGTGTTTCCTTTCAATGTTTCTATGCTTTATCAATTTAGTTCAGTGTTTTGTTGTAGTAAGTGCACTTGCGCACTGAAGTTGATTGCTATATATTGAATTCATGTGTAGAGGATCGAACATACTTTTAGTGTGGGGTGGATCAATAATAATTAATTGGTGCCTTGTTTCAAATTGCAGTGCATGGTAAAAACAAAATTACAGGTGCTCAAAGTAGAGATAGGGTTGAGAAGAAAGTTCAAGAAAATTACTCAGATTGAAGACCACATGTAGAAGGATGGATGCTAAGTATAATACGAGGCAGGCTGCACAGATTAGAGATTACTTAGTATGAGGCACATTAGCTATGTACTTTGGCACAGGGAATCACGCGTAAGGAAATTTGTGGCCAAGAAGTGGTGGGCGCACTGAAGGTTATGACCGAGGTGCGGAAAAGTTAGGCGTAGAAAGACAGGGCGTAACACGTGGAAAAGCGCAGAGGTAGAATTAATGCCACGTATGGTGGTAGTTGGGGAGAAATTAATGTGGAGAATTTTCAAATGAGCTATAAAGTTGGTGAGTGTAATGTTATTGTTACCTTGCATCCTTTAAGCTATCAAGTTGTCAAGTGCAATGAAGATCATAGTGCGACAACCAATCTATGGAAGCAAAGAACTAGGAAATTTGAGGCATGTCATTGTTAGAGATCTGCTAAGAAGTATCATTGGGCTAGTTGTGTGTATTCATGATGGCGGGTTCGTGTGGCTAGGGTTTAATTTGAGCTCGGGGCATGCAAGGTAAGGAGGTAACAAATTTGAAGTTGCAAAATCATACCTATAAAACAAGAAGAGAAAATGGCACCAAGGCGAGCTCCAGTAGTTGAGAAGGAGACTGTAGAAGTAGTAGAAGAATGTATGGTCGAGATGTAGTACCCTGAAGAGGTGATTGAGGGTAGGTCATGGACATCAAAGATAACATAGTGCAAGATCAGTGATTTTAATCACAAAAGGAAAAAAACCATTAAGGATATCATTGCAGAGAGTATCCAAAAGACAAACAAGGGATGACGGATGGGAATAGTGTTTTGGATGATTCAGTGAAGAAACTATTGGAGAGTGTTGGAGTTGTGCAATTCTTTGAGTTTCCATATTTTGGAAATCCTGAATATTTATACCAATGGTTGATGTCAACATACATGAAGACTTCTTCTATTTCACGGGCAGGAGGATGCGGATTACCACCAAATTGGTTGGCAAAGTCACGGGGTTGTCAGGCGACTCGGTTCGAGAGATTGCGGGTGATTTATCATATGATGAGGGAGTTGATGCGGACGACCACCACGTTCAAGTAAAAAAAGGGAGGATGAGCATTCAAGGTTATGAACATAGAGGATCTAGCTACAAGGGTTACGACATGGCTTGCAAGTTGCAAATTGGGTGCCTCAGAGAGATGGACAGAGGTCAATTAATGCTAGCTGCATATATCGCACAAAATGGCGAGCAAGACCTACTATAAAAATTAGGTTACATCATGCGGAGAGCCTAGTAGGAGAGGTGTGCATCCAAGCTGAAATAGGTGATAAATAACCTAGGGTGTTATTTTACTTTTAATTGTATTTTGTGAAATAGGCATGCCCAATGGGCCAAAGGAAAATTTTGGGAGTATCCCATGGAAAATAAATCACTCGCACAAAATCTTTCAAAGCACACATTTCATGGTTCCATTTCAAACACTTACAAGGAGCATCAGGAGAAGTTGTTTAGGAGAATGCATCAAGCGTTTAAGGGAGAATGATGCATACCGGGTGAATTACCTAGTGTTTTGAATGGCCAAGAAGAGTTTGTAGAGTACCAACATTTCAGCCTAGGAAGATTTTTCATGAAGACGGGCAAAAAGAGCCCATGGTGTAAGTTACCCTTCACTTTCACTACATGGTATTTCAAGGATTCGGTGAATAGGTTGCAAAAAGTGCACAAAGTTGACTTTTGATGTTGATAAAGTATATGTGGGCATACATATTATGCGTAAAACATATGTATGTCCTAATAAGGAGGCATATGTGGAGACCATGGAGATAGATAACATTAACATTACTCCGAAGACCCTTGTTATAGGAAAGATTGATCCAATGTGCATATATGTGTGCCTGAGGCTGCGGTTCAAGAATGGAAATGTGGTTGTAGGAGAGGACTTGTCATTAGCAGGTCCTCCAAAGGGGAAATAAACTATGGAAATAATGGCATTGTTGGAACATACACTCATTAGGGGCAAGAAGAACAAGGCCATGAAGTCTTGAAGAATGTCCTAGAGCGAAGGAGGAAAAATATGACAAAGTTCACACTTAATCGAGAGAGGAGACAATTACGCCGAAGGCGTAGAGCTATGGATACCGGCATAGGCCCCTCACAATCCGTAAGAAGGTCACCTCTCGTAATGTCGGTAAAGAAGGTTGGGGAGGAAAGAAACGGTGAAAATATATTTCATCAAGGATAGTGAAGAAGAAAATTTTTCACATAGAAGTGCACGTGGGGATGTTACCCCACCTAGTTTGGAAGTGTGAGAGGACGAGGAGATAAGTGGCGAGCAACCTTTGTTCGAGGAGGAATTCCCCAGTGTAGGCATACAGGGACCTAAAGAGGAAAGTTACGCTGGTGGAGTCACAAAGATTGTAGAACATGTTGCGTGCACAACTAAGGAAACATGGGAAGTACAACAGAATGTGGGCGCCGAAGCACAAGATCAAGTAGGAGAGCACACCAGTGAACCCAAGGAAGATGAGATGGTAAGAACACAAAACCTTGGCTATGCTTGATGACATGACAAAGATAATTTGCGCCATGTTCCAAACTACTATCACAAAGGAACGGTTATATGGATGGGAATTGATGGATCTAGATATGGCGACTACACACACTCATAAAAAAAATTCGTGAAGTATGCAGACTTATATGGATGAGCCTAACTTTGATGTATGTGAGGAATCGTGCATGTCACAGAGAATGAAAAAGGGCCACATTCTCCCCTTATCACAATCAAGCCAACTTAATTTTTAGATGAACAGGGAGTAATGCATTAACGAAGGTATCTGCAAAGGTTGTGCGCATAAATATTGATAAGGAAACAACTATTCGTGTTCTATTAGAAGATAAAAAGCATAAAGACACAAATATTAATCACCTGGCAGAAGAAAAGGAGGTAGTTGAGTTGAAGGCGCGTACAATATTGGACATGGTAGAATAGATCGGTGATGAGATTTTGAAGGAAAGGCCACATTTGGAAGAGAGAGTGGCTGAGAGATTCCCCTCTACTATGCATTACTTACACACGTTGGTTCACATGGTGTTGGATGAGGGTCCAATATGGATGTCAAAGCCAAAGGATGTTGTAGCGTAGGTGGAGAGAGCTAAGGCAATGATAGCGCACTAGATTACAAGTTATGAGTCTTTGCTTCAAACTCGAAGGATGAAATGAAAAAGTCATATTTTGTATTGAACATTTGCATGGATCCTAAGGTAATAATCAGAACAAGGACTATGGAGGAAGAAAATATAGTCCTTACAACAAAGAACAACGAGACGCTCGGGCGTGGGGAGAGGATCACTTTAGCAGCAGAAAAGCGCGATGTGCTTACAAAGAAATGGACCCTCACAAGGAGAAGATCAAAGACATTGGGAAACTAATAGCATGGAGAATGGATGTGATGGAAGGGATGGTCTCTAGTTTGGCCAATGTCCTTAGGGTATTGCAAAATGAAGGTGAAAACATGACTAGGATGAAATGGAGGGAGTACTTGCAGATATCCCTAACAAAACAAATAAAGTGCTCAGTGATTGGAACAAATTAGATGGAGAGATTAAAAGTGAATGTCCGAGTTTATTTTTCCTTCTGAAGGGTAACATGCCCATGTATTCTTTCTTTTTGTGTATAGTTATTCTTTTGTTCCTTATTCTTTATTCATGGAGAAGACAAGTCATGGTTACCCATTGTCGGGCAATAATGAAGCAAGTGTGGGGTAATGTTGGGATGATGAATAACTACCTAAATACCGAGGGCGCATAAGGATTGGGTGCACAGACATGGGGCATGTAGGTGCGCACGGAGTTATATCGTAAAAGGGGCATGCCCAGAAATTATGACTTTGGGACTTAGTCGCTTTTGCATGATGAGGTTAAAGATAGACATTGAGTATGGAGCACACATCGGTATGAAGACTTGGAAACAAAGCAAGACTATTTTTGGACAAGTGGAAGATCAAATAACATGCATAATTTTGAGCTATTAATAGGATTAGATCTATAGTTTATATTATTATATAGTCTATTATTACCAAGATTACATGCTTTTGTAGTTATCTTGTAGCGGCAAATGGCTATTCTTAGCATGTAGCCTATTTTGAGGATGCTTAGGCGGTGAAGGGTAATTCCCAACTCCTATAAATATGTATTGATTTGCATGGTTTGCAAAACAACTTGTAGTAAGGTTATGTTGTTGGTTATGAGCGCGCATGACTTATGGTGACAGTGTTATTTATGTATTCAGTGTTTGTGTTTTACAATAATTAATACAATGGATCTTTGTGGTTGGATATTGGTTGTTGACATATATGTGACTTGTTCTTGCATGGTAAACTTAATCTTGATTCTTGTATAAGTCATTCTTGCATATGGTTGAGATATAGATTTGTTTATGGTTATCCTTGCATTGTTATTATGGAACTGGAATTTCTATACGTGTGTTTATTATGCTAACTCCTTGACAAAGCTTCCATAAAATAGGGACCTAGTACCCTTCCGTGCTTTGGGTGAGCGCTCATGTTTTCTTGGGTGATGTACCAACACACCTTGGGTTGTTTGGTAAAATAAAAGACTACATCATGAAGACAAGTTGTGAGTGTAGACAAGGCTAGAAGCATTGAGAAGTGTTTGAGAGGTATGCAATGTGGTTTTTGTTTTTAACAGTTGGTTGTAGTTGAGTATTAAAATTTGTTGAATGAGTTTGGTATATTTGTATCAAGCATATTTTGAGATGGTCATGTGATGAGAAGTGAAAAGGTGAGTCATTTGGTTTTTCTCGTGGTCTTGAGTTCATTTGAATAAGGTATGCATTGAGTAAGGGGGAGCATGTCAAATTTTTCTAATCTTCGATGTTTGGTTGATGTCTCCAACCATTTCTTCCATGTATGATGGTTCTTGGTGAGTCAAAGGATGAGAATGATCAACTCGGGGGAGCATTGTTTTTTTCAACAATTAATATCTTATGCTCCATGGTCCTAAGGTGATTTTTGTTGTTATTGGTATCAAAGCGAAAGGTCATGGGTTTGAATCCCCCAGTAATACGGGGGAGTTTGTTGGAAAAATTGTCAGCGCTCCCATGGGATTTGTGACATGGACTAACCACCTCTTTTGGATTCATTAACTCTAGTGCTTGTATTGGAAATTTATGGGTAAAACTTTTGGTTTAACGGAAATATCTTCCAACATGCTTGACAACTACATCTACAAAATCAACCTTCTATTAATCTTTGATGGTTTCCTATGACCAATATTCTCACCACCTTCCGTAGAAAGGAAAATTTCATATATTTGAGTTTGACACACTTCTACCCTTACCCATCATGCCTATAGCTCATCCTCATCATCCATCTTATCCTCTCTATTAAGAGACAACATAACATCAACAAAATTAATCAACATTGTCATTTGAGCTATATATGTAAATGCCCTTGAATCGATGCTCTTGCATTGAGTGTATACCATGTTTTCACTTATGTTTACATTTTTTTGTTTGCATTCCATGCTTACATTATTAACACACATAACAAAGTGTGATTGAAATAATCCCTAAAGTTGCAAATCCAATAAAAAGTAGGTTTTTCAAGTTGGTGGCTATTAAGAGGTTCATATGTGACTTCAATATAATTTCTTTAGCGCCTCCCTATTAGAATCTTTAGTGCATTGCTCGAGTGTACTTACTAGTTATAATGAATATGAGACTTTCTTTTTCCACCATGGAACATTAGAGTGGGACTGTTTTACACCCTAATTAGATTTAACATGAAACCTAATTGATTTTAGTGAATTAATACACTAAAGGATGTAAGGGTTAACAACATGTGATTATTATGATTAATTAACTTCTAACATTAATTACCAAAATTAGAATAATGTTTTTATACTTATAATTGATATGCTAAACAAGATATGAACTTAAAAATACAAAGGAATGAGTGTAGCTAGCTGATTGTTGATGTTTATGGAATGTTCTAGGAGGATGCACTATTGAAACATGGTGGTATATACAGGATGATGCTTCGTTACGGATATTGTAATCTGAAATCAATCTAGGACAGACCATATAACTTTGTTAGGGTCATACTTTATGGTCTTGACCTTTTTGTATGGTCTAGAACCTACTCAAAGATGGACTATATAAATTTTACATGCTATCGGTTACCTAGAACTATTTGTTGTTGTCAAATCCTAATTTGTGATTATGTTGTGAAGCTCTTTGAACACTTTAATCATGATCTCAAACCCTATTCATGGATGAGAAGTCCTGTAAAAACAAACATTAGTTGGGTTGTGGGCACCCCTATGCATCATAGGCACGCCGGCACTACTCCGAAGAGGCCTCAAATTGCATGTCGTTCTCCACCTAGCATGTGATATATGAATGAATGCAACTAGATTATATAATCATCTTTGCCTATGCTTGAATTGAGTTTATTTTGATAAGTTACTTGGGAAGGGATCTTTGAGTGCTTGTAGATGAGGGAGATTGATGTCTTAACTTGCTAAAAAGCTTTATATTTGTAGATATTGTCGTCTTAATGATTGTAGATGTATTATTGTGAGATTTAGGGAGCCTTGCATGCCTTTTACAAGTGTAGGAAGTGAGTGCATCAATGTGGTTCCATAGGATTTTCTAGGTTAGTAAATGAGGTAATGTTTACTTGCTTATATAGGGTTCCATAGATGATTTATCGAAGAAAGGACAACCCATATAGATTAGAAGACCAAACAAAAGATATGAATTTGAAATAAAATTTGGAGGACAACTCGGTCCAATATTGTACAAGTCATTTAGGTTCAAATACATTACCATGACCAATTTGTATAGTCTTCACTAGGGGAAGTAAAACATGCACTTGAAGCTTGGGACTTGTTAATTGATGTTTAAAAATGGATTTTATGCATTTATTTTTCGAATTTGATGACATGTTATTTCACAAGGATATAGAAGATAAACAAAAGACATCAAAATGTGCTAAGTGAGAAATGGAAGGTTTTTCTTATCTTAAAGCAAGAATTCATTGTCAAAACCAATAGTGTTAAAGAGTGAATTTTCAAATTTGAGTGTCTACATTTGTCCCCCTTAAGTATGAAATAAAATTACATGCTTAAAGGAAAAGATACATGAGTGTGTAGACACACTTTATCTTCACTTGAATGTTTGTTTTATAGAATCTCATTGTGTTTGGTGTTGACATGCTCCATGATGAAACCTACAACACAAAGTGTAGTCAATGTCCATGATAAAGAATTGAAATTTAACTCAAATGTAAAGTGTAATACAAAAAGATTTGCATTTGCATAAGAATGAAATAAAAGAGATGTAAACAAGGAATAAATACACCTGTTTGTTTAAGGAGGGAGAAACTATCATGTTTTTCTTGTGTTTGAAGATTTGATTTGTTGAATTTGTTGAACTTTACCAAAGGATTGGGAGTGATTAGTCTCCAATTGTGATAAGGAGAAACCATAATGTTAGGTGCATACAAATTAAAATGGAATGCCAAGGTGAGATGAATAAGAATGAAGTGTCAAAACACCCCACTAAGGAAGAATACCATGTATCAAATTTATTTAGCAATTCGATATCTTCCCCTTTGAGTGCAATAGGAAAGGAAAGTCTGCATATGAAGAACTTAGTTGCTTCAATACTTTCCATAACCCCAAAACCACATACTTGTAGATAGATCTAGACCTAATTTTATAAATAGGAACACATATTAGAAAAGAGAATATGTGCCCCCATGCCCTTCCCATGTGCCGCACAATTGAATAAAAATTGTAATATACTGAAATTTTGATAGAGGAAGGAGATTCATGCCCCCAAGATTCCTAAAATTGTATTAGAAACTAAATGTCATGGTGAAGGAGTGAAGTACTTCATGCCCTATATATTGGTATGAATTGAGTGAACTGAGCTTAAAACCATGCCAAAAACCTTAAATTTGTAGCTGAAAATCTAAAACTTATGAGAAAGTTAAAGTAGTTTCCCCACAGGTAGAAATGTGTGGCGGGGTCGAGATTGCACAATATGGTATTATGAGAGAGTGAGAGAACAAGGAATACTGGAATGTGTACACATCAATGTAGTTGCACTTTAATGGAAACTCAAGAAATCTCTAAGTAATCCGAAAACAATTAATCACACGAAATTGAGCATGTAAAAAAGGGTCTACTCATTCTCATAGATCAAAAATGAAGTACATATAGGATTTTTGTGTAACTCCCATGCCTATAATTTTCATACCCCAAAAATAGGAGAGGGAGTTATAATCCAAGAATGGAATGTAACTCCTATATGACATATGACACACTGATGCATATGATAGAATTTGTCATATGTCATATATTTCCTAATGACTCACCTAAAGACCTATGACTCACCTAAGTGAGATGACTCACCATGGGTGAGGGAAATTCACCTAATAAATAATAATTGAATAATACCCCCTCACACTAATACCCCCTTCAACATAGCTTAGGATGAGGCATGGCAATAAAAAAAGAGAAATAGGCCCCGACAGCCTACACCTGATGAGGTACCCATGTATAATAAGGATCTCAAGTAATGGAACGAAACCTAGTGGGAAAAATATCCATTTATAAGAGATAGAAGATTACCCTTAATAAACTAAGAAAGACGCATCATATGGGTCTCGACAACAAAAAGGCATGATGTCCCCAAGAAGAGTGTTGATGATGTGGTCTTCCGTCTAAAGATCAAGAAGGTCCATCGACATCAAACAATGTTTCACCCTTATGAAGAACATAAAAGGTGTACTTGAAAGTCTTCCCATCCCATAAAAGAAATTGAAGGCGTAATATAAATAAATTTGAAGACGATCCACCACCGAAATGTGACATACATATGGAAAACATGTGCATAAATATGGAAGGTAATGCCATTGAAGTAGAACTATCGTAGTATGGGTAAAGATCCTTTTTGAAAAAATATCCATATGAGGTGAAGGAACAATAACCCTCACAATTGAAAAATGAATATCCACAAGCAGAGGTGGATCAATGATGATATCCAAAATAGTAGAAGTGATTGATGTACCAGAAGGGCACTCCCATCAATGGAGATGAAGGACTCCTCTGAAGTAAAAATGTGTGAAGGATTTGCAAATGTAAGAGCATCTCCCTGTACTGCAACACAAGTAGGGTCTACAAAAGACATTTGAGGTCTAGCAGAAACTCGTCCCAAAAGGGTTGCTTAACAAAAATAAGAGAAATGTATGATATGAATGTATCATCAACACAAGAAGTAGGAGTAGAAGATGCCTCACACAATGAATGTAGACTAGAGGAAAATATAATGAAAGAAGGTGGGACACTGTGGAACTAAGAACACATTTTCTTGTTGTTTGATAGATCTTCGTAGGTGGGAGAGTCATAAGGACATTCAATATTATTTGAAATGTGATTAGGAGAGGGAGGATATGTATCCACTTCAATACCCACATCATCGAACTAGGAAAACAATCCTCATCATCTGGAATATGAACATGCAAATTTGTATCAACAAAACTATCATCACATGAAATGGGTGTGGAAACAATAATATTAGAAGCAACAATATCAAAAGGAATAGTAATTACAATCTCTAAGGGTTTCCAAATAAGGGCTGAAGAATTCTCCAAACAGTGTGAGGACACTATGTGTGTGCCATGTGATGGTGGAGAGGTATGGGAATGTACATCAATAAATGACCAACCATGCTACAAGTGTTAAGCCAATCTTTAAGCTAATTTGGGTCATTGGGGGTAGGTGCTTTTCCATACAAGAATGGTGTTAGAGAGAAAAATTTTCAGTATGGAAAGTTAGGTGTCTCTTCCAACATTTACGGGGTTATGCCCCTCTGCATTGAATGATACAGCTCCCATTATTAAATGTAACTAATATAATCCTAATACAAATGTTTTGGGTGGCCAAATAGGTCAGGGATCACACATGGACACTCCATTGAACCTATGGCAAAATGCTTGTATTGGTGTACAAGGGAGGAAATTACATCGATTTAGGGAGAAAGAGGGGAATTAGGGAAGGGAATTTCTTCATATGAGTAGACCAATTTTAGAGTTCACACCTAGTAATCAGAGTAGTTCCACATTCAATATAGAAGAATAAAAACCTTGTTAAAGACATCAAGACGATGTGATACTATGAGCAAAAAGTACTATCAATCTCCTCGTCAAGAAAAGCCACAAACTCTTTTCTTATTTATTGACATTCACAAAGTTGTATGATAAGAGAGAAATAGAGGAAATACAAGGAAAGGGAAAAAGAATAAATGTATCCTTTATTCCATGTGTATTGATGAATATAAAGCTTCAATCAAGCTACAACAATTCACAATGCTACAGAGTAGAAATTATCAAAATCTGAAACTTTTGGAATGGAGAAGCCATCCCAGTTTATAGAAATCTGAATTTTCCTATCACCTTCCTCATATGACTCTTCATGTTCCATATTCCACTTGTGACCTTTTTTTTCCATAAATTAATTATTTCTCTTATAATTTTGAGAAAATACTTTTACAATTTTAAAATAGGTCACTTAAGTGAATAAGATGAAATACAATGATGAAGCACAATGAAGAATTAGAAAGGAGAGAGAAATAAGAGGGACAAAGAGAGAGGAAAGAGAAAGATATGTTTTGAGGCGTGGATGAGGAACACTCCGCCTCTGATGTAGATCGACCTCGTTGGTGAATTGGTGAGGTACTCCAATGCAATGATGAATTGTGAACCATTGAACCATGAAGAAAATATTCTGAAAAATCTATGAAAAATTTCCACTCCTTTGAATACCTTTAAACACGTTGCCTTGTCGATGATGATTATTGATTTCCTCTTTACATAATACATGGAAACAACATTTGAAAGGTTATCATGGTGATCACGAGCATTACTTATGGGCATTCGATCTGAAGAAGGTGAAGATGGAAACCACCTCCATAATTACTCTCTATAACACCGTCTGTTTATTTGAAAGTCCCAATGAATCTCACCCTAAATAGTTTTCCAATGATGATAAAAACTCTCCCTTTTACATGATGCACAAATACTTTGGACCTTCGAATGAGTGTTTAAAAACACTTTTTGAGATTTCAAGATTCCTTACAGATAATGCTCATGATGATATTCTACAAAATTTTCATTCTTTGCTAATAAAGATTGCTCATGGAATGATATACTTGCTCATACACACCGAGCAGGTAATTGATGAGCACCAATGAGTACACCATTGACGACGGTCAAGAATGTTCCTTTTGTAAACATGAAACCACCATTCCAAACTATGGAACACTGCCATTTCTTTGAGATTGATTACATATGTGGAATGAGTTGCTGAAAGAACCTATGAACTTGAAATTCATAGTCCTGGAACAATTACTATATTTGGGACAAGGGGGTTACTATTTTTAGAAAGTGGAAATTTCCACCCTTTCGCAATGACCACTCATTCTAATCTTCTCGAGGGTCCTTGGTGCACATTGTCTTTGCCGCAACTACCTTTGGTAGTGATTTGCCAAAA
The DNA here is from genome assembly GCA_018340775.1 of Taxus wallichiana var. yunnanensis. NCBI lineage: Eukaryota > Viridiplantae > Streptophyta > Pinopsida > Cupressales > Taxaceae > Taxus > Taxus wallichiana. The sequence goes on from CM031234.1 coordinate 555,347,809, forward strand.
ATATCCATTCCCTATGTATGAAGGCTTACTATTTTTGTAAAGTGGGTTTTTGAGCCTTGGCTTGTGACGAAACAAAATTTTCGATATGGATTTTTATCTACAGTGCACTTCCATAATTTCAAGTCAAACCGATTGCCAGATTGAGAGATTTTAAATTTATAATTTTTGTCGGGTAACTTGGGGTTTCTTCACTACAAAAAATCCGTGTTGTGCATGTAAAAATTCCTTTGCGAGATTCAAGGAACCTAAGAAACTATATGTTTTCAAAAATGAGACTTCGATTCATTTGATAGTTTGTGAGATATGATCGAATCTCCTTCACGACTTCGAGATTTTTCAAGCAGAGTTTTTTCATTTTTGCTCTTTGTGAATCCATTTTTTCTTATTTTTTCTTTCTTCAGATCATGGAGCATGAAAAATATTGTTGGAGGATGTAAAATTTTTGGAGAAATATTTGAATAAATTCGGAAACATGTAGAGGCGTGGGGGATGAGAATGCAAAAAATGGCTAAGTCCCTTGGTTTTTATAGCTTGAAATGTGAAGGGAAAGGGTGGGGAGAATTTTTTTGCACCTCATGTCCCTTTGAAAAGGTGCAAAGGGGACATGAAAATTTACCTTTCCCTCATGACGACAAGTGGCGGTGTTTATTTGTTGTGCAAGTGGAGGAGGGGGCTAGAATGAAGCACCTGGGGGCCGAGAGATGGTCGCATGTGGGTCCAAAAGGAAAAAGAGGATGGGGCGCATTTTTGTGCACCTCATGTCCATTTGTGAAGGGGAAAATAGGTGTAAGAAAATGTGCCTTTCCCCTAGCTTGACAAGTGGCACACATGCAGGGTTAGGTGGAGGAGCGGTCAAAGCAATCAATGGGCTTAAGAGGTAGTTTTCGGGTCATATGAGTGACCAGAAGGCTAAATGGGGGAGGGTGAATTTTTTCACCTCGTGTCCCATTGTAAGGTTAAATGGGGACATGAAAATTTTCCTTAATTTGGTGATGCCACGTGTCCCTTTAGAAAATTGACTAAGTATCGAAGAGCGTACCTTGAGAGCCAACTTGTGAAGGTCATAACTTGAGCTCCGGATGAGTTTTCGAGCACTTATTTATATGATTTTACATAAAAAGACCTTTTGAGAAGAATGGTGAGGGTCCTAAATATTTATTTTGACTAAAAACCTCAAAAGATCTCTTTTTCTTGGGATTGCTGTTGTGTATGGAAAAAATGAGATGGCCCGAAAAAAGTGCAAAGTGTTTGAAATGATTTGTATTTTTCACCATGTGGGGGCTGAAAGAGATTTATAATGATATATTGTTTGGACCATAACTCATTTTGGATTTCCTAGAATCTTTCTTTGAAGATCAAGTAATTGTTTCGGTCAAGCTCATTAGGCCTCAAAAACCAACTTTCAGTGACCTGGCTCCTAAACCTCCGAATCTTTCCATATTTTCCCTGAATCAGTCCACAAAATGATCTAGACTCTTAAATACACCTCCATGATGAATATAGGTCCTCCATTCCACTCAGATGATGATGCACTTGACTTAGAAAGGCTGATGAAAGCCCTTCTAAGTGTGCTAGAAAGCTTACTTTGAAAACCATTGCTCCAACATACTTGAATGATTATGTTTGTTCCTAAATCACCTAGGGTGCAATGATGACACCGTAGATGGGATCTTGGAAAGAAAGGCTAGACTTGACATTAAGGGGAGGTTGATTTGGGGGTGTCTAGAAGGGTATGACATGAAATTTTTTGACACTTGTTGGTGTAGGTTGTATTTTTCTTCACTTATTTAGTGTTATTCCACCTCACCGGGTGAGTCATCTCACTTAGGTGGACATGGATCTAGGTGTCATCTTAGTTATGAAAAATTCTCTTACAAAATCAGTCATATGTGTAAGTGTGTCATAGGAGTTACATTCCCATTTGGGAAAGTAACTCCTCTTCTCCATTATGGAGGAATATTCTCTTACATGGGAGTTACACATTCACTCCCCTATTTGTACTCACCTCCTTTGATCTATGACAAGCCTAAGCCAAGCCTAAGCAATGCCATTCTACTCATTTTTGAATCTTGAGCTCTCATATGCATGCACATTGCTTTACAAAGCTTGCTTGCTTTAATCTTGCAACTCCTACACTTTGGTGAAGTGCAACTATTCGATGCACGTGAATTCCTTCTAGGTCTTCGTCCTTCACTCCTTCATGGTATCAGAGCTGAGGGGACCAAAATTGCATTTCTCACCATTGTTGCTCCACTGTGTAGTTGCTTGTGCAAGCTCTCTCTTTTGCTTGTGCTTTACTTGCATATTTCGAGATTCTGGTGGTTTTTTTAGTGTGCTTCTTGTTGGTTGTGGATTCAACATTTGTAGGTTCAAAAGAAGGGGGTGTGGTTTGAGTCTTCATTCAATAGTGAAGGGCTGCAAGGATTAACTCCTCTGCTCATGTTTTTGAACTAGCCCGCATTGGTTCACCGGTCTGGCTATTGGCTTTGTGTGCTCGTGCTTGTCTTGGCGCCTCAGACTTGATCTCCAACATATCCATTTCAGTGCCTTCTCTTCCTTCTCATGCCTGGTTGGAGTTCCTTAGTTGCAGTCTTGGTTTGAACCAAGGTTTCTTCCAAGCTCGAACAGTTGCATCCCATTCTCACTGGTTCGTGGCTTCATTGCACGGCTCATCGTTTAGCACCTACCTCTGCATCCCTTCACCGAGCTCACCACCGGTCGTTGGTTTCCCGCATGGTTGACTCTGCAACATTTTTCCGTTCAACCATTTGGTCTCAGCGCAGGGAATCTTATCTCTACTTTGACACCACCTCCCAATGCATGATCATTCCCTACCGAGCATCCTACCTGGACGGTTGCACCAAACCTCACCTGCTTGGTCTGTTCACTATTTGATTCCTGATTCCATCAAAACGTGGACGTATTTGGCTACAACATTGTTAGGACGCATGCCTTCAACCATTTTTTGTTGTCTGTTTGACACGTGGCTGACCTTTTAGGTGGTTTCTCTGGACATGGTTACCTTTTTCATTCCAACTACTCATGGACGGTTACCCTGCACCGCTTTACCACGTGGAACAAAGCTCGGCGCTTGACTTGGCTCGGTCAACAACCAACTCCCGGTCGTGTAAAACAAACTCAACTTGGTCTATCCCTTTTAGAATTGTTTGAAGGTTAAAACAATCTCTTTTTAATGTTTTAAGGTTATAAAAATTCATTTTATGGCATTGTAATAATTTAGGGCCTTTATTTGCTTGTAATTATGCCCTTCCTACGTGTGTCGAAGATGGAGGGTGAGGTCCGGGGTTGGCAAGAGGCTAATCCCCCTCGCAAGCAAAACAAACCCGCCTAAAATTTGATGCCATTTCCAACGAGTACCCACACGATACCCTTTGCACCCATTTCGAGCACTTTTTTAATCAGTTTGCAAAGTTCATTGGCATTTTCCATCAATTGTAGGAATTGTATTTTTGCTATAACTTTTGACTCATTGCTCGTTTTGAGCACTTCTTTAGTCAAAGTTGCATGATTTTTTGCACATTACGTGATGACATTGTCAATTTTGTAAACGCACTACTTTATAAAGTGCCACATTCTGGGGGTTCACTAGTACTCTTGGGTTTTTACATGCAAACACATTATCGGCTAAGTCCGACGTCTTGCTTTTGTGCACCTTGCACTTCTTACTTCCACATCATGGAGGGTGCTCTTTCTAGACATGAGCGTCATAGGATCTCTTTGACCTCCGCCACTTCTCACCGGGAGAGGGAACTATTCAGCTTGGCGTGCTTCTATGGAATGTTACTTCACTCATGAGGGTCTTTCACCCTTCTTACTTGGGCCAGTTCCTGCACCCACTGATCATCATCATCTAGAGGACTTCCTTGACACTTGCGACCATGTTTTTGGTCACTTGATGATGCATGTCTCCAGATCTCTCTGGTTTCACATGGCAGACTCAGATCCTCCCCACCATGTCTGGAGCATTCTTTAGTCCCTCTATGGAGACCCTTCACATACTACCGCCATTGTTGCTGCTGCTGATTCAGTGGTCTCCTCTTCTTCTTCGTGTGATGGCAGTTCCGCTGACTCAGACTCACTTGGTTCTACTTCTAATGATGAGGATTGTGCACCCAGTTTCTGATGTTCAGAATACTACAGAGGACTCTTCTCCTTCTCTCACTATTCCAGAGAGTGTTGTCACCCCTCCCATCTCATCAGATATCGAGCAGTCTCCTATTGGGCCTCATACAGTCATCACACCCACCTCTTTTCCACCTTTAGTGTGTGAGGCCCCTTTCACTCCTCTACCTTCATTGGATGACTCATACCTATCTGACATCGCTCTTCTGTTTGTTGAGCCCCCTCATTGGGATGAGTATCTACCTGACCTTGGTCATCTTTTCATGAGATTACACTTGTGATGTACTACAGGTTCATCATCCATCTACAGGTATTTCATAGGAGTTCATTATCTCCGTTGTTGGGAGTGCCCCTTTTGGGACTCTTACCACTTCCACTTTTCTCGGAGACCTTCATTGATCCACCCTTGCTTGTGGATCCCTTTTCTATTGTGGGGGTTCTGTTACCTTCACATCACTTGGACATCCTTTCTGTGGGTGTTCACTCTTCACACTCTGATAGTTCTGCACTCATGACATTGCCTTCGGTTCCTTTACACTCACTTGCTAGACCTATGTCACACTTTCGTGGACCAGACTCAGAGTTCTTTGTGTTGCTGCCCTTAGTTTCCTTCGCAGAGTGGGCGGACTTCCAGCACGTCATTTCTATCCTTCCTAAGGGCAAGCACATAGTTTGGTGCGGGTGGCTCTTCTTTAGTCTAGAGGTAGAGGATCTCATCATCGACATTCTTTTGGGAGACCTCCTAGAGTTGCAGAGTTCAAATCCGTCCATGGCATCTTCTGCATTCCTCTCATCTCCCTCTTCTTCTCTCTTCTTCTTCTTTCCAAGAGATTTCCTCTTGTACATGGGTACCTTTACAACCTCGTCTCATGTGGCTGGGACCCATCTTTGGCATCTTTCTTAGATTAGAGAGTGGACTTGTCTCTCTTTTGGGGAGTTTTTTCCCACTGGGTTTTCTCCTTTTACTCCACTTTTTGAGAGTTTCTTGTACATGGGTACCTCATCAAGCTTTGTCTAGGACCCATTTCTCTTTCTGACTTGCCGCCTCATCCTAAGTTACGATGAAGGGGGGTGTTGGTGTAGGTGGTATTTTTCTTCACTTATTTAGTGTTATTCCACCTCGCCGAGTGATTTATCTCACTTAGGTGGACATGGATCTAGGTGTCATCTTAGTTATGATAGATTCTCTTACAGAATCAGTCATATGTGTAAGTGTGTCATAAGAGTTACATTCCCATTTGCGAAAGTAACTCATCTTCTCCATTATGGAGGAATCTTCTCTTACATGGGAGTTACACATTCACTCCCCTATTTTTACTCACCTTCTTTGATCTATGACAAGCCTAAGCCAAGCCTAGCAATTCCATTCTACTCCTTTTTGAATCTTGAGCTCTCATATGCATGCACATTGCTTTCTGAGCTTGCTTGCTTTAATCTCGCAACTCCTACACTTTGGTGAAGTGCAACTATTCGATGCACGTGAATTCCTTCTAGGTCTTCATCCTTCACTCCTTCAACACTAAGGGGATAGTTGTCTTGTTTTCGGTGATTTTTCTAATGCTAAAACATAGGAAAATAAATGGATAAAGATAATTGTGATTGATAAAACATTACATTCTCGAATGCAAAAGTGCACATTTAACCCTACTAAGAAGAAGTGATGGAGGCTATGATGCAAGATTGGTCCTATGAAACATAAGTCTAGAAAGAACATCCTCCACTGTGCATCCGTAAATAAGAGAAATTAGAGCAAAAGAGTTATGAAGGATAAATACATGCTCGGATACACATCGACTCAACCGCAAATGTCTTTGTGGAATGAAAAAATAGAGTGAGAGTGAGAATACACTTAAGGTTATAGGACGTTTGACTCAACTGAAAATGTATCTGCATGTGATTATAAATCACCTCAAAATCTATTAGAAACCCCATGTTTGTAGTACTTTATACTCAATGCATTTATTATAATCAGGTACATTCGTGCGATGTGAAATGTGTAGTCACTCACCTTTCAATTGGTGAAAAAATTGCGCAAGTGTGGAGACCACAATATGTTTTGGCACATAGATCAAAATGACACTCATAACAAGCACAAGAAAGTCAAAAACAAACAAGAAGGGAAAAACAAGGTTCCATGTGAGTAAAAGTGTTGCATGTCAAAATTGGGGCTCCTCTTGCAGCAGGTTGTGGAAAACATACTCACTAACCCACAAGTAATAAAGCTCTAAAATGCTACAAAACGACCTTTGGAATGCAAACAAGCTCCCAAAATATGATAAAAGCATCCAAAAATCCTAAGACCTTCACAATAACCTCCAAAAAGCACATTAAAAAAATGTCCGATAACCCTAGTTGAGAGTTTCCTAATTACCCTAATTAATCTAATTTGATTCAAAAAATTATATAAGTTCTTTATAAGAAACTAAATATCTAAATAAATCTTATTAATCAAATGATAATTAAAAGGTTAAGAAATTAGTTAAGTTTAAAAACTAAATTTACAAACTAAGTTTAATTAAGTTAAACTTGAATAAAAAAGTAATATGGCAAAGAGAGGGAAAACCTTAAAAACTAAGGAGGGGAAGGCTCGAGCTTGGTATCCGGCTCAGTTGACCAAGCTAGGGGTTGAGTTACAGAAGCTATGTATGGAGGGATGAGCTAAGGTACGGGAAACCGAGAGAGTTAAGGGGCTCAATCATAGCACGCAGCATGATGAGCTCGATGAGCTCTATAAGGAGATAGGGATGCATGAATCAAATAACGATCCAACTGATAGGGGGTTGAGTCATGGGGAATCAGTATGCACCCAAAAATTACATGGTACAACATGGAAGAATGCAATAAGTCTCCAATGATAAGGAAAAAGTTTGTAGGGTAATATTGAAGTCCATATCCTTCCCCGCTCTTGCTCCTTTTGATGCTTTTTATGACTCGCTTTGTTTTATTTTTCAAGTTAATAATTTCATCTTTTATCTCGGGTTATTTTCTACCCCTTTTAAGATTCTTTGTTTGTGATAGTTGTATAACCGTCATGGCGGCAGGCTATAGAACTACCATTGTAGATAGAGCAGAGGTTGTCAGCAACCATTACTCTATCTACAAAGGTGGTCATGTTGCTTTAAATTTGAGAGTTAAAATGTGCACTTTTCAATGCGTGTTTAGTTTTGGGAGTGATTTTATCACTCGTTTCATCTAATTTTAGGCTCATTAGATTCGTATTGATTTCCTCTTCTTGTTTGGATAAATTTATAATGTTGACTACCCCTCATTTGGATGATATGCCATTTCTTGATCAATACTTGTTGATAGACTTTTCTTCCCCAAGATTTAATAAAAGCTAATGTTTTACTTGTATGATGGGTTGGATATTTCACATTTTAAAGATGAATTTATGCTACTAAATTTTTGAGAGGGACCACATAGAAAACCAACTAATTGCTGTGTTATTTCCTACCATAAGCTTTCAGGTCATTTTTTACACCAAGCAAACCACATCCAATATTTGACTTTTCCTTATTACAAGCCAAGTTTTGAACATCCTAGGATCAACTGGACATCTCTTCTGGAAAAGGAAACAAAGCTGAGGAGATAAAAAATGAAACATCACATCTCGAGAGCTATCATAGTTCAATAGTAACCAAGTTGGAGGTGTATTTGAATTCTTTAAAAGATTTTTTTAATTATATTTGTTGTAATAGAAGAAATCTCTTGTTTAGATTTGTAGAAGTGAAAGATTTATTTGTTTCCCGTATACAAGCTTGGTCTGTGCATTATTGTCAAAATATTTCTTACATAAATCTTCTCATTGATATACTCCTCCATGCTTATCCTTGTGGATCTGTATGGGAAGAAGATTGGAGGAAGATATAGTGCCAAAAATCTTCTTTTTATTTCTTCATTTTTATTATCCGTGTGATTCAAATTCACTCTGTTGGGGAAAGTTTTTGGGTAAAGAAGAAATTGCTTCTAAGAATATTTTCCCTTTCCGAGAACTTGGGGCATAAGTCTTGTTGGAAGAAATATTTCTTTGTTAGATTAATAAATTTCAAGTACGTTCTTTTAGAATAACTTTGTTATGCACCTGCAATAGTGGAATAACTACATCCGGCTATTCCCTATTTTATTTTATTTTATTATCAGTAGTAGTATTTTATTTTAATTCATTTCATGTGTTTGTAGAATAATTTATTTAATTATTTTTATTTAAATTATAGAAAATACAAAAAAGTAGATAGTTGCTTTAATTAATTTCTTGTTTGAAACCCAATTAGAATATAGTGAAATATAATAGATATTTATCTTGTTTTATTTAATTAATTGGGAATGAATTTAGTTAATTAAAATATTAAACAAACTCGTCTTTTATTTAAACTAAGTTTATTTCCTTTATTTATTTAAAATGAAGTTTCAACATAGTTTAGAAACTAAATCAAAACAAAAAATCTAGTTGTAGGGGATTCATGCTACCCGATCATAGCCACTATTTATCTCTTCGACCTTCTCAGTTATTAGGATTTCATGCTACTAATTCATAACCCCTAAACCTCCTTTAGCTTCCTATCAATTATCCATCCAATCTTGCAAACATCGAGTTGTCTCGACATGATTTTGGGAAGTCAAGTACATCGGGAATCGTGTTTCATTTTTCCAATGTACAAAATATGGTGAACCCAATGTGAAGGACTAGTTCCTTCTCATTTCCATTTTCTCTCATTTCCATTGTTCCAACTTTCCCCATCTTCCCCTATTCATTGGGTATTTTATACCTCCCCAAATATGTCTGGAAGAGAGTTTGATGGGCCATTTGGCTTTGATAGATATTATTCCCATGTTCAACCTCAACGATCCCCTTCCTTTCTAGGATGGGCTAACAACTACACCAATAATGTGCAAGCCTCCCTAGTTATATCTCAAATCACACCAACCATGTGAGGATATATGAGGTTGATCAACCGACGAAACATTCAAGACATTTAATCCAATTCAAATAATATGACTTTTATGGGTGAAACTGGTCCTTGCTCTAGGGTCTTATCAAGATCCCACATTAACATGCAAGTGGCGAAGGATCACATTTTGTGTGAATAATTGATCCACTTCACACAATAGATGAGTCCTTGGAAAGGATGAAGACTTGTACCGTCAGATGTTCAACAATAGTGTATCGGCTACAAGCCCTGAAACTACTACTTTTAAGGAAAATAAGAATACTAATGTTGAACAATTTATAACAAGGTATCATATGTCCCCTCAACCAAACCCCACACAACATGCACCCAAACAAGGGGCTCAATCCTTGCCAAATGATGTCATTTCTACCTTAGTATGGAGGATTAGAGAGTTATAAAGTGTAAAAATGCCACAACCAACTTGTGTAATGGGACAAAATATGGGGTATCCCATAGACAACAAAGGATACATTCCTTCTACCAATAGGAAACCAATGCCACACCCTGCGGCAAGGTTATCTAGTTCAATTGAACTCAGGTGATCTTCTCATGGGATTTGACATGTTGGGGATGGGTCCTCACCCATCTCATGCTTACCCCACGTAAGGATTGGTTAGAAATTATTTCCCATACACCACTCCCAACAATGTAGGATTTTATAACCAGACACACGTGAATGCATTTTCTAATGATATTCTTCCTTACATGTATATGTACTTAAAATACCCACAATCGGGTATGTATTAGTTCCATGCTCCATTTACACCATTCCAAGCGGCTCCATACTCCCCAACACTTACACCGCAACTTATCTAACTCCTCCTCCTCCCCCTCATCAAGGAGCTTCGATGGTGGAATCTTATGCGATGGGCACTTACGTTGAATACTTGAAGGAAAACCTTTATTTTACCATATGAGGTGTTTTTCTTCCATGCTTGTTAACTTGATCTACCTAAATTTGTGAGAAGGGGATCCCAAAGCTCATATTAACGCATATGCCACTACAGTTAGGGAATTACTTCCTTGGGATGTTGTAGTGGCTAAGATATTTCCGAAGACCCTCAAGGGAATTGTGCTAGATTGGTACTATTGAATCCTTGAGGCTTCCATACATTCCTTCAAACAACTTATTTTTGAATTCATTAAAGCATTTGATATGAACAAGTTGTTATGAATGGGAATCAAAGAGTTCTTACACATTAAAAAAGAACAAAATGAATTTGCTTTGCTCATTTCATTCAGAGATGGCGTCAAGTTCTTTACTCCTTTGCAAGTGCACCTAACATGGACCAAATGGAACTTTGTGACCTCTTTCTCCACTCGCTCAACCAAGAAACCAAGGAGGAAGTGTAGAAGTTTCCTTTCCATAGTTATGAGGAAGTGTTGGAAGGCACGCTTCTCATTGACTAAGCCGCTATTGACAACGACGTAAGACTTATGGTCTTAATGGAATTTTGGTACCTCCTAATTAAAACAACACAAACTATCACAACAATGGAACCAATAACCAAGGGCCCAAGGTCTTGAATCGTAATCGTAGTGCTACCATAGATGGTGTTACTGACCAAGCAAAGAATCATAATATTACAAACAATGGTAACACTAACCATAATAACAACAACATGGGGAACCAAAGAGGTCCTAATTCTGTTCCCTTTGTCAACATAATTGATTTCAACCATCCTCCCCCTCGACAAGATCAAACCCAAAGCTAAAACCAATATCAAAATCCTGGCTAAGGGGCAACAAATTACAGATTATAAAAACTAGTTCCAAAATAACAATCAAGTTATAATCAACAATAAAATCTGAATCAAAGGCCCAGGGACTATAATCCCAATTTATATTGTGGTTTTCACTGTGTTGTTGGTCATGATGAACACTCTTATAGAGACTACAATAAGTTCATTCAAAGGCTCCCAGAAAATCAACAATAACTCTTCGTGGATATGTTTCTAGAAAATCCTAAGGGATCTTTGTAACCTAATTATATAGGACCCATTACTTACACCTCAAAATGAAAACTTAGGAATCTATCGAGATCCTTTCCTAAACATTATGAAGATGAAAAAGTAGGTCCTAAAAACATAAACAAGGGTATTCCTATTGGGACCAATGACCATGAAGCCTCAACTTCTGACAATTCTCGAGTTGCCCCTAACCTAGACCTAAGAAACAAGACAAATATTTTGGGACTAGTTGAGTTAGAAATCAAGCCAAAAATTAATGCAACAACTCAGAAAAGGGAGTACACTCCACAACCTCTTCCCACTCATTCCCTCTTGTAGGATGACACTCCTATAGTCCCAAAACTTGTAGGATCTTATGATTTTATTTCAGATTTAAATAAGACCTTTTCTCACATTTCATTTCTAGATTTTTGAAGAATTCCCTAGTGCATCGTTCTGTTTTGCTATATGTATTGGGGCTTGGTCATATAATCCATGTTACACCTCCACCCGAGGATCAAATCAATCATATTGACTTTGATATACATCCTTTGGGACAAAACGATAGGGATATCGAGTTTGTGTTTGATATAAGCAAGATGCCCTTCGACGCTAAAATAGCCCGAAGAGGAGATCCTGCGTTATACCTACAAGTGTGGGTCTATAACAATTGCATCAAGAGGGCCATGATTGATGATGGGGATATTTTGAATGTAGTCCCCTTTTATTTCTTGTAGAAGTTTGGATATGGGGAGACTAATTGCTCCTCTACTAGAAACACATTGTGAGGATATGATAGTCTTAAGGCTACCTCAATTGGAACTATAGTTCTTCCTATTTCCCTCGAGCCAAAAACCATTCTAACTGAGTTTTACATCATCAATAAGGAAACAAACTATAATATGCTCTTAGGAAGACCATGGATTCATAGGATGAAGGCCATTCCTTCCACCTTATTCCAAGAGGTTAGATTCCTCCATCTAGGAAAAGTCTTCATCGCTCAAGGGGATCCTAAGCCCTTTGATATACATTTGGAGAACCTCAAGAAGAAACCTGAATTCATTCTGAGTGTGAACTCCCAGTAAATTAATTAAAAAAACCTCCTCCCTCAAAGGAATCAATTGTGACCACCAAGGAGGTTTCAAGGTTTAGGTCGATAAGCCAAAAACAATCAAAGTGGCAAAAATGGATGAGAGTAAGATTACATCTATAGAAACCGTGTCCAAAAAAACCGTAGTGGAAATTCTAAAACTCTTAGAGAATGATTCGTCAATCACCCTTCCCTTTGACCCACAAATAGTTGGCAATATCCTTGGTTTAGCTTCTCTTCCTTCCGATGATCTCATCGATATATGTATGGTAGATATATCAGAGGAATGAGAGGAAATTTCCAAGAGAAGTGTAGACTCCACTTTTCCCATGGAATATTGAGTTCTCTATCAAGCCTCTAGAGTGTACGAAACCGGTGTAGAGTACCTCTAACTTCACGAGTATGTTGAGAACAAAATGAGAAAGGGTTTTGGATGTATCTCCACTAAAGCCATCTTATGGATTATCCCACTCCCAACCTTGGTCTAAATGTAAAACTACCAAAACCCAAATTTTCCATATCTACGAAATATGAACACTTGGTGTGAAAAACATCAAATGCAACCACACCTCCCTATACGGAAATAAATCTGAACATCATCATCAAGTTCGTACAACATAATGTGTTAATAACATAATGAAAAGTTTTATAAACATCCTAATTAGGTGGGTGATATTTTTCTAAGATTAGATATTCAGATAGATAAGATTGTGGGAAAAGGTTGTAAGTTTAAACCTAAATTACTAGGCCCTTGTTAGTTAAATGAAAATTTCAAGAACACTTGCTTATAGTTTGTGCAGTTTGGAAGGTGAATAATTTGGTGAATCCATCAACTTACCTCACCTAAACATTTATGTATATAGTCATTGCATCTCCACATTGTCCTTTTGTATTTTCATCATTTGTGTCTTTTGCATTTTCATCATGTTTAAATTGTACTACAGAAACTTACTTTTCAAACGATTCTTGAACTTTCAAGCATTGGAAAAATCTCAAACATACATTTCTCTATATCATCCATATTTATAATCATCTAATCATGATCATTATCATTAAACATGAGAAAAGTTTTAATTTTAAACGAGCACGTCTTGCATACTTTAATTTTTCATGGTTTCTCTCAATTCAAATGTTTTCATTTGTAACCTTATCTAGAAGCTTCCTAATAGCAAGATCCCTCCCTAAAAAATATCTCTCGACAAAATTATTCTAAGTATTTCAACTGGAACTTTTTTTTTCCCATCTTAATCTTTGATGATGAGCCCTCACATCTTACTAGTTGCGTGGGAATGCGATTGGGGGCAAGCGTACCTCCCCAACAAGAACAATGCAAGATAATGCAAAATAAAGCAATACACACACACATATATTACAAATAACCACATTTTCTGTCCCTCCCAATCTTTGGTGGTGAGCCCATGCTTCTTACTGGTAGCATGAGGTTGGGAAAGGAGGAAGATTCCCTTACTCGCCTACATTTTTTCCTTGGTGATGAGCCCATGCTTCTTACTAGTAGCATGGGGAAAATGTAGGGGTTCTATTTTAAAAAATACAACATATATATATATATATATATATATATATATATATATATATATATATATATAAATAGAGCCTTAAAAAAACAAAGTAAAAGAAAGTGCTTGAATGTATGAAATGCCCTAGTAGAAAAAATCGGTCTCCGCCTCCTCATCTCTTCGTCTTTAGAGACTCTCCAATCTAGAAGAGTCAGGGTGGTCTAGCTCTATCTCTCGACACTAGATCTCGGTGCAACTCTAGGTATCCCAATCGTGACCCCATGCACTATCACCGTCCATCTAAGTCAACCCCTCCAACGGCTCTAGCCTCTCTAACACCTCTAAATACGGTGTTAATTACGAGAAGGGCATCGAAAAGGGTAATCCAAACTCTGTCGGGGTACCCGCATAATCGGGTGAGTCTCAACTCGAACGCCACGGATGACTAAGACTACGGTAGATGTACATGCAACAAATGTAATTTCCTCCTCTCCCCACTATCCTAACATCCCCTGATATGGTTGGGCCACCATATCTTCAGTCATCAATGTAGCTATTGTCTTTGATGTGACCACGAGAGGAGCCACATCTACCCATCTCATTGCTCTAATCTCGGTAGGGTCCATTGGTTATGTGGGGTGACTGTGTTTGAAGTGGTCCTACATATGAAAATATTGTATAAGTCCCGATAGGTAGCTGCTAACATATCCACCCCCAGAAAACCTCCTCCCATACTGATTAATACTCTCCAAAATGGGTGCTCAACAAAATAAAAATTTGTCACTTTGCTTTTGTCCCTAATCAAATGTGAAGCAAAAATTCCAATGATGGCCTTGTGCAGAGTGGGAATAGGGGCACCCTCAACTATAACCAATCTAACACCCTATTTGACACTTGTATCGAGTGTATGTACGTCACCTAAATAAGTAGCCCATCTCGTAGGCCTCTTCGATGAATTGGCACTTTTTAGTGCCAAATTTGTGCTATGATAAGAACTCCATGTATCATATATATATCCTCCAATATAATGGTCCAATATCTATAGATGCCATGGAATCAAAAAGTGTTCCATTCTCGCATCCCAATATGTCAAGAAGTCACAAAAAAATGACTCGCTAGGGTAACTGGTCGAGTCTGTGCTAGTCTTCATATCCTCACCCTCTCTAAGTGGCCCTATCTCATCTCGGTGCCAATAAAAGCGATTACCCTAGAAAGCTACTCCCTTTCTCTAGCTCTGTTCCATCTAATATAGACTCCCACATCCATAAAACAAAAGAGAGCATATCAGATTTTAATAAACATATGAAAAACTCAAAAAGCAATAAGAATGCTTGTAAAAAAGTTAAACTTTCCAACTTAGCCTTCAAATCACAAAAATTGCAGAGCTACATAACGCCCATGTTATCGGGGTGATAATTGCGTAACCCCTGTAGTGGTCATGTTGACAAAAATCGGGACATGCCCTCAAAATTAAAAACATCAAAAAATGTAAAAAAAGACCAAAATGCTCCCAAAAAATGCAAACTCTACAAGGCGCCCCATACACAACTTTTGACTACAATTTTATTTGAAATCTCCATTCTGCTAGTTCTAAACAAAAATAATAATTTGGGGCAAAAATAAATAAATTCTTATAACTCACATGTTCTTGACCCTCTGTCATCCGCCATTGCCGTTGGGTTTGCTATCGTGATCAAACTCTCATTGTTTTGACCGATTCATGAACAAAATCATCGTCGAAAATCCGAGCTTCAAATCTAACTAACTTGCAAAGCACAAATTATTTTTTTTAAATAGGAAAATGACATATATATAGTGTTATGGTTTTCTAATGTTGTTTTGAGTGAGTGTATGTAGGGTTGACACGAACAAGGAAGGTAGATTTCTTGCCCCCGCATATATGGTAAGTAATTTTGTCTTTTTGTTTTAAACATTTTGTTGATTTTATCTTATTACTGAAATTGATTCTCATTTTCTTTTGCAGTAGCAAGATGGCTCAAATTAGCATTAAACCGACATGTCTTTGTCAAATGAGGTAAAATTTCTAACCCTCCCATTTAGGAGCGCCATTTTCGAAATCACATTTTATCCCATTCATGGCTAAAACACTCTTCTGAGGGGGCAATATGTACGCACCCAAAAACTACATGGTATAATACGAAGAACATGACAAGTCTCTAATGATGAGGAAAACCTTTTCTAGGGTAATATTGAAGTCCATATCCTTCCCCCACTCCTTTCCATGCTTGTTATGACTCAGTTTGTCTTCTTTTCCAAGTTAATAATTTCATCTTTTATCGGCAAGCTATTTTTGCCCGTTTTAAGATTCTTTGCCTCACGACGGTTGCGTGACCGCCGTGGTCCTACCGCCTTAAATTAGAGAGTTAAAACACACATTTTTCAACGTGTGTTTAGATTTCGAGAGTGATTTTCTCACTCGTTTCTCAATCGTTCATCTAATTTTAGGCTCATTAGATTTGTATTGATTTCCTCTTATTGTTTGGATAAATTTATAAGGTTGACTTCCCCTCATTTAGATGATATTTCATTTCTTGATCGACACTTGTTGATAGAATTTTCTTCCCAAGATTTTATAAAAGCCAAGTTTTTACCCATATGATGGGTTGGATATTTCACATTTTTGAGGTAAAGTTATGCTTGCTGAATTTTTGAGAGGAACCACATAGACAACCAACTCATTGCTCTATTCTTTCCTCCATAAGCTTTCGACCATTTCTTGCACTGCCAAGCCACAACAAGTCTTTCACTTTTCCTTGTTACCAGCCAAGTTTTGCACATTCCAGGATCAACTGGACATCTCTTCTCGAAAGGAAACAAATCTAAGGAGACAACAAATGAAACATCATATCTGGGGAGCTATCACAGTTCAATAGTAACTAGGTTGGGGGTGTATTTGAATTCTTTAAAAGCTTTGTCTAATTATATTTGTTGTTATAGAAGAAATATCTTGTTTAGATTTGTAGAAGTGAAAGATTTTTGTGTTTCCCGTATACAAACTTTGTATGTTTATTATTGTCAAAACATTTCTTATATAAATCTTCTATTAATATCCTCTTCCTTTCTTATCCCTGTGGATCTGTATGGGAAGAAGGTTGAAGGAAGATATAGTGCCAAAAAATTTCTTTTATTTCTTCCTTTTTATTATTCGTGTGATTCAAATTCATTCTACCTGGGAAAGTTTTTAGGTAAAGAATAAATGACTTCTAAGAAGTTTTTTCCTTTCCAGAGAACTCCGAGGTAGAATTATTGTCAGAATAAATCTTGCTTTTTTAAATTGATAAATTTCAAGTAAGTTATTTTAGAATAACTTTGTTATTCAACCTTGTTGTCATAGGATCATGCACCCGTAGAATCTCTAAGTGATCCCGTGCAAGATTAGAACATCCCCAAGGTGTGGGACCTTGTCACCTTGGGATGAACCTCCGGAGAAGGCTGAATTCCTTTTAAACTTGGTGCACTTGATTTAAGACCAATGTGCAAGGCTATAACACTTGAAATAATATTAATCTACTTGTCTTGAGATAAAGGTGAGAAGAATTTAATGGATGACAATTGAAATGGTGATGCACCAAGAATAAATGGAACAAAAAGATCCACTTTGTTTGCACAATCAATATTACAAAACAACGTATGGCATGCACATCTTCTAAAATATTTTCAACCACTGATGTAATTGAATATAAAAATCAAATAACAGAAAGGAATCAGTATTTTCCACAACTAAAATATGAAGATTTTATATCACACCCCACAGAGATTGGAACAAGATAGTTGATTTAAAGAAAAATTAATCCCTCATACCCAAGGAATTAAACATTCACAAGTACTAGATAAATCAATGAATTGGACAATATACCAGATATTCAATGGAAAAATGTTGTTCTGAATACAATTAAAGGCTCAAAGCTTGTTCTCGAACTCTCCCAAAATTGGAGAGTACTTTCACAAAAGATTAAAAAAATCCTTAATCCATAATGCATATAACTATTTATAGACTAAGGAGGTTGAGTGATTATAGCTCCATACCTAACTAATTAAATACTAAAAATAGAGTGCATTAATTTCTTAGGGAACAACCTCCCATAAAAAGAGCAAACTAAGTTACATAGGTTTGACCAAGTCAACCTTGCAACGTTGAGATCGATTTAGAGCTTAGAGGTTGTCTAACAATGGCTATCAAGCCTAGCTAGGACTGACAACATACTTTTATTGTTTAGATTATTCTTCCTTGTCCTCTACGGCTACTTTACTCCTGTACTCAAAGAAACATTTGATGATACCTTGAACTTCCTCCTCTTCTAGTCCACATGCATACTGATTTACCACAATGCAGTCCTCAATTTTCTTGCAACTTTGGTGGTAACCTCTTAACCTTGTTAACAACCTTCTTAAGCTGATTTATAAAATTTTGATATGAAACCAATTTGTAAATGGAGTCAATGCCAAAATTCTTTGTTAAGTCTTCATCTTCCTTAACCAAGCTTTTGAAATTCTCCATAATTTTATCAACAGGAGAACATCAACGGTCTCATTGATAAATTTATAGTGGATATTTTTGAACTCTTCTAAAATATTGCTCAATCCCTCAACTACTTCAATTCGTTTCTCATCTAAATTTTTTATGAGACCTTGTAATACCTGTTCCCTGAATTCCATGGCCTTATGAAATTCAAACAACTTTGAAACATCTCCAACTATGCCCTCCTTCAGAGCATATCTGAATCAACATTTCTAATTTCTCTCCAAGTCTTCAAAGTAAGATCCAAATTATCATTATCTTCAGTGAGAATCTCATCCAACTTCATCACGGAAACCTTTTCAACATATAAATCATTATACAAATCAATAGTTGTCTTGATTATTAGATCAACATCTTGAATCAGACATTCCATCCATGTACCAACCACTCTTCCCTTCTGACTAATTTTTTCCACCATATGGTAGGAATTATCATCAAAGCTTGAAGAAACGACAAGGGCGGTTGTAACTTGCACCGACTATGTAATCTTAGTGAGAAGAGCAGTGCGTTCTTTAAATTTTCCTTTTAGTGCATCCTTGGTCACCTTATCTTTGTCATATTTCTCCAATAAATTCCCTAGAGCCACCTACATGTCTTGTTTAGCACCTTCGTAAGTATCTCTCCCGAGAACGAACCTAGAAACCTAGTAGTCAATTGCCGTAATTGTCTCTTTAATTTTATTTGTGGCAGGAGTATCTATTTCAATGAACCTTTCCCCAGACTAATTAGTTGATAGGTTAGATAAAATTTTGGGTCTTTTAGCTTTCCTCTTGGGAGTGAGATCCAGGACACTCAAGTTGACCACATCAACAATATGTACCTTCTTCTTCTACTTAGGAGTTTGATGATGTATCCATTTAGGTATAGCAAAAGGTGATGCAAAAGACATCAAAGGCATAGTTATAGTAGAGCTTTGAACACTTGACAATATAATGGCATTGGTGGTAGTCACAGAAGGTGGTAGTGATGTAGTGACAATGGAAGGTGTAGTGGAAAAAATAGCCTCAGGAGTAGATGAAATAGGAGGAAACTGATGAGGAAGTGGAGTGGAAAATGGAGATCCTATTATTTCTCCTACTGAGAGTGTAGGGAGAGAGGAAAACACTTGAGCCATGGAGGGAGATGGAATGGAAGAAATGAGAATGGAAGAAATGGAAGATAATATTGGAGGAAGGGTGCAAGATGTGGGGAAAGTGGATTTGAAGGTGGTGAAGATGGGAGAGAAGAAGAAAGAGAAGGCTACGATACATGAGATACAATTGGTGAGACACTCAAATCTATCACTTCAGAAGACTGTAACTCTGGAGGTGTGGTTTTGGCAATGGTAGCCTCCACAGAAGACCCCGAGCCTTTTAGAACAAAAGAAATATTGTGTGGCTTTGTAATGGGCCTGAGTTTTGACCTTTTACCTTTGGAAGGAGTAGGTTGACCTATCATTGACTGAGCCTATATTGATTCTGTAGGTTGATCTGACACTTTGGGTGTGATTCCCAAAGTTAAAAACCATTCATAGGTCTTCCTTAAAATGGGGCCTGCCCTATCCTTTGTGTTGCTGCATTCTTGATTTGACCAATTTATCCAAGGCAATGGTTGGTTTGCAACATTATCTCTTTTATAGGTAGGATCTAGTACCTTCTCATCATCTTTTATACCTTTAGGAACAACTGCAATCCCATAGTAAACCACTTCACTCAAAGTTAATCTCTCAAATTCCCTTTGTCTTACAATGGTTTCATCCCAACAAAGGAATCCAAATGTCCTCAAATTGGGGAATATGCACACTTTGGATAGCCCCATTCTACCAAACTTATCCCAATAATCGAAGTTAGTCCTCGGATGGAAAGTCTTTAGAGTAACTTGAGACATTTCCCCTTCCACATTTTTGGCCTTATAAATATTTTCACATGTGTATTTCCCTATGGTAATAGGAAACTAGACTCCCGCCTTATGTTGATTATGTTGGATTTTATGATAATCAAGTAATTGATGAACTAGCTCCATCAACACCCACTTATCGGTAGGACATATTGAAAATTTATTTGGAGCTCCTGCGAACCCTAACACTCTAATATAGGTAAATGTTGGAAACTAAAGATAAATTCCTCCCCACTCCCACACTTCTTGCCAAGCTTCATCTGAAATTCTCCGATTATACAAATCCTTGTCAAAATAATACAATAGAATAACGAAGAAGGCGTCATTCACTCTCTTGAAGTGTTTAGAACCTTCTTCCATGGTAAGCTATAGGTAATAGTCGTATATCTGAATAGAGCTTCTGACTCCCTTTGGATCCAATCCTGGATATTCTCTCATTGGAGTCATTGCATAAACCAGATAAGAATTCATAAAGAAGTTCTTCAAGGTCAGCACGTCTCCTAATTGGAAACATATTGAATTACTTATATGCTCACCCCACCGAATAAACTCTTTATTCTTCTTAATCGTGGCTATGTACAAAAACATCCACTCTTGAAAATCTCTAGCTGTAGGAAGACCCGAAACCTTACTCAACAATGTAATTATATTGTTGACCTCTTGAATGAAATCTAAACGGGGAAGTCTCTTAGGAATCTTTGACATGGTGCCTTTAGTTTTAGCCAAGTATCTCTTAGCAATGACCTTTGTGTAAAATTCATTTTCTTCCGCCCAGTGCTCAATTGCAAACTCAGGAGAGATTTTGGCATATTCCTCTACATCAAGGAGTTTGAAAATATCTTCAAAGAAATCACTGTCTAACCTAATCACAACATTACCATCATCATCTTTCATAGTATGAGTAGCCTTTTCAAAATTCGAGGCTACAACTAGCACGAACTCGGGAATTATACGAATGATGGAAACATGACGGCAAGAGGAAGCCCGCTATCATAAATTACTTGCATCCAAGGCTTCTTGTTCGGGCTTTAACCCTTTGCCAAAACTCAACCATGTCTATGTGCCCGAAATCAGTGTCTCCAATATTTTCCATGTTTGAAGATATGCTAGAGGGAGGAGATACCCATAAATAGGTATACTTCATCTTGTCCTTCCCTTTTGAAGAAGAACCAAACATTTTCCTGTTAGAAAGTTCAAGAATTCGGACTTCGGAACCTGAGTGTGAGACTGAGAAACAATTTGGAAAAACTTTGTGGGCTTTCAAAAGTCTGAAATCCGAAGTACTAAGTATCTAAAATCTTCTGACCTTCAAAGTCTGAAAACAACAAAGTCCGAAGTCACTGTCACGTAAACTCGAAAATCGAGTGTTTAAATTTGCATACTTCTAAAGTCCGAAAATAACAAAGTCTCAAATTTCAAAATGAAAACCTCCGAAGTGATCAACCCCAAACCCGTAAAACCCCAAACTCCAAAATGAAATATCTCTAAAATTTGAAAGTATTCCAATTCCTGAAAGCCACAGAGTCTGAAATAAAAACACTCTAAACTCCGAAAACAACAAATCCCAAAAAGATATCAAGTCTGAAATCTGAAATATGTTGGCATTCTCTCAGGCTCCAAAATATGTAGAAATTTAACCCTGAATTTGGGAACAAAGGTTTTGTAAGTGTACTTGTCCAAACCAAAGAAAATTTCCTTCCTGTTGGCACCAAATTCTACATTTTTAGATTTAAAACCAACAATACAACAGTGGGAGCCATATTGGGTTAGATCAACAAGAAAACCAAAGAGGAAGAAACAAAAGACTAGAAAAGTTCTCCAAAGATGAATAAAAGAAAACCTTAAACAAAACTTACCCCAAATACCAAGAAAATATAAAAATTAGCCTCAAAAATCACTTAAGGGAGTTTGGTGAAATTCGCAGCAATCACTAGGGTGTTAGAGTACTTTCGATATGGTGAAAATGACTGATAAAAATTCCAATATTTATAGGAGGTGAAAATTAATTACCCTAAGCCGACACACATATAGTAGTTGAGCAATAAATGAATTCGGACTTCAAAATCCAAATTTTCCTGTAAAACATAATTCCTACATGACCGAACCTCTCGAAGTCTAAAAGTCTAAAGTTCTCAATTTCAGATTTCGAACTTCAAACCCTAGCGTTGATTTTTATGCAAAGATGCACCCAAAACCTAAAACCTAAAACTCCGAAGTTCCAAATTTTGGACTTTGGACTTCGGAGGACATTTTCTATGAAAAACACAATGGCAACTCCAAATTTTGATTCTGAATTTCACTTTGAACTTCGACTTCTCCTCCTTTTTGCAAGAAAAATGTTAGTAGAACTCCGAAATCCAAAACTTGATGACATAAGCATTTTTGAGACAAAATTTTCAAAAAATTCTAAGGAAAAGGATTTTGTAAAAAAATTAATGGCCCTTCCAAAGAAGTGTAACTTGCAAGTTAACAAACCAGAATAAAGGAATAACTACATCCGAATATTTCCCGTTTGATTTTTTTATTAGAAGTAGTAGTATTTTTATTTAATTCGCTTTCCCATGTATGTAGAATAACTTATTTATTTATTTTTATTTAAATTCTATGAAATACAAAAAGTAGATAGTTCTTTTAATTAATTTCTTGTTTGAAATCCGATTAGAATACATGTAAATAGAATATGTATTTATCTTGTTTTTTTTAATTAATTGGGTAGTTAATTAAAATATTAAACACACCCGTCTTTTATTTAAACTAATTTTATTTCCTTTATTTATTTAAAATGAAGTTTCAACATAGTTTATAAACTAAATCAAACAAAAATCTAGTCACAGAGGATTCACGCTACTCGATCATAGCCATTGTTTATCCCTTCGACCAACTCAAATATTAGGATTTCATGCTACCAGTTCATAGCCCCTAAAACTCCTCTAGCTTCCTCGTCAATTATCCATTCAATCTTGTAAAATTTGACTATCTTGATATGACCTTGGGAATTTGATTACATCAGAATCATGTGTCATTTTTCTAGTGTACAAGAACTCGACCGAGATGCGAGAAGGAATGACAAGCAAACTAAGTGATAAATGGAAAAATAGGGAGGGATCAAAATGATAGTGTATCCTAGGTAAACACCAAGCTTGAAGAAGGGTGAAAATAAATAAGGAACCCAAAAGAAGACCTCAATGAGTTCGGGAATGATAAAAATGAGGGAGATTGAGCTCAACAAAGTCATGGGACGTAAAGGGTTAAACGAGCTCGACGGGGTCGAGATATAAGTAAGGTGGATTGAGCCCGAGGTGGCTCAATCGGGAGGATTGATCCCGAGGTGGCTCAATCGGGTTGAATATTTATCAATGAGAGATGAGGTAGGAGGATCTAGATCAAGCTCGGGTCGGGGAGAGGAGAAAAGGTCGAGCCCAAGGTGGCTTAGTCGAGCTAGAAATAAAGAGCTCAATGAGCTCGATATAGAGCTCAACTTATAGGGCCGATATGAGCTAAAATAAGAGATCGGTAAGGAGAAGGATGTAAGGGTGAGGAACCCGGGTAGATAGATATGCAAGAGGAGAGATGAAGGAGTAGAGAGGTTGATCGAACCTATAATGCAACACAACCAAAATGTCTAGACTTGAATCCACACTACTTTAGTTGTAGAATTCAGCTAGATTTAGTTGGAAAACACCTATCTTCACATATACCAAGACAAACACCCAAACATAACCAACTCCCAAAAATTATATTAGCCCATATTAATGCTAAAAATGCACAAAATAAATACATATTAAAAAACTTGCACAAAGAGCTAATAAAACCACGAAACCGAGAGTAATAAACAACAAATGAATGTGAGTGACACAATTACCAAAACATAACTCATGATACCATATGAGAGAGTGAGAGAATGAGGACCAACAAAATGCATGCACATCAACGTAGTTGCACTCGATTGAAACATGAGAAAGCTCCAAGTAATCAACAAACAATTAATCACAAGAAATTGGGCATGCAAAAAATGGTCTATTCATTCTCATGAGAAAAAAGCACATATAAGAGTTATGAGTAACTCCCATGCCTAGACTTTTCATACCCCGAAATAGGAGAGGGGAGTTATAATCCAAGAATGGAATGTAACTCCCATATGACATATGCCACAATGACACATATGACAAAATTTTTCATATGCCATATAACTCCTAATGACTCACCTAAAGACCTATAACTCACCTAAGTGAGATGACTCATCATGGGTGAGGGAAATTCACCTAATAAATAAATAATAAGTGAATAATACCCCGTCACATCAACAAGTCTTAAACAATAAATATAGTTACGAACATGTGCATTTGGTCCGAATTTTCGTGTTTGACCAATTTTTTGAGTACATGTACCTTGTTTGTGCATGTATCATACCCCAAAAATCTACTCCGTGTCTTTTGTAAATGTATATTATACCCGTTAATTCACCCTCTTTTGAGTCATGTGTGAAAACCATGTTGAGCACTTGGATCAAAATAAAATATGTGTGCTCTTGCACTAAATGTTTGAGAAACTGAAGGAGAATGTAGAATGATGGAGAGGTGGCCACTTTGAATAAGATGTACTGCGAAAAGGAATGTGTTTGTGCATGGTGGCAACCATGACATGCAATAGAAGTAATGATAGCAATATGTGAAACCCATATAGATGATAACAATAGTAGTATGAATGCATGTAGTAGAAGACAAATGCAATAATAGTGAAATAATATGTGAAAAATGTTACACAAAAGGCATAAAGCCACAAACATGGGATGCCCACAAGTGTTGCAAGAAAATCAAGTCTCGTAGGACTGCAAACAAGAGTGAGTAATAGCATACAAGATAGGTGTGACACCACAAACATGGGACACCCATGACGTCACAAGAAAATCAAGGCATGTAGGCCACAAGAAAGGAAAATAAGAAAAGAGTAATACACACACAAACAAGTATGCATGAAGTAAGAGTGTTCAAATATGGCAACATGATATAATAGCCAAGATATGTGAACATATGTGAAAATAGAGGTGTCGACGTTTTATAAGACGCTTGTGTTAGTCCTATTATCTAAAAAGATAACATGTACACAATATATGTAATCAAACATAATGAGGAAGCGTAAAGAAATATAATATAATAATGACACTTGAATGTAGTAAGAATAAATGCCCTAGACGTAGAGGAAGTCTAGATAAAGGGATCAACCAACACCTATCATTGTGTAATTCTCCATGTGTGTCCTACATCATGCTCAAAATACCATGTGAATGCATGTGTGTAAAGAGTAAAGCAACATTT
Organism: Taxus wallichiana var. yunnanensis; assembly: GCA_018340775.1. Lineage (NCBI taxonomy): Eukaryota > Viridiplantae > Streptophyta > Pinopsida > Cupressales > Taxaceae > Taxus > Taxus wallichiana. The sequence goes on from CM031234.1 coordinate 555,373,187, forward strand.
TATCTATCAAACAAAAGTGACATACAATATGCATAATGTAAAGTGCTAACAACTCATGTGAAATGCACATGTCCTGATTTTGTAATTTTGTAAATATGTGAATGTTTTGTTTTTTTCAAGTGCTTAGTTACGTATAGAAAATAAGGGTAGCATTGATCTACCCAATGAAAACCTTTGGAGAAGGGGATGCATGTTTAGGCATCAATTGTGCCAAAGAATGTGACTCAAGTGCTATTGGTAATGCAATAGTGGTGATATGACTATAAATAATGGAGGTATTGCCTTCATTGACGTATGTAGAAGTATGTGAAGAAACCTATTCTTGTGAAAGAAGAAATGGAGATCCACATATGCCCCCGAGTAATTGAGAAGGGTTACATTTTTTTGTACGTATCCAACGAGTGAAGGTTGAGGTGATAGTTAATAGGCCCAACAATAATAATATATTATGAGCGGGAATGTAATGTTGGATGTACATATGATTGCTATGTTGAATTTGTAGAATATTGATACTTGGGTCCTATCATACAAACTTGTTAAGATAAATGAGGAGGTGGATTGATTGGGGTGCCATATTTTTCCATAGGTGAAACTTTATGCTCAACAACTAGACATCGAGAAATATATAATGCTTCTAGTGAAATAATGTCCTCTTCTTCATCAATAGGCTCGAGAATTTGCAAATTCTCATCGGGTGTTTATATTTATCACAATAGTAGGTAGGATCAAATTCATATCTATCATCATAATTGAGTAGTAGTGATGAATCATTGTTATCCATGAGATTATTTTGCATGTTGTTTCCAATAGGGTTGGGAGTTGTGGTGGAAGAATAGTTTTTAGAAACAAACTTAGGATTTAACATATATGTTCCTATGCTTGTAGAGATCCACATATCATCATCATCATCATCATCATCATCATCATCATTTGTATTTGGATAATTACTGTGTATACATAATAGGTGTCACTGCATCTGTGGAATAGTACATGAAGATGATCATTTGTATTCTATTTCAGCTGATATCGTGACTTGAATTATAATCTATATGAGCTTGTGGTGGAGAATTAGAGATATTCATAAAGGATCCACTTGGTGTATCAATTTTTTCATTAAAATTTTTATCATAAGAATGAGATATTGCATTTGTAGCCATTCAAATTTGGTAATTTGTACTTTGGAAACTCTTGATTTAACTAAGCACTCTTGCTATGATAAGTATAACTTCTCCATTCTTGCTTAGCACTTTCTAAGTTCAATTGTTTAGTTTGTTTATCCTTTCACACTGGCATGTTTACACATTCTGAGAATACAATGCACAAAATCAATAGAAAAAATTAGTTGACAGGTCCCAAACTTCACTTTGCATATTTTCTACTCCCAGTTAGGGTTGTATAGTTTGGTCAAGAATTTATATCTAGTCTTGACCCATTTATATGGTCTTGAATAGACATGTCCCCTAAATTTACTTTTAAATATATTTCTTTCGTTGGGTCTTATTCATCATCTCGGGTCAATATTTCTTAGATAAATCATCTATATAGCCCTATATAAGCAAGTAAACACTGCCTCATTTTTCTAACCTAAAACTCCTAAGGTAATGCACTAGAGCACTCACTTCATACACTTGCAAAAGGCATCCAAAGCTCCCTAAATCTCACACTATCACATATGAATTCATTAGGAAGCACCCATATCAAGTTTGAAGATACAAAATAGGTCAAGATGGCCATATCTCTCATCCACAAGCACTCAAACATCCTCTCTCCAAGTATTTTAGAAAGAGAAAAGTCAAAGAAAGAATGGTCAAAGAAAATGCCAAATTTAATTGATCTATCTAGATATCACATGCTAGGTGGAGAATGACGTGTGGTTTGATGCCTTTTCAAGTAGTGCCACCATCAATGGTATAAGGGGGTTCTCACAATCCTTCTAATGTTTGTTTTGCATGACTCTTCATCTATGGATAGGGTTTGAGATTAAAATTGGTCCATTAAAGAGCCTCGTTGCATGTGCAACAACTAAGGTTTGACAATGATAGACAAGTCCAGGGAAGGTGAACACCGCATAAAGTTACATAAGCTAAATTAGAGCAGGTCTAAGACCGCATACAAGTTAGGTTAGGACTATACGGTATGGTCTTGGTAGTTTGGTATGATCCCACCTGTGTATTTGCAGCTCTGGTTTTGAAGGTTATTCAAGTTTAGATTACCAATTTATAGCAGTGAATAGTCTTCGATCTCTTGAGAAATCATTTGTAATCAACTAAGTGCCTATATACATTTGTTTTGAGAGTTTAATTGCATGTTAGTTTTATTGGTATATGTTATATTCTATCTATCTCGATATGAGTTGTAAATATGAGCTATTATTTTTATCGTAACATCTTTGTAAGATTTGTAATCAACTATAATCTAAAACCTAATTAAATTGACCCAAAATTTAATTAAGGGTTAAACATTTTGGTGAACCCACTTTTGATCGAATCCTTAACCTAATATAGGATCTATTCCTTATGTATTAGGCATGTTGATCTCTAAACCCTAGTTTATTAAGGGTTTATATTTGGGTACATGTTTATTTCTATAGGCTTGTGTTTTATTATTTCTTCTCATTATGGTATCCTCTAAAACTATATCACTCTTTGAATATCTCAAGTGACATCATCAATGAAAAGATTTATTCCTCAAGATCCTTCATGGTACTTGGATTCATCTTGTTACATCCATCAATCATACTTCATCCATCCTTCCCAAGGATTTGTCTTCCCATTATGTTAATCATCATACATTACCTCCCCTTAGCATATCGTTGGAAATATGTCTAGACACCATGCACATGTATTTGTAAAAAAAAAACTTTGGTCAAATGTGTTTTAGTTGATACAAATTATAATCTTAATGTTTGCAGACCGTCTCTTGTGTACATGATTTTGGTTTTTAGTTCAAGATATTTCTCCTTCTAGTCTTACCATCAAAGTTTATAACAATGTCCCTCACAGGTTCTCGGTTTATCACTCTCCCCATCACCATTGGCCTTAATATTTTCCATACAACTTGCTATGTTGTCCCCAATAATCTTAATTACAATATCCTTCTTGGGCAACCTTGGTTTCATGCTACTCACCTTTTCATGAGCCCCATTGAAGTGCATATTTCCCATCACATATCTCTTAATATTATTTCATGAGACCCCTCCCTTTTAATTTTGTTTCTCTTCTTCCTAATCCCCTATTAAGTATTCCAACAAATGTACATTCAAAGGCAAGCCTAATCATATCAAATATGCATCTAAAGACACCACTAATACCATCTCATAACTTGTTAAGCTACAATCACAACCCAGGATGTCAATTTAGTTGTTTTCTCGAGTCCCCCTCACATTGTCTTGAAATAATTGCTTGAGTGTAATCTCATATCTCTCCCTCCACCATTTGAGGTTGATATGAGTAGATCTTAAAACAAGAAGACGAATGTCAATGTCCATTGTTATTATTTTTATTGTGTAGGGCACTCTACAGATAATTGCTTAAATTTTCATTATGTTATTTAATATATTATCGATTATAATGCTATTAAATGGGAGGATCCTACTGAATTTTCAAATCCAATCAATGATAATTCTAAGCTAAAAATATTCCATGATCCTGTTCCCAATCCCTCTCAAATTGAACATGTGGATACATCTTGCACTCCTATTGATCTTATACCTTCGTACACCCATGACACAAAGCATAGTTCTCCTTTTAATCAATATCCTACAACACAACTCTCATTTACCAAGCGATCCATTTCTTCTTGGTACCATGCCCTCCTCTGACATTTATACTTTGTGATATGATATTGCACACCTGCACCTCTAGTCCTCACATGATGACACACTTGGATGACATTTGGTAGCATTTTTGCTACCCATATTTTGTACATAACAATGCATTTTGATAATATTAAAACATTCAAATATTTGAAAAAATACAAAATTAGGACTCGCACATTTTACTTGAGTAGTTATACTTTACGTTTCTTGTTACTTTGGTTTGATAGATACATGCTTGATTTCTTTACACACACACATTCACTGGGTATATTGATTTATATGCAGGACACACATATCGTTACACAATAATATGGACACTTTTGATTCCATACATTCTCATCTTGGGGGCAACACATCCATCTCCTACAAGTGTTAATATTCTATTATTCTACCTTTTCCGCTTCCTCATTTATGCTCACTTACATACATTTTGTATTTTCTATTTTTAGACTAACATAACCAAGACATGTGTCTTATGCAACATTAAAATCTCTTGTTTCACATAGTTCACTCATGTTGGATACTATATCATATTATCATGTTTTGACACCCTTGTTTCATGCATACTTGTTTTTTTGTGTGTGTTATTGCTTGCTTTTTACATTTCTTGTGGCATATGTTCCTTGATTTTCTTGTGGCACCATTCATGTCCCGTGTTCTTAGCATCATGCATATCTTGTTTGCAATTGCTTACTATTATTTGCAGGACTATGGGCCTTGATTATCTTGCAACACAATGGGTGTCCCATTTTCGTAGGCTTCATGAAATTTGTTTGATATTGTTTTCATACTTTTTGAATTTGATTGCACTATTGATTTATTTACATGTATATAGACTACTATTGTTATCGGTTTTGTAATTTTTATTTATTACTATCATTGCTTTTTTGGTGCACCATATTTTTCATCATGTGCAAAAACCTTTCCTTTTACAAATATAAATTCCCAAGGTGGCCACCTCTTCAACACTCTACACATCTTCTTATATATCTCCTTTAGTAGTCTAATCCTATTTATTTTTAGCCATATGCTTAACATGGTTTTCACACATGCCTCAAAAGAGGGGGCATCTATTCAGGCTTAATTTACATTTTCAGCAAATACGAGACAAATATTTGGCGGTAGATGTAGGTATAGATTAGGTACATGAACCTATACATGTAGCCATACAATTTGTTTGGCAAAATCAACACAAGATCAAAATCGTACACTTTGGTCAAAACCATGTGGTACAATCCTAACTCCCAACATGTTTTTAACTAGGGGGCAATTTCAACAAGTTTTTTAGAATTTTCAGATTTTCACCTACGTATATAGGTTTTATGCACATTTTCACATCTAGAATGCTCATTTCAAAAAATATAGGGGCACATAACTTTTCATTCCTTCTTTGCATGAAAACTTAGCTTTAGGCTACACTTTAGGAATGTTGGGGTCACGAGATATCCTTCCTAATTCAATGTTGTTATAACATTTTAAGCATATTTCAGCATTTATTTAGCTCATACTCATTTGTGTGGCATGTCGGGAGAATTTTGGGAACCTTTCTCTTTTGTTTTGTATGTCCTTGTTTGCAAAATTGGGTCTAGATCTGTTTGTAACAAAGTGTGATCTGTGGGGTTATGGAAGGTAGTGAAGCAACTAAGGGCTTCATGGGTAGAATTTCCTCTCCTATTACACTTAAAAGGGAAGGTATAAGAGTTCCTAAAATACTTTAGTACACAGTCTTCCTCCTTTGCAGGGGTACATTCATACCTCTTGTTGGAAGCACACTCAATGAGAGGGGGGATAATCAATAAGTGATCAGGGGATAATTTTTGAAGTTCCCTAAACATCCCTAAATTGTGTCAGTGTCGAATATCGTTTCAAGAAATTTCCATCGACTGTGAGAACGTGAAAAACAGACATCAGGAGCTCTAGTTATGTCCAATCAATGGGAAAGTCAACTCTGGTCAACTGGTCAATATTGGACCAAGGGCACTGTGACACGTGGTGAAAAGGCAAAGGGAGTTGTTTGTGGGTTTTCGATCTCCGGTCTTCGACGGTCATAAAAAGATAGCTCATCGGAACAAGAGGCTCAACTTTTGTTACGAGGGGAGCCCGACCGCCGTGTGGACTATGGTATTATCGCCGACATGGTGGGTCCACAAGCCACCATGTGGCTTGCCACCACTTAGCCATTTTTCATTTTGAATATCATAGTATTATATGGTTGAATTTTATATTATTCACCATATTACTATACAATTTCAATTTGTAATGTTTAGGGTCGAATCTTGGTGAGACCACATTCCCACATATCTCGGCGGTCACAAAGCACACCACATGACTCGGCCAAACATTAATACAACCACCCACATAATCTTCCAAACCCCCATATATTGCTAGGTCCACGTGGTGGATGGGAGGATGAAGCGGTGGTAGGGGGCATATGCCATGCGTGGAGATCCACGTGAGAAGGAGGTGGGGGTGGTTATGCCTCAAGTGGTCCTTTGACCACTTTAAACATGCGTGGAAAGGCTTATTAAAGCCTAAAACAATTACAATGCCACCCAAATTGGGATTTTTATCCCATTAATCATGCAATCCGCCAACTAGGGATTTAATCCCATTACACATGGTACGAGATGAGGCTAATATTAGCCTCAGGATAAATAATTTTGCATTATTTTAAGGGCCCTAATTTTATATAAATAGGGAACCCATTTCATTGTAATGGATACGGGACACATTAGCCTGAGAAGCTTATTATTTTGTTAAGCTTAATTGTGGGATGTGGAGAATTAGTAATAGGGAAATTCCATTGAGCCACACTAATCACTTACAAATCTTGGATTATCGACCAAAGTCCTAGAGGACGCATTGATAGCGTCGGGAAGGCCGATCGAAGCCGAAGGAGATTGTGCATCAGGAAGGTGAAGAACGATTTGGCTGATCATCAGAAATTCTTCGAAGAACTGAGCACTGATAGGCAAGTGAAATTCCATTAGGTTTTCTTGTGAAAGTACTATTGTAACTTACAAGTTTTGACTAGTGGAATGGTTCGAAAGAACCCAGAGACGTAGGCAATTGCCGAACTCCGTAATCAATTTTTGTGCAATTGTCTTTATTGTCTTGCATTAATTTTTAAATTGATTACTTAAAAGGAGAAAATTGTTGGCAATAATTAAAGCCTACAAGGGTCCAAGATCAGGTAGATAAAAACTTGATTATTTTTCGGATCAATGATTCCTTAAAAACTTATTACTTCATTTATATCTTTATCATTAAACACATTTGATTCAACTTAAACAACATGAATTAGCTAGGAATAATTACAACCATACACATGAAAAAATGAGCATAAGAACACATGAAAAAAAAATATAAATGGGAAAACCTCAAGGGAAATAAAACCCACTAAACAAATATTTATTACAAAAATGAATCAAATTTAGTTGAGCACCAACCCAACAAGGAACACCAACTCCTAGGTTTAGTGAGGCACCAAATCCATAAGGAGCACTAACCCCTGAATTTTGTAGAACACCAACCATAAATGGAGGCACAAATTACCTAGATGACACAACACCAACTCTGAAACATAAATTTGTTTGCTACCTCTGGAATGTTTCCACAACAACTAATGAGACTCTATTTAGCTCTCCTTTCTTCTATCTTCACCAAATATGCCTTCTTTGTTAACTTTCTCAAGAACTTATTCATCAAGATGATTAGATCATCTAACCTATATATCTAACAAAAAAATACATTCTATAACATCATGACACAATCTCTACCCTTTTGATGGCCACAAAGACCTTATTCACCTCTTCAAATTTCCCTCTTACTTGCACTTTCTCATACTCTCTGAACTACATAAATCGGCCTAAGAACATGCTTATATACATGACTTAAGTCATAAAATACATATATGTCGGCCATCATAGGGAATAAATAATAATAAAAACATGAAAAATCATAATAACATCATACAAAATACCACTTAGGTCAGAAATAACATGTAAAAACACAACTCCTTCGTAAGGAGTCATAAAGATCTAATACACTCAAATTGCCCTCTCACCAAAACCTGCATACATATTAGGCATACATGAACTTTACCAAACATCTAAAACCACTTATAAATGTTTTTTACATCCACTCTATACCTCCTACAATCTTCTTCAACTATGAACCATCATCTCATGCTATGAAGCCACTTATTAGAACAACTCTCCTCACTAGGTCTGTGACCTACAAAACCAGTCCTCAAACATGAAGCTAAAACATTAATCAAATCAACTCAACCATGCAATTTTGACACATGAATGGAAATATTATGACCTCAAGGTCATCATAAAATTAATTAGAAACCATCACTCGGGGCTTAAGGACCAAGAACACCTCTGTAACCAAGACCACCAAAACTGTCAAAAACTGCCCCAAAACCAATCTTACAAAATAGACTTCAATAGACCTCCTAAGGGCTCAAATTTGATCCAAAACCACTCCAAACATGTGGCATAAATTTCATAATTCTTGAAACATCAATTTATTCATCTGTTTTATTGCAAAACTTGAGAGTAATATCAACTTCTTTAGAAACTTGTTGATTACGATGGGGTCCAGACACTATCAAGACACCTAAACACCACATGGAAAAACCTAAAAGAGTCCTCTAAAATCACTAATCAAGGTAAAAAAATCCATTTTGGGCATGATTGAACAATTTATTCATCATTTCTTAACTAGGGTTTAAGGAGGGTTTTAGACCACCTTACCTTCTTAATGATTGTTCATAAAGCTCTACCCCTTAATCTATGAACTAATGCCTAAAATGTCATCTTAGGTCCATTCCCCAACTACCATGAAGAGTTTGGGCCACCATGTAGAGTTCACACATGCCAATGAGAATCAAATTGACCTTCTAGAGTTCTGATTATCACTTCTAAGAACTCGATAGAGGCAAAAACAATATCTTTCTCATTCCTTCAAACCAATACCTAAAACTTGGACCAAACCTCAAGAAAAACCTACTACACCTTTTCTAATGCTCACCTTTACATTTCCAATCTGAAATCTGATATGCTCACCTCATTTGGCCACTTAGGACATAGTAATAGGTCTAGGTACAAACATAAAAGTAGTTTTATCACTATATTTTTACTTTGAAACACTTATGAGTGTCTCTACAACTCATCCTCACTCTCTCCATGCTCTAAAAATGCATAACTAATCAAGCTACACTGCCATTCCATACCATCATTTGTTTGACTAGGCCATGACTAGGCTTCTTGACCATGTTTGCACCATCCATATTGACCACCTCATCACTTCATCACTCTTGCCCACCTATAAGATCCTTCAACACAACACATGACATCAATGACTGACAATACCAATTAAACTTCATGTTCCTTTCAATTTTTGACATCAATGACACCTATTGACATCAATGACAACACTAATTGCCAACAATCTCCCCTTTGTCATTGATGGAAAACCCATTAATGGAAAACACATATAGCTCAATCTCTTGAGCCATCAACTCAAGATCCAACTTTTGACATTAATATTAAAGAATCATACCTATAACAAGATATTCCTCTTCTTTTTACATCACACTAGGGCTCACCATTTGGTTGGAAACATCAACCAAATCAAACAAGGTCCATTTGACCTCTCCATATCTATTTTTTGACTCCTTAGAGAAACATAGCTCCCCCCTTAGCAAATGCATGCCTTCAAATCTGAATCAAACATTGATCAAGCACGTCTCAACACATAACTAATACTGAAAAATTCAACAATGCTTAATGAAAGCACTCAAATGCTACCAAAATAAGAAACATCATGCTTACTTGTTTTCATGACCACCTTAGCTTCTTAACACAACACACCTGCTCATGGAGCTCAAAATCAATTTTCTAAACCCCCTAGTCCTAGACCCTTCACAAACTACTAGATTGATGCCAAGTAAGATTTTGTATCCTTCACTCACTTTCTCAATCATGACATAGTTGAGACAAAACTTCTCAACCAGAACTAATATTTCCTTCATCTTGACTTCATCAATTGTGTAAATTCGAGCTATATAGAAATTATGGATATGATCTCACAAACATACTTTGGCATACCTTGATCATCTGATCCTTAGAGAATAACTAGCTCCACCTAAGACCTATCTCTCATCTCTTGAGCTCTCAAATAATAAACACACTACAACCTTTTCCTTGCAGCAATCATATCAACTATATCATGTTTCTCAAAGCAGACAAATGTCATGGCACAAATCTCATCAAGACATTAACATATAGATCTTACATACATAGTCTATTGTATACAACATATTCCCAAATTTCGACACTGTCACCAACATGAATCCAACCACCTGTTCACAATGACACAACACTTCATCTTCTATAAACATACATGTCTTGAACCATAAACATGCTTATAAGCTCCCCTTGAGTCACACACTCCTTCATGTCTCATAAAAAGATAACAAGCTCCATCAAGACTCCAAATCAGCTAGAACCAGTCTGCCATGTGAGATACTACTTCAAGAAACCAAACCATGCAAGAGAAGGAACATTTTTGCACTTTACTTTTCCTACTATAGATCACATAATCAAATTATGGTCACCAAACCTCAAATCTTATCATGATATCTCTATTGTATTGATTTCATTATGCTCTTCCTAGATTTGTCTATCAAATATAGATAATGTTGTAAACTCCTCAATAAATGCATATTGAAGTAGAAAAACACACACAATGCAAATAAATACTTAACCTAGAACCCTATGTTTCTCATGGTATCACTGCCTTTCCTAGATAAGTCAAACTATTTGCAGAGTCATTCCAAGCCTTCTTGAAGCATATATGACCATTTTGAAGCTTTGTAATCATAATGAGCACATATAATACCCAAATTTGAGCAACTTCTTGCATGCCCAAATTATTTTTGTTGATTTTAACCTGCTTTAGGATCCATCTCACAACTGTATCAGTTAATACATCATTACAATACACTTCCATGATTCATGACACAATCTTAATGCTTCAATTAAGCTTCAAATTATTTAACCGACCTTATAATTCTTCTTAATGACTATGCTAGGACTAATCAACTCACCAAAATTTCTAATTTTTACCATTTCAACTTGCAAGTCCTCATAAACCTTCTTAAAACACTTTACTTGTAACATGACTTCATGAATCAAAACATGACATCACACACACATACCTTCAAACTGTCTCTCATAGCTACCTTCTTAAGGATTATGGGAAAATATCCATACACAAACGTCTCCTTAGCTGTCACGAGTCTCATGTAACATGTCTTCAAAGATATTCACATTTTATTAAGTCTTCATACAATTCTAAATATGTCTCAACATGAGTTACATGACTCCATACCTACAATCCCGATACACAACTTCATTGTATCCATTCAAGCTCCCTAACTATATGATTCTTCTGATTGATGAATGCCTCTAATAAGCTTAGTAGAGACATCCCAAACCATGGGTATCTAAAACATCAACTTTAGGAGATTCCAAGACCTCCTTAACACATACGACTTGTCTTCTTTAACCTTCTTCTCGATCGAAACCTATGAGCATTTATGACTTGCTCCTTCGTCGACTTATGCTTAGTTAGATTTCCATGATTCACTCTTGGTTCCCATGCCTTATTTTTCTTTCTCTCATGTATTCTAGGAGCCTGAAACATCTTGTTTTTCCTTGAAGGAACATGAAAATATAACTTTGTAATATGAAACTATGCAATGTGAAGATTAGTTATGTTAATAAAAAAGAAACTAGTTAAGTAGTTCCATGATCTAACTAAACCTATCATAAACATCAAGATGAGTGCTAAACAAGATGACTTCTACAATAATGAATTAAACTAAAACACTATCATTTTATCTCTAACTACTCTATGATTACTTAGAACATAAATTGAACCTAGTTAAACCTATGAGCAATCAAATTATATTTGTTGTTTGCTTCAATAGAGGTGAAGAGGTCTCTCTAAAATGGATACAAGGCCAAGTTAGATACCCTCCTACTAACCTACTATGAAGTTATGGATGCAAGATGGAGGAGCTTCAATAATGGAGGATAGCCAAGATCAAATGCCTATTAGCTTGGCTAATGCAAATGAGGTCTAATGCCAATATCTCCAAATATGAGAGAGATTTTGTTATGTAAACAAGGTGTGTTTTTTTGAGAGGGAGGGGTGACCCTTCTATTTATAGTTTTTCACTTGGGAGAGTTTGGAATTTGGGTGCATGTGGGACTAAAGCTCAAAAAGCACTTTTAGATTAGATTAGGATAAACATGCTTTAGGCTTAGATAAGCTTGGTTTAGGCTAGTTAACTAGGGTTTAGGCTAGTTAAACTTGATTAGAAAGTGATTAGAGACTCATTGAGAGTTGGGAGGGGTCTGGATAACCAATTGTGACTGATAGATAGCCTACGAAGCCAATAGAAGTGGTCTAGAGAGAACTAGGGAGGTTCTGAATGGTTGAAAGGAGGAATGTTTAGCTAATAAGAGAGATATTAGCCTAATAAGCTGATTTATAGGAGGAATATGACCAAGAAGGTGTCATAAAAGGGGCATCTCGAGAATGGAGTGAAGAATAGGGAATTAACGAAGTATCGTCAATTGGTTGAATTGGAGGAAATGCTAAGTGTAAGCATATTTTAGGTGTCTACATTTTCCCCTCTTTGGGGTAGTGTAAGTGACGTCACTTCAAAGAAAATATACAAATGAAATTTTGAGGGGGTAGAAGAAAAAAAATGGTAGGAGGGAGAGATTCGCCCCTCGAGTGTCGATGGGGTGATAGAAGAACTCGATTGACGATCGAAAAGATGACAGAAAGAAAACACAAGAAAGAATAATGTGAAGAAGAAGACAAGAAAGGGGATATAGAAGAAAAAGGAGTATGAGGAAGAGGGAATGAGCCAACATCCATCCAAAGGCCTTTTAAACAACTTTATTTTCATCATATTGCTAGAGATCTTCATCATCGGTCCTTATTAAAAAGAATGAACAAAAGTGTAGTATGACATGAAAAGCCATATACGAACAAATGTCCATTGCTAAAAACACCAACTCCATGCAACATACTAAATGCAATGCAATACGAGAAAGTAAAAGATGCCTAACTCCATGAAACATACATAATGCAATGCAATATGAGAAAGTAAACAAGATAACCTAACAGAGAAACAAGTACCATGTTTTTGTTATCAAGCTTTAGTTCCAACCTATGTGAATTAATGATAAGGGTTAATGACGGTGCCCCAAGCAAGGATACATGCAAGGGGGAAACGGAGGACACTTGGGTCTGATGAAAAAGCAATGTGCACTATGAAATAGTACCAGATAACTCATTGTGCCCCAAAGTACAGACATAGTAAGCAACTTAGCTTTTGTTGATGGAGGTAGATCAAAATGATCCACGAGTCGTGCACATGAACATGTTAGAACCAAAGCACGATGTTTTGTAGGATGATTTATATATTTTTTTGAATTTTTCTGAAACATATTTGAATTTTTTTTATTTTTCTAACATATTTGAATGTTTTTGTGATTTTTCTAACATATTTGAATGTTTTTGATGATGTTAACATATTTGAATGCTTTTGTTGATTTTGAAAGTTTTCTAAAACTATGTACATGAAGGCGAGGAAGCATGGATGCCCCTAGCGATATATGGGATGTACAAGGGAAAAAGGCCATGTGCGTACGAGAAAGGTGAAGATACAAAAATGCCCCAACGATTAGGTGGGAGTATTCAAAGGCAAACTCTTCATGTGTAGAAGCAGGACCCAAGGCCATTATGGATAGGTTTAACATGATGATGAACATAAACCAATGAAGTTCTGGGAAGGAGAAAGGATGCCCCCAACGTAAGTTGTCCTAAAAGCACATGATAGAAAGGAAGGAGAAGATTGTTTTTTGTGAAAGGGGACAAAGGTGTCCGAAAACATGGCAAAAAAGTAATCTTATACACATGGATGTTTTGAACGAAGTATAAGAACGATGTGAATGATATGAATGTAGCTTAGAAGCCTCGCGATGAAGAAGCAATTAGCCAAAGGCACAAATCGTGAGACAAGATAAGGACTAAAGTAAGAGTATGAAAAAGGTCCAAAAAGACACTTGGTAACATACTAATCCTGCCTAATCATAAAGATCCAGTGTGTGCACGTGGAATTTATTACCTCTTGAAGGGAAGATTTAATAGATAACAAGTGAAGACACCCCAGCCAATGTGTAGGAATGATTTAGTTTGATAGGTGATTTTGTGAATGTATGGTGAAAGGATAGTTGTACATTGCTCATTGCCACCGACCCAGACATCCATAGCCCCGATAGAGATTATTGGAAATACCCCAAGAGACAGTAATATATCAATTTGCTTTTGCTTTTAGCTTTTAGCTTTTGATTGATTGATCTTGTCTTTTTTTGCTTTTTGAACACTTATTTCAGCTCTCTTGTTTAACAAGGGGTTAAGAACCATTGATGGCTTGATGGAAGGATATGGAAGTGATTGTGATGATGACATTGGATAGTGTCAACAAATATGTCCAAAATTTCTTCACAACAAGTTTATTAGATGTTGAATGTGATAGGATCTCCATGAGGTCAGTCGTTCTTTAATTTACCAAGGTGATAAAATACCAAGGTCAAACAGATACCATAGAGATAAATGTCACAAAATGTGTGTGAATAGGCTAACCAAAATATCATTGAAGGGATGAAAATGGTAGGAAGACTTGCAGAGGAATGACAAGAAAGGGAAGAAAGAAACATCCATGTGTACACAATACCTGATTGTAATGTTTGATCTTTGTACCTTTGATTTTTGATGTTTTTTTATATTTTGAATTATTTTTATTTTTATATTTTTCATATTTTTAAGAGGTTAGGACCAAAAAATCACTCTATGTGGTAAGATCCAACAACAATGTCTCGCAACTTCCGTGATAAGGAGACTAGGTGTGATTGCTTATCAGAAGTTATATTATCCCCAATCTTGATGATCGAGGTGAGTTCACACTCAACAAATGACTCATGATTTGTTTTGAAACATGGGTTTCATATGTGGGAGCTTGAGTTCCCTATCCATAGTTTTTGCATTCTTGATGGGTACGTTGGTGTGCATTCTTGAATTGCGTTTGATTTTCAACCTTAAGATCATTTGATTTATTGGGAGCTATAGAGCTCTTTACAGTTTTGATTTGAGCTTGATTAAGAAACTGTTTGGGTTTCTTATAAGCTGATGCGTGACTTGTCTGATCCCGAGAAGGAGAAGAAAGTGAACATGGACATTTATAAATAATGTGAGAAACGACCATGGGCTTTCCAAAACAATTGATAGAAGAAATATGTGATGGATGAAAAGAATATGGTCCAAGAATTGAAGAATATGGGCTACTGGGAGGTGAGCCATGGATAGAAAATGAAGGGCTGCTAGGATGTGGCCCAAGAATAGAAGAATAAGGGCTAGTAGGATGTGACCCATAGATAGAAGATGAAGGGCTACTAGGATGTGGCCCAAGAATAGAGTAAGGGTTACTTGGGACGTGACCCATAGATGTAAGATGATGGGCTAATAGGATGTGGCACAAGAATAAAAGATGATGGAATACCAGGGGTGATCCATACCTAGAAGACAAGGGGCTAGTTGGGTGTGCCCCAAGAATAGAAGATAGTGGACTACTCGAAAATGTCCCACAAATGGCAAAGGGAGGGCTACTAGAATGTGACACACACCTAGATGAAGATGAAGGGATACTTGACATTGACCCCATAAGAGATTGTGATTGAGGAATTATGATAGACAAAGAGTTATTGGGTGATGAGAAGATAGGCCATGGATCAATGCAAGACCAAGGAGTTTCATCACATAATGAAGAATGTGAAGATGGAAGAATAAGAGGAGGATCAAGTTGCATGATCTGAGGCTCTTCCTCTATTTCTTGATAAAAGGAATCAACCTTTTCCTCACAATACGCAAATGCATCAAAGTCTAAAGAGAATCCTTTCTCATAATTTGCTAAAGGAATATCTTCATATGCCCCTATAAATGCCCTGATTATTTCTTCATTCTGAAAGAGATCAATCGGTATGAGTTGTTGATCAACCACTAGGGGTTGATTGGAGGAAAGAGATCCAATTGGTGTGGAAGACTTAGAAGATGTTTGATGATGATTGATATAAGAAGATGATGTGGGGGACGAAGAAGATGTGCAAATAGATGTCTCAGGAGTAGAAGAAGGTGGTGTGGACCTACCTATACGATGGTATATCATCTCAGTAAACTAGTAGGATTAAGTCCAAAGTCTCGTAGATCGGCACGCATGGGTCGATTCGAAATTTGAATCGAAGGACTTTTAGTCACACAAAGCTTCAAAGAAGGAAGACTTATTGGGGGTGATTGATGAAGAAGGTCCTGCGAAGAAGGGGGAGGAACGTGATTCAAGAATCACATCGGATGAATAATAACAAGGGTCCCGCAAAAAGAGAGGACCATGATTTAAGAATTATATTAGGTGTTTGATTGGAGGGATTGGAGTCACACGTATCTTCAAAGAATAAGACGTCATTGAGACGACTAATAAAAGGGGTTCTGCGAAGAAAGGGAGGATTGCGACGTAGGATTCATATTAAATGTATGATGAAGAGGTTCCTACGAAGATAGGGAGGACCATGACATAGGAGTCACATTAGATGACTTAGGAGTCAAATTAGATGAATCCGAATAGTAGTTTGGATCCGAATAGTAGTTTGGATCTGAATCATCAAAAGAGTCAGAGGAAATATTTGGATTGGAATCCTCAGAAGAAGAGGAAATGTTTGGATTAGAATTAGAAGAAGAGTGGGGGGAACTCGAATAATAATTTGGATCAGAAGTGTCCAAATCATACCACCGACTATGAGATGAAGGTGGGGAATGAGTTACCCATATGGGCTCTCTAGCACGAAGAACCAAACAAGGTTTAGTTGTAATGGGAATCTTTTGATTTGAATTACTAAACCTAGGTTTTGTATTTTTGTAAGTATGGGGAACTATGCAATAGTCAGTCATTTTTGGCATTGTTTTAATCACAAATGTGTAGATCTAGATAGTGTGATGGAACTCCTTGAAAGGAAGGAAGTGACATGTCGATTTGGGTAGCATACAAACAACCAACTAGACATTTCATAAGTATTGATATCCGTGCATGATTTTCTAAAGAATTTCTAAGGAAAATAGACATCGTGATGACACAATATCGATGAGATAAAAAGGGATTGTCCTAGAAAATAAGTTTTCTGAATGAATAATCACAAGGAACAATCATGCAAGTGTGAAATACAAAGCCAATCAGACACCCATAATTACGCCCGAGAAATTTAAATACTTAAATTGCGCTAATTATCCCCCTTCTTGCAAATTAGTGACATATCATCAATAACGCTCATTTTCCTTCATATCGTCATTAATTAATTACACTAAGCTAATTAATTAAGTCGCCTATCCAACAAATACCCTAATTAACAACCTTCCATTAATAAATCACCCCTTCTACCTAGACTAATTAATTATTATTAATTAATTATATTTCCTTCCATTTAACCAATAAATCAATATTTAATTGATTTAATCCCATTCTAATAGCCTAAATCATACTAATATTCATCTAATTATCTTTTATAATCTTACATCTACCTATTAGTTAATCACCTTTGATTAATTAAAACACCCCAACTCCCATGACTTGCTAATTATAAATTAAACCCTTTAAAAGTAAGGTTACCTTTTATAAAGCAACCTTATCCATTCCTAATCTTGTTTTACCTTTATCCCACATGCAAAGGGATGAAGTGTTTCCTTTATCCATTGGGCTATATAAGGAGCCCTCCTTCTACCTTTATACCTACACCTAAACTTCTTGAGAAGACAAATGCAAAGCATATAGCAAAATAGACTAAAAGCTTTCCTTTGTTTTCTTGAGAGTTCATCATCTTGAAGAGTTAAGCCTCTTTCCTAAGTGCTTAGGTCATATGGGAGGTGTCAAAAGGGTCTTGTAGCCCAAATTTGACAAGCCCTCATTCCTAGGTTCTTAGAACACCAAAGACAACCATTTTTGATAGCCATGGAGCCTACATAGGTCCATTCATTTATTTTTGTTAGAGAATAAAGGATTTTAGATGTTTAACATTGTTAGTTTCAAAGTTTTGTAGCGATGAATGTTAACATCTAACCCTTGTTTAATTCTTATCATGATGGTGCTAAGTAGTTTGTTTAACTCGTGTTAGTCTTTTACTCATAGTAGCATTAGTTTAAAAACAACACATGCACACACAATCAACAAAGAAATACACCATATGAAAATGTGTGTGCAAAGTGAGTTCGATGCAAAGATGATCAACACAATGTCAATATTTACATCAAGCTCGAAATGAACAAGGCATAAATTTTAACAAAGGGTAGATGTGACTCCCAATCAAAGGATACCACGACAAGTTCAACAACCAACAAGGCAAAAATGTTAAAGGGTGAGGATTACAAATGTAAGCCACGTAACCACACCAATTGGACATGTTAATCAAGCTTCATGAAGAAGTGAGATATTAGTGCCAATGTGGTATCGAAACGACACAAACAAAGTAAGCGACACTCTTCAATATTTTAGATAATGTTTGAAGAAAACTGAGTCAAGGTATACTTGAGGATGTGTTAAAATGTGTGTAGCGTAACACCACAATACAGACACTTAGATCACGTTTACAAAAAACGTGACATAAGTATCTTAATTGTGTCGAGACAATGCAAATGAGGCAACACGTCAAAGGGAGATCAAATGATGAATCAATCCTAACTATGATGATGATCTTGAAATCAAGATCAAGTGGCCATCAAAGATATAAGGATGCATCCACACACTTTAGACGTTTAACAACTCAGCCACAAACATGGATGAGCGTAAATGGACAAAAAAGTGGTGAACACTATCTATGACAACACTCCTGAAATATGCCTTCTGTTGCCCCAAATGGGAAACAAGAATGCAAAGGTGTAGATCAAAAGATGGAAATGAACTAAGCATTACTTGGGTAGAGCTTCACCTTGTCTCGAAGGTGAGAAAGAAGCTAAGCTAAGTGAAACATCGTCCAATTTCGTGATGAAAGGCACTTAGATCTAATTTAAGTGGATTCTTTGCCTTGTTCGAAAAACAAGGTTCTAAATCCAAATAAGTTATCACTTCGTGATGCCCAAGACATGACAAAAGACTAGTAAAGTGGGCCTCAAGATAAAATGGCCTCCTTAATAATATCTCTCAACTAGGTGTTACAAAGCCATCTAAGAGCGGGCACGATTTACCCAAAAAGTCATGGTGACTAATTTGGTATTATCTCGACTTTGCCCCCTTCAAGTACAGTGGGCACTAATTGCATCCATCGTGTACTCTTGCCAGGGTTGTGATACAGACAACTTTGTAATGCTAACTCACAAGGAAAACTAGTCAAGTGGGTAAGCGAGGCGCTTCCTGTTTCATCCACGAGGTTACACAACGGTGGACTACTTTAGGGTTCTTGGTACCACCCCATTGTTGTAGCTTAAGGCGTTATGCCAAAGGGGTTATGTTCCAGTTGAGCGGATAGGGACGTACCCTTTTTGAAACCTGCAATACAGTGTGATGAAGAGTGGTGTGTTTTTTTATCTTTTTAACTTAAATGTGGTTTCAAGTAGCACACCATTCGACAACCTGCATAAAACACGTGTATTAGAAGTTTTTGTGTTTTCTTTGACACCTTTCTTTAGCAAACTTAAGAAAGAGAATTTACACTTTGCTTTTGATTCCTAAGATCGCCAAAAAGGCGCGAAGGAAGAGCATACGCAATGTGAAAATTCCACTAAGACAAATCATATGGAAATCTATTTTACTTTTTTAGCATCATAGAAAAAGTGTTTTTAAAGTATGACATAAAGTTTGAACAAGTGTTTTTGATCTCCAAGATTGCCAAAAGACGCAAGGAGAGAGCATACACACTTTACAAGCTTTATTCAAATAAGAAATGAAAACACTTAAGCTATGCAAGTTGAAATAACAAAACAAAACCCTGTAACCAACTGATTAGTGTCACAAAACCTTTCAAAGTGTTAGAATAGTCAAGAAAACATTTTTTTAGACTTTAAGATACATTAGAAAATGATTATTTACCTAATAATGTAAACCATAATTTTTTTAAGTCAAAATCCTAATTTTATGATTCCATTGTGTATTTATCTTCAATACCTTTCCAACACAACAAAAACAGAGTCATTTCGAGCTCGGGAGAAAAGTTATGGCCTCCGGAAGATTGCTAATGATGTTTGTGCTAAGGTTTGGGTGTGTGCACCACGGTTTGGGCGTGTGCACCATAGTTTGGGCATGTGCGCCACAGATTGGGTGCCTGTGTGCCTCTATCAAAAAATGACAATCAGAGTTGTACTTGTGCGCACAAAATGGTATGTGTGCTCCCTTTCCTGTAGGTGGCTAAAAAACATGGGATTTTTCAAAATAATCTCAAAAATATCAAAATTTTATTGATTTGGTTCAATTTTGGTAGCACTTCACCTCCTTTGATCTTGCAAAGAGCACAAAAACAAGACAATCCTAGCTAAACTAGCTAAGAAACTTGATATTTATCCATTAATACAAGAAAGGTTATTGAAATTAAAAACTTGAAACTAATCTAATTTTTTTGAAAAACTAATCTAGAAAGCTTGAAACTAATCTAGAAACATTGAAACTAAAAAATTTAGAAACTAAAATAAAAGCTTCAAAATGACTCCATTAATGGAGGATGGACTAAGAGTCCCACCGGGCGTGCCAAATGTATGCATGAGAAGATTAGTTATGTTAATAAACAAGAAACTAGTTAAGTAGTTCCATGATCTAACTAAACCTATCATAAACATCAAGATGAGTGCTAAACAAGATGACTTCTACAATAATGAATTAAACTAAAACACTATCATTTTATCTCTAACTACTCTATGATTACTTAAAACATAAATTGAACCTAGTTAAACCTATGAGCAATTAAATTATATTTGTTGTTTGCTTCAATAGAGGTGAAGAGGTCTCTCTAAAATGGATACAAGGCCAAGTTAGATACCCTCCTACTAACCTACTATGAAGTTATGGATGCAATATGGAGGAGCTTCAACAATGGAGGATAGCCAAGATCAAATGCCTATTAGCTTGGCTAATGCAAATGAGGTCTAATGCCAATATCTCCAAATATGAGAGAGATTTTGTTATGTAAACAAGGTGTGTTTTTTGAGAGGGAGGGGTGACCCTTCTATTTATAGTTTTTCACTTGGGAGAGTTTGGAATTTGGGTGCATGTGGGACTAAAGCTCAAAAAGCACTTTTAGATTAGATTAGGATAAACATGCTTTAGGCTTAGATAAGCTTGGTTTAGGCTAGTTAACTAGGGTTTAGGCTAGTTAAACTTGATTAGAAAGTGATTAGAGACTCGTTGAGATCTGGGAGGGGTCTGAATAACCAATTGTGACTAATAGATAGCCTACGAAGCCAATAGAAGTGGTCTAGAGAGAACTGGGGAGGTTCTGAATGGTTGAAAGGAGGAATGTTTAGCTAATAAGAGAGATATTAGCCTAATAAGTTGATTTATAGGAGGAATATAACCAAGAAGGTGTCGTAAAGGGGCATCCGAGAATGGAGCAAAGAATAGGGAATTAACGAAGTATCGTCAATTGGTTGAATTGGAGGAAATGCTAAGTGTAAGCATATTTTAGGTGTCTACAATGACCAACATTATGAGAGTTATAACAAATAACTTCATTCTTACCTCGTGGCTAGTGTGAACTGATACTTCTTCCATTTTTCCATGAATCCTCAAACTTATAGGACATTCTACCACATTCCCTTGCTCTATGAACAAATGCATTGCAAGTATAACAATATCCATTGAAAGACTTTTCATACCTCATTACATTAGGTTGTTTGACATGGATAAATCTCACATTTCCTTGAAATTATTCTTCTTGTTCATGTCATCATCATCCTTGTGTTAGGTTGTGGAGCCTGTTTTCATGTGAGAAAGTGTTGAAGACTGTACACTAAGAGTATTGTACACTTTCCATAGTTGTCTCGCCGGGGTTTAGGGGCGCATTTTTTTTTTTTTTTGGGCCTTAAAACATGCCCGATATATAGGGAAACATGTTTTTCTTATATGGAAGGATTTTGACCCATAGGTTTATGGGACGGTTTTTGCCCATGGTTTTGATACCCACGGTTTTGTAAAACTACTTAAGTAGTTGTCTACTTATATGGTTTTATGCATATGGTAGGATAATGTAACATTGCATATGTGTTTTGAATTCGGGTGTGAATTATGTAGAGTTTGTTGAGCATAGCTTTGAACATATCTGGGTATTGTATTGAGACAGCAGTGGCTTGTAATAAAATCTGAGCAAGTGATTCTTGGTGGATGTAGCCCAAATTGGGTGAACCACATTAAATATTGTCTCTTTGTGTTGTGTTATTTTATTCTGCACTTTTATTTCATATATGTAATATTTTCTACGTATTAGTTTCTCACATTACGATTCTGTGAGGGATTATTCCACATATTTTATCCCTTATTTCCTAACACCTTGCTCGAACAACATCTTCTTGAGTCAATTTTTCACCCTTTAGGTCTTCCTTGAATCCTAGACAAGTTCTATCACATGCATTATTTTGACTATCTAAGAGATCATCTATAACCTTGGAACTCTTCTTAAATTTATGAAATGATCTTATCTTTCTTGATGCTTTAGTCGCTTTCCTTTTAGGGACTCAATTTATCTTTTGTACTGATGCACTCTTCCTCCTTAGACTTTAGGCTTGATGTTACAATATCCATTCGAGTTTCTAACTGTTTTAGGGTCTCATCATACTCATTGGTGTCAATCCAATGTTTCTCTTCAAGAAGATGAATCTTGTCTTCATAGTCCTTAACCCATGCCTTCAATTTCTTGTTCTTCTTCTCGACATGATTAAACTCTTCTAGGACACACATCAACTCAATTTCAAGGTAAACTTCAACATTTTATCCATCTGAATCCACACATGAACCTCCATATATAGAAATTCATTTTATAGCTCCTAGCTTGTATGAATATGGTTTTATTTCCAACATCATCATTATCGTAACCAAAATTACCGGTTTAGCTGCTACTTACCTCGGATGAGTTGCAATCTTCTTTGGAATATAGGCTTCTCTTAGAATTCTTCTTGCCCTAATATTTTTAAAATTATTCTTGCTCTTATCAAACATGTGGGGCTTCTTATCATCATCATGATCTTCATTATCTTCACCCTTATGCTTATGAGGACACTTGATTGCAAAATTACATATCTCACCATAGTTGAAGCACTTGAAGGGAAACTTACCCTTATACTTTCCCCGAGCCTTTCTTCAACTTCTTAGCAAACATAACAATCAATTCATCATCATCTATATCGTAAATATCATCATGCAGGATATTATTACCTTTTGAATTCCTTTTAGCTTTGAAGGTTGCTTCCTTCTTGGGAGGTTTATCAACACATGTCATCATCTCATAAGTTGTCAAGATACCATGGAGTTCATCCATCTGTAGAATACTCGATCCTTGGATTCCTCTATATATGATACTTTAGGATCAAACTTAGGAGTGATATATCTCAGCACCTTCTGTACCACTAATGCTTCTTTCAATTATTTTCCTAATCCTCTGATAGTATAGGCTACTTCATCTACTATAAGAAGATATGTAGTAATAGTTTCTTCTTGCTCCATCTTTAAGCTTTCAAAGTGAATCCTATAAGTATGGAGCTTTTCAAACTTCACCTTAGTGTCACCTTCATAAATTACTTGTAGCTTATCCCACATAGCCTTAGTTGTAGCACATTGCATAACCTTGACAAATTCTAACTCAACCAAACCACACAAAATGGCATTCATTTCTTTAGAGTTATCATTACTTTCCTTCTTACATGTTGCATATGTTGGAGGAGTTTGAGGAATAATGTACCCATCTACAACTGACTACCAAATATCACATCCCAAGGAAATTATATGATTCTTCATCCCAATGCTTAAAAAATCATAATTTATCCCATCAAACAAAGGATCTTTGCTAGTAGAGGAATCAATTTGCTGACTAACCATATATATGCTTCAAAGGATCACCTAAATCTTTTTAATATTACTTCGATGTCTCGCTCACGATCTGATTGTTATAAGCACACTCAATAAGAGGGGTGGTGAATTAGTGAGCCCTTAATTTTTTTTTCACTTCAATTATATATTTATCATTCAAAACATTTGATTCAACTTAAACAACACGAATTAGCTAGGATTTATTACAACCATACACATGAACACAGGAGCATAAGAACACATAAACACTAGATATAAATGGGAAAACCTCAAGGGGAAGAAAACCCATTGAAACAAATATTTATTACAAAAATGTATATAATTTAGTTGAATACCAAGCCAACAAAGAGCATCAACCCCACAAGGACCACCAACACTTGAATTTAGTAGAGAACCAACCCTACATGGAGGAACCAACCCCTAGATGACTCAACACCAAATCATCCACCTAAATTTTTGTATCACCTTTGGAATGTATCCATAACAACTGATGATGACTCTATTTATCTCTCCTTTCTTATACTATCTTCACCAAATCGGCCTTCTTTTCTAACTCGCTCAAGAACTTCTTCACCAAGCTGATTAGGTCATCTGACCTATCTCTCCAATAGTAGCACACCCTCTAGAACATCATGACACAATCTCTTCCCTCTCTTGATGGTCACAAAGACCTTCACCTCTTCAAACTTCCCTCTTATTCGCAATTTCTCAGTACTCTCTCAACTACACAAATAAGCCTAAACACATGTTTATATACATGAATTAAGTCATCAAACACATATATATCAGAAATAATAAGGAATAATTCATAATAAAAACATGAAAAATCATAAGAACATAATACAAAAATACCACTTAGGTTGGCAATATCATATAAAAACACAACTCCTTCATTAGGACTCATAGAGATCTAATACACTCAAACTGCCCTCTCACCAAAACCCGGACATCATAGGCCTACATAGAATTTACCAAAATTTGAAACTACTTAGAAATGTTGTATAAGTCCAATCCATGCCTCCTATAAGCTTCTTTAACTTTGACCCATCATCTTGTGCTATGAAGCCACTCATTAGAACAACTCTCCTCACTAGGTCTGTGACCTAAAAACCAATTCCCAAACATGAAGCTAAAACACTCATCAAATCACCTCAACCATGCAAGTTAAAAAAATTAATGGAAAGCTTATGACCAAAAATTTCAGACACCATCATTTAGGGATTAGGGCCCCAAGAACACCTCAACCAAGACCACCAAATCACAAAAGCCTCCCCAAAACCAGTCTTGAAAAATAGACTTCGACGAACCTCCTAAGGGCTCAAAATTGATCTGAAACCACTCTAGACATGTATCATAGCTTCCATAATTCTTCAAAAATAAATTTATTCATCTAGTCTAGTGTAAAACTCAAGATCAATATTAACTTCTTCATAAATTTTCTAATTACCATGGGGTCCACACACTGCCAAGACACCTAAATACCACCTGGAGAAACATGAAGGATTCCTCTATAACCTCCAATCACTAACCATGGTCAAACAATCCATTATGGGCATGATTGAATGATTTATTCTCCATCGCTACTTAATTAGGGTTAAAGGAGGGTTTTAGACGACCTTACCTTCTTAATGATTGTTCATAAAGCTCTATCCCTTGATATTTGAACTAATGCATGGAATGTCATCTTAGGTATATTCCCCAACTACCATAAAGATATCGAGCCACAATGTATAGTTCACATGTGCCATTGAGAATCAAACCGACCTTCTCGAGCTTTAATTATCACTTCTAATAACTTGGTAAAGGAAAAACACAATATCTTGCACATTCCTTAAAACCAACACCTGAAACTTGGACCACACCTCAAGAACAACCTATTACACATTTACTAATGCTTACCTTTTCATTTCTAAGCTGAAATCTTATCTACTCACCTCATTTTTCCACCCAGGACATAGGAATATGTCTAGGTACAAACCTAAAAAGTAGTATTATCCCTATACCTACACTCTAAGACTCTAAGACACTTATGAGTGTTTATACACATCATCCTCATGTTATCCATACTCTAACAATGCATAACTAGTCGTTACATACCTGAGAACCACCATTCCATACCATCATATTGCTGACTAGGCCATGACTAGGCTTCATGACCTTGCTTGTGTTGGAAGCACAATGGAATGAGGTGGGATAATCATCCCTAGAAATTTCTTACTTCATTTAACATTGTTTTTAACATCTATTAAACATACATTCAATCATATGCATTCAATATGAGTTTATTAGGTGTACACTATACATTCAAATGAACATGAAACACGAGAGAGAACACATAGACACAAGATGTAAGTGGGAAACCCTCACGGGGAATAAAACCCATTGAAAACCATTGCTTATTGTAGACACCAAAATTTGGTATCACTACCCTTGATTACCTGCATGCACATCTTTCACCATGGTCCTATCTAAACCCTTTTAATTTAACTCATTTGTTTTATTTTAATTCCCATATATTATCCCATCACCCTTAATTATTAAGTAATATTCATTAATTAATATTATTTTTCTAATTACGTTAAATTATCTTTCTTTAGCTTTCTTTTATCTCTAATCACCTAAATCTCGCATCCCTAGGTTTTTTCTAGCTTTTATTCTACCCATATTTATCTCTTATCTACCCATGACTCTTCCCTAATAGACCCTCATCCTCCTACATGTTTTAAAGAACTTATATGAATCCCTAAAAGCCCCAAATCCTGAGTAAATCAAACATCCAAAAATAAAATGAACGGTTTTCCATGATCGACGATGACCCATTTGGGTTTCCATCGATCCTATAAAACTAATTTAACCCCCTTCCAAAAGGAGACACAACCTTTGCTTTCTTACATTGTGCAAGCTTATCTTTGAATCGAGCATTCCCGTAACCATGTCAATCCTATTGGAGTCCATTGAATCTTGTCTTGCATCACTTGTGTAAGATTTGGGAGAATCAACCTTAGCTTTATTTCATTGTCCAAACAAATCTTTGACTGCGAGCAATCTTGCAACTATGTCAACCCTCTTACAGTCCATTGGAGCTTGTTTCACACCACTTGTGTGACTTTGGGAGGTTTACTTTGATTTCATGCTTATCTATGCTATCATATGTGATTTTCATTATTATCTTGTAGAATCTAACTTCTTAAAGGTCTAGCCATCACAAAATTCCATCCTTAGCATGTTCTTCCAAATGCTTTGCTTGATTTCTTATGTAACTCATCTACCTTCCACTTTGTATTGTAATGCCCAAGTCACTCACACCCTACCTAGGTCACCATCACCCTACCCGGTCTCCATCGACCTAGTCCTGTGTCATCATAATTTTTGTTATAGATTCCTCTCAGTGTCTACTTCAACTCTTACATTGCTTCCAGACTTGAAATCTGCTATCATGCTTCTTTGAATCTACTCTATTTCTAGTCCAATCCATCCTAATATTTGTTATCTTGTATCCCTTTTATTTCTTTGTCTCGGATATCCTCTGCAGGTTGTTACCAATCTTCTCAAGCATCTCGTGATCATCATTTACACTCAAATTCTTGTAGATCTACATTTCCATCTTGTTGTCCACCTTCATTAGCTTAGGTCATCGTCGACCGCCCCTATGCGAGCTTTGGGTCACCGTCGACCTAGTCAGGTAAATTTTTTTGAAGTTAATTTAGATCACATTAGTACTTTCCATCCATTTCTATTGTTTTTAGATTCTGGTTTGTGTCGGTTTCGCATGTTATCAAGCTATCTATCATTTCTTTCATTATATTTTATCAAATGGGGGTTGAAATCCATGAAAGGAAGGTAACACTTCTTGGAACCAGCTTTATCGGGAAACCCCTGCATATATCATCTAATCCATTTTCTTCTTAGTTCTTCTTGTCTTGTAGGTTCATCAAGTTTACAACAAGTTCATTCACTTTGCGCCCATCCATTTACATCCATCACACATTCAAGGTACCTTAAACCCTCACATTTTGGAGTTATTTAGTTTTCTTTAGTAGTTATTTCATTAATAAGAAGGGAATGAGAAAATAAGATCAACATTCTGCACGCTCATGTGGGATGACCCTTTTAGGTGAGTCTCTTGCATTTTTCTATTTTCCACTAACATTGTGGTAGAGGATTTTACTTGTGCTTGTTTGTGTTGGCTTCTGGACTTGCTTGGATTGCTCTTCACTTGCTTTGAAGATCGGATAAAAGGAAAAGTGTTCTCCAGGTATTCTTCATTTTTCCTTATTTTCTCCTTTTGCATCGTATTTTCCCTTTCTTGTGTGTTTGACTTCATCAAACTTCACATTTGGATTTGGTTTAAAAATAACCCTTTGCATCTTGCTTGATAACATAGATTAAGTAGGGATTAATCAATTTCATCTCAATTTCTATCACACACAACCAAGTTCACACATCAATATACACATCTAGACATATTCCTACCAGGTGGACTAATTTGGGATTTCATCACCCAATAGAAAGTCGCCGCGATTTTTTGGACATGTTAGAAATCCTACACGAATCAAGCCTCACGTACCTTTGGGTACATTGAGGACTCTCCACCACAACTACCTTAAACCAACCCTAGATTTCCATTTCCTAGGTACCTTAATATCCATCCCCTTTCTCTTTTCACATTTTCTTAATAAATTGAAAACAAAAAAATGTGTGCTTGACTTTCTTGATCTAAAAATGGAACAAAACCTTTCCTCAAACGGTTGTGAACAAATATTTTCCATGACCAATGTATCATCTGTGCCCTTGGTTACTTCAGGCCTCCTTCTAGCCCCATGTATAAATTCTTATTCCATAGATCTCCCACAATCTCTCAATCATATCATCCCATTCAATTGGTGGATCCTATTCCACCCCATTCGATATCATTCCTAACATGCCTATCCAACCATCACAATTCATTGACATCCCCTCTTCTTATGTGACTCAACAATCAAACATTCTCATCTAATCCCAACCGTCTCATCATGTCCCTACTTTCCACAATCACACATTCCCCAGCCAATGCAATCTCACC
Source organism: Taxus wallichiana var. yunnanensis (assembly GCA_018340775.1). Lineage (NCBI taxonomy): Eukaryota > Viridiplantae > Streptophyta > Pinopsida > Cupressales > Taxaceae > Taxus > Taxus wallichiana. Next base: position 555,402,257 of record CM031234.1, read on the forward strand.
CCTTAACACCTTTAAGCAACCCTTTCCTAATCCACCACTAAAAATCTATTCCCACCTTCCACACCATACAATTACAATCCTTATTCAATTAACACTATATATCAAACACCTACCCCCATATCTATTTATCTATCTTATCATCTACCCCCATCCTATACATTCTTTTTATGACTTCTTCAATAATTACCCCCACATCTACATCAACCCTACCCATGATCGCCATACCTACCACATCAGCTTCTACTACTTCTACATCTATTCCCACCTTTACCATGTCCATATTAGCTTTAACTATACCTACCTCTCCATCCACATCTATCATTCCCCAATCTATCTTGCCTAACCCCACCTCCACATCTACACTAAATGCACCCATCACTACAATTACACCACTTACCTTTGTAACTACCACATAAACAAATCCACTCATGACTACCTTGACATCTTCATCACATATTCCTACATATTTTCCCATGGCCACATCACCTATTTCACCACCCTCTACCATTTCTACATCTATACCAATTACGTCCTCTCGATTTGCAAACATATCAATGACACCCCTTGAAACATTTATGAAACAAACACCCCCACCTAAGACAAACACAAAGGGTATTCATGTCCCTTCCAAAAAACCAACCATTTCTACATTAACCAATCCAAAACCTACCCAATCCACATCTCACATAGACCTCATCAATCACATGATCCAAACACCTCTTTCTTCATCAATATCCACACCTACACCTACCATTGATTCCATACCTATATCTACCTCATAAAATTCCTTGGATTCAACTCCCCTATCCACATCCATTCCACATTTACCTACCATACCATCCATAGAGTCCACCCCAGCCTTCCTCTTTCTCGAACTTTTGCCCGCCCCACCACATCAACTATTGAGACCACATCCCCATCATCTTCTCCTTCCACATCACTGTCATAATTTGAAAAATATTGGAAAGAACTCCAACTTGCAACAACTTCAGGTGATCCTCCCATCTCTTCTACACAATGATATGCTTCCACATCAAACAAATTTTTGCCTTCTTTAAACATCATCAAGTAAAAACCGCTTCCTCCACCTATATCAACCACAACACAACCTTCGGACCCTCTAGTAAAAATCATTATCATCCCTTACAAAGGTGCTCCTTCACAATCTAAATATAAGAACTTTGGTAAACTCCCACAATGATCTCTTGTGCATTTTGTTTTCGCCCTCAAAATTCCCCTCTTTTTGAAGTCAAGTTTTGGAAATTTTGATTCGGTACCTTGGAGTAGTGGACCGCATTGAGCCTGGTATTGTTTGTAGTTTTCATTGCATGGAGAACAATTTGAAATTTAGGTGTAAAGATGGGATTTTCCCTTTCTTTTATTTTTCCACATTGTGAATGACGGGTGTATCTTCCTGTCAATTTTTTCCCCAACATCCATGGGTAGTACATGGACATCTCTGATTGGATCTGCATGGCCATGTTTCAAGTGGTAGCGGAAGCCTCCATGCGTCTAAATGACGCAACTCCAAGGGCAGGGCCTAAGGGACAGTCCTCAAATAAGCGCAGGCTTTCCACGTGTCCCAGGTCCGAAATGAAAACAAAACAAGCCCAAATTGGCTAAGTATGGAAGGTTCAACAGACGACGCCATGTGCCTCATCAACGTAACTTCAAGGGTCAAAGCCAAGGGCGGTTCCCCAAACTTACGCTAGCCCTCCATGTGTCCCAAGTCTAAAAAAGAGATAGAGCCGATCGTTTAATTGACTAAGTATGAGAGGGTCGGCGGAAGCCTCCACGTGCCTCAACGACGTAACTTCAAAAGTGAGACCAAAGGGCCAGTCTCCAAATGAGTGCCAATTCACCATGTGGTCGGTCCAAAATAGAGACAAAGTCGGTCATTGAAGAGTCTTGGGTTGGCAGAAGGATCCACACGTCATCTCGGTGCCCTTTCAGGAGGTGAATCCAAAGTAGAAACTCAAATGAGCGCTAACTCTCCACGTGTCTAGAGTCCAACTGAAGACAAGTGGGTAACGAGCCCAAATCGGATAAGTATAAAAGAACCGACGAAAGTCTCCACGTGTCTCTTTGGTGCAACTTCAAAGGAAGAATCAAGAATGGGTTCCCAAGTGTGTGCGAGCTCGCCACGTGGTCGAGTTAGATATATGGCCCCGCCAAACAAAAGGGACTTAGTCAAAAAACACAAAAATACTGAACTGGCCTACAAAGGGACATGTGGCCATGTTTCAAGCGTTAGCGAGGAGGTGGGCCCTTTTTGTGTTTTGATGCCGTTGAAAAGTCAAGCGGGAAAGCGGGCACGAGCAATTTGGGAATTTTGGCTTTGTTTCCATAAGGGATAAAGTCAAATATTGAGCCCACATCAAAAGTCAAAGTGCAAGGGCAGCCGTCAGAGCAATTTGGGAATTTGGGCTTTATTTCCATAAAGAGCTTAAAGTTATAAAGTGACCCACGGCCCTGCCCATGCTAAGGTATAAAGTCAAATGTTGAGCCCACATCAAAAGTCAAAGTAGGAGGTGGATCGACGAGCAATTTGAGTTTTTAAGCCTGCATTGAAAAGAGGTAAAATTGCAAAAGTGAGTCGTAACTCCATCGCCACTCAAGTAAAGCCACGTGTCAAGCCTATATCAAAAGTGGGTGGGTGGGCCAAAATGTTCCGAAGTGCTATTTCTCTAAAAGGCACAAAATACAAAAGGCGTCCTCAGGACTGCTTCAGTTCAAATCTTCCCCATGTGGACGGCTCAAATTTAAAGTTTGCAAAGGCAGATTGAACGATTGCGATTCAATACATCTGGTTTTTCTACCAGGCATGGAAATGGCCGAGGCATTGGAGAAGCTCATGCATTAGTTTCTTGAATCAGTTTCATCATTTTTGTAACTGAATGTAACCATTCTTAGAAGCTATTTAATGGCTTCTCCATGCCGTTGTTAGGGTTGGATCCGGTACTCTGTAAAGGTAATAGATTTGAAGTAATCAATACAAAATTTTTTCCCTTTCTTCCTCTGATATTTCTTCTTTCCTTGTCTGAAATTTGGGAATCATCCATCTTTTATGATAAGAAACTTTGTGTTCTTGTTTATATGATTTCTGGAACTTTGTGTCTTTGGAATTATACTTGGTTATGAAAGTGAATGATTCTATTCTACATCTCCCTGGTTCAATACGTATAAGGTTATACTCTGATATCTATATTTCCTGAAGGTATTGTTATGTTCTTCCTCTCTCATCTCCTTAATTCTTCCGTTCTTTTGTATTGACGATCATTGGGCATAAACATTTCAAAGTATCAGGAATCCACACTTTGAAAGTTGTACATTTGTATATAATTTTTGTTGCTTGCTTTCAATAAGGGAACCTCTCCCATTAAAGAGGAAGGACTTGTTGTCCCTTGACTGTGGTTTGTTAAAGGTATCATTTTAGAAACCCAACACATCCCCAAAGAAAGATAAACATTCTTCCAACAAATACCAAATATACATCATCTATTTTGGGACCACATCCATCTATTCTAGGGCCGCCCCATTCATCTAAGACATCTCACAATGATCAATCCAAATCCAAATAGTCTAATTCCCTTCTAGGACCAGCCCCTTCACAAAAACACTTCAACCCACCAATCAACCCAAGCCAAAATCATCCAACACTTCTTCTTCTAGAACATCAACCATCATAAAAATGAATCCAAAGCATCAAAACCTCAAACTCCACCCTCAACATCCAAATCATCTCAAACATCCACCTCTTCTTCCAAGACCAAAACATCCCATAAACACAAGGCACCTCCTAATACCTTGGTTGAATCACATGCGGAGGTCCTCCAATAATTACTTCAAACTTTTTTCCACCACGCTTCCACCTATTAAGGCCTTTGACCCTAATAGTAAGAAGCCATCATGGTTTGACTCTAATCATGTTTGTGCCTATCACCGTACCTTGGCTCATGACACTAAACATTGTAAGGCCCTTCAAACCATCATCCATGATCTTATTGAGAGATATGACCTTCTCAAAGATTTTCCTTCTCCATCTACCATTTCATCTACAACTAATTCGACTCCTATTTCTACATCCCCATTCATCAAATTTTCTAAGTCTCCTCCTTCATCTACATCATCCCCTATCATCTCTCCTTTGTGTATCATTCCTCCTAATGCGGTTCCTCCCTTATTCATCAATATTTTTGCCTTGCTAAACCATCCCTATGATCCCTCAACCATATATCTTATCCAAATTCCAAGTTATCATCGGCATTCTCATCCAATCCCATCCAACTCTTTCAACATCTGCTAGCCCATCTACATTGCCCAACATTGGGAGAGCATCCTCCCCTTTGTTTTTGATCTTCTCACACCATCTTCCTCATCCATGCATCCTATTCCCACCAATTAGCCCCCTCGACGCTGATGGAATTTATTCTAGGGTCGGTCTTCTTATGGATCAATTCCTTTCCATCCTTGACATTATATCATCTCATCCGATCTTTTCTAGTTTATTTTGACCAAACAATCTATCACTATATTCTTATCCTAAGTCCACCGTTATGTCCATATTTGTGCTTCCTTGAAGGCACCATGGCTTCATCTAAAGTATGAATTCATGGTCATATATGTACCTCTCTTAGGGGCACCATACCCTCATCCTAAGTCCATTTTTGTGGCCATTATTCTCGTCTCTTAAGACACATATTTTTCACTTCCTCATTTCCAAGGTGTTGCACATATTTTATGATCTTTATCCGACTTATCTTAACCAATCTAATCTAAATATTCTTATCTATCACCTCATCCAAATTCCACAGGTTGTGGCCATATTCGCCCCTCTCTCTTGGGGACCATTCATTCTCATTCAAAGTCCACCTTTGTGGCCATATTAGTCCCTCTCTTGGGGACCATGTTTTCATCTCGTTAGGGACACATATTTTCTTTGCTTCCTCAAGGGTAGCGCATAGATTTTATCTTTGCTCATCTATCTCATCGCATCCTATCTTTTGAATTCCCTCATTATATCGTATTGTGACTTTAATAGTGACCTCATTCTTAAAGAAAATCAGAACGTTACTACCTTAGAAAGGAGCCAACATGGAAATTTTTCCCCTAATTAGATTGGACCATACATTATCACACATAAGTATGGGTTGGGAGCCTATCATTTGGCCTCCCTTGATGGTAAACCAGAAGTGGAACCGCTTAACACATTGCACTTGTGACCATTTTATTGTTAACATATTTACCAGTGAGCACTTAGTCATATCCTTAGATCATTCCTCCATCTTAGCCTCTTTCATATATCATTGTAATGATTTGGGATTATGTGGTCTTCTCGTCATTTCCCTCGATACAACCTTAAATATGGGCACCATGGCTCTTCCCATAGCATTTCCCTTATGGATAGGTTATCCTTTCTTGGTGAGAACTCCACAACTATTACATCCATCACCTTCTTGTTTACCTATTAGAACCACGCTAAGGGATCACATGTGTCTCTTGTACATTCATTATCCCCTTCTAAGTGGTCTACCTAGCTATTCCCGATCTTCCCCATGTAAAAGTCAAAATTCATGGATGCTCTTATAAAAATCAAAACATATAAAAAATAAACTACTCCCTTAAAGGACAATTGTTCATGTAAAAAAATAAAATCAAAATCAAATAAATAAACCAATCCCTCAAAGGACGAATATCATATATATCATTCTTGCCATCTATATCACATATATATAAAGTATACCATACCCTCGAAGGATGGATACTATTTTGTATCATGGCATTGAAGGCTTCCCACATTGATCATCCTTCTATTTTATTAGCATCCTAAGAAATATTTCCACATTAATTAACTTTCTCTATCCCCTTCCCAAAGTTGGGGCATAGATTTAAGGAACACCACTTATGGAGAACCCTCTTCCTATGTACAAGTTACATCACAAACCCCTTTGTCATGATGACATTAGGTTTATGAGTTCACTTCATCCATGTTCTCTTTATGATCTTTGATATAAATAACTATCGTTGGTTATTTTATTGCATATGTTTGGTTGCATATGTCTTGACTTACTTGGATTTCCTTTTTATTTACCTCCAATGTGATTAGAGGCACCTTTTCCTCGAGAGCCCCTCAATATGACGTAGCATCGTTCGTACCTATAGGTCACCATCCTCAAGTTACATTTTATTTTGAATCCCTCCCATCCATATTTAACTATTATTTGTTTTATTGCAAACACATTTATCTAAATCACCTACATTGCTACCTATCTATGATTTCACATCAACTCATCTATCCTTACCTATCATCATTTATAATCGTCATTCTTCACATCTATTTTTCAAATTATTTTTCTTTGTATCACATATCATCCATACATATACATTCATCATCATCGTTATAAAATCCATAGTAAACATGTAATCAACATCATCATCAATATAAAATGTATCATCTCTATGTATCATATATCATAAATTACAAATTAACCATCTAATCACACATACATTTTTTATTCATCATCATCATCAAATGTAAATTAAAACAAACATACAATCATCATCATCACATATCATCAATATAAATTAAATCATCACATCAAATGAACACATGTTAATCCATGACAAAATCATAATATATATATATATATATATCAAAATAAGTGTCTCGATACATCATAGTTGGCCTCTAAGGGCCCTCTCTCAAAGCAGAGATATCATCAAAATCAGTAAACTATACATCTGATATCCTCAAATCTTTCCCTCCTAGGGCAGGCACAACACTTGACCCCTACACATCATCACCACCCTCATGGCCTCCCTCCTCTTATTGGCCTTACTCCTGAGACAACCAAACTCCACCCACTGCCCCTCTACGGATGCTCCTAGTATCACGGTGTCTTTGATAGGTTCTCGATCACAATCCCCTCATAATACTTAGCCTCTACGGCTAAGTATTTTTATCTATCCATCGCAATCATGCCAAGAGGCTCCACTTGTCCCGACCCCTATGATGCCACTTGAGCACCACTCACCGATTCCATCGCAAGAATCGTAGCCAGATCTCCAAAGCGGGCCCCAGTAGACCTCCTTATGCCTACGGTGGTCCCTCTCCTATATGACTTGGTCATGTTCCTATGTCACTTTGTGTCCCTCTTTTGGATCACAATATATCTCTCCACACGTATTTGATTTAACTCTACATGCAATCGGGACATCTTCGTAGACTCTCCCCTATCTCCATCCCTATTGCCTCCTTGAACTGTCATTGCCTCTACCTCCATCTCCTCTTCATCCTCATCTCCTCTCTCTCCCGCTACCCGAGCTGCCCATGCTGTGGTAATCTAGTCAAAAAATCCTACTCCAAATCCCACATCATCATCGTTGTCCTAAGGCACTGCTGGCTCCTCCAATGGGTCAACCATAATAAGACTCAACATCTCTTTATCGATATCCTCTCTCCTATACAAAATCAAATCCCTCCGCACACTGCATGACGACTCCAAAATGTCATCACACCTTGTCAAACTACATGACCTCGATCATCTCTCGGTCGTCTACCCTACACCCATCTCATCTACCTCATCTCTGCTAACTTTGCATCGACACTAGGCCATGCAGGGGAACTCTCGGTATGGCCACCATATGATTTGATCTACATCAATCTAAGCCAACATATCAACATACCAATCTACACCCATCTCACCCCAATCTCCAAATTCCTAGTCAACCCTCCATATCAAAAACACCGTTGTAAGCTCTATGTGGTCCCCTCACGACCCATGGTAGCCCTGGTGGCCGAATCACTACAATATGCTCGTAGGCTCATGGTATACCCGTAAGCTAAGCAAGGTAGAGCCAAATGAAAAATTGTCTCGTGCTTGAAAATATCTGTTATAACACTTATTAGAGCCCATAGAAACTTGGATCCTCCCGATTCAGAAATGCATAACAAGAAATGGCCATTCGACCAAGAAAATCAATCGTCATGCGACACCTCGGTGTCATATCTCAACTCATATGAAAATTCCCTCGAAGATAATCTGATGTGAGACGCATTGACTCAAAATAGCCATGTCATCATTAATCATCTATTGTCACCTATGATGGGAACAATCTACTCCCCACTGAAAAGGTAGCCTAAGGATGTGATACAAATCCTCCAGGGTAATGGTCATCTCACCCGTCTTGAACCAAAAAGTACAATTCTATCTATCCCATCTCTTCACCAAGGAAACCATCAAACCCACATCCCATGGGATCCTCTCGATAATGTTCAAACCCTCCTAGCCCCACAACTATGAAGTGATCCCACTCAACATCAGGAATATCTCCTATGATTTTATCTAATAGATCTCGCGCCACTCGGTCTCTCAAACATAAAGTCTCTTTGGCCTGTAATCATCTAAACAACATGTGAACATTAGTTTTTTCCATCATTATCCCATCTATCTATCAATTTTTTCCAATCTAGCCATGTTCGGCACTAACCTAGGTCAGGTCAACGTGTATAGGGGTCGATTGACATGCCTTAGGGACCAAGTGAACGCCGACCCTACCGGGTCACTATCGCCACCCCTGACATCATCCACTTTTTCTAAAAATGCAAACAAAAAAAATAAAACATAAAATAAACTAAAAATAACTATGGGTCTTACTACTCACTATCCTACACTTCCTCCGGTGCTTCCTCGCTACTCATGCACCTCCATATCTCAATTTCCTTTTATATCTTTCTCGATCTCAATCATCAATTGCATGCATGAAAATGAGCATCATCAACCGACCCTTGGGATTTTATAGTCGCAACCCCAAGTCACCATCAACCCCCTTAGGTCACCATTGATTGGCCTTAGTCATCGTCTATTTTCCTTCGCACCCTTGTTTTGGTTTTCCCTTGTCTCTTTTTGTGTCCTTCACTAAGGCATCATCTATTTTGATCTCAAATTCCACCTTTGTGGCCATATTTATTTCCCCTTAGGGAATTTTACATCATCACTTTTTCGTATTTCACCTTCTCGGCCATTTTTGTGACTGTCTTTGGGGCACCATTATATTCATCACCATCCTTTGTGGATGAATACCTTTCACTCGATTCATCATGTATGAAGGATTTCACATTATTTTTGCATTTGATTGCACATAGTTTGGTGTTTTCGTATGACCCATTGGTACTCACGGCTCGCATCCATTTGAAAGGTTTGTCATTGGATTCCCTCCATTTTTAGTGATTTTTTCCCACCGACTAGTTTGTAGAACATTTTCGTTGTCTCCATTGAGACCATCCTTTGTTCCCTACCGACATGATATTGGAATCACCACCATAGGTTAGATTGTTTTTGAAATCCTTTTTGCCTAAGGTTGCTCTAAGGAGAAGACACACGAAGGATGCACACATGGGAATAAGGCACATTTGAAGGCACGGGAAGATAGAAAAGAAAATGCACGCCATAACACTTTAGATCAAGACTTAGCCATTTTTGTGGATAAGGACTATTTTTGGAGATAACGTGCGGAGCACACATAGAGATGAAGACTTGTGCTCCACATAATGGTATTTTGGGAACAAGCGACAAATAAGCACCATGCATAGTTTAAGCTAATAATAGGATTTCTACTTGAGTTAACTATAGACATCTATTATTAGAGCACTTGCATGTTGTGCATACTATTGTAAAGGCACATGGTTATTATTAGCATGTGACCTATTTTGAGAAGTGCATGGGTGGTGAAGGGAAAGTCCCACCCCTATAAATATGTATTGATTTGTGTAGTTTAGTGTGGTGAATTATTGTAGAGTTGTGTTGTTGGTTTTGACGCGCACACATGACTCATGGAGATACTGATATAGTGTAAGAAGCTTATGTGTTTTACAATATTTAATGCAATGGAGTATATTGGTTGGATAATGGTATTAGACATAATTGAATTTGGCTCTTATATGGTTAATCTTATCATAGTTATTGTTTAGTTCATCTTTCATATAATCTAAGATCTAGATCTGGTTTATGCATTGTGGAATGTTTATGACTAGTTATGAATCTGAATATGTTTAAACATCATCATGCTAACATCATGTATAAGCAACTCTAAAGAGGGACCTGGTGCCTTTGTGCGCTTTGGGTGAGTGCTCAACTTAGGCTGAGTGATGTGCCAAATGCACCTAGGTTATTCATAGTAAATTCTAGGTTGCATCATTGGTTCCATTTCGGACCTCTTTTTCAGCTTGTTTTTAGGATGTTTCGTGATGAAGACGTACTGAGTTAACCTTATCAAGTGTTGAGGAGTGGATAGTAGATATCTAGAAGAAGAATACACTCAGAGATTCAACACTGGATCTAAGTTTGACGCGCACGTGGTGGGTGGAGAAAACTTCTATGAATATTTATATGAGAGTTTCTTTGCTATCTTTTCGATAGAGTTATATGAGTGGTTAGTTGCTTATGCATCTAAAAGGAATTGGAGGTTTCACACACTTGTCTAGATGTGGAAGAATTTTAGGCCCTCTATGATGCTAATCTGATTTGGACGCGCACTATGGACACTTGGTTTCATGGTGTTCTGAATAGCTATATTTTGGAGTACTCAATTTCCACTTATTCTTTCCTGAGGTAGTTGAGTTCCAGTTTTATGTTATCCCAAGGGAACCTATCTGTAAGGAATTCCACTAGCAATCAAAATCTTGATGGTAACCCCAAATTTGGAAGAGAAGTCGATGGCTAGCTAAACCCCACCATGCGTGGGGGCAAGAGAGCAGGTTTGGTGAAAGATGGCGGACCTGGCGGCAGAGAGGTAAAGAGAAGAAAGGCGGCTCAAGTTCAATGAGGCACGTGAGAGGGATTTAGAGAAGTAACGCAAGGTTACAAAATGGATGGCATTGTGGAGAGAGATGGCTCATGAAGGATTTGGAACTCATGCAAAGGACGTGGAGCTAGAGCATTTGAACTCCCCCATTTGGGAAAGCATGACAAGGAACCCTCCTTCACCTCTTATGAGAGTGTGCTAACAGAGACAACATGGGCCATGGGCACATCTGAATCTACCTAGTGACCTAGCCCTTGCTTGGTTTTCCAGTTTCTAGTACAACTAGTAGTCAACAAGCTAGTTTGGGTAGTAAAATAACATGAGTGAATCAAATAACAAGTACATCTATGGTCGGGAAGACGTCTTCCTTGTTATTTGAGGTACCTTTTCAGCATGTCATCAACACAAAACTCAAGTGCACAAAATTTTGGACTCACCTCTGGGAATAGTACCACCTCACAAACTAGTAGGAGTTCAATTTAGTACCACTATTGGGACACAAGGAAGTACATCCTCTAGTTCACTTCCTGCTATAGGTGGAGGATCAAGGGGGGGCATAGGTGGCTCTGGTTCTAGTGGATTTGTGGGTTTGGAGGCAGAGGTAACACAGGGGGTTCTGGATCCGGTGGGCATGGTCCTCACCAACCCCAAATATTTACATGGAGATGTCACTTCATCTTCCAGAGTATAGGGAATAGAAGATGTTGTTGAGCATGTGCACATGTGTGAGATATATGTGGGCACACAAAAGGGATCACAACTTCTAAGCACAAGGCAAGTCAGTTTGCAACTACATTGCAGGACGCATGCACACATAGTTGTACATGAAGTTTGACCTTGATCAAACTTATGTATATTATACAACATTACAGGATGCTTTCCTTAAGGAATTTTATATCCCTGAGTTCGAGTAGAAAAGTATAAGCATGCTCAAGGATATTAAGCAGGGCACTACTGAGAGTGTTTGGGAATATGATGCCCATTTCAAAACACTTTTGTCCAAACTTTCCTATGATATCCATGCAAGCCAGCATGCATAATGGTTCATCGAGGCTTGATCACACCTTTTAGGAGGGCACTATCACATAAGACATATACAAATCCATGTGAAGCACTTGAAGCAACATTACGTGCTAGGTAGTCAAAGTATAGACACTGGAGTGAGCCCATTCCTAGAAGCTCATATTACAACTATGGAAAAGTAGTTGGAGAAACTATCGGCCAATTCCATTCACGAGACGTACACACTGGGATTTGGTGTATAGATTGTGAAGTGTATAGACACACTAAGGATAGTTGTCCCTGCAGATCAGTGTGTGTTCATTGTTGTTAGACTTATGAGATATGATATGTCATTTAGACCATGATGTAAATCATTCCCCATTGTTATAACATGCGATTAGGAAGAACGTATCTTGCTACTACTGTAATATTTTCTAGTCCACGACTCACAATACCAAAGATTGTAGGTTGATTGATCAGATCCATGATGCCATTGATATTGGTGTATGATAGACATGAGTTTCAATAACTCTAAAGGTAAAAGTGAGCACCATGATCATGATCACACTCAAGGGTGCTAACGATCAAAATGAAGGGAACTTTGAAGGAGGTCATGGTAGAGGTCGAGGATACCGTGGTGGATTCAGGGGCCAAGGCCGTAGTGGTGGATGAGGTGAGTTTCCTCATGGAACATGTTATACGTGTGGATCTCCTGACCACTACAGAATGAATGTCCTCATAAATATTACTTGTTCTTTTTGTGGAAAGAATCATAACTATGAAGAGTTCCTAGACTTATATGAGCATCTTAGCAAGTAACATAAACAGAGAACAAGGGTACATGGATGGTTAGAATACAATGTACCATGGAAAACCAATGGATGCCAAAGTTGGCACTCGGATCTTGAGGTAGTACCTGAAAATTACTACATGCATTGAAGCTGTGTGCACTAGAGAAGCATTGCAAAAAAATCCTACCATTACTAGGGAGGAGGTTTTACATGCAAGATACCCAGATCCTACACATCAGAAGGAGGTTTATCAGAAACCATGGAGGTGATCAGAAATCTTTAGGGTGAAATACAATGTTTAAAGGAACAATCATGGAAGTTAGAGCAAAAGAAGGTAGCAGAGATGGTCCAGTCAGATGTTGATGATCTGAAAGAGGTATGCAAGATGTTGTACCAGAGAATATTATTCCATTACTAGGGAATTGGTTAAAGGGAAACACTCCACACGCATAGGTATTGAGAATGGATGGTATATCCTACACGCTAATCTCCCTCCTCATAGCTTGGATTATGACAAGGAGATCACCCTAAATGTTGTTGTGGATGGGTGGTTTTGAGCAAATATATTGATTGACACAGTGAAAAAGTTAATGTGCTTACTTTAGATGCATGGGTGTAGATGGGTAGACCTCCATTACAACCATCCTCTAATGTATTGTTTATGGAAAATCAAACTAAGGCCACTCCAATAGGAGTTTTAAAGGATGCATCCATTACTATACAAGGGGCCAAGTTCACTTGGGGACTTTGAGGTTTTAGCACTTGCAGAAGCAGAAAACTTCCTAGCTCTACTTGGGCACCCTTGGTGTTATGCAAATAATGTTGATCTATGGTTCAACAAGGGGTATATAAGTTTTGAGAACAAGGAAGAATGAGTTATTATCCCTTTGAAAGATGGGAAATCTGCACCTTATGTTGAACCTTTGAGTGAGGAAGACCTAAATAGTTTATGTGCACGTCATTCGAGATCCGAAAGTACTTGAGCCATCTAAGGAAGGAATCCTCAAGGGGATGATGCACAATCCATTAGTGATACTACAAGTATTTCTATGATAATTGGGCACATGGAACCTATGAGATGGTTGGGTGTGAAGTAAGAAGCACATCTACGTGAGGAGGTAGACCTCATGTATTAGGAGGATAAGTAACAACCTTGTACCCCGGTACACTGGCGAAGGAGACCCTGAGGTATTCCTATGCGCCATGGAAGAATAATGGAAGGATCAAGTGGAAAAAAGAAATATGTTAGTGTATACCCTACGCGGGACAACAACACATTGGTGGATGGTTCATAGGGATAATCTCATAGAATGGAATGAAGTGAGAATTTCTCTAACAACCCGATTTCTCAGAGCAATGCACCTACTCAAATCTGCACATATCATGGTAATCATCTTGTTCAACACCACGTTCAATAGTGTGAGAGACTCTGGATAGAGGGGCAGGAAGCTTTACCACCTTCATGTGGGTGCAAAACTTTATTTCACTTTACGCGGTTGCGTGTGCTTGGTATGTTTATGTGGAGCTGCATAGGGAGACTAGAAATTGGCAAGACTTGACTACAGAATGATCCAAAATTTTGACTACTTCTCCACTAAACCTCTGGTGAAAGAGGCATTACGAGTTATGGAGTGATTGACTATGGGAGACAGTGTAAAGGCTGAAGAAATCATTCAGAGTTATTTGGTGAGGTAGACCTAGGAGCGACATTTTGATGAAGTAGATGAGACAAATGCCAAACTACTTGAGTGCACTTTCCTTGAGAAGGAGAAAGGAAAGATGGTCTACATAGTGGATGAGGAAGAAGTAGAAAATTTGGACATAGATCATTCAGAGGGTACGCATGAGGTCTTAGATAATGTGGATAAGGAGGCACATGCCTATCATGAACCTATGAAGACCAAGAAAGTGAACATTGGCACAAATGTTGAACCTAAGGAGGCCATAATTGGAGACTATTGGTCTAATTCTGAAGTGGCTAAGATAATTGAGTTACTACATGATTTCTAGGACTTATTTCCTAGGGGATACCATGAGTTAAAGGAGTGCATGAGTCTTTGGGTGAGATGAAGATTAAGTTAAAGGAAGGTGCACCCAGTTAGGAAGAGACCTTATAGGATGAACCCTAACCTATGCATAAAAGTTAAAGAAGAAATTGACAAGATGTTGAAATTTGGCATCATTAAGCCCCTAGAAGAATCAGAGTGGGTTAGCCCCATGGTAATCAATATAAAGAAATATGGTAGGATTAGGATTTGTGTGGACTATAGGGAGCTGAATGCATGTGTGATTGATCCTTTTCCTACACCTTTCACCGAGGAAATATTAGAAGGCATTGTAGGGCATGAAATTTACTCTTTTACAGATGGATTCTTTGGGTATCATCAGTAAGAATTACAAAGGAGGATCAAGAGAAAAAAATTTCACCACTAAATGGGGAAGTTTTGCATACACGGTGATGCCCTTTGGACTAAGAACAACGCACCTGTAGTATTTTCACGCATTGTGGTTCAAGCATTCCAGATTTTATTCACAAATTCTTGCAGGTTTACTTGGATGATTGACAATAGTATATGGGCTTGTCAAGGATCATTGTGACAACTTGTGATTAATGTTTGAGAGGTGTAGATAGTTAAGCATCTCTTTAAACATCAAGAAGTGTGTATTTTCTACACCTTTTGGAACTCTGCTAGGGCATATCATCTGTAAGGAGGGTTTGTTAGTAGATCCAACCAAGGTTGTAGTTATCTTAGGCCTGGAGGAGCCTACCAGTCAGAGTGAGGTGCATGGATTCTTGGGCCACATAGGGTATTACAAAAATTTATCAAAGGATATGCTAAGA
This sequence comes from Taxus wallichiana var. yunnanensis, assembly GCA_018340775.1. Lineage (NCBI taxonomy): Eukaryota > Viridiplantae > Streptophyta > Pinopsida > Cupressales > Taxaceae > Taxus > Taxus wallichiana. The sequence goes on from CM031234.1 coordinate 555,417,695, forward strand.
TTTACTGTGCCCTTGGAGGAGTTATTAAAAGGTAAAGGGACATTCTATTGGGGAGAACCACAACAACACATTTGAAGCGTTGAAGGAGAGGCTTACTACGATGCCTATTCTTGTGCTTTCCTCATGGAACCAACCTTTTCACATACATGTGGATGCCTCGGCATGGCCATTGGTGCAATATTAGCTCATCCTAGAGAAGGTATTATAGATCATCCTATCTATTTTTCTAGTAGAAAGTTGACTCCTATATAACAAAATTATACAACTACAGAGCGTGAGGCCTTGTCAATGATCTACGCGCTGCATAAGTTTAGATAATACTTGCTAGCAACACCTTTTGTGTTCTATATAGATCACATGGCATTGAAATACTTGGTAAATAAGCCCATTTTACATGGGCGCATATGTCGATGGGTTATTTTATTCCAAGAGTTTGATTTTACAATCATGGTAAAGCCAGAAAAAAAATTCTAGCCCATACCACTTATCAAGAATTCAATCAGAGAGGATGTAGACAATTAAAGATACAATGCCAGATGCACAGTTATATAGGTTAAACCACATGCCCTTGGAATTGAGGATATTGTTGTCTTTTTATGCACATGTATGGCGCCAAAAGGAATGAAAGCCTTGGAAAAGAAACAACTTGCAATTCATGCCACACCTTTCATGTTGATCAATGGTGACCTATAAAAACTAGGATGAGATGAAGTATTATACCGGTGTGTACTAGAGCATGAGTGCATGAAAATCATGGAAGAGGCTCATGGCGGTATTGTAGGTGGACACTATGCAGGTGACACCACCACACGTGTAAGATTCTACTCACTGGTTTATGGTGGGAAACCTTGTACAAGGATTACAAGGAGTATTGTAAGGCATGTGATCACTGTCAACACCTTGGAAAACCTGGGCAAAGAGATGAAATGCCTTTAAGGCCTATTACTAGTGCAGAGCCATTTGAAAAATGGGCAATAGACTTTGTGGGTCCTATTTCCCACCACGCGTAGAACTAGATCACTACATCATCACTTGTACAAATTATCTTACAAGGTGGGAAGAAGAAACACCTACAAAGGATTGTACAATGCTAAACAAATGTTCTTATGGGAAAATATTCTTACTAGGTATGGATGTCCGTTGAGTTTGACAAGTGATAGGGGCACACATTTCTTGAATGAGACAATCAAGATATTATTGGATGAATTTATGGTCGCGCACCACAAGACCACACCCTATCACCCTCAAGAAAATGGGACTCATTGAGGCCTTCAACAAGATATTGAGCCAGACCTTGACAAAAATTTGTGATGTTGGAAGGAAAGATTGGGATGATAAAGTTTTCTATTGTACTTTGGGCATATAAACAACCTACAAAAGGTTGAATAAGGCCACACCCTTTCAATTGGTGTTTAGCGTAGAAGAATTTATTCTTCCCATAGAATTTATGTTACCTTCTTTGTGTATTATGCACATGTGTGGAGGTCTAGTTGATGAGCAAGATTGAAGAAAGAATTGAAAAATTAATACAACTGGATGAGAGGCGCGCTATAACACGTTGGAGTCAGAAGCAAGAAAAGGCCAGATAAAAGGCATGGCATGATAGACACATCAAGGATAAGAAGCTTGAGGTTGGGAAGATGGTGCTTCTTTATGATTCAAAGTTTCTACGCCACCCAAGAAAGCTTAAGGTGCATTGGTTGGGACCGTATGTTATCACTCACATACTTGAATAGTGCACTTGCCAGTTAGAGGCGCTTGATGGAACACAATTACTTGGTTACTTCAATGGGAGTAGGCTGAAGCCCTACTATAAATAAGCCTTCTTTGGTGTTTGTAATAAGGTAGTATTTCCATTTAGTATAGATTTCCTTACTGTATTTCATTTAATGTGTTTCCTTCTTCATCATATGCTTTGTCAATTTAGTTCATTTTTTTGTGTAATAAGCGTGTTTGCGCACTGCCAGAAGCTGATCACAATCTGAAGTGTTTTTATGCAGAGGACTACACATACCCTTGGTGTGGGGTGGTTTTCATTCAAACATGGGTACACATAAGAAAATATTGTTATAGGTGATTTCTCTTGTTAAAAAGTGCAGATAGTATGGAAAGGTGTTGCTAGAAAGAAAATTTCTCCTAAAGAAGACCATAACTGAAATGAATGAATGCAAAATATAACATGAGGTAAGTTGCAGCCATAAAAAATACTAGAGGAAGGCACAATGGTGAGGTAATTTCAGAAATTGTAAAGCATGGAAGCGCAAGTGTAAAGAGATCTTTAGCCAAAAGGTAGGAAGGCACACTTGAAGGTTATAGTTGTGGTGCACAGTGTATGTATCGCATGAAAATTGGGAAAATGGTCAATTAATGAGAGGATCGGTGGTAGGTAAAGGAGCAATAAATGTGATAAATTTTCCCAACTCTATATAAAGATGTGATGCAAGTTCATTTACCTTTGCGATCATGAGTATTTGAGTAAGCTAGTTGTGACCAAACCAAGAAAAATGCATTGAGGTGTAGAGAGTGTGAAACCAGACAAGGAGAGTAGATTTGTGCAAAAATTGACTTGTGTCCCCATTCGAGAAGGGTTTGAGTGAAGTAGAAATGTGCAGAGAGAAGAAATAAAGTGCCAGGGTTGAGAAGGAGCTAGGGCACATGTAGTTTCAGCTAGGGCACGAGAGCTTGCTCGATAAAGGTAAAAAGGTGTAACTTTGTCTTATCATGGCACCAAGGAAAGCACCTGAGAAGAACAAAGGGGAAGAAGAAGGTAGAAACCGAGGTCGAGGATGCTCTTGAAAGAAATTTTTCAAAAATACAGTATCCAGAAGAAGTAATTATCAAATGGGATTGGGATTCCCATATCCGCAGTGCAAGGTGAGTGACTACAAACATCACACCACCGATAACAAGGAGGAATTAGACACATTGTTGAATAGAAAGACCAACAAGAGAACAATTGATGACATGCCAGTTTATGATGATGTTGGAGAGAAGTTGTTGAAGAAGGTAGGGGTATACCAACTATACGAACTCCCGTACTTTGGAAAACTAGAGAATCTATACTGGTGGCTTATGAGCAGAGTCCATGAGGACTTCTTCTACTTTGTTGGGTGGCGGGTGAGGATCACAACGCCCTTAATTTCTATGTTGACAGGATTAAAGGGCACATGGAAAAGGTTAGGAATGATCTAACTGATAAGGTAATTTTCATGGCCACCAACAAGAGTTGGGATATTCAAGGGTCCATGTGGGATGGATATTTACAAGTTGAGGAAGTACCTTGTGGTACAGGTGACCGCACACTTACTCACCAAGTTGAATGATCAGGAAAGGTGGTCACAAGTGAACACCATGTGGCTACACATTACTAAGAAGATTTCACAAGGAGAAGTTTACAACTTAGGAAGGATACATAATAGATACAATCATTGAGGAAGCACACATGTGAGAAGATAAGTTTTGGTGTTGTCCTGTTATCACTTGTGTTTATAGAAATTGGAGTGCCCGATGGGCCAAACAATAAAATCTGGGAATACCCTATGGAAAATAAGTCCCTCACAGAGAGGTTTGAAAAGTATTTATGTGAAGGATCAATGAGTGGTCCATTCAAGAAAAGGGTGGAGTTATGGTATGACCGAATTCATGTGGCCTTTGAGGAGGAATGGCGTATTCCAAAGGAGCTACCCTCAGTGGTGGGAAAGGCCATGCAATTCATGTGGTATATCAACATTTTTGCATCACATGGTTCACAATGAAGGATGGGACATGGAGTCCCTGGTGCAAACTACCATACGCCTTCACAACATGATTCTTCCAGGAGTAAGTAAATACAAGTTTACTAACGTGCATCGGTTAATCTACAATGCGGACAAGGTAGATTATGACTACCATACCTTAAGAAAAATTATGTTTATCTAGGTAAATCTACCTAAATTGAGAGGCTTATTTATGATGTTATAAGTATGAAGCTCAGTAAGTTTGGCCATTAGGGACAGTGGGGTCGTGCTTATCTATCTCTAGCTTAAGCCTAGATTGGAAAAGGGCCAATATGTGGAGAACGAGTTCATGCTCCCAGGCCCGCCTAAAGGCAAGCATACAATTGAAAATGTGGCAGCTCCAAATCCTGCCTTAACCTTAGAGGAAGATGAGGAAGGAGAAATCAACGAGGATAGTGGAGGCTTGACCACAAGAGGCCGGAGGTAGCCCACTGACAAAGTAGAAAGTGAGCGCACAGATACTCCTCCACAACAACAAGGAGAAGAGGAAGACTTGGACATAAACACAGTCCATGAGGAACACCAGTTTAAGAGGGTGTTCAAAAGAACCAAAACCCAAGGTGTAGGGACATCCCAACCTTTACGAAGGTCACCTTCGACTCTCCCTAAAAATAAATGCCCGAGAAAAAGAAGAGAAGAAAGTTGAAGCTTAAAGATAACAAGGAGGAGGAGTCAGGAGAGCGTGCACAGAACCCCTGGTTCAACCTGAAGATGTAGAAGAGCCCCAGGATGAGGAGATGAGAGATGATGAGGAAGGGGTGAAAGAAGTAGAGGAAGTTGTGGGTGAGCCACCCAACACCCATTACTACTCAAGAAGGAGAAGGGCCAACTCTAGACCCTGGCACCCAGGTTTCTAAGGGGCCGAGGAAAAAAGAGAGAGGAAAAGTGAATAATATGTTGTCCCTAATATGGGCTATGTTGAAGACATGAGAAAAATCATCTGCACCCATTTTTAGAGCATTGTGGGCCTGAAAGAGTTATATGGGTGGGAGCTGATGGATCCAGATATGGCTACTACATGCACAAGGAAGCAATTATCCTGGTCCATGCAGACTCATATGGATGAACCAGATTTTTATGTGTGCGAAGAGTCATGTGTCTCACACAGAGTGAAGAAGGCACCACAGAGCAGGCACATGACAATAAAACCTACTATAATGTCCGATGAGTAGGTCAACAATGCCTTGGTCAAGGTATCTGTCTGAGGTGGTGTGGAGGAACATTGATAAGGCCACCACCATTCGAGCGCTACTTAAAGATAACAAGGATAAGACTACAGAGATAACACGCTTACAAGAAGAGAAGGAATGAGAAGAGGCAAAGAATGAGGCCTTCGTTAACATGGTTGAGGAGCTTGGTGATCACATTCTTAAAGCAAGGCCTCATCTAGAATCTCAAGTTCCTAAAAATTTCCTTCTGTTATGCATTATTTGTGTACTTTAGTCAATTTAGTATTAGATGATGGGCTAATTTGAATGCCTCGCACCAAAATATTCTACACAAGAAGTAGCAAGAGCAAGGGCCAATATTGTTAGAAAAGTTTCAACTTACAAGGATTTTCTCCAAACCTTAAAAGATGAGCTGAAGAAATCCAAACAAGATCTCAATTTATGTGCGATGCCAGAAGCCATAATAAGGATTAGAACTATAGTAGAGGACAATGAAGTTATGAAGGAAATGAAAGATGAAACACTTGGGCATGCATAAAGGTTAACACTAGTAAAACAAAAGCGTGAGGCCCTCGCAGTATCCACACAAGATGGATCTCATGAGATTGGGAAACTCATAGCATAAAGATGGATCTCATGGAAGGAATGTTGTCAGGTATGGCCAATGTTGTCCAAGTGCTACAAAATGAGAAAGAGAAGATCACTTAGGATGAATTGGATGCCATAGCCACCGATATTCTAGAGAAAACAAGGAATGCACTAAGTGACTGGAAACCTTGAGGCTAAACTCAAAATTGAATATCCAAGAGTTAATCCTTCCAATTGAAGAAGAGGGTGTTGCAGAGTAAACTTCATTCTTTTGTATAGTGTTTCATTCATTCTTTCATTACTTATTCTTTATTGTTGGAGACATCAAAAATAATTCCCATTTCCGGGATGACAATGTACTTTAGTGTGGGGTAATGTTGAGTAGATAGAATGTTTCTCTAATGATAGACAAATGAAGGATGCACACGCAGGAACAAGGCACATTTGAAGGCACAAGAAGATAGAAAAGAAAACGTGCACCAGAACACTTTGGATCAAGACTTAGCCATTTTTATGGATAAGAACTATTTTTGGAGATAATGTGCAGAGCACACATAAAGATGAAGACTTGCACTCCACACAATGGTATTTTGGGAATAAGCGATAGATAAGCCGCCATGCATAGTTTAAGCTAATAATAGGATTTCTACTTGGAGTTAACTATAAGACATCTATTGTTAGAGCATTTACATGTTGTGCATACTATTATAAAGGCACATGGCTATTATTAGCATGTGACCTATTTTGAGAAGTGCATGGGTGGTGAAGGGAAAGTCCCCACCCCTATAAATATGTATTGATTTGCATAGTTTAGTGTGGTGAATTATTATAGAGTTGTGATGTTGGTTCTTATGCGCACATGACTCATGGAGATACTTGATATAGTGTAAAAATCTTCTGTGTTTTACAATATTTAATGCAATGGATTATATTTGTTGGATAATGGAATTATACATAACTGAATTTGGCTATTTTATGGTTAATCTTATCATAGTTATTGTTTATTTTTTCTTTCATATAATCTAAGATCTAGATCTGGTTTATGTATTGTGGTTTGTTTACTACTAGTTGTGAATCTAAATATGTTTAAATATCATCATGCTAACATCCTGTACAAGCAACTCTAAAGAGGGACCCGGTGCCTCATTTGACATAAAGGGGAAAATGTAGACACCAAAATTTGGTATCGTTACCCTTGATTACACGCGTGTGCATATTTCACCATGGTCCTATCTAGACCCTTTTAATTTAACTCATTTATTTTATTTTAATTCCCATCTATTTTCCCATCACCCTTAATTATTAATTAATATTATTTTGCTAATAACCTTTAATTTGCTTTCTTTAGGCAACTTTTATCTCTAACCACCTAAATCTACATCCCTACACTTTTTCTAAATTTTATTCTACCCATCTTTATCTCTTATCTACCCATGACACTTCCCTAAGAAACCCTTACCCACATAATCGCTTTAAAACACTTATCCCCATCTATGAAAGCCATAAATCATGAGTAAATAAATCATCCAACACCAAAACAAACAATTGCCCATAGTTGGTGGTGACCCAATCGAGTCCCCATCGACCCTATAAAATTGATTTAACCCCCTTCAAAAAGGAGACATAACCTTTTCTTTCTTGCATTGTGCAAACTTATCTTTGAATCAAAACATTCGCATTTAACTGTGTTAACTCTTTTTGATTCCATTGAAACTTGTCTTGCATTACTTATGGAAGCTTTGGGAGACACAACCTTAAATTTATTACACTCGTGCGAACATATCTTCAACTCTGAGCAATATTACAACTGTGTCAACCCTCTTGCAGTCCATTGGAGCTTGTTTCACATCACTTGCGTGACTTTGGGAGGTTTAATTTTATTTTTTGCTTATCTATCATATGTGATTTTCATTATTATATTGTAGAATCTAACTTCTTACAGGTCCAACCACTGTCAAAATTCCATCCCCAGCTTGTTCTTCCAGTTGTTTTTCTTGTGAGTTTCTTATACACCTCATCTACCTTTAGCTTTGTATTGCACTACACAGTCACTTTGTCACACACCCACCTGTGTCATCGTCAACCCACCTCCTATGTCATCATAATTTCTTTTTTAGATTCCTCTCGGTGTCTTCTTCACTCTTTCGCTTGCTTCCAGGACCTCAAATCTATTATCCTACTTCTCTGAATCTACTCTGTTTCTAGTGTGCAATTCATCATAATATTTGTTATATTGTATCCCTTTTATTTCTTTATCTCGATATCCCCTACAAGTTTTTACCAGGTCTTTCTTAGGCCTATGTGATAATAATTTGCACTCAAATTCTCTCGGATATGCATTTCCATCTTATTGTCCACCTTCATCATCTCAGTCACCATCGACCTACCCCTATGCAGTCTAGGTCACCGTCGACTTTATCGTAAATTTGTTTGAAGTTAATTTAGATCAGATTAATACTTTCCATCCATTTGTGTTGTTTTCCAATTCGTATGTATCAATTTCTACATGTTATCAAGCTATCTATCATTTCTTTCATTATATTTTATCAAATGGGGTTGACATCCATGAAAGGAAGGTGAAATTTCTTGGAATCAGCTTCGTCAGGTAGCCCCTGCATATATATCATCTAATCCATTTTCTTCTTATTTCTTCTTGTCTTGCAAGCTCATCAAGTTTGCAGTGAGATCATTCACTTTATGCCCATCCATTTGCATCCATCACGTATTTGAGGTACCTTAAACCCTCACATTTTGGAGTTATTTATTTTTATTTAGTAGTTATTTCATTAATATGAAGGGAACAAGAAAATTAGATCAACACTTATATTACTTAAAGAAATGACTTGTAATAATATTACACATCCTACAAGATTTTTTTAGTGATGCACCAACCCCTAAACCCTTGTTGATATGAATCACAACAAAGGACTCCTATGAATATGACTCATAATAAGAGATTTTACAGAAGAATGACCATTGAAAATATGTTGATCCCACAACTGATTTTTATCCAAGTTCATCTCACACACATCGAACCCCTCTTGAACTTCTCTCTCCTTCAAATCACTCTATCTTGATCTTTCATGACCTGATTTTGATATAAACCCTTACACACATGTTATTCAATATTCTTCAAACTTTCACACACATCCTCAGCTCTCTTTTTCATGTCGTTAATCCACTGTAGACACCAATTTTTGGTATCATTACCCCTCACCCCATGTTCACTCTTTGTTGTCTTTTTATACATACATACCTCTCTTCCAATTTAAAATCCCCTTTACCTTGTAACTTCAATATATCCCACTTATCATTATTTCCCACCTTAATTCCTCCTTAATCACAGCCTTAATTTATCATCCCTAATCACCATTGATAATTCTAAACCTTCATTTAATTAATTTATTGTCCCTAAATCCTCCATTTTATCCTCCCTAGGTCTCCATTTAATAAATTCACCTCCCTTTGAATTTATTTAATATTTTTCACCCTCCACCTACCCATTTATCCATCCTATGCAACCCCAATTCGTCCTCATCTCTAAAAACTCTAATCCTGCCTTCATAAAGGGTCATTGCCTCAAGCTTGTCACCCTTGCAATACCCAAATGGATGGGTCCTCGTGTCGGTGGTGACCCATTCGGTCGCCATCGACCCTATAAATCCTTATCCCTCATTTTCTCAAGATGCAATTTCAGAGATTTTAGGATTTCTTGTGATCTTTCCTTCGCTTTTGCTCTCTCTTTCGAGTTGATACCATCATCTTGGAGCTCTCTTGGATATTTTGTGTCCATATTTTGAGATTTGAAGCCCCTTTTTCTTCCTCAGTATGCTTGAATCTACTATTATAATTTATCCTCATATTCTTCATCAGATCTTGTGCAAGTTCAGCTATCATCTAGGAGCCTTGTCCCTAGCTTTTCAAGTATTCATCTTCTATCTACAAATATTCATTCTCATCCATCCTTTCCCATCAAACCCTAGATCATCCCTAGTCGTTGTTGTCGACCCAACTTCCGCTTTTGTTATCTTCACTATCATTAAGTTCACCAATCATCCCATTTTTTATTACATCCCTCAAACTTCAAATCATGTCATCTTGTCCTTTCTGTCACCTCGGATCTATTCTATCCGTTCTAGTCGCCATTAACTCATCCAGGTCATCATCAACCGAGATCGGTCTTTCGTTACATTCACTATCAAATTTCATAATTTTCTTAACCTTTCTCGTCGATCTAGTTCTAAATCTCTTACGGTGTTCTTGTTTTTCATCCTAGCTCGTCACTAGCTCCATATATGCCTCCAAGGCCTCCATATCTACATTTTCTATCATTGTTTCAGTTTATCTACTCTAGTCGTAGGTGTCGACCGAGTATTGAAGTTTTGGTCGTCGTTCGACCTCGCACCGGTTTGGTTTAATTTGCTTAGATCATATATGTATCTTATCATCTTTATTACATTTCAATTTTTGTTTTATTTTAGATTCTACTATATCCAACTTATCAATAATTGATTTTACCTATCTTTATCAAAATGTGGGTTGACATCCATCCTAGGAAGTTTTCACTTCTTAGGATTGACATTGTCAGGAAACCCACCCATCTATCTACTAATCCATTTTATGTTGAGTTTCTCTTTATTTTGTAGGTCATCTAGCTTGCGGCAAGGAGGATTTCTCTCATTTGCGCCCGTACACATCGTCATCCCATCTAGAGGTACCTTAAACCCTCTCATACTTGGAGTTGTTTGTCTTCTTATTATAATTTCACTAATCAAACATGTAGTGAGGAAACTTGTTCGGACTTGGTTAGTCTTTGTATTTATTTTTTCATTTCTATTTTTCTTCTATCCATCTTCTACTCACCTCACAGGAAGGAGAATTTATTGCTTTCTTGTGTGCGTGTGTTGCTTTGCTTGGATTTTTTTTGATTTCTTAAAAATATAAATAATGACAAAAATGGAAAAGCATATCCAATTATTCCTCTTTTTCTTAGTTGCTCCTTTTGCATCATACTTTCCTTTCTTGCTTGATTGTCTTCATTGAACATAACATTTCATTTTGGGATCTAAAAATAACCTTCATATCTGTTTGGAAATCTAGTCTAATTAGGGGGTTAACCCTTTGCATACACTCTTATCACACACATCCAAACACACGCATAAAAACTACACATCTAAAACATTTCCTCCCATGTGGAACTATTGGGATTTCATCACCAATATGAAAGCCGATGCAAAGTGTTCTGCCACGTTACAATTTGTTTTTCTACCAAGATATTGGATAAGAACTTGAATCCATTATCGTTGCGAGACTATGAAGTTAGGGGGTAGGCCCCAATACCAAGCCCCATACTTGGTGGTCATCACGGTTTCATGCCTCACATACCTTCAGGTATATTGAGGAATCCAACAACATTCCTATTTCCACTATTACCTCCCAACAAACTTCCACACTTTCTATCATTACCTCCACCCCTTTGGTCACCTCTTTTGTAGTTACCCAACCAATGGTTTCCATTCCCCTCTTTAAGAGACTCAATTCATCCAACCTAACACCCATGTTGAAACTAACCCCTTTCTTTATCATCACTCCATCCCATCTAGACCAACAACACCCCCTTCTACCACCTCTATCGAAGCTTTTGGGCCTCCTATCATCCCTCGTGGGTGTGTAAAATTCCAAGAGCTTCTCGATGCTAATACAAATACTCTTCATGACTATCTCCTTTGTAAGTCTACCAACCTCCCGTTGATGAACCACCCATCCAACAAATTTACGCCTACCATTCTAATCCACGAATCTACGCAATTCCTCATATCACAACTTGTCATATTATTTCTTATAGCTATGAATGAACTTTCCATAGCCCAACATGAGCTTGATCCCCATCAATCTTCTTCCTCAATCCCTCACAATCACCAAACCATTCAATTGGTGGTCCCCATTCCCCCTAATTTGCCTCATGTTAACACTACTATATCCTCACCTCATGATCTACTACAAGTCACTTGTGCTCATATCCAATCATCTCAAGACTCTCACTTGATTCATCCTCCATCTAAACAACATAATTCAACTTTACCCCTTATTTCCACTTCCCATGTCCATGCAAATGTGGTCACTTCACATTCCCTCCGAGTCAACTCAAACCCATCAACCTCCTCCTTAAGGTGCTTATCACTACATACTTCCCAATCAATTAACTCAAGTATCCCAACCACCTATTACTTACATCCCAACTCATCCTATACCAAACCAATCAAATATCCCCATCTCTCAACATCCAACTCAATCTCATCAATCTTATCACATTCCCATCTCCCAACAACAACCTTTATCTCAACCCATTTAATCACAACCTTTTAATTACATTCCCCTTATCAACCACTTCCACCAAAACCTACTCATCCTCAAATATATCAAACTTATCAATAACCTAATCCATCTACCTCATATGTATCACAATATCATCCTTCAAATTCTCAACCTCATTCATCTAACAATCCCATGTAGGCATTATTGATTAGAATGACTAATCTTGAAGCCACTACCTTGGGATCAAAACCACATTATCATATGAAAAAAATTATAATGAACCTATCAATCCATCTGTTCCCATAAATCCTTATCCTCCTCATTTGGAACTACCAAATTTTCTAAGTTCAATAGCAAGGAGGACCCATAATAACATCTTTGTGCCTTTAGGCATGCATGCTACCTCATCACTCATGATCAAGACCTTATGATTCACACATTCCCCATTCCGTTAGTTGGTCCCGAGTTGGATTGGTATAATGGCATCCCACAACATTCATTATTTTCCTTCATTCAAATCGTGTAATTTTTCCTAGAACACTTTTCAATCAATAATGTACATAAGATCACTATCATAGACCTTTACGCCATTAGAAAATATGATGACAAATCTATCAAAAATTTCATCGCAAAATGGTGTGGCATAATCAACTAACTATCATGATCCCTTCCAGAGATTGAATTAATTGAACTTTTATCATGGTCTTATGCGAAGCATATCTCCTCTAATCTTCAAATCCAATCATTTCAAACCTTTTAAGAGGTGTTTACCATGGCTCGCAAACTCAAACTTTGTGCCCTTGAGCAAGGCCATCTTAAAATTTGATCAAATAAACCCAATTTTGAATTCATTAAATCCTCCACGCATGGTGAAAAATCTAAGAACATCATTAATGCCATCATGGTTAAATCTTCCTCCACATCCACTTCTCACACAGAGCCTCCACAAAGAGCTCCTAGAATGCCTCATAACTATACCGCTCTTGGAGAATCTTATAGTGCAATATTTGACAAGTTGATGGCGGTCCATCTTATTCAAATTCCTCCCATTTAACCTTTTGATGAATCACAACCCAACCAAACATGGTATCACGAGGAGCATTACTATAAGTATCATCAAGTTTGTGGCCATGAAATTGAGAAGTTTCACACTTTTAAAGACCTCATCCAAAAAATCATAGACTCTAGTGACCTCCAAGTCAATAATCTAATGAACCACCGAATCGACTCTCAACATCTTCAAGAAACCTTTTCCTAATCATCTTCCTAATAACAAAACTCCACCCTCCACATCACAAGAACCTAATTCCCATACAATCAATACTATAAATCAAGATCCAACACCATCACCTACACCCATCATCGCGTCATCTATTGCATCGATGCCTATTTTAGACTCTTCCCCCACACTCACAACTTCATCAACATCTACACCTATCCCTACACCTATTACATCTACATTGACTATGTCCACAACTACTACATCCACATCAATCTTAACTACACCCACTTCCCCATCCATATCTACCACATCCTCACCTATCACATCTATTCCTTCACCTATATCTACCTCAACATCCACCTTAACATATTCATCTCACATTCCTATACTGACTCCCACATCAACCACGTTTGCTATTATGACCATGCCCACACCAACATCCCAATATATGTCCACATCCATATCATCTCTTGAATCTTATACCATGAAAACATCCACACTTAATATACTTATAAAGGAGACTCTCACCCCATCTACAAGTCCAATCATTCCTACACCAATGAATCCTAAACCTATACAATCTACAACCCCTTTGGATCTTGTCAAGCACATCATACAAAAACCACTTCCACCTTCAATATCCACCTCTACAACGCAATCTACATTACCTAGTTATGCCTCTACAGATCCCCCGGTTGAAATCGTCATCATTCCTACCAAAGGTAAATACTCACAACCAAACTCTAATAGCCTCTAAATGTGCATCCAAAAATCCCTTACCCATCCACACAAAAATTGGAGCTTCCTTCTCCTAAGAATAACCCTCCTAAGAAATCTAGTACCACATCATCACTCTTAGAGCATCTCCTTCCATCTTAGGGCCAAATCCTTCATCCAAAACCCCCATTATCAACAAATCAAAGCAATCTCATCCTTCCTCTAAATCTGATTTCCCTTCCAAATCATCCACATCTTCAATTACCAAATCAAAATCCAAACAATCTAATTCCCCACCAATACACATTGAAACCAAGATACAACCACCTTCTTCTTCTTCTTCTTCTAAGTTCAAGACAACATCAAAGGTTATTATAAAGCCTCGTCAAAGAAAATATTCCCTCTTACCATTATCCACCATTATTTAAACCGCTTCATCTGCAACCTCTTCTCTAACTATCCCTATTGGTTCTTATATAGAAATATTTCAATGCCTATTTTAAGATTTTATAACCACTCTTTCACCTATTAAACCTTTTGATCAGCGTGGCCCAAGACCTTCCTGATTTGAATCTAATCTCATTTGTGCATACCATCACAAACCGGAACATGATACCGAGTATTGTAAGGCTCTCCAAAATATTATCCATAATATTATTGATGAGGATGATCTTCTCATTGAAGGGGATCACCCTCTTCCATCTACCAATCTTACTTCTTCATCCCAACCTTCATCCACCAAGATATCTAAATCTCCTCATTCATCCAAGACTTTCATCACCATCCCTCCTCCAACCACAACCTCTCCCAAAGAAGGTCCTCCTCTCTTTATCAATGTTGTTCGAATCATGACCCACTCTCACTCCCATGAATTCCAACCACTTTCTCAATCAAAATCATAATTTGTCGTCACCGCTCCCTCTAACGAACCTACTTCATCCCCTTCTTCATCAAAAATTGCCTATCTTAGTTGTCCCTTGTCTGCTGCTATTAAGTAGAGTGTTATGAAGCAACTATGTCGGCCCTAGTTAAGATGCCACTTTATGAGCTCATCCAAAGCTCTCTGGATCATAGGATATCCCTCATTGAAACTCTTAAATTTATCCCCACTCCTAAAGATGAAGCTCAGCCCGTTGTGGCTCTTGTGGGAGTAATTACCACTTCCGCATAAATATCTTTTAACACTTGTAAAATTCTCGACATAACACTTGAATGGAGCAAGAATAAAAATCATCTCATCTCACACATTTGACTAGCTTAAGCTACCTAATTCTATCGTAACCCAATTACCCATGGTTCTTCGTGCATTCAATGATGTTGTTGCTCCTGCTTTAGGCACAGTTATTCTCCCCATCCGTGTTGGTGAAAAACTCCTTCATGAAGTCTTCTATATTATAGAAGGGGATTTTCAATACAATATCCTCCTTGGACGACCATGGATTCACGCCATGCATTGCATTCCTTCCACCCTTCATTGATGCATCAAATATGAACATGAGGGAAGATCTTAACTCTCCCTACGATACTCCTCCATTAAAAGCATGTCACATGACTTAACGACATGACGACATGCTCATCCAAAATAATATTATTCTCAAACATCCACTAGTTCATTTGTCTCCGCATCCAAGATTCCTAATGATGACTCTTTAGACAAAGTGATGGATCAACATACGCTAGGGAGTATCACCTTCTCACGCTTAATGCTCTTCCCACACCTCATAGACTTGGTAGACTTGATAAATCTCCAATGTATCAACCTAACATCGGGGATATTGTTCCCTTTGGTCAATCTCATCTTCGTACCAATTTTATATATGGTGGTATCGAGCGCCCTTCCTCCCACATTGATGTTTAACCACACACAAAACCATATACCAACAAATTTGAATTTCTTTATAAAAAAAATACATTTCTTACACTTATCTTCATCGATGCACTTGGAAAGGATTTGGAATGGGGTGCTATGAACAAGGCATGCATGACCTCGTCATTGATCAATCTTGCAAACACCATGAAAAATTAGGGTCGGGTTTTAAAGAACAATCTACCGAGCCTCTCCCTCGTCCTTAGCTCTCATGGACATTGAACCTCCATCTTCTCCATCCCATGAGGTTATGGATACATATGACACCATATCCATCTCCTCTGGATTTTTTTAATCTCCACCATTACTTTGGGATCGGTCACTTATCAGTGTGAAGGTGAAACTAGGTCCCTCCATCTTTGATTTCTTAGAATGATAGAGGAAGATTACCCTATCATTGACATTCTTCAATGCACCTACGATGATTCCACGGTTTATTACATGGGGGAAGAATATTCCTATCTTCATAAGACCTTCTTGTTAGACATGTCTCGCCTTCTTAATGAATCCACCATCGACAACAACATAGGGACTCCGAAGAGCCTCGCATCCTTAAAGTGGTTTAATCCCTTAATTCTTAGGATCTTGAATCCTTCACTGTGTTTATCTCTCAACATAGACAACCCTTCACAAGGTCATACGCTAACATGTTAGGTCTCGACCCTTCCATTGTTTTCCATAACATTGTTACCTTCCTTAAAGCTAAGTCAATTAAGCATAAGCTTCACCGCATGCATCCTTGAGTTTCCCTCCTTATCAAAGAGGAGTTACAACACCTTCTTTCCACTAATTTCATCATTCTTATCGACTATCCGTAATGGTTTTCCAACATTGTACCCATTTCTAAAGCCTTGGGAAAGCTTCGTATTTGCATTAACTCTTGAGATCTAAACCTTGCTTTCCCTAAAGACGATTTCCCTCTTCCTAACATCGATCAGCTCATAGACCTTACCACAGGCCATGAGATGCTTTCTCTTATGGATGGTTTCTCTAAGGACAATCAGATCCTCATCATGCTAAGAGACCAACATAAGACATCCTTTATCACCCCTAGGGGATTTTTTTACTATCACATTATGGCCTTTGGTTTCAAAATGTCGGAGCTACCTATCAATGAGCCATGACTTACATCTTTCATGATCTAATCTACAAGACAATAGAGGACTACGTTGATGACCTTTTGGGTAAATCCAAGCATTGATGTGGCCACCTTGCCATCCTTGAAATCCTTTTCAAGTGCCTTATCCTCTTCTTCCTCCATCTCAATCCATCCAAGTGTGTGTTTGGAGTGATAACTGGTAAACTCCTTGGTTTTATTATTTCTATCAAGGGTATTGAAGTTGACTCCATCAAAATCAAGGACATCCTTGAGATCCTCCTCCTAATCTAAAGTAGATTCATATTCTTTAAGGCCTCTTAAAAATGCAATATTCTGGAAACCCTTCATACATATCAAATGAAGAAGTTGTAATGTTTATAGACATTGTACAACAATAACAACATCCACGGAAAGTGGATCAAATATACTAACTATAGAAAAATATGCAGAAATAGCATATTGCCCCTAACTAATCACATCTAGGAACATTCCAAAGTAGTAAACTAACAATAGTATAACCCCCACTAATCTAGGGATGTGACAACTAGATAATAGCTAACTAATCAACTAACTAAGTTAAAGTAATAAAATTTAATTACTTTAACATTACAACTTAGTAAATGATGAATTAACCTAAGTTTATTCCTAACATTCCCCCTTAATTCATCATGGTCTCAAGTGAATATGAGAGAAAAAATAAAATATGTTTACACGAGGTAAACATTTATTAGCACACACATGCTAAAAGAAACCTATTCTAAGGTGAATCAAATGACTTTATCATTCCCCCCTTAATTCAGTATGGTCTCTTTGGATCTCATCTGAACAGGAGTAGCTGGATGAAGGTACTTCCTCTGAATGGTGTGCAAGAGATGGAATAGGCTTAAGAACTGTCTCTGGATGTCTGGAACCTCTTTTGGGTTGGCACGTGTGCTTGAAAAATAAATAAGTAGCTCTGAACGTTTTGAAAACCTCTGTTGGGTTGGCTCTTGGCTCAATAAAACCTTTGTTGGGTTGGCTCGTAGCTCAAAATTGCACTGGCATGAAAAACTACCCTCCATTCACTTTGCTCTAATCCACAAGGAATACCACTTGTTGAGCGATCAATGAAGAATTTGCAAGTCTTTCATCTTTTCCCCCTAAATTCTAAGTGAAAAGCAAAGACAACTAGCTCCATGAGAATGAATTTTTTTTTGAAATTTATAATGATATTACAATTAGAACTTTGTCCCTAAGCCAACTCTATGAATTTCATATTAGAATCTAGAATTTTACAAAAAAATGCAATTTTTCATTGAACGGAAAGAAAGTTATGGCAGTTTTAGTGAAGGCTACTTTTTGTGCAAAAAAGGTCTCCCGTGAGGCAAATTTTTTTATTTTATTTTTGGGCTCTTTGGCCTCTTTGCCTTTACAAAAAAGTCTCAAAATAATATTTTAGACCAATTGGGAGATAAATATCTTTGAATTTTTACAAGACAAAGCTTATTAAAAGCTAGACCAAGACGTAGAGATTGAAAAACCATACACTTTCAAAAAAATGGCACCTCAATCTGAGGTACCAGTTGAAAGTTATGACTTGTTTAAATTCCAATTTCAATATCTTTTTGGGCCCCTTTCCAAAAATGGAATTTTTTTCTGTCTATTTTTTTCACAAAATCCAAAAATGGAAAAAAATTTAAATGCAGATTTTTTTATAATCATGGCTCGATTAGGGATTACTGGCTTTGTTGGCTAGATTTTCTGCATAGCATCAAACCTAGGCAGTCATGAGATAAATCTCCCTCATTTAACCGGTGAGGCTCCCGTGTCAGATTTGTCAATATAAATGTGTTATTATCTATCAGGGGTTTTACTTTAACCACTTAGTTCATGAACCATAACTAAGAAGTTCTGCGCAAGTAAGCAATCTGTTCAAGAAAGGAAGTATTTTATAGAAGAAGGAAGTAAAGGAAATACAGAGAAGAAATGGGGAAGATGTGCATCCCAATTAGTAGATAGTAGAGCTAATTGCATGCACATAGAAGAAACTTAATAGATATGAACACACAAAATTATAAAACAAAGGCAGCTCTAGATCCAGATCTAAAATAACACAGTTTATTAAGAGATCTAAGATTAAAAGCAAGAAACAAAGTACACCGTGACACAAAGTTCTCCGGAAACCTGCTCCTTTGTATTCCTTTGCTCCAAGTTGCTCTCAAGGGTTTAGCACAAAGTCTAGAACACAAGATTGTTGCTTACAAATTCTAATTCTTTACTGAAGGTTCTTCCTCTACTTATAGAATGTAGAGGGGCAATTACAAGTTGGAAGCTTTAGTTGAACTGGCACATGTGGAAGTCGGAAAAGAAACAACTGGCAATCTTCCTCCTAGAATTCCTCTTTGCGTGACAAGTATGATTTGCAACTGAAAATAGAACCTTCTACTTTGCACGTGCCACCTATCTCCAAGTAGTTGACTTCTTCAAGTAATGGCTTTTAAACAAATCACTTAAGTTGTATAATAAAATTGATTGCTCAATTACTTTGTCGAGGAAAGAAGAAGGAAGAGGAAAGTGACTTTGTCGAAGGAAAGAAGAAGGAAGAGGAAAGTCTGACTTTGTCCTTTTTCATGTCTGCGTCATGGTGATTCAAACTAGATCTGGAAGCAGAATGGATCTCGAAACAAGCTGGAATTGCAAGCAGTTGGAATTAGAAGCAAGCTGGAATTTTGCCTTCGCATTGTCTTCTCTTTTATCCTTGAAGGTTTTGCAGTTCTTCTTTTGTACATGCATCAATGCAAGGTTGGCCGTAGATAACTCATCATCCTTATTTTTAATTGCATATGAGCAATTAAAAATTCTGGAAAGCACTCAGGGTGAATGAAAATTCAATGAAAGCTTCAACTGGAAGATGAGAGCACATGCACAAGATCTTGGAAGGAATTTTCCACGCACTGTCTTCTTCACGGGCTGCATTCGAAACAAGAGGATGAAGCCTTTGTGCCAGAAGCTTTTGCAACTATGAGATCTAGATCTGGATCTGCATATGGATTTGCATCTACATCTGCATCTGGATATGGATCTGCACCTGCATAACAAACTTTGGCAACTGGGCTATGGATGGAAAAGCTGCAACTCGAATAATTCCACTGCTTTTAATCTGCACGCATGAGTGAAGTTTCTCCTGCTCTGGATTTGTCTATCAATTCAGCAAGAGGTTTCGAGCCTAGATCTGTGTCTCCAGTATCTGTAAATTTAGAAGTGATGCATGACTCCGTTGTGCTTTCTTTTTCATCTTTCTTCGCCATAGCTTTGTCTATCTTCGTCTGAATAATTCTTTTTCTTCTTACTTGGCCGATTTCTTCAATACTAGTGCAGATCTGGACAATTCTTCAGATTCAGAGAATATATGCAATGTATTAGACATTGATAAAAGCTCCTTTTCCTTTGAAAAGCACCTGTAATGAATTCCTGCAATTTATTCGAGACAAAAATGGCCACCGAGCATGAATAGTGAATTTTAATTGTAAAAATCTGCACTTTTCAAGCCTCGCTACCCCAAAAAATGGTGTTTCATTTACACATAAAGAGAGCATGAATCCTTTCAACAACACTTGAGCTCTGTAACACCTGTGCAAACAATTATGCAGACAAAGATCAACCTCCTTCAAAGCATGCGCCAAATTTGGAAGCTTTTAGCCTTGTTTCCACCTTGCCTGAGCAAAATCCTTCTTCAAATGCCTTGTTTCCACCTTGCCTGAGCAAAATCCTTCTTCAAATGGGGGCGCACTTTTCCTCTTGGCTGTAATTCTTTACCTGTGAATTAAATAATTCACCCATATGGCTGCCCATGCTTATATAACCCTCACAATTCTATAATTAATAATTGCCCTAACAATTAAAGGCAATTAATTAATTAAAAATCAAGCTCTTCTCTTTTAAATATAGCATGTTTAAGGACAACCATCCAATCAATTAAATTAATTCAATTTAATCATCCACACTTCACTTCACTTAAACTTCACAGTGTGCTTTGACCATAGCCACTGAAAAATAGGAATTAATATAATTTTAATACTTTAAAAGTATTAATTCCTTCTCAAAAGGGGCTGCATTAAATAAATTAAATTTATTTAATTTTGGAATTCTATTTCCAATTGATTTATTCCCCTTTGCTTTTGTTGACTTTTCCACAAGCTTCAGGTGCTAAATTGGGTGAATAAATATTAACAAATATTTATTTAATGCATTATTATTCACCCAAGGTGGGTCGCACTTTTGCATAATAGAATTCTATTTTTAAGAATTTACGAGAATGGGATTTTTACCTGTAAGGCAACCCCGGAAATCCCATGATCCACTTAAGTGATTTGACTTTGACAATGGGATTATTTACCTGCAAGGCAGGCATGACATAAATTCCCGCTTTTCTGACAACCTCTAATTTTCCCACTTGTAACTTAAGTGAATTTTATATCACGGGAAAAAGTGCCTGCGCAAGGCATAATAAAATCCCACCGCTGCCGCTTCTAATTTTCCCACTGTAGCTTAAGTGAATTTTATATCACGGGAAAAAGTACCCTGCAAGGCAGGCAATAAAATCCCACTTGCCTGTTGCTTCTAATTTTCCCACTGCAGCTTAAGTGAATTTTATATCACGGGAAAAAGTACCCTGTAAGGCAAGCAATAAAATCCCACTTGCCTGCTGCTTCTATTTTTTCCATTGCAGCTTAAATCCTTTGTTTTTCAAAAATGCGTCCATCCCCGCAGGGGCTTTTCTGTGCACGACTTCACTTTTTCCCAATGATCCAGACCTCCGATGGTGACTTCCTCCGGGCATAACGTGCGTATATGTTTTCCAGCTGCTCCAAGCCAAAAATCGGGCTTACCCGGCAAAGGAAGTGTTCTAGAGAAATTGCCAAAAGTTACAAATAAAGCCCAAAATTTATTCCAAGTTAAAACCCTTCTCGGCACATAGGAATAATGACAATTCGCTCATAATAGAGTTAAAACGGAGCGCAAATAGCCTCAAACGGGCTCAAAATAATTAAATACAAATTTCCCACAGACAAATCCACGACGACGAGAATATAACAATTTTGGGCATATGGGTGTTTGGCGAAAAAGGCTAATATGGCTCTTTGGGAATATCTTGATGCAATACAAGAACTTTCAAGCAATAAAAACAAAAACTGGCCCATTATTTTAAAAGTATGAAAAATTTTCGGATAGGGTAGTCGCAAATTTCGGGATGAAATCAGGGGACACCAGCTTGCATGTGCCTTGGTTTCTCTGTGGCTTTGAGATATCTGCCTCCACCATAGCTCCATATTTTTATTTTTCCTCATTGTTTTCATTGCAGATTCAATTTGTAGGAGCAAGATCGGCTTTTGAGCTTGATGCCTTCGGCTTGTGCAGTCAACGTTTTAAAGACTCGACTCACCCTTTTTACGTGGGAAAGATTTACAACAAGGCATTTACAATCACTTTGCTAGCTCACCCTATGTTTTTATTGATGGCCACTTTGATTTTTCATTGTTCGAGCAGGTTAAAGGACCTATAGGTTGAATTTGATGAATCAAACAACACGTCCACATATTTATGAACTCGTATTTGAGATGGTCAACACAAGAGGGAGAACGGTCTCTATTGGAGCTCGATTGGATTCTCCAACTCGATGCTTTCTTAACATTGTTAAAACTTTCCAATAAATGGAAACATGTAGCTCAACCAGGAGCTTGAGCAGTTCATGTAGAAGGGTCTACTATCTTGCCAATGTGTTAGCTCTCTTGACTCCAATACAACATAGAACTTAGGTGACTTCTCAATGCAAAGGTAGATCAGATCGGTCTACAAAAATCCCAACTTGGTGAATAAAGTACTGGACCCAATTGTGTGGCTCTATCTATTGCCCGGTTGTCAATGTATACCACACTCCTTCAACAATCTACCAAATGTAGTAGCACGCTCAATTTTTAATTTTTTTAATCTACAGATTTTCTATTGTTGTAGCAAATAAATTTGTAGAATCTGTAACAATATGTGTAGATTAACACAAGGGGATGTGGGTATGCATGCAACGGGATAGGAATGGGCTGAGAGGCTCTATGGCTCTCTATGCAGCTCCAACTTCCTCTGGTGCTCCAAAACTTCTGCAACCTCTTTCTTTCCTCCTTGGTGATTCATGGATCCTCACAATAGCACAGAAGCTGGGATTAACCAACTCTGATACCAAATCTTAAAAATGTAATATTCTGAAACCCTTCATACATATCAAATGAAGAAGCTATAATGTTTATAGACATTGTACAATAGTAACAACATCCACAGAAAGTGGATCAAATATACTATGGAAAATATGTAGAAATAACATATTTCCCCTAACTAATCACATCCAAGAACATTCCAAAGTAGTAAACTAACAATAGTATAGCCCCCACTAATCTAGGGATGTGAAAACTAGATAATAGCTAACTAAAAACTAAGTTAAAGTAATAAAATTTAATTACTTTAACATTACAACTTAGTAAATGATGAATTAACCTAATTTTATTCCTAACAAAGCAGACTTCAATCAGTTTATCGCTTCATCTCACAACTTTTTGACCATTTCCAACCCTTTCACCATCTTCTTCGCAAATATATTGACTTCAACTGGGACCATAATTGTCAAAAATAATTCGATGATCACAAGCAGATATCTCTATTCCATCCTAAGCTTACGCCTCCATAGGAGGGGGCTTATATCTCTATGTATTCTCCTCTGATCATGCTTTGGGTGCCACGTTAGCACATCATGACGAGGAAGGTAGGGAACAAGCTATGTATTACATTAGTCGCACCCTTCACGATTATGAAACTCACTACACTTTGAAGTTTGAAAAGATGTGTTGCGATATATTCTTTGCTACTTCCAAGATTTGCCATCATCTTCTCAATCATAAGACTTATGTCATCACTAACTTTCATCTTCTCAAAACCATACATTCTAAGTCTTATCACAATGATCACATCACTCGATGGCTCATGCTCATGACTGAGTTTGACCTAGATTTCATTTCTTATAAATCAATCAAGGCCGGACTATCACCGATCAATTTTTGACGCCCTCTTCACGATAATCATCTCCCTCACGAGAAATTTCCAGATGAATATATCAACACCTTTGATCATGAGTTTTCTCCTCTTAAGATGACTCTCTTCTTCGATGGATCTAAGTGTCGACAAGGGGGAGGCACTAGTCTTCATTATCATTCCTCCTTGGGATACTCCCATCCCCCTCACTTATAAGCATGATTTTGAATGAACCAACAATATGGTTGAGTATGAAGCTCTCATCTTGGGTCTTCAAACCATTGTCATGCTTGGTGTCCAAATCCTTAATATCTATAGGGATTCGCACCTCATTATCAATCAAGTCAAAGGAATCTATCAATATAAAAATGAAGTCCTTCAAATGTATAAGGACATTGTCAACTTCATTCTTAGAGCATTCAATTTCTACACCATTCAATACCTTCCACACTCATCTAATCACTTTGCAAACACTATGGCTTCCCTCGCATCTATTATCCCTTGGACCAAAAAATAATCTAAGATTTTTGTTGTTTTTCAACGCATTAACAAACCAACTCATCATAGCGAGCTACCTAGTGTTAATCTTATCGAATCCAATCCTCATGATCTATGGTATTCTCAAATATTTGACTATATTTCTCAATCCATCATCCCATTTGACCTACCTAAAAATCGTAGGAGGTTGTTTCTTCACATGTTAACCAAGATGTCATCCTTGGCAACATCCTCTATAAGCGTGGCTTGGATTTCATCTTATTTTGTTGCCTTAAGTCTTCTAGATCCACTCAAATTATCCAAGAAGTCCATGACGGTATCTGTGGTGGCTATTTTAGCAGTCGGCATTGTCAAGTGCATCCTCTACATGAGTTATTATTGGTCCTTTCTTAATCAATACTATTGTGAGTATGTTAAGAAATTCATCAAGTGCCGATAACATTCTAGTTTAATCCGCATTCCTAGTCGGGCCTTACAAGGCCTCGCTCATGATATTTGGCCTTTCTCATAATGAGGACTCGACCTCATCGGCCTCATCAATCTGCACTCCTCTCGATTCATCATTTCTACTGAGTATTTTACCAAATGGGTGGAATCCATTCCCCTCTCATCAACTAAAGCTAATCAAATCATTAATTTTGTCTATCAACATATTATTTTCCGCTTGGCATTCCTCACAAAATCATCACGAGATAATGGAAAGTCCTTTAAAAATAAATATCTCAAGAAGATTTGTGACTCATTCAATATTAAGCTTAGCTTCTCTTCTCCATTATACCCTTAAGCTAATGCCCAAGCCAAAGCCACTAACAAGACTCTTAATATCCTTGTCAAGACTATTAATAAATCAGGTCATAATTGGCATCTTCATATCCCCTTTGCTCTTTGGGCTTATCGGACTAGAATTTGCATCTCTATGGGTGATACTCCTTTCTCTCTCATCTACGGCTCTGAGTCCATCCTTCCTCTTGAATTTCAAATCCCATCTTTGTGTGTTTCTCTTCGCGACTTCATCTCTGACGAATATTATCACCAAGAGAATCTAATATAACTTGAGTTGTTAGAAAAGTGTCTCCTTCTCGCTCTTGACCATCATCATGTCTATCAAGAGCGCATAAAATGTGCTTATAAAAACATCTCAAGGAATGAAACTTTAACATCGGTGACCTTGTCCTTAAAGAAGATCAGAATGTCATTACCCTAGAAAGGAGTCAACGTGGAAATTTTTCTCCCAATTGGATTGGATCTTACATTCTCATGCATAAGTATGTGTCTGGAGCCTATCGTCGCTTGGTTTCTCTTTTTATATGTTAAAAATATTAGTTGAAAGTTAGAAACCAAAACAAAGTAATTTATTTCTAAATCTAATCTATTCAACAATACCTCAAATAGAGAAATGGATTGAAAAGAGGAGAGAGATTATACATACACTTACCTACAAGATTGCAAACTCCTCCTTTGATGTGTTGGATTTTCTCTTGGATGATTGATTGTTGCTTCAGATGTTGGTGGAGACACACGAGCAGCACCTCCCCTTGATCTTGCTTGGATTTTCTTGATGAAGAGGATGAATTGATTGGAGTAGATTGAAGATGGATTGATAGAGTGGATGGATTGATTGGATGATTGAAGATAAAAATGGAAAACATTGTTTATAGATTTCTCAGGTTGTTACAAGATAGTTCTAACGGAGGAGGAGAGTTCACTTTATAGTTTATGGGTGGAGGATTAAATGGATAAGATGAATCCATGTTGGATTTGGATAAAGGGTGGAGAATTCATGTGAGGATTAGTGGATTATATAATGAATATTTCTATAATTTGAGAGAGGTTTCTATTAAATTAAAAATTCAATGGAGGAAGGGAGATATATTTAAATTTTTAGATATGAAAGATGTAAATTTAAAAGGCTTCTAGAAATAGAAGCCTCGAGATTTAGAGGTGAGGATGTGATTAGGATTAGGATTAGATTAGGTTAATAAATATGATTCGATGTTAGATTACATAGAAAGGTTAGGTGTAGGGATGTGTAGACTAGGTGGGAAGGTGGGTGTAGGAATATTAAATTCCTAGAAAATGTTAATGAGAATTAAAATAGGATTATAGGATATAAGAATGGATTGATGATAAAATGGGATGTAATAATGATTAAAAGTATAATGATGAAATAAGATAAATAATGATAAAGGGTAAAATGATAAAAATAATAATTAATCTTGCGATTAATTATTATATGGATGATGTTGGGATATTTGCGGAGACATGATTAATCATTTCGACATTTTAGATGTCTACATTTTACCCCTATTTTAATTGTTATTGTGGAACAATGACAGTTGAAAAAAAATAAGATAAGATGTTAGGATGGTGATATGATGCCCACTTGATGGGTTACATAGGGAGGAACAGTCGGGTAACCAATCAAAAAGAGGAGAGGCTCATGTTAGTAGATGAGGGGGATGAGAGGATGAGAATATTTGAGGATGTAGATGATTAGAAGATAGGAGGATTAGGGATTAGAAGAATACGATAGAGGATTTAGAGGAATGAGAGATATTAGATGCCTAGTCAATGATGTATGATGAGGGTGAAGATTGAGGATGTTTGGATTGGATGATTCCCAGGTCAAGTGGTTACGATTTGGGGATTTTGGATTTATAGGATGCCCCATTCAAGGGGTCAAGATTGAAGTTTTGGGATTTAGGGTTGAGTATGTTGGATTTGAGGATTATAATAATGAGGATGGTTGGATGAGAGAATAAGGATTGGTTCATTATGGATCGATTTGGATAATAGGACATGATTGGTATGATGGTGATGAGAAAGATCATTCGAGTGTGATTGATGAGAGGATGTTAAAAGATGCCCCAACTAAAGGGTGAGGATTTTGAATGTTGGATGCGAGATGATAAGATTTGGATGTGGATATTGATTAATTGATAAAGAATGGATGAGATAGGAGGATGAGGAGGGTAGATAATTAGTTAGGTGATGATGAAGATTAGGTGTGGATGATGATAAGGATAAATTATGATTATAGAAGGGGGCGTGCTACCGTAAAGTGCCCAAAGTTATCATCTTTAGTAATGTTATTGATGTGGCATATAACAAGATACATCAAGGTATAAATACCATGATGATTGAATTTACAAATGCCCTTGTCCTCATATCACTGGACAAATTAATACAAAAAAATGGTTCTCATATCATTGCATTGTTATAAAGAAAAAAGAAACAAAAGGGGCCTCATATCATTGGCAAAAATGTAAATCCAGACAAGCAAAAAACACACATTGCATTTTTGTATTTTTTTGTTTTGTTTTGATTTTTAGTTTTTAGATTTTGGATTTTGGATGTTTAGATTATTGGATTTTGGATTTTAGATGTTGGATGTTTAGATTTTTTTCATTTTTTAGATTTTGGATTTTGGATGTGTAGATTATTTGATTTTAGGGTTTAGGAAGGAGGGAATGGTTGGGGATAGGTAAGATGAAAGGATTCAGGATGTGATAGCTCATGGGGGTGGGAAAGGATGTAAGGTGGGATGTGACTTTCTCCTATAAGTCCTAAAGTGTGTGTGGGTAGGATGAAAGGGAAGGGTTGAGGGAAATTGGATAGGTTGGATAGGATAGGGATTGGTGGATATGTTAGGGTGAGATGGAATGTGGGATGGGAGATATATAGATAAGATGGGGGATATGGAAGATGATAATATATACCCCCAAGTATATGGGGGATGGATTGAAGAAAAATATAGTGTGCCCCCAAGTGTAAAGTAGGGTGGCATGTGTGGATGGATGGATGGGTTCTATTTTCCTCCAGGTGTAGGGTAGGATGGGAAGTGAGAGGTAAATAAAATAGATGATGCCCCAACGAGATATGAATACTTAATGGGTAGTGTGTGAAGATAAACTAGCCAATGTATAGGAGTTATCAATTTAATTAGGTTGATAGAAGGTGAATGGAAGGATAAGACATGCATTGCTCTGCTGCTAGCTAAGCATCCATAGCCCCAATGGAGATACATCGATTCTTGTCACAATATTTATCTCTTGCCATCCAGAATCCATAGCCCCGATAGAGTTGTTGGAAACACCCCTAGAGAGAGTATTGAGGTGGATTTTATTTTATATTTTTAATTTTGATATGATTTTTTTGCTTTTTGATATTTATTTTTTTTGCATAAAGAGGTTCCACTCTCTTGAGAACTCTCAAGGGGTTAAGAATCACTAGTGGCTTGATGGGGGATGAAAATGAGTGTGGAGATGACATTGGATAGAGTGTCAGAAGATGCACCCAAGGGTCTTCACCACGAGTTGATTAAGTTGGTTAAAGTGTGTGGATATCTAGGAGGAGAATGGTGCTTGAATGTTGGAGGTAATGATAGACCAACGTCACATCATTGTAGTAGGTACTATTGTCTTACCACATGTGTGACCAAGATGATATAGTGCTCAAATGAATGGATTAGAAGAGGATATGAATGGATGAGATGCAAATGGATTTAGATATTTGATGGAATGGGGATAGGTGGGAAGGAAAGAAAATGCATGCGCGAGTGAAGAATTATGTGCTCAATCCATTTTTAGGCATTTGGTATTTGTAGGGGATTAAATGATTTTTGATTGGGTTGAGTATTGAGCGAAAAAATTATAATATGAAGGAGAAGGCACACAAAATATTCATGCACGGGAGTAAAGCATAGTCAAAGCGCGAAGGATAGGGAAGGACACGTGCGCGAAAAGACAAGGACTGATTCGGGACTTAGCCATTTTCAGGAGTACGGGCTATTTTTTGGAGATAGCGTGTAGAGCACACAAACCGGATAAAGACTTATGCGACACACATGGGCTATTATTGGAAGAGTGGATACTATGCACTTTGCATAGATTCAGGCTAATAATAGACTTGCTTCTTGCCCGATTAACTGAAGAGATCTATTATTAGCGCACTTATATGTGTGTCTATTATTGTAAAGGCGCATGGATTTTTTCAGCATGTGACCTATTTTAGGAATTATGCGAATGGTGAAGGGAAAGTCCCCACCCTTATAAATATGTAGTGATCTGTGTAGAATAGGAGGACTATGTGAGGAGTGGATATGAGTTATAGTGAAGTCATGTTTTCAGATCTAATGCGCACATGAGCTTATGGTATTAATTATTGTAAGAAGCTTCTATGTATTCAATGTGTTTAATAAAATGGATTTCATTGGCCGAATCAAGGTGTTAATCATGAGTATAAAGCTGGTTCTTGCATGGTTGAATTCATTATGGTTGTTATTTAAATCCGTTACCCTTAGATCTAGATTGGGAATATCATCTATAGAAATTTATACTAATTATGGATCTAAATGCATTAACCCTTCATCTTGCTAACATCTTGCACAAGCAACCCTAAAGAGGGTCTTGGTACCTTTACGTGCTTGAGTGAGCACTCAATCTAGGTTTGAGTGATGTGTCAACGCGCACCTAGGTTATTACTTTGGAAAATTCTACGTTGTATCATTGAGTGGTTGGGATGGTAGGATTAACAAGAAGAGTGGTAGAAATGGGTTGTGATGGAGTAGTGGGAGGGACGTTGCTAGTGTTAGGTTTATACCATAATCCTAAATGACCCATATTTTGATGAAGGGAGATGGGTTCGTGAATTCCTTGTTTATGGATGCCTAAGCCTTTTCCTCAATGTTTTATATTACCAAACATATTTTTAGCTATAGGGTATGAAGTGGATGGGGAGATGATGTCATGTACTCATCATGAGATTGGGGGTTGTAGTTTTTCCATCCACTAAGAGGTTGGAATTGACACAAGATGGGAGGAGAGATTTATTTTTGTTTTTGGTCAATGAAGGATGTTTGGATGTACAATGAGATTTGGATGGATGACAATGTTTGGATGTCGAGTGGGGTTTGGATGAGGGGCGATGGTTAGGGATAGGATTGGGATTAAAAGGTGGTGGATATAGAGGTACAAGGATGAGAATTCCTTGTTTAATGAGTTTTGGACATAAGACCAAAATTGTATGCAACGATTAGTCGAATGTCGATGGGTGTGATGGAAGTCACAATAGTAATGTTCCGATACCAAGATGGTTTGGGAAAAGTTTGATCACGTGATTTGATTGGGGGAAGGATGATCATGTTGAAGGTTTTTAGATGATGGAAGATGGTGGTCAAGGATTCTTCTAAAGGAGTGAAGGGGTTTAGATTAAATGGTTTTGGGGGAGTAGGAAGTAAAGGTGCAAGATTGAGTGGATTATGAGATGTTTTGGTTGATTTGGATTTATGATTTGGATTATATTGTTGTGGCTTAGAAGATGAAGGGGGTGGATTAGGTCTGGGGGCCAAAATGGATGGTTTAGGCTTGGAGGCCGAAGTAGATTTGGTTGATTTTGGATTGGTTGGAGTATGTGGTTTTGAGGTAGATGGTTTTGGCTTAGGATTAGATTGTTTGGGATTGGTAGATGTAGATGAAGGGGATGGGGTAGATTTAGATGAAGGGGATGGGTGTGATACGGGGTCACATTAGAGTTGAGTGATGTTGGGGATGAAGGAGATTTGGGAGATGGGTGTGGTGTAGGAACCACATTAGATTTGGTTGATTTAGGGGATGAAGTAGATGAAGGTGGCATAGGAGCCTCATTAGATTGGGTAGGAGATTTGAGAGGAATGGGATTGGATTTGTTAGGTGTAGGAGTTGGTGACTTAGGATTCACGTTAGATGTTTTAGGATTGGGGGATGGTGGAGATGAAATAGGATTAGAGGATAGGATAGTGTTAGGTTTAGGTGATGAAGGGGTTAAGATAGGTTTAGATGAGGAGGAGGATGAGGGTCGCATAGGGGCCACATTAGATGGATTAGGATTGAAGATAGAAGATGATGAGGGTGATTTAGGAGGTGTAGTTGATAGAGGGGATGAAATAGGCTTAGGGGCTAAATTTGACGATGGATTAGGGTTTATGGGACAATCTAGGAGAAATTTTGTAAGATTAGATTGGGATGATGAAGATGACGAGGATAGAGGAATAAGATGGAATGTGGGAGCTGATAATTTTGGATGAAATTGTTGGGAGTGTTGTGGATATGTGAATGGAATTCGATGATAGGTTTGTGAGTTGAGATTTTGGATGGTGGTGCATGAGTTTTGATGGGATAAAGGTGTGAGTCATGATGATTGATAGTGGATTTGGAAGTTTGGGTTTGGGATTGGTAGCTAGATTAGCGAGGACATAAAGAAGGTTTTCTTGGTCTAGGTCAAAATTAGTGATGTGGTAAAAGTCGATGAAATTAGCTTGTGGGGATAGTGGTTTATGTTGATTAGGTTGGGGTGTGGATTGATATGATTCGGTTCTTCGAATAGGAAGTCCATGGGGTGAGAAGTTGGAATCTTAGGAATGGGAAATTTTAGAGGGGATCGGTTGGGGACGATAGTTTAAGGGGTGATTGGTTGATTGAAGATTAGACATTTGTTGTTTAATTTGTTGGATGGGTTTTAGGATGTTAGGATTAATATGAGATGGCTGATTTGGATGATGAGGATGTTAAGTTTGAGACTTGTTTGTTAATTTGTTGGATAGTGTGTGGTAATTTGTGGTCAAAGTGAGATGGTTGACTTTAATGGGTAGGTGATGATGGGATAACTTGGTTGATGGATTTAGAAAAGGGATATGGGTTTGGATGTCGATTTAGAGAGGATGGGGATTGAGGATCTGTTGTCTACTCAAAATTCCCTGCTCTTAAGGAAGTGAAAATTTTAAAAAAATTGAGTTTAAGTGTCTTCTCTTGTTGTACTCAATGTTAAAAGTCAAGAAATTGAGAAAATCTACGTTTTTGGGTCATTTTGTGTGTTTTTTGGGCCTGTCGGACATTTTTGTCCTACGTGTCCCAAGTTCAAATGGGCCCTCTATTCCCGATCGGCGGTTTCCCCGAAGTTGTTCCATTTTCGGACCCATCGAAATTTCTCGTCCCAAATGTCCCAAGTTCAATTGGGCAAGTTGTTCCATTTTCGGCCGAATCGCTTTGAACCGCGTGCTTCACGCTTTCACGTCCCAAACATCCCAAGTTCAAATGGGCAAGTTGTTCCATTTTCGTCCGAATCGCCCGAGTCACGTACTTCGCGCACTTTCGTTCCGCATGTCCCAAAAGGCATTTGTGCGTCTTTTCCCCGCTTCGCCTAAATCAGTAGAGCCACGTGTTTCGCGCATTCGCGTCTCACATGTCCCAAATGAACCAAGTGCCATTCGTGCTTATTTTTCCCGCTCTACCCGAATATCTTGCTTATTCAAATTGGTAAGTATGTATTAAATGCGCATTCATTATCTTTCTCTCTCCTAAACGGCTATATTATGAGTGAACCCCCTATGCATTTTTTACACTGCTTCCATTCTATCCTTTGCTCGAACCCTTGCAATCTAGATTCTGCGCGTGTATCCCTTCCCTCTGTAATTCCTTCCCGAGTCTAGTTTGTGGCTCTGCCCTCCGAATTACTATCAATACGAAGATCAAAGTCTTGGAGGAGGCTTTGGGTGAAGAATAGCTGGCAGAAGGGTGAGACTTTCAAGACACTGGTTGTATCTGCTTTCAAAGATATACACTGTCATCTTCAAGATGAAACTTCTAGTGTGCCTCTTTCCCTGTAAGAAATCAAAGCTCAATTCAGAGCTTTTGTCAAAGATAATCTATTCAAGGAAAGCTCCATTTCCAAAGAGAAAATGAAGGAGATCTCGCTCTCTTCATCGCCATTGAAGAAGCAAATGAAGACTATCATACTCATGTCGAGTTTGATAAGGAAATGGAGAAGTGCCTCGGATTTTGGGCTCAGTCTACAGCCAACACGTCAGTCCCTCGTGGCAGAGACATAGCCGAGGCATTGAAGAGATTCAGGCAGCAAATTTTGAAGTCAGTGGGTCCCTCCCATTCATAACCACCTGTCTTCTTCTCCTTATTCTTCTCTTCTTTTCTAATTCTTTTTCTCGGATTCATTGTAATTAGTTGAGGTATTGTGATTGGAAATCCTTAACTAATCTTTAGTTAAAAGAAGTAGTTACAAAGAGTAACTGATTTGTAAGCTATATAATGGCCTCTCCACGCCATTTTGAAGGAGGAAGAACTTGGCTTATTTTCTGAAAGTGTAAATAGATCATAAAGAAATCAATACAGAAGGGCTTTCCATTCTTTGTCTATCTGATCTCTTTTATCCCCAAGCTTTCATTTAATTTTTGTGAAGATCATTTGTCTGTGTTATGTTAAGAAACTTTGTGTTCTGGCAGATGTTATTTACAGAACTTTGTGTCTTTAAATTCCATCTTATTTATATGATACAAATGATCTTGTTTCAATTCATCAGTAACCCATACATAAAGAATTACTCTGTTATCTATAATTATGCATGTTGCCTTTCTGCTCATTCTCATTTTCTAATTCCTCAGTCCTTTTGTAATTGATGATCTTTATAGAAAACACTTTCGTAATATCCAAGTTCAACCAGAAAATCATGTTTTGTATATTTGTAAATAGGTTCATTTCTGAATAAGGGAACCTCTCCCATTAAAGAGGAGGGACTTCTTGTCCCGACATTTGCTCTTCGTAAAAAGTCCTATTTGACGACCAACGGTTTTGGCGACTCATTGCGGAAAATCATATTCCAGCTTACGTAATTTTTGATCATCCTTTGATCCGCGACTCCGTGTTTTACTCGAGGAGAAGGGCCCTTGGTATTGAAGATTCTCGCCACTTTTGGAGCAAAGCGGGGGTTTTCCTTTCCCTTCAAATAGAAAGACTCGTTCGACAAGCACTCCACCTATTCAAGATAGAATTCCTACGGGTGGTATTCCTTCAGAGCCAGCTAGTCCTAATCTTCGAGCTTTGATTCTTGCTGGTGTTGCAGTTCCTCTCCAAGCCATTTTTCCAAGAATGGCGGTACCATTGCCCTGGGGTCATCGTGTCGGGCCCCTTGCTCTTCCTCAGCCTTTGCATGAGTTACCCAGAGGTAACCGAAGAACTTCCCTAAATTCAAAGGCGATGGCAAAGTGCATCCTGATGAACACATCACAACCTTCATAGTTGCATGTGGAGTTCTAGGAGCTAAACATGAGTTGCTGGAGGATAAAGTTGGCCTTCCTACCGTTCTGTTTCTTAGCTCAGTTGATGAATGGTATGCTGATATCACTCATTTTCTCACCTATGGAGAATGCCCCTCTCATTTGACTGCCAAAGAAAAGAGGACTGTTAAACTAAGGTCAGTGCAATATGTGTTGTGGGAAAACGCCTTGTTCAAACGTGGGTTAGATGGAAGATTTTTGAAATGTGTGGACAAGGAACAGCAGAAAAAGTTGCTCTCAGCTTTTCATGATCAGGCATGTGGAGGACACTATTCATCAACGGTCACTGCTCATAAGATACTTCGTGGAGGATATTACTGGCCTTCCTTGTTCAGAGATGCATCCAAGTGGGTTGATAAATGTGAGGCTTGTCAGACCTTCGTGGGAAGACCCAAATTGGCCTCTTTGCCTCTTAAGCCAGTTGTAATTGAAGAACCTTTTCAACAGTGGGGTTTGGACTTCATTGGAACACTTAATCCCGCTTCTAGTGCTGGTCATACTCATGTATTAACTGCCACGGATTATTTCACCAAATGGGTAGAAGCTATTCCAGTTAAGAGTACTACTTCTGAAGTGGTGTGCAACTTCATCAAAGAGAACATCTTAGTAAGGTATGGTGTACCTAACAAGATTGTAACAGATAATGCTTCGAATTTCTCTTCAACCGAGATAATGGATTTTTGCTATGGGTATGGCATTTCTTTGGCTCACTCCTCATATTACTACCCTCAGGGAAATGGGCAAGCAAAATCCACTAATAAAAATTTGGTGACTATTATAAGGAAATTAGTCAATGAGTCTCAACGAAACTGGCACAAGAAGCTCTATGATGCTCTTTGGGCAGACAGGATTACACCAAAGAGAGCTATTGGAATGTCTCCTTTTCAAGTGGTATATGGAGTAGAAGCTCAATTGCCAGTAACAGTGGAGCTGCCAGCCTTGCATCTAATGAAGGCCATTGAAGATACTAGTTTCAGTGATGCTTTGGATAAGAGAATTATGTATCTTCACAAATTGAATGAGGACAGATTGGAGGTTGCTGATAGGATATCTGTTCACCAGCAGAAGGTAAAGGTCCTGTTTGATAAGAAAGCCAGGTTCAGAGATTTCCAAGTTGGAGACACTGTTTTGTTATGGGATAAAAGGCATGAACCTCGTGGTAGCCATGGCAAGTTTGTTTCCCTTTGGCTCGAACCTTTCAAGATCAGACACTTTGCTGGTAAGAATTCCTTTTATCTTGATTACATGGATGGTTCTCCTCTCCCACTTCCTTATAGTGGGCAGTACCTTAAGTTGTTCAAGTCTTAGGTGATTAGGGAGTCCTTTGTATATTCTGTACAGCATTTTTGTTTTTCTTTCCTTTTTGTTTTGGTGTGTTGTCCTCTGTATTGGTTTGCTTTTTGACTCCGTGGCCCAATGGATAAGGTACTGGTCTACTTCCCCGAGTTTGTCTAAGTTCTTACCTTGTCTCATTCCTTGAATTTATGCCAAGTCATCCCCAGAAGGAGCCAGCTGTTGTCCACTCAAAATTCCCCTGCTCTTAAGGAAGTGAAAATTTTAAAAATTTGAGTTTAAGTGTCTTCTCTGTTGTACTCAATGTTAAAAGTCAAGAAATTGAGAAAATCTACGTTTTTGGGTCATTTTGTGTGTTTTTCGGGCCTGTCGGACATTTTTGTCCCGCGTGTCCCAAGTTCAAACGGGCCCTCTGTTCCCCGATCGGCCGGTTTCCCCGAAGTTGTTCCATTTTCGGACCCGTCAATTTCTCGTCCCAAATGTCCCAAGTTCAATTGGGCAAGTTGTTCCATTTTCGGCCGAATCGCCCGAACCGCATACTTCGCACTTTCACATCCCAAACGTCCCAAGTTCAAATGGGCAAGTTGTTCCATTTTCACCCGAATCATCCGAGTCGCGTGCTTTCGCGCACTTTCGTTCCGCATGTCCCAAAAGGCATTTGTGTGTCTTTTCCCCGCTTCGCCTGAATCGGCCGAGCCACGTGTTTCGCGCATTCGCGTCTCACATGTCCCAAATGAACCAAGTGCCATTCGTGCTTATTTTTCCCGCTCTACCCGAATATCTTGCTTATTCAAATTGGTAAGTATGTATTAAATGCGCATTCATTATCTTTCTCTCTCCTAAACGGCTATATTATGAGTGAACCCCCTATGCATTTTTCACATTGCTTCCATGCTATCCTTTGCTCGAACCCTTGCAATCTAGATTCTGCGCGTGTATCCCTTCCCTCTGTAATTCCTTCCCGAGTCTAGTTTGTGGCTCTGCCCTCTCGAATTACTATCAATACGAAGATCAAAGTCTTGGAGGAGGCTTTGGGTGAAGAATAGCTGGCAGAAGGGTGAGACTTTCAAGACACTGGTTGTATCTGCTTTCAAAGATATACACTGTCATCTTCAAGATGAAACTTCTGGTGTGCCTCTTTCCCTGCAAGAAATCAAAGCTCAATTCAGAGCTTTTGTCAAAGATAATCTATTCAAGGAAAGCTCCATTTCCAAAGAGAAAATGAAGGAGATCTGCTCTCTTCAATCTACCATTGAAGAAGCAAATGAAGACTATCATACTCATGTCGAGTTTGATAAGGAAATGGAGAAGTGTCTCAGATTTTGGGTTCAGTCTACAGCCAACACGTCAGTCCCTCGTGGCAGAGACATAGCCGAGGCATTGAAGAGATTCAGGCAGCGAATTTTGAAGTCAGTGGGTCCCTCCCATTCATAACCACCTGTCTTCTTCTCCTTATTCTTCTCTTCTTTTCTAATTCTTTTTCTCGGATTCATTGTAATTAGTTGAGGTATTGCGATTGGCAATCCTTAACTAATATTTAGTTAAAAGAAGTAGTTACAAAGAGTAACTGATTTGTAAGCTATATAATGGCCTCTCCACGCCATTTTGAAGGAGGAAGAACTTGGCTTATTTTCTGAAAGTGTAAATAGATCATAAAGAAATCAATACAGAAGGGCTTTCCATTCTTTGTCTATCTAATCTCTTTTATCCCCAAGCTTTCATTTAATTTTTGTGAAGATCATTTGTCTGTGTTATGTTAAGAAACTTTGTGTTCTGGTAGATGTTATTTACAGAACTTTGTGTCTTTAAATTCCATCTTATTTATATGATACAAATGATCTTGTTTCAATTCACTGTAACTTCGCATACATAAAGAATTACTCTGTTATCTATAATTCTGCATGTTGCCTTTCTGCTCATTCTCGTTTTCTAATTCCTCAGTCCTTTTGTAATTGATGATCTTTATAGAAAACACTTTCGTAATATCCAAGTTCAACCAGAAAATCATGTTTTGTATATTTGTAAATAGGTTCGTTTCTGAATAAGGGAACCTCTCCCATTAAAGAGGAGGGACTTCTTGTCCCCATTGATCGTGCTCTTCGTAAAGTCCTATTTGACGACCAACGCTTTTCTTCCTCAAAATCATGTTTTGTATATTTGTAAATAGGTTCGTTTGAATAAGGGAACCTCTCCCATTAAAGAGGAGGGACTTCTTGTCCCCCGACTCATTGCTCTTCGTAAAGTCCTATTTGACGACCAACATGATCAAAGGCCATGGTTAGATAGGATGTGTGGGGGATTGGATTTGGATTAGGATTGTGGATTAAGGATGGAGATAGGATTAGGATTGGGATCGTGTGATTAAGGATGGAAGGCTATGATAATGTTTTATTAATTCATATTTTAATGTGATGGGATGGTTAAGGGTGTTCACAAAAAACTAACAAACATGTAACACACACCCTAACTAGCCAAGTGGGATTGTAATCAAGCTATAGTCTGCTTTCAATACCACACATCGACGATGGTGCCACAATTATCTCTCCACCTATGTGTTAATGTGTGATTGGCTAGTGAGTGATCTTGGGAAGTGTAGCCTCCTTGCATTATAGTTTGATATAAGGCCAAAAGGGTTACCTAATCTAGGCTAAACAAGCTCTCTTGGGGCGTCCCGATATACCTTGTGGTACGTGGGGCCCAAGTCCATGTTGCAAGGATATTATCTGAGGTCTAGTTTTTGGGACGTGGAAGCCCCTCACTTCACGTCACTCTTAAAAAAGCAAGCGCTTAGCCAATAATGACAGTTGTCCTTGAATTTATATACCCCACCGAAACACGGGGTGTGTCTACGTGTGTGGAGGTGAATCCCATGGTCACAAGACCCTAGGACTATGAAAAGTGTGTGGATATCACTTCCATGTCACGTTGCCCCTACAAAATAAAAATGGGAAGGCTAGTCACTTTTGATCCTCAAGATCGTCTTAGACGCGAGAGGAGAGCATACACAATATTTCCTTCGAGATGAACATGAAACAAAAGGAAAAACACAAAAAGGATGATAAATGTAAGATAATATATGATAAAAATGAAATGATAAATATTACTAGTTTGATGATTGGGTCTTCAAGAGGAGGCCCTACAAAACAAGGGTTAGTAGTTTGATTTTTCACCCCAATATCTTGGACAAAATGACATGTAAAACAAAATGGTTACTAGTTTTTTTTTCAATCCTACAACCACAAAAAGGTTAGATAAATGTCAAAATGGATGGAATCTCCCCTTTTTGTTGCAATAAACCTACAAAAACATAATGCTAGACCTATAAAAAGTCACTAAAACACTAGAAAGTGTGATTAGATTGGTTAGTATCAACGTAAAATTTTTCCAGAACAAAAGTGCTAATTGACATAACAAAGGCATTGTTTCAGGTCAAATGTGCTAAAACAAAACAAAAAAGTTACTTTTTAATAAAAGCACTAATCTATTCAAACAAATGTGCCATTTCAAAACAAATGCACCATTTTTCATCCCATGTCTTCTGTGAAAGCGCTACACTATAACATATGTGCTAATCTACAACAAATGCACCATTTTAAACCAAATGCGCCAAACCATATACCCAACTATGCAAATTTCCCCATAGGAACTACTTTTTCAACATATGCACCATTTCTAGTGCATATGTACTAAACCGTATGCATATGCACCGATATACACCCCCATAGCCTAAAATTACCCAAAAATCCTGAAAAACTTGAAAAATGCAAAAAAAAATATAATAACCAAATGCAAGGTACATATTGCTACCACATCTGCTTTCGGCCAATGGTACATCCTCACCGCATCCGCACGGTGGTGAAAATTCTCTCATATGTCATTGTATCTCTCGAAGGCTCTCATTTTCAACTATGCGCGATGAAAATTACTCATCCCGTGGACCCCCAACCCCTTTATACCCATCGTGATGCCCTAAAAACTTCTAAGAGCCCATTATCTCACCAATGTACCCATTTTCCTCTTGGTTCTCCCTAGCTTTGCAAAATTTCCTCCCCTATCACCTAAACATCAAAAAAATAAAATAAAAATTAAAAAAATCAAAAATTATTAAAAATTAAAAAGCTATTATTAAAAAATTTAAAACAAATCACAAAAATTGTTCAACCTCCAAACAATCCAACAAATTATTCCCATACCACGTGTATTTTTTACTTATGCGCATTTAAACTTTTGGTCGATGATATGAGGCCTCTTTTCTTTCTTGCACATGTCCAATGATATGAGGACCATCTTTTTTGTACTATTTCAGCCGATGATATGAGGCCACTTCTTTTTCTGGTCCAAATATATTTTCCAATGATATGAGGACACTAGCATTTGACAACTACATCACCTCAGGTTTTATACCTTGGTACACCTTGTTATATGCCACAATGATCACACTACTAATGATGGTAATAGTTGGAACTTTATGGTAGCACAACCCATTCTATCATCACATTTTATCCTTATCATCATCCACACCTAATCCTCATCATCATCTAACCTCCTCATCCTCCCATCCAACCAATCCTTTATCAATCGATCAATATCCACATCCAAATCTTATTCATCTTACATCCAATAACCAAATTCCTCACCCCTGGATGGGCCATCTATTAACATCCTCTCTCCTTGCTTTATCAATCATCATCATCAACATCCTCAAACCAAAAACATATCTTCTTATCCCATCCAAAGCATCCTCAAAATCTAACATCTTTAAATCCAACATCCTCAAATCTAAATCCTAAATCTTCACCCTTGTCATACATCATTGACTGGGACATCCTCTACTTCAACATCCTTTAATAAATCTTCTAATCAAATCTAACATCTTCACCCTAGTCATACACCATTGGTAGGGCATCTTCTAAATCCAAAATCCTCAATATCTCAACCCCCGACCGGGAATACTCGATCCAAAAATCATGAATCTTCACCCTTGTCATACATCGTTGACTGGGGGTATCCAATATCTCACATTTCTCCAATCATCTCTTATATTCTTCTATTCTTATATTCCTCTAATCCTCTCTCATATTCTTCTAATCTCCTATTCCTCTAATCCTATTCTATTTTAATCCTCCAATCTTCTAATCCTCTACATCCTCAAATCTTCTCATCCTCTCATCCTCTCTCATCTACTCACTTAGGCCTCTCCTCTTTTTGAGTGGTTACCCGACTCGTTCCTCCCCACCTAACCCCTCGAGGGGGCATCATATCACCATCATAACATATTCTCTTCTTTTCTTTGAACTGTCATTGCTCAACAATAACACTTCAAATAGGGACAAAATGTAGACATCTAAAATGTCGACATGACCGATTATAATTAATTTGTCTGCAACATCATCTAAATCCATATAATAATTAATCGCAGGATCAATTATTATTATTTAATTCATTTTATCATTTTTCCCCTTTATCATTTTATTATCATTTATCTAATATTTCATCATTCCATTATTAATCCTTTAAATTCCATCATCATATCCCATTTTAACATTTATCACTTATTATATCCTATTATCCTATTTTAATCCTTCATTAACATTTTCTAGGAATTTAATATTCCTACATCTACCTACCCACCTACCCTACACATCCCTACACCTAGCCTTTCCATGTAACCTCACCCTAATCACCATTTATTAACCTAATCTAACTCTAATCCTAATCACATCCTCACCTCTAAATCTAGAAGCCTCTCTAACATTCTCCTTCCATTGAATTTTTAATTCAATAGAAGCTTCTTCCCTCCATGAATTTTGAATTAAAATTCTATAATTCTCCATTCTAGAGAATTCTAATCCTCACATGCATCCTTCACCCTTGATCCCAATCCAACATGGCTTCATCTTAGCCATTAAATCCTCCACCCACATGGTATAAATTGAACTCTCATCCTCCATGAGAGCTAGCTTGGAGAATCTTGTAAATCCATAACATCATCCATTTTATCTTCTTCAATCACTCAATCAATCCATTCCTTCAATCCATCTATCAACCATCCAATTGATCTTCATCAAGAAATCATCAATTTACAAGAGAGAGGTGCTACCCAAAATAAATCCACAAATTTGAAGCAACCAATCAAGCAATTAAGAGAAAATCCAACACATCAAAGGAGGATCTTTACAACTTGTAGGTAAGTGCGGTATTTGTCTCCCCCTTTAATCCATTTCTCTATCTGGTGAATTTTTGAAGAGATTAGATTAAAGAAACAATTTTCCTATTTTCTCACATTTACAACACTTTGGTCTTTTTAACATATACAACAAGTATGATTGACGATATAATAGTTAAACCGGAGCGACAGAGAGAGAACAATAGCGAAGCTCCTCTAGCCTAGAAAAGATTAGAAATTGAGCATATGAGTGACACTTGCACCCAATCCAGTCATTAGCGCCCATGCACTCATGTCCCCTATGGGTGCTCTATCTAACATAGTTCGATTTCCACAACCCTCATCGAGCCTCAACAATGTTGTTCCCAACTAGATCCGAGAGTTATCCGGTCTAGATCATCTCTCAGATTACACGGAAATCAGCTAAGTCACCCTCCTCTTTAATTTTCTTAAGGGTTTACATCGATTAAATGTCTATTACTTGTGCACTATCGTACTTTGTTTCCTTAATATCATTCATTATAGTACGTTACTTCGAAATAAAGGTTTAATATAATTTATATTAAATCGTTATCCAACATCGGCATCTTCTCTTTTCGAATGGAATGGACTAGGTAGTGTTACTCACCCCCACACAAATGATAATTTATTTTTTCATGTTTTTATTTTCTAGGATCTTGCCCCACCTTATACATGATGTACTTGATTTTTTCCTTCATGAATGCGGGTTTCGGTGTCTTGTATAGCCTCATTCTACATCAAGGTAAGTGAGGTAGAATTCCTAACCTCCCCCATTTCCTTTCATGCACACTTTCTTGGAAAAACACTATATCTAATTCACGACATGACACTTCCTCAAGGGGGAATATGTATGTACCCAAATTTTGCATGATGTTATATTTTAAATACCTAATGATGATGTTATGAACTGAAAACATTACAAAAATTCTTAGACCCGAGTCCATGTCCCTTTTCGTTTATTTTCCTTGCAAACTCTTTCTCAAATTTCTTTTCATAAAATAACCAATTGCAACTTTCAAGATTGCATTTTTTTAGAGTATGTGAACCACCACATCGATTGAGAAAATTTTGAAATGGTTTATATAGTTTCCATAGTTGTCTGATACCTTCACAAACCACCATGACAGTCAGTGATAAGACTAAAAATTTGTCAGCCCTTACGTTTACCAGTAATTATTTGACATTTACAAGTGCATTCTAAACTTATCTCAAGAAAGCATTTTTGACTTGTTTTATATGTTTGTCCCTCTTGCCTTTAATTGCGGTTAATCTAATTCACTTCTAGATCATTCCATACCAAATTCACTTGAATCCCTTGCATCTAATCATGACCATTGATCAAATTTTAGATCTCACTATTGGATTTCATCAAATCCACAAAGTGGAAATTGCCTCTCTTTGAAAAGGATATTGTGCAATGATTTTTGGTTTGGAAAAATCATATTAGAGAGATTATATTTCGATACTTATTTTAGATTAAATCTTCCTTGCAGATTTTATTTTTAAATCCATTTTTATAAGTTTCTTATGGTGAAATTTTAGGGAGGCATCATCCATCTTTGGTACTTAGTACCATATGAATCTTAACAAAAAACTCATATTTCATCTGTTGTCACAAAAGGAAGGCCTAAAGGAGAGGAAACAAACATTCTTTCCCACTTTAGAGCTCAACCACATTATGCTATAAATTTTCTTTTGTTTCACCTAGTTGTTTTTCCATCACCTTCATTGTTGTGTCTTACCCTTGGATCAATCGAGCACACAACAAAGAGATAGTACATTGAGGGTAGATTCAAATCATTTCCAACTTCTCTTTTTCCATAGAAAGGTTGGAAATTTTCATTTTATCATTTTGCTTTAATTTTCTAGATTAGATTTGCATTTGTTTCATTTAAAAGTTAAGAAAATAGAAAAAGAAAGAATTAGATTTAGGATTAGGTCTAACTTTTATTTATTATAAATTTGTCACTCTTGGTATTTTCTTATACCTAAGAGTATATTTTAGATATTATTTCTATGTTAGCTACACTTGCATTGTAGGTAATTAGAACCCATTATTTTAAAATCATTTAAAAGAAAAATAGTAGATTCCTTTTGAAGATGCCTGTTTATAGTTCATTTTAAACAAAATATTAATTTTTACATTTGTGTTTGAATAAAATATATATATATATATTTGTAGTTCACATTCACTTAGAGAAAAAGTCATTCAAAACCCTTTACATTTGAATCTCAAAATCATTAATTCTACTTTTAGTAAAATTGGAAAATATTTCTTTTCTACATTCATTTAAAAATAACTCAAAATCTAAAAGAAATTTACATTTGTATTTTAATTACATTAGATTTCTTCTCATTGTTTACGGTGTAAGATTTGAAAAATTATTTTATTGAAACAATTTTTAGCAATAATTTACTTTTATATTGACATTACAAAAATTACAAACATTACACCAATTTTTTTCCTACTTATAGAAACCATCTCACACATACCATAGAAAACAACTCACAAACAATCGTTGTCCTCTTCTTCCTAACAAGATCATTCCTTTCAATAGAAAACATACAACTTTTTCTACAATTATTAAATTTATTTGTGAAAATCCAACATGCATTACATTAAAAAAATTAAAACAAGAATCCCAAAAACCCATAACACCCACACTTAAAATCCAAGTATTTGTGATATGGGTAGGTAAATTCATGTGTTGTTGTTTATATTAATCAAGACAACCTAGAAGCGTACATCAAATTAGAACTTAGATGAGAAGTCTTTTATTCCACCACACCACATTGTTAAACAATTTTGTGTACTATCTAACCGACAGATCCTCGTCTACAATCCATCCTTAGAATTCT
This sequence comes from Taxus wallichiana var. yunnanensis, assembly GCA_018340775.1. Taxonomy (NCBI): domain Eukaryota; kingdom Viridiplantae; phylum Streptophyta; class Pinopsida; order Cupressales; family Taxaceae; genus Taxus; species Taxus wallichiana. The sequence goes on from CM031234.1 coordinate 555,462,440, forward strand.
AGGTATCTCTTCATCCTCAAGTCTATTTTTAATTCACTCCTGTGTATGACCATTTTAAGAAAATACCATCCTAAAATAAGTGGTTAATTCAATAGGATTATAAATCTTTCGAAGATAGTGACATAGACCAAAAGTTATGCTATATCATTATCCTAGCGAATATATTTTTAGATGGTTTGCAATCTTAAATGTACAATTTGAGATTGATGAATATGCTTGTGAACTCCTCACATCCAGATAACTCGCCACATGTATTGCAACATCGGTTGTGCCTAAAAGGTCTAGCAGTTTTTGGTGTGCACATTACCCTATCTGAATAATGCATAATTAGGGCATTTCGCTTAGCCTATTTTCAATTCCAAACAATGTAGATTGAAGAGGAGCTGCGAAATTGATTTTGCTGGAAAATAATAATTTTGGAAATCATTTTGAAAAGAAGCAGGTGAAATGGGTTGATTGGGGAGAATAAGGTGAGTAACTTTTTTGTTACTTGTTTTTATTGATTAGTTTTGTGAGTTTTTTTGTTAAATATACCTAGGAAAGGCCTAGACTACAAAAATTATAATGGAACAAACCCAAATATCATCTAGAATAAGTAGAAAGTTAATTTGTACAAAAGTCATGAAGTAGAGGAGACAAAGGCTAAGCCTACACATAGCAAGATGTTATCCAATCCATTGGAAAACTAGCTTAAGGAAACATAGAGAGGTTATCATCAACCAAAAGACATCCAAAAATACATAATCAACCAAAAATAGTAATTGTAGACCCAGGTGCTACAAAACCACACCGGATATAGAATAATATTGAAGGGAGCAGGTCTACGGATAATTTATTCCATCAACCTATGTTAAATTGAAATAGTTGGATAAAAAATAGCTCAATGTTGTGAGATTGAAGTGTATCAAAGACAAGAATAGAGATAGCCATATATGTTGTATAGGTCACTAAAAATAATTGGGAGCCAAATTGCCCCTTCTTCCAATATTTTTTCCATGATGAAAGAGATAAAAACAACTAGAGATCATGCAAAGCTACTTATAATCTACCACATATTATATACGACAATATATACAAGTATGTCGGTATTTATTACAACAAGAAAACATTGCATATCTAAAAACAAAGGTATAGAAATCTCGAGTTATCCACAAGGTGGGCAAGTTACATAGGCTTCATTGATGTCAAATGTTTACATATGTATATATAAGTATCCAAAAGTAGTCTTGATAGGAAAACACTTATCTATGATGATTACATACTCATGTGTTGTGACATCACAAAATTTCACGCATTCCTTCTCACCATCCTTAGTTTCTTATACTTCCTCTTGATCCTCCTCATCCAAACAAAATTGAATAAGGTTTAAGACACACTCCTTATACATGGTTGAGCTTAGCATTTAAGCAAGAAACTCTTGCACTTTGTTAATTTTCCTTAATTCATTGAGGATGAGGTAAAAATGGCCATGGATTTCCAACCCAATTGTGTGAAGTAGGGTTTCCAAATCCCAATGGTTTTCATGTAACATGAAGGATCCTTCGTGTTAGGAAACATGTTGGTGCACCTCAAGGACTAGGCTACCTCAAAGATAATATTTCTTCTAGCCGACTACTTTGGGTCCAACCACGATCCAACGTCATGGACTTCTTGATTTTTTCTCTCTCTGCACTCAATATCATCAATCTTGATTCCGATTATCCACATTCTATAAATACAAACATGTATGAATGGGTTATAATAATTCTAGTTAGTGTAATTAACAAATTTGTGCTATGTGAATTCCCTAGTTTGATGTGCCAATTCGGAAGAGGAATCTTTAAATTTCATATACTTTATGGTTCATGTAATATAAAATATAGCCAATGTTGGTTTCTTAAGTAAATGAAGTCTAAAATAACTATAGACACAACAACAATCATGCATCAAAAAATGAGAAGGAAGAAAACATTGAATCCTAAATAATAGAAAAATGAAAAAGAGAAAATAAACCATGACTACAATATCTACAATAACCCCCCATCTAGTAAGTAGAAACAAAATTGAGAATACTCAACTGGTGTTTCAAATGGGGCCTCAACTAGGAGGAAATAAATTCGGAGAAAACATGCCTACACTTCCCACTATGGAAATATGGCTTTTTATAAAATGGAACTAATTGGAAATAAATTTCCTTTAAAACATCATTTTGAAATATACCATGAGAAAAGTAGGAGATCCTACCATAAATGAATTTGAAAGATACCACCGCAACTAGATGGACATAAATTTCCTTTAAAAGCATCATTAAAATTGAACTTAAAAACCCCGGTCTTAGGAAGAGACTAGAAAATAGGGATCCTTGGAAGTATGTCCAAACCATTACCAATCCCCTTATCATCCAAACAATAGCTGATCCTCCATTACCAAATCATCTTACTCAATCAATATTTTCATAGCCCCAAAACCTTTGTATTGAAAATGTCAATGATTGAATTTTCATTGTCAACCATAATCAATCCTTTAATGAAAATTGCTGGTGAAAATCCTTATGTTTCTTTCCAACCATAAATTCCAATATATGGTGGAGGGGCCTAAGTTTAAAAATAATTTTGAAAACCATTTTTCTACATGTCTTGGGAACAAACATCCCTCGATTCCGCTTATTACTTTTACTCTTTCCCTTGAATAGGTGTTGACGATTATCTTTGCAGATGAATCACCAAAGTCGTGGGAAATATTAGAGATGTGGGACTTGGCCCTAAGATAACCTCCATATTTTATAGAAGTGGCTCTTCTCTACTTTGTGTTGAGATAAGGGTTAGAGAGAAAATAAAATAGTAAATAAATCCTATCTAAGGTGATGCACCAAGACTTTACTAAAGAGCACAGAGATATTATTGAAATAACTACTAGATTAATTGAAGAGCTTTCAACATGATCAACTATTCCGAGATATCTCAAATTATCAAAGGCCGAATGAAACTAAAACATAACCATGAGTGAATGAATAGATTTATGCAAAAGATCTAAGGGTGTGTAGCATGATAGATATTTAAACATTCATCTAAAACTGAATAAAAGTAAACAAGAAGAGATAAAGGACACAAGATTATGAATGTTTAGTGCACAAAACAAGAACTCTTATTAATAGAGATTTGGAACTTCTTTTTCTATATTTTTCCCTCCCTCTAAATTTTTTTTTTTCTATCTTATCTCCTTGCACAAAGAACCTTCCTTTATAGACCTCGTCGATCTTTCTTCAATGTTCCTCCATTAAGATTTCCACCGCTCACATTTAGTTCTTACCTACGAGATCTTCGAACTTTGGAGCAGATCTCAACTGCATGCTTTGGGACACAAGATCATATTCATTCCGCCGGTCCTCAAGCCCCTTGCTTATTTAATGGGTCTTGTCGACGGTGGTGGCTTCTTTACTTAACACGTGGAGACTTCGTGCTTATTTGGGCCTTTCATTTTCTCTCTCTTCTTAAACTTGCTTTGGACGATGCATGGAGGCTCATGCATTTCTTCGCTTTATCTTTGACTTTTCAACCCGCTTGCCATGCTACTTAGCCATGCTTTAGCCATGTGGAGGATTCTCGTTGCTCGAGACTCTCGATGTTTTGTGCCTTCACCAAAGTGTTCTGAAGAGACACATGGATATCCTCCGTGTTTGGTTCCATACTTAGGAAAAATCAGTCCTGACAAAACACAAAAGAAAGTTGAAAGGAACAAGGGGCCAGGGTGACAAAAGGTAGCATTAATGGAAGAGCCCTACAACAATGTAGAAATCCTTCTACAGTTATGGAAACTCACCAAGGGACTTCGTTCTAGCCATGGAAGAATCTGGAAATCCTTCCACAAAACTTCAAAATTTCAAAATGTGGCTCTAAGAGACACCACTCGAGCTACTTCAAAGCAGCTTGGTACTCGACCCATTCGGCCTCTATCGGGTAAGTCCTTCGTTGTAGAGCCTAAAAGGCTCTATCCAGCTCAATAATCTCCTTATGAGAGAATGTTTGGAGATCCTGCACCATTGCGTGCAAACGGAACTCCAGTTTAACAATCGGGTTCAGAATGGCCTCCACTTCAGCAACACTAGAATCATCTTTTAAATACTGAAAGATAGTCTTATCATGTTGCTTAGTTGTAAGTAGTTGTTGGATTTGATCCTCTAATAGGATGGTGGAGTCATCGAGAAAGGGAGAGGGGAATCCTAATTGAACTAACTCTTTGATGCGTTGCTTCCTCTCTCTGATCCCTAGTTGGAGTTGAGTCAGGAGATTCTGGCACTTGATAGTTGCCTTATTACAACTCAAAATCTTGTTGATCTTTACCATGACCATCATCATGTATATATTGTCGAGGACCCTTATAGGACAGTGTATGAAGAGTCATAAAATTTCTGAACCAACAAATGTGATTCAGGGACCTTGGCGGATATGGCGTTGTTGATGGTTGAGGTTGAGAACTCCACGTTGGTGCACAAAATTTGCGCATCGAGATATGAATTTGAGTGTGGGCCCTAGGTCTGTTTCCTTAACGGCAATTCTCTTAAAGAATGAGGTATATAATCTCTTCACCAACGTGATGATTCCCACCTTCTGGGGCAGTTGAATGATTTTCCAGGTCAAATGCTTGACTGCATCCTCTGATGCCTTATACTTGGTTTGTAAGCTTCCCTTCTCAGCATCTGAGGTACATAGCTTCGCTTAAAGTGAAGTGAAATTTGCTTTTTGGAATCGACCTCCCGCCGAAGGAGATTTTTCTCTTGATCAAGTGAATTGGGCGTAGCCTTGGACATTGTAATTTTGACTTCTAACGTTGTGGTCCTTTCTTGAGAAGTTGTAAGAGCTTCCTTCGATGCTACCTCTTTTAACTCCTTACAGAGCTGCTCTATTTCTTTTCTCTTTCCCTTGATTTTGGCATTGAGGTAGATCACAGTGCTTTGTGTTTGTAGGAGGCTAGCCTCCATTTTCTTCATCTTATTGTTGAGCTTGAGATAATCCGTGGTAACCACGGAAGTTGTTTCACTCATCAATTCGACCTTGTCTTGAGGCGGAACTAAGTTAGGTCCACCGCAACAACATTGATGGAGTAATCATCCGGATCTATTTGCTCCGAGGGATTTTGAATATTGGGTACCATCTAGGCGATGGTTAGGGAGATTTTTTAATGGTCATATAATGACCACATCTGCCTTACTTCTCCCGCTATCATCTCTTTTTCTTCTTCCTCTCCTTCCTTCTATCTTGGGCCACTTTGGCCATCTCGGCTTGATTCAAAAAATCAGAGGAGGAAGGGACTATTCTACCTGCAAATGGGCATCTTGGTGACAATTCGTAAGGGATTGTAACTGATCATGGGGGTTGGGAAGTCATGAGAGCCAAAGAAGGGCCCATCATAACTCGGGAGAGAATGTGGGAATGGTGGATGGTGGTGGAGGAAGAAGAGAAAATTCATAAGGAGGAAGAGTTTGGGTTGGGGTGGTTAGTGTAGGAGCGCTCCCGGCAGGGGAAGTGAAATGTGGAGGAGGTGGAGATGGAAAAATGGGAGGAGGAGAAGGGGTGGAAGAAGGAGAGACCTCAATTGTCTTCAAATTTTTCTTCGGAGGGCTATGAGGGCTGGTGACCTCACCGGTGGTCATAGGGGCGATACTAATGGTTAAGTCGAGTGAGACCCTAAATTGGTTCTAGCACTTGAGTTGTACTACTGACTCCTCACCCTGAGGGCATGGTGTTGTTTGACAGGTGGGTGTGTAGCCGAAGGATCCGGCTGAGGAATGGAGGGAGAGGCTCACGGACTTGTTTGCTATTGATAAGGGCCAAGGGACTCCACCTATGCAAGGTGAATTGTTCCTTGGTAATCAAGACTTCCTCCTTGTTGTTTGTTTCGGACACATGTTTAGCATCCCAAAAATATTCCCACTACTCATTAATGGGCACAACCTCAAAATTGAGGGTTGTTTTCCCAATTTCTTACCTATATTTCCAATAGGCTTCAATTTTTTCCAGGCTCCACTATTTATGCCGTAGGGCCACCCTCAAACCTTTAGTCATGGTAACAATGGGGTCATATTTGTACAACATTGGATAAAAAGAATCCCATAGTGGGATCATGATATCCTTTAGCTCGACGTAATTTTCAAGAGTGTCTTCCTAGGGAGACCTCTTATCTTCAAAAAAATTTATGTGTTCATGGTGGCAAGAGTCCGAGACTCTATTTTGGGACAAGATGTCGGCCATCCACCCATTCGGGTCATATCTCCACATGTCTTAGATGAAGGTGAAGCCGTAGGAAGCCATCTTTTGTGTGAGAAGATGTTCCGCCTTGCGTTTGATGATGGTAATCCCTCCCTTGCTCAAAGGGAGGTCAAATAATGCCTTCTTCTTCCGGCTAGGAGCTGAACTCTACATCGAGAATCACCAATTACTTGGTTATCTCTAAGGTAACCACTCACTCCATGAGAATTCTTGGAAGCATGAAGGATTCATCTTTGAATCCATGCAACCGGATCATTGAATATTGTGCCCCAAAGAAATAGTCACAGGGATGCAAGGGGTCTACCAGGATGGCTTGGACCGAGTCATTCATTTTGTTATTGACCCCCTCTGGGTCAAACTCAGGTAGAAGGGGCACAACAAAATAGTTGGTGAATTCATATGCGTCCGAGGAGCGGGATAACACATGAGTCCATGTAGATACCGGGATGATATTTTGGGGGTCCACCTCCATGTCCCATAGCATTAGGTTTATAAATTAGCTAAGGGGTTGGGATTTCTAGTAAAAATGAGGTGGAACAAATAGGAAGAATACCTGAAGGTGGCATTAATAGGAACATGAAATAGATTTTGCAATGACCTCGGCGAAGTCAAACCAATATGTTTGTTCCTTCTTCACATATCTCATCTATAAAAGGGTCATTTCTTGTCATTCATAGACATTTATGTCTCGTATTTTGGCTAAAAATGAATACCAACATCGAGCGGTGTCCCGAGAGTCCGTCATGAACATCTTCAGGGATTGGGAATCCCAGTGTCTTAGAACTGCTTGAATCATCTTGTCAACTCCTTGTTGAGGAATGTGGTTTTGTTTTTACATTGAGCCCAAACGTTTTGGAGCTTGGGCATATTTTAGAAGTTGGCCGCTTGGTCATAGGGTAGGGCCAACATATCCCTGATGGTCTTTGGTGTAATTACCACCGCATGTTCATGCCCTTTATGATGTTGGAGTTAGGGTTGAAACAATGCACACACATCTGTATGAGCTCAGGATACGGGTGCACAAGAGGCACCATATATTGTGTGAGTGTGGTGGTCCAAATTCTAGAGCCAAAAGACTCAGAATCTCCAAAATTATGGAATCTAGCATGGGGTGCCCTCACTCGAACCTTTGGTTTCTTGGTGAGAACGAGATTAAAGACCCCATCTGCGAAATCCATTACCATGGAAGCATCACTAAGTTGTGCTCCCTTATCAGGGAATCTCATCCTTGGGTGAAGAGAGACGATGTGGCGAAGGTCGTCTGCATAGGACTTTAGTTGTGGTAAGGAACCAGATGCTACCATGATTGCTCGAGATTTGTTGAAAGCTCTGATTTTTTTGAATTAGGGACTTAGGCACTTGAACAAGAGACTCGTAGCATTTAGAATGAGGATTTTGTATGCTCAAATCTTTCCTTAAATAGACTCTGACTCACGCAAAGTAATGGCTTGCACATACCTTGGGTCACATCATGTAACAATACTTTGGTTGTATGACCCTTAGTGCCAATTCTATGTTTCTCGAGAGATTTTTCATTAACACCACGATCCTTCTCATTCATTATTCCAAAAATCATTGGATCATTTACTTCAAGAAAAATCAAGAAGGTACAACACCTTCCAAAATTTCAAAAAGGGTCTGGAGACACATGTCCAAAGACACTTATTCGAGGCGCAAGGCCACGAAAATGAGAAAGAAAAAAAGAAAGAGGGGAATATACATATGATACATACTTTACAATGTTAAAACCTTAATAGAAAGGCTTAAGATGGATCCCATTCACCGGAATTGCCAGAGGCTCACCTTCCATAGTTTCAAGCTCAAAGCGTTGTGCTGCTTGCATGCACTGATTTTGAATGGTCTTGTCCATAGAGGGTCAAATTTCCCATGATTGTCAGGCTTGGCGGCCCTTGCATCCCATTTTAGAACTAAAGTGTTGACTCAAAAATCAGACTCTAAAGTCTTCTAGTCAAACCAAGTCTTGACAACATGTTGACGGATGATCATGGATTCATGGGTTGTCTCTCATTTTTCTTGAAGCCAAGCTTGCGAGTCTTACTTGCATCACTCCATGTTCCTCGATATCAATTTGTTTCAATAATTACAATGTTGGGACTTCCACAGTGATGGGAATTACGACACTTTTACCATAGACCAATTCATATGGCGAGGCTTTCAAGATTTTCTTTGGTGTGATTCGATCAGCCCATAAGGTTGTCTTGACATGCTCATGCCATGATCTCTTATGTTCATCCCCCATCCTCTTTATGAGTCTGATCAGGTTTTGTTGGTGGACTCTGCCAAACCGTTACCCTGTGGGTAATAGTTGGAAGATTCCTTCAAATAGATTCCATGTCTCATCGCGAAGCCGGCTGGATACTTTGGCCACCAAAAAGATTTGGCATTATCTGATATGATTGTGCGAGGGGTCAAAGCGTGTAGTGATATCTCAAAGGAGTTCCAGGATCATATTTTTGTGGCTTCCTTCAACATAATTTCCTTCATTCATTGAGTGAAATAGTTCGTGGCAAAGAGAATCCACTTGTGACTTGTGCTTGAAACTGGATTAACCATTCTGATGAAGTCTAGACCCCATTGTGCGAATGGTTCTTCAACTAAGATAGGGTTAAGGGAAGTGTGGCATTTCTCCGAATCCTGTAGAATTGGAAAATTTTACACTTTCTCACCATTGCATAGCAATCCACAAACAAGTTGGGCCAAAAGTATCCTACCTGTAGGACCTTTATGGCGGTGGTTTTGGTAGAGAAGTGACCTCTTGAGCTCCCATGATGTAACTCATGTAAGACCCTTTTGGCCTCCTCCTTTTCTAGGCATCTAAGCAGGATCCCATCAAAGTTTCTTTTGAAAAGAAAATTATCAATAATGATAAATTCGGATCCCTGTTATGTCTGTAATATCTTTTCTTTTTGAGAGGAAGGTGGCTTGGATACTCACCCGTCTGCATGAAATGCATCCTATCTGATACCCAATTTTTGGATTCATTTTCTTGGATACGGAGCACCATCTTAGATTCTTCATTCATTAGGACTAATGGATCTTGTGCGAGATATTGGCATAGACCTCTTCCTCATACCAACTTCATGGGCTTTATTTCAATTTCATACTCTAAGATCTTAGTGATCCATTTATCCCTTTTATCAGTTATCTCACCCTCTATGATGTATTCTTTGACATTGGAGTGCACCACCATGACCGTGATCTTGCTATTGGTAACAAGGTGTCTGAATTTCTTCAAACCTTTGACAATGGCGTAAGCCTGTTTCTCCACAAAGTTGTACCTTATCTCATAATCATGGAGAGTTCTTGAAAATAAAACAATTGGATGCTCCTCTTCTCATGACTCTCCTTTTTGTGTTAGCATGGATGCTACACTATGCTCGCTCCCATATACATAAATGATGAAATCCTTGGAGAAATTTGGGTTGTGTAGCACTTAGTGCAGATGCATTTCTTTTTGACTTCCTCGAAGGTTTGACGACCTTCAGTGGTCCATTTGAAGTTTAGATTATTTTTCATCATCAGTGTGATCAAGCGGATCGTTCCAACAAAATCTAAAATGAATCTGTTGACAAAGTTGATCTTTCCTAGGAAATATTGTATTTCCTTCTTGTTAACGAGGTGTAGGGACGATTCTAGAATGGCCCTAACTCTTTCTAGGTCAATTGAAATTCCATCCTTTGAAATAATGTGTCCCAAGAGTTTGCCTTGCGGTACTCCAAAAACACACTTCTTCGGGTTTAGAGAGATTCCAAATTCCTGACACTTCTTGAATACAGCTTATAGGGTATCAAAATGATCCTCCATTGTTTTGGTAAACACTGTGAGGTCATCCAAGTATATCAAGATTACCTTGTTAATCAGTTCTCTAAATGCGACATCCATGGCTCTTTGAAAAGTTGACCCAACATTGGTGAGCCCAAATGACATCTTCGCATATGTAAAGGTTCCCCACTTTTTGTAAAGATGGTTTTATGTTGATCCACCTCTGCGAGCCATATTTGGTTGTAGCCCGAAAAACTGTCAAGCAAAGAGAACCTTTCTAAACCCGCTCTTTTGTAATATTTGTTCCATGGAAGGTAAGGGGTAGTGATCTTTAAGGGACACTTTATTCAAATCTCTAAAATCCACACAGAGTCTAATTTCACCATTTTTCTTCCTTACCGGTACTAGATTGGACACCCATGTGGAATGCTTGATTGGGAAGATTATCCTAGCCTCAAGGAGCTTCCTGAGCTCTTCAGCCATGAGAGATTCTATCTTTGGATTCACAGGCCTCTGTTTTTGACACACATGCTTAGTCCCCTCTTCTAGGTCAATAGTATGTTGGATGATATCCTTATTATAACCATGTAGGTCATCATAAGTCTAAGCTATTACCTTATCATACTTATGGCATAGAGCCACAAGTCTTTCTCTTTCTTTCTGGGTGACTAACTTCCCGACCTTTATATTTTCCCATTGGCCACTTCCATTCTACATAATCTTCCTTGACTACCGCAAACTTCCTCCTATTTGTATTAGCATCATCGGAATCAAAAATAATTTCTAATGTTATTAGTCCCTTTGGAAGTTTGTTCGTTTTGAGCTGGATGACTTGATCTCCGTATGCTTCTTCAATTCTAGGTTGGAGTTGGTCTACAAACTCTTTAGATTTTTGTAAGAAGAGAAAAATATGTTGGTCACTTTCAAAAACCTGCCAATGATCCACATTATCGGGTATAGACGAGTGAATGATCAACCTCACAGCTTCTTTGATTGTTATCAGATCCCAGGTTGGGTCGAATTTTGATCATATTTGGGCTATTCTATCTTAGAGATAACCTTAATATTAAAGGCCTCCAAATTTTCAATAAGATCTCATATTCTGTGGTGATAGGACCTCATCCTTGGATTTTTCACAACAACGGAGTTTCTAACCTCCATCAAAACTAACTTAGAGTCCCCAAAGACCCTCGGTTTTTGTACACCCTCTTTGTGTGCTAATGTCAAACCACAAACTAAAGCCTCATATTTTGCTTCACTGTTGGTGCAAGTGAAGTGGAAGCCAAACGCCTAGAGTATATTCCTTCCACTTGGCGAGGATAGGTTGTTGGTGTAGGTGGTGTATTTATTCACTTATTTAGTGTTATTCCACCTCACCGGGTGAGTCAACTCACTTAGGTAGACATGGATCTAGGTGTCATCTTAGTTATGATAGATTCTCTTACAGAATCTGTCATATGTGTAAGTGTGTCATAGGAGTTACATTCCCATTTGGGAAAGTAACTCCTCTTCTCCATTATGGAGGAATCTTCTCTTACATGGGAGTTACACATTCACTCCCCTATATGTACACCATCTCTTTTGATCTATGTTAAGCCAATACAAGCTAAGCTAAGGCTTCCATTCCACTCCACTTTTCAAATCTTGAGCTCTCATATGCATGCACATTGCTTTACAAAGCTTGCTTGCTTCAATCTCGCAACTCCTACACTTTGGTGAAGTGTAACTATTCGATGCACGTGAATTCCTTCCAGGTCTTCATCCTACACTCCTTCATGGTATCAGAGCATGGGGACCGAGAATCACGTTGCTCACCATCGTTGCTCCATCATGTAGTTGCTTGTGCAAGCTCTCACCTTTTGCATGTGCTCTACTTGCATATTTTGAGATTCTGTGGGTGTATTTTTCGGGTGTTCGTGGTTTTCCAGCTTGTGCATGCAGTTTCAAGGGTTTCAGTTCCATACTACTTGCTGGGTTTTTGTGTTTATGGTGTTATTGAAGTGCTCCCTGGGCCAACTCGCCACCTCGGATAACATCTCAGCTCGACTGAAACTCCTTCTGCCTCTGTAAATCACAATGTTTGCATCATTGTTTTTATGTGGGTTTTGTGGCTTCCTCATTGGGCTTGATTGGTGCTGGGTTATTTCACTCACTCCAAGGTTGACTGTGCATCCACTCACCCTGTTGTTCCGAGTTCACATTGGTTTCTCTGCAACGCACTTCCACTTAGTGTCGAGATTCTTCCTGAGTTCTAGCCTCACCATTTTGGTTTCTCGGCCCTCTGCATTTACAGCGCTTGCCTTGGTCTCTTCCCACTGGCTCGTTGAATAGTTGAACTTGGAGTTTAACGTTATCTCTACGTGCACTTCTTTTTGGCTCGGTGAAGGTTGTGTGTCATCTGCCACGTGCTCCTGCGTTGCTGTTTGGACCCACGAGCTCCTGGTTTTCTGTTCGGCCCTATGCTTGGCATTCGTGGTGTTCATTGTTCGTTGTTCATGCTGTTCACTGTGCCTTGGATCCATCTGTTTGTTCTGTTCACTGTGCCTTGGATCTCACCTACCGTTCATGTTGTTCGTTGTGCCTTGGATCTCCCCTGTCGGGGAATCCCGCATCTCCCAGCTCCACATGCACGCCTAGCCTGGTCCACATTACTTTGCTCGGTCTGTTCAAACCTGCCTTGGAATCTTCAAACAACACCTCCTAGCTCCACGTAGTTGCACGGCCGTTTCACTTACCTCTGGCACGTGGACCATCTTGTTTAGACCTCCATCTATACCTGCGTGGAATCTGCAGCATACAACTCCATGGCTTCAACCTGCATAGTTCGGTCAACAACCACACCATCCAGCTCAAACAAAACCTTCCAAAGTCCTATACACGTGGCCCTGCAGCTCCTAACGTGTGGCATTTCAAACCTGCAACTCTGAGTGCATGAGTTTAAAATAGCAGGTTCAACGCCTTTCTGCTGGCAGCAAGCTGCCAAATTGCTGCTCTCCACATAGCACCTCAACGTGGGACCCATACTCCTACCTTTTAGAATTATTTGCAGGTTAAAATAATCCATTTTTAATGTTTTAAGGTCCAAAAACATTCATTGACATTGTAAATTATTTCAAGGCACTATTTTTGCTTGTTTTATGCCTTTCCTACGCATGTCGAAGACGGAGGGCGAGGTCCGGGGTTGGCAGGAGGCTAATCCCCCCTCGCAAGCAAAACAAACCCTTGCTAAAATTTGATGTCGTTTCCAACGAGTAGTCACACGACACCCTTTGCACCCATTTCAGGCATTTTTTTAATGTGTTTGCAGTGTCTAGTGCATTTTTCCATCAGTTGCGGGAATCGTAATAATGCCATAACTTTTGACTCGCAGCTCGTTTTTGAGCGCTTCCTTGGTCAAAGTTGCATGATTTCTTGCACTCTACGTGATGGGATTTCCAATTTTGTAAACGCACTACTTTTATAAAGTGCCGCATTCATGGGGGTTGTTTGTACTCTTGGGCCTACACACGCAGACGCATTATCGGTGAGTCCGACGTCTTGCACCTTGCATCTTGCATTTTTTCATCATGGAGAGTGCTCTTTCCAGACGTGAGCATCGTAGGATCACCTTACAGCCTCCGCCACTTCTCATCGGAGAGAGACCTATTCAGCTTGGCGTGCTTCCATGGAACGTTACTTCGCCCACGAGGGTCTTTTACCCTTCTTGCTTGGGCCAGTTCCTGCACCCGCTGATCATCGTCATCTAGAGGACTTCCTTGACACTTGTGACCATGTCTTTGGTCACATGATGATGCATGTCTCTCGTTCTCTCTGGTTTCACGTGGCAGACTCAAATCCACCTCATCGTGTCTGGAGCATTCTTCAGTCCCTCTATGGAGACCCTTCACATACTTGCCACCATTGTTGCTGCTTATTGATTCAATTGTCTCCTCCATTTCTTCGTGTGATGGCAGTTCCACTGACATAGACTCGCTTGATTCTACTTCGATGACGAGGATCGTGCACCTGTTACGATGTCGAGATTACTACAGGAGGACTCTTCTCCTCTTTCTCTCACTATTCCAGACATTGTTGTCACCCCCCACATCTCATCAGATATCGAGCAATCTCATACTCAGTCTCACACTGTCATTACACCCGCCTCCTTTCCACTTCCAGTGTGCGAGGCCCCTTTCACTCCTCTACCTTCATTGGATGACTCATACCTATCTAACATCGCTCTTCTGTTTGTTGAGCCCCCTCATTGGGATGAGTATCTGCCTGACCTTAGTCATCTTTTCATAGATTCCACTTGTGATGCTCTACAGTTCCTCATCCATCTACAGGTGTTTCAGAGGAGTTCATTATCTCCATTGTTGGGAGTGCCCCTTCTGGGACTCATACCACTTCCACTTTTTGGAGACCTTCATTGATCCACCCTCAGCTGTGGATCCATTTTCTGTTGTGGAGGATGTTTTGTTCCCTTCACATCACTTAGACATCCTTTCTGCGGGTGTTCCTCTTCACTCTGATAGTTCTACGCACGTGGCATTACCTTCGGTTCCTTGGCACTCACTCGCTAGACCTATGTCACACTTCAGTGCACCAGACTCAGAGTTCTTCGTGTTGCTTGCCTTGATTTCCTTTGTGGAGTGGGTGGACTTCTAGCACATCATTTCTATCCTTCCTAAGGGCAGGCACATAGTTCGTTGCGGGTGGCTCTTCTTCAATCCAGAGGCGATGATCTTATCATCGACATTCTTCTTGGGAGACCTCCTAGAGCTGCAGAGTTCAGATCCGTCCATGGCATCTTCTGCATTCCTCTCATCTCCCTCTTCTTCTCTCTTCTTCTTCTTTCCGAGAGATTGCCTCTTTGTACATGGGTACCCTTTCAGGCTCGTCTATGGCCGGGACCCATATTTGGCATCTTTCTTAGATTAGAGAGTGTTTTGTTCTCTTGTGGTGGGTGTTTTTCCCACTGGGTTTTCCTTCACTGCTTGGGACTTCTTCTTGTACATGGGTGCCTCATCAGGCTTTGTGCCAGGACCCATTTCTTGTTTCTGACTTGCCGCCTCATCCTAAGTTACGATGAAGGGGGGGTGTTGGTGTAGGTGGTATATTTATTCACTTATTTAGTGTTATTCCACCTCACCAGGTGAGTCATCTCACTTAGGTGGACATGGATCTAGGTGTCATCTTAGTTATGACAGATTCTCTTACAAAATCTGTCATATGTGTAAGTGTGTCATAGGAGTTACATTCCCATTTGGGAAAGTAACTCCTCTTCTCCATTATGGAGGAATCTTCTCTTACATGGGAGTTACACATTCACTCCCCTATATGTACACCATCTCTTTTGATCTATGTTAAGCCAATACAAGCTAAGCTAAGGCTTCCATTCCACTCCACTTTTCGAATATTGAGCTCTCATATGCATGCACATTGCTTTACAAATCTTGCTTGCTTCAATCTCGCAACTCCTACACTTTGGTGAAGTGCAACTATTCGATGCACGTGAATTCCTTCCAGGTCTTCGTCCTACACTCCTTCATAGGCATATTCGACTCTGATCCATTTCTACTTCTAGCTCCATCAAAGTGCAAAGTCCATATTTGGGAATCCTTTTTGGATTCTTTTCACTTTTACTATCTTCCCTTGTAACCTTTGGAATAGTGGGATTCTCATCAAAAATGACATAAGTACCTAACGCAGTGGAATCAAAGTTTCTGAAGGGGTCTCTGGGTGACAGTCAACCAAATAGTTTCCACTTTGATGGTTACCTTCATCTATATATGACTCTTCTTCTCGGGTGATCATGACGTGTGAGGCTTCAAAACCTAAGGCTACTTGATCCGTTATATGTTCCTTCATAAGGGGCTCTGATAGTACCTTCATTTTGGATCCATGCTTAGTCCATAAAATCATATGAGACCAATCCAGGGACATGTAGCCTCTAATATTACCAGTGAAATCGTGGGATAGACATAGTCTGAAGACCGGCGGAACATCAATTACCACTATATCCTACGAACAAGAAGAAACGAGTTGTAATGGGAGACTTCTAATAACACCAATTGTTTGAATTGATTTCCCATCTAGCTGCATAAATCCTTTCTTTAGGGGCTCGTATTAAACTCCCAAGGCATCTGTAATTGCTTTGGACATCACTGCAGATGCTTTGCGTCGAGTCAATCATGGAATTATGTAACAATTTCTTGCCGATTAGAAGAATCATAAATAAGGGTTGAGGTCTCGACTTACTTACTTCTCCTTTACTCGTTCATCAAGATACTAACTCCGTTTGAGCTTGATTTTTCTTGATCTGCTCCTTCCCTTTCCTGGTTGTATTCAGACTGCCACTGGATTTTAGTACTTCTTGAAGCAATTCCTTTTGTTCTAGAATGCCCAAGATATCCCACAATGATACATTGGTCGGCACCCTTTTAAGTTGCTCGACAACATTTATCGGCCCAAGCAGCTGTGCTTTGGATATCTGATGGTATTTCACCCTCATAGCTACTGGATGGGAGGTACCTTGATTCTGAGTGGCTTCCGAAGTTTCTTGTTTGGTTGTAGGTGGAGGAGAAATGGATGTCGGAGATTCCATCCCTTCTCCATTCGCTGATGGTGGAACAGGGACTGCAACTTCTGTCATCCGCCTTTTAGAGTGAGTGTTGTAATCTGATTGTACTAGAGAAAATTAGATACTTTGTTTGTGAATACAAATTCTTCTCCTTTGATCCAATAGAAAAGTGCATGTTTAGGCACAATCTTTGACTCTGTTCTAGGGACATCCCTTGCATTTGCACAATAAAGGCCACATTTCAAACTCCCGGGGACTGGTAAGGTCCGAAGGCATTAGCCTCATGGCCTTCCATCGCTCTTTGCTCCGCTACATTTTGCTGTAGATTCCCTTGGGGGAAATCTTTCGACATATGAGGGGTATTACAAGGAAAACACCAAGCATTGGGGTCTTTCGCCAAATTATTCTGATCCTAGAATCATTTCTCTCCTGTTATTAGGTGGTAGGGTCTAGAGTGGTGTCAAGACCGGGACAATTTGGTTAGACGGTTACACTGGTGGTGGTCTCTGAGAATTTTGATATTGCGTAGGGTAACCGGGTCTACACCCTTGATAGCCTTGATAATTATGTCTTGGGTACGCGCCTTGAATCCTCTTAAGATTGACTATCTCATTAGAGAATTTCTTGAGGATGTTTTTACTTCCTCCATTTTTGAAGAAGAAGATGATGATGTTACAATAGGAGCAGGCTGGAGTGGGGGATTTTTGGGAAGATGGGTAGCTATACATGGATGTTGGAGCTTGGGCGTAACTTGAGGTTTTCACCGAGGAAGAGGAGACATCTCGGGATACACTAGCGAATGGATCTTTAGGGAAGCTTCAGACATCTATCAAGTTATTCTCAACATGGACTATAATATTGTATGCTTGTGGCAAAGAATCTCCTCCTAACGATTGAATCATCATGGAAATATCCAAGTTTAGGGATTTTAGATAAAAGACGATGGCCATGTCTGTAGGTAGTTTGGCTAGAACTAGAATCCTTTGCCATGTCTTGTGGAATCTGGTATTGAAATCATTCATAAGCTCTTGCGGAGATTTCTTGATGTTGATAAGTTGTTGTAAGAGTGAAGATATATCTCCCTTTTCACTTGAATCTTGCAAAAATACATTTCCCAATTGATCTCAGGTACCAATAGAGTTAGGATTCAAGGATTTGTACCAGATCGAGAGATTTTACCTTAAATGAGGTAGCTAGTAACCTTAAGGCAACATCTTGCTCTATGATGTAATGTACCATGCATATCTTTACAACATCCTGAAGATGTTCCTCTGGGGTCTTGAAATCTTCACCACTAAATTTAGGCAGTGCCTTTAGCACATTAGCTGGAATGGGATTCCACATTGCCAGAGCTAATGGTAAGATGAGCAGACTTCCCTAGTTCCTTGAGACGAATTGTCTTGGAGGTTGTTGGGCCATTCTGATGGGTCTGATAACTCTAGTGGATTGTAAGAAGGGTCTATCAGGTGGTGGTGTTGAAAGAGTCTCGGTTTGGAGGAGATGGAGATATTTGAATCTATCTACCTCTTTTGCTTCTTCCTAGAGACAACTGTAGATATTCAAATGCACCTTCTTCTCTTGTTCTCGACCTTGTTTGAATCCTTCTCATGAACTAGAGAGGATTAAACCACCAATATTGCTGAAACCAGTAGATATTCGAATGAAGTCACAAGATGTGTAATTATAGAGCCTCAACAGGGCTATAAATTGTTATGTCACACACCAAACCTAGCAATATTTGAAGTTTAAGATTTTAATGTTTGTCCCACCGGCATGCCAGGAAAACTGTTGACGATTATCTTTGTAGATGAATCACCAAAGTCATGGGAAATCTTAGAGATGTGGGACTTGGCCCCTAAGATAACCTCCAAATTTTATAGAAGTTGGCTCTTCTCTACTTTGTGTTGAGATAAGGGTTAGAGAGAAAATAAAATAGTAAATAAATCCTATCTAAGGTGATACGCGAGACTTTACTAAAGAGCAGAGAGATATTATTGAAATAGCTACTAGATTAATTGAAGAGCTTTTAGCATGATCAACTATTCCAGAGATATCTCAAATTATCAAAGGCCAAATGAAACTAAAACATAACCATGAGTGAATGAATAGATTTATGTAAAATATCTAAGGGCGTGTAGCACAATAGATATTTAAACATCCACCAAAATCTAAATAAAAGTAAACAAGAAGAGATAAAGGACACAGAAGATTGCGAACATTAGTGTACAAAAAAAGAACTCTTATTAATAGAGAAAATAGTACATAAGGCCAAAATGGCACAAATTACAATATTCCTTTACAACAGAGCCTTGTTAAGGCTAGTTAACACAATAGATTGAACCTAAATTCTCTGTGGAGATATGGAACTTCTTTTTCTATATTATGTCCCTCCTGCTACTGGCACAAGAACCTTCCTTTATAGACCTCGTGGCTCTTGCTTCAATGTGCCTCCATTAAGATTTCCACCGCCCGCATTTAGTTCTTACCTACAAGATCTTCAAACTTTGGAGCAGATCTCAACGGCATGCTTTAGGACCCGAGATCGTATTCATTTCATCGGTCCTCGAGCCCCTTGCTTCTTTAATGGGTCATGTCGATGGTGGTGTCTTTTTTACTTGACACGTGGAGACTTCACACTTTTCTGGGCCTTTCCTTTTCTCTCTCTTCTTAAACCTGCACCTAGACAACATGTGGAGGCATGTGCACTTCTTCACTTTATCTTTGACTTTTCAACCCGTTTGGGGCTATTTTTCCGTGCTTTAGCCACGTGGAGGATTCTCGTTGCTTGAAGATTCCCGATGCTTTGTGCCTTCTCAAAAGTGTGCCGAAGAGACACGTGGATATCCTCCATGTTTGGTTCCATACTTAGGCAAAATCAATTCTTGACAAAACACAAAAGAAAGTCGAAAGGAACAAGGGTTCGAGGCGACAAACGGTAACATTAATGGAAGAGCCCCAACAATGTAGATATACTTCTACAATAGGATTTGGTAAAATCACTACTCCAAATGGGGAAAATTTGGAGGAGTTTGTAGAAAATGGACAAAGAGGTTAATTTATACAAAATATTCAATCTACAAATTTGTGACCAAGTTCATGGAAAATTGACGGAAGATGCATTTGGATGATATAATATTTAAGAATAAAGGAGGATCTACCTTTGGAAGATTTTTTTGCATGGTATAGTGATTTCCCATGAGTCAATCTACTCTCCCAATCATGGCAAAGCAGGTTGTTATGTTCATCATATTAGTTATGGTCAACGCTTGTTTTGGATCAACTCCCTAAACAATTTGGTTTTGGCATAGATTGGAGATAATGGATTTGGAGCTTTATGTCCATTATTTCCTTCTCTATTTTGATTAATAAGGTTCATATTAGCTTCTTTAAACCCTTAATGGGATTAGATAAGGAGACCCACTTTCACCATATCTCTTTATTATATTGGTAAAGGCACTAGGAAGGGAAAATAAGTTGTTATAAAAGGAAAACAATTTTGATTCAATGACAATAAGGGACTATGCACGCATGAGTTAGCCATCATTATTAATTTAGGTAATATCTCTCATTTACACTTTGTAGATTACATATGTTAGGAATATCTTAGTTAGTGTTTGCATTAGTGAGCGTATATGTGTGTGTGTGTGTGTGTGTGTGTGTGTGTGTGTGTGTGTGTGTGTGTGAGAGAGAGAGAGAGAGAGTTTATTATATTATATTATGTAAGTTGTTTAAATAGTTTAAACAACTTACGTAAATAGGGAGTTGTTTGGTTGAGTTGTTAGAACAACTTGTATATGTCAAATGAGTAGTTTTAGGAGGTTATTAGAGACTCCTTAATTATAGGAGCTACTTCTATATATTTAATTGTTTGATTAAATACATGGAAGAATTATTGTGTTGACGCTTTGAGTTTCTATTTTTATGTGAGAGGCTCTACCAAATTTCACATTTGGTATCAGAGTAAGTTATTCTTATGAGATATGAAAAGAGTCAAGAGATCTTTA
Organism: Taxus wallichiana var. yunnanensis; assembly: GCA_018340775.1. Classification (NCBI taxonomy): domain Eukaryota; kingdom Viridiplantae; phylum Streptophyta; class Pinopsida; order Cupressales; family Taxaceae; genus Taxus; species Taxus wallichiana. The sequence continues at coordinate 555,483,034 of CM031234.1, forward strand.
AGATAAGTATGAGATCTTAAAAATTACTTGGGGCACTTCATTGTAATTACTAGTTTCCCTTGTAGATGGAACTCATTAATCTAATAGAAGTGTTTTGCAATTATCTTGTAGATTGTAATTTGTCCGAGAAAAAAATTTAAGGTTTAGAATAGTGTTAAATTAACACTTGTGCAAGTGCAAAAAAAAGAAGGAAAAGAATATTGAGAAGTCTCGTGAGAAAAAAAAGCCGAAAGATATAGTGTTTAGTAACATAGACGTATGTTACTCATATGATATCAAATTAACATATTTTTTAAAAAGATAAAGAATAGACACACAACTCATCTATTTACATCATCTTCATATTATGTTTGTATATGTGGAAAAATTGTTTTCAAACAAACGTTTTTGTGGTGAAATCCACATTTTGTGAAAGAAAAAATGGTTTGGATGTTTTTTTGGTGGGAAATAACTACAAATATGCCAAAAAGGAGCATAAGACTATTTAAGGGAGAAATAAAACAAAAATATAATCATCCAAAGTGCAAATCCATCACCATGGGAATGCTCTAAGCAAGTTACAAAGTTTCAAAAATGCAAGAAATGGGTCTTTTGTGATTGGTAGATTTTTCTTATGCACATTTTAACCAAAGTTTTGAATCTCCATACAAAAATAGGGCTAGTTTAGTATTATTTTATGTTTATCGGGTTACTAATTAATTGTTTCTAACAGGTTTGTGTGTTTAGTTGTTTAGTCTTTAGTGTATGTTGTTATTTTTTAGATTATTATAGTGTAAAACCCATAATTATATGTTTGCACTATTTTAAATTTTAAAAAGGGTCTTTTCAATATAGTCATGAGTAACTAGTCAAAATAAAGTGTCTTTATAGAATGCCAAAAAATGTATTAAAAAGTAATAATTAATTAGTTTTAATTCATCGTGGTTTTTATTTTGTTAAAAGTATTGACAAATGTATCATTGTAAAAGAGTTGTGTCATCAAAAGTATGTCTTGTCAAAGTCCAAAGGTGCCAAATAAATTGTTTATAAGTTTGATGCATTTTTAATGGAAACTGATATCCAAGTTGTTTCACATTTTGGGAGGGAGTTATAATAATAAACACAATGTGGTAAAAATTAAGCTTCAAGTTCCAATTCAATAAGTAAGCATAACATCACATTGGAGGACGAGGCACCAGAGGTTGGAGGGAAATAAACGTCCTCTCATTCACCGCTAATGAATGGTACACAAAAATGTAGTGGTACCACATTTGCACAAAAACAACTAAATACATTATTGGTTCTCGGATAGCGTGCGTGAACCATCCCATACTATTTGTTATCGAGTAACAAAGTGATCTATAATGGTGGTATGAAACGTGAAGAGGACATAATCCTCAAATCTTTATTTTTCAATTTATTATGTATGGTGTGATAACTAAAAAACAGATGAATAAGAGAGTAGTTGTCTACATATTTTGTCCGGATATCATACTTCTTCGTGGATCAATCGAAAATACTTTCACCGAAGTGAAAGTCAAAATTGTTGTGTTCTCATATGTAGGTGTATTAGTGGAAGTGTGGTAAGTTGGTGAAAGATCATTCATTGGAAGTGAAAGCAAAAATTGTTGAGTTTTTGTATGTAGGTGATCATGTGCAACAGATATCTAGTATAACATAACTATAGACCTAAAGCTTACATCCTATAAAGACACGTGTTTTTATTTGTAGTACCAATGGTGTGCTTACTCCCCAAGTTTGTGCTAAGGGGGAATGTTAGGAATATATTAGTTATTTCTTACATTAGTGAGCATATATATTTGTGTGAGTTTATTATAATGTATTATGTAAGTTTTTTAAATGGTTTAAACAACTTACATAAATAAGGAGTTGTTTGGTTGAGTTGTTAGAACAACTCGTATATGTCAAATGAGTAGTCTTAGGAGGTTATTAGATACTCCTTAATTATAGGAGATAATTATCATGTGTGTGTGTGTGAGTACGTGCGCGTGCACGCATGCACATGCGCGCCCATGTGCGTGTGTGTGCGTGTGTGTGTGTGCACACGTGTATAATTGAATGATTAAATACAAAAAGAATTATTGTGTGAGCACTATGAGTTTTGTTTTGATGTGAGAAGATCTACCAAATTTCACAACATAATGTTTATGGGTGCTCCATCAAAGAAGAGGCTAAGATGCTCAAGGAAGATTTGGATAAATATAAGATGTTTATTAATTAAGAAGAGAGTTTGATGAAATCAAAATTCATTTCTTATAAATAACAATCCACATACCATTTTGGCTCTTGTTTGGATGATAAGGGGCTTGGTAATGGTTTGGACATTCTTCTAAATAGCCTTATTTTCTAGTCTCCTCATGGGTTGTCAATTTAAATTTTAATGATGTCTTTATAGGAAATTTGGGTCCGACCAAGTTAACTATGACACAAATCCTAACATAGGAACTTAATTCAAACTACAGGATGACCTCTAACAAAAAGAAAAATGTGTGACTTTTCTCCACAAATCCACAAATAATATCCTCATCACAAAGTATTCTCAATAGAATTTATAAAATCTAACCCAAATAGGTACTACCCTATGTAATTACTCCTAAGGATTATATTGTGAGACCGGATAAAAGGTTAGAAACTGTCATTTCTATAAAACCAAGGCCCGAATTTGGACACCCACTCCATATCTTCTTATTTTTGGAAAGTGACCTAGAAGTACCCTTAACATGAGCCTAATCTCATGTCTAGCATAGAAAGACCAATTCATCCCCATCCAATGTCATAGGGCATCAAGATTTGGCCACACTCCAATGAATCTTTCCCAACCTTGAAGGAAATCTTGCATCTCCAAAAATAGTTCAAAAATTGTAGGGAATTAGTTTATAGATCATAAAATACATGTGTAATGTCACTTCCCCCAAATTTTGGGACCAAAATTTAATAATATTTGGACATGCGGCATAATCTCATGCTATCAACGATAATATCTTCACACATAATAAATTAATAATTCAAACAATATGTAGAATATACGAATTTTGACACAACACAAGAGATATTTTTGGGCCAAGATGCCCTAATATTCAATATATTCTAAAATAGAAGAATATCCTTAAGGTAGGGAAACACCATATAATACTCCTTAAGGAAGGAATAAATCCACAATCTCTCAATATGGGAATTCCACTTCGGGGAACACCTCCAATATACTTCTACCAAGTAGAAAACTCAACACATACATGACATATCTCATAATGACATTCATCTCCTTTATATAGGCGTACATAACTCTTAATGGATGTGTAATACCTAATCCCGATATATGTTGCACCATTACCCAATATAATTAATTTCTATGTGACCCCATATTTTATAAACATATAACTAACTAAGGGGATATGTGCCACATGTCATCATATCCATCAACCCATATACATTATAATATCATATCCCAAGGTACATAACTACCGTGTTGCTTAGCTTCTTGAATATAAGGTGTAAACATGTGGCCCAATGTTGTGTACTTGAGCTATGGGAACCCTATAATTTCTTTCTCTTGACATAAATTGAGGGATTACCTCCAATGTGGACATGTGGTGTGATCCTTGTAACATGATATTGAAAATGGAGAGACACATGTCACATTTCCTTTTGATTCTATTATCGAAGTGAAGGTGATTTCGGGTCACGATTCACGAAGATGACTTTTGGGAATGAGATAGCCCATAAAATTGACACTTGTTAGCATTTCAAGAACTATAGTTGTGGTAAAGGTGAGGAATTAAACAAAGTGTCGGATAGGCGTGGTCACGTGTACTCAACTTTTAGGAAGACTGGATATCACTTAAGTATAGTTCTCATATATGAGAACACGAGATTCTGCCATGTGGTGCAATCCATTATATTTATATCATTTTAAGTCTATAAATAATGATAAATGTTGACTAAACATAATCGATTAGCTAACAAGTGGAACAATAAGATTAAAATATGTAATTTAGTCTAAGAATGCAAAATGTAAGTAAATGGTAATGGAAACAACAATGTAAATCGTGATTATAAATTCAATGATCCATCTTTATAGTTTATATAAGATATGCCTTGACTCGATATAATAAGTGGTGAAGATTTCAAATTACATTTAGATCGACACGTGATTTCATTTCATTCAAAACATCATATTTATCCAATTAGAGACAATAAAATAATGATACAAATCATAATCATCAAATTTATAAATATTTAGTCATATTAAAATCAATCAAACTATGAATATCAATTTTTTCATTTTTCATAGGAGTAGCATACATATCTTTTGTTCTAGATCAATAAAACTTAGTTTATCTCTTGTGTGTATAATATCACACCTTAGGCTATGGACGTTATCTATTGAGGAATAAAATATTTAATTAATTCATACCATGCTCTACCCAAGAACCACACAGGGTTATAATTTTTACCCCCAATTAAGACACACTTTGTATGACCCCTTTTCCAAACTTCCACCACCCATCTTCACCTTTCCACATATAGATATTTATTAAGTAATTTCTCGAAAGGATGATGAGCCTTTATAAAAATCATGTGTTCACCTTTCTATAAGCTTTTCATGAGTAGCGAACAACCAACGCATCCATCAAAAACTATCTAGTTTATTACACTCCCTTTAATTGCACATAACTTAATATTTTCACTCCCTTTTAGCAACGGTCATGACATTGCACTCCCTTAATAAGGGTCATAACACAATATTCCTCTCATAAGGGTCAAATTTATCATATTAACTTTTAACAAGGGTCTTTAATTATCTATCTACTCCCAAATTATCATTATTCACCAAATTCCCTCATTCATGCTCAAAGTAGTGAACTAGTAATAAAGAAAATAAGTAACTCCAAATATGCAAGGGTTTAAGGTACCTTGAGATGGGATGACGATCTAAATAGGCGCAAACAAGATATCCTTCTCCGCAAAGTTACATGACCTACAAATCAAAAGAACTCAACAGAAGATGGATTAGTAGATAGATGGGAGGGTTTCTGACAAAGTCAGTCCCAAGAAGTAAGAACTTCCTAGGATGGATGTCAACCATCATTTTTGATAAAGATAAGATAAAATCAAATATTGATAAATTAGATGTAGCATGAAATTTAGAATTTGAAATGAAACAGAAACTGAAACGCAATGAAGATGAAAAAATGTAGATCTAGTCTAAATGCATGCAAAATAAATCAAACCTATGGGGGTCGATGGCGACCCAAGACCGAGAGGGCCATTCAACAAAATTTGGGCCGGATGAGAATAAAATGTAAAAAAATAGGACTGCGAATTCCTCTTGTAGTTGGATCTCAAGTAGATCAAGATTTGAAAGTGGATCGAGTTGAAGGAAGAACAACTTGAGCAATTTGCCAATCTGGATCTCATCAAAGGATGCAAGAAAATTATGAAAACTCGATGATAAGTAGTATGAAAGAAATATCTCGTCGATGACAATCGGGCATATTTGATATGGATCAAATACAAAAGCAGATTTGAGGTAAGATGGGGAAAATGATGGGATCTAAAGGTTGGGTGACTTTCAAACAAAGAGAAGATGGTTGGGGATCATCATTAACAAAGTGAAGGTTGGGTTGACCGCGACTGAGACAAGGTCGATGACGATCGAGACCCATCTAGATTTGGATGAAAATGGCTGGATTGAAATGAAGACCTGCAGACAAGAAAAAAAAGGCTTGAGAATGGTTGAGGTAGAGAGCTCCTGATGACAACTGAACCTACACAAGATCTGATGATGATAGTTGTAAAAGAGGGCACAAACATGCAATGATAAAAGAAGACTTCAAATCTCCCAAAAATTCACAAGATCTCCAAGAGGGATTCAAGATGATTGTAGCAGATGCAAGAGAGATCACAAAGGAAATCAAGATCGCAAGAAAGCTTGAAGACTCTAAAATTGCATCCTGAGAAAATGAGGGTAATGGCGACTTTATAGGGTGGACGACGACCACTGATGGGTCATCACGACTACGGGAAACCTTGATTTTGTCGGTTGAATGATGATAAAGTCAAGACATCAAGCCCATAAGAGGCAATATTAGGGTTTATAAGGACAAGGACGAGATTGGGCTACATAGAGAAGATAAATGGGTAAGTGGAAGGTGGAAATTGTTAAATAAAGGCCGTGGGTGGATTAAAACATTAAATGGGGGCCTAGAGAGGGTAAAATTGTGGATTTAAGAAGGATAAATAAATTAAATGGGGATTAGGGGTGATTAAAGGTGATTAGGGATGATTAATTAAATGGTGAGAAATAATGGTAAGTGAGATAAATTGAATTTAGGAGGGAATGGGAAATTTGAAAGGGAAGAGAGGTATGTATGTAAAAAGATGGTAGAGAGCGAATGCGGGGTGAAGAGGCAGCTATACCAAAAATTGGTGTCTACAATCACATGGGGATTTTTTCACATAACATTTCTCTCCCCCTTGATTCACAATTTTTGCTCTCGGTAGCATGGGGTTCATCTAAAACATAGTTAACAAGAAACAATGCTTAGTATAATAAACATAGCAACGATATGAGTATATAAATTATTTAGCTATATATATCACTATAACAAAACTTCCATTTATATATTTCTTTATCACTTCATATCATCTATACATTAATTTTATTTCAACATTTTAAAACGTGGTTGAAAAATACCATATATTCAAGAGACAATAACTAGTTAGCATACTAACAATCCTAAAAATGGAATACCATATACATGAAATATCATATTAGATTCTAAAGATAATTTTAATACCTACTAATGCTTTATGTGAATTTATAGACTACTCTTCACACCACTTAATAACTTATCAATCGAGATACTTAACACTCATTTTATTAATTGCGGGTTTATTTAGTTGATGATTATAACCATACTCTATATTAATAAATAATAACGTGAAATGGTGTCTTCTATGAGGGTCATTAAACATTCTCTTGGGCTAAATGGAGCAATATTATGACCCCTTCCTTCACTGATAATTCTTCTTCCTTTATGGAAACAAATGAGTGGACTTCAGTTTTTAAAATGAAATTTTCTTTGAAAGATAAAATTTTCTTACAATATGTTACCATTGGGAATGATCGATGACGGAGCTACGAAGTAAAAATGTTGCACAAATTTAGTTTTTTTAGGGGTTGCAGAATACGTATTTTTCTTCAAGATGTAATTCTACTACGAAAGACATGTTTTTGCTAATAGAGATGTGTTTTGCTATGGAAGACTAGCTATTTGATCTTCCTAGGGTTTGTTTTTTTTAAAATCTGGTTTGGTTTGTTACCTTTGATATAACCTTGATTTTGTAATGAATATTTTCGTGATGACTAATGAAAGGGTGAGGGGCCCATTAACCCTCCTTTGTACTGATAAAAAAAAACGAGAACTAAATAGTATTATAACTCCAAACGATTCCCTAAACCATCAAAAATATTAATTAGAGAAAGAATAATGTCCACACAACCCCTTAATCATAGTTTGTAAGTAAGTGGTCTATTTCAAACTATCAACAAAAATAATGATAGATTTTTTTGGGTTCATAATACTAGCGATAAATATCATGTTGGTAGATTCTTATTTCTAATAGAATATCAACGGGAGTTGGAAAGTTTTCATATTATGAATCCATCACGTCAAATGCATAAGCATCAATAGGTATGATTCTTCCAATCCCACTATATGCATAATATAGACACATAGTACAATATTTTACTTTATTGAATGTATTATAGTATACTCTATGAGTCATACAATACTTTAAGATTGTTTTGTTTTTCTAATTATTTGCATTCCCTCTATATAATTATAAATTTTAGTTGATGATGTGATCCCAAATATACTTCTTATTTTGATTACTCGTATTACACATACATAAATAATATTTAATTTAGATATAAGATAAATTTGTCGTTGGGTCATGGACCCTCCTTAATAACTATATTTTTTATTTAGTGACACACAAGAGGATTGGAATGTGGTTCACTATTGGACGTCTCCTAATATTAACATGATGGGTGTTCCCATCTATTAGACGATGTGTATTTAATATTCCATTCAAGTCGATTAAACATCACAAGAGAATATTAAAGTAACACACTTGGTCGACCTTTATTTTATAAATTATAATAATTAATGATTTTAATTATTTAAGAATATTTCAAATATCATGGGATTTTTCTGGTATTGGATTATATTAAAAAAATGATAGTCCAAATGGTTTTATTGCTTCTCCAATGAGGGTATTAATCATGTAAATACTTCTTAGAACCGTGAATCTAGATTTTGAAATCTTTGATTATAGATATTTAAACTTTCTAACATAGCATTATCTATTTTTCAAGAAAGACACAAAATTTTGAACTACCCCACAAAGTTATATGCATGTTATCCTTGATTGGAAACCATGTTATATTCTTGTAAACCATTTTTTTCTTGGATAAATTTAGAACATCTAGGACAATGAAAATATTACAATAACATCTTTTCCATTAGTGACTTGTTGGAAAACTCTCTAGTTAAATATTTTTAACGCAGTGTACATTTTACCAATTACTTTCAATGAAGTTATCTCAAGATGATCTCTTAGAGTAATTATGAAGATTGTTTTTACAATGTTCTCTAGCAATTTGATCATATAGTTCCTTAATTATATCATATGGGTTATTAGCTCGCTATGTTTGTATTGTGTTACGTTAAATTAAAATTTTACTTCAATTTTAGATGTTAATATCATGTAATGCATAGATCCTAACAAGGCTCATAAGTGTCCCATACCAATTATGAGGAGTGTCAGCAATAGGCTCTAATATAGGATCCAATTTACATTGAGATGAGGAGATAGAATGTTCACCAAGGATTTAGAGATACTCCAATATTTGGATTTCATTCATCAACATTTTATCTTGTAGGTCATCCATAGATTTTAATCTTATGTTTTATTCTCGATACCAAGGACAATTGACAAGATCTGATGTCAAGGTGAACAATAACTCAAACCTTTATATTTTGGTGGAGATTCGGTATCCTATTGTTTGAATTGTCAATTCTAGGTTTTTACGAATGTCTTTAGCATAATGATTCACTTTGTAATGCCAACATTTTGTTTCCGATGTTGATTGATTTTGGAAAGGGAGAGTGTTTCTATTTCCCTTCTTTTGAGTCTTGTTTGCTTTGGTGTTTCTATATTAGACTCGTTCTTGAAGAGTCCACTTCTTTTCTTTTTGTTTATTGTAGTATAAAAAAATATTAGTTTGTTTTATGTAACCTTCCTTCTCCTTTATAAGGTGGTTATATCTTTCCAAATATTCTGCAATTTGAAAAGGTTCATCAATTATTTTAGGTTCACCATACCATACAATTTCCTTAATCTCATCATGTATACCACTTATAAATTGTATTATTTGGTTTTTTACTAATATAAAAAAATACGAATTGGCTCAATCGTTCAAAGGATTGTCTATACTCATGCACTATCCTCCATTTTTGTTTTAACTCAAGCAATCCTTTTGTCTTTCGTAAAGAATTGTTTGAACAAATACTTCTATTGAAATAGTGTTTTAAACTCTTGCTATTTAACATTGTTGGATTTCAATTTCTGAAATTTTACCAAGTCTTGCTACCAATTTAGTGCAACATTCTTTAATCGATGTGTGACAATTTGTGTCCTACCATTACTACTAATTTCATGTCGTGTGAAGTATTTCTCAAAGTAGGTCATTGTTCAACTTCTTCTTTGCTTCCTAACTCACCAACATATTAAGATAATTCCATTTCCTATTTGTTTCCTTCTTACTTCCAGGCGTCACATGTAATGTTAGTATTGTAAGGGTTCTTTTTTCTTAACATTCTTCTAATCAATTTTTTCTTCACCCTTATTTTTATTCTTTAAGTGTATTTACTAACTATTTTTTAACCATTTCGATTTCATGAGAAAGGTTAAAAATTCCCTTTCAAGGTTTTGGTTTCTCCTTGCAAATTCAGTGTAGTCCGTATCATTCGAGACTCCATGTCTACACTATATTATTGTAGGTCCTGTCTGCTTTGCACCAAGAGAGAAACATAAGAGAATTGAATCATGATTTTTACCCTCATAACTTTTTGCTTGGAGTTATTACTTCAAGTATTGTTCAAAACATGAATGTTTGTAATTATTTGATAGAATTCTAAATACTCTTTATACAATGAACCCAATTTCTACTCACGGGTTTAGGAAACCGTAATGCCCACACTTTTTATAGCTCAGTAGCTTGTTGTTTCTTTGCTCATAGACATGTTTTGACAGTGATTGGTTATATCTTGGACTTTATATTTAGATATTTGATCTTATTAGACAGGTGTGGACATTTAGGCGTATAGCGCCAATTTAGCTTAATTTCTATATTGTCGCATTTTCTTGTTATGTCATGGAAACTAATGAATATGATGATGTGTTTGGAACCTAATTATATTGATGGATAGTTGTTGCATGGTGGGATTATATGTCACTTTATCATCTTGTCTAACTTTTGGAATATGGAATATAATTGTGCACGTTGTCGCATCTTGATTTCAGTAGGATGTTAGGTTAGTTTAGAACGCATTGATATCTTACTATGTCATTGAATTATATTGTATCGGACAGGTGCGGTTAATGTGTGCAATGAGTGCGCGTGTGAGTTTACGAGAGAACATGGGATTCAGGCCAGCTACTCAATCTTGCACAAGCAGCCTACGGGCTGAGCCCTAGCCATGTTCTTTGTGTGAAGCCTTAGTATAGGTGATTATTATTTTGGGGCACTATGAGTGACCTCAATGTATGTAATGTATTGTGCTTTGAATCATTAATTTTGGTTAGGGTAGTTGGTTATGATGTAAACTTGTTTTGGGAGTTAATAACTCCTCTTTCATTTAAATTGTTGATTTTGTTTAATGTGTCTCTTAATCACAAGGGTTTAGGGTCACATGTGAGACCCTTGGGTGGTCCCCACACCCTCTACCCTTGTGCCAAAAATGCAAAACCCGAAATTAGGGTATTTTGGGAATTTTTGGGGACCCCTTTATAGCTTGGGAGTCCCCCTATCATAAAAATGAGCCCTTGGACCCTACCTAATGGGTAGGGGGCTTGTTTTCAAGGCTAGAGGGAGTTTTCCCTCCCTTTTTACCTCTTGTTTGGTCACATCCATGTAAGGGATGTGGATTTGTGTGTTTATCAAAAGTTCCACTAGTTTTGTCTTGCTAACTTTTAGGGGAATTTGGGAGAAGAGGGCAAAAAGTTAATTTTACCCTTTCTCTCTTTTGTTTTGGCATCTTTGACCTTGGTGAAGGAGAGGGGTGACACATGTCACCCCCTCATTTGGTGAGGATGCTTGCTTGCTCCTCTTCAAATTCCCATCCATGGGAAAAGAAAGGGACTTTTTTTTGGAACTTCTTGCTTGGGATGCTTGTGGATTTTGGAGCTTGGAGATTGGCTTGAGTCAAGGTGTGAAGAAATTGAAGTTGGAGAGCTTTTTGGAGAGCTTTCCTTGAGGTAGGCTCTTATGTCTTTGTTGTGTTGTTTTCCTTTTTGATGCTAGTTTGGGTGTTGAAAGTTGTTATTGTTGTATGTAGCTTTTAGTTGTTGTTTGTTTGTTTTACTCCCTCCATCATATGGCATGATGGAGTTTTGGAGTGTGGGGGAAGAGAGAGGGAATTTTCCCTCTCAATCCTCAAGGCTTGATGGACAAGCCTTGTAGGGTCTTATTATTTTTCCCCTCAAATGGTTGAGGTGGGGAAGTTGATTCATTTGGCTTGAATCTCCTTCCCCATTCTTGGTAAGGAAACCCCTTTGGGGTTTGAAAATCCTTCCAAGAAGGACTTGGAGAAAGGGAGGAGGAATAAGGAGGGTTTTGGAATTGAAATTAGGAGCAATAAGGAGGGTATGGAGTTTGTTGCTTTGTGCAAGTAATTTTTGGAGAACTTTCTCCTCTCTTCCCCACTTTTGAGGATGAACATGGGTTCTCCTCCTTGTGAATGTTGGAGTCTTGTTTTGTATTTGTCCTATTTTTTTTGTGTGCTTGCATCCTTGTTAGTGTACCCTTCATCTTGTGCAAGTTTTGGTTAGTTATCCTCTTTCCCATGGGCTTGGGGGAGGCTAGCATGCATCCCAACCTTGGGATAGGCATGTAATGATGCCTATGGTTGGGTGGCAAACAAGCTCTTTTTCTCCTTGTATGGTTTTGGGAAGACATGGAAGTTGGCTCTCAAGTTGGAGTGGGTGGACTCTTGGGCTCTTTTGTTCTTTTCTCTCCTTATGAAAACTCTATTGTATTGAGACTCCTTTGGATATGGTTATGAGAATAGTTTCATCTCCTTATAAATTCTCCATTTTGTATATCTTGCATTTACATGTAAAACTTGAGATATGGTGATTAAGATGAGAAATCTCTCTCCCAACTTGCAAGAGACTTGTATTAGAAATTTTTTTGTTGTTGTATATTTAGGAATATTTTTACAACACTCTTGTAGTCTAAGCTTGTGGAAGAGAAGTGTTGTTTCAAAAGTCTCATTGATTTGTAACTTATTGTATCTCCACATTTTTATTAAAAAAAAAGACATTACTTGTTGAGAAATCCTACATGTGTGAAAATCTGAAATGATCCTTTGCATTAAATATGAAATGAAAATCTACTTGGTTATGAGCTGTTGTTCTTGTTTAACTTTGGAAGAGACTATTTTATTTGTAAAATGCACATATCCATTTTGTATTAACATAGTTTTAGATGTCTTCCTTTTATTTTGTGCAAAGGAGATTTTTTTTTTTTTCACTTGAAAATGTGATGGTTGTCTGATTTTTGTCATATATATATATATATATATATATATATATATATGTTATCACATTAAATCTATTATATGTGTGTGTGTCTTGTATACATGCGTGTGCGCTTTGTATTGTATATATATGCTATTTATATATATACTTTCACTTACAGAAATGTTACTACAGAATAAAGATATATACATTTATATAAAACAACATATGTATATATATATATATATATATATATAATTATATAATTATAATATACACATAAGTATATAGCCTATTTATACAAAACGTATTTGAAACAAATTTTATAAAACAAAAAAAAAAATTATAAAATGGTGGGGGTTCGGCCCCACCCAAGCGCAGATCGTAATCAATGGGGAAAAAAAAATGGGGGTCGAACCCCCACACCTCTCTATCCCCCAGTGGGGTGGACTTCGCCACCCCCACCAAACACTCTTGCCCGGCCGCCGCCATGGCCGCCTCCACCCTTCCCCGTGCCCTCCTTTGCCGCCGCTGCAACCCTCCTCACACTCCCCTGCCGCCCCCTCTCCACGCGTCGCCCTACCGCATTTTCCCCTCCCAACCGCCACCACGACCCTCCCTTCCACACAGTCTCCTTCACATCTATCCTGTAACAAAAAATAAATCCGCCCTCACTGCAATATATCCATAAATAATGAATATAAAGATATTCATATACATAAACAAATACATATATATAAATATATATATATATTTATTCTAAAACAAAGAACAATATAGTAAGGGTATTCAAAAACAAAGGAAAAGAATAAACTCCATAACTCCTCTCCTTCAGCCTGCAAATGTGAACAAAAAAAAAGAAGGAAAAGAAAACAAGAAAGAAAGTTAAATGAGAGAAAGAAATAAGAGAAAGAGAAGAAAAAGCCATTAGAGGATTAGGGCAAAAATTTTAGGGCTTATTCCAAATCCAATGGCCAAGATGAATTTAATCCTAGGGTTATTATTAAATCCTCCTTTCTTTGTAGTCATGGGTTTTAATGGGGTAAATTAAATTAGTCTAAAAATTAGTAACTATCAAGAAAGGGTGTAAAATATGTATTGGTATTAACTAAACACTTAAAAAAAAATTACCTGAAATTTTAGTCCGTTTGGTGCATTTTTTTGTGTCCCAGGATGGGGCATTACGAAAATGACTCTAATACCAAATTATGGGATCAACATTTTGGGTCAATAATATTCATGTGTAGTTTTTAGCATTGTATGAGCTTTGAAACATTAACGGAATGAGTTAACATTAGAGAATAGGTCGATTTTGCAATTTGAAGAGCAAAGGAGCTTGCAATGGATAAGGTTTAAAACTGTTCACGGATTTTTAATTCCACATTGAAAATGATATGTGCGAGAATTAGTCTTTATATATCATAAGGTTTTAATGTAGAGCGTGGATAGAAATGTGGAGAGGGCGGTCACAATGTACATATACATATTATTTTTAAAAATGTAAATTACCCAATTGACAACAAAGCACATGGTACAATTACTGGTGATTGATGAGAATTGTTTCAAGACTTAGAATGTGGCGAGAATTGCATAATATTTGGACACGTGGTTATGTGCATTCAACTATTGGGAAGACTAAATATCTCTTTGGTAAAGTCCTTCACATAAATAATAATAATAATAATAATTGTTTTTACAGTCCACAATGTTAGGCAGTTTGTTTTTGGGTCTACAGCGCGACTTATAACATATGGGACTACTTCGTGCTTCAATATGTGGAGGCACCTAACAAACGAGGCGTACATACCACCCTCTTGCAAGATTCGAACTCGTGACCTCTATTTCAAGAGCTCAAGTTCTTCACCATGAGAACACCGAGATTTTATCACATGGCATAATTCCGAGACTCCGATTATTTGAAGTCAGAATAATGAGAAATGTTGTCTAAACAACATCTAATTAGTTGACAAGTTGACCAATAAGATTAAACTATGTAATTTAGGCTACGAATGTGAAACGTAAGTGAATGATGGAGCAGAGAACAATGTAAATCTTGATTATAAATTCATTGATACATCTTTATAATATATAAGATATGCCTCAAATTGATATAATACGAAATGGATATTTCATATTACATTTAGATTAAACACATGATTTTTTCCATTCAAATTGTCCTATTTTTCTTATTAAATACATTACAATAATAACATAGATCACAATCGATCAAATTTATATATCTTTATTCATAATGAAATCATTCAAGCTACGAGAGATTATTTTTTCATAGGAGTAGAAGACATATCTTTTGCATGGGTCACTAAAACTTTGTTTATATCTTAGGCACCTTAAGGTATGGTTGTTATCTATGAAGGAATAAAATATTCAATTAATTCATACCTTGCCATGGTGAGGAACCATTTGTGGGTATACTTTTGTACCCCGATTAGGATGCACTCAAGTATACCCCTTCTCTAAAATCCCATAAATTGCCTTCACCTTTCCACATGGACCTAACTATAAAATAATTTATCCAAAGGATGACTATCCTTTTGTAACATCATTATTCACCTTTTATAGGGTTTTCCCTAGTATTTAACAACCAAAACACTCATTCATATCCATATAGTGTATTACACTCCCATCAATTGCATCTAATTTAATATTTTCACTCCCTTTTTAACAAGATTCATTACATTGCACTCTTAATGATCCGGAGGATTTTTCACTATGCATATCTTCCCTAAACTTCCCTAAACCTAGACCATGTTGAAGGGATTCTCGAGACCTTTTCGATGGTATGTTGAACTTCAGAATCGGAGTTCGTATGCAAATTCTATCACCGGTCAAAGTTAAGGTCGTAAACGGGTCAACCCTGGTCAACATGTCAACAAGTGGACCAATGGCAAGGTGACATGTGGCAGTTGGCGACAAGGAAAAATTTATGGTCTTGTAATGTTTCAAAATCAGTTCCATGGTATAGAGCTCGTCACAAGCTTTCTCGACGCATTTTGAACGGACCAAATCTAAGTTCGTATGCGAAAGATATGCATAGTCAAAGTTGTGGTCAAATGATGACGTGACACACTCTGATGTGGACAAATGTCATATTATGGGCATGACACTTGGCAGGTTTGTAGTGGATTTGGATTTAAAATAATAATAATAATAATAATAATCTATTTAAATTGGTTGCCTAAACCTATGGAAGGGGATTTGAACCCTTGACATGTGCCAAAATACTTATTAGCCTTACCAACCCGCCACTTTTTAGCAAGTTATAGAATATGAGATCACTTCTATTTAAAGAGACCTTTTGGTAGATTTGTGAATGGATGCGAATGACCAATTTTTAGAGATCACCATTTTCGAGGCACTTACATCCCAATGCTTCCACGGTGTAAAAGAAAATATGTTCGAAGTCTGAGAGATTTCCAGAAATATAAATTTTGTTATAGGAAGTGTTGTATATTTTCCTATGTAGGTATTTTTCCATCACGAGTTTCACAGATCAGGCACGAGGAGCAGGAAGAGATCTGCATTTTCCAACCACTTCTGGTTCGAATCAGGCCATGGAGTAAAAAGGGAAGTTTTTCATAATTTCCTCTAGTTTCCAGAAATTTAAACCTATTTTATGTAGGTGTTGTATATTTCAAGTTGTAGACGTTTTGAACGTAATTTCACAAGAAACTATCAATGAAAATACTTGTAGGGGCCACGGATGGACTTGGGAACGTTTCTGGTAAATTGAAGAGTTCCAAGAGGTCTGAATCAACTCATTTGCAGGTATAAAGGTCTGTTAAGTCATTAGTGAAGGGATATTTTACTTCATTGGATGTTTAATAGATCGATTCACTTTCTGTGAATCCGAGACGTAGCCTTCGGGTGAACTCCATTATCAAGTTCTTGTGTTGTGGATTTGATTTCAGTTTTTAGAAGCTTTTGATTAGATAAAAACATTCAAGTTAGTTTATTTGATTAATTATTAAAGCAATCACAAACTGGTTTAATTGGAAGGAAGTAAATTTCAGTATCCATAACCCACAGATCTGAATACATTTATTAACTTGGATTTAAATATCAGATTGAGCGCATTCTAAATCAACTGTGATTATTTTATTTGGATTTGTGATAGATTCAAATATTTCACTTAAGTTGAAAATTAAGGATTAATTTGATCTTTTGGAAGAGTTTAAGTTTAGGGCTTTCAAGAACACCCATAATTGATTTAAAAAAAAAAGGAACTCTTGATCAAGTTGAAATCTTTTAAAGTTAAAAATCTGATAATTTTCTAAGTACTGGAAAAATTTCAAGTACCACTTTCGAGATCACTTAATAAGACTCATAAAACAATACTCCCTTTAATAAGGGTCAACTTTATCATACTCCCTTTTAACAAGGTTATTAATTATTTATCTTCTCCCAAATTAGCACATGTGGATTTTGTCACATAACAATAAGTGTTAGTTGTTGTGTGAGAAAGTCAAGAACAATTGGGAGATTTTAGGAGTTTGTTCTCCAATTAGTAGAAGTTAGAGAAAATCAAGAATAGTAGAAGTTTGACGGCGAGGATGCCCCTTACTCGTAGCTGCTTAAGTTGAAGGTGATCGCTAGTTTAGTTGTATGCTTACTCGTAATTGTAAATCCACTATATACTTCCTCCAAAGTATGAGTAGAGATGCCGACAATCTATGTAATCTAGTGCCCAATGAGTATGTACTATTCATCCAAAAAAATAGTTAAGAGACTTTAGTAGTTTGTTCTCCTATTAATATAAGTCGTTATAGTCTTCCTTTAGTAGAAAAACATAAATAAATAACAACATAGTAGAAGTGGAAGGGGGCTATAGAAGTACATGTGAGAGTGTTGTAGGAGTGCAGGTTTTAGGGAGAAAATAAGTTCTATTTGAGCACATCAATAAGTATAGAGTCTGCACAGCACATAGTAATTGGCAAGCCCTTTGAGGCCGTGTCACGTTTGTAATGTCGTTTGAGGCTTGAAGATCAACAAATAATGTGATTTTTGTTACGTTCACTTTGAGATTGCAATAAGGTGATCTTGTTAACTTCGGACCCTCTACCTTGACTGCAGCAAATCTATATATCAAAATTGTTCAAAATAGATAAATCCCATTTTATCAATCTATCTATCCAAGATGTCTACAATGGGGATATCCTCAGAGACATGGACATAAAACCCTTCTTCCATAGGAATTTTGCATTTTAGTGTCCTTGGTCAAATTTACTTCACTTGGATTGTTAGGTGTCAGGAACTACCATTAGAATTTGAATTGAGAATCCAATCAAGGCTTGTAATGGCATCAACTTCCTCCTGTCTGTAAGATTTTTGAGTGAGTAGTAGCTGCAAAAACAACAACTCGATTCAAGAAGCTAGATCCCGATAGAATGTTAAATTTTGCTTCAATGTCATTAGCCAATTTTCAAAATTATTGCCCTCATTGGAATAGGTTTAGTATGCTCTATCCTAGTGACAACCTAACTCACGTCCACATTCTCCCCATCAAATCATGGTTTCATATCTATCAGATTCAAATCATCAAGTGTCCTGACTTTGTAACCTTTTAAAAATTCACATTTATCTTTTTGGCCTTGCTCGGTTTTGTACAGGTCCTTTTTTCTCTCCCTTTGCTCAATCGCCGCTCGTCGTAATATCAATTTGTAAATATGGTAATTTAGTTGCATGATTAAATTTTTTAAATATTGCAAATTTGAATAGTTAAGCAAATATATTATATTCTATAAACCAGAGATTGTCCAACCAAATCATATTTTGTGTCATAGATAAAATGACATCACCAAGTAGTTATCATTCATTGCATGTTACAAGCTCTTATTCGCATGTATAGAATTCTTCATTGTTTGCATTCATCTCCTACAAACCTTGTCAGAGTATCAACGAGTATACCCACATCACATGAGTTTATATGTAGTAGTAATATTGATATGAAATTTTGAAAGATGTTAATATTTATTTATTATTTTCTATAAATATATAAAAACTAATTATTTTCATATTATGTATAGAGACGTCACAACCTCATCATTAAGGTAGGGGTAGGATAGAAGAATTAGAAAAGGAGGATGCATTGGCAAAGTACCTTTTCTATTGAACATTAGTTTCTTTGAGGTAAATTACATTTTTCTATGGTGTATTGAAATCATTCCATGTTAATGTTGATGTGTATGGATACTACGGTAAAATTAAGTCAATATGAAGTTATTTGATAATGAATATTCAAATAGTGGGGATGATGTTCAAGATCCTCAATCAGCAAAAAAAGATAAAGTAAGCATTTCTATTGTGCCAACTTGATGATGACATGTAGCTTGGTAACATCATAATGGTTCATAGAAGCCATCTGAAAGAATTTTATTACAATGAATTGTTTGAGCATTGAAGGAAACAACATTTTCCTAGAACTTCTAGTGAAGATGTTCCATAAGACAAAGTGTTGGACTAGAAAACATTGTATACCATTTTTTTGCATTGGTCATGATGATTATCATTATGATGTTGATGTAGAGGATCATGTTGATGATCATTACTAGGAACCTAATATGCAATAATCCTAAGGAAATTCAACAAGAGGAAAAATATTTTAAAAATCTCAAACTCCTTTCCTTACTCAGGACATTCCATAGCATCAATGGTGGGTGTTATATTATTGTTGATGGACTTGAAAGTAGGTTTGAATGATCAAACATCAATGTGAATGCTTTATGGAGGTTAGATTATAATTCCCAAACTATGTGAATGCATATTAGCTTTGATTTGATGGGATGTGGTAAGGAGCTATCTCATTTTGAATAAGAGTGTGATTTTTATTGGTTGAGAAGTTTACTTAGGGTATAGCTCTTGATTCCAATGGACTTGATAGAGGAGTGGCTTGATTGATTTTTAATCTTGAATATGTCCCACCAAAGTGGAGATAAGGTCACTTGCATTGGCGGGAGCAGTGTTTATTTTAACCACCTCCTTACTAAGAATTTTTGAGGGAGGGGATAAAATCCAATTAGGAATTGATCTCTCTCGAGTTGTTGAGGAGGGATAATTTTAGTTTATGCAAGAGGGGTTGATTTAGGAAGAGAGGAGGAACTGATTACATTTTAGCTAGGGCATCTTCCATGACTTGAATTCTCTTGATATACCCAGGTGAATCTATTTTCAATCCCAAGCTATATATTTAGTAAGTGATATGAGGCTTAGTTATAATATGTGGATAATAATTCTCACTTGTGAGAGTCATGTCATTTGAACCATGTTGGCTTTAAGGAGTACCAAAAATGGCTTACAATGCTTCTATGTATATGTTAGCTATAACATGCTCTATGATAGAAGAATAAGTGAGGGGGCATGCTATTTATGCCATAATTGATTAGGTTACTAGAAAATGACTATTTAGACAACAAAGGATTGTCTTGAGGCCGAATTCAACCATCACAACCTTGACATGCCTAAAGGTCTCTCTATGTCTAGCATATTCAAGGGGTGTATAAACACATGAAAATAAAATGAAAAGAGAAGAAAATGGATGAAAGAAAGAAGGTAAAAGGAAGACTAGCCTTCATATTGGATTCATCATATTTGTAAACAAGGAAATGATAAGTTCCCCTTGGTACTTGACTTCTTGAGGTCAAGTTGAGACAACGAAGAGAAAGATTGGTGGGATGTGTCTTACTCCTCTATAGAACAAGTCAAGATGGTTGGGCAAGTTGAACAAGCTTGCGAAAAATGTATTGTAGTTGCTTTAGTTGCGTAGGAAGAACAACATGCAAAGAATGTGCTTCAACATATTTTCTATTTTATTATAATGGGCTTCATCAACTTTTGAATGTTCGTTGAGCATAAAAATGGTGAGCTATGATAGCTTGTTGGTAACCATATTTTACACGATGTGATAGTGCAATTCTTGGTCTATATTACTCTTATGAAACATACAAAAATTAGGTTAAATTCCTCTAAAAAAACAACCCACTTGATCGAGTTCATTTCATCGTGACAATTTCATCCACAAAGTGAAAGAAATATGACGAGGTTAGTCCCAAGGAGAAAAGGCAAGTTAAATGGTAATTATAAAGGCTAAAGGAAAGTTTGCTCGATCCAATAGCATTAAATGTATCGAGTGATATACTAGGAATGTCGGTCGGCTAACAATTGAAAGTAGAAGCGGGTGGCACAAAATACCACCCACCTAAGGTCAAGATCGAGATCCCTTGGATAGGGTCTCTCACGGTGGGAGTGGTCACTTTGAGAAATAAACCTATCCTATGTGGTTGTGCCTAGCCGAAATAGTCATGAAGTGGTGTACACATGTGGAAGTAAGTAAATAAGTGTAGCAAGGAAAGCACAAGGAAAGTTTGAGTAGTTTGAGCTCCAGTGGCTAAGATATTGAAACGGATTGACTAATACTAATTAAAGAAGAGGAAATACTAATTAAAAGAAAATAATTGGCTTATGACATTAAGCAATATATGAATCATTACTTACATTAAAATTAAGCATTTTCCAAATATAAACTATTAAACAAATGAAACTAATTAAAAAATTACTTATTGTATTTTTCAACGAATATCTTAAACATATAACTAAACTAAATATTTTTGACATTTTTGTGTTTTTTAAAGATTGTCTAAAATAAAACTAAGATAAAATATAAGAACCAAAGAAAAGACCACATTAGGTTAATAACAGATTGCAAGTGGAGTGGAGAAACAAAACTACGAAGATTGTTAATTGCGGATAGTGCCTTACATGCGATAAAATTAGTTTATTGTTGAGCATAGTCAAAAATGTGTATCTTTGCAAATCAGCATGTATGTGCAAGCATAGTACGGGGTTTTCTTCTTTTAACAATTAGTAGTGCTTGGGTGCAAATGTTATACTTTCTATTTGATAGCGAAGAATTAATAGATGTCAAAACCTTTTTATGCCTTTCTTATGGATAAAACTTACAAGGGTTTTACCTCAAAAGAACGAGCCTTTAATAGTAGATGTAAATAAAAAGCATATACACTAAAATGAGAATTGATTTGAAATGGGTGCAATAAAGCTTCATAAAGATACGAGAGGAAAACTTATTAACAAAGCTTCCTCTGGATTTTTGGTTTGTATGTACTCTATTGGTTAATAAATCAACACAATGGAAACCTACTACATATAATCAAAAATTGAAGATAGATTGAAACATTATTTTAAAGAAATTAAAGAGGAAAAGAGATTACGGAAAGGGATATAGTGTTTGGGCAAATAAGTTATGGACTTCTATTAATTTTGGCGGCTTTTGTGTTCATCATGAGAGTTCTTGTAATGTTGTACCGAGCAAAATTAGGGTGCGAAAAGTATCATTGTTGGCCCCTTTGTGGGGTTCCCAAAGAGGTCGAAAATTTATCTTATATTTGTATAGTTGCTCAAATCCCTACAGTATGTTCATGCGGGGTAGACGATTCTACATCCATACTTTGTAAAGATGAGCCATAAAGCCAAAATGCCCCCTCTTCAAACTTTTGTTCGTCTAACTCGGAATCAACAATTTTGATTTCCCTCGGGAGCAAGGGCTTAATTATTAACACAATCTCATTGCTTGAGAGTCAAGAATCTCTCTTGATGATTGGTCGTTTATGTTCCAAGCGAGTATAGCCATTGAACCCTAAAACATCCACACCCCTAATATCAACCCCACACACACACACACACATATAATCACATAATATGCCACTGAAAATTCCACATTATCAACTACCACTATGCACTCAATACTTCGGTGACCTAGAACCCGAATTGGAAAACTTCCAAAAGTTTTGAATGGAGAACTTGTGTCATATCTAGAATTTTAAGTGTACTTCCTAGATCAACCATCACAAAAATACGAGATTTCTTGATATGGGCAAAGAACATAAGTGTCGACAATCCAACTATATTATTATAGAAAACAATATTGATAGTTCCCTAGTTTCTAGTGTGGAAAGAGGCATATTTTCTGGTTTACACTCTACATTATCTTGTTCAAGGGTATCCTCATTATCACACTCTTAACTTCGTCTCAAATAGACACACATCTTCTAACATAGAGAACTTTCTGGTTTAGCACACCTAAGACATGGTTTACAACAATGAAAATAGGGACAGCTTCTAAGGAGTATTTCCTACCACCTTCCTTTTTTTCAGGTATCAATATATTTTTCAGCGCTTCTAGCTACAATAATAGCCCTTTCAAAATAATCGAGTTCAAACTTCCTTACCTTTGTTTAAATATCAACTCACAAGTTGGAAATATAGATCTTCCACACCAATGTCAAAGAAAGCATGACTTTGCACCCCAAATCTTGGAAATCTTCTATATACTCCACAAACATTTCTTTCTAAAAATGCATCAACTAAGTAACATGCAACTTATCTTAGTTGTAATCCAATCTCTAAGTAACCAATAGCAAATTCAACGAAATCCCGCCGTGATTTGAAAAAATCCATCTAGCCCCATGTGCGAACAGCACCTTCCAAATGTTGTGGGGACACATTCAACTTGTCATCTTGCCTTTCAAATTTTTGCACCCGAAAAGCCGTGTGAGCTTGCTTAACCATATGTGGACCTCCATGCCACCTCCAAAGTCATGTTGATAGATCTTCATTTGTAGGTTAAACTCGGGATGATGTGAGCTTTCCACCTTGTTCTCTTCATCATTCGGTGGAACTCCGATCAATATCCCCCTTACAGTTGATATCCCTTTCCTCAATGATTGTGCCCCAATGGTTTTGAATATCTTGGATTACCTGCTCTTGGCTTTTTCTAAATGAACCAATCTCACTTTCAATCTCCTTGGCAAAATCAGCCAATAAATTTTCCATCTTATCTTTGGTTGCAAATTTAGATTGTTTCTTGGATAAACTCCTCTTAACATTTTGGCAAACCTGTGAAATTTTACTAAAGCTTTGACAACACTTGTGTTCCAAATACCAACTAAAAACAAAACTGCAAAATATAAAGTAAAAATGTTAATTAATAGATATGTAAACGCTTACCTCTCCAACAGTGGATTGCACCCACAAATCAGACTGTAACAAAAGAGATCACACAATAGCAGTTATCTCTAGCATTAGGTTTTGATGCTATACATTAGATAATACAGTCTTTAGAGGGGTTTTTACTCTTATTATAACCAAACACTAGAAACCCTAACCCACCCATGGACACAACTCATGGCTTAACCATTCACAAACTCTAGAGACCCAAAATAACATAATAAAAAGTATAATACTAAACACACAATAATATATTAAGTTCAGGAAACATAATCTCACCATTTTGATAGTTGAGATTAACAAATAGGCAATAACCTCACTGTTTTGACAGCTCGTCACTAAGCAATCATTTAGCTACTCAGATTTGTTTTATTTTCACCGTTCAATATTTTAATAATCTTTCTTTACTTCTTAGTGGGGACTTAAAAAGTAATGGATAATTGATCTCTCTGCAAACATATCCACCAACTAAAATCACACATATAAGAGATGAATATTAAGGGCAACAGCAAATCTTTTGTTCGAATTTTCCAGCACAATTAATTAGATTCACTGATTAGTTCCTTTGGTGAGATTGGTATTATTTACATATGATTAGTCTTTACCGTAGTTTGCATACTCGTACATGGCAACTACTCGGCAAACCCAAAAAAATTGACTAGGCAAAAACTCAACAAGACTCCACAAATACTCACAACTTAAAAATACACATATTTCTTTAAAAACATAAATTTTAAACAAAATATAGCTACAAAATGAATCAAATGAGTCCATAAAAATATTGGATAAGTGATTTCTATTATATTTGAATACAAATACAATACAAAATTGCATCATCATGTGAATACAACAACTAACTGATAAGTAATATAAATATATGATGATCGTCATTGAAAATAATCATCATAAATTTCGTATCTATGCAAGTTACAATATACAATAAGTTACATTGACAGGGGATGGGGGCTAGTATTTTTTTTTTTTTAAATCTTACTCTAACCAGGGGGCTAGTATAAAAAAATCATATATATCAAAATATCATAATATAATATATATAATATTATAAAGATGTTATTTTATAATATATATGATATTATTATATGTATATAATAATATAAAGAAGATTTTATTAGTAAAGGAAAGTATATATAAAATAAGATATAATCATATATTAAAAATATTATATATGTATATAATAATAATATATAAATATGTTTTTATTTACATAAATTAAAACAGGCAATAATAATAATTGGAATGGTGGGAGAGCTCGGCCTTACCCGACTCCGCGCCACCCCGCCCCCTATATTTTAATAAAAAAGAAGAAGAAAATAAATTTAAAAAAACACTTAATTTTATAATTTAAAGAAAAATAAATAAATAAATATTGGCCTGCGAATGGATAAACAGGAAAATCTTGCAAAGCTAGAAGTGGGATAGCAGGAAAGGGCACTTTCAATGCCTTAACCAATTCAACAACTAATCGAAATAAAAGTTAAAGAACCAAGTGGTAGCTGCCGTCTACTGCAAGGGTTATAGAGCACGTAGCACAGGTGCTCAGAAGTAGAAGAAGCAAAATCAAAACAGCGGCAGGCAGTAGTCCCTCTCAAAGACATTGAAACCGCGTCAGATAAAATATACAGATCCACATCAATAAAATCTGTATATAGTAAAATGAGGAGACAATAGGTTTACAGATTTATCTCCGTGTGCACTGTGAAGGGCCGATTTAACCTGGAATGGCTCGCCGAGTTTTGGTGAGTACTCTCGCCAAAACTCGGTGAGTCATTTTGGGGAGTTATTTCGCCGATTATTCGTTTTATATGTTCTTTGGCAAGTACTCGCCCAGTTTTCTATCTATGGTCTGTACATTGATCTATAATTTTGACTTTATAGATTGTTTCTTCCCAAAACAAACAGTCTCTGTAACCCCCAATATGAATAACAGAAATCAAACTAATTGAAAATACAAATACTCAATTTACGAACTTTAACAAGTCAAATTCAAACTTTAACCTTTCCAACATCATAAACAGAAAATTGCCCCAATGCATTGTCAGCCATAGAGAACTGCTAGAGAATAGAATGCTATAGCTAAAAATGTGACAAGAGTATCATAACTTCATGCCCAATGTGACTTAGAATCTGCTGGTGGTTACTTATCATTGTCTCTGTTTAATGGCTGCAGTTTTAGATGCTTTTCCTTATATCATACATAACCATAAGTGTATGCTCTGTGCCACTTATAATCTGCTAATAGTTGTCATTATCTCTAATTAATGGCTGTAATCTGATGTATCAGCAACTGCTTGAATATGCTTTTCCTTGCATCATATTCATTTTAAACGGATCCAGGAACTAATATTAAGAAATCAATGCATGCGTATCCAAACATGGGAGTACATGATAATTCAGCATATATTATCCTCCTTTTAATTTTAATTCCGTTGAAGCATTGGGCCTGCAAAAGACCGTCAATTGCCATGTCCGGGGACAATTGTCCGTCAATTCTCCTGGTTAAAAATTATATGAATTTCATAAACAAAATACTCTGCAAGAGCACACAAAAGTGCAGCTCGTTTTTGGAAAACCTAATGGGAAAAGTACCAGAATCTTAACTGGGTGCTGTGTAGAAAGCTTTAAGAGAATGCATATATAACGGCACCAAAAGCAATTCCCAAATTGTATAGATTTTTCACCATTGAGTGGTGTACACAAAGAATTACAGAATGCATGCATCGGCACCAATAGCGATTCTCCAAAATTGCAAAGCTTTTGCATCATTACGTAAAATAGATAAAAGAAATTGCCACAGCAAGGCTATAAGTGCAGGTTTGATGGAATCCCACCAAAATAGCAAACCAAACTCATCCAGATTACTGCAAAATTATTTCAAATCTTTCCGTCAAAATATGTGCTATTTTTATACTTTTTCATTACATACACTCGGTGTCTTACAACTCCATCTCAAACCTGGGTTGGCCAGCATGATAATCTTGCAATTCAAAACATACAACTTCAGCTTCTTTGCACAAACTCTTCAGCCATGAAACTGAACCACTATCATTTTCTTATGGACTCAACCAGTATCATTTCCTTATGAACATATAGCTTGTGCAACACTTACCAGTACTGTATTTGGATTCTAAGAGTCTTCAAGATGCACTTTGGAAAGAACAGTTATCTCTAGCGTCTCCTCATTCACTGCTGTAAAGAATTAAATTCCAGCAACCACTACTGAGCCTGGCCAGCAGTTTCATTTGATGATTTTGTAGCATTGCGAATATAAGTAAGAGGCCTTGGCAACTGTGCAGAGCTTGGACCCGCTGGAATTATGCTACTCAGCACAGAATTTAATGCTGCTGGAGACTCACTAGCAGAGCCAGCTGTATTGTCAGATGTGCAACTTGCTTTATCTCTCCTCCATTGGAAATGGCGAGAACCAAAAGGTCTCGACATATAGCCTGGTCTTCTGTATGTGCCCGGGAAGCCCCTTCCATATATAGCTCTCGCTGGAGGCCTGGCAAGAAATGGAAGAGGACGGCGTAATGGAGGCCGGGAAACAATAGAGGGTTCAATTATTGAACTCGAAGCAGTTTTTCGCATAACCTGTGCAAACAACAGCATAAGCACAGACCATAAAGTTGGGCATATAAATCTACAACATAAGCACAACAACAAACACCAAGACCTTGAAAACCTACCTTGAGCATTCTGGACATGAATGATGTCTCATTCAAGCTCAATGCCATTTCAGCCATTTCTTTGCTACCGAACTCAACATAGGCTGACCTGTTAATTATAATAGACAGTGGTTAGAGCACAATCATATTAGCTTTTTCAATTCTTAGCGCTGGCATAAGTGGTAGATTGAAAAAAAAACTGATAAATAGCATTGGAGTTTATTAACTTTAGAATAAGCATCTACCCTTTTGGTTGGCTGGTTGCAGCATCTGTTTGTATAGTAACCTTGACGATTTCACCATAACGGCTGAAATGTTTGGATAATGACTCTTTTGTCGCTGCAAAGTGGACCTGAAATGCCAGCAAAAATGAGTCAACAGACACCAATCATAGATTCAATTCTACCTATTGAAGGCAGAATTTATCTGATTTTTTTGCAATAAAAAGGTTTACCCAATATATCCAAACACTTGAATATTTTAAAGACATTCTGTGCAACCCAAGACATTCAATATAAGACATTCTGTGCAACCCAACAAGCAACGGAATATGTATAATCAAAAGACATCCGTGCATCATCTTTAAAAAGATCCTATACAAATAAACATTTCTATTTGTAAGATATTTTGCATTAACAGAACAAAATCATAAACATGATGCAAAACAAATGGGATGGTACAGTGTCACACCCCACACAACCAGTGAATAATGGATGAGAAAAGTAAAGCAACAGGTAGTCAAGCTTTGTATTTACATTAGAGACAAACACAGTCCTTGAATCAGCATCTTCGGGAGTTCGGCCTGAAGTGCCAACTCCTGCAAAAAAATCCAATCATATAAGTCTTTACCCTTATAAAAGCATAAGGTATAAAACATGCTATTCTATGCAACTTTCAGCAATTCAAAATAAAAAAGTGAAGAGAAGCAGCCATTTTGACTTGTTAAGTGATACAAAACAAAAAGGCAACAAAAAGGCCCTTCTTTTCTTGATTACAATAAAAACTAAATTACTAGCCCGCTAAGAAAAGTGGCATCATAAAACAATCAAATAGCTTTAAAATACTAGTCATGGTATAAATCTATGTGAAAGCCTCGGTTATTATTTTGCACTCAAATGTCCAAGTCTCTACAGCTTAAAGCTTACCAGAAGTTGAACTGCCTTTCCTGATATCACTGGAATTATCTGCATTTGAAGCACCCTGTGAAAATAAAGACATATCATAAATGGGGTGCCATCAAAGCAATCATAAAACAATATACTTGTACATAAACACAGATACAATTTTGATTTACTTACATTTGGATCTGCTGCAGGAACAATCTGCCCAACCTCATCCTTAGCCACCATGTCAGTGTCGTCTCGCAAAGTCCCATCAATACCTGTCTCAGTGTGGTCTTGCGGCAAATTAGAATCCACTTTAGAGGTTTTTGTTTTCGTTGTAACTGCATCCCTTGGTGGCTGGAAATGAGTTGGTTTCCAGGTATTAACATTCACAGATATGTTTAAAATTTTCCTGGAAGCACTTGGTGTTTCGGATGGTGTCTTTTGGACCCTACTTTCTCTTGCCATTTCCTGGGATTTTTTGCAACCCTATATTGTACAGTCAATGATTCCTCTGGGCGTTTCTCTGGTTCTTCATGCCGTACAGCTTGTCTTTCCTTAAAGGTTGAGACCCTTGAGACTCCATCACTCTCCCTGTTTTCCAATTGCTTTCTTCTAGATGAAGCCCCTGCATAACGTTGTGCGTGTCTTCTATGTTCTTGAACTTCATCATATTCCTCCGACATGGGATCTGAAGGTATAATACTTTCCCTATCCGTCATTGCAATATCATCTATTAATCCCTATTCAATCTATTATGAATTTCAGACCTATGCTGATATTTGTGGCCTCGACAGACTGCTTCTGTCATTGTATTTTCAATATCATTTCCTTCATCATCTAGCATGTATTCCTCATCAGCTTCATGTAATCCATTTAAATCACTCTCAAGATTTTGGCCCAATCTATCAAAGACACTTCCTGTTGATTTGATTTTTGCTACGTCCTCTGCTGCAGCAGCTGCTGCCTTCACAGCCATGGCCATAGCTGGTAGAGATTTTGCAAGAGCCCTTGGCCTATTTGAGTCTTCAGCAGCATCCAATAATTCATTTGAATACTCTGCAGAAATAAATTTCATTAGGGAACATAAATCTAGGTTTTCAAAAAAAAGAACTGGAAACTCCAAAAGCAAGCAGTAATAGAACATTTTCCTAAGAAAACAAAAAATGTATCATACAGCTGACCTACCAACATTTGTAGAAACAACTGAACGCAGACGCTTTCTTGAGGATTCTAGTCGATTGGAATGGGTCGGCCCAATAGGGCCAACAGCTTCACGTACAGCAGATTGTAAAAGTCGACGCGGTGCATGTAAACCTGTAGGTGAGAGTTTTCTCTGTTCAACACAATCAACCATTCATTGTCAATCATAACTACAAGATTGTATCATGAATAACATGTTTTTCAGTTAAAATGTATTAAATTGCATTGCCAATAATTGGCAATAAACAAACCTATCACACCAATCAATTTCTAACCTTGTCATGACTTTCATCCCGCCGCAACCGCTCTCTCCGCATCCATTTCTCTGGAGAGCGATGTCTCTTAGAGCTTGATTTGCCTCTGGAATGGGAATTTTGACCTGCTCTAGAATCATTTCTTTCTTCATATTCAGTTTCCTGTCTTAATGTTTCCTGTTTTGGCGTTTCCTTTACTTCTCTTGATGACTTGTGAACATTAGCCCATTCCCTTCTTCGCCGAGTTCCTGGCACCTTGCTAGGTCTTTCGATCACTTCTCTATGAGTGACATCTGAAACTAGTTCTCTGTTGTCACCTTTAGACTGAAATAAAATTGATTCTATTAGTAAACTTTGATTCTGAAAGATATTCATATTCTTTTAGGAAGTCCTAAAGACAAAAAGTCTTTTAAAACCAATACAGCTACCCAATTTTTTCAAATGCGCTCAACAAACAATGACAACATTAGACAGGCAATGTACCTTTGATTCCATATCAATACTCCTGCTCTGTTTCACAAAACTTCTTTTACTCCATCCTCTAAATGATTTTTTGTTTTCTCTTTTATGTCAACTGGTCGTGATGTCTGTGAAGCTGGCAAATAGTCATGTATGTTGGATGCAACATGATCCCACAGCCTGCATATATAACAATACATAGAAAACTTAATTTGAAATTCAATTCAGCAGGTCTTCAAAGTCTTGGAATAGTTCAATTTGGTCAGTTGTAGCTCCCTCAAATATAGCTTATGTTGATGCTTTCAAATTTTCACAAACCTATAAGGTATATGGTTTCAATTTTAAATTATGACGTGCCAGTGGTATTGATTATGTTTTACGGGTTGATACTTGAATTAAACTACTTTGAATATAATATTCAGAATAAAAAGGTTGAAGACTTGGCCATTGGAACAAGTTCAACATTAAAATTGTTTTAGAGGCTTTAACTTTTTAGATTTTTATTCTACCTTCCTTTCAATTAACTTTTTCCTTAATAGATACATGGATGAAACCAAGCCGGACCAATAAACTTCTTTAGTGCAATGCAACATTTTAATCACTTGATGAGTCAGTAATCACATTTCACTTAGCCCGACTTTTATGAAAAGGAAGCAACCACTTACATACTTAATTAATGTTTTTTATACTTTTAAGACATAAAAAAGGGTTCTAAATTTAAGGGTAGCATATCTATTTTTAGGAAAAGTATGACTCCACTTTTGGTAAATGACAACTCCAGTTTTTGGGGGAATGACACGTCCACTTCTTTTTTGGTACAAAACAGAAACACTTTTACATTAAGATATATCTTGTATGCATGCAAGCAGCGAGACTATACCTCCATTGCTGCAAATATAACAAAGTAAAACATACATACAGCATCTCCATATTGCACTAAGCCACCATTTGGTATTAGCAGTAGAAAACAACACATATACAGAACTCTTTCGCCTTTTGAAGTAACCCATTACTGCATCCAATATACACACACAATAAACAATTTATAAAAGAAATTAAACTAAATCATCAACCAGTTCGTCTTTCTATATTTTGCAATCAGGACATGGTCCTCATCAATTTCAGTAGTTGCAGTTTGTTATAAATAATTTGTAGAAGAGAATAGACCAAATCATTGACAGATTCGTTTTACTATGCCTGACAAGATCCTCATTTTATTCACTTCTTGTGGCATGACTCAATTCCTGGAGTTGCGGAGTATTTTAACTTTTGTGCTTATATCAATCAACAAATCAAAATGGTAATTATTCAATACAATATGACTATCTAATCTGCAGCCGTATTACCTTCTTCGTACATGTGATGAAAATGGATACAGATAAAATTTTGGACCAAAGTTTCGAGTCCTTAATAGTTTGATTATTAATCCAAAATCATACTTGCCTTTGCAGGAATTTCACAGCCACAGTTGTTTTCTTCTAAAACAATTTTAGAATCTATCTAACCAATGATGTTCAAATAATAATCCTTTTTTATTACCATCGCTTCAGCCTTCAACTATGTTAATGTAGTGGTTCCAGCATATTGATTATATACATGTAGGATCAAAAACTGTTGTTTTCAAAAAGCACCACTGAAAATGGATCAGCACCAATCCCCCTAAAAGCTCCATCTGTTTTGAGCTTAATACATTGATCAACTAGTACCTTCTTAAAACGTAACAATCTTCTATGTTTCTTATTCAAAAACACCCAATCCATATTCATATTCAACAAATCGACAATACCTGGGAAAATTATTTTCAACATAATACATTCAACTCTTGTAATCAAGATTTCTCCAATTTCTTTAAAACAATTCAAGTTTGATTTCTCAATACTTGCAAAATAATTCTACATAATATTCCAATAGGCCTGACATGCTCTTGAAACAGCCAATGACTCCATTCTAACGAAATGGACAAAATAATAATAACTGGACAAAATAATAATAACTGAACAAATTGACCAAAAGAAATTCAAAATATAACTGTTGCCACTGCCCAATTTTTCTAAATGGATTCTAAGTCATTCAAGCCTGGATCATGTCTTCGCATTATACTTGCACAACTATCCGATGTGTGAAAGCAAAGTCACATCCACAGAGCAAATTCAGGTTCATTTCTTCTTTTTTGCCACCGAGACATCTAGATGGACCTAGAAACCTCTTCTTTAGCAATTATCTGCTCTAAGACTATTAGATAACCAATAAACACCAAAATGGTAAAAATATGAATTCTAACATTTTGCTTATTTTGCTAGATTAAAGAGGATTTTCTGCAAATCCCTCAACCTCAGGGACACAAACAGAGATCCATTCCCCAGGCTTGTTGGAAGACAAACTTAAGAAGGGCTATATTATCACAAAGGTGCTGGCCCAGCAGTTCCCCCATGGGATTTCAAGCTGAGTCTTCATCATGGTAATCACACTGCATTACCACTAAATCACACCTGCAGGACTAACTCTAAAATTTTGTTGTATAAGAGGAAAATTGCAACTGGTCAGCTTCTTGTTCCTTAAAAGCTGTCATGTATTCATCCCGTGTTTAGCACAATCTCTCTTTAGAATGAGCCCAGATCATTCAATCTTAATCTGATTTACAAAGGAAACCTTTATGTAATAGTCCTACCACAGAAGATCTTTATGTCCAGTTAAAAGACAACTTGGCCATACAGAGGGAGGTTTCCATTTTCTAATCATCTCCATGTGAAATTTTACAATTATTCACCCTAAAATCACTGATTGGAGTCCATATTGCTTCTTCAAAAAGTTATTTCATTATTGGAAGCTTGGGTTTAGCCACAAGAAGAGGAAACTCATTCCATGAATCCTTCCAAAATCTTGCTAAAACACCTGATCCTAAAATCCAGGTTAAATAATGGTGAATTAAGCTCTTAGCCTTCACCATGCTATTCCAGGTATGGATCCTTCTTGGAAGGCAACTAACTAAATCCCATCAAATGCATTTAGGCAAGGAACATATTTTTCATGTAAAATTTGCTCATAACTCCCCCTCCTCTAGACACTGTCACCAAATTGTTTAATAGTTGACGATTTATTAACCAAGACTGTTCTGCTAATACCGAAACCACCCAATTGTCTCGTTTTGCAATCTTGCTCCAATGTACTAAATGTCACTCTCCAGTTGACTGAAGTCTGAATGATCCACTTTCTTTGAAACAAATTTCAGAGCAAGTGTGAACATAAAGGAGTAAATCGGCTTACTTGAATAATTGTGTTCATAAAAGTTAATCTTATAAGGGTTTTGGAGATGGTTACAAGCTAAATTCGATTTCCGTTTTACTACTCTCTTGGTGAGAGAACCTCTTCTAAGGGATTCTTGGATGGTCAAGAAGAACTAAAACTTAAAAGTTTATGGCATTCAATTCGGGTGGCAACAAGTGGTCTCCTAAGGAGAACAAATGCGAAGTCTGTATTTTAGGAAGATACCGCCCAACTCCATTTGGGAAAGTTCTGAAATTTTTACAATATTTGACTTTGATTGTGCAATTTATGCTTGAGTGGTTTCAGACAAAGTGCATTTTTGCCTGTTGAAGCACAGACCTAGGAACTTTCTTTCCTCGCCTCTGTAGAGAAATTTTCCATGTAATCTTAATGGTCAGCTCATATAAACCATCTGTTCTCTAAAGAAGCATAAGATACACTGCTTCAAAAAGAATGTTTTCTTCATGCCTTTTGTAGCTATTTATTATCCAACATTTAAATTTAACCAAACTTTTTCTGACAAACTTCCTGGGTCCTTTCAAATAAAATAAAAAGAATCTCATATATTTAATTGTTAACCCACGTGCTTTTGAATAACTCTCTCAAAATTCTTAAAAGCAATGTTCCATGGGGATGCGCCCCAGCCCCCTCTCCCCACCCCTTAAATTTCAAAATTTCCAAGGACGGGGATGTCTTGGGACTTGGGGACATCTAGGAAACATCCCACCACAGCCACCAAGAGTCAGGGGCATCCTCCTAAAGAAAAATGTTTTTATCTTAGATGGGGTGTTTGGGAGACTTCGGGACGTGCCCAAGACTTTACAGAAACTAACCCAAGTCCCTCAACCATCCCGAGACTTGTGGTCGCCCCTATTCCAAAAACGCCAAAAAGGTGTTATTTTTAAAAATTAAAAACATACCCTCACTCCAAATCACTATCAAAGCTTGAAAACATTGAGCAAGGCTGCAAGTGCAAGAGTGAGAGCAAGCAAGGCTGCAAGAGTGAGAGGTTGAGAGCATTAGCAAGAGGGAGAGCAACAAGAGATTGAAGAGTAAGTGTCAGGTCTTCATTGATCAACTGTTCAAGTTTCATTAGAGGCATTGTACCCTTGGCCAATTGTATTTGAAATTTGGATGTGATTATCATTTTGAATATAAATTATGATATAAATATTAATATATTGATATTCAGCATTTTCATTAGTCAATGCAATGTGTTTAGTATTTCAAAGTTTCATTTGTTATTCCTTATACATTTTTATAACTAATTTTTCAAGTACTACATATTTTTGCACTGTCGTCACCAAACCTAGGCCCTTGGTGCCCGCATTCCAAGACTCTCAGTGGAACAATGCTTAAAAGCTGAAACTTCTTAAGCATGTGCATCTTCCATCAATAATGTCATTATAGATATGGGATAGTGCTAGGTTGATCTAAATGCGCGAATAATTCAACCAATTGCACAGATGAAGCCAATCAACCGCATTTTAGAAAGTACAACACAATGTGAAAGATGTTTATTTTGTTCTCAGAAGTCATGATAGTTAAATTGTTCAACTAAGGCATTGACTAAACCTTCAAGTTCAACAACAGATCTAGGTGGAAGTGTATGGTACCATAGCAAATGACAAAAGGTGCAAGGCCCGGAGTACTAAGTAGGTGGTTCACAATCGAGAAGGAGCAAGGTGTTGTTTGTCATGCCACTAGGCCAAGTTGAGTAGAGAAAGAGAAGCTTGGGGTTGGGTCATGAATTGGCATGCAATGAGGGCCAACCGAGCACGATTCTCATATAAGGCTCGATTGGGACTTTAGGACACACTACCATAAGACCCTCACTCAACTGAGGGCACTCGTCCGACACTACCATTATCATAAGCCACTCACTCGATTGTGTCAATACATAATGCACTCTCACTCCTTCCCTTGTGCCAACACCCTTATAGATAGGGATCACCATGTCTATAATCTATATGAGTGGGATGTCAGCCCGACTATAGACTATAGACTATAGAGAGTCGCACATGCCCGTATTTCATACCATCTTTTATATACGTGATATGATTGATGACTGATTATATCATCTAGTTTAGTCAGCAATCAACTTATTATCGAATGCCCCTTAAACATGAGTATGTTCCTCAACTTTCTTAATCATCCTTCCAAAACCATATAGTTAAAAAAATAACATGTTAGTGGATCACCCCGACAAATACCCCTTGATGATTGAAAACGGTGTTGATGGAGATCCATTAATTAAAATAGAGAACTAAGCCGACTAAATACAACTCGTAACCCATTTGATGCATTCAATTAAAATCTTTGTTTACTTGAAATAAATACTGTGATCTGACAATAATCTATCATAAGCTTTAAAAACATCTAACTTAATAAGCATCCCTTGTCCCTTGAGTGCCTTAATGAGTAAACCACTTTATTAACCAAAATAATCTAATTAGGAATTTTTTTCGCTTTACAAAACTCCTTGTTTTTTTAAAATGTTAAAGGGGACGATTCTTGATAATCTATAAGCAAATGTCTTTGCGATAATTTTATAAACAATATTACACGATGAAATTGGCATAAAAACAACATCATAGACTTCCAAGTTCCATATGTTTTTTTGACATCAAGGCAACAAGTTCTATTCATTCCTCCAATTACCTTGTATTTTATCCTAAATTCTTCAGTGGTATCTTGTAGATAATTGCATATTGTAGTACCCAAAATTTGGTCCTAAGGCACTTGGCGATAATCCTTTGACATTCATCTTAACATTATCCCATTTGCACATTTATTGACTAAACTAAAAGCATCCTACTCAATCCGACACTCTAAGTCCACTAGGTCATGGCTTGTCCTTTACCTTAACACCTCAAGAATCAATGCACCTTATACAAAACACATCTTTACACTTTGTAAGTCTTCTCATGTCTCGATTAGATTCCATCCTAAGCTTGGACTGTTTTGTGGGCCCAAGATAGGTTTGACTAATGAATTAGTCCCAAAGTCAACGAACATGTTTGTTATACTTACAGAACGGTCATATTTTCAAATGCACAAGTTATCTCAATCTGCTTTAGGATGGTTGAGCGGAAAATCATTTATATAAACATGTATGCCCTAACCTATTAAGAGCATTTAGGAATACCATATTCAAGCACACAATGTCTTTGAGCCCAACATCAAGCATCTCTACCTTGGAGCACATTACAACCAGATATGCAAATCTGACTACATCCAACCTTTGTTTTCCTAGATCACATCATGCACTAAAAGCCAAGCCAAACATCATTGCCAAGTGTTGAGGGCTAAATTAGGGCACCATCTTTATTTGCAATTTTCTAACCTTCACCCTAAGACTTGGATAAATACATGAGGCTTAATCCCGCTTAGGCTTATTAGTACATAGTGCAATGCCCCTCGTGTTAGTGGGAGTACATTGAGGTCAGGTCAACACATGATGAATACCATTTTTCCATGCCTATAGGTCTAAAAGACAGAGATATTTGCAAGTGTAGAAGAGTTATCACAAAGATCCAATCATAGACCCCAGATCCAGAGACACTCCAAGTAGGTGCCAATGGCCAATTGCAGCTCACA
The DNA here is from genome assembly GCA_018340775.1 of Taxus wallichiana var. yunnanensis. Lineage (NCBI taxonomy): Eukaryota > Viridiplantae > Streptophyta > Pinopsida > Cupressales > Taxaceae > Taxus > Taxus wallichiana. The sequence goes on from CM031234.1 coordinate 555,520,447, forward strand.
ATAGCATAGGACACATTCAATCCTTCTTAGGCTAACACCAGTTTGCAAGCGGACAAACCTATCCTCAACTCAAATCAAAGCTCCCAAATTTTATAGAGAAATTACGAAGCCTTGCACAACATCCTTATCCAATTTCAGATCTTTGTCACACATCCTAAGCCTATATTGGGTGAATATGTTCCAAACCCTAACCCTAATTTACATATTCTACTTACTAGATGTGTGTTTGATCGAATATTTCATCCTTCCATAATCTACGAATGTTGTATTTACTATATTGTTGTATTTGCTATTTTGGATTATCTTATTACACATTCATGCAAATATCTTAATTAGATTAATTCTAGTTTTGATAATACATTTTGGTGAACCCACTTTATATATAGATACACACCAACTTACGGCTTCATTTCTCTCCCCTATGGTTTTAAATTTCTAAAGATGATCTTCAACACCATCACTAATTCTAGGGTTTACCTTAAAGCCCTTTTTCTACACTTTATCATCACCATGACAAGTATCCCATCTTTTGAGCTTAAAGCCCACTTGCAAATGAACTAATGAAACATATCGTCATTGAACCTTTCAATATGCCACGGATCATCTACTTTACTTAATGGATTGAACTCATGTCATAAATCTCAAAGACACTACCTCAAACTCGCCCATGCCTATCCATGCCATAAACCTCGAGGGCGCTACTCAAACTCGCCCATGCCTATGCATGTTATGAATCTCAAGGAGGCTACCTCAACCTCGCTCGTGCAAATGTGGCTGCAAACCTTTCAAATTGTTACACCCTCAAAACCCTTTCCACAACCTTCACAACGACGTTCCCAACTCTTGCACCTACCAACCTCACTAGACATACACATCGGCATGGGACACGCAATCTTCACAATGCCTAATACAAGTGCTTAAAATACATTAGAAGTTATTGGGTACCAATGGTTCCTATTACAATCTACAAATATCCTCTACAACCACGCATGTTACCTACCAATATTACGTAATCACCGATACTCCAAGACTCACGAGAGCACTTCACACAATCTATTCAATAACACACCATAACACACCAAAGTATAGGAAACCTTGTACATAGTTTGATTGCTCCATACATTGTTAGGTACAATCACTCCATGAATCGTAACACCACTCATACCTACTCTAGTTTGACCCTTGTATCCTTCTTTCCAGGAGATTGTGTTACCTAGTTGTGTGCGGTATGCAACTAACATACATCAATCATGTAAGAGTGATCCATATGCGACACCAATGCACTACGCTTTCCCAATACAAGGAACACCCCTTGCTTGTGTTGCTCATAACCCACAACTTCCCGACACTGACCATTCTAAGTGTTGACGATTCTAATTACTATACCACACAAGATTATATCTTTAATTTTGAAGATGATTCACCTCATATTACTCGTAGGGTATGTATTACACCCATGGATGCAAGACCCTTGCATGCACGACATATGCATCTAGCATACTCTTTTCCTAAGCACAATGACTTGCGCATGGCTTCTTAATGTACACATCCTTCTACTATCCAGCCATTAATGGCATTTGCTTACCATGATTATCAATCCTCTCGCATCTACTCGGTAATCCATGACTAAGGCATCTCCCAACGATACAAAGAGATTTCAGGGGTTCAATGTGCTTGTTGAGGGAGTAATAATTACCCAAGACCCCATCCTACTATTATTATAGCATATGGCCCAAGGCCCTTAATACATATCCAAGTTGGCAATTTTATCACATCGTTCTCTTATGGCAAAACATAAAAAACTACATAATATGGCAAGAGTGGTAAATACAATACCATGACCTAAATGTGACTTGCTCAATCATACACAAACTTGGGCATTGTCGTTATTAGGGTTTAACACTCTACACACCTTACATCCTTGCACAATTGCTCCTCATAGTTCAAGTAAGACTAACAAATATAGTAATCTATGAACACTATACACACACATTATGGCTTTTTAAGCCTTGTAACTCGGCGTGACCCACCACATTAGGGGCATACCTACACCAAGGGCATCTTACATACTCGAGCCTAATTAGATCATATCCTCTTACAACCTCACACCCCGCGGGGATACCTACCATATTGGGGGAATATCTACATCGAGGTATCTCGAATGTCCCTCTTTCTCGAATAGTTCGAGTGAAGAGCTTTGGCCCATTTTTGTCTAACCAACGGCCAAAGGGTATGCACAAGGGTGACTTAAGTCACAATAAGTTATTACAAAGTGCTAAAAAATATTTATAAAATTAATAAAGCACTTGTATTAATTTATTTGGCTTAATAATAAATTTGTAATCTCTAGATAGATGCATTGGGTCTAATATTAATTTTGTATCCTTCCTAGGGAGTTTGGCGACTTGCCTAGAGAAGGAATATTAGCCACTTGGGTAGTATAAGGCCCATGATAAATTTGTATCCTCCCTAGGAGGAAAATGCGACTTGGAGGGATGAGAGTTTTGGGACTTATGTTTAGAAATAATCACCAATTGTGATTGGTGATTATGGAGGTCCTTTTGGGTCAATTTTCCCTTTAAAAGGAAGGGTCGACTTAGAGGAGAGACATCTCATAATCATTTTATCAATTCTGAATTTTATCTTAAGCCTGGTGCTTTTGTATAAAAATATTCTAAGGACGAAAACCCTTAGTTTATACCTCTTGTGGACGAAAACCCCAAGAGTTCTCATGGACGAAAACCCCAAGAGATTGAGAGGGGATTTCACTCAGAAATTTCCAGCGGTTTAATTCTGATTTTCCAGTCAATTTCCAGCAGTGTTTTGGTGATCTTTTTGGTAGCATATTGCAGCAGTTGGATCGACCCAGTTTGGGGCTGTTTGGGCATGATTCTAGAGGTATTTACTTCTGAAAAATATTGCCAGATATCTCTGAATTTTTATAAATAAAGGAGCTGCAATTTCATAATTTTCTGAGCAAGTTTGGAGGGTTTTTCAGGCAGTTTGTAATCAGATTTAGATCTGAATTTTCTGAATTATCTGGCTGCAAATAAATCTGATTTTTATCATATTTTGGGTTCTAAAATTACTGGCAATCATTTGGGATAGATTTTATAATTTTTTGGTATCATTTTCATGGAGATCCATTAAAAACCCTAGTCGCATTTGAGGGTTTCAAAAACTGTTTTTTATCATTTGCCATACATTAAAAATCTGATTTGGGTAAAAGATCTATTGGGGATCTTTCAACATCTCACTTGTTGAGCTTATATAGATCATATCCTTACACACTAGGCAATTCGTGAAACGGAGGCTATCTTGCTTATTTTGCACCACCCTATATCTTATGACATGTGATGTATTGTGCTTCATCTAATAGTCACATTGCTTACCTTTATGTACATATTTGTCGTGCTCCATGCCTACTTGTTATTTATCACTTACTTTACTAATTGCTTGTTTGACTTTTGTTGCCCCTAGGCTCCTGTTTTTGGTTAGTTCACAAAGCTTCATACATCACTAGCTCTACACACATCTTTGCTACACATTTACCTAACCTATGCCTACTACTATGCACTTGTTTTATCCATGCAAGTGTTTGCTTCAACGCACTTGTATGCTCTATGCACTTGTTTGCTCCATGCCATTGTATGCTCTATGCACTTATTTGCTACATGTCGATGTCTACTCTATATGCTCTGTTTGCTCCATGCCACTATATGCTCTAATCGGTTTGCTCTATGTCATTGTATGCTCTATGTCATTGTATGCTCTGTGTTTTGTTTACTCCATGCATCGGTTGCTCACTACTTGTCTCGCTCTATTCTCTCTTGATTACACAATGTCTGCTCACCCATAGTGTTGCTCGAACACATTAATTGGTCCATCTATTGATTAGAACACATCTCTTATGACATATTTCTTGAGACAAATCTTGCTTGAGCCACATTTTTAGACACAAATTACACATGGCACACATTGTTTATGGATGTACTTGCTCATAGCACATGGGTTGACACATATCTTGACTTGTACACCTTGCTCATAGCCCATTGATTAACACATATCTTGATTTATACATGCATGCTCATAGCCCATTGATTGATATGTATCTTGTCATAGAAAATTGATTAACACATCTCTTGACCATACACCTTGCTCATAGCACATTGGTCGACACATACCTTGATCTAAACATACTTGCTCAAAACACAAAATGATTGATTCATCTTTTGGTTAACACAAATTGATTCATCGTTTGGTTAATACACATTGCTTACGCCACACATTGATTGACATATACTTGTTTTGCACAAACAACTTACTACTACCACTAGTCAAGTCTGTGTGCCTTGTCTATTATCTTTACTTTATAGTGCACTGCCATGTCATGTTGTGTCATAGGTCCCAATAGATCCATTAGGTATCAAATCACGTGTTTGTTTCACGCTACTCTATCATTCACTGTTACACTCTTAGCTATTGAATTATATGAATTATTGAATATGTTTACCATATATCTACCCATGAGAAGACATCTCGTTAGTTCTCTAATGATCATATCTTATACACATTGCTTATATCACCATGTTTTGTTTACATGTTATATATGCTTCACATCCTAGATGATTTGGTTATATACTTTTACAACTAACACTCTCTTTTAAGCTACATGATACATTACAACATTCCTCATCATTTAAGGGGAGCATATTGTGAGCTCTTCCAAAGTAGTTCACATGGATCATGACCACAATTGCCACAAGGTAGACAACGCGATGATATTCACACGGATACACAACCATTCAAGACAAATTACAAGTTTTATATCAAATTTACATAGACTTGGGATAGTCCATCATTACACATTATAGGTTTTATATCAGATTTGCATGGACTTGGGATGGTCCACGCAATGACATTACAAGGTCGCACATGACATTCATCGATTTACACTATGTTGCCAAGATACGGGTACAGTTCGGATACGGGTTCGATACGCAGATACGTCGATTTTAAAAAACCCTTGGGTACGATACATCTTGGATACGTCCGTACATATATATTAAAAAAATTAAAATTATATATATATATATATATATATATATTATTCATATACTCATTTTACTCATTTTTAGTCCATAAGAAATACAAAACTTGAAAAATATAGTACGATCAATGTTCAAAACATTCAATATACTTAAGATTTTACATTTTCTATGATATATGAATATTATATTTCTCTGTGTTCCATCCATTTCCTTTGAGATTAATTTGTGTTGTGATGGTGGCCATAAAGATGTATATAGGGAGCTCCCACGAAGGACCTATTTAATTAGGTTGACTCTAACATGCCAATGATAACTAAAGAGGTCAGTCCATTGGTTGGTTCTTGCATTCATATTATCCAAAATCACTTTCTAATCCTCCTTATGGATGTGGGAAGGAGTCAATGTTGTGCCTTAATAGTCTCACGGGAAAGGATGCTCTTTGAAACTTTAAGCTATGCGATTTGCGGTTCCAAATTTTTCTATTGGTATTGATTCTATTGAAGATCACCTAAGATTTGATCTCATAAATAACTTGTAGGGAGGCTCAGATATATGTCCAAATTTTTAAGAATAGCTTCTTTCCTTGGCCAATCGCAATGATCCCAAATAATTACCTCAAACATTCTTGATATCCTTTGAATATTTTCTCTTCAGTAAACTAGAGGGATTTTAAACAATCTCAAAGTTTCCTTCTGGTTGTCATGCCCTCCTAGTCTAGTCCTCAATAAAACAGAAGTTTGTTTGAGTCAAAATTAAATTAAATAAAAAAACTTTAGAGACCCCCACTGCCCAGCGATACTGACACGTCTTGGGTACGTCTGGATACATCCCGGATACGTCAAAACGTACACGGGACATACCCGGTATGTACCCAAGACGTATCAATACTGTACCTGGAATGTATCTATATTGAGTATGTATCCAGGGGATATAGAAGGGTGGGGGCAAACCATGGTAACATAGGATTTACATGGGACTCAGTGGGCGAGTTCATCACACAAATTCAGATGCATTTATGGCACATACTTGGATCATATGACATCTACATGGATTTGACACATTCATCTTATAGATTTAGTTACAACTATGACATTTACTTTGTTATATCATCATAGATGATCTTCATGATCAATACAATGGTAACATAAGCTACCTAACACTAGATGGTGACACAACTACCTAACACTTGACAATGCCTAAGCGACATAACGCTAGATGGTGACACAACTACCTAAAACTTGATGGCGACATAGCAGCCCAATGTTAAGTTCACACAATTCGCTCACACATTCCCGTACATATATATTAAAAAAATTAAAATTATATATATATATATATATATATATATATATATATTCATATACTCATTTTACTCATTTTTTAGTCCATAAGAAATACAAAACTTGAAAAATATAGTATGATCAATGTTCAAAACATTCAATATACTCACGATTTTACATTTTCTATGATATATGAATATTATATTTCTCTGTGTTCCATCCATTTCCTTTGAGATTAATTTGTGTTGTGATGGTGGCCATAAAGATGTATATAGGGAGCTCCTGAAGGACCTATTTAATTAGGTTGACTCTAACATGCCAATGATAACTAAAGAGGTCAGTCCATTGGTTGGTTCTTGCATTCATATTATCCAAAATCACTTTCTAATCCTCCTTATGGATGTGGGAAGGAGTCAATGTTGTGCCTTAATAGTCTCTGGGAAAGGATGCTCTTTGAAACTTTAAGCTATGCAATTTGCGGTTCCAAATTTTTCTATTGGTATTGATTCTATTGAAGATCACCTAAGATTTGATCTCATAAATAACTTGTAGGGAGGCTCAGATATATGTCCAAATTTTTAAGAATAGCTTCTTTCCTTGGCCAATCGCATGATCCCAAATAATTACCTCAAACATTCTTGATATCCTTTGAATATTTTCTCTTGATGAAACTAGAGGGATTTTAAACAATCTCAAAGTTTCCTTCCGTCATTTGTCATGCCCTCCTAGTCTAGTCCTCAATAAAACAGTTTGTTTGAGTCAAAATTAAATTAAATAAAAAACTTTAGAGACCCCCACCGCCCAATGATACGACACGTCTTGGAGTGCGTCGGATACATCCCGATACGTCAAAACGCACACGGACATACCCGGTATGTACCCAAGACGTATCAATCTTTACTGCACCTAATGTATCTATATTGAGTATGTATCCAGGGGATATAGAAGGGTGGGGGCAAACCATGGTAACATAGGATTTACATGGGACTCGGTGGGCGAGTTCATCACACAAATTCGGATGCATTTATGGCACATACTTGGATCATATGACATCTACATGGATTTGACACATTCATCTTATAGATTTAGTTACAACTATGACATTTACTTTGTTATATCATCATAGATGATCTTCATGATCAATACAATGGTAACATAAGCTACCTAACACTAGATGGTGACACAACTACCTAACACTTGACAATGCCTAAGCGACATAACGCTAGATGGTGACACAACTACCTAAAACTTGATGGCGACATAGCAGCCCAATGTTAAGTTCACACAATTCGTTCACACATTCCCCGTACATATATATTAAAAAATTAAAATTATATATATATATATATATATATATATATATTATTCATATACTCATTTTACTCATTTTTTAGTCCATAAGAAATACAAAACTTGAAAAATATAGTATGATCAATGTTCAAAACATTCAATATACTCACGATTTTACATTTTCTATGATATATGAATATTATATTTCTCTGTGTTCCATCCATTTCCTTTGAGATTAATTTGTGTTGTGATGGTGGCCATAAAGATGTATATAGGAGCTCTGAAGGACCTATTTAATTAGGTTGACTCTAACATGCCAATGATAACTAAAGAGGTCACCCATTGGTTGGTTCTTGCATTCATATTATCCAAAATCACTTTCTAATCCTCCTTATGGATGTGGGAAGGAGTCAATGTTGTGCCTTAATAGTCTCTCGGGAAAGGATGCTCTTTGAAACTTTAAGCTATGCAATTTGCGGTTCCAAATTTTTCTATTGGTATTGATTCTATCAAGATCACCTAAGATTTGATCTCATAAATAACTTGTAGGAGGCTCGGATATATGTCCAAATTTTTAAGAATAGCTTCTTTCCTTGGCCAATCGCAATGATCCCAAATAATTACCTCAAACATTCTTGATATCCTTTGAATATTTTCTCTTGAAAACTAGAGGGATTTTAAACAATCTCAAAGTTTCCTTCTGGTTGTCATGCCCTCCTAGTCTAGTCCTCAATAAAACAGTTTGTTTGAGTCAAAATTAAATTAAATAAAAAAACTTTAGAGACCCCCACTTTGCCCGGCCGATATCGACACGTCTTGGGTACGTCGATACATCCCGGATACGTCCAAAACGTGCACACGGGACATACCCGTATGTACCCAAGACGTATCAATCTGCATGCCGGAATGTATCTATATTGAGTATGTATCCGTGGGATATAGAAGGGTGGGGGCAAACCATGGTAACATAGGATTTACATGGGACTCGGTGGGCGAGTTCATCACACAAATTCGGATGCATTTATGGCACATACTTGGATCATATGACATCTACATGGATTTGACACATTCATCTTATAGATTTAGTTACAACTATGACATTTACTTTGTTATATCATCATAGATGATCTTCATGATCAATACAATGGTAACATAAGCTACCTAACACTAGATGGTGACACAACTACCTAACACTTGACAATGCCTAAAGCGACATAACGCTAGATGGTGACACAACTACCTAAAACTTGATGGCGACATAGCAGCCCAATGTTAAGTTCACACAATTCGCTCACACATTCCCCTGTCTGAAGCACACCGGGGCAATAAGGGGTATTTATTTCATGGTTTTTATGGCAATTGCACGTTTCAATTTTCATTTACCGATATTATACATCTCTTTTTAGCATTAATATGTCTTTGACATGTGAGTTTCAGATTTCACATTTATGGTGTGGGGCACACTCTTTAGTGTACACACATCACACTCCTAGGGTTAGGGAGTGAAACGTTTTCGTTTTCTTATCCCTTGTACTTTAAATCTAGCAATTTCATTATTAGATTATAAGGGGGCAATTGTAGTCCCCAAATTTGGACCTATGGCACTTAGCAATAGTTTTTGGCATTTATCTTAGCATTATCCCATTTACACATTTATTAACATAAAACATCTTGCTCAATCCTACACTTTGAGTCCACTAGGTAATACTTTGTCCTTCAGTTTAGCACCTCAGGATTCAATACACCTTATACAGAACACATCTTCAAACTCTCTAGAATTATTCCGCTGTCTTAGATCAGATTCCATCCTAAACTTAGATGAGTTTGCAGGCCCAAGGCACGTTCGGCCAATGAATATGTCTCAAGACTGATGAACATGTTTGTTGTACTTGCAACAGTCATATTTTCAAATGCACAAGTTATCTGAGTCAGCTTGGGGTCAATTGAGCATGAAATAATTCACACAAATCATCTACATAAACATGCACACCCTAACCTATTAGGGGCATCTAGCGATCTCATATCCAAGCATTATTTTACGGTCATAGAGCCCAACATTGAAGCATCTCTCCCTTTGAGCACATAACAACAAGTTATGCAGTTCTGAATACATCCATCATTTGCTACCCTAGATCACAATATGCACTAAAAGCCAAGCCAAGAATCCTTGCCATGTGTTGAGGGCCAAACTAGGGATCCATCTTTATTTGCACTTTTCTAACCTCCACTCCACCCTAGGACTTCGACAACTACGTGTCGCTTTATCCCACTTTGGTATATTGGTACATAGTGCATCGCTCCTTGTGTCAATGAGGGACACATTGAGATCAATCCAATGCATACAATGAATAACTCTTTTTCAAGCCTATTGTTCTTGAATAAAGAGAATATTTTTGCAGATAAAAGAGAGTTATCATGAAGATATAGACACGATCCCAAATGCATACAATGAATAACTCTTTTTCAAGCTCGTTGTTCTCGGAAGACAGAGAAGATATTTGCGGGTATGATAGAGTTATCATGAAGATATAAACCATAGTTACCATGTTCGAAAAGTTCGGGTTGTTCGGACATGGGAAAAAGTTCGGAAGTTCGGAATTTTGCAAAAGTTCGGTTCGGTTCGGTATGGTTCAAAAAATATAAATTTTCAAAAAATATAAAACTGAATAATTATCCATACTTGCTTCAAAAAATCAATCACACATACAAATAAATAAACATACAAGTATACTAAAGTCTTAAAACATATAAATGTATAGCAAAATCCATGGTAAACTTAAGACTTACAAGTTATATTTATGACAGACAATGAAAATTCATAGTTCATAAGTTCATACTTCATACTTCATAAGTTCATTGTTCATACATATTGATATAATATATAGCGATGAGAATTATCCATTGCTCAAACTTCAAAGTTTTGAGCATTAACCAAAAATAAAAATGCAATTTTAAACATTTGCAACATCAAATCCTGCTTCTACATCAAAAGTGTCACTAGCATCTTCATCTAATATTGCAGCAGTAGGGTCATCATCATCAACATTTTCTTCATCTCCAAAACATGCTTCTCCCAAGCGAGAGTTGTCATCTTCATTTGCAAGAGAGTGAGTAAGCAATCGTAAATTGCTATGCACAAAAACAAGATCAGAGAGTTTTTGAGCCCCTAATCGATTTCTCTTGTTTGTGTGGATTAAATCATGTGTACTCCAATTTCTTTCACAAGCAGAAGCACTAGAACATTGGCTGAAAATTCGCACGGCAAGCTTCTGCAAATGTGGAGTAGAAGACCCATAAGTCTGCCACCATTTAGATGGTTCCCATGTCATCCTACTTGCCCTTGCTTCTTTTTCACCGAACATTTTGAGTTGGTTCTTGAAAATAGTAAGTTGTTCTCTTGCTTTTTCCTTCCCATCCTCATCATGTACCAACCTGTCTATGGTTGTAAGTATACCTCTCTTTATCTCCTCATCTGCATCATGATCTACCTCTACTAATTTAGGATCCAAATAACAAGCTGCTGCATGTAGAGGACGGTGTAGCATGAACCATCGTTTGTCCACGATTTCCCAAATACGCTTGACTTCTTCAACATCATTTGCTAGTATCTTTTGGATTTCTTCTTTTGCTCTATCCATGCCCTCATATACAAAACCCATGCATGGCTGATTACCATCAACCATTCTCAAAATTCGAACAAGTGGCTCAAACACATTTACAACCTTCTTAGCACCCTCCCAAAATGTGTCCCCTAAGATAATTTTTCAATTTCTTTTAAATGGGTTTCCTTGGAAAGCTTTGACTCTGTCCATTCATCAGTAACCACCACTTTTCTTAATGCTGTCCTCTCCTCTACCTCCCTTTGCAAAGTAATGAAGTTGGTGGCAAATCTTGTTTCAAGGGGAAAGAAGCTCACGTTTTGCAAAAGAACGATACAAGTTCAATGTCAACCGGTGATTGAGGATAAACTTAGAGATTTGTTTTCCTTCAATCACAATATTGCTTACCCATTCTATTTTTGATAGATCTTCAAGCAAAAGATCCAACACATGGGCTGCACAAGGTGTCCAAAAGATATGAGGAAATCTATCCATGAGTATCTCTCCTGCTCCTTTGCAATTGGCTGCATTATCCGTAATAACTTGAACAACATTATCTTCTCCTATCTCCAAAATAGCTGATTCAATGCATTTGGAAATGAAAAGAGAAGTTTTTTGCTCATTACTTGTATCAATAGATTTTATAAACATTGCACCTTGAGGAGATATTGCCAAAAGATTTAGGAGCGGCCTTCGCCTTGAATCTGACCATCCATCACTTACTATTGTGCAACCTGTTCTTTTCCAACTTTTTTCATTTCATCTAGCTCACTAGATATGGATGACACCTCCTCTTCAAGAAGACTAGTTCTTAGTCTTTCATAACAAGGCAATGTGTAACCCTTCCCAAACTCAATTGTTGCATCTATGAAAGACTTGAAATGTGGGGAACGAATTACATTGAAAGGGATGGCCTCTGCATAAAACAATCTAGCTGCCAACCTGTCTACCTCATGTTTTTGTTGTGGCCTCCACATGGACTTCAATGAACCTTGTGACTTTTCCACTTTGCTTGCACTTCCACTTCCTTCTGAAAATGGTGATGGAGAGCGATTTGAATTGTTGAAGGAGCCCATTTGTGAGATAGAGTGTTGGATTTTAGCCTTCTTTGCTTCTGAAGCTAATGATCCAACACGACTCACATTAAATTTAGCTTGAACTCGATGTATGAAATCTTTGTATTCACCTTCCTCTGAATTCACATTTGCTATTGGACACTGTTTGACATCTTTGGATCCTCCCAAGTAATGGTACCGAACTCTAGTTACACTGCCTGTAATATTCCCATTGCACAAGGTGCATCTCATATGTAGTTTATTACCATCTCTTAGGACGATGTATTTCATCTCCACGGAACGATTGCTGCTAGACATCTTGACCCACTTTTCTTTTCCTTTACCTTCCAATTTCCAACTGTTCTCTGAACCTGCAAAAACATATATTAGGACAATATTTTTTAATTTTTTTACATACTAACAATATTTCGAAAACCATATTTGCACTGAACCATATTCCATTGGACCATTCCATAATTCCATTCGCAGTTAATATTTTTTTTTTGGCAAATTTGCACTGAACCGAGAATAATGATTTCGCGTTTTTTAGTTTTGAGCTTTTGCAGGGTTCGAGGCTCGAGCACTTACCAGTTACCAGAATGCGCTCGTGCCGACCTCGTGGAGACCTCCAATGGCTGCGTTCGGGACTGTTTTGCGGCCGCTTTGCGCGTTCGGGCCTGTTTTCCTTTCGCCGAGACTGTTTCGCGTTTTTTCGCTTTGCGTTTTTTTGCGTACGCTTTTAGGGTTTCGGCTTACGTTTTTACTATTTTATGGATTCCGCATACGTTTTTAGTGATTCCGCGTCCGTTTTTAGGGATTCCGCGTCCGTTTTTAGGGTAAAGCGTTTTAATTTTTCAACTAAAAAACAGGTCAGTCAATCCTCCGAACCGGCGAATATTACAAACCGAACAAGTTCGTTTTTTATGAAAAGTTCGCTCCGAACCGAATTTTGCCCGTGTTCGGGCGAATATGGTAACTATGATATTATAAACACAGCTCCCGGATCTAGAGACACAATGAAAGCAAGTGCCGAGGCAAATTACAGCTATCGGTAGTAGAGGACACATTCGGCAGCCTTAGAAAACCTTTACCAAGCGTACCTATCCCAAACAAACTAACATGTCCTCCACTCGGTTGCATGCTCCCATATTTTATAGAGAGATTTTGAACACCCTACACAACATACTCATCCAATTTCAGATCACTTTCATATAGCTTGGGCCCATCACGGATGAATATGTTCCAAACCACGACCCTAATTTCCACTTTCTACTTTCTAGAAGTGTGTTTGATCGAATATTTCATCCTTCCATACTCTAGGACCGTTGTATTTATTGTATTTCTGTATTTACTGTTCTGGATTGTCTTATTACATATTCATGCAATATTTTAATCAGCTTAACTTTAGGGTTTGATATTACACAGAGTTCCAAAACCCGTAAAAACATTATAGAGAAATCATCTTTTCCAAGGGTTCTAACTTCTTTTCATTTGAAACGCTATATTGTATGGTTCCTCCATAACATACTTGGGTGAACATCAAAATCTGCTTTGATGAAACCATTTTTGGAATAGAATTCAATTCCTAAATCAAAGCAAGATCATTGCTTCTAGCACTTGTTGAAAATAATTATGAGAAAAATCTCACTCCCAATTTTTAAATGTTGTCTAAATTTCATTGATATTACCATCAGAGTAGTAAATTTTCGTCTCCATTCATATGATCTCTAATGTAGTTTTGTGGACGTATTAAGTAATTCCACTTCTGTCTCTAGTAAAAGAAACTTCTTTTTATCAAACTGTTCTAATTCTAGTATTTTTCCCATTTCCAATCTTCCTTGATACTTTCTATTTGCATAACCAACTTTGTGAGCTCCTTTTACTTCTGTTTTCTAATTATTTTTTCACGTGACCCAGCTAACATTGTAGAGACTATACCCGTAAATCTTATGATTGACTTCCTGCACACCAGCAATTGTCCATGTTCCCTGGTAAGACTTCATGTTGCAACAACATCAAATTAAATCGAAATGTAAGATTATTAGATCCTCCCTGAAATGTTATATCCAAAACAATTGGCAAGTGATCTCATCCTAGAATGTACAAAACAATGGAATTATCTTATTGTCGTCATTTAATCATGAATAAACAACCAGAAATCTACCTAATGTATCTGCAATTAATGCTGATCCCTTACTTCTATCTGTCCATGTGACTTGCTCATTGCCCATATAAATAAGTCAGTTATCCGTGATAAAAAAAAATCAATTCTGAACTACATATATCTAGCACTAAACTTTTTTTTTTAATTATTTATTCATCTCTTTTACTTGTGTATGTTTCAACTATTATGCTGAATAAATATTTTTAACATACTACTTTTTTAATTAAATTTAAAAGCGTCAGTTAATCTCCCAAGAGTCACTACTAACTAGCACTTGCGACTTTAGGGGTGAATTGAATGCGCCAATACGAAAGTCAAAGGTTCATTTTTAAGATGTTTTATGGTAGTTGTTAAATGTTTTCCAATGGGTATGATGTTTTGCAATTAAGGGCAAATATTAAATGGAAGGAAAAAATGTCGATGGCTTAGCTTGATAAAACAATGAAATTCCTAATCAAGATTCATAGTATAAGATTCAACATCAAAGAGGAAATGGATTTTTTCCAACTAATAGGGCAGCCCAAGGTGAAATGGTCAAGCAATTTTACTGACTTAGAACACTCTTATCGCAACTCTTAAACCCATAGACTCCTTAATCTCATGGACATTATTATAATATTTCATTCATACATATAATATTGCATGTAAAGATGGCTAGCATCTCCTTACTATGTGTGGACATCCTTCGTTGTCATTCAGATAATTTCCTATTTTCAAATGCAATGGGATTGTCATTCCTAATAAAGAATCGCACCTAGTCCAAATCTAGAGCATCATATTCAAAGACAAAAGACTGTTGAGAATGTAAGGGTTGATAAAACTACAGTAGAGACCAAAGCTCGATGAGATCCTCGAATGATTTTTTGCCTTGGTGGACCTCTTAAAGGAATCCTTCCTAATAAGGACAGTCATAGGGCATGCTATTGTTGAGAAGTTCCTTACAAGAAAACCGCAAAGTCTCTTACTAGTCTTGGGCACAAGCCCATCACATATGCCTTGATATCTGATAGTATCTTAATCTGAGATCTATCTTTGAGAAATACTTTGCCCCATGCAACTCATCCAACAAATCACTAATCCTTAGCGGTGGAAATTTGTTTTTGATTGTGATTTGTTCAAGGCCTTGTAATCATTATAGAGTCTATACGACCCATCCCTCTTCCTAGCTAGTACCACTAGAGCAACGTATTAGCTCTTACGAGGAACAACGATGCCTACTCTTAAGAGTTCACTTATCTATTTTTCTATCAATGTTGGCCCCTTTGTAGAGTCGAGCTCAATAATGTGCTCCAATTCCCTTTCTCGGTAGCAAAGTCTTTGATAGATTTTGGAAAACCGCCATATATTTGCATGGCAGGTCTGAAATCCCTTAAGCTTGCTTAGCTAAGTCATTGGGCAAGCCCTAATAGGTCACGTGTCACATATCACGCATATCTAACACGTGACACATTAGGACACGTGGACATGCATCAAACGTGTCTAGCACGTACCCTAAACATGTCCCAACGTGTCGGACACATTCGTGCAAAAAAGAACCCGCGAAAGGGTGGGGGTTAAAAGCAGTTTTTCACTTAATATTTGTCACTTGTCATGTATAGAGACAAGCTCTCATTGTCTAACATTGTGCAAGTGAAGGATAAAAACCACATATAGAAGGGATTTGGAAAGATTTTAAGGCATTCTAGCAAACCAAATATTGTACATATCCTCTTTTGTATTTGTCATTGGCATTCCCAAATATAGTATCAGTTATTCTAGTTTAGTATCTATGTAATACATTTTCATTTTGATAACATCAAATGGCTCAATGAGAAAACTGCAATTTATGGTTCTAACTTCTAAACCTCTATTTTATGTGTATTTATTGTTCAATATTCTAATTTCGTGTGTAGTTCAATATTCATCATTGAAGTAGTAAGTAGTTGTAACTCGCATCAATATTTTGTTATTATTCTAATTTCCTTCATCTATATTTCATTTTTGTGTTTGTAATTTGTAAATTTTTTAAAATATATAGAAATTATATATATATATATATATATATATATATATATATATATATATATAATGTGTCCCATGTGCCATGTTTCTAAGGTCGAAGTTTCCCATGTTGGATACTCGTATTTGTGTGTCTCATGTTCTTGCATTAGGTGACTTAGTTGTTTAGGTGTGAAAGACGATTCTACACCCATTACTATAAAGGTGAGCCATTAAGCCAAAATGCCCCTTCAACAAACAAAAATTATTTGACTAGAATCAACATCGGCGGCAAGCACTTGATATTATACTCACGATCCCCTTGCTCAAATGTCAAGAATCGATCTTGATGATTACAAGACTAAGTTCCAAGTGAGTATATTCATTGAACCCCTAAAACAACTTTTGCACCCCTAATATCAACCACAAAATTTATCTTTAAGGACATAAGCTACCAACAAAAAGTTCCACATTATGGACTATTCCTATGCATTCAATACTTCAAGAACCTAGAGATTGAATTGGAAAACTTTCAGCGGTGTCTAAATGGAGACCTAGCCTATGGACTTCTTTCATTTCTTATCTACACTATTAAGTGTGCTTCTAGGAACAACCATGACAAAAATCAAACTTTCACTAAAAAAGTGGTATTGATGATTCCCCTTGTTTCTACTATGGAGGGTGACATATTTTATTATTCATACTCTACATCATCTTGATTGAGGTATCCTCATTATCAAACTCTTAACCCTAGCTCAAATGGGCACAAATCTTATGCCATATAAAACCTTTTTGTGTCACATACATGATCCTTGCGCCACGGTTTAGAAGACTTATGAAATGGGTTTACAATAGTGGCAATAGGGGCAGACTAACAGCCATGGGTTTTAAACAATGAAGACTCAAATTTACCCTCATTCTCAGGTTTCCTATCAAAAGTGAACAGCTTCTCGGAAATATTTTCTATCATCTTCTTGTTTAGGGTATCAATATGTTTTTCAACCCTTTTAGCCACAATAATAGTCCTTTCAAAAGATTCAAAATCAAACATACTAACATTTGTTCAAATATCGACCATAAGTTGGAAATATAGATCTTTCACACCAGCTTTATAGAAAACTTGGAAATTTTCCATATACTCCTCCATAGACATATCTTTCTATAAGAAGTGCATCAATTAGGTATCATATGGCTTATTCAATTGTAATCTGCTCTCTTAAATAAAAACATCAGTAAAATCAATAGTGTCCCCATCGGGATTTGAAAAAACCCATCTCTCTCCCATGTGTGGATGACACCTTCCTTATGTTGTAGGGACACATTCAACTTTCCATCTTGACTTTTGATCTTTTGTACATTCAAAGACAGTTTGAGCATGTTGAGACATGAGTGGGCTTCCATACCACCTCCAAATTCATATTGTGGGAGCTTGATTTGTAAGTAAAAAAGAGACTATGTGAGTTTTTACCTTTTCCTCTTAATAGTCTCATAGGTCCTAATCAATAACCCCCCAAGGGTTGATATACTCCTCTTTCTCATCCTTAATGGTTATGCCACAAGGGTTTGCATTTCTCAAACTTGTGCGCTCCAACTCATCCTTGGTCACAGATTTTTGAGTTGTTTCTTAGATAATGTCCCCTCAGCATTTTGGCAATGGCTGCGAGAATCAAATGAAGCTTTGATACCAAATACCAAAAAATATAACTGCAAAATACAGGCTGAAATTGCTAATAAACAAAAATATGGGAGCACCTACTTCCTCAAGAGTGAATTGCACCTGCAAATCCGAATGTAATAAAAGAACTCTCACACAATGGTGGCCATCTCTTGTATTAAATTTTGCTATTGTAAAAATACGAAACATTCTTTAGGTTCTTCCCCCCTTTTGTAATCAACCTCTAGAACCCCTAATTGAACCATGGCTAACTCATGGCTTAATGTGTGATCCAAAAGAGTTTTGTTGGTGTCTGATAGTTTTAATAAAATAAATGTATGTACTAAGTAAATTAATTTAATATTTAATTTACTTAGGTCGGTGGTTAGTAGTTTCGTGTTGCTGTTGCTAGTTATAAGGGCCTGTAAGCCGGTTGGGTCCCATAGTCCCGTAGGCAAACTTCCATAAAGCTTATTTAAAGCTTTAAATGTACTAAAATAAAATGAGTATTTTACATTGCAAGCTTGTTTGAATTAATGGTGATCTTCTTTTCAAACCTGTGTGCTCACCACTTTCTATCAGTGGTATCAGAGCTTTGGTAGTGGGAGGCTATTGAAGACCCAGGAAGGAAATAATGTTATCCAAGTAAGTTTTTTAAAATTTATTTTTATTTTATGATGATTTCTATCTTGAAGCAAATTTAATAGTTTATCACGAGTCAATAAGATTGATTAATATGCCTGAGGGAGACATGATGATTGGAGTTCCGGGGCACTATTGCACAAGATGAAGTGTTGAAAACTGCTGTCAAAAGGCTGAAAGGGTGTGAAAACTCATGCTATGCACTGAATTTGAATCTTGCGAAAGGCGTTGAAGTTTGCTGGAAAAATACAAAAGCACCATCCATGGAGCACCACATTTAGCATAAAAGCTGAAAAATCATTTCATTTGTTAAATTTGGTAAAGTGTGGGTCCCGTCTCTCTTGTCAGGCACCATCTTAATGTTGCTCGATAAAATATCATCACCGCCTTGGAAATTATCTATCAGATATTTAACCACTGCTGCATTTTTCTTTTTTTGGGTCTACACTGTCAAAACAGAGCTTAAATATTAATTTGTGTGATTTGAGCTTCACCCACATGCAGGAACAAGTGAGCTATTGGTAGTTTGCTAATACCATTATTTCCAGTCAAGTGGTCAACAATTCAAACCTCACAAGTGTCAAAACTGTCTTTTGTAAAAGGGAAAAGTGAATGAATCATCAAAAGTGAAAACCAAGAAAATCAATACCTGCAGTCACAGTTATTGCCATAACTTTTTTATTGGGTCATATTTTTCTCCAAAATTCACTTTTCTAGGAACTAGACTCCGCCACTGTTCCAACAAGTACAATAAGCAAAGGAAATATGATGTCTACCTATGAGATTTTAATCCCTGTAAAACAGAAAAAATTACTGAATTTGCATAGAAGAGGGGTAAATCTACCCTAAAACTAGTGAAAAACTTGTTTTAGAATAACTTTTGCATACAGTGGTAAAATTTGTCATAAGACCACTTATTTTTCATGAAAAATGAATTTTAAACAGATCCCAAGGGTCAATTTTGTTCATGTATGTCTGCATATGAGCTTCTATTGAAATTGAAGAAACAAGGCACTATAATGTATAGCGGATGCATTTTGGTGAAACTGACACCCTGCTTTTGGTCAAAAGTTGATGTGCTTCAAAATCATGGATGTAACACCGTTACACGCCACTTGTCTTGTCGGAGATGATGATGATGTTGCACTTGAAGGGTTACAAGTCCCTAGGGATTTGATAGGATGACAAAGCCACCGACACACCCATCTTGTGCAAGTTGCTATGTCCAAGATCCAGTTCTACTATAGTAGCGAATTTGGTATTGGCTTTCTAGCATTTCTTTCAGTTTTTGGTTTTCAGTTACTTGAAAGCAATGAAGAGGAGCAGACATTGATTCTCACCTCTCAACTAATGGGGGAAGAGATTGGATTGGCCTTTGATCAGTCGTCAGTGATCGCACAAGTTGACATAGGAGTTGCTAGCATAGGAAATGTTAAGCAAAGGGTTTTCAACATCATTAGGGGCCTCATGTAGATGTGCCATACAAAGTACAAGATAATCATTTGGTGGGTTTCTATGTGAGACCTTATGTGGATCGATGTAGTTGAGTAGGCTTTGATCGTGCTTATACTGCAGAATGGTACAGAATGGTCATAGAGGATGGGCATGCCAACAGGTGTTCATCATTTATGCCACAACTCAGGGGTAGTGGGCTTCCATGTGACAGGAGCAACACCAGTTGATCAGTACCACGATGTACAGCATGTCAGCTACCCAGTACGGCAAAGACTATTGGCTGACATCAAAATCATGTCCTCCGAATCATCTTCTTCTATACCCTTGGGAACAAGTGAGGTTTGTACATGTGTGATCCAAATGAACGCATGTACTAAGTAAATTAATATTTAATTTACTTTGATTAGTGGTTAGTAGTTTTGTGTTGTTGTTAGTTATATGGTGTCGTAAGTTACTTGGGTCCCATAGGAAAGCCTCCATAAAGCTCATTTAAAGCTTTAGATGTATTGAAATAAAGCTTATATAAAGCTTTAAATGGTTGTGTTATGGTTTTAATAACATAAATGCATCTACTAAGTAAAGTAATATTTAATTTACTTAGGTTAGTGGTTAGTAGCTTCAGGTTGTTAGTTATGCAGGCCCGTAAGTCGGTTGGGCCCGTGAGGCAAACTTCCATAAAGCTTATTTAAAGCTTTAGATGTATTGAAATATAATAACAGAGTATTTTACATAGCAAGCTTGTTTGAATTAAGGGCGAACTTCTTCTAAAACCTGTGTGCTAGCCACTTTCCATCAACTAAATTTAGACACCAAAAAAACATAATAAAAATAATGGTAACCAAGCACATAAATATGTTGTATTTAGGCACACAACAAACACATAGCACAGTGACCACAGTCTACACAATACCACACATACTTGAACCATCTACACAAGGTTTGAGGTGTGGAATGTAGTTTGATGTAGTGACAACTGCATGAGGCAGCATGAAGTAGTGCAAATCTCCACAACTTAGCACTAGCTCACACAATCCACACTGCACCAAACTACGCTCCACACAGCTCAACCTTAACGCAAAACACTCAGGCCACATGGAGACTTCGTGTTAAAAGCTCATAACATGCTAGTGCACTTATCAACATAACCCACATCTAGAAGTTGAACTGTCACACCTATGAAAAAATGAAAAGTCATCAGGTGCAAAAGTTCAACCGTTTTGTAATTGATTTCTTTTGTAACTGCTTTCTTGTAACAATATATTGTGAACATTTGACTCCAAGAGATACAAGCATCGAATGGTTATTTGTTCACACATTTCAATCCAAGTGAATCAATTAGGAAGAGTCCCCCTTCTTGAACATGGGAATCCTCGTTCTCAACCTTGTTGAACATTACAAGGAACTTGGTTAAAGGCATGAGCTCACACAACAATTCAGAGTGTTGCACAACAATCCTTGATTGTGAATTCTACATCAAGTGCACTAATCAGTAGATTGAACTCATATCTCTATCCATGATAGTTTTAGTTTGTTAGGTAGTTTCAGTTTGCTTGACATTTGTAGGCATGACTTCTTAGACTATGTATCCCTACCCAACAAACTAAAACTTCACACATGCCTACATCACCATTGCACAAGGAAAACATGTCATTTTCATTCTATCCATCCAAATTCTCAACAAGCTCACATATGTTTGCATTCCTACAAACACACATCACTAAAGACTCATCTGTGAGGTAAATCACTCCAAGACAACGGGACACTTTGGCGTTACCAAAGACATTGGCAGCGCTTTAACAAAACTTTTTCTAGCCTCATACACACAAACAAATGGAGAGCACCACATAAAGTCCTACATTCCATCTTGAACCAAACCATGGAACAAGAAGTTATCTTTGTCAGTTCCATCCAAACCTTGAGACCTATCAGCATGAATTTCTTGTTTGGATTGCCTACGGTAAAGCACTAGAACGATTATGTTCATTATAGTGGAGAGGTTTTTGAAGATGGCTCTTATGGTTGCATGCAAGAAGAGCATCACAACGCAAGACACAGCACACTACTTCATACATGTTTAAGTCTACAATGTGCTACTTTAATCCATCGTGTTTGATCGCGATCCAAGGTTTTTCACTTTTTGCATGCCTTTACTACGTAGGAAACTTGTCCATTTACTATGTATGTACAATAGTGTCCATCCACTTACTTGGGATGCTAATTTACCCTTCATTCAGAATGCCTAGAATGGAGCTCTTCACAGTTCCAACCCAGGGTTTTTCACTTTTGCATGCCTTATGGGAGACGTAGGAAACTTGAACATTTACTATGTATGTACAATAGTGCCCATCCATGCACTTCGGATGCTAATTTACCCTTCATTCAGAATGCCTAAAATGGAGCTCTTCACAGTTCTATGGAGCATAGTACTTTATAGACATGTCTTGGGTTCTACCCAACACCTCTAAACATATCATACTACATGCCAACAAGCACACAATCACGCACATAGAAAAAGAAGTGGACAAGGAACAAAATTTCTACAACACATACAATGTGTTTACTAGCAGGATCAGCAAATACTCTCGTGCCAATGACAAAGGCACAAAGAGTGCCACAATGCACATCGCACACTCATGAATTGAAGGTGGATGAAAAATTTTGGTTGTATCTTCAAAAGAAATGCTTGAAGGGTCCTAGTAGGAAGATCAAGTCTCTACGTTATGGCCCTTACCATACTGCACACAACTGGAAAGAACGCATTATTTCTTGATATGCCACAATACTTGGACCTTCATCTTGCATTTGATGAGGATCTCCTTAAGCCATGCTTTCCGCCTTTGCCTCGGCCAGCAACAACTCGGCATACTTCAGACTTAGATCTCAAACACATGCAACCAGCACCCACATATTAAATTGTTGAAGTCGAAACAATGTGCACCCACCAAGGCATACATCAGTTGTTCAAAGTGTTCAAGGTAGGACAATACTATGATCAAGGTAAGTGGTACTACCTTTAGCAACTTCAAGTTCAGTTCCCACAGCTACCCAAGATGCGATGGGGGCATCACTCCTCGATAAAGGGCAAATTATCCGAGCTAGTTGCATCGGTCTATGCTCTCACCATAAGAATCTTGAGCACCCCACACACACACACACAATGTAGTCTCCGCAACATTGTGGGTCTTTGCAACTCACCAAACTACACAACACGCAGCTCAGCCTCAGCGTCAAACACTCAACGACCACGTGAAGGCTTCACACTACATTGCACCACGCCCTGTGTGAATTTCAAAGCTCGTGTCATGCTAGTGCACCTATCAGCATATTGCAGGTGGTGGAGCTCAAACCCCAGCCTTCTTAGTAAAGATTACTTCATCTCAGCCACTGAGCTAGGCCTGCTTTACTTATTTCATTGTGTTACTTACGAACATTAACTTATTGTATTTCAATTAGTTGCAAGTAAAAGACCCTATCTATTCAATAACACACGATTGGCGTGTAAGTATCAAATAGCAGTTTACATATGGCAGGGGAATTCATGGAAGAATTATAAAATGAATGCACAATAATATAAATCCTCAGTATTAGCAAATCACCTATGCAAAGTAATTATCTACAAATTACAAGCTTAAGTCTTTTTTTTTTGTATGCATAAAAAGAGCAACACTGACGTCAAGGAAACAATGTCTCAAGATGTAAAGTTCCAATTCCTGATCCAACTTTTACAGCCATCCTGACAGCTCTTGCCAAATGCATTACCTGAACCACTCAAATGCAGCATACCTTGCACAGTGGTTGTTGATGACGTCCAAAGAAACAATTATATAGCTTATATAAGTGGATCAAACACCACAATCCAAAAGATTTAATAGATACATTTTCATTTTCAACATCTTATATCAAACTGAACAATGAATTTTGTTAAATTTAAACCTTAGGCTGAGTCTCGGTGGATTTCCCATTACTTTTAGGATGGTTTTCGAAGCCCCCAAAACTTAGTTGTTTAACAGACGGGGAAATTGTTCCCTCACTTGTTCCAATGGAATCCATTTGGCATTACTTGTTAGCTGTCTCTTGAAACAGATCTGTAAGTACTCCACACCCAGACCCATCGATATTGTTGCCCGCCTTTGTGTATGGTTGTCATTGATGTCCCTGTGTTGTCCTAGTGCATCTTTGTCATGGAAGTGGTGTGTCTAGGGAGTCACATAGTGTTGGGTTCATGTTAGTCCATGCTAAGTCAAATTGATGTCATCTGGTGCATGGGAGTCATGTGAGTCATGTTGGTTGTGTCTCTGTGGTGCAAAGTGAAGCAGTGAAATGCTTGGAGCATGTGTATCTCAAGTGAATGAACTCATTCTAGGACTCAGAAAGTCAAGAAACAAGTTTTGGAGCAAAATGCCACTTCTAGCCAAAACTGCCCTTGAGGAACCCAGTTGTTCTTGCATGCAAATGAGATTGGTCAGAGCTTCACAGGAAAACCTATGGCTAACCAACACATGGCTAACCAACACATGGAATGTGTAGAGGGATGTCTTGTAGTGCTCCATGTCAAATTTCATCAGATTCTGAAATGGGGATTTTGAGTTATTCAAGTTTTTCTAAAACTGCCTTCTTGAAAAATGCATTTTGAGGTCCCTGGCTTCTTAGCACTCAAGAAAAAATATGAGGGCTTCTTCGGATAAATCATAGAAGAAATTTTTGTAGTAGACTCCAAGACTATATTGCAAAAGGTTTCAGATCAATTGGACTTGTTTTGGAAAAGTTATGAACATTCTTCAGACAGGCTTATTTTCCTTCTTGGCATGTGTTTGGATTCTTTAAGATCAAGGTTAGTGTCTAAGTTCATTAATCAATCTCTGAGTGTCAGGACTCTCTTCACAGATCATTTATAAGATGCTTGATCAATTGGAATGGTTTCTGGTTGAAGGTCAAGGTGTGAACTTAAGTGCTCTATACTGTACTGGAGCCATCCAAACCACAAAGGTATTGTCGCATGTTTTTGGTTAAATAACAGTGAACTATAGACTTAAGGAATCAAGACATGGTTATTCAAAGTCACTCCATCAGATCTTAAGACAAATTATAGATTGGAAGAGGTGAAAAGTTTACATTCAGTCCCCCAAAGTTGCTTGAAGTTGCTAATAATGCATGTTGAAGCACACCTAGTCAGTTTAGTGTTTTTGCAATCTGGAAATCACTGTTTGAGGAGAACTTTGCAAGGATGCATATCACTTGGGCTCAGAAAAATGGTTGGCAATGTCTATTGTTCCCTTTTCAATGAAGTTGGAAGAGCTATTCAGTGTCTATCTTAAGCGTTATTGCTCAACAAATGACTGTACAGTCATTCTACTCAAACTTGCACTATAACAGTGGTGTCCATAAGAGCAAAATTAAAGGATTTCAAGCATAGAAAGCGTTGGAGGAAGATGGAGAATTTGTCTAAAAGGTCATTGTTTGTTAGTGCAGGTGAGAGTTTAAAATTTCATTGAGAAATTTGTAAGATATTTGTTTATATTGACTCTCGGGCTTCACAGACAGTATTACTTTGATTTAGGGTTTCTAAAACATGTTTTCGATTGAATAAAACGTTCCAACCGTCCAGTCTCCTCAAAACTTCATACATATCTCTGTGGAGTTGTTAGAAAACATTTGCAAAAAGAATTTTTGAGATTGGTCAAGTATAGATGGAGAACTCGTTAGCAGAAATTTCAAAAACGTGCTCAGTCGGGTTTCTTGACAGTCAAACAGGTTTCCATATAAAATCTCCTATCTTCTCTTGCAAATTCAAACCAAGGTTCCTTTGTATCATGTTGCAAACAGATTGACAACATTTGGAGGCCATGCTTGAGCTTGAATAAACGAGTTCACTGTCGAAGAGCTCATGCACAGTCCTGCATATGACAACAGGCAGATATCATGGATTTGAGTGCAATTTTTCTTACTGTGAATGTTCTAAATACTCATACAAAAGCTTGAATCAACTTGGGATAAGTTTGTCAGTCTTGACATTCCTCTGTTCTGATTTGAAAAGCTCAAACCTTGTAGAAACCAAGCACAGTGTTCATACTGCTTGTTTTAAGTAACTGTGATGTACTTCAAAGAGACTTATTATATTGTCAAATAGTTGAAAAGATGGAAATAATAAGGAGGTCTTTGAATCCTTTGAAGATATAGCAGTGAATATCGTTGAATAGTGTGTGCATAAAAAAATCAGTCTTGGGTCGAGCTATAGAGGACAAGAATTTGGATATGAAGAGTCTAGAGGTCCATACAATGCAAAAGAATCCAAAAGGAGGTGACACCAAGGGACATGAAGTTGAAAAGACAACTTCAATGTGAAAATGTTCGAGTAAAAGGTGTGGAAGTGCAAAAGCATAAAAAGTTGAAGGTAAAGAGGTTTGAAAGGTGTCTATAAATTGGAAGTGAACAGTCAGATGAAGTTGTGAAAGCAGGAGAAGTGCAAAATCTGAGTTGTAGAGAGATGAGTATGAATGATGTGACAAACTTTGAGATGTGCAATAAACAGAGATAAATGATATACAGCAAATAACTGTGACAGGGGATCAAGTTAGTGAATATAATGTTGAGAATGAGATGAGAAAAACAGAGGATTGTTATATAAATGTGTTGGAAATTTTTGAGGATAGTGTGGATGAGTAACCAATATACATCAGAATAACAGTTATATGCAGAAGTTGGAAATAAAACTGAATTGTGTTGATAATTGTCAGAGATATACATAACCAGATATAATGAAGATGCAATAAGAAAAGGCAGAAAACTGTCATGAAGATGAAAGACTGAAAAACAGTGAAGGAAAAAGTATAACAGCAGCTAGTAAGATGAATTTGTGTTAGGGGCTGCGTTATGCATTCTTGAGAAACAGAAGAATTGTGATTTGTTGAATGAAGTGTCAGTAAGGGATCATGATCAGTTGATAGAACAACCAAGTAACTAAATGATCAATAATTTGCAAATATTATCTGAGTAGGTGCTTGGACTGAATCTAGCTCAGTGAGTGCTTAGCATTCATCAAGTAGGTGCTTGTATGATCTTTTGAAGTGGGTGCTTCAATGATTAAGTGGGTGCTTAATCAGTTGTAAATCAGTATTCTAGAATTGGTGTTCTAAATAAAAGGCTGATTTCAAAGTGGGTTTTTTCCTTCTTGGGTTTCCCACTATAAAAATTGTGTCATTCTCATTTGTGTTCCTTATTTCAAGTCCTCCTTGTGCCCTTAATCGAACTACTGGTTCAATTTAAGTAAGATAGAAAGTTTGAACAGATATCTGATTCAGCCCCCTCTCAGTGCTTGTGATATCTAACAGATACGACTTTTCTTTGCAACATTGTGTCCTCAATCATTTATTCCTGATGATCAGGAACTAAATATTCCATGAAAGATAGCATCTACTCAATTCTGTTGAACAATTTAAACAGACAATGATCTTGACCACATATAGCTAATCTATAACTTCAAAGTTCAAATGATTGACAGAGTACTTTAGTACTTCATCCATCACATTCACATTCAGGCAGTATATAGTCCTCTCTCTTCTGCATATTCTTAAGTGCAGGAGGTATAAATATGAGACAAAACACAAGTCATTTCCTGCAATCGCCACTCATTTTCAGAACATCGAATCAAAAATTCAATAACACTCTAATCCATTAATCTACTCAGTCATCCAACTCCAAGTGCAAAGGAAAGTGGAATAAAGGAAAACCGGACTGAGAAATCAGGATGATGAAATCAGACCAAGTCATATATCAGGTGATTCAGCTGTAAATCAGAGTAAACCAGAGTCCTTGACCAAATTCAACGTTTCTATCTTGGATTTGCCACATACAACATTGATTAGTAAGTCCATCACCTTCTCCACAAATTTCCTGTTGACTCGTAATATATGAACTCAATCTAGCTGCACCATTATGGTGAGTTCAAAAAAATATTTGCAAGAAGAAACAAACAGGCTCTGAACCCTGCCATATGGCAATGAACGTCAAATTAAAAGTTGAAACCTCCCTACAACAGTCAAATAGACATCAAATTAATGACAGTCATTAACTGTTTACTCGAAGACATACCAATACACTACCACCACCCCGACTTATATTATAGGACGTCTTTCAGCATAAATAACTCCTTTTTGTAAGTTGTGAAATAAAGCCCAACAGAGAGTATATTTTATGACAACCTTAGTGGTGTTGTTCAAAAAGGCTATCTCAAAAAGACATACAAACAGTATGCCATGTTGGTGATACGAGTTGATCCATAGGCTCCATTCCCATCACAACCTCCCAACGCCCACATCAAATGCTCAAATGATGGCATCCTTTAAAGATACAAACCTACCTTGATATTCCTCCTTTTTAAGGTGATACAACTGTTTAAGCAACAATAGTTGTAGACCTTCATTGCACAACAATTCAACAACTATGACATGCCCTTTTCTACTCTCAAATTTGCATTGGCAGTTCTGTTGTGGGAGTCCTTGTACAAAAATGAGATGAATCTAGTCAATCACCTTGCATATGCAACAATGACCTGACACCACGACCATCAAATTGGTAATAATTACAACGCAAGGGAAGGCAGCATGCACATAAGCACCTTAAGTATTTGTAAGTAGGGAAAGAAATGGTGAACATAATCCACTACTTGAGCTTCTCACCCTCTAACCTCTTTCCCCATTGGCAAAGATTTTGGAACATACAATTCCTTCTAGATCATCCTTATCTCACTAGTCCTAAAAATATGGGTTTAACCCAATTCAACCCAACCATATCCGTGTTAAGTAAGAAGCCTTCCACAAGTAATTTAATTTGATCACTAATTTTGTGGAATTTAACTGTGTACATTTAAGTCATCTCAAGATGACTTTCATGAGTAGTCATTACCCTAATGTCATTTTCTTGTATTTTTGGTAATGATCACAAGGCAAGGAAACACTTAGCACACAAGCACCTTAAGCATTTGCTAGTAGCAGGGGGAGGAGGGGACGGGGGACAGCAAATGTCTATCTCACCCTCTCACCTCTTTCCCCATTGGCAAAGCTTTTAAAGCAATATGAGTAGTCCCACATTGATGAGAAATGTGAGGCAAGGGTGACTTACTTGGTAAGACTTGTGAGACAAGGAGGGCATATAAGGTATTATATGATCCAAAAGCTTTGCCAATGGGAAAAGAAACTAGAGGGTGATAAGTCCAAAGTGGTGGCTGACATTCACCATTCCTCCCCCGATAACAAATGTTTAAGGTTCTTGTGTGCCAAGTGGGTCCCCTTGCCTTGTGATTATTACCAAAAACACGAGGAAAAATGCCATTAAGGTAACAACTACTCTTGGAGGTCATTTTGAGATGACTGAAACATTCACTGGTAAAATCCCACAAAAATAAATAATCTAATGTATTTAATATTAAATAATTAAGAGATAATTACATTGTCCATCCACTAGGTCAATATTACTACAAATTGAAAGGCATGTAATATGCATAGGGGATACCTTAGGGCAATGAACATCAAAGAACACTCATCTGCCGAACGTGATCTGGTGATGGTCTCCACTCATGTGGCATGCTCACTGTTGGGCTTTATTTTGCCATCCAAATATTTTTACAGAACTCTGAATTTTGGCACTCTGAAAATGTGTCCGGAAAGTTACAAATCTTTAGCCTGACCAGTTCAGAAAATAGGGTGCCTTTGCGTCACACACTAGCTACTAAAAGCAAATATTTACCAACAAGGACATCTATCACCTTATTAAGTTTGGGCAAATATTACTCTAAAAAAGAAGGCTGCTATTGCACCAGGGGACATTACAGACCAAAGTGAAGTTCCTGATCACTTAAAGGTCAAATAACCTTAAAATTAGATCCACCTTTAAATTTGATGCCTTCTGCACACCCTTTAGCTTCTGCTAATAGCCATGCTCAAACCTCTAGCTTGTAATTGTAACAAGTGTGTCTGCCTCTGCTCTTTTGAATTACTTTTACCCAGTCTTCATTCTTCTAAATCACAGCCAGAAAAATCAATTGTTTTCATTGTTAACTCATTTTTTCAAGATGAGTTATGCAAAATTCATCTTCCCTTTCAGGTAAAGCTTTAACTCAAATCATACTCAGATTTTAATATTCTTGCATGCTCATTTCGCAATGAAATGGCATGCCATCTAAATTAAAATACAAATAACATCATCAGTTCCAGATATCTTCTGCAAAATTAAACAATGAATAATCATCAAAATCTATTGAGAATCTTCTTGTCAAAGGAATAGAGCCGGGCAAATTGAAAACTGTCAAAAGAATTAACTAGTCTGAAGGTGGATGTAGGAAACGCCATTAGCCATATTTTTCTATAATGAAACTACTTGTATGCTCCAAAATGGTATCACAACATTAGATTATTGCAACAACCATTAGGACAAGATTTCTCCACCAAAACAGATACCAAGCAATTTGTTCTATCTCTAATTGAATGAGCATTCTATAAAACATTTTGCCACGTTCTTACAAGACATGTTGACAATACACATTAGAGTGCCATTCTCACCATGACTTAGTATATTCACTTCTGTAGACTCTGGACACTACTGGTCAAGAAGTCTAAACGCCAGCATTCAGGGAATATGCAAAATATGTTGATAGATACAAATATTAGGAAACCATACATAGACTAATATTGAACAAGAAAAACTTTTTGCATTTTGAAATTGAATGTTCATTATTTCACAAAGAAAAACTGATACAGGGCCATATGTTGATCATTATACAAACCCTGACATTAAAGCAGATTTCAGAAATTTTCAGCATCACAGCCTCAACCATGATAGCACGCTATGAATATACAACATAGCTTCCACTATACAAAACACTCAGCCCCACTTGTGCAATCAGTAATATTATACATGGCTGATGATCAGAATCGACATGCCCTGCAAAATTTCTCTCAGCTAATAAAAATCTTGTAATTTATTGGTCTCATCCTTTCAAGAATTTCTCCTCACACTGCCATCCTTACCGTCAAAGAAATACCGATAGAAAAGGATTGATATCAAGTTACAATAGAAAATGAGAGTAGTTTAAAACCCTTCGATAGAAAATTTAGATAATTCATTTTGCTTTTACAGAGGTTGTCTAGTATTTACAAGATTTTTTAGGGTTTTATTTGGTGAAGGTTTTACATTTTGATCGGATGAATATTTAAAACATTTTTCTTTCAAATTTCAGTGCAATTATGCTCCCAGGTAGAGCCAATAAGAATGCAAAGCCTTGAACCATACCAACTTGGAAAAATAATGTTCCATCCTGAGATAATTTCAAATGAAATTCTAAATTGTGAACATAGAATGGCATTCTTGTATAAAGCATAAAGAGTCGGAAAGCAATTTAGATGAAAAGAGACATGAAAATCTCAAAAGCTTGAATTACCATGCAACAAATGCACTGCTGTGATCGCCAAGAAATGCATCCAGGTCTTTCTTTGCTTGGTCCTGATGCTTCCCATGACACACAAGGACAACAACATACTCCTGCAATTGGAAAGTTGAATGGAACAATAAAGTTCATCAGGCTTTAACCCAGCTACACTGATGAAATAACATAGTAAGATGCAATTAACCAAAGAATACTACATAAAACCAACTTATACAAATAAAATGTGTGTAAAAAGAATCACAGCCTCACAAAAATAATGAAATAAGAAAACCCCTTAATCCCCATGGCTTGAGATAGATCTGAAGATTCTCTTCAATACCCACTTGACTTATTTTAAAATTAAACCTAAGTAGCCGATACGGCTAAATAAAGCTGCAGGAGCGGGAGTGGCACGGAGCGGCACGGGAGCGGGCCAGGTACGGATCCTTCGCAG
This sequence comes from Taxus wallichiana var. yunnanensis, assembly GCA_018340775.1. Taxonomy (NCBI): domain Eukaryota; kingdom Viridiplantae; phylum Streptophyta; class Pinopsida; order Cupressales; family Taxaceae; genus Taxus; species Taxus wallichiana. Next base: position 555,552,484 of record CM031234.1, read on the forward strand.
CCAGAGGACGAGCCCATTAGGAGAGATGAGGCCTGAGCTAGAACGATTCTGTCGCGCAGGGGAAGCAGCACCTCCATCGGTCGAGTATTTCCCTCTAGAATGGGTCCCATTAAAATCATTTTGGGGGGGAGACTCCACAGCTAGCAGGCGAACAGGGGAGGATGCAAGCCCACCACCATCACCTGATCCCGCAAAAGTTGTGCCCAAACCCATAATAATAAAAACCCATAATAATATTAAATAATATTATAATTTTTTCAATAGGAAATGATACATATTATATATTGAATAACAAGAATTATTGTTGTTCATACTATTGGCCTTTTGATGGCATCAATAATTTGTAGCATTAAAATGTCGATGATAAAAACAACAAGTTATTCGAAAACATTTAATATTTAATATTTAATATGTGGTTAATAATTAAATTCTTATTTAGAAGGCTGAAATTTATATATTTTTTAATTTTTATATAGTTTTTGTACTGCCGTATCCTACGCCGTATCCAGGGTCAAAAAAAAATTTGCTGTTTCCGCGTATCGGATACCCCGCTCCTGCTCCTGCTCCCGTATCCAAAACGTTTCAGCAACTTAGAGTTAAACTAAAACAGACAAACTGATCCTGTTTATAACTAAAACAGATAAATATCATCTGGCAGAATCACAACCTCGGATAAATAAAATGTGTGTGCAAAGAATCACAGCCTCACAAAAATAATGAAACAAGAGAACCCCTTAATCCCCATGGCTTGAGATAGATCTGAAGATTCTCTTCAATACTCACTTGACTTATTTCAAAGTTAAACTAAAACAGGCATACTGAGCCTGTTTATAACTAAAACAGATAAATATTATCTGGCAGAAGCTGCCTGCACATTTTTCAACACTTTCTGGATTTCTGAGATTTGCCACTGTTAGTAGTACAGAATGTCTTTCATTGGCATTCTTCTTTGCATGTGCTGGCCAGTCCAACCAACGATGTTTATCTTCATCGATTGAATACAAAATCCCACACATGAAACTTCAACGTTCCTGTGCTAAAAACTTGTTATACAAGGCCTTGTGAATTTCCAAGATTCCTATCTAAAAACTTTCGTATGCAGGGACTGATGATTTTACAGAACAAAAAACCTAAAGCATTTTTTCTAAGTTGCTGATACGTTTCAGATACAGGTATAGATACGAAGAATCCAACATGCAGATACGGAAAACAAAAATGTCGCCGATATGGCTTTACATACGGTGGTGGTGCAAAAATATATTTAAAAAGTTTAATATCTATAAATTCTAGCCTAATAAATAAGAATTAACCACATTTTATGCATATAAAAAATAAAATAAGTTAAATAACCACAAAACATTACTCATAATTTGTATAATGCCAACCAAATGCCAAACGATGTAAAAGGAGAGCTTATAGAGGTAAGCATGCAATGAGGGAATGAGAGGTAAATGTTTTTGCTTTTGTTTTATGTCACCTTTTTGACTTTTTAGGGTTTTCGTTGTGTTTTAATGTTTTTTTGGCACTTTATGTTTTTAATGTTGATAAAAATAAAATCAACGTTTTATAGCCTGCATATGGCTTGGGTACAGTGTTGGCAGTCTGCAGATATATCTTGGCATATCCAGACTGCCAACACCGTAGATGAGCCATATCCACAGGTGTATCCAGTACATATCCACATATCCATATCGGATACATATTGTACCCATATCTGCGACCTGCAGAGGGCATATCAGTATCAAAGCATTTTTTCAATGTCTTGAACAGGGTCATATCCCAAGGTGTATGTTATTTTTGATATTTGAACAAATATTCAGCAGCCTGTTGAATTCCACATAATCTTTACTTGAAATTAGAATGACATGGTTGCCCTAATTCAACAGCCCTGCAAATAAGCCTGCATCTAAAATTTCCAGCAAATAACCCAATTGCCTAATTTTCCATAATACCCTAAAATTTGCACTGAAATCCTAACCTCTATAGCCTATCATAATGCCCTAAAATTTGCACTCAAATCCTAACCTACTTTAAATAGCTGGACCAAAAAAATAATAATTTTCCATTATGCCCTCAAACTTGAACTGAAATCCATATAAATTGTCGTGATATCTATCTGATATCCCAAGTAAAAAAATAGCTGCTTTTCCAAGATGCCCTATATTGATAATTTTTCACCATGCCCTTGAACTTGAGCTAAAATCCATTAATTTGTCTTGAAATCCACAACCTCATAAAATAAGCGGGTAAGAACATAGCTATTTCTCCATAATAGCCTAAAATTCAAACTGAAAAACATAACCTAATTTGAAGAGCATAGGCATAACTAAAAACATTGTTAATTTTCTATGATGCCATGAAACATGAACTGAAATCCATGGAGCTAATTTGAATTGAATAGCTGGACAAAATACATTTATGACTTTCAATAATACCCAAACATTTGCACTAAAACCAATAAACTTGTCCTGGAATCCGTAACCTAATATGAATAACAAAAACAAAAACAAAAACATTACTACTTTTTCATAGTGCCCTAAAATTCATTACCTGATATGAATGACAGTACAAAAACATAGATTATTTTCCAGCATGCCCTAATATTGGAACTAAAATTCATCACCTAATCTGAATAGCAGTAAAAATGCATTGCTAACTTTCCACAATGCCCAAAAACTTCCATTGAAACCATAACCCAGTTTAAATAGCAGGGCAAAAACAATGATATTTTTCCGTTGTGCTCCAAAACTTGCACTATAATTCATAACACAATTAATTCGCGGGACAAAAACCTTCCTAATATTCACAAAAGCCCTAAACTTTACACTGATATCGATAACCCAAACCAAAAAGCAAAACAAAAATATTGCCAATTTTCCAAAATACCCTATAACGTACTATAATCCAACTCGCAATTCAAACAGCGGGACAAAAAGGTTGGCTAATTTTCCACAAAGCAGTAAACTTTGCACGAAAACGAAATAGCCAAATCAAATAGCAGCTAATTTTCCATAATGCCCTAAAACCTGGACTATAATCCATAACTCAATTCAAACAGAAAAGCAAAAAAGTTGGGGAATTTTTCGCAAAACCCTAGACTTTGGACAAACCAAAAACCCAAATCAAATAGCACGCAGAACAAAAATGTTTCTGATTTTCCCTAATGCCCTAAAACCTGCACTATAATCCATAACCAAATTTAAACAGCGCGACAAAAATGTTGTTAATTCTCCTCAAAGCCCTAACATTTGCAGAGAAACACTATATCCGAATCAGGTAGCAGAACAAAAATATTGCTAATTGTCCATCAAGCCCTAAGAACTGCACTTCACTCCATTACTCGATATAAACAGCGGGACAAAAATGCTACTTTCCCACAAAGCCCTAAACTTTGCATGAAACCAAATACCCAAATCAAATAGCAGAACAAAAACGCCGCTAATCTCACCGCTAAAACATCGTCAGTATAGCTGCCCATAAATTCCGAAAGCTTCTCTTTGATGACCTCGCGCAGATGGGCAGCCCCATCGCTGGAAAGCTCTATGCTAAATGTCCTCCCCTTAAGCGGATTGCTTAGAGAGCCTTCCATGTTAAAGTTTCCCTAACAAACGCAGTCGCACGACGATCTAAAAACACCGCCAAAAAAATTATTTCAATACGCCAAATCTGGGCTACGAAAAGCCACATGAGCGGAAATTTCGACGCTGGAGAAGGCCTAAAACCTTCCCCAAAAAACTAATGATAGACGAGGAAGAGAAAATATGGAAGAATTGCCGATAGAATGCATGCAACCATGAGGTTTAGTGTTGGCTGGCGGCGTCTGTGTTAGCAGATCTGAATGCTCTGTTAATTGCGTGTTATTTTTTCTATTTTTACTTGTTTTTATGGGTTCGAGGGTTTTTATTTGTAGGCAATGAGCTTTTCACAATTTTAAATCAAATAATTATGTGTGTATGTGGAGGGGTTTATAATCTAAGTGAAATTCCTGTGGACGTTACCTTTTTGGGGAGGGAGTTATATGATTAATTTGTACGGGTCTTCTTGGTCTTCCCAAGAGGGAGATGTGCACTTTGACACGTGACTAACCTTGTTGTGAAGGGATATGAGTCCCCCGGGGTTATTGTCGTGGCGAGTCGGCGACCCTTGTGGATGGTTTTACGGTTATGTTAGATGGTTGTTGTTATTGTGTTGGTACATGCCTATGTCTATGTAGTATCGGGTTTGAGTTTCGTCATTTGATAATGAAAAGTTCTCGTGTATGGCATTAGTGATTTCCCCTCTCAAAGGTCTTTTACGTGGTTAGTAGGTCAATACCCCTGGATATAAAACTCGTTAACAAAGAAAACAATGCAAACACTCGTTCGAACATGTACATGAGGGTGATATAATCTTCGATGGACTTCAAACCATATCGCTTTCCTCGACCTTGTAGCTTTTGTTTTTACTGTTTTTAAATATTTATTTTTACTCTTAAAATATTTGGATGATGTGATGATCGATTATGTGGACCGCTTAATACTCATTATGGTTTTGTTGTTTCTCCTCAATCGTGTGACCAAATATGCTATATTTTGGGGGTTTAATTCCTTTCCACCCATTTTTGTAAATTATTTATAATTCATTTTTAAGTAATAAGGCATTATTTCATATAAAAATACTCTAACAAATTACTCGAGCCCCAATCTAACTCCAAGTAATATATGATTTATTTTGTGCACTCTTATTTTGATGATAAGTTTAATGTTGAGACTCAAAACATTGAACTTCTCCTAACGCATGATTTAATGAACCTAGTTTAGATCCTAAGCAATCAGTTTGTTTGTTGTTTGCTCCAAGTGGTGAAGAAATCTCAATGAAATGGCTACAAGGCCATGTTCATATCTTTTCTTACTAACCGAGCTTAGAGGATGGATGCAAGATGAGCAAGTTACTACAATGGAGGAAGGATCAAGATCATATGTCTTATAGCTTTAGCTACCACAAATGAGGTGTCTTGATGTTTTTGGTGTTTTATGTGATAACAAAGGTGTAAGGTTAAAAGGGAGGGCTTAGCCTTGTATTTATAGTTTTCCACTTGGGAGAGTTTGGAATTTTGGTGCATGTGGGGCAAAAGGCAAGCCAAAAAGCACTTGATGATTAGGAGTGGCTAAACATGCTTTAGGCTAGTTAAGCTTGGTTTAGGCTAGTTAAACTTGATTAGCAAGTGATTAGTGACTCATTAAGAGTTGGGAGGAGTCTGATTAATCATATGTGATTGATTAATAGCCTAGGAAGCTTGCAGAAGTGGTCTAGAGGGGAATAGGGAGGTGTTTAGCTAATACAAGGGTTTATTAGCCAAATTGGTTGATTATAGGAGGAATATGACCAAGAAGGTGTTGTGAATGGGCATTCGAGAATGGAGCGAAGAATAGCTAATTAACGAAGTGTCGTTAATCGATTGAATTAGAGGAAATGTTAGGCGTAAGCGGATTTTAGGTGTCTACATTTGCCCCTCTTTGGGGTGGCGTAAGCTACGCCACTTCAAAGATAGTAGACAAACATAAATAAGTAAAAAAATTGAAGGGGTAGGAGAAAAATTAGTAGAATGAAGGATGCCCCCTCGAGTGTCGATGGGGTGATGAAAGAGGTCGATTGACGATCGAAAAGATGAAGGAAACAGATAGAAGACGAAGGAGGTAATATGCCCCTAGAAAAGAGCGAATGCAGGTGAAGAGAAGAAAGGGAATATAGAATACAATGAGTATGATGAAGGGGGAATGAGCTAACATCCATCCAATGTCGTGTAAACAACTTAATTTTCATCATATTATCAGTGATCTTCATCATCAGTCCTTATTAAAAATGTAAGCATACGACAAAAGTGTAGAATGGCATGAAAAGCCACAATACGAACAAATGTTTGTGCTAAAACACTAACTCCATGCAACATACAAAATGCAATGTAATACGAGAAAGTAAAACAATGCCTAACTCCATGCAACATACATAATCTAATGCAATACGAGAAAGTAAAACAAGTACAAACACACATACTTAAACCAACAATGTCTAAGATAGTTCTATCAATGTTTTTGTTATCGAGCTTCGGTTCCAACCTATGCGAAATAACGACAAGGGTTAAAAATAGTGCCTCAAACAAGAATACATGCAAGGGGGAATAATGAAGGACACTTGGGTCCTATGAAAAGTAATCGTGCACTATGAAACAGTACCAAGCAACTCATTGTGCCCCAAAGTACAGACATAGTAAGCAAACCATCTTTGTTAATGGGGGTTAGATCTAGATCATCCGCAAGTCGCGCACATGAACAGGGGAGAACCAAAGAGCGACATTTTGTAAGATGATTTTCGATTTTTAGAAGTTTTTTTAAACATATTTGATTTTTTTTGTGATTTTGAAAGTTTTTTTTTGAAAGCTATGTACAGGAAGACAAAGAAGCGTGGATGCCCCAACGATAGATGGGATGTACAAGGGCAGAATGCCACGCGTATGCGTAAGAAAGTGAAGATGCGAAAATGCCCTAGCGTTAGGTGGGAGTATTCAAAGGCAAACTCTTCACACGCAGAGGCTAGATCAAGGCCAATATGGATAGGTTCAATCATGATGATGAACATAAACCAATGACATGTTAGGAAGGAGCAAGGATGCCCCTAGCATAAGCTGGCCAAGAAACACATGATAAAAATGAAGTAGAAGATTATTTTTGTGAAAGGGGACAAAGGTGTCCGCAAAACATGGCAAAAAGGCAATCTTATACACATGGATGTTTTGAACAAAGTAGAAGAACGATGTGAATGTTATGAACATAACTTAGAAGCCTTGTGATGAAGAAGCGATTAGCCAAAGGCACGAATCGTGAGACAAGATATGGACTAAAGTAAGAGTCTGAACAAGGTCCAAAAAAAGACACTTGGTAACATACTAATCTTGTTTGCTCATAGAGATCCAATGTGTGCATGTGGAAATTAATTACCTCTCAAAGTGAATATTTGATAGACAACAAGTGAAGACACGCTAGCCAATGTGTAGGAATGATTGATTTTCAAAGTTGATTTATGAATGGATTGTGGAAGGAGGGTCGCAATTGCTCGTTGTCACCAGGCATCCATAGCTCCGACGAAGATGCATTTGATTCTAATCGCAACATTTCTCTACTACTCAGTCAAGCTTCCATAGCCCCGGTAGAGATTATTGGAAATACCCCAAGAGAGAGTTATATATATATATGTGTGTGTGTGTGTGTGTGTGTGTGTGTGTGTGTGTGTGTCAATTTGTTTTTGCTTTTAGCTCTCTTGTTTGAAAATGGGTTAAGAGCCATAGATGGCTTGATGAAAGGATATGGAAGTGATTGTGATGACAACATTAGTTAGTGTCAAAAATATGTCCAATATGTCCAAAATTTATTCGATAGTGATAGGATCTCTAAGAGGTCAGTCGTTCTTTAATTTACCAAGGTGATAAAATACCAAGGTCAAACAAATACCATAGAGATAAATTTCACAAAATGCATGCGAATAGGCTAACCAAAATATTACCAAAGGGATGAAAATGGTAGGAAGACTTGTAGAAGAAGAACAAGAAAGGGAAGAAAGAACATCCAAGTGTATGTAATACATGATTGCAATGCATGTTCATTTACCTTTGATTTTGTTTGAAATGTTTTAATGTTTTCTCATTTTTTTGTATTTTATGTTTTCTAAAAGGTGGGATCAACAAGGTCACTCGGTGTGATAAGATCCAACAACAATGTTCATGATTTCCTTGATAAGGGAGATTAAGCATGTTTGCTTATCAAGAGTCATATTATCTCCGATTTTGAGGACTCGTAGTGAGCTCATATTCAAAAATGACTGCGATTTATCTTGAAACGTGGATTTCGTATGCGGAGCTTGAGTTCCCTATCTAGAGGTTTATGCACTTTGTGTCATACTTGATGGTTGCGTTGATGTGCATTCTTGAATTGTGTTTGATTCTGAACCTTATGGTTGTTTGACTTGTTAGGAGCTTTGGAGCTCTTGGAATTTTTTATCTGATCTTGATGAAGAAACTGTTTGGGTTTCTTATAAGCTAATGCGTGACTTGTCTGATCCCGAGAAGTGGGAGAAGAAAGCGGACGTTTATGATTGATGTGAGGAAAAGGATATGGTCCAAGAATTGAAGAGGATGGGCTACTAAGAGGTAAGCCACAGATAGAAGATGGAAGGCTACTAGGATGTGGCCCAAGAATAGAAGATGATGAGTTACTCAAGAGACCCATATATGGAACATGAAGGGCTACTAGGATGTGGCCCAAGTATAGATGAAAACAATATTCTAGGATGTGGTCCAAGAATAGAAGATGATGGGCTACTTAGCGGTGACCCACATATAGAAGAAGATGAAGGGCAACTTGGAGGTGACCTAATGAGAGGTTGTGATTGAGGAATTATGAGATATAAAGAATGATTGAGTGATGAAAAGATAGGCCATGGATCGACGCCCAACCAGGTGTGTCATCATGCGATGAAGGACGTGAAGATGAATGAATAATAGGAGGATCAAGTTCGATTATCTAAGGATCTTCCTCTATTTTTGAGAAAAAAAAATCAATTTATTCCTCCCAATACGCGAGCGCATCAAAGTCAAAATTGAATCATTGCTCGTGATCCTCTAGGGGAATTTCATCATGTGACCCCAGGAATTTTGTGACCACTTCTTCATTATGAAATAAATCAATTGGTATGGGTTGTTGTTCTTCAACCATGGGAGGTTGATTAGAAGAAACGAGTCCAACAGGTGTGGAAGATTGAGAAGACGATGACTTAAGAAACGAAGTAGATTTGTATTGAGATGTCTCGCGAGTAGAAGAAGATGACATGGGCTTTCCTATAAGATGATATAGTACCAGTAGACATAGAGGATAACACACCTATTTAGTGGATTGTGACGTCGGATTCAACTTAGATGATTGACTTCAAGGACTTTAAGTCGCATGAATCTTCAATGGAGGAAGAGGTCATTGAGGCAACAAATAAAGGGGGTCCTACGAAGGAAGGGAGGACTGCGACATAAGAGTCATTTTAGATGTTTGATGAAGAGGGCCTCTGCGAGAAAGGGAGGACCAGACATATGAGTCACATCTAAATAATAGTTTAGATTAGAATCATCGGGAGACCGAGGAGAATCGGAATAATAGTTTGGATCGAATCATCGGAGAAGAAGAATCAGAATAATAGTTTGGATTAGAATCAGAAGAAGTGTGGAGGGAACCCGAATAATAATTTGGATCGAATCTTCTAAACCATACCACCGCCATGAGATGAAGGTGGGGAACATGGTACCCAAACAATTTTTCTAGCGCAAGGAATCATCTATGGTTTAGTCGTGATAGGCTTATTTTGAGGTAAATGCTTAAACCTAGGTTCCCTATTGTCATAAGTATGAGGAACCGTGTGATAGTCGATCATGGTTGGCAGCGCTATCGGGGTTTGAATGCCTAGACCTAAATAGTGTAATTGACTCCTTCAAAGGAAGGAAGTTCCATGTCGATTTGGGCAGCATAATGACAACCAACTAGACATTTTATGAAATAAATAGGGGATGTTTGTGTGATTTTCTAAAGGGAACCTAAGGAAAATATACATCATGTCTGACACAATTTCAATGATCCAATCAAGGTTTGGAAATAAAAGTGCGAGTCTGCAAAGGATCAAAGGATAAAAAGGATTGTCCCTAAACAAACAAATTTACAAGATGACCGATTATAAGGAAAATCATGCAAGTTCAAAACACAAAGCCAAATACGGAAATACTCCTTATGTAAATGTTTGTCTCAATGACATTTCAACGCAAAAATGATCAACACAAATGTCAACACTTATGTCAAGTTTAAAAACAAACAAGTCGTAAGTATTAACAAAGGTTTGAAGTGATTTCCAATCAAGGTATACTATAACCCGTCTAAATACAAACAAGGCTTAAATCTCAAAAAGTGGAAGTTACAAGTGCAAGCAACGCAACAATTCCACTTAGATACGTTTAATCAAGCTTTACTGAAAAGCATGACATAAGTATCGAAATAATATTGACATGATGCAAACAAAGTAAAAATGACACTTTCCAAGGTTGAGGCAATGTTTAGAAAAGGACAAAGTCAAAGTATAACAAGGAGTTGTTATCGTGCAAGCAACGTAATGCTACAATCTCAAAACTTAAACCTAGTTTACGAGAAACAAGATATAAGTATCAAAATTGTATCGAGGTGATGCAAGAAAAGTAACACCTCAAAGGAAGATCGATGATGAGCAAGCCTAGCTACAAATGAGACATCTTGACGTGGGTATCAAGACAAGGCTATCAAGATACGAAGATGTACCAACACACTTTTAATGTTTACCATCCAGTCTCAAGCAAGGATGAATGTAAACGGGTGCAAAAGTGGTGGACATGATCAATCAATAGCACATGTATAATGTTCCTCTTTTCATAAAAAATATCACCAAGATATCAAAGGATTAGATTAAAATTGGTTTAAAAATACTTTGTGTCACTTTGGCAGAGTTTCACCTCGTCTTATGATGAGTGAAAAACTAAAACAAAGTAACATTTAGCAAATTCCATGATGAATGACGCTTGGCTCAAAATTTCGGGACTCTCCCTTGTTTGACAAATAGGGTTTTGACTTCGACAAAGTTATCACTTCACGAAGGCTCTTTAAAACACGATGGCTTGATATGGTAAAGGTTGCTCGAAGATGAAATGGCTTCCTATTTAGTTCTCTCAACTAGGTGTCACCAATTAGCTTTACGAGCTCAATTTGCCAAGAAAGTCACACAGACTAATCTTGGATTATCCCGAATTTACTTTACCCCCTTTCGACACAATGAGCATGAAAATATGTTCAGTTGTGTTTTCACTAGGGTCACAATGAAGATAGTTTTGACTCTAAACTCACATGTGCATAATTAGTCAATTAGGTAAGCGGAGCGTTTCGTTTGTCCACAAGGTTCCCTTTTTGTGGACTACTTTGGGGTTCCTAAGAGCACCCCCTTTGTTGTAGCTTAAGGCTTATGCCAAGGGGAGTTTCTCCTAGTTTAAAGTGGATGGGTTTACCCTTATCCAAACTTGCAAATCAAGTGTTTTGAATATGGTGTGTTTTTTTATCTTTAAACTCAATGTGTTTTTTTCGCACACCGTTTGGCAACCTACAAGAAATGAGTTAGCCTTTGTTTAGACTCTAATTATTTTGCAAGCGATATTTAGTCCTACACACCAAGATTAGTAGTTCAAGGCATCATAAAAAGGAGATTTGAACATTGTTTCGATTCCCAAGATTGTCCTAAGATGCAAAGGAAGAGCATACACAACGAACAAACTCACTAGCTTTAGAAAAAAATGAAAATGCCTATAAACCAAATGCACAACTTATTTCCTTTTTATCCAAATTGAAGTGTTGTTTTGAAAGCATGAGAAAGGTATTGAACCATTTTTTGTTCCCAAGATCACCTAAAAGGTGTGAGGGAAGAGCATACATGATCCAAACCTTACAAGTAAAAATGCAACATTCATTCAATTTTGACTAAGCAAACCAACACAAAATGAACTCTAAAATACCCTACAAACCATTTATTAGTCCTACAAAAACCCTGCAAAGTGTTAGAATAATCAAGAAAACAAACTTTTAATTTTTAAGAAATTGTTTATCATTGCACTATGACACATGTGCCCCCTTATGATGCATGCGCTCACCAAACAACATATGTGTGAGCTTTATGACGCGTGTGCGCCTCTGTTAGAAAACACAGTGAGCAATAACATATGTGTAGGCGAGAGGCACATGTGCACTTGTTTTAACAACTACGCGCATTTGCAATCATATACGTGCATCTCTAAGAAAATCGATTACGCAGAGGGCATATTTAGCGTACACACGTCCCGAGAGATATATTTGTGCGGATTATAGTGTATGTGCACCTTTCTTGATGCATGTGTGTGTCTGTATAATTTTAGCACAGGGTCAAAACTATAAGCCAACATGTGCACGGGCAGAGAAGCATGTGCACACGCTTGGGAACACCTACGCACCCAAGGAAACAAGTACTTGTGGGTTTTAACATGTACGTGCCCCTTTATTACACCTGCACGCCTGCCTAGAACAACACAAAAGAGGACAAAAATACAAATGTTGAAATTGCGAACAAGTTAGAAATTTGTTATTTAAATCACTTTCTAAATGATACCCATTAATCTTGCATGCAAAAGGAAGACTCAACGCCTATAAGGTTAGTAAATCACTTGACAAAGCTATTTAACCTATAAGGTTAGTGATTTAAATGGCAAAATCTTAAAATCAACTTCTAATGGACTATGGAGTAAGTCCCACCGGGCGTGCCAAATGTGTTCATGTATAAATTTGCATGCTAATCAAAAGAAGCTAAAATCTAATAACCTCAAAGCATTAATCAAATCTACACTAAACCATCATGATAAGAGCTTGAGGAACAACTTCTATCATTGCATGAAACAATATTAGATCAAACTAACATGCCTAAGCTATTCCTACTCTTTAGATTACTTAATATAAAAATGAACCTAGTTTAGATCCTAAGCAATCAGTTTGTTTGTTGTTTTCTCCAAGTGGTGAAGAAATCTCAATGAAATGGCTACAAGGCCATGTTCATATCTTTTCTTACTAACCAAGCTTAGAGGATGGATGCAAGATGAGCAAGCTACTACAATGGAGGAAGGATCAAGATCAAATGTCTTATAGCTTTAGCTACCACAAATGAGGTGTCTTGATGTTTTTGGTGTTTGATATGATAACCAAGGTGTAAGGTTGAAAGGGAGGGCTTAGCCTTGTATTTATAGTTTTCCACTTGGGAGAGTTTGGAATTTTGGTGCATGTGGGACAAAAGGCAAGCCAAAAATCACTTTATGATTAGGAGTGGCTAAACATGCTTTAGGCTAGTTAAGCTTGGTTTAGGCTAGTTAAACTTGATTAGCAAGTGATTAGTGACTCATTGAGAGTTGGGAGGAGTCTGATTAATCATATGTGATTGATTAATAGCCTAGGAAGCTTGCAGAAGTGATCTAGAGGGGAATAGGAGATGTTTAGCTAATACAAGGGGTTTATTAGCCAAATTAGTTGATTATAGGAGGAATACGACCAAGAAGGTGTCGTGAATGGGCATCCGAGAATGGAGCGAAGAATAACTAATTAACGAAGTGTCGTTAATCAACCAAATTACAGGGAAATGTTAGGCGTGCGCGGATTTTAGGTGTCTACACTTCTACTTTGGAAACCTACAAAATCACACAATTGTTGTTCCTACTTCCATTTTAGCCTTGTAAATGACAATTCTGAATGTTAGTGAATGAAATATATTGCTCTATAATTACTTGCAGCAATTAAATGAACAATTAAAACACTTTAACACAATATATTTATCCTAGAAAAAACCCATATTAAGGGAAAACCAATCGGGAAGAGCAATTTCTCTTTCTTATGAGTACTATATTGGCCAAATAAAGAGATTACAAATTACAAGAAATCAAGGAAGACAACAATGTTACTTCTACCCTCTCTAGTTGTTTGTTCTCGCTCAAACACCTTGTTTCTAAAAATGAATTCCAACACTAAAGGTTTCTTGCTCACTTCTCCCATCAATTCTTGCCCAATTCCACATGCTCCACTTGTATTTATAGCTTGTTCATTATGTCATCCCATGCACTGGAGAATAGGAAGAGGCACAACCCAGACGTTCAAAATTTGTGGGTTTATTTTTTTGTTTTCTATCATGACAGACCACCGGTGGACGCATACCAAATTGTTAATCATCGGTGTCTCACAGAGGGGCGGTTATGCATGCAACTACCACTCTACATAAAGTGGTGGTTCTATCACTTAACCATTTTATTTTGCTTCTTCTCATTTTTCCTTATGATTTTGGTTGCTCTAATGAAGTGATGTTTTCTGGATCCCTATAGATCACACCTCCCCCTCAGGAGGATTTTGGTCCCATAAAATCTTAGTGGGGGAGTAGATGAGGAAAAAATTCCCTCACTTTCTCCTTCAAGTACCACTAGGCTTGTCTTGGTGTTTTCCCCTCGAACCCAACTTTCCAAGATTCATGTGGTCCTCTCTTTTTTCCCCGACCTTTGGTTGTAGCACTACATCCTCCTCCAACTCGCCTCATGAGTCCAAGATGTAGTCCTCTATGGAAGATAACAACTAACATTCTTCTTCTTCATCAAGCATATATGACTCATATAGGTGCAAGTTCTCATAATTTACTACTGAGTACATCCGCATGAAATGTGGCAAGTCAAGTCTGAAAGCATTTTCTCCAACTTGCTCCAATATGGTGAAGGGTCCATACCGTAGTGGCTTTAGTTTCCTTGCTTGACCTTGTAGTCTTTCCTTTCTCAAGTAAAACCAAACCTTGTCTCCAACATGAAGCTTATGCTCTCTATTATGTTGATAGCACATATCCTTGTACTTGGTTTAAGACTTCTCCAATCGTTCTTTCACCTTGAGATGGATTTTTCGATCCTCTCAACGAACTTCATTGCTCTAGTCACTTCTAATCATGTACCTTTCCTTCTTCCTGTTGTCCAACCGCAATGTCTAGTGGATTGGTAGGTAAATATCCCAAGCATGTTTCAAAAGGTGACTGCATTATGGATGAATGTACTACCCTTTTGTAGGAATGATGAATGTAGGCTAAGGACTCATCCCAAGTCCGTCGATATTTGATATTATATCCTCTAATCAGTTGTACCAAAGCCCTGTTTACCACCTTTGTTTGCCCATCCATTTAGGGATGGAAGGTCATGCTTCTCAGTAAATTGATTCCATCTTGTTCCACAAAGTAGTCCAAAACTTCCCCAATAATCTAGAATATCTGTTAGAAACAATAGACTTTGGCAAACCAAAATGAACCCATACATTAACAAAGAAAAGTTCAGCTACCTCATGTCCTTTTATTGTCTTTTTACATGCCATAAGAACACACATTTTGCTAAATCTATCTACAAAAACATATAGATAATCATGGCCATGTTTAGACATAGGTAGTCCTCCTACAAAATCCATAAAGATATCCTCCCAAGGTCGAGTAGGAATCGGTAAAGGCATATACAAAGCTTCTTTCTTGATTTTAGGCTTGCTTGTACAACAAAGTTTACACCCTCTTATGAATTTAGATATTTCTTCTTGCATGTTGGGCCAATATACAAACGTTTGCAAGTGGGACATGGTCTTGTCAACACTAAAATATCCTGATACTTTCGAGGTATGTGTTTCCCTCATCAATAAAAGCCTTTCTTCTTTTGGCACATAAAGCTTCCCACATTGGTAGAGGAGCCCATCTTTGAGATAACAATCATCAATACCTGTCTTTTCAGCCCCTTTGACTCAGAATTACTACTATATCACCCCAAAATCTTTGTCTTGAGCATACACCTCTCCATAAGCTTCCTTCATGAAGGGCTCAAAATGGGAGATAATGGCCAACCTAGAGATTTTCTCCGGTGTGAGAAGCCTAGATAACATGACCGCCACCCAATTTGTGTTACCCTTCTTGTATTTAATCACCAAATGGAACTATTGAAGGAACCCCATCCACTTGTAGTGCCTTTGCATGCTACAATTTAGATTGTTGTTGCAAATATTGGGGAGGTTTGTGGTTAGTGTGCACAATAGTTTCTTTACCCAACAAATAGTGTTTCCATTTCTTTATTTCTTGAACCATTGCTTACATTTCTTTACCATATACCGAATATCCCTTAACTCATTGAAGTCAAAGTTTCGAATGATAGCATACTAGATTACCTCCCTATATAACAAAATTATTCCCATAGCGTAATCATTGGCATCTCTGTCTCTACTTAAAAGGGTTGTTACAAATTAGGAAGAACAAATATTGGAGCATGACTAATTTTATATTTTAATAACTCAAAAGCATGATCTTGTTCCTTACCCCAGTCAAAACCCTTACTCTTTGTGGTCATTATGTGTAGAGGTGTTGCAATAATGGAGAAGCCTGGAATGAACTTCTTCATGTATTGTATTGCTCCCACAAAACTCCTAGTCTTTGTGGCTCCCTTTAGTGTTGGCTAATTTGTGATGGCTTCTAACTTCTTTGGATCCACTCGTAGCTCTCCTCCTCCAACCACGTGCCCAAGATAAACAAGTGACTCTTTTGAAAATTCACACTTCTTCATGTTATGTGGCATTTGTTTCTCTTTGTGAACTTGCAAGACTTGCCGCAATTGGGTTAGATGTTCCTTCCATGTGGCACTAAAACTCATAATATCATCCAAATGTACAATGACACATGTATCTATGAACTCCCACAATACATCATTCATCAATCTCATAAATGTAGTAGGTGTGTTACATAAACCAAATGGAAGTACTAACCAACCATTCAAACCATGTTTTGTTGAAGGCGCTTCCATATATCCTCCTCTTTTATCCCGACTCGGTGATAACCAGAGACTTGAGATCCAACTTTGTGAAGAACCTTGCATGTTGAAGTTGGTCCAATAGATCATCTATTCATGGGAGTGGATATTTTTTCTTAATGGTAATCTTGTTTAAAGAACAATAGTTGATGCACGTTCTCCAAGAACCATCCTTCTTTGCACCAACACGATAGGCGAACCTCATGGTGAGGTGTTTGGGCATATCGCCCTTGTCTAACAACTCCTAGATTTGTTTCTTTACCCATGTACTCTCTAACAAGGATTGCCTATACAACCCGATATTTGGTAGAGTGGACTCGCAACAATTGAATCTCATCCTCTACTTATCGTTTTGGTGGTAACCCACCGAGTTTGGAACACTTCTGAAAAGACTGAAGTATTATATCTAAATCCTTCATCCCTTGGTTAAAAACATATGAAATTTCTACCCCATCTTTTATATTTCAATAAAAGTAAACAAAATTGATTATGATTTTCTTGAATTAGTCTCTTTGCTTGGTTAACACTTACCATGGAAAGTTTTGGCTTATGTTGGTGTGCTTGGATGTTGTAACTGACTCCATCCTTGACCCATCTGTATCAGTTCTCCCTTCTCATGAATATAGCATCCCTGATATATAAGTAAGGAATCCCAAAAACAACATCAAATGCATCAAGTGGAATTACATCAGCTTCTAATACATCTATATATTGAGAATTGATCCCAAACTTGAACTTACATCTTTGTGTTACCTAAATTTCTACACCCTTCTTCACCCATCCCAAAGGATAAGGATGTGGATGCTCATAAGTTTCAAGACCAAGCTTCTTTACAACCGCATCAGAAATCAAATTAGATTGAGAACCAAAGATCAACCAAGCATTTATCACAGTCCTCTTAATCAATTTTGATTTGAAATAATTTACTCATTTCTTCCTCTTGTTCCTGGTTTGTATATGTTGGTGGTGTGCATCCCATCCATCTGTCTACATTAGAACCATCCTCTATCTCTAACTCCCCATCTATATTTACAATTGTCATGGACTTATTGGAGTCTTTTGTTCAGTTCTTTGGATGCAATTCCGGATGCAACTTCCAACATGTAGCGTTAATATGACCATTGATATCACAATTCTTACAAAAATTCTTAGGATCTTTACAAGTATTCAAGGTGGTAGCGATATTTTTACCTTTCCATTTACCTTTTTTGTTTTTCCCAACTCTTTCTTTAGATGATTTGTTGACTACTTTGTCCTTGACTCTACTTCTCCTTACTTTTTCTCATCATCTATGTAGTATGCTTGTACACATGCTTCATTGAGATCCTTGGGTTTCGTGGAGATGACCTTTCTTCGTAGGTGAGTGTGAAGTCCTCCCAAATACTTGGTAAGAATATCCTCATCCTCCAAGTCCATATTGAGCAACATGGCTTGTCTCAAACTCCGTAGTATAATCTTGCACACTTTGACCACTGGTTTGTCTAAAATACTACCATTTAATCATCTGGTCAGTCTTATGGCCAATAAAATAAAAATTTGCCCTTGGAAATTCTTTAAAACCCTCCCAAGAACTTACAATAGGACGCTTCTTCTTTTCATAAGTGGCTAGATGGGTTTCCTACCAAACCAAAGTATGTCCTTCCATCTTGAGACGTCCAAAGGTGCTCTTTTGTGCCTCGGTGATATTATGCACACTAAAATATACCTCCAATTTCTTTATCCATTTATGTAGTAATTATGCATCTACTTGTCCTTTAAATCTTTTAATCTCAACTTTAGTTTCAACTTTAAAAGGATTTTGATCATATTTTACCTTTCCTTTTCAACCGGAGTTTCCTCTTCCCACTCTCCCATATCTTCCTCATTGTGGCTCTTTCCTATGCCAAACTTCTCAACCAAATCTCAAACCACTAAGTCTATGGAGTCTTTATTAACTCACACCGATGTTATCTCACTACAGAGTCCCATCATCACCCGTCCCAAAAAGTAGGTGTTTTAAAAACTCTAACTTCTAGGGATGTTAGAATCATTGACCATGATCACCTCAATCTTGAATTAAATCACCTTTCTAAGGTTTTTAAAAACAATGGCTATAACAACAATTTAATAAAAATCACTCTTAAAAATGCTATCAATCCTCCTAAAAATGTAAAACAAATTAATTGGTAGAAAAATCATCCTTCCTTACATAAAAACACTACTGATAAAATAACAAAAAATTTAAGCAAAAAGGTATTGTTACTTCTTTCAAACCTGTCAACACCTTACAAAATAATCTAAATTCCCTTAAGGATAAGATTGATGCTAATCTCAATTGTGGTGTTTATATGATAAGTTTCTCGTGTGGTAAACCATATATTGGTGAAATTGGTAGATCTATCAAAACTAGGATTAGCGAGCATGATAGAGACATCAAACATGATCGAATTGACCGATCAACATTAGCTGAGCATTCCCTTAAAACTAAGCATTCAATTTGTCTAAATTCTTCCAAAGTCATTGCTTCCAAAGACAATTATGTAAAATGTCACCTGCGGGAAGCCGTTGAAATCATGCATTTTGATAATAATTTAAATAGGGACAAAGGTTGGTTCATCAATGACACTTGGAAACCTGTTATTCGTAACCTCCCCAAATGATTTGTTTTCCTTACCACTTAATATTATGTTATTTATTGGTCTTTTCTTTCTATTTGTTTGATTGTAAGACCTTTATAAAAATCTTATCTTAATACTAATATGTGGGTAATCTTTAACCTTATAATGTTATTAATAAAATCCTAATTAATATTTCTAATACATTAATCATAAATAATTAGTTTTGGCCATTAGTTGCATTTTTAGGATTCCCTTTATAAAATCTCCATCAAATGTTTTTGAAATTATCCACAATACTCCCACTCTATAATTTTGTATTTACTTTATAAAAATATAGAACTAATGTTAAAATAGAATAAACTTTAAATATGATTTCCACATCAATGCTCATGAGTGTATTAACCTTTCTCTAATTCTAGGTTTTACTTAATGCTTGATAACAATTTAGGCCCCTTCAATTATTTATGAAATATATCCAATCTTGTCTTTCCTCCCCCTTGTTGATTATTTAAATTTCTAATTAGATTGTCTTTCATAGTCTTTATATTTTATATTGTATAAAAATCTTGAATTTTATTAAAATAGGATAAACTTTTTAGTAACCTTATGCCTCTGTTAATTGTAAGCCTTTTCCTTTCTTACATTATCTATTTCCTCTCTTTTCTGACCATTGTAAAAAATTCTATGTTATATAAACCTATGATCAACAATCATATCATTACTCACAATCTTTTCTCTTTGATGATGGGTCTAGTTTTTTGACCCGAAACATCGGATTTTAAAATTACTACACAATACTCCAAATAAATATCTCAATAATGAACTGTGAAAATCTCATAAACTCAAATGGTGTTGTCCTTTGTTGATATGAGAGTCTCCTTTGGTATCTCAACACCTTATCCATCATGTTTTCTAGCATCTCAATTCTACGGCCCAAGTCCTCTTCTTGAATTTGTTCTTTAACCCTTTGATTCCACCTTCTCATAATTATCTATGGATCACAAGGTATTAAGTCTTCGCCTTTAGACCTTGTCACTATGTCATACAAATCACACAAGAACGAATACCACAGTTCTTTGGATATTATTGTTATCTCTAATACCAAAATGATCTGTAAACTTCTACTTTGGAAACTTACAAAATCACACACTTGTTGTTCCTACTTCCTATTTACCCTTGTAAATGACAATTCTGAATGTTAGTGAATGAAATCTAGTGCTCTAGAATTACTGACAACAATAAAATGAACAATTAAAACACTTTGGCGAATATTTTTATCCTAGAAAACCCCGGATCGAGGGAAAAATTATTCGGGAAGGGAAATTGCTCTTTCTTCCCAGTATTATATTGGCCAAATAAAGAGATTACAAATTACAAGAAGTTGAAGGAGAAAACAATGTTACTTCCACCCTCTCTACTTATTTTCTCTACTCATACATCTTGCTTCTACAAATCAATTCTAGCACCAATGGTTTTTTGCTCACTTCTCCTATCAATTCTTGCCCAATTCCACGTATTCCACTTGTCTTTTGTTGGGGTTAGCACACCGGTTGTATAGACAATATATCAGATCTAAGCATACATGTAAATAAAAGCAGATATTCTACCAGAAGAAATATACAAAATAAGAGACATAAATCAACACCAGATTTAACGTGGTTCACCTAGTGTGGGCTACGTCCACCAAGAAACAAGCCAATCTATTATCCAAAGCTTTGACAAGATATACAATGAAGATTTACAATCTTCCACACCTCTCAAATGTACAATAATTTCTTTCTCTCAAGCTTTTGCTTCATCACCAAGAATTCTCTCTCTCACCAACTTTTGCAAGTTCTTCTTAATTCTTGTAATCCTCTCTTATAAACCCTATATTTTATGCTTATATAGTCGTTTATAGACTTAGGGCACTTAGCCATGTAATTACAATCAATAGATATACTTTAATGCTAAAAATAGATCTAATTCTCGAGAGTTAATTAAAACATCCTCGCATAGGTAACCAATGTCGGTTAGCCCTAACCGATGTTGGTTCCTTGTTGCTTGACCGATGTTGGTCCTGGGTGACCGATGCCAGTTCCCTCCTAACCAATGATGGTTACTGTGTTTTCCAGCAGGTTTTACATTGCATGCTAAACTGAAGTAATTGAGCTCCACAACTTAACAATCTCCCACTTGGAGATTAATTACTGCACCATACCTGTACATCATCTTTCTTGGATTCTTCCACAGCTTTGTTTCCTCCTCTTCAAATCTCAAACTCGAAGACTAATAGAAGTGGAGTGTAGCTCCAACTTCTTCTTCGCTAATGACTTCATTAACATATCTGCAGGTTCTTGCTCGTATGAATATTTTCTAGATTTAATCGCCCATCCTCCAATACCGCCGTATGAAGTGATACCTCAACCGAATGTGTTTCGCTTCTTGAATGAAACGCTAAGTTCTTTGTCAAATGAATTACACTCAATGTCATTGAATGCAGTTTACAATCACCTTGCTCCTTTCCAAACTCTTCCATGAACCTACTCATCCATATCATCTCCTTGCTATCCTCTGTAGCTACAACATACTTTGCCTCTATAGTAGACAAAGCCACAACCTTCTGCAATCTTGAAATCCAACTAACTATCATCCCACCTACTATGAAAATATATCTAGTAGTGCTCCTTCTACCATCCAGATCTCTAGCCATAACCGAATCAACATAGCCACACAATGAAATATCCAATCCTCCATAGCATAACTGCGCATGCTAGATGTCCCTTTCAAATACATGAGTATCCATTGAACTATTTTCCAATGCTCTTTACCCGGATTGGCCATATATCTACTCATAACTCCCATCGCATGTGCAATGTCCGTCTGTACAAACCATAACATACATGAGACTCCCAATCAAGCTAAAGCATATGACACTTGTGTCATGTATTTGACCTCCTCTTGTGACGATGGACATTGATCTTTTCTCAATTTGAAGTGTCCAGACATAGGTGTACTAATAGGTTTTACATTCTGTATCTTGAACCTTTCTAACACCCTTTAGATATAATCCTCCTGAGATAAATATAATTTCTTGTTTTTCATGTCTCTATGCATTTGCATGCCAAGGATTCTTTTTGCAGCTCCTAAATCCTTCATAGCAAATGTGTGAGCTAGCTTTCCCTTAAGCTCACCAATGTCTTGCATACTAGATCCTACAATAAGCATGTCATCCACATATAGTAACAAAATAATATAGCTTCCATTTTCAAGCTTCTTTAAATAAACACAATGGTCATATTTACATCTCAAGTAACCATGCTCTTGCATAAAACTATCAAACCTCATGTACCATTACCTTGGAGCTTGCTTGAGCCCATATAGACTCTTTTTCAACCTGCACACTAATTTCTCCTTACCCTTGACATCATACCCAAGCGGTTGCTGCATATGAATCTCTTCATTCAAATCACCATGAAGAAAAGTCGTCTTCACATCTAGTTTATCTAAATACAAATCCTCTACTACAACTAAGCTCAATATAGTATGAATATAAGTCATTTTAACAATAAGAGAAAATATTTCACTAAAGTCAATACCTACTTTACGTGTGTAAATCCCTTTACTACAAGCCTTTCCTTTCTTTTCGTCCACCCTCTTCTTCCTTGATCCTGTAAACCCACTTGTTCTCTTTACCTATGGAAACTTAACCAAATCCCAAGTCTGGTTCCGTTCCAAGGAGTCCATCTCCTCATCCATGTCATGCTCCCAATGGATATGGGTCTTATCCTGTATTGCTTCTTCAAAACTTTCCGGTTCACCATTATCAGTAAATAATAAATAAAATAGAGAAGGTGTAAATCTTTCTGTAGGTTTACTAACCCTTTGTGACCTTCTCACAGGAGTTTGGGGTACCGGAGGCTTAATCTAGACCTCCTGGACATTTGTATCCAAATCTGATAGTGATTGACATCGGTCACCTCTAACCGACGTTAGTTTTGCTAACCGATGTTTGGTTTGGATCTTCTCAGAATCGATACGGTTCATCGACCAATGTTGGTCATGGGTCAACCGACACCGATTCTTGTGTAACCTGCTTGCGGTAATATTTAAATCCGAGAGTTCATTTTCATTCACAAACTTCTCAACAGTTCATCCTTGGGTACCAAAATTTGATCCTGTACATTCTCTTTTCATTCCATTCAACATCACGACTCCTAATAATTTTAGAATTCTCTAAATCCCAAAAACGGAAACCAAAATCACTAGATCTATAACCAATGAAAGTGCACCTCTTGGATTTTGCATCCAACTTTTTCCTATTTTCCTTATCAATATGCACACAAGCTTCAGAACCAAAACTTTAAGAAAAGAAAAATCTACCTCTTTTCCGTCCAAGCTCCTCTCGGTATTCCTCCATCTAGTGAACTCGAAGGCCCACGCGGTTAATCAAATAAACTACTTTATCAATTACTACTTTGCTTAAAACCGCAAAGGCAATCCGAAATGTATCCTCATACTTCTAAAGACGTTCCATGATTGTCCTATTCATTCTTTCTCTGACACCATTCTCTTATGGTGTTCTTGAACCATTTTTCTCTACGTATCCCATTCACACTTGAATAATAATCATTAAAAACCTTGCTACAATATTCACCACCATTTGTCGGATCTAAGGCACTTTAACTTTGAATTCGATTCATTCTCAACAAGGGCTTTCCATCTTTTAAAAGTCTCAAAAAATATCAGATTTACGTTTAATACAATAAACCCATACCTTTCTTGTAGTATCATCAATGAAAGTAACATAATATTAGGATCCACTATGAGAAGCTACTTGAGCTATTCCCTACACATTTGAGTGTACAAGCTCTAATTTCTGCTCCTTCTTAGTTGCCCCAACTTTGAGAAATCTCACTCTCTTTTGCTTTCCAAAGATCAATGCTCACAAAATCAAGATCTAAATCTTTCAAATCGATAACTTACCCTTAGCCTTTAAGATCTGCATTCCTTTTTGACTCATATGGCCTAACCAATTATGCCACATGCATGCATCTAAATCTAAGTAGATAATGTAGAAAAGGAATCGAGAACACGGTAGATAAATATAACGTTCCTACCTTCTTACCTCTTGCCACAACAAGAGCACCGTTGGTGACTTTCCAAGAGTCTCCTATGAAAGTAACCATGTAACCATATTCACCTAGTTGCCTGCAGAAATAAGATTCCTCGTAAGGCTTGGCACATGCCTCACATCTTTCAATACCCATGTATTTCTATTCGTAATTTTAGATGAACTTCCCTTTACTAGTAATACCGCAAGTTCATCATCACCCAAATAAACATGCCCAAAATTGTCCTGGACATAATTTTTGAAATAACCCTTATTAAGGGTTGCATGGAAAAAAGCTCTTGAATCTAAAACCCATGATTCAATTATATTATCTAAAGAAAGAATAAGAGCATCTTGTATTACCTCTGATGTAGCAAGATTTGCTTCTTTACCTTTGTCTGGTTGTTGGTTCTCTTTATCCTTAGACCAACAATATTTCTTTGCATGTCCTTTCTTTCCACTTTTCCAGCAAGTAATTCCCTTATACGGATTTAGATATGTTATCCATTGACTTTGATTTCCCATTATTCTTACTCTTGGATCTCTCCTTACGCTACCCCTGCTTTCTACATTCAAAGCATTTCCAGATGATGATTCCTCTGTATTCTTCCTATGAATTTATTCATTCAAGATTATACTAACCACATCATCAAACTTCAAAATATTATTAGCAAATGTTGTATTACTAATAACCATTACCACGTTATCCCAACTATCGTGCACATAACATAAGAATAAAAGTACTTTTACTTCATCATCAAATGGTATTGCACTGATTTTAATTGATTTACAATAGATCGAAAATCATTCAAATGACTAGATGCAGATCCACCTTCATGCATATTAGAACTAAATAGTTTTTCATCAAATAAAATTTATTTGAAGCACTAGGTTTTTCATATAAATTAGCCAGAGATTTCATTAACTCTACCGTAGAAGTCACTTCTGTAATATTGGAAGCCACGGATGTTGCCAGACTCAATCTTATAGATCCCAAAGTCTTTCTATCAAGAATCTTCCATTCTTCATCACTCATCTTCGTAGGTCTAGACTTCTCATCCAACAATAAATAAAAATCTATTTGATACAGATAATCCTCAATCTCCATCTTCCATAATTGATATTTTCGGTCCGTCAAATTTATTTACCTTGTATTTGTTTTCTTACGCCATTGTTGTAGCTCCCACTCAATAAAAACCCTCTGTGAGTAAATCACAACACACAAAACCATCAAACAAATCTCTCGTACTAGTTATTGGGCTTAACACACTGATTGTACAAATAATATATCAGATCTAAGCATACATGCAAATAAAATGAGATATTCTACCTGAAGAAATATACAAAACAAGAGACAAATTAACACCAGATTTAACGTGGTTCACCCAGTGTGGGCTACGTCCACCAAGAAACAAGCCAATCTATTATCCAAAGCTTTGACAAGATATACAATGAATATTTACAATCTTCCACACCTCTCAGATGTACAATACTTTCTTTCTCTCAAGCTTTTGCTTCATCACCAAGAATTCTCTCTCTCACCAACTTTTGCAAGTTCTTCTTAATTCTTGTTAATCCCTCTCATCTAAACCCTAGATTTTATGCTTATATATTCGCTTATAGACTTAGGGCACTTAACCATGCAATTACAATCAATAGATATACTTTAATGTTAAAAATAGATCTAATTCCCGAGAGTTAATTAAAACATCCTCGCATAGGTAACCAACGTTGGTTAGCCCTAACCGATGTTGGTTCCTTCTTGCCTGATCGATGTCGGTCTTGAGTGACCGATGCCGGTTCCCTCCTAACCGATGATGATTCTTGTGTTTTTCCAACAAATTTTACATTACATGCTAAACTAAAGTAATTGAGCTCCACAACTCAACATATTTATAGCTTGCTCCCTATGTCCTCTCGTACACTTTGGAGAATAGGAAGAGACACAACCCAAATGTTCAAAATATGTGACTATTCATGGGTTTATTTTTTTGTTTTCTATCGTGATAGGATTGTCGGTGGACGTAGACCGGTGTTTACGCAACCACCGGGTGTCTACAGAGGGGGTGGTTATCTGACCGCCTCGTCAGAAAAGCAATGGTTCTGTTGCTTAATTGTTTTCTTCTACTTCTCATTTTTCCTTCGATTCGGTTGATTTGATGAAGTGTTGTTTTTCTAGATCCACGTGGATCGGTGATGATGATTTAAACAATTTTTAGTATTTTGTATTTTTAGGGTTTTGGGGCATTTATAGGCTTTAGACTATAAAATGACAACACTTTATTTTACTTCTACCCTTTTGAATCCATTTCTTAGGGGATAGGAATGGTCTCTATGTAGGTTGAAATTTTGGGTTCCATTCAAAACTCTACATTTCTACTTTTACCATTTTTTCATATTCTCCATTATATAGCTATAAAGTAGTTTGTTTTGAAAGAGATAGATCTTTAAGCATATATCTCTCGTATGGAGTTTGTCGGTTTGTATACATTTTGAATCGCAATAAAAATTAGTTTTTTTATAGCTCTTTTCTTATGAATTGATTGTTATAACACATTAAACACCATCATTAGTGTGTTGTCCACTAAGTTTCACCTCAATCTAGATCACTCTCTTAGTATACATATTTTATATAAGAATAATTAATCGGGTTTATAAATGTTAATTTGAAAATAAAGAAGTGAAAGTTCTAAAAAAGGTGATCTAAGTTTAAGAAGTCAAAATTATTTAATAACATTTTATAAGGTTAAAAAGATGTTATTTTTAGGGACAGAGGAGTGAAAGTTTTGGCAAAAATGGTATAGATTTAGCAAAAATCTAAGAAAATATGTTTGTTTAGGAAAATTGTAGTCCCGATATTTGACATCCCCTATTATGACGGTTTCTTAGATGAATTTACTATCAAGAATTCTTATGCTCTTATTCACGAATATAATGGTTTGAATATGCAAATATGATAATGTTGGGCCTCCATGCAACAATTTTGGAAACCACAACTAGATTTCAATTTAATGATAGATTACAAGGTTTTATCCGGGTGTATTGTATGAGGAAATTGGCATAAATATGGGCCTATATATCTATACAAATTTGAAGGCATGTTTTTATCTTAGAAATAGACCCCTTACTTCTATCCCAACACAAAGAAATTTGCTTTCATTCAAGTAATGAAAAAGATGTATGCAATCTCCGTAGAGTCATGGCATGATAATTATTTTAAGAGCAATGAATACTATTAAAGAATTTTCGGCTATCTTTAATAACGAATATGAAGGATCACACCACCTTGGCAAGTAATTTTATCATTGGTAACAACCTCTCAACTATGAGTATACCTCTTTTCAATAGTATGGCCATTTTTAGCATTACCCATAAGAATCTAACTATGGATGCAAACAATCATATGCTCGTAATGAGACCATAACACAAAATAACAAATCAATTAATGGTGATGAATTCTAGACACTTCAAAGAAAGTGGCATTCAAAGGATAAGAAAACAAAGGTAAGTTGTAGAATACCCATGATTTACAAACCAAAATCAAAACTAATTTATGAGGGTAATTCTTTGTTATACAATCTATCTCAGACACTTAAGTACAAGACAAAAACAACTCATTTGTTTTCACATTCACGACCACACTCATGTAACAAATTAATTTTTATTTAGAACAAGAGAGAAGGGAAAGGCATTACTCGAACATAAAAACAACGCATACTACCAAGCCTACCGATAAGGATTGCAAAGGGGAGATACCATCATATGTATTACCCTTATTCCCTCTACGAATGAATCATGGCTAGCCTTTGGTTCCTCCGAGATAACACACATAAACAACATACCATTTTCCTCCACTTAAACCACCCCTTTTCACTCCACTAAGACTAGCCATGTATTCCCTTGGTTCCTCCAATGTAACAACACACAAATCCTTATTCCTCCCTTCAAGTAACAACACATTTTCCCTCTATAGACATTAGAAAATATACCTTGCTTGCACATAAGGTCTCATAAGCTAAAAATATATAAGCATTATAAAACAAATATAATCCCACAAAAAACTAAAAAAAAAAATCCCACAAAAATTGTGATAAAAGGCACCTCATCACCCATGTACTCATCTGCATTCACTCACATTCAATTTTGTCACATCCCTCTATACACTTAATCACTCCACCTACCCATTCACATCTCTAATGCATAGTGAAGCCTTACCATCTCAACCCTACATACACACCGCACTCATATCCATCACAATCTTTATGCACTCAAAAACTATAAAATAACACTCACCCCATTCATTTCATCCCATGACTCTTTGTGCACATGAGCC
Organism: Taxus wallichiana var. yunnanensis; assembly: GCA_018340775.1. Lineage (NCBI taxonomy): Eukaryota > Viridiplantae > Streptophyta > Pinopsida > Cupressales > Taxaceae > Taxus > Taxus wallichiana. The sequence continues at coordinate 555,580,953 of CM031234.1, forward strand.
CATATTATACTATTTTGCTTCTTTACTCGTATATACTTGTTTGCAAGTTATTGGAGAGGTTAGACTAGATTACAAAGGATTGTTACAAGTCATGGGAAAACTATTTTTGTATAATCTCAACACAAGTCTCACCACGCCCCACAATTGACTTGTGACCTCTCACATTTTGTTAATCGCAACTACAATTGGCTTGCGAATCACCAAGTATACAAATTTGTTTTCACTCATCATTTTGGTCATTTTACTTCATAAAATGTCTTTTATCATCTTAAAAGGGTTAGGTGTTTGACCGAGGAAGGTCCCCTAACTTAGAAAAAACCAACATTTTCCTCTATTGTGTGATTTACAAATTTTGGAGATTTAACCTATTTTATTCATTGGAAGAACCCTATGAAGTCCCTCACTTATTCAATGACACCATCATAAACCCTTTTTATTTAGAAGCATGATTTGAGTTGATGTGATTGATATATCTAACACATTCAGTAAGGTGCCTCAATACCTAGGCATACATTTTTGCTACCTCGGGGAGACAATTTTGGTCGTATGCGTTAACTTCTTTTGAATTTAAGAATATAATGTAAAATTTTCATCCTAGTTTCGCAATCCTTTTCAATTGAATTTTATTTTAATAACATTTTGTTGTTGTAGATCTAACATTTGTCTTTGCAAATTTGCTAAAAACTAGTTGCGGGATAAATATATGTGCGATGTTAGGAAATTAGTGCTACATGGTTGATTGTAAAATTACCATGAGGTAATTACTTCAATAATTAGTATTTTACTTGTGTGTTAGTTTACCATATGGTGAATAATAAATACGATAAATAGTAAGTTAGTACGGTTACAAATTTATTTATAACATATTATATTTCGTATTTTGTTAAGTAATATTATTGTAACAATATTACATACGTAGGTTTAGTGGTTGAGACAGACTCCTAAAATATAGGAGATATTTGGCCTATTTATTTGTATGGAGTCCAGTTTGATGAAATAATTTTTGTTGTGTTAAATTATTATGCAGAGCTCTTGGAATACCTTCATTTGGTATCAAATCTAGTTGGTCCAAGATGTTAGTCCTTTATAAGCAAGTCAACTATGTCGAGAATCAATGCAATTATTATTATCCAACATCTTTATGAATCTATTTATCCCCGTAATGGAGATAAAATTTGTCATTTGTCGATTTAAATCTTGTTTCCTTTGAATTTGCCTCAAGACATTGGTGTGTTTTAACTTCTCTTATTTCCCTGGCTTCATATATATTCCTTGGCATAGGTCCACCACTCAATATTTTTCCATCTAAGTACTTTGTGACATGATTTATCTTATCAAATGTTTGGATTTTGTCTCTTCTTGGGCATAAATAATCTAGCAACCAGATCTATTTTTTCATGTGAGAATTTGTGCAAATATGTTGTCTACATCTCAGGCATTCTTAGATCCTTATACTTCATTTTCATTTACATACAAAATCGTGTCTTATCATAATTCGACAACACCATCATTTTTCATATCGTTTACGTGTAGTTATGAATAGAGGAGGAATAACAACCAAGGAGGCATGAATACATGTGCATTTGGTAGTACATTGCACTCTTCAAATGACCCCAACATTACATGTTGTTCCTGTCAAAAAAAGAGCAAGTGAAAGACTCATGCATTTTGATTAATTGTGATCTCGCAGTCACCCATCTAAACACTCCTACTCATGCCCACTAGTTTATAGTTGACATCTTCTCATTGTCTAGAGTTTCTCAAAGTGTCTAGTTAATATGAATGTAGAAGTCCAAAGTTATACGTCAAAGTTTTATAGTCTTAATATAGTTTGTTTCATTTCATTGTTAATCTTGTGTCTTTAATTTTATAGTCATAGTCTATTGTTTTCATTTTACCATTTTTTATTCACGTATGATGTCCTTTGTATAGGTTGTTAAATGTAAAGTCTCTTGCATTGTAAAATAAAATCATTGTCTTTCTTAGTCTCAATATAGTCAATATTGTAAGTCCGGTGAGTTATTAGTTTCCATAGTGGGTTAGTATTGTTAAAATTCCTTATCGGTGTTTTATAAGGGTCGTATCCATTTAATGTCATCATTTGTTATAGTTGATTGGTCTTGTTAAAAGTGTTTATTGTTATATGTAGACAAGTATCATCATTTGTGAGTCATTGTCAAAAATCGAGAAAATTAAAAAGTTATAAAAAAAAATGCTCCACTTTTTGTTGGACACGCTATCATTGGAATCGATGTCCGAGTCAAAGGCGAGGGGTGGAATTTCAAATTGAGCTACATGATCAAATCCGATCGAGTTAGTAGTATTGCATTGGATGACAGAGACACGGAGATCGGAGGTTGATTAATGACCTCTCGTCAATCACCAACGATGGGGCCGTATTCAACATTGGTGGCGTGTTTTTCAATGTGTATTTTGCTTTTAATTGTACTATGGTGTGCTTCTCTTTCAAAGTGTAATTATATTTGTTCATATTCAGTTTGTGGTATGTTCCCGTGTTCATGTAGAGCAATGATAGCTATATAATTCCACGACATAATAACATAGTGAAGAACAAAAAGTGCAGTGAAATGCAACATCACGATACTTGAAGAGGTTGAACATTCGATGTGTTCTTGTTCATACCTAGGTTTGTGGTTAACCTTTGTAAAACCATTGAAGGTTGTGCAGATGGTCCTTGCTTGAATTCCCACACTGAGTATGTTAGATATGTTCCCTACAGTGATTGGTTGATAAACATATGGTTCATGTACGTGTTCCCACACTAGTTCAGTCAGATGTGTTTTCGGCAATGTATGGTTGATAACAAGTTGATGTGTTCCTTCTTCTACCTTCAATTCAAGTTGTGTGCCAAGATCATGAGTGAGTAAAGGCAAGCAAACTATAGAAGAAGTGCGACTATGTTTCCCCATATAAACACTAAGGGGGGAATGTTAGGAAATTAGTGTTCCATGGTTGATTGTAATATTATTGTGAGGTGATTACATCAGTAATTAGTATTTTACTTTGTGTTAGTTTACCGTATGGTAAATAGTAAATACAATTAATAGTAAGTTAGTGCGCTTAAAAATTTATTTGTAAAGTATTATATTTGGTAATTTGTCAAGTAATATTGTTGTAACAATATTACATACATAGGTTTAGCGGTTGAGCCAAACTCCTAAAATATAGGATATACTTGACCTATTTATTTGTATGGAGCCCAATTGATTAATGTGTTGAATATAATACAAAGGTCTGATAAATATTGTTGTGTTAAATTATTATGAAAAGCTCTTAGAATACCTTCATGTGATTGTTATGTGATTTCTATAAAAACTATGGTTGCGGGATGCTAGTCCACGGACCTACACATTTGTCATACAATTTTGTGTATGTTAAAAGTACAAAAAAATAACTCTAAATTTGTGTTAATCATTTTGTTTATGTACTTGTTAATTAAATACAACATGCTCACATAGATCAAGTGTTATGTATGTCATTCCATTATACCTTCATATGATATTGGGAATTAGAAATAGCTACAATATTTTACTTTATTGTTGTGTACATGATGAGGCATTTGGCCTCATCACAGTGTTCAATATTAATAATTCTTCTCGATCACACTTATAGGTAAAGTTGTTGTGTTGAACTACTACACTTATCACCTAACATAGTCACAATGATGCATGTGGAATCATCCCTATTAATCGTAAAGGAGTTATAAGGACCTGCATATACTTCCATTTTCCACCATCAAAATCATCGAGCATAAACCCAAACAATTTGGAACATCATTGGCTTACGAACAAGGGATTCCTTATAAACGAGCACCATTGATCTAACAAGTCCATTTCACATTATTTAAGTATATTGTGCGATATTTATCTCACATGTATTAACACATCTCTCACATACGATTGCTTATATCGAGAGGGTGAGTTTCTTCCACATACCGACATGTATAATAAGGGCACATATATCAAGAGGTTTGGTATATTAGCCTAATAGTATAATGAAAGGTGCATATTATTTGAGTGATAAGATCCAACCATCTATTTCACAACATACTTGCATTTGAAAAGCAACAAAATCCTAAAACAACACCATCCCTTACAAACACATCACCCATTTCAACCATGTTCAGTCATATATACGTTGAACTTGTGATTACTTCTATTGTCAAACACACTATTCTCAAGTTTTAAATCATTCCCATACTTCATTATTCATCCATTTTTTCTTAGTCTCATTTACGAGCACAAATTACCTACAAGTTTTCATCCATTTTTCCTAGATTAGTCGCCGATGCAACTATCCCGCAATTTTCCTTCCATTCCATTTTCTCAATTATGTCATTTTACACATTCTACATCCTAGTCGAGGTTTTTCCCAAAATAAATCATAGGTGCGATTACCCTATGATTTTTCATCCATCTATTATATCATTCTACACATTCTATATTTGATTCAATCAACTCAAACATGGTTGCAACTACGATCATTGTCCTAAAATTTATTATCACAAATATTTGTTTTTGTCATCAACATTTTCACCATATTTTTCCATAATCAACCATGTCCATCCAAAATTTACTATCAACACAATTAATTAACCATTTTGACTACCTTCTTATGGCTACTACCTACACTCGCTCATCATAAGCTTTACCCCATATCATGGATTGTTCTCCACATTATCATGGTGATTTTTCTACCAAAGGAGAGTTACGTGAAAATATAACATTTATGGAAATCATACTAAGTAGACCTCCTTTATTAAATTCACTTGCTCATAAAGAAGAATTGAACATTCCTAAAATCCCACATTTTGATCCTAGATTTGAAGACGCGCTTTAGATCATGATCTAAAGGCTCTATTTCAATGTCAAAGGAGATATTATTATAACTTGAATGCCTACAATATAAAAACCTATTATTTGGAAAACAATCCTTTTACATATCCTATTAAGGTACCTAAAACTTATATTGTTTCTGTTGGACCTATACTTGTAGACACAAAATCTATGCATTTGGGTACATTTCTAGGTCCTAAAGCATACTAATGTATATATGATTTCTAAGTAAGAAAACTAGTGGTTGTGACTAACTTCTGGCCTGTTTTCTTTATTTATTGATTTCTCTTTGGTCTTGCACACCCTACAACCCTTATGGAAATTGGTTGATTTATCCTTTATGGCCGTAAACACTGGTGCCCGGGCAAGAGACATCGGGCCCAGCGCTTCGTCCATATTGGGCGCTCTGAGCCTTTCTTACCTTTACTTGCTCTTTTTGGGTCTCTTTTATCTTTTGGGCATATTTTTCACTTATGGGTCAGCCTTCCAGTTTTCAATTACGAAATTCAAATAAGGGAATCATATATATACTTAGTTACTTCTCAAAAATAAGGACCAAACACTAAGCATTACTATCACCACCTAAGCTTGCATTCCAAAGGCACTAAATCACTTCAAAGGCATCCATCTAGCATCCATACAAGGGACAAGGGTTGCATATACTTCGCATACACTTCATAGAAGGGGAATTCTATTCTATTTCATCCCACACATTCTATACATCTTCTAAATTCTAGATCTAACTTTGATATCATTTGTCTAAACTTGCACAAGGGAATCTTACGACATTATTTTTACACACACACAAGAACTACACGGGGTCTAAGATGTAGTGCATCGCTCGGTAGTAATTTCACTCTTCGGGTGACCATCGAGGTCAATTTGACTCCACATTATGCATCTTCTTTATTAGATTTGATGTGGTTTGTGGACACATGCAAGTAGTTATTCTATTTTGTAGGCTACAGGTTCCCTCGGTGATCAAAGAGTGAATATCAAACAACAAGAAGGAATCAACAACAAAGTACTTGTGACAGAGAAGAGATCAATTCACGAGCATTTGTATGACCACCAACGTCTAGACCCAGTCGTCAATGCCTAGCACCTCTGTCTTGCCTTGGGGCCCCTATCTCGGCTTTGTTCTTGAGTTCTAGAATTTATAAGCGCAAGAATGACACTTTTTATAGCCTCGTTCAACAATTTCACCGCCCGATCACTTCATGTTCACTCAAAAATCAACTAAGTCTTCCTATCTCTCCTTTTTGCTTAGGATTTCATATCATTGGTTGTTTATTGCTCGGATCTCGTTGTATATTATTATTTTTACATTATTTTTTACAATAGTTACTCTGCAATATAGATTCAATTCAAATTAAATTAAATCAATACCATCCATAATCATTCACACTTAACCTAGTTCTTGATAGAAACTACCACACCCTTTGAATTCCATGCCAACACAATGACTTCAACTTTCACATACCATGTTTCGCTAGTTCCTCCATACCTAATAAAAATCCATATTCTTCATCATTTTCTTATTAATCTCGCCCATTTTCTAAGATTAACACTCATATACCACTTAACCATTATTTATTTATTCACCATTTAACCACGTCAAATCTATATGTTCCAATGTATGACTAATGTCAATAAAGAATTATTGGATCATGTTCATGTTCATAACCTCAAGATATATATATATATATATAATCGATCTTGTTGATGCTCTCATGTTACGCACTTACCCATTAATACTAAGTGGCCAAACTTTGGACTAATACACTATCTTATAACAATATAATGTCATTTCATTTGAGAAATACATCAAATTATTCCTCTATCACTTTTTCGTTAATGTGGCTAAGCATATCACCACATTAGATATATACAACTTAAAATAATTTTATTATGATCCTCTCACTCATTATGTGTCACGTTGGAGATTAGTTTTCCATAAACTCACTTTTTCCATCCCCCAACTAAAATTGACACAATTATTCACCAAGATTTTCACCAAACACATATCTCATACCTTGCAAGTATAACAATTTCGGTATTTTTAAGAAGTCGTTATAATGACGCTATGAATAGAGGATGTTCACGTTAGTAGTGGTGAGGTCAAACTCCACAAAAGAATGACTTTTTTAAATTTCCTAAAAATACTCCACAAGTCAATCAAGTTATTCTCCAATCTTTCATGAATCAAAATACATCTTCAAATATTGTCAAGAACTCATCTAAGGCTCCTAAGAACCCACAATTACGAGCCAAATAACCAAATACTTCACAGGACCCCTTTCAAACGCATCAACGATTCACTCCATCGATTGGGGTATCCTCCTATCATGATGTAAAAATGTTTAGACACTTAATTAATCACACTACCTCCAATTCGGCCTTAGGATCCTAATGTGCTTAAATCGATATACCGACATCAATCCACATAAAAATTTGCTTACCATAGAATCGTAGGCCTCTAAATTGATAAATGTCACCAATTATGCAATATCATTCAAGATTTTATTGATAAAGGTTTTATTTATGTTGACAACACCATGGATCCTCAAAATCAAAGCCTTGTGTGTTCAAGAATCCATTACCATCACATATGACTTCTACCAACCAGGTGAGCCATGACATGTCAAGGCTTCATTCTTATGATCCACATTGTCGGGTAAAATTAAAATGCTAATGTTAAATTAAAATCAATATTTGAATCCACACCTACACCTACATCATCGTTTAATATGATTCTAGATTCACAACCATTCATCACACTTAAAACTAATCTCATTTATCAACTTAATATAATTTCAGCTAAAATTTCACTTTGTACAATCTTCCCATCATCACGAGGCACCTCTTGAATCACTAAAAGCTATTGAATTTTTCTCAAAACCCAATGGAATTTTAACTTTTGTGGAAACTTTCAAACCTCCATTTCTACATCTATTACATTATATGATTATGATATGAAATCACAATTCCCATCATGAAACAAAGGGGATTAAAACACACAATGTACCATTGTTCATCATCGTTGATGTTTAAACAAAATACTTTAAAAATGTCCTTATTGAAAATGACTCTAGTATCAACACCATATCATTCACGACCCTTCGTTATCTTAATATTATATTGTCTCATCTTTCAACATTCATGTTAAAATTAAGAGCATTCAACGACACTCCTTACATTTCATTGGGCATCATTATTTTACTTCTAAAAGTTAGTTCCAAAACTCTCCACACCGTCCTTTATGTCATTGAGGGAGAGCTTTAATATAACATCCTATTGGAACATCCTTGGATCCACGAAATGAATTATATCCCATCCACCCTTCATTAATGTCTCAAATATTTATCGACAATGTTACCCATTATGTCCCCAAAGATTTTGATCCATTTTAATATCGTGATAACATCACGTTCATTTGATTGGATTATACCTTCTTCTTGAGGTACACAAGTTGTTACATATCTTAATGACATCTTCAACATGTCCACTCACACTCCTTCATCTTCTCACACTCTAAATACTTCTAATTCGATAAATCCATCCTATTTGACACGTCACCCGTCTACTTCTTCCCCATCTCCTAAGTCATCAAAACCACAAGATCCATCAACTTCATCATCTTATGAACAACCATCATCGACACTTCCCAAGGAAATCATTCTTAACTATAATTATTTACATTTTTCACTATCACCACCATTGGATTTAATTTTTACCCCATTCTAGTAGCAATCCTTCCACTACTAAGTCATTAGAAGACTAGGAAATATCTCCCATGACTAACGAATCACAATCTATTAGAGTTGGTGAATAAAACTACCTTGTGCTATCATGTTGTTACCCAAGATGTGAATTATTAAATAAAATATTGGACCATCTTCTATCAAACTTAACTAACGGTCTCTAGTCCCATTTGAAATCCCTCCTAATAACACCTTCTTTATGTATGTTGCACACAATAAAGACTCCACCCCTCATGTCAACAATGTATCCATTTCAAAATCTAAGTTTGATGTTGACATATCCTATCTTGTTAAGCCCAATTTTGTGATGTATTATTTACTTTTCCAAGGATTAAAAGGATATGGTTTGAGAAAATTCAAACAAGGTATTACAAATCCAATAGAACCTCGTTACAAGCTATCTACTAGAAAATATATATTGAGTTACATAAACTTAGATGATATTGAAAGTTTAATAGTCATATTCACTAATATTAGTTATCATCCCAAACACCAAGAACCTATCATTCGCATCCACACCATTGTTATTTAATCACTCATTCTTGACAACTCTCACATCCACATCATTGTTTCACGAGTTTAAGACCATATTTTATTGGTTTATAGACGATCTCACATCATATACATCAATCATTGACCCTAATGACATAAAAATTCCATTGGTCTCTGCTACTTATCTATTGACAGGGTTCTTCATTGAGTTTTGAGTAAGTCACGAACATCGGAGAAAGTCATCAAAGTCCTGGAAGAAGCCGCAAAGACTAGAACAAATCACGGGTACAAGAACATAGCCACCAAAGACTAAGGAAAGCCACGGTAAATGGGATAAAACTATGGTACACTAGATAAAGCCATGATACACTGAAAGAAAGCCACAGAAACTAACATAAGCCGTGGAACAAAGACAAACCAAGTCAGAACAAGACAAAAGCCGAGAGGAATGATCAAAATGGGTGAATCTTGAGATATTTTGTATGAAGTGTATTTATTGTAATTAATCCATTGTATATGGGGCATCACAAGAAATATATGAGTGAGTTCCATATGAGAAATATATGATAGAAATGTATGAGGAGCAAGATATATGAGATATAATAGAGAAGATTTGTATATGTAATTGAGACTAATGTAATTATTATTGAGATATAAATAAAGATTGATGTTTGGGGATAAATTTTTGGTGTGTTTTTACATTCTTTATGTTCACAATTTAGATTAGTTTACTTTTCCCGCATACATCTTTAACAAAAGATCAAAATGCTTAAATCTCACACTGTTGTCGAAAATTTAAGTTCAACATTTGGTGTCTGAGCCCATGTTCCTTTTGTTAATCGGATGTCAGGAAAAATATCACCACCAGGATATTGGAAACCAATATTGACAAAATTGAGGATTGGTGGGAAAATAAAATTCATAATATTTGTTATAAAGAAGCAAAAGAATACAAACATCATATAAAGAGATATAATTAGAAGTCTTTGGAGAATACGAGAGAAGATTTTTGGTCTCAGTTTCCACATTTTTGTGGCCTTGCATATTAGCACACGCCAAAAGAATAGAGTGGTCACAATAAATCTTAAGAAACTAGGTTGAGTGGACTCAAGAAAAGTTAAATATTCTCATAAATCTTGATGAGCCTTGGACTAGAGTAATTGATTATGGTACAAAACTACATTAGATTCATACATAATTACTTGGGCCATACAGGTTGGACCAACTTTGACTACAAGAAAGATAAGTTTTAAGTGGAGCAAGAGGCCAATTTCTTAAATTAGTTCCATTTTTAATTAAAGATTTTATGGTTAAAAAAAGGCTTAATCAGAAGCGCGGAAAATTTCCTTTAGGGGATAGGCACCGAGATGGCATACGTGAAGGGGGCGATCCAAGAGACACAACTAAATAGAATTAATGGGGTGATGGTTGGGATAACATAAATAAGATGACATGAAGAAAAGAAAAATCAGAAAAATAACATAGTTGAAAAGACAGATTAAGAGAATTAAGGAGAGTTAGCATTTTAACAAGAATAACTAAAAATGAGGAGGATGAAAGAGAGAGCAAGGATAGTTGCTGTAGAGAAGGAGTTAAAGAAGAAGATAGAGAAACATAGGTTATCAAGGGAGGAAAGAGCAAATAAATTGAATGAGAGAAAAGAAAAATTGAATAAAACTCAGAAAGTAGAAAGAAAGAAACACCCACTTTGAGTGGAGGCCAACAATTGGCTAACCCAAAAATGGAGGCAGACACACAAAGTCTTGCTATAATTCCCGTAGTGAGTGGAGACCAAAAATTTTGGTTACACCATGGTTCTCCGTGGCACAAAATATTTTAAATAGTCCGATACAACAAGCATTATCAAAGCAGACAATACTAGTACGAGATTTATAAGAATTAGTAGGAGGATTAAGACCAAGACTTAAAGAAATAGTCGACACAACAAGATGGGAAGAGATGAGAGAAAGAAACTCCATTATTAATTAAAGAGAAAGGAGAAGAGGAAGAAGAAGTTACTGAGATGAAAGAGTTAGTTGAAGAATTTGGAGAGAAAATATAAAAATAATAGAGGAGAAAGATGAAGAAAAAGATAAGTCTAAGAAATAAGAGAAAGAAGAGGAAAAACAAAATAAGAAGAGAAGAAGTGATGAAGGATTAGAGGATAATTATAGATTAAGAAATAGTAAAGGAAGGAAGATATTTGTGGAAAAAGATAATTATGAAAAGTCCAACTAAGGATGCGTCCCCAACCACCACACAAGCCCAAAGGAGATGACCCCGATCGGTCACCATTCCAAGTGCCGCTTCAAACACCAATTCAAATATAAAAAAGGAGAAAGTTTGATGGAAAGATATCATCAATTGCAAGAAGAAAGTAAGAAGCAGAGAAGAAGTTGTAAGAGAATTCAAAGAATTATTGGGAGAGTTATATTTTGACATTGAATTAGCAAGAGACAAAGGAAGAAAGAGTAACTTGACAAAAATTTCATAATCAATCAAAGAAAGTAAAACTAGTAAAGCAACAATCAATTAGTTAACCTCAAGTACATTCTCAACCAATCAAAAAGATGGTTCAAAATATTAAGTTTTCAGTGTTTGAAAAAGATACTAGTGATGTTGTGGAACATTTATTCATATTGGATTCATATTGGAAGAGTAAAAACATCATAGACAACATCGTGAAATTATATGATTTCATAGGCACTCTGAGAGACGATGCATTATGATGGTATATGAAGACAAATGCACAAGGAACCAAGGATTGGGATATCATTGAAAAGGAGTTTAGGATGGATTTTCATTATCCTAAAGCACCATCAAAAGGAGTGAGTAAAATGAGAGACCTTGTTAGGGAGAGAACAAAACAATTAAGGAATTTAGCCACGCATTCAAGAATGTAACTAGAAGTTAGAAGAACCTCTTATAGACAAATAATGTATTGAATGGTTCACTTCGGGACTCCTTCCTTATATCAGAGCAACATTGGATGGACAACCTTTAAAACACTCTCAGAGGTGATAGAGATGACCATTAGATTGAAGGCCCAACCATGGTGTAGAGAAGGAGAGACATCATTAAAAATTTTTGGAGAGAGTACAATTAGAGCTAGCCAAGCTAAACTCCAACAAGAAATCTAGAGAAATGAAGATATTAAAAATAGTTCACCACCAAGAAGTAACATAAGGCCTAAGATTTGGTGCACATTGTGTATGTGTAAGGTCACGTAAGACAAACTACCCTTACTTTAAAAAGGAAAGAGAGCCACGACTATTAGACAACACTCATCACAAAAAGCCTCTTCTAGTACTATACCCCAACAAAAAGAACATGGTGTAGGATTTGTAGATTATGGGACCAACACACTCAAGATACTTGTCCTTTATTAGAGGTAGCTCCACCCACTAATCAATTAATGTACTACACAACTTGTGGATCCTACAATCATTATCACCATACATGCCCCTCTGTAGAAGAACTTGAAGACCTAAAGGAATACAATACCCACAGAGTGATGGCAAGCAAGATAGAACACAACACCTACCCCTCCCCCATCTTCACAACAAATGCCTACAATTAACCCACCACCTTCACAACCAGCAATCATTGCCCTCAATATCCAAATCAGCAAGGTGGAAAACCTCAATTTTGGAGGCGAATATCAGGGGAATAACTACAATCCTAATTATCAAGGATACAATGATGGAGGATATTGAGGATGTTATAGAGGAGGTTATAAAGGAGGATATAGGGGTGGATATGATAACTATCAAGGAGGAAGAGGATACCAAGGATATCATGGATACTAAGGAAGAGATAACCAAGGAGGTGGTTATCAAGATAAAATACCCATGAATTGTTACAAATGTGGACAAGATGGACATTTAGCCAGAATTATTCGAGTCCTTGACCCTTGTGGTTTTTGTCATGAAAGAGGACATGATTCTTTTAGTTGTCCCAAAGTAGCTCAATTTTATAGGAATGGAGGCACAAAAATAAAATCATTAGGAAGAGATGCTCAGAAGAATGTCCAACATATCACAAAGATACCATGGGATGATGAGGAAATAGAAAAAGACAAGGAAAGAGCATCTAGCTCAAGGATCAAAATAGAAAATGAGAACAAGAAGGAAGAAGCTAAAGAAAGCTATCTTAGGAGGAAAACAACTAAATCAGAAAGAGGCATTGAAGAACCAAAATATAGAGCTGCAGTTACAACTAGAAGTGTAGCAAAAGGAAGGAGTCTGCACCTATAAAGAAGAAAATAATCAGGCTACCTCATGAGGAAAGTTCCTCTAGTGGTGAAGAATGGGATTTTAAGGAGATTAGGCGAACATTCATGAGAAAGAAGTGGAGAAAAGTAGAGTAGTAGTAAAGAAGGCAAAATCCAAGAAGAAACATAAAATAACTTGCTTTATGGAAGATGAAATCATTGCTCTTAAGGAGATAGATTAAAAATCAAACAATCTTACAAATAAATAAGTAAACAATTTAGTATTAAGTATCGAATAAGGATGATAAGAACTTTTATGTTCGAAGAATTAAAGCAGGACATCACAAGAAAAAGATAAATGTCTTCCACACACAACGGACATGGCGTAAATCCACCATATACTTGGATGTCGAGATATTTGACACTACTATTACCAAAGTGCTTCTTGATCTTGGCGTGATGTGAATATGATGTCAAAAACTACTTGGGAGAGACTAGACAGCCTCCCTTAGAACCCACCAAATATTTTATTGGATTAGTAGATGGTTCATCAAAACAACCATTAGAGCACTAAATAATGTCAAAGTTAATTTTATGGGAATCAAGAAGCTAGTTAACTTTGAGGTTGTTGAAAATGTAGCTCTAAAACCATCATATAATGTTATTATAGCTTTAGAATGGTTTGTTGATTGTAATGACACATTAAATTCAGAAGAGAGAGGAAGTAACATTACAAATAGATGGAATTTGTGTACACGTACCACTACATGCAAGGATGAGTGTTGCATGGGCTGAAGAGGTGTGACATGATACTAAAGGAGAATATTTTGATGATATACAAGGAGTATATGCTTTGAATAATTTTTCTAATATCGAGAAGGATTTTGAACCAAATTTAGATGGAGAAATATCAATCAAAAATTGAATCCACAAATGAAATCTTAGATAATGTTGTTGAAGCATGGATACATGGCTTCCTAGAATCTAGAATAAGAAAATTACATTATATAAGAATAATATTGTCTCATGTAATTACCTTAGATGATGATGATTTCAATACTATGGATGACATTTTTTGGCCCGCTTGAGACAAATTTGAGGAAGAAGATGGATATTACTCCAAAAGAAGAGATAGAAGACATTCCAATCAAAAGAGTATATAGATTAAGTCACGGAGCATCCCATCAGACTTTACCAAAATATTCAGGGTTTGAGACTTAGAGGGTTATCTAAATCAAATGGAGTGAGTAATTTCCAAATGAAAAAGCCAGAATGGAAGCGTTAGATGACACCCTGACAATTAATGCTATAGGATGGTGGGCAACTCACAAACCTAACATATCTCATTGAAATTCTTTAACCACATTGTTTAAAAACAAGGTATTTGGAGAGTGAAGGTTACTACGTGGTTATACTTGAGTACACCAATGAAAGTGATCCACAAAAGCACATCCAGATCTACGAGAGACATTAAAATATGTGGAGAACATTCTCCTTTGGTATGGACACAATTATTCATATGGAAACTAAGACCCATACCGTGGTCATGGTACATGCATCAAGAACTCAGATGAGAGACAAGAAATTGGGACCAGATTGTAAAAGATTTTTGTCATACATTCAATTTATGGGATGCAGATCTTAACATCCTTTGGGCATTACAAAAGATCCGTAGGAATTTTATTCTTAACTCCGTAAAAGAGGCCCAAAACAATGCTCATGAAAGGTACCACAAACTAAAGAACCCCAACGACAAAAAAAATCTAATAAAAACCCAGAGATGGCATATTGCTTTGTAGTTGAAAAACAAGAGAGAGATGAAAAACTTGAAAATTTGAGATATAAGATAATAGAAGGAGAAAGGGAAGTAGTGGAGACCAAAACATAAGGATACAAATACTACTACCAGCCTCAAAAGATAAGGACTGAAAATATTGACACAATGGAGATGAGAAGCTTGCTAAGATAGGAGACTATTGGTCAAAAGAAGAAGTGGCCAAAGTAGTAGAACTTCTTCAAGAATTCCAAGACATATTCCCAAAGATTTCAAGGAATTGTGAGGTATAAAAGAAGAAGTGGGAACTATGAAGATTCAAATCAAGGAAGGATTCAAACCATTAAAAAGAGGCCTTATAGGTTAAATCCTAATCTCAAAGTTAAAGTGAAGACAAAGATAGATAAAATGTTGAATGCAAGAATTATCAAACCTATGGAAGATTCAGATTGGATAAGTCCAATGGTATTCAAAACAAGAAGACAGGGGAGATACACATATGTGTAGACTATAGAGAGCTTAACAAAGCCTTGTGTACATGACCCATTTACCACTCCACTTATAGAAGAAGTCTTAGAAAACATAGTAGGGAGATAGGTTTATTCTTTCACTGATGGGTTCTCTAGATACCATTAGGTCGATTTTGCCCTAGAGGATCAACCAAAACCAATTTCTACAAAATGGGGATCATTCATGTACACTGTTATGCCATTTGGGCTGAAGAATGCACCAACAATATTTAGTAGAATAATGATCAATGCATTCAAGGAATTTATCCATGATTTCTTGGAGGTATATCTAGATGATTGGACATTATATGGCTTGTTGAAAAACCATATCCAAGTACTTGAGACTTATGTTCTAGAGATGTAGGGCATTACAAATCTCTCAACTTGAAGAAATGTATATTCTTGACTCCATTTGGTACACTATTGGGGCATATAATTTGTAAAGAGGGGTTATTAATTGATCCAGTAAAAAACTTTGGTCATTATCAATCTACCCCCTCCCAAAACACAAAAAGATGTAAGGAAAATTCTTGGATACACAAGATACCATAGAAAATTCATCAGAATTATGTAGAGATTAGTGCACCTTTGGAAGAGCTGTTTGAAGAAAAGAACAAATAAGCAAATACAATGGAAAAAACAATGCACGGATGTTTTTGAAGTTCTGAAGGATAAGATCTTACATGCACCTATCTTAATATTTCCAGATTGGAAAGTTCCATTTCATGTCCATGTAGACGCATCTGACATTGCCATTGGTGCAATGTTGACACAACCTAGAGAAAAAATGGATCATCTAGTAGCATTTGCAAGTAGAAAGTTAGCCAAGGATGAGAGGAATTATTCAACTACGAAATAGGTAGTATTTATTCAACTAGAGAGAGAGAGAGAGAGAGAGAGCATGGTGTATGCCCTACAAAAATATAGGTAATATTTATTAGCTACATCATTTGTTTTCTACACAGATCATGAGCCATTGAAATATTTATTAAACAAACTAGTGCTACAAGGGTGGATATGTCATTGGTTAATGTTATTCCAAGAATTTGACTTTACCATTGTAGTCAAACCAAGGAAAATTGAACAATGGACTAAACTATTTGTCAAGAATAGAAATGGGAGAAGATGAAGGACCGATTGATGATGATTTCCCTAGTGCACACTTATTTAGAATAGAGGCCATTCCAAAAGAATTTGATGATATAGCATAGTTACTAACCATAGGAGAATTCCCAACGAATATAAAAAACAATAGAAGAGGAACTTGCTAAGTTGGGCCTTCCCTTTACCTTGATCCAGGGACAATTATATAAGAAAGGACAAGATGATGTCCTTAGAAGGGTGGCCTTAGAACATGAAAGAAATAATATATTAATAGAAGCTCATGAAGGTATAGTTGGAGGACATAATGGAGGGGATCAAACAACTAGAAAAGTGATGATGGCCAAATTATGGTGGCCTACGCTATTTAAAGATGCACACAAAAATGCAAGATCTTGTGACATTTTAGTGGGTGGGAAAACCTAATGCCCGAGATGAGATGCCTTTGAAACCAGTCTTAACATTAGCCCCATTTGAAAAGTGGGCTATGGACTTCATTGGACCCATTAAACCAACTGCAAGACACTCTTAGGAAAGATTCATCATTACGGGACAAAGTATTAACAAGATGGGTAGAAGCTATCCTAACTAAAGATTATACTACTAAGACAATGACTAGATTCATTTATGAACATATAATTACTCGGTTTGATGTCCTTTAAGTATTACAAGTGATCAAGGAAAACACTTTGTGAATGTTACTGTGAAGGAATTACTAAGCAATTTCATGAAAACCCATAATTGAAGTACGCCTTATCACCCATAATGGAAGTACACCTTATCACCCATAATTGAAGGTACTTACAAAAATATGTTCATTACAACAAGCGATTGGGATTTGAAGATACCTACAGCCTTATGGG
This sequence comes from Taxus wallichiana var. yunnanensis, assembly GCA_018340775.1. Taxonomy (NCBI): domain Eukaryota; kingdom Viridiplantae; phylum Streptophyta; class Pinopsida; order Cupressales; family Taxaceae; genus Taxus; species Taxus wallichiana. Next base: position 555,598,525 of record CM031234.1, read on the forward strand.
CTTACCACACCACATACAAAAGGATGACTAAATACTCCCCATTTAGATTAGTCTATGGACTTGAAGTCAGTAGTTCCTATAGAGTTTGTACTCCCAAGTTTAAGAGTGGTGGTAACATTTAGGATGAATGAAGACTCTTCACTTCATGAGAGATTGATTGAATTAAAAATTTGGATAAAAAAGGTTCCTAGCAACATACAATCAAACTCGGAAAAGAGGAGACAAAAATCTTGGCATGACCACCACATAAAGAAGAAAGAATTTGACATTGAGACTAGGTATTGCTATATGATAGCAAATGGAAACATCCAGGAAAACTTAAAGTTAGATGGCTAGGACCCTACATTATCAAGGAAATATTGCCTTCAAGAGCAACAAAACTTCAAACCCTACAACTTAAGGAATTACCAGGCTATGTGAATGAGGAAGATTAAACAAGTATAACACTATATATATATATATATATATATATATATATATTTATAATAAAATAATAAAAACCGACCTATCTAAAAATTGACAATTCGGTGGGTAGGACGAGGGGTAGGATGAAAACCAGCAAGGGCATCCTTACTCTAATAAAAAAAAAAAAAAAAAAAAAAGAAAAAGGAAAAGTTGCGGAGGAGGGATACCCATGAGAACAAAAAAAAAGGAAAAGCCGCAGAGTAGGGATACCCACAGTAACAAAGAAAAAGGAAAATATGTGGAGGAGGAATACCCGTGGAATGAAAAAACACAAAGTCGCAGAGGAAGGATACCCATACAATGAATGAAAATGTCATGGAGGAAGGATACTCACGCAATGAAGGAAAAAGCCACGAGAATGAAGGAAAGAAACCCACGAAATGAAGAGAAAACTGCAAAAGGAGAATACCCATAGGAAGAAGGAAAAAGCCATGTAATGAAGAAACGAGAAAAAAAAGTCGCAAGTTAAAGAAAAAACCGCAAAGCAAAGCAAATGCAAATGCAAATGGAAGGAAAAAACTACAAAAACGAAATAAAAAGATAACCCATTGAGAAAATAATAAATGTGGTAGGTACAAATTAGAGGGCTATAAAAGGGATCGATCCATAAAGGCTTAAGGCACAAAAAGATAAACTAGAGATAAAAGAATTCACTAGAGAAAATTGCAAAGACGTGAGCTAGGGAAAATTAGGGAAAATCGAGAGAGATGGATAATCCAATTGAGCTTACACAAGATGAGCTCCCAAAGTGAAGTTCTAGGAGCATTCTCAAAAATCGAATCAACATGATCTAGCGGGTGATTTTTCACACATTCCCTTCAAACTCACTAATACATGCAACTTGTAAAAAATACATTCAATCCCGATATAAAAGAATATGACCACACATGACTTGAAGTGGATAGAAAACTTCTACTCCAAGAAAAACCTACTACAAAAGAACTCAAATACAAACGAAATATGAAAGTTATCAGCAAACTGAAGATAAATGCATGGAGTCGTATTCTATACTTTCCTTGGGTTGTGAATGCAATTAGGGTTCTTCTTGAGCCGACTACTATAATCATATGTGTTATTTGGATCAACCTTACCCAATTAACATAGAAGTCATGGCTAAAGTGATGGGATTATGGGTGGTAGGACAATCAACGCTTACAAAGAAAAGAGACTGCAATGAATGATACAACACAGTGTGGATGGGGTCACATAGATAAAGTGAGGAGTACACATTACGGATATACCAAATCATACCCTCATGTACGCCGCCAAGGCCATATGTTTAAAAATTTATCATACCAATCGGGAAGATGGAGCTCACGGGCTTAATGCTCAAATTTCCCTAGATATGGTGACTTCACATTCAGAATATAATCTTGCCAAGTTATTAGCCTTTGAATTTCATGAAAATACTAGGAAGATAAAGGAAAGAAAACACACCTTTTATTATGGGTCAATATTATTATGTTTGGTTATACACTTCACAAAAACCCTCCCCTACAAAGTAGAACTTGTTGAATGGTGGTCGATACATCGGTGGTTGAACAAATTTGTGAATACATGAATACATTGGATGGGATTACTCAAATCACATCTTTATAGGGTGGACAAATAGGATTAAACAGTTGGTAGCAAACAAGGCCAGGGTATCTGAACAAATTGTGGGAAAATATGAACAAGAGGTAATTTTTATCACAGACATTGATTATGCCTTCCTCAGACCTCTAATTCCACATACATCACATATACACCACTGCCACATGAGGCTTTAGATTAATTAGTGACTACTTCTGTTGAAGCAATTAGGAATTACCTTGTGGATCCTAGGAAGCCAACACCACCAAATTTTGATAAGGTAATTGAAGAAACTTGGGAAAAGTACATAAACAATTACCCCACACAATATGGAAAAGCAGAACCCAGTAAAGCATGCCTAAAAACATATAAGATAAGGCCAACTAAAGGCCCTAGTGCCTTAGAACCCACTACAAATTGTCAGAAAGCACTGACATCAAAAGTAAAAATAAAAGAATACGCAATGAATGCAGAAGAAGAAGAATCATCACAAGGGATAGAAATTTTTTCCAATTCTAAAGAAGAAAAAACTTCATCCCCATCATTATCACCACAAGAACAATTAAGATCTGAATTTTCGAAGAAGCGAACCTTGGCTGGAAACACAACTGACTAAGTTGGCATATAGGTATTACAAGAAATGTTTATCTCTAGGCGGCATTTGCCGTAGCCCAAAATATAAACCTAGTACATAAAGGAACAAATGGATATAGCATAAGCTATAATTTATTACATGGACAAATTTGGGTTGGTCACGAAGATATTATTCAATTACTTCCATAAGTTGACAAAATAAATTCAAGAACAAGTAGAGGTGGAAGAGACAAACAACCTACAATCCCTTCAAAAAGAAAAAGGACATGGCTAAAACAAAAGAAGAAGAAGACCACCAAAGATCAGGACTGCATCAAAGAGGTGGAAGAGTTAATTGGGCTTCTCATAAAAACAAGGAAAGAAAGAGAAGAAGAAGCCAAGAAACCTACTCAAAAAACTAGAAGACACAAAGGCGAGACTTAGAGGAAAAGAAAAGAAAAAGAACAGAAAAAGACTAGAAGAAAGCCGCATAAGTGGCTAATCAAAATAAGAATGAAGAAATTGAGGAAGCCACAAGGATATCTCAAGAAGAGAAAAAGAAAAAAGATACGCAAGAGACAAAAAGAAATAAAAGGAAGAAGAGAAGAAGAAATAAGAAATAGATAAGAAGAAAATGGAACAAGAAGAGAGAAAGAGGAAACATAGAGAAGAAGCTGAAAAACAAGAGAAGAAAAAAACAAGAAGAGGTAGAGAAGAAAAATAAAAAAAAAGAAGAACAAAAGCAACATAAGGTAGAAGAAGAAATAAAGGAAGAGAAAGAAAAGAAGGAGAAGGAAGAGAAAGAAAAGAAGGAAAAGGAAGTGAAAGAAAAGAAGGAGAAGGAAGAGAAATAAAAGAAGGAGAAGGAAGAAAAAGAGAAGAAAGAACAAGAGGAAAATAAAAATAAAGACAAGGAAGAAGAGGAAATGAAAAGACAAAAAAAAGTAGAAAAGGAGAAGAAGGAAAAAAAATAAGAGCATAAGAAGAAAGCCAAAGAAACCAAGAAAGAAGAAGAAGAAAAGAAAGCAAAACAAAAGCATGAACAAAAGCAAAGCATATATGGGAAAAATCCCACACAATTGATACCAATAACATCCTCAATAGACACTTCTACAAGTATGGTACCTATGCAAGCCCCTCGTGACTCATTGAAAAAAATCAAACAAGCACTACAACAAAGAAAAAAGGATCAATCTATACATCTGCAACAAGGGGTGGTAGAAAAAACCACAAAAGGATTCAAGGTTCATTTGAACAAACTCTCCCCCTTGTATAAAATTGCTTGTAGTCAAGTATTGGAGTAAAGTGCCAAACATGATTGGATATGCAACAAAGTCGTTGATATGGAGGAGACAATGTAGAAAATACTATCATCCATTCAAGTAGCAAAGATGCACGTCATTACAAACTCCAATCTTTAGGTAGAGGTGGCAACAGAGAAGGCTTCAGATGAGATATTAAAAGAAGATAACATCAGTTTGAAGTAGAGAATAAAACAATCCACAAAGAAGTCATGGAGGAATATAAACAAAAATTCTAAAGTCATGCAGACTTTGGAGAACCAAATACTTAGGAAATAAATGCAAGCTGCGGTAAGAAAATTGGAGACAGAGCTGAATAATGTCGTAGCCTATTATATATACACAATAATGTGGCCCAACATCGCTCAATAGGAGAAAGCGGATCTTGATAAGTTGGAGCAACAAATTCTTGTTGCATCTACAAAATATGATATCACCAAAGACATGGATGGAGCCCAAAGACAAAAGCTTGCTTGAAATGCCGAGATAAATATCAAACCAAGCAAAGGGTGTGGACCGAGAAGATAATTAATATGCAAGAATACAACACACCAATGGAAATAACACTCATTCAAATGCAACAAGAACTCACCACTTTGCTCGGAATAGATTAAGTCGGTATAAGAAAAAAACCACCATCTGAAATCCTTCAATTGATCCAAGAAAATTCACAACTTCAAGAATGGATAAAATAGATAGATACACACTAAGAGTTTCAGGTATGATTTTGAGAAGAACATTATGCCACAGATCACAAAGTAATCCCCAAGCTCCACCATAAAGATAAATGAAAGGCATAGCGTCCCATAATTCTAGTCAAGCGAATTGAGCAAAGGAACTCTTCCTTATGCCATACGTCTAAGTTTATGGAGGATGATGATTTTGGCCTCTTAAGGTTGTGTCCCGTAAGTACAGTTGGGCGAGTTGAGTGAAGGCATCTTTTCTTACGCCAGACGTCTAAGTTTCTGGAACTGATGCCCATTTTTGGCTCAAAAGAAAGGAAAGAACATTTTTTCTCAAATTTTGGAAGACAAGGTTCTTCATCATGTTGTTGTCTCGAGGACGAGACAAGATTTGAAGTCGGAGGATGATGTTGACAGAGGATTTTCTTCAAGTTTTGAGTAAGTTTCGCAGACATTAGGAGGAATTTGCCGAAGTCTAGAAGAAGCTGCAAAAGACTAGAACAAGTCGCGGGTATAAGAACAAAGTTGAGAAGACTAAGGAAATCCGTGGTAAATGGGATAATCCACGACATTGGATAAAGCCGTAATACACTCGAAGGAAGCTGCGAAAACCGACACAAGCCACGGAACAAAGACAAACCAAGTCAGAACAAGATAGAATCCGATAGATGCATGATCAAAAGGGGTGACTCTTGAGATAGTTTGTATGAAGTGTATTTATTGTAATTAATCTAATGTATATGGGTGAATCATGAGAAATATACGATTGAATTCCATATGAGGAATATATGATAGAAATGTATGAGGAGCATGGTATACGAGATAAAATTGAGAAGATCTCAGTATATGCAATTGAGACTAATGTAATTATTATTGATATATAAATAAAGATTGATTTTAGGGCTAAATCTATTATGTGCTTTTACATTCTTTTTGTTCACAATTTAGAGTAATTTACTTTTCTCGCATACATATTTAAAAAAAGGTTGAACTTCTTAAGCCTCACACTGTTGTCAAGGTTTAAGGTTAACATTATCAATAGCCTCCTCATGCGTAGTAATGTCACCATCAATCAGGTTGAGGCATTCCCTATTGATTATCATATCATGGATACACTTGTGCCTCTTGATTTGTTACCTTTACAAGAAGCCATTCTATGCCATTTAGGTGTCATGGACAAAGATCCTTCCAAATTATCCATACTTAATATTCACATTAATGGTGAAGCTTATTTTGGGGATACCGAAGACCCTCCCGTGAAAGAAACAAATGATCTCCCATCATACACACTTATCGAGGAAACTCAGTATTTAATTTTGGAACACCCAAAGAACCTCACATTGTATTACTACATAAATGCCTATCTTACGAGGAATGCACTAGATACATGTTACTTTCATGTGAGCTCATTAATGTCTTTTCTTAGTCCTATGCCAACATTTCTAGGATGGATTCGATTCTATTATACACAACTTTGTTCTCAAACCCAACACCAAATTTGTAAAGAAAAATCTATACAAAATGCATCAATGAATCACATTGCTTGTTAAATATGAACTACAAAAACTTCTTGATGTGGGATTTATTCAACTTATCAATTATCTAAGTGGGATTATAACATGGTTCGGAAGGTGAGAATCTTTGGGGTATCCAAATCTACATTAAATTTAAGAGCATCAACAAGGATTTCCCAAAGATGAATACCTTATGCCAAATATTGATGTTATCTTGACAATACAATAGACCATGAGGTTTTTTCATTTATAGACGGTTTTGGATACAATGAAATCAAAATCGTGCGAGAAGACTAGCAAAAATTGTATTTACTATACTATGGGGACCTTTTGCTATAAGGTCATGCCTTTTGGTCTTAAAAACACTGCGAATACCTACCAACATGCCATGACTCATGTGTTCCTTGATTACATCCATAATATTATGGAAAATAACGTCAAAAATATTCTTATGAAGTACAAACTCCATTCTAAGCACATAAGTGTCCTTCAAAAATCTTTGCGTGCCTACTCGAATATAAAATATTCCTTAACCCTAAGAAATGCATTTTTAGGGTCACATTATGCAAATTGTTTGGCTTCATTGTCTCATGTCACAAAAGATTCAAGGTTGATCCAACAAATGTCAATTCTATTTTCAATATGCTTCCTCATGAAACCATAGAACAAGTGCACAACTTTGTAAAAGAAAATTTAAGAAATTCAACGTTTTACAACACAATTTTCCAATCATTATCGACCATTCAACCAACTCCTTAAAAAAGGTGTTACCTTTGACTAGGGGAGGCATGTCATATTACTTTTGAATATCTTAAACATTGCATACCTCTGTGCTTTCACCACCACAATTGGGCATGTTGTCCTATATATACAATACCACTACTAACTTTTCTCTTAGGAGCATGTTTGCCCAATGCAATGTGTCCAATCACGAATCTTCCATCTATTATTATATTAGGCATATGTTAGTCACATATGTGCTCAACTATACCCATATAGAGAATATTTTCTTAGCCATTGTATTCTCTACATGAAATTTACAACATTATATGATTAAGAACATAACCTAAATCATTATTAAGGTTGATACTCTCCATTGTATGATGTGAAAAGCATACCACGATAGTTGTACACCCAAATGAATCATATTGGTCACAAAATTCAAACTTGAATCATCTCTTAAAGGCAATCAAATGTCAAGTGATTTCAGATCAACTTGTTACAAAGAATACTCTCGATACACAACCCCTTAAATAGACCTTCCTAATGACTATATATTCACCATTTTCAAAACTAAAATACCCCATAGATGTAAATGAGGAATTTGATATGACATTTCTTTTTGATAGTTCTAAAATAGAACAAGGGGGTGGTTCGGATATCGTATTAATCACTCCCTAAGGCACCTGAATTCCACTCTCATTTAAGTTGGATTTCCCTTATACTAACAATATGGCCGAGTATGAAACACTCATCATCGGTCTCCACCTATCTCTTACTATGAAAATCACATGATTACGGGTCATTGGTAACTCAAATCTCGTCATCAATCAAATTTAAGGGTCACACCAATGTCACAATGAAACCTTACAATAATAAAAGACCCTTACAAACTCTTTACTGCATAGCTCTCATGAGGGCATGATAGTTGATAATAAAATGATCCAAAGGTCATTTTTGGCATTAGAAGTTCCAAAGATCTCTCTAAATTAGTACGGTGAGGTCCACTTTTATTTTGGAAGGGGACCCGACCGCCATGGTATTAGTGTAATTTTAATTTTTCAATTACACTATAATTTTTATCACATTATTTTTGTCCCATATCATGTTGACATGTGGCGGTGTAAATCACATCGATTTGGCAATTTCTGAGAGGTCCACATGGTGGGTCCTCAAGCCACCACGTGGCCTACCACCATCACTCACCAAACTCATTGCCATCTCGGTCCTTATCCTCACCTACCAACTCAATGATCAGCTCGGGATCACCAAAACACCGACAAACTCTCCCACTTAGAAACAATCCTCTCAACTCGATGGGCGCCCAACCCACCTAACCGCACAACTCCGACTCGGCGGTCGAGCAACAAATTTCCAACTTGCCAAACATTTAATGAGCTTGCGACAGGCTATTAATACCTTGGGTGGTGAAACAAATGTGGATATGGCCGCAACCACATAAGACCTGAGTGGTCGAAGCTTATTTAAAGGCTTAAGGTATTGTCAGTCCCACCAATGTGGCATTTTATCCAACAAGGTAACGTGATGCGCGAAGGAAGGGATTCAAACCCTTAGCAATCGGGGTAAAAGATAAGCCCTTACCACTATGCCATGAGGTTTGAACACTATATATATGCTCACATTTGTATTTGTAAGGGTACAATGTAGATTGTGTATTATTTGTATATGGGAAGTTTGTAAAGAATGGTGATTTAAGCCATTATAGGGGCATTTTTAGCTTCTAAGAGGGTTTGGAGTATTGTTCAGAACTCAGAGACACTCCATATGGACTAATTATTTTCCTATTGTGATGTTAATTTTCCATTATTGGAATTGTTTTGCAGTTGCTTTCAACGAGAGAACTAAGGGAAATTGAACGTGTAAGTACTACAAAAGGTAAGGGGATGTTGTTGGATGAAATCTGAGTCCTCTGAAGGTCTGATGGTATAATTTTTGCAGGTTATTTGTTTCATTATGGTATTGTGAGTTTTTAATTGTACTTATAATTGATTTTTAATGGATCATTTTGAATGAACCCGGAAACATAGCCAATTGGTGAACTCCGTAAACAATTTTCATGTTGTGTGTTCGTATGCATCATTATTTATGATTATTTACATATTTAAATCAATTTTAATTAATTAGATGCGATTATAACACTTTCATAATGATTTTGAAAATTGTATTTTGATCCTTTTGATCATGTAAAATGGAAACAAATAATCATTTTAAATTTAGATTTTTGATTTAGTATTTGTGCACATTTAAATCAGATTTTGGATCAATTTCTCAATTATTTTAAATCAAGAAATTGAGATTTAATTAGTATATGATTCTAAACTATTTAACAACATGGGCTTACTACAGTTTATGGATATGTTTTGGTATCGAGCTAGTAGAATGATGGATTAACTTACATTTTTGCGTTTTTGTTATCATATTTTTTGTTAGTTTTAATTAATTTTACACATACATTTGGGCTTGTTGATCTTCCATTTGTAGTGTGCAGTTGTTGGGAGTACAAGTTGTTTGTAGAAAACATGAAACCATGTGATGAGAGGGACAAATGGATCTCTCTTGATCTCACTTGTAGGGTGATGGATATGGAAATGGAATCCAGTTCGAGTTAGCATTCATCACAATGCTTTGATGAGTAAACCATATTGTGAAGCTTTCCTTTCTGGTATGATATCTATATATGTTTTGTTTCTTATGTCCTTTGATTAGGAGCAAGTGAAAAGACCATTCCATTTTAAGATATGGAAATGGCATTAGGACATTGTTTAGGCATTTGAACATTGTTTTTGCACTCTATTTGATTTGGGTATTAATTGGTTATCAATTGATTTTAGATTCACAACTGTTCTTAAGCATTACAGGATGCATTCTTAAAGTTGTTTAAAATTCAATGATTTGTTAACCTTTTCTCATAGGGTGCATAGTTCTTAATTTCTAAATGAGGTAAAATTAATCCAACATTTCTTGTCTATGAGAAATGACTATTTTACACAAATTGTGGTTTTCATATCCATGTTTGGATAACCTTTGTGTGGCCTATTGGAAAAGATATGCCTTATTTTGGAACTATTTCAAAACTATTGGAAAACATGGGGTTTCATCACTACCTCATTATACATAGGATTTCTATGGTGTAGCCTTCTATTCAAGTTGTTGAATTGGGAAGAGGGATCAACCCTTGTATTGGTAAAACTTGATTTCTTAGATAGTTTTTATTTGCATAGTTGATATTGTTGATTAACATGCATATTTTTCAGAGCATATTTTTGGGATTCTGTTGTATGTTGAAAGGATATTTTTCCCATATGATTTTGGATTTGAATTTGGTTAATGGTGTCACCTGTAGTGAAGAGTTGAGTGACATGTTTAACATACTCAGATTTATCTTCTCACATTTATGGTTGATGATTTCCATTATGATTCAGATAACAGTTTATACAGATTCAGTGGGCATTTTCAGTATGTCTAATTTTGGATTTATATCTTTGTCATTTTTAAGACCCACATTTGGGCACATCATGTTTGCAGTTGCATCAGGTGATCTATTGCGGTGAATTGACATTTCTGGATTTGGATGTGACATTTGGCAGGCAGTTTGAATTCTATCCCCAATTTCACATTGGATAGATATTTTGATCTTCACTTGTTTCAGGATTCAGTCTAACTCTCAGCCTCATTATAGGAATTTTTACAGTTTGATTTCTGAATCATTTCCATGATATTATGCAAGTGACATTTCGTGATATTTTTCATGAATGACAGTTTCACGGGGGTTAGTGGACAACGCCTATGTTTGGCATTTGGTGATCCATTTCATACGATCATTTACAAGTACTTTCTTTACGGTTCACTAGATCAATGGACACTCACCTACATTTGTCATCTAGTCATCTATTTCATATTGATCTAGATCAATGATATTTTACAAAGTTTACAATTTTTGTAAATCACGGGATCAATGGACACTCGCCTATGTTTGAAATTTAGTCATCTATTTCATATTGATTGATTTTAATGATATTTTGCGAGTTGAAAGTTTCATAGGTGTTAGTGGAAAATGCATATGTTTGGCATTTGGTGATCTATTTCATACTTATCTACTTGGAAGTACTTTTGTAGATCACGGGATTAATGACACTCGCATATGTTTGGCATTTAGTCATCTATTTCATATTGATCAATTTCAATGATATTTTACAAAGTTGACACTTTTACGGGTCGGTGGACACTTACCTATTATTGCAATTTCGGTGATCTATTTCATATTGATATGATTTTGGATAGTTGTAGTATTAGCCAATTCATAAGGATTCAATTAGACATTGCCTCTTTAGAAGGTGTTTTGTGTCTATTTACACTAATCCATTTTCTATGATATTTTTGGCATTTCAATACATTTAGCAACATTAACCACTATGCTATATTATGGTTTATGTACTTTGGTGTGATACGAGAGATTTGTTTAGAAGATTCGGTGGGCGAATAGGCTTTGGGGACTAAAAGACTTCTTATTGGGGAGGTGTGATCCAAAGGTCATTTTTGGGCATCAAAAGTTCCCAAGATCCATGACCTACCACCATCACTCACCAAAATCATTGCCAACTCGGTCCTTATCCTCACCTACCAGCTCAATGACCAGCTCGGGCTGCTTGAACAAACAAACCAAATCTCCCACACACCAATAGTCCTCGTAACTTGGCAAGCGGCGGTTCCAACCCACCTAACCACTTGCCAAATCGAGCAACTGCGCTCCAATAAATTTCTAACTTGCCAAATGTTCCCAATGAGCTCACGACGGGTTGTTGCTTTGCCTTGGGTGGAAAAACAAACGTGGATGTGGCTGCAACCACATGAGACTTGGGTGGTCGAAGATTATTTAAAGGCTTAAGGTATTGTTAATCCCACCAATGTGGGATTTTATCCCAATAAGGAAACGTGATGCACCGAGGAAGGGATTCAAACCCTTAGCAATTAGGGTAAAAAGATAAGCCCTTACCACCATGCCACGAGGTTTGAACACTATATATATGTCCACATTTGTATTTGTAGGGTACAATGCAAAATGTGTATTATTTAGATATGGGAAGTTTGTAAAGAATGGTGATTTAAGCCATTATAGGGGAATTTTTAGCTTTTGAGAGGGTTTGGAGTATTGTTCATAATTCATAGATACTACGTATGGACTAATTATTTTCCCATTGTGATGTTTATTTGCCATTAATGGAAGCATTTTGCAGTTGATTTCAATGGATAACTAAGGGAAACAACATGCAAGTCTTTACACAGGATGGTAGGGGACTTTTTCGGATGAAATCCGAGTCCTCGAAGGTTTGATGGTATAATTTTTGTAGGTTATTTGTTCCTTTATGGTATTATGAATTTTTTAAGCTGTATTTACAATTGATTTTTAATGGATTGATTCAAATGATCCTGAAGACATAGCCAATTGGTAAACTTAGGAAAAAAATTTCATGTTGTGTGTTCGTATGCATATGTTATTTTTGATTATTTACATATTTAATTCATATTTTAATTAATTAGATGCGATTGTATTACTTTCACAATGATTTTAAAAATCATATTTTGACCCTTTTGATCGTGTAAACTAGAAATGGATAATCCTTTCAAATTTAGGTTTTTGATTAAGTGTTTGTGCACATTTAAATTAGATTTTAGATCGGTTCCTCATTTCCTTTAAATCGAAAAATTGAGATTTAATCATTATCCGATTCTAAACTATTTAATATTAGGGGCTATTACAATTTACGTATAATAAAATACACTTAATTATATGTGCGAAATTGAAATATGTGAACAACAAAATAATATCCTATATGCACACAAAATGGAGGCAACACAAAGTTGAAACTTTTATTAACTTATGAGAAAAATTGTAGCAAGCTAGCCAAGAGGTCATGGAGCAAACAATTATACAAGGCAAAAGAACTCTAAACTTCCTTTTCTCTTTCCTTTTGTATTTATCTACAATGGAGAATATTCATCTTCTAGGTTATTCTTCATCTCCTAGAGTATTCTCACATTCCTCGTCTTTTACGAGATAAATCAAATATATTTGATTTTATCCTACTAAAACTCTCACAAACTTAAATAGATGTCTCATCTCGAGACATAACTGATGTATGTATGTGATCCTAGTCTAATGTTACTCCTATGTCTAATTGATTTTCCCTTGGCTCCTATCTCGAGGAACCCTCATATCAATATAATTCCTACTTCAATATCACTATTCTAAGTTCCTTTGGTTTCTTCAGTTTCTTTTATTCCTTCGAGTTTATTTTTCGGTTTACGAATTAGGGTCCATGCCTTGTTGCACACTCTCTCGGTCATGTCTAATCTATTAATGTAAAAACATAGAAACATTTGATGCAATGTTTTCCTTCTATCCGACTATCCATACAACCTTGTGGGATCATTAATATCTTAATTAGAAGATTCCAAATAGTCTCTAGACCCACTTTATTATTTGTTTCTTTGCCAATTCTATTTTTGCGTTGTTATTCAATACATTGTTATTGTGGGTTCCATTCCATGCTACTTTGTGTGGTATATTGCACCATCAATTATTATTGCTCAATACACCTTGCACTTCATTACGCAATCATATAGCTCTTATTGTTTGCTATTCCTTTTTATAATGCTCGTATTTACATCCATTTTTGCCTTGATTAATGTCTTTACCAATTATTGTGCAAGAAATTGTTCCATAGTCGATTAACCTCAAATTGTTATCTTTTAGAAGTCAAGAGACATTTCTCACACCCAATAATCCACCTCAACATAACATAAGTGAATTTATTTTTGCGTGAAATTGGTACATGGAGTGTTCATAGCTCCTTATTTCCATTCAAAATTATATATTGACTAAGGAATCTATTAGAACATTATTTATTGCTACCTTTTAATTGTGTTTGTTGTCATTTTCTATGGGGAGTGCTTGATTTTTTTCATTTTAAATGAAAAATCAATGCTTATCCTTCTATGTAATCATTACATGCATACCTATAAACATCTTTTTGTCCTTGGGAGGTTAGTACTCCTCCCTACTATGCAATTTATATTTTTAAAATTTATCTTATTACGCATATGAAAAATTGTTAGTACCCACCACTTCTCAAACTCTCCTTGCGATAAATTCCTCTTCCACTGCTTTGTGGGTGTATTGGTCGCTCCCAAACATATTACTCATCATAATTATGCTTTGAAGCAACAATGAATTTCTCTTCCATCAAGTAAGACGAATAAAACCTCACACTAAACCGACCAATCATTCTCACATCGCACCAAATGTAGTAATTACCATCTCCATCTATGCATAGTGGATGTCATTTCTACTTCTAGACAAATGTCTAACTCTTACGTAGTTCTTTGCAAAGTAGAACCACAATTTATCTTCATTCATATGCATGCATGCATGCATGTTCTATCACATGAAAAATCTCTACATTGATCCATTTGTTGCTTCATATTATTTTTTCTTCACACGAAAAAAATACACTCTTCCTTTCTCAAACTTACATGCTTAGATTTTCAGGTGCTCTCATCCACACTCTATTGTATTCCTGTTCAAATTATAGGCTCCTTCCACATGCTCTCATCCAAGCTCATCATTTTTAGAAGAGGCCCTTGATATCTCTCACTAAGGCATGCTAGTAGATGATAAAATACATTTAATTATATATGCAAAAGCTGAAATATGTGAACAACGAGACAATATCCAATATACACACATAATGGAGGCAACACAAACCTAAAACTTTTATTAACTAATGAGCGAGAATTACAAAAAACATGTCAAGAGGTCATGGAGAAAATAATTATTCAACACAAAATAACTCGTTGCTTCTGTTGGGTTTGGATTTGCACTTGGAATGAAACCATAGTCGGGGACAAGCAAGTCCCTCCTCTTTAATGGCCTATGTACAAATACACAGTCTTTCATTCAATGGTGGTTTCCCGACATCTTGAAATGTGCTTTATGCCTAGAAAGTTATCAATACATGAGGATAGAGGACTTGAAGAGAGGAGGGAGTCAGATGAAGACAATACTTTCAGGGAAAAGAGATGGCGAGAAAACCCTTATAAGTATTGAGAAAATGAGATATAGAATAGAACCATTCACGTTTATAACTGGCCCAATCCGTAGACTCAAAGTTCTTGAGATTGTGTAAACTAGAACACAAATTTTCTAAGCATGCAAAGATTAAATGATTCACGGATCGAGCGAAGGGAAAAGAAAAGAGAAAAAGGGAAAACCTTTATATTGATTTCTTCCAATCGGTTACGAGTTCGAGAATGTCAAAATTCCAACCCTTATAATGGCTTTGAAAGCTCATGATATAGCTCACAAGAGACGGTTACAACTTCCTTGAGAAAATAAGAAATAGTTACAACTTCCTCAAGCAAGCATGAAACAGTTACAACTTATTCCAACCACTCACGCCCTTTCGAATTCTTGATTCGCAAAGAAACGTTAATGGCGGAAAAACTAGGTTCAAATATATGGCTATTACATTATTTTGCCAGTTAAAATATGGGCCATTCGATTTGCTTTTATAACTTTAAATCTGGGCTGCCCACATGGAAGAAATTGATTGTGGCGAGCTGCGAACGCCTTTTTGCATTTCTTACCTTTGAAGCTGCGCGCTGACACATGGAGAGCTCCGTCGGTTCCTTTATACTTAGCTGATTTGGCCTATTTCCTGCTTGACCCATGTTGACCCTTAGACACGTGGAGGATTGGCGCTCATTTGAGTTTCCATTTTGGAAATGCCTCTTAAAACTATGCCGAGTTGACGCGTGTCTCCTACCGCCAGTCTTGGACTTTTCAACGGCCAACTTTGTCTCCCCGTTGACTTTAACCATGTGGTGAGATAGCGCTACTTGGAGACTGACCCTTCAATTTCACTTCCAAAATGGCACCGTTAAGGCACATGGAGACTTCCGCCAACCCGCCCATACTTAGTCAATTTCAAGATCATCTCTCTCTCTTTAGACTGAGACATGTGGAGGACTGGCGCAAGTTTGAGAACTACCCCGGCTTTGACTCTTGAAGCTGTGTCGATGAGGCACGTGGCACCGTCTGTTGAGCCTTCCATACTTAGCTAATTTTAGCTTGTTCTACCTTCATTTTGTACCTAGGACACGTGGAAAGCTTGTTCTATTTGAGGACCGTCTTTTAGACCCTACCCCAGAGTTGTGCCATTTGGACACGTGGAGGCCTCCACTATCGCTTGAAACATGACCAAACCACATCCAATTAGAGATGCCCACGTACTACCCGTGGATGTTGGGGAAAAATTTAATGGGGAAGATATGCCTACCATTCCCAATTGCGGGAAGAAAATAAAAAGAAGGGAAGAAACCTCACCATTATGCTCGAATTTTAAATTGTTCTCCACGATTGGTAAAATTGCAAACAATGCCAGGATTGACGCGATCCAATACTCCAAGGTACAGACTCAAAATTTTGAAACTTGACTTCAAAAGAGGGGAATTTTGAGGACGACAACAACTAGCTCTTTCTGGGGATGACTTGGCTTGGAACAAAGACACAAGGCAAGATCAAGAATTGCAGATAACTCTGGGAAAGAGGACCAATGCCTTATCCATTGGGCAATAGAGTCGAAAGAAAAACCAATACAAGGCAACACACACAAGACAGGAAAAAGAAACAAAACAAAACAAACCAAAAGGGAAGAACATAAACGAAACGTAAAGGAATGACCCAAAATCAAAACACTGTAAAATATATAGAAGGACTACCTAGTCACCTAGGACTTGAAGAAATTCGAATCTTCGCTCACTATAAGGAAGTGGGAGAGGATAACCATCCATGTAATCCAGGATAAAGAGTTCTCTCCAACAAAATGTCTAATTCTAAAAGGACCAAGCTTAAGAGAATCAGACTTACCATGAATTCCTCGTGGCTCATGTCTTTTGTCCCAAAGCAACACAATGCCTCCCACCTGGAATACTCTGGGTTTGGCTTTCTTGTCAAATAAAGCCTTCAATTTCAACCGACGAGCTGTTATCCTGTCAACCACTTGCAATCTGTCCTCATCAAGCTTCTAAAGGTACAAAATTCTCTTATCCAAAGAACTACTAAAACTTGAATCTTCAATGGCTTTCATTAGATGTAAGGCTGGAAATTCCACCGTGATTGGTAGTTGAGCTTCCACACCATACACCACTTGGAAAGGAGACATTCCAATTGCTCTCTTGGGTGTAATTCTATCAGCCCAAAGTGCATCATATAGCTTCTTATGCCAATTCCTCTGAGAATCATTTACAAGCTTTCTAACTATGTTCACCAAGTTCTTGTTCGTTGATTATGCCTGTCCATTCCCTTGGGGTAGTAATCTGAAGAATGAGCAAGTGAGATCCCATACCCATAGCAGAACTCCATCATTTCAGTAGAAGAAAAATTGGAAGCATTGTCAGTCACAATTTTGTTTGGGGTCCTAAATTTTATCAATATGTTCTCCTTAATGAAGTTGCAAACTACCTCAGAAGTAATGCTCTTAACTAGGATGGCTTCCACCCACTTGGTAAAGTAATATGTGGTAGTCAACATATGGTTATGTCCAACACTGGAAGGTTGGTTAAGAGTTCCAATGAAATCTAAACCCATTGTTGAAATGGATCTTCAATCACTACATGCTTGAGGGGCAAAGTAGCCAACTTAGGTCTTCCAACAAACGTTTGGCATGCTTCACATTTACCAACCCATTTTGATGCATCTCTAAATAGAGTGAGCCAATAATAACCAACACAAAGTATTTTATGAGCTATTACAGTAGAGGAGAAATGACCTCCACAAACCTGGTCATGAAAAGCAGAGAACAACTTCTTTTGTTGCTCCTTGTCTACACACTTCAAAAACCTTCCATCTATGCCTCGTTTGAACAAAGCATTCTCACATAGCGCATATTGTGCAGACCTCAGTTTGATGGCTCTATTCTCCTTGGAATTTAAGTGAGATGGAAAATCTCCATAGGTCAGAAAGTGAGCCATGTCAGCATACCATACATATGTCGAGATGAGGAACAAAACAATAGGGACATCAAATTCATCTTTGGACAACTCCTTAGCAGCTCCCTTAGAAATGAGTTCACACAGCCCTTACCCCAAACTAGCTTTGTTGGACTGATGTCAAGATCATACTCTTGCACCTTTGCTACCCAATTACCTCTCTTGGTTCCAAATTCTTACTGAGTAAGAATGTATTTGATTGTTGTATTAGGCACCAACACCACAAAATGAGAATTAAGGATGTAAAACCTAAACTGCTTAACAACTTTGACAACTGAAAAAGCATGTTTCTCCATCATGGTGTACTTTAGCTCATGAGTTTTCAAGACATAACTCATGAATGTAATTGGGAGCTCATGATCTTCAACATTCTTTTGGGCTAACACAACAACTAGGGTATTTTTAGTGGCATAACAATAGATAATGAAATCTTTGCTAAAGTTAGGGCATGCCAAGATTGGAGTCTTTGCAATAGCTTGTTTAATGTTCTCAAATGATTTCTTCCCTTTAGAGGACCAACCAAAAGTTTTCTTCCCTTGCATCATGCGAGCAATGCTCATAGTAAGTTCTATAAAATTAGGGATGAATCTCCTTAGGAAATTGATCTTACCAAAGAAAGAATGGACACCTTTCTTACTTGATGGAAGAGGAATTTGCTTTGGATGGCCTGAACTCTCTCCAGATCAATCTTGATCCCTTCCTTTGAAACAATGTGTCCCAAAAACTTTCCTTCTATGACACAAAACACAAACTTCTTAGGGTTTAAATAAATCCCATGCTCTCTACACTTCTGCAATATTGTTTCAAGGTGTTGGAAGTGATCTTTTCTTGCTTTAGAAAACATTGTCAAGTCATCCAAATACACAATAATGCATTTCCCTTTCAAACTACCAAAATCCAAGTCCATGGCCCTCTGGAAAGTAGCACCAGCATTGATGAGACCAAATGGCATCCTCTTGTATGCAAAGGTGCCCTAAGGAGTAGTAAAGGTAGTCTTATGTTGATCTGCAGTATTCACCTCTACTTGATTGTACCCCGAGAATCCATCTAACATAGATAGCATCTCCAAGCCTGTGACAGACTTGCAATACTTGGTCCATCATGGGGAGAGGGTAATTGTCCTTCAAAGAACCCTGATTTAGATTTCTAAAGTCCACATAGATCCGGATCTCACCATTCTTCTTCTTGACAGGCACTATATTAGAAATCCATGTTGAATGGTGGATGGGGAATATGATCTTAGCCTTCAAAAGCTTTTGTATTTCTTGGAAAATTGTATTAGCTATCTTTGGATTATATTTCCTTTGCTTCTGTTTGAAGGGTTTGATCCCAGGCTTAAGAGGAATGAAATGTTGCATTTATTTAGGCTGAAAAGCCTTAAGATCATCATAAGAGTAAGCCAGAACATCAACATACCTTTTCAACATATTCACCACCTTCTTTTATCTTCCTGAGTGCAACATTTTCCAATGTTGACCATTTTGGGATCATCAAGACTCCCATATTCACTTCCTCGGTCTCGAAAATTCTTTGGGCACCTTGGGAAACTTTAGACTTCATATACCTGTCATGTTTATCAAAAAGATCCTCTAAACTCACTAGACCTTTAGGAATTTTTTTGCCTTTCAGTTTGATGCATCCATCTTGATCCATCTCTTCTTTGACATCCTCTTTAACTGATGACACACACTCTCTAGGAAAATTTTCACTTCCTTCAAAGTACAATTGATCAAAGTTGTCTCTGAGCTCCAAGAAAGAAAGCAAATGCTGATCATCATTGAAAACTTGCCAATTATTTGCATTGTTAAGAACACTTTGGGTCTATAGATCATCTCAATGGTGAACTTCTCTTGAGGGAAATCGGGATAAGTAATCAACAAGGACCCCAAAATAGCTAGAGACTCAGCTCTAGTGTTCCTTTCCCTCGGCACAACTTTAATGGAAAAAGCATCAAGGAATTAAATGGAATCCCAGACCAGATTACTATAGTGCTTCAACCTTATGTTCTTTACCTAATAAAGGTCTCTAACTTGTTTTATAATTAGCTCTTCATCTCCATGAGCAAGAAGGTTCTTCACTCCCATTTCCTTCGCCATGCTCAACCCAAGAATAAGGGCCTCATACTCGACAAAGTATTGTTGGTATTTTCAAACTGAAATTTGAAGGAGAAAGGATGAACCTTACCCCCAAGAGAAATGAGCACTACACTAGCTCTG
This sequence comes from Taxus wallichiana var. yunnanensis, assembly GCA_018340775.1. Lineage (NCBI taxonomy): Eukaryota > Viridiplantae > Streptophyta > Pinopsida > Cupressales > Taxaceae > Taxus > Taxus wallichiana. The sequence goes on from CM031234.1 coordinate 555,618,639, forward strand.
GAACTAGCTGAAGAGTAGCTTCCATCAAACTCCAAAGTCCACACATCATTAGGATCAAGCAACACTCCCTTTGGCAGACTTGTCTCCTCTTGTGACATGATCATGTAGTTCCCATGCCCAATGTCTTCATACAATATTTGTGCTTTAGGATCATCTATCTTTTGCACAATATACTCTGCTTGTTTCTCAAGGGCCAACTTCTTCATCTTCCCATTGACAGGGATCAAGGCATGTGACCAATCCATTTGGATTTCCCCTCCTACCTCCTTATAGAAATTTCTACTCAGCAACATCCCATATGAAGGAGGAATATCAGCTACCAAAATGGTGGCTAAGACCCTTTTCTCTGGGAAAGCAACGAAAGGCTACTTGTGCATCTTTAATTCTACCAACCAAAGGTACTTTCTTACTCTCCATGGAATAACAAGAACCAAAGGTATGTGTTAGGGTCAAACCCAAAGCATGGGCTACCTTTGTAGGCATTACATTATCTGATGCTCCTGAATCTATGACACAATTACTGAGTTTATGGCCAGCTATGAGAAGGGTCACATAGAATGGTTCAATTTTCTCATTAGGGGAAGTGACTGTGGCCACAAGGCTTGATTGAGATGAGGAAGAGGGAGTGGGAAAAAGGCATTTAGAAGAATGGGTTGGGGTTTTAGATTTAGAATTTATAAAGTTAACCATTTTGGCAAAGGCTTTAGGATGGGTTTGGTAGAACTTTGCTTCATAAATCTGAATCTTGGTATTTTAAAGATGGTCTATAATGTCAAAAGATCCAGATGTGGATGGGGAATCACTACTAGGAGTAGGAGGAGCTTTTGATCTATTAGCTTTATCATTTGTTGGACAAGAATTCCCAAGGTAAGTAGAGGGAGAAGGACTAGCAGAGCTTACCTTTTGAGTGGAAGTAGTAGGAATAAGAGCTCCTCTTCTTGCAATCACCAGGATGGTGGTGGGGTACTCCTTGGATATTTTTGCAGGTTGCACCACTTTTTCCTTTTTGTTGGTCTACTCCCAGGTCATAACAACATATGAATCACTGTTCATCTCAGCCACTACATCATCATAATCATCTTCATCATCCACACCTTCAGTGGTGAGGAAATGAACTCAAGAACCACCAGGCTCCTCTAGCTCTTCATCGCTTCCATCTTCTTCCTCATCATCGAGGCTCAAGAACCTCACAAGTAGCATTGACAGGTACCTTGAGGGTGGAACTTCAATGGCCAAGCTGGTTTGAGAAGAGGGCAAGCGGTTCTAGGTGAAAGTTCTTCCTTATAACATCTTGATATGGAGCATGCTTGAGCCAATTGTTTCTTGATGGCAATGAGGTCATTAACTTGATTTTTCACCAATCGATCTACATTACCTCCAGGAGGAGAGGAAGAAGAAGATGCTTTGGATTTGAAAGACTCCCTTTTCAGCTTGCCAGACATGATCAAGTCATCTTCCACACTGACCAATCTCTGATCAGCATCCAAAGTTGCAAGATTTTCTCTCCTCGGGCATAGCTTACTTCTGGATTGAGCATTCAAGAAGAAACACTTCTGAATCTAATCAACATGCCTAGTATTTAGTGGAATCTTATTAATCAACTTGTTGAACTTGGCCACAAATTCTCTCATAGGCTCATGTGGATCCTTCTTGATTTGATAAATCTGAGCTAGCAAAGCATGCACATCTTTAGCAGGTTTGAAACGCTGCTCAAATTTAGTCCTCATAGTAGTCCAATCGGTGATGGTCCTAGCAGGAAGATGGTAAAACCAATCTACAACATTGTCTTGCAAGGTCTCCACAAACAACCTAATAGAGACATCCTCATGTTCAACTCTAAGGACCCCACATGCAACAATGAAGGCTGCAATGTGTTCATCAGGGTGCACTTTTCCATCACCTCTAAATTTGGGAAAATTCTTCCTGTTACCCCTAGGTAACTCATGCAATGGTTGAGGAAGAGCCAGAGGCCCAACTCTTTGACCCCAAGGCCGAGGTGCTACCATCATTGGAAAGATTTCTTGAAGTGGAACTGAACACCAGTAAGAATTAGGGCATAGAGATTAGGGCTAAGTTTTGCTTGAGGAATACTACTACCAGAAACTTTGTCTTCAACAGGAGGTGTGCTTGTGGAACAAGCTCCTCTATTTCTTCATGTTGGAGGAAGTTGAAAAACTTATTGATCTAGGAGTTGAAATTGGGGATCTTCAATTCCAAGATCCCTTCTACCACGAGTGTATCTTAGAGTCGCGGATCAAAGAAATGATCAATTAGTTTTTATTTTTAGAAAGGAAATTTGTCGAACAAATCCCCAGTAGAGTCATTAAAAGCTGTTGGGTTTCAAATTTGTACTTGGAATGAAACCATAATTAGGGGAAAAATAAGTCCCTCCTCTTTAATGGGAGAGGTTCCCTTTTTTGAAAGCGAGGGCAAAACCTATGTATAAATACATAGTCTTTCATTGAATGGTGGTTTCTGACATCTTGAAATGTGCTTTATGTCCGGAAAGTTATCAATACATGAGGATAGAGGACTTGAAGAGAGGAGGGAGTCGGGAAGAAGACAATACTTTCGGGAAAAGAGATGGTAGAGAAAAACCTTATAGGTATTGAGTAAATGAGATTTATAATAGAACCATTCACATTTATAATCGGCATAATCCACGAGACTCAAAGTTCCCGAGATCGTGTAAACTAGAACACAAAGTTTCTAAGCATGCAAGGATTAAATGATTCACGAGATCGAGGAAATAAGGGAAAAGAAAATAGAGGAAAAAGGGGAAAACCTTTGTATTGATTTCTTCCAATCGGAGTTACAGCCTCGAAATGTCAAAATTCCAACCCTTACAATGGCTTTGAAATCTCATGATATAGCTCACAAGAGACAGTTCAACTTCCTTGAGTAAACAAGAAACAATTACAACTTCCTCAAGCAAGAAAGAAACAGTTATAACTTATTCCAACCACTCGTGCCCTTTCAAATTCTTGATTCATAAAGAAATGTTAATGGTGGAAAAACCAGGTTCAAATATACGGCCGTTACATTATTTTGCCAATTAAAATATGGGCCATTTGATTTGCCTTTACAACTTTGAATGCAGGGCTGCCCACATGGAAGAAATTGATTGGGGTGGGCTGCGGATGCCCTTTGCATTTCTTGCCTTTGAAGCAGCTCTAGGATGACATGTGGAGAGCTCCACTAGTTCCTTTATACTTACCCGATTGGGCCTATTTCCTGCTTGACCCATGTTGACCCCTAGACATGTGGAGGATTGGCGCTCATTTGAGTTTCCACTTTGGAAACGCCCCTTAAAACGCATCGAGCCGACACGTGTCTCCTACTGCTGGTCTGGACTTTTCAATAGCTAACTCTATCTCCCCATTGACTTTAACCACATGGCGAGTTGGTGCTACTTGGAGATTGACCCTTTGATTTCACTTCCGAAATGGCATTGTTAAGGCACGTGGAGACTTCCGCCAACCCACCCATACTTAGTCAATTTCACGATTGTCTCTCTCTCTTTAGACTGGGACACATGGAGGACTGGCACAAGTTTGAGAACTACCCCCGGCTTTGACTCTTGAAGATTCACCAATGAGGCATGTGGTGCCGTCCATTGAGCCTTCCATACTTAGCCGATTTTAGCTTATTCTACCTTCATTTTGTACACTGGACACATGGAAAGCTCGTGCCTATTTGAGGATTGTCCCTTGGACCTTGCCCCTAGAGTTATGTCATTTGGACAATGTAGATGCCTCCACTGTCAGAAACATGACCAAACTGCATCCAATCAGAGATGCCCACGTCTTTACCTGTGGATGCTTTGGGGAAAAATTTAACGGGGAAGATACGCCTGCCATTCCCGACTGTGGGAAGAAAATAAAAAGAAGGGAAGAAACCTCACCATTACGCCTGAATTTTAAATTGTTCTCCATGACTGGTAAAACTGCAAATAATGTCAAGCTCGACGTGATCTAATACTTCAAGGTACATGAGACTCAAAATTTGTGAAACTTGACTTCAAAAGAGGGGAATTTTGAGAATGACAAAAATTCCTTTGTTATTTCCTTGTGTATTAATCTACAAAGGACACTCTTCATTTTCTATGTTAATTATGCAAACACCCTACATACATGCTTCATTCATCCAATTTTTTTGCTTAGAAGTCACAAAAACAACTTTATCGTTCACTTTTCTCCATAGTTCATACCTTGCTAAAAATTTCTCAACATATCAAAATGCAATGAATCACTGTAACAAGAATTAAAATCACTTTAAACATGTTTGATATCACCAAATACACTTGTCCCATCCATCAAATCAGTTTTACAAATACATTTTTCTTCATTTTCCTTTTATATGCTCACTAGTCCTTGTAGCCTTGAAAAAGGACAAATTTTGCAAACCACAAGCTTCATACATGACTGATGATATTTCTAGGCACCCTTTTTTCTCATTATTATACCTAGAAAGTTTCAAATAAAAATTCCACTCCTATATTCTTTTATACTCTTTTAGCTTTTCTAGTATTTTTGCCAATTAGCCCTTCCCCGACACAAATTTCAACACTGGGAATGTCCTGTAAATTTTCAATCAAAAATAGTTATAGATTTGGGCACCCTTTTTCTTATTCTTACTCAAGACAAAATTTAATATATATAAGATGCTCCTGCATCATACTCCCCATGTGAAGAGAATGATGCTACATACAAAAATGCCTTCTTTTTTCTTGTTTTCGAATTATGTTCCACTTATAAAATTCTCTTGTGTACTACTGCATTTTCTTCAACTTTATCAGCCACATTCTTCATTTGATCTTCCATCTTCATCTTCATTCTCTTCATATTCTCTTTATCCTGAAAAATGAGGTCTTCACGTTCTCTTTTCTTCATTTGAGCTCTTAAATGAGCTTCTTTTTCAATGTACTTTATCTCTTTCTCTATTGTACCTACACATTCACAAATAAACAAAACCTTAGTTTTAAAAACAAGATACTTTTGAGTCTCTTCACTTGCTTTTTCTTCTCTCTCTTCATCTTTTTCAGTTTTTTCTTCCATATCATCAATTTTCTCTACTTCATACTTCAATTCTTCATCCTTTAAAGCACATTCAAGTGCCCACAACTCATCTTATAACTATTCTTGACTACTATATAAAAACTAAAAATCAATATTTGCTATTTCTCCTTTGAATTCTTCCTCAACATTGAATATTTCTTTGCTCTCATCTTTGATTTCTTCATTCTTTTGTTGATTTGCCTTCACCTCCATCATTTTCATTTTGTCTTCTTCTTCTGCTATCTTCTTTTTCTTCTTCATGAGTGACCTCAATGGCCACTTAACTATCCTTTTCAACACTATCTTCTTCACTCTATTCACTATTTTATTCATGACTTTGCTTTGCATTTCTCTCACTTTTCTTTCTAACTCCTCAAGCTGCTCCAAACTTCTTCTTATCTCTCTAATATCTTTTTCTTCCCTTCCTCTCTTCTTCTTTCATGTTTTTCTTTCTTTCTCTTACTACTCTTCATCAACTAAAATAACTCTCTCACTATCTCAGCCTCCATTTTTTCTCTCTAGCAAGTCTTTTTCACCTTGCCAAGTCTCACCTAGGTGTATTTGCTTACCTATTCTTTTGAATTCTTTCACTTATCTGTTATTTTTCTTCACCTTTCAAAGGAGCAACCTGTCATTTTCTCACACATATTCTACTCACAAGAAGGTAACCATCAATTTCAACAAATCAATCAATTCAACCTCATTCATCAAAATAACTATTTGATGCTTTCTTATCAAAAAGAAACTTTTACCTTCAAATAGAATGTTCAAACTTCTTTAATTTCCTTCCTTTGATACCAAATGATGCAAACACCATGCATACATGCTTCGTTCATCCAAAAATTTTGCTTAGAAGTCATAAAAACAACTTTATCATTCACTTTTCTCCATAGTTCATACCTTGCTAAAAATTTCTCAACATGTCAAAATGCAATGAATCGATATACCAAGACTTAAAATCACTTTAAACATGTTTAATATCACCAAATACACTTGTCCCATCAATCAAATCAGTTTTACAAATCTATTTTTCATCATTTTCCTTTTATATCCTCGCTAGTCCTTAGAGACCTGAAAAAGGACAAATTATGACAAATTTTGCAAACCATGAGCTTTCATACCTGATGGTAATATTTCTAGGCACCCTTTATCCTCATTATTATGCCTAGAAAGTTTAAAATCAAAATTCCACTCCTATTTTCTTTTATGCTCTTTTTAGCTTTTCTAGTATTTTTGCCAATTAGCCCTTCCCGACACAAATTTCGAAACCTGGGAATGTCCTACAAATTTTCAATCAAAAATAGTTATAGATTTAGACACCCTTTACGTTATTCTTACTCAAGCCAAAATTGAATATATATAAGATGCTCCGGCATCGCTTAATCTTCATCTCCCTCTAGTCTTCTCACATTCATCGTGCTACAAGATAAATCAAATATATTTGATTTTGTCCTCACCAACACATACCAATGTCATAACAAAACCTTACAATAATACAAGACCCTTACAAACTCCTTACATAGTTTACTCATTACAAAATTTTGTCCATCCTATGGTCCTCCAATAGGTTTTCTCGACACCATGGTCTCCTTAGGATCAAACACACCTTTGGAAAATCATAAAGAGATGAGTATTCTCCATGTTTTTGTTTGCGTCCTTTCACAACCCTCATTCAATTACATAAACATACTTAAAACTTTTAATATCGAGACCACGCCTCTGATCGTATGGTATGAGGAGATTGTCACCTACCTAAAATTTAACACGCTACCACCATGCCTCACTAAAGCTAAATAGCACACATTCTACTAAAAGGCCACCTATTGCATACTCATGGGGATATCCTCTATAAGCACAATTGTGATGGTATTCTCGTATGTAATCTGCACACCCAAGAAACATTAGTTGTGTTCGTAAAAGCACACAATGATATCTATGGTGGCCATTTCAATGGTTTGGATATGTAGTCACTAAATCATACACTTGCTATGTACATCTTGAACGCAATGCTTCAAATGTAAACAATTTAATAAATCAAAAAGTTGTATAATTACTTGCAACCAACATATAAATAATACATCCACTCTCCTAAATAATAGGAAGCTACAAAATAATTTCCCTAATTACGTGAGTGGTTCCAACCACCACTAATCACGTAAAACCAAATAACCAAATAAATAACAACTTACGAAGTTATTTATTTAATATTCACACTAATATATTATTCCTAACATCCCCCCTTAGTGTGAATATGGAGGAGAAATATTACAATCACACACCTTAATATAAAAATCTTCATCACTTTGATCATCTGAGTGGTTGTATCACGAGTGGTTGTCATTGTTCTAGATATAGTCATCCTCTTCATTTGATTCTCCAACTACCATTGCCATATTTGTCAATTTTCTATCAAGCGAGATCTCGTGCTCATTTTTGCAATTTAGAAGCACATGCCCTTACTTTTTACAATAAAAACATGTACCTTTAGTTTTTCCATGTTTAGGATTCTAGTAAGAAGTGTTGGGCTTTGTCATTGTAGCCATTAATTTCTCTGTTTCTAACTCCATAGCTTTGTTCTTATTTCCTTCTTCAAGTAATGTAGAAATATTGTTTTCCAGAGATGGATTTAACTTACTTAAAGTGAACACCACGTTTGACATACTATTGGGCATGTTGTTCAATAGTATTGCTTTTACATCGTTATCTTTAATAGCTTCATTTATCCCTACTAGTTGTGTTATTAGTGATCGAACTTGCTGACATGGGAAACTATATCTTCTCCTTCTTCCATTTTCAACCCAAACAATTTATGCTTCATAGTTATCTTTGCATTGTCAGTTTGTGAATCAAGAGCATGTTCAATGTATCCCAAATATCTTTAGAAGATTTCTTTAGATCGATATGATGTAAATATGGCTTTGAAATCCCTAAGCCAATGGTGGCTAATGCCTTTTTATCTTTGATCCTCCATTTGTTGAGCTTGTCACCACCTGTCGGTCGAGTAGCGGTGTCGTCAACAACATCCCAGAGATCTCTTTCAATTAAAATCAATTGAGTCTAAAGTTTCCAGGTATGAAAGTATTTTCCTTCAAAATTTTTAATGGAAATTGACCTTTCCATATTCCCCCCACAATTTTAACAGACTCAGTGGATGTTGGTTTCAACCGAGAATGTGTCCTTACAAAGTTTGACTCAATTAATTTTACAGGAATGACTTACACATATACCAACTGACCCTTTCAACAATGAATCGTTATTAATAATGTGATAAACACAAAGAAAAATAATATTGAAATTAATATTTAATTAATTTCCTAAAACAATACAAATAAAAAAGTAAGCTAGACCAGATATTAAAATACTTAATATCTAAAATCTAACCAACAACTTAAAAGACTACGGGATTTGTATGAATAACAATATTGATGCAGCCATCGTTGGGTCATTGTTGGTGAGTAGAGGAGAATATAAAATACTCAATGCGTGTAGGAGAATGTTAAGACTGTGGATACCAAATGTTCAAGCAGATGGTGTCAAATATGTAGATCGTTGAGAATTTGGGGTCGTAACTCGCCTACATAGATTTGTAAAAGTTGGTGTATAAAAAAATAAAATCTAAAAATAACTTTCTAAGCGGTCGCATAAGAGGAGCTTCCTCAAAATAGAATTGCCAAAGCTTCTAATATAGAGACTCTGTAAATTTTTCTTTCTTTGCAAATCACATAGTCTTTATACAAAATAAAGACTAAATAAAATAAAACCCTCCACAATCAATAGCCGGACAAAAATCTTCGAGCGCAAAAACACAAATCATAACTATGTAGAAACAAAACACTTATTTGTAGATACTGAACGTTTTACTGCACCAAACAAGAATGAGAATTATATATGAGAGAGATAAGTGACAACAAAATTTCTTGTGGTCTGCACAACTCCTATGGTGATCAAGCAACAAATGGTCTGTCGAATGTGAGCTTCAGCACATGGTCTTCATTGCTCGGATGTGAAATGATGAACAAGACTAAAAAAATTTAGATCAGTCACCCGATCTGATTGCAAATGAAGGAAAAGCTTCAAATGTAAACAATTTAATAAATCAAAAAGTTGTATAATTACTTGCAACCAACATATAAATAATACATCCACTCTCCTAAATAATAGGAAAGCTACTAACTAATTTCCCTAATTACGTGAGTGGTTCTAACCACCACTAATCACGTAAAACCAAATAACCAAATAAATAACAACTTACGAAGTTGTTATTTATTTAATATTCACACCAATCTATTATTACTAACACATCGATCATCTAAATATTTTATTTATATGCATGATTCCTAAGTAAGAGAACTAGTCATTAACAATACTTGTTTTGCTTTAACATTGATTTTATCTTTCTTATCTTTATTGCTTGTTGTTTCTGGACTTACGCCTTATAGGTTTTACATACTCAGTCTCGATTCCACTATTTTATCTTTCTGACACCTTGTACAAAACCGCCTATTAGGGACAGGAGCACCCAGACGCTACTATCCCCTCTGGGTGCTTCTATCCTCCACCCTTTTTCTAAATTTTCGGATGTTACATCTTTCATGTCTTCCTTTACTATCTTGGGTTGAACTTTCACTTTTTAATGATGAAACTTAAGCGAAGGAATCATCTATATACATGTCTTATTTAACCTAATTAGGGCAAGCATCCAAGAAGGCATATACATCTATATTGAGCTAATAATTTCTATCTATTACATAAAGGACTACATTTTGGACTGAATTCTTCACTTTGCATAGGAGTGTTTATTCTAAGTCCCGTATTACATATTTTACATTGGGACAAAGCAATTGTAGCCCACTATTATTTGTCTCGACACTAGGGCATCCTATCTCAAAGGACACTATTCCAATCACACACACACACAAGAAGTTCATGAAGTATGAAATGTAGTGCATCGCTTGGTGAAAATCACATTGGGGTAATCCCGAGGTCAATCCAACTCAAGCATATGCATATTTTTATTCATTTAATGTGCACTTGAGTATTATGCAGGTAGATAGGGTTTGTTTTGTAGGTACATATGCGATTGAGTAAACTTGAAATATAACTATCACTTAATCCGTTGTTTGAGACACTATAGGAACATAATTTAAAGAACCTGATGTGGCCTACAACGAATAAGAAGTGACAAGAAGCGACATAGAAATAACCAAGACCGAATATATTTCGTAGATACCAACGCCGATAATAGACGTAAGCGTCGAGGCAACCATGTCCCATTTTGGGCACTCCTATCCTTGAGATTGTTAACTCCCGGTTTCAAAAATAGAGCTTACACAGGTCCTAGAATACACCCTTCCAAATTAGTCTCCACCTAAAATCGGTTCGGACCTACGCTTAGTAGTGAGTCATCTTTATCTCCTATCTTCCACTCTTGCTTGAATATTGTTCTATTTATCTAATTAGTCATGCCCTTACATAGATTTAAATTTTATTAAATCGGGATGTTGTAAAACACATTATCCCACATGGTCTATTACTCACCCTAGTTAGAAAACAACTCTTGCATGTATGTTAAGCATTATGAGAAATGGTAGCGGTTTGTAAATCTCTCTCATGCCCCACATAAGTGTTACAAGAAATTTGATCCATGTGGCCTTTCTAGCAATGGGGGCTCAACCTTATTGGAAGATTTTACCCTTATCTTCATATGGACACATTTATCATCACTACTTACCAAGTACTTTACAAACCAGGTTGAAGTCGTACCTCTAACATGTATAACATGCATGAAAATTGTTAAGTTTATTGTAGACACTGGGTTTTCGTCAACCTGCCTACTTCAACTTAAACACACATTATTTAATCTAAAACCTATCTAAAATTTATTCTCCTAAGTCACCCTTTCCACACCTCCGTAAAAATAATTTTACACTCTCTCTAAATTACCATTTACACATCCTAAACCACCTAACCAATTTAAACTTACCTTAACCATATTAAAACCACTCAAATATATTTTATTCTCACATCCTAACCTCCACAACTCGTCCCTAAGCTCCCCCCAACCATTTTCCCTCACCATTTACCCAAAAAAACCCATTTGGGAAGTGGTTCTAACCACTTCCTAAGTGTTTTCCTTGATAAACCCAGATCACTGACGATCCTAACCGATCACTAGGATTATAAATAGGAGTTTTTGCTCCTTTGCAGGATCTTCAAAACCTTTTACTCATTCTTACACTTCATTTTTGACTCCACAACGAATCTAAGTCACTCCAAAGATCATCAAGGACATGTATCAACCTCAAGCTATTGTCAACACATCATTTTGATAATCTTTTTCATCAATTATCTCTCACAAAGCCCAACAATTGGCCATCAACTCTAATTAGCTCCATTCGACATTTGAGGCAATTTTCAGCTCACTTCTACATCAAAAGGTATTTATCTGCATTGTCTCATCATTTACATTTCACAAAATAATCAAAAATCATCATTTAGAGATATGTTTATCATTTTAATTCAAATTAATCATTTTTACAATAATCACCGATGATTTACCCGAATTGCCCACAATTATGTTTGATTACCAACGATTCTTTTGAATCATCATCGATCCCTATTAATTAAAATATTTTTATCAATTTATTGGTGTGATATTAGTTTTATAAATCTTTTGGATTTAACTTGTTCTTTAAGCATAGCTTTACTTTAGATGACATGATGCACTGGCCGGTCCCATCCTATCATAAGCATTTACGACCTTCTTATAGTCCAACAACCCTTATTTTAGGAATAATACAATAACCTTCATGAGATTACACTGTGTGCAATAAATTTTCCACCGACATTGAAGATATCAAGGATCAGTTTGAGTTCCTTCATGAGATTCAACAATAAATCGAAGAATTTTGGTACGATTATTTTGAGTCTGTCCAGATTACATCCACCCTTGCTTGGGCCACATTTGAAGCTACACAAGACTTACCCTTCAACCTTGAGTTCTAAATCTTCTTATCTATTGTCAATCTATCTTTGTCATTTATATACATCCTTATCATTATCTTTATCAATCTACTTAATTGTATCAAAGCGAGTTGACATCCTCTAAGGAAGTCCCTTTGGATTCCTAGAATCGACCTTTTCCGAGCAACTCGTTCATCCATTTATCTAATCTATTTTTTTAGTTATCTGTGATCTACAAGTTTCTTCATTGGAAAAATAAGAAGGATATTTTATCCATCAACATCGATGTCCATCATCGCCATATCACTAAACCTTGTCTTCTTTTGAGGTCGGTTTGTTTTTGTTATTTCATTTTATTAAGTTAAAAGTTGGAAAGAAAAACTCTCTCTCCTATATTCTAGCATGCTCGGTGGGACTCTCGTCTCCTTACTTTCATTTTTTTAAATTAAATAATTTTCACTTTTAGGTTCTCTTTTTTTGCAATCGCTAACGATCACGTTAAATCGCCAACGATTTAGGTGAATCGCTAGCGATTCTATGAATCATCGACGATCTCCGTAGATTGTTTCGATTGCTTAGTCAGTTATCCTCTAACACTCATTTCTCTTTTTTGTTATCTATTTTTATCTAACCCTTGCAGGTTGCTACTTTGGGAACTTTTTTGCTTGTTGTGCTATAGCCGTGCTAAAAAAATAAAAATTTAAATTTTTAAAAAGAAGCATTTTACAGGCATCTCTTTCCTTTCTCTTTATTTCAAAGCATTGCATTCTTGTTTTTGTCCTCATCGAAATCAATATTTATTTTGTGTTTAAAATGAACATGTCATTCTTTTTTATCACATAGTTTAATTAGGAGGTTAATACATTACATTCACTTAATCTCCCCCACACACATCCAAAACCACATCAAACATAATTTGCATCAAAAAATTCCTACCTATGTGGACCTACTTGCATTTCATCACAAAGAGGAGAATCCGACTCAATGTTCTAACCGATTATAAACAATTGGTTACCGGTATATTGGCTAAGCACCCGAATCCCTTATCATTGCGAGACCGTGAAGTGAGGGGTAGGCCCCAATACCAGGCCATGTACCAACACCAACACAAATTTGGGCCTCACGTACCTTTGGGTATATCGAGGACTCTAACCTTAAACATCACCTGAAACCATCCATATACTTTCCATTTCCTATGACCCTATCAACCATTTTACACATTTCATACTTTTTTCTTAAATAATCAAGATAACCAAAAATTCTTCTGCGTGATTTGTTTTTTATTTATAAACAACTGTTTAGATTTATTTTCCATTTTAGGTGATTGTTTGCTTTCATGGTTACTACAAGACAACAATCCCATCTTCAAAATTCCAACAATATGACAAAAACTTCCAACGATCTATTGAAAATATTCAAACCCACATCAAGGATGCCTCACGTCTACTAGAACAATGACGAGCATCTCTATCACCCCAACCAGAAGATCAAGAACATCCACATTCTCCCAATAGCTAATCTGAATCATCTAAAATACCTGATCCACCCAATCCTTATTTTTTTGATAGTGGGATCATGTCTTTTGTGAAATCCTAGATTCAAACCCCATTGCTCTTAATGCATAACTTACCATCCGAGGGTGTTCACCTCCAACCATTCACACCTAAATCACAATCCCCTGTGTCCAACACACCATATGACTTTTCCCATTTCGTGACCCTAATCATGAATTGGTCATCCAATAAATATATCCTTATCCCACTAACAATTAATCAAAAACATCCAACGTCATGTCTTCAGCCCCTATCATTTCGTTTGACATTAATGTGGTATCCTCACAAGATAAAACCAATCAACAACCTACATCTTCACTAGATATCTCATCCAACTTTGCATCATCTCAAAACAATACAAATGATTCTTCATCCACGTCAACCTATTCAACCATCCAAACTCCTCCTGTGAGTTCAATAGCCATCCCATCAAGTGCATCTCAACCTACCCCATCCCAACAACCCACATCAGTTTTTCAAAACATAGTTATGTCTATCCCTACATCAATACCACCTATTAATACTAGTTCTATTTCTACCATCCATCCTTCTTCACAACAATCATCTACTATCCCCACTTCCTCTCAATCCATACCTTAGCAATCTCAACCACTCATTCATACCTCTATCCCCTTTCAACACATACCCCAACATTATCAACCGATCATTCACTCATCTATTCCTTTTCAACATATACCGCAATAGTCATAACCCCTTATTCACATATCGATTCCCTTTCAACACATACCCCACTAATCACAACCCCTCTTTAACACTTATATGCCCATCAATATCAATATATTCAACCTTCACAACATTTAGTTTCACAACCTCTTTATAACATTCCCCTAGGTACCCCTCATCAATAAAATATCCCATTCCAACATAATATTCCTTCGCAATATCAACCATATCAACAACCTAATCAATTCTCATATATCAACCTGGTTCGTCCTCATCCAATACACAACAACAACCACAAACCGACCCTCTGCAGGATTTAATGAACAAAATATATAGTCTTGAAGCCACTTTTATGGGTCCCAAGAACACATTGTCATATGAACAAATATGTAATGAAACCATCCATCCATCCGTACCATACAAAGCTTACCCTCCTCACTAGGAAATTCCTAAGTTCCTCAAATTATATAGTAAAGAAGACCCTTAACAACATATCCGGGCCTTCCGACATGCCTATTACCTTATAACACATGACCAAGATCTTATGTTGAGGACATTTCCTATGTCCTTAGCTGGCCCTACTTTAGACTGGTATAACAACATCCCACAATATTCAATCTTATTGTTCGCTCAACTTTCTCAATTATTCCTAGAACATTTCTCAATCAATACCACTCATAAAATCACTATCACGAACCTATACACAATCTAAAAATTCAAAGACGAGTTCATTACAGACTTTGTCACCCACTAGAGGGGCGTTATCAATCAATTATCATTTTCCCTCCCATAAACTGGGCTAATAGAATTATTATCTCACTCCTATGCTAAACACATATCATCTACATTACAAATCCAATCTTTCCAGATGTTTGATGAAGCCTTCACAATGGCTCACAAACTTAAGCTTCGCGCTCTTGAAGATGGTAGAGTTAAAATTAGATTGAAAAAGCCAAAACCTGAGTTTTCATCCAAATCATCCTCTAGTCAAGACAAATCCAAATCATCATCCAATGTAGTAGTCGTCAAATTTTCTCCCAAAGAACGATCAACTACTGAATGCTCTCACCCTTAATGCACTTATACACCTATAGGACAATCATAAAATTTAGTCTTCAAAAAAATTCTTGTGGACAACATGATCACTCTTCCTCTTATCCACCCCATCGACACATCCATTTCAAAACCCTCTTGGTATAGAGAAAATGATTATTGTAAATACCATAGGGTCAAGGGCCATGATATCGAAAGTTGTCACTCATTCTGAAATGATCTTCAACATCTTATTGATAAAGGTGCGCTTTAAAATCAAAATTTGGCCATCTTTAAAAAACCATTCCCTAATCAATCCCCATCTACCAGTTAACCACATTCTAATACCATTCAAGCCCATCACACTATCAAGACAATCATGTAATCTACATCTCAACCATTTACCAAAGAGTTCTACCACTTTGAAACAATAAACCAAGTATCCACATAAGCACCTACATTCACTAGTCCTACCATAGAAAAGAAAACACTTTCATCCACATCTACCCCGTCCACGTCAAGTTCATCCACAAGCTGTTCAAAAAATTTACAAAAGCAACCCATCATACAAATTGTGAAAATCTCATATGATGATCATGTTTTCCTCTATCACCGACACACACTTCAAAAATATATCACACAATCACACACTCCCTCATCATAACACACCACCCCGTTACACCTTTGACACAAAAATCAAAACCCACCCCTCCATTCTAGGGTCACATCCTTCATCTAAATTACCCATCACTATTACCCAATAAAAACCATCACCCAACACACATCTAAGGAAACCATGCTAAAGGTAGTGTATTCCACAAAAGAAACGT
This sequence comes from Taxus wallichiana var. yunnanensis, assembly GCA_018340775.1. Classification (NCBI taxonomy): domain Eukaryota; kingdom Viridiplantae; phylum Streptophyta; class Pinopsida; order Cupressales; family Taxaceae; genus Taxus; species Taxus wallichiana. The sequence continues at coordinate 555,634,758 of CM031234.1, forward strand.
CCACAAAATCAAATCATCATAACACAAAATCCAATCATCATAACACACCACCCTGTTACACCTTTGACACAAAAATCAAAACCCCGCCCTCCATTCTAGGGTCACATCCTTCGCCTAAATTACCCATCACTATTACCCAATAAAAACCATCACCCAACACACATCTAAGGAAACCATGCTAAAGGTAGTGTATTCCACAAAAGAAACGTCACTTTCCTTGCCATCCACCTCAAAAGGATATTATGCATCAACCCTTGAAAGGATCCTTCAACAATCCATCATAACACTACCCCCTCTTAAGCCATCTAGCTCTCGAGGGTGGAATCCTTCCTGGTATAACTTTGAAGCCTTTTGTGACTACCACCCTATGCCAAGACATCACAAAGAATATTGTAAGGCCCTTATTGCCGCTATCAGGAACCTTGCAAACAAATGCCTTCTTCCTCCAAACCTAGTCACATCAAAAACATCTCATAAGACATCTACAAACACCACATTAGAACCATACGTAACCACTCAAAGTAAAGGCTCTTCCAAGAAGACCCCTCCACATCAAATCAATACAAGTATGTATCACCACATGGGCACATACCCACAAACCTAACACTCCCATAAAAAAAGTCCAAAGTCACTGCTTTCGCTCACTCCCGAGCCATCTAGCCAAACATCACCCACCAAAGCCAAGGTTTCCATCCTTTTCGATCCTCCCACATAATCCACCACCGTAGTACAAAATACCATCATCAAATAACTTCAAAAGGCTCCAATCAAGATGTCCCTTTACGAGCTAGTGCAAACCTCACCTTCACATCGACAAGCCATGATCAAAGCTCTCCAATCCATATCAGTGCCTTCAGATGATCCACAACCTTTTGCAAATCTATTTGGCATGCTTCAAACATCTATGTCCATAGCCTTTGATAATTCTAAAATACCATCCTTACAACTAGAAGACCACAATCTTCCTCTCTTCATCACCGCCCAAAGCAATAATGTCCTCATAAAAAGATTCATGATCGATAACAATGCTAGTATCAATATCATATCATCATACGACTTTAATAAACTTCAACTACCTAATACCATTATCACCCAAACACCAGTTGTACTTGAACCTTCAACGATATGATAGCTCCTACACTGGGTACAACCATCTTACCTCTTAAAGTAGGTGTCAAAACCCTTCCCAAACTCTTATATCTAGTAGAAGGAGAGTTCTAATATAACATATTGTTAGGTCGACCTTGGATTCATGCTATATATTGTATTCCATCAACACTCAATCAATGTCTCAAGTATGAACATGAAGGTAAAACCTTTACTCTTCCTACAGATCCTAATCCTTTCAGAGCTTGTAACATGACTTACCGTCCCAATGACGTGCTTGTTCCTAAATCAAGTGTGGGAACATCTAATGAAGCATTACTAGTTCATCCATTCCATAATCCAAATTACTAGATCATTCTTCATTTGACAACGTTATGAAACACCTTTCGTTGGGAGAGTATCGTCTCCTTATGCTCAATTCACTTACCGTGCCTAAGACATGCGAGAAGACAAGATAAAAATCCTATGTACAAATCCAATGTCGAGATGTCATCTCCTACAGTCCCCCACATCTGAAAACAAATATTATCTATAGAGGGATCGACCACCCTTATATGCAACCTAATTATCAACATCGTGCCATGTTATTCATATCAGACTTTAAATTCTCATATAATCAAGTCTTCACACAGATGTATCTCCATCACTACACCTAGAAAGGATTTGGACTTGGATTATACAAAAAGGGAATCTACGATCTAATTATCCAACATTCCCTCAAACCACATGAAAAATATGGACTAGGTTACGAATTACCTACTTCGAGTCCTACACACATGTTACATCTAAAGCCATCATGGAGTCAGAACCATCTTCTTCATCCACGCAAGACGACCCTATGGACACGATATGGCACAGCTTTCCATTCCTCTTAATTTTTTTAGTCAATACTATTACATTAGGACCATTGACTTATCAAATTAATCGTGACACTAAGGCACTTCCTCTCGTATGGCCTGAAATGATCGAAGAGGACTCACTCGTCATCAACATCCTTCAATATCAAGACGATTAAGCTATTCTTTCCCATATGGAAGCATAGGACCATTTCCTTCAAAAAGCCTCGCCACCTTACACTTCAACACTCCTTAATGAATCCACTATCAATGTTAACATAGGGTCTCCTCGAAACTCACATAACTAAGGCCGACCAATCTTTAGATCCATAGGAGTTAAATGACTTCACCATCTTCCTATCTAAACTAATATTTAAAAATAAAGACGTTAAAAAATTTGCATGCACATTTAAAATCAAACTAATATTTTCATCATCACCCTATTATCCTCAAGAAAATGGACAAGTGAAGCTTCTAACAATACACTTAACAAAATCCTCATGAAAATCATTGACAAAGTAGGTAGGAATTGGCATATCCGAATCTTGTTTACTTTATGGGCTTATCAAACTAGTATACATACTCCTACAGGTGCTACACCCTTTTCTCTAGTCTATGGCTCCGAGGCATTCTCACCCATTAAATTCCAAATCCCATCGGTTTGTGTATCTCTCGGATATTTCATCCCGACAAAGAATATTGACAAGACCAACTAACATAGTTAGAATTGTTAGATGAAAATCATTTAATAGCCCTCGAACATCATCATGTCAATAAAGAGTGCATCAATAGCGAGTATAACAAACATGTAAAAGAATGTGACTTTAATATAGGTGATCTCATTCTCAAAGAAAATCAAAATGTCACTACTTTGGAAAGGAGTAAACATGGAAAGTTTTCCCACATCGGATCGGTCCATACGCTATCACTCAAAATTATGGGCCAGAGTGTATTGTTTAGCCTCCCTTGATGGTACACCTGAAAAGGAACCTTTGAATTCCTTGCACTTGCAACCTTTCTATTGTTAACATCTTGACCACCATGACAATAGTCACATCAAATATCTTCCTTCACCATCAACCAATCATTTTATCATCATAATGATTTGAAAGTATGTGGTCTTCTCGTCACTATCCTCAAAACCTTAAATATGAGCACCACAACTCTATTCATCACATCTTTCACATGGACAAGTTCCTCCTTAGTAGGAACCCTACAATCATTACATCCAACCACCTTATATATATATATCTATTGAAGACATGTCATGGGGAAAACATGCGTAGTTTGTGTACACATCCTCTTCCCCTCCTCAAAGTGGTCTAGTAGGGTTTGCCCTCAGCTCAAAAGAAAGTAAAAACTATTTACGAATGCATCTTATCAAAAATACATGATCGATCCTCGAAGGACAACTATAAAAATAAAAAAATCATATTATAAAAAATTAAATGTAGACCGATCCTCGAAGGAAAGCTACTTGTTAAAATCATATATTGATCCCTCAAAGGATAACTATCCAAAATCAAAGTCAAAGATAAAAATACATAGACCACTCCCTCAAAGGATGGATACCTATGTAAAAAGGCTTCTGCATCGATCAACCTTAAAAAGTCAAAATATCAAAAGCATCCCAGAAAACTTCCCGCATCGATCAGCTTTCCCATCAAAGTAAACTTCCCACATCGATCAGGTTTAATTCAAAATAGAAAATACAGTGGGGCATCTCCTTATGAAACCATTGACATGAGAGCCTACTCTCCCACACATCCTACATATGTTAACCCTTCCTCATGTCCTAGGAAGGTATACATTTCACTTCCATCTATATCCAAGATCCTACATGTGACTACCCATTGTTAGTCATGTATTAACATTTGTAATAAAGGCCAAAAATGCAAGCACCATCACTCTGCTTCATTCCCATCGCGTATGGATCAAATCCAGTGTAAAAGTAATCATTCTATTTTTATTCTTATCCAAAAGTTAAAACACATTTTGATACACATTTTTATCACATTAAAGTCACAATATTCCTAACACATCACATATAAACACCATCACTCATAAAATATAAATATTTATACATCCACATAATATCAATACCCATCTAAACAACCATCAATAATTAAACATAATCATAAAACAAATAACTTCACACAGACATAATAATCAACACATAAATCCATAATCAAACCCATCATCATCATATATATAATCATGTTAAAATATCTCTCATGTACACCATCTGAGTCCCACAAGCTCAGTATATCAAAATCTATGCATCGAATATAGGCATCATAAAATAATCATATACATCAAAAATAATACATCATATCTTTCCCATAAACTCGGACACCAAAGAAAGAAGTCACTACCACAAACAATGCTCCTTTGAGCGGTGTGACCACCAAGATACCCTTGTGCACACCATGTGCACCGGCGTCACCACCATCTCCTCCATTTGGCCTTCTATATGGTCATCCTCCGTCTAGACCCTGAGGTGACTGACCCACACTCGCTACACTAATACTAGGACCCGCTCCTTATTGAGATAGATGTTCCACATAACTAAGTGCGGTATGCATGTTACGCACAACTAAGTCCTCATAATAGGAAAACTCATTTCGTACCGACTAGTAATGAGCTAAGCTAACCATACCAGGGGGTCCCATCTGACTATTGGCCTGAGCCCAAGCCACCAAATTGGCACTGACAATGATGTCCTGTAATGTTGAGAGCCCTTTTCGGGGTCTCTCGGTGTTGTTTGTATCTCGCTTTGTCACCAAACCATCATGCTCCATCCTTAGACTATCTCTCTATGTCTCCACTATGGCCTTATCGACCGTAAAATATGCAATGGCAGCCTTGAGAGCCACTATATTTGCACCATCATCACTCTCACCATCATCCCCATCATCACCCTCACCACCATCACCTCCTTGTCCTCCCTTCACTTGGGTCCGCACCCACCTATCTCCTAGAGCTAGCTGAACTCTCCCCCATGCAACAAATGCACTAGTCCACCATGCCTTATATGCCGCATGAAACATATCGACATCGTCTATCGGTACCTAATTTCTATACTCTCCAATACCCCATGGCTCCCTCCTAATCAAGAATAGAATAATGTGTGCCCACCACCACACTCGAAGTATCCATATCCCCATCATCTCATCTATATAAAATCGAGCCTTCAAGACATCGTTTATAGAACCAAACTGTCCTTTGATGCAACTAAAGCTCATGAACTCCCACTCTCCTCCCCATCACCTGTGAACCCATAACTCCTACTTGAGTGGCATTTAACTCACTATCATGTCCTTACCATACTAGAAATCCAAATAGGGAATCCATACTACATCCCCCACCTTAGTAACCCTCACAAGAGCTATCTATATTACTCCTCACTCTGCACCCCTCCAAACTCCCTACATCCGCATGCAATCTCATGAAACCAGATGATCTCACTATCATATCCACACCTCCCCATGTAAAACCATGAGGACAAGCCATGCCAATATGCTCAAAGGCCCAAAATCGTAATAAAAATATGATAATGATCGTGAACCTCCTTTGAATCCTTGAAGCCCATAACTTTATATAAGTTTGTGCTAACAAAGCGAGGGCCCATGCAAAAGACCTGTTTGATGCTCCATCATCTTTGCTACTACCCTTGTCATCATCTAGGGAAATTGACCACCACCAGAGTTAGGAAAATTAAAACATGTAATCTCCATCATCATCATAGTCATCCGAGCACAACCCTCTCTCTCTACGTAATATAAGTCCTAATAATAGAATCCACATGTTGTACACCTCACATCATTAACATCCTCCTCGTATAATCTCCTCGTAACATCTACCCTCTTCTTATCATCAATGTAATATATACCCTCTCTATACACCTGCAATCTAGTAATCCTATACGCGTCCTCTAGGGTGATGGTCATCTCACCCATCGTAACTAGAAAGTACATGTGGCAGGATCCCACCTCTCCATCAATGCTAACAACAACCCTCAATATCTATGAATGCATATATAGTGACACATCCCCACAAAACCCACCTCCTTTACATGCACCCAATCCTCATCTAACATATCCTCCTCACCTCTCGCTAAAATCACTGGAATCCTATCTCTGATAGTCAACTTAGCCTTCACCTGCATCCACAAAACACAAAAACATGGATTATAACAGATCTCCATCAAAACCTTATAAAATTCCTATCAAAAACATCAATCATTAATGATCCATTTGAATCGCTAAGCAATCCATCCAAATCATTGGCGATCTATCCAAATCACCAAAAATCTCGATGATTCCAAAAACATGCCCTCGTACGGACATTAAAGACAAAAAAATCAAAACAAATAAATCAAAACATACAAAATGACAAAAAGATACATACCATTGCTGGGTGGGCCTCCCTCTGTCGTCTAGATGGTCCCACAACTTCCATTGCTCACTTATCACTCGTTAATCACTTAATTAAGCTCTCTAAACTCACAAATCACAAATGAAATATTTCTTAAGAAAATTGACTATTTATGGCCCCCAAATATTTCAAGCAGGAATCACCAACAATTCACCTTAATCGCCAGTGATTCATCTAAATCGCTAGGGATCCATCATTTTCTATCACAAACCATCATTTTTCAATACCAACAATTATTTTCAACCACATCTTTCCACAATGTGCCTCATTTTGAGGACCCCAAAACTAGGTCATCCTTCACATGAATCATTTTATGACCTTGGCATCGGTAAGCCATATGACTATATGAAATGAACCCTTTGGTTCCCTTATCACTTGGCTCCACAATCCTTTTAGCTATCCTTACAAATCACATGTCTATAAGACATGAACCCCTTAGTTCCCCTATCACTCTATGATTCTATGATGCATCTTGGGGAAACTTCAAATGAAACTTATGTTAAACCTATCCAATCAACTCAATCAAACTAGTGATCCTCGCACTATGTATCAATCACCCCTAGTTTGAGGGGGATCACCCATCCAAACACAAAGTAAAATTTATCTTACATTATTTTTGTCTAGCAGTTCGGTTGTCACAAACTACTTGACAAAAAGGGGAAAATGTAGACACTCGGGTTTTCATTAACTTTCCTACTTCATCTTAAACACACATTATTTAATCTAAAACATATCTAAAATTCATTATCCTAAGTCACCCTCTCCACACCTCCGTAAAAATAATTTTACACTCTCATAAATTACCATTTACACATCCTAAACTACCTAACCACTTTGAATTTACCTTAACCATCTTAAAACCACTCAAATCTATTTTATTCTCACATCCTAACCTCCACAACTCATCCTTAACCTCCCCCAATAATTTTTCCTCGTCATTTACCCGAAAACCCCATTTGGAAGTAGTTCTAACAACTTCCTAAGTGTTTTCCTTGAAAATCCCAGATTGTTGACGATCCTAACCGATCGCTAGCGATTATAAATAGGAGTTTTTGCTCCTTTCTTAAGGATCTTTAGAAACCTTTTTCTCGTGCTTTCCTTTTTTTGTTTTTTAACTCCACAAAGAATCTAAGTCACCCCAGAGATCATCATGGACCTGTATCATCCTTAAGCTATTGTCAACACATCATTTTAATAATATTTTTTGTCAATCATCTCTCACAAAGCCCAATAATTGGCCATTAACGTAGTCAGTTCCATTCGATGTTTGGAGGCATTTTTCAGCTCACTTCTACATTAAAAGGTATTTATCTTCCTTATCTCATCATTTAAATTTCACTTAAACATAAAAATAATAAAAATCATCATTTAGAACTTCGTTTATCATTTTAATCAAAATTCACCATTTTTATAGTAATCACCGATGATTTTCCCGATTCGCTTGTGATTCTGTCGATCACCAAATGATTCTTATGAATCACCAAGGATCCTGTCAATTTACATATTTTAATCAATTTATCATTGTGATCTTAGTTTTTATCAATCTTTTGGATTTAAATTGTTCTCTCAGTAAGCTTGACTTTGCTTTAGATGGCAATGTTTGGCCAGTCCCATCTTATCACAAGCATTTTTGACCTTCCTATAGTCTAACAACCCTTATTTTGGGAACAATAAAACATCCTTCACAAGCTTACACTATGTGCAATACGTTTTCCCACCGAAATTGAAGATATCCATGAGATACAACAAGAAATTGAAGACTTTTGGTACGATTATTTTGAGTCTGTTCAGATTGCATCCACCCTTGCTTGGGCCAAATTTGAAGCTGCACATGACTTACCCTTCAACTCGAGTTCTAAAACTTCTTATCTATTTTCAATCTATCTTTGTCATTTATATACATCCTTATCATTATCTTGATCAATCTACTTAATTGTATCAAAGTGAGCTAACATCCTCCAAGGAAGTCCCTTTGGATTCCTAGAATTGTCCGTTGTCGAGCAACTCGTTCATCTATTTATGTAATCTATTTTTTTCAATTGTCTCGATTACAAGTTTCTCCGTCGATGAAAGAAGAAGGAAATTTTATCCATCAACATCGACGTCCATCATCGCGGGTATTAGTAAACCCTGCCATCTTCCAAGGTTAGTTTGTTTTTGTTATTTCATTTTATTAAGTTAAAATTTGGAAAGTAAAAACTCTCCGGTACATTTATCATAAAAAATACTACTTTTCATTTTAGTATCCCAACTAAAGGAATCTCTAATAATGGCGACTCCTTTAAAAATAAAGACTTAAAAGCATTATGTGATAAATACAATATTTAACACAAATTTTCCACACTACGTTATCCGTAAGCCAATGATAAGCTAAGGCCTTCGATAATTTTTTAAGAATATCCTACGAAAGGTATTTAGTGCCTCCCACAATTATTAGCACATGAAAATTCCTTATGCCCTTTAGGCATATCGTACTAAAGCATTCAAACATCTATTGGGTCCACACCATTCTTGCTTGTCTACGGGACCGAACTTGTCATGCCCTCTTAACTTTAAATCCCTTCACTAAGAATCACACTCGTGGACGACGAAAAAATCATCACAAACACCTTACACAACTCGATCTCCATGATGAGTGGAGTGTTAATGCCTTAGATCACCTACAAATCTATCAGGACTTTATCGCACATGATTATAAAAGGTCCATATTCACAATTTTAAATTACGTGATCTCGTCTACAAAAAAAACCAATATAACTCTTCCCAAGCAACCCGAATAGAAAGACAAGTTTATTCCTAACTTGTTCACACCATATGTTATGGTTCAAAAATATGGGTTCGGTGCCTACAAACTCATTGATATTGATGGTTATGAAAAATTGGAGCTACTCAATGTTATGTATCTATGGTGGTTTTATGTCTTAAAACTCCAACAACTTTATAAAATTTTCAAAAACTCAAAAAACTATATAAAATTTCAAAATTAAAAACAATATAAAATTATCAAACTTTCATAAACATATAAAACTTTCAAAAGACCAAAAATAGTTCAACATGTTCAAAAACACATAAACAATGAAAAATATTATTTGTGACTATTACGTGTCCATCCATATGCACTACACAATCCATTTGCATTTTGTGTACATAGTTAGTCACATCATTCCATCCATAACAAAATATTCATATCACCATCTCAATGTGCGTCGGTGTTTTTGGGTCTCATATGATTAGTTCTCTCACAAACATGTTGATCTACTCATGAATTTTTGAGCTTGGTATTCCTCTACTTAGTAGATTAAATAATGAGTTTATCTTTTAAAGTTCCATGAACTACAAACACGTTTTAAATATGGATGCAAAAGCTACATGGCCTTATTTGTTGCATACTAGTCAATGTCATCTTCATCTTCACTTCCACTTCCTCCATCATGTCGCAATGGTTCTACACCCCACTAAAAATAATAGAAGACTTGAATATCTAGTAAAAAATCAACAAAATCATCGAACTTGGCTCCAATCGTGCCCATGACCAAAGTTATCCCCGATAGCATTTTTGTGGGGTCTTGGTCGCACCCACTATTGGTTCCTCCCCATGTTCTTCTCGTGCTCCTCACTCTCATAGCATAGATCCATTAGAGTCGACACCTTTGTTTTTTAATTGACCAACAACATAAACATACCCGTGGCCCATTCTTGTGTAGTAAATACAACATATAATAAATTAGGGGCCCAACCTTGATCACACATGCAACCATGTTAGGTATGTTACACTCTTAAACATTGTGGGGATCATCCATGACCATGCCCACGACTAGCAACCCTAATGTTTCTTTAAAATCTATCAATAATATAATATTCATCTAAGAAGTAAAAACGTTTAAAGGGGCTCGACCTCGGTCTGTGTGTGCGATCGCCCTATTCCATTGTTAAATCACTTACCTCTAAAAATGACCCAATCACGCATGCTATCGGGCCTAACCCTATGAAAAATTTTCATACACAAATACAACACACATCTCTCGTAATAATAAAATCAAAACTAATAGCATTAGTAGGGGTCCATGCCTAGTCACACATATGAGGGGGCTAACCCCATCCCTTTTCGTATGTCACATGACAAACAAAAATAAATTTAATGCAAGATTGGCCTCTGTCATACTGCCCACGAGTGGGCCATCCCACCACGCTTATAAAAACCAGCAAAATCAACAAAGATATGTGCCCCCCGCATCTTATAAAAACCAAACAAAACATGATGACAACCAATATGAAACTAAGGAGGGTTCGGCCTCATTCAAACCCATGACTAGTGATGCAAGAAAATCCTCCATAATGCTTAGAGAGCATAAATAAGTTTGAATAAGCCTGGAAAGGTATGCATTTGTATTCTTGGAGTTTGAATGTGTTTCCCTCCAAATTAGCATAGTTGAATATTTCAAATTGTGATGTAAAATCTCTTTACCATAAGAGTGAAAATAGGTGTGCATGTAAATTTATTGTGAGTGTGATACGTTGGTAGGGGCTCCACAATATTGGGAAGTCAATTTGATCTAATCATGACTGTCCCTAAGTTAGATAAAATGATTCCTTGTTTTAAGCATGTATGGTTGAGAGAAAATCTCACCTAATTTAGGAGTTCTAGGCTAAAAAGGAGCATGAGAACTAAGTCAATGAATTTAAGGAAGAAGAAGGTCAAATTTTCATGAGGAGGTAATAAAATGGGTAGTTTTTGCATGAAGGAGGTGGTGTGTTAGTTTAAAAGTGTAAGAATTGTGTGGAGAACAATGTGTATGACATGTTTTGACCATGAATAAGACTAATTTGAATCTCCCAAGATTGATAGATCTTCAATTTCCCCTACATTAAATGTATTTCAATGTTTGGTAATGTGAATTTACATGATCCATGTGTGGGATGCTCGATTTTCTTGTTTTCCTTAATTGTACCCTACTCTCCTATGCATTATAAATTGTTGAGTAAATTTAGTTTACATAATAATTATGCATTGTATTTACTATGGTAACCTTTTAGTTACTTAGGTAAATAGGTAGTTTTGAGTTGTTATTATATGGTTATGTTTATATAACCATTATATTGTTTTTTATGCATACGTGAAGGATTATTGTTGAATTTTTGTAACATTATTCTCATATGATTTATAGTTGCAACATATTATGTGTCTGTAGTATTTCTGGTTGCACTTGTGTAACTTCTCATTTGTCTATATCTGGCTGTCCAATATCTATAAATATTGCAACCCTCACTATTGTACACAATTTTACTAAATATCAATATAATTTCCAGGCTTCCGTCCCTGTTCTTAAATTACATTTGGTACTAGAGCAAGTTAATCTTGCATGTGGAGAAGTGAGGAAGTTTCAGAGAGTGTTGAGGAATTTCGAGAGGGCACTAGTGTTTGAGTGAGACAGAGGAGCCACCTACATTCCTTCCATCCCAACCCATGTATTCCCATCTCGTGGATTATTTCAAAGCAGGATAAGAGAGCCTCCAGTTTAATCTCTAGGAAAAAGAAAAGCAATTTTTTTGCCTTTGGTGCCCTAGGAAAAATTTGCTTCATGGAGCCATTCTAATTCAAAAATCAAATTAAAAAAACTTTTAAAAAAATCATTTTTCCCCAATCAGGGGTTTTCCCTCTAATTTCAAGGTGCATATAGTCTTTGCTAATTCTAGCAGACTATCCAGAATGGAGGGACCGAGCTCCTAATAGAGCTCCTAACCGAGCTAAAAGTCCCTAATGAGCTAGCTCCTTCATAACGACCGAGTCTTTTGTAGTGCACCGAGTTCTGTTTGAATCCCTATCGGCCAAGGCCGAGTTGATTATATTAAAGGGATTTTGTGAATTTCTCTTCTTTGTTCGATCCACATAAGCATTGGGCGAGTTCCTCCATCAAAGAGCCGAGCCAACGCTCTGCGCATCCGAGTTACATTGATAAGCGAGTTGCATTACACCGAGTTGAAAGCCGCTTTGATTCCATTGAGTGTGTTTCATCAAGCGGGCTGAGTTGTACATTGTAAATGGTCAAGATGTGTTTCATTGACGTGTGTGCCAAGCCTTGTTTGGATTGGCCATTCAAACAATTTGCATCGGGAGACCAACCCCATGTGCCAAGATCTGACTCCTCCCTCCGAGCAAATAATAAGCCACCGCGTCCATTGACGAGGTAAATCGAGGTGAGCTCCCGCTAATCCATGTTCGAGGCGACTGGAACTGCAACCACAAAAAAATGGAGGAATAAGGAATACAAAGAAGGTGGCGTACAAATATTTGCAAGGAGATCAACAAAAATAATCGACTGGTTTCTACGTGAAGCCTAAATTGCCCACCAACCTCGTGGAAGCCACATGGGTCATCAAGAAGTTTGCCACGTCGGTTTTGACAGTTAGTCTTGTTTTGTAAACCTTAAATATAAGTTGCTCCATTTTATATATTAAGCGCTATAAGCACTACGGTGGTTGGATTTAAGGCTTTGGGGTGGTGAGGTAAGGGTTTGACCCCCACTTGAATCTAGATTTTATTTACAAAAACAAACAATATAAATTTTGGAGGAATTTTTAGTGAATCATCATAGTTAGTGGCCACAAAGCCCACTAAACCACCTAGTTATAACCAAATCGCACCCTACAAATAGAGGAGAAAACCCTAATTTGGGCCAAAAAAATTTTCTCCCAATTTGCTTAAAAATCATTCAGCAACATTTTCCAAAGGGGGGCACCTAAAAATGTAATATTTAGCTTTTTTTTTTTTCTTTTTTTTTAGTTTCGAGCCGTACTTAAGCTCCGTGAGACCACCAGAGCCTCGTAAAACAACTTTTTTGCCTTCCATTCAAATTTTTGGAATATTTCGATGTAATTGTATATTTCAGTGGATTGTACTAATTTGCAGGTTACCATATTCAACCACAAACATTGTAATCGCTAAAAACTCGACGAGATATTTGTAAACAAAATCATTAAAATTTGGCTCTATAAGACTCATGAGATCTTAGGATCTCTTTCACAACATTCGGTATATACAAGTGCCTCTAGAAAGCACTTACAGTAAAGTCGTTCTGCAACTACTACCGCACTTAACGCCTAATATAGATGCAATAATGTCGTATGGTCATTGTCCCTATAAATCGACAGGGAGTAATAAGGACACATTGCACACACTTTGAGCCATCCCATCTTGTCTTTGAACGATTGTATGACATAAATTTGGACACTAAAATTATCTGAGTATATAACGGGTTATGTGCATGTATGAGGATATTTCTTTGAGCCGGTGTCAATAATCGTACATAGCCCTTTTTGTATTGTCTTGGTACCAAGTATCGAATTCTTTCACATATGTTAATGCCTCTTTCACGTATTTCTGAGTATATCAAAAGGGTGAGATTCTTCCATGTACCGACAAGTATATATCAGAAGGGCACATATATAGAAAGGTTCGGTATATCGATCGACGGTATATAGATTGGGAGACCGTATACCGGAGTGATAAGAGCTTACCCTTTGTTAGTGAATTCAAAAATGTGCACCAATGCCCCCAAGTTCTTTCTTCTAGAATCATAACTCCTAAGAGGTGATAACTATGCTACATGAAAGACTAAGATCAAAACACAACTTGAGTTTGAGGAGATATGGCCTATTGTGAATGGTTCCATAACCAAATCAACATATGATGCAACTCAACAGAGGCGCTTTGATAGGGAAAATCGAAGGCCAAATTCATAGTCCTGTTCACGATTGTCTCGATGAAGTGCAAACCCACATTCGAGATGCCACAACAACCAAAGAAGCGTGGGATAAGTTGAGTATAATATACGCGGCAAAAAATAAGAACACAATTCTGAATTTGCAGAGTTAGTTACACACACTGAAATTCAAACAGAATGAGAAAGTGGAAGCTTTCTTAAGAAGAGTTACAGAATTGAGGGATTCACTTCTAGGTCTAAGAGATGAGGTCACTGATACAAATCTTGTTCCCATTATTCTGAGAGCACTCCCTCCTTCATATTGAATTTTCTTGATGACACTAAATTTATCGGATCAAATAGTTAGTTTTGATAAGTTGGTAAATCTACCTCAATAAGAAGAAGCAATGTACAATAAAGATGATGAAGAGGAGTAGACACTATCTTCTCATCAGAAAGGAAAAGGAAAAGGAAAATTTTGTTCTTCTCAAAAGTCCCAAAAATAGCATCAACATCAAAGCATGGGGACAAAAATAAGAAGTGTCTTATCTGCAACAAAGGACATGATATAAAATATTATTAGTACAATACATACAAGAAAGGTTCATCAAGTAATTCTGGACCTCAAACCAACAATATCATAAGGGACATTCACACTATAATCAAGGGCAAAAAAAGGGGAACTGACGAAGAAAACCTCGTCAACAAGGAAATATATCCGAGTAAGAAGAACATTCGAAAATGAGAACTTCTTGTATACTGCTTTCGTTCCAGTGAACCATCCATGTCATCTAGTGTTGTTGGTATGTTGATTCGGGAGCAACTCGGCACATGACCAGGCACAAAGATTGGTTTACTACAATGAGGGACACGCCTTCGAAAAATCATGTTTACTTAGGTGACAATTCTTCTTACACAATACAAGGGATTGGGAACATTTCTCTACTTATTGGTTCACGTAATTGTAGACTATCAGATGTACTATATGTCCCTAGATTAACAAAGAATATATTATCAGTTAGTCAACTTCTAGATCATAATCTAAAGATTGAATTTGATAGTCATTATGGTAAGAAAGTGTGTTTGATTCGAGACAAATCAAGAGGCTTGAAAATTATTGCAAAATCCTCTAATGTGGGACATATGTTCCAACTTGACTTTGTCCACAGGGATGATCAAACACTTGTGGCTAAGAATTCTTCATTAACACAGTTGTGGCATCAAAGACTTGGTCACATCAGTTTCAAATATCTCGAAACACTTTGCTTTGGTATAACATGGTGAGATGTTTTCCATCTCTCCAAAAGGATACAGATAAGTGTCCTCACCGCCTATCAAAAAAATGACAAAGAGATTCATCCCATAAGAGTACTTATCGAGCTCATGGTAAGCTTGATCTGGTTCATGTCGATATTTGCGGCCCGATGTAACCAAGTCATTCTGGATTTTAGTAATTCATGCTTTGTGTTGATGACTATTCAATAAAAATGTGGATATTGTCTTCGTAAGAAAATTGAAGCTTTTGAAAACTTCAAAAAGTTCAAAGTGGTTGTAGAGAAACAAGACTGGTTGGCATATCGGTATCTCTCGCTTTCGATCGAGGGGGAATTCATCGTGTGAGTTCAAATCCTACCTTGAAGCTCATGGCATTTTTGATAGATTCCTCCTGCACACACACCACAACAAAATGGCGTTGTTGAGAGAAGAAACCACACTATCATGGAAATGGTGTGTTACAAGATTGATGATTATGGACAAGCGAGAAATTCTCGGAGAAGCATCAAAGACAACAATTTTTTGTTGAACAAAGTGCCCACAATTGCTCTTGATGGAGTAACGACACATGAAGTATGGTCGAAGTGGAAGCCATTTGTTACACACCTCAGAGTATTCATGTGCAAAGAAAGTATGTACATACCCAAGAAAAACAAAAATAAGTTGGATATAAAGTCACAAAACTCATCTTCATTGGCTACATAGAAGAGACTCTTGGGTATAGATTAATGGATACAAAGACTAGGAAAGTATACACCAGCAGAGATGTTGATTTATTTGAGAGGAAGGAAGCTGAGACTCCTCGTCTAGAATCACTTGATGTAGATATTCCATTTGTTGTAAAAATAGAAGTTGATGTTCCCACAAAAGATGACAGTGATGATGGTGATGATCGACAAGACCACGACCCATGGGAGCAATTCAACATATGCCCAAGTGGTATACTAACATGATATGAGATGCAAAATTAGATGCTCCAACAAATACATCCACCACTGGACCACAAATTCATAGTAAAAAACAAGAAGAAGTAAACTTTGTGTTGATGAGTAGAATAGTTTATTTTATTGATCCGTCTCTCACTGTCCAGAAGACCTATATTTGAAAGCTTGGAAAGATGCTATGGATGCTGAGTTTCAGTCAGTGATAAAAAACAACACCTGGTAGCTTGTCAATCTTCCTCCAAGGAAGAAACCCATTGGTTGTAGATTGATATTCAAAAAAAAGTAAAAAGTATATGGGACCATATACAAGTATAAAGTAAGACTCCAGTGAGAAAGGGGTACACAAAAAAAGAAGGTATTGACTACAAGGAGACATTTTATCCCACAACTAAGATCAAAATGATCAGGATGATCTTTTCTCTAGCTGCATAGTTTGGTTGGAAAGTCCATCAGATAGACGTGAAAAGTGCCTTTCTAAACGAAGATCTATAAGAAGAAGTTTACATGACTCAACCTGAGGGATATGTTGTACCTGGAGAAGAAACAAAGGTATGTAGACTCAAGAAATATTTGTATGGCCTTAAACAAACACCCTGGGCTTGGTACATCAAAATTGATGAGCATCTTGGTCAACATGAATTCGTAAAAACCCATATGATCCCAATCTCTACCTCAAAAACAAGGGGAAGAGATTGTGATTGTTGTTGTCGATGTCGATGATCTAGTCATCACCGGAAGTTCGATGAAGATGGTTGATGCAACGAAGACAAATCTTAAACCGACCATTCAACATGACAGCGGATATCGGGCTCATGCGATCTTGTTTTGGATTGGAAGTATGACGAAAGAGAATCACATATTTTTTCTTAGTTGAATTATACCAAGACAATGCTCGAGAAATTTAGGATAATGGATTTCACAATTTTTGTTACACCTATGGAGATGAGAGTGCAGTTATCTCGTTTAGATCCATCTCCTCTGGTAAATGTAACTCTCTATCAACAATTAATTAGGAGTCTCATTTACCTAACTTATACAAGACAAAATATCGGGTTTGCGTATGAGCTATCTTTCCAGGTTCATGTAGGAACCCATAGTTTTTCATTGGAAGGCAACAAGGTGAATCTTGAGATATCTCAAGGGTACAATAGATCTTGTTCTAGAGTACAAGAAGAACGATAACTTCTTCTTGACTTGATATTCGATTCGATCACGCAGTGACATTGATGATATGATATCCACTTCTGGATTTATATTATTTTTGGGATCTGCATTGATATCATGGGAAATTAAGAAACAACAATTTGTTTCTCACTCTTCTACATAGGCCGAATATTGTGTTACGGGTGAAGTCATCTCTGAACGATATGGCTACATTACATCTTTGGAAGGACTTGGAATACCATAGGAAAAACCTACCACCATGTATGTAGACAATGAAGGTGTTCTCAAACTTGTTCGTAATCCATTGTTTCATGAGAGAGAAAAGTGTTGGGAATCAGGGATTGCGGAATAATGTTACGATTCAATAACAAACAAAATCATGCACACATCACCTAAAAAATTCCCCAAAATCTACAACAAAGGAAGTATAAACTAGAATAATTCAAATAAAAAAAAATTCACACACATAACACAACATGTACCGTGGTTCACCCAATGTGGGCTACATCCACAAAAGATAGAGATATCATTTATATAATATAAAAAGAGTACAAACCAACTCTTCCCACAAGAGTACAATGCATCTCTCCAAGAGTATCTCCTCCTCCGGATATCTAATTGGATCTACATGAGTGCACTATAACTATACCTCCAAGTCACCAACAGATCTCACATGTCAAGAACTACTTGCATCTTTGAACTGTGAATGTCAACACCAATCCGGCACTATGATAATTCTTCACCGGGAACTCCTCGTGCTATGATTATTAACTAATGCACAGCTCTTAGTTTGGTGGATGTAATCTGGAAACACAACAACAAACATAACACAAGAATACCATAGACTATGATAAGAAGGAATAATGATAAATCTGAAATATCAGTGTAAATTATAATATCAACATGAAATTGTTACAATCTCACCCATGAGGTTCTTCAAGTGTTATTAACTTCACTTGCCTTCAAACAATAACTATGGGAGAAACTTCACAATTACACCTCTTAATGGCTTCTTTAACACACCTTCAAAATGATGGCTTCCTTTACACACTTACTCATACAATATTTCTCACTACTTCTCTCTATGCTAAATGAGGGGGGGTGGCCTCTTTATTTATAGGAATTCAGGCTTATCCACCTTATCTCTAAGATATGATAAGAAATCTCTTCTGGCCAATCATATTCCATGCCTAAACTCTTGCCTTTACATGTAGGCTTATCTTCTAAGATAAGATAAACCTTATCATCTCACATGGGTTCCACCTTTTTAGACTTTTCCACAAATAAAATATACAAAATATTTATGACATCACTCTTTTTCCTTATTACAAATATAATATTTCTAATTCCTAATCATGTAGACCCTACTTCTCTACTTATCTCAACTTTGACATTTTAACATTACCGGACCACTTACGGCAAATATTTACTTTTTACAACATTCCTATTGTACTTTGACTATTACCATACTCTACATTATTGGCGGCACTGTACTGACGGCGCCGTTATCTTCTATTGGACGCCACTACTAATTATACTTAACAACATCCTATTCCTAATACATACATTAATAAAATAGAAATTACGGAGGAAAATTTTAATGTCGACATAACCAAGATCTCATGTGAATCTACAACAAGACCTCTCAAATGGGTCTATTAATGTGCAACCATAATTGTGCACCAAGAAGTAAGTCTCTCCTCCATCAATGCATCAACCTGTGTAAACATGAAGATAACCTCCTCTACAATATATGGATATTATCCAGAGCTACAATGCTAGATCTACATGGATCAAAAATACATCACGATCTCATGGATCTACAATACAAGATCTCGAATAACTTTGTGGATCTAACAATAAGATCTCACAATAACATGTGGATCTACAAGAAGAATCTAATACAAGATCTCACAACAACATGTGGATCTACAAGAAGAAAATCTATGCGCTTTGTATACTATGCAAGCCATTATAATGAGACAATAACTATACAAAGGAAATACAAGAGAAGAAACCTTTTCTCACCATTCGGATATACATGGTATTTTCTTATGTCCCACTTATCTCCATGGAATATCTGTCTTCATGTAACGTGTTCTTTATTTTTCTTCTTCTTCATCCTCTCAACCAAGGATTACTCTAATTAACCTTCTAACCCTATCTTTCATGCTTATATAAACATACACAAACTTAGGGAACCTTAGCTATGCATTTACAACCTTTAGATCACCTTTATAATCAAAGGTTGGATCTAATCCCACGTCTAAAATAAAAACATTCACGCATTGTAATCGGTGCCGGTTCCCGATCTTTGATCGTGCTTTGGTTTTCCCGATGTTGACCGGTGTTGGTTCCCGACCAAGTCGGTTCCTCCCGGTGACCGAAGCTAGTTAGCCAACCGACATCAATTACTGTGTAAACTAGTAAACCTTAAATGTATTCCTTTTTGAAGCAATTCAGCTCCACAACCCAACAATCTCCCACTTAGAGATAAATTGTTGAACCTGTACATGTACCTATACATCACCGTCCTCTACATACCATGAAGACCATATATTATTTACATCAACAATTCTCTCAAATGAAATTAGGAATATTAAAACATCTTCTAAAACCAAGAAAATATCAAACCCGTAACTCACCATATACTGCATGGAAGCTACTATTGATCCGTTATACACGAGCTAACCATACATCAAGCTCCCACTGAATCATAACTCCAAGTTTCTCATGAAACTAAGCCACCATGACTAACACACCTGCAATATCTCCCACTCAAATTGAAATACTTGAGCTTCAATTTGTAACCATAGCCATTCTTATAAAATCAACCATGTTCTCCAACCATCTATCCATGTCTCCATGCTACTACCAATGCAACTCACCAAAGACAAGTCAAATTGGAATAAGTGTAAGCAATAAACAAGATCCTGGGTAAGACAACCCAAATGAGTTCTACATGCAACAAGTGGGTGATCAATCCACAACACCTGCATAACTCAAAGAATCCAAACACTGCATTCTACAAATCAAACCCTGCATAAACAACTTGCATGTCCAAGACAACCATATGTAGAAAACACATCTATCATGGAGTAACATAGTAATAAGAGGAAATACAAACATCCCCTACTCATGCTCAAAGGGCATCTAAACCATGCTCATACACATCCATGTGCAAAACAAATATCTGCATCATCATATACTCATAAAACATAATCTATCCACATGTATAAACTCACCATATACATCCATCCATATCATCAGGCTTCAAAAGCTCCAAGTCTCTCACAGACTAACTCCAAAGCCACATATGAATCTTGTGCTTCATCAATGTCAACAACAACAACCATGCTAACCATGCTACTAATAACTAGTGCAAATACCAACAAAATAATGTCATCAAACCTATTACACAAACATCCAAGATGAAAGCAAACAAGGGCAACATCAATAAGATGTAAATATACATTGTTGTCACACTGTAACTTGTAACAAATATATTTTCCTTTTTCCACCCTTCAAACTCTAAAACATTTCTCTCTCTTCTTAACCCAACTGAACAACCATCAACTTCCATCCCATAAGGATATCCAAACACTAGAAAGTGTTGTCATCATGCACTACATACAAAATACCTACAAAATCATGACTGTCCTCTAAAACAACTTGTGCCTCATGCTACTCTGAATAGTAACATTCTCCTCTCACTCTACATGTGCATATGTGTCCAACCTGTAATGCCAATAACCATGGCTTGCTCCCACTCAACATGAACTCCCCGCACTGCCTCTAATCACCAAGCTCAATAGCTAAATATGTTAGTGAGAAATAAAATAGATGAAAGAAAATATAAACTGATTCCCTTCTTAACAAAGAATACTTCTACATCACAGAAGTTTGGAATTCTTGTGAATTAGGCTGAATCACCTTATTTTCATCCATATGTACTCAATATCTCTCGTTACCTACAAATGTGTCTAAACATGACTTTTCATTGAGGATCTCATCCTTAGACTAGATACCCTTGTCCTCAAGATTCCAACACATCCCGGAAATAAAAGTCAAACACACCAAATATCCATGGTGCATATTTTACTTGTCCACAAAATCCAAACATAATACCAATTTACTTTAAATGAAATAAATAAAACATGAACCAAATAGATATACAAATTTGACCCAAGTCTCACTAGACTCCTGATCTAACTCTATCCTCTTTCTGATTAAAACATTGAAGTGATCTACTCCATTTCTTCATGTACACTCTGTGTAAGAAACCTTATCCTCAAAATTGGACACTAAAACCATCCATGCCCTCTTCTTCTACAAAAACCTCGTACAAAGTCATTGCCACAGAGACCGACCTCGATTTCTGGACCGGTACCGTTCTTTTGTGGCCACCGACGTTGATTCCATGATTGACGCCGGTGCTATTGTAACAAACACAACACCATAAAATTGGCATAGTACACCAAACTAGGTGCTTACTCCGAGCAAAGCCGATAGTTATGCTGATCCAGTCATTTTAAGAAGCACCCAAATCTTGTACAAAAACTTAACAACTGTACATGCAAATAAATTACACCAAGATGAAATACATCACCTTACCAGCACTAAGACACTCAATCCCATATTCAACTAAAGTACATGCTTCTCTAATGGAAGCCCGATATTTGTTCTTTGCTACGCCTCTTTACCGAAGCTTATGCATCTAAATGCACCAGGGATGCATAACTGCTCCTCTATCTCATACTCAGATCTACTGCAATCCCAAATGATGCATGTGCATCCAAAACATTTAAGAACTACAATACCAAGATAAAATCATACCTCTATAACCCGGATCTGCAATCTAACCAACATGCTTGTGCCTCCAAGAACCAGGGACACCTCATAAAATAAGACACATTCCATGGATCTATCAATTTTTAGACATGTAATTTTCTATCTAAAACCAGGTTGCCCGATGAATCGCCACAATCACCCTACCAATGCCGGTTCCATCTAACCGAGACACCGGTCACCGTATTTTGACAACCTCACATTTTTAGATTCCACTTGAGATTTAAATATCTTCTTACGATTTTCACATCAGGAAAAACAAACACTGCTCTCATACACCAGTCAGTAAACCACTAACAATACACTGAAGCAAAACCTTGCTCTAAAATAACCTCACCCTAATACCCGTTGTTGGGAATTAGGGACTTCGGAATAGTGCTATGACTCAATAACAAAACAAAATCATGCACACATGATCTAAGCAATTCCCAAAATCTACAATAGTGGAAGTATAAACTAGAATAATCCAAATCAAAACAAAGTACACACACATAACATGACATGTACCATGGTTCACCCAATGTGGGCTACTTATACTAAAGATAGAGATCTCATATAAATAATATAACAAGAGTACAAACCAACTCTTCCCACAAGAGTAAAATGCATCTCTCCAAGAGTATCTCCTCCTCCAGATCTCTAAATGGATCTACATGATTACACTACAACTATGCCTCCAAGTCACCAACAGATCTCACATCAACCAAGCTCTCATGCGAATCTACAACAAGACCTCTCAAATGGGTCTATCAATGTGTAACCATAATCATGCACCAAGAATTAAGTCTCTCCTCCATCACCGCATCAACCTATGCAAACATGAAGATAATATCCTCTACAATATATGAATATTATCCAGAGCTACAATGCTAGATCTACATAGATCAACAATACATCATGATCTCATGGATCTACGGTATAAGATCTCACAACAACCTCGTGGATCTAACAATACAAGATCTCATAGTAACATGTGGATCTATAAGAAGAATCTAATACAAGATCTCACAACAACATGTGGATCTACAAGAAGAAATTTTATGTGTTTTGCATACTATTCAAGCCATTTAAATGAGATAATAACTATACAAGGGAAATCCAAAGAGAAGAAACCTTTTCTCACCATTCGGATATACATGGTATTTCCTTTTGTCCCACTTATCTCCATGGAAGCTTTGTCTTCATGTAACCTTTTTTTTTTTTTTTCTTTCACACTCTTAACCAAGGATTACTATAATTAACCTTCTAAACCTAGCTTTCATGCTTATATAAGCATACACAAACTTAGGGCACCTTAGCTATGCATTTACAACCTTTAGATCACCTTTATAATAAAAGGTTGGATCTAATCCCATGTCTAAAATAAAAACATTCATGCACAGTAACCGTGCCGGTTCCCTGATCTTGACCAATACCGGTTCCTTGACCGGTGTTGGTTTCCCGATGCTTGACTAGTGTCAGTTCCTTAAATGATGTCGGTTCCTCCCAGGTGACCGACGCCGGTTAGCCAACCGACATCGGTTACTATGTAAACCATCAAACCTCAAGTGTATGCCTTTGTGAAATAATTCAGCTCCACAACCCAACACAAAGCACATCGAGGTACAAGTTCATTATATACGCAAGCATGTCTTGAAACACAACATACAACTTCGCTTTTGTTTAATAGATGAACAACGGAAAATATCTTCACAAAGTCAATTGCACGTGACAATTTTAATTTGTTCATATAATTCCTCTCCTCATCCCTTAAGGCAATGCAAAATTAAGGGGGGAATGTTGAGTAAACTTAGTTTACGTAATAATTATGCATTGTGTTTACTGTGGTAACCTTTTAGTTACTTAGGTAGATAGGTAGTTTTGAGTTGTTATTATATGGTTATGTTTATATAACAATTATATTATTTTTTATGCATACATGAAGGATTATTGTTGCATTGTTATAACATCATTCTCGTATGATTTATAGTTGCAACATATTATTTGTCTGTAGTATTTCTGGTTGCACCTGTGTAACTTCTAATTCGTTTGTATTCAGCTGTCCAATATCTATAAATATTGCAGTTCTCATTATTGTTCATGATTTTCCATGGATATCAATATAATTGTCGGGCTTCCGTCCCATGATCCTAAATTACATAAACTATGTTATAGGGGTTGATCAAGTAAAAGATCCATTCTTGGATTAAAATTTTGAAAGGAAAGCTTTGTAACAGGGAGTGAAAAGAGTAATGAAGCATGTATGTGGTTTTTAGAAGGAAAGATTCATCTCTATTTAGTGTTTTTATATGTTTGCGAGCACTTTGTGCAAGAGGGTTTCTAAGGGGAAGTGAACAAAAAAGCTCACATTCACCTAAACCTTCATCAAATATCCTACTATCACTTTAAAAACTTGAGAAGGTGATTACAAGTACACCACAATTTATTTAAGCTCTTGAAAACAAATCATAAGGTTTTTAGAAGCTCTTGAGTACTCACGGGCTCAAACTAGGGCAATCGAAATCTTTTGTTTTAGCCAATGGAACTAGCTCAAAGTTTTAGGAAATATCTTTCCTATCATTAAGAAGGATTCTATAAAGTTTTAGATTAAACTAGCATGTTTGATTTGAGATCTTCATGATGAGAATTTCCCGTGTTTGTGAAGTAATGAAAGTGAACAGGGGACTATGGAATTAGGTGCAATTTTTGGTAATTTATCATGTTTAAGGCTTAAGAATGTTATTGATTATGTATTGGAGTATTTTTAAGGTGTTCATGATGTCTTCCATGGTGCAAACATTCCTTCTTAGCAAACTGTTACATCACGTCTTAAGCTAGGTATATAAGAGGATTGTCAAACCTTTGTTTCCTCAAATTGTTGTCAAAAGAACCTTATATAGGTTACATAGGCCTTGAGTCTCAACAAAGGATGTTTGAAATGATGGTTGAGTCCCATGATCACAATCATGATGAAGGCAATAATCTAAAGGGATAAACCTAAGACCCATTGTATCAAGTTAATAACCTACTAGGTCAAAGTATTGAAAGTTTATGCTATGCATATGCAAGTTCTTACAAGGTGTGAGATGATGAAGGTTAATAATCTAAAATGATGTCTTGAAAGTTGATTGAATGTAGATGATAGGGTTGTAAGAAAATAAGGACAAGAATCTTCATCAATGCAATGACCATACCTTCTTGAGAGGAAGGCTAAAGCAATAAGGTTTTAAATTTTAGTCAATTGCATCAATTTTCATTCAAGGAGTAAATCAGATAGGGAACTTACAAAGGAAAAAAGTACCTACAATTCCTGCATTCTTGTTGTTATATCCTGAAAATGAAGAGTAATAGGATTGTATCATGTAATAAGACTATCCTTAAGCATTACAAGAGAATATATGGATTGAACAATTGACTCAAGTACAAATATCTTGTTAAAAAGTACATGATCAAGTGGGAGTTAACTATCAAACACTCTATACTGCACTACACTCTCCATATTGTTGTAATTTCCCAAACTTGATATTGTGGATCTAGTCCTACTAGTAGGATCTTGTCTTGAGTGTCTTAATGAAGACTCATTGTAGAGATCAGCTACAAAACAGTACAAAGAACTTCTTGAAACTCCTTCAAGCTTGAATGCATGCAAGTATATGGTTTTGAGTATGATCTTTTCCTTTATGATCAAGACTACAACTAAGGAGGACCGAGGGCTTGAAAGTGAAACATAGAAAAGTTTTGTTAAGATGAAAGGCTAGCTGAGATAGGAATGACATCAACTAGGTAGACCCATTTCCTACCTCACCCACCACACCAAGGGCCTTTATAACCAAAAAAATCACGGGGCTTCAACACATTTTCTACCTCACCCACCAAATTGTGGACCTTTATAAACAAAAACACCTAGGGGATCATTTCAATCACAGACACTACTGTCCATTCACACAAGTGGTGTCTCACCTCGTCGTGTTCATACCCGGGTTGAGCCTCACATATCCTTCCATCCCTTCACTTCATTCTCCTCTCTTATGATGTTCTCTATGTGCTCTGTGATATATCCCCATGCATGCTCTTCCCCTTATGTTCCTTGATTCTCCCCCTCACATGCTCTACTGCCCCATGCTTTCCTTGTATGAATCTATGCGTTCTCTACCCCTTGCACTCCCTAGTCCACCCCCACATGTTACAATATTTTTCCCATGTGTGTTTCACCCAATACACTCCCTAGTATGCCCCCACAAGTTCCTAGTCTGTCCCCACATGAGATTCACCCCATGTGATCCTAGGTCCACCACCGTATGTGCTTCGCCGACATGTCTGCTAGTCCTCCCTCATGATTTCTTCACTATGTGTGATCCCTAATATTATCTTGGGCACACTCTACCCAGTGTATTCCTCGTCTGCTCCCATGTGCACTATACCCCATACGTTACTTTCTCTACCCCGCTCGCACTCCACCTCATGCTCTCCCCGCTCCACTCTTGCTTATATTATCCCCATAATACATCTTCTTATCTTCATTGTGTTCCCCGTTGTCTCTAATTTATCACCATCTTCACCCATTTTCTCATGTTTATCAATTGACACTTTTTTGTCTTACTAAGGCAACCAAAAAAATTTCACTTGAGGGGGATACTACACGAGACCCTTCTCATCAATCTTATGATACTAAATCAATCAATCAACCGGTCTCATTGACTAAATAAAAATTGACTTACGAAATCAACCTATCAATCCCTTCATAGACTTTGACTAAATATAAGAATTTTGCATATAAAAAATGAATAATCTAAAGAAGATAACACAAAAAAATAGATATGAGGGGCCAAGATACCCAAATATTCAATATATTTAGAATAATACCCTTAAGGTAGGGCAACACCATACAATGATCCTTAAGGAAGGAGTAACTCCACAATCTCCCAAGATGGGAATCCATTTCGAGGGGGAAACCTCCAATATACCTCTACTAAGTAGAAGAATCAAATCATACATCCATCACCTCCTCATAATGATACTCACATCCTTTAAATAGGATGGGTAACACCTAATCCCAATGTAGGCCGACTCATTACCCAATATAACTAATTCCTATGTGAGCCCATATAACTAAGGGGATGTGTGCCACATGTTGGCATCTCCATCAACCCATATACATTATAATATTATATCCCATGTGAACCCATACATATAACTAAGGGGATGTGTGCCACATGTCGGCATCTCCATCAACCCATATACATTATAATATCATATCCCAAGGTACATAGCATTGCCTCCCTCTTTGACATGTTTCGTCCCTGAAACATAAGAAGAAGCCATATAATGAGTGTGCTTTAAATTATTGCACACTTTTCGCCATGCTCGATCATCCAACCACCCATATGAAATCCTAGTGGGTGATGTTGCTCCAAACCTGATTCCATATTCCATTGTGCTCATTTGATTCCATCCTGGTCCATATGTGTTCCTCCTCGACATCCATGTGTATCCATAATAATTATTCCTATGATTCCATTTCATATAATTGTTTCTCCATTGATTCTGTTTATAGCCTTGATAATTGCTCCTCCAATTCTCTGTATATCTATATAGATTGTTGCCCTTATGTGCCCTAACATGATAAGAACTTGTATAGCCAAAATTATTACTCCTCCAATTCCCTGTATATCCATATAGATTGCTTCCCTTGTGTGTCCTAGCATGTCTCCATGATTTTTTCCTCTCATGATGATGTGGGTGTCTATATGGTGCAACCTTAGTATGCTCAACCTTATCAATATTTTCCTCCACTTTCTTTTCCTCTTCTAACTTGTTTGCTATTTCTTTTTCTCTTGAGTAGAGAAACTATTTTTTACTTTTTCATCATGTTCTTCATCCTCTCCTTCTGATTCATCCTTATTCCCTTCTTCACCATCTTCAAATTCATCTTCATGATCCAATTTTACATTACTTTTTTCCTTGCTAAGTGTGATATCTTGCAATGTAATTTTATTTCTCTTGTACCATAATTTCATGAATTTCTTTTGCACATTAAGATTAATTGTTCCCAATGTCTCTAACCAAGGATATCCAAGAACAATATCCATACCATCCATATCTAAAGCATAAAAATCTGAATGTAAAACATATTTATCCATAGAGAGCTTTAAATCTTCAAAAACTTGAATATGCTTACCATCCACTTGAGCTGCCTTAATATGCTTTGTTTGCACATGTAGATTGTGAGCTACATCCATATTGATGAAGTTATATTTGCTGCTAGGGTTTATGGAAACAATTACCTTTTTTCTTTGAATGCACCCTTCAAACTGAAATATTGAAGCTTCCTTCTTTGGAGATGCACTATCATGTGTAACAACTTCATCATCAACATTTTCTTCTTCTTCTTCTTCTTCTTCTTCTTCTTCCTCTTCTTCTCGCTTCTATTTCTTCTTCTTCTTCTTCTTCTTTTCGCTTCTATTTCTTATTCTTCTTCTTCTTTTGATCCTATTTCTTCTTCTTCTTCTTTTTATTCCTTTTTAACAAAATTATGTTTCTTTTTTGTTTCCCATCTAGCTAAGAAAATATCCTCCATTTCCTCCCAATCCCAATCCAATAGATCTATATCCAAATAAGAATACCAATGTCGCGCTTTCCCACCAAGATGAAGATAAAAACTAACCCATACTAAACATTCTTCAAAATAAATTTGTTTAAATTGTATCCACCATTTTTTTGCATCAATTTCCCCATTACCATAGAAAATTGGTATATCCATGATGCATAAAAATTAGGGTTTCACAAACTTACTCCTTTGACCAATATTTGACCTGATGATTTCGTCTATCATTCAGCCTCAAATATGAAACCACAAAGAAGTAACCCCTGCTAAAATTTTGAGAGATTTCCGAATATGTAAAATAATCAAAGAAAGATAGAAAATTGCAACTCTGTAGGCCGAGTTTCTTTAAAACACAAAACTCTCAATATATTCTTCAAAATAGATCCAAAAATTCTGAAATTTTTACCATATCTTTCTGATGTGGATTATAAATACTGGTAAAAATTTTAAAAATTAATTCTAAAAATGCGGCCTGTGAAGCAAATTTAGGTGAAACCCTAAAAATGCAATAACTTCAACACAAAAGCTTGAAAATTTATGAAATTTGGACTGTAGCTTTATGAAACCCTTCCGCAACTGTGGTAAAAAAATTGAGAAAATATTCATAGCCATTTCCAAAATATAGCCGAATCACTAAAATTAGGGTTTGGACCCAATTTTTTTACCGAAATTGATGCTCTGATACCACTTGATAAGAACTTTGCATATAATAAATGAATAATATGAAGAAGATAACACAAAAAAATAGTTATGAGGGGGAAAAGATGCCCAAATATTCAATATATTTAAAATAATACCCTTAAGGTAGGGCAACACCATACAATGCTCCTTAAGGAAGGAGTAACTCCACAATCTCCCAAGATGGGAATCCGCTTGAAGGGGAAACCTCCAATTTACGTCTACCAAATAGAAGAATCAAATCATACATCCATCACCTCCTCATAATGATACTCACATCCTTTAAATAGGATGGGTAACGCCTAATCCCAATGTAGGTGGCTCATTACCCAATATAACTAATTCCTATGTGAGCCCATATAACTAAGGGGATGTGTGCCACATGTCGACATCTCCATTAACCCATATACATTATAATATTATATCCCATGTGAACCCATACATATAACTAAGGGGATGTGTGCCACATGTCGGCATCTCCATCAACCCATATACATTATAATATCATATCCTAGGGTACATAGCATCACCTTTTTGTCTTACTAGGGCAACCAAAAAAATTTCATTTGAGGGGGATGCTACATGAGACCCTTCTCATCAATCTTATGATACTAAATCAATCAATCAACTAGTCTCATTGACTAAATAATACTTGAATTACGAAATCAACCTATCGATCCCTTCATAGACTTTGAGTGAAGTGGCCCATCGATCATATTTTTCAGTTCATATATATCTAGTCAACCAGTAAGCCCACTTGTGTGGTAACCATTGTCATATGGTTGACAAACCACATCGTCTTCATTTTTGTGATGCATCATGCTTATTGCAACACGTAGCCCCAAAAAGGAAAATATAGACATCGAAAATGCACCTTACGCTTAAGGTTTCTAAGCTAAAAATATTATAAAATAATAATAATTCCTAAAAATCAAACAATCCCGCAAAAATAACTAAAAAAAAAAAAATCCCAAAAATGGTAATAAAAGACACCTCATCACCCATTTATTCATCTTTGTCTACTCACATTCGGTGTTGTCACATCACTCTATAAACTTAATCACTCCACCTACTTGGTGTGTGTGACTTGCCTCGTCATCCTAGGGCTCTCGTCCACATCACGTGGTGAGTCATCTCACTTAGCGAGTTCATAAGTCTTAGGAGTTATATGACAAGTGATAGATTCCATCATAGAATCTGTCATTATCATATGCATCAATGACCTCATAGGAGTTACATTCCCCATTTAGAATCGTAACTCCTCTTTCCATCTTACAATGAATGATTTTATAGGTACGAGAGTTACACAACACTCCAATATGTACCCTCCTTTTTTGATCTATGAATGAGCAGACTGTTTTTCTTATACATGATTTTCCATTATTTGATTCTTGCTGATTACGTTGGAGCTATCATGTTACCATTGGAGTGCAAATTCATCGTACTACACAAGTTTCTATATCTATTCTCGCGAACACTCTCGTATGATATCAAAGATTGAGGTTGATAAACGTGCACTCATCATTTTGGGTTCATTGATTACTTCCAGTTTCGGTTTTATCATCCTCATGCAAGTCTTTTGTTCAGCTTAATTTTAAAATCTTGCTAACTATTTTAAACAACTTTTCTTTGGAGTTTATGTTTTTTTGGGATTTTTACATGTGCAGTTTGCATATTTCACCATCGGGTTTCTTTGGTTTCAATCACATTTGGTGGGAAAGTGTTATTTTGAGGTAGGAGTCATTTTCGGTCTTATCATATTTTTAAATGCAAGTGATTTTTTATAGAAAATATGTGTTTATTGACCATTATCTCCTTCCTTTCCTAATTGGTCACATTTTTTTAACCTCTGCATTAGCTCTCGGTTTTGCATGTGTGAATAGACATTATTTTGCATTGAGCTTCGGGTTTACCTTGCCTTATTTCAATACTTTTCGACATCGAGTTACTCTTACTCATTTTGCATTGGTTATGTAGTCTTGCATGCTTGGTTAAGTTAGCCCTTGACTCAATTTTGAATTCACATGTTATTCCTTTACGTGGGTTGCCACTCGCCCTTATTTGCTTTGCGTAGCCATTGGTGCAACCTCCATGCCCCTATCGCCGTCCATTCCCCTCCTCCACGTGTCTTGACCATTTATCCCTTGCATGTTGACTATTCTACCACCCGCTCCCGATCTCATGCCCACCTCACCATCCTTCTCCCACGTGGAGCCTTGGTCGCTCGCTCCCACCTCCTCGTGCGACCGTGTTACCTACCCATGCTTTGATCATGTTTAAAATGTTATCTCTCACGCCTTTGGTTTTTCGAGCCTTTAAAACAAGTGGGTTTGTTAATAGCGGTTGGGTTTGTTTAATTGTGGGTAGCAGTTGGTGTCAATTAAAATATGCTTTAATATATGGTCGGTTTTTCTTAATTGTGGATTAAGGTTAGGATTTTAAATATAGTTCGAACTTAATTAAAAATTTAAGATCTAATTAATTTTTCTAAAGTTAAAATTTAAAGAAAAGGCTTTTATTTTTTATTTATTTTTCCAAATTAAATAAAAGTTTATCCTTTTTTTTGGATTAGTATATTAAATTAAATAGCCTTTTATTTAATGTTTTTGTCAATTTTAAGTCTTTTTTGCTCTAAAATTAGCCAAATTAGACGTTTCCAAAGGTTGATTTTTAAGCGTTATTGGTTGTTTTTTCTCTAATCATGTGTTGGAGTGTTTTGTAGCATTTTTTCCTTCTCGGGATCCCTCAACTGTGTCATGGAGGTCATTCGGATTCATTTTGAGTCACGTTCTTGCATTGTAATAACCCTTGTTATTGCTTACAAACTAGTGAGCGCGTTGACCAAAGTCTATCGGAAAAAGAGTTTCTTGCTGCGACATGAGATGCTATTTCTCACACATAACTATATTTTTCTCCCCTTGTTTTACTTTTTTTTAGTTTGGTGCTTTATTTTGGTGTCAAGTTGCTTTGTGATCAACAAACCTTTGATTGTGGTCTTCACTCTTGCATTTTATTACGCTAATTGCAAGGTGAGTGACCAACTGGTTCTCGACAGACAGTCGCATCTTATTGTAATCAAAACACTAAACTATAAAGTTCCAAATTAAGGGGGCGTTTATATTGTTCTGGGGTGGTTGTGTTTCTCTCTCTTTTCTTCCTCTTTCCTTCCTCTTTCCTTCTTTCTCTCTCTTTTCTTTGGATACTTCCAAAGTACCTTTTCTCACACCATTCAATTTCTTTGAATGGAGATCTAAAATTGCTATGGTTTTACACAATAAAGGGTTATTTCATATTTTCATGGGAATAGAGACTGAAATTGATGTTGAACTCAAAAAATCTAAGTGGTTAAACTATTGTGATGAAGCCTTAGGTCTTCTCTGTATCTCCATCTCTTCAAGTTTCTCTTCCACATCGAAACTTCCTCAACACCTGCTGAAGCATGGAAAATTGCTCGATGATATGTTTGGAAAGAAAGATGACATGAGAGCGCATGAGTTGAAGAAAAAACTACTAGGGGTAAACACTAGTGACTTTGAAAACCTGCAGACCTTCTTCTCAAAGTTTTTCCACACAAGATTGCTTCTAAAGGAATGTAAAGTGAAGAAGAAAGATTCTTAGTTGATTTTGTCGATTCTTTCTAAATTAGGTCCTGAATAATCCGTTTTCATTTCGAATTTCCACACCACAAAAGTCACCTTGGCGTTGCTTGGAAAATGACCACATTTGATAATTTTTCGTCCCAACTCATTCGAGAACATGACAAACTCAATCAAATGGGGACTCTAAAATCTAAGTCAAATGCCCTTGTGGCAAGTAAGGGTAAGAAAACATAAAATTCTTTTGTTAATAATGATAAATTGGATTCTGGCAGAAAGAGAAAAGTACCAACCTAAAAAGGAAACCAAGACCAACCAAGCCCAATGTAGTGCCCACCCTCTTTGACACTATTTTCATTATGATGATATTACTTGTTGGATTGATACTTAAACATTTTAACTATTATATTTTGAGCGAGATGACAAACTATGCGGATATTTGGACTATTGATATGTTGTGATTCATATTTTGATTATGATATACTAAATGACACTTTGGTAGACAATTCAATATATGTTGATTTGCATTATTTGGATTTTATATTGACACGTTATACTTTGGATGTTCTGAGTAGAATTATGATCTCATGGATGTTAGAATCGAATTATTTGATATGTTGATAGATGATAGAATTACTTAATTTTGGATGACGATTATTGATTTCTATGTATATATTATTTCTCGATGTTGTTGATGCGGCCATGAGGCCAGAGAGGTATTTTGTTTGTGTTTGTAGGGACATTATATCATACATCGAAAGGGGATAGGGACCAACCACAAAAGAATGTTGGGTGTTTTGCAACATGGCCAAATTTGACAACTTGTGTCTAATGTTTATGTTGTGTTATTGCATGCCTAGTTAGGAGGTTTCCCATGGGGGTGACCTCACATGTGTGGCCATGGGGTGTAATGTTTTTCCCTTATTTTAATTTTGTGTGTGTTTTATTTTGTGTTATATGTATTTAATTATTGGGAAATTTTAGTCACTTTATTAGCAATTATTAATGTGTCTTAATTAGCTAATCCAACTTAATTTGTTAACTAAAATAAGGATGTGACAATTAGATAATTATGAGGGTAGATGGTCCTTGAAATCTTGTGGATGTAAATTAGATTTGTGTTGGGTTTTGTGTTGTGTACTCTTTCCCAACTTCAAAATTTGGATTTTGACTTGGGAGACTTTTTTGGAGGCTTGTGGGACAAGCTAAGCTTGTCCCATGCCTCTTAAATTCATCCAAAAACCATACCTATGGTATGGGGAGTTAATTTTAGGATTAATTATGCATTTTGGAGTGTAAAAGGGTAAATAATTGCACTTGTTACTTACCACATTTAAGTTTGTCCTTGATAAGCATGGTGTGCAAGTTGGAGTGTCATGTGGGCATGTCATAAGTCTTACATGTGAATTTAATTACTTTAGGCTTGGTGTTTGAATTGTGTTAGAATGGAGTAATGATGAAGTGACATCCTACATGGATCCACCTCATCATCCTCACATCCCATTTCTATTTATTGATTGAATTTGAAGGATTTTGGGTTACTTTTTTATTTTTCTTCTCTTGCACTTTTGGAAATTTGGTCTTGAGTTGCATGCTTGGAGCCTTTTTGGAGTTGAATTTGGATTGTGCTTGGTTTGAAGGTGTTGAAATCTTGTTGAAGTGAATATTTTGGAAGATTAATGGAGAGGTAGGATCTCCACCTTTGTTATTTCTTTATTTATGTATATTGTTGTGAAAATTGTGTTTGTATGAGTATTTGCATGGGTGTTGTGAATGTGATATATTGGGTTTGGGTAGTTTTCCTTAAGAAGGGAGTGGGAGATGGAAGTATGAGACCATTGGGGAGGGAAAAGGGAGTTATGAGGCATGCATTTTTGAGGGAGTGTGATTAGGAGTTCCACCTATGGGGAGTGAAAAGGAAAACATGGAAATATTTTTACATATTTGCAAGGGGAGAGATAAGGATGTATTTGAATGTTTTGTATTGTGCACATGGAGGCTTTTGGGTGGAACTCCTACTTCACTTAGGAGGAAAAATGAGGTGGTTCCCATATTCCTTGTTCCTTTTGGCTTGATGTCAAGCCTATATGTTGATTGAGAAAGTTGTAAATATTGTTGAGTATGTCTATTGAATGTGTTGTATGTTTTGTAGAAGCCTCTTGTAAAAAGTTGTCAAATGTTGCTCAAGAATCCTCATTATTCTTTGGTTGGGGCTTAGGGGCCAATAAGGAGGATGAATTATCCTCTTATTGGATTAAAGGTTGATGGAGAGTGTCACCTATCCCCCTTTCTTTGTATTGTGATCCAAGTTTTTGAAGAGTTGATGGGTGCAAGTTTGAAAGCTAAAAGTTGGGAGAAGACATTGAAATGAAGATTTGTGTTTGAACCATTGGAAGAATCTCTATGTTGTAATTTTTCCATATTGTTCCCACTTA
Organism: Taxus wallichiana var. yunnanensis; assembly: GCA_018340775.1. Taxonomy (NCBI): domain Eukaryota; kingdom Viridiplantae; phylum Streptophyta; class Pinopsida; order Cupressales; family Taxaceae; genus Taxus; species Taxus wallichiana. The sequence goes on from CM031234.1 coordinate 555,670,361, forward strand.
GAGTGGAAGTTTGTAAATATTGTATTATCAAAAGAAGGCTTTGTATATTTCATTTATTCAAATTTTTAATGTTATAGTGAAAGGAGAAATCTTAAGTTGTATAGTTTGCTTGAAATGAAACTCTCCTAAATTTGTATGTTATTCAAAGTTACAATATATATGTATATATATTTGGAAAATAAAGATGTTATTGAAAGGAAGTGTTGTTGAGTTCTTTTTTTGTTTTGTTGGCAAGATTGAATATGTGAAAGAGAATGAATTGTAGTTGATGTTATACTCAAATTTTACATTTTATTACAAAGGAAAGAATAGAGAAATGAGTTGATGTTTATGTAATTTTGAGTTATGAAACTAGATATATTATCAATCTATCAACCAATGAATGGAAGACACCTTAATTAAAATTAATATTACATTAAAAACCAACCTAAGTAGAAAAACTATTGAAAAATGTATATATTTAAGGTTCTATTTTCGAAAAAGCAGAATCCGCCGCTCTGTGTAGAGCGGCGGTTTCGAACCACCACTCAACACAGAGCGAGGTTGATGAATTGGCCCCGGGTAGGGCAGCGATCACAGGACCATCGGTGCGTAGGGTGATGGTTTCGTCACTTTTGATGGAAAAATAAAATTACAATGTACAAAACCCGATTGAAATTTAATTGAAATCTAAGCTTTAAACCATCAAAATGAAACTACTAAAGAACTAGTAATTAATTAAATTTAATTTTTTAAGCCTTTCAATCCCTTTTATGGGCACCAAAATGTGTAAAATTCATAGATTTAATGAAATGAGGTTTTTCCCAATTGTTGAACTCAAAGAATGTTTACATTAAATAACAAAAATAGATCCATGGTGGGATCTCTACATTAAGCAAATGAGAAATCTACAATAGTAAACCCTTGCCTAAGCTAAAATTTGGAGAGAAGGATGGAGGAATATTTCTCCATTTACATCTAAACCAAGAAAATTTCTCCATGGTTGCACTTCTTGCTTTCATGGCTTCTCCTCCTTCTCCTCTTCCAAACCTGTAAAACAAGAATGAGCAAATGAGGTTGTTTTGGGGAAAATAGAAATAAAAGGAAACCCATAAGGATATTTAGGGCAACCCAAATCTAAGGGCTAGGATAGATTCAATCTAATGGCCCAGATTAAACCCTACCTCACTTAAGTGGAAGGTATTTTTGTGGGAATGAAATTTAATTAAAAAAGTGCATGGGTAATGGGGTGAATGGGGCCACTTAGTGGCTAAAAAAATAATTAAACCTTTGTGTTAGAAAATAAAGTAATCTTGGTGCATGATAATTAATTAAACTAATGGAACTTAGTAAATGCTTTAAACCGTAAATATATTTTAGGAAGTAAATTAATAATATTTAATTATTAATTTAATTCCAACTTTCACAAGCTTATGTAGAAAGACTTTAACCAAGAAATTTATTAATTATGGATAATGTCTAACCTTGCAAAACCCCCTTAAAAAAATTACCGTAATTTTGACTATTAAATTATTATTTCTATTTTGTTTTGAGAGTATAAAATTGTGGGCATTACACCCAATCCAGGCCTAACACAAACACTTCGACTTCTGAGCCTAAAGTGAAGAAGGAAAAGTGTAATAGTTTTTATTGCAAGAAGACATGCCATGAAGAGCATTAGTGTATGTGGAAACAGATTGATCACTTAACTCATTTACTTGAGAAGAATAAAATAAGTGTCCCTGAATCCGTTAAATAGAATGATCATAAGGGCGAGTCTTCTAAAGCAAAGGATTCTAAATCTTAGAAGAAGACAAGAAAGGTCCTTTTACTTAGATCAACTCCTTCAATTGACGTGGATTATCGATTCTGGTGCCTCACACCACATGGCTTATTTGGATGTTGAGTTCAAAAACATCGAACCATGTGGAATGTCGCAAATCACGTTAGGTGATGACACTACAATGTCGGTTTCTGGTAGTGGATCGGTAGATAGGGATGGTGGAGCATTTAACCAAGTGTTGAGTGTTCTTAATATCTTTACCAATCTCCTATCGATTCAACAAATCACTCACCTTGGTGAGGGAATGCGAGTGGAATGTTTTCCTAACTCGGTGATTATTCATGAGCTTAACTCGATCGCACCATGGTTGAGGGAAAGACAAATCACCGTTCACGGTTGTATACCTTTTCCCACTTTACTTATTATTTGAAGCCCAATGCTTTGCTCACTCATGCAGATGAGGTTAATAAGCTATGATATGAGTGTTTTGGGCATCTTAATTATCTTTACCTTGAACAATTGAGTAAAAAACAAATGGTCAATAGGTTTCCCTGCGTAAATTTTTCTAAGGGTCTTTGTGAGGGTTGTGCCCTCGGGAAGCACCTTGAGAAAAGTTTTGATAACAAAAATCTTGAGAGCTATTCGTCCCTTTGATCATGTTCATAGTGACATTTTTGGCCCTTTCCCGTCTCCTTCGTTTTTTAGAGATCTATATATACTAACCTTCATTGATGACTATCCACGTTACACTTGGGTGTATTTTCTTAAGCTTAAGTCTGAAGTCTTTGAGAATTTTCAGGACTTTAAGGCTCTTGTTTGAGAAACAAGAAGAACGGTCTATCAAAGTTCTTCTAATAAAAAATGGAGGTGAGTATGTGAGCAACAGGTTTGAATATTATTGTACCTCTGAAGGGATTACTTTGCAATGTACAATTGCTTACAACCCTTCACAAAACAAAGTTACTGAGAAAGAAAGAACCAAATGCTTAAGGAGATGGCCACTTATATGGTTCACTCGAAATCCCTTCCTCTGCAATATTAGGCTGAAGCAGTGAACTATGCTTGCTACATGTAGAATTCTATTCCACATAAATCCGTAAGAGGGATGACACCCTTTAAAGCCTCATTTGGATGCAATCTCGATGTAGATCACTTTCGCGTCTTTAGATCTAATGCTATGGCCCGGATTCACACAAATAAATGCAAGGCTTTAGACTCACAATAAAAACCTTGTATTTTTATAGGGTATCTTGATGGCATGAATGGGTATAGATTGTTGAACCCTATTACTCATGAGATTTATATTGAGATAAGTGTGAAGTTTGATGAGTCATCTTCAACTTATACTTCTCCACCCTTTGAGGTTCTTCTACCCACTGATTCAGATTTTGACTCGTTAGATGATGATGTTCTTGAGCAAGTTCCTCCTCTTGATCCTCCTACTCCTCCCAACCCTTAGACTTCAGAGTCTTCTGATTTTGATAGTAGTGATGATGAGGACTATGCCTCTTATCACTCGAGTGAAGAATCTTCTGACTTTGAGCCTGATCCTCCAGGTCCTCTTTGGGCTAGGCATAATTTAAAGAGTACTAGAGAATCTGGTTAGAGATCCTTCAGATGAGAGACGTAATCACTCAGAGTTCATTAGACCCCACTCCTTCTTTGCCTCCACTTCGGACCCTCAGTATTTCCGGGAGGATTCTAGGATTCCTTAGTGGGATTCTACCATGGATGAAGAGTATTCCTCATTCATGAAGAATGATATTTGGGATCTCACCCCTCTTTCGAAAGGAAGAAAAATTGATTGGTGTAATTGGGTATACCGAACAAAGTATGGTACTAATAGAGAAGTCGAGAAGTATAAAGCATGACTTGTAGCTAAGGTTTTCTCCTAGGTAGTTGAGGTTGATTATTCAGAAACCTTTGCTCTAATTGAAAATATGACTTCCATTCTACTGACCCTTGCCATCACTGCCACCAATAGATGGGAAGTCTACTAGATGGACGTTAAGAGTGCCTTCTTTTATGGGGACCTAGAGGAAGATGTTAGGGTTAACATACCGGTTGTACATATAATATATCAGATCTAAGCAAACATGAAAATAAAAGCGGATATTATACCAAAATAAATATACAAAACAAGAGATATAAATCAACACCGATTTAATGTGGTTCACCCAAAGGTGGGATACGTCCACCAAGAAACAAGCCAATCTATTATCCAAAGCTTTGACAAGATATACAATGAAGATTTAAAATCTTCCACACCTCTCAGATGTACAGTACTTTCTTTCACTCAAGCTTTTGCTTCTTCTCTAAGAATTCTCTCTCTCACCAAATTTTGCAAGTTCTTCTTAATTCTTGTTAATTCTTACTTCTAAACCCTAGCTTTCATGCCTATATAGTCATTTATAAACTTAGGGCACTTAGCCATGTAATTACAATCAATAGATCTAATTTAATGCTAAAAATAGATCTAATTCTCGAGAGTTAATTAAAACACTCCTACACAGGTAACCGATGTTGGTTCACCCTAACCGATGTCGGTTCCTCCTTGTCGACCGATGTTAGGAAGTAATTGAGCTCCACAACTCAACAATCTTCCACTTAGAGATTAATTACCGCACCATACACCATCAATACATTATTCTTGGATCCTTCCTCGGCCAAGTTTCTTCCTCTTCAAGTCTCAAACTCGAAGACCAATAGAAGTGGAGTGTAGCTCCAAATTCTCCTTTTCTAATGGATTTATTAGCATATCCGTAGGGTTATCACTCATATGAATCTTTTCTAGATTTAACTTCCCATCCTCCAATACCTGCCATATGAAGTGATACCTCAACTGAATGTGTTTCGTTCTCAAATGAAACGCCGAGTTCTTTGCCAAATGAATTGCACTCTGAATGTCATTGAACAATTTGCAATCATCTTGATCCTTTCCCAACTCTTCCATGAACCTACTCATCCATATCATCTCCTTCTCTCTGTAGTTGCAACATACTCTGCCTCTATAGTAGAAAAAGCCACAACCTTATGCAATCTTGAAATCCAACTAATTTTCGTCCCACCTACTGTGAAAATATATCCAGTAGTGCTCCTCCTACCATCCAGATCTCTAGCCATATCCGAATCAACATAGACACATAATGAACTATCTCGAACCTCTATAGTATAACTGCATGCTAGATGTCCCTTTCAAATACATGAGTATCCATTGGACTGTTTTCCAATGCTCTTTACTTGGATTGGCCATATATCTACTCATAACTCCCACTTCCTATGTAATTTATGGTCTAGTACAAACCATAACATACATGAGACTCCCAACTATGAAGCATATGACACTCGTGTCATGTATTTGACCTCCTCATGTGATGATGGAAATTGATCTTTACTCAATTTGAAGTGTCCAGCCATAGGTGTACTAATAGGTTTTGCATTCTACATCTTGAACCTTTCTAACACCCTGTAGATATAATCCTCCTGAGACAAATAAAATTTCTTATTTTTCCTGTCTCTGTGTATTTACATGCCAATGATTCTTTTTACAGCTCCTAAATCCTTCATAGAAAATGTGTGAGCTAGCTTTCCCTTAAGCTCACCAATGTCCTGCATACTAGATCCTACAATAAGCATATCATCCACATACAATAACAAAATAATATAGCTCCCATTTTCAAGCTTCTTGAAATAAACACAATGGTCAGATTCACATCTCAAGTAACCATGCTCTTGCATAAAACTATCAAACCTCATGTACCATTGCCTTGGAGCTTTCTTGAGCCCATATAGACTCTTTTTCAACCTGCACACTAATTTCTCCTTACCCTTGACTTCATACCCAAGTGATCTGCTGCATATAAATCTCTTCATCTAAATCACCATGAAGGAAAGTCGTCTTCACATCTAGTTGCTCTAAATGAAAATATTCTACTGCAACTAAGCTCAATACAATATGAATAGAAGTCATCTTAACAACAAGAGAAAATATTTCACCAAAGTCAATACCTACTTTATGTACAAATCCATTTACTACAAGCATTCCTTATACCTTTCTTATCGAACCTCTTCTTCCTTGATCCTGTAAACCCACTTGTTCTACAATGTTCTCTTACATGCTAGCAACTTAACCAAATCCCAAGTCTGGTTATGTTCCAAGGAATTCATCTCCTCATCCATGCCATGCTCCCACTGGAAGTGGGTCTAATCTGCATTGCTTCTTCAAAGATCTCTAGTTCACCATTATCATCCAATAATAGATAAAATAGAGAAGGTGTAAATATTTCGGAGGTTTACTTACCCTTTGTGACCTCACGTGAGTTTGGGGTACCGAGGCTCAATCTGACCTCCCGGACATTGTATCCAAATATGACAAAGGTGGCCGATGCTGGTCACTTGTAACCGACGTTGGTTCTACTAACCGATGTTGGCTTGGATCTTCTGTAATCGATACCGGTTCTGGCGGTGATGTTGGTCGAAATTCAACCAACACCGGTTATTGTGTAACCACATCGCTTATTACTTTTAAAGTGAGAGTTCATTTTCATGCACAAAATTATCAACTGGTTCATCCTTGGGTACCAAAAATTAATCCTCGTACATTCTCTTTTCATTCCATTCAACACCACGACTCCTAATAATTTTATACTTCTCTAAATCCCAAAAATGGAATCCAAAATCACCAGATCCATAACCAATGAAAGTACATCTCTTGGATTTTGCATCCAACTTTTTCTATTTTCCTTATCAACATGCACAAAAGCTTTTGAACCAAAAAATTTAAGAAAAGAAAGATCTACCTCTTTTCCGGTCCAAGATTCCTTTGATATTCCTCCATCTAGTGAACTTGAAGGCCCACGGTTAATCAAATAAAATGATGTATCAATTACTTTTTCCCAAAACTGCAAGGGCAATCCAGAATGTATCCTCATACTTCTAGCATGTTACATGATTTTCTTGTTCATTCTTTTTGCAACACCATTCTCCTGTGGTGTTCTTGGAACCATTCTTTCTCTATGTATCCCATTCACTGAACAATAATCATTGAAATCCTTACTACAATATTCACCACCATTGTTAGATCTAAGGAACTTTAACTTTGAATTTGATTCATTCTCAACAAGGGATTTCCATCTTTTAAAAGTCTCAAAAACATTAGATTTATGTTTAATACAATAAACCCATACATTTCTTGTAACATCATCAATGAATGTAATATAATACTGGGATCCTCCATGAGAAGCTACCTGAGTTGGTCCCCACACATCTGAGTGTACAAGCTCCAACTTCTGCTCCTTCTTAGTTGCTTAAAATTTGAGAAATCTCACTCTCTTTTGCTTTCCAAAGACACAATTATCATAGAAAACAAGATCTAAATCTTTCAAATATGATAACTTACCCTTAGCCTTTAAGATCTACATTCCTTTTTGACTCATATGACCCAACCTGTTATGCCACATGCATGCATCTGAATCTGAATTAGATAATGCAAAAAAGGAATCAGTAACACAAGTATATAAATATAACGTTCCTACCTTCTTACCTCTTGTCACAACAAGAGTACACTTGGTGACTTTCCAAGGGTCTCCTATAAAAGTAACCATGCAACCAACTTTACCAAGTTACCATAAAGAAATAAAATTCCTCTTGAGGTTTGGCACATGCCTCACATCTTTCAATACCCATGTATTTCCATTCTACAATTTTAGATGAACTTCCCCTTTACCAGTAATACTACAAGGTTCATCATCACCTAAATAAACATGCCCAAAATTGCCTGGACATAATTTCTAAAATAACCCTTATTAGGGGTTGCATGGAAAGAAGCTCTTGAATCTAAAACCCATGATTCAATTCTATTATCTAAAGAAAGAATAAGAGCATCTTGCATTACCTTTGCTTTGCATCAAGATTTGATTCTTTACCTTTGTCCGGTTTGTTGGTTCTTATCTTTATCCTTTGACCTACGATTTTTCATTGCATGTCCTTTCTTTCCATATTTCCAACAAGTAATTCCCTTACTTCTAGATTTAGATATGCTATCCCTTGAATTTGATTTCCCATTAATATTACTCTTGGATCTTTCCTTCCTCCCGCCCTACTTTCTAAATTCAAATCATTTCTAGATGATGATTCCTCTGTACTCTTCCTACGAATTTCTTCATTCAAGATTATACTAACCACATCATAAAACTTCAAAATATTATTAGCAGATGCTTTGTATTACTAACAACTATTACCAAGTTACCCAACTATTAGGCAAAGAACATAAGAATAAAATTGCTTTCACTTCATCATCAAACGGTATATCAACCGATTTTAATAATTTACAATAGATATGAAATCATTCAAATGACTATATGTAGATCCACCTTCATGCATCTTAGAACTAAATAGTTTATTCATCAAATAAAATTTATTTGAAGCACTAGGATTTTCATATAAATTAGAAAGATATTTCATTAACCCTACCGTAGAAGTCACTTCTGTAATATTGGAAGCCACGGATGCTGCCAGGCTCAATCTTATAGATCCCAAAGCCTTTCGAATCAAAAATCTTCCATTCTTCATCACTCATCTTCGTAGGTCTAGACTTCTCATCCAATGGTAAATACAAATCTCTTTGATACAAATAATCCTCAATGTGCATCTTCCATAATTGATAATTTCGGTCATCAAACTTCTCTACCTTGTATTTATTTTCTTTTGCCATTGCTATAGCTCCCACTCAATCAGAAAACCCTTTGTGAGTAAATCTATCAACACACAAAACCCTCAAACAAATCTTTGATACCAGTTGTTGGGGTTAGCACACCGGTTGTACAGATAATATATCAGATCTAAGCATACATGTAAATAAAAGTAGATATTCTACTAGAATAAATATACAAAATAAGAGATATAAATCAACACTAGATTTAACGTGGTTCATCCAAAGTGTGGGCTACGATATACCAAGAAACAAGCCAATCTTTTATCCAAAGCATTGATAAGATATATAATGAAGATTTACAATCTTCCACACCTCTCAGATGTACAATACTTTCTTTCACTCAAGCTTTTGCTTCTTCTCCAAGAATTCTCTCTCTCACAACTTTTTCAAGTTCTTAATTCTTGTTAATTCTTACATCTAAACCCTAGCCATGCATATATAGTCATTTATAAACTTAGGGTACTTAGCCATGCAATTATAATCAATAGATATGATTTAATGCTAAAAATAGATCTAATTCCCGATAGTTAATTAAAACACTCCCGTGTAACCGATGTTGGTTCACCCTAACCGATGTCAGTTCCTCCTTGCTTGACCAATGCCGGTCCTAGGTGACCGATGCCGGTTCCCCCTAACCGATGCTCTCGATTCTTGTATTTTCTAAAAAGTTTCACATTGCATGCTAATTTGAAGTAATTGATCTCCATAACTCAATAGAATATATCTACATGGAACAAACTCTAGGTTATGTCCATGATCCCTCCCTCATTTGCAAGTTAAAGAAGTCCCTCTATGGCCTTAAACAAGACCCTCAACATTGGTATGCCAAGATGGACTCCTTTCTACTTACATCGGGGTTCACTCGATGTCACTCTGACCCAAAAGTTTATATTCTACGGTAGGATGAAGCCATGCTCATTATTTTTCTATATGTTGATGAATTCTTGATCCCGAGCAACTCTTCCTCCATCATCTATTTTTTGAAGATCGGCTTGGCCAATAAGTTCTCCATGTCTGACTTGGGATTCAATCATTAGTTTATTGGGATCCATATTTCACAATCTGACTCGGGAATTGTGATTTTGTAGCCTAAGTACTTCCTTGATTTTTTGCTTAGTTTCACATGTCCAATTGTAAGCCTTCTCCTACTCCTTTCCTTTTCGAGGTTAAGTTGGTTTCTGATTTCTCTACTCCCTTTGTTGATGGTACCCTTTATCGATAGTTGATTGGGAGCTTGATTTACCTGACTCACACTCGGTTAGATCTATCATATGTCGTTGGGATCGTGTCCAGATTTATGTAGGAGCCTTGTTAGTTGGAAATTTTGTGTTTGGACACAAGAAAAAGTTCGTGGGAAAATAATCCCTCCTCTTTGTGGGGAGGTTCCCTTATTCACCAAAAATATGGAAATCTAATTATTTATAAATATACAAACTAACCTTTCCTAAATAAGGATTTTGGTGTAAATAATGTCTCCATATTATGGTATTCTCAATATAGAATATGAAAAAGGGAGAAAGGTTTTAGAGGAGGAAAAAATAGCTTATATGAGTAAGAGGAGTGAACTAGGGACACAAATTTCTATCTAATCCACTAGTCAAGAATACAAGTATTCTCCTTGGTTGTTCAAGATTACTCACTATTGTAAAGAAAAGAAGTGAAGAAGGCAACACATTCGATATAGAGATTACAGAATAATATCTTACAAATGCATGTATGGGACTTCAATAACATGTGAATTAATAAATACAAAAATCCACAAAATATAGATGCAATCGACACACAGTTATTCACACTACAACAAATGGATTGAACACATAATTTCTATATTCAAATATACTAGATTCACATTCATAATATCATGAGATAGAAACACAAAGAACATAAATGAGAGAGAAAACTTCTTCTTCTGTATTGATTTCAAAATCTCTATACAATTACATTCAAAAACACCAAAATCCAACCCCTTTACAATGAGAAAGAAGCCTTATATAGGCTAAGGGGTGGTTGTAACCAACTTTCTAACTAATTTCCATTTAATTAAGTGCTAACACTTAATTAATCAATTACATAAGTTATCTTTATTTATAATTTTAAAATTTTCAAAATGATAAAGCTAACTCCAAAATATAACAATTATAAAGAAAATATTTAAGAGATAGGAGAAGGAGCACTTGTGAGTGATGCAGCTAGAATATTTACTTTGAGCACATGAAATATGAATTTTTCCAGAGCACTAACTATCTCCATAACCTTTGGAATGGTGGTTGTTTCCATTACATTTAACCAAATACCAAGAGAGTATTCCATTTCCTTAGCAATGTCTCCATTTTGTAACAAGCCCTTGGTGGCCCCTATAACAATGTTGTGTAGCTCTGTGATTTCTCACATCTTTTCTTTAATGACAGTCTCAAATTTAAATAGAAGTTCCTTGATGAGAGCATTGAATTTTTCCTTAACATCATCCAATAAGTGTCTTTCTATAGAATTGTCCTTGTAGAATTGATACATTTCAAGAGACCGTAAGTAGCAAAAATTTTAGATTTGAGAGCCTCTCCTTTTTGTACCATATTCTTGAGTTCAGTGGCTGCCTCCTCAAATAATTTGATTTTCCATTCAACACTATACACCCACTTTTTGGAAAGATTATTCTTGGAGTCATAAAAAAATTATGAGAAAGAAGGATTTTCTCATCTATGGTGCTCATGATCCTCAAATCTTGGATGCACTCTAGCCATAACTTGAGTTCTTTCTCCACTCCCATGATAGCTGAGTTGAATTGATCTTGAGCTGCAGAGATGTTATCATATACCTTATATGCCTCATCAATGAAATTCATGCCAGATATTAGTAATCCTTCAACTAATACCTCAACAACCCTACCATATGAAGCATGTTTATGAATCTCCTTGATGGCTTTAACATCTTCCTCAAAAAGAATGGTTGGAGGAGGAATTGAGGAGAGAGGAGTTGGATCAAGAACTTTATCACTTGAAAGAAAAGACTTAATAAAATTTGAAAGAACTTAAACCTATTCTTCTAGTTGTTCCTGTGTTTGTTTGTTTTTCTCAACTCTTTCAATCACTTTGGAAATAGTCTCCTTCAAGTTTTGAACCTCTCCTTCAGGAGTAGATTCACCAAGTGGGATTCTGGTCAGCTCTAGGTTTGCAAGAGTGATATCTTTTTCATCTTTCTCTTCCCTTGGTTTTGTAATTTCCAAGAATTGCTGTGCCTTTGAATCAGAAACCAACTTGGAGGTTGTTTTGAACTTTTTTTGTGGAGGAGTAGGGGTTGTGCTAAGCAAATAAGCTACAACATCAAAACTAGGAGCAACTATTTTGGAAGAATATTTCCTCTTTTTACTTTCAATCATGGGTTGAACCCATGTGAGAGTCACTTGAAGATGGAGGAGGTGGTGCTAATGCCAAAACACTAGGAGGACCAAGAGGTTGAGTAGTTGCAACTTCAAGAATAGATACCTCAATGGAAGAAGAAGTTGATTCCTTGATATCCAGTTTGGGCCTGCTAGTTTTTCCAGTGTTAAGCTCAATGATTTGGAGAACCTCTTCATCACTATCATCCTAATCATCTTCTTTCTTTTTATCATCTTTCTATTCCTCAGATCCTTCTCCCGATTAATTTATTTGTTGTTCTGCAATGGCCTTCTCTGTTTCATCCTTTCCTTCCTCAGCTATTTTCACTTCTTCTCCTAGTGGCTGTGAAACTTGTTCAAGAGTAAGGGAAACTTCTTCTGTCATTTTTTGAATTTTATCCTCTTCCATCTCTTTCTCAGGAGTTTCTTCAATTTTCTCAATCTCCTTGGCCTTATCTTTCTTTGTATACACTTTGGTTGTGAAATCCAAAGGTGAGGAGGAGAAGTAGATTAGGCTTGAACCTCTAGAGGAGGAATGGAAACCTCCTTGTGTGATGAAGAAGCCTCTTGGGAGGAATATTGTTTCACATTTTGATTATATGCTCTCATCTTCTTATTGAACCAATTTTTTGTTCTCACTAAAACTGGATTGATTATTTTAGAGGGATCATCCCTCTCCTTTTGGGACCAATCAATAGTAAGGAGGGGCATGTGCTGGATGGTTTTTATGTACTCAATAGAGTACAAATCTTCATTGTCATCCTCTAAATCTTCTGGGACTTGATATACTTTGAATTCTTTGATCTGTTGCAAAGAGAGTCTACCAAAATATCTTCTTCTCACTTCATATTCATCTGAGAAATCTTCCCAATAATCTTCAAGAGTAGACACATGGTAATAAGACATTCTTAAGTGATTGGAGATGAACCCTTTTATATCAAAAGAAGATCTTCTATGGTATGAATGGAATTTAAATTCAAAGATTGTTCTCTCTACATTTTGGGCATCTAATGTAGTCCTGCAGGTATAATTCCCCAAAGAGATAGGAAATTGGATACCTGTGATCTTCTTATCTCTACATGTCCTATGTAACATGTCCAATTATATGCAGACTTCTACAAGAACCAACTTATCATTGCAATACATGGGAAACTTGTTGGGTGCACCTTCAAACCAGCTAGTCTGATATAAGAAAACTTCCTTGATTAAATTAAGAGACTGTAATATGTGGAGATTAACTGTTTAGCCTCTGTATATACTCTTTCTGTTGTGTTTCCCTCCAAGATCCTAACTATATACATTGTAAAAACATCATTCACCCTCTTATGATGGTGTTTATTGTTTTCAAAGGTAAGTTGTGGATAAAATTAATAGTCATGCTCATTTTTCTTTTCATCTTAAGGGGATAATCCTACCCACACTTTATAAGATGCAATGGCATACATCGGGTAGGGGGTCATGTAGAAGGATTTATTCTGCTACACATTTAAAAGTTTCTCACTCAATTCTCACAAATTATCTCAGCCCAATTCAAGCTCTGTTTTCCCTCATAAATGATGTTGATGTAGACACAAGTAAGCCGATCAATCTTGCTAATAGGGTAATCATATCAGATAAATCTTCTTTAAGTCTACCTTATATAGAACCTTAGGAAATTTGGATGTACCTCTCTTCTGGGATTTGAACTAAGAATTAGAAATCATTTCCCTATATCCATATTTATCTTTCTCAAAAATATTTTGGGCCTAGGCCTTGGTTAGGGTGTTTGAATCTTTAGACACATGGATTCTTAGGGCAACATTTATGCAACTAGCATCCAACTTGGATATGACCTAGCCTTGAGTGTATTTGATTTATTTAGTTTTAGGATAAAAAGGAGGAACAAGCTAGGACATTATCCATACATTAGATAGAGAGAGGGAAACTAGAATCATGAGTGATTCCACTATCCTTGATACACTGGGCTATAACAGTGGGGGTGTCTTCAAAGATTCAAGCCCAGAAGTCATCTAGATTGATATGTCTAACATCATTATCCCCAATGTTAGGCACAATGGTTTCCAAAGAAGAAATGTGCTCCTAACCCCTCAGTAGACACCTAAATTCTACTTTTGCAATCTTATTGCCAAAATGCACACAAATCACTCTCATTCTTGCCAATTCCATTATAATTAGTGATCTTTGCTAATTAAATAACATTTATTACCACTTTAGCTAATTAACAATGCTTTTTTGATTGCGTAACCCCTTTCACATTCAGGATGCCACTTTACGGTGAATCGTAAGTCAAAATCCTCTTCAAAATGACAATTAGCGATTATAGGCTAATTAAGGCTATTTTACCCTTGTTTTGGTCAATATACCCTAGTATTGACTCAAACCCCTCTTCCAACCTCTCAAAATAACCCCATTCACATCCTCAACATCTCAACAAGCTTTAAAAGCGTATCCTAGCCTCCTTGTTGACCCTAAGAAGTTGATTAAGGCTTCACACCTCTTAATCACTTGGTAATTCACTAATTGTGATTAGCAAGGCCTAATCATGATTAGCAATTCTAATCTAATTTGGGGCTTTTAGTCCCACATGCACCAAAATACAAGTTTCTCCCAAAAAGGAAAACTATAAAAAGGTTACACGATTCCTTTATATTTTACACCATGCTTTGATTTGCATCTCATATAATAAATGTGATATATAGCCAAGTTCAATCCTTTCTTAAAGCCTTCAATGGGGTTAGTAGATGGATATCCAAAATGACTAAGTAGTCATTGGGAGAGGCCATTTCACTTTTTTTGAGTAGCAACCATAACCATTTGATTTTCCTCTTAGGTTTATTTAGGCCCATGTTAGGTAATTCAAGTATATAAGTAGGCATGCTTAGTTAGATTTTGTATTTTTTTCATACTAGTTAAACATTCTTTTAAGATTATATTTTAATGTTACATTCCTAGACTTAGAACCTTAGCTAGATGGATGGAAATGGTGTTAGCTTTCCTTGTTTAGTCATGCAATTTTCTTTGTAAAGTTTAGGGTGTCATCATTTGTACGCTATTCACCAATTTTTGTAGAATTTTGATTTTTTTGCAATTTTTTTTTAGATTTTTAATAATTTTACCATAATTTTTTAAATTTTTGAAACATATTTGATTTTTTAAAATTTTCTAGAAGTTTTCTAAAGCTATGTATAAGTGAAGGCAACCTAGCCAATGTGTAGGAATGATTCATTTTCAAAGTTAATTTTTGTTTTGTGAATGGATTGTGGAAGGTGAGCCGTACATTGCTCCGCTACCACCATACATCCATAGCCCTAACGGAGATGCATTTGATTTTAATCACAACATTGATCTACTACCGCTTAGACATCCATAGCCCCAGTAAATATTATTGGAAATACCCCAAGAGAGAGTTATATATCAATTTTCCTTTTGCTTATAGCATTTCTTTCACTTTGTGCTTTTTGATTTGATTGATTCTTTTGATTTCAAAACTTATTTTAGCTCTCTTGTTTGAAAAGGGTTAAGAACCACCGATGGCTTGATGGAAGGAGGTGGAAGTGATTACGATGACGACATTGGGTAGTGTTAAGAAATATATCCAAAATTTCTTCGCAACAAGTTTTTAGATGTTGATTATGATAGGATCTCTAAGAGGTCAATCGTTCTTTAATTTACCAAGGTGATAAAACATCAAGGTCAAACGGATACCATAAAGATAACTGTCACAAAATGCATGTGAATAGGCTAACAAAAATATCATCGAAGGGATGAAAATGGTAGAAAGAATTGCAAAAGAATAACAAGGAAGGGAAGAAAGAACATCCATGTGTATGCAATACCTGATTACAATGTGTGTTCGTTTACCTTTGATTTTTGAAATGTTTTCTCTTTTTTTGTATTTTTGTCTTTTTTAGAAAGGTGGGACTAACAAGGTCACTTGGCATGATAAGATCCAACAACAATGTTATCAATTTCCTTGATAAGGAAGACTAGGCATGTTTGTTTATCAAGAGTCATATTATCCCCGATCTCAATGATCGTGGTGAGCTCATACTCAATAGATGACTATGTTTTATCATGAAATGTGGATTTTTGTGTGAGATCTTGAGGTCCCTATCTAGAGGTTTTTGTACTTTACGCCATACTTGATGGGTGCGTTGATGTGAATTTTTGAATTGCATTTGATTATGAACTTTAAGATCATTTAAATTGTTGTGAGCTTTGGAGCTCTTGGAATTTTTGATCTAAGCCTAATGAAGGAACCGTTTTGGTTTCTTATAAGCTACTACGTGACTTATATGATCCCAAGAAGTGGGAGAAGAAAGTGGATGAATAGAATTGATGTGAGAAATGATGGTGGGCTTGCCATAATCATTGATAGAAGGAAAATATGATGAACGTGAAGGATATGGTCCAAGAATTGAAGAGGATGGGCTACCAGGAGGTGTCCCATAGATTGAAGATAAAGGACTACAATGATGTGGCCTTAAGATTGAAGATGGAATTCCTAGAGGTGTCCCATAAATAGAAGAAGATGGGCTACTAGGACGTGGCCCAAGAATTGAAGATGAGGGACTTCTAAGATGTGCCCCCATTATAGACAAAGATGGGCTTTCGGGGGTGAGCCACATATAGAGGATGTGGGACTACTTGAGGTGGCCCACATATATAAGAGGATGATGGGCTACCGGGTGGTGACCTAAGGTAAGATTGCGATGGAGGAATCATGATAGATAAAGAATGATTAGGTAATGAGAAGATAGGTTGTGGATCAATGCTAGACCTAGGAATTTCATCACCTAATGAAGAATGTGAAGATGAAAGAATAAGAGGAGGATCATGTTCGATGATCCTAGGGTCTTCCTCTATTTTCTGAAAAAAGGCATCAATATCTTCCTCCCAATATACAAATGTATCAAGGTCTAAAGAGGTTTCTTTCTCACAAACTTCTAGATGAATGTCTTCATGCACCCTCATAAATTATCTAATGGCTTCTTCATTCGAAACAAATCAATCGCGTGTGTAGTTTTTCTTCCACAAGAGGTTGATTGGATGAATACAACATGTGAGTCGACTTGGATGATTGATGAGAATGACTTGAGTCGAGAGCTCTTCGACGAGAAGAAGGGGTCGTTGAGGTAGGGAATAAGGGAGGTCTGCAAAGCAAGGGAGGACTGCACTCAAGAACCAAATTAGAATTTTCAGAAGATCTAGATGAATTTGAAGAATCAAAATAATAGTTTGGATTAGAGTCGAAGAAGAGTGGGAGGAACCCAAATAATAATTTGGATCGAAGTGTCCACACCATACCACCGACTATGAGATGAAGGCGGGGAACAGGGGTACAGTGGGCTCTCTAAAGACGAAGAATCAAACGAGGTCTAGTTGTGATAGGCATATTTTGATGGGAATTTTGAAACCTAGGTTCCTTATTATCATAAGTATGCAGAACTGCGTGATAATCAATATTTGTTGACGCATGCCTAGCCGTAGATAGTCCAAGGGATATCATAGGGTTTATTGTGTTAACATGTTCAACAGGTGTATCTACACAACCAATGAGATCATCAAAATGATTATCCTCATTAGACACACAATTAACATTCTTGTCTTGATTATGTTTAGGAAGAGTCTTCATATTGGGGGATTTAGTAGGAGTGGATGAATCCATCTCCACACCGCCACTTTCGATTAAGTCTTGGATGTAGTGCTACAACTTCAAACACTTATATGTTTTGTGACCTTTAACGCGGTGGAATTGGAAATATTCATTATCTCTAAACCATGATGGTTTACGCACATCATCCTCATAAGGTGTTGTTTCAGGATATCTAACCATATTAACCACCTCTAATCGATGACATTGAGTCAAAAGAGGAGTGAAAACATGACGTTTATACTCCATAGGTGGAGCTCCCTTTGCGAGCTTCAAAGGTGCATAGTTTTGAATGGATTGTACTCTTTTATTGTCAATTATTCCATCATTAACAATGTTTTTATTCTTATTAGGAACAAATTTTGGCTTGTCATTGGTATTGGAATCGTTATGATCTCTTGAAAAGGGCTTTAGGGTCCCTCTATTTAACAATGCCTTTTCGCTTTTGACTCCCTTTTCTATTACCTCTTCAAATGTGTTACCACAATGCATTTGCAAGTGGAACGTAGTGTCTGAATGGAGGTTGGGAAAAAATATACCTATCAACTATTTTTTGGGTATAGAGCAAGGAAAGCGGCTAGCTAACCCTCTCCAGCGTTGTAAAATTGTAGTGAAGTTTTTGTTATTACGTTGCTTGGCATTGCAGAGATGTAACATGGTAACGTCATTTTCTATATTGAAAGAGAAGTGTCATACAAAAATCTTTGCTAGTTCTGGCCATGTTGATATGAATCCCTTAGGAATATGCACAAACCATTCTAGCACCATTGCTCCTAAACTTTGTGGAAACAAATGCATAAGATAATTGTTGCTAAATGCCACCTCTTAACATGCCATATAAAATTCTTTTATATGATCACGAGGGTCAAATTTTCCCTTACACTTCTCAAATTTTGGAAAATTAAAATGTTTTGGGAAAGGTACTTGTAGCATGGATTTGTCAAAACGGTAGGGACATAACTCATCGAACCGATACTTCTTATTATTGCTATCGGTTTGGCCCTCTTATAACGCTTGAAGGGCGTTCTTCATTGTTGACCACTCTTGATTAAAAAGTGGATCTTGCGTGGGTGGCAACGTAGGTCTATACAAAGGGTTAAGCCTAGGTGTATGCCCACCTCGATTTTTTGTGAGAATATCTTCATAAGGATCTCTTTGTGCCTCCCGTCGAGGAGTGTTTATTGGGAATTTGTAAAACAAAGATTTAGGTTTTACCTTTGGTATAGTTTGTTTCACAACTTTTGGTTGTTCCTTTTGTATATGTGAAGCCAAACTTACCAATTGATGAGTGAGGGCTTGGACCTATTGTTATAACGTAACCTCTTTAATAGGTATTTTGTGATGATCTTCATTAGGAGGAGGTTGTGCATGATGAACATGTTCTTCATGGTCTTCACAACGAATTTTAATAGGAGGAAAACGATAGTCTCCATCATTTTCAAATGGTATCTCATCATTATTCTGGCATGTAGAAGTAGAGACATGACTTGGATTTAAAATTTTGTAAAGAGTATGACGAGGAGGTCTACTTATTCTTCTCCCCTGAACCATGCCGACGATAACGAAGGGTTTATTGTGGAAGGCAATTTGGCTCCTAGTTCCACAACCCGCATAAAAACTTCATATTTGTTATGAAAATGTAGTCATCAAAATGGGTGGAATGAAGCTTTGCATCCATGTGAGGATACTTCTCCTCTCCACCACTATGGTCAACCATGATATTATCCTCCAAAATGGGGTTGTCACCTCCAAACATATTGGCTGCCAACTTTCATGACCCCATTCTCGTAGTAGGCATTACTTAGAATAGAAGGTGCAAAATGAAAGATTTCCACTAAGGTTTATTAACAAAGGACCCTAGTCAAATTTTTACAAAGATTAATAACGACCTAAGTTGCTAAAACAAGGTTATTATAGAATAGCCAAAAAGTGATAGGTCAAAATGAACGCACAAACTAAAGAATAATGAACAAGCTACCCTAACAAGGTAATATATGACACAAGTTTTCCTTAGAATAATACAATGATGTAAAACGCTCAAAATTTAGTTACACCAAATAGTTTACTCTCTAAGATTTCATCTAGATAGGTTTGAAATCAAATAACAACGACACAATATCATCGCTTAGGTCAATTTTGTAACAAACAAGGCCTAAATGATAAGAGAATGTTGACGTGATATTCTAACAAGATATACTAAAAACCAGTTTCTAAACACAACCAAAGTCCAAGTCTCGTAAAATGGATGATAACAATATGAGTGGCGTAACAACACTATTTGGACATGTGAACCAAGCTTTTGAGAAAGCAAGATTTATAGTGTCAAAATTATGTTATCACGAGCTAACAATATATCCTTAATACTCACAAAACTCAAGAAAAAGTTAGGATGTAAAAACTATGTCTAAGTATAACAAGAAATTGCTATGTGTGTGAACAACGTAACTCTACAATATAGAGATTTAGGCCTAATTTCAAAATGGAAACAAGATGTAAATATCTCAATTGTATGGCTATAATGTGGGTAACGTAACAACTCAAAAGAAGACAAGGATGAAATCACCTAACTATGATGATAATAAGTCTCAAATATGGGTTTTGAGACAAGGGGGCCTACTAGATCGTGAGTACGTACCATGCACACTTTCAACACTTGCACTTCGACATTGCAACCTAGTCACACAAGTAGAATACAAAAGTGGTGGACACATGATATCTAGTGGTATCCATATATGTTGTTTCCTTTTGTCCAAAAATGGGCAACAAGAAAACAAGGGTGTAGACCAAATGGTGTTGAAATAAACTTGGTGTTATTTTGGAAAAGTTTTGCCTTGTCCTAATATAAGTGAAGAACTAGGAAAAAATGACACTAAGTAGATTTCGTGATGAAATGTCACGTGGTTTCAACTTTAAGAGATTATTTCCCTTGTTTGAAAAACAAGAGTTTGAATCTAACAAAGTTGTCACTTTGTGAGAGCTCTCAAGTATACTATCTAAGACAAAAACAATGGCTCCAAGCCAACAATCTTCCTAGGTGGTTCTCTCTCTAGGTGTCACACGATATCTATGAGTGAGATCAATTTACCCAAAAAGTCGCACTGACTAATTTGGGAGTATCTTGGCTTTACTTTACTTAATAATGAAACAATGAAAATTTTCTATGCATTTTTACAAAGATGGAGAGGGTTAACTAGCCGTTTTCCTTGCTCCATACCCGAAAAGTAGCTGATAGGCATATTTGTTCCCAACCTCCATCCAGACATTACATTCCACTTGTAAATGCATTATGGTAACACATTTTAAGAGGTAATAGAAAAAGGGAGTCAAATTGAAAAGGCATTGTTAAATAGAGGGACCCTAAAGTGCTTTTCAAGAGATCATAACGATTCCAAGACCAACAACAAGCCAAAGTTTGTTCGCATAAAGAATTTTTTTAATGATGGAATAGTTGACGATAAAATAGTACAATCCGTTCAAAATTACACACCTTTAAAGCTCGTAAAGGGAGCTCCACATACTGAGTATAAACGCATGCTTTCACTCCTATTTTTGAATCAATGTCATCGATACTAAAAATCTAGAGGCATTTAATATGGTTAGATATCATGAAACTACGCCTTAAGAGGATGATGTGCCTAAACCATCATGGTTTAGAGATAATGAATATTACCGATTCCACCGTGTTAAAGGTCACAAAACAGATAAGTGTTTGAAGTTATAGCACTACATCCAAGACTTAATTTAAAGTGGCGATGTGGAGATGGATTCATCCACTCCTAAAATCCCCAATATGAAGACTCTTCCTAAACATAATTAGGACAAGAATTCTAATTGTGTGTCTAATGAGGAGAATCATTTTGATGCTCTCATTGGTTGTGCAGATACACTTGTTGAACATGTCAACATAATAACCCATGTGATATCCCCTAGACTATCTATGTCTAGGCATGCATTGACAAACACTGATTATCACACAGTTCCACATAATTATGATAATAAGGAACCTAGGTTTCAAAATTCCCATCAAAGGATGCCTTTCACAACTAGACCTTGTTTTATTCTTCACGCTAGAGAGCCCACTTGGGCACCCTGTTCCCCACCTTCATCTCATAGTCGGTGGTATGGTTTGGAAACATCTGATCCAAATTATTATTTGGGTTCCTCCCACTCTTCTTCTGACTCGATCCAAACTATTATTTTGAATCTTCGATTCACCTAGATCTTTGAAAATTCTAATTTGGTCTTGATCTATAGTCCTCCCTTGCTTTGTAGGACCTCCCTTATTCACCACCTCAATGACCCTTCTTTTTGTCGAATAGATCTCGACTCAAATTCCTTCTAATCAATCATACAAGTTGACTCCCATATTGCATTCATCCAATCAACCTCTTGTGGCAGAAAAACCACCCACACCGATTGATTCATTTCATAATGAAGAAGCCATTAGAGAAATTATGAGGGTGCATGAAGACATTCCTCTAGAATTTTACAAGCAAGAAACCTCTTTAGACCTTGATACATTCACATATTGTTAGAAAAAGATTGATGCCTTTTGTCAGAAAATAGAGGAAGACCCTAGGATCATCGAACATGATCCTCCTCTTATTCTTTCATCTTCACATTCTTCATTAGGCGATGAAATTCTTGGGTCTAGCATTGATCCACAACCTATCTTCTCATTACCTAATCATTCTTTATCTATCGATTCCTCCATCGCAATCTTACCTTGGGTCACCACTCGATAGCCCACCATCTTCTTCCATATGTGGGCCACCTCAAGAGCCCCACATCCTCAATATGTGGCTCGCCTCCCGGAAGCCCATCTTCGTCTATATTGGGGCCATGTCTTAGAAGTCCCTCATATTTAATTCTTGGGCCACGTCGCTTAGTATCCCATGTTATTATATATATGGGATACCTCCATAAAGTCCTTCATATTCAATCTTAGGGCCACATCCTTGTAGTCCTTTATCTTCAGTCTATGGGACACCTCTTGGTAGCCCATCCTCTTCAATTCTTGGACCGTATCCTTCATGTCCATCATATTTTCCTTCTATCAATGATTGTGGTAAGCCCACCATCATTTCTCACATCAATTCTATTCATCCACTTTCTTCTCCCACTTCTCGGGATTAGATAAGTCACGTAGTAGCTTATAAGAAACCAAAACGGTTCCTTCATCAAGCTCAGATAAAAAATTCCAAGAGCTCCAAAGCTCACAACAATTTAAATGATCTTAAAGTTCAGAATCAAATACAATTAAAAAATGCACATCAATGCACCCATCAAGTATGGAACAAAGTGCATAAACCTCTGGATAGGAACCTCAAGCTCTTTGCACAAATAATCCCCATTTCGTGATAAAAAACAGTCATCTATTGAATATGAGCTCACCATGATCATTGAGATCGGGGATAATATGACTCTTGATAAACAAACACGTCTAGTCTTCCTTATTAAGGAAATTGCTAACATTATTCTTGGATCTTATCATGGCAAGTGACCTTGTTGGCTCCACCTTTCCAAAAAAAAACAAAAATACAAAAAAAGAGAGAAAACATTTCAAAAATCAAAGGTAAACGAACACACATTGCAATTAGGTATTGCATACACATGGATGTTCTTTCTTCCCTTCCTTGCTATTCTTCTGCAAGTCTTCCTACCATTTTCATCCCTTCGATGATATTTTGGTTAGCCTATTCACACGCATTTTGTGAAAATTATATTTATGGTATCCATTTGAACTTGGTCTTTTATCACCTTGGTAAATTAAAGAACGACTGACCTCTTAGAGATCCTATCACAATCAACATCTAAAAAACTTGTTGCGAAGAAATTTTGGATATATTTGTTGACACTAGCCAATGTCATCATCGCAATCACTTCCCTCATTCCATCAAGCCATCAATGGTTCTTAACCCCTTGTCAAACAAGAGAGTTGAAATAAGTTTTGAAAGAAAAAGAATCAATCAAATAAAAAATAAAAATATGAAAGCAAATGATAAAAGCAAAAGGAAAATTGATATATAACTCTCTCTTGGGGTATTTCTAATAATCTTTACTAGGGCTATGGATGCCTGACTGGAAGTAGAGAAATGTTGCAATTAGAATCAAATGCATCTCTGTCAGGGTTATGGACACCTAGATGGCAGAGGAGCAATGTATGGATCACCTTCCACAATCCATTCACAAAACAAAAATCAACTTTGAAAATAAATCATTCCTACACATTGGCTAGGGTGTCTTCACTTGTTTTCTATAAAATCTTCCCTCCAAGAGGTAATAAATTTCCACATGCACACACTAGATCTCAATGAGAAAACAAGATTAGTATGTTACCAAGTGTCTTTTTTGGACCTTGTTCAGACTCTTACTCTAGTCTATATCTTGTCTCACGATTCGTGCCTTTGGCTAACCACTTCTTCATCATGAGGCTTCTAAGCTACATTCACAACATTCACGTTGTTCTTCTACTTCATTCAAAACATCCATGTGTATAAGATTTCCTTTTTCCATGTTTGCAGGCACCTTTGTACCCTTTCTCAAAACAAACTTCCACTTCTTTCTATCATGTGCTTCTTGGCTAGCTTATGTTAGGGGCATCCTTGCTCCTTCCTAACACATCATTGGGTTACGTTCATCATCGTGTTGAACCTATCCATATTGGCCTTGATCCATATTTTACATGTGAAGAGTTTTCCTTTGTATATTCCTAGCTAACGCTGGGGGCATTTTCACATCTTCACTTTCTTGCGCATGCACATGGCATTCTGCCCTTGTACATCCCATCTATCACTGGAGAATCCACGTTTCTTCATTTCCTATACATAGCTTCAGAAAAATTGGTAAACAACATATACACAGATAAATCATGTGTCGATTGATTACCCTAGAACATAGAAATTGGTCCTACAAAACCATATTTCTGACGTTCTTGTTTGTTCTTGTCTCAAATGACATGTGGATCATCATGATCTACCTCCATTAACAAAGCTGGGTCTGCTTATTATGTTGGTACTCCCATGTAACAACAAGTTTCTAGGTACTATGTTATAATGCACGAATGCTTTCCATGGGACTACTTACGTCCTCTACATTTCCCTTGTATGTGTTATTGCTTGGGGCATAATTTTTAACCCTTGTCGTTACAACATGAACATTCGGGAACTACAAGTTGATAACAAAAAACATTGGTGCAACGGTCTTAAACATAGTTTGTTTGAGTATGTGTGATTGTACTAGTTTCTCTGTTAAGTTAGCTGGTTTACTTTCTCGTATTGCATTGCATTTTGTATGTTGCATGGAGCTAAATATCATTTTACTTTCTCGTATTACATTGTGATGCAACCTAGAATTTACCAAATAACACCCTAAATGCACTGGCACATCACTCAACCTAAATTGAGTGCTCACCCAAAGTACGTAAATGTATCAGGTCCCTCTTTAGGGTTGCTGTAGTAGGATGTTAGCATGATGAAGGAAGAAACATATAGATCCATAAATAATCCATTAGTCTACAATGCATGCCATATTCAGATCTAGGAAAGAACAAGCTTAAACAATAATCATGATTGAATCAATAACATGCACTACTCGATTACACACAGGAATGACACTTAGATTCAGCCAATATCTTCCATCTATTAATAAACACAGAAGCTCCTTACAATAATGGCAAACTATACCGATACGCACATGGATTTAATACAATAATCCCATCATATGCACATATCTCTTTATGCTTACCCCTTTCACTCTGCATATACCTATATATCAAATACTACGTGATTCACATCATATATATATGGTGGGGACCTACCCTTCACCGCTTATCTATTCTAAAAATAGGCAGCAAGCTACTAATAGCCACACGCTGTTTACAGGTATAGCCACACATGTAAGTGTGTTATATATAGACCTCTTACAGTTAAATGAAGTGATAATCCTATGCTTAGCTCATCTCCATGAAAAACGCTTTGATCCGATCCTCTAAAGATAGACAATGCATGGCGCGCACGTTTTGCCTCATTTATGTGCTTTGCACGCCATCTTCTAAAAATAGGTCTTCATGCTCAAAATCGGCTAAGTCCCAAAAGATGAACTTGCCCTCTGCGCATAGATTCTTCATGTCCCTTTGCGCCTTTAATCTTGGCCTTCTCTCTCGCATGGGATTCTTGTGTGATATCTAACAAGTATTCTTTGATCAACATTACCCCACACTAATCTCATTGTCATCTCGACAATGGTTATCTCCAAAACTGAAGTAAAGAATGTTGAATGGAAAGAATAAGAAAGAATGTAGATGAATAAAGAATGTTTTATGAGGAAACCTCCTTTGTATCAGTTTAAAGGATCAACTCTGGATACTCCTCCTTTATTTTAGCCTCCAAGGCCTGCCACTCGGTGAATGTTTTTTTCTCGCTTTGGTATGTCCACAATAATAGACTCCAGTTCATCTTGGGTAACTTCACCTTTTTCATTCTGCAATACCAACATAATGTTGGACATTGCAGTATGTTTTCCTTCCAACGCATCCATCTTTTATGCGATGAGTTTCCCAAGCTCATCTAATCTTTCCTTGTGTGGCTCTTATGTTGCTGCTAGGGCCTCGTGCTTTTGCTTTACGAGTGTTAACCATTCTGTGGCCCAAGGTATCATCCTTCATAGCCTTTTGGACTGCATTATCTTCTTCCAGAGTCTTTACCTTGATCAGCACCTCTAGGATCTAGTGCATATATTTAAGGCATGATCCACCTTTTTTAATTCTTCTTGAGTGCTTGCAATAGGCCTTCGTATGATGCAATCTTTCTGACTACTGCAGCCTTAGCCCTTTCCACCTCTTCTTCAAGATTCTTTGGTTTTGGCATTTTGATTGTGTCCTCTTCCAATACCAAGTCCACCAAAGCTCTAACATAATGCATTGCCAAGGGGAATTATTCTGGTACCTTAGATTTCAGATGTGGGCGCGCTTTCATCACATGATCTCTAACGGCCTCTGCCATGCCAATTACGCACTATTCTTTTTCTACTCCAAGTCCTTCTCTTGGGTCAGGCGCACTATCACTACATCCTTCATCTTCAACTCCTCGTGTAACGCTCTAGATTGTTGCGTCCTTGTCCATGTTTCTTCTTGCAACCTCAGTAGAAACCTTTACCAGCGCATTGCTAACCTATTCATCTGACATAACAATAGGTTTAACTGTTATGTGCTTGGCTTGAGGTGTCTTCTTCATTTGTCTTGACACACATGACTCCTTGCATACATCAAAATCAGGCTCATCCATGTGGGTGTGCATTGACCATGAGAGTTGCTTTCTAGTGCGAATGGTCACCATATCCCCATCCATTAATTCCCATCCAAATAAATCCTTTTATTCTACAGTGCTTTGGAAATGGGCGTGAATGATTTTTTCGGTGTCCTCTGCATAGCCCATGAGTGGTGCACTGTGTTCCCCACTCATCCTCTTTGATCTAGGACCCTTGGGAATTGTAGCTTCAAGGTTAGGAGTCTATCTCGTTACACCTTGAGCAGTCGCATGCGCAGATCCGGAGGTTTCCTTCTCTCTTTCTCTCTCCTTTGTCTCTTCATCATTTTTCTATTCCTCATTATGTGGCCCATCTTATTTCTCGAGTGGGGTAGGATATGTATGCTTGCTCTCCCCCGAATCCTCCACTTCTTCATCCAACCTCAATTTTATTCTCCTCTTTGGCTCAACGGTCTCCTTGTGTGGAGAGAGACGAGGTGATTTCCTTACCATTTTTGGGGTTCCACCTTGAGTCCTTGTGCGTCTGAATACTTTCTTAAATTTGTGCTCCCCTACTCAACCTCTGTATCTTCCTCTTCCTCATGTCCCTGAGGTGGAGTGATCTCGTGCTGTGACTCTTCTCTGTCATATGTTTGCTTTCTTCTGCGCTCCAAGCCTTCACTATCTTCACGCTCCTCTTATTCATCCTCTATTACAACATTTTCTATGGGCCTTTGCAGACTTTGGTATGTTTTCCATTATGTGCTTACCCTTCGGTGGACCTGGGAGTGCAAATTCATTCTCCACATACTTATTGTTCTCCATCTTGGGCTTCAACTGAAGATACACTAATTCTGCCCCTATATATGCTACAACCAGACTTATTGGCTTAATATTCAACACATTAGAAATGAGCTTCTCAAATTAGGCACTTCTTCCTGGATACACATCATTCTTCCTCAACGTGTGGTAGTCGCAATCTACTTAACCTACATTGAATACGAGTCGGCGTGTGTCTGTGAATATGTGAACAAATTCTTAGAAATACCTTGTAGTGAACGCGTAAGGCAATTTACACCAAGGGCTTTAGACTCCATCTCTCATTGGGAAGCACGTGATGCAGAAATGATGATATACAACAAACTGGAATTTTTTCCCCACTACCGAGGGTAGGTCCTTTAGGATGCGCTAATCTTCTCTAAATGCCACGTTGAGCCTGTTGTACCATTTCTCTGCCCTTTGCTTGACGTCATCTGTCATGGACCCTTTACATAGGTACTTGCTAAACCTTTCAGCTGGTGACTTATTCTCCATGGGGTATTCCCATACCTTTTCCTTCAGCCTATCTGGTACTCCAATTTCCATGAATACCAGTGATAATAGAACAGCCCCAAAGCTGATCTTTCCTCCCGCACGCTTCCTCGACTATTTTATCTGCAATGTAGCCTGTAATATTGTAGACTACTCCTTCTGACATCTTATACGCAACGTGTAACCACATAGTATTTACTTGTGACCACCGCTCCTGATCATTCAACTTTGTAACAAGGTGTGTTGCTGCTTGCACAACCGGACAGTTCTTCAACTTGTCTATATCCATACCACGCGGACCCTTCAGGTACCCCAACTCATGTCTGGTCTTTAAGATCGCGGCTTTATCTATGAGATCATTCTTTATATCCTCTCCTGTGGCCTTCAAACTTGTCACCATTGAGATAAGCGCGGATGAGATTCTAACTCTACGTCCTGCAAAGTAGAAGAAGTCCTCATGCACTCTGCTCATGAGCCACTAGTACAAGGGCTCATACTTCCCAAAATATGGAAGCTTATATAATTGGTAGACCCCAATTCTTTTAGAAGCTTCTCACATGCATCATCATAAACCGGCATGTCATCTACCGTACATTTGTTCGTCCTCGTAGTGAGCAAGGAATCGAGCTCCTTCTTGTTCTCTAAGGTCTTGTGATTGTATTCGCTCACTTTGCTTTTCCCGATGATAGAATCCCACTCTTGGCCGACAATAACCCCCTCTAGATATTTCATCTTAGAAAAATTAATTTTTGGAGCCATCTCTTCTTCTTCTTCTACCACCTTCTTCTTTCCCTTCACTCCTACTACAACTACTTTCTTGGGTGCCATTTCTACCTTGCAATCCTTTATAGATCCTTGCTGCTCAAATTCTACAAGATGCAAAGTAAATCATAGTTCCATTCAACGTGCCCTAGGTGAAATTACGTGCCCTAGATCCTCTTTATCACCTCACTTTGCTCAAACCATTCACCATTGGGGACACAAGCTTCTCTTGCGCATAGATCTCTTCGTCACGACTGGTTACACACCTCTCGCACCTTAAAACGATCACTAGACTCTTCACACTTGGCTTATTTAAAATAATCTTAATTGGAATGGTAAAAATGAACTCGCATCCCATCCTTATATAGATTTTTGAATTTTTGATACATTCATTTCTCCTTCATCTACCAAATATCCTTTCATTAATTGAACAATTCTATCCTTTCCAGCGTTACATCCTCATGCCCCAAACTATAACCTTCTAGCATGCTTTCCTACCCTCTGGTCACAAAATTCTCTTCAGTGTGCATCCTTGCACCCAAGTACCTCATCACCGTACCTTATCCTGGTAGTTATCATGGCCTCTACTTACCTCACGTTATACTTGTTCCTTGTTTTATCTTCATCCTTGGTCACTTTTGAGAAGCAATGTTTTTACTTTGACAAACACCCGTAACAATTTATTTTGTTCATCTTTCAATTCCCAATATTGTACCTAGATATCAACAACTAATGCACACTAAAAGGATGTGTAGTTCTTTGTGCATAAACATTCTTCACATAGTAATTAGCTTCATGAGTGTAAGCGCGCTTATTACACAAGAATAACAACTAATTTGAAAAAGCATAACGAAAAATGAAGGAAATACAGAATTGAAAACCTAATCTAAATGCCAATGCTGTCTTATTACAAACACCAAGAAAACTTATTTATAGTAGGGCTTTAGCCTACTCTTGATAAAGTAACTAGGTAGCCGTGTTCCATCAAGTGCTTCTAACTGAAAGCACTTGATTCAAGTATGTAAGTGATGACATACGACCCAAACCAATGTACTTTGAGCTTGCCTAGATGGCACAAGAACTTAGAGTCATAAAGAAGTGCCATTTGTCCAATCTCAAACTTTTTATCCCTTATGTTTCTATCATGACATGCTTTCTACATGGCCTTTTCCTGCTGCTGAATCCATCGTTCTATGACTCGTCGCTCATCCAGTTGAATCATCTTATCAATATACTCTTCTAAAACCTGTTCATTAGCTAGACCTCTAGCGCACACAATACACAAAGAAGGTAACATAAATTCTATAGGGAGAATGGCTTCTGCGCCAAACACCAACTGAAACGGTGTGGCTTTGTTCAATCTCTTATAAGTTGTTCTATATGCCCAAAGAACATCTAAAAATTTATCATCCCAATACTTTCTTCCAACATCACAATTTTTGTCAAAGTCTCGCTTAAAATCTTGTTGAAAGCCTCAACAATTCCATTTTCCCGAGGATGATAGGGTGTAGTTTTATGGTGTGTAACCATAAACTCATCTAATAGGATCCCGATTATTTCATTCAAAAGTGTGTACCCCTATCACTTGTCAAGCTTACAAGACATCCATATCTTGTAAGAATATTCTCCCATAGAAAACTAGCTATTGTAGCTGCTTTGCATAGTCCTTCGTAGGTGTTACTTCGCCCACCGTGTGAGATAATCTATGCAAGTAATGATATAGCATAATCCATTCTCATACATGGCTTGCGAAATAGGTCCTACAAAGTCAATGGCCCATTTCTCAAATGGTTTTGCACTAGTAATTGGTCTCAAAGACATATCATATCTTTGCTCTGGTTTACCTAGATGCTGAAAATGGTCACATGCTTTGCAATACACTTTATAATCTTTATACAGTGTCTCCCACCATAATCCAAAGAAGTAGGATCTTTCGATAGGTTGAATCACTTGCATAGTGCCCCCTGCAATACCACCATGGGCTTCTTCCATAATATCCTTATGCTCATGCTCTAATACACAACAACGTAATACTTCATCTCTGCCTAACTTGTAGAGGTCACCACTGATTAACATAAACGGTGCCGCACGTATAGCAAGTTGTTTCTTTTCGAATGCCTTCATTCCTTCTGGTGCCACACTAGTTCGTAGAAAGATAGCAATGTCTTCTAACTCTAATGGTGTGTGTTATAACATATATAACTATGCATCTAGGCATGGTTTCTTCAATTTTCTGTGATTCTTCTCCTGAGTTAATTCTAGACAAGTGGTCTGGTCCAGAGTTACTTTTCCCTGGCTTCACCACAACTGTGAAGTCAAACTCTTGAAATAGGAGTACCCATCTGCATATGTGCCCTTGTAATACGGGTTTGTTCACCAAATAATTCAATGCCATGTGATTTGTATAAAACAAAAATGGTGTTGCTAACAAGTATTGTCGAAACTTGTGCAATGCATAGATCATTGACAAAGCTTCGTGCTCTGTAGTTGTATAATTCTATTCAACAGGAGTCAGCTTCCTACTAGCAAAACAAATTGGATGATCTACAATACCTTTGCCAAGTTGAGCTAACATAGTGCTAATGGCCATGCCAGAGGCATCCACATGCACATGAAATGGTTTATCCCATGAGGGAAAGCATAGAATGGGAATAGTAAGTTTCTCCTTTAATATCTCAAACGTGCACTGCTATGGTTCTCCCTAATAAAATGTACCTTTCCCTTTTATTAATTCTTCCAAGGGTGTAACAACTTTGGCATACCCTTTGATGAACTTCCTATAGTATCCTGTGACCAAAAATATGTGCACCTCACTTTGACTAGTAGGCGCTTCTAAACCTAGAATGACTGCAACCTTAGTTGGATCAACCAAAAAACCTTCCTTACATATTATATGTCCTAACATTATTCCAAAAGGTGTAGCAAATATGCACTTCTTGATTTTCAAAGAGATACTCAATTGTCTGCACTGTTCAAACATTAAGCGCAAATTGTCAAAATGATCTTTCACAAGCCCATAAACTATCCAATCATCTAGATAAACCTGTAAAAAGTTGTCAATAAAAACTTTGAATGCCTAAAAAAATATCCATGAGAATACAACATGCATGTTTTTTAGTCCAAAAGGCATCATAGTATAGGCAAAACTACCCCATTCAGTAGTAAAATTTGTCTTTTCTTGATCCTCCTTAACAATCGAACTTGATGATAGCCAAAAAACCCATCTGTGAAGGAATATATTTCACGCCCTACAACTCCTTCTAGTATTTCCTCAGTAAATGGCATAGGGAATGGATCTCTTACACATGTAGCATTCAGCTCCCTGTAGTCCACACATATTCTTATTCATCCATCCTTCTTGATATTGATCACCATTGGACTAACCCATTTTGACTCATCAAGGGGCTTGATAATTCCATATTTCAACATGTTATCAATCTCTTCTTTGACGTTTTCGTACAAATTGGGGTTCATTCTATAAGGCCTCTTTCTAACTGGGCATGCACTGTCCTTAAGCTTTATCTTCATTTCCCCAAGTGATTCATGCACGCCTTTAAGTTCATGATACCCTCGAGGGAATAAGTCATGATAATCCTTGAGTAACTCAATGATCTTTGCCACTTCCGATTCTGACCAATAGTCTCCAATTATGACCTCCTTGTTCTCAGCCTCTGAACCTATATTCACCTTCTTTGTCATCATGGGTATATGATAGGCGCGCGTATCCTTTTACACTTTCCAAGACCTCGCATACCCCTTGTGAATGTTTAATAATAAGGTTCTCAACTTCCTCATCATCCACGATGTAAACCATATTTCCTTTCTCTTTCTCAAGGCAAACACATTCAAGTAGTATGGAGTCCATTTCTTCTTCCTTTTCAAAACGTGCTCCAAACTCTGTCTCACCAAATAATTCCTGAATATGCTCTTTTTCCTTTGCACTATCTCCCATAGTTAAGCGCTTGACAAATTTTAATTCTTCTTTGACTAGAGGTTTAGTCGAGAAGTAGTCAAAGGTTTGGAGCATTCCTGCAGTCAAATTCTACCAATTCCTAGTCTCTTGATGTAGTTCTGCGTATACATACCAGGCGCATGCGTAACCTTGTAGAGTAGAGTACAATCTATGCACCCAGAGTGAAGGTGGTAATGCTTCCTGTCCCACTGTTCGAGTCTCTCACACTACTGAATGTGATGTTGAACAGGTTGATCACCATTATAAGTGCAGATCTGCATGGGTGCATTGCTCCTTACAAACCTAGTAGATAGGGTGATTCCAATCTCCTCCCATTCTATAATATTATCTTTGTGGACTACCCACCAATGCGTTGTTGTCCCGCATAAGGTATACACTAACATATCTCTTCTCTTAATTTGATTTGTCCACTTGTGCTTCCATGGCTTTCAAAAATATAGGAAGATCTTCTACCCTTGTATACCAAGGTACTACGCTACCTATCCGTCAAATAGAACGAAGTCCATTCTTGCGCACAACCGCTCTTTTACCTCACGCCCTACTAGTTCATATGTACCATGAGCCCAATTGTCACAAGCAATACTTGTAGTATCACTAATAGAATGAGAATCTTCCCATTGTAGGATGCCTTCCTTTGATGGCTCATTGACCTCTGGGTCCTGAATAACGCGTACATAGATTCTATTTAAGTCCTCCTCACTTAGAGGCTCAACATATGGTGTAGACTTCCCATCTTTCAAAGATATCACAACCCTTTCCTCCTTGTTCTCAAAGATTATATACCCCTTATTGAATCTCAATTCAACATTATTTGCATAACACCAAGGGCGTCCAAGCAAGGCTAGAAAACTGTTTGCTTCTACAAGTACTAATATGTCAAAATCCCTAGTGAACTTGGCCCATTGTATGGTTATAAATGCATCGTTAAAAAATCCTATAGGACTGGCCTTAGTCTGGTTTTCCATAAACAACACATTAGATGATGGTTGCAATGGAGCCTCCCCATTTGTACCCATGCATCTAATGTGATCACATTTACTTCCTTTGTATTAATCAATATGTTGCTTAGTAGCCATCCATCCATAACAACATTCGTGAGTAATTTCCTTGTCATAGTCAATGCTATCGTCGGGGAATATTTGCATGCGGATCTCTCGTCCTCCGGTCTAAATACTTGTGCGCGGAGTGTTCCCTTTTAACCAACTCCATAATAGTGGAATGATATTCTCCTGGTACAACATTTTACACACTTCTCTCAGATCATCGCTAGCAGTTTGGACTATCTCTGATGCTTTCTTCTGCTCCTTTAAGTACCGTATCTCACCCTGAAGATTCCTTAGCACTTCCATGGTATCCTGATAAAATTCCTTCTGATGAGAAGGATCTGGGTACCTTGCATGAAAAACCTCCTCCTTAGTGATCGTAGGCTTCTAGTGTAATTCCTCTCTTGTGCGCCACTTCAGCTCATGTAGTAATCTTCACTATTAATGCCTCAGTCCTGTGCTATCCTCAGGCATCCATTGATCTTCTACCATGCCTTGATTCTAAAAATCCCGATGCCTTTGTTTTCTTACTTATGTTGCTTAATCAGATGCTCATATAAGTCTGGGCACTCTTCATAGCTATGGTTCTTTCCGCAGAAAGAACATGCAATATTCTAGAGGACATTCACACCTATAGTGGTCAAGAGATCTACATGTATAACATGTTCCACAAGGGAACTCACCTCTTCCTCCACCGCAACCTTGTCCTCTACATCCACCGCGATATCTACGTCCTCTTCCATGACCTCCTTCAAAACACCCCTCATTCCTATCATAGCGCATTTGATTATGATCCCGATCTTGGTGCTCATTCTTACCCTTAGAATTATCCATTACACTTGTCTATCGTACCCCAATGTCTATAGCATCCTGGATCTGACCAATCAACCAACAATCTTTAGTATCATGGGTCGTGGACTGAAAATTTTATAGTAACAAGATACATTCTTCCTTATCGTGCGCTATAACAAAGGACAATGAATAACATCATGATTCAAATGATAGATCTCACAGTCCAACAATAATGAGCATACTGTTCTGCGAGGACAACTATCCTTGGTGTGACCTTCCACTTCACAATCTGTACACCAAATCCCTGAGCGCATTTCATGGGTTGAATTGGTGATAGCTTCTCTAACTATTTTGCCATAGCTACAATATGTGCCTCTAAGAATGGTCTAAAACTAGTGTCAATGCTCCCAACTACCTCAACACATAAAGCCGCCTTCTAGATTACTTCACGTGGATCAATGTATGTATTAAGTGACAATGCTCTTCTAAATGGTGTAATCAATCTGCCAATGAACCATTGTGCATGTTGGCTTGTGTGAATATCATAAGAAAGCTTAGATATGAGTGTTTTAAAATGGACATCATACTCACGTACACTCTCAGTAGTGCCTTGCTTGATATCCTTGAGCACACTTATACTCTTCTGCTCAAATTATGGGATATATAACTCTTTCAAGAACACATCCTTCAATGCTGCATAATCCATGCAAGTTTGATTAGGGTCAAACTTCCTACACTAGCTATGTGCACGTCCCTGTAATGTAGTAGTAAATTGACTTGCCTTGCGCTCAGAAGCCGTGATTCCTTTCGCGCGCCACAATATTTCACACATGTGCACATGCTCAACAACATCCTCTATTCCCTTATACTCTAGAAGATGAAGAGACATCTCAATATAAATATTCTGGGCTTGGTGTGGACCTTGCCAAACTAATCGAGAACCTCCTGTGTTTCCCCTACCTCCGTAACCACCGAGATCCACCGAAACTAGAACCTTCTATTCCTCCCCGATCCTCCACCGTAGCTAGAATAAGACCTGTAGATTTACCCCCTATGCTCCGACAATGGTACTATACTCGAACCCATACGCTTTTGTTGTAGTTCCACTTCTAGAGGTGAATCCAACATTCGACGCACTTACATTCTGTGCAGATGATGCACCTAAAAATATTCCTCCAAATAACATTGAAGTTTTCTCGTCTTTCCATTGATGTATTTGTTTTCTAACTCACTCCGCTTCTCTTGTTTCCCAAATCCACTTGTTGATTACTTGTCGTACTAGATACTGGAAAACCAAGCGCAAGGGCTAGGTCACTAGGTGGATTAAGATGCATGCCGCCAGCCTGGTAATCTTTGCCGGCGCACTTTTGTGTGAGGCCAAGGGGGATCTCTATCATGTTTTCCAAGATGGGGAGTTCTGATGCTCGGCTCCACATCTTCTACGTGAGCTTCAAATACATCACAAGCCATATCTATCCTCAACGCCATACTTTCTATAACGGAACATTGCTTCTTTATCTCCCTCTCATGCACCTCATTATACTTAAGCCACCTTTCCTCTCTCTCGCCTTTCGCTGCTAGGTATGCTATCTTTCACCAAACCTGTTCCTTCCCTCGCACGTGGTGAGGTTTACTTAGCCATTGGTTTAATTTCCAGGTTTAAATTTACCATCAAGATCTTGATCGCTTTGAGGAATACCTTGTAGATATGCTCCTCTTAGATATATCGCAAAACTAGAATTCAGCTAGCTCCGGCAAGCAAGTACGTCAAAATTGAATATTCCAAAATATAACATTTAGAACACCACAAAACCACTTATCCATAGTGCGAGTCCGATCATATTAGCATTATAAAGGGCTTGAAATTCTTCCTGTGTCCAGACAAGTGTGCGATACCTCCAATTCCACTTAGATGCATAAGCAATTAGCCACTCGTATAATTCTACTGGAAAGATAGTGAAAAATCTCTCATATAAGTTGTCATACATATTATGTTCTACCTAAGTGCGTGCGTTAAAATCAGATCCAATGCTGAACCACCGTGAATATTCTTCCTTCAGATCATGTATCCACTCCTCAATACTTGTTAGAGTTAACCAAGATGCGTCTTCATCGCGAATCATCCTCGAAAACAATCAAAAAGAGGTCCTGAAACATAACCAATGATGTAGCCTAGAATTTACCAGATAACACCCTAGACGCACTGACACGTCACTCAGCCTAAATCGAGCGCTCACCCAAAGCGCGCAAAGGTACCAAGTCCCTCTTTAGGGTTGCTTGTAACAAGATGTTAGTGTGATGAAGGAAGAAACATATAGATCCATAACTAATCCATCATTCTACAATGCATGCCATATTCAGATCTAGGAAAGAACAAGCTTAAACAATAATCATGATTGAATCAAGAACATGCACTACTCAATTACACACAGAATGACACTTAGATTCAGCCAATATCTTCCATCTATTAATAAACATAGAAGCTCCTTACAATAATGACAATCTATACCGATGCGCGCATGGATCTGATACAGTAATCCAATCATATGCACATATCTCTTTATGCTTACCTCTTACACTTTGCATATACCTATATATCAACTACTATGTGATTCACATCATATATATAGGGTGGGGAATTTCCCTTCACCGCTTATCTATTCCAAAAATAGGCCGCATGCTACTAATAGCCACACACCATTTACAGGCATAGCCACACATGCAAGTGTGCTATCTATAGACCTCTTACAGTTAACTGAAGTGATAATCCTATTCTTAGCTCGTCTCCATGAAAAA
The DNA here is from genome assembly GCA_018340775.1 of Taxus wallichiana var. yunnanensis. Classification (NCBI taxonomy): domain Eukaryota; kingdom Viridiplantae; phylum Streptophyta; class Pinopsida; order Cupressales; family Taxaceae; genus Taxus; species Taxus wallichiana. Next base: position 555,707,783 of record CM031234.1, read on the forward strand.
TGCTTCGATCCGATCCTCTAAAGATAGACAATGCGTGGCGCGCACATCTCTGCCTCATTTATGTGCTCTGCACGCCATCTTCTAAAAATAGGTCTTCATGCTCAAAATCGGCTAAGTCCCGAAAGTTGAACTTGCCCTCGAGCACGGATTCTTCCCATCCCTCTGCGTCCTTGATCCTGGCCTTCTCTCTCACGCGAATTCTTGTGTGATCTCGTGAAGTATTCTATGATCAACACATTGCATAATGTATGTTACATGGAGTTATGTATTTTTAGTAGTAAACAATTGTTAGTAATTTAACTTTTCATGTTATCTTACACTTTTGTTTATTTTAAATAAAGGCCGAAGACGTAGACCTATGGGTAAAATGATATAAACCAATTGATTATGGAAAGGTTGGATGTGAAGGTTGGACTTGTCATATATTTCTCCATTAATAATGTATTCTTATCCATTATCATTTATTGCTATTACTATTTTTTCTCCTAAAAAAACTCACCCGGGGCAATAAACAACCACGTTTATCCCTATCCTTATTCATTCTCAATACCTAAGGGTTTCACGCGCATTCTGACTCATTTTCTTATATCCATTTCAAATCATATTTTTGATTGTCAATTGACTTCTTCTATCACCCCATCGACACTCGAGGAGGCACCTTCATGTCTTTGTTAATTTTTCTTTAAAAATTTACCTGTTTTACGCTTGTCTACTATGTTTGAAGTGAAGTCACTAACTTCACCTCAAACAGGGGCAAATGTAGACACCTAAATTCCGCTTTTGCAATCTTATTGCCAAAATGCACACAAATCACTCTCATTCTTGCCAATTCCATTATAATTAGTTATTTTGCTAATTAACTAATGTTTCTTACCACTTTAGCCAATTAACAACACTTTGTTGATTGCGTAGCCCCTTTCGCATTCAGGATGCCACTTTACAATGAATCGTAAGTCAAAATCCTCTTCAAAATAGAAAATTAGCGATTATAGGCTAATTAAGCCTATTTTGCCCTTGTTTTGGTCAATATACCCTAGTATTGACTCAAACCCCTCTTCCAACCACTCAAAATCACCCCATTCACCTCCACAACATCTCAACAAGCTTCAAAATGTATCCTAGCCTCCTAGTTGACCCTAAGTGGTTGATTAAGGCTTCACACCTCTTAATCACTTGGTAATTCACTAATTGTGATTAGCAAGGCCTAATCATGATTAGCAATTCTAATCTAATTTGGGGCTTTTAGTCCCACATGCACCAAAATATAATTTTTTTCCCAAAAGGAAAACTATAAAAAGGGTGCACCTCATTCCTTTATATTTTACACCATGCTTTGATTTGCATCTCATATAATAAATATGATATATAACCAAGTTCAATCCTTTCTTAAAGCCTTCAATGGGGTTAGTAGATGGATATCCAAAATGACCAAGTAGTCATTGGGAGAGGCCATGGGAAAATGGGAAAATTGTGATAAACACGTTTGCTAGGGCACATGAGTATAAAATAACAATGCACAATCAAAGTTCGCAAACAGAATGGTGAAAATGAATTTTATCACCCCCTTTTATAACAACATAGCCTGAGGAAATAGGTTAATTTGAGAAAATTAGTGCAATGTGGGCGGTGAGCAATGTCCTAGAATTTATTAAATTCCTTTTTCTTAAAATTGCGGATATGTCAGGTTTTTGGGGAACTGGAGGCCCGAGGGAACAAGTACCAATTGTTCCACAAATGCTTGAAAATCCCGTTATACAAGGAAACTCAATGAAGTGCGGAAGAAGGGAGCTTGTGGGGAACGAAGGTCCAAATGGAACATGGTCGAGAGTGCTTTAAATATCTGCCGAGTGCTCGCAATGTAAAAAATACCCACACGATAGGAAGGAAAGGTTTGTGGATGGGAAACAAGTGCGAAGAACAAGGGGTTGTGGAGAGCGGAGGCCCAGACAGGACAAGGGTTATAAGTTCCAAAAATATCTGAAATTCCCGTAATGCGGATGATATGAAGTTGTGGAAACAATGATCAATGGGGAACGGTTCCTTCGATAGAAATAATTCCACATAACTATAAAATAAAGACCTACAGGTTAAGGTGCCTTGCGGAGAACAAGCGGGTGCGGGGAACAAGGAAACAGATGGAACAGTTCCATAGGGAACACAAAGATTTGCAATACACTCAATGCGGGTAGAACAGGATGCAAAGAACGAAGGCCCAGAGGAACTTGTTCCTCTAGAACCCACAATTACTACAATACACACATTTTGACCTTAAAACCCAAAAATTGACTAAGCTGTTATGAATTTTTCACTCTTCAGGACTTCGGAAAGGAAAAAACATTAGGCAAAGGCATCACTTGACCAAAAATTTCATTTTTTTCAAAAATTACACATTTTTTGTAAGTGGCAACAAGCCTCATGATTATTATTGGAAAGCGGTGAAATGGATCCTTCACTATGTTCATGGCACTCATACGAGACAAAATTTACTATCTTAGAGGGACAAAGATTGAATTGGTTAGATATGCAAACTCGATTGGGCAATGTGACTTAGTTCATCAGAAATCTACCTCAGGTTATAATTTCTCCCTTAGTTCGGTCATGTCAGGTTGGTTTAACAAGAAGCAAAATTCCATTGCCATATCATCGACAGAGGCATAGTACAAAGGAGTATTTAATGTTGCCATGAGAGTGTTTGGTTATAGGGTATCTTGTGAGTTTGGTATTCACTTTTGGTGGCCTACTGTTATCTAATATGACAACATGAGCACCATCTTGATTTGTAAAAATCTGATTCAACATCGATGAGCGAAGCACATTGAGATCCACACACACTTCATTCGGGAGCTGATACATGAAGACATCATTGAATTGTAAATCTTGTCAGATAGCTAATAAAGTTATAGACATATTCACCAAGCCCTTCACTGAGGAGAAGTTTCTTCACTTGCGGTCTCTTCTTGGGGTGAGGTCTGCAGTACATCCACCCATCTTCTTAAGGCCATCTATTCCTTCTTCTCCTCTTCTTCTTTCTAGAGAGATGTTTTTGTACATGGGAACCTTATCAGGCCTTTAGTTTTCTGGCCCCATTGACATATATTTCTTAGTTGTCTAGGGTAGTCTTCTCTTTCTGTTTTGACTTGCCATGACCTCTACCTCAACTTTGATGAAGGGGAGATATTGATGTGTGTGACTTGCCTTTTAAAAACATACATTTGATGAATTTGAATTTTCTTGTACCATGACAATGAATCTATACTTGATAAAGACTTCATTGCTTATCACCAAAGATTTTTTTTTTTAATATTAGAGTATAAAATCCAATATTGGATTTAATGGGTAAGTGCATGAAAATGGGGGCCAAAAGGGGGTCTTAAGTGGACATTTTTTCTAAAAAACAAGAAACTTCAATTTATATGAGTTATTTGATATAATTACACTCAAAATTTGAAGATGTTATAAAAACATGAATTGTAGCATTTCAAGTCTAGTTTCTAAACTATTATTTTTATTGAAAATGGTTAAGTGTAAGTGGGTTAAAGAGATAAAATGTCAATAGGTGCTCCTATTTTTGTAAAAAAACATAGTAGATAGCCGGTCGTGCCCCCTTTTTGAGCACTATTTAGTATTTTTGAAAACCCTTTGGTAGAAAGATAGATATGAGCATCTAGTTTGGGATATATTTAAAATAAAAATAAAAATTAGTGAGTATTTTTTTATGATTTTCCAAGTACAAAGATTTTTAAAATTGAAAAATAATGGATACTCAACATTGCCCCCCCTAACTACCTAAAAAATATCGAAAAATTGGAATTTTATTTGAATATGTATAAAATTAGTCCTAGTTTGGGACTAGTATAATTTTTATTCAATTTGGAGGAGTGAAACAAAAGATACACAATGAAATATAGATGTGTAAAAATATAAAAATATAAAAAATAGAGCTATAAAAGACATAGTTTGAAAATAATAAGGATGGAAACCTTATACAAATCTAAACCATTTTAAAATCATATATCTGGATAGAGGAAAGTGTCATTGACCTCATAGTTAAATTTCTAAGAAATTTATTGAACATTTTTACGAGATTTACTTGTGATGGAAGGCTATTTTTTGCATTTTCTATAAAAATGCATTGTTTGTTATATTTGAATAGGCACATGACACAAGTTCGTGATTCAAAACCAGCCCAAGCCATGGGGCCTTGCTTTGGGAGAGTTAAATAATACAATGCGTACACACTATAACTAGTACATGTTATAACACGTACTCGTTATAACACATACATGTTATAACGACATACACACTATATTTTTGTACTATACACTACCCCCTCCAATGTCCTTTTTTAATTCTTTCATGGGAATTTTGTCCCCACTTTGTCCGCTCTATAATTTTCTGTACCTTCCTGTGTTAATTTTTAGTAGTTGAAGGTGTACCCACCTTCACTATCTATATTTTACTAATCATTGGGGATAAAAAAGATGTAAGGACATGAAAAAGGTGAAGAACAAGACACCAGAGAAATTAGAAGCGATTAAAATAAATAAACTACAATGAATGTAAAAAAATACGTGGAGGGAAACATAAACAATATCCACTCGCAATGTTTTCAACATACCCTCAACAACCATCTCCTCTCCTGGTCCTTGCTCCTATAGGATTCATTCAACATTTCCGCATCAACTATACATGTCACATTGCACATTCCAATAAAGGAAATCAAACCACTTGATGGTTTTTCACTATCCTCTCTTCAACAATCCATGCAACATGTTCAATACATTCTCATTGACAAGATGTGCTTCATAGATCCCAAAATCCTTTTAGAAATTCACTACCATATTTGTGATGCCTTCCCTCACTTCAAATCTTCCACTTTTGGTAATAGATCCATCATTCTCATTGGTGACCTTGGCCAATTACCTCTTGTCAAGGATGTTCCACTCTATGTCGGTCACTCTTATGGAACAAACCTGTGGTTTAGCTTCACATATGTCACGCTTAATACAATCTTCAGGAAACAAGGTTCACATGACGTCCATATTTTTTTTTCCAGCTTATACTAAATATTAGAGATGGAATCTCACTGTCAAATAATGGAGAAGACTTCTCCAATGATCGACTCTAGATGATTGACGTTAACATTGCACCTTTCCTCGCAGCTCCACATTTGTTCGCAAAAAATGAGCTTGTTGATCAATACAATCTCAATATGTTGAAATCCTCAACGATCCAAATCACGCTCCAATTCTAAGCTTACCAAGCTCACCACTTCAGAGGAACCTGATGAAGAACAACTAAAACAAAAAGTTCTGCTATGTAGAGAACAAAAGGTTATGCTCACAAAAAAATTATGGGTTGATGCTTTGGAATTGTGAATGGATCCATTAGAACTATTTTTGACATTATCTACGCCCCTTCTTCGTCTCCTCCAGCTCTTCCACTTTTTATTGTTGTCAACTTCGATAAATACAATGAGCCTCCTGGAATCCAAATAGCCCCACTCATGTTCCCATACCACCAATCTCTAGAGGCAACCACAAACAACTTCCTTTAAAAATGGCATGGGCCCTTACAATCCACAAGTCTCAAGGCCTTACTTTACCTAAGGCAACTATAGATATAGGTTCTTCTGAACGCCTTGGATTGTTGGTGTAAATAATTTAATTACACCGAATAAGCTCATTATAGCAAATTGTTATATTTGTTTTAATTAGTTCTAACTTTCGGAGCTTGTTGAGATTCTCTCCACTCCTTGTGTGGAATTAGTTATCTCCTAATTAGCTTGACATTCCTATTATTCAGGAATGTCAAACTATCTATTCTCCCTATTTAATGAATCTCCCGGATGGTGTAGATATCAGAGATAATTATTATTTCTCTGTTCCTCTTTATTGTGCTCTTATTTTCTTCTCTGAGTAATTCTCTGTGCTCACTCTTCCTGTGCTAGATCCTGCTGGTAGATTTTTCATGGTATCAGAGCTATCGTTGCAGGAGAGTTGAAGTCGACCTCTATTTTCTCAGAATTGATATTCTCTGGTTTTCTTATTTGTTGCGTGGTTTTTTTGTGACTATTGCTACTGTCCAGTTTGGAAACTGCGCATTTTGTTGCTGCTCATGTTTTTCATGGTTGGATGTGGCTTTCTCTTCTAATTTGTGGTTTATGTGTATTTGAAAAGGAGGCGAGAGTCAAAGCTTCAGATCCGTCAAAGCTTCATTCCTGCGAGCACGTGGTCATTTTTCCTCTTTGGCTCGTGCTATTTACTCACAACATGCATACTATTCTCGGCCTGTAGCAAGTTAGCCACGGCCTCTATACCTGTTAGCCACGGTTTGCCTTGCCCTCTAGTGTAGCAAACTCACGGGACCTATTCATGGGGGTCCAGTGTAGCCCCTCCAGTGTTTTTTTCTGATCAATTCTTTGATCGGCTGCATCATTTTTTTCTGCTTGGTGGAGAACTGTTCGTGGGGGGTCGTTTTTGGTCTTCATATCCTCCGTTCTTCTCCTCCCAAGCCTCGGCTCTCTTCCTCACCCGACTCTCCTCCTTTACATTTCATATCTCTCTTCTTTTGACGTTTCATTAGTTGTTGTGCATTGGTTGGTATTCTTATTGCTGGACGTATCCTTCACATTCTTTCATGTGCAGTCCCTTTTGCAACTTCATAGAGACATGCACAGCCGTGAATAAACATTAGTAAGTCAATATCTGATTTTGCCGTGAATACATGCACAACCATTTCTAATTGGTGCATTTAAAAAAAAACTATAGTATTAAATTTTTCTATAGTTTGTTATTAAAAATTGCATTATGGGGGGAAATTAATGCTTTTGAGGCCTATTAATACTTTGTTGGCGGGCTGTTTGTAAACCGAGGACAAATTTGTATTCCTTGTTTCCTCCCGAGTCCAACGAGTGGTCATACGACCATCTTTGTCTTCTTTTTGGTCAGCATTATAATCAGTGAGCAATTTTTATTAAAAATTGACTTATTTTACGGGAAATTGAAAGTTTAATAACTTTTGCACGGTAACTCGAAATTGAGTGCCGTTTTTTGCAAAAGTTGATTATTTTTCATTCCCGTCGCATTGAAGTAAATTTCATTAAAAAAGGGCAACTTTGGAAAATAACCTTATTGAAACCATGTCGAGAGCTTTTTTATCGTTCTCGTCTTCTGGGCATATGGGAAATCTACGGTTGTTTGAGCCTCTAAACTCGACGAATTACCATGCCTGGAAACCGAAGATGCAGCAGCTCTTACAGTCTCGTGGATTATGGCATGTGTTCGATGATACAGTTCCCACTTTCACCACAGAGAAGGACAAGTACTTGTATGCATGCAAGCAAGATGAAGCTCTTGGATTGATTGCGTTGAATGTAGCAGATAACCTCCAGTTTCATATTTCTGCGGCCACAGCTCCGAAAGAGGTATGGGAAAAATTTGAATCTTTTTTTGGCAAGATAAACGAGTTCAAATTAATTCAACTGGATCATGAATTAAACTCTTTATCGCCTTCAGATTTTCCTTCCATAGAAGAATTTCTGTCAAAATTTAAAGAGATTCGCAGTCAGTTGAAAGCAGGTGGTAGAACTAAAAAGGATGACGAATGCATATACACGATCCTAACTAAACTAAAGGGTCCATTTTCTGTATTTACGTCAACCTTCTTTTCTACTATGGATGCACTAGACACTCAGTTTAAAATGCCTTCATTTGAACAGTTTTGTGAACGTCTTTCACGAGAACAAGCAAAATTAATCTCTCTAGATGTTATGCCTACATCGAATCATGCTCTTGTGGCCAGTTCTCCTAAGAAAAATTGGAAAAACAAACCCAAGCAAAGCTATGATAAGCCTGTACCCTCTCACAATATGGTTTCTAATCCTTCTGTTGACACTTCTAAACCACAGAATAATGGTAAAAATAAGAGACCATTTCAAAAGAGGGTGTTTGATCCTTGTTCCTTTTGTGGGGGGAAAAATCACCCTGAATCCAAATGTTTTTTGAAGTTGGAAGCATTAGAAAAGGCTTTAAAACAACACAAGATCACTGTTCCATCACCTTCATCTGCTTCCAATGTTGGCAAGGGTAAGGCTCTTTCTGCTAGAGCTTCTTCTCCTTTGCAAGATCAGTGGATTTTTGACTCAGGGGCTACTCATCATATTACACATTGCAGGGATTTGTTATCTTCTATTTCTGCTTGCAGCACTTCACATATTTCGGTGGGCAATTCTGCTTCTGTAGATGTATTGGGTTCTGGTATTGTAAATATGCCAAATGGGCATCTAAATAATGTTCTTTATGTTCCCCATATGTCTAACAATTTGCTTTCCATATATCAAATCTGTAACTCTGGTGATGGTAGAACTGTTGAATTCTCACCAGATAAGGTTGTCATCAGGGAACTTCATGATCATGATGATATTGTAGCTACAGGATTTGTGGATCCATGTTCACGTTTGTATGTATTTGAGAGTTTTGATAACTCTGCAGGATCTTCACTAATTGCTCATGCTGATTCTTTGAGCAAATTGTGGCACGAGAGGTTTGGTCACCTCAATTACAGGTATCTGCAACAACTCTCTTCATAGAATATGGTCACAGGACTTCCGAAGGTAAAATCACATGATGGTGTCTGCCCCGGTTGTATGTTGGGTAAGCAACACTTGGATCCTTTTCCAAAAGGTCAAGCAAAAAGAGCTACACTCGTCTTGAGTTGGTACATAGTGATCTAACTTCTTTTCCTCATAGATCATTTTCTGGTGCTAAGTATGTACTCACATTCATAGATGATTTTACTAGGAAAACTTGGGTGTACTTTCTAAAATATAAAAGTGATGTCCTGGAGCATTTCAAAGTTTTTAAGGCTATTGTAGAGAAACAATCTAGACATTGTATTAAAATACTCCGCACGGATAATGGGGGGGAATATGAGAGTAATGCATTTACTACTTTTTGTGCTAATCATGGAATTGTGCACCAGTATACTGTTCCTCACACCCCTCAGCAAAATGGAGTTGCTGAACGAAAGAACCGAACACTCAAGGAAATGGAAAATTGCATGGTTCAGTCCAAGAACATGGCACCTCAGTTCTGGGTGGAAGCAGTCAACTGTGCAAATCATATTCAAAACAGAATGCCACATAAAGCAGTGCAAGGGGTTACTCCTGAGGAGGCATGGTCGGTGAAAAACCTGACGTATCAAAATTCTGGGTCTTTGGTTGTAAGGCTTGGGCCTTTGTTCCTGATGACACTCGGAAAACCATGGAGAAGAAAAGCAAAGAACTCATTTTTGTTGGTCATTGTGAGCATGTGAAGGCATATCGCCTCTTCGATCCCACTACCAAAGATGTTGTGTTTCGGTGGGATGTTCGAGTTGATGAGACCGAGGCTCCTTTAGATCATACAGTAGTTCTTCCATCTCCATTATTACCTCCTGCTCCTGTCACTGATGATGATTTTGATGGGCCCCCTGATCCTGATCCTGTTGCTCCTGCTCCTGTTGCTCCTACTCCGAAATGGCTAAGATCTACATTGGCTGCAGCAGGTGATTTGGCGGGTGATTCACGAGATCTACGACATACTAGAGCTGAGACTTCTAGTGTTGTTGATCATCGGCCCTATTCTGGTATGGCTCTTATGAGCCAAGCTATTTCTAATGATCCTGTTCTTTTTTCATAGGCATCTGGAAACCCAGAATGGGATTCAGCAATGTAGGATGAATATTCTTCGCTTATGAAGAATAATACTTGGGATTTGGTTCCTCTTCCGAAGGGAAGAAAGCTTGTATGATGTAAATGGGTCTATAAGACCAAATATGCAGTTGATGGATCGGTTGAAAAATACAAGGCATGTCTTGTCGCCAAGGGGTATTCTCAAGTTGAAGGAGTAGATTACTCTGAAACTTTTTCTCCTGTCGCAAAGATGGATTCTGTGCACCTTGTTCTCTCTCTTGTTGCTTCTCATCGATGGTCAGTACATCAGATGGACATAAAGAGTGCATTTTTGCATGGTGATCTCCATGAGGAGATTTATATGGAGCAACCTCAGGGGTTCGTACATGACTCTTCACTGGTTTGTAGACTTTGGCGTTCACTCTATGGTCTCAAACAAGCCCCTCGGGCTTGGTATGAGAAGATGGATGCTTTCTTGTTGTCTATTGGCTTTCATCGTTGTAAGACCGATCATACAGTTTATGTCCTGAAGACTGATGATGAATTGCTTCTATTGGTATTATATGTTGATGATCTCCTCATTACTAGTAGTTCAAATTCTCTAACACAAGACATTAAACAGAAATTGAAAGTAGAATTTGATATGACAGATATGGGATTGTTGCACTACTTTCTTGGCCTACATGTTCACCAGTCTACTGAGGGCATCTCTATTTGTCAGAAGAAGTATGCTACAGATCTACTTCAGAGATTTCATATGGCTAATTGCAAGCCATCTCCCACACCTTATCAGTCAGGTATTGAATTGACTGCTGCATGTAAGTCTAACTTAGTAGATGCCACTTTGTATAGACAGTTGGTTGGGAGCCTTTTATATCTCACTCATACTCGTCCCGATATCACCTTTTTTGTTAATCTTGTCTCTCATTTTCACATGAGCCTCATGAGAGTCATTGGCAAGTAGCCAAGCGTATCTTGAGATATCTTTGGGGGACTTTGAGTTATGGTATTCATTACACGCCTCAGAATGTTTCTGGTATTGAGGGCTTTACAGATTCTGATTGGGGAGGATGTCATGATACTCGTAAATCCACCTCTGGCTTCTTTTTTCATCTTGGTTCTAGTCCAGTTGCATGGTCTTGTAAAAAACATAATACAATTGCATTATCATCCACTGAGGCCAAATATCGAGGTGCTTTGTGACAACAGGGCAGGAGGTTCTTTGGCTTTGTCAGATTCTTGGTGAGTTTGGTTTTTCACAGAGTCTCCTTCCATTCTTTGGTGTGATAACCAAAGTTCTATTCACATTGCGTAATCCTATTGAGCATCAAGCACAAAACACATAGAGATCCACATGCAATTCATTCGACAGTTGATTCGAATGGGGTCGCTCGGATGGAGTTTGTTCCTATAGCTGATCACTTGCAAATATCTTCACTAAACCCTTGGCTTCTACTCGCTATTTGGAGTTACGAGACAAGCTTGGGGTGAAGGAAGTTATCCTTGGGGATCTTGTATAGTCCTTCCTTCCTTCTTTTCTAGTATTGTATCGTGCATGTACGCTGGAAAAGTGACAAGCGAGCATGGGAATCTACAGTAACTCTTCCACGTACCCGACCTCCCGAGGTCGTGCCGAGACAGCCGGTGGGGATGGAATATGCGTGGGATGCAGAAAATTAATTAGGCAATCTAATGTCTTTGATACGCACTAATGGAATTTGCGAATCTAAGGTAAAGAAGGCCCTTCTAACTTGGACTAGTGTGATAGATCGATCGGCAAGGATGACTGCTCGAAGGCTCCAATCAATATTGAGCTCTGGCGTGATTCGATCTATGGGTTGTGGAATACGTGGGAAATGACCTGGGATAGTTTCGTGTATGTCTCCAGATAAGGTCATATGGTGGATGGTGAATACAATTGACTCTACGGATGATTCTCTGGCCTAGTCTAGAATTCTCTAGCTTTGTTAGCCACTATATCTAGTAAGGACAATTGTTCGATGATGATGGGTGGAAGTGGAGTGGATCTGAATACCAAGGTGCGTAGGCTAGCATCTATATCTGATTGACTTGTGGATTCGTTGGGCTGTGGGATCTGTGGATCACAACCGTAGACTCTTGGTTGTTGCGGTCCTGCTATGGTCATGTACGAAATCAAGTCCTAATCCCTAGTATCCAGTAATCGTACGCTTTCTCAGCTTCTATGTTTAAACTTAATAATTGTGTGATTTTCTTGGAATACCTCATAGGTGTTCGTGCAACTTGGATTCTTAAACTGGTATCTATGTCTGTGAGAGTGTCTCCTGCACCTGGTTGTGGGACAAAGGATCACAACCAAAGGTTTGTTCTCTTTCGAACCCTTCTACAGTCATGTGAATATTTTCCTAGGGTAATCTGTAGTTCGGTTGATTTGACCAAAACGTGTGTGCTTGGTCATCTTCTATATTTAACCCTCTCAACTGAGAGCTGATCAGTTGTAAATCTGTTGTTGTTTGGAAGACTTGTATTCTGAGATTTTGGTCTATGTCAACTATTGCTGTGACGAGGTTTGGTTGAGGCACGATTGGCTCAAATATGTATTCCCTGGGCTCCCGAGGTCCCGTGATTGTCATACAAAACAAAATGTAAATCTAACTGTAACAAAGCAAATTCTAACTACGTGGAATAAATCTAAAACATATATAACTTCTATTTTTCTGAGAAACCTTTTAAGAATTTAAGGAAAGCAACTATTTAAACGTATCTAGGAATAACAACTAAATAATAATTTAAAACAAACAAGATAACCGAGTGTAGTTATTTGCCTGTGTGATTTGTAGATTTATTCTAAACAAATGAAATAGCTCATCTATCTCATAAGATTCTTGATCCTACCTCAGAAGTGAGGAGTGAATCATAGTTTCTCAGAAACTATCAATCCTCACAGCTTCCCTGGTAATATCGAGAATAGAATTTACTGAAATGAAGCAATTATCTACTCTATTTGATATGATTTTAACTAGAACTTTGAAAGCTAGAACCTGGATTCCGCAGAACAGTGGCGAATCCGATGGTGTATGTGATCTTGTCCCCTCAGTGTGATTTCCTCGTTCTTTCGTGTTCACGTGGATCCATAAAAGCGTGTAATGCTAGCATCAACAGAGGTAGATTTTGAGACAAAGGCAGCTCAGAATACAGACCGAATACAATGCGAGTAGGAGAGGGATAGCGCAAGAGTACAGAGCTTGGCTTATGCAATTCCTAGCGGGATTTATTGCGAGTCATGCAACATAAAGCGTCCAAAACCTGAAACTATCCTTCTTGAGGAGCAAAAACTGCAACTTTAATGGCTTCCTAAGCTATTCTACTCCAATGGATTGGATAAAACAACAACACTGCTTGCACAAGCTGGATATGTGGCTTACCAACAGCTGAATAATACTAACCAAGCATGCAAAGAATTAAAACTATGGCTTCTAAACAGACTAAAAGACTGAACTATAAAATGAAAGCATGAAAGTGAATGAGGGGCAGACTGCATACCATTTGTTTGAGCACAAGCCACTTATTTATAGCTTTTCATTCACCCAAAGATCAAAACCAAACTCAAGTCTAAAACTATAAACAATGGCCAAACACTATTCCAGGGGACCAAAAACATAAATGCAAGCCCAAGTCGGCAAGGAAAAGCTGGTGAAACGTTGATATTTACGTGAGTCACGTCAAAACACTTTTTGGAAAACGTGTAAAGGACCGCCGCTCTGAGCAGGGCGGCGGTTACAGAGACCACCACCACCGATCGGGGGCGGTCACACGAAAACCGCCCGCCACGCAGGGCGGCGTTTTCCACATCAAGAGCAAAAGGCCAAGAAAAGAGGGAAAAAGGAAAAAAAAAGGACGCGGGGGCTAAGCGGGGCATGCGGGATGTTAACGCATACTCCGAGGGCTTTTCCGATCCCGAACACCTTGCGAGGAGACCTGTATCATCATTGGGGCACTTGTTACACTGTTCCGGCAGTACAATACCTTACAATTTTGGGTACGTACATATTGCCCCCTCGGAGAAGCGTTTTAGCCATGAAGAGGCGTAAAACGGTGGGTCCGAGTATGGTAGTCCCGAAATGGGAAGTTAGAAGTTATACCTGACATGTCCGTGTGTTGAAATGACGCCATCCAAAATTCCCACTACCTGCAAAATGAAAAGAGAACTCAAGTGCAGATAGATACAATAGTTTGAAAGATAAACGCTAAGAATAACAGGGAATGAGAATGTACCATTTGTGCGGGATAGGAACTTACCTCCATCAGCGCTCCAAACCTGTGAAAAATTATTTTAAAACGAAACAGAGTGCCATATATATGAAAGTGGGCCCATTTTCCTATTCATTTGCGTGAGTTGATTTGATTGATTTTGAGCTCTGGGACCCACGGTGACAGTTTCTTGCGTGAGTAGAGTTGAAACGTTTGCAGCGAGATCGTGATCATGCCTCCACGTGTGGAACACTGACCTCAGCGATCACAAGTTAGTTTTCTTCAGTTTATTGTTTTCCCCCCCTTAATTTTGAAATGCTAAATACTCTGCATCGGGGGTTATTTTTGAAAATGCTAGTGTTAAAAGGTCCACTCTAGGGGGCGCCTACTAGGCAGCTCTTTTTTAAGCTAAATGGTCGCTTTCTGCACTTTTTAGGCCTTTTTAGGTTAAAAGCCCGCGTGGGTTTTCGGACCGACGCGCCGCCTGGCCGGCGGTTACATGACCGCCGCCCGTTCTGTGGTGGTGGTTACGACCACCGCCTTTATCCTGCTCGTATGGCGGCGGTTTTGCACATAATGCAAAAGGAACTTATATTTGAGATTGCATTTGTATTTTTAGCATTTCTACGTGTTTTTATGACTTTCTCAGCATTGCCTGGATGCTAACTTGCTCTGTTTTGTGTGTTTTTGGGTGTATGCAGGCGAGAGAGGAGTACATCCGATGGAGCAGAGAGAGAGAGTGTGATTGGCTCTCAGGGGTACTAGATGCCCTCTCACAGGATGAGGAGGACATACTTCAGAGGGCTGGTATACTGCGCATATCACGTGTGCCCCATGTTGCACCATCTAGTCACATCCTTTGTGACTTATTCTCTTACTGGGATGCAGATCGGAACACCTTCCGATTGCCAGGGGTCCGTGGCGAGTGGACCATTACTTTGGAGGACGTCTACCGCATTCTGGGGGTCCCGATCATCGGGAGGCGACTCACTTTGGAGACAACAGGCTCACGGGCACAGATTGCACAGTGGGTGACTTATATGGGAGATGCAGCCATCTCCACGGGGTCGAAGAAGGGGGTGAGAGTTCGATCCATTCCTTCTTTGCCTATCCCCGTATTTCGACAGGCCATCATGGGGATCCTTGCCTCGAGATTGATCGGGGACAAGGGAGGGGACACATTGCTATACTGTTGGGCCCCTATTATTGCACAGATAGAGGGGCATGGCCGGATATACGCTTGGGGCACAGATATTCTTGGGACCACCTACCACGATCTATATAGGGTGGTCCGTTTACAGGGGCAGTCACTGAGCCACCCGACTCTAGTCATGAGTTGGGTTTATGAGCACTTCATCCCTTATGGCAGGGGTGTGGAGGTGGCAGATCCTGGAGCTGTTAGGGCAGCCAGATGGGCAGACATGTCGGTGCTTAGAGCACCTCATCAGCCAGTTGCCTCCTTGACTACTGCTGATATGGAGGCGACACCATACCAGCTCATGGCCGGCATATGGGGCGAGGAGACCCTTACCTTGATCTCCTGCTCCACCACAGGGCAGCTTATCGATCGAGTGGGACGAGTGGAGGTGCACCCCTTTGGCCGAGTTCCTCAGCAGTTTGGCCTTCCATACACGGGTATGCTTCCCCAAAGGCACCAGCCATCGATTCGCGAGGCCGCAGGGGGCCTAGAGGCCGAGGTTGGACCGTGATTACTCCTGGCATTCCTATCACAAATGCCTAGGAGGATAGTTCGTGCTAGAGGGAGAGCTGGTGCACCTCGGCACCTTTGCTTCAGATAGCCGCGGGTCCTGCTCATAGCAGCGATGACCCTATTGATATTGACTCCGAGTCCGAGGAGTTCACAGAGGGAGGGTCAGAGGGGAGACCGACGACAGCGACCCTGAGTGGCATGACACTCAGGATATTATGCAGGCAGAGAGGGCTGAGCAGAGCGCAGAGAGGGATACTCTAGTTTCAGAGGAGCCACTCTCCCAGGGCCATGGTGGAGAGGATGAGTCCGTTGTGGGACGACACGTTGCTCCCCGCCACAGAGCAGCAGCCCTCGCCGCCAGCCGCATCCGCGGCAGTGCCGGTCCTGCGACCCATCTTGGAGGCCTGGGATCCGAGTAAGTTACCCTTTCTCCCTCTTAATGTTTATTTATAGGCTCTCCTTAGTTGTTATTTTATATCTTTTAGCCTCTTGCTTAGTTTCTAATTTGTTCTCTCCTTTGTTTGCAGAGACTGTTGATGAGTGGCGGGATCTGATCCGCAGGGTATGTACCGATTCCCTGATGATCCCCATGGATAGGACTCATGTAGTAAAGCTATCGGTGAGACACCGGGAGCCTTTCAAGAACCGGTAGGCATACCGACGTTTTTGCTCCTGTCTGGCACGTGGCCAGGATGGTGTCGACCCTCCGCACTGAGTTAGCGGGCTATAGGACGGCTGAGCGCCTTATGAGGAGCCATTCTCGTGGTGAGACTGCAGCTGCTCCTCGAGACCCCGAGCCCTCCGTTCATTCAGAGCGCCGGCATAGCCGGAGTCCTAGGCGTGGGCGTGCACCTTCGGAGGGGTCGCGCAGGGATTGAGAGGCCTCTTGGCTCTCATGTATTTTGTATTATATATTCTTTGTATATCATGGGCTCTTTGAGTGTTTTGACCATGCTTAGTGCATGATGGCATTGTATATAAACATTTGATCATTTATATATATGCATTTGTTTTGGATCAAAAGCTTGGCACTCATGTTTTCCTTTCTATTTCTAGCTTTTCTATGTATACTACGATGTATGTTTGTATGCTTTTTAGAATGTATGCAATGGAGAACAGATGATGCAAATGTTTGTTTCTTTTTGTGTATTTCACGATGCTGATATATGTAGTTAAAATGTGATTTTGAATCTTAGCTTTTGTAAGCAATTTTGGATACCTCATGTTTGTTTTGCAGAGTGATGAATATAACTAGCATGATGAACAGATTAACTTGCCCCACTCCTAACTCCACGCAACTAGTAAGATGTGAGGGCTCATCACCGAGAGCTAGAAAGGGCACAAGTTATGAGGTGTAGCTGAAATGATAGTGATGAAAGATAGACAAAGCTTTGGTGGAACCAAATTGGAAGCTACAAGCCTACTCTACCCGAGTGACTTCATAGTTTAGAATGCAACTTACTTTGTGGTTTATCTAGACTTGGATCCGTAGATGGCCACATAGTAGACAAAATCTGGTTTTTAGGATTTTAACTCTCTTGGAATTTTGAACATCTGATTCATTCGTTTTTGACTCAAAGTTTCAAAGTTTGAATTGTTTGTATATGACCATTTGCATTTATTTGTCAAGAGGACCCCCTACACTTTGCCCCATGCTACTAGTAAGAAGCGTGGGTTTATCACCGTGGGCAAGGCATAGGCGAGTAAGGGCATTTCCATCCTTTCCCAACCCTACGTCACTAGTAAGAGACGCAAGCTCATCACCGAAGGTTGGTGGGGCAAGGAAATGTGTAAAATTAAAATTTTCTGTTTAATCACTTTTTGACTTGTTTTCTTGAGTAAAATGTCAGTATGTGCTTATTTCCAAAGAGATGTACATATGGGATAGATGTGACACCATGAAGCTTCTAGAACAGACCATAGGCAAGACACCTATCCTAAGAAGAAATCAAAGCGAGAATAAACTTGCAGATCCTGGTATGGCTACCGTTAAGACTTTGTCATATCTAGCTTTATTTGATAAAAGATTCCGAGATGATTTGATGATATCATGAAAATGGAGAGGTATGATTAAAGAGCTTTATGCCAACAACATCATGAGTTTGTAGTGAATTGCTTTGAGAATAGATTCCTTGATCACAATTTATGTAAGAAACAAGTGGACAAAATGATCTTAATCTATATGAAAATGCAATGTAGGTAGTTATATAAGTAGTGCTAGCCGCTTATGCGTAGAATCGCTTGAGGTGCAGGGAATTGACTGTTTCGCCAAATTCCTCACCTTCTAGCGTACATAAGAGGTATGCACCATTTCCATAGTCCTTCATGACTCGGTATGGGCCCAACCATTTGGGCCGGAATTTCCTTCCTTCGCCGGTCTTCTTGTCGATACGGTTGTCTAGTCTTAGAACTAGATCACCTTCGTATATGTCGCGTTCATAGACCTTTTTGTTATACTACCGGCACATTCGGTCAGCATAAGCTCTATGCCATTGTTCAGCATCTAACCTAGTTTCATCTAGGCTTTCTAGTTGGGAAAGACGTGCTTCTCTGTAAGTGTCTTCATCCAGAATCCCTTGTAGTGAAATGCGGAGACTGGGTATTTCGACCTCAAGTGGGAGAACTACTTCTGCCCCAAATACTAGTGAGAAAGGAGTTGCTCCGTTGGTGTTCTTATTGAGGTTCGGTGGGCCCACAAGGTTGGATATAACTTCAAATGCCAATCTCGCTTGTTTTCTTTTACCGTTTTAAGGAGAATGGCTTTCAGCGTCTTGTTTGTCGCTTCAGCCTGTCCGTTGGCTTGAGGGTAATACAAGGAAGCCGTATGATGGCTTATCTTAAATTTATTGCATAGCTCGCGAACCTCTTCATTCTTAAAAGAAGTTCCATTATCGGAGATAATGATTTGTGGGATACCGTACCTACAAATGATTTGGTTCAAAATGAACTTGGCGATTACAGAACCAGGTACAGTAGTAAGAGGCATAGCCTCTACCCATTTGGTAAAATATTCAGTGGCCGTGATTATGAAATTATGGCCGTCTGTGATGAGGGAGAGAATTTCCCTATCAAATCTAGGCCCCATGTAGAAAAGGGCCATGGAGTAGCGATTGGTTGCAGAGCTTGTGCCGGCATGTGGATCTCATGGGAGAATTCTTGGCACTTATGACACCTGCGTACAAACTCTATCGCGTCATGTTCTAGAGTGGGCCAGAAATAGCCCATTCGATGTATTTTTTGAGTGGTGGCATGGCCACCGAAGTGGCCTCCACATATTCCACTGTGAGATTCATGGAGAATCTTCTTGGATTCCTCCGTGTCGACACATCTTAGGAGCATTCCATCGAATGCTTTTCGATAGAGCACCTGCTCTATAATGACGTATTTAGCTACGATAATGCGTAACCGCCTTCTTTGTTGCGGTGTAACTCCTTCTGGGTACGTATGGTCCATGATATAATTAATGATATCAGTGTACCAAAGACACTCAGAGATAGAGGGTCGGGCTTTGATGTAGTATACGCACTCATCTGGAAAGTCTAAATCTACTAAATCACCTCCATCTAATGGGTTATCGGCTAACCAATCTGCGATGATTTGTCCTTTAACCGACTTCTGATTTATAAACGTTAATTCGAATTCTCCCATTAAAGTTATAAAATGTCCAGCCTTTTTAGATAAGGATCCTTGTGTGAGGAAAGTTTGAAAGTGGTCTGTTTTTACCATGACCCTTGTTTCCTGGTTTAGCATATAGTGTCTTAGGTGTTTGGTTGCAAAGACTATGGCGAGACATTCTCGTTCTGCTTGTGTATAGCGTGTTTCATAGTCGAGCAGTGTTCGGCTGATGAAATAAATCACGCGTTCTCTCTTGTCATCGTCTTCTTGGGCCAACATATAGGCCAATGAGACATCGGTAGCTCGTGAATATAGAATTAATGGGTGATCTAACTTAGGTGGCATTAGCGTAGGTGGTGACAAAAGGAAACGCTTAACTGCATCAAAGGCTTCATTACAATCTTCGGTCCAATCAATGCTATAGTCTTTCTTGAGTAAATTGTTGATTGGATGAACGACGAAGCTTAAGTCCGGGATAAATCTCCTGGATTGCACCCAGCTTTCCGAGAAATGATCTGATTCCAGATTCACTCGAAGGTGGGACCATTTCGAGGACAGCCCAAATTTTGGTTGGATCAACATCTATCCCCCGTGACGATATGATGTAACCTAGGAGCTTTCCTCCTGTTACGCCAAAGACGCATTTCTCTAGGTTTAGCGTGACTCCGTATTCTATTAGGCGTGAAAGAATGACGCGGAGTACATCCGGGTGGTCACAACGCTTCTTGGCCTTAGCCAATAAATCATCAACGTAGGATTCCATGATTTTATGAATTAAATCGTGGAATATATATGTCATAGCTCACTGGTACGTAGCACCGGCATTCTTGAGACCGAATGGCATAACAACGTAGCAATAGGTTCCCCAAGGAGTTATAAACGTAGTTTTAGCTTGATCTTGCTCAGATATTTTGATTTGATTGTATCCCAAGAATCCATCCATGAGAGACAAAAGTTCAAATCCAGCTGTTGCATCAACAATGACATCAATAGATGGTAACGGGAAGTCGTCCTTAGGACATGCTTTGTTGATGTCTCGGAAATCTATGCAGATGCGTATCTTTCCATTCTTCTTGAGAACGGGAACGATGTTAGATACCCATTGGGAGTAGTCGACTGGTTTGATGAATCCTACCTGGAGGAGTTTTATTACCTCCTCTTTTACCATGAGAGCTACCTTGGGCTTCATGGGTCTTGATTTTTGTTTAATTGGCTTTGCATCTGATTTAGTGACGAGGTTGTGCACCGCAATGTGGGGTGCAACTCCTGTCATTTCCTTATAATTAAATGCAAATGCCTTCTGATGTTCTTTGAGGATCCGCGTATGTATTTCCACTTCTTCTGGGGTTAAGGATGATCCTAATTTCAAGATTTTTGGTTCGTCATCCGTCCCGATGTTGACATCGATTGTTTCTTCGATCAAAGAGGCGTTACCCTCTTCGAACTCAGGTGGTGCTGGAGGTAAATCCAAATCATCCCCATTTTCTACTGCGTATATGCTAGGTTCCATTTGTGAGGGAAGATCCATCATGGGATTTCTGAAATGGGAAGACGAATGTGGAATTAAGGATAAATCTAGCATGTGATAGGAGAGATGTAGTGCTGCATAGGCGTTTAAGTAATCCAAAGTGGCCATATCACTATCAACATGGTTTAGGACGGTAGATTCACTTCCGCTTGGAAGGGGAGTTGTCATTGTTTTTATCAATGGTTCATCACGAATGGACACCGTGTAATGGGTATCTTCTAACTCATTGCTTGGCGTAAAATGTGATGTTGAAGTTGCTATTGAATCGGCGAGAAGATTTTTCTCTCGCGGGATTGCTTCAATGGATATGAAGTTAAATGCCTTGCTTAAATCTAATACGGCTTCTTTGTAAAGCTGCAAGTGTTCGGCTTTGGTTTCGTATACCTCAGAAACCTGGTTTGTCACTAATTGTGAATCTCCTAAGACTCTGATGTTATCAATGCCAATTCTTTTGGCTAAGGTGAGGCCAAGGAGGAGGGCTTCGTACTTAGCGCCATTATTTGTGCATTCAAAATTTAACTTAAAGGCAAATGGTATGACTTTCTCTTCGGGCGAAGTAAGAATTATACCTGCCCCCGCTCCATAACGGCATTTAGCTCCATCGAAATGGAGAGTCCAATATTTAGCCGGGAGTATAGATGTTGGGGTATCTCGCTTGTGTTTGCGCACTCTACTTCTACCATGCAAAGGTCCTCTGCTGGAAGGGAACCAACACCTAGGGAATATCCTATGCCTACTGAATCGAATGGTAAGAACATTGGTAAATCTTGTTCTATTAATTCAACGATTTTTGCAGTAGTCCCTAATGATACCGTTTCTTTAGCCTTATCTTTGGGGGTTGGGGTTGTTTTGGCTATGCTGATAGTTTCAAGATCCGTCGTAGGTACCAACTTTTCCTCTGGTTTTGGGTCAGTGGGTTTATTAAGTTGGTTTGTTGGAAGTTCAAATTCTGAGTGCACACCTGGTCTTTTCTTTAAATCAGCTAGGTGCAAATCGAAAGGTTTTGGATCACCTTTGGCTACAAACACCTTTCCTAGATGCAGGAATCTTACTTCTTGAAATAACGTAGAAGGGATTGCCTTCATTCGGTGTATCCATGGTCGGCCGAGGATCATATTATAATTAGTTTCTCGATCTATAATATAAAACTCGGTCAGGATTGTTTTGGGTCCTAAGGTGACCGGTAGTATTATAGTTCCTATCGAAGTGGCTTTAAGGCTATCATATCCTCTCAATGTATTTCGAGTGGTGGAACAGCTTTGTTTCCCATATCCTAGTTTTTGGAGAAAAGAGAAAGGGACTATGTTAACTACGGCCCCATCACAACCATTGCCCGCTTTTACGTAGTTATTATAAACCCATACTTGTAAGTGTAAGGTCGGATCGCCTCGCGTGCAATCTCAATGTCTGTAGGCATTTTACTTATTTCAAATATAAATTCGACATCCTTGTCTGGCTGCCCCGGAGGGTGGATATCAAAATCTACGTGGTTTACTTGCGTTTCAGGAGGTGGAGTGATGTTAATTAGATGACCTAGACCTAATGCTTCTAAAAGAGCAGCTCTGTGAGTAGAAGAGTTCTTTAATAAGTCCAAAAATGAAATGTGTGAGAAGGTCTTTGTTAGGTCGCTAATTAAATCGTAGGCACCCACGGGTTTTTCTAGCTATTTGTTGACTCTTATCCATTTCTGGCAGATGACTTGGGCTTGGTTGAGAGAAATACTCTCGTGTTCTTGTTATAGCTTCGATAGGTAGCTCAGCGTCTAGTTCTACCAAACTGACTATCTTGGGTCTCGGTTGACTTCCTAATTGTGGCGCAACTGATGGATTTAGTGAAGTCGAGGCTTCATGATCATTGTTTCCCGGCATTGCACCCTTGTTCGTCCCAGTTGGATTTAGTCTGTTATTATCATGATTTGGGAGTGGATCGTTAAAGATCTTGAGGGGAGCATTCTGAGGGGAAACTGCCCCTGCGAGCATGTTTGGTGGTGATGACACGGGATCTACCAAAAACAAATCTGTGAAGAACTGTCTTTGTTCTTCTGGCAAACGTTGCATGAATTTATTGTAGTCACGACACGTTCTAGTATCATGACCCCGAATTTTGTGGAAACCACAATAAGAATTGGGATTGTAATTCCTGTTTTGTTGGTTTGGTGTATATTGTGGCCTAAAATTCTGATCAAACTATTGCCTATTAGGATTAAAGTTTTGCATTTGTTGTTTCTGGTTTTGACTTTGGTTTTGATAACCAAATGAGTTTTGGCTTGGCCCTTGTATGGGATTTCACCGTTGTTGTTGTTGTGGATGGTTAAAATCCACTGTATTGATTGTCGAGGTAAAGTTGTTGTTTCGTTGGTTGTTTGTTTGTAATGGAGTATTGACAACATTTACCTTCTTAGGCTGATCAGTTACTCCATCTGTTGTTACACCCCGATTTTTGTTAAGGACTTTAGGTCCTTGATTGACGTTTGTGGTAGTGGGATAATTTGTAGTGTTCTGATTGGGGGTGATTAACCTCCCGTTTGCTCCATATGTCTTACGACCACTATCTATCGCTGCTTGATCTATTCGAAGAGCGCTCTCAAGTACTTCATCGTAAGTTCTTAGTGGGAACTTCTGACTTCTTCCTTCACCTCTCTGCTGAGAGAATGAAGGAATAAATCACATAGTTCCATCTGATCCATATTTGGAGCACTTGCTGAAGAATAAAGAACTGTATGCCACCTCTGGATGAAATGGGCGACAGATTCGTTGTGTTCTTGTTTGATGTGCAAGAATTCCCTGATTCCTGTTCTCAATAGTTTGTTCATGTCGAATGCCTTAATGAATTCTGACACGAGTTGTTTAAATGAATGGATGGAAGCCTCAGGTATTCTATAATACCAATCAAGAGCGATGCCTTCCAAAGTTTTGGGGAATATTTTAGCAACAACCCCATCCCAAGGGAGTAATTCTCGTATGGCTGTAGCGTAAGCCTTGATATGCGCGTTTGGATCTCCCTCACCTTTGTACTTGGGTAAATCGGGAAGGGGTCTTGGAAGCATGACGCTTCGTATGGCGAAGTCTAAGGGCTCCTTCAGATATTCTGAATAAGTCCCTATCGCATAGTTTTCGACCATTGATGGTGGTTGCTGAGGGAGTGGTGGTGGGATGGGTTGTTGATACGGTGTAGCAACTATGCGTTGGCAGGGGCATAGGGAAGTCCCTGTGTTTGAACAAACATGCCGGGAGAGGAGAACATATCTCCTTGTGGTGATTTGGAGTACATGTTTAAGTATGATGGGGTATTGTCTAGTAATGGATTGTTTGATACTAGACCGGGAGGAACGGTGTTAGAGATGATGGGCCTTGTTGGCGTTTGCTGTGGATGCTGAGGAGGCATGCCTAACGTGCCTACTCCTGTGAGGAGATCTACTTGGCCAGGGTGGTATGGAGGATTGGAACTTCCTGCTTGCATGAACTGAGAATTTTGACTTGCTTGAGCAAGTTCTAACCCTCTCACTTTTTCTACTAACGTTGAAATGACTTCATTTGGTGAAGTCACGGTGCTTTGCCTTAGCGGCATTTGTTGTATACCCTGGTGTTGTATAGGCATGTGATATCCTGCTATGAACTGATCGCTGTCTTGCCAAGTTTCTCCGAGAGTATTTCCTATATGCAGTGGTATAGAGGTATTTTCTTGAAAAGAGACCTCGGGTTGTATTTGTAAACCTCCTATAGATGGGTACATACCCCGAGAGCATTGTTCACTCCTAGGATAACGTATTGACTGTTCATCATCTAAGACCAGGTATGGGTCTGATTGTCTACTAATTTGTGGTCTAAGCAATACCTGAGGAGATGACCCAGATTCTCCGGTGAACGTCATATTGTTCGAGCCTGAAGGCTCTGTTTGTTGCGTTCGAGGGGGTTGATCTAACTCCTCCGTTTGAAAGGACGAGCTATATCTGATCCTTGGAGTTTGTGTTGACAACTGATTAGTTGAGTAGTTATCACCCCATAATGAGAGTGAGGGTGATGATTGTCTGTTCTGTTGGGCGTAGTATGCCTCAAGACCCAAGAGGGGTCTGCCATATGCATCGAATCCCGACATATTCGGGGGGTATATGAATACCCGCAGAATAATGGGAAGGAGCGAAGGTGGTTTGTGAAAGGCTAATGAGGCGGAGAAGATGAAAAGGTATACTAAACTTGGAAGAACACGTGATACTATGACTCCGGAAGAGAAAGTAGGAAGTTTACGTCAGCTTCACTAATTTTGTTTGTTTCACGTCGGGTTCACCAATTTTGTACGCCGAAAAGCGACAAGCGAGCATGGGAATCTACAGTAACTCTTCCACGTACCCGACCTCCCGAGGTCGTGCCGAGACAGCCGGTGGGGATGGAATATGCGTGGGATGCAGACAAATTAATTAGGTAATCTAATGTCTTCGATACGCACTAATGGAATTTGTGAATCTAAGGCAAAGAAGGCCCTTCTAACTTGGACTGGTGTGATAGATCGATCGGCAAGGATGACTTGCTCAAGGCTCCAATCAATATCGAGCTCTGGCATGATTCGATCTATGGGTTGTGGAATACGTGGGAAATGACCTGGGATAGTTTCGTGTATGTCTCCAGATAAGGTCATATGGTGGATGGTGAATACAATTGACTCTACAGACGATTCTCTGGCCTAGTCCAGAATTCTCTAGCTTCGTTAGCCGCTATATCTAGTAAGGACAATTATTCGATGATGATGGGTGGAAGTGGAGTGGATCTGAATACCAAGGTGCGTAGGCTAGCGTCTATATCTGATTGACTTGTGGATTCGTTGGGCTGTGGGATATGTGGATCACAACCGTAGACTCTTGGTTGTTGCGGTCCTGCTATGGTCATGTACGAAATCAAGTCCTAATCCCTAGTATCCAAAGAATCGTATGCTTTCTCGCCTTCTAAACTTAATAATTGCGTGATTTTCTCGTAATAACTCACAGTGTTCGTGTAACTTGGATTCTTAAACTGGTATCTATGTCTGTGAGAGTGTCTCCTGCACCTGGCTGTGGGACCAAAGGATCACAACCTAAGGTTTGTTCTCTTTCGAACCCTTCTATAGTCATGTGAATATTTGCCTAGGGTAATCTGTTCGGGTTGATTTGACCAAAACGTGTGTGCTTGGTCGCTTCTATATTTAACCCTCTCAACCGAGAGCCGATCAGCTTGTAAATCTGTTGTTGTTTGGAAGACTTGTATTCGAGATTTTGGTCTATGTCAACTATTGCTTTGTGACGAGGTTTGGTTGAGGCACGATTGGCTCAAATATGTATTCCCTGGGCTCCCGAGGTCCCGTGATTGTCATACAAAACAAAATGTAAATCTAACTGTAACAAAGCAAATTCTAACTACGTGGAATAAATCTAAAACATATATAACTTCTATTTTTCTGAGAAACCTTTTAAGAATTTAAGGAAAGTAGCTATTTAAATGTATCTAGGAATAACAACTAAATAATAATTTAAAACAGACAAAATAACCGAGTGTAGTTATTTGCCTGTGTGATTTGTAGATTTATTCTAAACAAATGAAATAGCTCATCTATCTGCAAGATTCTCGATCCTACCTCAGAAGTGAGGAGTGAATCATAGTTTCTCAGAAACTATCAATCCTCACAGCTTCCCTGGTAATATCGAGAATAGAATTTACTGAAATGAAGCAATTATCTACTCTATTTGATATGATTTTAACTAGAACTTTGAAAGCTAGAACCTGGATTCTGCAGAACAGTGGCGAATCCGATGGTGTATGTGATCTTGTCCCCTCAGTGTGATTTCCTCGTTCTTTCATGTTCACGTGGATCCAGAAAAGCATGTAATGCTAGCATCAACAGAGGTAGATTTTGAGACAAAGGCAGCTCAGAATACAGACCGAATACAATGCGAGTAGGAGAGGGATAGCGCAAGAGTACAGAGCTTGGCTTATGCAATTCCTAGCAGGATTTACTGCGAGTCATGCAACATAAAGCGTCCAGAACCTGAAACTATCCTTCTTGAGGAGCAAAACCTACAACTTTAATGGCTTCCTAAGCTATTCTACTCCAATGGATTGGATAAAACAACAACACTGCTTGCACAAGTTGGATATGTGGCTTACCAACAGCTGAATAATGCTAACCAAGCATGCAAAGAATTAAAACTATGGCTTCTAAACAGACTAAAAGACTGAACTATAAAATGAAAGCATGAAAGTGAATGAGGGGCAGACCTGGCAGACCATTTGTTTGAGCACAAGCCACTTATTTATAGCTTTTCATTCACCCAAAGATCAAAACCAAACTGAACTCTAAAACTATAAACAATGGCCAAACACTATTCCAGGGGACCAAAAACATAAATGCAAGCCCAAGTCGGCAAGGAAAAGCTGGTGAAACGTTGATATTTACGTGAGTCGCGTCAAAACGCTTTCTGGAAAACACGTAAAGGACCGCCGCTCTGAGCAGGGCGGCGGTTACAGGACCGCCACCCTGATCAGGGCGGCGGTCACGAGACCGCCGCCCATGCAGGGTGGTGGTTTCCATCAAGAACAAAAGGCCAAGAAAAGAGGGAAAAAGGAAAAAACAAAGGATGCGGGGGCTAAGCGGGGCATGTGGGATGTTAACGCATACTCCGAGGGCTTTTCCGGATCCCGAACACCTTGCAAGGAGACCTGTATCATCATTGGGGCACTTGTTACACTTTGTTCAGCAGATACAGACCTTATAATTTTGGGTACGCATGTGTACCTTATCGTGCCTAGTAGCCGGGACCCTTCTTTCTTTTTCTCCCTAGCATTCGCTTATGGGAGGGTGTTGGTGTAAATAATTTAATTACACCGAATAAGCTCATTATAGCAAATTGTTATATTTGTTTTAATTAGTTCTAACTCTCAGAGCTTGTTGAGATTCTCTCCACTCCTTGTGTGGAATTAGTTATATCCTAACTAGCTTGACATTCCTATTATTTAGGAATGTCAAACTATCTATTCTCCCTATTTAATGAATCTCCCGGATGGTGGAGATATCAGAGATAATTATTATTTCTCTGTTCCTCTTTATTGTGCTCTTATTTTCTTCTCTGAGTAATTCTCTGTGCTCACTCTTCCTGTGCTAGATCCTACTGGTAGATTTTTCATGGATTACATTCACCGCACTTTCCAGAGTACCCTTGCTACACAACCTACGCATTTCACCTCCCTTGTCTTTCGAATGTTAACCCAAAATGTACCTCTCCCATCACCTCCTCAAAAGAAAGGAAGAGGAATCCCGTTTGAGAAGTCTTTAGTTCTCCGCTCTGTAATATAAAGTGCTCCACTCCATCTTCCCCTGCTCCTTACAACATATACATTCATGAT
This sequence comes from Taxus wallichiana var. yunnanensis, assembly GCA_018340775.1. Classification (NCBI taxonomy): domain Eukaryota; kingdom Viridiplantae; phylum Streptophyta; class Pinopsida; order Cupressales; family Taxaceae; genus Taxus; species Taxus wallichiana. The sequence continues at coordinate 555,735,907 of CM031234.1, forward strand.
GTGATTCCATGTTCCCTTCCTCTTGTAGTTACAATTTTTTAATACTTCATAAATGTCTACACTTACTTTTAATGGTGCTCTATTTCCATTTCATTGTTTGTCTCTTAGCTCATGCATCAAATTTAAAAAATAATCATGCTTCCCCTCAATCCCTTTCAGCGTCCACATCGCACTATCCATCACGTGATTTCCAATTTTAGTTTATTCCTTTTGAACAACACTTGGTTGCATTGTTTTTCTTATTGTGATAATTATGTATAATCACATGTGTTGGATAGTGATTAAAAAAGGTTATAAAAATCATCTTAGTTTCTCGCTCCATGGGATATTTTAATTTTTTTTTCTCAATTTATCGCTTTACGATTAAATTGACCTTATTAATTTATAAATAACAAGTGAATGAAATACACACCACAAAAATGTAACATCATGATTGATAACAAAGTTCGTAAAAAAATGGACTACATCTCTAGGTTCTCTCAAAAGATGAACTAATATATAACTAATGCAAAAATACAAAATTATTACATTAGTTAACTACTCATGGTCAACAACATCGATCGACCTAGGTTGCTATCGATATTTTCTCGCCTCGACATCTCTCGACTCCATGATACGGACCTCGATCAACCGACAATAATGGTGTACCGCATCTCTCGATGGTGAAACAAGGTCTTTATAATGAAACTATGGCCTATGAGATGAGAATATCGATGAACTATGAACTCTATAGCTCTTTGGCATCCTTCACAATGTTTTTGCTGAAATATTGAGCTCTTCGGTTGTCGAAAACAATGTAGAAAAATTCCCTAGTCTCTATGTCGACCGGTAGCTCTCTAGCTTGTTGATGGCTCTCCGACACTATGTCGATCGATGGCTCTCTATCTTGTTGACGACACTATTTCCACCAAAAATCCCATATTAATAGGATATGATAAACTTTGTGTCTAAGGATAAAACATTATCCTTTTAAAAATTCCATCTTGTAGTTTTTAAACGACCACCTTCATTTTAAATGTTTTGCAGATTAATTTTAATCCTTTGAAAAATGCCTCCCATTCATGTGGATTTTTAAAATACTTTTAAGCTTTTAATTGAAAAACTTAGGGATTAGTATTAAGTCCCATATTAACCGCCCCCATGTGGATTGTTCCACGTAGTTCTTTTTACTATTGGAATTTCCTTATATTAATAAATAAAAGAGAGTTAGATTAGCAGAGATGATCAAGAACTCATTGTCCCACAAAAATGCCATGTAGGCCACGTAAAATGCCTAAAGGGCAAACAAAAATCTTGGGCAAATTTCTTAAGTGTTTAGGGATGAAAATTATCCCACATACCTTGCATGAGATCATCATCTCGGGATTAAACATTGTTTTGCTCCCGATATTCATTGATCAAAGGACTTCTCTTTGTACACGGTTTGTTGAACCTTGACCACTCTACTTCATGTTAGCTTGGAATATGTGGAATGTTTGTTGACCATTCCACCGTGTGACATGGCATATATAATTTGTTTGGTCGTTGGTTAGTTGGGTTGGCTCACTTGGTATGGAACTTGACCCCTTACGCTTGCTCAAATTAGTTTATGAGCTACTCCATGAAAATGTTGAGCTTGATCAATGAACTTGCCCCCGCTACCGATCGGTCTCAACTCGAAAATGTGAGGAGCTTGGTCTTAGATCACCTGCTAATTTGAAAAATGAAGAGTTGGAGCTGTACAACTTGGTCCAACTCAATGACGTCATTATAGAAATAAGAGTGGGCTCCATAGTTTTTTCTTGACTGTTGAAGACTGAAGGCATGTAAGTAAAAACTATTTTTCTTCTCCTTTCCATTTTACATGTTGTGCAGTATCCTCAAGAAACTATTTGGTGATCTCGACAATGTGCACTTGCACCGCAACACCTATGCCCTCACTAAGCCCGCCGACTCATATTCCTTAGCTCACCTTATAATTGGAAAAATGAAGAGTTGGAGTTGTCTAGCTAGGTCCCAACTCAATGATGTTACTATCGAAACAAGAGTGGAACCCATAGTTTTTCTCGATTGTCAAATACTGGAGGCACGAAATTGAAAACTATTTTTCTTCTCCTTTTCATTTTGTACGTCGCTGCATGGAATCTCCTAAACAAACTATTTGATGATCTCAAAATGTGCACTTGCGCTACAACACATGTGCCTTCAATTTTCCCATCAATCATGTTCCTTAGCTCACATGCTAATTGGAAAATGAAGAGTTAGAGTTTTCCAGCTCGGTCCCAACTACATGACGTTACTACCGAAACAAGAGTGGACCCCATAGTTTTTTATCGATCTGTCGAAGACCGGAGACATGGAATTGAAAACTATTTTTCTTCTCCTTTCCATTTTGCATGTCTCCACATGTCATCTCTTAAACAAACTATTTGGTGATCTTATAATGTGCACTTGCACTTTGCACCGCAATGTATGTGCCCTCATTTTTACCGTTGACTCATGTTCTTGCGTGGATGATATCTCTCATGTACGGTGTTTTTTTGACCCATTCAAATTACACTTGAAAGCTGACTCGAGATCTTCCATAAGCAATGGGTTCTATGAGATTCAGGGAACTTCTAGGACCTGAAATCTCCTGACCGGATATTGATTTTCAATTCCTCTAGAAATCAATTTCAATACCATGTTTCTTATAATTGGAAAAAAAGAGTTGGAATTGTCTAGCTAGGTCCCAACTCAATGATGTTACTACCGAAACAAGAGGAACCCATAGTTTTTCTCGACCGTCAAAGACCGGAGGCATGAAACGAAAACTATTTTTTTCTCCTTTTCATTTTGTACGTCGCCGCATGGCATCTCCTAAAAAACTATTTGGTGATATCAAAATGTGCACTTGTGTTGCAACACATGTGCCCTCAATTTTCCCATTGAATCATGTTCCTTAGCTCACCCGCTAATTGGAAAAATGAAGAGTTGGAGTTGTCCACTTGGTCCCAACCGCATGACGTTACTACCAAAACAAGAGTGGACCCCATAGTTTTTATTGACCGTCGAAGACCGGAGACATGGAACTAAAAATATTTTTCTTCTCCTTTCCATTTTGCATGTCTCCACGTGTCATCTCTTAAACAAACTATTTGGTGATCTTATAATGTGCACTTGCACCGCAACACATGTGCCCTCATTTTTACCGTTGACTCATATTCTCACATGGATGATATATCTCATGTACGGTGTTTGTTTTGACCCATTCAAATTACACTTGAAAGCCGACTCGAGATCTTCCATAAGCAATGGGTTCTTTGAGATTCAGGGAACTTCTAAGACTGAAATGTCCCCTGGACCGGATATTGATTATAATTCCTCTAGAAATCAATTTCAATACCATGTTTCTATTGTTTCCTTAATTAGGTCAACTATACTTGGATGCATGAAAATTATTTGAGAAAATGTATGTAAGAGTTGAGTGCATGATAACTACAAAGAGGGTGACAATTTTTAATTATCCTCTTGATTTCCTAAAGTAAAGTTGTAGAGAAATTGAAATGTCATTTTGTTGTCTAAAAATACAATAGAATTAGTAGGGATTAAATGTTAACTTGTTGACCCTTTCATGCTTGCTCAACTTGGTTTCCTAGCTCGATGAGCTACTCCATGATAATGTTAAGCTCAATCAATGAAATCGCTCACGCTTACAAATTCGGTCTCAACTCGAAATGTGATGAGTTGGTCTTAGCTCACCGCTAATTGGAAAAATGAAGAGTTGGAACTATCTATCTCGGTCCCAAAGAGATGACATCACTACCGAAACAAGAGTGGAAAAGATAGCTTTTTCTCGACCATCAAAAACCGGATGCATGAAATTGAAAATTATTTTTCTTCTCCTTTCCATTTTTCACATCACCACATGTCGTCTCCTAAACAAACTATTTGGTGATCTCACAATGTGCACTTGCGCTGCAACAGACGTGCCCTCATTTTTCCTACTTGAACCATGTTTTTGCGTGGACGATATATCTCATGTATGGTGTCTATTTTGACCCATTCAAATAATGTTAGAAATTTGACTCGATCTCTTCTATAAGTAATGGGTTCCTGGAGATTCAGGGAACTTATTGGACCTGAAATGTACTTTGGATCGATATTGATTACACTTCTTTTGGAAATAAATTTTAATATCATGTTTCTATTGCTTCCTTAATCATGTTAACTATACTTGGATGCATGAAAATTATTTGAAAAAATGTATGTAAGATTTGAGTGCATGGAAACTACATTAGTGGTGTCAATTTTTAATTATCCTCTTGCTTTCCTAAAGTAGAGTTGTAAAGAAATTGAAATGCCATCTTGTTGTCTAAAAATGCAATAAAATTATTAGGTATTAAATGTCAACTTGTTGTCTAAAAACTACAATAGTGGTGTAACTGTAATTATCCTCTTGTTGTCCTAAAAGATAAGTTGAGTACATTTCCTCTTGCTTTTCCATGATGACAGTAGTAAAGAACCCGAATAAACTTCATTTATTTTTCTTGAACTATAGGGTTTTAATGTTTGTAAACATCCATCTTGTTGTCATGTTAAATGCATAGCATACAAAATTGAACCATGAAAACTAAGCCCACCATTTGAAAATCTATCTCCCGGTCATTGTGAATCCTTCCTCCGGCCATCCTATTAGCTCACACACCCTCCAGTGTCTGTGTCTCCATCATTTTGTCCAAGAGGAAAGTGATAACATGGTTTTCAAGTGTGTTTCATGTGTAGGAGAATGAATCTATGTTTATTTCATGATAAGACTAAGCTCTGATATGGAATAGTGTTCTCCAAAGCACTAAATTGGCTATTTTTAGCCATATTACAACGTATAGACATCCTCTAGAAGTTGGTAGGGAAGAATTAAACCATATGAAAATTGTGTAAGAGATAAATGAAGTGATTTGAGGAATTTTAAGGAAAATATATGGAGATAATTGATGTCGGGAACAAGCTAAGAAAAACCAAGTCATTTTGGGAACAAGGAATGAAGGTCAATGAAGAGAAAGTCAACTTGTTCGAGAAGATTATGGGAGTTTCAAGAGGAGTTGTAATCTCATCAAATAATCAATGGAAATATCTTTGAATCCTCCACACGATGGAAACATAAATTTTTATCTAAGTTTTCAAGGTCTCATGTGATAGCTCAAGTCACTACTGTTGCTCCTTCACGTTGAAAGGGCGAATGGTGCCAAAATTCAAATTTCAGGAAGAATTGTCTTGTGATAATGTTTTTTATGATCTTAACAGGTTATTTGGAGTCAAAATCATATAAGATTTGACCCCAAAACACCATTTATGCTCTCGAGGTCAAAAAGACACTCCCGAGGTCCAAAAATGCACTTGCTACGTGACATCAACATTCCAAAAAGCTTGGAAAGACTTTTTCACCCTTGTTGTCCCCTTGGATTATCCTTGAGGTGAAAAGGGGACATAGGGGACATAAAAATGTGCTCCCCCTATGAATGTTATGTTTTCGTCACTTAAAATTCGTGACTTGAGTGGTTAGATGAACACAACGCAAAAATAGACCACTTTTTCATGATGGAGACCCCCTTGGTGCATTTTAGGAACTTTTTGTACCTTTTCTTGTCCCCAAGGTGAAAAGGGGACAAGGGGGACAAAAATTACACTCCCCTATCTCAGCTAGCTCCCAAACACATGCCGAACCACAAGACAATTCCCGAGTGCTAATTTCCAGCCCCCTAAATCTCACTCACATGAAACCACAAGATGAGACTTGTCCAAATCTGGTGCAAAGCATACTTGGGTGTCCCTTGTGTACCCTTTCCCCTCCTTTTCCCTCTTTATCCCTATTTTTTAGGGTGTAAATCCACTTCAACCGTCATCTAACCCTGGTTAAGCTTACTTGTGTCAAACTTGGGTTAGGGTGTGTGCAAGTGAGATAAAAAGATTCATATTGAAACAATTATCCTTTTTATGTTTTAAAGCTTCATTTTCCTCCAAAATCTCACTCTCCTTGCTATTATGCTGCTAAAAATATGTCTGAAGCCTCATATGCTAAAAATGGAAAGTTGCTCATATCTCCCAAACCCCTTGTCCGATCCCCATGAGATTTTAACAACACCTTCTCAAAAACACATTTCAAATGATCCTAACATTGCATCTAATGGTGGTCTACATTATTTTTAATGTCCAAAAAAATTCTTAATTAAAAACTAATTTTTATATCTTCGAGTTCTCGTGATAGAAATCCTCCAAAATTGGAGCAAAACATCCTTGTGAAATAAAAAAACTTTTGAGACCACTCTCATTCCATTATGACACCAGAAGACCAAATTCCAATAATAGTAAGCCTTCATAAACCTTAGTGTCTATAAATTGTAAGTGATGCAAATAGTTCATTCTCAGAGTTTTTATTGCCCTCGCACATCATGGAAACTTAAAAGTGCCAAATTAAGCAACTGGTAAATAAAATGGACTTCTTAAAATAAGTATTACTAAAAATAATAAGTTTCAAGATATTGGTCAAGAAACAAGGATGTTGATCCTCTCATGCTGAAGAAAGAGCACCTGTATGTGTTTGAAATAGTGTAGAACATCATAATGACTTGACAGATTCATGATTTCATATTATGCACTTTCGCTTAAATGAAGGAGTAGTTCTTCTGCTTTGAGGAGAACACATTTTCCAATTAATAACAAATGAGAAAGAAGGTGTTTGAGCATCTTGGGGTTGATTCCATTCAAAAAGGAAACATTTGTGTCACAGAGGTGAATTTTGAAGCCAAGAAGAGCAAGGTGATGATCTCCATGTTCTAACTCCAACCTTGTGTTAAAAAGGATCATCATGTTTCCATATCAGTGCAAGTCTCGTAGTAGTGTTTCGCATTTGACAAGAGGAGGAATTTGCAATCACAAGTGTTCCAACTCAACATGAGGTCAAAGGTAGGAAACTTCATTCATGGAGCATTCACTCAAGATCCATCGAAAGCAGGTTCTTCATCAATAAAAACTTTCTCGTCTCCGTATTTCACTTCTCTCTCTTCTTCTTTCTCCCTCCCTCTATCTCTAACATTCTATTTCTTCATTGGGATTGAAAATTTTCACTCTTTTGTATTATTCTCCTAAACGAATTAAATTTTCCTTGTAAAAGTCCCTTATAAAAATAAGAAAATGACTTAACTTCATTCATAGGGAATGTGAAAAGTCAAAAGTGGAGGTGAGATAAAAGGTCACATAGGAGAGAGAAAGAGACATTTTTGTAAGCTATAAATTAGAATGAATTCTCCATTCCAAAGGGTTGACAATTGTTGATTGTTGTAAGTTGTTGGATTTCACTACTACTGCAAACAATAAAAGCTACATTTCTTCTATCTCCTTGTCTATGTTCCTCCATTCTCTCTACTTTCCAACTTTGCAAGCATTGTAATCTTATACAACCAAGAAGGAACTTTGTGTCCTTGATTAATGGATCTATAGAAATTTGTGTCTTTGATTTGTTAGTCTTATTGTTGATTGCATGGTTGAATTATTTTAATTGAATGTGGACCTACTTTGGTTACTGTTGGTGAGAATATACTAGTTCCTTCTCACGACATTAATCCTCTTTCTCTATTTTTCTCACTCCTCTTTACCTCTCTTCAAAGAAAATTCCTCCCTTGTACACTTTATAAGCACTTTTCCACAGGTTTAATTGAGTATATGCGATCCCCGCCTAATGTCCACCCCACGCTTTGAGTTAGTTTATATTCAATAATAGGAGACTTTGCATACCTAAGGAGGGGCTTAACCTTGGGAACATCGGTGAAAACCAATAATCTGCACTGCAACAAATTATTTCACCAACAATACCATTTAGTTACTTTCAAAAACTCTCTATTGTTGTTTGAGAATAACTATATTTCTAATGAATGCTTCTACCATATTGTCATGATCATAGAATAGATAAACTCCTAAGTGATATATTTGATTGAGGAGTATTACCATGGGTTTGACTACATTGGATTAATATGGATTATGAAATTTATTTCTCAATTATTTTGTAAGATTTAAATTCCTTTGGATTTGACAAATGATAACATTGATTTGTTTGGGATTTGTGAGTATATTAAGCTTTTGAGAGTCGATATGCAAAACACTCTATAGTGGTTGGGAAATGAACTTGATATAACATGGTGGAAAAAGGATTGCGGGATGAGGGTAAGCTACCAATGTAAAATCAAATGTTGGTCTAGTAGTTGAAAACACCAAGATCCCTTAACTTATGTTAGCTTGCTATGTTTTGGGTGAATGCTTTTAGGCTTACCAAGTTCTCTGGTATACAAAACCATGGTAGAAAATTATATTTCAAACCATTCTTGGCCCATGTTATCTCTTCATCTGCTCAAATGATCTTAGATTGTATCACATTTTATTAATGTATTTTGGAATATTGTTTTAATCGGACTTGGAAACAATGTTTTAGTCATCGCAGAATGAATGTAACCCATTAACTTAGTAGAATGTAAGTATTATGTTGGATTTCATATTTTTCACCTCTATCTTGTGTTTTGTTAAAAAAACGAATTAAGAGGGTTTACAATTTTATGTTCACCGAGTATGTGATGTGGCCCATGTGTTCTTTATTATGATTAATAAGAATATGGAGGAATAATATGTGGATTAATCTCACCGCATTTAGTTTTCCCTTTATTATAATATATCTTAATCCTTAAGATTTAAATGATTAGAGGCCCAAAATTGGAATAGTTCGATCCTTAAATTATCCTGTTGTAGGAATGAAAAATATTTACTATGGTCACACCCCGTGCATGTGGCCCGTCTTTTTCTAGTAACCAGTAGATGTTATATAGGAGGATGGTTTGAGTGCATTTGGGAATATGAGAATTAGGAAAGTTTGTTTAAATATTCCTCTTTACTCGAAGCGGTTCTTACCCCTTATTTTACCTTTGTGAAACATCATCCATTTTTTTCTAGTATGTTGGACTTGTTCTACATCCCGTTATACCGAGAAGAGTGTCTTATGGTATTTTTAGGCAAATATTTGTGATGCCTATTGTTATCATTCTAAATACTTAGAATAAAATAATAATGTTCAAGAATGTACATTAGGTGATGAGTAGATCATCATAATTTGTGTGCATAAGATGGTGTATGCATGCGGGAAAATTAACATGAGATCAATCCCTTAATTACTCACATCTCTACAAGGATTTAGTAACTCTTGTTCAAACCGTGAACCCAACCTTGAGTAACCCGGTGCAACGTGGGTAACACTTATTTTATTTTCTCTTTGTGTTGGACCTATGACATGTCCTAGTTTGGGTGTTATCCCTTAAGAGTTACTTGTTAAGAAAGATTGAACTCTTTTTTATTAGTGGTAAGTGTCTTGCCATTACAAAGAATAAAATTAGTGGGCGCGGCATACCCATATGATATGTTTTGTCTTCTCCATATATGATTGGGGATGTCAATTTCTTTTTTGCCTCAACGCAATGACACAAGTAGTAATTTGTTCCTTCTTTATTTTTATTTTTTTCAGCAAATCAGTATAAACATGACTTTTATTGAATTGTATAAAAAGTTAATTTCAATAAATGATTCAAAAACACTACATGATGAGTTAAAATATTAATTGTTACTAAATAATACATAAATATAATGTTTGATTGCACTAGATCCGATATATGGTCAAATTCAATTTATCATTTGATATCTATGAGAGTTAGTGTTCGTGGAGGTTGATATGTCTCAAGTGGATTTAAAGGTCTACAACACCATTCATGGATATACTCTTTCGAATCACACTCATCTCGAATAAAATATGTACATGAATAAAAATAACATGTCATTTACCTCATATGAATAATCCATGAACCTACATTTGAGGTTCTAAAAGAGTACAACTCACTATATCCTATTAGTGTAAAAAAATCTTCATATTTTGCAAAGTTAGCTTCTTTTACCAACCAAAAAAATCTATGAACTGTAGACTTACCATCATTACCTAGACCCATTGTTGAGTTACACCATTCCACGATGGATGTTGTTGTTTCACCTCAAAGTAATGCGATAAAACAGATAGGGTAATGGGCGTAGGAGGAATACTTGTGATTATGTAGACGGTGTGTGCGCGTAGAATGTTGACCAAGCTGATTGTAGAGAGCTTCCTTTTGGCTAGGAGGAATGACCTATAAGAAACACAACAAGACCACAAAATAACATTAACAATATAGGTTAGTGGACTACCTAGCAAGAGCTAGATCCGGGAAGCGAGGTGCTTCCTAGAAGGCTGTCAATCCACTTTCAAATATAATTTAATGCAACAAATAACATGAAATAAGTAAATCCTATTATAATGGTACGATTTAGGTGTCTTGTGCTAATACAATAAGTAAATTTAATCTAATAGAAAAAGTTACAATTAAATCTGGAGGGGTGGTAGGTTGTTCTAGGTTTACAGGTCTAACAGAGGTTGTAGGTGAGGTTTGGGTGAAGTTTAGTAAGGTTCTAGGCTATTTGGGAGAAGTTATGAGCTCGTTGTTATAAGAAAAGTTACCACATAGAGACCGGTATCGGTTAGGCAACTAATGTCGGTACTGGAAAATGACTGATCTCGGTTGGATAACCGGTTCCAAAGATGGGCAATATTGTGGGAATATCGGAAATGGGTGTTTTGGGTCTCTCTGTGATTGCACAGAGAGTTAAAAGGGTTCGGGAAGGATGATGTGATTTTTGTTAGGGCTCAGCAAGGGTGGTAGAGGTGCTAGGATGAGTGAAATGGTTCAGGTTGATGGAATAGGTGGTAAACAGGTGAAAGGTGGTATTTAGGATAAAGAGGGATCGGATGAAAGAAGTAAATGAAAAACTTAAGATCAAAACCAAAGCTTAAAAAATAAGAGTGAATTACTTATGATGTAATATGTAGATCTGGAAGGTGGTTGTTGGCTGATGAACGTCGTGGGAGATACGGGAATGTGTCCAGTGTCGTGGCAATGGAGCCTGTGTGCTCTGTTGTGACAATCCAAAGTTATGGATGAGATGATTGGATGTTGGTGAAGACTTGATGGGCTCTAGTTCGTTGTCGGGTAGCTTGAATGCTCAAGAGTTAGAATGCCAAAGCTTAGGTGAATGAATGAATTGGAGAACCCGTGCAAAGAGTTAGAAACTCTTATTTAAGGGTAACCAATGATGGTTAGGGAACCGGTGCTTGACCAAGGGATAATCAAGCGCCGACGGAGAGATTATTGGCATCGATTAAGGAGAATTGGTCTAAGTTGCCAAAAATAGTCTGATCTTTGCTAATTTTGGCGTGATCTTGATTTTGTTTGGGTCTGGAGTGTTGAATGGCATAAATTAGAATGTGGAATTAGTTAGAGGATTAATAGGTCATGAATGGTTAGGGTTGGAAAGAGTCCTAGTTGGTTAGGATAAGTGGGGACTTGGTCTAAGGCAATTAATGAGTTTAGAATGGGTCTAGGGTGAGGTGGCTAAGTGAGTGAGTTAGATAATTAAATTAATTGTGATAATTAAATTAATTAAAATGTGTGCAAGTGGGCATGGTGGGGGAATAATATTAAATTAATTAATCGAAGGTGGTTTAGAGGGTTATGACCCAATTTTGGGTGTCTATAGTTACATTAATCAAATTCACACCATATTTTTAATTTAACTCTTCTTATGTTATGGATCTTTCAAAACTTGATCCTATATCATCATGCTCCCATTTTCATGCACTACATTAGTGAAATTCTAAATATGTTGAATAACACTCATCCCACTCAACCAATAGAACATCCGTGAGTTCTTGAATTGTGATGTATATTTATCTAGCCATATGATGTGGTGACCAAATACGATGTTTTTTTACTAAAATTTCCATAGAATATCTCAAATAAACCTTGCACGAATTGTGTAGAATGTGTACAAGCATCAATAATATAGAAATTTTACGCCTCAAGATATTTTTTCTTCCTCTATGTTTTTGGGAGCATGAGTGAATGTTTTATGCACATATATACAAAATTGAATAGAGTTGTAGTACTATGATTAAAATTCATTATGTGGTTGTAGTTTATAGTTCTCTAAAAAATCAACAACCGAAATAATGGTATCGTTGACCGAATGAGTGACACTTCATTTTTGGGTAACTAGTATCGACTTCCACTTGAATGTTTTGAATCTCATTTTTCACATATTTTAAGCACTTGGGAATATTCAAATTCATAAAAATCACTTGTTTTGATTAATTCTAGGTTCAATTTTTCCCAAGAAAGATCTTCACTTGATTGAAAAAATCCCCTTTTCCCAGAAAACCAAAAAAATCCTTAAAAATTTACATATTTCAGGATTTTGCGATTTCGAGACTATTTTGCAATTTCAGCGTAGTTTTGTAGTTTCAAGGGAATTTCATAGTTTCGACGGAGTTTCACTATTTTGAGGAAGTTTCGGCGCCAGCTTTCGTAGTTTCGGGAAGTTTTTTCAATTTCTTAGTTTCGTGGTTTTTTACAATTTGGCATTTTTCAAGATTTTAGGGATCTTTTGTAGTTTCAAAATTTCACGCTTTACGCTTATGCCTTCCCACCCCGGACCCCAAAATCTAAATTTGACATCCTCTCAATCATCACCTATGCGGATTTACATGCAGCCTTCAAATGCTCATAACTTTTGATCCGGTCACCAAATGAGACAAAATTTATATCTTTGGAAAGGTATTGAAGAGTACATGTTAAATGAATTTTTAAGTCATAAAAAATATTTTATTGGGCGAAAATGAAAAAATAACTTGTGTGCTCATTTTTATATATGATCTCTACAAAAGTCAATGGTGCCCATGATAGGTCTGCACACTTAAATGCTGATTAGTCCTTGGTGGTTGAAGAATTGGGTGGTCTTCTTAATTTTGAAATTCCTCTCTCCACTCTTCTTCTTCTATATATGCATCTCATTTTTTTGTAACACATCCCTCTCTATTTTTGCAAAGGCACCATGTCAAAATGGTGTCTCAAACAAATTTGAGTTGTAGACCTGTGTTTTGGAGCCTATAAGGCCCTCAATGCCTCTCGAATGGATGTAACAGACGATGTATAATCTAGAGCAATTAAATATCAATATTGTAGCTCTTCTCTGCCCTTTTCTTGCATTTGGTTATGTCTCTTACCTCTTTGCTCTCTCATTTTATGTTGTGTATGAGTTATACTTGCAGGTTTTCCTTTTCTTTGTGTTTTGCAATGTGTGGAATGAGTAGATTTTCTTGTTTTGGTTCTGTGGCACACTTATATGCCCTCTCCTTTCTTAATTTACTTTTCATTTATCCCTCATGGAGATTGATCCCCTTCTTCTTGGTGCTATCACCTCCTTTCTTAGTTTAGGATTTCATTTCTTGCATCTCCCTAACCTTGGTCCCTGTGAAATCTTAGATTAAGCTTAAATAGTTGTGTTTTTCTGCTTTAGGAGTAGTGTTAGCATTAGTTTGTAGGTAGAGGAACCATTCTTCTCTCGTAATGTTTTTGAAGATGCAAGGTCCCACACTTAGATACAATCCCATGTTAGCAAAAAGTATTGATTTTCCAGGATCAAATCCTTGGGTGCTACTTTTGAGCATCAACAGCTTTTGGGACACCCAATGGGACCAATTTTATGAGATTTACATCATTTTACCAAAATTGGTGTGTATCTTGGTGATATCCAGCCTTTGGAGGCATTTTCCTAACACATCTAGCGACTTCTTTGATAAAAAACCCATTTTATCAACTTTAGACCATTTCCTCCATCCTTTCATTCATTTTAATGCCTTTGATATTTTATGGCTCTCTAAAGAGCTTATTCTTTCCTTAATTTTAGTTTTATCCCTATCCATTTGTAGTAGTGGGATGATATCCCCGAGATAACCCCTAAAAAATTTCCCTTTTCATGGGAATGGGAACCCTAACCCTATTGATCATATCCAAGATGTATCCAACTATTGTGCTATCCACAATATTAGAGAAGAAAATGTTGGAAGCACAAGGGACTGAGAGGGGGTGAATCAGTCCTATAATTAATTTTTTTCATTTAACAAACCATACATCCATAATTTATATTTTTCATACAACATTCATAACCATGTGTGCTTATTAAGATATGCAACATCAACCACAAGAGCAAGAAACAAAGTACTCAACACAAGAACACCATATGTAAGTGGGAAACCCTCATGGGGAAGAAAACCCATTGAAAATAAACTTATATTACACAAATTAAAGTGATTTAGTGAAGCACTAACTTCAAAAGGAGCACCAACCCCTAGTTTAAAGGAGCACCAACCCTACAAGGAGGACCGACACCTAATTTAGTGAAGCGCCAAATCCACAAGGAGGCTACAACCCCTAAAGATGACCAAACACCAACTCAGCCACTTGAAGATATATGATCTCTAATTTTCTCGGTGACACAACCGATAGAGATCACGATTTGAACTCACAAACCCTAGCTCACACACTAGGTCTTCAATCTCTCATAATCTTACTCTTTCTTCACTTGTCTTTGCTCTAACTTCTTGCTCTAATGTCTTAAACCAGTCCTCAACCTATCATTCTATTCCTTATCCTTAAAATCATGCACACATACTTGCAACTCACTCTCCTCTAGGTCACACTTCTTCCTCTCAAGAGCACTAGTTCAAAAATGAACCCAAAACGTCAATTTTATACCTTTTTCGTTCTTCAAACCAGAAGTAGGTCGGACCCTCATGATAAATTCTACCCATAAACATTAATTAAATTCAAATTACTACATTATAATCACAAATATGACCCAAGTAATTCAGCCTAGCTAAAAACCTCATTACATGTGCCAAAAATGGCTCAAAACCCCATGAGCACAAAGATAAAAATACCCTTACATCAAAACCATACATTCATGACCAATAATACATTACCCATGATTAAAATATCATTAAAATTTCATTCATGGTATCAATTTAGCTCAACCAATCAAAATATTTCATTGATGGGCCCAATACTCTTTGTTCATCTCAAAATTATTGTTTCCTACACCTGGAAAATTCATAAGGACACCAAATCACTTAAAGATGATAAAACCATTGATTGCAGCCAATTTATGGAAATGGTATAACTGTTAGGATAATTATAAGCAAGTTATAAGCCTTGAAACAACCTCATGCTTAAACCATAGATACTTTTGTAATCACCGATCAACCTACCAAAACTGTTGTTTACAAAGATTAGCTCATAAAAGCATTTATACATACAATAAATACCTCCAAATGGATTCATTAGATTCCAAATTAATCCCTATTTACATTAAATATTATATAAACCATCAACTGATCCATCTCATGCTTAAAACAACTCCAAATGTGCACCAAAACACATTATGTCTTATACTTTTATGCAAAAAATATTCCTATCCAAGAATGACCTAGAAACCATATCAAATTACCTCATCATGAGAAAAATATAATACCAATATAAATATATCTGAATCATATTTCGAACACAACTTTAATCATCTTTAAACTCAACTCAGTAGCTCAAGATATAGCCATTTTACTGAACCATGCATTTTGAGACCTCAAAACTACCCTTTGACCAATGAACTTGTATGGACCTCAAATGACCATGTAACTGCATGAAAATGTCCTTAAAAATCCATGGAAATAAATATAATCTCACATAAATCATGAAACATCAATTTTTCATGTTACTCGTTTGGACAACCTTTTCCCAAAACCTTCTTCTTCAGAAATTGGCCTGTTTGAGTGGGGCCCACTCATCTTCATGACCTCAACCATAAATTTATGGAAAGATAAGAGATTACTATATAAAATAAAATCATCAATTTTTATTAATCAATAAAAAATTGGTCACTATACCTCTTCTTTTGTAAATTGCTCCTAGCTAGGGTTTAACTAGGGTTTTAGACCACTTTACCTTCTTAACATTCGTTCATAAAATCCTGACGATCAACTGACCTGATTATTTTTTTGAAACCTTATAAAATCACCATATAAGAATACCTAAAATACAAAAGGTACCATACAAAGCAAAAAATTCATAACGAGCATCACAATTTTAACTTTGAGCTGGAATGTCACTTGTTTTTGACCTTGTCTCACATAAACTGTCATATCTTGCAAAATTCACATCATGGAAACCTGATATTTTTCTAAAAGAACTATGAAACATCCCTATAACATCTCAAATCATCAAAATGTCAAAATCATACCTAAATATCTCTAGTCATTAAGAATTGCCTATGTTTGCATGTATGTTCCTCACTGTAGAAGCTAGGGTCAATCAAAGAAAATGACATAAACATACCTGATATGCCATGATATAATTGAATAAATTCTTCCATGAGATCATATGGCTCCAAACCATATTTTCATACCTCCAAACAACCATACCTACTCCCAATGAGCACCTGTAACATAGTGAACCACATGTACCGCACCACGCCACTACTTTGAGCACTCAAGAACCCTCCAAAAATGATATTCATCATGTAAAAATTCTTCCCAAGCATCCAAGAAGCTCCTACCTCCATGCAACATCACCTAGGCACCTAAAGGGGCTTGCAAGAGCAAACAATCTTCACTGGATCTCATTGTAGCAAAGACAAACACATCTCGAACCAAAGATGTCAACATCATGTACATCATAATATGATCATAATACAACATCCAAATTATTAATGTGGTTTTGCATCATTGACAACACTTAATAAGACCACATGCCAAAAGAAAATGTTTGCCTCAGATTCCTTATTTCTTCATTCAAAGGCAAAAGAAAGGAAAAGGCTCCACATTCCATTTCCACATGGGATTAACTAGGAGAAATATTGAATATCTCGGTTCAAAGAGAATGTATATATCATATCTCTCATGAAACATCTCTAGACAATACACCGAGATTCAATGGAGTATATCTCACACTTCAACATTAGATTCATAAAGACTTGGCATTGAATTCATCAAGAATTAAATCTTGAAATATCCCTTTTCCGAATTTATTTTATACTCAAGATTTCCAACCAAATTTTCACAAATAACAATCTGATTTTTATGACAACAAGATATAGAAAAATATGACATCAAAGTACATACCATGACAAAGAAGGTATAAAATCGTAAAATAACCAATATCTTCACTTTTATTGCAATTAAACCAACATGCAACAACATGCAAGTAACATGCATTAGCATGCAATGACATACAAGTTACATGAATCAAAATGCAATGACATGCAAGTAACATGCATGTAACATGCATCAACATGCAATGACATGCAATAACAAGAAGTTCCACTAATAAAATAAATGATCTCTCTTACTAAATATGGTTGTCTTCTCTTTTTGGACTTGAAATTGGATCAACAAGCCTCTGAAACTTTGAATCTGACAACCCAATCTAAATAACTCCACAATAGCAAACTAGGGTTGGATCTTTCACCACCGAAGAGTGCTCTACTAGCTAGGGATAGATCTTTCACTACCGAAGCTAGGGTTCCTGCAGAATTTCACCTCCACAAGCAAGGAAAGCAAGCTGAAAGCTCCAACATAAGATGGCAAAATGAACCAAGATCCTTTTTCCTCCCCAAACACCACCTTTTATAACTTTTTCCATCATAAAAGTGCCCATAAAACCCTAATTCGACCCCCCTTGGAGATATGTCATGTTTTAATCGTCACTTAAAGTGACTTTATTTCTCCTAGGCCAAAAAGTCCACTTAAGTGCCCCCAATGAAGAAATAGAACATTACCCCACCTTTTTCACTTAAGTCATCATAAAGTACATGCATAATGCCAAAACATAACATATAAGTGAAATGTAGGTGAAAACCATACCCAACAACTATCTACGCCACTAGCCCCTTGGGTATGACCAAGGATAAGACGGAAAACCAATCACTAGACCGTGGAGGTAGGAATGGGGACATTACATATATCTCACTCTTCAAAATTAGATTAACAAAGACTTGGCATTGAATTCCTCAAGAATTCAAACCTCAACCATGTATGGATTCTTGTAATATTTGAGGGCATTTGATTCTGTTTTGGATGTATTAATCCAAAATTGGGAGACAACTCACTTCCTCAAGATTTTGGCATTGCTATGTAAGCTATAAAGTGTCTCATTCAGGATGGACAGAGGAACCTGTTGGTGACGAAACGCAGCACCCCAGGACTCTGCAACACGATGGGTTGAGAATCTCAGTGCGATTGCACAACATGGAGCTTTTCCCAAGTGTGGGACCTTGCGAAATCGAAAAAGCTCTCCGGATGAAGGCCGGCTCCTATTCCTCTGTTCAGATGCACGAATAAAATGCAGAGGGTTTACCAAAAACCTAATCTAACTTGCTAAGGAGACAGGGTAGAGAATGCATAAAAATAAAACCTAAACTACGGAGGTGATGCACCGAGGAATGTTGGACACCTGTTTTGCAAAGTTAAACACAGACCACATAAATGCAATAGAACACCATGCACAGGTAGCCAAAATGCAATAAGAGATAAAAATGACAGCAATGAATATATGAGAGGGTTTAGAATCAATCACAGACATACATATATTGCTCAAGGATCGATACAGTACATTGCAGTGGCCAAGAGGCAAAAAATGGCATTACAATCCATATGGGAGGTTTGAAGGCTCCACAAATTCTCTTGCAAGCAGGAGAGAAGGGAGGATGCAAAACAAAAATGTCCAACGTTGTTAAAGAGCCTCTCCTTACAATTTATATGAGGAAAAATGAGGGAGAAGAGAATGATTCGGATTCTGCCCCAACCACCTCCAAGACTGCACCTAACTCATCCCATAATGGTGGTAGGTGGGATCCCCAACAACTCAAAACATGGCGAACTGTATTTTTGCATTTTTAAGAACTTGTTCCCACCCAATTAAAGATATCTAGTCGTAGTTGGGTAGAGGATGCCGAGAGCTTTCCGAAAAGTCCAACCTTGTGTGAATCCGAGCTCCCTGTGAAAAGTTATGGCGATCTGAATATTTCCCGCGTCAGGGTCTTCTGCCTGTCGGGTTCGGGGTTCTCCTCTGCATTTGCATCGGGTTTGGAGGATGCCTCGACATGTTTTCACCCCGTGCTTCGCGCCATGTTTCTCCGCCTTCGAGACTGATTTGCTTTGCGTCGGGTTTTCCAACCCTCCGACATGTCTTTGATGTCGGGTTTTTTAACCCCTCCGACATGCTTCTGCGCCATGTTTCTCCGCCTCCGAAACCCGCTTTCCCTTTGCGTCGGGTTTTCCAACCCTTGCGACATGTTCTTTGGCGTCGGGTTTTTAAACCCCTCCGACATGCTTCTGCGCCATGTTTCTCCGCCTCCGAAACCCGATTTGCTTGCGTCAGGTTTTTCAACCCTCCGACATGTCTTAGATGTCGGGTTTCCCAACCCTTGCGACATGTTCTTTGGCGTCGGGTTTTTTAACCCCTCCGACATGCTTCTGCGCCATGTTTCTCCGCCTCCGAGACCTGATTTGCTTTGCGTCGGGTTTTTCAACCCTCCGACATGTCTTTGATGTTGGGTTTTCCAACCCTTTCGACATGCTTCTGCGCCATGTTTCTCCGCCTCCGAAACCCGCTTTCCCTTTGCGTCGGGTTTTCCAACCCTTGCGACATGCTTCTTTGCTGTCGGGTTCATTCGCCTCCGACATGCTTCTGCGCCATGTTTCTCCACCTCCGAAACCCGCTTTCCCTTTGCGTCGGGTTTTATATTTACCCGGGGTAAATATATACAATGTAACCTCTTTCCCCAGTGTTCCCATTCCTCCTTCACCCTCTCTCTGTTTTTCTCCAAACCTTTCATGTAATCAAAGGAAATCCTACCGCTACACTTCATATCTAGGAAACATCTATTTTTCTTGTTTCTCAAGTAGATCATCATACCCAAAAATCTTCTATGCTCTACAAAAATCCCTCCCATCTCCACCCATGACATTACACAACCCTCCAAAGTCTTGTCATAAAGATTTGAAGAATTGTGGTATTTCACATGTTGTCTCAATGCTCTACCCAACACTTATTAAACCAAGTTACCCTACAAGGTTGGTAGAACGATATTTTTTCTACTTTCATGGAGAGAAGAAATTGCGTCTTGTGCAACAATCCCAAAAACTTCCTATGTAAAACCATATAACTATCACAAGGGGTTTTAGGGAGCATGTTTTGAAGGATCATTTGGGTGTTTCAAATGGTCAAGTCATAATTTTTGAGCCCAAATCATATCTGTTTGAGAATTTAATTAATCAACAACCCCTTGCTAATGTCTCATCTCAAACCAATTTCACCAAGTATGAAAATTTCATAATGGTTGGGGATTGGTGTGATTTTGATTGGGAGGATGAGAATGTGAAAAATGTGAAAAAGGGCACCTACTTTAAAGAAAGATCAGATGGATCCATAGAAAAATTAGGTTGGGCTTGGAGATGAGGAGAAAGTGATTTTAAAAACTAGCATCATCATTGAATTAAGGGAAGAAGGGATACAAAGTGAGCAAGATGTTATAATTGAATATAATGACCCTCATTGTTCTACATATTTAGAGCTTGATGTACCTTTGGAAGATTGTAGTGATACACCAAGAAAATCTTTAGTTGTCGTAGTTAATAAAACAAAGCTTCATGGAAATGAGGAAGAAAAGGCATAACAAAGTTCAAATCAGCCTGCAAACATCCGTAATGAAGAGGAAAGTGTCTCTAGTAGCTCTATTTATGTATTTGAATACAAAGAAGATTAGAAAATTCAAGGGATCATCTCATCAAGTCATAAGGTTATATGCCCAATCAGATATTTGACTGATTTGGAGTCACAAAAGGAGCTGAACAAGTCATGCTTTGCATGAGGAGGATCATCAAAGTGCTAAGGATTGGATCAAACACCTCTCAAATCCAAATAAAAATCAATATGAAGAGGTATACATTATATTTCTAGATAATACTTTATGTTACAAGGAAGTGAAAACAATATTTTCACTTCCACCATGTGGTTTGGTTGCCAAATTAATCATATGGTTCCATTTTGTAAGGAAGGGAAGCTATTTCTCCCAACCAATAGCTAGTTTTGTTTAGTTCCCTTTTCCTTTGGCTAGACTAGAGTAGTTTAGGTGTGTATATTTAAAAAAAGTACTGTCATGTGCGAGCTCTGGTGTCTCTAATGGGAACATGTATGTTTTTTCGTGTTTCTACATAGTTTTGTGGGGCCTTTTTTGTTGTTGTAAGTCTAATTTAGGGCAGGTTTTGTGGTGAAATGAGATATGTTGTGGGGAAGTTTCAAGGCATGTTCTTCGATCTTTAAGCTCATCTTCAATTAGATCTCTTCACACTTCAACCATGACAAACACCGAGTTAGTAGTTGGGTTACAAGTGGAGATTTTCGCTAAATTCTTATGGTTGAGATAACTTCAAAATCGACAAGTTCATGGCGAGTTTCAAAGATTTTAAGATAAGTTTCCAAGTTTTTTGATGACTTCATACCCAATGGATATGCCACATCACTAATCAATTCATCTAGCAGGAAGATGTCCTCTATGAGTCACCAATATGTTGACCAAAATGAGCTCATACTTCATTTTTGGGAAACAAGTACCGATTTCCACTTTAATGCTTTAGATCTTGATTTTTCACATATTTTAAGCACTCGAAACTTCAAATTAATCGAAATCACCTGCTTTGATCAACTATAGGTTCAATTTTTCCCAAAAACATCTTCACTTGCTCAAAAATCCCATTTTCCTAGAAAACCAAAAAAATCCTTCAAAATTTATAGATTTTACATATTTCGGGATTTCGGGTTTGTTTTATAGTTTTGTAGTTTTCGACTATTTCGCAGATTCATAGTTTCATAGTTTTGGGGGATTTTTGTCGTTTCAAAATAGTTTTGCAGCTTTGAGGTATTTTCACAAATTCACAATTTCATAGTTGTGCGCTTTGCCTTCCCACCCCGAAACCTAGTGTCTAAATTTGAAATCCTCAATATCACACCTATGCGCAGATCAACATGCAACATTCAAATGCTCATAAATTTTGATCCAGGTCACCAAATGAGACAAAATTTATATCGTTGGAAAGGTCTTGAAGAGTACTACATGTTAAATGCATTTTTGGGCCATGAAAAAGTATTTTTAGGTGAAAATTGAAAAAATAACTCATTGACATTTTCGGTATGGGCTCTGCAAAAGTCAATGGTGCCCATGTTGGGTATTCACACTTGAATGTTGATTTGTCCTTGGTGGTTGAAGATTTTGATGGTCTTATTAATTTAGAACTTACTCTCCCTCTTTTTCTTCTATACATGCAATGTAATGAAATTACTTGTATAATTTAGATTATGAGTAGTAATAGAACACCAAGTAACAAAATATTTCAGATTAATGATCTCAATATGCAATTAGAATAGCTTCGCCACTTCGAGGGGGCAACCTCCAAACCATAAAATAAGACTCAAATGCTCGAATGATGATGAACTACTTCCTACAATCCCTTATATATACTATTCATATGTTAAGGCCATCACCAAGGCCAACCTACTAAGCATGAGAAAGTATAAATGATAAAATAAAATGATATGGTAAGCCACAAGTAGGCTACTTGTATCCTAATACAAGCAATATGTTAAGGGCATAGCATGCAACTCATTTTTATTGTAATACACACCTTGTCAAGGCACCATGTCAAAATGGTGTCCCAAAAAAATTTGAGTTGTAGACCTACACTTTGGAGATTGCAATGCCCTCAATACCTCCTAAATGGATGTAACAAAATTTGTATACTCAAGAGAAATTAAATTTGGACATTTTGGCTCTTCTCTTCCATTTACTTGCATTTGGTTTTGTCTCTTACCTCTCTACTCTCTCATTTTATGTTGTTTATGAGTTATACTTGCAGGTTTTCCTTTTCTTTATGTTATGTAATGTGTGGAGTGAGTATATTTTCTTGTTTTTGGTGTGTGGCACACTTGTCTACCATCTCCTTCATTTCCTTCTCAATTTTCCTCGTGGATATTGATTCCCTTCTCCTCTCGTGTTATCACCTTTTTTATTAGTTTAGGATTTCATTTCTTGCATCTCCCTAACCTTAGTCCCTATGAAAGCTTAGATTAGGCTTACATAGTTGTGTTTTTCTACTTTAGGAGTAGTGTTAGCATTAGTTTGTAGGTAGAGGAACCAACCTTCTTTGGAGGTTTATCTCAAGATGCAAGGCCTCACACTTGGGGACAATCCCATGTTAGCCAAAAGTATTGATTTTCCATTATCAAATCCTAAGGTGTTACTTTTGAGTGTCAACAATTACCAAGAGGAAATGCGTCCTTGCATAACCCGAATCACTTACGATTGAGATTTATGTGTATGCCTTGCATACTCATACACTATCTTCTCTCTAAATAAAGTCATAAATTCTTAAAAACTTATTTCTTCACTTATTAATTCACCTCTCTTGGCCTTTTTGACATATTATGAAGAGTATTCCATTCACTTTGTTGGTGGCTTATAATGTCATCAGCGCGATCTCCATTTTTCATAAATTCAACCAAATGGAAGTGGCATAAAACCTATAAAAGTTACGGAAAATCACCCATAGATAAGGTGATTTTTCTCTATGTTTGAGATGGGAAGTTCCTCTTGTATGATGATTTTTTTGTATTTTTGGTGTTTTTAACTTGAAAGCACAATGGGAAAGGAAAAATTCAAAGAATAAGAACCAAAAGCGCAAAGTCTTCATTGCTCCAAAATTGTACAAATATGGCACAGAGTCCATGTAAATAGATACACAACACAAAGTTGATGCATCAAGGAAACACATACAACGGAAGAATATGAGTCTTAATAACATCATTCAATTATAAAAATAAAACATTATTTTATGATTGAATACCATTAATACCATGATGTGAAAACTATATCATTTGTATTGCATTCATATATTTATAAAAAGATTAGGAAAAATAAGTACACAAAAACTTGCAACCAATTCTCCAGAATTTGAGAAAAGAGAGGGGTCTCATTTACAATTATTCTTAGGCCTTATATAGGAACTTTCTTCCAAAATTAGTTATAAAAATACTTTTAGCTTAACCTATCCTAAATATGAACTTGACTTAAATCAACATAAACTAAGTTTACATCATGACCTGCGAAATTACAATTTTTTATTAATTTGATGAATAAATTAATTAAACATACTTTTATAATTCCTATTATTTCATTGATTTACAAACTCTCCCATAATCTTGTTTAAGACTTCAAGTCCATGTACACTCTTTTTTACAAGCATTTAAGCATCTTTCCTATATGAAAATAAATACGTGTTTTACCTATTCAGGGAGGTCCAAAAGTAACATTACTTTGATATGCTTTATACCTAGCCTATTGATGATGCTCTTTAAAATATGTCTATGAAATGATCGTTAGAAACAAAACTCATACACCTTGTTTTGTATATGCTTTTTTAGCTTCATTAATGATTATTGAGACCTAAATTTGTAATAAAATCATAAAATTTAAACATAACCTCCATCATATTTTGTATTGGCATGTTTTGGCACAAAGGATAACTACCAAAGTGTCATGACAATGGGATTTACAATTGAAATGGTTCATTAATTTCATAGGCATAATCTTTTTCTATTTTTGATGGCAAACATTTAACAAGGAATTGACGTGTGCCTCATGGATTCTGCTCAACCTAAAAATCACATCGGTTTGCATGAGGCTAGCTAGTCAACCACCCAATGATAAATCCCCCCAAAAAGTGTTAAAAACCCATTGGTTGGTTTATAAATCAATATTACAACACATGTGATTGATAAACTCTTACCATGGATTCTTTCTTCCGAAAAATAACATATCTTTATTTTAAACATGTGCGTAAACCATCACTTTTCCAAAATTATAAAATATCTTCACAACTTTCTCATAGATGTCCTTACTCTCATGAATCGAGCATAAGGATTTATGAAATTTTTCTTGATAATTTTCTGCTTCTCCTATTTTCATAATTTTTCAAGCCCCTCAAAGAAAATTTTGGCTTAGGTACCACCCATTAACTATAAACCCACGTAGGTATAACCACCTAATAGTAGAGTAAGTATAACAACCGCCGACATAAAAAAATTACCCACACGGGTATAATCATGTCTAAGAATAATGTGGGCCCAAAGGTATAACCATGAAAAAAATATGAACAATATCTTCCCATAGGTATGATTGAACAACCAAACATAAGATACATGTATAATATACAATAATAGGTTTATCACACGTGTAAAATTATCCTTGATAAATAATGTAACCACCCAATCTTTCAAACTAAAAATATGCACCGATTAAAGAAAAACCTTAAAATGCAAACTTTAGCACAAAGATAAAACTCCACCAAATAGCCCAGAGATGACCGTAAAAACCTTTTAAAATAACATATCTAGCCTGCTTCAAAACATATTCAAGTTTATTGTCGATCTTAAAGTTTTAGCACGTTCAAGACTCAATGGTGTACTTTTTTCTCCGAGAATATACATAATGAAAATTGTCCTCATAATCACCTATTTCCTTTGCTCTTTTCTAATTCTCCAGATCATCCAAAGATACAAGAGAAGAACACGCTCAAAGATAAAAGGATCTATAACACTAAGCTTGAAATCTCAAGATTCCAATAAAACAAACACAATAAAAATATGGCGTTTGATTACTATAACGAGCTATAGAACCATGTGATAGTGTCGGCCAAGATCGAGCACTAATAAAATATCAATGCAAAAAGAGATTAAAGTTGGAAGAGAGAAGAACTAAACATGAGCCAAAAGATAGCTCTCGTATATTGAATACGTTAGAAAACATTTTTATAAGAGGTGTATAAATAACAAGCAAGGAAGTGTTACCGCCACCTTAAAATGCGGAGAAGTGTAACTCGATCTATCCTGCCGACACCTTAGTAAGCTAAATACATGTGTAGGAAAATCCATGCAATGGAATAAGGACCATGAAATGGAATAAAAACCTACACTAAAAATACCATAACTAAATCTTTGCAAATTCCTATTTGTACTCAATAAAATTCTCACTTGACGATATCTTCAAGCCTATAATGGTATTACAATAGTGAGTAAGGATGGTTTTTGCCTTATCATTTTGGGGTGGGAGAAAATATATCTTTTAAACCAACATCATGTGCATTGTCACTTACCTTAATTTCACCTTCACTCTCATTATTACTATCATTTCTAACATGTCTTAATACTATTTTAGGATAACTTAACATCTATAATGCCTCAACAAATTTTACCAATTTTCTTCCTCCATATTTTTTGTACCACCGTCAAATTCATGAATACGTCATCATGCAAGACATGGAGTTGGCTTAACACATATAACTATACATTTTACACCTCATAATATCCTACAATAACGAGCATGATATGTATTGACTCTATCAGAACTCGAGAATTACAAGCACGAATCCATTAAAAGATCATATTGTAGACACACAATCATGTACTTTGGGTAATTATCTAGTCATGATTGCATACGACTATTCATATGATTCCTAAGTAAGAAAATTACTAACTAACCCATGTCTTTGGCCATCTTTTATTTCTTTCTACTACCAATTTTGGTCTTGCCCACCTTTTTCTCGCCCGACCTCCGACCATTCGGTGTCTCCGAGTTTGGACACTAACGCCAAGCAAGGATGCCAGCTGTGCCCCCATCCTCTGGGTGCCCTTGACCTCTTTATACTTTGTTCACATCTTTTGGGTCCTTTCTAGCCATTTGAGCATCTTATCTTTTTGCTATTCGACCTTTTCGTGGTTAATTACAAAATTCAAGAAAGGGAATCATATAAATATAAAGTTATGTGATCATAATAAAGGACCAAACACTAAGCATTAGCTATCACCACCTAAGGTTGCATCCAAAGGCTATTCAAGAGCATCAAAGCATCCATTCAAGGGAAAGGGACTGCATTATTCTACATACACTTCATAGGAGGGGAGTCTATTCTATTCCATGCACACATCTATTACATTTCTCTACATCTAGCTACTTTGCTCGCTATCAAGTGTGATACACACACAAGATCTACCTAGGGCACAGTTCCACACACACACATAGAACTACATTAGGTATGAGATGTAGTGCAATGCTCAGTGTAAGATCACCATTGTGAAAACTAAGGATAGTCCGACCCCTCATTTTGTATCTTTCTTTTTAGGATTTGATGTCTCTTTGAGGGTTTTGCAGGTCATTATTCCATCAGTAGGTTTCAACGACCTCAACGATCATCATGTGCGACCTCATAACAAATAAATATGAAGGAAAATGAATAACTTATCACTTGAGAAATGTGGTTTTCTCGAGAATTTTCACAGACATGGGTGCCCACTACCAGTTTTAGAGCATATACAGCGCCCCATGTCACTTTCTGGGCATCCTTGTCCAACGTGTTCCACCGTATCTACAATTTTTTTGAGTTTCAGTGAGAGACAATATGCTTCGGGTTTTTAATTTTTCCATCTTTGTGCACCTTTGGGATCTCTGTGAAATAACTAAGTCATTTTATCCCTTCTTTGTAACTAGGGTTTCACAATTTATTTCTTAGTTTTCTTGAGTTAATTTATGTACTTAATTGCTGCATTTATTTTATCTTTCTACATAGAAATCATAATAGGCATATTATCCACATTTCACTTAATTATTTTGGTGAAACCGCGTTCAAATACTCTTGGATCCTTCTTTTCTTCCATCATGGATCATAAGGTCTATCAAGTATCTTTACTTTAATTACTTCAAATGCACCCATCTTGTAAAGATTCTCTCCACAAAACCCTAGAAACTATGTATCTACCTATCAACATGTTTCCTGCTCAATTCAATACTATCTATGATTGTCTTTTTGATTACTCTCTTGGTTCCAATTCTAATAAATATATTTGTAAATCCATTCAAGATCTTCATTCTTTATTTCAAGATAAATTTCAGGCTATGGAATGCAACTTCTTAAGGACGCTTCTCAGGCTCACACTAGTTCTTCTTCTCATCTTCATTCATTATCTTCTACATGTGCTCATATTAGTGAACCCCAAGTCTTACCGCTCCCTACACCTCTCAATTTTACTCTCAATGCTAAGCAACAAGATATTATTCTGCAACTCATAACTCATCAATTAATCAACTTGTCATCTACTCATTGTTATCCTCCTTATCGGCTTGCAAAATATCAAGGTCTTCCATATTGCAACTATCATCGAATCAATGGACATAATGACAATGATTGCTATGATTTACAATGAAGTATCAAGCACCTTGCACGTCAAGGTTTTCTCTCATTCACTGCACAACATTCTAATACATGCCCATCTCCAAATGATAAATCTCACTGGGTTCCTAAATCTGATTCACCTATGTCTTATGAGCATCACGCCATCGTTACTCGTGTTCCTTGTACAATAATTCAAGCACATCCTAAGAAACTGCCTCTCAAAATTAGTCTCACTCCCCCTCCTCTCGTAATCTATGACATTACAAGGTCAAACTATGCAACCACCTCTCAAAATTAGTTCACCCTCTTCTCCTAT
This sequence comes from Taxus wallichiana var. yunnanensis, assembly GCA_018340775.1. Classification (NCBI taxonomy): domain Eukaryota; kingdom Viridiplantae; phylum Streptophyta; class Pinopsida; order Cupressales; family Taxaceae; genus Taxus; species Taxus wallichiana. The sequence continues at coordinate 555,764,463 of CM031234.1, forward strand.
TAAGGCTTCCATATCATCTTTAATTCGACATAATCTCCAACCAATCACTTTTGTCAAAACAACTACTCCTTCTACTGATGCTCAAGACACATTTCAAACTTCACCACCATCGCATGATCCTAATATTGTTTCTTCCTACCATTGTGCGGGTCCTCTCTCTTATCATAATACAAATGACTCTCTCCCATAATGACATGGTACCTCTCGTGTCCCCATATAGATCTCCACCTTTGGAACACTTGGGGGGCATCACGCATATTCCCCCCTTGGCATTATTATTAATTTTTTCTATCATCTCATGCACTTGATGTGCCACTCTTAAATGTCTAATATATCCTACACATCATTACAAACCACTTAATACATTAATATTGTCATTACCCTATGGCACACTCTAGTTCCATGTTCCATACTCGATCGCCGAGGGTATATATCTCAAATGGACCTCATCACACTCCTTCATTCAATCATTCACTCACAAGTTCTACACTTTGCACTTTAACGCTCACATCTAATTATGCACACTTCAAACCATTTCCTAATGAAACACTCTTTCTATTTGGTTCATTCTTGATTGCTTTGAGGGGGCATATATAAATGAACCTCATCTCATGCATACACATCCAAACTTATTCAGGGGTATGTTGCTCCTATCATTCACACTGCATTCCATTCCATCTACACTCCACAACATACTGCATATCTTGGTCGCATTTAGTCTTGCTTACATTTACTTGTTACATGCACACTTTATTACACATGCTAGATATATATCTTGTATGTCATTATCTTTTCCATACACACATGCACGTTCACTTGCTTTCTAGTTGTGATTGTAGATTCTATAGATCTATACACGCAACATAGATGCTTCACGCAATACCTATTACCACCACACAACAATGCTCCCGGGGCATCCAATTACGTACACTACAAGTGTTATTGTTTCAATCTATTTCATATCACATTATTACCGATTAGGCATGCTTTGACATACTTTTTATCTCTCTAACATGCTAATGGGTGCTTCATGTGCAACATTTGTTTTACAGGACCTATTTTCTACCATGGTTTTCTATTACATTGTTTGTTCTTGTTTGTCATTGTTTGCCACTGTTTGTTGGATTTTCCCTTTGTCTTCGTGCACACTGTCTACTTTTGGCCTAGTCATCCTTGATTGTTTTGCGACATTATGAGTGATGTCCAATGTTTGAAACCCACTTTTCCACGGTCTAAATTATCTTCTTGCATGTTGTCTTCTTGCATCTTAGATTACACATTGTCTTGCTTATTTACTAGCTTACATTTTACATGCATGTTTTCTTGTACTAACAATTTTCTCTTAACCACTTATTTTTGTGTTCCTTGTTTTTTACCAAGTACACTCCCTCCCCCTGTAGGGAACTGTTTCAGCACAACGATCGGTCCTCCTTTGGGAAAAATTCTCCTCAGCAATTTCACATGCATCCCAAATGAGGGGGCATCATTTGGGTGAATTAGTCACCCCATATAATAGTTCAAAGTCACGACAAGATAACACATTACCAAAGACAACACAGTCATCAATGCATTGGGCCAGGCTCGATCCTAACTTGGGTCCTTGATATAACACATAAACCAACACCTAGAATAGGATAGTAGCGTCTGGGCATCCCTGACCCTTCCTGGACACCTATGACTAGGGGTAGTTACACATAATTCTTTAGTACAACATAATCTACAACAATCCACATAGAATATTTTGACATAGCAGATTGTCCTTTAGTTCTCAATATTCATACATTACAACTTCTTTTCCCGTCCACAACATTAGATTGGAAATGGTCAAACTAGATAAAATTCTTACACACCATCTGTAGTGGTGTTCTACATTTCGGGAATTAGTTAAAGGATGGAGGATGACACTATAATTTCCTTCCTACACTTCTTCCAAATTATTGGCATGTGATTATTTGAAAAATTTGTAGCCAACACAACTAGTGTGAGATCGCCCAAAAACATTGGTCTTCTAAAACATCTATATGATACTTTCTACACTGTTTCCTCATCACATATCAGGTGCACATGTTCTTTTTACACATTTTTAAGCATTTACATACTTCTTTACATGATTTTTATACATATACATTAGTATTTGACTACTTGTTCATTCTTCTCTTTTGTAGGTCCATCTATATGGGAAGCGGTAGTAAACATCACTCAACATCATTAAAAACAAAATCACATACATCAACATCAACATCAAAAATAGGCACATTTGCAAAATCTACAACATGCGTTTCCGCCCTAGGGTCAACATCTCATTATTTTTTGTACTTTCTCATCTTTAGTGTCTACGCTCCACCTTTTTATCACTCCACACTTTTCCTTGTCTCTCGACATGCTTTTCACCATCGATCTACATGGTTATTAGGTACACATCTCTATTTACTTTATGTTATCGAGATTTCTCTCAACAACATAAAGTGGGGGAAAATGTAGACATAAAATCACACACTTTGGGTAATTATCTAGTCTTGATTACATACTACTATTCATATGATTCCTAAGTAAGAAAAGTACTAATCAACCCATGTCTTTGGCCATATTTTCTTTCTTTCTACTACTAATTTTGGTCTTTCACACCTTCTTTCTCAGTCTGACCTCCGACCCTTCAATTTCTCTAAGTCTGGACACCAACACCTAGCCAGGATGCTAGCGCCACGCACCCCGTCCCCTCCGGGCGCCCTAACTTCTTTATACTTTTTCACATCTTTTGGGTCCTTGTAGCTATTTGAGCATCTTATATTTTTGGTAGTTGGCCTTTTCAGGTTTAATTATAAAATTCAAGAAAGGGAATCATATAAATATAAAATTATGTGATCATAATAAGGGACCAAACACTAAGAATTATCTATCACTACTTAAAGTTGCATCCAAAGGCTATTCAAGATCATTAAATTATCCATTCAAGGGAAAGGGACTACATTATTCTGCATACGCTTCATAGGAGGGGATTCTATTCTATTCCATGCACACATCTATTACATTTATCTACATCTAGATGCTTTTCTCACAATCAAGTGTGACACGCACAAGAGCCACCTATGACACGATTCCAAACACACACAGAAATACATTGTGTCTTAGATATAGTGCAATGCTCACTCGTAAGATCACCATTGTGACAACTGAGGACAATTTGACCCCTCAATTTACATCTTTATTTTTTAGGATTTGATTTATCTTTGAAGGTTTTGCAGGTCATTATTTCATTGTAGGATTCTAGCGACCTCGGTGATCATTGTGTGACCTCATAGAGACTAAAGGTGAAGGAAACATAACAAATTTTGACCCAAGAAAGATGGTTTTCTAAGAATTTTTGCAGTCATAGGCACATATTACCAGGTTTGTAGCGCCTACAGGAGCCTATGCCCCTTTTTGGGTGCCCATGTCCAGCGTGTTCCACCGTATCTACAATTTTTTGAGCTTTGATGCGACAAAGATGTGCTTCATATTTTTAAGTTTTCTAGCTCGCACACCTTTGGGATCTCTCGCAAATAGCTAAGTCATTTTATTTCTTCTTTACAACCAGGGTTTCACATTTTATTGCTTAGTTTATCGTCATGTCACATATGGAACAAATTAATTTTTCCATGCGTTCCTCATAATCATGATGATGCCAATAGATTTGATCCTCACTTTTGAAGTTAATTTTTTCACTTTTATCACTCCCATCATGTACCAATGGAATTGTTGAAACAATTTCAATCAATATGTGTAAAGCGTGATGAGGAGATTTTTGAAAGTTATGTTTTCGTAAAAGTAAAATTCCCTATCATGAAACAAAACCGAGTTAAGATGGAGGCATTTGCATTTATCCTACCAAGTAAGCATGGAATACATGAGAGCAAAGGAATCATGAATATTGTAAAAAAATTCAATCGATACTAAAGCCCTTGAAATCTTTTCCAAGCTATACGCATCGCTTGTTGCCTTCTACTTCCTAGACGCACTTGGACGAAAAGATCAACAAATAGCAATCTTCCATCTCCATTAAACATGTTTTTATGACTAACGCACCTTCCAATATGATAAAAAAAGGTAGAAGTAATCAATAGTAACAATAATGTCATTAATGTAGCCTTTCTCCATACTCATGATGAATTGTGAGCTCCATTGTATGGACCCTAGCAATCTCTAATCCCATTACCAATGAAACCTATATGCACATCCGAGCATGGTGATGGTAGAATATTAAATTATGTTAATGATTGGGTTTTTTGGAATGTTAGAGAACTTGGGAAACCGTGGAATAGCTCCATGGTTTTAATAAATGTGCGATGAAACCAATACAAATGAAACATTCAATATTTTAACTATATACCACAATTTACATTTTATAATTGAGTCTTGTTTTTTTGAAATTATGACTTTTCAAAACATAAACTATGTTAGGGTGTTATGATTTGCGAAGATTATTTTGGGAAATTTTGTAAGAGGTTCATTTTTTTGACAACATACTTATATTTCTCGAAACTAACTAGTTCATTTCGATTGTATATGTATTATCTACATGTATACAATTTGGAAAACATTTTAAACCATCACACCTATCATAGGTTTTATCCAAACATGATTTATTATAAAAATATCGTCCATCTTCTCTTTTCAAATAAAAATTGAGATGAAATCTTCTCGCTGATTTAGGTGGAATGTTTATCATACACTCCTATAAAATATTCTCAATATGCAAGTAACATATATATGCTAAAAACATCATAATGCATAAAAATTCAATATGAACCTCGTACGTACCAAAAATTGTATGTACTGCATACCGTGGAAATTGGTTACTAAGCCCCAATGATGATTAAGATCTCTTCGCAAGGTGTTCGAATCCGTAAAGCTCGTTGAGTATACATTTGTATCCCAAAATCCTTTTCTAGCCTCTACATGTTTTGTCCTAGCCTTTTCTCTCTTTTTCCTTGTTGTTTGGTTGTTAATTACAGACCACCTCCTGCTAGGCGGCGGTCTCAGTAACCGCCGCCCTCGCAGGCAGGCGGCGGTCCCAGTCTGGCGCTTTCCGCAATGTTCCGACGATCGCGTCAAGCTTGAAAATTCAATTTTCACCCGCATTTCTCAACCACTAAAGCTTTTATTTATGTTTTAGCCACTTTGAATAGTGATTTATCTTTGTTTAATGGTGAGAGAGTTCAATTTGAACTTGCCTTCTGGTGATTGTAAATACTATAAATATGTAGCTTGTTTACAAGTAAATGGTCTTGGTTCTTTGGTCTGGAGTCTTCATTCTTGAGCTTCAGTCTTCAATACTCAGCCCTAGATTTTGTTTATGAATCCTTTTATCTTTAGCATGGATTAAAATTCTGAATATTTAGTTATGCCTCACTATACACCGACAATGATCCTGCTAGGAATTACATGGGCCAAGCTCTGTTCTCTTGCGCCATCCCTCTCCTACTTGTACTTCATTGTATTTCTTTGAAGCTGCTATTGCTCACTATTTGAATACCTGCTATTTATCATTTTGTTTTATCATTACTGCAACAACCCTGCTAGGAATCGCATAGGCCAAGCCACTTGATTCACTTGCGCCATCCCTCTCCTACTTGTGCTTTGTGCCATTTTTACTTCAAAGTAATTGTCATCCCAGTGCCTTCCCTTGCCGATGTTGCTATACTCCTACTCTTTCTGGATTCATGTGAACACGCAAGAACGAAGAGATCACTCTGAGGGGATAAGCTACAACACAACTGGATTTGCCTCTGCTCAGTAAACTCCAGGTTTAAATCATCAAAGTTATTATCAAATAGAGTAGTGAATCATTTTATTTCAGTTAAGCTCACTTTCAATATTGCCAGGGAAGCTGTGGGGAATGATAGTTTCTGAGAAACTATGATTTGTTCCTCACTTCTGAGGTAGGATTGAAGGTTTTCAATTAAGTTAATTAGCTGTCTTTTATTTAGATTCACACATCTGCATAGGTGAATAACCACACCGGGTTATCTCGCTTGTTTAGTTTTAGTATAGAGTAGTTTAATTGTTGCTTGTAATTATAATGTTTCAATTGTATATTTTGTTTAGATTAGTTTCCCTTTCAATAGTAGTATAAATTGTTATTTTCAGTTTAAGTTAATTTGGAGACTTCATAACTAGATTAACACTGAGATCCTCGTTAGGAGATTAAACCATAGGGAACTTATGCTACCCGTTCATAGCCTCTAAATCTCCCGTTTGTCATTTCAGCTACCAGGAGATCACACTACCAGATTTTAGTCACTGATCCTCCCATGGTTAGCCATAAGAAAGTTGCTTGTCGATTCTCATCCTCACCTGTAACTTTTCTATTGTTGAAAACTGACCATAATCCCGATGTGACTTCATCTAAGTCACCCGCATTTCAAACCACCGGCTGTCTCGGCACGACCTCGGGAGGTCGGGTATGGGGAAGGTCACTTGTCGATTATCATCCTCGCATGTCACTTTTCTATTGTACAAAATTGGTGAACCCAACGTGAAACAAACAACTGTTTCACCTTCTCTTTGAGAGTTTCATCTTATCTCATCCACCTTCGCTCCTTCCCATTATTCTGCGGGTATTCATATACCCCCAAATATGTCGGGATTCGATGCATATGGCAGACCCCTCTTGGGTCTTGAGGCATACTACGCCCAACAAAATAGACAATCATCACCCTCACTCTCGGTATGGGGTGACAACTACTCAACTAATCAGTTGTCAACACAAACTCCAAGAATCAGATATAATTCATCTTTTCAAACTGAGGAGTTAGATCAGCCCCTCAAAAACAACAAACAGAGCCTTCAGGCTCGAATAATATGACGTTTACCGGAGAATCTGGTTCATCTCCTCAGATGCTACTTAGACCACAAATTAGTAGACAATCAGACCCATACCTGGTCTTAGATGATGAACAATCAATACGTTATCCTAGGAGTGAACAACGCTCTCGGGGTATGTACCCACCTGTAGGAGGTTTACAACCACAACCCGAGGTCTCTTTTCAAGAAAATACCTCTATGCCACTGCATATAGGAAATACTCTCGGAGAAACTTGGCAAGATAGTGATCAGTTCATAGCAGGATATCACATGCCTATACAACACTAGGGTATACAACAAACGCCACTAAGGCAAAGCACCGTGACTTCACCAAATGAAGTCATTTCAACGTTAGTAGAAAAAGTGAGAGGGTTAGAACTTGCCCAAGCAAGTCAAAATTGTAATTCATGCAAGCAGGAGTTCCAATCCTCCACACCATCCTAGCCAAGTAGACCTCCTCACAGGAATAGGCACGTTAGGCATGCCTCCTCAATATCCACAACAAACACCAACTAGGCCCATCATCTCTAACACCGTTCCTCCCGGTCTAGTACAAAACAATCCATTCCTGGACAATACCCCATCATACTTAAACATGTACTCCAAATCACCACAAGGAGATATGTTCTCCTCTCCCGGCATGCTTGCTCAAACACAGGTGTTTCCTTATGCCCCTACCAATGCATACGTTACGCCATATCAACAACCCATTCCACCACAACTCCCTCAACAAGCACCATCAATGGTCGAAACCTATGCGATAGGGACTTATTCAGAATATTTGAAAGAGCCCTTAGATTTCACCATACGAAGCATCATGCTTCCAAGACCCCTTCCCGATTTACCCAAGTACAAAGGTGAGGGAGATCCAAATGCACATATCAAGGCTTACGCTACAGCCATACGAGAATTACTCCCTTGGGATGGGGTCGTTGCTAAAATATTCCCCAAAACTTTGGAAGGCATCGCTCTTGATTGGTATTATAGAATACCTAAGGCTTCAATCCATTCGTTTAAACAACTCGTTTCAGAGTTCATTAAAGCATTCGACATGAACAAACTGTTAAGAACAGGAATCAGGGAATTCTTGCACATTAAACAAGAACATAATGAATCATGCGCTCATTTCATCCAGAGATGGCGTACGCTTCTTTATTCTTCACCAGGGGCTCCAAATATGGACCAAATGGAACTATGTGATTTATTCCTTCATTCTCTCAGCAGAGAAGTGAAGGAAGAAGTCCAGAAGTTCCCACTAAGAACTTATGATGAAGTACTTGAGAGCGCTCTTCGAATAGATCAAGCAGCGATAGATAGTGGTCGTAAGACATATGGAACAAATGGGAAATTAATCACTCCCAATCAAAACACTATGACCTATCCTAATGCTGGGAATACCGATCAAGGACCCAAGATCCTTAATAAAAACCGTGGGGTTACAATAGATGGAGTCACTGATCAAGTCAAAGGACCAAATGTTGTGAACACCCCGGCACCTGCTAACAATCAACGCAATAATAACTTCACTCCAACGATCAATACGGTGGATTCTAATCATCCTCCACAACAGAAAATCTAGTCACAAGGCCTTGCTTGAGGCCCAGATGGATATCAAAACCAAATCCAAAGGCCACAACCTCAAAATTTCAACTATAACAACCAACAGCCCAATCAGAACTTTGGGCCACAACAGGATTCAAACCGACGACCACGGAACTATAATCCCAATCTATATTGTGGTTTCCAAAAATTAGGGTCATGATACTAGGACTTTCCATGACTGCAACAAATTCTTACAACGTCTACCAGAAGAGCAAAAACAACTCTTTGTAGATATGTTTCTGGAAAATCCTACACTGCCACTTGGTATGGGATCAGTTTCCACTCAAAATGCACCTCTCAAGATCTTCAATGATCCTCTCCCAAATCATTCTAACAATAACAAGTTAGATCCAAACGGGAAAAACAAAGGTATCATAATAAGAAATAACAATCAAGACACCTCAACTCCTGACAACTCTCAGATTGCTCCTAACCTAGGTTCAAATGGTAATACAAAAATATTGGGATTAGTTGAGCTAGAGGTTGAGTGTGAAATTAATGCAACAACTTGGACAAAGGAGTATGTTTCACAACCCCTACCCGATATTTTCTCCACACGAGATGAAGTTCCTACAAATGCTAAACCGGTAGGATCCTATGATTTAATATCATATTTGAACAAGACCTTTTCCCACATTTCATTCCTAGATTTGCTGAAAAATTCACCCACGCATCGCTTTGCGTTGCTCAATGAATTAGGTCTTGGTCATCTAATCAATGTTACGCCACCACCCGAAACACAAGTGAACCATGTAGACTTTGATATCCACCTGCCGAGGCAGCCAGATAGGGATACCGAATTTATATTCGACATAAACAAAATGCCAACAGATGATGAAATTACACGTAGAGGTGATCCGGCCTTGCATTTACAGGTGTGGGTTTACAACAATTACGTTAAACGCGCAATGGTGGACAATGGGGCAGCAGTTAACATAGTCCCCTTCTCTTTCCTTCAAAAACTAGGATATGGGGAAACAAATTGTTCCACGACTCGAAATACATTGAGAGGCTATGATAGCCTTAAGGCCACTTCGATTGGGACTATAATACTACCAGTCACCTTAGGACCCAAAACAATCCTCACTGAATTTTATATTATAGATCGGGAAACCAACTATAATATGATTCTCGGTCGTCCATGGATACACCACATGAAGGCAATCCCTTCCACGTTATTCCAAGAAATAAGATTTCTACACTTAGGAAAAGTCTTCATCGCTCAAGGGGATCCTAGACCCTTTGATATACACTTAGAAAACCTCAAGAAAAAGAAAGGAGTCCATATAGAGCATGAACTTCCCATGAATCAATTAAACAAGCCGCCTCTAACAAAAGAGTTAGTCCCGGTCACCCCAAACATTCCAAAGGTTGAATTTGTTGACCCAAAAATATACGAGGTGGCAAAGACAAATAAAGATAAGTCAATTTCTGTGGAAACAGTCTCCACTAAAACCACAACAGGAATTATGAAACTCTTGGAGAATGACGAACCGATATTTCTCCCATTCGAACCTCAAGGAATGGGTAGTCTTCTCGGTATAGCATCTCTTCCCTCCGATGACCTAAATCTAGATATAAACATGATAGAATTAACAAACGAAGAAGGGCAATTTAAAATTGAAACGATGCCTATCAAAACCATCTCTAGGCACTGCCCTATTCTAAAGTCTGGTTTCGACCCATGCATGTCTGAAGCTAAGTTTTCCCTATCCATGGGGAAAGACCTCATCATTAACACAATGCTCGCTATGAGAGAGAAGGTCGAGCAGCATAGTCATGCTCACCCACATGCCATCTCTCAAAAACATGACAAAGAGGCATGCGAACACCTCTTTCAGAAAAATGTTTTTAATAATGGGACATATACACCTCTGGGCAAGGGTTGTAAGTTCAAACCCAGAATGGTAGGCCCTCGTCAAGAAAATGAAAAATTTGAGGATAATGGTTCTCCGCTGTGTACTTCTAGGGGTGAAGAATTCGATATTTGTCAACTTTCTTCACCTTAGACATCATGACATATACTTCCACCTGCATTTTTACATGTACATGGTTACAGTTGCATTACATATTCATTTAGATAGGTTCATTTTGTTCACTCATTTCATAAATATTGTAGTCCATGAACTTACTCTTAAGTAATCTGTTACAAATTTATGAAGATATTGGCAAAATTATTCAAATCACATCTCTTCAAACATCATCAAGTATTTTCAAATCTTCTCATCAAGTTCGACAGACAAACATTGATGAAACCATACCAAGACCTGCATACTTGGCTTTGCTCTTTCTTTCTACTAGGTGAAGTTTTCCTTGCCTACGGTCTGTTCTAGAAGCTTCTTGGTGTCACATCTATCCCTCTTAAAATCTCTTGGAACGAAAGGATATCCCAAAGTCATAGATCAGAAATGTCAAAATCAAATGAAATCAAAAGCGCCAAACAAACAAAATATTTTTATTTTACACACTTCTTTGCCCCATCAACCTTCGGCGATAAGCCCACATCTCTTACTGGTGATGTGAGGTTGGGAAAGGAAAGAAGTGCCCTTACTCGCCTGTATCTTGCCTTTGGTGAAAAACCCATGCTTCTTACTAGTGGCATGAGGTAGGGTGTGGGGGTCCAAATACATAAACTAACAAATCTTGGTATACTAAAAACACAAGTCAAATTTTGTTAAGAGAAAACAAATATCCAAACTCCAAAAAGAGATCAAATCCTCAAAACCAGATTTTGTCAACCAACTTGCCATTTATGAATCTAAGTCTAGATAAACTGAAAAGTAAGTGGCCTTCTAAGCTTGGTAGTAGTTTTGAGTAGGGTGGGTGTGTAGGTCCAAATTTGGTTCTTGTTTTGTCTGTCTCTCATCATTCCACTCAAATCAAACTCATACAACTTGTGCCCTTCCCAATTCTTGGTGTTGAGCCCTCGCATCTTACTAGTTGCGTGGATTTGGGATTGGGGCAAGTTCATCTCTTTATCGCTATACATTCATCACATTTTGCCAACATAAGAAGAAATCACAGACATTGCCCAAAGAGGCCAAAAGTTCAATACTACAACATGTTTGTCATCACATATCAGCATTACAAAAGCAAAAAAATAAAATAAAGTAAAAACATTCTGTTTAACATTTGTTATCACTTGTCATCCATTGCATACATTCTGAAAAGCATGTGAAAATCGGCGGCATTTCGACACACGGGCATGTCAGGTATAGCCTCTAACTCCCCATTTTGGGACCGCCATACTCGGACCCAACGTTTTATGCCTCTTCATGGCTAAAACGCTTCTCCGAGGGGGCAATATGTACGTACCCAAAATTGTATGTACTGTACAGTCAGAAATTGGTTACGGAAGCCCCAATGATGATTAAGATCTCTTCGCAAGGTGTTCGAATCCAGAAAGCTCGTTGAGTATACATTTGCATCCCAAAAATCCTTGTCTAGCCTCTACATGTTTTGTCCTAGCCTTTTCTCTCTTTTTCCTTGTTGTTTTGTTGTTAGTTACAGGACCGCCTCCCCGCTGGGGGTGGCGGTCCTGTGCCGCCACCCAAACCAGGAGGTGGTCCTGTGAATCGACACCTGTGCCAAGGCGGCGGTCCTCAGAATCGTCCGCCCTACGCAGGCGGCGGTCCCGTCGCACTTTCCGCAATGTTCCGACGATCGCGTCAAACGTGAAAATTCAATTTTCACCCGCATTTCTCAACCACTAAAGCTTGTATTTATGTTTTAGCCACCTGAATAGTGATTTATCTTTGTTTAATGGTGAGAGAGTTCAATTTGAACTTGCCTTCTGGTGATTGTAAATGCTATAAATATGTAGCTTGTTTACAAGTAAATGGTCTTGGTTCTTTGGTCTGAGTCTTCATTCTTGAGCTTCAGTATTCAATACTCAGCCCTAGATTTTGTTTATGAATCCTTTTATCTTTAGCATGGATTAGAATTTTGAATATTTAGTTATGCCTCACTGTACACCGACAACGATCCTGCTAGGAATTACATGGGCCAAGCTCTGTTCTCTTGCGCCATCCCTCTCCTACTTGTACTTCGTTGTATTTCTTTGAAGTTGCTATTGCTCACTATTTGAATACCTGCTATTTATCATTTTGTTTTATCATTGCTGCAACAACCCTGCTAGGAATCGTATAGGCCAAGCCAGTTCACTTGTGCCATCCCTCTCCTACTTGTGCTTTGTGCCATTTTTACTTCAAAGTAATTGTCGTCCCAGTGCCTTCCCTTGCCGATGTTGCTATACTCCTACTCTTTCTAGATTCACGTGAACACGCAAGAACGAAGAGATCACTCTGAGGGGACAAGCTACAACACAACTGGATTTGCCTCTGCTTTCAAGAAACTCCGTGTTTAAATCACAAAGTTATTATCAAATAGAGTAGTGAATCATTTTATTTCAGTTAAGCTCGCTTTCAATATTGCCAGGGAAGCTGTGGGGAATGATAGTTTCTGAGAAACTATGATTTGTTCCTCACTTCTGAGGTAGGATTGAAGGTTTTCAATTAAGTTAATTAGCTGTCTTTTATTTAGATTCACACATCTGCACAGGTGAATAACCACACCGGTTATCTCGCTTGTTTAGTTTTAGTATAAAGTAGTTTAATTGTTGCTTGTAATTATAATGTTTCAATCGTATATTTTGTTTAGATTAGTTTCCCTTTCAATAGTAGTATAAATTGTTATTTTCAGTTTAAGTTAATTTGGAGACTTCATAACTAGATTAACACTGAGATCCTCGTTAGGAGATAAAACCATAGGGAACTTATGCTACCCGCTCATAGCCTCTAAATCTCCCCTTTGTCATTTCAGCTACCAGGAGATCACACTACCAGATCTTAGTCACTGATCCTCCCATGGTTAGCCATAAGAAAGTTGCTTGCCGATTCTCATCCTCACCTGTAACTTTTCTATCATAGAAAATTGGCCATAATCCCGGCTGTGACTTCATCTAAGTCACCCGCATTTCAAACCACCGGCTGTCTCGGCACGACCTCGGGAGGTCGGGTACAGGGAAGGTCACTTGCCGATTATCATCCTCGCATGTCACTTTTCTATCGTACATAACCCTACAACAACAATTAGTGCGCGAGTGATTTATTTTAACATACAAAAGTTTTGTTACTTCAATATACCTTGACTAATTTCTATTTCATGATAAATCTCTTTAAAAATTTATAAAATTATGTTTGTGTCGCATCCAAATAATGTTTAGGATGTGATTCATGGTTTTGAAAACCAATAATTCTTTTTAAAATGTCTTATTCATTAGATAAATCCCCGTGTTAGTTTTCCAAAATTCGTCGAGTTTGGATTTTAAGTCTTCAATAATGTTTTTTTTTATGGTTCTTTACTAGAGAACACCCATAATTCACAGCTTATTGGGATTGTCAAAATTTTCACGTCTTCCAATAGCTTTCAATAATTATTTTCTATTTATTTTTAGTGTACTACTTGTTTTCATAAGGAAACCAAATTTCTTTGTTGTTTTACTTATTATAGTTGATGTAATAACATGTCAAGTAACATTACTATCTTTGGTACATGAGGTGGACCTATTGCTTGGTATGCATTCATTATATTTTTTACAATGAATTTTTCATTGTTGGTCTTAGATGTTCTTAGACCAAGAGTCTTCATAGTGGGTCTAAACTTAACATTTCTCATCATTTCAACAAACAATCAACATCTTCTTGTTTCATTCAAGTTCTCATAAAATAATTTTCGTGTCTTATTAGCTTTTCTTCTACATGTGTTTAACAATCTTATCACCCATTGGGTTTAAAATATTTTCATTAATTTTCAAGTAAAATCGTAGGTGTTTTATTCAAAATTTGAATTGATGATCACAATGGCAACGTTGGTTGAACATTAGGTAATTTTTGTTCATTTCCTATATGTTGTTCATCTTCATAATTTAGTAAATTTTGTGTGTTTTGAATAGGTTGATCATTTGGTGTAACCTATATATGTTCAAATTTGGAATTGTTTAATCATTGCTTATTTCTTTATTTATTAATTCATTTAGTGTTTGATAATTTGTTTCAATATCAAATTCATTTGGAATAGATGCCATACTTTCACTTCCATATATTGATTTCTTTGTTGCAAAGGACTTTTTGCATTTTTTCCTTTTGTTTCTCTTTTTCTTCTTCTTTCTTGGCTCTAGTAGATGATAGAAAATTTCTATCAACATGTAATTTATTTGGAAAATATGTAGAGGTTATTTTAATTTTCCATGTCCTTTTTGCATTTTTTCCTTTTTTATCTAGTTCTTCAAGTGTTTACCTCTGTGGTTTTCTACCCATAACTCTCAAATATATATCATCATAATACAATTGATACAATTATAATGTTCTAGGAATATGAGGAAGATGAGAAATGTAGAAAAAACATTCAATTCTCAAAATAAAAAATAATGATTTAATATATCAATATAAGATAAAAGACGGAATAAGAATGTCAGATGAATGTTCTAGGAATGTAAGAAACATAAAAAGTACTTAATTATCGAACAATCATTTGGAATTTCTCAAAAGAATAAAAATGTAGTAATGTGCGATAATAAAGTTGTAGAGATATTTTGGGACCAAAATCATGATAATTTGTCCTTTATACTTGTGTTTGTAACATTTATATATGGAAATAATGTAAGCGTGTTATGGTTGTTTGATTGTAAACTACCCACCCTTAGGCTTGATATCTATGTTAGGAAATATAATTTATTAGTGCTCCATTATTATAATTACGTGAGTAATTCTTCACATATTTGGCTGTATTATTTGATAGTTGTGATATTGTTGTGAGTTAAAACAATATCACGTATATAGGTGTTGAGAGAGAGATTTGAGGGAGTGTTGTTGAACAAAGATCCTTGTTTTTAGGAATACATATTCCTATATATGTGTAACTCCGCTCGCATGAAATTAAATCAGAAAATTATTATTGTGTGTTAGTCTGTTGCTGCACTTACATTTGGTGTCAGAGCGCTTGAGATCCAGAAATGCCTCTTCCATAAGTACGATCTCCATTCTTTGAGCAAGGATGCATGAGAGTCATTTACAGCTTGTGGCAGCGTTGAATCCTTGGTGATATCTTCAATGGTAACTGAGTCTTTTCCTGCATCGCAGACTGTATAGCACCATTTACCCACAATTTTTTTATTTATTTCATGCATACATTACATCAGATCTTCCACATTTCAATTTTAAACGTGGAAATTGAAGGTTTGGTATTCGATTGGAGATGTGTGTTTGTTTCTGTGTAATTAGTGTATACAGCATGGTGAGCCAAAGGGCAGTGATGACATCGCAATAGTAAAAGATATATTAAACTCGGATGTCATTTATCATATTATGCGGCTGTGTAGTCAATAGTTGTACACATGCCATCAACATTCAATAGAGAAGATTTGTTTAGTGTTCGGTTGATCCTGGGACTCCTCGCCACCATATTCATCTGTTTTGATTTAAGTATCAATTGTATTTTTCTTGGCACTCAATACGCTGCCCTCCAAAAATATATGAAGGCTACGAAATTTCTGAAGGACGTTTGCAGAGAAAGAGGACGTGTTTTCCAGTTTGGCATTACATGCTATATTTGATCCTTCATTACCTTTGCAGTGAACAGAATTAAATCGGTATCATCTATTCAAAATCTGAAGGAAATCGCCATCGATATTGACTGAGAAATGTTGTTGCAGACAACATTAATATCTGATCCGAGCCAAAAGCTGTAACGCACTTAAAATGGGAGTGAGATCTGACCTGTAGTATTTGCGATTTAGTTTTATTTTCATTGGGCATGCAAAGTAATGGAATTTGTGGTCTTCGAGGATAGACACTTATCAATTCAACCTCTGCATTTATATGCTCCTTCAAGACTGCTCGACATCCACAAAATCTTGCATTGGCTTTGACTCAATCGGCAGCAAAAATACATACACGTTGAGCTCCACATCAGATCTCACCTATTTGTTATTAAGAATAGGTATGTTAGGTTTAAAATTTATCTTATTTAGGATGTGGTATTTATAGATGCTTTTAGCAATAGATTTAGTTGATGGTTTAAAGTCAAATATTATTGAGTATCAAATCTCGTAGTGTGTAATAGTAGTGGGTGGTCTATAATCATGTGTCTTTTAGTTTAATTTGTGTATCAAAATATTAAATATAGAAAGTAATTAAATATTACTTTCCGAGTTTAAGTTTTTTAGTAAATATCCATGTAAAATTTAAAAAGTAATTTGTTTTTATTACTTTTTAAATATATAGTGTAAATTGGGAGCAATATCGGTTGAAGCCGACTCCCCTAAAGAGTGCATTTTCGGTTGAAACCGACGCTCTAAGGTATAATGGACATTCCACTAGAAAAATTCAATGGTCTCAACTTTCACACATGGAAAGTCAAGATCCAGATGCAGTTGATGAACAAAAATCTTTGGAGGATAGTAGATGGAAAAGAACCAGCACCTTCAGATCCGACCAGATTGGCAGAATGGGAAACACGGGATGATAAAGCCAAAGCCATTATTGGCCTTGCCCTTTCAGACTCTGAATTACATTATGTTGATCTAGATAAAAACTCGAAGGACATATGGGATAATCTGAGCAAATTATTTGGTTCAAAAGCAGTCAATGCAAATTTTTCCCTGAAACTTCAGCTGTTCAAGCTAAAAATGAGTGATGGAGATACAATGTCTAGTCACATCAACAATTTACGATCTCTTCTGAGACAACTTGCAGAAGTAAAAGCTCCAGTAGATGACGAGGATGCAAAAGCTATTCTGCTGAATAGTTTACCACCCAAATACAGTAATGTTGTTTTCACTCTTGGTCAGATACCTTCTAACTCATTGGAAGATATGATATCAGCTCTCCTAGCTGAGGAAAAACGGACCAAAGAAGATATAGAAGAAGAAACAACAATGTATGTAAAAAGGAAGTACAAATTTTTTTCTAAATATAAAGAGGAAAGAGAATGTTTCTACTGTAAGAAAAAGGGGCATACAGACTTCATTTTGTAGAGCTCGAGCTCAAGATATACTTAGTGGAAAACTCAAAGGAATTGAGGCCAACTTTATTACTAAAGAAAGATCAGAGAATGAGGAAGAACAAGTAAATGAAGACAGTGGCTCTGAAGACTTCTTGTTCTGAGCATGAAACCGGAGGCAGGAGGCATCGGAGGTTGGAGGTCATTCAGCGACCTCTCGTCAGTTGCCAACGACGGGGCCGCATATCAGCTTTGGTGACATGTGTGTGTGTGCAGTTTGATTTCAGTGCTTCCAGTGTGGTGTGCCTCAGTTTGCAATGATCTTGTTTTCAATAAGTGGAAATTTCACATTGAGGGGGGAACATCATTCCAATGTTCCATTTCCAGTATGTCAGCTTTTTCTATGTATGTATGAGCAACAGATTTCAGCAGAATTTCCTATGTTATTCCCTGCAGTGAGATGTGACGAGGGCTGAGAATAGTACTTTGCATATCATGATGTGGTTGTAGGTAAACCACTTGAAAACCTTCATTTGTGGTTTGTGGTAAACCAATAGCAAAACCACCATTCTTGGTTGTTGGTAATCCATTCGCAAAACCATCACTTTGTGGTTTGTGGTAAACCAATTGCAAAACCACCATTCTCGGTTTGTGGTCAACCGTTTGCAAAACCATCCCTGAGGTTTGTGATCATCCTATGAAAATCACCAGATCATGAGCAGGTGCAAGTACAAAGGCAGGTTTTCCCCATGTTCGCACTAAGGGGGGGAATGTTAGGAAATATAATTTATTAGTGCTCCATTATTATAATTACGTGAGTAATTATTCACATATTTGGCTGTATTATTTGATAGTTGTGATATTGTTGTGAGTTAAAACAATATCACGTATATAGGTGTTGAGAGAGAGATTTGAGGGAGTGTTGTTGAACAGCCTCCTTGTTTTTAGGAATACATATTCCTATATATGTGTAACCTGCTCTGCATGAAATTAAATCAGAAAATTATTATTGTGTGTTAGTCTGTTGCTGCACTTACAATCTAAGCGTAAGGGTTAGAGTATCTATTGTTTGCTTTAATCCATGTTTTAATAAAAACATACAAATATAGAGTGTTATCCATGTTGACTCGTGTGTTTTAAGACAATATTCTTAAGAAACCATTATAATGTCAAACTTTGTCTTAGCTTTGTGTCCATTTATTTCTTTCTAAAATCCAAATAGTTTAAGGTTTTGATCCTTAATTACTTTTGGTAGTGTCTTCATTTCTACCAAACACACACACACACACACACACACACACACACACACACACACACACACACACACACACACACACACACACACACACACACACACACACACACACACACACACACACACACACACACACACACACACACACACACACACACACATTACTATGTAATTTTTTATCCTCTCATCCAAATTTCAAAATAAATTACATTAGTACAATCTATGGTTAGTTCTATACACATTCAAAAAAATGAATTTTGATTTTTTTTTCTCAAAATGGGGGAGGCACACACATAGTTATTTTATTTTTGGGATGTGTCCACTTTGAAAATTACTAAAAATATGATATATTCATTGAAAAAGTAGGAAAAAATATTAGGACCTAATGCATGATCTTAACTAACTTTCTACTTAAGGTATTTGTAAAATAATTAATGCAACTCAAAAATGAGGGGACACACACGCAACACAATGATATATTTTTAGACAAAAACATGTACACTTTGTGTGCACTCCACATTTTTCCTCTTTAATCTCTATCATTTAAAAAATAGTAGTTTAAAAACTAGATTACGAGCACTACGATTCTTGTTCTTATCAAATTGTCAAATTTTGAGCATAGAAATGTTAAATTACTTGGTTACGTTCAATTTTTGTTGATTTTAGGAAAAAGTGGCCATTTTGACCCCCTTTTGGTCCCCTTTTCCATGCACTTACCTTGTATGTTATGTTCACACTTGATGTGTCATCCACCTTATGTATTTGTAGTATATATTTTTAGTTTTATTTAATAAGGAACTATTGTGTCTTGTATGAGGTTAACCCATAGGAGATTAGATAAAATATTCTAAGTTAGATGAGATGTAGTCTATAACAAGACCTTGTTCAGTGCAACCTCCATTTCTTGGTTGCACATTATACATTATTTATTATGTTGTTAAATTGATAGTGTGTTTATAGGTGTTAAATATAGTTATGAATCATATTTGTGGATGGTATCTTCCTATTGTGGTGTTTCTTTGGGCCTTCCTCATTTTTGACATTGTCTAAAGATTGTTTCTAACATGATATGAGAGTGAATTCTCATATATATGTTTATATGGTAGGCCAATGATTCCATATTTTATCTTACGTGTGTAGACACACAATCATGCACTTTGGGTAATTATCTAGTTCTTGATCACATACTACTATTCATATGATTCCTAAGTAAGAAAAGTACTAATTAACCCATGTCTTTGCCACCTTGCTTTGCTTTATGTTGCTTCTTTTGGTCTTACACCCTTATTTGATCAGTCCTCCTTTTTACTATTTGGTATTTTTCATCATGGACACGAGTGCCCACCAAGATGCCAACGTTAGGCACCCTTGTCCCCTATGTGTGCCCCCTCCTCTTTGTACTTTACTCACACTTTTTGGGCCCTTTCTATCCATTTGAGCATCTTATTTTTTGGTAGTGGGCATTTTCGGGGTTAATTACAAAATTCAAGCAAAGGAATCATATAAATATAAAGTTATGTGATCATAATCAAGGACCAAGCACTAAGCACTATCTATAGCCACCTAAGGCTACATCCATAAAGGCATCTAAGAGCTTCATTTGCATCCATATAACTCCATTACAAGGGACACAATGGCTAGTTTTCTAGATCACACTTTGTAGGAGGGAATTTAATTATATTCCATGCACAAATTTACTACATTTTACATCTAGCTACTTGCTCATTATCCAAGTGCAACACACACAAGAGTAATCTAGGGCAAAATTCCGCACACACACAAAACTACATTGGTCCTGAGATGTAGTGCAACGCTCAATCGTAAGTTCACCATAGTGACAGCTGAGGAAAATATGATCCCTCATTTTGCATCTTTCATTTTTATGATTTGATGTATATTTGAGGGTTTTATAGGGTCATTCTTTATTGCGGGTTTTCGACGACCTTGATGATCTAAGTGCGACCTCGGAGCAACTAAAGGTGACTACAAGAGAACACCTTGCAACACCTCAAGGAGGTTTTACGAGCTTTTATGCAAACCCATGCTCCTAGAAACAGGTCTAGGGAACCCACGGTGCCCTTGTCCCTCTTTAGGTGCCCCAGGCAACCTATCTCTTCGTATATGCATTTTTATGTGCTCACGTGTGATGGTTTGTGCTTAAAATTTTCTAGTTTTTCAACTCGTGCACTTTCCATAACTCTACAAATAAGCTAAGACTTCTTAACCTCTCTTTGTAATTAGGGTTTCATTATTTATTGCTTAATTTCTTGGGTATAATTTTTGTATTTCATTATATATTCATTTTACTGCAATCTTGCATTCATATTAGGCTCATATATTTACATTTTAGCTTAATCATTTTGGTTAGCCCATCTCATTCGAATACGCTTGGATCCTCATCTTTATTATATCACAGTCATAAAGTTCCTTGAATTAACTTTTCTCGATTTACTTAAAATGCATCCCGATGTACAAAGTTGTTCTACAAAAGCCTTAGAATCCATGTGTCTTCCTAAATTTATGTAGCCACAAGAAATAAGTCATATTTTCCCTCATCTATCTCAAGACCCTATCCTTCGTGATCCTTCATCCAATGACCCCATATTGGATTCCATTCAAGCCTTGCATTATTTATGTCAAGAAAAATTCAGTCTATGAAATCCATGATTACATCTCTCCAATATGAAATCCAACATCTTAAGCACATTTCTCAAGCTCATGTTTGTTCTCCTTGTCCATCTCATCTTCATTCCATGTCTTCTACCCGTGCTCATATCAAGTAAGCCCCAAGTCATACCATTGTCGAATCCACTCACAGTTGATTGTAATACTAAGCAACATGACATTCTTACTGAGCTCCTTAGTCATCAATTGATCGCTTTACCATCTACTCAATGATATCCTCCTTACTTGACTTCCAAAATATCAAGGTCACCCATATTGTAATTATCATCGGATCAATGGACATAACAAAAATTATTGTTATGATTTACAAAGAATAATCAAGCATCTTGATCATCAAGGGTTTCTCTCATTTTCTACACAACATTCTATTGCATGCCCATCTACAAATGCCACATCCACATGGGCTCCTAAATCTTCCCCTTCTACATATAATGAGCATCATGTTATCACTTTCAAGGTTCCTTCTTTGTCCAAGAAAGTGTTTCCTATTAATTCCACTCAACCTCCTCTTAAGGATGCTTCCACTTCTCTTCTCGCTCAAACCGTCTCGTGACCTTACCAAGTCAAATTAAGCAATCAAATTTGAAGATTCATTCTCCATTACCTCTTGCTACTCAATTTTCTATAGTATTACTAATCCAATCAAAGCAGCCTTTCATAAATCTCAATTCAACTTGGCATCCACTCAATTCCACAACGTCACCAAGTAAGCCATCGTCATGCAAGGTCCGTCCATAATCACCACTCCAACAACCAATCACATTTGTTAAAGCAACTACTCCTTAAACTAATAGTCAAGACACACTTCAAACTCTGCCAAATCGCATGCTCTTAATGTTACCTCCACTGCTCCACACACCGCTTGGTCTTTGGTAGGTGATTTTCTCACCTTACCCCCTAGCATCAACATGTGTTTTATATTCACATCATTTCACACCTCACTTTTAGCATATTTCTCTTCACACATGCTAGCATCTTCACTACCCAATGACGCACTCTTGTGTTTTGGTTCACACTTGAATGTTGAGGGCATCCTATACACATGAACCTAAGACACTACACACACTTGACATACTCAATCTCCATGCATATCTATCAACTTATCTATCACATAAATAACATAATACACTACCCACAACAACACACTCTAGTCCAATGGTTCATACTCGATTGCTGAGGGTATAAATAAAAATTGAACCTCACCTCATCACACCTATAGCATTCTATGATTTTCTCTTCATAATCAATCAATCAATTTTTTGTGACATTTTTAACCATCGCATTATCCATACATTTCGTGATATATGCTTTGTGCTACATCGTCATGTTTTCCTAGCATTTTATCCATACGTCTTGTGATATACGATTTGTGCTACATCACCATGTTTCCTTCCAAAGATCACATTCATCTATTTTGTGATACACGCCTTGTGCTACATCATCATACATATTACTCACCCATCTAATGATATACACTTTAGGCTAAATCATCACACATTATATCACCTCATTCTGCAACACTCATACTTATGACACAGTCAATATCATCTATACATCATCATTATACAATCAACACACCAACCATTATCCATCAACCCTTTCTACATACAACACATCTTTCAAACCATTTCCCGATGATGCAATCTTGTTTACGGTTCATTATTGAATGCTCAAGGGGAATAAATAAATGAACCTCATTGCATACATATGTATCCACTCGGGGTTTCGTTGCTCCTATCATTGATATTGCATTCCATTCCATCTCATCCACATCATACTACATATCTTGGTTGCATTTACTCTTGTTTACTTATGCTTTTACATGTTCATCTTATTACACATGCTAGATAGATATCTTGTATGTCATTATCTTTATCATACACACATGCACGTTCACTTTCCTTTCTAGTTGTGATCGCATATTTTACATATCCATTACATGCAACATGGATACTTGGCGCAATCTATTACTAGTCCCATAAAAGCTCCTAGGGGCATCCACTTTCATACACTACAGGTGTTATTGTTTCATTTTGTTTCATAGCACATTACTTTATCATATTATACATGCCTTGACATACTTTTTATCTTTCTAACATGCTAATGGGTGTTTCATGTGCAACATTTTTTTGTAGGATTACTTGTTTCCATGGTTGTCTGCTACACTATTTGCTTTTGCTTGTAATTGTTTACGGGATTTGCCCTATGTCTTGCTTGTTCTATGATTCCTTATGACCATTATGGCCTTGATTGTCTTGCGACATCATGAGTGATGTCCCGTGTTTGTAACCAAATTTTCACGGTATACATTATCTTCTTGCATGTTTGTCTTAGCTTACACATTTTCTACTAGCTTACATTTTACATGAGTGTTTTTCTTTTCTTGTACTAAAAATTATTTTCCTAGCCACTTGTTTGTGTATTCCTTAGTTTCTACCAAACACATTCCCTACCCTCTCGTAAGGCGTAGTTTCAACACAACGATCGGTCCCGCTTTAGGACACATACTCTTTCAAATGACGTTGCATACACCCCAAACGAGGGGGCATCATCTCGGTGAATCGCACCCCATACAATGTCATACAAAACACAAGACTAGTACAACATAATTTTAAGTTTCGGATAAGGATCGAATTAGACTTGGGTCCTTAGCACATGGGCCTTTCCCGGATGCCCGAGACTAGGGGTAAATACAACGGCCTTTCTTGGATACCGAGACCAGGGAAAATACACAAGTGATTGTTAGTTCAAAGACAATCTATATAACTCCATACACGATGGATTTTACAGGGGCTTAGAATAAGACTTGGTTCCCCTAGCACATGCGTTTATACACATATGCAAAGTGGTGTTCTACACAATAGGAAGTAGTTAAAGGTTAGACGATGACACCAGACTATTCTCCCTACACTTCTTTCATTTCATTAGTGTGAGATTGCCCGAATAACTCGTGCATCTACATAATCTACAGGATCCTTTTCTACACTCTCTCCTCATCACGGATCAGGTGCAAATGTTCCTTTTTCACACTTTCAACATTTTTACATACTTCCTTACACACATTTTTTACATATTTTGATCATATACATGCGTAATCGACTACTTGTCAGCCTTCTCTTTTTAGGTCCGTCGATGGGAAAACGATACTTAACATAAAAAACAACAACATCCCACAAATCAAAATCCACATCGACATCAACAACAGTACATCATGACATCTACATATGTGTTTTCGCCCGAGGTTCATTTTCATCATCAATTTTTACACTTCCTCATCTTTAGCATCCATGCTTTGTCTTGTCCCTCGACACGCTTTTCTACATTGATCTACATTGTTATTAGGTATGTATCTCTATCTACTTTACGTTACTACTCGATTTCCACTCACCAACATAAAGTGGGGGAAAATGTAGACACACAATCACACACTTTGGGTAATTATCTAGTCCCGATCACATACTACTATTCATATGATTCATAAGTAAGAAAAGTACTAATCAATCCACGCCTTTGGCCACCTTGTTTTGCTTTTTGTTGCTTCTTTTGGTCTTACACCCTTATTTTCTTAATCTTCCTTTTTGCTCTTCGACATTCGTAATCCTGACACCAAAGACCCAATTAGGACACTAGCGTCAGTGCCCTCGTCCCCTCCGGCGCTCCTGTCCACTTTGTACATTACTCATACTTATTGGGGTCCTTTCTAGCCGTTTGAGCATCTTATCTTTTTGGTAGTCGGCATTTTCGGGGTTAATTATGAAATTCAAGCAAAGGAATCATATAAATATAAATCTACGTGATCATAATAAAGGACCAGAACTAAGCACTATCTATCACCACCTAAGATCGCATCCATCAAGGCATCTAAGATCTCCATTTGCATCCATATAGCTCCATCACAAGGGACACAAGGGATGGTTTTTGCATCACACTTCACAAGAGGAAATTTAATTCTATTCCATGAACAAATATATTACATTCTACATCTAGCTACTTACTTGTTATCCAAGTTTGACGCGTAAAAGAGAAAACTAGGGAAAAATTCCGCACACGCACACACACAAAAATACATTGGGTCTGAGATGTAGTTCAACACTCAGTCGTAAGTTCACCATTATGAAAACCGAAGACACTCGACCCCTCATTTTACATCTGTATTTTTTAGGATTTGATGTTTATTTGAGGGTTTTGTAAGATCATTCTTTATTGCAGGTTTCCAGCGACCTCGACAATCTTGGTACGACCTCGGAGTGAATAAAGGTGACTATAGGCGAACACCTTGCGACACCTCAGAGGAGGTTTTCTATAGACCCATATGCCCGAAACATGGCTAGGGCACCGCCGAGCCCCCATGTCCCTCTTGGCGCCCTAGTCTAGCCTATCTCCTCATAAATTTGCATTTTTGTGTGCTCTAAAGACGATGGTCTCATGCTTTACATTTTTAGTTTTCAACTCTGTGCACTTTCCAAAACTCTACGAATCAACTAAAGCTTCTTACCCTCTCTTTGCAATTAGGGTTTCATTAATTTTTGTTTAGCTGCTTGGGTATAATTCATGTATTTCATTATAGATTCATTTTACCGCAATCTTACATTTTGATTAGGCTCACACATATTTACATTTTAGTTTAATCAACGTGCATGATGGATATAAATCCTTTATTTTAAATGTGTCCTTGCTTCATATATTGATCCCAAATTTCAAAACGGGTGAAGACCCACTCATTACATTCATATAAGCTTTAGGTAATCCTATAAGGTGGGGTATTACGTTTTGTCTCACTCTCTTAAGGTTATATACCCAGACATGTTACCTATTCCCACGGTGGGATATAAATTGAAGATATTATTTATCATTGTTTTAGAGCTCATATTTTTATTTAAGATTTATTTGGTTGCTAAATATTGTGCGTAATAGTCACCTAGAACTATGTGTACAGCTTGTGTAAATTCATGCATATCGCTTTAGATATCATCGTATTATTATTATTGGTACTCACCCATGCACATGGTGTAGACACCAAAATTTGGTCATTTGGAATTTGATAATGTTCGTTGCAAAGATACATTCCTTATATATGACTTGTGTGGATAAACCGAGCTAAAACACACTATCTTACTCTATCCTATGGCTTAATTCCTTATTCCAAAGATTTATACAATGTATATCTCTTGTCCATGCCCTTCTAGATAATCGCTTAAGCTTTTGACCGTGTAGGACAAAACTGTCAAGTAAGGACAAAATTGATTGTTCGATTCTTTCCCTATTGTTTGATCCTATCCATAGCCTTCAAACGACTGATTTTCAAATGGGTAATTTTTTATGAGTCATTATTTTCCCTTTGGGTCATCTTTAGTGTCAAATATTACCCTTGGATTCATATAAATACAAATCAAGATACTTATCAATAGCTCATATAGAAAATTTTTGTCAAGTGTTAATGAAGTTGCCCCATGCTTCTCTATTTCATGAGCAAACACTAGGCCCAACCCACATGTAAGTATGAAGCTCTCTAAACTAGGTTAGGAGCAATCCCATATATGTAAAATACATTAAAATCCAAGTCAAAGTAAGCATTATCAAGTGTTTGAGAGCCAACTTTTAGTTGCATGCATGTAGATGAAAACATCACAATTGTACTTCCAATAGGTGAATAACTATGTGGGTTTTCGGTTCTGGTAGTGTTATGTGGGCAATGCAAAGGTGTTTCAATCCAAATTGCTAACCCTTTTTATGGGATTTTAAAGGAATCTAGGGTTTAATGAAGAGAATATTGATTTCAAGAAATTACATGAATCTTTAAGGATCCCAAATTTCATACAAAGAAACACATTTAGGGGTCATAGTGGTCGTGTAGCCACATATTGATTTTCCGAACATGACAGTCAATGCAAAATTAGACAGTTA
Organism: Taxus wallichiana var. yunnanensis; assembly: GCA_018340775.1. NCBI lineage: Eukaryota > Viridiplantae > Streptophyta > Pinopsida > Cupressales > Taxaceae > Taxus > Taxus wallichiana. The sequence continues at coordinate 555,791,752 of CM031234.1, forward strand.
TAACTAGTCAATTTTGTCCTACTAGGCGATTCTTTTCAAAGGTAGACAAACACATAATTTTGGAGATGAGAAAATACATCATATTTCCAACATGTTTACTCCGGTTTCACATCTAGATTGGTCATCAAAACACAAAAAATCTAAGTGTACTATCCTCTTGTATTTTTTAATAGTTAGATTGTCCCTTAATTTATCAAATCTCTTTATCATTTACTTTATGTTCATATATGGATATTGAATGTTAATTTAATAATACAAATGTACATCCCTTCTAGATGTCAATCCTAATCGTGTTTTATCACCACATAAAATGAACAATTATATAGTGTAATCACATGCATAAAAATAAGAATGTATTTATAGGTTCCTTGTACATTGTACATTTTCTTAGGGCTTTAGGTGCGTAAGATTTTTAGGAATACCATGTATGTCTTACTTTGATATGTATGTGAGCACTCACACATACACACATCAAAGTGGGAGTGAAGTGTAGACACCTAAAAATGGCTCTTAGGCATCTATTAGTTAAATGAGACTATTTTAATGTTTTTGTGTACATTTCAACTATTAGTTAAAATTCAGAATTAATGACGTGGTTTGACCTATTTTTATGGTCCATGACCCCTCTCTTAGCTCTCTTATCTCCTTGCTCCTCATATCTTCCCTTGATTGGGCCATCTTGTCTTGAACATTTTTAGGCTCTAGTACCCAGACACTCATGGAAAATATTGTTGTGACCCCATTATCTTATAGGTCATCCTTATTATCTTATTTTTTTACCTTTTTAGTGTTAGAGGTTGATTTGAATGTCAATAACATATTGATTTGAATTTAATTTGTCTAAAATGTATTTGAATTTATTTTTTCTAAAATGTATATGTATTTTAAGTCAATTATCATCTCATTGTAAAGAGAATCATTTATAAAAAAATTTAAAAACGTGTTAAACATTTTGTTAAAACATTGTAGATCAAACAATAGTCAAAACATTCATGTTAGAATAATGATTAGAAAGAGAAAGATCATACTTTACATAACAATGGTTTTCTGGACTGATAAAATATTATACTTATTAGTGAGTTGTGTTTAATATTGTTACGAATATAGAGTGACAAATACTACCAATTTTTTTTTTTTAAAATGTTAAACTTCAGTGAATTAACAGAATGGAAGATAATTAATCCTGGAATTTCAACTTAACAGTAGCTGTCAATTCAAAAATAAGTAAAAATACTTAACATGTACAAATTTCCAGTAAAATTACGCTCTTCGAGGTGTCCACAGTCCGACACATTGATTGGACGGTTTGTCTCCCTGATACACTGGAAAATATCAACCAAAATTATTTACGACGTATGGACGGTGGCGTATAAACAATGTATATATATGATTTATAAGGTACAACTTACAAGTGAACTGGGTTTTTCTTACAGCTTTTGGACTGTACATGTCGATTGGCGCGGCCATGCAACAGAAAAACATAATGAGCCAAAATGAGATTTGACATAGGCCCTGCATGTCAACGGAAAATTCAAGGACGGCCTGCGTGACATAATTAAGTACGTATTTTAAAATATTGAAGATTAATTATTGAAAAGCTCTATGGATTTTGCACTCAACAATATTTCTTCCACTTCCCCATTAAAATTTAGAAGATTAATTGTTTAAAAAATTGCATATAAATTTGTAAAAATAAAATATTGATTTTACATTCAATAATATTGTTTTTTTTTAGAAATTAAATTGTTGAAAAAAATTTATATATAAATTTTGAAATAACAATATTGATGTCATCTCTACATTTAAATTTAGAAGGTTAATAACTTAATAGTTCAAAACCTTCCCACATAAATTTTTAAAAACATAGTTTATTTTTAAACACGAATTTTATACTTAACAATATTGTTCCCGACTTCACAATTAAATTTAGAAGATAAGTTTTGAAAAATATATTTATGTAAATTTTGAAAAATATACATAATGTAATTTTTGACACATATTTTACATTCAACAAAACTATTGGTATGGGCAAGTGGTATTGAAATTAAACCCCTCATATTGATTCACTTGTGAAATTTGACATGTCTCAAACATTTTTCATGTATCTAGATTTATTTCACAATTTTATGAAATTACAAATTGTTTTTGGGGAATATCATGGGTTATTGGTGCATTCCTTTGGCAATAGTACTATTGTAGCAATTTTTTTTTAATCAAAGAAATTGAGCTGATCAAAAGAAATCTATTTTGTATTGTTTTGTGAAAATGGTAAATATTTATATTTATATTAATATTTTATATTTATTTGAAGAAGGATTAGCCACTCTAACATGTTTCTCATTGCCAAAGCTATTTTCAATAGAGCAAAAATACAAATTACAACCCTAACAAATTGGATAGTACAAAAATAAATTGAAATCCATTGTGTAATGTTTTATGGATTTGGAATTGCTACCCAATTTTTTTCGATCAACAATTATTGATAAAATGTGTTGGCTTATGTTTCCATGATTGGGTATTTGGAGCAATATGGCTACTTTAGTTATTTAATTCAATCAGTATTGCCCAATCATTCGAAACATTTGGTCATTTTTCTAATTTGACAATGTATAATGTTGGATAACATTTCTAGCTATTCACACGCAATCAAAGACACTATGGACAGAGACCACTTTACAGTTTAATTAACATTACCACTTATACAAAATTTCGAGTGAGTCTTTTGCATGAAGTGGTATAGATGGGACAAATTTAATTATAATAAGGAAACTAATTTTAACAACTCACTTTAATAGATTTAAGGAAATTGGCAAATTTGATGTGATACCATTGTATTTGTATGGGAAAACCATTTTAATATCTTTTAAAAATGTAATGAAGAAATAATTCGAATTGATCTTTCATAATCTAGAGGAGTAATATAGAGGGCGCCAAAACTTTTCACCTGTTATATTTTTGATATCATCTCTAACATTATTACTTTCACTAAGTTTTAATGTTTTCACTTGATCCATTGGAATAGCTTGTTGATGTATCACTATAATTTATTAAAGGTAAATGTTGGAATATAGGGGAAAGTGTCTAAATCATAAAAAATGTTTTTCCTTACAAAGTGTAACCATCCTTTAAGTAGTGATAAATAATGATGATATAACTACATAAATATGTTAGATCAAACAAAACTCCAAAATGATAGTCAAATGGATGTCAAAATTATTTTTTTATTCATTAACATTCTAATACATTATTACCATCACAACGATCATTAAAAATACTTATGAATATTAAAAACATTAACATCGAAACATTTAAAACGAGTACTCATGTTGCAACACAACTCATCTTTTAAAATTGTCGCAATTATGTGTATAAATATTCATAGGCCCTCATTTTGGTTGATTTATATTGTATGTCTTTCTTTTGCAAAATTAAGAAAAGCTGTGTTATTGGGTAGCAATTATTTATTTAGTTTATAATAATTAAATACGAACAAACTGTTTATTGAAAGTTTAATGTATACATTTATTTTGCAGATTTTGAATTAATCATTGGAATTGTTGAATATTGGTTGCGACTATCCAACATCTTAGAAGCATCATTAAACCATGCATCTACATGTCATCGTACATATTATTTTGCTACTTGATTTGATCTTAAGTAGCGATTGCACATGAGTTGCAAATTACGCTCAAAATGATGTCAACGTTGAATTTGTGGATTTTTTTCTATGTATTATATTTTTCTCATGTATTACATCATTTTTTCTAAAAAATCATGTGTCTATGTGTACTTTCACATTTCACATACATGTCATCACCGCATTCCATGAGACCATTGATACAATTTTCCAAACAATTCACGTGCCTTGGGTATGCTTTCACATTTTGCATACATGTTTATTATCTCATGTACAACTATGACATCTCACAAACAACCAATTTCAATTACATTTTGAAGGATGTCCATACCTTTAAGGATGACACAAGTTGGCAAGATGGTGGAAAAAATGAACTCCTCAAGTTGGACAATTGTTTTTTTACATTACGCTTTAAAGACTCCAACATTTTTTTAGCATGCCTATTTTGTGCATATTCAACCATCATTGTATGCTACGAGACTGCATTTTGATGGGACAAAACGATTCGTGTGTCTTCTGTAATCTCCCATATTTTGTATACAAGGTTGTGAGGGATTTACAAAGATAACATCTAACAACAATCCACTTTACCAATTACATATATATGAAAGTTACCAAAGCATTTTTATAGTCCATGAGACCACATTTGATTGTTTGAGGCATTGCTTCTAAAAATCTTAAAGTCTCGTCAAAAAAACTATTTTGTACATATCCTACAGTCATACTAGTCCGTGAAACCACATAGCAGTCCATGAGGCCACATTTCTTTGAGGCATTTTGTCAAATATTTCCCCTACCCTGCGTTTATGCTTTCACATTTTGCAATAATATCTACCAAAGCATTTGCAGCAGCATATAATGTCAAGAATCCCTTTTCCATAATTTTATGAGGGATGTTCAAACCTAATTTTAAATCTCCCATTGGCACAACTAAGAGGATTTTAGAAAAGGTTGTGATGTCCTACTTTACACCTGCCAAATACGTGTGCTTAAAAATTTTCAGTGGCCTTTTCAACAATCCAACCCAGTTTCTATCGTCTATACGTTGTTCTAAAACTCTTATTTTTCCACATGTTGGGTAGAATGCCATTCTTTGGTTAAAACCAACAGATTCAAGCTTTGATTTTGGTAGATCTGAAAAGAACACCAGCTCCAATACAACGCAAGTTTTGGAATTTGAAATTTTCATTTAATATACATATCTTTATATTTTGTTGCGTGTTCATACCCTGCTCTAAAACTTCCATTTAGGCACAGGTGTAATTTATGGGGAAAAAAATTGTAAACAGACATCAAATTTAGCCCATTCTCCATCAACCCTGTATGAGGGAAATCTTGCAATTGAGAATTCGTCAATATTTAATTGCTGCATATGTGCATAGTTTCCTGGTTTATCCAACAATTGAATTTTAATCATATATCTTTAAAATTCATACAACCCTGCAGGGTTCGGAACACAGCATAGATTTATTTATAACTAGACTTTTATCCATCTGTCAAACCCTGAATTTCTTGTGAACAAGGAACAATATTTTGTAACAAAATAAACAGATCGTATTTATAGCTTGAAATCCAAAATGTTCAGAACACGAGTAAAACTGATTGAATCCTAAAAATACACAAATTACAGCGATGAATTGGTTTCTGCGTTTTTTTCTCTAGCGTTTCCTTGGTTTCATCTGTTTTTCCAGTCACAGTTTCCTTCACCTCCTGGCCTGTGCTGACGGTGCTCTGCCAAGCATCTTGCACCTTATATTTGGCCTCCTCCTGTCTGGATAAATGGCGCTTCTGACCTGCGTTGAAACCCTCATACATTTTCATACTCAAACATTCCATTTACTGCATCCCTTCAATAGACAACCATCTTCTTTTCTTACTGCAACTTCACATGCAGTTTGAATTTGCACCCATTTTGGATCCCTCCACAAATGTATAACATACAAGAAGAACAAGAAATTGATAGCAGATACAGAAGAGACGTTGTTGTAGTGAGAGGTGAAGGAGCTCACATCCCAGGTATTCTCCTCTTTCACAAGCATGATATATAAACATTTTATGGCGGTTCAGAGCCGTGTGAAAGTTGGAGAAGTAGGTTTCATTTATTTCTCAATTTAATGCTATTTATTGAAAATACGTAGGAAAGACCCCTAACCTGTCGCATTCAGGGAAAAGTAGAAGACTGCAATTGTAGAGTACCAGGTCAGAATCTGCCGGAGAAAAGAAGTTGTTGGAAAAAAGATCGCGGAAATTCTCTCACCGGAATTTGACGCATTCCAGTAAGGACATCTTCAAAGGTGGACGCTTCAGGCAAAAAATGTAATATGCTATCAAATATTAAAAAATTTAGAATTAATTGTATATGAATTTATGGAGATTGGTTCCCAAAGCTCTGCGTACACAATAAAGAGGTTGTGGGTTTAGGTTGTGATATTGTTGAGTGTAAAATTCATGTTGGAAAAATATTGTACGAGTTTAAGTCGTGATATTGTTGAGTGTAAAATATGTGTTGGAAAATACATTGTATGATTCAAGTCGTGATATTGTTGAGTGTAAAATCCATGTTAAAAAACACTCTATGAATTTAAGTTACGATATTGTTGAGTACAAAATCCGTGTTGGAAAACACATTGTGCAGTTCAAGTCATGATATTGTTGAGTGCAACATCCATGTTGGAAAACACATTGTGCGGGTTTGAGTTGCAATATTGTTGTGTGGGAAATCCATGTTGCAAAACATATTGTGTGGATTTGAGCTGCAATATTGTTGAGTGAAAAATATGTGCTGGAAAACATGTTGCTTTAGTTCAAGTTGTTATTTTTTTGAGTGCAAAATCCATGTTGGAACCAACACATTGCATGAGTTTGAGTTGCGATTTCGTTGAGTGCAAAATCGTGTTGGAAAACACACCTTGTGGGTTGAAATCATGATAATGTTGAGTGTAAAATTTGTGTTGGAAAACACATTGCACATGTTTGAGCTACGATCTATTGTTATGCAAAATCCATGTTGAAAAATACACGATATATTTTTCAAAATTTACATATAGAAATTTTTCAACAATTAATCTTCTAAACTTAAATGTTGAGGTGGGGATGATATTTTTGAGTGTGAAATCCATTTTGAAAAATAATCTTATGTTCTTCAAAATTTACATGTGGAGGTTTTCAACAATTAATCTTCTAAATTTAAATGCGGAGGGGGTGATATTGTTGAATAAAAATCCATGTTGAAAAATACATTTTATGTTTATCAAAATTTATATGTGCAAATTTTTTAATGATTAATCTTATAAATTTAAATACGGAGGTGGGAATGATATTGTTAAATGCAAAATTTGTGTCGAAAAGCACATTAAATTGCAATATATCTAGTATAATACAATATATCTATAAAACACCATTTGCACACCATTTGCATCAATAATACAATATATCCATTCATAAACATTACAATTCATATTTAAAGAAATATAAAACACTAAAACAAGATTTGATTGTATAAAATACTATTTTAGAAGTAATAATAATTGATTGAAGGAAGTTTTAGAGGAATATCAAATCTATCATAAATCTAGATATACATGTAAAAATAAATACCACAAAGTAGGTCTAAATAGTGAGGTCAAGAAGACCAAAAAAATTAGCACAAATAGAAAACTTGATCATAATTGTTAGTGTACTCTTCCAAAGATTGTTCTTGTATGGTTGTTGCAACTAATAGCTAGGGTAAAATTGATTTCACTACCCTATTTGTTAATGTCGGGATCCAAAAAGTCACTCACTATTTTAAAATTGTGTAAAGCTATGAAAAATGATCTTTCCTCTTAGATCCCTAATAGAGCAATAACACCTTGGAGGAACATAATAAAATACCAAGAATGTTTCAAGCGGCGTGTGTTATCCCTATTATTATCGGCGCTCTTGCTACGAATAGTTTTTTTGAAGCCAATGCTCCAAGTATTATACACGTCAAAGATGGTCCAATATAATGCAAGTATCGAACCTTTTTCACTTTCAATGTTTTAATCAATGCAAGATGTTTTTAATATTTTCTTAAATGTTTGAATACATATTTTGAATGTGTGAGCATGAAAAACTAGGCAACAATGGAAAGATAGGCAGAACACAACAAGAAACCTCTCCTCCGAGTTTCTCTTGCAAACCTCAGATAAGATTGTGGAAGTGTTTAACCTTGTGGAATCTTGTGAACAATTGGATTGTGGGTGCTCTTCAATTTATCTCCAAAATGAGGGATTGGAAATGTTAGGAGCACAATTTGGACATAGGGAAGCTTGCAATATGTAGATTTTAGCCTTTTCCAAATACTCTCCAACCTTCTTGTGGAGAGTATGGCATGTTTTTATAATAGGAGGAAAGGCCAAGTAGTGGTTGAAAGTGGTTGCAGATGGTTAAATGAACTCATCAATACACATGCTTAAAATAACACTGGAGGAAATTGAAACAATTCGAATGGATTGAATATCTATTGAGGGGTAGTAATGAATTTTTGGTGGAAAAAGTTTGCATCCGGGAAGGTGGTTGTACATGCACTTTGCTACTTATACCTTTCTAGGATTTTGGAAGTGGAGTGGGAGTGGAGTTGACTAAGACAATGAAGTGGAGTCCAAATAGGAAAATAGATTTATTTTCCAATTTAATAACTAATTTAATTAGCTATGAAGTGAAGAATATAATTAACCATTTATTTAATAAATGTTTAATTAAACTAGCTAAAGTGTGTTAGGAATTAATTTAATTAATTCTAAAAGGTAATAGAATTAACTTAATTAATTCTAAGGGTTATGATGCAAAGTATGAATCAATTAATTTAATTAATCAATTCTAAAGGATGTGAATAACTAAGGATAAGCTGGAAAGAAGTATGTAGTTTTGGGGTGTCTACATTTGCCCCTCTTTAAAGTGTTATTATGAAGTAATAACATTTTAAAGATAGTAGACACATGTAGATTAGTGAGTGGAAGACGGGGAAACCGGTGAATCATTTAGATGTCCCAGTGAGTGTGGATGATAAGGGGATGCCCCTCAAGTGGATGGGTGACATAGAAAAGCCGTGGACAATTGCTTGATAGGAAGAAGATAGATGAAAAGGAAAAGGGAAGTGAAGGAAGAGGGAAGGGACTATGCTCGTAGCATGAGTTTTCATTTAGAGAGTGAAAGTTAGAGAAACCTTATTTTGTTGTTGCACAATAGATTTGTCACCATGATTATGAAAGAATCATGATTTTTAACCCATTATGTGCATAAAAAAACACACACAAAATAAACAAAATCAAAAAAGGAAAACAAACTCAATATACATAGTAGGTGCAAGCATCATGGTTATAAATGAACCAAGATATTATCATATTACTTGTAATTGGTCCAAAGTAAAACAAGATAAAACAAACCCAATATACAACGTAAAAATATGCATCATAGTTATAAATGAGCCAAGATGATAATGAAATACGTGCACTTGGTCCATAAAATAATAACAATGTAACACAACTTTGAAAGAAAGAGAATAAACTTTGCCCCTAATTTGTTCCACAATGAATAAGCAAACAAATTTGAATGCCCCTATGAAACAATATATGTAGAGGGATTGGATCGGACCAAAGAGTGGAGTGATCTTATGTAGTCTTTTATTTCCACTTACAAAGCTATGCGTCTTTGGAACTTAATCTAGTCGAACCGAATGCTCACTTGAAGCGGGCGTAGCCACCAGGTCCCTCCTTTGTCATGCTTAACAGAAGTTAGCACACATATTCATCATAACAACCAAGAAACCATTCATGCATACATAACCATTACATCCATATCACTTTGGAAACACATATAATAAGGAAAACACTTAATCCAAATAAACCATAATCAATACCAATTGCATTGTTAAATCACCATAATCATATCCATGAACAATCAATATCCATCTAAAAGTATCCATCACTAAATAGAATTCATTGCATAACAGAGCTGAATACATAGCCGCTAATGCCACAATACGCAAATCCATGTGCAAAATCCTACAACATAATGAATCTCTATGTGTTTTCATACATCATCGTATCTTCTATCATGGGTATATCACAGGTATTTCTATGGGTGGGGACTTTCCTTCAACACCCATGCACTCTCATAAAAATAGGTGTGCCCTAAAAAATAAACAACATGCATTACATTCCAAAAATAACCACACACGTAAAGCTTGCATGTTTTTACAACAATAACTAATAATAAATTAACCTAAAGATAAATCTTTCTTTTAATCATATTATTAGCTTGGCTCGTGCATGATCTTCTTTTAGTTCCTACATGGGCTTTTGTCCTTGATCTCGCATGTTCTTTTTAAAAAAATCCTTTGTTTGACCGCCAAGTCATCTAGCTTTCATCCTTTGCTTGATCGCCACGTAATGAAGAAATTGGATAACTCCCGACTTTGTCTTCTCGGGGACGAACATTCGCACGTTTTTCCACCCTACTTGCAGCACACCCCTTCGCGCACGAACCTAAACCTCCACGCATGGCTCATACTTAACCATTTTTCCCGCTCAATATCTTAGATACTCCAAAAACACTATTATTGATCTCGTTGAAGTGTAATATGAGATTAAAAAGGATCATTGCACCCAAGCACAGATGCTGAAAATGCATTGGAGAGAATGAGAGCCGAAATTTCCCCAAGTGAAGTTATATCGTGAAGGAAATAAGTAATTTGACTTGCCCCAAGCTATGATTCTGACATGCAAGGGAAAAGAGTAGTGATAGTCGTAAGATGATTGGAACAATCACGAAGGTAGGAGTGAATTGTCTGATTTCACTGATTGTGTTGTTTTGTTGGATTTTTTTGGAAATGTTTGTAATTTTTAGGATTTTTGTAATACAAATAAATGTAAACAAACTAAATTACATAACAAAAGGTAATAAATCGGGATGATAACATAATATGTACAAGTGACCCAAAGACACAAAACAAACATGTCAAACAAATCCAATATGAATAGGAATTAACTACACCAAAGTTATATGTGAACTAAGATGCTAATAATTCATCTGTAATTGGTCTACAATAACAAATTACAACAAAATAACAAATAGACAACCTAACAAAAACATCGTCACAATGTTGACAAATCACAACAAGAAAAACCCAATTTGTAATAATGATGTCTAATGACACCCCTAATGTGTTCCACATTGAAGAATTAGACATATATGAATGCTCTCAAGTGATAACTTAGAAAGACAAAAGGATTGGGTCGGGCCGAAGATCAGAGTGATCTTAGATACTCCAAAAAACACTCTTGTCGGATCCCATTATATTGTGATCTGTATTGGATTAAAATTAAATCCAAGTGTGCCCCAAGCAAAGTTATATTGTGAAAGGGTAATTGACTATTTTTCTTTGAGCATAGATATACACATAGGAAAGAAAAGTGATTATCGTAAGAGGATATGGAACGATCAGTAGGATTTTCGTCAAATGACGAAATTGTTGAACTGTGTTATATAGTTGCTGAGATTTTGTCAAACATTTTATGAATGTTTTACTTTTTCCAGTTTTATATTGTTTTTTTTTTTCCAATTTTATATTATTTTTATTTTTGAACATATTTCAATGTTTTTGGATTTTGAACATATTTCAATGTTTTTAATTTTTGAACATATTTGAATGTTTTTGTGTTTTTGAACATATTTCAATGTTTTTGGATTTTGAAACATATTTCAATGTTTTTTATTTTTGAACATATTTGTTTTTATTTTTATTTTTAGACTTGGTAAAGGGTGCATTGTCTCAACTCATGTTCAAACAATTGTAAGCATTCCATTCCAGAGTAGAATGTAGATGATATAGTGATATGATGTCTCACTCCATTCGTGACTCCACACAACTAGGAAGATGTGAGGGCTCAACACCGAGAGCCAAGAAGGACGTAAGAATAATGAGATAGTGATATGAAAATGAAGATGATGGATGCCAAGACACAAGGTGTAACAATGATCCATTCAGAAAATGCGACTCATCTCTAGTCAAGATTATATAACCAATTCCAAGATGATTTCACTTTATAGGTTTTGACTAGACTTAGATCCATTGATGGCCTATTGATTGGAAAGATCTAGTTGAAGGAATTATTTTCTCTCTTAACATAAGCAACTTCTTGGGATGTGTATGATTAAGCACTTTTGATTCTAATTTTTCTAAAGGTTTTATTTTGTTCGATTTTTTTTAATGACCCCTACATCTTGCCTCGTGCCACCAATAAGAAGCAAGGGCTCAACACTGAAGATAAAACGTAGGCGAGTAAGGATACATGCCTACTTTCCCAGTCTCATACTACTAGTACGAAGTATGGGCTTATCACAGAAGATTGTGAAGGATGAAATGTGTAATGATTGATTTTTTTTGTATTTTAGATTGATTTTTATTGCTTGTTGATATTGTACTTGTTGGGAAGGAACATTTTTCTCCCAAATATAAGCCTCATACGACTAGTAGGATGCAATGTTTCAACAGATCCGGGAAAAGAAATTTAGTGCTTTACATTAAAGAGAGCTTGTTTGAAAGGAGGAGTTTCCATCAGTGATACTAGACAAAACTGTAGGTAAAAAGATCTAGAATGGTAGAAACCATAATAGGGATGAGACACGCAATGCTTAAGATGAACAACATTAACTTGTGTCGTATATGAGAAGAATGTGAAGATATGATAATGTTATGATAATGTTATGATTGACATATCTGCCAATGGATGAAATAATTCATAAAAATTGTTATGAATTGACCATGCAAAAGGCCTCCGCTAGTATGGAGGGTACCCATGAAAGAATTCCATGTTTGGTAAAGTTGCATGGTCCTGATTTATGAGAATCGGGAAGATGAGGTCCAAGTCAACAAAGTGAATCGAAAGATTCAATGATTCCTGATGTATGAGACTTGGGCAAATGATGTCCAATTCGATGGAAAGAATAATATTCAAGGATTCCTATTGTACGGTACTTGGGCGAGACGGGGTCCAAGTCAACAGAGATGTGATGGACAAGTTTTTGATGATATCGAGAGAGTCATATGTGATGTTTGAGGTAATTTGTTGATGCAAAGAATATGGTGGAATTCATATTCACCCATGAGGGGAATGATGCGAGGAGTGAAGGATTGATCCCTAGATGTACATCTGAGGCACCTTGTAGGATTTATAGAAAAAAATTCAATGTCTCTCCTTTTAGGCATTGGATTAATTCGTAATGATATATTTGCAATTAAAGCTCTTACAATGGTTGTGTGAGGATACCCCTAGGAATACGCACCTTGTGGAGTGCATGCATATGGATGTCTTGACACGTAGGAATTATCGTTGATTGTTTAATAATGTTTTGTAAAACACAAGAAGACTCTACATCGGATAATTGTTGTGAAACATTATTAAATTCAAGATTGATCATTTGAGGTATTATGGACATAGAAGGTTGCATTGTTGCAAGTGTCCAAACTTGTTGTTTTTGTGTCTCTACAACAAGACTGGGGATATCAGTGTAGGATTTAGCATTGAAAATATATAATAGATCAATGATGCTTGATGATTGACCTCTTCTTTAGAATCTTCATTTGTATCAAGAATTGAAAAGGAGTCTTGAAGCACGTTCATGTTCTTGTTTGACATTTGAAGATAATTGTCGGAAACACTTTCAAATTCTAATTGAACTAACAAAAGAGCATTCGAAGGGGCTTGATTGGTCTATGAGTCCCCAACCTTTTCATCTTGATCTCGTTGATGTTTATCATGTAAATTTTTTTGGACAATGTTCTACTCTTCATTAGAAGTTGTTGTAGTTGACGTGTTTTCGATTTTGAGAGATTTGTCATCGATTTTTATAGAAATGATTCAGTCATCATTTAAGTCTTTAACGTAATGGAAAATATTTGAACAATGATCCGCATATTTTCCTTTGATGCGTGGTATTCACAATATTATGATTTGTTGTACCACTTGGACTTGGGTTCCCATTCAAAGAAGGGTCATAGGGAGAGATTATCATTGACCCTCCTTTTCACTCCAATAAATGAGGCATGGTAGACCCTCGGTTCCTATGGGTGAATCATATATATCCCTTTTTTCTCCAACTAGAAGTATTTCCCTTTTATTTCTAATGAACGTAAATCGTGCAATCCCTTGGTTCCTCTAAGTAAGAATACACACATACCAATACTTATCCTTTCATTAAGTAACCAACTCTTTCCCTCCAACTAAAATGATAACTCACACCCCACACATAAAACCATTCTTGCATGCCCACAACTGTGCAATGCAAGTCCAAAACACATTCAAATTAGTGTGTGCTTATAGGAGCAATAAAAACACAATATTTATTTATCTAGGGAAGAGAGGGTAAGGGGAAATCTTTCCTATACAATTAGCAAGCAAAAGGATAAAGACTAACTCCTATCCATCTTGTCCAAGTCTTGACCAATCAAAGAGACAATTGAATCCAATAAGACAATAATTAATCCTAGTTAAATGACAACTATAAGCAATGATATATAACATAGCCCAACAAATATATGCAACTTGAAGAAATCACAAAAGGGTAGTTAGTATCGTATTGCGACACAAAATCATGCACTTTAGGCATTATTTAGCTCGGTCTTATACTACTATTTAGAAGGTTCTCAAGTGAATAAAGTACTAGTTAATCCCACCTTTTTGCCACCTTTATTTTATATTTTATTTCGTCATTCCCACATATTTTCTTGCACATATCGACTGTTTCACGAGTGTCCCGATATTTTAGTCTCAACTCGCGTGCCTGGGCATGTACTGGGGTGCCCCGATCCATGTTCCACTTTCCCGCTTCTTTTTGGGGTCTTTCTAGTCGGTTTTCATCTTTATCGTTTTCCTACTCGGCCATGTCGGGGTTAATTACAAAATAAGAGCAAGAGAACCTTATAAATACAAAGTTATAAGACCATAATAAGGGTCCTAGCGTCACATACTACTATCACTCCATCTAGAGTTACATCCATTGCATCACTTACGTCCACATAATTTCATGCATCGAGGCTAGGAGATCTGGATCAACACATACATAATAGGGGGAGGATTCTATTCTATTTCATGCACACATGCTATTACATTTCATATAGTTATTATTGTTCGCTACTTCCCAAATTGTGATTGGAACAAGAGCACCTAGGGAACGACATGCACACACGCACTGTAACTACATTTGAGTCTGAAATGTACTACAATTCTCGGGGATAAGACCACTAGTTTGGTGGCTGAGGTCAGTCCGACCCATTCATTCTACATCTTTTATTTTTCTTAGGGTTTGATACTTCTTTCTTGTAGGTCGAATTGCATTATCCAAAGACATTCAATGCAGCTCAATGAATCTAGTACGAAAGACATGCAAGTATTTCAAGACACCTTGCGACCCCGCAAAATTCAAATTCGAGCATTTACAAAGATCAGGGCACCTAATCTGTAGACTAGGGCACCTCGAGGCACCTCAAGTACCTCCTGTGATACCTCAATTAGCTCGATCCCCAGATCCGGCCTCCATGGGACTTCTAAGTGGTTGTTCTTACTTCCATATTTTATTATCGGACTCAGTAACAACCTCAATGCGACAATATCCTTTAATCAACTAAGTCATTTCTCTTTACTCTCTTGCATATTTAGGGTTTTATTTCACTTAGTATAATTATTTACAATTATTCCATACCGTTGTTAACTCATATTTTACAACGTTTTAGTCCTCCTATTTAGATTAACTAGTGGCTATACTTTCATAGTATTAGATATTCCATTTTTAGTTAATCATTTTGGTGAACCCAACGTTTACGATTCTCACTTTTAGGGTTTCCTCCTTCCCTTTCCTATGGCTCCCTCTCCTGAGGAATTTACTGAAGCCCACCTTAAATCCATCAATGATCACCTTGTTGAACACCCCGTGATCTAGATTTACCTTTGCTTATGGATCGTGAAAAGGCTACCAACCCGGCCGAACTAAAATTATTTTGTAGCTTGACCCACTTTTGTAGCCACTCAACCCCTTGCTTCTACACTTCCACCCATCTCTAATGTTCTAATTTTTGTCCCCACTCCTACCAATCATTTTATGCCTCCTTTATTCTTGCATGAATGAAAAACATCCTCTGTTGGCAATCAGGATTTAACCTCTCTGTATCACGATCTCCAGGACTCAAATTCACAAGTTGCAACAGGCTAATACATCTCCATCTTTAGATTCTACCTTGTTATTGCATACTCCATTTGCACCTATCATCTCTACTTACCCTCTTCCTCCTAATTTTGTCACCCCTAAATTTCCCATTTTCAATGGGCATGGTGACCCACAGGAGCATCTTCGCACCTTTCATGTTGCTTGCCTTGATTTTGTTGACAATCATATTCTCTTAGCTAAAATATTTCCTCATAGTCTCCATGACTATGTCATGCGTTGGTTCTATGATTTACCTGTTCATTCAGTAGCTTCCTTCACCCATCTAGCCGATGTTTTCCTCACACATTTCTCCATCAACATAGGTTCTAATATGTCTTACGCTAACTAGCACAACTTAAACAAGGACCCAATGAATAATTCACTATGTTTTAAGATATAAGAATAATCTTGCTAAAATAACTAATGTCCTCCCCGATTATGAGTTGCAAGATTTGTTTATCCAGAGTCTCTTACCACCTCTCCAAGAAAGTGTTCTCTTTGAGACCTTTTCTTCTTTTGATCAACTTTTTCATACTCTTAAGCTACGTGAATCTAAACTTTTATCCATTGACAAGCTTAAGTATCAGGAGCAACCTTCATCCTCCACTCGTTTTCAAAACAAGACACCATTCAAACCCTCTACATCTAAACCAACCGAAAATAAACTCACTGTTAACGTCATTACCCCATCTAAGGAAGTTCAGTCCCAACCACCTAGGCGCATGTTTACCAACCTTCCCATGGCACCACATCTTATATTAAAGCAAATCCTCGATAGCAACCTCATTACCCTTCCTCCACCACTTGAATTAGACCCATCACAACCCAAAGGATAAAATTACAATGAAAACTTCCATTGTGATTATCATCGTTGTATGGGACACTCTACAAATTGATGTCTAAAACTTTGCACAATTATCCAAGACCTAATTGACAATGACCAACTCAATTTACATAACCTACTAGCTCTACTCCCTCTAAAGACAAGGGTAAACTCAATTTTTTTAATAATGACTCCCATCGATGCGACAAAAAGACAAAGTGGATTCTTCCGTGAATCATACATATCATGCAACATCACCTCCCCGATTCAGAACGCTTGACTTCTGGTTGCTA
The DNA here is from genome assembly GCA_018340775.1 of Taxus wallichiana var. yunnanensis. Taxonomy (NCBI): domain Eukaryota; kingdom Viridiplantae; phylum Streptophyta; class Pinopsida; order Cupressales; family Taxaceae; genus Taxus; species Taxus wallichiana. The sequence continues at coordinate 555,808,730 of CM031234.1, forward strand.
ACACTAATACGGCGTGACCCATCATCTCTTTTTCTAACCTTGATTACCATTCCACATTTGTATCTAACCATTTACATATTCAGGCATCTATTGGATCGACCTCTATCAACAACACTAAGGTTGATCCATCTTCGCCCATTAGTGCATGTTCCTTATCCTTCTTACGCTTTATCGGTTACCCTACGAATCGACTACATGTTCAAAATATCTTATGGTGTTGTTAAGTTACATGTCATAGTTGGTCCTCTCACTCTTCTTATCCCTTGCCTTGTTAGTCAAGAAGTCAAGGGATGTGACCTAATTCTTGGTCTCAATTGGATTTGTCAATCCCAATCTATTATTTCCATGAACCACTTACGCCTTAAGTTTGTTTACAACAATTAAGTTATTTCCATTAACGGCGTCCCTCCTTCACCTCCATTATTGTCACCTTCTAGTCACGTTGCTCGTACATCCTCTCCTCTTCCTTACACATCTCCTATGGTGTTTCCCATAATACATTCTACTCCTACTTCACCTCCTCAACTATCCTCTACACGACCGCCCGCTCCATTAGTCCTACACATCGGCATAGGCCTATTCCTAAGACCATTACCACATCTCATCACCAATCACCGCCTCGTTTTATTTCATGTGGATCATACCCCTTTCACGCATGAAGTTACCTCAATCTCCATCACCCACACACTTTACTACGTTGCATGATATTCGTCTTATGTGCACCCATCGCATGCATATCGACTTCATTTCCCCGCGCAACATTTTTCTACCATACTACCATTAGTGCACAAGGTCCTACACTTTCACCATCACCAACATCAATTGAGGTGCCTATGGCCTTTAGCCTTATCGGTCGACTTCTTCTTTATCCACGCTTGGGGGTCATAACCATCACGTACCCCACCCTTTCTCTAGCATAGTTACATAGTCTTACACAACACACCTTGTATTTGTCGATTATTGTCACTTCCTATAGATATAGTATATCATGCATCATCCCACATTCATTACCGGATGATGCACTCTTGTGCTTTGGTTCACACTTGATTGTTGAGGGATTACCATTACACTTAACCCCACACACTACACCATAGACACTACATATTCCCTTCCATCCTACCTTGCACGTCATACATCGCTTATTCTACACTTACTCCTACATTATACTCATCCTCATCCATGCATTACATTCATTACCCTATCTACACATTTAGCTCCATATCATACATTCCCCACATACTACACTATTCATCATTTCCTATGAGTCTAGTTTTACATTCCATCCCTACATTCTACATTTACGTTAGGTTATATTATATATGGGTCTAGCTTTACATTTTATCACTACACATTCTATTTCATATCTCCACTTATCACTGCATCTTACATATTGCATATTCTACACACCCTACATATCCTACATTGTATGGTTCACATGGTGCATTCATACATCATATATATTCTACATACTACACTAAATTTCATTACATGTGGGTCTAGTTCTACCTATCATCCTTACATATTCCATTTCTATATACGCCTATTATTGCATTTCAAACATAACATATCCTATACACATTACACATCATAAGTTGCATTTCCCACGTCGCACATTTACATACCATATTCATCACTTGGTCGTTTATAATATGTTGTCTTCTACGCGTTGCACTCACTACCCTATGACACACTTTAGTTCCTCGGTCCATACTCGATTGTCAAGGGTTTACCAATCAAATGGACCTTACATTCACCATGCGACATTTTCTTCATATGACATTTTATCATGCGACACTTTCCTCATGCGACCTTTTCTAGCATTCGTGACATACACCTTAGGTTAAATTGTCACCTATTCTACCATCTTGTAGTGGTATATGCTTTAGGCTAAATCACCACCCCCATTATCATCTTGTAGTGGTATATGCTTTAGGCTAAATCACCACCCCCATTATCATCTCGTAGTGGTATACGCTTTAGGCTAAATCACCACCCCCATTATCATCTTGTAGTGGTATACACCCTTAGGTTACATCACCACTCCCTCCTTTCATCTTGTAGTGACATACGCTTTAGGCTAAATCGTCACCCATCTTCATCCTTTTATCATGTAGTGATATACACCTAGGGATAAATCATCACTCACCTATTCAACAACATCATGATATACGCTTCACTATAGGGTTCACGCACATCTCTCTACATGTCACATTTCATCACCATTTCATATACACACTCATCACAACATGCTAGACACAACCAATACTACTCGACCATTTCCCGATGACGCACTCTCGTTTACGGTTCATTCTTGATTGTTGAGGGGAAAACAAAATGAACCTCACTACATACACTTCCATCCATTCGGGGGCACGTTGCTTTTATCAATCCATTCCATCCATCCACAACATATTGCATTGTCTTGGGGGCATTTACTTTTGCATACTAATGTTTTACATTCTCACTTTATTACACATGTTAGACTAATTTCTTATATGTCATTATCATACACACATGTGTGTTCACGCCTTTATTTATTGTGATCACAATACATGACTCTACACGTGGCATGGATGCTCGCCTTCTACCCTTCCTATACTAGTCACTGGGGGCATCCACATTCATCTTATCCAGGTGTTATTGTTTCATTTTGTACTTAGCATCTTATATTTACTTGCTCTTATGTGCTTTGACATATTCGTTAGCACTCTAACATGCTAACGGGTGTTCCATGTGTAACACTTGTTTTACAGGGTTACATGTTTCCACGATTACTTGTTTCTTTCTACTTGTCTACTTTGTTTGCCATTGTATGTGGGATTTTCCCTTTGCTTGTGTGCACACTTGTCTATTTTTTGTGTCCATGATGGCCTTGCGTGTCTTTGCAACATCGTGAGTGATGTCCCATGTTTACAACCCACTTTGTGTGGCCTCCTTGTTTTCTTGTTTGTTTACACTATTGTGCTTGGTAGTTTCTAGATTGTCTACGTATTTTACACTTGTCTTCTTGCATGTATGTGTTTTTCGGACTAACACTTGTTTTGGCTAGCCATTCCCTTTTGTGCGCGCCTTGGTATCTACCACACGTTTTCCCTTTCCCCCTGCGGTGGATTTCTACAGTCGAGTGTGATTGGTCCTCTTTTGGGGCTGCATTCTCCTTTCAACAACATTACATGTGCCCCCAAAGAGGGGGCATCATTGAGGGTTTCTACTAACACAACGTATTTACACCGGTTCAATACAATGCACTTTCTGCCCTTGGCATTGTGGGTTTACATACAATGAGTGAGTTCGACCAATCTATGAACTCCATAAACAATGACCTCTACAGGACATGGTGTCCTTCGGTAATTTTGTGGAGCAGTTATAGGCTTGGGGGTTACAGTGGGTGTGCCTCTCTACACTACTCCATCCAAAGGGGCATCAAATTGACCAAAAAACCAGGACAATACAAATATCTCTTCACACATTTCAAGAATTAGTTAAAGGTTGAAGGATACGAAGCATTTCCTCCCTATATTTCTTCACCCAGGTGGCGTGAGATCAACCAAAAAATTCACAACAATACAGGATATTCTTCTACACCCCTTTTTCTCAAAATGGATCAAGTGCACATGCTCCATTTACACTTTTCCTTTCACATATTTTACATTTGTGTACTTTACACATTTATATACACATGCGTATTTTACCCAATGTTTTTATATACATATATATATTTGACTACTTGATCATTTTCTCCTTGCAAGTCCAACCGTATGGGAAACAAGTAGTCAAATTAGGGACAACAACAACCACAACGACGACAATGACAACACACCACGACAGGCACTTGCCTTTACTAACCATGCAGGTATACTACACACAACAACTACTACATACACGTTCTTCCCTAGGTTCACTCTCATCACTTTTTATGTGCATTTTTCATCTTTAGAATCTGTGCTCCTTCACATTTTTCTTTTTTTCATTCCACGCTTGAGTCTAGTCCTTCGGCACGTCTTCTTCTACACTCTACATGGACATTAGGTACACATCTCTATCTTCTTTATGTTACCTAGCATTTTGCTCACTAACATAAAGTGGGGGCAAAATGTAGACACAAAATCATGCACTTTAGGCATAATTTAGCCGACTCTTATACTACTATTTAGAAAGTTCTCAAGTAAATAAAGTACTAACTAATCCCACCTTTTGCCACCTTTATTTTATATTTTATTTCATCATTCCCGCATATTTTCTTGCACATATCCACCTATTTCATGATTGTCTCGACATTTTAGCCTAAACTCGAGTGCCTGTGGGCATCTTGAGGAGCCCCGGCACCTTGTCCCACCCGGGCGCCCTGATCCATGTTCCACTGTCCCGCTTCTTTTTGGAGTCTTTCTAGTTGTTTTTCATCTTTATATTTTTCCTAGACGACCATGTCGAGGTTAATTACGAAATTAGAGCAAGAGAACCCTATAAATATAAAGTTATAAAACCATAATAAGGGTCCTAACGTCACATACTACTATCACTCCATCTAGAGTTGCATCCATTGCATCACTTGCATCCACATAGTGCCATGTATCAAGGCTAGGAGATTTGCATCAACACACACAACATAGGGGGAGGATTCTATTCTATTTCATGCACACATGCTATTACATTTTCTATAGTTATTATTGTTCGCTACTTCACAAAGTGTGATTGGCACAAGAGCACCTAGGGCACGACATGCACACACGCACCAAAACTACATCCGGTTCGAAATGTAGTGCAACGCTCAATGATAAGACCACTAGTTTGGCGGCTGAGGTTAGTTCGACCCATTCATTTTGCATCTTTTATTTTTCTTAGGGTTTGATACTTCTTTCTTGTAGGTCGTTATTACATTATCCAAAGACATACTGCAGTGCAACTTAGTGAATCCAGGTGTGATAGACAGACACTATTTGAGACACCTTGTGACCCTACAAAATTCAAATTTTGAGCATTTACAAAGATCATGGCACCTAATCTTGAGACCGGGGCACCCCTGGGTGCCCCATGCACCTCTATTAGCTCAAATCCTTGAGATCTGCCTCCGCAAGACTTCTGAGTGTTCGTTCTTACTTCCGATTTTATTATCAAACTGCGGCGGTCTCCTTTAATCAGCTTAAGTCATTTCTCTTTACTCTCTTACATATTTAGGGTTTTATTTCACTTAGTATAATTATTTACAATTATTCCATACCGTTGTTAACTCATATTTTACAACGTTTTAGTCCTCCTATTTAAATTAACTAGTGGTCAGTACTTTTTTGTAGTATTGGATATTCCATTTTTAGTTAATCAGCTTATTAAGTCTCATTTTATATGTGTTTAATTTTCAACTTGTTTTATTACATTAAGTCATTTCATACGATGTTTAGAGTTCATTTAGGTTATCTCCACTCAACCAAGAGGATCAATTAACATGATGAAAAGGTTTAACAATTAACTTCCATTACTATAAATCTAGTGTTTCATTTTAATAAATTTGGTGTTCTACTTGTTACAATATAATGAGATATTTCTACATATGGTCTATAATCATGATACACAATTCCTTGAAATTTGGTTGATTCAACTAAGTGCAATATTCATTTACAATTTACATATTTCACCTAGGTAGGCATTCACCTTTGAAGATGCACTTGCTGGAAAGTGTCAAATTCTAGCGATTAACTTTATAGGCTGCTTAGGATTTTAGATATTTTTCTACAATCCTACATATTTTTCTACAATCCTAAATATTTTTACCATCCTAGATATTTATAGTCCTCAATTCCTTTCAAATCTCTTAACCCTTCTATAAATTTTTCATTACACTTATTTTGAGATCCGTCTTCACCTTGGCATAATATTTTAGTGTCAAATGCACTCCCTATCTGTGCATATTTCGATCTCAATTCCCTCCCTTGCTCTTCCACCATGATCTTCTTCACAACTTTATAGATATCATTCCCTTCAAATTTTCCATGTTGCCCTCTCTCAACCTCCATTCTAATCTTCAACTCCTCCACAATTAGTCTTGGATTCAATCCTTGATCCTTCCATGTATTGCAGGATCGATCAAAGGAAACCCCGCGCGCATCCCTTCCATAAACTAATTTCTCCCGCAATGCATCAAAACCACTAGTATAATCATGTCACAAAATATCCCTCTCAGTAGCACGTAGCGAGTAATAATCCCTTGGTCTTAAGTTCGATCCTTAACACTAGTGGGTGAACAAATCATAACCTCCATGCAGAGCCTAGACGAAGGCCTACGCGCTGGTTTCCAAACCCACGACAATTTCCTCAATCTGCTCTTCTGAAAAAACCACCTCTGTTCCAAAAGTCACATAAACAATTGAAGAAGCCTCTTGCTTTTCCAGCCACCAGTAAAGTATAAGCATTAGCGTCCTCTACCTGAGCCCCCTAATCACATGGCAATAGAGGACCTAATCCAAACACGGGTTTTCCTAAATTGTTTCTAAATATTTTTGAACTTGAATTTCGAGAAAGGTTTTTACGGCCATGGCAGAGCAGCCGCCAAAGCATCCCACCACTCACTTCAAATAACCTCCAGGTGATGCAGGAGGAAGGGAAATGGACGGGAGGCTTCATCAAGTCTCCTGCTATCATTTATTCTTTTATTTTAGCGACCTTGTTTTGCCCAAAAAAATAGCTAGTAGTCCCGGTGTTAAGCTGGGAAATAACACGGTGGGTATTGCTAAATCAACGAAAGCCTACACATTTATTGGGCATTTACATTCTATGGATGGCAGGGGAGATATGCAATTACCTGGTATTTATTGCAAGCTTCAATCCCTCGGATCTGGCGCATTCTCCAAATTGTTTCCATGTGTGTGTGTGTGTGTGTGTGTGTGTGTGTGTGTGTGTGGATAGATAGATTTTGAAGACACACACAAGAGAAAAACTATCCTTGGGACCACAAGTATACAATGCACTGACTAGAACTAAGAATTTACTGAAAGAAAAAACAATAGTAGTTAAGTTTAGGTTCAGTCCATGTTTCTTTGCTTTATTTTGAAGGTTGGTCTTCATACCATTAATTTGGAGCAAGCATAAAGGACCAATATTTTGTACTAAATATGGCAAAATCTTTGCTTCTCGATCTTACCTCGCATGGATGGAGATGAATCTATTGATTATGGTACTAATTATATTGAAGATCACTTTCAGATGGAACCCTTCGGATTTTCCGGAGTGATTGTTTATTTTTGTGGCTTCTGTTTAAGTAACTTATTTTGAAAATTGATATTGCTAATTCTAACTGTAAGTGTCTCATTCTGTCATCCACTTTAAAACATGGTACTCATGGTAGTGATTTATCTCGGCTGTATAAATCTTATTGAATAAAATTAAATACGGAATGTGTGTTTTAGATAGCTTGGGATGGGTAGATCCATTTCCCTATGTGACTAGTTGATATGGTTATATAATACTCGTAAAGACAGAGAGTGTTTATGGCTATGGATTCTTCTCTAAATTATAATGCTTGTAATATTAAAGCATTGATAATTTAAAAGTTGCACTTTAAATTATTTATAAATTTAGGAAATAATTAATAAAGAAGACTTAAAATGTATATAACTAATGGGTTTCCAAGACACGGGTTTCCTCAAGAGACCTTCGATTATATGCTCATTGCCACACTGCAATGGAAATTAACTCCAAGATTGTTGTAAGAGAAATTGTTGTGAGAAATGAGAACCATTTCCTTCATTTTAAAAAGGGAGAATGTTCTTGTGGCAATTATCGGTGATGCTAAATGAAACAATCTAGAAAAAATAAGCTTGCACTATAATAATGTGCCACATGTGCTTGATTATTCTTAGTTTCTAGAAAAAAAAATTGTTATCCTCTCCTACGTAATTTGTAACTCATTTGCAATTGCACATGAGGTGTAAGTTACACCGGATGAAAATAAAAAAATAAGTAAAGATAACGAGTCTCACAGATAACCAATGCATGAATGGGAAGATGCGGGAGGCAAAGTATCGGTATTATCTACCCTTCCTTTCATACTCCGCAAATGTTGCTCTCACATAGACTCCTTTCCCATGAACCGCGTGTCGTAAATCACATGGTTGAACTTTATAGAAAATGGGGATAATTGGTGTGCTCTTCAGAAAGAAAAGCCAACTCGGCCAAACACCACGGAGCATGTTAACACGTGCTCGGGAAAAATAGCTATATGAATTGAAGCACCAACAATTGCTTGCTATAAGACTGCATGAAAGAAATCCCCAAGCTTTAGCTCTTCCCTATCTAAAAACACTCGAAGTCTCGTAGCATCGAGGGCATGGTGGATAGGGGTAGCCAATGTGTGTTTCGCAATTTTCCGTGATGATTTATGAATACATCATACGACTGTTGTTTGATTGCAGCAAAATTCACTGGTGCGGATGGTGCAATTCCATCAAAAGCATATGGTTTTCCAACGGTGGAAGAAGTGGGTTTTTTTTGGGAATGGGATAGAATCTTGCATTGATATGTGTAATCAAGATATTACTACCTTACATTCAATTAGACAGTGGTCTTCACTATAACCATTGTTATTGCGGTCAAATTTTGATAATTTTTTCAAAGTTACTTTATGTCACATTGTTTATCCTTGCCTATATTTTCTCGATTGCTTATTTTAAATTGTCCTATTTGAGAAAGTATCTATTTATTTACATGTATGTTAAGTGTGGAAGTTTGATAGGTGTCGATAAAGTGTATGACCAAATGAAAGAACGAGACATCTTCTCATGGAATACGATTATACCAGCAAACAAAAGACATGGGTTTCCTCAAGAGACAATTGTTTCACTGTATATACAAAAACTTGTCTCTAACCATTTCAGTTTACGGTTGTCGGCATACTCCCAACCTATGCCAAAATACGAGCAATGGAACAAGGTGTGGACATCCATCAAAGCATAAAATATAGAGGAATTTTGTCAGATGTTGTAGTTGCAAATGTTTTGGTAGACATGTATGCAAAATGTGGAACATTACACAAGGCACGTGAACTGTTTGACTAAATGCCTAAAAATGTGGTTTCATGGACATCATTGATTGTACGATATGCACAATGCAATTGGCAGTGTATAGCCAAATTCCACATAAACATGTGGGGGTTATGTGGAAGTGTTTTCTTGTTCCTGTAGATCACATATGAATATAGGCTTAGGAGTATTTACATCCATAATGCATTTTGATTTGGATCCTAAAAATGATGTAGCTTATTTTCTTCTCTCAAACATCTATGCAAATGTGGGTAGGTGAGGTGAGGCTCAAATGATACAGAAATTGATGAAAGATAGAGGAATTAAGAAGATCCTTGGATGTAGTTAGATTGAAGGTCGGGATACATACATAAATCATAAATCACATCTATAGACAAAGGAGATCTATGTAAAGTTGGAAAAAATCACTTGAGAGATGAAGGCAACAAGTTATTTTCCATATTAAATACATTTACTCAATGATGTGGAAGTGGAGGCAAAATAATTATTTCTCTGCCACCATAGTAAAAAGTTGGGGACTGCATTTGGTTGGTTAAACATGCCCCACTGGAACAATTATTACAGTTGTCAAGAACCTTTGATTATGTGCTCATTGCCACACTTTGCAATGAAAATTAACTCCAATATTGTTGCAAAATTGTTGTGAGAAATGGGAACCATTTCCTTCATTTTAAAAAGGGAGACTGTTCTTGTTGTGATTATTGGTGATGCTAAATGAAGCAATCTAAAAAAATAAGCTTGCACTATAATAATGTGTCATGTGCCTGATTATTCTCAGTTTCTAGAAAGTTTTTTTGTTTAGTTTTAAGTTTGCATATACTTTGTTGTAAATTACAATTCCAACAAACTTAACATTATTATCCTCTCCAACGTAATTTGCAACTCATGTGCAATTGCTAGTTACACAATAATCATGAATACAATACATGATATAGACATATTTGCATTTTCCATTTTAAACATTGCTAGAATGTACATTATTTCCAACAAAACTTTCATACATAGATGAAGGAAGATCCGTGAAGAAAAACCAAGAAAAAAATCCTGCTTAAACACCTTCTACAGTCTGCAATATACACTATGATAGAGTTTTGGCTTGCTTTTACGGTTGAAAATTGTGGCGGAGACCATCTCAGGGTTTTGGGCCACTCAATGAATGCTGAAGTTTGCCATAGACGTGGGAGATTTAACATGTTGTGGCACTTGAAATATCCTTTGAACACTACGACGAAAACCCTTTTAAGTCCGCGGAATCAAAACTTCGGTTCTCCACTAAACACTGGAAGTCCGTAGAATCAATTTTTTTGAACGATGATCGTTTTCACAATTATGAGGCCAAGCCTCAACTTGCATGTTCAAGTTCTAAGTTCTATTTCACTTCATGTTAAGTTAGTATACTCTTTAGGTGGTTTATGAATCAGAGAAAACACAGTTTTCTACATATCGGTTTTTAGTACCCAGTAAGCATTTATTTAACAAAAATGGAAAATTTATTGACAATAATCTACCTTGCACGCACACAAACAAAACTGATCATTTTAGCAAATACAGAAATGAATGTACAAAAACAAAGCTAACAGGAATGAGAGAAATCCATGCCTAACAACAATTTGGCAGGTCAAGGCATTTCATCCCTAAGCATTTGCATGTCGTGAAAGTTTCCAACATCTTTTAACAGGCTTGTTTGCACGTATTCTGCCATCATGGCACATAGTGAGATCACTTTCCTTTTTGGGATTCTTTCAAACAATTTGCATGCTTCGTGCATGCTCCCACATTTTCACACCTATCTGCCAGGCCACTTCATCTAGAAACATCAGATAAACATTTGTCTTCCATTATAATTTGGTGAATGTCCACACTTTATATCAAAGTTACCATTTTTGCACGTGCAGGGAAGGATGCAAACAAGCCTACAAAGGGGCTGAAAATCACATTCAGTTTCAAGCAAGCAAGATCCTCTCATGGTTGCTCGTCCAGGACAGAACAAAATCCAACCCAGATGTCAAACTTTTTTTCCACACAATGCAGAAACTCAGGAAGGAGTTGGAGGAGGTAACACCCAACAAGAAGGCATCGGTAAGGCTCTTACAAATCTTAAACTTGCTTCACATCGACATGCAACGACCAATGGGACATAGACTCATTTTAATTAAATTGGGAATTGAGCCCACACTAAACACTTTCTGAGCGAAACGAAATGGGGTACTACAACCTTCATGGACAATAACAAGAAGTGTTTCATAGGATTTGGTTGCCCTCATGTGGGTAGTATATAAACAATACAACATATATACATGGGAGAAAAATAAGCAATATAGTCTAGAGAATACAATGCCCCAAAGCAGTGAGCAAGGTATAAACACTAGCAATCGCATGTGTCTAATGCAATGTGAATGTCGAAGGGGATATATTGAAGAAGTGAAACTGGAATTACCAAACAAAATTTAAAAGCATCAATGTTACATTTAATTTGTTAAAGCATTTATTTATTTGTTAAGGGGATATATTCTGAATTGTTGATAGAGGAGGTGCTAATAGAATTGATTGCATAGGTTATGTATCTACTCTTAATGCCTTCCCTCACTTCATTCATACTACCGCTCTTAATGTCTTCCCTCACTCCATTCATAGTATTGGGCCCCATAATACCCATGGTTGCTATTAGTTTTGTCAACCACAATCTAGTTTCAAAATTAATCACAGCCATGCTGCTACGTCTTGTGACCACAATCTAGTATCCTATATCCTAGCAAAGAATTTTTAAAAATTATAAACAACTGAAAATTCAATTTAAAACAAAGCTATAATTTATAGCTTTAAGCTTATCATTTATGCCCCTCATAATCAACGTGTGAAAATATCAAACATCGTTTCACCCATAATTGAAAATATTGTTCGACGTTCAGATGGGTGGGATTTGAAAATTTAGGGTAAAAAAACCATGTAAATTATATCCAAAATTTTTACCGAACATGCAAACTTTGTTGATCTGGCTCTTGCGTTGTTGTTCTCCCTAAACGGAACACGTAACTTCAAATAGGAGAGGGTTGTTTTATAGTTGGCGAGATGGGTGCCTGGATTTTAAAGAAAGACATCAAACAGAACAAACAAACAATTAAATGAATTTTGTAGCAGTATGAACTAAGCTTCTGATTCACTTATAATTTTCCTGTTCAATAGCTACACATCTATTCAATAAAAAATTATGAAAGAAGCTCTTATTTGGAACAAGAATTGAATACCAATAGTCTATGTAAAATATAGAGCTCAATGATTTTAACTGACTATTTTTACAATTCTTGACCATGTGAGGAACACAGACATGCATATTTTCATATATGTCTGATTGTAAGAAAGAATATTTTTACATAGGTTCCCCCAATATTTTTCACTTTCTCTCTCAATCTCCTTCTTTATCATCATCTTCCTCCTCTTATATTTACTTTACTTTACCTTTGTGCGTGGTTGTGCAGGTGCTCTTCTTTGAGAAAGAGCTTCCATGACAGGTGGATTCTTGTTGAATGACTTACCAAATAGTGTCAAAGCATTATTACCTCCAGAAAATGGATCCCAAGGAAGTTTTCAGTCAACAACAAATGTTGAAGATGAGTGGGAAGCAGTTCATGACGACTATAAAACTTTAAGAGGAGATCTAGCTTCTATGAAGATTAGAATAGCTGAAGCTGAAAGAGAACGAAATAACATGCATCAAACTGCAGTGAAAAACATAAAATCAAGAGGCATATTTTTGTTAACATCAAGATCAAAGAAGATACTCCACAAGTTACGACCAAACAAAGCACATTCAGAAATCAGGAGTTCAGAGATATCTGGAAGTTCTGCAAGTCCTAATTTTGTGAATCCTGTTGATACCAAATCAACAACTTCAAGACAGAGATGACACTCAATATCATAGGCCTTACGTTGGAGCATCATATGGGGGCAATTTCTTTGAACTAAGTGTGGGAATGCGTTGCATCAAAATATACTTGAGAGTGTAACCCTTGTCTTATAATTTCCTCTCCATGGTGGGGAGTCCCCTGCGGATATAGTTTATATCAACATCGTTCTAACATCTATAATGGGTAGTATCAGGTTAGTTACTGTTTGCATATTACTATATCTATTGTACAAGTGGTAGGGTTAAAAGGATCATTTTTGTTTAATACAGAGTGCTAGTGATTTTTCTTCTGCTTAAGCGTGTCAAAACAACCATTCTCTGTATTCTTCAGAGGATCCAGTGTGTACCAAGATGGCTACAGATTCGTGTTCTAGTTGTTCTTACACCAATTTCTTTGACTGATACTTTCTTCAACTAATTGTGTTCATGCACTCAATTTATAATTCAGGTTCATATGGATGTCCTTAAAGGCTTAAACCTATGCAAACTCAAATCTTAAGGTTCTCTTGATCATAATTCATGATGACTCAAGGTGTGACAGTATTAAGTTAAGAAATGACAGGTTTGTCTTGTTTGGAGAGTGAAAAATATGGGACACTCAGTATAAATGATCTCTACAAGCTATTTAAGTTTGTAAACAATCAAATACATCATAAAAATTGACCACAAACCTTTAAACATTAATTTAAATCAAGTTTTAACTCTTTATTGTATTTCCTGAAAGTGTTTATTACCCCTGTTGCATGAATTTTTTGGTATAGATATCTTTATACACACTTAACCATTTAATATGAAATTTCGCAAACCTCTTCTATGGACCGGGGTAGGAAAAAGGTGGAAATTATAAGAGTTTTTATCGAGCCAATCAGTAGATATTTGATGCCCTATATTGGACCTATGTATGGAAATATGCTTGGAAACGACTATAAAACTTTATGAGGAGATCTAGCTTCTATGAAGATTAGAATAGTTGAAGTTGAAAGAGAATGAAATAACATGCATCAAACTGCAGTGAAAAACATAAAATCAAGAGGCATATTTTTGTTAACATCAAGATCAAAGAAGATACTCCACAAGTTACGAAAAAACAAAGCGCATTAAGAAATTAGGAGTTCAGAGATATCTGGAAGTTCTGCAAGTCCTAATTCTGTGAATCATGTTGATAACAAATCAACAACTTCAAGATAAAGATGACACTCAATATCATAGGCCTTATGTTGGAGCATTATATGGGTGGCATTTTATTTTAACTAAGTGTGGGAATGCGTTGCATCAAAATATACTTGAGAGTGTAACCCTTGTCTTATAATTTCCTCTCCATGGTTATGGAGTCCCCTGCGGATATAGTTTATATCAACATCGTTCTAACATCTATAATGGGTAGTATCAGGTTAGTTATTGTTTACATATTACTATATCTATTATACAAGTGACAGGGTTAAAAGGATCATTTTTGTTTAATATAGAGTGCTAGTGATTTTTCTTCTGCTTAAGTGTGTCAAAACAACCATTCTCTGTATTCTTCAGAGGATCCAGTGTGTACCAGTATGGCTATGGTTCAGATTCTAGTGGTTCTTAAACCAATTTCTTTGACTGATACTTTCTTCAGCTAACTGTGTTTATGCACTCAATTTATAATTCAAGTTCATATGGGTGTCCTTATAGGCTTAAACCTATGCAAACTCAAATCTTAAGGTTCTTTTGATCATGATTCATGATGACTCAAGGTGTGACAGTATTAAGTTAAGAAATGACAGGTTTGTCTTGTTTGGAGAGTGAAAAAATATGGGACACTCAGTATATATGATCTCTACAAGCTATTCAAGTTTGTAAACACTCAAATACATCATAAAAATTGACCACAAACCTTTAAACATTAATTTAAATCAAGTTTTAACTCTTTCTTGTATTGCCTGAAAGTGTTTATTGTCCCCTGTTGCAGGAATTTTCTGGTATAGATATCTTCATACACACTTAACCATTTAATATGAAATTTTGTAGACCTCCTCTATGGACCGGGTAGAAAAAAGGTGGAAATTATAAGAGTTTTTATCATGCCAATCAATAGATATTTGATGCCCTATATTGACTGCGTATGGAAATCTGCTTGTAAAACTTGTATTGTTGACTGTAGAGGCCAATTAAAATTTGGTATGTATTTTAAATAACATCCTCCACCTATTTCTTGTTGCAGTCAGAAATTTAGAGCATGATAAAACGCTTGTAGGGTTTTTTAACTCATGTTCCCTGATAAACCTTAGATATAGTCAATCAGAACTTACAAAATTTCATACAAAGATCAAATTCTTTATTAAGAGGCACTGTGTAATCTCCTGGAAAGACATTGACATATTAATGATTTTATAAATTAAGTGTATAACTTGCAAAACAACTGATGGCCGTCAAGGATCTTAGTGGGCTCATCCAAAGAGTGCTGACGACATATACCAAAGTTAAAAATAAAATTTAAAAATAGCAAACCCAAAGCAACATGTAAAATTAGAAAAGTAAAAGGTAAAATTGTTAAAAATAACAAAACCGTCATTTACGCCATCAAATTTGACACGAGTCCATGAATGTCCGCAAAGACTTTTCCCATAGGGGTAATGCCTTCTGTGTAAATATGGTATAGAGACTAATAAGTCTTTATGTAGACAAAGTATATGTACTATGACATCAATCATTAGAAGATATGTAGACTATGTATGGCATTGTAAGGGTTTTGCCATCAATAGATGTATGATATGAAGCATGCAAATACATGTAAGTAATAAAATAGAGTTAGGCATGCTATGTATCATATGACCGTAAGACATAACAAACCCTTGATGAAACTAAGCATGGTAGAAGACATGTTATATATAATGGCACACACAAAGTAAGTATCTTAAAGACCCCGATCACAAAGAAGGAATATCAAATATAGAATACACACTAATCATATGAAGTACATTGGGTTCACCAAAATGTTTTGTGGGAAAGTTCTTTTACACCAACGATGCAATACATCTACCCATAAACTTTGCAATTCATATCTAAATTATAAACCTATCAAATTATACATGAGTGCATAAAGGAATATTTCATAAGCAACAATACTTGAAAAGATGGGGTTTTAGAAGAATATATGATATATCACAAATATGGAAAAAATGTTATAAACAAAAACATATAGTATGTCCAAACAAGAAGATGAAGAAGGCCTAGAAAAATTAGCACAAATGGAGAATCTTCACCACAATAATTTGTGTATTCTACAAATATCATTCTTGTACTATATGGCATATGATTGCTAATGAAAAATTGATATCACAACCTTGATCATCAACTTTAGGGCTCCAAAATACTTGCACTCTTTTTCTTGAACTAGGCATGAATTTCCTTCCTTTGTAATCCTCAAAACCCTAACAAAGCAACAAAACTTTGTGAGAATACAATAAAAAAAAGACGAATGTTTTGAGGGGTCGATATTAGGCCCCCATAATTGTTGGACCCCTCGATGGGAACAATTCTTTGAAGCCAACACACTAAGTATAATGTAAGACAACATGCATCTAGTGTAATGCAAGAACCTATCCATTTTCACTTTTAATACTCTAATCAAATCTTGCTATTAAGCAATAAATGTTATACACCCTTCTAATTTCCTTAAATTTGAATGTCTAATTTAAATATTTGTAATGATTTGTTTTGGTACATTCATTTCTTTTCCTAAATGCAACTATGTATGTATAATATTATTGAATTCAAATTAGGACCCTATTGACATGCATGTTGATACACAACGGGTGGGGAAACTTAACAAAGAAGGGCCAAACCCCGTGGGAGACCCAAATACAAGTAAAAGGAGTACACATGAAAAATAACCCTAAAGATTGCATAGTTATGGTTATGGGGAACCAAAATTGTATAAATACGGTTCTAGGGGACCCAAAATCATAACTATATAATTATGGGGGAATCCCAAAACAAGGAAAATATGAGGAAGAGAAAAATAAGAGGTGAGAAAATATGAAGGGGAAGAACATAGGGAAATGTGCAAGGAGACTAGAAAAAGGGAAAATGTGCGTATAAGAGCTTTTAATGGGCCAAAAGTTGGAAAATACACAAATATACTAAAAATAATGAAATCATTACATACGGCGTGTTTACAATCATAATGTATATGAATTGAAGTTGAACCCACTCATCCTGACACCACTTTCACTCGATGTCAACAACATAATGTTTTATTTTGTGTTTTTTTTTCTTTAGTTGGGCATGCTTTTCAATTTGTGGGTTTGCATTTACGTTAGTATTTTGCATTGTACAATGACCACCAAAACCCTATCCTCACTCCTCCTCCAGTAGGGCTCCTCTCGTCTTTGCAAGACATTCAAGTATTTAAGTGGCACCTTTTTATTTCTATATTTTTGTTCATGTATACGTCTTATTTGCCAAATTAAGTGTTGCCCAATCAATGACCTTAACGTCATAAAAAAAAGATTGCAAAATTCGATCAGCAGATAAAATTTATTTGTCGCTCATATGACTAACCATTGGAGGGGCTCAATTATCGATGATTGTTCGTCCATCCCATGTTTCCCTACAATTACTCGAGCTTAAACCTGAAAAGAGGGCCTACAAAACGTTACAAGAAGAAAGCAGTGTGGTTGGGTTTCAAACCTTGAATCTATTGGATTTTCCCCTTTTTCATTTTGGCCCCTTTAAGTGCATATTGCACTCATGTGAATAATGCAAGTGAGATTGAAATGATAAAGTAAAGCACATATAGTAGATATGTTTTGGGTAGGGATACTCCAAGCCATGGAATAGGTGTGGGACATGCGGGTCTTTTATTCCTACATTTTTATTTCCAACTCTCCTTTCATGTCTTCGTCTTATCTAACAAATTAAACTCCATCCAATTGATAACCTTGGAGGTGAAACAACAACAACAAAAATAATAATAATAATAATAATAGCAAAGCCCATTTTATGGCAGTCGTTGTCTATCGTAGCGAGAATACCCCTCGTGCATGCCTAGAATGGTTCTCCTCTCTACTAATCAAAGTATAGATAGTGTCCTTGAGATGGAGACGATAATGTAGAGCACGATAAAAATAACAAAGCCCATTTTATGTCGGTGGTCATTGATGGACAATGCTATCAAGATTGTTGGTGAGGAAAAACCTAATCATTACCCTAATAGCTAGAGAGACTTCTTAATTGCGGATGTGCATGGAATCGCTACCTTGGGATGCTAAATCTACTACACATATTTGTATCTCTAAAGTGTCCCGAAAGATGTACAACCAAATTCCCTCTACATTTGAGTGTGTTCTAATTACCCAAAATACACATGGGCTGAAATTACAAACAAGAACGTCGACATTGCAGTATTGAATGACCACTCCTTGCCTTCTAAGATATCTCCAAAATATGTTTCCTCGATGTCTTGCACACTACAACCCTTTTCCCTTTAACGATTGACAAATATGGCATGTGGTTGTAGGGAAGAAGAGTTTCGCATTGGTCCCCACAACATTTTTCCGGTCCTTGGGCGTCTCCCTCAAATCCCTTCTTAATCACCCCTCTTCCTCTCTTGGTGATTCGATCCCTCCAATTTCACTTCTTGATGCATCCCCTTCGGTGTTTGCATCACACATTTCATGTGCGATTGCTAGTATAACTAATAACTAGACTGTAACAAAATTAGGCTTCCAGAGAAGCATGGTTTTAGGGTGAATATTTTCATATCAAAAGTTGTCAATTTGGAAGCATGATTTTAGGGCAAATATCTTTATATCAAAAATTTTGTCAATTTGGAAGCATGGTTTAAGGTGGAAATTTTTGAGTTGATGTATTCGTATCTTCTTCTTCGCCAAACCCTTAAAATGGTTCCAATGTACATATTATTAAACAAAATATATTATTTTAGTTTGCTTGTATGTTTACTAATTATTGGTCCAAATTAGGTATTATTTGCATGCTCATAAGTGTTGTCGTGTTTACTCCTTCCTATCCCCTTTTCCTTCCTCTCCTAGATTTTTGTGTCAAGCATTTGAGTGGCACTTCTAAGTTTGTTAAGAGCACCCCCACACTCTTGGGCCCTTTAGTGGCCCCTTTTGGTCATTGTGCACAAGTCTTTGTGATCCCATATTTTTCATGTTTCAATCTTTATATTGTCATTTGACACATGAATATAGTCGTGTTTCAAATTCAATTGTCTATAAATATGTAAACATTGTAGTATATAGATTGTAGCTAAGGAACATGGGATCGTGTGTCAAGGGGACGAAGTTGTCAATTCATTTCCAGTTTATCTATCACCTACCAAGAGTGTTCCCCAACCTCTGTTTGGAGTTTACTTCAAGATTTTGTGCAGCTCGGGATGAGAGTATGGGATTTGATTTCTCTTAAATAAAACAACTACATTAAGACCTATTCTAGTATACGTTGGCGGTACTTTTACAATCTCATTGACTTATTTGGACCATTCATGGACATTAATATCAATTCTTCTTTCTAATTTAAGCTTGCACGAAAAGCATTTTGCTTTAGGTACTATTTGCACGTTTGTGAGTGGATGCGTTTCCTCCTTTCTCTTCCTCCTTTTCCTTCATCTCCTCTCTTTCTAGATCTTCTAGAGTTTTGTGTTAGGAGCATTAGTGTCGCTCCTAAGTCTGTCGAGTGTGCCCCTCACGCTCCTAGGCCCTTTAGTGGCCCCTTTTTGTCAGCATGCACAACTTTGTGATCTCATATTTTTCATGTTTTAATTGCTACATTGTCGGTTGGCACATGAAAAATGTCATAGTTCAAATTCACTTGTCTATAAATACATTGGCATTGTAGTTTATTATATCTAAAGACAATTGTAGAGAAACATCCAAAAGCACATTAAACATTGTTAGCATTAACAAGTGCTTTTCATTGATCAAGCAACCATTATAGCATTCATCATTTTCTGAAGCTAGTACTTTCCATGGAGCACTTCTGGCATCAATTATGCAATTTACTGATTTCGATATTGTTTACTACTTAGGGGACTGATAAGTAGGTGAAGCTTAGAAAGAAAACTAACTCGTAGCTGAGTCCCCTAACAACTTGTCACTATCCTCAAGTTCAATTATTGTTGCCATTCAAGGGCAAGGAAGAGAAAATATATGTTTTGCAGTCTACAGGTGTTGCGGCTTATACATTATAGTGAAGGAACGTGAGATCATGTCTTGGGGCGACATTGTGAATCATTTCCAGCTTGTCCCTCACCTGCCAGGAGCATCCCCACACTCTGTGTGGAGTTTACTTCATGATTTCCTCGAGGGGGTTGGGATTATAGTATAGGATTTGAATTCTTTTATAGATAAAACAGTTGCACTCCCAGGACCTATTATATGCTGGCTGTACTTTTCATCCCATTGACCTATTTCTATCATTTGTGGTTGTACTTGTCAAACAATTTTCGGGTGACAGTAAATTTTCAACACTACCCTTCAAAAACACAAAATAGTGTTAATTATTCTATATTTATTATATATTTACATATATTTTTATAATTTATATACAGATATATATAAAAATTGACGGTCAGGTTTTAAATATGCAAGTCGCGTGTGACAGTTATATTAGATATTTACAAGTATTTTACGTCTAAAATCACAACCAAAAAAAGTCTAAACGACCGTCAAATTTAACCCCTGATTTGTGGATATTAATATGAAATAACTTTGTGAGGTTAACACATATTTTCCAGATACATTATCTTCATTGTCTAAATGTGGAAATCTCAAAGAACTATTAATATTAATTCTTTCTTTCTAAATTCAAGCTTGCCCAGAAAGGATTTTCTTTAGTGAAGTTAATCGTGGAAGAATGTAGAACACGAACTTCCTACCCAATTTAATCTTGTGCAAAAAGCATCTTGGTTCTGTGAAGTTAATCTTGAAAGCAAGTACAAGAACAAATACATACCAGATCCGCCTTGTATGCCATATGAATTTCACTTGGTTCTTAGCACTCCACTGAGTTAAAATTATTTTTATATTTACGTAAAACCTAATTCGCGTATTCTCATAGAACTAGAAAAGGCAAGATCAACTAATGCAAGGCATGTCCTTGAATTGGAGTAGCTTCTTTCATAATGCCCATCAGAAATCTGTTTGCTACCAGGTTCATAGGCATGTCCTGTTCTTTTTCCAACTATAATATAGATCTGTCTTTTAATTTTAAGGGTTCTTTTCCAAAGGATCT
The DNA here is from genome assembly GCA_018340775.1 of Taxus wallichiana var. yunnanensis. Lineage (NCBI taxonomy): Eukaryota > Viridiplantae > Streptophyta > Pinopsida > Cupressales > Taxaceae > Taxus > Taxus wallichiana. The sequence goes on from CM031234.1 coordinate 555,829,892, forward strand.
CTATGGGATGCTTACATTGAAGTAAAAATCATAAACAAAATACAGTAAAGTACAAAAGAAAATCAAATACTTCATCTGTGGAATTATGTCTTCAACTAGAACCTCAAATTTATACACAACCCAATGCATTCCATCCAGGGAATGCACTATCATGGGGTGGGATTAGTTGCTGAACAAAAACAGATTTCAAGATAAAGGATGCTCTATAATTTTAAATGACTACTAATGAGAATCTATAGAAGCTATTTGGCCATCCATTCTACCATCCTCTGTCATTATGAATGAAAGAGAATATTGCGGGGAACTAGAGTTTCCTCCATGTGCTAAATACATATCTAAGGTTTTAGCAAGAAGATTTGGAAGGAGACGAGGCATAATCATAAAGATTTTCAGATATCATAATTGTTGGGTTTGATGATCCATTAGTTTTCACAAGCTGAAGCATTTCAACCACATCGTTCATTGAAGGCCGACGCTGAGGAGTACACTGGTGCAAAGGAGAGCAATTCTCAGTGCACCTACCATTTCCTGCTCTGATTTCTCTCTGATCCTTGGATCTAGAACTTTCCAAATCCCATCCTTGGTATTGACCTTCCCTCAAACCCACTTCACCACATCGATCAAATCACCATGATCCACCTCCACTGCCCTTTTTCCTGTTATCAGCTCCAGTAACACCACTCCAAAGCTGTACACATCAATTTTCTCATTTACTTTTGTAGAGTAGGCGTACTCTGCAATCCCACAAAAGAGAAAAGACAAAGGGAAAAGAAAACAGAGTCAAGATAACATAACAATCCTTGCAAATGTTCAAATCTATGTTTTTCCTACAGTATATTAAAAAACATCAAAAGTACAGAGATGTGACACTAGAAGACTATTATAGAAAGCCAAAGAGTAGGAGTACAACTCATATCTGCAAATATTCAACAAAAGCTTCAGAATGACTGAACAAGTGAAGAAGATGAAAACTACTAAAAATTAATTCCAGAATTCATTTTGAATTTGAAAGGAAATCCATTGAATAAAAATGGAAATAGACCATTGTAACTGAATTTGTGGATTCTATATAATGGTATTTGTTTGTTAAATGGCTAAATATGCATGCTAATATATTTATTTGGATGTCCTTTAAGTCCGGTTATGCATCTAGGACTTAGGAACAACTGGAAAAGCTCAAAAGTACCAGTAGACTTGGCTCATTGTGAAAAAACAGTAGACTCAGGAGTACTCAGCCACTTGCAAAGAGTACCGTGACTTTGATCTCAAGCTCGTGTTTTTCATGCTTTAACATCAAAATACCTTAATGAACTTTAAAAGCGTAGAATTTTAAAACAATACTATTAATTTTTAAAACAGGAGTTTTCATATGATGATCGTCTAAGCAAATTTAATAAACATCAAAGCATTTAAACTACTAAATAGTGCAGGGTTTTGCAGCATACCAGGAGCAATGTATCCATAAGACCCTACAACAGAAGAGATGGACTGAAGATGTGCAGAGTCTCCCAAGATCTTTGCCAGGCCAAAGTCTGTAAGCTTGGGCTCATAGTTGGAGTCCAACAGTATATTGCTGGACTTGATATCCCTGTGAAGGACCTGTGGCACAAAATCATGATGCAGGTAGGCCAAACCCTGGGCTGCTCCCATGGCAATGTTAAAACGAACAGACCAATCTAAAACAATGTATGAAGAAGAATGGAAAACATCAGCCAAACTACCATTTGGCACATATTCATACACCAATACACTTGTTTCTTCACTGGAGCTACAACAGAGCATCTTCACAATATTCCTATGGCGAACCTTGCCCAATGTCTCAATCTCAGTCTTCAGAGTGCCAGTTTGTCTTTCTCCCCACACCTTTCCTATTTTCCATAGCCTTTTTACTGCCACAGGCTCACCACTTGGCAATATAACCTTATATACCTTGCCAGAACCTCCACTTCCTACAAGATTCTTCTCATCTAGCTTCGAGACGATCTCATCCTCATTGAATCCCAGGTGGTAAAATGATGTAGTATTCCATGTTGGCCTTCCAGAATAGTACCCAAGTCTGTTACAGGATCTGTGTATTAGAATCAATCCCAGGACGAATATGAATCCAGCGGCAAAAAATACAGTGATAAGAGTCCATATCAGAATAGCAGGGTGCTTGTGATTGTGCCCAGATTGGTCTAAATACTTAGAGGTACAGGGCTTGGACAGTCCTGTTCCACAGAGACCAGGGTTTCCTTCCAAGTATGATGCAGGTAAACTTGAAATCAGAGAAGCAGGGACCCTACCTGATAACCTATTGAAAGAAAGATTGAGCAATACAAGCTTCAGATTTGCAAGCTGGGAAGGGATAGGGCCTGTGATTGTTGGTCGATAAATCGAGGTATGTAAGCACCGGAAGGGTTCCCAGAGAAGGGGGATTTGGCCCTCAAGATTATTGTCTGCAAAAGAAATCGATACTAACTTCTTGCAACTACTGAATTCCAAAAGTTTACCTGTGAGTGAATTCTGTGAAACGTTGATGATGCTCAAAACAGGGCAGTTACATATTGTTGGGGGAAGTTGCCTGTAAAAAGGTTCTGGGAAGCCGAGAGCTTGTATAAGCTCCCAAGTTCGCTTAATTCGGGAGGGAAAGCCCTTGTAAATTGATTGTTATCGATCTGAATCTGAGCTAACTGCGAGGCCTGGCTAATTTCTGGAGAAATTACGCCAGAAATCCTGTTGTTTTCAAGTCTTATGATGGTCATATTGGGAGCTGACCAGAGACCACTGGGAAAGTCCCCATTAAGTTTGTTGTTCTGCAAAGTGAGCCTGACGAGGCTGTGGCATTGGCTAAATGACTTTGGAATTGACCCTGAAAAACGGTTGGTGTGAAGACTCAAGTTCTGTAGTCGACCACCATGGCAGAGATTTGGTGGAATTGAACCCCGGATGTTGTTGAGCGAAATTTCAAAGGTGGTAAAGCTGGCATTGAGCCCAAGCTCTTGAGGAAGAGTGCCTGTTAGGAAATTCGTGTGAAGCAACACCTCCGAGAGTTTTTTCAGATTCACGATACCTGGAAGAAAGGAAAAATTCAGTGGTTAGACGCACATTCTTGCTGATATAGCCAATGAAAAATGAAATTTGCCTTGAACGTTTTTAAAATATAACTTTTGTTGAAAGATTCGACTTTTTTGCCTTTAAGAATTTACATAACATCAAAAACTTTTGAGGAAAAAATTTCAAATCACTTTGACAGCTTGCCAAAAAAATTCACTAGAAGAACAATTGTTTTCTTCCAAAGTGTATACTTAACATCGTAAGCAATAGATTCCTAATGAGACATGGAAAGAACATTTTTTTACAAGATGTGTTATGCAAGAATTTTAAACCTCTACTCGAGTTCAGATTTTTATTTTATTTTCACAAAATGTACAAAAGTTTTATGAAAATAATCCTAAATTATCAGGAATTTAACCGAACATTTTCCCGTACGACATGTACTGAATTGTTGGTAAAGGGGTAGTTTTACAGTTTACACAAAATTCTACAGGACATTTTTTCTTTACAGATTGTTTGAAATCTTGAGCCAAAGAGCTCATTAAAACATTTTCTTCAAGCAAGTTGTACAGAATCTTGAACAAAAGAATCGAAGTATTAGACTTCAAAAAATGAAAAATGGCACAAAATATAAAATCTGCGGAGAGTATAACATTTCTTCTTGCAAAAGTTAAAGCTACAGATTCATTTCTATGAGAGCTCGCCAGAATTTTTTTCTAGCAAAATGAAAATGTGGAGCAAAAGATTCTTAAATTCAGTCACCAAAATATTTTTCCTGCAAAATGTTAACTTAAAATTCTTAAATATTTTTGAATGTTCGTCAAATTTTACCTGTATAGCTTGCGATTTTCTTTATTATATAATCTTAAAGGCCAAAAGATTCCAAATTGTTTTACTAAAAAACACAGTAATTTAAAACTTCCATTACCTGGCGGCAGAGGGCCCGTGAGCTGATTCATGTAGAGCGTCAAAACCTCGAGATTGTACAGCTCCGAAACGCCGTGGGAATACGGCCGCTGAGCCCATTCTTTCCCAAATCCAGCTGCTTCAGCGACCTTAGATTCGATATCGAATCCGGTATTTCCCCGCTCAACACATTATGATCCAGATGCAAATAAACCAGATTACGTAACCCCGTGAGCTCGATCGGAATCGGTCCAGATAAATTATTTTGCGACAAGTCCAGCAACTTAAGCGCCTTTAAATTCCCGAGCTCCCCGGGATTCGACCCGTGAACATCGACATATACAAATGCAGCTCCTCTAAATTCACCAGATTTCCGATTTCCGCAGGAATCGAACCCGGAGCGAGCCGCTCGTTGTTCGAGAGGTCCAGCACCCGGAGCTCCGTCAGGTTCCCGATCTCCGGCGGAACGGTGCCTGTAAACCAATTAAAGCCAAGATTCAAAACATTCAGCTTTTCTAGTTCACCTAACGCATCCGGTATCCGGCCTTCCAAAGACAGCCCGCTGAAGTCCAAAAACTGCAGAGTTTTCAGCTCGGAAATCTGCTCCGGCACCGTCCCCCAGATATAGTTGTCACTGAGATTCAGCACCGTCAGGCTACGGCACCGGGTTAACTCCAACGGGATCGTCTGGTTAAATTTGTTGTCCCCAAGGCTGAGCTCCGTCAGGTTTTGCAAATCACAGACGTCCGCCGAGAAACTGCCCGTTAAATTCATGCCCCGCAAATCGACACTCTTAACGGCACCTCCGACGGTGCATTTGACGCCCTTCCACTCACACGGGCTCCCCTCCGACGGCCTCCACGACGTCAGAAAACGGCCCGGATCGCCGATATACCGCCTAAACTCCACCAAGCTCTCCGCTTCACTCCTTCCCCCTTCGCAAAATCTCAGCAAAAATAACACCACCACACCAAAGCTCCAAACAGCTTCTCCATCTCTCCTCCCCATTAGACAAATACAATGAAACAAAGAAAAACTCTATTTTAAAACTCAGACAGCCATCTTCTAAATAAGTAGGTCCAGATGCTACAGACGCCAAAGAATGCCTCAAGAAAGACTTGCGTTTCAATCACTATATTCCCTAGGATTCGAGCCGGAGACCCACAAACATTCGAAAAGTCACCGAGCAGTACCAAGAGCATTTCTCCAAAACATTCGAGTAAATTTCCACTTACTAGTGGCGTGCCGGTACCTTTTTTTCCCACCTCTGTGAATGTAAGTGTCTGGACTTTCTGTGGACTTTTGGCTGATTCTTTCCGTCCTGCACAGTGCAGCAGTCTAGGTATTTAACTCCTGGTTTTGGCCTTTCCGGAGTCAAAATTATTAAATTCTGATGTTGCATGGGCGCGCATTTCGCTGCGTACGTCCAAAAGGTAGCAGCGAGGCGCCCGTGACCATCCTCGTTATATACACAGAATAATATCTACATTGCCTATACGCTACGCCGTAGTAGAGGAGCATTAATTTTAATTAGGGTTTGTTATGAATGTGGAAAATAGAGACGACTGTGTAGGTAGGATCAGGATTCAGGATTCAGAAGGAGCAGCATTCACCTAATTTTCAGGTTTGCAGGGCGATGCGGAGACAAAGTGTGCATTAAATGTGTGTTCAGGGCATCTTCCAGAGTGCAGAGTCCAGCGAGATTACAGTGTATTTTTTTTCTTGTAAATTGCAGAATCTGTTGATTTAATTTGTTATACGGAGTGTGCGACAAAGGTTGAGACAAATCTGGTTTCTTGGAGGGAGTTGTTTATTCGTGGGAGTGGAGGAAGACTTTTGCTGTGAGTGCGACTTCCTTGGGTTGGTTAAACGTTACATCGTCAACGTAACGCTACCACCGCTTTTATTATGCGGTCATGGGCACTGTACCTTTTCGTCGGTTGGATGTGTTATGTTTTTGTTTTTGGATTCTCATGATTTATATGACTAGGGGGTATTTATTATAGTGGGAAGGTAGTTACTTATATAGTTCAAACTTCACACTAACAAAGTTAGACTCATTTTGACAAAATCCAATCGAATAATGCTATATATATTTGGAAAACATTTAGCTGAAGTTTCATAGTGTAAGTTTTTCTTTTGTTTCAATTCTATTGGTGAGATTTTTTATTTCTTTTATGTAGAGGATTGTTTTTGTTGGGCTCGAGGTTGGACGTTTGTCTCCTCTCTCCCTAACATTGCGTCGATCTTGACAAGTCAACATCAAGGATCTTTCTTTCGACTTGGGTTATTGCCATAAAATGTTAACCCTGCATAATTTCTATTTACATTATATTTTTGTGTTTCAGTAGGTGCGGCTACTTGCACATAACTGCGATTCATTGTTCTATCTTACGCATTTACTGATTTCAAACAGTTCATTGTCTTCCCCATCATCCCCATCCTCTCCTATGCCCACCAAGCTTATTGATCAATTTGTGAATACTAACGAGAATGCACCTATGTTTGATCTCCAACAATTGGTCTTGCAAGCAAAAGGGAGTGGTTTAAATATTTAGGGCATTACAATGTCATCTTTGCATTCATTTTGGGCCATTGTCTTTGATTATATCCAACAAAGCATTAGAATGTAAGTTGTTACTTGTGGCATGTTTATGATTACCAAGTAATAGTTTATGAATTATGAGTGCTTCATTTTTAGTACACGGATGCCTTTTAGCTTTGAAGATCACATCAATGTATAATTTTCCTATCTGTAAATTTTTTTTTATTTAGTTGATCCAATTTTCCTTCAAATTTATTGTTTTATTAATAGCCAAATATGCCCATGTGTAAATGGGGAAGTCATTTGGAAAAACGGGAGCGATGGCGACTAATGGAAAAAATGCGAAGAAGATCAAACAACGAATCGGTCCAGCGATGAGGAGCGAAGGTCTTATGGGAGTCTGCGCGGCATGGAAGTGGAGCTTACAGAGGGATTCGGGCTCCGTGGAATGCATGTTAGCTTCGAGGAAGGGTGAAATTCGTGCCTTAACCAACAACCTTGCGAAAGAAAAATTCAAGGCGGCGGTTAGGCATGCTTTGGGGGTTTCGGTGGAGCGGCCAAACGAAATACGGGGAGGCACTTAGGGCGGTGGGAGTTTTAAACCTAGGGTTTCATTCAAAGATGCCCTTGGTAAAACCGAAGGCAATATTCCAAGAAATCAGGCATATTTGGTTGATCTCGCTTGAAGAAATTCCATCGTTGGTCATTGAAGTTCAGGAGGTGGAGGAATATTATCAAAATATATCTCGGGATGTTATAATAGGCCGCTTTAATGGCTTGTGGCCTTCCTCCACATATTTGTAGCAATGGATTTTTCAAAATTGGGCAAACAAATGCAAATTTTTCCTCTATTCCAGAGGTTTTTGTGGTTCATTTTAGAGAAGTGGAGGATTACCAATGGTGCTTGGCTGATGGGTCATGGTTCTGGGGTAACGCTGGTCTATTTTTGACTCCTTGGTTCCTAGAATTTGATCCCAATACTCTTTCGATTTCCAAAACATTGGTTTGGGTGAGACTTCCCAATCTTCCTCTGCACCTTTGGTTTGCCTTTGGAAGCTATCGGTAACTTTTTGGGCGGTTTATAACAAGACACCGGACAAAAATCGTGTGGGCCTTGTGCTCCTTCGCTCGTATATGTGTGGAAGTCGACTTAAGTAAAGGATTGTCGGATCGAATTAATTTAAAATTTGGAAATTTTCAGCATTCACAACCTTTAGATTACGAAAACACGGCATTCCAGTGTAGAAATTACAAGAAACCTGGTCATCTGCAAGCTTCATGTTGTGTGATAAGAAACCAACAAAGAAGAGTGGCTCGACCTTGACCAGAGGATGGAGATATTTGGATCCGGAATTGGTGGATGTTGCGACATTTAAGGAGGAGCCTTACATTCTAGTCTGAGGATAAGGCATGGGAGGGTGTGGAAAAAAAAAGTTGGATACAATTCAAGATTCTCGGAGGATTAGCGAGCGAAAAGGGGGCATTCTCTTGCCAAATTGGATTCAAATCAGGAATCCCTGTCGGATAATCGGATGGCTTCAACGAAATCCTGGTGTGATCTTTCGCTAGCAATTACAATAGGGAATGGTAAGTGGCAAGAAGTAAAGAATAGGAAAAGTAAAAAAGGTCGAATGGGTAATATTGAGGACTTTTTCCGTCCTGGAGGGGAAATAGCTTGTATTGGTTGTTTGGTTAAGTAAAGTGTCGTAGGCTTGTAATCTGGGGGTATAGGCCCATCAGTGTTAGATAATATTTTCGGGGTATTTAAGCTCGATTTTTAATGGGAACGGGTCCCATCAACTGCTTTATCAATCAAAAAAATATATAAACCCATATGTGTATTGTTCTTTACCTACTATTTTTTTATTTTAATGTTTTATGCTCTTTTTAATATAATTAAAGATTTGTTTTAGTAGTTTTGTTAGTTTTGGGCTTATGTTGGTTTAGATTGTCCACGTTCATTTCTTTTTTTTACTTCCATTCAACGATGGTTTAAGGGAGTTTCGGGTAAAGATCATATTTTATTACAAGAAACCCGATCCCCGAGTTTGAGTTTGAAAACATGTCTTGAAGTCTTGGCATTCATGTTTATTAGTTCTAAAGGATCATAAAGATTTTTAACATCTAAAGTGGTATTTGGGTACACTAAATACTAGCAATCGCACGTGAGGTGTGCGATGTTAACGCCGAAAGAGAAATAATGGTGAGGGGAAATGGAAATTGAAGCAAACAATAAAGCACCAAGTATCAATTACATATGTGGATGGCAAGTAAAGACGAACCAGGTGGATGGAATGATTTTTTGTAAACAAAGTCGAAGATAGAGCTAACAACAACATTAACAAAAAATGTTTTAAACAAAAAATTTGTGCAAAGCATGAATTTGTTGTTGACGCAAAGAATCAACTTATTATGAGTTAGTTTTCTCGGTGTACTGAGTAAATGATCTGGCAACAAGAGAGTAAAGGGGTCTCAACAATCGAAGCTTGAGGTTGTCCAAATCATCATCAATTGCTATCATTATCGTAGGTGCTAGGAAAGTACATGATTTCTTTGTTTTCTGGTTTGGTTTTCTTCTTTACATCATTCTGATGATTTTACTCCTCCTTTTTGCTTGCCTTCTTCTCTACATTACACCATACAGTTTGGGCCTCCATGGATGGAATTTTTTTTTGTGGTCACCACGGATCCCAAAAATATGAGTACATTTTGAAGTCCATGTTTGATAACTACCAAAAAGGAGTATATTATATATCTATCTTCGACTTTCATTAGGGAGATGGTATCGTGAGCAAAAACGGGCCAGAGGGGGAGCTTGTCGTAAAGAGCATGAGCTCCATTCTGCACTCCCTTGCCTTTAAACTCACATCACTCTTGGCCACCACCCCTCCATTAACGACACATTGCTTACGCAGCTTGCAGACACCTTTCAAACCGCTTCGCCACTCCACCTCAAACATCTTCTTCTTTACTCTTTCTTCAATTGTGCATGCTTGGGTTTGAGGCGTTTCAGGATGTTTAGAAATTGGACGCTTGAAGCTCACAAGTAAACATGCCAGGGATGCGACAATGCTCAAGTAATTTTCTTTGTTTGTCGCTCTTGATTCTCTTTCCTTAAATTAATTTTTTTACAGGTTGATCGCCCCTTTCTTCGTCTGGAAAAGCACGAGATTTGTAAGCATGGGGTCAGAGGGGAAGTTCGAGTTCATTCCCAAATTGGAATCGCGGGACTGTTCAAATGAATACACCTGCTCAAAAGACCATCAATAAGACATGTTTTAATCCACAAATTTGCACAAAGTATGACTTTTTGGTTGACGTAGAGAAAAATTTTGTGTTGCAAAAGATCCATAATCAACCTATTATGAGTCAGTCCGCCCGGTGTTTTGAGAAATTGGTCAGCAAAAAGAGAGTAAACGGGTTTCAACAAGTGAATATTGTGGTTTTCCAACTCGTCATTGATTGCTATCATTACTCACAGCTGCCAAGCAAATACACGATTTCTTTTCTTTTTTTTGGTTTTTTTAATTCTTTATAGTACTTTGATGCTTTTACTACTCCTTTTGCTCACCCTCTTTTTTGCATCGAATGCTACAGTTTAGGCCTCCATGGATGACAAACTTGGTTTTTATGGTCACCACGGATTGAAATTTTTTGAGCGAGTTAAAAAACCATGTCAACAACTACCCAAAAGGAGTTTATTAGAAATCCATCTTCAAAATTCTTCAGGGTAATGACATCTTGAGCACAGATGGGCTAGAGGGGGAGTGTGTCATAAAGAGCATGAGCTTCGTTCTGCACATCCTCGCCTTTAAAATTCACATCATTCTCGTCCATTACTGTTTCATTGAGGACACACTACTTCTTTTTCTCGCCGATGCCTCTTGATCTGTCTCGATGCGACAATGTTCAGGTAATTTGTTTTGTTGCTCACTCTTGATTCTCTTTCCTTAAATTAATATTTATTTCCAGGTTCATCGCCCCTTTTGTTGCCTGAAAAAGCATGAGATTTCCAGGCATGGGGTCAGAGGGGAAGCTCGAGTTCATTCCTAAAGTGCAATCGCTGGGACCTGTTCAAATGAATACACCCGCTTAAAGGATTATGTTTGTGGACTTCATGTCGCCATAAGAGTTACTGTCCTCATCACCACAGTTAGTTGAGGAACGGTTAGACGTAGAGCCCATGGTTTCCTCCACTTATGCTTCAAAACCCCCAACCGATGAATTTAGCAAAACTATTTTTTGGCAGGTACGTGTGAAAAATTGATTTGTTAAACCATTTTATACCACGTGAAGGGCATATGTGAGTGTGCGCTTTGTTGACCAATTCATCTCTCGCGCCCATGTCCCATCGGTTGTTAGAAGGGTTGGAGCATTTCGCATGTACAAACGCCTTTCGACATAATGAAATTTTACGATTTCCAAGTTATATATATATATTTTAGATTTATCCTAATGTTGTATGCCATTATAAATATTTTCTTGATATGACAAGTTTAATGGAGGAGAACTACGGTTTTGCAGAGTTAGTAGACATTTTTATTTTTTTAGGGCATTCGATATAGATATTCCTTAGATTGATAACATTGCGGTTGAAAAGATATGATATGAATGGTATAGCTTCAAAAGTATTGTATCTTCTATTTTTTCTCCATGTATTTAATACATAAATAAAAGTTGAATGGGAAAAATAGACCCATGTTAAACAAACCAACCACCCCGGTTAGGTGCTCTTCGAAACCTAAAGCAAAACATGGAGAGTGACGCATCCTAAGCAGCCTTTTCAGACCTGCCATTTTCCTTGCATAATAATAGAAGAAATTTATTTCAAATCATTGGATTAGGTCATCGGATTAGGCCGCCACATCGTCCAAGGGCAGGGACAAGTCGGATCAGAAGGACCATGAATCGCCACAACAATTTTGGGCTCACCCGCTTGTCACTGCTAAATCTTGGGCTGAGGTGGACAATGAAAAAGATTACTACGCCACATTTTTGTGGAAATGTGTGCCAAGTGTACGGTGGAGGAGTGTCCGTACTTCGTCGACCAACAACAAATGATCATCGATGGTCTGTCGCTTGTCAGGGGGAGGGGCTTTCTCCGGTGAATACGTCTTTTGGCATAAAATATCAATTCATCTTATTCCATAATTAGTAATTACCATGGATTTTAATCCACTATACTGGCCCAACAAGACTGGGAATTGAGCCTTGTCTAGTACACTGACAAGGAATTGGAAGATATTATGGCCTTAAACAACCAAGGTGTAATCCCCGTCCGACGCACTTTCCTTGCCATGGACGATGAAGCGTGGATTGACTCTTGTGTGCTCTTCTTGGATTTCACCTTAGAATCTATTTATATGTCTAAGCCAAACCCTCACGATGACAAGATTCAATCCTGCGACATAGAAGACAATGAAAACCTTTCTTCTTCTTTAGAGATGGATTCAATTTTTCACGTGAGGGATCCCAACACAAGGAATTTAGAGCTGGAGAACGGCTCCTTGGCGAATATTTTGACATCGATCTTGGCACAAATAGACAATTGTCTGTGATATGACGATCTGGAGCTCCTCGACAACTGTTCTTCTTGCACACTAGTTGACACGTTCAATCTCAAAGATACGAAGTTGACGTTGGAATAGCATAATGGTGAGGGCCTAACAACAGTGATGGTCATCTGACATGTGATAGGTAGTCTCCAATCACTGCGCGCCACGTGTACGATCGATAAATGTCGGTGTTTGCGTCTATAGAAGAAAATGAATGATAAAATTCATAATGTTTGCAACAACTTACATATACATTATAAAATGTAACTACAAAGAACTTGTAACCCCGGTTTAAACAAACATAATAAGAAAAAGCAACTCATTACTTACCATAAAAAAACTCCGAACATGTAATTACAAAGAATATGTAACTGGCGATGATATAAAATTTCGTCAAGGAAATACTAAGCTACCTTACACACCATCAATATAAGTTGTCATGCCTTGCCTTTGACATTGACTGATCCCCGCCATTATTATTGCCCTCTTCATTATTGTTCGGCATCGGTGTCGTATTGCCTTCGTCGGAGTTGCTCCTGCTGGGCTGCGGTACTCCGGTGCTATGAAACCGCAAGGGAAATCGAAAAGTGAACCTCCACCCACCGTCCCAGGTGGCTCCGCCAGAAGTGCCATCGGTAGCGCCACCAACTCTTGCATTTGAATTGTGAACCACCGCTAGGGTTTTGAGACTCTTTTGGAGACATTTCGTAGCGGCAAACAGGGAAAGCAGAGTGCAGTTCGAACCATGGTAAAATGCAATATGGATGGTATATATGCTTATGAGGTCTTAAATGTTGTGGAAAATAAAGTAAAAAATGAAGGAAAAGTACCCTCCATATATCCAACTTTATGTTTTTCTACCTGTAATGTATCCATTTCACACTTACAATACAATTAAAAATAGGTTAAATTTTAAACTTTTCACCCTCTAACCTTAACAGGCCTTAAATGTTGTGGAAAATGAAGTAAAAACTGAAAGAAACGTACTCTCCATATATATATAGGACCAGTTATGCTAAGCTGGCGCCACCATTAAAGTTCAACCACTCATTTGCAACCTTGGCCATACAAACAATGCGAAAACAATATCTCTTACATTCCATCATCCAAAATTATACAATAGAAGGCTAGATTTTCCAAGCTATTTGTTTGTAACCATAGATTGGACGGTGGTTGTTTTCCATATTCGTTTGATGTATGCGTTGGCTAGAATTCGAAGGCGGCGGAGGCAGGCATTTGAGGCTCTCTGTCTTAGAATCCTTTCAGAGAAAGCGGATATCCATTGCATTCTGTGTAAGAAAAAGTTGTTTTTTTAAAAAAATCTCGCAATAGTGATGATTACATGCACGCTGATAGTCTTTCTACTGCAGTTGGCCTCCATTTCTGCCGGTTTGTGGATACTTATCAACCGCACACAACTTTCGTCTTTCGACGCTTTGACTTCCATCGGAAGAACCAGATTAATCCCCGCGCCAGAACCCTGTCTGCTATTCTGGATAACAATTGTGATCGAAAATCTATGAGCCGCCACCTCCTCCATGGTTGAAGACGATTTGAATGTTGCTGCTGGCCAGAATTACCATCTTTGGATCGAAACTCGGCCGCTACAGAAATTGTCATTTCCTTACGAAAACCTGACAGTGGCAGCAACAAAGAGATTGAACGCGTGCCACGTGCAAGGAAGAAAACAATCCGGACATCGTCGACCAAACAATCGCAGACGTTGATGTCTTGTCGGCTGTCAGAGGGGGCCGGGCTTTCTAACTAAGAACACGCCTTTCAGCGTAAAAATATTACCGTACGTCAAAATAAAAAATAAAATCCCAATAATTCTTATTTACACAAATACACTTAGATTAACGGGACGAAATTAGACAAAATTAAATGCCTATGCAACCTTAACTACAGAGGCTAAAAATGTTAGTGAGTTACTATGGCAATGTTGATAAATAATATTTATATGCAGTAACATAAGCTAGAATGGATTTATGAAACCTAATATTAAATATTCAAACATGTTATCTCGAAATTACTAATCCGGCATGAAATCTCTAAGACCTGAGACAGAGGACACCGTCTTTCCCGTATTCGAGCAAAAGACGTCCATAGTCTGGCAAAAACTCTGGGAGATTCTCTGAGAAAGCTAAAATAGAGCTTGTTCAATCTGCTCCATTTATCATCCAAATAAACATCTATTTCCTCCGCCGCCTCATCCATCCCGATCGGCGGAAAAGCAAAAGCAACCCTCTGCAAACACTCTCTAGTCTCACAAATCTCCGCCATGAAATGCTCCTTAATCCTCTTATGCACGTCACAGATAACCCTCACAATTTCCTCCCCAAATTCATTCATATCCCCATCAATTGGGAAAATGGTAGGAAAATGTATCGCCAAGAACAAAACTTTATCAGGCATATTCCTCCCCCTTTCGCAGAGCACCCAGTCTTTTCCCTGCGGGGGAAGAAGAACAAACATTCGAATATGCCTCTGCGGATTGGCACAGGCATGGTAGAGATGGCGTTTCCACTGCGGCTGCATGAACAGTAAACCCATTCCGAATTCCACCTCGCGTCCGTGGGTTTTGCAGGCTTCCACCGCGTCTTTTACGAACTGTTTCATCTGTTTGAAAATGGGGTTTCTTTTCTTGTATTTGTTGTAATACGTGAGGTCTACCCATCCTTTTTTGCCAACAGAGTTCTTGCGTCTGTGCGTTGGGGATTTCCCTGAAACAATTGTGTTACGGGATTTGTCGTAGGCTCTGTAGACTTCTTCCCAGAATTCTTCGTATTCCAATTCTCTGCCGATGTTGCAGCATTGAATGAATACGTCGAACATTTTTCTTTCTTTCAATCGGGTTTGTTGTTTTCTTTGAATTTATCAGTGTCGATCGAAATAATTGGTGTTACAATCTGTTTTTAATACGCATACAGTGTCTGCTCGTTGGTCGCGCCCTTTGGAATGAAACCACATTTTATATTGGTTTATCTTGCCATTTCCTTACGAAAACTTGACAATGACAACGCAACAAACAGAGTGAACGCGCGCCACGTGTAGGGAAGAAAACAATCCGGACATCGTCGACCAAACGATCTCGGCCATTGCTGTCTTCGTCCGTGTCAGAAACCCTCCGATTTTCTCACAGAGAACACGCCTTTCGGCGTAATTAAATTCTAAAAGAAAGGCCCATGTGTAGATTTAACTAGAGATCTGTAATGAGAGTAAGGGCCCATGTGATGTATGATTCTAAATTATTTAAGGGCTAACAAAAATGAATTCCCAATTTAATACACAATATATGGCTAACCCATATTGGAGATAAGTGATTGGTGGGACGTGTATGAGAAATAGAATAGAAAGCACTACCGATGAAAACATTTTGTGCATATCCTATAATAATTACATTCCAAGAGAACAATTTTTTTCGGAGGTTTTTGTCGCCAGGTTCACGCGCCTTGTGTATGCTTCCACATTTAGCATTCATATCTACTAGAGCACTTGTCATAAATTTGTAGCAAAATTGGTTGTGGGCTCAACATTGCGTATTACAGGCTTTCTTTGTCAAATAAAAATAAAAATATAAATTGGTAAATAACACTACACTTCAACATCATTTTATTTATTCTTCTTGCATAACACAAAGCATCATCTTTGGCAAGATTTGCCATATCGTGGCTTTGTTATTATAGTGCGAAGGCACTTATATAGTCTTCACACTAACAAATACTCACTTTCACAAAATCTAATCAAATAATGTCACATGTATTTGGAAAACATTTAGCTAAAGTTTCATAATGCAATTTTTCTTTTGCTTCAATTCTATTGGTGAGACACTTTATTCCTTAGTGTGCAAAAAGTTGGCTTGTTTTATGCGGAGGACTTTTTTTTTGGGCTCGAGGTTGGACATTTGTCTCCTCTCTCCCTAACATTACGTTGATCCCCACAAGTCAACATCAAGGATCTTTCCTTTGACTAGGGTTATGCTTTGTTTTGCCATAAAATGCTAACCTGCATAATTTCCATTTACATTATGTTTTTGTGTTTCGAGGAGGTGCACTCCTCACACATAACCTGCAATTCATTGTTATGTCTCCCGCATTTGTAATTGCAAACAATTCAATATTTCTTCCCCACCATCCTCATCATCTCCTACGCCTGTTGATCTTATTGATCAAATTGTGAATACTAACGAGAACGCACCTGGTTTGATCTCCAACAATTGGTGGAAAAAATTGACAGTCTTCTCCATCACTACAACAATCAACAGGTATCAACACCATCCTTTTTCATTTTCAATGACTTCTCTACTGGGAATCAACGCTTATTGCCTTTTGTTTTTTAGGTTTAGTTATTTTTTGAACTTCTTGTTTCGCAGGAGAAAAGAAGTCGCACTTGTGAGTTTGTTAATTCGGTGGCAAGTGGCATGCCCTCTGCATCAAACACCTCTAAATTCTTAGAAGGTGTATCTGAAAATGTCAAAATAATTGCCAGCCAGGTACATTCCATACTATATAAGTTGGTCTTCAAAATAATATTGTATAGCTTTAATGAGTTTGGGAGGGGAAGATTTTGCATATCTAAGCGTTGAAGGGAAATTTTACAGGGGTGTATACAATTTTTCCCTCTTGTTTCTTATATGCTTTCAAATTTTATTATGGTTTGGGTAGGTATCTCGAATATTCAGGAGATAAACACCGCACAAGAATTCTAGACGTGTTGAAAGTTGTTGGAAATATTCACTGGGTTGGAGTGGGTTGTCTAAAAGTAGTTGTAGTTTTACAAACAATGGACATTATCAAAGATAACAAGATGGAGCACCTCAGGCTTCTCAACTCTATGAATGATCTGGCTAAATTGATCATACAACTTCCGCTTTTTCCTCATTTAATAGTGGAGGGGGCGATCCTTTTTTCCCAAAAGAAAAGGAGAAAGCTCGGAAGGTACAACTCCTCTTAACTCTTGCCATGTAAATTGATTTTATGTTACTTATTTATTCTTTCATAACGCCATTTTATGTTGGAATGTCTAATCTTGACTAACTATAAAATGTTGGCACCTTTTTGAACATTGGATATTTGGAGAATATTTTTCACTAATTACCTACAAATCTACTCCTTTTTCCTATGAATTTTTTTGTGAAAATCTCATTGAGATTCCACTAGCTTGTTGAACCAGCTAGGAATTCTTTAGAATAAAAATATGTATTATTAGTTTAGGAATTTTCTGGAAAAGAGAAAGAAACGAAAAAATCTATATGTGTGAGTAGTCTCTTTTAAAAATAAAATATGTCAAGCGTTTTTAATAAAAATCCATTTTATGCATATTTTTATATCTTCTATTTGTTGTTGCACACATTATAAAGGGTTTTGGTTTGTACTTATAAATTGAAATAAGAGTTTATGTATATATTTTTTCACCTCAATAATGGTAGGTTTGAGTGGTGGAAACTTTATAGTCTCAAAATGAAGACCATCTATTTTTCTCTTAGGATGTGTGGGAGCTAGTCAAAAATGGGTTTGCAAAACTTATAAACCGAGTAACGCTTCAAGCATTGACACAAGTAAAGAAGGATCTTACGAAAAAAAAAAACAAAAAGGACGTGAGAATTCTATTTCTAATTCAATAAGCAATGGACAAATTCGTTTTCTATGAGTTGCAATGAAGTAACAAAGCAAAATAGGCATACAAGAGCCTTCAAATGACTTATTGAGGTACTAGTAAAGTAAATATGTTGGAATATTATTTATTGCTATTCAATTATTTTTGTCAAGAAATTTAATTATTCATCTATTTTAGCATTTTTTACATTTATAGTGAAAGCAATGAACAATAATATTGTTTTATTGAATTCTTATTTCTCTATAGGTAAAACTTGCATTGTTGTTGATGGTTAATTTCCTCTTTAACAATATATGCATTATGAGGCATTTGTACACATTTGGCTATGGAAATTTGTGTAATTATATTTCAACAAAGTAAAGTTCCTTTAATAACATCTTTATAAATAGTTGATATTGTTTTATCTTAGACCTTTTCCAAATCTCTCATTTTTGTTTGATCATATTCTTTAATGAATTTAGTTAAGCATCTATAACATGTATGCTTATAATGTTTTTGAAAACTACATCATACTTGCAAATGAAATGAAACTCGATTAGCAATAAAAATTTCAAATCTATTTATGAAAGAATTAAATAAATTTATTCAATTAGTTCCCGGTGGTGACATGAGTTTGGACATCTACATGTTGCGAATTAAACATATTGTAGATATAACAAATACAACAGTTCGCATTCCAATTGTATGCTTCTACATTTTGCATGTGTATCTACCCAAAACTCACATCCAAACTCCATCATACTTTGATGTATGTAAAATATTAACATAAACTTAAACTCTAAAAAGAACATTTACTTTTCAATTTGTTTAAATAATTTGCATCTATAGTTTTCCTTCCCACATCTTTTCATGGCCTTGTTAGTTGTAAAATTATATTGTTTTAGTTAATTTTTGTGTTTGTTGATTGGGTTTTTATTTATATGTTTTTATTATTATATTGTCTAAGGTAGTTATATTGTCTCTACCAAGCGCATTAATTTGTTTTTTTCAATCAATAAAAAACTTGACATGTGTAATATTTGGTCCATTTTATAAAAATTTCTATCTAATTTTGGAGAGAATATTCTCCTACCCCGATGCAATGCTAACATTCTCTCAATCAATCTCACAATGACAACTTGATTATAATTCTCAAAACAATGTTATTCCACACAAATACCCACTTTTCTTAAGCTCAAACACACCTACATTAGCCAATTCTTAGGCGTAAACTCCAAATTGGACGTCTTTACATCAATGGACCTGTTATAACATGTCATTCAAAGCTTAATCATCTAATAAATTGAAGAAATACAACAAGGAATCAACAAAACACCATATTTATCAAACCGCCCTTTAAAGAGATTCTTAAGGGTTTCACCGGTGATCTCAAGGATGGAGCAAACTACACCTTTCCAAGTCAAACTAAACACTTCTCATGGTAACCTTTAGTCTATTTGATGTGTGTGAGAAACTTCTTGGCTTAGTTCCCTTCTTAAATACCTTTTCCAACAACTCTCTTCATTAACTAGTCAAGACTCATTATAGCTCTGCAAACTCTATTTACCTAGGTTAATTTTTCCATCATTGGTTTATTCCTAAAATTTAACCCTTTTGAGATACCCTTTTGGGAAATTTAACAACGTGTGAAGTTTCAGGGCATCATCCTTTGCATCAAATAGCTCAAACCCTTTGTCCCAGGCTTCCAAATTAGGCCTTATTGACTGTACTCGTCACTTGAAGACTAACTGTCACAAAAATCAGGAGGTTGAAATCTTTCTAGATTTTGAAAAAAATTATTCTCTTTAATAATCTGATCAAGATGAGATGTATAAATTTATAAGGCTTCAATCTTCCTTAGTCTCCATCAATTCCAGGTTTTCTCCTGTTGACTCACTAATATTGTCTTCTACGGGTTTGATACTCAGTTGTTGAGGAAATAAGGAACTTCTCAAACCTTTGAGATTCAAGAATTCTTGATTCTACCTACCAAAGGTGCATGGGCAACGACTATGAATTCTCATACTCCAGAGGAGTGTTTCACTCTTGTAAATTCACCTTCTATTACTTCTTGCAACCTCTTTTCAATATAATGAGCTACAGTTCACTGGGAAAACTCTGTCATAAAAATATTCCATTTGAATTATCCTTTTGAGTTCATTTCTGTTGGAATTGTTAATAGACTCTATCAAGATGCTTCAAGTAGATGTATAGCCCCTGCAACTATGTGAAAGACTTCAGAATTGTTTCCTTCTCTTAAAATCCTTAGCTTCTAATTGCACTGTTACAGGACTGTGATTTGTTTGGAGAACATTCAAGGTTATTTTAATCTTTCAAACTCTCTCTTATTCTTAAATAAATCCCTATCTCCTTCACTAACCCTGCAGATGGTCTTCAAGTCTCCTCGAGACTCACTCTTGTCAAAACTCCTCTTTCCTAAATCTTATCTTCTTCAAATTGAATCACTATTATAGTAAACTCAGTGAGCTGCTGTCAAAGAATTTCTTGTCTCAGGGATTTTTCAAGGCTTCCTATTTAATGTGGCATCTAAAATACATTGTCAAGATCTTTTCTTCTTGTTATAAGCTTGAGAAACTTGCCCTTCTTTCTTAACCACCCAACTTATTCTATCTCCGATGAGGGTTTCATACCAACCCTGAGAACTCAGTCACTTGCTATTGAGGCTTGTAAGATAAAATGCAGGACTCAATATTCTTTATCAAGGCTAATTTCATCCCTCTTGAATGCATGATGTTGTTTATGGGTTGTGGAAAGGTTCCTTTTTGTATACTCCATCGAGATATCTCCCAACTCTGTCTTTTAACAGCAGTTGTCTCAGTTTTAGGTTTTTTTAAAGCAAAATGGCATTCTCATATTACTGGGAAAGTTATTTTAGGCTCCTTAAGAGTTGCACAGTCTAACCAACCTACTTTAGGCCTCCTAAACACATACTTTTACTCTTCTTTCAACTGAGCACTTGGCATACTCTGCCATGGGTCTAGATACAAGAAAATTTAGCTTTTTTTTACTCTTTTCAAAGTCACTATAGATGCATGAAAATTATCCTTACCTGATACATCTTCTTAATCTCAGTATTGTTCTTTATCAACTCATTCCCTTGCCTCCTCAACCCTAGTTATGCTCCAAAATGTCTTGCTACATATTTCTTCTAGAGTCTATTTCTAGAAATGATAAACACATACATATAATTACATGCAAGAATGCAATAGAAGAATAAACAAATATTTCAGTCTAGAATCACTATTTTCTCAAGTTCTACTATGCATTAACTTATCATGAAAAAATTGCATTTCACTGTAACTCTTAGTTTGCAAACTAGAAAATCCTTCAAAACTTAGAGCTTTCAAGCTTTCCTCCTTTGATCATTCGAATGATAGAATGAAAATTGGTTACAAATCTTTTTAATTGTCTTTCTCATTCAGTTACCACTGAATGAGCCCCTTTACCTTCCCCTTTGGTCACTTGTACAAGCACTTCTTGCTTCAATTTGCATGATCCACATGACCAAGAGCTTAAAAACTCTTTACAACCTATTGAATCCTTTAGAAGGAACATTATAAACATGAGAAGGTGTCCTAGCTCCAACACACAACACTAGGACATACAAAACTTATACAATCAAGCCAAAATAGGCCTTCAAGACTCTAGCTTACAATTTTAGAGGGAAAGTGAGAAATTTAAATTTTGAAAGGCCTAGAACCCCATTGACATACCTAAATAACACTAAATGACCTCTAGACTGCACTAGCATACCTTCAATCCAAAATTTGGATGTTTCCATCCTTATACATGCCTTAGAGTTGATGCTCTTGCATCATGCCCCTTTATTCAAAAATATTCCATATTTTGTGTTTTAGACTATAGTTTTAATGGAAATCCCATAATATTTTAGAAACATGTAGGTCACAATCTCATGTCACTTTGGGAATTGTTTTTATCAATAAATGTGGAAATGAAATTTGCATAAGGCATTAAATTCTATATTCAATGTCTTCAATTTTTAAATAAAAAAAAAAAAAATTAGAGGAGGCCAAGTGGCATGACATTTAGTGATGTCAATTTCAAAACATTAATTTTAAGTGACTCATTTGATTTTTGGATGGTTGTTGCAAGGTTTTGCATTAAATATGGTCTATTATTTCTCCTTCCAACTATAATTTTGATTTTAAAAATGCATTAAATATGGTCTATTATTAATTCTTAAGGCAAGATACTATAGGAATTAACTCATCAAATAATTTTTCACTATTCACCAATAGCATTTGTTTATTTTCTTATAACTTTCATAAATTCTAAAGTTATCAAGTTTCAAAACAAATTTAATTTTTTTGAAATTGGGAAACTTTCTATTTTTAAAACATATCATTGGCTATAAAGATTTGAAATGACTAATTTAAAGTTTAATTGCAAGACCAACTTTTAAAAGATTTTTCTAAATTAAAAAAGGTAGATTGACATGTGTTACAAATATAATTTAGGAAGTGATAGCACTGATTGATGAGATTATATGAAACCATAATTTAATCATTTATGTAATATATTTATTATCCACCTCCATTGTTGTGTGTCAACAATTAATTCTTAAATTGACACGTGAATAGATTAACATTTATTTCTCGGCCTTGATTTTACGGTTGTTTATTTCTTTGTCCCATTGCTGATGTAGAGAATAGTATTAACATTTATTCACTTTTTTTATTCATGTCTAGATTAATCTGGAGCCTTTTAGCTACCCACTGATGTTACCATTTCTTAGCATTTTCTCCTCCTCTCCAATAATCTAGAACTTGGCACATATTTCATTACCATGTTTGCAATGGATGTCGGGCGAGGATTATGCGACCTATGGAAAAAATGTAATAAACCTTGGATATGTTTTTATTATTTATGTTTTTTTGGAGAAGCAAATTGAGTTATTTGTGCAGTTTGTATTTTTTCAAACAAACTTTGAATCTTGTAAATCACTGGAAATGGAACAATTTCTTTTTCTGTATTTTGACTACAAACAAGAACAAAAGTTTCATGTGATTTGATGTATTTGAGATGTATTCGAACAACTTTGAAAAATGAGGGCAATCTATTTGTATTTCGGTAGATTATTTAGTTATTTAATTGTCATATATGTTTGAGGCTCGAGGTTGAAATCACAGACACAATCAATATTTGATCATTTTAACTTTATTAACATTTTTGTCGCCAAATCTCTATTGCTTTTAGATGAGATGACTTTAATGGCCTTTAGGCCAAACTCAAGGGGCATATTGAAAGTAGAGGAATCATAGCACTATGTCATCCCAATGCAAAGGTGTCAACTTGGTAGGGTAATCGATGGGGAATTCAATGCATAAAAATTTATGTTTCTCTATCTCCCCTCTTAAGTTTCTTGTTTCCGTAGTATTAAAGTCAAAATAAGATGGTGTTTGCAACATGACTCACAAGTTTTGAGGCCCTAGAAATTGTGTTGCGAGATACTTAGAAACATTCACTTATCAACAATGGTTGAACCTAAAATCCGATACAACTTTGAAGACTCTCCTCTGCACCGAGGAAAGAGATTTCTTCATAAAAAACAATGGAGATAAGGTATCATTTCTGCTATTTGGGTTTCAGTATCAATGATTATGCTAATTGATCTATGTCTTAAGTGTCCCATGTTTGTGTGTTTTACAAATTTCCATGTTCTAGATTTTATGTTTTTGTGAATGTATAAATCCTTACCTTTCTCTTATATACATGATGTTAGACAAAATTATGCTCTTTTCGATTATATTTGTTTTCAGTAAAGATATCATGTTTATTTGTATTAAATTTTATATTGTTTATACATCATTAGATTATTTACATCAATTTTTCTATTATTTATGCATCAATTACCTTTGCCATTGGCTATGATCCATTCTGATCGAATTTTCTATAAGGTATGCACCATTATGTTCTTTCCAATTGAATTTTCTATTTGGTATACAACATTGTGTTCTTTGAGATTAGATAGTCTCATTGGGTATACATCACTCTGTTCTAACTTCCTTTAGTTGTACTTGTTTCTTGAACCTATGAATGTTTACACGTTTCTTAAAGTTGAATCTTTCTTCATGAATATTAACCCTCTAAACAAATGATAATTTAAACTATTATTTTCCTTCGTTCTGAAGCTCTTCATCTACAAGGGTTCTCATTTTTATTTGGCAATTCATTTCCTTGTTCTCCGATAAGAAATTTTCCAACTCCAGTTAGTGTTTCCATTTGTGGACTATGAAATTTGTCTAAGAGTACATTTCCAATTTAACCGAGAAGCTTCTCATTTGTCTCCTAAGAATGTAAATGCAAGGATCTTTGTCAAAAAAATACTTGAAAAATTACATTTATGTAACGTGCATGGGAAATCTCATTAAATATTTTCTTTGTTTCTCAAATGTGTAGGGTCTATTAGTTTCAACAAAAATTTATAGAGTTCGGGATTCATTAGTTGCCAAAAGTTTTGATTTTTCTGCGTAGCATATACAATTCAATCACAACTTTGGATTGGTTAGTGATTGATATATTGTACTCTTCACTTTTTAATGTTTCACCTCCTTTCAACTATAATGATTCGAGAGGAGAGATTTGTGTGGTGCATCTACAAATCAAACTTAATTTTAATTTCGAGATCATGTATGGTTGAACTTCACGGACACATTTCTTGTCTTCATTACAAAAATATATGAAAGAAAAAATAATTCACTCATACGCCAATTTATACAAGAGGGAAATCAAGTATGCATCTTCATTCTTATCACAATAGTATTAACATAAAAAGTCACAAGTTCTTACAAAAAATATGGCAAGAATTAGTTGTGTTTCTTTGCTCTAATCAGATCAGAGTTTGATGCATACAAGTACAAAGCCAATAGAACCAATGATCTAGAGGATTTTCTAGATTTATATTTTATCAAAATCTCCCTAAACCATTTCATACTTGTAGAGCGTCTCGAGAGCTTTCTGTCGACATGTGGAACTCATAAAATTGAGCTCATACGCGAAAGATATCTCAGGTCAAAGTTTGGCATAAAAAGAGGTCAAACTAGGTCAACAGTCCAATCCAAACGTGACACGTGGAAAAATGGTAAAAAGGTTAAAATGTCATTTTTAATCCCACCTTTGGCTTTGACGCGCACGAAAAATTGGTGGGCCTTTTTGTTGGTTGGGGACACTCAGCCAGGTTCGACACACTCTTTTATAGGAGGGGTGCTTTTGCCGCCTTTTTCAATATATCGATATCATATTTTCGATTATATATGTCATATATCTCTCTAACATTGCCTATGTGGTATTATTGTATTGGAGAGTTGTTGTTTGCATTGCAGGATTATTGCATTACATTGGACCTAGCTCGGCATTCCTATTATGCATTTTATATGACTCGGTGGACTATGTTTTAGCCAATCGACCAAATGGCTATATATTCGGCGGTTTAACAAATCACGAAGGATATGTATGTATATATATGCGGCAGTCTCAAACTTAGCAATAACAATGCATTGGTGCCACCTATGTGGCAAGATTATATAGCAAAGGCCGTTCAAATAAAAAAAATGACCAACTCGCCACATTGGTCGGGCAGGTGAAACGAACACACCGGCAGAGGCTTTTCATAGCCCAAGGAAATACGTGGTCGAACAAAAGGCCAATGCGTAGCTAAAGCCATGAATATGTAAGTGATAAATCCTAGATTTAAACTACCAAGCCACCTATATCCTAAGACATGTGGGATTATTTCCTCGCATAGTGAAAACAATCAACGCCAAATTGGTAGGAGGCAGAATTTAAACCCCTGACCTCGCACAACTAAAACCCACGAGCTTGCCGACTCTCCCGGAGGGTCTCGGCGTTGAAAATATGATCTCGTTGGTATTTATAGAACATAGTGACAGGACTATGAAACCAATGAATAGGGTAGATTGCATTCAACTTGGTTTTGAGGCACTTAGAGGTAGAATCAGAACTCGGAGTAAAAAGAAAAGTTGCTTAGAATTTTGATACAAAGACAATGGTGGTCTTATTTTTCCATGAGGTGTTGTAGATTTTTTTTTTTTTTTTTTTTTGGTGTAGGCGTTTTTGGTCGCATTTACATAGGAAAAGCATTGTGGAGCCCCTGTGAAGCCACGAGTGAACTTAAATCGAGTCTGCAAACCTATTTTTAAGATTCATTTCAGGTATAAAGGTCTATTTGTCATTATTAAAGGGTTAATTGTACTTATTTGGGAAATAATAGATCGATTCACGATTACGTGAATCAGGGATGTAGCCTTCAGGTGAACTCCATTAACAATTTCTTGTTGTGGATTTATTTTCAGTTTGTGAAGCTTTTGATCAGATAAAAATCATTATTTGGATTAATTGATTAAATTGATGAAGCAAACACTTAACTGGTTAAATTGGATTTAAGTGAAATTGACGATCCAATCTCCACAACCTACAAAACGAATGCACAAGTCAATTTTGGGATTAAAAATCAGATTGGGTGCATAAAATAATTCATCTTGTTATCGATTTAAGGATTTGTAATATTTCCATTTGATTACTGGAAGTTGTAATTTAAATCAATAATTGATCGTTAAGAAAGAGTTTTGAAAATTGGGGTTTCAAAACACCCAAATTGGTTCAATTAAGCACTCTTGATCAATTTTAAATATGGAAAAATTTAGTATCCGAAATTTTTAAAAGTCTGAAAAAGAAGTACCATTTTTGGATCAACCAAGTCCATGCTTTTTTGTTACAGGTTTCATTCAAGGTTTTTTCTAAGCTTTTGAAGGTATGTTGTGAGCCACGTGGCTTGAGTTCCTATTGGACTTGGATTTAAAATGGCCTATTCTGTATGGAATAATGAATTTTTCTACGTTCATGTGGGTTTATCATAGTCCTTGTATAATCTACAAATAAGATGCTTAGTCATGTTTCTTTTTTTTTTAAGGTATAGTTGTTAAATAATTTTTAAAACCTTAGTTTATTCTTGATTAATGCTTCTTTTCCGACAATTATTTTTTCTTTCTACCTAGATTTCCTTATTATATTTTAATTTACTATTTTGAGTACAATTGATTATATCCACCATCATTTAGTGTGAATTTTTCTTTCCACATAGGGTTATGCATCCATAATATATTGTTGTAAAATGACATCTAACTAATAAAGTGTTTTCATAAAATTCTAACTAGTGCATATTTTAACTACATGTACATTGCATGTGCTTATACCTTGGAGTTGTCGTCATGTGTCCGAGAGAGGCCTCTTCGCAGTGATTATAGGATGCCCTAAGCTTGAATCCATTAATGTATGGGGCATGAGTATCTCATCAAATTCTCATACAAGTTTTCTATCTATCGAACCACATCTCCATATAAAACCTAGAGGAATACACATGTAGTTGCCACTTGTGTTGTGACAGCACCCCAATTTATCAATTTGTTCAATTCCTTTGTAAATAATTATGTTGTGTTTGTGGAAAAAAATTATTACCTCTTTACATTGTGTTTTTTAAATCATTTCAAAGCAATGGTGTATAAATATAATTTTCCTTTACTAATATTTCAACCACTTGTTCAATTCATACTGCAGAAACAAGCTAGGTGTAAAAAAACCCTTAAAATATCTGGTTATTTGTTGAATACTTTTCTTCCGGCGTTCAACAAAATGGACAAAAAAACAAGGTATAATTTTCTCTTCATTATTTTTCATCATAGTTTTTGCCATCATTTCCACCATTGGCAAGATGTGAATGATAAAATGATATATTTAATTGTTTAAAATCTCATCTCAACAAGATTTCAGCTGACATATCACATGAGCGTCCTTGTGAAGCATCAAAATTAACTTATCAAATACAACAAGTAACTACCTTTCACAAACAATGCATCCATCTTGTCATACTCAGCACATCTACCAAAAAAAGAGCTTTGAAAACTGATATAAACAACCACCAAAGAATAACGGAGAGGTCAGCTTTATCAGATGATGTCGTTGCAAGTTCCTTGTTATATGTCATCTCAAGGACTGCAAGTTGCATTATACACATAATGGGTTTGTACAAAGTTAATCTTTGAAAATATCATAATGCAGCTGATGCATATGACTGTGTTAAATTTGGGTGAGCTAATGACATTATTGCAAAGCTCAAAAATATTCATACAACACAAATAAGGCAGATAAGTGTCAAATTTGCCTCCTTGAGTTTATATATTTTACAGCCGAATGTGAGATGAAAATACATTGTGGTAAAAGTATTTTCATCTTACTTTTTGTGTAGATATACCAAGTGGCAGAAAGGTGTGACCCCGCCACACACACTTCACTTCAACAGAATGCCTTTTTAGCCTTGTCTGAAATGTGTTGCTTCTTGTATTTAGATTTAAGTCCTGTATCTACGAAATTCCTATTAGCTAAGAGTCTCGTACACTTCTTGATTTCTGAACAGGAAAGAATCACTTGCCATTCTACACTTGTAAAAAATATCTATCTTTCAAGTTTTACATGCCCAAAAGTATCGATTTCTTCCCTAGATCTTACACCTAGCCTCTAAAAATGGAATTTTTATTCCCTTACAATTTCCTAGCTTTACGAGTAGACCATGGTGTACAAACACCACAAAGACATGTTAAGCTCCCAAGGAAATAAGGAAAAACATGGATGGCCAAATGGACTACGAATTAAGAAGACTAACCTATTTGAATGTTTGTTATTTCCTTTGTTTTGGAAAATTTCTTTGTCATGTCAATATTTGGATTTTTACACATCCACCAAGAAGATATCTAGCATTATATGCACATTGCATCAAAATTACACTTTTCAATACTAGATATCATATCGTGTTTTATTATGGTATAGTGTTGCTATGTTTTGTCTATGATTTGTTAAACCTTCCTCTAAGAAGATTATGTGTAGAGTAATAAATTGTCTGCCAATCTTGACTGCTCAATCATGATTCACTCTTAATGTAAGTGTATGGAAATGGGGGACCAAAGGGGTTCAAAAGTGGCCACATTTTTCTGAAATTAGCAAAACTTGAACTTCAACTAATAATTTGGCATGCATATGCTCAAAATTTGAAAATGTGATAAGAATAAGAATCGTAGTGCTCAAAATCTAGTTTCTAAACTACTTTTTTAAAATGGTGGAGATTAAGAAGGTCAAATGTGGTGCGCACACAAAGTGTGTCTATTTTTGTGTCAAAAAGATAACAAGTTTTGTGTGTGCCCCACCCCCGACCCCCACCCCGCCCTCCCCCATTTTTGAGTTCTATAAATTATTTTACAAATCCCTTTGGTAGAAAGTTAGCTAAGACCATGTATGAGGTCCCACTAATTTTTCATAATTTTTGGATGAATATATAATTTTTACTAATTTTCAAAGTGAACACATCCCAAAAATGAAATATTTGTGTGTACACCCCCATAATTTTGAGAAAAATAGTTGATTTTTTTTTTTTTTAATGCGTGTAGAATGGAGTTTAGATGAAGACTTTTTAAAAAAATTGGATGAAAAACTCATAAATTGTGTACGAGAAAAATAGACATATGTTTTGACAAGAAAAGAAGGCAATAATAGTAAAAGAAATTAAGGGTATCGTCACAAAGGTAAAATCGAGCTTGACACCTTTGTAGTATAATTTTTTTGGAATATTATTTTATAACACATGAGAAATCGAGGTGTACACATGAGATTGTTATGTTTTTTTGTAAAACATGGATTTATTCACGGATTACATAGTCTAAACCTTAGGTTTGGATATCCTAGGCAAATCCAATCCTATGGATTGGGAATTTTGAATCCATAAAAGATAAAACGCGAGTGTGTTATAACGCGAGTGCACTATAACATGCTCATGTTCCTTTTAGTAATGTTGTATATGTGCATTTGGGAGGGATATATTTACAAAAATAAATGTTTAAGTATAAAAAATAATAAAGTATAAAAATTAAAGATTAATAAATGAAAAAGTTAGACTTTAAATTTATTTTAGTAAATTAATGCAGGAGCATCACTCCAATCATGTAAATATGGCTTGTAATATCCAAATTTTGGCTTGTTGATATGTTGAAAGGATCAAGAGGTCCTTTAGATTCATCGAGAGGTATTAGGTTGTATCTAGTCCTTCACAAATTCAAATTGTGCAATTTCCCTCCAAAGTCAAATTTGAATTTTAGAGGCCATTTTGGCTTGCTTATGAGTTTTAATGCACTTTATGGGTCATTTATGGAGTGTCAAGCATGTGAAAATACCTATAGATGTCTAGGAGTCATAATGTGTGTTTAGGAGTTAGGCCACTGGAGTTCTAGTCAAACCTTAGTGTTGTGTCAAGAGCTTAGCATAAGACTCGAAGGCCTAAAGGGCTCAAAACTCGGTTTAAATGGACTTGTGAACATATAAAATCCATAATGTAACTAATTTTGATCATTCCATTCGAATGAGAATCAAAGAGAAGAGCTTCAAGGAAGTTTGTGGAGAGAATTTTTATGTATACACATGTGTGTGACAGCTTTCCATTTGTTCTTATGCCTTGTTAGTAATCATTGAAACTTTGTGCATGTAATTCAAGGAGATATGAGTGGTAAAAATTATTGTTATGTATGTTTGCATTTATTTGAGGGATTCCATTATTTTTGTGTAAATATACGCTTAGAGGAAGGTTTTATTTGAGGGAAATACTTTGCAAAAAAAATCTTAATAAAAACCTCGCAATATGTAAAAAATGATTTGATTCTAGTTTTTGGATGCCTTCATTTCAAGGAATTAGTAGATATTTTTCTTTGGAGATAAAATTAAGCTTAGATAAATGTCTACCCATGAGATAAAAAAGGCTAAGAGGAAATTTAATCTTCCATTTGTCTATTTTGTATATGATTGGTTTGAGGTAAGAAGTCTTGTTTTGTGTGTTTGCATTAATTTTCAAAATCCCTATTTTTTCGAGAGTATAGATATGTTTTTTTATATATACGTGTATATGGGTGGTGTTGTAATCCATGACTTATGGGGAGGCATTGGGCCCCTAAAAGCAACTAAGTACCTAAGGCATGAAGCCTTGTGGTGCGCAGAGACAGGGCGCGAAGGCATGTGTAGAAGTAGTCCTCGGAGATGCGCGAAGGGTGACGCCAGGGCAAGATGGAGTTAGGACTTAGTGAGTTTTGGACAAACAGAAAAAGACGCGCATAGGGAGAAACAGAAAAAGCAACCAAATACATATCTGGATAATCCATGGAGACTTGCGATCCAAGAAAAATATATTCCAGGGAATCATTATGGTTATTGTGAGAGGATAAGGAGTCAAGTTTGTTAAGGATTAGCTGGCACATGCATGCTAAAGACACTCAATTAAGGGAAATGCATGGTGACATTTGGCAGATTCCTAAGTAGTGGTAAAACAATCATGAGGAGATTCCAACAAGCTTTCGTAGGTGATGATGGACCGATAGAAGAATATTGCTTCGATCGCTTGATATAGGGGTCGTTTCTAGAAGAGAGAGAGAATGGAAAAAGAATAGAAAAAGAAAAGAAGGAAGTAGTGTGTAATGGATGTAACAGGGAGCTCTGTGATGTAAAGAAATCTCTGCTACTATGAACATTTCCATGGATGGAACTTCTTGATGTAATCTTAGCTATTGTATTTGACTTATAAATATAATGAAGCAGTTTTGTAACACTCTTGTAATGGATCTTGATCTATGTTTTCCCTTTATGTTCATGTGTGTGTTATTGGTTTCCTCAATGTTATTCCATGGTTGATTCTACTTTTAGTTGATCATGTTAAGTCTGTGTTTGGATACATCAACTAGGAGTAAAAGCTTACATCTAAAAACCTATGGATAATTGCATTTATTCTCTGGTTATATTGCATCATCATGTTGATAAAGAAAATTCTCACGAAGCTCACATAAAGGAGGGACTCGGCGCCTGCGCATGCCTCGGGTGAGCTTCCAAGCTAAGACTAGATGATATGTTGGCACGCTTGGGATTAGTTGTTGAAATAGGTAGTGATAATAGAGACTACATTTTGGTTCCATTATCGAGACCTCTTTTCGAAGTTGTTATGAGAATGGTGCGTGATGACAAAGAGCTTGATCTTGACAAGTGTCGAAACATGGCTTAAAAGCACGGAGGATGAGTTCACTTAGATATTTAGTATTGGACGTGAGTTTGATGGATGTAAATGGGTAGAAGAGCATACATATCATGAGTTGTATGAGACCTTCTTTTGTTGCTTTGCAGTGGAGTTGTATGAATGGCTTTCAGCATATACATCTAGATCGAGTTGGTACTACGAGATCTCGCATGTGGAACCAAGATGATTATCGGAGGTCAGTATGATGTTGATCGACTTGGACACACGTTGTTGATCATTGGTGGAGTAGAGTGTTGACGGGTTACACCTTGGAGTACGTAATTTCGACATATTCATGTCCTGAGATTGTTGAGTTTGAGTTTTTTAGGGAGCCTAGAGGATCATTTTTACATGTTATCCCCTTAGCTATAAATATCATGATCATTACACTGATTTTAGAAGTTTCCTATGGTCGTCTAAGATTATTCTGAGTCTTTAGGGTGTGGAAACTAGGGTGGAGTAAGATGGCAGACCTTGCAACTGAAAAGGAGAGGGAAGAGAGATGATTCAAATATAATGAAGCACGTGAGAGGGAGTTAGATAGACAACATGAAGTTACAGGAGTGATGGATTTATGGAGGTAGATGTTGCAGGAAGGAATTGAGGTTCACATAGAGGACGTGGAGCCTGAGTAGTCTATTCTACCCCATCTTGGTAAGCACATAAGAGAAACCCCCTCGACTTCTAGAGAAGGCTCATCATATAAAGAAAGGAGAGGATTCATTGACGTGCATATGAATCCACAGTGACCAACCCCTAACACTTAGCTTTCCAAATCTAGGGATAAGTATTGCTAACCCAATTGGTATTGGTGGAAGTGACCGATTAGCACCTAGGAGGTATAACTTTTATTTTGGCACATCTATGGTTGCACAATCATTTCTTATGTTTGGAGGTATATTTTTGGAACGATATTTGGGAAAATTTCAGTACACAAAGCTTGGGTATCACATCTGGAAGTGGCGTGGGACACACATCTTGTAGTTGTGTAATATCACAGACTATTGGCATGTAGTTCATCACGATAGTAAGGACATAAAGTGTGACCACTTCAGGACCTTTGCCAACTACAGGAGGTGGATCTGGTGGGATAGGTACTAGTGGACCTGGTGGACCTAGCGGATCTAGAGGATTTGGTGGATCAGGAGGGACAGGCACTGGTGGATATAGTGGATCTGGTGGTGGAGGCAACACCGGAGGGAATCAAGGTTCTAGATCAAGCGGGCATGGGCCTCAACCACCTCAACAAGTATTTTTTGAAATGTATTTGCATTTACCATACTAAATAGGTGTCAAGGATGTTGTAGAGAACGTACACAAATGTGAGCTACTATGGTGCGCGAAGGGGATCACTACCCTGGAACGGAAAGCAAGTCGGTTTGCAACAACATTTCAGGGACGTGCACATAGTTGGTGCTTGGAAGTATGACCCCACTAGACAAAGTAGTATATTACACCGCCCTATGGAATGCCTTCTTAGTTGAATTTCATATCCCTGAGTTTGAACATAAGAGCATTAGTGTGTTGAAGGAAATTCAACAAGGTATGGCAGAGAGTGTGCGGAGTATGACGCGTGTTTTAAGACTCTCTTATCAAATTTTTCTTATGATATTAGTCCTTCTCAAAGCATTCTCGGTGGTTTGTTAGAGGACTAATAATGCCTTTCAGAGAGCGCTTTCACACAAGACTTTCACAAACCCATGCGAGGCCTTGGAGGTTGCCACCTGTACGAGGCTATTAAAAGTGTGGATACCAGGGTTAGCCCTTTTCTTGAAGCTCATATTTCTACAATGGCAAAGCAACTGGAGAAGCTATCTGTGAAATCGGTGCATGAGACTCGCAGTGGCCTATGGTGCACGGATTGTGAGGTAGAGCGGCATAAAAGGATAGTTGTCCTCGAGTTCAAGATACATGCCATGATAGTAAACTATGAGATCTGCCACAAAGATCATGATGTAAGTAGGTGCCCACTACTACAACGCACGATCTGTAAGAATGTATCTTGTTATTGCAAGATTTGCACCTCTACTACTCATGACACCAAGGATTGTAGATTGATTGACTAGATACATGATGTCATTGATATTGGTGTGTGCGGACCACATCGCAAAACAATTCCAAGGATGAGGGTTGTCACTATGAAGGGCACATGGATGGAGGGGAATGTGGAAGAGGTTTTCAAGGGGAATTTTAAGGTCAAGGCAACCACGGAGGAAGAAGTGAGTTCCCGCGTGGAACTTGTTACAATTGTGGGTCTACGGAGCACTATAAGCATGAATGTCCTAATCTAATGCAATGCTCTTGGTGTGGGAAGAAGCACAAGTATGAGGAATGCCCAAAGCTATTTGAACATATGAGCTAACAAAATGGAAAGATAAAGGTGTAGGAATGGTAAGTGTGAAGAAATTAAACTCACAATGGATGTCAAGCCTCAAGGGTGGCATGCAAGTCGAGTTAGAACATGTACTGGTGACCACGTGAGCTGAGGCTACACATGCTAGGGAGATACCAAAGAAAAATTCATTGGTTACTAGAGAAGAGGTGGTGCACAGGAAGTATCTGGACCCTACTCTTCGAAAGAGGTTTATCAAGAGACCATGGATGTAATTCGAGCCTACAAAGAGAGATCTAGTGCTTAAAGGAGTAGTCACGATAGTTAGAGAAAAGGAAGAGCACCGAGGCTCCACAGAAGGATCTGGATGAGGTCAGGGAAGTATGCAAAATGCTGAGGTAGGAGAATATCATTCCTTTGCTAGGGGAATGGTTATGGGAAAAGTACCTCGCGCGAGGAGAGTGCAAGCGATAGGTCCTGCACGCTAACCTTCCCCCTCACACCATTGATTATGATAAGGATATTACCTTGAATGCGGTAGTCGACGAGTGGCTTCTGAGAAATATTCTGATAGACACGGGTGTAGAAGTTAATGTTCTCACTTTAGACGCATGACATCAAATGGGAAGACCCCCATTACAACCATCTTCAAATGTGTTGTATATGTCTCAAAAACAAAGGTGATGCCCATTAGTGTCTTGAAGGATGCTACTATCACTATCCAAGGGGTGAAATTCACTAGGGATTTCGAAGTCTTGCGCTAGCCGAGGCGGAAAAATTTCCAACGTTACTTTGGTTCCCCTGGTGTTATAAGAAGAATGTTGACCTATGGTTCAATAAGGGGTACATAAGCTTTGGGAACAGGGAAGAATGGGTTATCATACCCTATACCAATGGAAAGTCAACACCCTACACTAAGCTCTTGGGGAAAATTTTCTTGACGGAATCTGTGCACTCTATCAGGGACCTTGAAGTGATTCACCCTATGGAAGGAGTTATTCAGTTTGAAGACACTCAATCTATGAGTGATACCACTAGTGTAGCATGTGACAATTGGGTGCACGAGACTTATGAGTTAATTGGGTGGCAATTGAGAGGCTCCATTACAAGAGTGACAAGGGCACACCCACTTAGGCACCTGAAAGGGAAGCAATTACCAAGCTACACTGGGATGACAACCCTAATGTTTTCCTGCGAGCCATGGAAGCCCAATGGAGATGTGAAATCAAATGAAGGAGTATGCTTGTCTACAATTTACGCGGAACCACAACATGTTGGTGGATGGCGTGTCAGGATAATCTTCTAGGGTGATGCGATGTGAGAATTGCGCTCTTT